>CM060919.1:345202748-350202748 GCA_030737875.1 Allium sativum
GAAATTTATTAAATATGATAAAACTAGCTAACCAAATTCAATTTCTACTGTCCATTAATGTGCATTACTACCTGCAGTGTGCATCAATGTGCATTACAGCCAGCAAAATTTGATTTCAAGCCAACCAAGTTGGTGCGTTTTGTAATGACCCGGTTTTTTGTCGACCTTGATTATCGCCATAAACTCAATGATGACTAACCAAACATCGAAAAATACTGGATGATTAATGAAAGAAATTAGAGGGTGAGGATAGATAAGATAGAAACTTAGAATAGGAGAAGAAGAACATAACATCAGAGTAACACGAATCTCACAGTGGAACGAATAACATATAATAGATAACATATCTTTGAAATATAAATCTGTATTTGAATATACATATCATTATCAAAGTACAACACTTACAACACAGCGGAAATAAACTATAACTATATGATCTTGAAGCCTCCTGCTCCAGCTCTTCAAGTATTTGTAAATCCCGACTACTTGACTGCCCGTACAAATTGGGCACCCAAGAGTTTAGGGAAAACAAAACAAAATAAACTCCGGGTCAGTCATGGGACTGGTGTGAGTAAAACAGTTTGAGCCATTAAGTGATATCTCATAAGACCACGCCATATAACGGAACGGGTTTTTCCCTTATGAGAATCCAAAATATCTTTATATCAAAAACCTTTTGATATTATAATAATGTCTATCAGTCACAATATAATAATCATCTAGCAGAAACGATTTCTTCTCACGTTCTACATATATGGTATACAATCAAAACCGCAAGCATGTATTGGGTAATGGATTTCCAACTATGACAAGGTATGGAACCACCTTTCGCTAGTGTACCTCAAGAGAGGAATACACTGGGTTCAACAAGAACATCTTGCAACCCGGCCACATATGACCGACCACTCATTTCGCTTGAGTGTATCGAATGTATATCACCAACGGTTGGGATCAGCAACCGTTTCCCGAATGGGACAGCATCAACAATAGATTTTTAGAAGTAAATAAAACTCTAGATCAGGTGATTATACACCCTACTTCGGAGCGACCGACTTAGCTATGCTGCCTGCCCGATTTCTGTCATTTACCGGTTGTGAGGCTAGAGGTTACGCCTTATCATCACATCAGATTCACTTCGAATGCCACATTGTCAGATCCATCGAAAATCACTAATTGACGTCTACAATAGTACATTACGTGTTAGCCAAAGAAGTTTCCTTCTCCGCTTCCACTCTTGGTACGGTTGAAGAAATCAATGTACGTGACCTTTCTGGAAATACTCTGTCAGACATTCATCCATACCAGTCATCCAGGAACAGGATGAACCGAAGGCACTATTCAGTACATCCATCTTAGGCACTGTTATCTAAGACTTATACAATAGCCCTTGCACTTTACTCCGTCTTCAATTATCTTTGGCATATATGATTCGCAATGCTTATGCCAATACAGAGTGATTCTTTGGATAATAATCCAACCGGTCTCTCCATATTAACAACGTTAAAATAGTCAAAACTTCGATAGTCTGTGATTTAACCATCAAAGAAAAATACGTGTGCAAACAAAGATATTATTTCCAGGTGGAAATTATATCGATCAAACATCATTTAACATTTATCTCCTTAGTTCATTTTTCATCTCCTGTTTCCCTATATTCAACATTTCTTATTTTCTAAATTTAGAAAATATATGTTATTACCCTTGGAAAACATTTCCATTTCTTGTTTTCTATATCAGAAAACATTTCTGGTTCTTATTTGGAAAACATTTCCAAAACTCCTTCATTGGGCTTAGACAGATGTTTAAACAAACCATCGCGATGCCAACTCAAACCATTACGCTTATTAACTAAATTCCTTTAACCAACCTTCACTATCGAACCTTAACCATTCCTTAGTTAAAAATGGAGTCAATCAAGTTGGGGTAATACTACCTCTCAGACCTTAACTGAACAACGTTTCTAACCTTGAAATAGACAAAGTTCACCCTTTTAATTCTTTAACAACTTCCTTACGTAACTCTCCTTCGAATTATCTCTTATTCGATAATTCTTTCCTTCGAATAAGGTATATTTGATAACTCTATTCAATTTACTCTATTCGATTAACCCTTATCAATTAACTCTATTGGACTAACGCTATTGGATTAACTCTATTGGACTAATGCTATTGGATTAACTCTATTGGACTAACGCTATTGGATTAACTCTATCGGACTAGCGCTATTGATTTACTCGTTTCACTTAACTCCTTTCAAATAAACTATATTCGATAACTCCTTTAACTCTATTCGAATAAACTATATTCGATTAAAACCTTTTACTTTCTATTCGAATAAACTATATTCGATTAACTTCTTTTACTTTCTATTCGAATAAACTATATTCGATTAACTCATTTGATTTAACTCTAATCGATTAACTCCATCGAATAACTAAATTCGATAACTCCTTCGAATAACCAAATTCGATAATTCCTTTCGAATAAACTATATTCGATTACTCACTTCGATTAAACTAATCGATAACTCTTTTCGATTAAACTATAATCGATAACTCCTTCGATTAACTAATCATTGATAACTCCTTCGATTAACTAATAATCGATAACTCCTTTCCTTTAACTCTATTCGAATAAACTAATATTTGATAACTCTATTTAAATAACTCTAGTTCGATTTAACTCTATCGATTAACTCTAACTGATTAACTCTATTTATTCTAACAAGTAAATATCTCCTTTTATCTCTATTTATTTTAAACAAATAAATATCTCCTTTGATTTCTATTTATCTTAACAAATAAATATCTCCTTTTATCTTCTCTATTTATTCCTTAAATAAATAACCCCTTTTCTTTTATTTATTTCCTAAATAAATAAATCCTTTTTCCTTTATTTATTTCCTAAATAAATAAATAATCCCATTAAATCTATTTGTAAATGTTCTACAAATATTTCCTTTTCTATTCTATTTGTAAATGATTTACAAATATTTCTCTTTCTATTTGTTTTGCAAATATCTTTCTTTGTATTTGTTTTAAAAATATATTCCTTTTCTACTCTTTTGATTTATAATTATTTCCTTTATAAAATCCTTTTCCTTTTATATATAAAATCCATTGATTTTATATAATAATTTATTTTCAAAATATTTCCTTTTATAAAATCGGTTGATTTTATAAAATTCCTTTATTTCAATATATATTGAAATATTTCTTTTTACATCCCAGGGGTTTCTTACGGTATCTGAAATACCAAATCACAATGATCGATATCATTTAAACACACATAATCATCAATAGATTATATATCACCTCATATATCACGATATATGAATAACAGTAAAATAAATGTTGAGGAGTCCAGTTGGGCCCCTCCAACCTGTTTCCCTGCATCACAGATGTTACACAATATAATCAACATCACTTTCAGTTCAATATGAAATATTATGTTAACAGAATCAACATATAAAGATTTAATGGTTTATATATATATATATATATAATCTCCACTAACTGACTAGTAGTTCAATCAACAGTCAACACACAATCAATCAGACAATTTTTAACAGTTCTAAAAATACAACATGAAATTATAAACTGTTCAGAGTTAGTGAGATTTACTCACATTGGACTGTTATTGTAAAAACGATTAACTGTCTTTGATTCAAATGGACAATTTATTTTGCTATAAATTGTAACGAGCTCCAATGGACTTCCAGTCAGTTCCGTGTTATAGTGTCCATCCATACGAACCCGACGGATCTTGTTTCGCTGAATTCCGTTTTCATATGATCAAGTTATCTATAATATAAGTTTGTACATTTTAAATTAAATTTAAACTTGAACCATATAAATTAGATGGGCCTCACCCTTAACCTCCCTTGGCCCACCTTCAATTTAAAAGCCCGTTGACCCACCTTTCTTCTCCAATGATGAACAGGCCGTGAGCTTCAACATCCACTCCACCATTTCAGTCACTTTCTCCGCCTCATTCACCCCCTTCCGGTCCACCGTTCAACACATCCACACCACCAATGATCTTCTCAACTTCACCTCTATCTCCTCCACCCCAAAAATCAACACCTGCACTTCCCTATAGAAATGCGACTCACCCCTTTCTTCCCATCGACGCGGTCTCGCGACATCAACTAATGCGAAATCCCACCAAACCTTCCCACGATGTACTAAATCACCTTGCAAACCTCAATATATCATTCGCTGGTTGAATTGAAGTACCATCCTCACTAGATCGGAAACCCTAGCACGATGTAAAATTATTTCAGCGAAGAACAGTGGCGTCGAACTCAGCAATATTCACACGGGATTGAAGAATAGCCTTAGATGAATCCAAATATATATGTACTTCGATTTGTATGAAATCCCTTTTGATTTTCTTTGAGATCGAATACTTTTTTTTCTGGTTTGTGAAAAAAAATGTGCCGGCGCAAGAAACATTGATTAGAAAAGTGAAATTAGGTTTAGAGGTAAGTTAGGCTATTTATAGGATGACAAACAAAATATCTAGATATTTTTGTTAAGATATTTTCATTATTTTTAATCCATTTAGCCTTCTAAAAATTCATGTGATCATATACGATACCCAAAAATCACCAAACTGGACATGTAGCTAGAGTTCGAAATTATGGTCCCAACGAAACTGGTTTCGTCGAATTCCGACTTTGTATGCTCACACAGCGTATTTTTAACTGTCAATATACTGACTGTTTTTCACTCTAAAAATTCGTACGGCCACACAGTGACTCTAAAAATCACGAAACTGGAAATCTAACAACTATTTGACATTGCGGATCCAACAAAATTAGTTTTCGTCGAATTCCGACTTCGTTTGCAAAAGTGGCCATTTTTAAAGTCCTAAATAACCCATTTAAATATATAAATATAATTAAATTTAATATTTAAAAATAAATATTATCGTATATATTCACAGTGGAATACCATACAGCTCCATAATATTCCTATATGAATTTCTAGCTTGATATTTCAAATCCCGATTAAATCGATATTCGATTCATAATGAAATTCCTTATATAAATATAAATAAATCGTTATAAATTATAAAGGAATTCCACAACGACTTTTCTAGAATTTGATTTGGATATAAATCAAAATCTACACGACGAAATCTAGATTTTTCTCTTCCACTAGAAAGATATAATCCACCAGCTCCACACGTTTCTTATTTCACAGAAATCCGATTTAAAACGGCTTTTGTATATTCAGTTGAAGTTCGAATCGCCAATTTACGAACTGCAGCGCCATTTCGAGCTTGATTTAATTATAATGTAATTATACGTTCAAACTATCGTTCAAATAATATACTCGTTATTCTAATTCAATTCTAAACTGAATTAAATATCACAGATGATCCAGTTCACACCATATCGCCATTTCAGCCAATTTTGATTATTTCAGAATTAAATTTATTATTTAATTTATTATTTTCATTAAATATTCACCATTATTTAATTAAACCACCATTTAATTCACTATATCACTATTTATATAATTAAATAAATTAATTATAATACCTCTGCAAATGTGGGTCATTACACGTTTACTTTGAAATTTATTAACTACTCAAAAAATTCAATTTCTATTTCCCTCCAGTGTGTATTGCTACCAGCAATCCAAATTCATATATTATCATACTGAAAGAAATGCAAATCACCTACTATATTGTATAAACAATCCAAGTGTTCTTTTAGACTAGTGTGTGAAGAAAGATAAATTAGCTAGTATATCATATATCATACTGAAAAAAAAACATAACAATATGTAAAGAAAAATCAAGAATCCTAATTCTATGACAAAAAATATCGAACCAAATATGGAACTCGATCTGGCCACTGTGCTAGAATGAAGACTGGAATCTGTTTACTGCCAAAACAATCGCTACAACTATTCACAAAAAATGCTCACTACCGACACTAAATATCCCACATCCTACATAACTTCTGCAATCCAATTATATTTCACATGTCACCAACTTCTCCATCTGCCAAACACTTGCTTGCTCTGCTACCTCAAATTACGGGCATTTACAACTTCTCCTGCTTCAATAACAACAAATATGTGACATGCATACCCTCAACCCCGTCCACAGAAATAAATTATTCACCATCGCTTCAAATTCAAACCCGAATTCCACCATCGTACTATTTTTTCTTTTTTCCTCTCTTTAGATTTTGAAATTCCATCTTTTTAAACAAACAAGGGTACTTAATTACAGAAATAATAGGTTACAAACATTGAGTTGACCAAAAATACAACGCACACAAACGAATACTGAACAAAAGAAAAGGCCAACTCAATGGGAGATTCAACAACAGGAGACCCCTCCAAAACATCCAAACCAAAAAACACAGACTGCCCAACTAGCCAAACACAGTAGAACCACATGAACAACATCATGTCTTCAAGGAAAAACCCAAACTCCTATCAGACCAAAACCCAAAAGCTCAGCTTGCAATTCAAACATTAATAAAGCCTACAATGAAGAAACAAAGCAGGCCACCGAGACACAGCAAAGCCCAAAAAGAAGGCCCACAGCCCTAGCCAACATACCAAAACCACACTGCAAACATCACATGCCACTACAAGAAAAACAACATTTAGTAGCATATATCAGTAGCGTTTATAAAGTGAAAGTAACTGAAGGTACTTGATTCCTTTTATTTTTTAAGATGCTGGTAAGCGCACTCAGCTTATAATTGGCGGGATATCCATTTTCGTTTCCCTCCTCCGTGTCACGTTTCTTATTTTTATTTCACCCGCGTAACCCCAGATCCATTTCCCTTTTGTCCATTTACATCTCCTCTTAAATAATCAAAATCAGTTAACCCTAAATCCATTTCTCATATCTCCATAATCCTGAGCCCATTCCTCTGTGAACATAAACAGAATTAGGCTCCATCCTCTGGTTAATTCCCTCTCCCTTCTATCCCGTCATTGTGTTTCGTTGTCCTCTCCTTCAGTTCTGAATCCAACGTTGAACCCTAATCCACTTACAATGAATGAACTCGTTTCTTTTGAGTTGACTTGCAGGTAGTATTTGCTACAATAAAGCCCATTCAAGCAGGTGCATGTTGCATGCGATGCCTATTTGAAGGGGGTAGATCTGAATGGTTCAGTTTTGGTGGGAGGATGCTGGAAATTATGATGTTGCAAGGTATGATTTCAGTTTTGTATATCTGTTATTTTATCTCTTTTTTTTCCTTGGTAGCAAGTGTAATTTCCTATTATGCAAAATGGAAATGATAAATTTATGGCTAAAATGTTCAAACTCAGACCATTCAAACATTTAAGTTTATATGATTTACAATTTACCTGGTTTAAAATTGAATCATCCAAATTAGTACTGACATCGGAAATGAGAATGATAATACAGTATCGAAGTAAAGACCCTAGTACTTAATCATATGAACAGGTTGTTAGTTTTATAGTTCTCATGTTAGTTTCATTGTCTAGTTATTGAATTAGGTAGATGTAGAAATTGAGGAGCAGAGGTCAAGTTTAAGGGTTGAGTTGTGTGACTTGTGAGGTATGTATTCGAAGTCATGTATAAGTATAATAGTTTTTTTTCTGCATTTTGAATACAATACGGGACAATAAAACTTTGAATCTTTGTTTTCTTTCCTTTCTTCAATGTTCTTTTAAGTAATTGTGATTAGGCTTGTTGTCAATTCTTTGCATTTTTCTGCGTCTAATCTTTAAGCTTGCGACTGAATTTCTGCTACTTTATTATAGCCTATTGCTTTAGTTTTAGAAATCTTCCTTGAATCGAGCATAACTTTCTTAACTTGTGTCTTCTTCTTTGATTCTCATTTTAAAATGAGGAATTCTTAAAGAAAGAAATCTTTAATAGTTGTCTTTCTCGTTTTAGAAGTATCGTCGATACATTAGTCATGGTTTGCATTGGCAATACAGAAACCAAAGTCATGCTTTGCCAATCCTTTACCTGGACTACAATTCCAACAGTAGACTGTACCTAGTCTTATTATTTAGTGATAAGTCATTTAAATAACTCAAAATTATACTATGTCAAATTCTTTTGTTGCTACCCTTCATTCTGTGACCATTGCCTCAATTGTATGTACTTTTTTATCAGTTATCTCAGATTGGAGCATTCTTTCAAAAATATGACTACTTATTTAGTTTTATCTTTTATACTAATGTTATACACAAAAATTATTATTATTTTATCCAGCAAAATCCTATGATTTGATCGATGGTCAAATCGATGTGCTTTATACTAATTTTTGCCTGAGGTTGAGGCTGGTCAGGTGCTTTGCAGGATTTAAGTATGCAAAAGCTTTGTTAGGTTAGTTTATTGTACTTAAATCAAAGGGTTAATTGCTCTTGCTATATTGTAAATTATTAATATCCATTCCACTAGGCAAATTTAACTATGTTTTTGTTATACTATGATGTTTTAGTATGTTCTTTTGTGGCTGCATTCATTTGGGATTGCAAAGTTTCGTACATCTATTCTTTTGTGCTTTGTTAGGTTAATCTAAACCAGGAAAATGCGATTTCCAAGCAGAAGTTGGAATTATCAGTTGTGTGCATCATAGACATTTGGCTCGGTTAGTTGGTTATTGTATTTCAGGTGATCACAGATTTGCTTGTGTATGAATATGTTCCTATTGCTACACGACTCTCGAGTTCCATTTGCATGGTAAGCTTTCTTTCTTATTTCTGCTCTGATGTGTTTATATCTATGTAGCATTGTAATTGTCTAGTTGTTGCACACTACACCTGTGTAGGAAAAATGTCTTCTGTAATATTATTTGTAAAATGGAAAATGGATTCTGTTTTCTTAAACTGATTTGATAAATTTTTCTATTTAAATTATAGACCAAACAAACCATTTGTTCACTTGTACGCCTAACAACTTTATTGGTTATCATCGGTCTCTTTGTGCAATCATGTAATCCTTCTAATATCTTAACTTTATAACTCCAGTACAAATCTGACTCTCATCAAATTGCAATAACAATAAGGTATGAATTCTGAAATTTGAGATGAAATTTCGTAGAACTTTATATTATTCAGTTTAACTCCTTAAGTTTGTATAGATTTGATAACATGACCATTGCGATTTCAGAACTAAATTCTGAAGCTTCCACCAACCAAGTTGCCACTTTTATGACATGAGTGAATACAATATATTTTTTTGTTAGGCTGGTCCTATCACCAAGGATCTATCACCAAAAAATGAAAGATTAAACTAAACATCTAAAAATTTGATGATCTTTCTTAATCAACCATGAATCATCATATATAAAGCTTGGCTACAAAGTATAGTATTGTACTATTATTCTATTTTGTGATGCTTTGACATACTATATTATATTAAAAATACGGTGTCCCCTTATTGCACATCAACATAATTACTATTTAGTTGTTACTTTTGTATGTAAAATGATGATAATAATAATAGTAACAATGAGGGGGTGTTTATTTATATCATCGTTGCTTTGTTGTGTCTTTAACCTTAACCTTTTCTAATCATGAGTGAATCTAACAGTGCATTAGAATCTCTTAGGTTTTTAGTCAAACATATACTTGTTTGAACCCAATACACTGAATGCGACCACATATGCCTATCCCATGTGAATAATCAAGTATAAAAGAATAGAAACAAAGACACTTCTGAAACCATTAATGAAAATCGTACATGCATTTAACATAACTTATGCATATCTCAAGCAAGTGAGATATACATCCCAAAAGCATTTTGTTTCTTAATAATTTGAATATTTTCCTTGCTAATAAATACTTTCCCTACTTGGGCACATTTATCAAAAAGAAAATATTGGGACGGGTAACCAAGACAGAAGGAAAATTTCAATTATACTCGTTTGTATTAGAGTTTAAAAGAAACCTAAAATTTTGCCGAAGTGGATTGGTTTAGAACGACAAAACCTGAGTTAAATCTGTACATAATCTTAGGCCTATTTAATTGACACTAAATGCCTGTACTTGGCAAAGTCTTTTTTTAGTTGGGCCTTACTGTTCTATTTGTTTTTTATCACCTTTCGTCTTGTGACTGAAAAGAACAAACAACAGTAGAAAACCGGTTGAGATGGAGTATTGAGGTGGGAGCAGGTTGAGGAGTTTGCAGTGGAGATGTATTTTGTGAGGGAAGTAGGATGTAAGGGCTGTTTTGAGATTGGCACGAAAACAGTTGAGATGTGCATGAAAACAAGGTATAGTGAAGGTAACAGGTTTGTTATGTGAAGGAGATAGAAAACTGTAGGAGATGTTTGAAAGTGAAGTGTAGTTGAATTTTAGGTGAAATGCTCTATAGAGGCAGTGATGGTTGTTTGGGTGTGGTGGGGTTCAAATGGTTGGATTTGGCTACTAATGCAAGGGTGTTTGGTTGCTTCAGGTTGAACATGAGGCATGGATAACGGTAGTCATTGATTAGGTGTAGTGGATTTTGGTTATGTTAATGGAGCTTTGCAGTTTCTGAAGAAGGATGTTTAGTGTAGTTAGTTGACCTTAAATCCTCCTTTTATTAGCGTTGTCTTTTGACTACATAATAAAGGCAAATAAAAAAGACTATTGTTTGAGTGAAAAGTTGTTTATGCATAGTACTAGATTAAGTTTTTAGCACTGGCTAGATGAATTGCGTTAGGCTAATGTCAACAATAGTGGTACTATTAATTATGAAGAATTTATTGTTGCAACAGTACATCTTAACAAACTGGAGTGGGAGGAGCATTTAACAGCTGCTTTTAGATATTTTGACATTGAAGTGGATATATAACAGCCGATGAGCTTCAACAAGCTTGCAAGGGTAATGTGGAAGATGCTCTTATCAAGGATGTTATTAAGGAAGTTGATCAAAATAATATACGTGAAACCAATTTTATACCTAATACCCATTTCAAACTCTCATACTCTGCATTTTCATATTTGTTTGCTGTCAATGTGCATCTCTGATACGTTGCCACTATAATCTGGTTTATTATCAAACATCATATCTCTAAAAACTGAAGCCCAAGTTTGCGATGAATGCATGGAATACCATTCCCATTATAACCGAATGTTAGGCATTTAAAAGTACACTCAATAAAGGATGAATTATTCAAGAAATTAGACACATTCTGCTTGCCTAAGTTCATGTAACACTCCCCTCTAGAGAGTACTGATATCAGGTCTATACCTTGTTGTAGCAGTTTACCTTTTTTTGCTAAAATTCTTTTAGATGGAATGAAACCTGTAGCTTAAGAATTAATTTCACCCATTTGATATATGCTTTTCACTCCTAATCACAGTAATGATGAATTGTTATAGCGAAATCTGAAAAGTTACACTTTATTATAAAGATCCGCTCAAAAACAAAAGGTGAGTCATCGGTTCACATTAGTCCATATTCTGACAAGTAATTTAGATAGCCTGATGGGTAAAAGTTTGTAGGCATTCTTTGCATGTTTCAATAATTAATCGTTGTAATTTCTTTACTTTTTTTCGTTTTCATTTTCTGCTTGTTTAAAATTGCAAAATGAGTCGTGTGCAAGTTTGGAGGGGAAGACATTCACATGTGTGTATACATATCATCAACCTAAGTGGAGCTAAAGTCAGAATAGTCATTCTTGACAAGGATCCATTTGGATTTCTTAATAAGGATCCAATTTGTATACATATAGAATATAGGAGATATAAAGTGCAAATGACACGCTAAATTAACAAATTTTTATAAACATTTACAAGGTAATAACAATAACAATAATAGTAGATAATAAAATAAAATATTAACCAAAGTAACTAGATTTTATGAATATTAACTAAATTTATAACAATAATAATAACAACAACAATTAGATAAGTTTTATAAATAATAATAAATTAACTTAATTTTATGAAAATTAACTAAGATTTACAAAAATTAACTAAGTGTTATAAAAAAGTAACTAAATTATCAATTTTATAAAATTAACTATGATACATATATAAAAGGTAAACAAGTGTATAAAAATTAACTAAGTATTGTGAAATTTGACTAAGTTAACAATTTTTTACAAAAAATAGCAAGTTTATGCTAATAATAATAATGATCATAATAATAATACTTAACTAAGCTTATAATAATAATAAATTATGAAATACTAACAAAGTAAACTACATTTTATTAAAATTAGCAATTTTTTTATTATACTAATTCTAATGATTAAATAAGGTTATAGTAGTAATGATAAATTATAAATATCAACCAAGTCAACTAATGCCGATGGTAATATTTTTTGAGAGAAACGATCTAATTTAGACTTCTTTTGGTTTTAGAATTCAAACTAACTATTGCACTATTATTTAAAAAATAAAAACAGTGAGTTGAATACTTCATTACGAGGCAAGTGCATATGTATATTTTTTCTTTGAACAGTATTATCATAAACCACGATAACACCACTGCCAAGTCAATGTGTAACAGCGCTTACATCATGTCCATATGCATAACAGGGTTCGAAGCCTTTCTGTCCCTTTTGATCTTATTACCACCCACCAAAGTGGTTTGTGATGACAGAACTTGTGCTGGCAGCATGTTTACTAACAAAAAGTTTGATGTTAAAGTGCTTGAGATGCTGAAGCTGTTCACAAATTGGAAAAAATTTGATGCTAAAGTACTTCATTACAGGAGGAACTTGACTTGAAGATGATCAAGTTTGCAGGTCCATCTATACTGTTTTACAGTTACATATTTATTGGCACCGTATTTCTAATTTTGTGCTGTTGGGTTATAGGCACTCTATCTAATGTTCTGAAACGCTTAGCAGGTGATCCATTTTTAATTTTCATATTACACGTAATTCTCCATTTGTTCTTGCAGTTGCTTGCATGTTTTGTTTTTTTCACTATATAGCATACACAGAAATTTGTTAATTTTATAGGCATTGCTTCCTAGCCATTGAATGCCCAGAAATATACAGCTTATTATAACTAAGAAAATGACAGGGTAAATTCTTCAAATCATTTGCTCGTGCATGATTAACATTGTCTATGAAAATGTAGGCCTTCATTGTTGAATAAAACAACAGAATCAGTGATTTACTTTACGTATAAATTTAAAATATCTATGATCAGGAAAATGGGGACAGTGGTCCAGTGGACTTGATCTAGAAATTGACTCACCTGAGATGTTTGTCAGAATTTTTAGGCTCACTCCTTGTGCTGTTTCCATCACATTTTTACGTGTTGCTAGTCTATCCAGTATTAGGTTAGGTCCTTCAAGCTCAAGCAGCTAGTTTGCATACCATACAATGTTTAGTCATAAAGACTACCTTTAGGATCAACACCAGGCAGACTTGACTCTATGATGATGCCATGTGAATTGCATTTGATGCCGAACCATTTACTATGATTGATTGAATTTTCCATGATGATAATGAATTAGATTAGGATAAACTAATTTTTTCCCGTAAGCAATGTATTTGATTCAGATGTCAATGTTTTGTTTTGTAGGTGAGGGAGAATAGCAGGAAGACAAGATGGAGATATTGTTTCATTAGTAGATGACAAACGAACGAAGATACACAAGAAAATGTGAAGTCAAGAAGTCTGGTATGTTGAATTATATTGATATTACTGTATTAGATTGGTTCATATTTGTATTACGTATTTTGAAATTGGATCTTAGCTTTTTTCTTGTTGACTTTGACTTAGACGACAATCAAGCTTTGTACCTTCACATTAAATGAAATAGTCTGAATACGATGAATTTGATTAAAGTTTCAGGATTTCCATATGAAATACCAAGTGAAATAAAAAATGTATCTTTCTTCAAGCTCTTTTCACTAAAAATTATGAACTAGCTATCGACATGCATAGGTTGTTTAATCAATTAAGAAATGCGTGCATTGCAGGATGGACCTATAAGTCCTCAGAATCCCAAGTCCAGCATCTTAGGTTGGTGTGAAAGGTACTTTATGTATTTGTTTGAACAAGTAGTTTAGAGGAAAGTATTATAATTAATGATAATATAATAACAACAATGTGTCAATTCATGTGTGTCAGATTGATACATTTTGTCAGTTTAGAGGAAAGTTCCCAAAGATTTAATGCTTTGGTCAAGAACTTATTTGGTAAGATGTAAAAAATAGCTGCAAAGAACTTTTAAGAAGATTTTTTTTTTCAGAGAGAAGAGGTAAGATGTTACATTCATTATATGCAGAGTACAAGCAACAGAAAATAGAGATGACAACACTAGCTATAATGAAAATGTCATTTGTGATGCCTTCAAAGTATGGCGATAACTTGCAGCTGGAAAAGGACTCGTCTGCAAGGATAAAAAGGTACCACAAAAGGCTTCTGCTATGGTATTATTCTAAAATGATAGTAAGTTAAACCAAAAACTTAAAATTCAAAGTGCTTAGATAAATAAGGAGAATTGCGAATACAGAGATGACACTTCCTGTTTCATTGAATTACGATAATCTCCAAATTAACAATGATAATTGGTGTGCTCTGTTGTGCCTATATCAGAGATGAATAACTAGGCAATTGGTGTGCTTTGTTATATATAATTTATGCATTTTGCACATTTATGTAATTCTGACTGTTTACCGTTATACTTGTATGTAATTCTTACCATTGACTGTTATACTTATGTATAGGTAATTAGATTTCCGAAGTGAAGAACAACCGCATCAAATAATCGGTGGTAATTAAGCTATGAACAAGACTTTAACTATTATTTTGTTTGTACTAGTCGTGTAGACTTGTTTGTAAGCAATTGGGGTATGTGGATTCACTTATCTTGTAGAAATACTGCTATTGAGATGATTATGGGTGTTATATTTGATATTGCGAGTAATGTGTTTTTTTAAGTATTTAAATATGGTGTTATTGATTTTAGTTTGAAAACGATACTCATATGATTATTTGTTTTAATATTTCTATTATAAGCGATTGATGGAAATGTTACAAGCCATTAACAGTAAATAACCGCAATTAAAATGTGGTGTGCATCAGTAAGTTTTAGTAGCGTTGAAAACGTGCTACAAATGTAATTTACAAAAAATATTGTAGCTGACATGAAATGCAACAAAAAACATATAGTAGGACTGAAAAACCACTACAAAAGATTGGGAAATGATACAAGTATCACTTTAGTAGCATTTTTAACCCGCTGCCAAAAAACCTTTTGTAGGGTTTCTAAAACGCTACAATATGTTCATTTTTGGTAGCGTTTATTAAAACACAACAAAAACTTTCAGACTTTTAGTTGCATGTCGTATTGCAGCGTTCTCTAAAACGCTACTACAAGTTATTGTAGCGTTTTTTCAACGCTACCAAAAGCTATTTCTGGTCTAGTGTGCAGACAAACACCAATCAAACATCAACCTTCAAACTTCAAAGTGACACCAGAGACAAAAGATAAAGAAAAACAATCACTTCTTAGCAACACCTCCATTATTAACTCCACCTATATTTCCTCCTCCTTTTGCTTTTCTGGATTTGGGCCAATTTTGAAATTATTGCACAAGTTTAGCCCATTATGGATTTTCCTCAACCAATGGTTCGTCATAAACTAATTTATTAATCTCTTTATATTTACTTGGTTTAGATGTTCTCCTCTTTTTGAATCTGTTTATAGAGTTGTAAGAGCTGTAAGAACTTCAGACTCATTCATAAGAGTGTCCTTACTTACATCATCCTCAGCATTTTTAATCTTGTCGCAATCCCCAAAATCATCTATCCTTACAACCTTTCCAGAGCTACCAATCTCTTTAACACACTCATAGGCTAGTTTACCTCTCTTATTATCTTCTTCAAATCTTCCTGATGCAGTTTGGGATCTATCAGTCTTATTACACATTGATTTATTAACCCTATTTGAATCTTCAACACTAGTAAACCACCCTTTGTCAACCATTTTATCTATCATGCTATCACTATTATTAACAAAGCCAACATCTCCAGAAGTGAGCAAACTAGTATGATTTTCCTCGTTCAGGTCTTGCATGTAGTCATTATCGTTTGCCAAGATACTATAAGGATTATTATTACTAGCTGAAAAATTAGTGAGAACTATGCATGTTTGCATTAATGAATAGACCTCTCTCACTGACTCCTACAACTTTAGGACCTTCACTCTTATCTTTTAATTCTTTTACCTTACCACAATTTTGAAAACAATCCTTCATTGCTTTAGAATTTTCATTCAGATTCTGTTGCTTCTGAATTAAATCTATATCCATTCCATTTTCTCCATTAGTGTTTTCTTTAGGAATCCAAACCTTAGTAGATTTGCACATTATACTTGAATGCCCAAATATTTTACAATGAGAGCATGTAGCTGGTGTCCATTCATATTCGGCCCTTTGCCAAACAACATCCCCATTACAACACTTGATAGGAATTGTCTCAGGAAAAGTAAAATCAAAATTCACTTCCACTAAAATCCTTGCATATGAAATACAAATAAGATCTTCAGTAATATTATCAAGTTTTATTGGGTGTCCCAGTATCGAGGAAATCCTACTTAAGGCCTCAACTGTCCAGAAATCTAGATCTAAGTTAGGTAGTCGAATCCATATAGGCAAGGTACACGTTAGAGAAATGGAGATTCTTTGCAGATGTAAGCAATGAAAAATGATGGGGACGAAAGTCATGGCGGTTGCTTCGAATGTGAAGTGAAGAATGGGGTTTTGGAAATCTTACTTACTATATACTAAAGCAAGGCCAACTTTCCCTCCAAAACAATCCCTTTTCCCTCCACAATGCCACTAAGTAAATAATAATAAATAAGAAAATTCTCTTTCATTCCCTCCTCACATGCATTTTCTCTCCTCACATAGTGCCACTTTAGCCACATGTCATCAGCGAATAAAATAAAATATAATATCTGCTACCGCCAAAATGCCTCCATGTTCACACACATGCATATAGATAAATAATAATAATAATAATAGTGTTGTCAAAAATAAAAAGAACATCTATAATCATTAATGGATTTAGTTTCCAAAGCACACAACTATTTTTTAATTATGAAAAACACCTACAATTATTACTATGTTTGATTTCCAAGGCATATAACTATTTTTTAGTTCACACCAAAATGCATCTTCCCTCTTCATATTTTCCCTCCGACATGCATATTTTTTTCCTCTTCATTCAGCTAATTAATAATATATATCTTTCTTCTCTCGAGAACAGACGAGTCTCTTCTTTATATGCATTGTATAATATTACTGTTTTATTTATCGAGAACTGAGCAGTCTTTTTATTTTTATTCACTGTAATTATTATCGAGATAAACAACAATAGCCATTTCTCCTCTCCTCAGTCGCAAGCTTCCTTTTTAATTCTTCCCTTTCCTCATTCCACCCACTACTTCTGTGCAAATTCAGCTATTTTCTCCAGTCTCCAAAACCGAAGTCATTCCAAACCCAGAAATTGTTTTCCCCCTTTTCCTCTTCCACTTTAACTTCCTCTCATACTGTCCTCGACCAATTTCTTTCCTCTCCATACACTCGCTTTTCTTTCTCTTTTTGAGATTAAATTTATTCTCCGGCTATCTAAAAACTTAAATCTTTCCAAGCCCTAAAACTATTTAACCCCTTCTCCTGCATTGTCATGAGCCAATTCTCTCCTCTATCATTTAATCGTTGTTTATATGTCTTCTTCGTAATTCAATTTCTAAGCAATCGTGGTGAATCGCACGGATTGTACTGCTCGCACGGCAACTCATTTAAAAATTTAACTTAGAACCTTTTAGATGGCGGAGGAGGTTGCTGCTGTTTAAGGTATCAGTGTTGTTGATTGAAGGGCGAAAAGGCAAGAACTAATTTCCTGAATTTGGGTGTGAAGCCTTCAAAGATTACAATGGTATGTTTTGATGACGTCCCTTCTTATTTAGATTAATTATGTTCAAGAAATTTGATAGTAGCAACATCTTCTTATTATTTTCCTAACTTGGCCTCAAAAGTTGCAAAAGTCAATTTATTTATTTGTTGTTAATTTTACTTAGTGTATCCTATATTTATTGATAAAACTTCAATTTTTCCCTAATGTGCATGTTTGATTCAAGCTAGAAAACCAATACAAATTTTATAATTACATTTTATAACTGATGTTACACATCTAATAAGGTATAATTAACTAAATGTTTTATGTATTTAATCTCGGAATACAAATGCATCTTTTTATCCAAGTAGTTTCTCTTTGGAAGTTGTAAATTTTAAGACTTGATCTTTTCTCCTTTTTTATATTTTATGTGTAATTAGATTGGACTTCTGTTGACTAATTTCATTATTTCAATTACCACTGAAATCATTGATATAATAAGCTATTGATCCATGTTTGATTAGTTATATCAATATAATTAGCGAACCCTTTACAATGCATGATTTGTTTCCCAACAAAATTTGAAATTTCATTGATTTAGGGACAATGAGTTTTTGAGGCTGCAATTTACAGTAAATCTTCTGCAAAAGAAAAGGAAAGGAAACTTTCCGACTGCTTAACAGTGTAAGCCATATTTCTAACTTCATTCATTCTTCAATTTGTCTATTAAGTTGATGTTTATTCTCACTTAATTTTTTTTTTATACTACTACATAACCTTCGTGGGAATTATGTGACAACGAGTACCATGAATTCATTCCTATGGTTATGGATATCTCAGGTATGAATGATTTACATGAAATATCTTACAAGAATTTACTCTTATGATTATAACAACTTCAGTTCCATGAAATATCTTACAGAGCATCACAGCTACTACAGCTGTTAGATTAAAATCAAGTATCTTTTAATCTCGATGAAAAAAGTTTTGTTAATATTGGTCATAATGATATTTTGCAATTTTTCTTTTTGAGAAGATACAGTTTGTTTTGTCGTCTGATATTTATTAAGAAATTATTATTTAACATTTTATTCTACAATGCAACGCATAGAAATAGGATTATAACTATTCTAAACATTGCCTATTCAAAATAGAAATGGTCATCGTTAAGGTACTATGAATTATAGGTGGTCTTTCGTTTATGATATTCAGTTTTGGGGGCCATTTTTACCCTTTTTTTAATTTTTAATTTTCCTATAAGAAAACCTTTTTCCTTAAATTTTATTTTTATTCCCATTACCTTTCGCTAAAGTGCTGCTAACAGCACTCAGATTTCTTCTTCTTAATACCATGAGTGGTATTAGGAAGTATAAAACTTGGTGCTTTTAGTTTCACATGGTGGTGTAGTGTTAAAAGCACCTAGTTTTACACTTCTTAATACCATTCATGGTACTAAGAAGAAAAAATTTGGGTGCTTTTAGCAACACACTTCAACTAATTCTGTTCTGCTTACTCTTTTTATCATGTTTTATGTTTTTGAAGAAATTAGGAATAACACAATTTCACAGTTCTTACACCGTTTTGTTTTATTTTGTTTCTTTCCTTAAGAATCCCTAAATATTTTTTTATGTAATTAAATTGAATTTTGGTTTTATCATACTTGCAGATTGTCTTATTAAACTTTGTTAATTTTAAATTATCATGTCTATTAGAAAATTCGAGTCTAGCATTCAAGTTGTATAATGTGAAAGCAAAATTCGAGTCTAGCATTCAAGTTGTATAATGTGAAAGCATTTTCTTTTTCAAGTTATGGAAGTCCCTGAATGTATCAGGTTGTACTAATGTATTTATATATACATTGCGAGTAGTATATGTACAAAGTGAATGAAGTATAAGTTCCAACTGTCAGATATAATAGTTATTTTTATTTTTTTGGGATTTAATGTTGAATGCATTAGGTTATAGTAATGTACATGTATGTATAGTTCGAGAAATATGTGTAAATGGTGCATGAAGTATAGGACCCGGGTGTTGGTATTGACACCATACCTTTACTTTCTGTTTGTAGTGAATTTGTAAAACAAGCTCTCATTTTATATTTTATTCTATCGTACAAAATACAACTTAGTAATATCTTAGCATTATCACACTAAAACATTTGCTTTACTTTATGATATCATGTGAGTTTATTCTAAGATAATTGATTATTTTTGGATATGTTTCACCCCTTTTTGTTCTAACTATTCATGGAAGTATTAGTTAAATTGCATCCACGAAAGAAATTTATTATATCATGTTAGGATCACCTTTTTATAACACATCAGCTCCATTAATTTGCCTCCACACTATTGATTATGAGGCTGCAGCATGAGGAAAACATGATCTCATATTTTTCGAATATACATATTTTGTAACCTGTTTATAGTTTACCAACCCTTCAAAGAATGGATTACGGGATTGATAAAGATAATATAACCAAAAGTATACGTATAATTCCAGAAAATTGGTTAAATTTTTTGTCAGATGCCATATTAACAAGAATCTATAACCAGATATAAAGACACGTCGTGTGTAACTGCAGTATCATATCGTTTTTAATATATACATGTATAATTACCAATTAGGAATGTGATATAGCTACGTGTGTCTGCCCTGTATGTCAACTATAGTACCACTTTTCCCTCTTTCTTCATCATACTATAGTTCCTAATTACCATTTTTATGATACATCATTCCTTCAACTAAAGCAGCAATCCATCTCGAAGGTGTACATCAGTGATATGGGTCCTCAATCCAATGCATACGAAAGCATCCATTAAAAGTCGTTTGAACATGAGCATTCGTAATTTTCATTTCTGTTACACATAGTTGGATGTTAAAGCGATAAGTGGCATCAATATGATGATCAATTAATTGGCATAGAAGACACTGTGTAAAAATTATGATATATAATCTATTGCATTGGAAGAATAAACGACTAGATGATATGACATAACTCTCTCTCTCCCTCTCTCTCTCTATATATATATATACATATATATATATAACTATGTATATATATATATATTGTTAACACTGCCTAACTGATGTTTGATGTTGTGAAGCTATAATAAACATGTTTAGTGTGGTGGAGTTGCAAGAAGGATGCTAAAGTGGCTGACAGGAACAATATAATTTATACTATATTCTTTATATTTTATATTTTATACTTTATATTTTATACTTCATAATTTATACTTTATATTTTATTTTTTATATTTTTTACTTTTTACTTTATACTTTATATTTATTTTTTTAATTCATAATTTATGCTTAATATTTTATAATTTATTATTTATTCTTTATATTTTTTACTTTATGTTTTATACTTTATGTTTTATACTTTATACTTTATGTTTTATACTTTATTCTTTATATTTTATACTTTATATTTTATACTTTATACTTTATATTTTATACTTTATATTTTATATTTTATACTTTCTACTTTAAGTTTTGTATATAATAATTAATACTTTATATTTTTTATATTTTTTATTTTCTAATTTATATTTTATACTAGGTCATAACAAAACCTTTAACCTAGGTCATAACCAAGACCATAACCGAACTCAAAACCGATCACATGTACATAACTGAGACCATAACCGAACCGATAACCGATCAAATGTCCGTAACATAGGCCATAACTGAGCTCAAAACTGAGACCCTTCACATAACCAAGGCCATAATCAAGCCCATAAGCGAGCTCATACTTGATTCCATAACCACGCCAATAACCGAGACCGTTCACATAACCAATCACATAACTGAGACCGTAACTGTATCTATAATTGAGCCCATAACTGAGACCCATCATATAACCGAGTCCATAACCAAAACCATAACCGAACACATTTCCATAACCGATACCATAACTGAACCCATAACTGATCACATGTCCGTAACCAAGGCTATAACCAAGTTCATAACCGAGTCCATAACCGAATCTGCAATTGAGCCCATAACAAAATCCATAATTGAGTCCATACTGAGCCCATAACTGACCCAATAACCAAAACCTTAACTGAGCTCATAATTTATGTCTTAACCAAACCTCTAGTCAAGCTCATAATTTATACTTTATATTTTATATTTTATATTTTATACTTTATATTTTATACTTTATATTTTATGTTTTATACTTTATGTTTTATGTTTTATACTTTATATTTTATATTTTACACTTTATAATTTATATTTTACATTTTATACTTTATATTTTATGTTTTATATTATATTTTATACTTTATATTTTATATTTCATAATTTAATTTTTCTACTTTATACTTTATGTTTTATAGTTTATACTTTGTATTTTATAATTTGTACTTTATATTATGTGATTTGTTATATATACTTTATATTTTGTACTTTATAATTTATATTTTATACTTTATATTTTATAACCGATCACATGTCCGTAACTGGGACCATAACTGAACCCATAACCGATCGTATGTCTATAACATAACCAATCACATAACCGAGTCCATAACTGTATCCGTAATTGAGCCCATTACCGAGACCCTTCATATAACCGAGCCCATAACCAAGCCCCATTACCGAGACCATAACCGAACCCATAACCGATGAGTCCATAACCGAATCCGTAATTGAGCCCATAACCAAATCCATAATTGAGTCCATACCAAGTCCATAACCGAGCCAATAACCAAAATCTTAACTGAGTTCATAATTTATGTCTTAACCAAACCTCTAACCAAGCTCATAATTTATACTTTATATTTTATACTTTATATTTTATGTTTTATACTTTATACTTTATACTTTATGTTTTATATTTTATACCTTATATTTTATATTTTATAATTTAATTTTTATACTTTATACTTTATGTTTTATAGTTTGTATTTTATACTTTGTAATTTATATTATATGATTTGTAATATATACTTTATATTTTGTATTTTATGCTTTATACTTTATATTTTATAGTTTATAATTTACATTTTATATTTTATACTTTATATTTTAGGTTTTATACTATGTTTTATACTTTATACTTTATATTTTATACTTTATATTTTATACTTTATGTTTTATACTTTATATTTTATGTTTTATATTTTATATTTTATATTTTATACTTTATAATTTAATTTTTATACTTTATACTTCATGTTTTATACTTTATACTTTGTATTTTATACTTTGTACTTTATATTATATGATTTGTAATATATACTTTATATTTTATATTTAATAATTAACATTTTTTTAATTTAGCTTATATTCCATAACCGATGGAATAACCAAGCTTATAACTAAGATCTAAACCTAGCCCATCACCGAACCCATAATCACGGTCATACCTGTAGTCATAACCAAACCTTTAACCTAGGTCATAACCGAGACCATAACCGAACACATAACCGAGACCATAACCAAACCCATAACCGAGAGTATAACCAAACCCATAACCGATTACATGTCCATAACCGAGGCCTTAACCGAGTACATAAGTGAGCCTATAAACAAGACCCTTCACATAACTGAGTCCATAACCAAACCTATAACCGTGCTTATAATTTATATTTTATAATTTATAATTTATACTTTATATTTTATACTTTATAATTTATTTTTTATAATTCATAATTTATAATTTATACTTAATATTTTATACTTTATATTTTATTCTTTATATTTTATACTTTATGTTTTATACTTTGTGTTTTATACTTTATACTTGGAGTTTTATGCTTTATATTTTATATATTGTACTTTATATTTTATTCTTTATATTTTATATTTTATACTTTATATTTTATATATAACTGTAATATCCAGAATTTTTATCGGGTTGTATTTGAATATTTAAATCAGTTTAAATATCGAATTCGTAATATAAGTGGATTTTTATATTAATTAAAACGAAGTTGAACATATAAAATTATATATTAAATATAATCGAGCCCGTAATGTCGCGACAGTTCGTAATTTAACGTTCTGAACTTCAACTGAGTATATAGGACTCGTTATAAATCGGATTTCCTCGAAATAAGAAATGTTTGAATCTAATAAACTACATTTTTCTAATGGAAGAGAAAAATCGAGATTTCGGATTATAGATTGTAAGTTATGTCCAAATCAAATATTCAAAAAAGCAGCGACATAATCGTATATGGACCATAACGGTTTATTTGATATAACTAGATACTGGTTTCGAATTTAGACAAGATTCTTCTGAGACGTAGTTATAATTTAATTTTTAGAATTTTACCGTAATTTTTAATTAATTAAACATGCAACTTTTATTTGGAGTATTTGCACCCTATATTAATATTTTGGGGTTTCACAATATGAGTTAACCTACTGATATTATTATATTTTTAGGATCGTGACACCTCGCTGGACACGACAGTATTTTTATTTTTGTCCATAACGGTCCATAAAAAAAATGAAAATTTATACATTGGAGACCGTGAAGACTTCAATATGGAAAATAATAATAACATAAGTCCATCCTTTTTTGTCCCTTCGTTGTTACAACACAGAAGTTAAACAAATATAAAAAGGAACTGACATACATGCAGGGGTTTATTCTCATCTATGTATTCAAACTAACCCGTACCCTATCATTTCAAGTCCTTATCAAAAATTAAAGCCAACGTGTATCAAAACCATTAGTTGAAATGAATAAACAACTTTGCTTTGTCGAATCAACCATGTGCTACCCTATACATTATCTTTCTAAATACTTAAGACTTCTCCAGCTACAAGCGACACACGCAGACCTAAATGGCAAGAAAAAACAGAACCTACTCTATGTCCCCAAATATTACTTCGTGGCAAAGAGATCCTTAAATATATATCTTAAGATAAAATAATAATTACTGTCGCACAACAAATTTAAATTAAAACTACATATAGCAAGGACAAGGTACTTTTGTGTAAATTCGAGGTATGGGTTCACTTGTCTATCTCTTCTCAGTTAATGCATGATGTGCAAATTCTAATCACTTAGGCTACATAGGTTTGGACTATATTTGAAGCCCAATGCTTTAACTTAGGAACTAAGGAACGACAAGCTTTTACACATGCCTACCCTCAGCCTACTGCATACCCTATTACTTGGCCATTAAGGTATCACAATTCAATAAATAAAGGCGCAAGCTTCATCACTTTCGGGGCTCAAGAACATAATAGCCGAAGTAATTACTAGGAGTATTTGAGAGTGGGGGTAGGATCGGCATGCATGAATTAAAGAAAGAAGTGGCGTTATATTTGCTTGCATGAGTTCTGGAGGCGTGGTGTAGTACTGTAGGGGGCGGTGAGGAGGATCACATGTAGTGTATATATGGGGTACGGGTTTGCTGCTGTTCGAAATGCAGTACATGCGGATTGGGTTATTGAAGTATGATGGCGTTAATAGTGTGCAAACTATGCGAGAGGGGAGGACTGAACTGAACTTGCAGAGATGGAAGGATGGTGAAGTAGAAGGTAGTTCTAAAGAAAAAGGTATGGAAGTTAGGATTTTTGTAATAATAGTAAGGGGAGCTGCAGTTTTTAAGAAGAGAAGGTAGAAGGTGGCAATACAAATTGGAGAAGGGCTGTTAAGATGGACGGTGGGAACAAAACTGTAGTGTGTTGACTTTTGGTGAATGATGGGGGTGAATATTGTTTTACGGATGGGAAGTGGGGGACTACTGTTTCTGGAGGGACTAAAAATAAGGTAAAGGAAGAACAGTGGAGGGGATAGCATTCAATGAGTGGATGTTTACAAGGAGGAGGAAGCACTACTCTTTGAGGCATCAAGGAAAAAGTGTTGAGGCCATGAAGGGTTTGTTGTGCGTGTATGGGGACACGTGTAGACAAACGTGGGTTTCATTTAAAAACAATAGGAGAAAGGAAAAAGGACAATGTTGAAGTGCATTTGGTAGTAGCAGTTGATAACAAAATGTGAAAATGGGAGTAGCAGGCGCCTCGTCTTAAATGGAGAATATGAAGAAGTAGTGCAGTTTGCAGTAAACATTGTAAAGCTGAAAGTTCAATGCCGATATGATAATTTGGATAGAATAATATGGCGTGAGTTTAATCAAAACAAAGGAAGCAGACAAGGGGATGGTTGAGTGGAGTTTGGCACGTGGTGAAGAGCAGTAACAACTGAAGTGAAAGGCGGAAGTGCGAGTTAATGGGTTCACACTGCATGAATAATAGAAGAAATTTGGTGGCGTCGGTTGCGCTGAGTCTGTGTGGACGCACGTTTTGCAGCAAAGCTAGCTGGAGCGGTTTTGCGGCTCGTTATGGATTGTAGAAGAATTAAACATCTGAAATCATCAACTGACGCAAATCGTTATTTAACGGTTAACGCGCAAGGTGAGTAAATTCACTCACTCTGATCTATTTTAAAATATTATAATTTTATTTTAATATTGATTGAATGCTGTGTGATGGTCGTTTAGGTAGATTACCATTAAATTGGTTGAAATATATATATCATTGCATATATACACATCATTAGTTGGATACTGATTCCATCGATGATAATATTCCCTAATATGGAATTAGTGTAAATTGTATTGACTAACATCTATGAATGCGGGAAACCGGTTGGCGGAGTCCAACCGGATTCCCCAATATTTATATGTATTGTTTTATATTATTTATATATGCACTGTTTAAACCCAAATGAGACTGAAATCCTGTATGAATATTGATGTTGAATGGAAATTCAACGTTATTTTGATAAACAAAATCGATTAAGTGGCAACAATCGACCATAAAACCATCTTTTTGTTAAGAAGTTAATTGGCCGTCCGGCAAATCAATGAAGTTAAAATAGAAAAAAATCATATTTTTATAATTTAAACGATGTTTAAAATTTATAATAGAAGTTCTATTATAAACATTTTATAAAGAAAATATAAATGATTGTTTGACTTTTAATAAAGTTTATAAAGCTATAATTATCCTGCGAGTTAATATTTTGGATAACTATTTTTAAACAAACAATTTAGAAATTAGATTAATTATATTAATCTAATGGTAAGAAGTAATTAAAATCAGTTAACGAATTAACTGATGGTTTGAAGTTGATTTGAAAATTGATTATTTGATAAATTGATTTTCAATTAATCTAATGCTAATGACTTAGCGAGAAATTGATCAAAATTAATAAGATTTCTTATTAATTACTTTTCAATTAATGAAGTCTAAATGATTATGGAACTGAGTACAAATAGTTATTATTTATTTAAGCAACCAATCTGTATGAAGTAAACTGTTTATTTCAGTAATGATGAAGTTAATTACTATTTAATTATTTTAATTAAAGCCATTATTTCTTAAATGAAATTCATTTAAGATGGTATTAAGTTGGTAATGAGATGTTTTACCTGAATTAAATAATTCGAATGAAAGAGAATTAACAGAAGACAAAGAGTGTTAAAGAGTTTTGGGAAAGGAGCTATAAATGGAGTTATATAACAAAATTGAAGTGAAGGGTTAATATTTAATAAAAATAGCCATAAACAATAGAGATTTCAAAGTAAGTATATGCGTTATATTGAAAAAGGAAACAAGAAATACAGTTTGATTAAGATTAGAAATAATAAGGGGTTAGAGTTACGGACTTATATCTATTCTAAGATAAGAATGTTGTCGATCAAGGTCTGAGAGGTAAATAAAATACCCCAACTTGAACGGCTTCACTATTATCGAGGAATCGTATCAGTTTGTAACGAAAAGAGATGTCAAGATTAGTTATAAAAGGGATATGGCAGCGTACAGTAAGTCTTTGAACTATAACGATAATATAACGTTGTTGACTAAACTTAAGCGTGACTGTTATGTCGAGATTAGTTATAAAGGGGATATCGCAGCGCATTGCGAGTTTTGAACTGTAACGATAAATTAACGTTGTTGACCAAGCTTAAGCGTGACTTTTATATATAACACTATTAGGAATTGGAACTATAATCCGATGATGTCGAATGTATTAAAGTAAATTATTTTTAGGAATTATAATCTGATAGGATAAGTTAATATTTAGTTTTGAACCAATAGATTAGAATAAGGATATGTAATCAATATTTAGTTATAAACTTGATATTGATTTAGCAAGAAGTCGACTTAGAAATAGAGTTTTTAAAGTGGAATGGGAATATAAGATTATGAAAGAGTTTTCGATAAACAAGATAAGGGTATTTATTACTTGAATAAAGAGTTATTTGATAAAGGGGTTCATATTTGTATAATAGGGATGATATTCACATTTAAAGTAAATAATGTTTTAAAAATGAATGTTTGGCAGATTAAAATGTTTATAATGAAACGGGAAATATTTCTCCAATATAGATAGGGTATATTATCAAAGTGTAGAAAATAAAGAATGTGAAAAGAATGGAAATATTTTGAACGTTAATAATGTATATTTTCTAGAACATAGGAGAATAAGAGTCTATAATAACTGGGAACGTTTTCCAAGAAATGTGAAAGGCTAAAAAGGTTTGGGAAATATCTGGGAAGATATGGAAAATTGGGGAAGTAATGTTAAATAAAAGGGCCAGTGATTTGGTTGATGCTTAGTGTAAATTTAAATGGATGTTTGTTTTACTTCAATAGTTAAATAACTGACTATCGAAGTGTTTTGACCATCGTTGTCGATACGGAGAGATTGGTTGGATATATTATTCGAAAACCACTCCGTATAAGCATAGGCGCTGCGAATTTGATTATACTAAAGACAATTGAAGACGGAGTGAAATGCAAGGGTCGTTCTGTTCCAGAATGGTGTTTTCGATTTGTCCAGTCTCAGGACAACTTGTATGGACGAGTGTCTAACAGAGTATACCTAATAAATCACGTACGGTTGATCTTAAAGGTATTACGTCTGGTGGTGGAGGAATTCGTTCCTCTTAGCTTTTTATACCGGTGATATTTTTGGAAATCGATTAGTGAATTGACGGGTTTGACGATGTTTCATTCAAAGTAAATGGTGATCATTTGTTCTGAAGATAGATGTAGCCTCTAGCCTCACAACCGGGAAATGACAAAAATCGGGCAGGCAGCATGGCTAGGTGGGTCATTCACAAGCAGGATATATTTGTCACCAATCTAGAGAAAATTCACTATTTATTCTTCTTTCGATTCTGTATCTTACGGATTACGGTTGGAGGGCCAACAAACGTGGGTGAAAATATATTCAATACACTCAAGCTAAACGAGTGGTCGGTCATGTGTGGGCCAGGTTGCAAGATGTTCTTGTTGAACCCCAGTGTATCCCCTCTAGAGTACACTGATCGGGAGGTGTTCCCATACCTTGTCATAGTTGTAATCCAATCTCCAATAAGCGACCGGCAGTTTTTAATTTTATACTATGTATGTGGAGCGTGAGATGCAAGCGTTCTGCTATTTGATTATTTATTTGATTAGACATTATTATAATATCACTGGATTTTGATATCAAAAATGGTTTGGTTATCGTAAGGTAAAACCGTCCATGTTTATGTGTGGGCTGGTCTTACTATTATCTTTTTGTTTCAAAAGGATTTTCAAAGTTAAACGATACGGTTGGAATTTACTCACACCAATCCCATGACTGACCTAGAGTTTATTTTGTTTGTGTTTTCCCTAAACTCTTGGGTGCCCTAATTTGTACGGGCAGTCGAGTGTTCAGGCTTTGCAGATTCACTTGGAGGAGCTCAAAGCAGGAATCTTCACCGCTAGTTATTAGAGATTATTTCCGCTGTGATGTATATGAGTTATATTCTGATATGGTATGTATATACAAATTCATATTTGTATTTCAAAGTGGTATATAATATATTTTATTCGTTTCTCTGTGAGATTCGTGTTTACTCTTGTTATGTTCAACTGTGTTTTTCTTCTTTTGTTCTATTAGTTCCATCTTTTCTATCTCATCCTCTAATTTCTTTCTATTAATGATTTGAACTTTCGTGCACTTTGAGTTGAATGTGTAGGATATTAGTCAGCTCAAATCGGAACGGACTTTCGGGCCATTACAATAACAATTAATATTTTATATATTTTCATATTTTTTATTTTCTAATTTATATTTTATACTAGGTCATAACCAAATCTTTAACCTACTAGGTCATAACAAGGACCATAACTGAACCAATAACCGATCACATGTCCATAATCGAACTCATAACCGATCACATGTCCATAATCGAAACCATAACCGAACCCATAACCGATCACATATTCATAACCTAGGCCATAACCGAGTCCGTAACCGAGCCCATAACCGAATCCGTAATTGATCCCATAACCGAATCCATAATTGAGTCCATAACCGGGCCCATAACCGAGCCAATAACCAAAACCTTAACTAAGCTCATAATTTAGGTCTTAACCAGACCTCAAACCAAGCTCATAATTTATACTTTATATTTTATACTTTATTTGGTATACTTAATATTTTATACTTTTTAATCTATATTTTGCACTTTGTATTTTATATTATATAATTTGTAATATTACTTTATATTTAATATTTAATATTTTTAATTTTGTAATGTATATTTTATACTAGCTCACAACCAGACCTTTAAACTAGGTCATAACCAAGACTGTAACCTAACCCATAACCAATCACATGTCCATAATCGAGGCCATAATCGAATCAACAACTAGAGCCTATAACCGAGACCCTTCACATAACCGATTCCATAACCAAACTTATAATTGAGCACATAATTTTTATTTTATATTTTAAAATTTATGCTTTATATTTTATACTTCATATTTTATACTTTATATTTTATATTTTATAATTTATATTTTATATCTTATACTTTATGTTTTATAATTTATAATTTATATTTTTTTATACTTTATATTTTATGTTTTATATTTTGTACTATATATTTTATATTTTATAATTTATATTTAATTTTTATAATTCATAATTCATAATTCATAATTTATACTTTATATTTTATACTTTATGTTTTATAATTTATATTTTATGTTTTATATTTTATATTTTATATTTTATACTTTATGCTTTATGTTTTATATTTTATACTTTATGTTTTATAAAACATAAATTTTGTACAAAATATAAAGTATAAAATATCACACACTATATTTTATGCTTTATACTATATTTTTTTCATAATTCATAATTTATATTTCATATTTCATATTTTATACTTTATATATTATATTTTATATTTTATGGTTTATACTTTATATTTTATACTTTAACCGAGACCCTTCACATAACCGATTCCATAATTGAATCCGTAAATGAGCCCACAATCGAGACCCTTCATATAATAACGCAACTACGTGACCTCTTATTTTGCTATTTTTTTAAAAACATTAGAGAAAAGGATACCAGATTATCCCTTAAATGTGATATAAAATATAAAATTTATTAAAATAAATAGCTATAAAAATAAAATAAAAACAATTAATGTATCGTACTTCAAATGTAATTTTCTTAATGTAATATTCTATAACAATTCAGAATCAGTTATTACTATTTACTTAAAAATAATTAAACAAAAAAATAAATAAAATGCATACAAACAACCATTCTACTGTAGCACATCTAGACGCTTAGTTCACTTGCACAATGCATCCTAAGTTTTAATGGAGAAGGGGAAAATCATGGCCACGTGAATGATTATTAGCTCTGTAATAATAATTTTCATCTTTTTTTTTCCCAAAAGTAAAAGATGCAGAAAGAGAAAAAAACTTGATAAAGAGCAACAAAATTATGCCTTCCTCGTTGAATATTTTTTCTTTCCTCCTTTTTCTTCTATTTTCTTCCGCTTTTAGCGGAAACGTGGGTGTCGTTCAAATGAATGAATCATGGTTCCTACAGCGTATGCATTTTAAACTATGGTTCTCAGTTGTGTCATCATTTGGCATGGCAACTAAGAACATGTTTGCAATATAAAATTTCACTAAGATAATAAATAAAAGTAGTAATCAATATAAACATTAGAGAGCAATCAATTTTGGCAAGAAACAACTAAATAATGAAAAAAGCTCCAGCACAACTACTTAATTTCCAAAAAAACAAATCAACATAGTTAGCTATAGAAACTAAAACACAAGAAAAACAACATAGAAAATGCACAGAATGTGGTTTTAAAACTTTAAACTACAACAAACTACTCATGCTTACTATTGTCATGCTTTCTACTGTCAATAAACTATAACAAATTACAACAAACTACTCTAATCTCGTACTGAATACCCCAAATTTACACAACAGACTACATATATTTCAAGTACCCAACAATTCACCAAACTTACACGACAGTAGTTTATCAAGTATGTATAGAGGATAAAGACTAAGAAACAGCAAACAAAATTCAATTTTCAACATTTTTTTACTATTTAGAACTGCAGAATTTTTCAACTGTCCAATTGTATGGATTGTCTGATAGAATGTCATGTGCTATTTGTCCTTTCATTTTTTTCTTATTAAATCTTCAGATACATCTTCAGTAACGTTCAATCCCTTCACTCTTCTTTCCGTATTTAGCATCACAAACAGTCCACAATCAACTCTAAAAATTTAAAACGTGATAAATATATAAGTATAATTATGTAATCACTGATGTCTATTATCTATCTAACACAACCAAACAATAGATAACATACATGCATTTGGGCCTATAGATGGATTTACATGGTCTAAACTATAGCTGACTATCCGAGACATAGATTTACATATGAAAATACGACATTGTATTTAACAATAATTATACCTTACTGTACCCTACGCGTTCAAAGATTTCACACATCCCATGGAAACTGACCACATATGATAAATCTTAAGCAATAAGCTTGGCCTCACATGATATATATATATTTGCCATGCAACTAAAAAAGGGTCAAACAGTGGGAAACTCTACAACAACAAATTAGACGTCGATGCGCACAAAATGGTAACGGTCCAATTTCTAAGTATGAATGGACATCTGTAAAAATCTTGAACGAAAATGGACTCTACATTGATGCTTGTCTTCATACCTAAGGTATTAATTAGGTGGACTCCGAACTGGATAGAAGAGTGTTCCTGTGCTATACTTAAGACTATCGACATGTACATGGATAAGAGAAAGAGTTAACTCTAATATTGTTTGTATGATCCAGAATTGTGTCAAAGTCTTTGGACTTCAAATAATTGTTTCGTGTGAAGGACGTTTAACAATAATAACACATGATCATGACCCAAAGTAAATAATCGTGAATACGCATTTATTAGTCATTAAGTTCCTTGCATGGTTTGTTGACAGATGAGCAATTTAAAAACAGTATCCATTTGTTGTTGATCGGATATCCATTTAGCAATAATAACACGATAAGAAACTCAAGTCTTTAACACAACCAACGATAGTCATTTTAATATTTGGAGTATTCTAATTTTTGCAAATTAAATGCAAAGGTTAGATGTATACCAACAGAACTCTGTAATTTAGTATGAAAGAACATTTTCAAATTTACTTTCAAAAATAGATTTGAACAGTACAAAATGCACAACCCGACCTTCTCATGTACTATACACACTTAGAAATTAGACCGTTGTCATTCACACTTTCAAAAATATGAATTATAATGCTTCTGTTGTTGTGTGGATTATAAGACAACCATACAGTAAGATATAACCAACCACTATAACCCAAATATTCCCACATTCAAGTTCAAATCTGGGTGTAAACAAACATACAGTAAGATATAACCAAATGTTCCAACAACAAAAGAAAGTAATGTGATTTATTAAAATAATAAACTAAAACTTGAACTGCTGTTAACAAGTCATGCAAGGAACCTAAGGTCTTCAAGTCTCTCCAAATAAAGAATGCCATCAAGAAGTGTGTCGACATAAGTGGCAACTCAAACCATGCAAACAAACGTGATACAGGTGGTCTAAACATAAACAAATAATCACATGTATATGAAACACATGGATATGAACTCTCACCAAAATCTTGCTGCATAAGATAATATATAACACATAGTATAAAAATTAATATAAATAAGAAATAAATCAAATTGCAGAAATTACCCATTAGTCTGCTGTGTGCACTTCGAATTCTTAATCACTTTTTTTGTAATTTAACTTGACTGCTAATCCTTCATTCCTTTAATTTTTTTGCAACATCTTCTACAAAACTTTTCTACAAAAAACATTATATAAACAATGGAAACAAATTATGAGAACAATTTTAAACTTAACACTTTTTGTTTTGAAAAATAAAGAAACATATAATTTTCAGTGCTGCTTTCATTTGATTATTTCTTTTAGAAGAAGTTCGACGGGGTTGAAGAGAATCGCACAAATACCATTTAGAGTCCACAATATCTAATTCCAGAAGAGTCCAATGATGTACATCATTGATAGGAAACAATATGCTGCAACATAATCTGTTTGAAAGGGCTTTTTGTACAGCTGGCATGAATAAAGATTCTCTAGTGTTACTCAAGCGTGTGGTTAAAAATTCATATTCAAATTAGTATATTGTAATTAATTAAACATAGAACTGTAGTATAATGACATATTATGAAAAAATAAACTTACGGTCATAACGGTGTTTAAATAGACGAAGCTTTCACTTTTATATAGGAATTTCAGTTTCTGCTTCCAATACCATTCTATTATCTGAACAATTAAAAAAATAGTTATTGATTTATATTGCGGAGATGATTAAGACAGAATGAAGGTAACAAAAGGACTTTAATAAATACCCATAGATATAACCGACCATAGCAATCATAATTGGAAAGGAATTAAATGATCAACCAAATACAAAATTAATCTGATTTATGCAAGACAACAAGGACATGTACATTTCGAATCTTTCAAATATGATTGAAGTGCATCCTAAATTTATGATCCGTGCACTAAACATTTATTACAATGTTACACAAACCCGGCAAAAACCTTAACTCAAAAGATGTCTACTGATTCAGTAAGCAAAAACCTTAACTTAAAAGATGTCTCTAGTATCGTAGTATATGTATATGCATGTCATCAGTGGCGGAACTAGCCTACAGACTCAGGTAGGACCAAAATGAAATAGTTTATCCCACATCACCAAATTGGTTTCAAAGCACTTGTATATATATTAAGTAGTATCACAGTAGCATAAAGTATAGCGTAATATTGGAATAAATACCTACTCAAATGCATAACGATTAAAAATCAATTCCCCTATCATTTCCTTTGTAATCTCCATTGTAACACCCCATGTCCGTTAATGTCATTCACAAAGGGAATGCATTAACTTCCATGAATCATTATAAGTAAACAGAACAGAATATTACAAGAGAGATACGTAAAGTAGTACTTGAAAAATTTATAACTTTATTACAGCAGAAATAGAAATAAGTTTGATTACATCTTTCAAAATCACAATACCAAAACCCAAGTACACAAGTGTCAGTCTTATACCAAAATCCTTCAGAATGCAGAATTTTTAAACCCATAATCCCAAACATAATCTGCCATAAGAAGGTAGAGTCAAAGTCAAGCAATACTTCAAGCACTTCAAGCAGAGAGAATATGAATCAAGCTCCTATGTTTCCACCCTGAGCACCTAGAGGGGGGCAAAAAGAAAAAGAGGTGAAAACAAACAAGGTCAGACATAAAGTCCGGCGAGTCCAGTTACTTTCATCATATAAATAGATAGTAGTACTATGACATGTAAATAAAACTGGATGAGAGATTACAACAACAGGAGTGGCAGGTATGCTTAACTTAAACAGAAGAAACAGAATGATATAGACCAAGATATGCTTCTTACCTATACTATACTTCTCTGCACTAATACTTAGTATAACTGGATCAGGAATTACCTTAATGTCTAAACTGAAACAGAAACAGAATAATCTCTACAGAAACAGAATGCTAGTAATGGGCATTTACCACCCCTACAGAGACACAAAGTACAGAAACAGAATGCTAGTAATGGGCCTTTACCACCCCAACTAATGGGCCTTTACCACCCCAACATAGACAGAAGGTACAGAAACAGAATGCTAACAATGGGCCTTTACTACCCCAAAAGAAACAGATGGCACACAAACAGAAACAAATAGAACTAGGTGTACACTAAATTCTACACCAACCGATCAGCTTCCTAATACATAAATACCCTGTGCCGGCCCCATAAAAGGGTGTATCATTCCCTAAAGTGGCAACCTATAGACACAGACCTATTTACAGATGTCACGGTGTCTAACATCCTCAGAGCATACCGGATCCATGCATGCACATGACCCGGTTGGAATGCGCCATCGACACCTCTCGCCATTATCAGAGTGAACCTTTTACAATTAGTTCAGTAAGCGTGCCCGGACCCCTCCTAGTGTTGGGTCATAGTTTTGATACCAGAAAAGGGTTACTGACTAATATGGGTCCCACACAACAGATGACACAAGTAATTACCCCTCATAACCTTATGTCCCCAGACTAACAAATTTCAGATTAACTTGCTTATAGATTTCAGATGTATAAAGTTCAGATTAACTAGTTCTCAGATCATACATATAGGTTGACAAGTTTTTAGATTAACAGATCAGATATACAGATTAACAGACTTACAGATTGTTTCACCTAACCTTGTATTGGGCCTACAGATTTCCGAAATGGGTTTATTAGATTCATCCGCCCAGTTGATTTAACCTTATCCACCCAACACGTTTTAGGCATCATATTTATACTAGTTCTGCATTAATTACTAATGCACAGACCTATCACATTAAGTCAGTAGCTTGTGGCCGCTGGATGTGTCGGGCGGTTCCGGGCAGACTTCTGCCACAAGCCAGACCTAACCTCATGTCTAAGCATTTTTAGTTATGCCTAAAACCTCTCACATTAGACTGACAGTTTGCGGTTGCTGGTTAAGCCGGTTGGGTCCGGGCAGGCTTCTACCACAAACAGAGTCTAACCTCGTGTCTTAGCATTTTTATTTTGAGCTAAAGTATTCATTCACAGATTATGCTAATATTTGACTAATTATGCCAATTCAACAAATTTAACTTCTTTACAAGTTACATCAGATTATTCAAAGTTCTACTAACTCATTTTGCTCAATTTTAGATCGAGCTCACAGATTTTCATACCCCAAATTTACCGTATTTAGTTTCAACAGTTTCAGCATATTAGGCAATTTAACAAATTTAATCATAAAAATAAGCCTAATTTTACATGCCCAAATTATGGTCATAATTCATAATATAACATATCCCCAAATTTTAGCTAAATTTACATAGTACAGAATATTCTCCAAAAACCCCAAATCATGGTATACAATACGAATTATGCCAAATTATAGCCTTTGATTTCAGTGTATGCCTAATATCAAAATTCCCCATTTAGGCGTATTCACATTTAAAAGTTATCCTATTATAATATAGATCTTCGCACCTAAGTCATATACACAATAATTCTCCTTCTTCCAAATCACAGACTATCATATATAGTATGCCCAGATCTAGACCTTAAATTACAACATATGTTCTTTTCTCAAATTAGTCACAAATCAATCATGTCTAATTATGCATCATTCACTATTTTCCCCAAATTTAGCGTTTGTGTGTCAATCTCTTATGAGATTTGGGTCAGGCTCGTGGTAGCCTGGCTATAGAACAGAAGGAAGGAAGAGATACATAATAGTTACTATAATATTAATAAGATAGATCTACACAGAAAAACAGATCTGATAAACAATAATATGCATAATCTCAAATTCAGATTTATAACCATGTCAAGATCATAATTAAATTTCATATCTGAAAATAACTATACTCACCTTGGTTGGATTCTAAAAGAAAAAGGGTTTTAGTTGTTCTCTTTTAATCCTATTCAGATTGGAAGAAGAAGAAGCACCAGTTCTAGCTTAGGTTTCAGCAGAGTAGAGACACCATTAATTTATTTTAATTAGAACTGAGGCAGCATAGCATTACAATGGTTTGGTGTGGAGAGAAAGTGGGGTTTGGGGGGTGTTTAAATAGCATAGGGATCAACGAATCTGGTCAGAACAGGCATCCAGATGTAGAAAAACGAACCAGTCCTCGGATCCGAAAATAGGGGGAGGTCGACCAGGTCGACCTGGGTCCTAGGCGGGAAATTTCCCGCCCAGCCCGGGTGTGTGGTTTGAATTTCAAACTTAAATATGAGCTGTTTTAATTTATTTAAATTTTCTGAAACTTCTGAAGGCCATAACTTCTTCATACGGAGTCCGATTTACGCAAACTCAGACTCTATCTCAAGCAGAATTCCGAGACGAACACAATGGCGTAACCCGTTTCCCTTAATTATTCTTTTAAAAATTAAGTATACTTTGTTATTTTTATGCTCACAGAAAATACGGGGTGTTACATTCTCCCCTCCTTAAAGGATTTCGTCCTCGAAATCTTCAAGTTAAGAAGAATGTGTCCTACCGTCCAATCACCCATATACTCAACCACCATCCACAAGCATCCATTGTCCTTAGAAAACTTCTAATATTGCATGAACATATGCAAAAGTGTGTGCATATGTCTCTTATCTAATGCAAAGATCAGGCGGTTTACTAATTCAGTTGACCTCCTCAATGGAAATTTATGTTAGTGCCATGAGTCCAATTATGTATGCAAGAAATTCTATTTGATACACATCATTTCTATATGAGTGCATAACCATTCATCCAAATGCAACATCCATGTGATGAGTCAATCATTTTTCATCCACAAAAATTGAAAAATGCGCACACATCCAAATGCAGTATGAGAGTGCTTTTGAGCCATCTAGTGCCTAGTGTGTGTATATGCATCCACGAGCAACTACTAGCAACCACTTGCATCCACTTGCAACCATCAAACATAACATGTCTCAAACACATGTTTACACCCATTAGTTTCTACCTAAAGGTCGAGGACTCGATCGATAGGATACAGCCGAGTGATAGAAGCAAGTACAATTAAAACAAAAGTCCTGTTCCCATTAGGCATCGATTAAGAGAATAAAACTCTAAGTATCAACCCCGAAGACAGAAATCAACATCAGATTAACACTCAGAGAATTACTCCCATTAAACGGTGTCAAAACTGGAAATCTACCTCACGCTTTCGAGTGAAAACCCCTATCCTTTTTAGAAATATTCAGATACTTACATACTACTGGTACAGATTAGATTATCAAATGATTCTTAGGAAACTAAGCATGATAAACCCCACCATATTCCACAAAATCTAGAATGTATATGTCATAGTCAACTTAACGCCCAACACAGATACCCCTAACTTATCATAAACAGATGAGTCGTAACCCATATGGGGTTTAAGACTATAGCGGGATCAGAAACAAGACTAGTATTAAAATGCAAAGTCTTAATTACAGAATCAAAATGCCAGAATCAAAAAGAGTTTAACTCAATAATCAGATAAGGAAATTAAACCTTCTACAGAAATTTTTCTATCTCTACCCTATCCACCAGCCCCGAGAGCATTCACCTGCCCTTTAGAAGTAGGTCCTGTCCTCTGCCCTTGCCCTCGTTTCTTCGGGTAGTTCCTAGTGAAGTGCCCCATCTCACCACAATTGAAGCAAGTGCCCTTCCTCCTTCTAGAATCCTTATTCAAATGAGTCAAGCTTCCACAAGTGTGCTTTTTCTCTTTCTTATCTTTAGACTTTTCATCCTTCTTTTGTGTTTCCTTTTTGGGCCACGCTTTCTTGTTCTGTGGTCCTTCAAGCTTTTCCTCTTTTTTCTCACTTTTGGCTTCCTCTTCATGCATCAATGCCATGTTCGAAGGTAGCTCCCATAGGAATGTGGTCATAGCCAACCCGTGTAGCGGCTCATTCAAACCTTTAACGAATCTCAGGGCCTTTTTTTCAGGTGTGTTCACCAAATCTAAGCCAAATCTCGCCAACTGATTGAACTTGTTAACGTACTCCTTTACTGATAAATTCCCCTGCTTCAACTCCAAGAACCTCTCCACGTATAAATTCTCTTCTGCTCGTGAGAGAAATTTCATCTCGAACCTATGCCTGAAGTCCATCCATGTCTCCACTGGATGCTCTCCATTCGTGACCTCCCACCAAAACGATGCTTCATCCTTCATTAACCAAGCAGCTAATTGGTCCTTCCTTCCATCTTCTATCTCGAAGATACCAAACAAATATTCCACCTCCTTAGGCCAATTTCGAGATTCAACAAACATCTCTGACCCGTGAAAAGGTTTCCCGCCCATTGCCCGAAAGTCTTTGCATATCTTCGAAAAAGTATCAATGCGGGGAGGGGGAGAAGGAGCAGCGGCTGCAGTTGGGGGAGGAGGAACGTCTGTTGGGCCTACGGCGATGGCCCTAGCCTCCAGATACCTTCTGAACCAGGTTGGTATCGGTATGCCCTCGGGTATCCCAGACACGCTGAAAAGAAAAAGGAAAAGATTCAAAACGGAGAATCGAAAGACAGATATATGGCTTTTGGGGATTATGTTTTTTTTTTCAAAATAAACTTTACTTTTGAAAATACTTTCTTTTTAAAACCTTTTTGAAAAAAGTTTTCAAAAACTTTTTATCAAATCTGGTAACCTTCAGCTTTGATACCAAGTGTAGCACCCCATGTCCGTTAATGTCATTCACAAAGGGAATGCATTAACTTCCATGAAGCATTATAAGTAAACAGAACAGAATATTACAAGACAGATATGTAAAGTAGTACTTGAAAAATTTATAACTTTATTACAGTAGAAATAGAAATAAGTTTGATTACATCTTTCAAAATTACAATACCAAAACCCAAGTACACAAGTATCAGTCTTACACCAAAATCCTTCAGAATGCATAATTTTTAAACCCGTAATCCCCAACATAAACTGCCATAAGAAGGTAGAGTCAAAGCCAAGCAATATTTCAAGCAAAGAGAATATGAATCAAGCACCTATGTTTCCACCTTGAGCACCTTGGGGGGGGGGGGTGGGTGGAAAGAAAAAGAGGCGAAAACAAACAAGGTCAGACATAAAGTCTGGCAAGTCCAGTAACTTTCAGCATATAAACCGATAGTAGCATCATGAAATGTAAATAAAACTGGATGAGAGATTACAACAACAGGAGTGGCAGGTATGCTTATGTTAAACAGAAGAAACAGAATGATATAGACCAAGATATGCTACTTACCTATACTTTACTTCTCTGCACTAATACTTAGTATAATAGGATCAGGTGTTACCCTAATGTCTAAACTAAAACAGAAACAGAAACAGAAACAGAATAATCTCTACAGAAACAGAATGCTAGTAATGGGCCTTTACCACCCCAACAGAGACAGAAGGTACAAAAACAGAATGCTAGTAATGGGCCTTTACCACCCCAACTAATGGACCTTTACCACCACAACAGAGACAGAATGTACAGAAATAGAATGCTAATAATGGGCCTTTACCACCCCAATCGAAACAGATGGCGCACCAACTGAAACAAACAGAACTAGGTGTACCCTAAATTCTACCCCAAGCGATCAACTCCCTAATATATAAATTCCCTGTTCCGTCCCCACAGAAGGGTGTATCATTTCCCAAAGTGGCAACCTATAGACACAGACTTATTTACAGATGTCACGGTGTCTTACATCCTCAGAGCAGAACGGATCCATGCACGCACATGACTCGGTTGGAATGCGCCATCGACACCCCTCACCATTTTCAGAGTGAACCTCTTACAATTAGTTCAGTAAGCATGCCCGGACCCCTCCTAGATTTAGGTCATAGTTTTGATACCAAAAAATGGTTACTGACTAATATGGGTCCCACACAATAGATGACACAAGTAATTACCCCTCTTAACCTTGTGTCCTAAGACTAACAAATTTCAGATTAACTTGCTTACAGATTTCAGATGTACAAAGTTCAGATTAACTAGTTCTCAGATCAGACAAATAGGTTGACAAGTTTTCAGATTATCGGATCAGATATACAGATTAACAGACTTACAGATTGTTTCACCTAACCTTGTATTGGGCCTACAGATTTCCGAAACGGGTTTATTAGATTCATCCGCCCAGTTGATTTAACCTTATCCACCCAACACGTTTTAGGCATCATATTTATCCTAGATTTGCATTAATTACTAATGCATAGACCTCTCACATTAAGTCGGTAGCTTGTGGCCGCTGGATGTGCCGGGTGGTTCCGGGCAGACTTCTGCCACAAGCCAGACCTAACCTCGTGTCTAAGCATCTTTTAGTTATGCTTATGACCTCTCATATTAGACTGACAGTTTGCGATTGCTGGTCAAGCCGTTTGGGTCCGGGCAGGCTTCTACCGCAAACAGAGTCTGACCTCGTGTCTCAGCATTCTTATTTTGAGCTAAAGTATTCATTCACAGATTATGCTGATACTAGACTAATTATGCCAATTCAACAAATTTAACTTCTTTACAAGTTACAGCAGATTATTCAAAGTTCTATTAACTCGTTTTGCACAATTTTAGATCGAGCCCACAGATTTTTATACCCCAAATTTACCGTGTTCAGTTTCAACAGTTTCAGCAGATTAGGCAATTTAAAAGATTTAATCATAAAATTAAGCCTAATTTTACATGCCCAAATTATGGTCATAATTCATAATATAACATATGCCCCAAATTTTAGTTAAATTTACACAGTACAGAATATTCTCCAAAAACCCCAAATCATGATATACAATACGAATTATGCCAAATTATAGCCTTTGATTTCAATGTATGCCTAATATCCAAAATCCCCATTTAGGCGTATTCACATTTAATAGTTATCCTATTATAATATAGACCTTTGCGCCTAAGTCATATACACAATAATTCTCCTTCTTCCAAATCACAGACTGTCATATATGGTATGCCCAGATCTAGACCTTAAATTACAACATATGTTCTTTTCTCAAATTAGTCACAAATCAGTCATATCTAATTATTCATCATTCACTATTTTCCCCAAATGTAGCGTTTGTGCGTCAATCTCTTATGAGATTTGGCTTAGTCTCGTGGTAGTCTGGCTATAGAACAAAAGGAAGGAAGAGATACATAATAGTTACTATAATATTAATAAGATAGATCTACATAGAAAAACAGATTTGATAAACAAGAATATGCATAACCTCAAAATCAGATTTATAACCATGTCAAGATCATAATTAAATATCATATCTGAAAATAACTGTACTCACCTTGGTTGGATTCTAAAAGAAAAAGGGTGGTAATTGTTCTCTTTTAATCCTATTCAGATTGGAAGAAGAAGAAGCACTAGTTCTAGCTTAGGTTTCAGTAGAGTAGAGACGCCATTAATTTATTTTAATTTGAACTGAGGCAACATAGCGTTACAATGGTTTGGTGTGGAGAGAGAGTGGGGTTTGGGGGTGTTTAAATAGCATAGGGAACAACGAATCTGGTCAGAACGGGCGTCCAAATGTAGAAAAACGAACCAGTCCTCGGATCTGGAAATAGGGGGAGGTCGACCCCCAGGTCGACCTGGGTCCTAGGCGGGAAATTTCCCGCCCAGCCCTGGTGTGTGGTTTGAATGTCAAACTTAAATCTGAGCTGTTTTAATTTATTTAAATTTTCTGAAACTTCTGAAGGCCATAACTTCTTTATACGGAGTCCGATTTATGCAAACTCAGACTCTATCTCAAGCAGAATTCCGAGACGGCGTAACCCGTTTCCCTTAATTCTTCTTTTAAAAATTAAGTATACTTTGTTTTGTTATTTTTATGTTCATAGAAATTACGAGGTGTTACATCTAGGGTGAAATGACTTATCGCCATAATTCCATGCTATCTCGGTGTAAAAATGTAATAAAAAAATCATTTATTTTATAATTGTACCGAATGAAAGAATAAAACTACAATACTTGTTATTATCAACAACTTTGAATATAGTTTCAACGACATTACTCATTTCTTGATTCATATCATGAATCAAATCACATTGTTCTATATCGTATATTATATTTCTAGGAACAACCGTTTTTGCATAAACAAAATCTGGATCTTCTTTAGGAACCCTTGTTTCATTTTTAATTCTCTTTATCATGGAAGGGATAGAAGTAGCAGCTTTTTTATTCTTTTTTTTATTTAGATTCAAAGTCCAGAAGTTCAATACTTCCCTGATCTTCAATGGTTATTTCTAAAAACAGTGGTGTAATACACAAGTTAAAATTTAGATACTCATCTTTATCATCAAACTGTAGTAAACATAGAAAAATATTCAATTCATTTATTACATTATTAAGTAAACATTCATAAATCTTAAAAGTTCACTAACCTTCTTTTTCTCCCTCACATAAAGTTTATTTCTTCTTTCTGAAATCACATTTGAATTTTTTACTTCAACATCCAAATCAAAAAATATTCTTGTACCTTCTTGCACATCATTTAAATGATTAATCAAAACAAAATATTAACAAGGAATATTTACTATAGTTCACACAATAAATTTAAAACAATGAATTATAATTATCAAAACATACCCTTTCTTTTTTCATTTTGGAATCAATGTTGTCCTTTGCATTGTTTTTGAAATCCACATTTCTATCTTCTCCTTTCATTTTTTCCTCCTAGTCTGATTTAAAAACCGATTCTGGAACAGTTGACATGTAATTTTCAATGTTCAACTTTCTTTGATTTCTTTCAACTCTTGTTCCATCAGTTGTCTTTTTCTTTTTTCTTCATCTAAGCTTGTTGATAACGATGACACTTCTTTTTTAACATTATTTAATTCCACTCCCAATGAATCCATTTATACTTTGCTGTCACATGAACAAGATTCTTTCTGAACGTGCAGTTCATACTTTCTAACATTAGCAGTATTGAATCTTTTAGGGCTCTCTTCATTTAATTCTTTATTTTGACCACTTTGACCCTCTTTTTTTCAAGCAAATCATTCTCAACTTCACTAATTTCAGGAATTTCATCAAACACCTGTTTTCATAATTGAACATATTACAATCGAAAGTTTTAAATTAGAGAAGGTAAGTCTAAAAGATGAATTATGGCGGTTCTAAAAAGGAAATTAGTACACATATGCCAAGAATTTTGCAGTGGAATGTGGATCTTAAAAGATAATCAGTTCTTAAAAAATTTATAAATTTTTTCATTTCAGTCAAACATTATGTAGATGAAATTTGTACTATTGTTCTTGAACAGATTTCAGAAAATCAATGCTAAAGATATGGTCAGTTTCTACAATTCGATCGCTAAGTCACTTGACAAATGGGAAGTATTGTTTCAATTTTTTCTACATCAGATCCCAGCAATATTCTACAGTGCTTATTACGGTGATGTTAATGATTATCGTAGAATGAAGACAACTATCTCAGGATGTTCTCCAACTACTGATTAATACATGTGTACCAAATTTATGTTTAGAGATGCAAAAACTGGATGATGTTCAGGGATAACATATGTTGAAATGTTTACTGGTTATCTGAAACTAGACTAAGTAGTGGATGGATTGAGTAGTGGATGGATGAAACGGTGGATGAAACTGTACATGCGGTTCTAGTTACTGGTGACACAAAATATGTGATTTAGCTTATCAGTAGCGATGCTAACATAAAATGCTTAAAAGGCATATTACAATGTATGTAAGAGTGTGATGGTATAATTGTGAATTAAGTTAGACATGGCACACACAAACCAGATCAAAGCGATTGAACCAAATGCACAAGACAATATAGGGTCGAGCAAATGGACCAACACAACAAAAACTCATGAGATATAAAACAGCCAAACTGACAAGATCAGACATGCACAAGGGTATGTAAATGCAACATACACAAAATGACTCAGAAAACAAAACTGGACATGGACAAGAGTACACATAGGATGCCAACAGACATGGCAGTAAAATGGTACATACAACAAGGATCATAGGTGTGACGATCCCAAAACCCCGTGCTACGGTGTTAAGGATAATCACTGGAATATAACACATTAATCATCATTAGTAGAGTACAGATAATAGCATAAGCAGGAAATAGAATAATTTACACAAATATGACAGCGGAATCATACATATCACAACATCAGAGAGCACAGTGCAGGATACAACTTAGTGCATAAAGATACATGATCAGTCTACATCACCATAAGCGGTACATATACATAGAGAGTACATAAAGAAAACATCAGTCTACATCGCCAGAGGCAGAATCATATACATATAATAATAATGGCGGAAAATCAATAGTCAACACTGTGAAGTTAAGCCTCACCATGATCCAAAAGGTGCACTCCTGCTACAGTGCAAAGCCAAAATAGGTCCAGCCACCAGATACTAGGCTGCCCGTGTGAAAATAAGGGCACCCGAGTTTGCAAGGTGAAACAAACTACGAGTCAGTCATAGGACTGGTATGAGAAATCTACTTAACTAATTAAACAGCAATAATAAGGGAAATCAAAGGACCACGCCACTTTCGCGGAACAGGTTTACTCCAATGATTGCTAGTGCATGAAATAAAGTAAATTATTAAATCATCGCAATGATTTTTATAAAAATGAAGCCATTATAAGACTCAGGTCCCATCACACAATGCAACGCAAGCCGGAGGATAGAGTTTTTACCTTATAATGGCCAAGAGAAGCTTCATACGTATAAACAAAAGTATTTGATATTATTACTAGTGCATATATGTTTCAAAAGCGAATTCAATCATAAATATCAATCATAGACGACATAAGTGACCCATACCACTATGTCGCCATACTAGTAATACAATCAAATCCGCAATTCTGTATTGGAAATTGGATTCCATCATGAGTCGACAAGGGGAAAGCTCCTCTCCGTTCGAGACACTCTAGCAAATGCCTCAGGACCACACACAGCGATCCTTGGAACCTCCAAGGTCGGTCCTCTCTTACTTTTGAGGATTGGCAATTCCTGAACACACGTTTCCGGTCCTATAGGACCTATAATCGAGGAGCCTCGCATTCCAACAACCACACAGGTAAAAAGTATATATAAATGTCAGGACTGGTAGGTCACTGACATCACCCATAGCTAGAAAGAAACGTCGTGCACTCCTTGGGTCCTTATCCCGTTTTTGACTCATACCGAGGTGTGAGGCTCGCGAATCCATGCTATACACAAAGCTACGCCACCTAGGCTATGCTTTGATCACCAACCACAAGACTTTGCTTTTCAACAGAAGCCTTGATCATATGCCACTTAGGCGTGCCACACAGGCAATTCACCTCATGCAACTGATTTCTATCGATATATAACCTCTGAGCTCGTACTTCTCAGAGAAGGGCGTTAAGCAAAAGAATAAATTCTCCGCCGCCAAACAGATATATATTTAATAGAGATCAATCAGCACAGAATAAAATCCAATGTCAGATACACAGTCCATTTACAAGTTCGTTCTGGGTTTGAACGAAACCGGAGGCACCATATTCCTCGCATATCCGTACAATCAACAATGCGTCCGGACGGCTACCACTTCAGCTCCTTCAAGGTAGCTACTCCAATCATGAGCATCAGTAGCACCCATCCATCCAATGTGAAGATCGTCGGTCTTGAACCATCTTCAACTCTTCGACTTTTAACCGTCGATCGATTATTTGAAATGAGAATTAACTCGGCCTATTCAAATAATCCACGTATATTTAGATTTTCAAATCAATTCTTCACATGGTTAAATCATTCGACATTCACATTTCAGTTCTTTAGTATAATTTTCATGTCAATCACATTCAACCACCAAATATCAAGCAAACCAAGCAGAATCGGTTTATTTCCATTCTATATCATCTATAATATTTTATAACGATATATTGCCATTTTTATTTATTTAAAACGGCCCTATTTAATTAAACGACGTTTCAGGTCGTGCCGAGGCACTGGCGCTGTTTTTCTCTAAATTTGTTTTACGCATATATGAAAATCTAACCATTGGATTTCAACAAAGTTTATATCGTTGGGAAGATATTCCCAAAGCGAACCCAACGGTTCCAGTTTCGTGAAAATCCGATAGTCGGATCTTTCGTATAATCGTTTGAAGTTACAATTTCAGAATGCGAACTGCACAGCCTCGATTCGTTTTAATTTATATTTATATATATATATAATTCATTCGGCGATTTCTATATCGTTTTCACTTCAAATATTTCACTAACACCTTTATATTTCGAAAAATTTCGCCACAACCTTCTTTGTACGGGAAGGGGTTTGGAAATTTATTGGGCCGTATTAGGTACCCAATAAATCCTAATAAGCATGCATTGTGGTATATTCCGGTGTCCACAGGGGAGTATGTATAGAACATAACTCCAGAGAATAAATTCTCGTCACCCTATAAATGGTTTTTGTGTCTTAATGACCAGAGAGACATGTTTATTGTCATCTCCAGACCCGTGTGGGGTTTTTATTAATCTTGCAATTTACCGTTACAATTTATTTAGTCCAGATCAGTCATCAGTTCAACCTGTAATATATAGTCATCGCCATACAAGCCTCTCGCTCATATGGTAAATCTTTAACCTCGTCACACAAGCTCCAAATGCTTATGTGGTATATGATGAAGTATGCTTATCGTCAAGAAGTATGCCATATAGTGTAATTCAAAATTAATTGTTACTATCCTATGGCGATGTTTATTATTACACATAGAACAATTAGCACTCCGCATCCAATGGCATTCACAGGAGTTGATATAATAATAAAATTTGCACATCCAACTCATTAAGGCTTACCTATTTGTCGGGCACGCAAATAAATTCTTTACTCAATAGCTAATCCATTTCTTGTTCAACACATGTATATATATGTGCAAAACTAAGCTAAAAATAATATTTCTAGCGAACAAAGGTTTATTTCCACTTATGGTTATTTTTAACACTTCCTACACATGTTAAAAATAATATTTTCGACCCACACATATTTATTTGAACAAGTGGTTATTTTTAACACTTCACGTTTCGCATAAAAATGATATTTTTGGCAAACAAAAATATATTTCAACACATGACTATTTTATTTAGTTCGCCTACATGTTAAAAATAATATTCATAGCAAACAAATATTTGTTTCAATACTTGTACATTTTTAGTCATTTACATGATAAAAATGACATTTTTACCATCTAAAATATTTATTCAACACATGAACATTTTTAGCACTTCATATTCGCAATAAAAATGTAAATTTTATTGTTCAATCTATATATTCAACACATGAATATTATCCACTTCACACATACGATAAAAATATGATTTTTATCGTTCTAATCCTTTATTCAACACATGAATAATTTCTATAGTTTATATATATATAATAAAAATGTGATTTTTAATGTTAAAACAATTCATTTAAAACACGAATAGTTTATATAGTTTAGATATGTGATAAAATGTTATTTTTATTTTTCAAAGAATTTTATTCATCACATGAATTTCTATTCAACACATGAATTTCTATTCGACACATGAATATGGTTTCAATACATGAATTTCTATTCAACACATGAATATAGTTTCAACATATGAAAATAATTCTAACACATGAATATTATTGAAAATTTCGGCAGCGTAACGGCAGGGTATTTAAAGCCGGCACCATCCTGAGTACGGCTCCTCGCTCTACCTTAAAACCTCGCGGTTTTTGACAATGGGGATTTCATTCATCTAATTCGCACGCAGGCGATTATGTTTTTCTTTTCCACAATTTATTCCAATTTTGTTTCAACCACAAATGGGTGTTTTTAAACCACAACGGTATTTTTCAACCACAATCCAAATAATATCAACCACAAACAATCCTATCAACCATTCACACTATTCACCAAATTTTTCACACCAATTCACAATCAATAAATATCGCCCATGGTTTGTGGACGAGGGGAGTATATATATATATATATATATATATATTCGTATATAAATATATTTTATTTCCATTCCAACACACATATGATTTATACAATGCATGTATAATTCATACTTCGCTCATACAACTTATACTACGCGTGTACATGAGGTATACAACACGTATATAATTCATATTTCGCTTATATAACTTATACAACACATGTCCATTCACATTTCAGTTTAAAAATCTCACTTTGGTTGTTGCTTTTCTAAAAATCCTAGCAAGCTCAGAAAAATCCCCGGACACCTGTAGACTGTAGAGACCGTCCTTGCGGTCACGATGTTTCATGTTTCATCGAATTTCGTTAACACATGATAAAGATACGATTTTTCAAAGTTTGCAACACTTAAAAGTGTTATTTTCAGTTTTGAAAATCAAAGCCGTATACCTCCTTTGAACCTTCGAAACTAGGTTTCGAATTTGCGGCAAATCCGTTGCACGAGAGGTCGATCAGCTTATACTATGTCGAAGAGGAAGGAGAGGGGTTTCCGCGCATGGTGGTCACGGCCAGTTCGATCGCCTCTGGCGATGGTGGCGGCGGCGGAAAGGTTGGGACTTTGGGGAGGTCGTTCGCACGAAATACAAGACGATAGGGGGAGTGGCAGGTATGGATTTGAAGAGGAGGAGGAGAGCTACAAAAAGTTGAACTGGGGGTGGGGCTAATGGTGGCTGTGGCGGTTGGAAAATGGCCGGGAGGAAGGAATATCGTGCGTCGTCGAAGTCGAGGGAGGCGGGGGGGTTTCTGAAGTTTTTTTTATTTTTAATTTTATGAATGGAAAATTTCTATTGGCCGGGGCTTTATTTAATTGTCTAAATAGCGTTCTTCCACACGAACACCAATCCAAACCCAACGACTGTCGTCCCTAGCTAAATACCCCTAACCCGAACACAATGGGATATGTTTCGTAGGCCAATTCGACTGTTACAGTCAGTTATTCTTCAAATTAAAATATAAAACATTCAATATTCGATTTGAACGTACATTTCAATTTGCCAGGGCCACAAACTGATTCGAAAAATTCCAGAATAATAGATCTAGCTATGTTTTGATGCTATAGTCCCAACAAAACTAGTTTCGTCGAATTCTGAGACCGTTTGAAAAATGGTCATTTTCTGGTCGATCGAATTTAACAGAAATCAACCAAACATGTTTTCTTTTGCCACGCTCACATACTAGCTTCAAAAATTATGAAATTTGAAACCTAGCAATAATATTACATTCCGGATCCAACAAAAGTGGTTTCGTCGAATTCGGAGGTCGTTTGCAAAATGTCTATTTTCAAGTGCTATATATTCTCTATAGCGACCTTTCTGAAAATTCATTTGGTCATAGCTTTTGATTCCCGCTATGAAACTTCAATTTTTCAGAATCGTTAGAAAGATATTCATAAGCAAATTTAAATATTTTTGGTTTTACTAAAATCCGTTTTAGTTTTCACTCGGTACAGTCAGTCAAAGTTTGAATTCAGATTTTCGAACTGCCGCACCATTTCTAACTCATTATTTTATTGAAATATTCTATTTCAATTGTTTAAATTCCTTTAAAATAACCAATTTAAAAATTTTAAATTGGCTCGTATTTTCCGGGTTGTTACAATAGGCAATAATCAATGCAATAATTAGCAAACATAAATATACACCGTAACACAAAGTAGTAACAGGTGTATAAACTTGTGGATTAATTTAGTTGTAACTACATAGTTCTGCACATGAAGATAGTGGGTATAGCATGGTTAATACTAATAATACCTAATTACCTTCAATTCTTTTCAATTTCGAAAGTGTCAACTGACTTTTCAGACTTGATAAATTCCACTTAATGAATCGAGGATATCAAGTGACATTTTGTTCCTTCAATGAGAGTTGTTCTTTCACATATCCAATACCATATTAAAAATTAAACAATTAACAATGGTACTTAAAACTAATGCAAAAAAAACAAAAAAAAAACCCCTTACCAGTAAAAACAACGTACAACCAGGCGTATCTCGATAATCATCAACAAATTTCTCTAAATTCATATTCAATGTTTCAACTACAAATTTTGACCAACATACTAAATACATATTATCCTAATCAAGTAAATATGGTATGAAGCTCCATGACAAATATCCCTGATTATTCGGATACAAGAAATATACCATAAACAATATGATAATTAATTTCATCAAATCTTCCCCTTGATATCTTTGAGAAATCAAAAATTCTAATCTCATCTCTAACAATTTTTTTGTAATCCTGTTGCTATCTTGAGAGTGAAAAACTATGAATTCATGATATACTTTCGGTACCGACTTTCTACCGGAATGTTTAATAGTAAATATTTCCTTACCACCGATCGGAAAACCAAATATCAAAATAACATCTTTTTCTATTAGTTTTAACAACTTTCCTCCTATTTCAAATGATTTTTCATCCACATTATATGTCAGAATGATATCATCTAATACCTTTGAATTTTTCCTAATATCACTCCTTGTTATTTGGTTTTCAACAAATACTCTTAAGAAGTTTTTGAATGGACTTTTATTCATGTTTTCCACCAAATCTTGATTCAAAATCTTTTTGCTTCTTAATTTTAGAAATATTTTGTGCAATGAATCAAGATTGCAATAATAAGATCCATACACTTTTTCATCCTTTTCAATACTATCCAAATTTTCTTCATCTTCAAATATATTGACACATTGTTTATTTGTTACCACCTCTTCATCATTTTGCATTGCTTTTAAATCCAATTCTTCATCCGATTCCATTGAATTTTTGTATGATGAATTCGAATGTGTACCAAGACTAGTATTTGAAGTTTCTTGGTAGGCTTGGCATTATATTCTTTGTCATACTTTTTGGCTTTTTTTCATCCTCAACAGTAAAAAAAAATACACATGATTAAAAAAAACTTGCATATAAAAAAATGTTTAAAAAAAGTATATCAAATCAAATAAATACATAAACAATAATACAGACAGTCATAGCAAACCTACTTAAAGCAACTAACATTGGAAATCCATGTAGACTAAGTAAAGTGTTACAAAAAAAATTTTAGTACCAAACAAAACTACACATCAGATTATATACTTAAAATCTTTAATCACCATCACATATGCATCAAACTCATCTAAACAACCTTAAAATATAAAAAAATTCAACTATTGCTGATTTGTATTTGACCCTTGGATTTGATTTTGATAGGTTAAGTCTAACACATATGTTGCAATGTGCTACTCACAATGTTAAAATTAATACAACAATGCAAATAAATTAAAAAAGTTACAGTTTTTTTTTTAAATCTCTTGTTTGTAATTCTTCACTTTGTTGAGAATGAAGCTCGCAAAAAAAATGTATTTGAAGATATTAAATTGATAAAAAAAATTCCACCGTTATTGATAAATATACATTGCGCCCTCTTTTCTTCCCTTGATTTCTTGTTAACATGATGATCTTGCAAAATAAAACAAAAAATGTTACGTGTTAAATTCATATTAAATATACCAATATACTTAACAATCTGTATATTTACTTCTCCTGTATAATCATAATAAAAGGATGATGACTAGTAAGCAATCGAATTTCATATGCAAGTCCATTTACAGGAAACATCAACAAAAATAAGGCATGAGCTTCCTAAAGAGAACAAACTATTGCTTTATTTGATCAATAGCAATTGTTAGATTCCATATTATACTTTCTACTAGTTTTCTGTAAATACTAAAATAAGAATAGGCATAGACCTAAATGAAAGAGTGGGTCAATATTTTCAGTCAGATAGACATTCACTTAAGGGTTGTATAGATTCCTGGTAGATAAAACAGTCAAGGAAAATGCAATTAAGTCGGTGACAAGAACTCAGAGTGTTAAATGGCGAAATGAACGGGCTAGAGAGTACACAAGCAATATGGACATCAAAACGAAACAAGTTTATAGTGATTCGTACATCAACAAGTACAAAGCAAGAGGAAAAAGTGGAAGTATTCCAAAGCTTTTAGGCCTAGCAACAAAATGAAGAATGGTCAAGCAAATACCCGAGCTCGAAGTATTCAGATCAAGGATAACCATGACTTTAGTATTAGGAAAATGGTCTCAACACTTCTAGTACAGATGCAACTAACAGAAATATGACAAGTAACAAGTGGCATGTCTATCAAGTATAAATTATAAGATGAAAATCTGCACACATATATACCCCCTGCTGGAAATCAGCACAATCTGCACTTAAACCAACAATTAGAGAGGCACGAAAGGTAAAGTCAAATAAACAGGAAAGAGATACAAGTGCAATGATAAGTAAACTACAGGCCAACCAAAGCAGTATATCAACTCACAGGAAAATATCAGCATCAACATGCGTACACAAATGATTTTATACAAGGTACTAAAATCATAATTTCAGGTAGTAAAAAATTTTGACAAATGATTTTTACAAAAATTATACAAATGAAGGGTCAAACTTCCAATAATATTCAGTTATACTAGTTTAACACATTAGGCATCCTTTACAATGGAAGATTCAAGCCCATAATCAACTTGTAATACTATTCCCTTCAGGATTACTCTTAATACAACAGGTAACCTATGTTATCCCAAACACAATAATAATAATAAATTACAGAGATTAGTTGTGGCAACATTAAGCAACAATGTTTATGTTAACATTTAGCAATATTTAGAATTAAAATGTAAAACTAAAAACAACCAACCAGTGACCGAAAATCATGTTCATTGCCGTGCAATGAAATATACTATGAATCAACATCAAAGCACAAATTTACAAATCCAAATATAAACTAACAATAAAATTGCTAAATCAAATATTCATTCAACTCAGAATATCTTCATTCTACACATCCATGAAATTAATAATTCATAAACGAACATAAATAAAAAGACCCTAAAATTACTCCTAAGTAGTAATCATTAATCATGCACTGGTAAATTTAGTCATAGCTTTGGTACCCACGGAAACCGCATGTTTTGCAAGTTCGCTAGGAAGGGCTAAGTTTAGACCTAATTTCAGTAACAAATGAAGGGAAAAGATTTTATTGCATCTACAAATTAAATGCCCTTAGACATAAGTTCGGTAACATCAGCACAATGACATGCATTAACTTAATAATGTTTAAACTACCTTAATTGGTTTTTTTATCAACATGCAAATCTAAAATTTTGTTTATACTACAATTTTGAACATATGGAAAAGAAATTAGGCACATATCTAATATTTAAACTAAAAAAACAGAAAAAACACTAAACATTAACTTATTTCACGACATTAACATCACCTCTATTACTTCTTTCAGTAGGAATTTAAAGAAGATATTCAACAAGTTGAAGTAGTAACTGAGACAAAAAATAATTCCTTGACAGTTCGATTCAATTGAATGATTTTTGTGCAATTTTGATTACTAACTTTGTTTGATTCGGAAGCTGAGAAGTTGTAAAATTAAGAGTGCGAGAAGAATTAAAAAAATAGGAAATTCAATAAACCCCTGTAATCGACTGAAATGTAGTTGATCTGTTTAACGTAAAATAAAGGGTAAGTCTGTAATTTTGCAAGTATGTGACCTTAAAACTAATTGACTTGAGCGATGGGCCTGGAAACTTATTAATTTACCTATCCAGGCCCTTTATCCTAATTGACCCCAAAACAAATTCATATTTGTTATTTATAAATTGTACAGTTGGTCCTTTTTGCACTTAAAAATGATCTATTTCTCAAATCAAAATTTTTTTAACCTTATTTATCATCAAGTAATTAATGGAAAAACAGGCTACAATGATACTGTATTGCTATATTGATAAATGAGATAATAACCACAAGCATATTTTAGTATTATAACTCCACTAATACAGAAACATATCTTAATGTTTGTCTGCATGCATCCTAGGTGTGCCCTTATGCTGTTATAAGAAATGGGAATCAATTTACTCGAATTTTCAATCAAATTAAGATAGATTTCAAAACTGCATAACCAAAAGTAAATCTACTTGCTACTTGAAGAACATGAGTTTGTAAAACAATATTTTTTTGTAGAGATGAGTATTACAGATTTTAACAGCCACAATTTAAGTGCCTTACAAAACCTATAAATATAGAAACTTACTCAATGCACTGAATATGGGAAAGAAACAGTCAAGCAAAGAATCAATGCTGCTTTATGAATTAAGTACATCGAAAAGTTATATGCAATACTAAAAGTAGAAAGAAAAGAAAAATGCCCAAGTCAACAATTTATAAAGTCTTCCAATGTTTGGAAAATCTTCCAATGTTTTGAAAGAGTCAGCTAAAATCATATACTCCCTTTTGGTTCGAAATTTCAAAATAAGGATTCTACGTACATCAGTTTTAACATTTCGCTGTGTAGTTAGGAATTGTTGCGTTAACTTAGAAATTTATAACATACAATAAAACTAGCTAACCAAATTCAATTTCTACTGTCCATTATACCTGCAGTGTGCATCAATGTGCATTACTGCTAGCAAAATTCGATTTCAAGCCAACCAAGTTGTTGCGTTTACTTTCAAATTTATTAACTACTCAAAAAATTCAATTTCTATTGCCCTTCAGTGTGCGTTGTTGCCAGCAATCCAAATACATATATTATCGTATTGAAAGAAAGGCAAATCACCGACTTTATTGTATAAACAATCCAAGTTTACTTTTAGACTAGTGTGTGAAGAAAGATAAATTAGATAGTATATCATATATCATACTGAAAGAAAAACCATAAGAGCATCTCCAACAGAGCACACTCCAGCTCTTGAATTCTGAATATTTCACTAAAATGGTGCCCGATGATGTTCCTACCCTGAATATTCAGGGAAAAATTCAGGGACCAATTCTGAATACTAAATTGGTCCCAGGCACCGATTTAATCGGCCCGCCTTGATTAAATCGGCGTGCGCACAATAATAATACATTCACTTTCTGCAACTTGGCAATAAATGTGTTTGTTTATACATTCCATGCTTGACGTGTCCAACTATAATGCATTGCATTTGAATAAACCTGACACATTTTGCCCCACTTTACAGCATGGGGCATTTATGTTTTAGTGACAAACTACCGTAGTTAATTAGTTTCCAGGCCACGTCAGTAGAAAAATAAGTTTGAAGGACAATTTCCGCTAATTTTCTAAATCCATTATTTCATCGTGCTACTTTTCTTGTTTCAAAACAGTATGTTCTCTCTCTCGACTAAAACCCTAGCAAAGCCCTTTAAATTTCTTCATTTCGATCCTCAAATTCCGTTACCTCGATCCGCCTCTTCTTAAAATTTCGATTTAATATATGTAGATAGATTTGTACTAACGTCAACAAATCTGCACAAATCGCGCATAAATCGCATGTATTTATCTTCTTCAAACTCCATCTGCAGCAAATCAACACAAATCGCAGGTAAAAACATTAATTGAACATTTTTTTTACCGTATTAAGTCCCAAGTCATTTGAAAATTAAATTCGGATTTGCTCCTGATCTACCAAGTATCTGTTATCTGAGTTTTGTCTAACTTAATACAGTCAATTAGGCACTTTATCTCTTTGGTTTCATGTAGTAAATCTAGATTCAATTTATCATTTTCCACAATACTCGAAACTTGCTTGTTAGTTGTAAACATGGTTGTTCTATTCCATCCGGCCATTATATCAATAAGAGTTTTACGATTTATCCAGAGATCAAACAATAGCGAAGTATTACTCTGCTAAAAATTAGAGTCACAACCTGTCAATTCCTCGTCATATGTTTTAAAGTGACATAGTAATTGTTATCAATGCGTTTAGCATATTGTGCAAGAAATATTATTACCAATTTATGCAAGAATGGTTGTTTTTTGTGCGTTGGACGAGTTTATGTGATAATCCGTGGTTATTGCATTCATTAAACAATTTGTAAATGTAGTTTTCATGTCTTTTTCCCAATTTGTGCAACAAGTTGTCTTACCATAGGATATACATATATAAGTAGTCCGATATATGGAGCATTCTATTTGGTTGTTAGAATTGTATGTTAATTTTGGAATAATTTTGGTAGTCAAATGGACCTAATTGACATGCTTGCTTGGTTTAATTTCTACATTATATCAATTTATGCTGACTCAATGTAAGATTCATTGGTGAATTATATTATAGAGAATACATGTATTACTCAATGTTTGGTAGTTCTTCCTGTTTTTTCTTGTAGTTGATTCAGACTTAGCAAACTGATATAACTGAAGTACGGAGGGCATTGAAGACTTCTGCTGGCGGAGTTATATGTTGTTCCATGATTTCTGATTCCTCCAAGTATTCTAGAACCCTACATTTATTCTCTTGTTTATTCTAAAAATAAATAATTAAAAATCATAGTGCTCAAGGACCAATACCTACTTCGTATTTCAGTTTACATAATGTCTTACAAACATTTTTATGTTTCTTTCCTCCCAAAAAAAAAAATTAGAACACAGACTCTCAATTTTCCCCATAACCGAGACATAACCATAATGATAATCACACCATGAATTAGTTGTACTTTACCAGCTGCACACAGTAGCTAACTATCCTAACTGTGTAATTTCTAATTGACTCGCTGAAGTAAAGGCAAACAATTTACTGCGCATTAACAAAGAAATGTTTAAACACAATTACAATTTAAGTTTTTTTTTAATATTTTTGAAGTTAGAATTGAATTTATTTAAAAAGATAAACATGTTTATCTTTTTAAAGGGATATTTTATTTTATACGATAATATAAATATTAGATTTTTCCTTAAATTTTTATTAAGCAATTATTTTATAATGTGTGTATCGTTTGTATTTTTTTTAGTAATAAAAAAGTAGTACACAAAAAAGATAAATAAATTTATCTTTTTAAGTAAACAGTGTTTTTTTCAAGTAGAAGATTTACAATCTTATTAAATGTATAATGAGAGAGGTCGTCAATCGGTGATATGGTTGGTCATTGTATCTAGTTTATTGAAGGTGTATTCGTTTCGTCTCTAGTTTGATGGGGAAAAAACAAATTCAAAGTCTGAATATTTAGAGTACTCATAGACCGGGCTAGGTGCATTAGGGATGGTTTTACGACTCTAGTCGATTTCACTCTTGAACAAATTCAAAAAAACAAATTCTAAGTCTGAATATTTAGAGTACTGGACGTAGAGCTATTGGAGGTGCCCTTGTCAGTTTTCCAACAAATAAGCTTTTTCTGTCTGATCTTAATATAATTTTGAAGCAACTTTCGGACCTGGTAATTAAGTGTGAGTTTCAATTTCCATAGTTGGCTAAAAATAAAGATTTGACTAGAGTTCAATGTAAATAGTTAAAAACAATTTTAGTCAGAGAAATTTATGCATGTAATAGGTAATTTATGTATGTGTTTTATATTTCAAATTTTATTGTCTTTTTGCATCTAATAGATAATTTCTAGTCCGAATGTAGTTTGTTCATATAAAAAGTTTTGGTACTAAAAGGACAAATATGTTTATCTTTTTTATAAATTGAGATACTCTTAAAAAGAAGATATAAAATAATATATTTCTAATTAAAAATATATTTATCTGTTAGTTTTTAACTTAAAAAAGTGTTAAGATATAATACTATACATGTTTTTAAAATAATTATTTTAAACATAATAGACAAAAAAGATAAATAGATTTATCAATTTGAACCATTGATGTTATTTTCTATACAATAGATATAATTATTAATCTTCCTCTAAAATAGTGTACATTTTATGGATTAGATGTTTTAACACATTTATAAAATAAGCAATGTATTTCTATTATACATAAAAAAATAAGAAAAATATAATATGAATTATTTTTTTAGATGAGAAATGTCTTTACACAAAATCATACATACAACTTGGTTTTTTCCATAAAAGTATTATTAAATTATTAAGGAAGAAATGTTTTAACAAAATTATCTTTTTAAATTGGTAATATTTTTTAAGTTACAATTAGAGTTGTTAAAAAACATAAATTACTATTTTTTTTAACAAATATCGTATTTTTATGCAATGTGATACAAACATCAGATTTTTTACTACAAGATCTACAATCTTTTACGCAAAAAGTTAGTCGTTTATGCATATAATAATTAATCAACACATATAATAAGTATAGTGATAAATAGATTTATCATCTCAAATAACTTATAATGATAAATAAGAAAAAGATAAATAGATTTATCTTTTTAGATGACCGTTGTCTTTACACAAAATCATACATACAATGCAGTTTTTTGTTATATAAAAAAACATCCTTAAATTGTTAAGGAAGAAATGTTTAAACTGTTAATATTTTTAAGCTAGAATTTAAGTAGTTTGAAAAGATAAACAAGTTTATCTTTTTAAAAAGATGTTGTATGTTTAAATAAAAACAATCAAACATTAGCTTTTTACTTAAAATTTTGGTAGAGTATTGTCATGCCATTTCAAGCTCGCTTTATTATTAATATAAACATATACGTTCAAACTTCATTTTAAGTAAATTCTAAATTGTTCATTCTCAAAATAAATCATTCAAAATATTTAATTTCCATTAAAAATCAATTAAAAATAAATTTTAGATTGGTTCCAAAATTCCGGGTTGTAATAAGTATCAAGCAATCATTTTTTAAATATGTTTATCATTTGTAATATGGTGTTTTCTTAGTAATATAAAAGTAGTAGACAAAAAAGATAAATAAATTTATCATTTTAAACAAACAATGTTTTTCCCCAATTAATTGGTAAATGATTAAAGTAGTGATTTTGTCATTCTTGACAAATGTATGCAATCCTATTGATAAAAATGCACTTTTATGGTATTTAGAACTACAAATAAATTTTATACTGTTTGCATAAATGTGATTATATTCCTCATTTATCAAAAGATAAAAATATAATGGACACATTTTTTTTCTTTTGATAAAAATGTGAATATATTCCTCATTTATCAAATGATAAAAATATAATGAACACATTTCCCCCCCTAGTTTTTCTCCGTTAAAATGGTATTATTTACGCTTTTTATTCTCATTTAACCTCCCCAAATTTATCTTCTTACAACAGATATGATTGTAGACTATTTGTCACCATGACTTAAGAAAGTTGGCACAAGGAAGAAATTTTATTGCAAGCATTTCACAAGAAGATGTTTATGGGCTAAGAGCAAGTTACGCATGTGCAATCTTACAAGATGAGTCATTTTGCTGGACAGTGGATAAATTCTTCTCTTCAGCTTAAAGGCTTGCATATAAAGATGCCACAGATTTATTTGTTTGTAGTTCTACTGGATACTTGAAGGATGACTTTAGTACTTCTGAACACTTGGGAATTTTATTACATAGATAATTTTAATTTGATATAGGACTTTTTTTGTAGTTCTGAATAGCACTTCAGTTCTGGTACATTGATTGTAATTTTAGTTTGGTCGGTCTTGGTTCCCTGATGATGAGAAGGATTTGGAAGTTCTTGAAATCATATCATTTTATAACATTCTTAGAAATGAGTAGCTGAAGGAAATTTTATTGCTTATAACTCTAGGATTTATGGTCGGCTTTGATTTTTTGGAATTTTATAATTGTATTTTGTTGAACTTTCAAACTACATTCTTTTGTTTTATTTTCAGTAAACTAAATACCCTCTCTCTCAAGCTGCAAAACTCCACGTTGATCTTGAGGCCAAGAAGAGCTCAGGCCATGTTCTTTTGATTCCACATGAACAACACTAATAATTGTACTATCTTAAATAGTGGTACTTAGCAGCATTATTCTTGTGTGTTGTATAAAGCTAAAATGTATCAAAGACGGTGATATATGTCAAATAAGAACGTGAGTCGTCTACTGAAATGTTGCTCTTGTGCTTGAATGTGACGCAATATCGTGTTCAAATTGTGCTTAAATTGCTATAATGTTGGTCTAGTGCATGGAGCTCTATTTTTTGATAATGTAATTCACATTTGGAGCCGAAGAATGCAATGTCTCTAAAACAAATGGAACATCGCGTTCATGTCTGTTCTATTGAAACCATAAGTTTCAGCATCTTTTCTTGCTTGCATATAAACCGTTTGTTAATGCTACATGTGTATGGAACATAGGAATAAGCAACGTTTCTCGTTGTGCTTCATGCGATGAAGATGATGAGGCTGCAGGCTTTGAAGCAGGAACTTAGGAATAAGCATTAGCTGCATCTCCAAGAGAGATAATGTAATAACCCGGAAATCTGGCCCAGTTTAAAATTTTTATTTTGGCAATTTTAGTGAATTTTGAATATTTAAAATAGATTATTTTAAATCATATCGACGAAAAATTTATTTTGAGTATAATTCGAACGTATCTATTTACATACATCGTCGTTAGAATATAAATATTTACTTTAAATTATAGAAGGAATTGAAAATGGCCCTGCAGTTCGATAATTCGATTTCAAACTTCAATTGAATGTACCGGGTGCAAAACAATCCGGATTTTAGCGAAACCAAAAATATTAGAATCTAGTTGAAAATATCTTTCCGACGAATTTGAAAAATCAAATTTCATAGCGGGAATCAAAAGTTATGCCCAGTTGAAAATTCAGAATAGTCGCTATGTAAATTATACATGGCCCAAAAAGTCAAATTTTGCATACGGATGAATTTGGACTTGAAACCACTTCCATTGAGTTCAAAATGCTGTTTAGAACTCCGAAAAGTATAAGCTTCGATATATTCCGATATCCGGAATAGTGGCTATTGGCAGAAGCTTTTCGGTTAACAAAACATAGCCCTTAAAAAGTGAAATTATGCATACGAGCTCAGAATTCGACGAGATAAATTTTTATGGATTCATAATGACAAATTATTGTTAAGTTTCAAAGGGCGCGTCGAACGGAGTTAGTATGTGGCCGTGCGAGCTGAAACAGTTCAGGGTAAAGCGAGCAGTCATTTTACAAAGGAACATTACTGATGCGACCTCAGAATTCGATTTCGTTTTTTTTTTTTGGATTCATATCGTCTAATAATGGTTAAATCCAAGAGGGCTTGTTTTTTTGAGTTAGCATGTGAGCGTGCGAGAAGAAAAGGTGCGCCAAAATCGCATTTTTAGAGCTTATCTGAGCATATTCGTGATTTTTTTTTTGAACGGTCAAACGAACTCGGAATTCGACGAAACTTGTTTCGTTGGACTCGTCTTCACGTCTACTATCTCGTGTCCGAAATCCGCGGCAATCGGAGATCGTCGGCATTCAGACGATTGATGGAAAACGGGCATATAAACCACTTCTCTTCCAAAACACTTTATAATTTTTCACCTTCCTCTTCCTCCTTTCTTCAAAAATAGGGACATCCCCAAATCCCTTCAGCCCCCCTCCTCCCCGCTGACCGGCGGCCTCCCCTCCCTCCGGCGCCCCACCACCTCCTCCTCCTCTCTCCTCCTCTTCCTCCTCCTTCTCTCTCTCCTTTTCTACAAACCCATGAACCCATTCCACCCCAAATCACCACCACCCGCCTCCGTGGACCCCACCGCCGCACCTCAGCCCCTCTCCCACGTCAGTCAGGCCGGCGCCCCCCTCAGCACCACCCAATTCCGGCCGTGGGCCCCGCTACACTCAAAAACTCATTTTCACCAAAATTTCCCGTTTTGCACAAAACACCCTGACCGTATTTCGCCAATAACTCCCAAAGGTGCATTTTTGGCCAAAGTCTCTCTGGACCAAAGTTGTAGAGCACGAAATTCTCTTCGATTTGGCTATATGGAAGTCGTGTTTAGGAGTTCGGAGCTGCTCGGAAAACGCGTTCGAAATCTGCTGTTCAAAAGCGGTAAAAATCGTGTACTTTTGCGAATTCTGGCGAATTGGAGCATTTTTGGCAAAAAGTCTCATAGGCGAAAGTTGTCCGGAATGGCGCGTTTAAGCTAGAAAAAAAATTGTGTGAAGATTGAAGCTCGTTTGCAAATTCTAGGACCCGAACAGCGAATCCGGGCGTTAGAAAAAAAGTGAGTTTTCTCCGCTTTGAAGCTTCTATGGTTTTTGACAAATGAAGTAGAATAAAAATATGATTTTTATATTATAGGAAGGATAAAAATATGATTTTTATATAGTAGAGATAATAAAAATACGATTTTTATATTATATAGATAGTAAAGATTTGATCTTTACTATATGAACAGCGGTATAAAAATAGAATTTTTATCTATATAGTAGTAGAATAAAAATGTGATTTTTATATATATAGCAACAATATAAAAATGTGATTTTTATATATGTAGTGACTACGGGCAGTGAACTTGGCAAAAAGGCGAGCACGACGAAGATTTCTACATAAGAAGAGTCGTGGCGTTTGGTTTAGCTAGTTGGTGAGAACTTCTCACTCTAAGTTTCTTTTTCTAGTTATAAATATATACTAGGATGCAGACGATGTTTAGTAGCACCCGACACCATTGTCCACAGACCATGGACTTGTTTGTTTGGTTGTGTAGTTGGTTAGATTATTTGATCTAAATTTGGTTGTTTGGTGAATTGAAATTGGTTTGATTGATATGTGTATGGCGTGGGCCATTATTAGACCGGGGATAAGGCTAGGCCTTGTCCCGTTTCTAGTATCGTGCCGTTATACCGCCGAAATTTTCTAAAATAAGTTAGAAAAATGAAGATATCGTTTTATTTAATAAATGAACCGAATAGAATATTCATAGGTTGAATAAAATAGTTTGGTCGTTAAAAATATAATTTTTAACGTGAATGTGAATAAATAAATATTCATTTACAAACCGGACGGTTTGTTTATGTACACCTATTTGAAGGACATTGATTGGGACGATAAATTTTACACATCGCCCAACTGCACAAATAAAATCTGTGTTTGATTGTTTGAAACCCCACACGGGTATTGGGATAAAATACGGCATACACTAATCCCAATAATTAGTTGTATGTCGATCGATTGATTGACAGACTGTTATAAGCGTTAGATATCTATATTTGATGCTTATACAGTGTAGTGCACTTTGGATGATGGTTGATTATGTATCGTTGCTATTATATACATGTGTTGAATGGAATCCATATAATTAACTTTATATGGTAATTGATTGGGCCTCATTCCAATATAGAAAATAAAGAATATTATAAAATAAAGGTTCATGTGTTGACCGTACTCATCCGTTGAGATTAGTCATGTGTTGAACGAAATATTTTAATAATAAAATTTACATCTTTATCATTATAAAATAAAGGTTCATGTGTTGACCGTACTCATCCGTTGAGATTAGTCATGTGTTGAACGAAATATTTTAACAATAAAATTTACATCTTTATCATATAGAAAATTAGAAACTAATTGGAAAATAGATAAGATGAGTGGTCTCCTGGATGTTGATCTGATGTTGGTTTTGGCCTTCGGGGTTAATATTTAGGGAATCGTTCTCTTACTAATTAACGGTTGGAGTCTGATTTGAAATCAAACGATAGATACCATAATTTTTATAAAATATATTGAATAACAAAAATAGTCACACGTGGACAGTACTCATTCGTTGAGATTAGTCATGTGTTGACAAAGATAAATATTCATTTGTTGAATAGAATAACGGAATTATTGAAATATATAAAGCCGTGTTGATTAGAGATGTGCCATTTTGACGCGAACGATATTTATATCGATTATATTTGTTTTATAATTTGAATTGAATAGAAAACGAATCGAATTTGAATTGAATAGAAAACGAATCGAATTTGAATTGAATAGAAAACGAATTTGAATTGAATTGAATAGAAAACGAATTTGAATTGAATTGAATATAAAACGAATTAGAATTGAATTGAAATGAATTTTAAAACGAATTTATAAGGAAAAATTCAATTTTGATTTGAAATTGAAATGGAAGTTGAAATTGTTTTTGAAACGAATTTAAAACTATTTATAAAATTCGGTTTAAATAGAAATCGACGCAATATATATTATATATATAATATAATGGCCTGAATAGAACGCGCCGCGCCGCGGCAGTTCGTAAATTTCGACCATTGACTTCGGATGGACATTACGGGAGATCCGACCGTCGGATTCTCCTAAAACCGGAAACGTTGGGTTCGTATCGAAAAGAGCTTTCTAACGAATATTAGAAATTTGAAATCTAACTATTGGATTTGGAGATACGTCCAAATCAAATTTGAAAAAGGTCGCTGTAAGTGCAGTTCGATGGCCGTTGATGGAAATCGACTGTACGGGCCTTGATAAAATTATTAAAAATAGAAATAATTCGTTTAAAATCATAAGAAATGATTTGGGAAAAATTGGGATGAAAAACTCCATGTTTGAAAAGGTAAAAATAGATTTTTATCGAAATGAACTAGTTTTGAACTAAAATTAAACCCGTTTATTTTTAAATAAATAAATTGGATTTGAAATGGGTTTTAAATAGAATTGATTTGTGGGTTTATCATGAACGGTGTTTTAAATAACACTAGTTCTTTAACCCGATAATAAATAAAATGTGATTTGGGTTTATCGTGAACTGTGTTTTAAATGACATTAGTTCTTTAACCCAGTAAAAGGAGTTTTAATGAATCTGCAATTAGATTGAAATGTGAATTGATAATTTAAATGATCAAATTTGGAAAATGAGCGAGAATGGAGTATCACCAGTTTTGCTCCAAGCGATAGTTAAATCCTTAATTAGATTTGAACTTGAAATGGTAATTAATTTTACCGATAACACCGTGGTGTTAGATACGGAGTATTACCAGTTTTGCTTCATGGGATGAATAAGTTGGGATGGGGAAATAAAATAAATAATTACTTCGGTGTGGTTCGCTAATCTCGACTAGTTTGGAAAACCATAATTTGGTTTGAAATGATATCCAAAGGAAGATTAAAGGATAAATTTTAAAGAATTTATCTTGGATAAAATTAATGGGAACCTTTCCCTAAGAATATGAAATTTAGAAACTAGCTGTCGGTTAGTTAAGAAGAATGGTTTCCTGGATATTGATCTGATGTTGGTTTCGGCCTTCGGGGTTAATATTTGGGAAATTGTTCTCTTGCTAATTTGCGGTTAGTGGCTGCTGAATTGGAATGAGGCGTATGTTGTGTTTGTGTAACATTTGTTTTTAATATATGCGGGTTGTTCGGAAAGACCGGGTTTACACCTATTCTGAATAACCGATTCGATGATAAGTCGAAGATGAAGACGGTGATTGAAGGCCAGAAATCTTCACATCGTTTGGGTGATTACTGATGATCTTGATTGGGCTGTACACCCAAGATGAGGGAATCAGTTGGTGGTCGTCCAGGCGTACTTGGAGATCGATGGATATGCGAGGAAAGTGCCTCCGGTTTCGTTCAGACCCAGAACGAACTTGTAAATGGATTGTGTGTCTGATATTGGATTTTATTCTGTGTTGATTGATTTCTGTTAAATATATATCTGTTTGACGGCGGAGAATTTATTCTCTTGCTTAACGCCCTTCTCTGAGACGTACGAGCTTAGAGGTTATATATCGATAGATATCAATCGCATGGCATGAATTGCCTGTGTGGCACGCTGAGTTGCATGGATCAAGGCTTCTGTTGAAAAGCAAAGTCTTGTGGTTGATGATTAAAGCACGACCTTTGTGGCGTAGCTTTGTGTATAACGTGAATTCGCGAGCCTCACACCTCGGTATGAGTCAAAAACGGGATAAGGACTGCAGGGAGAGCACGACGTTTCTTTCTAGCTTTGGTGGTGTCAGTAACTTACCAGCCCTGACATTTATATACTTTTCACCTATGTGGTTGTTGGATGAGGCGCCTCGATTTTAGGTCTGTAAGGACCGGAAAACGTGTGTTCAGGAATTGCCAATCCTCAAACGTAAGAGAGGACCGGCCCAGAAGCATCCAGGGGTTACCCAGAGTGAGTAGTCCCGAGGCATTTGCTAGAGTGTCTCGAAGCGGAGAGGAGCTTGCCCCTTGCCTCGACTTATGACGGAAATCCAATTTCCAATACGTGATATTGCGGTTTTAATTGTAGAACTAGTATGGCGACATGATATATGGTACCCATGTCGTCTATGATTTATATTTATGATTGAAATTGTTTTGACACTATACACTTATTATAGTATCAAATGATTTGTTTTAAACGTACCAAGCATGTTTGGCTATTATAAGGGAAAACCCTATCCTCCGGCTTGCGTTGCATTGTGTGATGGGACCTGGGTCTTATAATAGCTTCATTTTTCGAAAAAGCATTGCGCTGTTTATTCTATGCACTAGTATTCTTGGGAGGAAACCCGTTCCGTGTTATATAGCGTGGTCCCTTGAATTACTCTCTTTTAAAGTAAAGTTTTAAATAACTGTTTTAGTTCTCACACCAGTCACATGACTGACCTGGAGTTTATTGTTTTAACCTAAACTCTGGGTGCCCTTATTTTCGACACGGGCAGCTAGTAGTTTTGGTTTTGCAGATTTATATTCACAGGATCCTGGTCTACAGCTGGAATGATATCCGGAAAGCTCTGTATCCGTATATCACCTTCAGTTGTGCTTGTATTATTTTCCGCTGCTATGTAATTTATTGTAATCTCTGATATTTATCGAATGTAATTTATTCAATTATACTCTGTATATTCTTGTATTCTGATGGAATTGTTGTAATAACAATGAAATGTTCTTCCGTCTGCGTTCATTTGTGTTTTGTTCTCAAAATATCCGCTCTTTCCTTCACGGGGAAGTAACGGGTCCTTACAGTGGTATCAGAGCTTTGGTTTACAGAGCTTGAGAACAAGACACATTAGAACAATACGAAAGAATTCATCAGATATTGGATTAGTAATATCCAATTAGAATGACTCGTTAGAGATAGGATCAGTAGTATCCTAGAACGAGTGTGAAGAGTATATTTTTCAAATGAAAACAATTTTGTTTTAAAATTTTAAACCATTTTATACGTATTTGATTATTTATTTATATTGAATTTGGACAATCCAATATATAAAGAGTTTGCATATACGCGTCATGAACGTATATTCGAAGTTTTAATTACTGGATAGATATAAAATCGCATTCTAGTCGCCCGGAGATGGTATTGATAATTGTCATGACATCATTAGTATTTATGTTCGTGTTTCGAAGGTGTGATATCTATATATTTCCATTAGACTGGTGTGAGAACCAAAACTTACATAGATAGATTTATTTGTTGTGATTTGGCATCAAAAACATGATTTTTGTATACATATCAAAATTATGAATTTGAAACGTTAATTCACTAATTGATTGATGTTTGTATTGTTTGTTTAGTTGTTTGATAATTTTGAACCATTTAGCCTAATTGTACCAAATATTGAACTGTATTGAAAATTAGTCGCATTTGCTTGCATATACATGTACTTACATTGAACAGGTCAAAGCAAAGAGGCTAGAGCAGAAGAATAAAATTTGTTTGCCCGACAAATAGGTACATGTTTACCATAATTTCCTATTTTGTTTGGGTGATGATGATTTTATGAGCCGATTGGCTAGCCGCATGGCTTTTTCTTTTTCTTTTTGAGATCAGAAGGCCTGTATTGCAATTTTGGGATTTTCCCGTTGCTCCCGGTGCAGGGGAGGTTATGGCGAAATTTTTCGAAAATTTAGGGTGTTAGCCAAATTTTTGAAGAATTTGAAAATTCTCAGAAACTGAAAAGTTGGAGAATGGAAGCCAGATCGAACGTAGAGTTGATTGATCAAACCACTTTCGACTTTGTTCCTTTTCGGGGATGAAAAGTTTTAAGTGGGGGAGATTGTAATAACCCGGAAATCTGGGCCAGTTTAAAATTTTTATTTTGGCAATTTTAGTGAATTTTGAATATTTAAAATAGATTATTTTAAGTCATATCGACGAAAAATTTATTTTGAATATAATTCGAACGTATATATTTACATACATCGTCGTTAGAATATAAATATTTACTTTAAATTATAGAAGGAATTGAAAATGGCCCTGCAGTTCGATAATTCGATTTCAAACTTCAATTGAATGTACCGAGTGCAAAACAATCCGAATTTTAGCGAAACCAAAAATATTAGAATCTAGTTGAAAATATCTTTCCAAGGAATCTGAAAAATCGAAATTTCATAGCGGGAATCAAAAGTTATGCCCAATTGAAAATTCAGAATAGTCGCTATGTAAATTATACATGGCCCAAAAAGTCAAATTTTGCATACGGATGAATTTGGACTCGAAACCACTTCCATTGAGTTCAAAATGCCGTTTAGAACTCCGAAAAGTATAAGCTTCGATATATTCCGATATTCGGAATAGTGGCTATTGGAAGGAGCTTTTCGGTTAACAAAACATAGCCCTTAAAAAGTGAAATTTTGTATACGAGCTCAGAATTCGACGAATTAAATTGTTATGGATTCATAAAGACAAATTATTGTTAAGTTTCAAAGGACGCGTTGAACGGAGTTAGTATGTGGCCGTGCGAGCTGAAACAGTTCAGGGTAAAGCGAGCAGTCATTTTACAAAGGAACATTACTGATACGACCTCAGAATTCGATTTCGTTTTTTTTTGGATTCGTATCGTCTAATAATGGTGAGGGCTTGTTTTTTTGAGTTAGCATGTGAGCGTGCGAGAAGAAAAGGTGCGCCAAAATCGCATTTTTAGAGCTTATCTGAGCATATTCGTGATTTTTTTTTTGAACGGTCAAACGAACTCGGAATTCGACGAAACTTGTTTCGTTGGACTCGTCTTCACGTCTACTATCTCGTGTCCGAAATCCGCGGCAATCGGAGATCGTCGGCATTCAGACGATTGATGGAAAACGGGCATATAAACCACTTCTCTTCCAAAACACTTTATAATTTTTCACCTTCCTCTTCCTCCTTTCTTCAAAAATAGGGACATCCCCAAATCCCTTCAGCCCCCCTCCTCCCCGCTGACCGGCGGCCTCCCCTCCCTCCGGCGCCCCACCACCTCCTCCTCCTCTCTCCTCCTCTTCCTCCTCCTTCTCTCTCTCCTTTTCTACAAACCCATGAACCCATTCCACCCCAAATCACCACCACCCGCCTCCGTGGACCCCACCGCCGCACCTCAGCCCCTCTCCCACGTCAGTCAGGCCGGCGCCCCCCTCAGCACCACCCAATTCCGGCCGTGGGCCCCGCTACACTCAAAAACTCATTTTCACCAAAATTTCCCGTTTTGCACAAAACACCCTGACCGTATTTCGCCAATAACTCCCAAAGGTGCATTTTTGGCCAAAGTCTCTCTGGACCAAAGTTGTAGAGCACGAAATTCTCTTCGATTTGGCTATATGGAAGTCGTGTTTAGGAGTTCGGAGCTGCTCGGAAAACGCGTTCGAAATCTGCTGTTCAAAAGCGGTAAAAATCGTGTACTTTTGCGAATTCTGGCGAATTGGAGCATTTTTGGCAAAAAGTCTCATAGGCGAAAGTTGTCCGGAATGGCGCGTTTAAGCTAGAAAAAAAATTGTGTGAAGATTGAAGCTCGTTTGCAAATTCTAGGACCCGAACAGCGAATCCGGGCGTTAGAAAAAAAGTGAGTTTTCTCCGCTTTGAAGCTTCTATGGTTTTTGACAAATGAAGTAGAATAAAAATATGATTTTTATATTATAGGAAGGATAAAAATATGATTTTTATATAGTAGAGATAATAAAAATACGATTTTTATATTATATAGATAGTAAAGATTTGATCTTTACTATATGAACAGCGGTATAAAAATAGAATTTTTATCTATATAGTAGTAGAATAAAAATGTGATTTTTATATATATAGCAACAATATAAAAATGTGATTTTTATATATGTAGTGACTACGGGCAGTGAACTTGGCAAAAAGGCGAGCACGACGAAGATTTCTACATAAGAAGAGTCGTGGCGTTTGGTTTAGCTAGTTGGTGAGAACTTCTCACTCTAAGTTTCTTTTTCTAGTTATAAATATATACTAGGATGCAGACGATGTTTAGTAGCACCCGACACCATTGTCCACAGACCATGGACTTGTTTGTTTGGTTGTGTAGTTGGTTAGATTATTTGATCTAAATTTGGTTGTTTGGTGAATTGAAATTGGTTTGATTGATATGTGTATGGCGTGGGCCATTATTAGACCGGGGATAAGGCTAGGCCTTGTCCCGTTTCTAGTATCGTGCCGTTATACCGCCGAAATTTTCTAAAATAAGTTAGAAAAATGAAGATATCGTTTTATTTAATAAATGAACCGAATAGAATATTCATAGGTTGAATAAAATAGTTTGGTCGTTAAAAATATAATTTTTAACGTGAATGTGAATAAATAAATATTCATTTACAAACCGGACGGTTTGTTTATGTACACCTATTTGAAGGACATTGATTGGGACGATAAATTTTACACATCGCCCAACTGCACAAATAAAATCTGTGTTTGATTGTTTGAAACCCCACACGGGTATTGGGATAAAATACGGCATACACTAATCCCAATAATTAGTTGTATGTCGATCGATTGATTGACAGGCTGTTATAAGCGTTAGATATCTATATTTGATGCTTATACAGTGTCTTTGGATGATGGTTGATTATGTATCGTTGCTATTATATACATGTGTTGAATGGAATCCATATAATTAACTTTATATGGTAATTGATTGGGCCTCATTCCAATATAGAAAATAAAGAATATTATAAAATAAAGGTTCATGTGTTGACCGTACTCATCCGTTGAGATTAGTCATGTGTTGAACGAAATATTTTAATAATAAAATTTACATCTTTATCATTATAAAATAAAGGTTCATGTGTTGACCGTACTCATCCGTTGAGATTAGTCATGTGTTGAACGAAATATTTTAACAGTAAAATTTACATCTTTATCATATAGAAAATTAGAAACTAATTGGAAAATAGATAAGATGAGTGGTCTCCTGGATGTTGATCTGATGTTGGTTTCGGCCTTCGGGGTTAATATTTAGGGAATCGTTCTCTTACTAATTTACGGTTGGAGTCTGATTTGAAATCAAACGATAGATACCATAATTTTTATAAAATATATTGAATAACAAAAATAGTCACACGTGGACAATACTCATTCGTTTAGATTAGTCATGTGTTGACGAAAATAAATATTCATTTGTTGAATAGAATAACGGAATTATTGAAATATTTAAAGCCGTGTTGATTAGAGATGACGCGAACGATATTTATATCGATTATATTCGTTTTATAATTTGAATTGAATAGAAAACGAATCGAATTTGAATTGAATAGAAAACGAATCGAATTTGAATTGAATAGAAAACGAATTTGAATTGAATTGAACAGAAAACGAATTTGAATTGAATTGAATATAAAACGAATTAGAATTGAATTGAAATGAATTTTAAAACGAATTTATAAGGAAAAATTCAATTTTGATTTGAATTTGAAATGGAAGTTGAAATTGTTTTTGAAACGAATTTAAAACTATTTATAAAATTCGGTTTAAATAGAAATCGACGAAATATATATTATATATATAATATAATGGCCTGAATAGAACGCGCCGCGCCGCGGCAGTTCGTAAATATCGACCATTGACTTCGAATGGACATTACGGGAGATCCGACCGTCAGATTCTCCTAAAACCGGAACCGTTGGGTTCGTATCGAAAAGAGCTTTCTAACGAATATTAGAAATTTGAAATCTAACGGTTGGATTTGGAGATACGTCCAAATCAAATTTGAAAAAGGTCGCTGTAAGTGCAGTTTGATGGCCGTTGATGGAAATCGACTGTACGGGCCTTGATAAAATTATTAAAAATAGTAATAATTTGTGTGTAATCATAAGAAATAATTTGGGAAAAATTGGGATGAAAAACTCCATGTTTGAAAAGGTAAAAATAGATTTTTATCAAAATGAACTGGTTTTGAACTAAAATTAAACCCGTTTATTTTTAAATAAATAAATTTGATTTGAAATGGGTTTTAAATAGAATTGATTTGTGGGTTTATCGTGAACGGTGTTTTAAATAACACTAGTTCTTTAACCCGATAATAAATAAAATGTGATTTGGGTTTATCGTGAACTGTGTTTTAAATGACATTAGTTCTTTAACCCAGTAAAAGGAGTTTTAATGAATCTGCAATTAGATTGAAATGTGAATTGATAATTTAAATGATCAAATTTGGAAAATGAGCGAGAATGGAGTATCACCGGTTTTGCTCCAAGCGATAGTTAAATCTTTAATTAGATTTGAACGTGAAATGGTAATTAATTTTACCGATAACATCGTGGTGTTAAATATGGAGTATTACCAGTTTTGCTTCATGGGATGAATAGGTTGGGATGGGGAAATAAAATAAATAATTACTTCGGTGTGGTTCGCTAGTCTCGACTAGTTTGGAAAACCATAATTTGGTTTGAAATTATATCCAAAGGAAGATTAAAGGATAAATTTTAAAGAATTTATCTTGGATAAAATTAATGGGAACCTTTCCCTAAGAATATGAAATTTAGAAACTAGCTGTAGGTTAGTTAAGAAGAATGGTTTCCTGGATATTGATCTGATGTTGGTTTCGGCCTTCGGGGTTAATATTTGGGAAATTGTTCTCTTGCTAATTTGTGGTTAGTGGCTGCTGAATTGGAATGAGGCATATGTTGTGTTTGTATAACATTTGTTTTTAATATACGCGGGTTGTTCGGAAAGACCGGGTTTATACCCATTCTGAATAACCGATTCGACGATAAGTCGAAGATGAAGACGGTGATTGAAGACCAAAAATCTTCACATCGTTTGGGTGATTACTGATGATCTTGATTGGGCTGTACACCCAAGATGAGGGAATCAGTTGGTGGTCGTCCAGACGTACTTGGAGATCGATGGATATGTGAGGAAAGTGCCTCCGGTTTCGTTCAGACCCAGAACGAACTTGTAAATGGATTGTGTGTCTGACATTGGATTTTATTCTGTGTTGATTGATTTTTGTTAAATATATATCTGTTTGGCGGCGGAGAATTTATTCTCTTGCTTAACGCCCTTCTCTGAGACGTACGAGCATAGAGGTTATATATCGATAGATATCAATCGCATGGCATGAATTGCCTGTGTGGCACGCTGAGTTGCATGGATCAAGGCTTCTGTTGAAAAGCAAAGTCTTATGGTTGATGATCAAAGCACGGCCTTTGTGGCGTAGCTTTGTGTATAACGTGAATTCGCGAGCCTCACACCTCGGTATGAGTCAAAAACGGGATAAGGATTGCAGGGAGAGCACGACGTTTCTTTCTAGCTTTGGTGGTGTCAGTGACTTACCAGCCCTGACATTTATATACTTTTCACCTATGTGGTTGTTGGATGAGGCGCCTCGATTTTAGGTCTGTAAGGACCGGGAAACGTGTGTTCGGGAATTGCCAATCCTCAAACGTAAGAGAGGACCGGCCCTGAAGCATCCAGGGGTTACCCAGAGTGAGTAGTCCCGAGGCATTTGCTAGAGTGTCTCGAAGCGGAGAGGAGCTTGCCCCTTGCCTCGACTCATGACAGAAATCCAATTTCCAATACGTGATATTGCGGTTTTAATTGTAGAACTAGTATAGCGACATGATATATGGTACCCATGCTGTCTATGATTTATATTTATGATTGAAATTGTTTTGACACTATACACTTATTATAGTATCAAATGATTTGTTTTAAACGTACCAAGCATGTTTGGCTATTATAAGGGAAAACCCTATCCTCCGGCTTGCGTTGCATTGTGCGATGGGACCTGGGTCTTATAATAGCTTCATTTTTCGAAAAAGCATTGCGTTGTTTATTCTATGCACTAGTATTCTTGGGAGGAAACCCGTTCCGTGTTATACGGCGTGGTCCCTTGAATTACTCTCTTTTAAAGTAAAGTTTTAAATAACTGTTTTAGTTCTCACACCAGTCACATGACTGACCTGGAGTTTATTGTTTTAACCTAAGCTCTGGGTGCCCTTATTTTCGACACGGGCAGTAGTGGTTTTGGTTTTGCAGATTTATATTCACGGGATCCTGGTCTACAGCTGGAATGATATCCGGAAAGCTCTGTATCCGTATATCACCTTCAGTTGTGCTTGTATTATTTTCCGCTGCTATGTAATTTATTGTAATCTCTGATATTTATCGAATGTAATTTATTCAATTATACTCTGTATATTCTTGTATTCTGATGGAATTGTTGTAATAACAATGAAATGTTCTTCCGTCTGCGTTCATTTGTGTGTTGTTCCCAAAATATCCGCTCTTTCCTTCACGGGGAAGTAACGGGTCCTTACAGATAACTAAGCTAACGGGCCACAAATCCATCTTTGTTTTCTTTTCTTCCTGTATCTCTGCTACCGTGCCATTTCTACAAATAGAATCAAGTGTGAAACGCAGTAACTATATGCCAATATTGTACAAATAACGTGTAGTAAGAATTGAAGTAAGAATTAACAGGTGTAACTTCAGATTCATGGATAAGTACAACCATTTTATAGTTGGATGGTACTTAAAATTCTACCAATTGAGATTTTTAGAATCAAGTTTTGAACTCCAGAAAAATAGAAGGAATAACCCTAAGCTCAACCATGCAACTTTAGAAGTTGAAGACAAATAAAATTTGTACTTAAGTTGCGACTGAAAATTCTTATCTAATTCTCGAATGCTTCTTAGTGTCTATGAAAATAAATTATTTATTTATCGATTATTGTAGTATACTTACTGAATAATGAGTATACTTGCTCTTTCAATATCATTCATATTTACTCGAACAATTTAACCCGTTTCTCGCAAGACACTATCATGGAGACGCTGAGAGTATTGCTTGGAACATGATCAATTACTCGTATGCATATGTATTTCTACCCGCTGGATAACCAAAGATTGATGAACTAACGACCTTATTCTTTTTTTAGTTACTCAGACATAAGAAAACATCCAGTGTTAGTGCATTTTCCCGAGAGACGTCTGAGTTGTCAGGGTGGATTTTCCCGAGAGTTCCCACAGACATTTGTCATCCCCACGACAGATGTCTGAGAGGGACATACATCTATCATGCCTCATGACAGATGTCTGAGCTGAGAGCTGAAGCCCAATTAATTCCCTGGAAGGGGACAGACGTCTGTCACCTCCTACGACAGACGTCTGACGTGACTTTTGGGCTATTTCAGGCTGGAAACTTGACAAATTGATTTGTGAAGACTTGGGGGCCATTTGGGTAATTGACCAATCTCTATATAAGCTATTTTCTGGTGTGTAAGTGGGAGAGCTTTTGGGACTTGATTTGGGATCAAGGGTTTATTCTCAAGGGTGAATTAGGGTTTATAACCTAATTTCAATTCTTTAATTCTATTCTCCTCAAACTCTTTCTGTATTGAAATATAGTGATCATTGGATCAATCTCTTGTATTCCTTTCATCGTGGTAATAAGATACTCTCTCCAAAATGGAAGTACACTAACAAGATGTTAGTGAAACCACTATAAATCCTTGTGTGATTTATTTTTGCTACTTTTGTCATTAGTTTCTTTCTTATGATTGAGATTTTGGATTGTTCGTGATTGGTTGATTATTGTTTTGTGGCTAGAGTTATTGTTTTTGTTGTTTTTGCAAGTCTAACAACGATCTAGTCTTCCGCTAGCGCATTGTGATTTAGATATTGGATTTGAGTGGTCTTGAATCAGATTAAGCACAAAGGTTTCAATAGTTGGTATCAGAGCTGTTTGGTGCCTGTTAGGTGTTTGTGAAAATGCCGGAAACGGATAGTAGCTCGGTTAGTCCTTCAACCGGAAGTCAGAATAGTGTGACGCCTTATGTACGAGGATCGTATGCGGTGTCGGGTTCTCAATTGGTTATTGACAAGGAATGGTGATAAAGACTTTGAGAAGTGGAAATGGAAAATGAAAGCGGCTCTTAGGCGAAATCGGGTTCACCGAGTGGTATTTGATACTCACCTATTGCCAAGTGATATCTCGGATGTGGAGAGAGAGGAGATGGAGGAATGGGCTTACACTACTCTTCAACTTGCTATGGGGGAGAATGTGATCTCCGAAACTAGTTGTGAGACAACCGCTAAAGGTATATGGGACAAGTTGGAAGAATTGTATATGAAGAAGTCGCTCACTAACCGTTTGATCTTGTTGCGAACATTTTTCACCTTCAAGTTGAAGGAGGGCAATTCGCTTAAGGCACATTTGAATGCCTTTGATGCCTTGCTCATGAAGATGAAGGCCATGGATTTGAAGATTGAGGAAGAGCAAAAGGCGATGATATTATTATGTTCGTTGCCGGACCACAATACGGGTTTCTCAAATAGTTTGATCTGTGGTCGGGATACTTTGACTCTAGATGATGTCAAGATGGGTCTTCTTAGTGTGGAGTTGAGAGATCAAATGAAGGAGATGAGTGAGGGTAGTAGTGGTCACGGATTGTTTGTGGAGAAAGAGAAGCATGTAAAGAAAGGAAACCGGGGGCGTTATAAATCAAGAAAGCCCGGTGGAAGAAGTAAATCGAAAGAGAGAAATGGCAAGTGCTTTATTTGCAAGAAACCAGGACATTGGAAGAATGAATATCCGGACAAAGATAAGAAGGAAGTAGCATCTTCATCCGTAGTGGTGGAGAGTGGGGATGGTGAGATAGATGAGAATGTATTAACGGTGATGGCATCGAGTGTTTCGGGTAATGAATGGGCACTTGATTCGGTGGAGTCGTATCATATGACGCCAAATAGAAATTGTTTTTCATCCTTTGAGGTCCAAGAGGGAAATGCAATTGCTATGGGAAATGGTGTTGTTTGCAAGTCGATGAGTAGTGGCTCCATGCAAATAAGGATGTTTTATGGAGTTGTTCGCACACTCACCAATGTCCGCTATGTTCCGGGACTTAGGAAGTCGCTTATATCTTTGGGGCAATTGGATTCTCTAGGATGCAAGATAACTATCGAGTAGGATTGTTTGAGGGTTTTAAAGGGTGTGCTTGTGGTTATGAAGGGTGCTAGGACTCACAGTATATATTTGCTTCAAGGTGTGACCGTAGGAGGTGAGACTTGTGTGGGTGTTCATAGTTCTCGTGACTTGGATGCGACACGGTTTTGGCATTTGAGATTGGGTCATGTCTCGGAGAGGAGTTTGGATATTCTTAGGAAGCGGTAGATGATCGAGAGTGAGAGTTTCAACAAACTAGAGTTTTGCGAGGAATGTGTCATGGGGAAGCAAACAAGGGTATCATTTGATGAAGGAAAACATGACTTAAAGGAGGTTCTTGAATATGTTCATTCGGATGTTTAGGGACTGGCACCGGTATCTTCTTTGGGAGGAGCAAGGTATTACATTTCTTTCATTGATGATTTGTCTCGGAAGGTATGGGTGTATGTAATGAAGGCCAAGTCGGAGGCATTTGATAAGTTTAAAGTGTGGAAGGCTCTCGTTGAGAATGAGAGTGGTAAGACTTTGAAGTTGTTAATGACCGACAATGACGGTGAATATGTTTCCCGGGAATTCTTGGAGTATTGCAAGCATCACAGAATCCGTAGACATTTTACTACACCGGGAGATCCACAATCTATTGGAGTAGAGGAGATAATGAACCGAACTCTACTTGAGAATGCTCGATGCTTGAGAATGACATCGGGTTTGTCTATGGGATTTTGGGCCAAAGCTTTATCAACCGCGGTGCATATTGTGAATCAAATTCCATGCTCGGCCATTAATAACAAAATTCCGGAGGAAGTCTGGAAAGGGAAGAGTGTTGACTTGAGATATCTTCGTGTGTTTGGTAGCCCGGTTTATGTGCATGATACGGGGAATGATAAGCTTGAAGCTAGAGCTTTCAAAGGGGTTTTGCTTGGTTTCACAGACGGCGTGTAAGGCTATCGGATTTGGGATCCGGAAACGAAGAAGGATGTAAATTCTCATCATGTCACTTTTGATGAGTCGGCTTTATTCAAGGAGAATGAGAGCTCATCGGACGTTCCGAATTTGGTTCAAGGTGAATCAAAGGCGAAGGAAGTCATTCCCATATTCCATCCAAGTGGTAGTAGAGTTGAGAAGCTCGTAGGGTAGAAGTGGTTGATGAAACATCACAGAGTCCACATGGTTCCTCTAGTGATGTTGGTGATGTACATGATACTAGAGAAGTTTTGACTCAAGGTGGAGCTGAAAGGGGTTTGGGTGATAGTATTGCTACTCGGATTGGTCGACGTGCAATAAGGCCTCCCGAAAGGTATGGTGATTGGAACTACCTTAGCTTTTGTGATCATTTGGACTATGCTCTCAATGTAGTCCAAGATGAGTTGATGGACCATGATGACGCCATGGAGTCGAGAGAGAGCTCGAAGTGGATTTGCGCCATGGAGGAAGTGATGCAATCGTTAATGAAGAACCGAACTTGGGAGTTGGTTCCACTTCCTCAAGGAAACCGTGCTATAGGGTGCAAATGGATTTACAAGGTGAAGGATGATGGAAATTACAAAGCAAGGTTAGTGGCAAAGGGGTTTTCACAAAGGAAAGGAAAGGAGTATGATGAAATTTTTGCACTGATGGTATGCCATACTTCTATCCGGGTTTTACTAGCCATAGTTTCTATCCATGACTTGGAGTTGGAGCAACTTGATGCGAAAACCGCCTTCTTGCATGGAGACTTTGATGAAGGCATCTACATGGAGCAACCGGAAGGGTTTGTTGTAGATAGTAAGTCTAAAATTGTTTGCAAGTTGAAGAAATCACTATATGGGTTAAAGCAATCGCCTAGACAATGGTACAAGAGATTCGATCATTTCATGCTTGAAAGTGGCTTCCATCGAAGCATCAAGGGTGCTTGCGTATATTTCCAGAGGTTGGGAAATGATTGTTGGGTGTATTTATTCTTGTATGTGGATGATATGCTCATTGCTTCCAAGGATCAAAATGAAATCAACAAGTTAAAGATTCTTTTGAAATCGGAATTCGAAATGAAAGATCTTAGAGAAGCAAGGAAAATCTTGGGTATGGAAATTGGAAGGAAATGAAAGTGTTTTGAGTTGAAATTGACTCAAAAGGAATACATTAAGAAAGTACTTTGCTCGTTTAGCATGGGGAATGCAAAGGCGTTAAATACACCTTTACCTTTGCATATAAAGCTATCGTATAAGGGATCACCTATCGGGGAAAAAGACAAGGCTTATATGGTAAAGGTGTCATATGCAAGTGCGGTTGGTAGTTTGATGTATGGAATGGTGTGTACAAGGCCCGATATTGCAAACGCCGTCGGGGCAGTTAGTTGGTATATGGCTAATCCGAGGAAATCGCATTGGGAAGTCGTGAAGGCTATTATGAGATACTTGAAAGGCATAGTATCTCATGGACTTGTCTTTGGCGGTAGTGATGAGAGGAGTTGTAAGTTGGTTGGTTATTGTGACTCGGACTACGCCGGTGATAGGGATAAGAGGAAATCAACTTACGGGTATGTCTTCACACTTGGCGGGACAACCAGTAGTTGGAGATCAAGATTGCAAACCGTAGTTGCTTTATCCACTACGGAGGCGGAGTTGATTGCCACGGTAGAAGCGTCCAAGGAGGCATTCTACTTGAAGTGATTGTTGTGTGACTTGGGTTTCGAACATGAAAGTCTTGATGTTCGATGCGATAGCCAAAGTGTTATCCATTTGGCAGAGAATTTGGCGTTTAGCTCACGGACCAAGCATATTGAGGTGAGGGAGTAATTTCTTGTAGCCATGGATGAGGGTAAGCTAGTATACCTTCGGAAAGTGCACACAAAGGATAATGCAACGGACATGTTTACTAAGGCATTGCCGTATGAGAAATTCGAGCATTGCTCGAACTTAATTCGCTTTTTGAGTTGCTAGGTGCCACGGGGTGGAGAGAGTGATTTTGTTTGTTGATGATGGAAAAGAATAGCGGTGAGAGATTGGGAATCTATCTTCATGGTAAGTACTCGTTACACTCCCGAATACATAGTCTTTTGGTGAGACGGTTTTGTTTTGAATGTTTTCAACACTACATTGGCGGGTGGGGGTATTGCCTGAATTCATTGGTGTAGTGGAATGGGCGGTGGCCATGCCGGAGCTCACTGGTGAAACAGTCAAGTTTGCTTGGTCGAAGGTAGAAAGAAATGCTTGGATGCATTGGAGTTTGGAGTTGAGATGGTTATAGTATCGAGGTTATCATGTTGAAGTATGCGATACTATATGTTTGATTGAAGAGGATGAAGATAGCATCGAGTCAGAGGTAACCGTTCACAAATCGGAGTTCACACGCGGAAGTTATGAGCTAAAAGGTGAAGGTTTTCAGTGTGCAGGTGCGACAGACGTCTGTCGTAGGATACGACAGACGTCTGAGTTGTCAGGATGGATTTTTCCGAGAGTTCCCACAGACGTCTGTCATCCCCATGACAGACGTCTGAGAGGGACAGATGTTTGTCATGCTTCATGATAGACATCTGAGCTGAGAGCTGAAGCCCAATTAATTCCCTGGAAGGGGACAGACGTTTGTCGCCTCTCACGACAGACATCTGACATGATTTTTGGGCTATTTCGGGATGGAAACTTGACAAATTGATTTGTGAAGACTGGGGGGGGGGGCAATTTGGGTAATTGGCCATTCTCTATATAAACTATTTTCTGGTATGTTAGTGAGAGAGTTTTCGGACTTTATTTGGGATCAAAGATTTATTCTCAAGGGTGAATTAGGGTTTATAACCTAATTCCAATTCTTCAATTCTGTTCTCCTCAAACTCTTTCTATTTTGAAATATAGTGATCATTGGATCAATCGCTTGTATTCCTTTCATCATGGTAATAAAATACTCTCTCCAAAGTGGATGTATACTAACAAGATGTTAATGGAACCACTATAAATCCTTGTGTGATTTATTTTTGCTACTTTTGTCATTAGTTTCTTGCTTGTGATTGAGATTTTGTATTGTTCGTGATTGGTTGATCATTGTTTTGTGGCTAGAGTTATTGTTTTGTTTGTTTTGCAAGTCTAACAACGGCCTAGTCTTCCGCTAGCGTATTGTGGTTTAGATATCGGATTTGAGTGGTCTTGAATCGGATTAATCACAAAGTTTCAACATATCACAAGTGGATTTTGGGCATAATGATGTATAAAATACAGTGCTTAAGTTATGAAAATAAAACGTATGGATTAAAAAAGTTTCTTGTGTCAAAATGATTAAGTAAATGCTATGAAAATAATAGCCATTTCTTTAATGATCATAGAACATACAATGAGGAAAACCAATAAAGTTCATATTGCTGCTAAAGTAAATAGTAGGCAAAGTGAGGTAACAACTTCAGAATATGGAAATTACCCAATAATATTCACCACTTGATCAAAGCACTAACAGACACCCGTTTAATGATTTGATTACTATTGAGTTTATGATCTCAAAATTGCTGAGATTATAAGCGAATCTCTACTGTTTTGCCTCAGCTGACTCAACTTTCGTATCCTTCTTTTTATGGATCATTTTTTATAGATTGAACACTATTTTGCACGCTTCTCTATATTCAGTTTGTTGCGCTCCTTTTGTTAAATTTGTCGAGGATGGAACATAGAGTTGTTATGCTTTTGACATTGAGTTTTTGTTCTTTTGCAATATTTAGCTGAAATTTGTTTCATTTGAAAAAAAAAATCCGTAAAGCAAAAAAAAAAAAAAAATTGTCTTTCATGCTATTCTTAGTGATTCCAAAAATTGAATTGGCATCAAGCGTCTATTCTTGTTTAATTTCCAGGCATTTAGTCAGTAAGCACTTAACAACCAAACATCTTATTAAGTGGATGCTCATTAATTAAATGCATGCATGGTTATTGGGTAATTTCCGTATTCTGAAGTTGTTGGATATCTTCTAACGAAATTTGACTTGAATCTTATAAAATGAAAACATGGTTTATAACAATATACAAAGCTAGAAAACATGGTTTTGCCAACCTGTTTGTTTATTTTATGTTTGGTTTTTTCATGCTTTTACAATCAATTGTGTTATCTTTGTTTATTTACATGTTTGTGCATTAGTACACAAAAGAATGAAACAATGAAGAAGAACGATGATTTTTTTGACAACATTAGTGTTATAGAATATATATATATATATATATATGTATATATATATATATATGTATATATATATATATATGTATATATATATCATAACTGAAAAGAATTCAATATCAGAAGCATGATGATTTTATGATAATCATATGTAAATGTTTCTTACTGTGTTGCTTCAATATCAAATCTTCAAGATATCTGCATTTTTACATGGAGAAACAATTATCTGGTCCACTTGTTAAAGGCCTAAAATTCCTTGATTTCGGTGCATATTCATGATATTTTAGATTGAAGTCATGTTTTTTGAATTGTATATCTAAACCTGTGAATTTTTTTGACTTGTTTTAAATAATTGTTACTTGTTAGGTTTACTAACAAGTTCTTATTAAAAAATAGAATATGATAGGTGGAAAGCATGGTTAAGAGTCTACAAATGGATGGAAGATATTTGCGAGATGTTTGGTAATTGTTGAAGTCATCTTTCATTGCAGCATGCAGGATACCAAGAATATTGTTGCTGGCGCAATGGAAAAAACGAATGAATTTAGTCGTCCTTCCAAACTCAAAAAGATTGATACTTATATTACAATAATATTCATATAGTGTATTGATTATTGTTTTTCAACACATATCAATATTATTGATTTTGGCTGTGTTAATATAATATATATCAACTTTGATGGATATTATTTGGTTAAGCTGGAAAGTAATCCATTTTTTACTTTCATAAGTATGTTTCTAATCAAAGGTCTAAGGTATAGCTGAAAGGGGGGAAAATAAGACGAAGCCAATAAGGCTACAAATATGTAGCAGCTTGATATATTCACGGTTGTTTTTATTCAACTTTTTTATTTTGTTTTTTGTTTGATTTACAATATGTAGTATGTTCATGAAATATGAAAAATGAAATTATATACAATTAGTGACAAAAGTGATCTAGGTTGTTGAATCGTTTTATCTTTATATGAAAGAGTGGAATTCATGGAGTGATCCAATGGTGAATATTTGTTATGTCATCAATTATATCTATATTTGGTGTCTAAATATACTTTCCCGTATTATATATTACGTATTATACTTTAAACATAAAATTTGTTTGAATTGCCAAAATGAAAACTCAAATTTTCAAAATTTGAAAACTGTATTTCAAACCAAACACATTTTTCAATTTTTAATTTTGGAAACTTATTTTCAAAAAAAAAAAAAAAAGATAACCAAACACATTTTGATAAATAGCGAAAATATTCAAAATGAAAAATTGAAAACAACCATGAAAACTCAAAATTAAAAACTCAAAATGTAAACCAAACGCACCCCTAAACATTACAATAAATTTGGAGCCAAAAAAGCAGGCTAAACTAAAAACTTGTATTGTCTTGTGTAATCCAAACTTGTAAGGCTCCAATAAACATTAAAATAAATTTTGTTTCAAAATATAATTTTTTGTAGAAAATTCAAATTTATACTTTCAAAATTGACGCTCTTTTATAGTACTATGTTATATTTTAATTTTTTTAGTTTAGCGAAAAAATTTAAGGAAAAAATTAAAATTTTATGAATATGTTGTTTTATTTAAGTTATAAGTTTAAAATTATTTAAATTATTGAATACTTAATATAATTATCAATTTTATTATTAAATACTAAGTAATAAAGTACATATTAATATTAATTATCAAATACAATTATTAAATATTAGCCTTAGTTATTAATTATTACTTTTAATTAATAGCAATTATTATAAAATATTAGATAATTAATATTAATTATTTAATAAATATTAATATTTTAATTAAGTACATACTAATTAATGGACATTAATTTTTAATTATTTGTTAACTTTTAACTATTATTTTAATATTAAATTATTAACTATAATTATCACATTATAATAGTTAAATTTTATTATTAATTAATAATTATATTAAATTGTAATTTTAATTATTATGTATTTACTAATAGTTAATTATTTAGTAATAATTATTAAAAAGATAGTTATTAAAAAATATTTTAATAATGTTTAATTATTAGTAGTTTTACTTCTTTTTTGGCAAAGCCCGTCGGTTTTTAAAGTGATTTGTAACACTCTCTTATTAATAAATAAGTAAAAGGTAGAGTATAGCCGCTAAGCTACTCACTTAACAACTCTTGCTGTCTCCTACTGCGCAGGGTAGAGACCAAGTAAACAAATATTCATAGTAAAATACATGATACAAAATATATAAGAAACCACTTAGTCTAACATGCAAACTTGACATATGTTTTTTCATGCTGCATAATCCGCTCAACACTACAACCAATACCATTCCTCTCGGTCATTATCAAATAGGCTTCTAACCCCCATCACATTCTTCTCACTTCACGTGATGTAGCCCGGATGTGATCCTGAGATAAGTGAATGAGTCGAAGGTTCACTACATCCTGGCATCGGGGGAGGTGCTTTTGACCTGGAGGTGGTGGAATGTGTGCATACGGGTTAGTCAGTTTCACTCTGATGTCTTTCTTAGTAACAGTTTCAGCTCCATTGGCAACAGATGTGGCTACTTCCTTAGTCAATGTCTTGGTAACAGTAGGTAGTTTGCTTTCTTTACTGGCTCGAGGAGGTGTCTTATTTAAAATCCATGTTTGATGGATTTATTGGGAGAACAAGACTGTGCATCAAGTTTAGAGCCATCAACATTCGTCACAGCCTAACAATCATTACCAGCATCATGCACAACATTTTCCACTATAACATCTTGCCCATTATCAATCCTATCTTTCATAGCACACACTGCACTACACTCTTCAAGTTCCTTAGCTACTTTCTCCACATTCTCAACAAGCTCAATTTCTTTTCTGGCAAACTAGTACTCGCAATACTAAGTGGTATAAATATACTGGATAGTAACACCCCGATTCTCCGTATTTCTCCTTCTTCGTACTCCATATCATGTGTTTCACCTGCATCAGCACTCAATCCAAGGGACAGTACATGAAACTTGTTCCCATTCTCTAAACCGACCACATTACCATCCACTTGCTTGCCTACATCAAGTTCAAATGTAGCCTGGTACCCAGAACTACCATTTTTAGTAGCAAAGTCATTCTTCTTCTGCTTCTTACTAACCACTTTAGTCCAAGTTTGTTTTCTAAAATTATCCTTACCAGGTCCATTCACTGCCTCAAGTTGTTTACTGTTCTTAATTGAAATGCCAACTCTGTCTCCTTTCTCAACGCTTTCCTTACTACCTGGAAACATATTGCTACCTTTAAAAGCACACTTATCTGTCTTGTGTCCAAAGCTCTTACATTCCATGCAGATGTATGGTTGTCAAACATACTCAACATAGACAATCTGCTCAGTGCCATCTGGCATGAGGCATGGGAACTCTGTAGGCAACTATTGCTCTAGCATGACCTCAATCAAGCATTTAGTAAACACAAGACGATCAAGAGTTTCGGTGGCCACATCCGTACATAGAAACCTACCAATGTGCGTTGCTAACCAACATATCCCAATTTGTGACCACACATAGAGAGGAATATTTGATATCTTAATCCATACAAGCACATTCATAATGTAGCTGCTACCGACGTTCATGTCCCAAGGCTTAACTATGAATAATAATAGGGTCAGCATAGAGAATACGCTTCCTATTTTAAGGATCTAAGAGTAAGAAGAAGACTATTTTACCTGTTGATTTCACTTTAATTTCACCCTTGGATTTCCACATCCTTTTCAAGTGATTTGTGACAGCAGAGGAAGATAGTGGCGAATCCAAGGAGAAGCCCAAAATGTATTCTTGCCATATTTCTTTGCCCACGTCGTACATTTCCTCGGTGGGGAGGAGAGCTTTGCCAGAGTACTAAAGATGGATAGGAGGAGGAGTAAAAACTCTTGCGTTCTTTGGTTTCCTCGAAAATAGGGATGTCCATCAACGATTCTCTATAAAGGGTGGAAGTGGTTTGGGCATCAAGGAGGCTTGAGTGAAGAGAGGCGGTGGCTCAGGTGAAGGCAAAATTGGTTGCGGTGAAGGGTCAGAGAGAGGAAGAAAAGGACGATTGAGATTGTGGGAGGGGCTCGAGGTTTTCAATTGAGGAGACAAGACAAAAGGGAGGCCATTAATAGGAAAACAGGACATTGCATGATGTGTTATATGAGCAGTAGTTTTACTTCTTAATTATAATTGAATATTAATTGTTAAATACAATATATTATGAAATTTTTATTAATTATTTAATATTGGTTGTTACTTAGATATATTAATTATTAAATGTAATTAATAATTGATAAATATAACTTACATACCATTAATAATTGACCATGATAAATTATTAAAGTATTAATTCATATTAATTTACAATTACAACTTAAATACTTATAATATTACAACTAAATATTACTTATTACTTCGTACTATTGTATTTAATAGTAATTATGTTTACTAAAGGTGAGGGAAATAATAATTTTGACAATTATGTTTTTCGCAACTGGCTTTACTAGTTGTAAAAAAATATAGTTATCACAAGTGGTGAAAACTGTCAGTAAAGTTATATTTGTTGCAAGTGTTATGAAAGCGCAGTTGTTAAAAGTATGTTTTTGCAATTGAAAGAGAAGCGCAATTGATAAAAGTTTGGTTTTTGCAACAAAAAAAGTCTTGTTGTTAAATCTCATCTATTACAACTGCTATGGAAAGTCTATTGCTAAATATCGTTTACTGCAATTGTCGTGCGTCGCTGGTTGTAGATAGGTAGCTGCAATATGGTACTTTTCTTGTAATGTTAGTTTTATTGTGATAAAACTGATTAAAACTCCTGTAATATAGTCTAGATATGGCGGATGGACCCACCTCAAATTCCGGTAGTGGTGGATGGTTCACCATAAAAACCGAATTAGTAGGTTGGTAAACTACCTATCTCCAGTAATATTGAAATTATCATTTATTATAATAATAAGTGTTTGTGGTCACTTTAAAAACCAGTCGGTTTTGCCAAAATAACTGATGAAAACTAGGAGGATAAGCTTGAAGTGCATGAAGAAGTCAAGGCTAATGACATGAAACTAGAAAGTAATAATATAGAATTTAAGGAAAATGGGAGTAGGTACACACAAAAAAAGGAAAATGGTCAGTATAAATAAGAAGAAATATTAGGAGAAAAAGAGTATCATGAAGGGAATAATTGGAACAATAGGGGAAGTATAAGAAGAAATAATTTCATTCTGGAAAAAGCAACATCAGTCGTAGAAAGAAATGGCAATTTGGTGGAGGGTGAAATATGTTTAAGTAACGATTTAGAGAAAGGGAAGGAGAAGGGTGGTAATGAACAGAAAGAAAATGAGGTAAAAATTGGTAACTCAAACCTGATAATGAATGAATCTAATGCGCTAAGAGCCACTGGAAATGATGATAGATGGAAAGATAACAAACTACTGAAACTGGGGAAATTGAGGAAAGTAATACTGAATTAACTGAAAACCTAGAATGTGGCAAATGTGACATAAATTTTCCAAAAAATGATAGTTGAATTTTAACACACTCTACTACATATTTTAATTTCCTTGAAAAAAGTAAAAAAAAAAAAACATATTAATTTCATTCTTGGCATCCTCGAGCCACTCCCGATTGTCCTTCAAACGTTCATGTCATCTCGCCTCTCTCCAACTCAAATCAACAGTTGCTTATTCCTTCTGCTACGCTCGCTTCCACTGAATTCTATCCCTCCTACACTAGACCTACCTCCATCCCCCAACCTCCACTTAGATCCCTCTCCTCCACAACCTAAACCTATTCCTTCTTCTGTCGCTGTCATAAAGAAATGGTCCACGCTCTTCGAAGCCAAGCCAAGAAATGCAGGAGTCTACTCCCCTCCGAACTTCTAGCTCAGAAATGTTCTACTTCCATTTGATGAAATCATCAACGCTGCCAAAGATGAATGGAATGATTATCTCATAGGTTATTTTTTAGACAAGTCGTTATCTTCCACAAGGGTGACTACCCACCTCAAATGAATCTGGAAGTCTTCGGAAGCATCAAAGTGAAATCTATTGGTAAATTTTTTTTTCTTTACCCTCTCCAATGTTGATGACGGGGATAGAATAATGACGGTTGGCCTAGTTATTATTAACAATAAGATCATCATATTGAGACATTAGGATGCGGGGATAGGCGACATAGGTAATAGTATTAAGTTGGTTCCAGTTTGGGTTAAACATACGAATTTACCATTGTTCGCTTGGTTGAAAATAATAGTCAGTTGGTTGGCTTCGAGGATAGGGAAATTTCTATGTATGGATGTGTCTACAGAGAAATTAGAAAGATAAGAATATGCTAAGTGTATGGTAGAGGCAACTCCTAACGATGTTTTACCGACTGAATTTTCTATTAAGCTGAGTGATGGATCAAAGTTGATTGTTTATGTTACTTACTTGTGTCAACCTGATATTTGCGTTAAGTGCAAAGTGTTTGGTCACATAACTGATAAATATGTGACTCCCTATGTGAAAACTAGTGTGAGTTCCATAAGCAAGAATGTTATAGTAGATCATGCCACTGTTCGACCTGATATTGCTAAAACAGTTGATCCTACTATTGAAAAAATGACAAAAGTGGATGGTAATCAGACCAAAAGTAAATTTGCATGGAGGAAAGTTATGAAGAAAAAGAAAATTGCAGTGTTCTCTCAAGAAAAAAATGGACAAGATAAAGGAAAATTGGTGGTACAAGGCTCCATCCCTGTTGCTAATCATTTCAATGCTCTTATTTATTGGAACAAGGATTGTGACGACCCGCCCCGTACCAACCGACATTTCCTATGAAAATGCGTTGTGCTGATGTCCAACCGGCACGGGACGGTCGCCAAAGAAAGGGAAAAGAAAAGGACTTACTGGTGAACTAACAAAGAACCTGTAGAATGTCTCACAGAGCAAGGAATAAAATATAATAATAACATACTTGACATAAAACAGGTGAGACAGTGCATAAGCTGAAACTAAACATCATAGCAGCGGAAAATCCAAATACAGCTTATGTTCCACATCATCATTATTACAACTTTAAAACTGTATCTAAAGCAAGAGAAAGGAAAGGTACACTACTAATGCCCAAAGTAGTGATCAACAACGACATAGGGAGAATATATATATATATATATATCATACGTGGGAGCCTCCTGCTCGTCTCTGGTACAGCTACCCGTGCATACCACCTAAAATTTCTCTAGTCTGCTCGTTTAAGAGCACCTAGGGTAATAAAAAAGAGACATAAAAGTCTGGGTCAGACAAAAGTCTGGTATGAGCGATAAGCATCAAAACAGAACAATAACAGGTATACTAAACCATACCTGAGCCTAGACCTGCAACCAAAGAGTTAGCACAACTTACCGCTTAAAACTCTAAGGTGCCACTAACATATGGTAAAAAGAATACGGGGGTAGGGGTGTGCATGACATAGTGAAAGCAACCAATCAAACATAGCAACCATCCTCACATCTCTCAATTAGTGCGTAAAGCATATGATATCCACCACTCTGATCACCCTATTCCTTGCTATGATCACTCTGCCCCATGGAGTCATGATGACACCACTGCATTGATCCATAGCCACTAGGCTTTGCTATGTCCACTCTGCCCCATGAAGTCATAACATCTCCACTGCACTGGCTCATAGCCTTGCTACGATCACTCTACCCCATGGGGTAATAACTACCCCACTGCACTGATATGTAGCCTAACATTCGTCTTGGTGGTGAATCAAAGCTATGGACGTCGATAACCCCTTAGCACACATCCCGTAGCATAGCCCACTCATGAAAATAACTCGTTGGTTCCCAACTGGATCCTCAGTTCTACTTCCTCTTTGGACTTCCTTTGCATCTTGGATTTTGGTCGAACTGGAGTTGGTCTTCAAAAGAGACGTCGTGTAGAAGTAACTTAAGTCTAGTTCGGTTCGGCTATACGTCATCTTCAGATTTCTCATTCGGTTCGGTTCGAATTCTCCATCGTGGTTTGGCTCAGCTCCTTCATTCAGTTCAGTTCGGGTGCCATCCTCCAACTCGGTTCGGTTTGGGTGCTTCTGCTTAGATACGGTTCGGTCCTCTAGCCCTCCAGTTAGTCTGATCCGATCCCATGTTCTCCTGTCATTCTGATCCGATCCCACTCTCTAGCTCCAATCCGATCCGATCCCGATGCCAAGCTTCAACCCGATCCCAACTCCAACATGATCCCAATGGCCTTCCTTTTCGCCATGCTTTATCTTGTGCTAAGTTCCACTTTGGTTCGGTGCTCCTTTGCCCAGTCTATTATCCGACCCGAGCCCCTTTAATCTATCCGATCTGAAACCCTGCACAATTTTCCTATGACTTTTTCCAGCGACTGTTTTACATCATACGACGGTGTTTTCGACCATTCTAACTCTTCTAATCAATTACAAAGCATACCATACAGTCATAGCAACATGTATAATCAATCACAAACACCAAAAACAATAATTTGATAGGTTAAAATGGATCAAATACAACCAAATCCCATATTTACCCTTAAGCATGTTTAAACAAAACTAATGATAGGATTAGTAAAACTTAACCAAATTAACCCAAGTTTCTAATAGATGCCTAAAACATCATTTCTAATTTTATGAATATTTTTCTAGAATTTAATCATGTTTAAATTCGTTAATTAACACTGATTACCCTTAATTAACCATAATTAGTGAGGAACTATGCAAATCACTCACCTTAGCCACAAACGAATTACCAAATCTGAAATTGTCTCTGTTTGGGCGTGAATACCGAGGCTATACAGCAGTTCTGCGTTGATTCTTGTGCTAATCCGATTTGATTTAATGTAGATTTGGCTTAATTAGCGAATAGAAGGTGATTTGGGGTGTTTTAGCAAGTGGAGGTCATTGCTAGGTTGAGAGGAATGTCTTAGGCGGCTAGAAAATGAAGTAAAATTCGTTTTCTAAACCCTAGCAGCCCTTTTATACTCTTAGTCCCGAAATTCCCCTTTGGGCCTAGTTGTTAATCACCCGATTAAGCCCAATTAAGCTGTTTTTCACCACCTGAAACTTGTTTCAGCCATATCTCCCAAACGGTGAGTCCGTTTGGCTAATGTGACCACTCTACGAAAAGATAAACCATCATTCGGATCTAATGGAAGTGGTTTCAGGTCACTACTCCTTCCCAATCAAAAGTTATGGTCGAAACAAGATCAGTTAGGGGAAAAATGGTCATTTTAAAATCGGTAAAAATCATGAACATGGGAAATGACCCCAATAGTCGTCTCCCAAAGTTACATGACCATACGACTTCGCATGTAAAAGAAATAAATATTCTACGATCCTTTGATGCGTAGAATGCGGGTCGTTACAAGGATTATGTTGGAATAGAAAAGGAGAACGATTTATATGAAGGAGAAATCAGCAATATTACTGATTTGTTGACCAAAACTTTTGGTGTGCACGTCAGTGGAAAGAATCATACTAAGGCAAGTAGTAGCGGAAACGATGTGCATGTCAGTTGTGTAAGTAAAGTTTTACAAAATGTGAATGAGGCAGGTAGTAAAGATGTGAAAGTTGTGAATATGGATAGTAACAAAGTATTACATGATGGAATTGTGGCAAGTAGTATAGGAACAGTCTCTTCTTTTGGCCTTACTGCAGTTGAATCACCTATCTCTAGTGTGATTTCAAGTGTAATTAAAGATACGGTAATGGATGTAGCTGGGTTATCTGAACTTCAAGATAGTCTCGAAAATGGTAGCGTGCATGTTGAGGTTAATGTTAGCGAGGAGGGAAAGTTGTGTGTGAGTGATCATAAAAGAAAGGAATCTATGCAAAAAAAAGTTGTCTGATGGTTCGGACCACGACATAATTTCTGATGAACATGTCAAGGATGCTGCTGTTCGACAACGAATGTTCTATTGATTAGAAATCCATCACGAAGTGTATAAAATCGCAAGCGCACGGCGTACACTTGTAGTACGTGGCGAATACGGGCCGATTCAATTCACGGAGAAAGAAGTAATTTTAATTATATCAAATAAATTAAAACAAAGCCGAAAGATATTGAATACAATTACAACTACAACTAAACTAACAAAATAGGATAGATAAAAACTATGAGATTAAATGACAACTTAGTAGCAAATTCACCCTCTAGATCACATGAATCAACATAAAATGAAACCATGATCTCTCTTTTTTGGTCATAAGCGTGATTAGTTGATGCGTTTATTCTAAGCATGGCTTATTTGTGTTATTGATTAGCCCAACATAAACCATCAAATTTCAACACAACCAACAACCCACTTGTTTCATCTCATGAAAATGACAAAAAAATGAAAATCAAATCTATTTTAAGCATGGTCTATTAATTATTGTTTAGAAATATAGACCATCAAATTTGAGTTTAAACATTCACTTCTTTGCCATAATCAGATTTCCATTAACCACAAAAAGAGAGCATAAAAATCAAAATATGTTGCATCTACATAATCAAGAAAGCTTCATTACCCCTAAGTTGAAGGGGATTAGCTACTCATGTGTGCAATCATGCTAATGAATGTAGATTTCAACATAAGAAAAAACAAAAGGAAAATGCAAGCTATGGAAATCAAAAGAAAGCTAATTAACAAGCATAAACTAAATTAATCTACTCGCATGAAATGTAAATTTACACTACTATCATAAAAGAAAAAGAACATGTAAATAAAAGAGAACACAAATTACATTACATAGAAAAAGAAATTACAAAAAGAGAGAAATAGCTAAGAAGCCATGAAAGAAAAAAGAGAGCTTTGATCCTCCAAACTACACTAACTAAAGGAGGGAATGTTTACATCAACATAAAGGGGGTATTTATACATGTTCTAAACCCTAAAACCCTAATCACTTTTGTTGGGGACTACCAAAAATACCCCTTCATGAAGCTTCCATTTGTCTTTAGCTACTAATAATTCATTAAAATTGTATGAAGCCTTTTTGGTCTCCATTTGCTAGTATATTAACCTCTAATTGTTCCATTAAAGAAAGAGTGATAATGTGTAGGGTCCTCCACTAAGTTGTATGTGAATTAATTCCATCTTCATTCCTTTGTATCCACTTTGTGCATGCATATCTCCATGTAAACTTCATGTGCATACTTCATTTTTGCACCTAAATTCCTATAAGACACATGAAAATGAACAAGTAAATTTTATCAAAAATAAATACATGCACAAATGATCTTTTTGCCCTAATATGAAGATGGAATGCATGATAATTTGAGAAGTTTGGGTTTTTGGTTAAAACATGTAAAAATAGCCCAATATGTTATTTATTTAATTAAAACAAGAATAAACGTGTGAATATAATTTTGCATATTTACGTGCACATCAAATACCCCCGCACTTATCTTTTTATTCGTCCTTGAATTAACTAAAAAACTAAGATAAATCCGTTTTCGTTGGGAGCACGATTGCATTGAGCATATGCAACAAGCCGTTAAACCTCTGGGTGTCCCCAATAGGGCGAGTTTTGTCTCATGTCGGTTTCTAGCGAATACCACACACAAAATCCAAATGTAAAATGCAAAAAATATTCACAAAATGCAAGATTTGGAAATATTAACAAGATGAATGCAAGTTTTCAAAAGAATATTTTCAAACGGGTAATTTACTTTTAAATTTAACACGAGTGAGCTGCATAAATTTGGGTCGTCACTATGAAATTTCAATCTGTTACCAATCAAAACTTCAAACAAAAGTCAGGTTATCGTTACAAACTCCTCTAGCTTGACTAGTCGTTTCGATTGAAAACATAGTGCCATTATGAAATGAATTCTAAAATTGATATCAACAATCGTAAAATGGCATCCCAATATCTTTTTGGTTAACAAGTTAGGTAAATAAGTGAAGAAGGTGCTTGAATTTCAAGTGCTTACTCTCCCTTTATTTTAAAAAAGAATTTACATCATTATTATTTACAAACACCTAATTGAAAAGACCAAGGTATACCACCAATAAGAGTTTGGGGTAGAGCTTGGCGGATTGTGCAGACTAATGCTAACTTTGTTAATTAGATGTCGGTAATTCTTAGGTGTCCAACTCATAAAATGAGACAAAGGTATCCCACTCATGCACTGCCTCGCGGACCGACGTGAGAGTTGGGACAGAGCTTGGCGGGTTTGCACACCAACGCTATATTTACAAGAAATGGTGGATACCCTTGAATTATTATATATATATAGTTTTGAAGAGAGAGAGAGAGTTAAGAGAGAAAATCTTAGCACAACTTCACTTAAAAGATCTTAAATGTTATCGCAAGTAGTCTAAATCAACCATTCAACTAATCGGATTACAATGTAGAAAACATTTCATACATGTCACCTACGACTCTCCCTATATACCAGTTGCACTAAATTTGCTCATAATTCAAGCTTTCCTTTCGTTATCCATTAAGAGAAGTGATTTTCTAAACATTTTATTATACGACCAAAATTTTATGTGTTTACTTCATCGTGCCCATTTAAAAGTAAATTAAAATGCAAATTTTTTTTGGAATGAAAAAAGAAAGAAAAATCTATGCAAAACGAAAATGATATTCTCCCTACACTTGATTTCGACTGTGACCCCGCAGTCAACCCAAGTGGAAAGAGAAAAGAAAAAAGGAAAAGAAAATTTTGAAGATATTCCCTATATTTACTATTTACACTATATCATAAAAGATATTGATAGGAAGTAAATGAAACGGTCTTTTAAAGATCGATTCATTTGTCTCATTAAATGTGCGAGACACAACTTAAGCAAAAAGACCAAATTGTAAAAGATTTCAAAGTTTGACGTTGATTTGAAAAAACGAACACCGCTTTACCTAGTTTGTTTTCGATGGTTTTTGGTGTAGATAGAACAAATGGTTGAAATTCATGTTTAAATTCACCAATTTGAATTTCAAAATATCAAATTTATCATTGAATATTTGTTCAAAAAATTGATTTCAAAATCCAAATGGTGATTCAAATCTATCTCTTTAAGATTCAACTTATTTTCAGAAAGTCCAAAAAATTCATATTTATCAAGTTCATCTTCCTTTGAATTAGTCATAACTTCATTGCATAAATCATTTTCAAATTCTAAAGTTGTGGCTTGAAATTCGTTATTTTTAGAAAAAGGAAGATTTAATTTTAAATTTCTCCACACTCTCAAATGAATTAAAATCCAACTCAATTACCGTATTTTCAACAACTACATTAAGATTTCAATTTCATAAGTTGTTATTTAAAAATCGTCGATCGTGGGCAAAGGTGGATTATCGTTCGAATCGTCACATGTTTGTTTTAGATTTTGTTTTTCACGAAAATTCAAGTAGTTTTGAAACAACAAATTCATGTGGTTATCGTGAATTTCATTCATTTGCTCAACAAAATCAAATTTATAATTATTTATTTGAGAATTTTCAATTTGAATCTATTGAGAACAAAAAAATTTCATTTGCACCATAATTGAAATTATTCCCATTGCAAAAATCATTTGAAAAATTATTCACATTTCCATTTTGAATTTGAAATTCATTTTGAAGTTCGAAATTGAATTGGTAAGGATTATAATCAAAATCATTTCAATTTGAAAGTGAATGTAAATTTTGATTATTTTGAAAATTGTTGTACAAATATGAATTACACCACTCACTTATTCTTTGATTTTGTTGTGTGCTCATTTCAGCTAAAGATTCAATATTAGTTTCCAAAGTTGAGGGTTGATCGTTAGTTTGAAAATTTTGTGGTGCAAAATCTTAATTGTTTGTACAATAGTTGTTATTAAAATATTCACATGAATTTGGTGTAAAATTATATGGATTATATTGGTTTTCACAACTATCATAAAATTCTTACGAATAAGGAAATTGGAGCATTTGTAAGAAAATGTTTTTTTTTTGGTTTTTTTAAAGTTTTAAAAGAGAAAAGAAAATAAATATTTACAAAAGAAAATTGTTGCTTTTATTTATTTATTTTTCTGATTTTTTTCTGGATGTTTTTTTTTTCAAAAAAATGGTAGAAGAAGGAAATATAATACTTACAAATGATACATTTTTTTTTTTAGAATTTGAACTTTTTTGTTTTTTTTATATATGCATGAACCTAATGCAACTAAATGGATGCAAATTATTTATTTACAGATTCTCTAAAATTATATAATGATGGTTAGATTAATTTCAACAAAAGATTTCTCAGCCAGTTAACGGACAGGAGTTAACGGTGCACCAGGAACCACCCTAGCAATGCAGCCGAAGGTTTAAGTACCTTTAGAGGAATAACCGATATAATATTTACGAATCACCGTAATATTTATAAACGGTTATCACTCTACCATAGTCTAGGCACCGAGAAATAATTCATTAGAAATAAACCCATTTGTCAAAATATAACGATGTCCTTAGAAAAAAAGAAAGAAAGAAAACGTGTGTTACCAATGCAACTACGAATGAATTTTTATTTTGTTTTTGATTTTTTTTATGAATGCAAATGCAAGCAATCAACAATGCAAGGTAAATGAAAACAAGAGTTAGAATACAATACCAGATCCTGCATAATTTATTAGCTAAATTTTTTTTAGCGGCTTTTTTTTAAGCAAGAAAGTGAAGCAGAGCGAGACCAAGAAAAGCAATGCGTGGCAAACAAGTAGTTATTTAGCGGGCGACTCCTTTAGATTTTCTGCTTTGGCACTTTGTAATAAAGATGATTCCTTTTTTTAAAGAATGATATATTAAAAACAAGAGCTCAAGAAAAATCGAAAGAAATGGCAAAGGAATTAATACTTTTTTTGGTAAAGAACAAAAACAACCCAGTTAAGAAAACAAGTCAAAAACAATTTCAGATGAACTCAAATTTATTAAAAACACTCAAAGCCCACAAACCAAGAGAGTGCCCATTACAAACCCATTATGCAATACCAAACCATGCGAAAAAATAAATAAAAATTAACTGATTTCCCTTTTCTGATGGGCATTGTTATTGACACTCCAAATATTGTTATGGGGGGCCAATTTTTAAATTTTTTAAAAAAATTGTTAAAAGGAGTACCAATGAGGAAAGTGGCCCCTTAATAATTAAAGATAATTTTACCTTATTACCCATTTAACATCTTAACAAATAAAGGTAATTTTACCTTAACAAATATTGCAAGGGCCATAGTATTTTTTTTTAATTCGCGTATATTGATTTTTTTTAAATCCTAAAAGATAAGAGTTTTCAGAGGAATATGATCAATCTATTTTTTTGTCGACATAAATATGCCAAGTTTTATAATTATGAAGGCAATGCACCGAAATGGTTATTAATTTAGGACATATCACTGTTAAATAAATACATAATTGATTACATGTTGCATTCGGTGCAGTGGAGATGAACTGCTTACTTTAATTCGTTTTCCTTTGTCGAATATGTTTTTTTAATCTAATTTGAAGGGGAAATCAGGGAATATTCAGTAATGTGAAATAATATGTTCGTGTAGCCCCTTAACAATTTTTCAAAAGTGGAGTGTTTTTAAAAAATGACTTCTCCCTTAACAATAAGTGGAGTGTCAATAAAAACACGCTTTCTGATTAAATAAAAATCTCCGATGGTCTCAAACCTAAAAAATAAAAATAAATTGCGAAGTCCTTGTAAAAATACGATTTAAAATCGATCTTTGTTTGAGTGTGGAACGTTGCAGCCTTCGGTTGATTGCGATGAGAAGGAGTTCGAATTCAAGGGGGGATTGAAGGTGATATGCCGATGACTTCGGTTATGGACTGGGTTGCTCCAGTAGCTCGCTATAGTTCGAATTGGGATGCTTACGGAGGCGAAGGATGTTGTGCTTTGAGGACGAGGTGTGAATTGGGTTTGTGGAGTTGCGAATTTGGGTTTACTGGTAATTGCGGGGTTGAATTTAAGGCTTGAATATAGAGTTTATAGGTTTTAGGGTTGAATTTGGGTTTACATCGAATAGGTAGTTGCGAATGAAAGTCTGTGAAGTAGAGATAGTTTGCTGAAGTTTCAGAGGGCATATGAAGTGTTGCTCCAAGTTTGAGAACTGGTGAGTTTCAAAGGGAATGAGGGGTTGTCTGAAGAAAGTTTGGTTGTGAAGGGTGATATGATGTTGTGAAGGGTGATATGATGTTGGTTTGTTAGTGAAGGGAAAGGAAAGTGTACATTGTTAATTGTGGTGTTGCAGTTTGTTAATCGAGGCTGAAGTGTAGACAGAAGTTTGGGTATGTAGATGGAGGTGATGGTTTGTGGAGTTTGTAACTATGTGAGTTTGTAATGGGGTGTTCACTGGTGAAATGTTGAAGGTGGTAGAAGGTGATAATGTATGAGGAAGTTTGGCAGTGGTTGATGCTGTCTGAAAGTGGACTCTGAGGATTATTTTGAGGAGCGGATAGTTGAGGTGGAAATATTATGCAGGTATGTGGAATTTTGTGGTACAGTTTTGTAGAAGCTAGTGAGGTAATTGAGTTGTACGTAGGGGATGGTGAACTGTAGAGGTTGGATTGTGGTGAAAGTGGGTGGGGTAATGAGGTTTATGGTTTGCAGTGTGAAGCAGAACGGTAGGCAGAATGAAATGAAGTGAAGCAGAATGCTAAAGTTGATGTTCTGGTTTTGAGTTGAATGGCAGTGGGGGAGGTGATAGTATGGGTGTGGTTGTTTTACAGTTGCCGTATGGATGATAGGTGGACTGTTTTGTGGAATTTTGTGGAAGTGGTTGATCAGTTTGAATCGGTTGGCAACTTAGTGTTGTGTAGGTGAAGTGAAGTATGTATATGAAGTAGAATGGTAGTGGAGCTTTTTATTTGGTGTGATGGTTTGCTCCGCACCAGCCGACATTTCCAATGAAACGCATTGTGCCGTTGTCCAACCAGTATGGGACAGTCGTCAAAGGAAAAGGGTTTGAAACTATGTACCACCAAAGAACCTGTAGTATATCTCATAGCGCATGGAACAATATATAATAATAATAAAATAACTTGATATAAAACAGACGAGACAGTGCATAAGCTGAAAACTAAACCATCATAGCAGCAGAAAATTCAAAATACAGCTTATGATCCAAACCATCATTATTACAACTTTTAAAATTGTCTTTAAAGAAAAATAGGAAGGTACACTACTAATGCCCAAAGTAGTGACCAACAACAACACAGGGAGAATGTATGGGAATGATATTTGTAAGCCTCCTACTTGTCTCCGGACAACTACTCGTATATAACCAGCTAACTTGTCTCTAGTCTACTCGTTTAGGAGCACCCATGGTAATAAGAAGAGACATAAAACTCTGGGTCAGACAAAAGTCTGATATGAGTGATAAGCAGCAAAACAGAACAATAACGGGTATACATAACCATATCTGAACCTGGATCTGCAACCAAAGAGTTAACACAACAGGATGTACAATACTCTAAGGTGACACTAACACATGGTGTGAAAATAATGGGGAGGGGGTGTGCATGTCATGGTGATAGCAAACATCAAACATAGCAATCATCCTCACATCTCTCACTCAGTGCGTAAAGTATACGATATCTACCACTTTGATCACTCAATTCTTTGCTACGATCACTCTGCCTCATGAAGTCATGACGGCTCCACTACACTGATCCATAGCCACTAATCCTTTGTTATGTCCACTCTGCCCCATGAAGTCATAACAACTCCACTGCACTGGCTCATAGCCTTGCTACGACCATTTGCCCAATGGAGTCATGACAACTCACTTGCACTGATCCATAGCCACTAATCCTTCTCTCAGTGGTGACTCGAAGATATAGAATCTATTACACCTTTGCACACATCCCGTAGCAAAATCCAATCATGAAGTTCACTCATTGGTTCCCATCTAGATCCTGAGTTACAACTTCTCATTTGGACTACCTTTGCATCTCGGGATTTGGTTATTATCCCGTTTACACTTCAGTTCCATTCAGTTCGCGATATGCAGTAGCTCATGGTTCGGGAGCATGCTTGGCTCGTGGTCTCCATCTTTGATTCGTGACATTGGTTCGTGGGTCTTGCTCATGGACCACCTTCGAGTCGTTGGGTCCACTCGTGACCCTTTTCCAAGTCGTGACAGTGAGCTCGGGTCGTGGCCTTCCGCCTTGTTCGTGGTCTTCAATCGTGGTGTGCAGCTCATGAAGGCTCAACTCATGAAGGCTCAACTCATGAAGGGTGGTTCGGTTCGTGGCACTTGGGTGCACTCTCGGCGAATGGCCTGGCTCGTGATGGGGCTTCACGATCGGGGTTGGCTCGTGACATGTGTTTCACGAACGAGATGTCTGACCAAATTCTACAAATTTTTCAGCAAGCAATTTACGCCATAAGACGGCGTTTTCGACCAATCTAACTTTTCTATGCAATAACAAAGCATACCAAATAGTAATAGCAACATGTATAACCAACCATAAATACCAAAACAACAATTTAACATGTCAATATGGATCGAACATACCCAAAACCCATGTTTTCCCCTTAATCTCCTTAATCATGATTAATCATATCTAGCACTAGGATTAGCAAAACATGTCCAAATTAACCCAAATTTCTAACAGAGACATAAAATAATTTTTTGGAATTTCTAAATATTTTTCCAGAATTTTAACACGCATAATTTTGTTAATTAACACTAATCACCCCTAATTAGCCGTAATTAGTGAAAAACAATGCAAATCACTCACCTTAGCCACAAATAAGAGTTTAGATCTGAAAATTTACTGTTTTGGCGTGGTTTCCATTGCAACACAACAGCTCCACTCTGATTTGATGCTAACTTCCTTGATTTGATGTAGATTAAGCTAATACGCGATTAGAAAGTGAATTGGGATGAATTTAGAAGGTGGAGGCCAATGCTAGGGTTTCAAAGATGTAAATGGCGGCTGGAAAACTGAAATGAAATGTTTTCGCTAATCCTATCATCTCTCCCATAACCCTAATCCCGAAATGGGTTTTAGGCCTAGCTGCTAATCACCCTAATTAGGCCCGATTAAGCTGTTTTTCACCTTCCAAACCTTGTTTCAGCCATATCTCCCAAAAGGTAAGTCTGTTTGATCAGTGTGACCACTCTACGGAAAGGTAAACCATCATAGGTGGTCCAATGGAAGTAGTTTCAGGTCAAAACTCCTTTCCAATCAAAAGTTATATACAAAATAAGATTCACCATGGGCAAAACGGTCACTAGAAAGTGGCAAAAATCGTGAACATGGGAAACGACCCCAATAGTCGTTCCCCAAAGTTACACGACCATATGACTTCATATGAAAATGAAATAAATATTCTACGATCCTCCGAAATGTAGAATGCGGGTCGTTACATTTGGTGTGGATCGTTTGTATGGTGTAACGACCCGCATTCTACGCATCGGAGGATCGTAGAATATTTATTTCTTTTTCATGTGAAGGTGTATGGTCGTGTAACTTTGGGAGACGACTATTGGGGTCATTTTCCATGTTCATGATTTTTGCCGATTTTTAAATGACCTTTTTGCCCTAGCTGATCTTGTTTTGGCCATAACTTTTGATTGGTAATGAATTTTGACCTGAAACCACTTCCGTTAGATTCAAATGATGGTTTACATTTCCATAGAGTGGTCATATGTGAAAAACGGACTTACCGTTTGGGAGATATGGACGAAATAAGGCTTAGAAGGTGAAAAACTGCTTAACCGGGCCAAATGAGGTGATTAGTGAATGGGCCCATAACCCAATTCGGGATTAGGGTTATGGGGAGGCTGAAATGAGCTAGGTCTTCCTTCTATTTCAGTTTTTTAGCCGCCATTTACCTTTTAGAAACCCTAACAATGGCCTCTACCTTCTAATTTCATCCCAAATTGTGCTCTAATCAAGGATTAAGCTTAGCAACATCAAATTAAGGAGAAATAACACCAAAGCAAGGTTGGAGCTGCTGTTAGACATCAGTATTCACCCAAATCGGTGGAGTTTCAGTTCTGAAAGTTTTATTTGTGGCCAAGGTGAGTGATTAGCTTTGTTTTTACACTAATTACAGTTAATTAGGGTGATTAGTGTTAATTAGCGAATTTTAGCATGATTAAATTCTGGAAAAATATTTATAAATTTCGAAATATTGTTTTAGGCCTCTGTTAGGAGTTTGGGTTGGTTTGGTTAAGTTTTGTTAATCCTACCATTAGATTTTCTTAAACATGCTTAAGGGGAAAATAAGGGTTTTTGGGTATGTTTGATCCATTTTACATGCTATGATTGTTGTTTTGGTGTTTATTGTTGATTCTCTATGTTGCTATGACTGTATGGTATGCCTTGTGATTGATTAGGACTGTTAGAATGGTCGAAAACTCCGTCGTGTGGCGTAAAAACAGTCCGTGGTAGTTGCAGGAAAAACATGCAGCGACCGGATCGGATCGCCCCTACCCGACCCGACCCCGCTCGTGGTACACACCCCCTTCACGAACCGGAGTTGAACGAGCCGTTTCTCCTCGAGCCTCACGAGTCTCCTGTTTGAATCTTGATGACGAGCTAGCACCAGGAGATAGACCATGAACCAGGAAGCACGAGACGATCGGTGTGCCACCTACGAACCAGAATGACATACCGTGGACTGGAGTTGGAGCATGTCACGACCCGAGCCGGAGGAGGATCACGACCTGGAGATGAAGTCACGAACCGACCCGACCTGGAGAGGGATCCACGACCCGACCCGAGCGAGGTTGATGACCATGGACTAAACAAGAAGAAGAGAACCGATCTGAATAGAAGCTTTTTTCTGAACCGATCCGGAGGAGACCAAACCCGAGATGCAAAGGTAGTCCAAGTGGGAAGTTTGTACTCAGGATCCAGTTGGGAACCAATGAGTTAACTTCATGATTGGACTTTTCTGTGGGACGTGTGCTAAGGAGTTATCGACGTCCATAACTTTGATTCACCACCAAGACGGATGTTAGGCTACGTATCAATGCAGTGGGGTAGTTATTACTCCATGGGGCAGAGTGACCGTAGCATAGCTATGAGCCAGTGCAGTGGAGTCGTTATGACTTCATGGGGGTAGAGTGGACATAGCAAGGACTAGTGGCTATGGATCAGTGCAGTGGAGTCGCCATGAGTCCATGGGGCAGAGTGATCATAGCAAGGATTTAGGTGATCAAAGTGGTGGATATCGTACGCTTTACGCTCTGAGTGAGAGATGTGAGGATGGTTGCTATGCTTGATTGTTTTCCATCACTATAACATGCACACCCCCACCCCTGTATCCTTTACACCATATGTTAGTGGCACCTTAGAGTATTGTACGGTATGTTGTGCTAACTCTTTGGTTGTCGGTCCACGTTTAGGTATGGTTTAGTAAACCTGTTATTGTTCTATTTTGTTGCTTATCGCTCATACCAGACGTTTGTCTGACCCAGAGTTTTATGTCTCTTCTCATTACTCTGGGTGCTCTTAAATGGGCAGACTAGAGAAAGGTTAGCTGGTTGTGCACGAGTAGCTGTCCAGAGATGAACAGGAGGCTTACACATACTATTCTCTTTATATTCTCCTTGTGTCGGTGTTGGTCACTACTTTGGGCATTAGTAGTGTACCTTTCCTTTCTTTTGCTTTAGAGACAGTTTTTAAATTGAAATAATGATAAAGTGGAACATAAGCTATATTTGGATTTTCCGCTGTTATGATGTTTAGTTTTCAGCTTATGCACTGTCTCACCTGTTTTTATGTCAAAGTATGTTATTATTATATTTTATTCCATGCGCTGTAAGACATTCTACAGGTTCTTCATTAGTCCACTGTTAAGTTTCCTTCCCTTTCCTTTCTTTGGCGATCGTCCCGTGCTAGTTGGACATTGGCACAACGCACTTTCCTTGGAAATGTCGGCTGGTGGGGGGCGGGCAGTCACATATGGAGTTTGTCGATGGAAGTGTATTGTTTCTAAACTGGTGAGGGTTGTACCAGATGATTGTGGAATGAAGAGGGGGTTACTTGGTGTGTGAGTAGAAATTTGGTTGATGTTGATTGTGCACAAGCTAAATGTGCACAGGTTTGGAGGTGATGAGTTTGAGGTTGAAGTGTTGTGGGAGGTGAACAGAATACTGTAATGACAGAAAAACAGAATACTGTATGATAGAAAATATGAAATGCAACTTGAAACAATATTTTTTCTCTTCAATGAAGTGTTAACATTCTGAATGGATAAAACAAAGTTAACAAAATCTATTTGTATCACAGAGGAAAGAACTCAAAAAAAATAAAAATGCACATAGAAACAAATGCAGTGATCAACAAAAAAAACAGAAGATACTAAAAACAGGAGATGCACAAGAACATAAGCTAGTCAAATATTAAATGCACAAGTGAACAAGACACCGAAATGCAATAAATACATATTTTTATTAATGATAATTAACAAGTTGGAAACATAGAAGGCACAAACAACAAACACACAAATGCAAACACAACAAGCTAAGAAACGACAAAATGAAACAATTTTTTTTAAGGATTAACAAAACATGCATGGACACACAAAACACAAAATGAAACAAAAAGAACACACTACTTTTTTTTAAGGGAAAGAAGAACTTAACTAACAAAAGAACTCAAACACAATTTCTACGAACATAATACTAGAATGACAACGAAATACCAAAATGCACAAAACACAAATCTTTATTTATAAGAACAATCATACAAGAAAATTAATTCGAAGAATTAAAAAAAAAAATCTATCCCTGGCAACGTTGCCAAAAACTTGTTCATTGACGAATGTTCTATTGATTAGAAATCCGTCGTGAAGTATATAAAACTACAAGCACACGACGTACCCTTGTAGTACGTGGTGGATACAGGTCGATCCACGGAGAAAGAAGTAATTTTAATTATACTCAATCAAATTAAAACAAAGCCGAAAAAGATTAACTACAACTACAACTAAACTAACAAACTAGGATACATAAAAACTACGGGATTAAATGACAACTTAGGAATAAATACACTCTCTAGATTACATGAATCAACATAAAATGAAACCATGATCTCTTTTTTTTTTGGGTCATAAGTGTGATGATGTGTTTATTCTAAGCATGACTTATTTGTGCTATTGATTAACCCATCATAAGCCATAAAATTTCAACACAACCAACAACCCACTTGTTTAATCTCATGAAAATGATAGAATAATGAAAATCAAATCTATTTTAAGCATGGCCTGTTAACTATTGTTTAGAAATATAGGCCATCAAATTTCAATTTAAGCATTCACTTCTTTGCGATGATTATATTTCCATTAAGCACAAGAAAAGAGCATAAAAATCAAAATATGTTGCATCTACATAATCAAGAGAGCTTCATTACCCCTAAATTTCAATTAGCTACTCATGTGTGTAATCATGCTAATAAATGCACATTTCAACAAAAACAAAATGAAAATGCAAGCTATGGAAATAAAAAGAAAACTAATTAACAAACATAAACTAAATTAATCTACTTGCATGAAATGTAAACTTACACTACTAACATAGAAGAAAAAGAACATGTAAATAAAAGAGAAAACTAATTACATTGCATAAAAAAAGAAATTACAAAAAGAGAGAAATGGCTAAGAAGCTATGAAAGAAAAAGAGAGTTCTGATCTCCAAACTAAACTAACTAAAGGAGAGAATATTTACATCAACATAAAGGGGGTATTTATACATGTTCTAAACCCTAAAACCCTAATCACTTTTGTTGGAGACTACTGAAAATACCCCTTCATGAAGCTTCCATTTGTCTTTAGCTACTAATGATTCATTAAAATTGTATGAAGCCTTTTTTGTCTCCACTTGCTAATATATTAACTCTAGTTGTTTCATTAAAGAAAGAGTGATAATGGGTAGGGTCCTCCATTAAGTCGTATGTGAATTAATTCCATCTTTGTTCCTTTGCATCCACTTTGTGCATGCATATCTCCATCTAAACTTCATGTGCATACTTCATTTTTGCTCCTAAATTCCTATAAGACACATGAAAATGAACAAGTAAATTTTATCAAAAATAAATACATGCACAATTGACCGTTTTGCTCCAATATGAAGACGAATGCATGATAATTTGAGAATTTTTTGTTTTTGGTTAAAACACGTAAAAATAGCCCAATATATTATTTATAATTAAAACAAGAATAAATGTGTGAATGTAAATGTTAAAGGATAAAATGAACTTCAAGCCGGGTTTTCTTAACAATCCCAAAACGATAAATCCTTCTATTCTAACTTCTCCATTGGCAAATGCTAGCATAGTACTTGATCTATCTTCCTCCTCTGTGAAGAAGGATGGCAAGTCTAAACTAACTCATCCTTATGCGCACATCCTGCCTCCAGCTGCCTATAAGGCACCTATGGAGCTCCCATGCAATATCAGTGCCTCGCCTATGGCAGCTTCAGTATCAAGACGTAAGCAAAGTAGTGCTCTAATCACCAGGTGTAAGAAAATTGAGCTTATAAAAGGGATCGGGTATGACAATGACTGGGATCTGGAAGGTGTTAGCTGAGCTCTATTCTAATTTCTAGTATGTTATAATGATGTCTTCTTATGTAACCCTTTTGGGTGTGTGATGTTCAGAGTTGTAATCAGACATTGGTTTGGACCTGCTTCCCTTTATGGAATAATATTTTTTTTTCCATATATATATATATATATATATATATATGAGTCATATGTCTCCAGTCTGATGTATTATTATTTCAATATAATAAGTGTTACGTGTCACTTTAAAAATCGGTCAGCCTTGCCAAAAAGCACACTCTACTACTATGAGTAATGGATTTGCTATCCTGAAAAAATGTAATGTGATAGAAGAAGAAAGTTTTAATAATAAAGAAGATTTGGTGATTAAAATAGAGTTGAAGCTAATAGTAATAAAGTTGGTACTGAAGGTACAACAGAGGATAAGGTAAATAAAGTGAATGAAAATCTTGGAAAGCAAACCAAAGATGATTCTAAAATCCATGATAAGCTTAAAATACAATCTAATCATGGGAAAATAAAAGATTGGAATGGTCAAAAGAAAATTGATAAGGCAAATAAGCTACATAATCTAGAAGTGGAAAGTCTGAATGAAAAACAACAAAAATGTTTGAGAAATTGCAAATTGTCAAGACAACTATGTGCAGATCCATAACCTTACCACTTCAACTTTAAGTCTCAGCACCATCGCTGACATGTAAGGATAACTCTTACCCCCTAAACCACCACTCTCTATGTCCAAAAATGTCCCCAAGCTTAGTTTACCTCCCAATACCTCCTCTCACCTAGCTGAAATACCCAAATCAACACCCACTACATCAAAAAATATCTACAAGCCTAGTTACCCTCCTAAATCAAATGACAACCAAAGTAAGGATAACAATGAAATGAATGCAGATAACTCCTATACCCACATCAACCACCTACAACTTACAAACCACCACTCAACCACTCTACCATCTTAGCAAGATGTTATCCCTGATCAAGTAGAATCCTTCCACAAAATTGTTACATCGGAAATAAAAACAAAAATGAAGTGGTGAATTCCATTTTCTCTGAATCGCCTACGTCTAAATCTAATGCTAATTACTTGAAGTCAAATCGAGCAATAACTAGGAATATGAAATTTTACATGCTCAATGTCAATGAGTATAATCAATGATACAAAAGTTAGGAGCTAGGAGTATCAAGGTACACACCTTTATATTAAACCGGATCGGTGTAAAAACATGATCAATTCAAATAATCTCAGTGCTCTTTCTATACTTGAGACTAAGTTAAGTTTCGAACTAACTAATAGGGTAGATAGATATATTAACGATACTTGGAAACCTATTCATAACCATGATGATTTCGTTTATGGTCGAATCAATGATTATCTTCGATCCCGCATCCCACCAACTTTCTCCCATCACTTCCTCAAAACAAATGATTCACTATCATAGCCTCTATATCCCAACCTCAACTTCGTACTACCTAATATTCATTTATGCAAAAACCTCCAATAATGCCAGAAATTCCCGTTTCTACGCCATTCCATTTCTCAGACAAAAATCTCATCCTAGATCATTTGTGGGAACTTTATTTTCTCCTTTAGACTATCGGAATAAATAGGAAGTAAACCCCTTTCCCTAAATGAAATCAAACCTTTGAACCTAGCCATCCTTAATTCTGACCTTACTAAAATCAAGACAGTAGGAGGTACCTTTTCATGGAATAATAAAAGGAGAGAATGAAGTCATACATTGTCTAAGATTGACTATGCATCATTTAACCATGCCATCCTTATCAAATAGCCAACCATACTTAACCACCTACCAACCCTTTCTGTCTGACCACTCTTCTTAAATTCTCTATTTAGGAGGTTTTATCATGAGAGGAAAAATTAGTTTTAAAATTCTTAATTCTTAGGTCAAAGAATCGAACTTTAAAAATACTATAAAAGAAGTTTGGATGTGCTAACTTTGGCAAATCAATGTTTGTAAGGAGAAAATTAAAGACTACTAAAGATATCCTTAGAGAGTGGACAAGGATGAAATATGGCAAAGGAAGCAAACCGTATTACTAGAAAATGTAGATTAAAGACATATAAAAGAAAATGCTTAATGGCATTTATAGTACTGGTTATGCTAACCTGAAACAGATATATCTAGGCACTATAGTAACGCTCTAATCAAAGAGAGTTTATTTTAATAAAAAACTCAACCTTCAAACTATTAGAAAGATGGTGAAGTGGGGAGGCATTGCATATATAAAAGTGAAGTTCAGAAAATGTTTCCCAATGGTAGTTCACAAAATGATATGCAATAAGGAAACCAGAATAACAACCATAAATGGCCAAGTAAGCATAAGTAAACAATATCATCCTTAGTGGGAAAAATAGGAGAAAAAACAACGAAGGTCCAACCACATCAAATGAGACCCCCATAAGGAAGCAGGAGCAAGGCCGAAAAGAAATGGCTGAAGACTGAAGCCTAAAAAAAGTGAACCCGCAACAAGAGATAAAGGAAGTCCATGTTTGAATAAGAAGGCCAGAGAAGCAAGACAACACCAATGTGCACCAAGACGATATAGATGGAAAGGCGAGAGATGCGATAAGGAAAAGCGAAGCAAGACCAATCTACTAGTTAAGGGGGGAGGAGCTAAGAGAAGAAGATCCATCTCCAAAGAACTTGTAAAGGAAAAACAAAACCAGAAATAACTAAAACTACAGAGGGAAAAGTTAACCAAAAGTCACAATAGTTTATTTCAACGTTTTCATATCTGCTTCCTCTCTCCCTTTCCTGCCCTGTCCCATCGCCAAACATGTCCCATGTCTTCCATCCTCGAGCCAAACGCCAGTGATTCAACCGCCTCCTGACCCTCCGCCAATCTCGCCTGACCCTTCCTCTTTAGAACCCCCAATCATCCTAGCTTCTGATGAGAACCCATCGCCATTACAACCCTGAAATCCGATCAACCCAACAACCATCTCTGCTCCTCTCATCCAAGATAAAATTATTCAACAACCATGGACTTCTTTCCTTTTCAAGCGTAAGCCTTTGAACGCTGGGAAGTACATTCCTGTTGAGTTGACTCCTACAATCGTCGACGTCACTCTGAAAATGATTCAAGGCATTCCTAAAGCTGGAACTAAGGTCTGGAATGATTCAGTTGTGGGGCTCTTCTTAGATAAACCTATCTCGTACTCAGCCGTAGTTGCTAAACTCAATTCTCTTTGGAGGCTTAAGGGATCGGTGCGTGTCAAATCTGATGGGCTACTGTTTTTATTTGACTTTTCTTGCAATGAATATCATAACCGAATTCTTCAAGCTGACCCGATAATTATGAACAAGAAGTTGTTCATCATAAAAAAGGTTGATCCTTCTATTAGTAGTGTCTGTGGTAATGTCAAATTAGTTCCTGTTTGGGTTAAATTTTATAACATTCCGTTAGTAATTTGGTCTAATTACGGGATCAACTGGATAAGCAGTATGTTAGGAAACCTTCTTTGCATGGATGAGATGACCGAAAGTAGGCGGAGACTGCAGTATGCCAAATGTTTGATCGAAGTTAAACCGAATAAAGAACTGGTTGATGACTTTCTTATTAAGACAGTGGAGGGAGGTGTTCAACGAGTTTATGTTGAATATCTTTGGAAGCCGGATATATGTAGTATTTGTCAATTGTTTGGTCATTCGAACGGAAACTGTGACAAAGAGGATGGAACCAAAGAAAATGAAACCAATTACAAAAGAAAGGAGAATGTTGAACTAACTAGACAGCAGACTAGTGTTGTGAAGAATGTCCAATTAGGTTAACATAATAGAAATATCAATATGGTAAATAGAGAGAGTAAGAATTGGCAATATGTTAATAAAAGGAGAATCAACAATGTCATTAATGCAAAAGAAAATGGAGTAGGTCAGTCAAGAAAAGGAAGTTGGGTGAGGTAAAATCAATTAATGGCCGAGGTTCAAAAGGAAAATAGTTTCTCAGTTCTTGAAGAGGGGGAAATTGAAGATGAGACATTCAAATTGATGATATCAATGAAAGTGAAGAGGAATACGCAAATTTGGACATGCAAGACATAGCGAATATACCAATGCCAACTCTGGATAGTCTTGTTAATGGAAAAAGTTGCCATCCAATAGTTATTTCTCCAGAACTGGTAACTCAAAATGAGCATGATGAAGAGACAGTAGCTGAAGAGGAAATCCATAACTATTTTCGTGAACTTATATTGCAAGAATGCTTGAAGAAAAGAAGAAGAAGAATATAGGAAGGTAAAGTAAAAACAGTTGAAGTGTCGGATGTGATAAATGTTGCAACCTTAAACCAGAATAAAGACAATGCAGGTTCAACCAATATAACCATAAATGAAGTAAATGTCTTACCTACTAAACCACCACCCTATGTTAATGAATCTTGCATGTAAGCTTCCACACTATTTAAACCAACCCACAATCTGTTTATCACCTTAGCATCCAGGCATTTATCCTCTCCTCCTATTCTTGAAAACAATGTCTACTCCAAAATCAAACCACCTCTCGCTTTCAAAGAACCATCTCTTGACTCCTTATCCACAAAACCTCCTGACATAACTGACATTGTCCCAAATCCAACAACTCCTAGTCTTGCTCATAGGCAGTACTTGACAAGGAGCATGAAAATGAAGATTGCGCAACCCCCTATAGTTTAATTAATGGTGAAAACTATCCGTGTTTTGAACGTCAGGGGGTGTCACCATGACACAAAACTTGAACAATGCAAGTTTCGGATATCCGAGTATAAGTTAAGTATCCTCGCTATCGTCAAGACTAAACTCAACCATGCTTTGACTTTTCGAGCTACTAACTACATCAATCCCTCTTGGAATTTCTTATATAACCTCGTTGAAGGTCCATATGGTCGCATTCTTGTACTTTATAACCCTCTCACTGTCTCCTCTTCACTCCTCAGATCAACACATTCATTGCAATGCAGTTAATCTCAGTAATCAATCCTCTTACTATCTTACCTTCATTTACGCTGCTAGTAGCTCTTCTCCAAGGCAAAACTTGTTCAAGTCCATCCTTTCATTAAGACAGTCTCGCACCCATGGTTTCTACTTGGTGATTTCAATTATTGTTACGAAATTTCTCAGCAAGTTGGTGGTAATCCACTCTCAATCCCGGAAATCCTCCCGCTAAAAAACATTCTCTATCATGCTGATCTTACCAATATCAAATGTTCAGGAATGCCATTCTCTTGGAACAACAAGAAAAGAGATGGTCCGCGCACTTTTTTGCTAATTGATCACGTGTTTTGCAATGCAAAAGCCTTCGATTTCTGGCCTTCCCTTCAAAGTAACATGCCACCTCCCATTCTTTCCGACCACTCCTCTCATATTCTTCACCTGAGTGAGCTTAACATGAAAGGCAAACCAAGTTTCAGATTTTTTAACAAATAGGTTGATGACCCAGAATTCTTTGACCTTGTTAGAGGAATTTGGGAGAAACCGTATTTTGGTAACCCTCTTGTTATTTTGCAGGCGAAGATGAGGAGTGCTAAGAAAGAGCTTAAAGTCTGGGCAAAACTTAAATTTGGATGCGGTAGTAATCAAAGTACCATTTGCAAAGAAAAATTAGAACTTATACAAACACAAATGATGGAGGATCCGACGAACCCTGTTCACTCAATCAACGAAGCTGAAGCAACTAAGGAGTATACACGCGCTCTAATTGTAGAAGACCCTATGATCAAACAAAAGACACGAATCAAATGGAAGATTGACGGGAATAATAACAGTGCATTTTTTCATGCGACTATAAAAAATAAGCAATGTAGAGAAAACATTGTTCGAATAGTTGACAATGAGGGTGCTACTCATACTAATCAAGGTGAAGTTAACAATGCATTTTTAATGCATTTTTCTAACCTGTTTGGTAATAGTAACAATTTCCCTCCTAACATTGAATTGATTGATCCATATATTCTCCCAAAATTATCATTAGATGATCGACAAAGTCTTTATTCCGAAGTCAATGACAGTGAAGTCCGAGAAGCTATGTTTTCAATCAACCGTAAATAGACCGGACAGTTTCAACGTATGCTTCTATTCTTCATGTTGGGCTCTTATTGGTCAAGATGTGTGTAAAGCAGTTAGACATGTCTTTCTAAAATCCAATATGCTGCCATCATTCAATGCGACGAATATCACTCTTATTCCTAAGGTAAAGAATCCGACGAGTGTCTCCGATTGTAGACCTATCTCGTGTTGCAACAGGTTCTCCCGTCTATAATCTCATCAAAGGTAAAGAATCCGACGAGTGCCATCAAAGGTTCTCCTGTCTATAATCTCATCGAATCAAGCAGCTTATTTGCTCAGAAGGAATATTTTAGACAATGTCCTGCTCTCGCATGAACTTTTAAATGGTTACTCGCACTCAAATATTAGTCCAAGAGTGATGTTCAAACTTGACATCATGAAAGCTTTTGATATGATACAATGGGACTCTATTGTCAGAATTTTAGGCTATATGAACTTCCCACATCATTTTATCCCATGGATTTTATCATGTATATCGACAGCACATTTCTTTATTCTCATCAATGGCTCTGCCATTGGATATTTTGAAAGTAGCAAGGTATAAGACAAGGAGACTCGATCTCGGCGTACATTTTTATTGTTGTGATGGAGATGCTCACACAAATGTTAAATAAGAAGATTGATGGTGGATCGTTTAAATTGCATCTAATGTGCAAGAAGCCAAGAGTGTCCTCATTAATGTTCGCCGACGACCTTGTCATCTTCTATAATCCTACTGTGCAGACCATCAATGCAATATTTGAAACTCTTGCTGATTTTTATGTCATGACTGGTTTGCGAGTTAATCTCCAGATATCAAACATAAGAGCAGCCGGTATTACCGAATTGCAAACTCAAGGCATACAAATAAGAACATGTTTATTGTGTAGTACTGATACTCTATCTTATCTTGGTCTACCTCTCACAACTGGAAAAATTACTGTAAGGCAATGCTTACCTCTCTTTGATAAAATTACTGCAAGACTAAACTTTTGGACTTGTAGACTATTGAGCCAAGCAGGAAGATCAACACTCGTTAAGTCCGTCATCTTTTCAATGCAAGCGTACTGGTCTAGGACGTTCATTCTTCAGACTAAGCTAGTTTCCATGATTCGAACAGCAATAATGAAATTTTTGTGGAAGGGCAAAACTGATGGGAACTATTTGACGCCAATTGCCTTCTATATTATTGAATGCCCGGTTTATAAAAGAGAACTGGGATTAGTGAACCTAAAAATGTGGAACAAAGCGGCTTTTGTTAAGCATTTGGATGACTATATAAATCAGGCTAACAGCATTTGGGTAGAATGGTCTTCTAACAATGTGATAAAAGGCAGATATTTTTGGACCATGCTTATGACATAGAAATTGAGCTGGACGTGGCGCAGTCTGTTTAAATTGAGAGATAATGTCATGTTGTGCTTCAAATATGCTATATGCATGAATTCTAAAGTCCTTTTATGGGAAGAGCCTTGGCTTTAGAACGGTATGATATTAAGTAAATCTCTCTCGCATTTGGAAATATTATCTTCAGGAATTAATGTAAAAGTCAAGATCGGTGACTACGTTCAAAATGGGATGATCGACATTCTCCTGTCTCCAGTTGCTAGCATTAACGCCTTATGGAATAAAGCAAGGCGGGTTGAACTAATCAGATCCGAGTCTTGTGTCACTTCATGGTGTAATCAAGGTAAAAAAAATCCCATTAGCAGGCTGTACAACTTCTTTACTACGATTTGTGAAATGCTGAAATGCAGTTGGAATGTTAAAATCTGGAAGAATAATAACACAGCGCGTGAAAATCTTATGTTATGGAAGGTCATAAACAACTCTTTATTCACTAAATACAAGCTTCTTCAATGCGGTATCATTTGCGATCAAGTTTGTGTTTTCTGCCGAGCTGAAAATGAGACCATGGAGCACTTATTTTCCCAATGCAGTGAAATATTCAAAATATGGGAGGAGGTAATGAAAAATATTGGTAGAAATGGCGCATGTCAAAATGCAACCATCCAGTGGAGAACATTACATAATCAGACAGGGAGGAGAAGAGATAGAGGAAGGTTGCTCAATTTTATGCTTAAAAAATTTGTATACACAATTTGAAGAGAAAGAAACACTAATGTTTTTGAATGTGATAAAGCAAAGAATGGTGCACAGCTAAGGAGTCATGTTAGGAAGGTGATCAGGGATGGAGTTAGAGCTTTAAATTTTACTTTTGACCTGGGAATACTGAACAATATTATGTAATGTAATCTTGTGTTTCTTGTGTTGTCTTCTTGTGCTTGAAGAACTGTGTGTCTGCATTTTCTTATGTGTGTTGTATTTTTTTTATTTCTCTAGTTCTTTAATAAAAGTGGTAGGGGTCCACTCAACCCCTAAGCCTTGTAAAAAAAGAAAGAAAAAAAAGGAAAAGTTAACCAAACGGAAAATAAAAATGAACTTGTGCAGAGTATGCTAAAGTTAGTGATAAATGAATATAGGAATCTACTAGAGGGCCCCAGATATGGGGATAAACAAAATTTTAATATCCTCATGGAGAAGACTGATTATCTTAGCACAATCAAATTTCTTGTTGTCATATCAGAATTTTTTGCGAGCGCACCAGAGATGCCAACAAATATACACTAATAGATGTGAGCGAGAATATACCTAATGGACTTGCCACGAGAGTTGGAACACTAGAAGGTTCAACAAGAGTTGGACCATAGAAGGTGCGACGAGAGTTGAGAGATACATGAGTGGGTAGAAAGCCCATCAAGTTTTCAAAGTGGATCCAAATGAAATTAGTAGTCTTGCTGTTGCCCAAAAGATGAGATGTAGATTCACAGTATCTGATGGAGCAGCAACAACATTTAAAGGCAGAGGTGACACAATTCTAGATATGTTCTGATGGAGTGGAAGGCCATTATGAATAAGCTTCCACTTGAAGATATATATTTTAGAAAGGATACAACAATCTAGATCATGCAAAGAGGGAGCCTGATTGGGGAATTGTGTCGAATGGAATCCTACGCTTTCTTGATAGAAAAATGAACCAATAGACAATATGGGAGGGTTAAAAGTCAGACATTATCGTATGACACTTTACTTTTTTGCATACATCTCCATGTTTCACTGGTGGAGGAGAGGATCCAGAGAAGCCCTGGGATGCAATTCCGCGATATCTATGTTGAAGAAAGTTAGACCAAGGCAAGTTAATGTGGAGAAAGTGATGCCAGAGTTTGAAACATAGGCCATACAAACCTCTCGCAAATTATGAATGCCAAGGCTCCCTTCAAATTTAGGGTGACATATGCGATCCCAAAAGACCCAATGATGTTTCTACTGATTTTCATGCGTGCCCCTAAAAGAATTTGGTGCACAGATGTTAGAGATCAGAGAAGAAAGATTCAGCAGGCGCGGAGACAGTTAATATGTGGGAGCCAAGGGAAAACCGGACCGATTGGACGAGGATAAGCTTGCTATCCTATGGGAGTATGGAGCCACACCATTTGTTGATTATCTTGTGAGCTTTAACGATGGGCCCTTTAAATAGATGTTAATTTTGTGGTTTCGATACAGTTGAACGCCTAAATACAAGAATAGTAGGTAGCAAATGTCGAAGCCAGTCACATTATGGAGTCTAGCTTTAATAGCCGTAAGAGCCCTAACCGGACAGATAATGGAGATTTTGAAAGAGCTTATAATTTTCCCAGAGCATTGTTCGTGGTCCTTTTAGAAAAAAACTAAATTACAAATTGATCTGGAATGCTCGTTAGCGAAGATAAGGAAATCATCAAAAAAAGACAGGACTGAGATAGTAGGAGCTCCACTAGGTAGGGATAAATACCCGATTCTGCTAGATAACATTAAGCATACCCGAAAGAACCAAACATTGTGATCTGGTCTCCAAAACTCTGACGGACGCCGCTCAATAGACTTCTCTGGTTATTAGCACTCTATCACATACATTGCCTCATTCACACATAAGAAAATCCAAACAAATCAACCTTAGTCTATCTCTCGACCACGTCACTGCACAGTCTACATCTTTTCTAGCTACTAGTTCTCAAGCTTCGGACTACGCAACTCTTCATCACATGTCATCCTCGACGAGTATTCAAACTGATAATATCGTGGTTCAGTTCGATTCTAATGTGTGGAGCCAATTCACAAATAGTCCTTCTGGCAATACTGTGGCATGCACTAGTATGCATAGTGGCACACTATCACGGGTTGAATTGTTCTATACCCATTTTGGGTGTGCCCCGTGTGCCCATCCAATGAATGCCCCTGATTTCCACCTTTTGCAGTTAAGTCCCTCAATTGTTACAGGGACTTAATTGCAAAAAGTGGAAATCGGGGGGCTCCCATTGGGTGAGCACACAGGGCACACCCAAAATGGATACTAGACAATTGGCCTCCACTATCACATGCACAACTAAAGACTCTTATCCACTCTATTCTTGGTTTGCACTGTGATGCTCTGTTTCATGCGCAATCAGTGTCGTATGCTCAATCATCACTTGCAGGTGACAATTCCTCCCTTGCCTCCTCGTTATTTCACGATCAAGCTATCCAGCGGCACTTCTTGGCTTCAGCAAATGATGTGCATCTTCCTCAACTTCTCCTAAATGCTAGCATGTTGAACGAATTCTCGCATTTAAACACTACTGCAGCTCTACATTGGACGCATCATGTCAATTCTATCTTACCTTAACATAGCCTGATGTTCAACTGTTGGAAAAATAGTTTATTTTTGTAAAGATGAATTATTTAAAAATGGATAAGTATGATATGAGTCATATATGAATAGTCCTACATCATGAGACTATATGAAAGAACCGGTCTTTATTTGACTTGGTAAATATTGAGATCCATGTTTTCAGATCTGAACCTTTATTTGACTTGGTAAATATTGAGATCCATGTTTTCAGATCTGAACGTTTATTTGACTTGGTAAATATTGAGATCCAAGTTTTCAGATCTGAACCGACTTCCCTCGCAATCCTTTTTATACGTTCCCACTACTCAGAAAAACAACAACTTTTTATTCTTATACCTCTCTTCTTCTTCCTCCACCATTAAAAGTTCTTCAAAAACAAAATCAAAACGAGCAGTTAAATTTAAATAGAAAGTGCAAATCTGAATTGGTTTGTTGTGCAAGCAAACCAATTATTTTTCTCAGAAGGCTGTTTTATTCCAGAGGCGGCGGCGACAAGTACAAACTGGTTTGCACCACCGACCAGATCGCCGAATCGTCTTCAAGAAAGCGACCTAGTCCGCGACTCAGCCATTGTTTCCCAACAATTTGAAGACGATTCTGAAACAATGGCTTGGACTGCAATATGGATGACGCTGCTGCTTCTAAATTCTTAAATTCCAATATATCTCGATTTGGGGGCTTTGCCATTTAGTCGTGAACCCTAGATTCAAAATCCAAGCTATCCCGATCAATTTGAATCATGACAACCGCAGCGAGACTGACGTGGGCCCCAGCAAAAGGAGGAGGGCGGAGAAAGTAGTAATCGTGAAGCAGCAGGATTTGTACGACAGGAGAGTTTTCAGATCGAGATACCTCGCTGTTAATACTTTAATTAGTGATGAAAAGGAAGATATTAGCAAAGTTGACTCGGATAAGTTTGATAGGATTTTCCACTTCATTGGAGAACCTGCATCAACAAGGGAGCCTGGAATATATTTTGTCATAGCCTGGAACGGTCAAAATTATTACTGCAGAAGTCGGTAATTTTTATTTAATTTCTTTTTTTTGAATATCCAACATAACTAGCCATAGTAGCCCTTTGCTGTTGAAAACGCGGTCACTGCGTTCACTCCAGATATGCCAAACCGCTAATACTAGACCCATAGATGCTAACGAATTAGTTGCTTTATTTATCAATTATTGATTGGAAATATGCTGTAGTGATTACATTAAGCTAGTTGACCTAGGAACATTGGGTAAAAATTGATGTTTAATCACTGTCCATATGTTCTTAGAGAACTCGCATTTAAAAATTAAATGATCTGAGTTTCAGTAAAATTGCTACACAGAACACTTGTGGTAGAGCTAAAATTACCCAAGCATATCTATAGTCTTTAAATATGTTGTCTTTAATATGTTGAGCACAACAAAAGTAGCACAAATGGACATTTTAGTATGGACCATCAATTTTGAAAGATGTATTTCTACTTGAAATCTTTGCACATTATTTTGATCTTAACATTCAGTTCCATCATATAAATGACTCAACAGCCTTTTCGGCTATACTACAGAATGGTACAAATGCAGAAAATAATATTTTATGTGAATAACTTATGTTATTCTATGAGTTTACGTATATTTTTCTATAAGAAAAATATAAATTTTCAAACATATTAACATCTCAAGCAATAGTAAGCCTCCACAGTCGGTCAGTTGAGAATAGAAGGGAATCCACAAGGAAACCATAAAGGACAACAGCAACCAACCAAAAAGAATGATTCTGGACAGTTGCTTCTATATTACAACTGTGGAAAACCAGGTCATATGGCATGACAGTGTCGGAACAAGCTAAGCCCTGCACCGCAGGCAAACCTGACAGAGAAGCTTTTAATGGCTACGACTACTGAGATTCATTTTGATGGTGGATCAGAGGGTTGGTGGGTAGACACTGGTGTTTCTCGCCATGTCTGCTATAATCGTGATATACTCACAATATACACGGTTGCTGATGATCAGAAAGTGTTGTTGGGAGATCCTCACACCACTAAAACTATAGAGATTGGTAATGTGAAAAGAAAGCTTACAATTAGAAAGACAGTGTTTCTTAAAGTTGTGATGCATTTGACATGTTTGAAACATTAAAAACTGAAATTGAGAAATAAGAAAATTAAGAGAATTCATAGTGATAGAGGAACAATATACGAATCTAGTTTATTCTGATTTTTTATAAATTACATAGTATAGTACATGAGAGAACTGCACCATATTCACTTGAAACGAACGGTACAGCTAGAAAAAATAGGACCTTTACCGAATTAGTAATTGCCATTTTATTAAATTTTGGTGCAGCAAAACATTGGTGGGGGGGGGGGGATATTTTAATTGACTGCATGCTATGTTTTGAATAAAATCTCCTAATCTAAGAATAAAATTTCACCTTATGAAATTTTAAAGAATTATAAATCCAATGTGTCATACTTTAGAACTTGGGGTTGTTTAGCATATGTTCGCACTCCAGACCCTAAGAGAATAAAATCGGCAAGTAGACCATATGAATGTGTATTTATGGGTTATGCTATTAACAGCAAAGCATACCGATTTTTTGACCTAAATGCACATAATATAATTGAATCAAATGATGTCGATTTTATGAAACAAAATTTTCTTTTAAATTAAGGAATAGTGGGGGCACATCAAGTATGCCTATTAGAATAGAACTTAACAAAAGTTCTGAAACTAGAAGAAGTAAAATAGCAAGAACCGTAAAAAAATTGGTTCGGATTTTGTGTTTTTACTATAGAGGAGGATCCCTTAAACCTCCAAGAGGCCTTATCTTCTTTAGACGCCGATTTTTTTCGCAGGAGGCTATAAATGATGAGATGGATTCTCTGGAATCCAATAAGACTTGGCATTTGGTAGATTTATTCTCTGGTTGTAAATCTATAGGTTGTAAATGGGTGTTTAAAAAGAAATTAAAAACCTGATGGCACTATTGATAAATATAAAGCACAATTAGTAGCTAAAGGTTTTAAGCAAAGAGAAAATACAGATTTCTTCGATTTTTTTTTACTTATAACTAAAATTACACTCATTCGGGTATTAATCTCACTTGCTTCTATTTGTTATTTATTAATACACCAAATGGATGTTAAAACCACATTTTTTAAACAGTGAATTAGAAGAAGAAATTTATATGGACCAGCCTGAAGGATTTGCAGTACATGGTCAAGATCATAAAGTATGCAAATTAGATAAATCATTATATGGTTTAAAACAAGCACCTAAACAATGACATGAAAAAATTTGATAACTTAATCATTTCTTATGGTTTAAAAGTTAACGAAAGTGACAAATGCATTTATTACAAATCTAAGAATGACATTTGCACTATTATATGTCTTTATGTAGATGACCTTCTCATCGTTGGGTCAAATATTCATGCCATAAACTCAGTCAAATCCTTATTAAGTGCCAATTTTGATATGAAAGATCTAGGTAAGGCGAGTGTAATCCCTGATATTAAGATTACTAGGTAAAAAGTGGGATTTTCTTTGGATCAATCTCATTAAATTGAGAATACTCTAAAGAAATATGATTACTTTGACTGTAAACTTGCATGTACACCATATGATCCCAGTGTAAAGCTATTTAAGAATACTGGTGAATGTATAACATAGTCTGTTTAACAGAGCATCATTGGCAGCCTTCGGATGCCATTGATTGTACTAGACCCGACATTACCTATGTCGTGGGATTATTATGCATGTTTTTCAGTAGACCTAGTATAGAACATTAACATGTTAATGAGAGGGTTATGAGATACCTATAATAAACTATGAACCTTGGATTACATTATGAAAAGTTTTCGGTTATACTTGAAGTAAATTCTGATACAAGCTGAAATACTTTATCTGATGATTCTAAAGGACCAGTGGCTATATATTTAGCATCGCTGAAGAAAGCTGTCTCTTGGAAACCCAAGAAACAGACTATTTTGACTCAGTCTACTATAGGGATTGTGATAATAGCACTAGCCACAGCTAGTTAAGAAACAGAGAACTAAAGAAATCTGCTATTTGAGATGCCTATAAGGGAAAAACCGACACCAGTGGTGTAATCGATTGCGATAGTACCGCGGCTATTGCAAAAAGTATAGAACCGTTATTACAACAGTAAAAGACGACGTCGTAAGCACAATACTGTAAAAGAAGATCACATACAAAGTGATAAAAAAAACTTGACGACATTGAAAAAAAACCGGAACTGATATTACAACGGTAAAAAATGACAGTCGTATGCACAGTATTGTTAGAGAACATCACATATGAAGTGATGGCAAATTGGCAGATCCTTTGACGAAAGGACTGACCAGAAAGAAAGTCCTTAATAATTCTAAAAGAATGGGACTATTGCCCTGAGATTGTGGAATCACGCACAGTGGTAACCCGACCTAAATGACTGGAGATCCCAAGAACTAGGTTCAATGGGTAAAAACAAGTTGTGTAGTGATAGTAGATGAACATGCTAAATTTATATATTAAGAAGCATGTATTCCTGAAGTGATTAAAGGATGAGTTAATAGAAACTCTTAATGAGATCTATGCTCTATTTGGAGTGGAGTACCTACCTTCAGGAGTGCTCTTGATAGACTCACCTTTGTGAATGTGGAAATGTGGCTGTTTCCTATGAAGTTTGGGCAAAACTTCTAGAGCATTCACTAAACTGGGATAGACATGCATGGCCATTAATGCACGGGCTTATTTGATTGCACTATAGAAAAGGTTGTGTGTGGTCTGATGTCAGGAATAGAGTCCAAGACTACGTGTCACTCTAGTAAAAACTGAATCTTATTCACTATACAAAGGTTCAAGTCGGATGACACCTTTGTTTATGCACAATCTTATTTTTTTAGAAACTGCTCGGAAATTATTTTTAAAAATTCAAGTGGGGGATTGTTGGAAAAATAGTTTATTTTTGTAAAGATGAATTATTTAAAAATGGATAAGTATGATATGAGTCCTATATGAATAGTCCCACATCATGAGACTATATGAAAGAACCGGTCTTTATTTGACTTGAGATCCATGTTTTCAGATCTGAACCTTTATTTGACTTGGTAAATATTGAGATCCATGTTTTCAGATCTGAACGTTTATTTGACTTGGTAAATATTGAGATTCATGTTTTCAGATCTGAACCGACTTTCCTCGCAATCCTTTTTATACGTTCTCACTACTAAAAAAAACCAATTTTTTATTCTTATACCTCTCTTCTTCTTCCTCCACCATTAAAAGCTCTTCAAAAACAAAATCAAAATGAGCAGTTAAATTTAAATAGAAAGTGCAAATCTGAATTGGTTTGTTGTGCAAGCAAACCAATTATTTTTCTCAGAAGGCTATTTTATCCCAGAGGCGACGGCGACAAGTACGAACTGGTTTGCACCACCGACCAGATCGCCGAATCGTCTTCAAGAAAGCGACCTAGTCCGTGACTCAGCCATTGTTTCCCAACATCAACTATCATGCTCGCCTTCATCATGAAGATGTGGCTCATGATCATTATAGCCTGGGTGTGTTTGGCTCTAACAGCCTATGGTACCATGCACAACGTTGATTACTGATGATCACACTTTGAGGTAGGATGTTTCTGTGCTGGTGGCTAGTTCATCTGAATGTTCCTCGACCTCTTTAGCAATTGTTGCTTCTCCTCCTAACAAATCATCGAGTATAGCGACCTTTACTTACCTTCTCCCTTACGCTGGTTCACTCCAAAACTCTGGTTCACTAATTAGGCGTGGCCGTGGAAGACCACGTAAAGTTTATAAATGTTTAACTCGGGGACCGCCTGGTTATATTGCTTCAAATCAATCTGCTGATTTGGGTGTGGGCATTGACTTGGACATAGACGACCTATTGTCCGATGAATTAACTGCTAATGAGAAGAATTCTGTTGTCCTATCCAATTTGCGGTCAATAAGCTCTAATGATAATTTGGTCGGAAAATCAACTGTCGGTACTTGATCACTCTCCGATGATGATGCTTCAAATGCGCAGGTTTGTTCTAATCTTTTAACTTCTGAGTCTTGTCATATTTACTATGACATTCTACCTTCACGTTTACACACCAGTTCTAGTGATATGTTTATCATCTGGTCCCCTCTCCACATAGATAATGTTTCACCGAACTGTATTCACCACTCCGAACCTATTTCTACTTCTAAGTCCCCAGGCCTTGAGTCAATTCAAGGGTCCGTTCCATAGTCGTCTACGACTCTTATTTCACCTTCTCTTCTTCGCAAAAACAATCACTCTTCATCTCAATCCTCTCCTGGGACGAGTAAGACTCAGCCTATCGAACCAAAGTGCACAACATCTTAGTTCTTGCCATTCAATAACCAATGGTGGAATCCTAATCCCTTTATTCATTGGTTTGAAACTCAGCTTCTTCAATGGGATTTCCAATTGTAACGGTAAAATTTGGGTTTTATGGAAATTTGATTGGACTGCTTCTATCATTCAAGATTCAGAACAAATTTTGGCTTTTTCCTTGAAGATCCTCTTACGGTCTGCCCTCTATTTTTTTCATGTGTCTATGCTAAATGTTTAAGGGTTGACAAAAATGAACTGTGAAATACCATCTCCTATCTTGCTTCCTTAGGTTTTCAGTCGAGGGTCATTGGCGGTGACTTTAATATCATTGCGACCGATGATAAAAAAAGTTGGTAGTAATCCCACTAACTCTCAGGCTATTGATGATTTCAACTCCTGCATTACCTCTGCAGGCCTCAAGGAAATTCATTTATATGATTCTTTTTATACTTGGTGTAATAAGAGGGAAGGTCAGTATCGCATCTATGTTGGACTAGATCACATTTTCGGCAACTCGAGTTGGTTTGCTAACTCATTCTCTTTGATGGTCGATCATCTTCATCGGTTTAACTCGGACGATGTTCCTGTGCTTCTTTACTTAAAATCTAGACTTGACTCGTTGCCTAAACCGTTCTGATTCCATAACATGTAGGTCACTCAACATTCATTTTTCGATGTTATCACAGATGCATAGATTTATCTATTTTGAGGAATCTGCTACAAGGCTTTTTTGCCAAGATGCACAATGTTAAGGTGCGGGTTCGTGCCTTGAACAAATCCACATTCTTGAACATCTTTGGTCGGTTTATGGGGGGGTAAGAACGTCTTGATCAAAGAAGTGATTTATAATGAGGGCCCCTCCATTTTCAATTAGGACTCTTGGCTGCAAGACAAGAACGAGTTCGATCAAACCCTCAAAATTAAAGAGCTTTATTGGAAGCAGAAATCCCTTTAAAGTGGATCCTTTAAGTGATTCTAATTTGAAGTTTTCCCACACCATTTTTAACTAAAACAGAAATAAACTCACTATTCACAAAATTCAGAAACCTGATGGTTCTTGGGCTGCTGAAGGTTGTGAAACTGACAACACGATTGTTTCCTAATTTAAAGATCTCCTTGGTTTGCCTTCTGTTGTTCCCCCCAACGTGGATCTTCTTATGAATATACCACCCCTCATTCATGACAATGTCAATGCCTCCTTAGCGAACCCTCTTTCTTATGTTGAAATCAAAAAAGCCATTTTTTAATTAGGCAAAAATAGCTTTGCTGGCCCTGATGGGTTTAATGGCTCATTCTTCCACTCCTTTCGGGACATCATTGGTTATGACCTTAGTTTGGCAATTCAGGCCATGGCCATCCACTCCCTAAAAATTGGACTGCTACCAACATCATTCTCTTCCCCAAAATTGACAATCTGAAGGTCCCTTTGATTTTCGTTCGATCGGTCAGTGCAACTTTTGCAACAAAGTTGTCTCCAAAATCATTACCATTAGTCCGTCTGACATTCTTCCTACCATCATCTCTTCATCTAAACTGGCTTTATCAAAGGTAGACTCATTTCTGATAACATCCTTCTGGCTCAGGAACTTATTTCTTAGATTAACCACAAAGCAAGAGGTGCTAACATGGTGATTAAATTGGATATGGACAAGGCTTATGTCGTCGCTCCTGTTTTTTCTCATTAAAGTCCTTTGCAAATTCAGTTTTTGTGAACCTTTTATTGACCTAGTGTAGAGACACATTTCCAACTACTGGTACTCCATTCTCATTAATGGTTGCCTCAAAGATTTTTTTTCTTCCTTGGGTAGGGAAGCCCGTCAGGGTGATCCCCTATTGCCCTAGTCAAAGAGAGTTTATTGGTCGAATAGAAAGCTTAATTGCATTGGAAAGACGAGGGGACATGAACAAATTTTTATGCTTCTTTTAAATTTTAGCACATAAGAGAGAACGTAACTATAGTTACAGATTAACATGAGTAATGCAGAGCACTTAGGCTGGCATAGAACATGCTTTTATCCAGCATTTTTCTGGACTATTTAGTGATAAAGCTTACTTTGTTCCTAGCATTAACGAGATGGAACACATAATATTGCCAAAATTAAGCAACGCAGAACGTAACTCCCCTTTTATGAAAGTTGATGATTTTAAAATCCAGCAGTCTGTGCTTAACCTGAACAAAAATTCATGTGGGGGGCCTGATTGTTCCAATGCATTTTTCTACACTTCCTCCCAGACAATAGTTGGTAATGATGTTTGTAAAGCAGTGAACAACTTCTTCAATTTTTCTAAGATGATGACCTCCTTCATAAACACATATATATCGTTGATACCCGAAGTCAAAAATGTAAATTATGTGCTATCCTTTAGGCCTATAGTGTGTTGCAATACTATCTACAATGCATAAAGAAGATTATAGCTTCATGGTTCTTTCTTCTATTATTCCCTCTAACTAAGCAACTTTCCTCACTGGAAGAAATATGCTTGACAATGTGATGTTATCAATAAGCTCCTGCGACATCATAAATGCAAGCAAATCTCACCCGGAGCCATGAAGAAATTAGACATAATGAAGGCCTTTGACACAATACAATAGGACTTGATAGTTCGTATAATGGGGTACATGAACTTCCTTTTTAGTTATAGCCTGGGTGTATGAATGCATATTAACTATAAATATCTCTATCAACATCAATGGTACCGGTATTGGTCTTTTTGGAAGCAGGTAAGGCATATGACAGAAAGAAACTATGTCAGCGTATATATTTGTCATCAGGATAGAACTATTGACCCAAATGCTCAATAAAACTATTAGACAAATATTATTTTAACTTCATCCCAGATGTAAAGATCCACAAGTCATATCCTATATATTTGCTGAAGATTTGGTGATACTTTGTAAACCAGACAATGCTACTATCCAAACTATTTTAAATACCTTTGAACTATTCCATAACATGATGAGACAAAAAATCAATTTAGAAAAATCTAAAATTACAATGGTCGGGGTTAGTGATAATCAAGCTGATGCAATTCATATGTGTAACGACCCGGGAATTCAGAACCAATTTAAAATTTATCTTTAAGGTATTTTTGTCAGAAATTGAGTTAGAATTTAAAATTTCAAATTTTAAATTAGAATATAACTTTTAAAAATAGCCATTTTGCAAACGACCTCCGTTTTCGATGAAACCGCTTTTGTTGGACCCGGAATAACAAATTATTGTTAGTTTTAAATTTCCATAATTTTTGGAATTAATATGTGAGCGTGACAAATTAAAATGCGTTCTGTAAATTTAGTTAAATTGGATCGATCAATTAAAAGGCCATTTTTCAAACGGTCTCCAAATTCGATGAAATTAATTTTGGTAAGACCATATCGTCAAAACATAGCTGGATTCCAAATTGCAGAATTTTTGGAATCGGTATGCGGCCCCGATAAATTAAAATGTACGTTCAAATTTAATATTGAATGTTATATATTTTAATTTTGAGAAAAACTGACTGAAACAGTCGAATTGGCTTACGAAACATATTCCATTGTGTTTGGAATGGGGGTATTTAGCTAGGGGCGACAGTCGTTGGGTTTGATTTGGAGTTCGGATGTAAGAACTAACATTTTTGGAATTAAAAGAATTAAATTATAAATATATGGGCCAATCAGATTTCGCCAAACCCTAAAAATTACTTTATCTGAAAATATGAAAACCGTCGCTCTCTCTTGTTCAATGCGGAAAATAGTTCGATCTAATTCCCCTCAAAATCTTCGAATCCACACATTAATCTAAGGAAATTTATGAACAAAGATTAAAGCACTCAGTATATTCTATAAATCTAACGGTTGAGATGAAATATAGAGGCGTATATTTCTCGAATCGCTCGTCCTAAGTTCTACCGTTGATCGCACTTTCTGGAGGTGTGGAACCGATCGAATCGGCCGTGTTTGCAAAGGGAGGAAGCGATCGTGTAGATTGTCGAGGGGGTGCAATCCGATCGTCGTTAACTGCCTTGGTTTGAGCGCAAGATTCAAGCCTAGGAATCAGCAGTAAGGATTTCAAACGTGGCTGAAGGATTACTGAGGAGAAAGGTAATTAATTACATTAATTACTTTATTAATTAACTCCATAATGTAATTAATGTATAAATTATCACAACTCTCTCATACGATGTCGGAATCCAATGAAATAGGAGACATTGGATTCATGATAGCGTATTCTACATTCTAGAAGTGACCGGAGGAATTTTAGAGTTAGCTACCAATTAAGGAGGGGTGGAACCCAATGTGATATTTCTAAATTCAAATATAAATGAAGTAATAAAATTTTAAATATGATATATATAAAATTTAAATGCGATAAATTAGTCCATGTGTTTTGAATTGTGGAAAATTTGTGGGATTGAATTGTGAATTGTTTAATTGAATTATGGAATTTTGGGATATTATTGATGTGTATGGCGCGAGCCATTATCAGGAAAGGGATAATGCTAGACATTATTTTCCCGGTTATACTATCGCGCTGTTATAATGCAGAAATTTTCTGAACTAAATATTTGTTCATTAAAAATATCACTTTTAATGTGTATATGAACTATATAAAATAGTCGTGTGTTGAAATAAATATTTGTTCATTAAAAATATCAATTTTAATGTGTATATGAACTATATAAAATAGTCGTGTGTTGAAATAAATATTTGTTCATTAAAAAATTTATTTTTAACATGTACATGAAGTGAATAAAATAATCATGTGTTGAAATAAATATTGGAATGGTAAAATATCATTTTTAATATGTATATGAACTATATAAAATAGTCAGGTGTTGAAATAAATATTTTTTCATTAAAAACATTATTTTTAACATGTACATGAAGTGAATAAAATAGTCATGTGTTGAAATAAATATTGGAATGGTAAAAAATAATATTTTTAACCTGTATATAAAGTGTATAAAATAATCATGTGTTGAAATAAATATTGGAATGGTAAAAATATCATTTTTAATGTTTATATGAACTATATAAAATAGTCGTGCATTGAAATAAATATTTTTTCATTAAAATTATCATTTTTAATGTGTATATGAACTATATAAAATAGTGGTGTGTTGAAATAAATATTTGTTCATTAAAAATATTATTTTTAACATGTACATGAAGTGAATAAAATAGCCATGTGTTGAAATAAATATTGGAATGGTAAACATATTATTTTTAACTTGTATATGAAGTGTATAAAATAGTCATGTGTTGAAATAAATATTGGATAGTTAAAAATATTATTTTTAGCTTATATATGAACTATATAAAATGGCCATGTAATGAAATAAATATTTGTTCGATAAAAATATCATTTTTAGCCTATATATGGAACGGATAAAATTGACATGCTATGGAGTAGTTATTTGTTAGTTAAAAATATCATTTTTAACTAATGCATGTGATGAAAATAAGAAATGTGATATTCAAAACAAGCCGTATTGATATCATGAAATTATGACTATAAATTAATTTATTTAAAATCAATAATATAGAACTGGATATATTTATTAGGTAGTTATGCATCTATATATACACATGTTGATGAGACGACCCCAAACCCCGTACTGACGGTGGCAAGGGTAATCCTTGGAATATAACACAGAAACAAATAATAGCAGGACAGAATTAAATAAATACACCAGAAAATGAACAAATAATACACTGGATAAACATAAACATCAGAGTTACACAGTATACAGGATCATACTTAGTACAAATACAGTTGAGCTATACATGAATGTCTACAGCAGAAAACAAACATAATATGTACAATAGGAGCTGAACAGCATAAAAAGAGATAAGTGATAGAATCCATCTCCAGCTCCAGCTATCCAGAGGAAGCCAGCTAAACCTGAATACAAGGCTGCCCATGTAGAAAAAGGGGCACCCGAGTTTGAAAGTAAAACAAACTACGAGTCATGGGACTGGTATGAGAAATCTACTCAACACATTTATAATATGGCTAATCACAGGACCACGCCACTTTCGTGGAACGTGTTTACTCCATTGGATTGCCAGTGCTTTAAAACAAATAATTCTTTTAAACATCGCAATGCTTTTTATAAAAATGAAGTCATTATAAGACTCAGTTCCCATCACACAATGCAACGCAAACCGGAGGATAGAGTTTTACCTTATAATGGACAAAATATGCTTGATACGAATAAAACAAAAGCATTTGATATTATTACTAGTGTTTATAAGTTTCGAAAACAATTTAAATCATAACTATCAATCATAGACAGCATGGGTACCATATATCATGTCACCATATATATATATATACAATCAAAATCGCACAATCACGTATTTGGAAATTGGATTTCCGTCATGAACCAAGGCAAAAGATAGTCCTTACCGAATTCAAGACTGCCTAGCCCGAGTCTCAGGATCAGAACGCATCGACCCTTGAATCGTCAGGGCCGGTCCACACGGAGTGGATTAAAATGCCTGAACACTACGTTTCCCCGCCCTTTGGGACGTAAGCGAGCCAACAAATGACTCCATCGGTCCCGGATCGACCGATATAACCGAGGTGCCTCGCAACAGCAACAACCACATAAGTCAAACTCGTTAGGGCGTGTAAAACCACTGACGCCACTTCTAGCTAGGAGGAAACGCAGGCCCTCCCTGAGGTCCTTTCTCCCGTTTCTGGTTCATACCGGGGTGTGAGGCTCGCGATTTCACGTTATACACAAAGCTACGCCACACAGGCAGTGCTTTGATCATCACACAAGACTTTGCTTTTCAACAGAAGCCCTGATCACTGCATCTTAGCATGCCACACAGGCAATTCACACCGTGCAACTGATGGCTTTCAATCACACAGAATAAATTCCAATGTCAGGCACACTGTCCATTTGCAAGTCCGTTCTGGGTCTGAAAGAAACCCGAGGCACTATATACCTCGCAAACCCATCGATCACTATGTACGTTTGGATGATCACCACTCATTATCCATATTTCGGGATGCCTCCCAATCAGGACCTCGGTTACCATCCAAATGAGGTGAAGATCTCCGGTCTTCGACCACCGTCTACATCTTCGATTTCTTATCGTCGATTCAGTTATTCAGAATGGGATAAACCCGGTCTTTCTGAGCAACTCACGTATATAATAAACAAGTGCTAAACAAACACACATACGCATCATTTCAATTCATTAGTCGCTAACCGTAAATCAGTAAGAGAACGATTTCCCAAATATTAACCCCGAAGGCCGAAACCAACATTAGATCAATATCCAAGAAACCATTCGGCTTAGCCAACCTTCAGTTAGTTTCTAAATTTCACATCCATATCGTTTATAACATTTTATAACAATTTATCGCTATTTTTATTTATTTTAAAATAGTCAATTTATTCAAAACGACGCTTCGGGCCATAACGCGGCCGTGGCGCTATTTTTCTTCATATTTGATTTACACATATCTGAAAATCTAACCGTTGGATCTTCACAAAATTTACGTCACTAGAAAGATCTTTTCAAAACGAATCAAACGGTTCCAGTTTCGGGAAAATCCAATGGTCGGACCTCCCGATATAATCGTTTGAAGTTTCGATTTCAAAATACGAACTACAGCGTCGTTATTCGATTTAATATAATTATATTTATATATATAAATATAATCGATTCTGGCGCTGTTTTTCTTCAGATTTGAATTAAACATTCCAGACAATCCAACCGTTGGATTTTTACAAAGTTGGTGCCGTTGGAAAGATATTTCCAAGGCGAACCGAACGGTTGCGGTTTCAGGAAAATCCGATGGTCGGATCTCCCGCACTAATCGTTTGAAATCACGGTTTCAAGATACGAACTGCAGCTTCGTTATTCGATATATTTCAATTCTATTTATATATATATATATATATATCGATTCTTCGATTTCAAAACTATATGACTTTCATACATTTGATAAAAATGATATTTTTATCTAACTGTTTTCTATTTCAACACTTCACAATTTTTAACAATTCCTGTATATAATAAAATGTGATTTTTAATGTAAAACAATTCATTTCAAAACACGATTATTTTATATAGTTCATATAGGTAATAAAAATATGATTTTTATTATAAACCAATTTATTTCAAAACAAGATTATTTTATATAGTTCACATTGGTGATAAAAATAGGATTTTTATTATAAAACAATTTCTTTCAAAATATGAATACCATTCAACACATGAATTCCAATTCAACGAATGAATATCGATTCAACACATGAAGGTTTTCTATAGTTTATATAAATAGACAAAAGGGTGATTTTTAATATTTAAAACACGAATACCATTCAACACATGAATTTCAATTCAACGAATGAATTTCGATTCAACACATGAAGGTTTTCTATAGATTGTATATATAGATAAAAAGGTGATTTTTAATATTTAAAACACGAATACCATTCAACACATGAATTTCAATTCAACGAATGAATTTCGATTTAACACATGAAGGTTTTCTATAGTTTGTATATATAGGGTAAAAATGTGATTTTTATTGTTAAAACAATTTATTCAAAACACAAATACCATTCAACACATGAATATGATTCAACGAATGAATTTCTATTCAACACATGAAGGTTTTCTATTCAACAGACGAATATAATTTCAACACAGGAAAATAATTCTAACACATGAATATTATTCAAAATTTCAGCAGCATAACGGCAGGGTAGTTAAAACCGGGACCGTCCCTAGTACGGCTCCTCGCTCTACCTTAAAACCTCGCGGTTTTTGACAATGGGGATTCATGCATCTAGTTCGCACGCAGGCGGCATGTAAATTTATTTCATTTCCACAAACTAATCCTATGTGGTTTCAACCAAATATTTCTCAACCACAAACGGGTATTTTTCAACCACAAACAATTCCAGTCAACCATTCGCTATCAATCAATTTTCACACCAATCACAACCAATAAATATCGTCCATGGTTTGTGGACGAGGGGTGTATATATATATATATTTATATATAACAATTCACTTCTATTTCAACACATATATAATTTTTACAATGCATATATAACTTATACATCGAACGTACAACTTATACAACGCTTATACAAGAGGTGTACAACGCTTATATAACTCATACATCGACTATATAATTTATACGTCGTCGGTTTCCATATCGTTTATAATTTAGAAATCTCACATTGGGTTCCACTCCACCAAAAATAGCAGAAGGCTCAGAAAAATATGCGGTCTCTTCTAGAATGTAGAAGACGTCCACACGGTCACGATGTTTCCCGTTTCATCGAATTTCGTCAAGAAACGAAAAAGATATGATTTTTCAAAGTTTGCAACGGTTTAAAGGTGTGAAAATCAGTTCAAAGAAAATCAACCGTACCTTTCAGAGGAGGTTCAAAACTAGGTTTGGATTTAACTTCCGATCCGCTGCGTTATGGGAGGATCGGCCAACGCCACGTCGAAGAGGGAGGAGGGGCACCTCCGCGCAGGGTGGTGCGATGCAGTTTGGTGGTGATGGCTGCTCACGGCGGCGCTGGGAAGACCGCAACTTCCTGGAGGTGATTCTCCTCCTACAGGCCACGAAAAAATCCAATACTTATATGGATTTGAAGATCATGAGGAGTACTACAAAAACCATAACTGTGGTGTTGGATTTCATTGAGCGGATCAAAAGAAAAAGAGGAGAGAAGGCAAGAAGGGGGTTCCGCTTGGTTATCGGCTACGGGGAGAGAGAAAAATAATTTTCTGACCAATGAGGATTTTTCTTTAATTTATATTTTTTTTCCAAAAATACCCTCTTTCACTCACGAACACCAATCCAAACCCAACGACTGTCGTCCCTAGCGTTTTACCCCCATTCCGAACACAATGGGATATGTTTCGTACGCCCATTCGACTGTTTCAATCAGTTTTCCCTCAAATTAAAATATAAAACATTCAATATTTGATTTGAACGTACATTTCAATTTTCCAGGGCCACAAACTGATTCGAAAATTCCAGAAAAATAAATATAGCTATGTTTTGACGATACGGTCCCAACAAAACTAGTTTCGTCGAATTCTGAGACTGTTTGCAAAAAGGCCCATTTCTGGTCGATCCAATTTAACTGTAATTGACCAAAACACGTTTTCCTTTGCCACGCTCACATACTAGCTTCAAAAATTATGAAATTTGAAACCTAGCAATAACTTCACATCCCGGATCCAACAAAAGTGGTTTCGTCGAATTCCGAGGTCGTTTGCAAAATGGCCAATTTCACGGGCTATATAAATTCCGTAGCGACCTTTCAGAAAATTCATTTGGCCATAACTTTTGCTTTTCGCTATGAAACTTTGATTTTTTCAGATTCATTAGAAAGGTATTCACTAACAGATTTAAATATTTTTGGTTTCACTCAAATCCATTTTGTTTTGCACCCGGTACAGTCCGACAAAGTTTGAATTCAATTTTTGAAACTGTAGCGCCATTTCAGGCCTTGTTTATAATTAGAATTAATTATATTCGTTTTCAAGCGTCGATTCAAACTCACTTTTCATTGCTATTATTTAAAATATTTATTTAAAATATTTAAAATCCACTATTTTAGCCAATTTAAAAATTTTAAATTGGTTCAGATTTTCTGGGTCGTTACAATCTCCCCCACTTAAAACTTTTCGTCCCAGAAAAGGAACAAAGTCGAAAGTGGTTTGATTAATCAACTCTACATTCGATCTGGCTTCCATTCTCCAACTTTTCAGTTTCTGAGAATTTTCAAATTCTTCAAAAATTTGGCTAACACCCGGAATTTTCGAAAAATTTCGCCATAACCTCCTTTGTACGAGGAGAGGTTTGGAAATTTATTGGGCCGTATTAGGTACCCAATAAATCCTAATAAGCATACACATATTTATAGTGATATATTCTGGTGTTTACAGGGGAGCGTGTATAGATAATAACTCCAAATAATAAATTCTCGTCACCCTGTCAAAGCCTGAGGGAGTGTGATTTTAATTGCTCTAGAGGATAAATCCTCGTTACCTCATCCCGTGTGGGATATAAATAGTCCATGTGCCATATCTAATGACTAGAGAGACGTGATTATTGTCAACTCCAGACCCGTGTGGGGTTTTTATTAATCTGACAATTTTATCGTTACAATTTAAATAGTCCATATCAGTCATCAGTTCAACCTGTAAAATATAGTCATCGCCATACAAGCCTCTCGCTCGTATGGTAAATCTTCCACCTCGTCACACAAGCTCCAAATGCTTATGTGGTATATGATGAAGTATGCCTATCTTCAGAAGTATGCCATGCAGTGTAGTTCAAAATTAATTGTTACTATCCTATGGCGACGTTTATTATTTCACACAGAACAACCAGTACTCCGCATCCAATGGCATTCACAGGAGTTGATATAATAATATTTCGCATCCAACTCATTAAGGTTTACCTATTTGTCAGGTACGCAAATAAAATCTTTTCTCAATAGCTATCCATTTACCTGTTCAAACATATATAATGCACATGTATATATTTCTATCTATTTTTAAATCAGTTCAATGTGTGATTCAATCGAATAAATCCTACCATTATTCTATTATTGATGAAATTAACTATCGTTTTAATGATTTAATTAATCAAATCTACCATCACACAACACAAACAACAATCAAATTGTTTTTAACTTTTCAAAAATATACTAATCAATTTCTATACTCTTTTAAAATCATTCAGACTATAGAATTAAAAGTGCACATCCATGGAAAGAAAATAACAACAGAGTAGAGAACTAATTGGTAATGCAAAGTATGGTAAATGTACCTTGCACCGGAGTCAATCAGAGATATCCACTCGGCATCTAGGATAGGCTTTTTGAATGCTCTCCTCAGTTTCCCAAGTACAATCTCGCGGATCTCCACTCCATTTCACTTTGACTAAGTGAACCTTCTTGTTCCTCAGCTCTTTGGTTTCTTTGCCGATAATCTTGAGCGACTCTCTTCTCACAGCTAATTCTGGAGTAATTTCAATATCTTGTTGAGCTGCTTCTTCCACGATCAAGTCTGGATCATGAACGTGCTTTCAAAGTTGAGATATATGAAATACATCATGCACCCCAGGCAACCAATCTGGCAATTTAACCATATAAGCGAGAGTTCCGATCCGTTCCAGAATAGGAAACGGACCAATGAACTTAGGCGCCAACTTCCCTGTTTTACCGAACCGGATAACTCCTCTCATCGGCGATACTTTCAGATATACATAGTCGCCAACAGCAAATGATATATCTCTTTTTCTCCTATCGGCATAGCTCTTTTGTCGGCTTTGAGTGGCCAGTAATCGTTTCTTAATAAAATCGACCTTGTCGGCAGCTTCTTGGATCATATCAGGCCCTAACACAAGTCTATTACCAGGTTCGACCCAACAAGTAGGAGATCGGCACGGTCTACCATATAATGCTTCAAATGGCGACATTGTCAGGCTCGCCTGGTAGCTGTTATTATATGAGAATTCATCCAAATGCAGATGGTCTTCCCATGATCCACCGAAATCTAGAACACAAGCCCGCAATAGATCTTCTAGTATATGATTCACTCTCTCAGTTTGACCATCTGTCTGAGGATGATAGGCGGTGCTTAGGTTCAGCTTTGTTCCCAGCTCTACTTGAAATGCCTCCCAGAATTTACTAGTAAATATTGTATCTCTATCACTGATTATACTGAGCGGCACTCCATGTAGTCTAACTATTTCCTTGAAATATATCTGCGCCAGACTTTGAGCAGTTCTGTTTGATCTGACAGGTATGAAATGGGCGGTCTTCGTGAAGCGATCTACGATCACCCAAATACTGTCATTTCCTTTTCTGGTTCTGGGCAAACCATCAATGAAGTCCATGGAAATATGTTCCCACTTCCAACCTGGAACGTCCAGCGGTTGCAACAATCCAGCCAGTTTCTGTTGGTCGCTTTTGACTAGCTGGCAAGTAGGGCATCGGCTAACGTATAAAGAAATGTCCCTCTTCATCGACTTCCACCAGAAAGTGCGTTTGATGTCATTATACATTTTGCTTACTCCCGGATGGATACTAAGTTTTGACTTGTGGCATTCATCCAGTACTTCCTTTCGGAGCTCGGGAATGTTAGGAACACAAATTCGACCTTTCAGCCTTAGAATCCCCTCATTATCAACTTGGAAACTCGTGGGTTCGCCCCTTTGAATTACCTACCTGATCTTCTGAATGAAGTGATCATCCTTCTGAAGAGCAGATATTTTATCTATCAATGAAGTCGTGATAATAAAACTGGCGATCATTTCATTCTTTCGGCTTAACGCATCGGCCACGACATTGGCTTTCCCTGGAGTGTATATAATCTCAAAGTCATATGCTGCAAGAAACTCCAGCCAACGTTGCTGCCTCAGATTCAAGTCCTTCTGGGTGAACAGATACTTTAGCGACTGGTGATCTGTAAACAGTTCGAATCTCTCACCCAGAAGATAATGTCTCCAGATTTTCAAAGCGAAAAATAGCCAATAACTCAAGATCATGAGTTACATAGTTTTTCTCGTGCGGCTTCAGTTGACGGCTAGCATAAGCAATCACTTGACCCCTTTGCATTAACACTGCGCCAAGGCCTTCTCTAGAGGCATCTATCCAGACTTTTAAATCCTGATTGCCGTCAATAATGGTTAACACTGGAGCAGTCGTTAGTCTTAACTTTAGCTCTTCAAAATCCTCCTCACATTCTGGAGTCCATTTGAATTTAGAGTGCTTCTTTGTAAGCTTCGTTAAGTGACCAGATATCTTCGAAAAGTTTTTAACGAACTTCCGGTAATAACTAGCCAATCCAAGAAAACTGCGAACCTCTGTAGGAGTACTAGGTTGTTTCCAGTTTTGAATAGCTGTGATTTTACTTGGATCCACAGCAATTCCTTCTTTTGATTCGACGTGGCCTAGAAATTTCACTTCATCTTGCCAGAATATGCATTTGGACAGTTTGGCTTTCAATACATTCTGTCTTAGAATTTCTAGAACCTGTTCCAAATGCTTTTCATGTTCGGCTTTTGATTTAGAGAAGATCAGAATATCGTCAATGAAAACCAGAACAAATTTATTCAGGACGCCTCTGAACACTCTATTCATCAAATCGACGAAGTAAGCTGGAGCGTTACATAAGCCGAACGACATTACTAACCACTCGTAGAATAAGTCTGGACCTCTAAATGTTGTCATTGGAACACACTCTTCGGCAATTCGAAGCTGATGGAAGCCTGTAGCTTGGTCCATCCTTGATAATACCTGTGCCCCATTCAGACGATCCAATAAGTCATCGATTCGCGGCAATGGATATTTATTCTTAATTGTCTGCTTGTTCAAATCACGATAATCCACACATAGCCGTAGAGTACCGTCAGATTTTGGGACAAACACCACTACTGCACCCCAATCAGAGAAACTAGGCCTGATCAGACCCTTCCATACTAGATGTCGTGTTTGATTGTCAAGTTCTTCTTTCTCTTTCAAGGACATTCTTCGAATAGCGTGAACTACTGGCCTTGCATTCGGAATTAAAGCAATTTTGAAATCAATCTCTCTTTGCGGAGGTAAGCGAACAACTTCTTCGAACACATCCGCATAGTTCTTGACGACAGGAATATCTTTGATGAGGTCAAGAATATTCTCTGTGACTTCAAGGATATTTTCAATTTGAACAGGAGAAACATCCAAAGCTGCCCAGAAGTCTTTTCTATTAGCATTCTGACCTTCACGGGGAATGGTTATATAATCACCTGATTTTATCTTTGCCTTAACGATTCTGTCGGCGCATTTAACCTCAGCTTCATACTTGGTCAACCAGTCTAACCCCAAGATAAGATCAAACTCTGTAAAATTCATGACGACCGCGATGGTAGGAAACCGATAACGAGAAAAAGAAACCGGCACTCCACAAACCCAACTGAGATCAATGGAACCCCCAACCGGATTCTGGACAGTCATTGGTTCCTTGAGCTTCTTCAAATTCAAATCCAGCTTCTTAGCTGCATTCTTTGCAACAAAGCTTCGCGACGCGCCGGTGTCAAACAGTACTTTAACTGGGATATCTTTAACAGTTAGCGCGCCTTCTAAAACATCTGGCCTTTCTTGAATAGCTGAGGTCTCAGACGTTTCTGCTACTTCATTTATATGTACCGCTTTGGATTTCTTAAATTGCCCGCAATCCTTTTCAAGATGGCCAATCCGATGGCATTGACAGCATTTTCTATTCTCTCGAAACTGGTTATCGGGTTTAAACCCCTTCTTTCGTTTCTTCGAGGTTTTACAATTCCTGGTCAAATGCCCTGGTTTCCTGCAGTTAGAGCATGTGGTCGTCGTTGCTAGTTCTTTTCCAGATCTGGCCCTTTTTCGATTGTCTTTAGGCATCTTAATGACCTCAGACATCGTACTGGCCTCAGGACGATCAGTTTCAGACTCAATTTTATTACTAGAGCTGACTTCCTCTTCGTACTGTAACATACCTTTCTTGTCGAGATCCTCATACTGATAAGCTATATAAATCATTTCTGAGAAAGGAAGCTTCACATTTCTCATCACACTATTCTGATATTTTCTTTGCAGGCCATGAATAAACCTCAGATTTTTCCTCTTTGGATCTTGAATCAGATGAGAAGCAAAGTGAGAAAGTTCGTTGAATTTCTTATGATATTCTGGGATGGTCATATCCCCTTGTATCAAATAAGAAAATTCATCACATAATCGCTCGGTCGCTTCGGGAGGAGTAAATCTTTCTAAGAAAATCATTTTGAATCTGTCCCAGGTGATGTCACCTTCTGGATTATCTTTAATAACTGAATCCCACTAAAAAAAAGCTTCTTCTTTGAGTGCCCAAGACGCCAGTAATCTTTTCTGATCGTCTCTCAGCTTTAAACCCTCAAAGATTTTCTCTGCAGAACGAATCCAAGCTTGTGTTTCCATAATGGACTCTTTGCCTAAGAATGGCGATCCACCCAGATTTCGAAATCTCTTGAATAGAACATCTATATTTGATTCTGGCTGTGGGAGCACAACTGGCTCATTAGCTGGTCGAGCCATACGATTATTTCTTCTGTTCCTGTCACTCATTTTCTAGTGCGTCTTCAATTAGCAGACAAAGTGTCAGGTCAACAGAAAAGATATTTCAAAATATAGAGACAAATACTTCAATGTAAATGTGTCTACTGGGGTATATTTCATTCTGCTTTACTTATACTAGGATATTACTGATCCTATCTGTATACAGTTACCCGTCCTAGAACACTACTGGTTCTATTTATGACGAGTTCGTTAATATGTTATATTCCAGAACTAAGCTTAACCAAAGCTCTGATACCAAATGAGACGACCCCAAACCCCGTACTGACGGTGGCAAGGGTAATCCTTGGAATATAACACAGAAACAAATAATAGCAGAACAGAATTAAATAAATACACCAGAAAATGAACAAATAATACACTGGATAAACATAAACATCAGAGTTACACAGTATACAGGATCATACTTAGTACAAATACAGTTCAGCTATACATGAATGTCTACAGCGGAAAACAAACATAATATGTACAATAGGAGCTGAACAGCATAAAAAGAGATAAGTGATAGAATCCATCTCCAGCTCCAGCTATCCAGAGAAAGCCAGCTAAACCTGAATACAAGGCTGCCCGTGTAGAAAAAGGGGCACCCGAGTTTGAAACTGAAACAAACTACGATTCAGTCATGGGACTAGTATGAGAAATCTACTCAACACAATTATAATATGGCTAATCACAGGACCACGCCACTTTCATGGAACGGGTTTACTCCATTGGATTGCCAGTGCTTTAAAACAAATAATTCTTTTAAACATCGCAATGCTTTTTATAAAAATGAAGCCATTATAAGACTCAGTTCCCATCACACAATGCAACGCAAACCGGAGGATAGAGTTTTACCTTATAATGGCCAAAATATGCTTGATACGAATAAAACAAAAGCATTTGATATTATTACTAGTGTTTATAAGTTTCGAAAACAATTTAAATCATAACTATCAATCATAGACGGCATGGTTACCATATATCATGTCGCCATATATATATACAATCAAAACCGCACAGTCACGTATTTGGAAATTGGATTTCCGTCATGAACCAAGGCAAAAGATAGTCCTTACCGAATTCGAGACTGCCTAGCCCGAGTCTCAGGATCAGAACACATTGACCCTTGAATTGTCAGGGCCGGTCCACACGGAGTGGATTAAAATGCCTGAACACTACGTTTCCCCGCCCTTTGGGGTGTAAGCAAGCCAACAAATGACTCCATCAGTCCCGGATCGGCCGATATAACTGAGGTGCCTCACAACAACAACAACCACATAAGTCAAACTCGTCAGGGCATGTAAAACCACTGACGCCACTTCTAGCTAGGAGTTAACGCAGGCCCTTCCTGAGGTCCTTTCTCCCGTTTCTGGTTCATTCCGGGGTGTGAGGCTCGCGATTTCACGTTATACACAAAGCTACGCCACACAGGCGGTGCTTTGATCATCACCACAAGACTTTGCTTTTCAACAGAAGCCCTGATCACTGCATCTTAGCATGCCACACAGGCAATTCACACCGTGCAACTGATGGCTATCAATTACATAGAATAAATTCCAATGTCAGGCACACTGTCCATTTGCAAGTCCATTCTGGGTCTAAACGAAACCGGAGGCAATATATACCTCGCAAACCCATCGATCACCACGTACGTTTGGATGATCACCACTCATTATCCATATTTCGGGATGCCTCCCAATCAGGACCTCAGTTACCATCCAAACGAGGTGAAGATCTCCGGTCTTTGACCACCGTCTACATCTTCGATTTCTTATCGTCGATTCAGTTATTCAGAATGGGATAAACCCGGTCTTTCTGAGCAACTCGCGTATATAATAAACTAGTGCTAAACAAACACATATACGCATCATTTCAATTCATTAGTCGCTAATCGTAAATCAGTAAGAGAACGATTTCCCAAATATTAACCCCGAAGGCCGAAACCAACATCAAACTAATATCCAAGAAACCATTCGGCCTAGCCAACCTTCAGTTAGTTTCTAAATTTCACATCCATATCGTTTATAACATTTTATAACGATTTATCGCTATTTTTATTTATTTTAAAATAGCCAATTTATTCAAAACGACGCTTCGGGCCATAACGCGGCCGTGGCGCTGTTTTTCTTCAGATTTGATTTACACATATCTGAAAATCTAACCGTTGGATCTCCACAAAATTTACATCATTAGAAAGATCTTTTCAAAACGAATCCAACGGTTCCAGTTTCGGGAAAATCCGACGGTCGGACCTCCCGATATAATCGTTTGAAGTTTCGATTTCAAAATACGAACTGCAGCGTCGTTATTCGATTTAATATAATTATATATATATATATATATATATATATATATATAATCGATCCTGGCGCTGTTTTTCTTCAGATTTGAATTAAACATTCCAGACAATCCAACCGTTGGATTTTTAAAAAGTTGGTGCCGTTGGAAAGATATTTCCAAGGCGTACCCAACGGTTGCGGTTTCGGGAAAATCCGATGGTCGGATCTCCCACACTAATCGTTTGAAATCTCGGTTTCAAGATACGAACTACAGCTTCGTTATTCGATATATTTCAATTCTATTTATATATATATATCGATTCTTCGATTTCAAAACTACATGACTTTCATACATTTGATAAAAATGATATTTTTATCTAACTGTTACCTATTTCAACACTTCACGATTTTTAACAATTCCTGTATATAATAAAATGTGATTTTTAATGTAAAACAATTCATTTCAAAACTTGATTATTTTATATAGTTCATATAGGTAATAAAAATATGATTTTTATTATAAACCAATTTATTTCAAAACAAGATTATTTTATATAGTTCATATTGATGATAAAAATAGGATTTTTATTATAAAACAATTTCTTTCAAAATATGAATACCATTCAACACATGAATTCCAATTCAACGAATGAATATCGATTCAACACATGAAGGTTTTCTATAGTTTATATAAATAGACAAAAGGGTGATTTTTAATATTTAAAACACGAATACCATTCAACACATGAATTTCAATTCAACGAATGAATTTCGATTCAACACATGAAGGTTTTCTATAGTTTGTATATATAGATAAAAATGTGATTTTTAATATTTAAAACACGAATACCATTCAACACATGAATTTCAATTCAACGAATGAATTTCGATTCAACACATGAAGGTTTTCTATAGTTTGTATATATAGGGTAAAAATGTGATTTTTATTGTTAAAACAATTTATTCAAAACACGAATACCATTCAACACATGAATATGATTCAACGAATGAATTTCTATTCAACACATGAAGGTTTTCTATTCAACAGACGAATATAATTTCAACACAGGAAAAAATTCTAACACATGAATATTATTCAAAATTTCGGCAGCATAACGGCAGGGTAGTTAAAACCGGGACCGTCCCTAGTACGGCTCCTCGCTCTACCTTAAAACCTCGCGGTTTTTGACAATGGGAATCATGCATCTAGTTCGCACGCAGGCGGCATGTAAATTTATTTCATTTCCACAAACTAATCCTATGTGGTTTCAACCAGATATTTCTCAACCACAAACGGGTATTTTTCAACCACAATCAATCAATATCAACCACAAACAATTCCAATAAACCATTCGCTATCAATCAATTTTCACACCAATCACAACCAATAAATATCGTCCATAGTTTGTGGACGAGGGGCATATATATATATATATAGCAATTTACTTCTATTTCAACACATATATAATTTTTACAACGCATATATAACTTATACATCGAACGTACAACTTATACAACGCTTATACAAGAGGTGTACAACGCTTATATAACTCATACATCGACTATATAATTTATACATCGTCGTTTTCCATATCGTTTATAATTTAGAAATCTCACATTGGGTTCCACTCCACCAAAAATAGCAGAAGGCTCAGCAAAATATGCGGTCTATTCTAGAATGTAGAAGACGTCCACACGGTCACGATGTTTCCTGTTTCATCGAATTTCATCAAGAAACGAAAAAGATGTGATTTTCAAAGTTTTCAACGGTTTAAAGGTGTTAAAATCAGTTCAAAGAAAATCAGCCGAACCTTTCAGAGGAGGTTCAAAACTAGGTTTGGATTTAACTTCCGATCCGCTGCGTTATGGGAGGATCGGCCAACGCCACGTCGAGGAGGGAGGAGGGGCGCCTCCGCGCAGGGTGGTGCGATGCAATTCGGTGGTGGCGGCTGCTCATGGCGGCGCTGGGAAGACCGCAACTTCCTGGAGGTGATTCTCCTCCTACAGGCCACGAAAAAATCCAATACTTATATGGATTTGAAGATCATGAGGAGTACTACAAAAACCATAACTGTGGTGTTGGATTACATTGAGCGGATCAAAAGAAAAAGAGGAGAGAAGGGGGTTCCGCTCGGTTATCGGCTACGGGGAGAGAGAAAAATAATTTTCTGACCAATGAGGATTTTTCTTTAATTTATATTTTTTTTCCAAAAATACCCTCTTTCACTCACGAACACCAATCCAAACCCAACGACTGTCGTCCCTAGCGTTTTACCCCCATTCCGAACACAATGGGATATGTTTTGTAGGCCCGTTCGACTGTTTCAGTTAGTTTTCCTTCAAATTAAAATATAAAACATTCAATATTTGATTTGAACAAACATTTCAATTTGCCAGGGCCACAAACTGATTAGAAAAATTCCAGAAAAATAAATCTAGCTATGTTTTGACGATACGGTCCCAACAAAACTAGTTTCGTCGAATTCTGAGACTGTTTGCAAAAAGGCCCATTTCTGGTCGATCCAATTTAACTGTAATTGACCAAAACACGTTTTCCTTTGCCACACTCACATACTATCTTCAAAAATTATGAAATTTGAAACCTAGCAATAACTTCACATCCCGGATCCAACAAAAGTGGTTTCGTCGAATTCCGAGATCGTTTGCAAAATGGCCAATTTCACGGGCTATATAAATTCCATAGCGACCTTTCAGAAAATTCATTTGGCCATAACTTTTGCTTTCCGCTATGAAACTTTGATTTTTTTCAGATTCGTTAGAAAGGTATTCATTAACAGATTTAAATATTTTTTGTTTCACTCAAATCCGTTTTGTTTTGCACCCGGTACAGTCCGACAAAGTTTGAATTCAATTTTGGAAACTGCAGCGCCATTTCAGGCCTTGTTTATAATTAGAATTAATTATATTCGTTTTCAAGCGTCGATTCAAACTCACTTTTCATTGCTATTATTTAAAATATTTATTTTAAATATTTAAAATCCACTATTTTAGCCAATTTAAAATTTTTAAATTGGTTCAGATTTTCTGGGTCGTTACAGTTGAACAGGTTAAGGATATACTGTTGAGTAGAGAAATAAATTGCATGCCCGACAAAAAGGTAAACCTTAATGAGTTGGCTGTGCAATTTTATTTATTATATAAACTACTGTGAATGACATTGGATGCGGTGTGATGGTTGTTCTATGTGAGATTATAAACTACGCCATAGGATAGCAACAATTAATTTTGAACCACACTGCATGACATACTGTATGAAGACAACATATCATATTCCATATAAGCAATTGGCGCTTATATGACGAGGTAGGGATTACCATACTAGCAAGATGTTGGTATGGTGATGACTGAATTACAGGTTGAAAAGAAGACTGATAATGGACAAACTTAAGGAATACATGTAATGGTGCTAGTGGCAGGATTAATAAAAACCCCACATGGGTGTGGAGATGACAATAAATCGTGTCTCTCTTGATTTTAGATGCGACACATGGTTTACTTATTTCCAACACTGGGCAACGCATGAGATATGATCTTTACACTCTCCCTTGGGCACAGATAGGTCACTAAAAATTGTGTATGCTTTTTATTAATTTATTGGGTGCCTAATACGACCCAATAAATTTTTCAGACCCTCCCCGTATAAAGGAGGCTATGGCAAAATTTTCCAAAATTTAAAGGTATTGCCAAATATTTGAAGAATTAAATGGTGTGGAAGTCGTCGAACGAATTATATAATTTATACGTAATATAAATTAAAATTAAACAAATCACATGTGGTAGTTCGCGTTTTCGAATCGTAATTTTAAACGATTATACCTGGAGATCCGACCATCGGATTTTCCTGAATTGGAACCGTTTGATTCGCTTTGGAAAGGTCTTTCCAACGATATTTAATTTGTTAAGACCCAATGGATAGATTTTAAGAAATGTGTAATTCAAATTTGAATGAAAAAACGCCAGTGTCGCATAATGACCTGAAACGTCGTTCGATTAAAATGGATTATTTTTATATAAATAAAAATAGTGATAAATCGTTTTAAAATATAATAAATGATTTGGAATGGAAATAAACCTATTTCACTTGGTTTATAAACTAATATGGACGGTTAGATTCATTTGACATTAAACTATAGAATTGAATTGAATTTAACCAAGAAAAGAAACGATTTGAATTATATATATTCGAAAATTATTTGAAAAGGCCGAGTTAAATCTCATTTCAAATAATTGAACGACGACTAAAGGTAAAAGGAAATGAAGACGGTGCAAGACCGGTAATCTTCACATCGAATGGATTACTACTGATGCCTTCGATATGGGTAGCTCCCTTGACGTGGTTACAGTGGTAGTGGTCTGGACGTACTTTTTGATTCTCCGGATGTGCGAGGGACTCTCTTCCATATTGGACATACGGAACGAGGAATAAGGTGCCTCTGGTTCCATTCAGACCCAGAACGAACTTGTAAATGGATATGTGTCTAACATTGGATTTCATTATGTGTTGATTGATCTCTATTAGATATATATATATATATATTTGGTGGGGAAGAATTTATTCTCTTGCTTAACACCTTTCTCTAAGACGTACGAGCTTAGAGATTATATATTGATAGACATCAGTCATATGGCGTGAATTGTCAATGTGGCATTCTAAGATGCAAGTGATCAAGGCTTATTGTTGAAAAGCAAAGCCCTATGGATGATGATCAAAGCACGACTTTAGTTAGCATAGATTTGTGTATAGCGTTATAGCGTTAATTCGCGAGCCTCACACCTCGGTATGAACCACAAATGGGAGAGGACCATAGGGAGGACATGCGTTTCTTTCTAGCTAGGAGTAGCATCATGGTATGGAGCCCAGACAATTTACTTATGTGGATGTTGGAAAGCGAGGTACATCAGATATTGATGGTCGACATACTAACCAAATTTTATGCCCCATAGGGCAGGGAAACGTATTGTTTAGGAATTATTAATCCACTAAAGTAAGTGTGGACCGACCCTGTAGCATCCAGGTGCAGTTGCGGCTGAATCCTGACGCATGGGCTAGAATGTCTCGAATTCAGTAAGGAAGATCCCTTGCCTTCGTTCATGACGGAAATCCAATTTCCAATACGACATTGTGCGGTTCTGATTGTAAAACTAGTATGGCGACAAAATATATGGTACCTGTGCCGTCTATGATTGATACATTTATATTGAAATTATTTTTGAAACATCTAGACACTAATAATAATATCAAATGATTTTTGTTTTATACGTATCAAGCATGTTTGGCCATTATAAGGTAAAACTCTATCCTCCGGCTTGCGTTGCATTGTGTGATGGGACTTTAGTCTTATGATGGCTTCATTTTTCTAAAAAGCATTGTGTTGTTTAAATGAATTAATAAAATTTTATATACGATATATTTAAAATTTAAATGCGATAAATTGGTCCATGGGTTGTTGATATTCATTATTGTGATTGATTGATTGTTTGGATTGTGCTCGATCAGTTTATGTGCAGAATATGCTTTTACATTTAGCATTGGGTTGGGTAGAAATATTTGTATGCTACATCTTGTGAAACACTTCACAATTTGACTATGAGATGTTTAGTGATGTTGTTGAGTTCATTTCAAATTTAATGAATGATTTTGAAATGATATTTTTCTTAAGTGAAAAGAAACGTGTTCCCGATTTTGGATAGGGAATGATTTATAAAATTGTTTTATAAAACAGAAAGAATTTCAAGGCCTATACCCGATGTTGTCAAAATGATTTCGAAATGTATTATGTGTTTGACATTGTAGTTCACCACATAACCGATTAGTTGCTATTGATGATATATATGTTTGGTGGCGTAGAATTTATTCTCTTGCTTAACACTCTTCTTTGAGACATATGAGCTCAAAGGTTACGTGATTAATAGCGACTGATCATATGTGTGAATTGCTAATATAAAGTACTATATTTTGGGAAAGTACTTGTGATTATTATGTTGTGGAATGATTTTCCCTACTTTGGGATATAAAAATGATTTAGTATATGGCTAAAGATTCTAGTAACCCGGACGACTAAAAGTATGGGTGAGATGGCGGTGTAGTCCCCGAGGGCGTGGGATTATGCATCGTCAGTGTAGCCTGCTCCATCGTGGGAGGTGCACATATATATTGAGTTGGTAAGGTGCGTACCCTTTTCCTTGTCTAAGGGGAGCCCGATATTTGGTTACATACTTGTTTGTATGCATTATGATGTTTTGGAATTCATATTTCCAAATATTTTGGTTTGAGATCCCGAAGTGAAACCTACTTTGATATAAAAGCTAGATATGTATTTCAAATGATTTGAAATAAGAAATCGGGAAATAAAGTCCAAAGGAATAATTTCTGTAAATTGAATTGCATTTCAAAAAATCTTAATATGGGGTTAAACCTAAATGGGTAGATTGGAAAATCCCATGTTGTATGATGCATAGTAGATCCATATTTCAATTATTAGTTATTGTTTATGCACTAGTATTCGTGGGGGTGAACCCGTTCCGTGACATGCGGTGTGGTCCCGCAATATGCCATATTTTACATAAATTAATTATAACTGTTTTGAGTTCTCACACGAGTTCCATGATTGACATGGAATTCATTGTTTTAACCTGAACTCTGTATGCCCATATTTTCCACACGGGCAGTTAGTAGTTTTGGTTTTGCAGATTATTTCATTTAGCAGGAATCTGGATCGAAGCTTAAAGCTGTGTCCAGAGCATTGACAGTCTTCCGTTGTGTTAGTTTATTTGTTTCCGCTGCATTGTATTACATTTATTGCAAATTTATTTTCCACTGTATATTATTTTCGATACTCTGATATTCTGTACTCTGATGTAACATTATTACGATGTTTATAAAAGTCTTCTGTTGTTTGTTCTGATGTGTTGTCCGCCCAAAGTTAGCGTATCCATCTTTTTGGTTCGATTTAAGTCGGTTTAACGATCGATTTGGATCGACCGAGAGGAAGGGTCACTACAATATGGCTATAGATTTTAAGGCTAATCATGACACTATCACTTATCTTGACTTATCCCTTACAACTTTTGGAATTACCACCATGTTGTGCTTGCTGTTATAAGATAAAACTGCTACCAGATTGGAATGTTGGTCAAACAGAATATCTAGCCAAGTGGATAGATTTACCCAAGTAAAATTTGTAATTTCCTCTATGAAAATTTATTGGAGGAGTTCCTTCATTCTTCCCCTCAATTTAATAAGGATGATAAGATCTATCTTCATGAAATTCATATGGATAGGAACTGCTCATGTTAGATAACTCATATATCCTTCAAACATGTTGAGAAACCTATTAAAAAAGGAGAGCATGGGCTTTATAATAGAGTTGTATAGAATGAGGCAACGTTTTAATAAGCATATTGATAATTTTATGAATGATAGAGAAAGTATATAGGTTAAATGGTCTAGAATCCACGTTTTACATGGATTTTTTTTTTTGGTCAATGCCTATCCTTCAAATTCGATATAGACTTAGTGAATGATATTTAACATGCGTGAAACAATGCTTCCTCATATCAAATATGGCATATCACCATTTGGAAAAGTGATTTTTTGGGGCGACCCGTTGCTAAAGCAAGGGTGTATTATAAGAAGATGTTTGAATCACCATGAAATTGAGTAGTCAGGAGTTAGTATGAATGCTAAAGTCTCAAGTATGCTTCATCGATGGAGATTTCGCCTACCTAATACGTTTAACCGTAGAGTACGCGGAATTTGGAAAATACGTATTACACTTGATGATAATGCCATATGATGTAAGAATGCTAAGAAGTTCATAATTAATACTATGTAATATTCTAGATAGGATTAATGAGGTTTATATATGCAAATGGTATAAGCATATTTGGAAGAGTGATAGTAATGATAAAGAGAATTTCATGCTCTGGAAAGTCATCAATAATGCAATGCTAACCAGAGTTAAGCTGAGTAGGGGTATGGACATTAATGTATACTATGTATCCTGAAACATCACTCTAAAACCGTAAAGCACTTTTTCTTCAAATGATCTAACATTAATGATCTATGAAGCATGATATTGGGGATGTTAGGAAGAATGGATGTTGAACAGAATAGTGCTCGGGAATGGGATAAAATATATAAAACAACTAGTTTGAAGGAGGGTAGATCTAGGGTAGCCAACTGCGTGTTAAAGAAGCTTTTAATGGTTTTGTAGAAAGAGAGAAAGTATAAGATAGTCTAGCTTGAAAAAAGTAAAAGTATGGTGTGCAACTAAGAAATTATATATTGTATGAGATTAGAGACGATCTAAAGATGGTGAAATGCGCATTTGACAGGGCATTTTGGCCTCTACAATGTAACTACTTAATGCAGTTTGTTCTCTATGTTGTGCTTGTTTCCTTTATTTTTTTATATATTATTTATTTTTTTATAGTTGGTATACCTTGTATCTCCAATTTTCTTTTTGCATCTCCTATCTTTTGGTATATATTGGTTGTTTTATTTTTCTAAGGTGCTTCAACAAAAAAGATAGGGGACCACTCAATCCCGATAGCCTTGCAAATGAAAAAATTAACAACAAAGAATTAATATTGATTAGTAGGACTGTTACGGTTGAACCATTGAACCGCCAAACCGTACTAACAGTTTACACAGTTATCGTCTATTACAGTAACGGTTACAGTAACGGTTGTGGATTCTTGTAACTGCGGTAAACCATATCGGTAGCACATGATTTTTTTTGTAGTATTTCATAAAAATATATATGTTTTTTAATAACTTAAGCTAGAGAATAACATATGTATAAATTATTTGTGTTTTTATTTATAGACAACATGCACGTTGATGGTTATTTTCATAGATAAACAAACTAATTCTTAAGAAAAATGTTAGAATTTGAATTGTTTATAGATAACAATGTAAATTTATGGTAATAGTTGTGATAACGGTTAGACGGTTACGGTAACGGTTATAGAATTTGCTAACCGTCAACAATGGTTGTGGTTACGATTGGAGGTAAATTGACGGTTGTCGTAACAGTAACACCCCTATTAATTAGTTGTTAATAAGTAATTAATAATTACTACTAAATCATTAACACTTAAAAATTAGAAAATAATATTTATATTTAACACTTGATATTTAATGACTAATTTTTATTAATTAATGATTAGTAAGCAATCCTTAACAATTAAGAAGTAATATTTTTATTCAACTTCTAATATTTAACAGTTTTATTTAATATTTCATAAAATTTAAAACCATTCATAATATTTAAAAATAAAACTTTAAAATTTTCACAAAATTAAAAAATTTCTAGAGTAAACAAAAAAAATTATAAAATAAAAAATTATGATTTTGTAAACCTTCTTGAAGTTCAATTGCTAATTTTAAATTTCATTTTAATTTTTTTACAATAATTTTTTTTGACATATACAAATTTTTATTGTTCTTTTCAATGACAATTTTGGCTATCTCGAAATGTTTTCTAAAGTTGGAAATTTATATTTTCGACAACTCTTTTTGTCCAATTATCTTCCTAACAAATAACTAACAATTTTTTTTAAAAATGTTGTAATAAACATATTAAATAATTAATAAAAATGTTAAATAAATAATAATTACTATCAAAAAATTATCTTTAATAAATTTCTAGAAAAAATTGCTTTCACATTCATTTAGACAAATTTCTTTTGCAACTTTCTCTTTGAAAATCTTTTGGCTCCAAACCCGTAGTTCTATCTACTCGAACCTTCAACTTTTTGTTCCAACCAAATTTTTGGCTCTGACTCCAAATTATGGCCCAGATTTTTGTCTCCAACCTTGAACTTTTGGCTCCACTCAAAATTTTAGCTTTAACCCCAAATTTAACTCTAACCCAAATTTTTTCTATAAGTCCTCTTTCTTCTTCTTCTAGTAGGACCTATCAAAATACGACTTTACCTATTTACTAAACCCATTTACCCTATTTACAACCCATGTAGGGTTAACCCATATATGAATTTTTATTAAATGGATCATAAAGGGTTGACTTATTTTTTAAAAGAGTTGTAAATGGGTATTCTATTTATGTATTTAACTCTACATGGGGACGAAGTCGCTATTTTTTGTTTAGACTTCAATACTTTCTTTATACTACCTCCGGATTGGGCAATGCTTCAATTGATGAACTCCCATCTAAATTACGAACAGTATGGAACACTCAAATGCTATGTCTTGTGAACATGCATTGTAGTTCTCCATGGTGACTAACTGTTGTAGTTAGAAAATAACATGCTAAATTCTCATCTTTGAACTTCATCTACACACGAAGTCAATATTTTTTTAGTTCAAACTGCAGTAACTCCTTCGTATTGCCTCAGAACGGGCAAGACTTTGACTGATGAACTCCATCTAAATTACAGATAATAGGTAACACTTAAATACTTTGTCTTGTGAATGAACCCTAACAGGATACATTCTCATATTTGAACTCCACCTACACATAAAATCGATATTTTTGTCAAACTGCAGTAATTTTCATTTTACATCAGAACTAAGCGAGGCTACGATTAGTGAAATCCCACCTAAATTATTGTGAGGACCGCTGAAAGCCCCACACTATACAATAGGAATAATGCGCTGAAAGGTGTGCCAGGCAGCTATGGACGATCATCAAGGTATGGTAGATAAACGAAACCTATCGTAAACTCACAGCGCAAGGATAAAATTAATAGAACATATACAACAGGTGGTGATAGTGAAGCAGAAAACACTAAACTTTCATGACAACTAGAAAGTATTTCCCATACACGTGGATAACAACAATAGTATTTGTACAATTTGCCTCACTACAACACTCGGAGAAATAGCAAACAGCGGGAACGAATACTAGATAGTAATAAAACTGCTACGTGAGCCTCCTATTCGCCATCGATCAGCATCCTCGTCCTCACTGAAGCAATACCTGCCACCTGTTACTTAGTCTGCCTATCCACAACCGTATGAACAACCCAAGGTAATAAGAGGAAATATAAAACCTTGAGTCAGACAACAGTCTTAGTGAGCAATAAAAGATCTAAAAAATTCATCAATAAAGTACATGAGAAAGGTAAATAATCAACTAATCTACCCAGATCTAAAGAAGACCTCTCAATTTCCTTCCCCATTACATGACAGTATAGCCTTTACAACCCATACACCCAAAGGAATAACAATTCAGTCACGGCAACTAAAGCATTCATTCATATATGGCAAAGCAACTCAATCATGATAATAACATGCATTCAAACGTCCATGACTGACTCCGGCTATCACCGCCAACCTTGCTTTGGAAACTTTGTTATCATATGACTGGCTAACAATTTGCCGTAAATTGTCAAGGACCACACACGACGCCTTGGTTCTAGCAAAACTCCACATGCTATACTCAACACATCTACACACTATACTCAACACGTGTCTAGGCCATACACGATGCCCAAGGCACTCGACCTACAATTGGTCTTCAATTGTACCTCTGCTTTGAGTCCGCTAGAACCTACGACAACGATAATTCATCGGCCTTCACCTCTCTAGTCGTTATCAATTACGACTATTAATTAGCTCAGAACACCTTAGAACTGTCACTTCACACGAACTCAATACATCCTTGAGTTGTCTCCCCATTTGTTGAATACAATGAACAACAAACACTTTTCAAAACTTCCAAAGTTCCCAATTGAATTCACTTTGAAGTCACATCATCATCGGAAGTGTCCGACTAGAAATAGCCGACCAGAAATGGCAAAAATGGCTAACTAGAAATGGCTGACCAGAATAGGTCGACCCACTTTGGTTCGACGCAACTTATGTCCGACCCAACTTCGGTCTGACCCAACTTCGGTCCGACCCAACTTCGGTCCGACCGAACTTCGGTCCGACCTAACTTCGGTCCGATCCAACTTCGGTCTGATCCAACTTCAGTCCGACCCAAATTTGGTCCGATCCAACTTTGGTCCGATCCCAAATTCGGTCTGATCCAACTTTAATCCGACCCAACTTCGGTCCGATCCAACTTTGGTCCAATCCAACTTTAGTCCTATCCAACTTTGGTCCGATCCAACTTTGGTCCGACCCAACTTTGGTCCGATCGAACTTTGGTCGATCCAACTTTGGTCCAATCCAAAACCTGCATATTGCAATTCAACTCCGATTTCGACCAAAACTTCGTCAACCGATAAATCCAACCTTATCCAATTCATCCAAAAGGATTACAAGCATGTTATGAAATCAACAATATCATCAATATGACAATTCTATCCATGATAATGTCAAATTCACCAAAATCACCACAAATATGCATATGAATAAAAACCGTAGCTCTAACTTGCACATTCGTATGAAATATCATAAAAATTACCTATCTAAACTGGCTAAATCAGATCCTAGGGTGATCTATATGAAAACGAACTTACCAATGCATAGATCTAAGGAAAAGCACTTGAATTTGATGAAAAACATGATCTACTACCCATACGCTTTATTGAATCCATGTGAGAGATGTAATACACTCACCAAATCTCCAAAACAAGAAAAAATGGTAGAATTATGAATCCAGACAGCGAGCAATTCAAACCAAACTCCTCAATCCGATGAATTCACCTTTGAAATGATTTAGATCTAGCCTCTAATGGTGTAGATCTATGATTTCCCTCCTTAGATTTGGATTTTTAATGGTGGAAAGGTGTTAGAGGAAGAAGGAGATCAATGCCTCCAAATGAGAGAATGGGAAAGTAAACCTTTTCCATCCACTATCACCCCCTATTTATAGGATTCCACCAACCCACTGTTGGGCCTCCCCAATTCAGCCCATTAGGCTCTCCAAACCTGAATAGCCAACTGAAAAATGTTAAAATAGCAATTTCTCCCAAACCGCTGAGCCAAATCCTTAAAGTAACCACTCTACGGAAAGGCAATCATCAATTCATTTCCAATGGCACAGGTCTCACCTTCTGATTCGACCTGAGTCAAAAGTTATTCCCTATACAAGACTGACAGGGATAAAATAGTCACAAACAAAATAGGTAAAATTTATGGACATGTTTTACATCCCCATAAGCAACATATTAAAAGAAGAGAATGATCCAACCCTCAGGGAGTAAAATAAAAAATATTTTACGATAATGTGGTATGTAAAATGCGGGTTGTTACATTCTTCCCCCCTTTAGAATTTCGCCCCTGAAATTCCAAGCAAACACAAGCATGCATAACGATTATCCATGCCTGTCATCCATGAGAAGCCAATTCTATCACCCAAACTAGCAACCATCAAGCCATGCATCCACAGCCTTATCCTAGCATGCATAATTCTATCAAACAACAACAAGGATAACAACAAAATCAACAAGTAATAATGATGGCGCGATTTCAATGGGACATACGGATGAAGAGTTTTGGATGGATCGTCTTTATACTCTCCCCCGTCTCCCATGTAACATCATTGCCCTCCTCGTTCCATTATACCTTAACTAAATTAAACGTCTTTTCCCTAAGCTGTTTCGTGTCATTTGCCATAACAAGAAGCGGCTTATGAGATTTCATAACTGCGAACTCAACTATAAGGTCAACGTACTTCTCCGGAGGTACTATCACATCCGGACCATGCGAATATTTTCGCAAAAACGACTCACAAAAACATTGTGCACACTTTACATCTCTCACGTAAAATCACTCTATACACGAGTTTTCCGATTTGCTCGTTTATCGGAAACGGTCCAACAAACCATAGCACTTAAGATACCCACCACTGCGTTTAGAACCGCTGCTGAAAACCCTGGAAATGACCGACCCACCCTAGAGAACTCGACTGATCGACCCACTCTAGGCCGACCGGCCCGACTCGATTACCCCTCTCTGGAACATGACCGACCCGACCCGACTACACCAACATGACCGACCTGACCCGATCACTCCTCTTTGGAACATGACCGACCCGATCCGGTTGCACCCACATGACCAGCCCGGCCCAAAGGACGACCGACCCGATCAGAATGGACCGAACCATTTCTTGGCTTGGTTCTAGGTAGTCCATCGATAAAATACATTTATACTTGCTCCCACTCCTATGTAGGAACTTCCAATGGCTGAAGTAACCCACTCGAATTCTTCTGTTCAGCTTTCACCAACTGACAATTCTTGCACTTGGAAATGACTTTCAAATATCTCACTTCATCCCTTCCCAATAGTAAATTCTATTCATGTCCTGATACATCTTATTACCACCGCGATGGATCATCAACTTCGGGTGATGACATTCTCTTAAAACCTCATCTCTCAATCCATCGATATCAAGAACAACTAATTGTCCTTGCTTTCGAAGCCAACCTTCTCGATCGACTTCGAACTCTTTATCTTCTGGTTCTAGTCACTTGATAAACTCAACAAGCTTTGTATCTCGCTTTTGGCTCTCGCCAATCCTTTCGATAAGAGTAGGTTTTATCAACAAGTTTGCCAACATTTCAGGTTCCAACTCACACTTTGGCCTGAAATCAAACCTTGCCAAATACTCAAGGCTCTTCCATTCCGAAAACATCGCTCCCAAACTTGCGCGTCTTCGATTCAACGCATCTGCAACTGCGTTAACTTTACCAGGAGTATAGGCTATATCAAAATCCAATGATGTCAGAAACTCTAACCATCATTGCTGCCGAAGATTCAAATCCTTTTGGGAGAAAAGATACTTTAACGACTTGTGATCTATAAACAACTCGAATCAGACTCCCAACAGGTAATGTCTCCACATCTTCAGAGAAAACACAATCGCCGCCAACTCCAAATCATGAGTTGGGTAATTCTTCTCATGCGGCTTCAGTTGTCGACTCGTGTAGGCCACAACCTTATCCTTTTGCATTATTATTGCTCCAAGTCCAGTACAACATGCATCGGTGTATACCACCATCTTCGGTGTATACCACCATCTCTTCATTCCCTCTCGGAATGGTCAACAAAGGTGCACTCGTCAATCTCTCCTTCAGGATTTCGAACGCTTGTTCACACTTCGCATCCCATGTGAACACTTGGCTCTTCTTCATCAATCCTGTCAACGGTGCAGCTATCTTGGAGAAATCCTTGATAAACCATTGGTAATATCCTGCCAACCCAAGAAAACTCCGAACATCCGTTGCATTCTTAGGTCGGTCCCAGTCCTGGATTGTTGCAATTTTAGCGGGGTCAACCGCTATCCCTTTTCCGGAAACTACATGGCCTAAGAATCTCACCTCCTCCTTCCAAAAGTGATACTTCGAGAACTTAGCTTTCAACTGATGCTTTCGCAAGATCTCTAACACAACTCTCAAGTGTTTCTTGTGCTCTTCCTCATTCCTGGAGTAAACCAGAATATCATCTACGAACACAAGCACAAACTTATTCAACTGATCTCTGAACACTCTATTCACAAGATCCACAAAGTATGTTGGCACGTTAGTCAACCCGAATGGCATCACCAACCACACGAAGAATCCAGATGGTGTCCTATAAGCAGTTTTTTGCACACTACCCTTAGCCACCCTCAACTGGTGAAATCCCGTTGCCAAATCCATCTAAAAAAAATACTTTAGCTTCGTGAAGCTGATCGAAAAAGTCATCAATCATTGGCAACAGATACTTATTCTTCTTAGTCACCATGTTCAGCTTACGATAGTCCACACACAATCTTAACGAGCCATCTACCTTGGTTGCAAACACGACCGGTGCACCCCATTCAGAAGCACTTCTCCAAATGAATCCCTTCCTTAGAAGGTCACGAACTAGCACCTCCAACTCTCACTGTTCCTTAGGTGCCATCCGCCTAAGAGGCATAACGATTGGTCTAACACCCTCGACCAAATCAATCCTAAACTCGATCTCTCGATGCGGCGGCAAAACTTTGACATCGTCAAAGACATCCTCGTACTCATTTGCGATCAACGCAGATGACAAGTCTTCTTGTGGAATCACAAGCGAATATAGATAGCTAACGAAGACACCCTATTCGCACTTAAACTTTATCAACACCTTTCACCCTTCCACGTTCCCGACTCTCACCCCTAGCTTCTTGCAATTCACCCTTGCTGCATATCTCTTGAGCCAATCCATACCCAAGATGATCCCAAACCCAGCGAAGATAAGAACAAAGCAATCACACATGAAAGAGTAACCATGACTCGACAACACTAGACCACGACAAATCATGCAAAGGTTTGACAAACCCCCAACTGGATTAGTTACTACGAAAGGTCTATCACATATCTCGGGTTCCAAACCCAAGCGGCACACAAGCTCATTGCAAATGAATGAATGTGATGCTCCAGTATCAAATGAAACTCGAACTGAAACACCAAGAATAGAAAGAGTACCTTGCACCACAACACCCTTTCCCTTCTCCTCTGTAGTAGGATCCCTCGAAGATAATGGCACTGCCCCCAAAGCATAAGCCTTAACCACTTGCTTCTGTTTGGCTGATTCTGGACAATCTTTTTTCTCATGTCCTGGCTTCCCACACTTGAAGCACTTCTTCTCAGCTTTAGGATTCTTGCATCCACTAGCAAAATGGCCCTTCTTCCAACAATTGAAGCAAGTAACTTCTCCCTTCTGCTTCTTTTGGCCATCCTTTCCTTTTTGTTATTGTTGCTTCCTTTTCTTATTATTACCACCCTGCTGTGGCTTCTGTTCCTCCTTAGGTGCAACAACAGACATCTTCTTAGGGAACAGACTTTCATTCCTCAAAGCCTTCTCGACGATCTTCTCAAATCTATCATCGAGGCGATCCATAAGCTGATCCCCAAGATATTCATCTAATCCCAAGACAAACTTCTCATTCTTTTGATAAGGAGTATCCACATATGAATGAGCATACTTCGACAAAGCCTCGAAGTCAGAAATATAGTCAAGAATTGGGCGACCATTCTGCTTAAGCTCCACGAATCTCTTAAACAGAACAGACTTCTGCACGGTGGAGATAAATTTTTCTTCAAATTTAGCTTGGAACAACTCCCATGAAATATCTTCTTCAGGGGGTCTCAAGTGTGACAGAGTTCCACCAGTCCATTGCTCTTTCCACTAACTGCCTTGATGCAAGCTTCTTCCTTATTGCATCGTCAATGCCCATGTCTTTGAAAATCCTGACACAAGTATCCATCCACGTCTGGACTTCTTCAACTGGCTCAGTGCCTTCGAACTGTTTTCCTTCCAATGAAGAAAAGTCTTTGCATATCTTTGCAAATTCTACAGCTCTAGGCACTTGGAATCCAACATCAACCGTGGTTGCCACTGGAGCGGGGTTCCTTCGAAGGCATGCTTCAATCATAGCTTCAAACATGGTCGGGTAGTCTTGTGCCCTGCCATTACCCCCTCCAGTAATAGCTTCCCTAGCAAGGTGTCTTGATGATCGTCTACTCATTCTAAATCTGCAATTTAGAATAATTAGCCACTTCCAATAAAAACTGCTAAAGAATACAACCGCTACTACTATATATGCTAATATATATAATAAGCCTCCAACTAAAATCAACAAGTATGTCTCTCATACGTGATTACGTCTTATAACTTTGGCCACAATCGTTTACCAAGGCTCTGATACCAAATGTGACGACCGCCCAAAGCCCCCACACTATACAAGATGAATAATGTGCTGAAAGGTGTGCCAGGCAGCTATGGACGATCATCAAGGTATGGTAGACAAACGAAACCTATCGTAAACTCACAGTGCAAGGATAAAATATAGTAGAACATATACAATAGGTAGTGATAGTGAAGTAGAAAACACTGAACTTTCATGACAACTAGAAAGTATTTCCCATACACGTGGATAACAACAATAGTGTTTGTACAATTTGCCTCACTACAACACTCAGAGAAATAGCAAACAGCGGAAACAAATACTAATAGTAATAGAACTAGTATGTGAGCCTCTTGCTCGTCATCGATCAACATCCTCGTCCTCACTAAAGCAGTACCTGCCACCTGTTACTCAGTCTGCCGATCCACAACCGGATGAACAATACAAGGTAATAAGAGAAAACATAAAACCTTGAGTCAGACAATAGTCTTAGTGAGCGATAAAACAGCTATCAAACTTCATCAATAAAGTATATGAGAATGGGTAAATAATCAACTAATCTACCCAGCTCCAGAGAAGAACTCTCAATTTCCTTCCCCATTACATGACAGTGATAGCCTTTACAACCCATACACCCAAAGGAATAACAATTCAGTCCCGACAACTAAAGCATCCATTCATATATGGCAAAGCAACTCAATCATGATCACAACATGCATTCAAACGTCCATGTATGACTCTGGCTATCACCGCCAACCTTGCTTTGGAATTTTCGTTATCGTATGACTGGTTAACAATTTGCCGTAAATTGTCAAGGACCACATACGACACCCTGGTTCTAGCAAAACTCCACATGCTATACTCAACACATGCTACACGCTATACTCAACACGTGTCTAGGCCATACAAGACGCCCAAGGTACTCGACCTACAATTGGTCTTTGGTTGTACCTCTGCTTTGAGTCCGCTAGAACCGATGACAACGATAATTCCTCGGACTTCTCCTCTCTAGTCATTATCAATTACGGCTATTAATTAACTTAGAACACCTTAGAAATGTCACTTCACATGAACTCAATACATCCTTGAGTTGTCTCCCCATTTGTTGCATATAATGAACAACAAACACATTTAAACACTTCCAAACTTCCTAATTGAATTCACTTTAAAGTCACGTTGTCACCGGAAGTGTCCGACCAGAAATAGCCGATCAGAAATGGCTGACCAGAATAGGCCGACCCCCTTTGGTTCGAACCAACTTATGTCCGACCCAACTTTGGTCCGACCCAACTGTAATCCGACCCAACTTCAGTCCGACCCAACTTTGGTCCAACCCAACTTCGGTCCAACCCAACTTTGGTCCGATCCAACTGCTGTCCGATCCAACTGCGGTCCGATCCAACTTCTGTCTGACCCAACTTTGGTCCAATCCAACTTTGGTCCAATCCAATTTTGGTTCGATCCAATTTTGGTCCGACCCAACTTCAGTCCGACCCAACTTTGGTCCGATCCAACTTTGGTTCGATCCAAAACCTGCATATTGCAATTCAACTCCGATTTCGACCAAAACTTCACCAAACGATAAATCCGATGAAACTAACTTATCCAATTCATCCAAAAGGATTACAAGTATGTTATGAAATCAACAATATCATCAATATAAAAATTCTATCCATGATAATGCCAAATTCACCAAAATCACCACAAATATGCATATAAACAAAAACTATAGATCAAACTTGCACATTCATATGAAATATCATAGAAATTACCTATCTAAACTTGCTAAATCAGATCCTAGGGAGATCTATATGAAAATGAACTTACCAATGCATAGATCTAAGGAAAACGCCTGAATTTGATGAAAAACATGATCTAGTACTCATACACTTTATTGAATCCATGAGAGAGATGTAATCCACTCACCAGTTCTCCAAAAAACGCTAAAATGAAAAATTATGAATCCGGACAGCGAGCAATTCGAACCAAACTCCTCGATCCGATGAATTCACCTTTGAAATGATGTAGACCTAGCCTCCAATGGTGTAGATCTATGATTTCCCTCCTTAGATTTGGATTTCTAATAGTGGAAAAGTGTTAGAGAAAGAAGGAGATCAATGCCTCCAAATGAGAGAATGGTAAAGTAAACCTTTTCTGTAACACACCATATTTTCTGTAAATATTAAAGTAACGAATTAAAGAATACTTAATTTTAAAAGTGGGAATTAAGCGAAACGGGTTACGCCATTGCGTTCAGCTCGGAATTCTGCTAGAAATAGAGTCCGGGTTTGCATAAATCGGACATTGTATGAAGAAGTTATAAGCCTTAGAAGTTTGTATGCATGTAGGGGAGAATATATATATATATTGGGTTCAGTACTTCAGAAATAGGTTCAGAAAGTCAAAAATGGGTTCGAAATTCAAAATCAGCCAAAAACAGGCTGGGCGGGAAAATTCCCGCCAGAGGGTGTCGACCCCCCTTAAGGGGTGTCAACCCCGTCATAGGAGTGTCGACCCCCCCCCCCCGATCTGGGTGAAATACTTTGTTTTGTATCTAACTGACAAGGCAGTGATGAATTTCTGAGTCATTAGGCTACGTGGCGACTTCTGATTGGCCTGATGACGCATTCTCTTGGACTGGATGGACCCTATGTTGATCTAAAGGCTCTTAATAATCCTAGACATCTATATATACACTATAACCCAACCCTAATTCTATTGCTCAAAGGCTATGGCGCCGTTATGCTATTCAACCCCAAACAAGCCTAGTCGTCATTCTTCAACCTAAATTCAAGAAGAAAATTAGAGAGCCTCAAATCAAATTAGAAGACTAGTTTTGCTACAACAACAATGATTCAATTATCTTTTCTTAATCCTAGCAATGTAAGTTCACGTTATTTTCAGATTTGAATACCTGATTGTAATCTTAACATGTAATAAAATGAATCGAAGTCTATGCCTGATTATAAGATAATCTTTTCAGATTTATCCCTATCCTTCTATTGAATCTATGTCTTTACATGCCTTAGAGGTTATTTTTATTGATTAAATCAGACCTATCTTTGTTGTACATCAGGTTTATAATCCTCTTTGGTTCGTGATGTTATTATTATGCATGCGATAATGATAGTATCAGTTTATTCAAGCATCTATCTTTGTTGGATCTAAATCTCTTGTATTAGGTCTGTTGCTACATGCCTATTCTTATTTCTATTTTTATTTTATGCTCCTTCTCTCTCTTTTCCCCTATTTCCCTTTTCTTTTATGAACCTGGGTTACCTTCAAACCTAGGCTGAAATCGCGAAGTACGAACGATTGGAATACGAGGAATATTTTGGGTAAATATTGGGCACAATGTATCCCGTGAAATAATTGGGCATAACATATTCAGTGAAATTGTTGGACATAATTTTTAACTTGTGATTTGGGGTATAAATGTTATTGTTGCGAACTTAGGGTAAATTGAAATATTAAATCTAGATTGGGTGGAAACTATAAATTGGAATATTAAATCTAGATTGGGCATAACTATTGGTTGGGACGCCAAGCATAATGTATATTGTGACTTTGGAGCATGACTGTTATTGCAAATTTAGGAAGATTGGGTGTAACCTAATTTTAGTAATAACTTGTAATTGAATTTGTTGGGCATAACTTGGGAATTGGAACATGACTAGTTTTGTGAATTTGGGATAATTAGCATATAAAATCTAGACTTGGACACGTATAGTACATATGTAAATTGGCTAAAGATGAACATGCCTAACCCGAGGTTAAATTGAGTTGCGATGTAAGACTGCCCAGAACTGCCCGGCACATCCAGCGACTACAACAATATAGATCTAATGTGAGAGGTTAGCGCATTAACCCCAAAACCTGAGGTTAGAATGAGTTTGCGGTAGAAGTCTACCCGGAACCGCCCGGCACATCCAACAACCACAAACAACAGTTCTAATATGAGAGGTTGAGGCATTAATGAATGAATTAATGCTAATGAATAGGCATGCTAAGAATGGTAGGGTTAAGTTAACACAAGAGGGTAACACTTAACCAATATATCATGATGTGTGATAGGGCAACACTTAATCAATGTAACATGACAAGTGGTAGGGTTAAGTAACACAAGAGGGCAACACTTAACCAATGTAACATGACAAGTGGTAGGGTTAATTTAACACAAGAGGGCAACACTTAACCAACGTAACATAAGTTAATGGGAAACACTTAACCAATATAACATGGTGAACGAATGGGGTTGAGCTAAGGGGAAACACTTAACCAATATAATATGATGAATGAACAGGGTTAAGTTAATAGAAAACACTTAACCAATTACAACATGATGAATGAGAAGGGTTAAGTTAATAAGAAACACTTAACCAACATGACATGAGGTGTGGATGGGTTAAGTTAACTTGAATGGATGGATAACACTTAGCCAATTTGGGGGGTACACGAATAGACCCTAGAAAATCCTAGTAACGGGGACCCATTTCAGCAGTAACCCACATAGATGTATCACGGTACCCTGAACTAGGCAGGGTAGGGCACGATTACTGGGCTGATTATAAGCGGTCAAAATAGCGGCAGGAGGTACGCCAGTGTAGGTTCCGATGGATTACGGGCATGCACGTACTCCAGAGTGAAAAAAGCAGGCACTGGGTACCAGTAGTTATACACTGTGCATCTTGAATCGTGTCGCGTTGTTATCAGAGGGATTGATACACCTTATGGTGGGACCAGCACAGGGTATCTACATGCAAGAGAGGGTCGATTGACATAGACACAAGGAAAATCAATACAAGTAGGGAGCCCATCGATAGGGTAGTAAGGGTACATCTAACATCTTCATGGCAATTGGGTTGATTGAAGTAAGATCCTCATACTAGCTGTACACCTGAAGGCTACCACAATTGCGGGGTTGGGATCACCTTATTATATAACATAGGATAATAGTTGGGACACTAGTAGGGAATACGAATCGTTCTATAAAAGACACTAGTTAGGATGCTAGTTGGGTGGTGTAGAGAAAATAGGAAATCAGAGAAAGAACCAAAGTGCATTCAGTGTATCTTACCTTGTCATATCTAACGATCATCATTTGTTGTCTTGCTATGCTTATTATCATGGTTATGACTGGTATCCAGTATATTCATGTCATGATGCTTTTACCAATTTACATGCTGAAAGTCGCTGGACTTACCAGGCTTTATGTCTGACTCTGTTTTGTTTCGCTCTCTTTTCTTTCGTTCTTCCCCCCCCCCCAAGGTTCATAGGGAGGGAATATTACCACTTAGCTCAGTTTTCGTTCCAAGCTCGAAGATAGACGATGTATTGCTTTGGACTCTCCTTTCCACGGCTAAGCTGGCTCATGCTTTATTGGGGAATATCATTGTCATTTCATGATTCTTTATTTTGTTAAACAAGACAGATTCTTTGTTGTAATGGGTATTGGTGTTTTGGTGTTGGAAAACAATCTTTGTATAAGCTATTTTACCAAGTTGTTGTTTTATCAATAAAGCAAAGTTTTATTTATTTTCCGCTATTTAAATTTTGTCTGTTTTGTAATTTATCTGTTCTATACACTTATGACGCTCCACTGAAGTTGATGCATTCCCTTTGTGAGTGACCTTAACGGAAGTGGGGTGTTACACGTGGTAACAGAGCTAAAGGTTACCAGAACAGATAAAAGATTTTTCCAAAGCATATTTTAAAAGGGGTGTTTTCTAAAACATGTTTTAAAGAAGAGTTTTTCAAGAGAAAAGTATTGTTTTTAAAAAGGCATATTCCCCAAAGCCATATGCACTATCTTTTGATTCTCTATTTGAATCTCTCCTTCCTTTCTTTTTGCCATAGTTTCATAGGCATACGACACATGTCGAGGGTGAAGTAGTGCCCAACCTCCATCTGTAGCCGCAGTAGTTTCACCTGCGGCTAATTTTCTTTCAAGCCTTATAGGTTGTCATGCGATGGAGGTAGCCTCGAGAAACTAGTCAACATGCTACACAAGGATAGTGAGGATGAGAATAAGGGAGTTTGGGCTAAGGAGCACAAGCCCAAGGATAAGAAGCTTGTTGATATGGCTTAATCCACGCAGAAGGAGAAAGGTGAAAAGAAAAAGGCCAAAATGAAAGAATCACAATCAATGGATTAGAGTATAAGAAGGGTGGAAGAAATAATAGATCCCGCGACAAGAGGAAGTGTATTTTCTGTGGTATAGCGGGTCATTCAATTGTAGGAAGAAGAAGACAGGTGGTTGTTTTCCGTATGGTGAAGCAGGGCATCTTATCAAGGATTGCCCGAAGGACAAGGGCAAAGGACGTAATCTTCTAGAGGGCAATTGCATGCTCTCACTGCTAGTGTACCTAAGAGAGGTAGGAACGTTTCTGTTGAAAGTTTAGTTTTTCTTTTCAATCATCATGTTAGAACTTTGTTTGGTTCTAGCGCTTCACATTCTTTTCTATCTACTTCCATAGTTGAGCCTCTGCACCTTAGTACTTGTATAGTAGAAGATCCCATTATTCTCTCAAATCCAATTGGTCGTTCAGCTCATTTATCTTTGGTTTGCAAGGATTTGAGAATAGCTATATTAAGTATCGAGTTTAAGTGTAATGCTTATGTTTTTTGTTTCATGGGCTATGGGTTGATTCTAGGCATGGATTGGTTAGCTAGTAATTGTGAAAGGAGAGTAGTTAGACTTTTGACTTTCCTTGGGAATACCCTCGAGATTTCGTGCGATCCTAAAGGATCAGTTCAGCTTAGCTACCTAGAATCATTTGATGCATTTATCGATGATTTGCGATCCGTTGGAGTAGTCCATGAGTACGCAAATGTTTTTGATTAAGTTAGGGGTTTGTCCCCTAAAACGCGAGATAGACTTCCGCATATATCTAGTTGACAATGCAAAGCCAGTTGCATTACCTGTACGACACGTGAATCCAAGGGAAAGGAAGGGCTCAGCGAGCAAGTTAAAGAGTTGCTTGAGAAGGGGTTTATTAGGCGAAGTATTTCTGAATGGGGTGCTCCAGTTGTAATGGCCCGAATTTCTGTACTCTTTGAGTCGACTAATAACACCATACGTCCAAGTCAAATTGCATAGAAATACGAATCATTATTAGAAAGAAGTTCGAGGATGAGGAATAGAAAGAAAGAAACATTAGAATAGAAGAAAACGAAGAACACAAGTCACACAGCGGAACGAATAAAATATATTATATAACATAACTTTTTGAAATACAAATCTGTAACTTTATATACGTACCATCATTAGAGCACAACAGTTATCTCTGGAACAGTTATAAACACCTGTTTCCAGATCCAACACAATACACAGCGGAAAATATGATAGTCTATAGCTAACTGATGAAGCCTCCTGCTTCGAGCTCCTCCAAGTGAATCTGAAAAAAAATACCGACTACTCGACTGCCCGTAAAAAATTGGGCACCCAAGAGTTTAGGGAAAACAAAACAAAATAAACTCTGGGTCAGTCATGGGACTGGTGTGAGTAAACTCCAACCATTGATTTAACTTTTAAAAATCCTTTCGAAAGAAAAGATAATCGTAAGACCGATCCACACATAAACACGGATGGTTTTTACCTTACGATAACCCAAAACATTTTGATATCAAAATGTGGTAATATTATAATAGTGTCTAAATCAAATAAGTAGAATCTAGCAGAACGCTTACATCTCACGCTCCATATATAATATCAAATCAAAAACCGCAGGGCTCTTATTGGAGATTGAATTTCCAACATGACAAGGTATGGTACCACCTCTCGGTAGTGTATCTCTAGAGGCGAATACAATGGGTTTAACGAGAACGTCTTGCAACTCGGCCCACACATGACTGACCACTCATTTCGCTTGAGTGTATCGAATGTATAACACCAACGGTTGGGATCAGCAACCGTTTCCCAAAAGGGACAGGATTGACAGATTAAAGAAGCAAATGGAATTTCTCTAGATAGGTGATTATACATCCTAATGGGAGCGACCCACATAGCCATGCTGTCTGCCCAATTTTTTTCAATTCCCAGTTGTGAGGCTTGAGGTTTGAATTGTCTTTCAGAACATCTGGCCACCATTCACTTTGAATGTCACATCGTCAGATCCATCGGCAATCATTAATTTATTTCCACAAAAATACTTAGATTGCTAGGCTAAAGAAGTTTCCCTTCTTTTCCACTAACTTTGTACGTTTGAAGGAATCAACGTACGTAATCCCTTTTGGAAATACTCTGCCAGACATTCGTCCATACAAGTTGTCCTGGGTCTAGACAAACCGAAAGCACCATTCTATTAATCCATCTTAGGCAATTTCTACCTAGGATTAACAGAACAGCCCTTGCATTTTACTCCGTCTTCAATTATCTTTAGCATAAGTTGATTCACAACGCTTATGCCAATACGGAGTAGTTTTCAGATATTAAATCTGATCCCGGTCTCTCCATATTGACAATGGAGGTAAAAATAAATCAAAACTTTGATAGTTGGTGATTTAACTATCAAAGAAAACATCCATACAAATCAACGGTCCTATTTCCAATTGGAAATCCTACCGATCACGCATCAAACAACACTGGGCCCCTTTTTAATTGAATTTCTTATCAAATTATTATTTCCAATTCCTGTTTCCCTATCTTTCGTATCCTTTTGAAGCTCGATTTCCCCTCTCGATTCTTTGAAAAACATTTCCAATATATAATTTCTTTATTCGAGAAAATATCTCTTATTCCAATTAGAAAACATTTCTATATATATTAACGAATCCTTATATTCTATATTCAGAAAATGTACCACATTAATATTGGAAAATATTTCCAAATTCCCTTTCTAAATTCCTCGTTGACCAATTCATTTCATTCTCTGTACGTAGAAAATATCTCTCATTTTATTTGGGAAAAAAATTCAAATTCTTTTAAATTAACGCGATGTTATAAAACATCGTTATTATCACTGAAAACATTAACCAATTATTAACTAACCATAATGCTAACCAATCCTCATTATCGAACCTTAACCATTTCTCCATCAATCATGAAGTCAATCAAGTTGGGGTATATTTACCTCTCAGACCTTAACTGAACAACATTCTCAACTTTGAAATAGTCAAAGCTCACAACTTTAAACCAAACATCGCTTACGCGACCTTCGGATCCAATCTATGAGCATGCTTCTTTCACGGAAAAACTTTGATTATAACGGTAGCGTTATAATCGCTGTCTCCAAATATTTGATTTATAAAACATTACTTTTAACAACAGTGTTACAATCGCTGTCTAGAATTATAGAACACTTGTTATAACAATAGCGTTAAGATCGTTGTTTAGAATTACAAAACATTTATTATAACGGCAGCGCTAAAATTGCTGTTTACAAACATTTGGTTTATATAAAAATATACTTGTACTTATTAATTCAATTAATAAGTAAATAAATAAATAATTAAATAACTAATTTGATCTTCATACTTAAAAATAGTATTTAAAACCCAAATTCTATTTATAATTTCTATTCAGAGTTTTTCACACAAATCTCATTCTTATGCCAATCATTTAAAACCTCTTTTAAAATTTTCTTTATAATTTGCTAAGTTCAAAGCCAATTCCCAATATTGGTTTCAAACCCGATTCCCGCTTTTCTATACAAATTCAACTTGAATTGTCCAACGCTAAATATTCTATTAAATTTATAAACATCGTTTAAAATAAACTTCTTGTTTATTTCATTTAAATAAGCTTCCATTACCAAGTCCATTCAAAATTTAATTAGTATTTTGGAAATAAATCCCCTTTTCGAAATCTCAGATTCTTTTTTTCTACATTTGAAAATATATTACGGTATTCAAAATACCAAATTTCTAGGGTTAGGGTAATTTAATATAGCACAATCAATCATAGTATACACATCACAATAAATAACAAACAGTAATATAAATTTTGAGGAATTCAGTTGTATCCCTCCAACCTGTTTCCCTGCATACACGGATTTTAATCAACATCAATAATATTATTTCACATCAATATGAAATATCAAAACTAATAATCGATCAACGATGTAATCATATCAACCATTTCAACCAATGTTATCAACTATTCAACCAATCAACCATCGCACAGCATAAAATTACTATAAATAAATTTAAAACTTGTTTATATAAACTATAAACAAAGCAGAGTTAGTGAGTTTACTCACCTTGGTTCGCAGCTGATGGGTCTACTGTCTATTTCATTTAGAATCGAACGAGCGTTTGATTTCTCTTTAAAATTCCAGTAGCTTAGTTTTCAGTCATGTTAGCTCCATAATGCAGATTGTGATTCCAACGGGACTGGTTTTATTAAATTACATTTACGAATGAATAGGTTATTATTACCGTAATGTTGAACATAAATTGAAAATATCTATAATACTAATTATTGTCATTAGTTTTTAATTAAATCAAGGATTAACCTGAATCATCCCCTTCTAATTCACGAATTTGCATGCGACCACCGATCAACACTTTCTTTTTCCCAGGTAACCTCACATCTCCTCTAAATAAAGCACACGGTTAAAATCTTATACGTTTTAAACTTAATATGTATGAAAATTAATAATATAATCAATAACTAAATCACCGTTTAGGCTGAACCACATCCTGCTCCTCGTTTATCTTCTCAACTTTTCTCTCCCGCTACAGTACTTCCCTAATCTTTCTTCTACAACGCCATTTGCAAGCTTGCAAAACTATTGTTTCACATTTTAGTGACTCCTAGTAGATGTGTTCCTCTCCCAGAAACATGCAGGCCATTACACCCCTCCACGTTGTGACTTTTCAACACCAAAGCATCCTTTCATAAAAAAAACTGTACCTATCCATCACTACTGCCGTGTTTTCCTTCTCATCACCCCCACCTCTTCAATCACCCAACACCAATGCAAACTCCATCAAAGTTTGATGATCAAACGACAGACCGCTCCATGCACTAACTCACCTTCCCTCAACAAGCAGCTCGAGATCCTTCCACATCCCGTCGGAACGGATGATGTAACAACCCAGAAATGCGAGCCAATTTAAAATTTTTATTTTGGCAATTTTAACGAATTTTGAATATTTAAAATGAATTATTTTAAATAATAGCGACGAGAAATTTATTTTGAATAGAATTAGAACGTATATATTTATAAACGTCGCCGTTAGAAAATAAATATTTATTTATAATTATAAAAGGAATTGAAAATGGCGTGGTAGTTCGATAATTCGATTTCAAACTTCAAATGAATGTACCGGGTGCAAAACATACCGTATTTTAGCGAAACTGAAAATATTTGAATCTATTTGATAATATCATTCCAACGAATCCGAAAAATTGAAATTTCATAGCGGGAATCAAAATATACGCCCAATTGAAAATTCAAAATAGTCGCCATGGAATTCAGACCCTTAAAAATGGGAATTTTGCAAACGACCTCGGATTTCGACGAAACCACTTTTGTTGGATCCGGGATGTCAAATTATTGCTAGATTCCAATTTTCATAATTTTTTTAAATCAATATGTGAGCGTGGCAAAGGAAAACGCGTTTGACCAGTTTTAGTTGATTTAAATCGACTGGAAAATGGTCATTTTTCAAATGGTCTCAGAATTTGACGAAATTAGTTTGTTAGGAACGTATCATCAATACGAAGTTAGAAAATATTTTTTGGGAATTTTTCGAGATAGTATGTGGCCCCGGTAAATTGAAATGTGCATTCAAATTCAATATATAGAGTTATATTTTGATTTTGACGAAAGCTGATCGAAACGATTGAATTAGCTTACGATACATATCACAATATGTTCGGAATGGGGGTAATTAGCTAGGGACGACAGTCGTTGGGCCTCGTTTGGTGTTCGAATTAAAAGTCAACCTTCATGGATCTAAAAATTAAAAATAAATAAAATAATATAAACATTTACAAAACCCCCCTTCTTTCTCTTCCCCGTCAGTTCATTTCAATCAAAATAAAAAAAATAAGGGAAGAGAGGGCAGATGCCCTCGTCGATGTCGCGCCCTCCCAAGGGCCAATCGCCGCCGTCTCCGGCCGACGCACCACCACCCGCGCCTCCCCTGAGCCACCGCGACCCTTCCCTCTTCTCCTCCTTACAAATCGACGCGCAGCCCCCCCCCCCGTTTCCCCCTTCCTCCGCCTTCTTTCCCCCTCCGTCCCTCCACTTCTCCTTCTGCCTTTCTTCCTCTCGCCTCTAACCAGGACGGCCACCTCAGCGACGCACCCCCCCTTCCCTTGCTCCAAAACCCGACACTTCCACCTCCCCCTTTCACAGGAAATAAAAAAAAGAGGTGAACTTTTTATGTATTTTAATTATTTATTTAGGTTAAATACATTTTATAGATTAAGCAAAATCAGTTTACAAAATACTGATATGAAAATGGGATGTTTGTTGAATATAAAAACACGATTTTTATAGTATGGATTTAAAATCATAAAAATTTGATTTTTATGTAGGAAGCTCTAAAATATAAATTCGATTTTTATTTGTTAAGAGAATTTATATATGTGTTATTGTTTAAAAAGATTGGATCTTTATTTTACATAAAGATTAGATTTTTATTTTACATAAAGAAGATATTTTTATTAAGTAAATAGAGAAATAAAAATTTGATTTTTATTTAGTGAATTGACATGAAAAAGATGTGATCTTTATAATATTTGTAGAGAAAGTTAGATTTTTATATAATGAAAAGTTTGATTTTTATATAAAGAAAAATCATATTTTTATTAGAGAGAAGTTTGATTTTTGTATAAAGAAAGGTTGGATTTTTATTAAGGAAAAAGACGATATTTTTAAAAGTGAAAAGATTATATCTTTCAAGTAGGAAAGATATGATTTTTATATAGTAGAGACTATAAAAATATTATTTTTATATAATAGGGATTATAAAAGTATGATTTTTATAAGATAGAGAATATAAAAATACGATTTTTATATTATTTAGATAAGTAAAAATGTGATTTTATATATGTAGTGAAATAAAAATTCAATCTTTATATTAGAAGTAGATATAAAAATATAATTTTTATATAGAGAATAGCGTGATAAAAATATAATCTTTATTATATGAACATCGATGTAAAAATAGAATTTTTATCTATATAGTAGCGGTGTCAAAATAGAATTTTTATATACATAGCAACAATATAAAAATGTGATTTTATATATGTAGTGAATACGGGCAACGAAAGTGACAAAAGGAGGGAACTACAAGATTTCCTACATTTGAAAAGTCGTGGCGTTTGGATTAGCTTGGGTGAGAACTTCTCACTTTAATTTTCTTTTCTAGTTTAAATTATATACTAGGATGCAGACGGTGCTTAGTAGCACCCGACACCCGTCGTCCACAGACCATGGACGGCTTGTATGCTTGTTTGATGTGTTGTGAAATTTGTTTGTGATGTTGATGTGAAATCGATAATATAGATTAATGTGTTGAAATAAATTAATTACCGTTAAAAATATAATTTTTAACGTGAATATGAATATAGTGAATGTGAATAAATAAATATTCATTTACAAACCGGACGGTTTGTTTATGTACACCTATTTGAAGGATATTGATTGGGATGATAAATTTTACACATCGCCCAACTGCACAAATAATATTCAGTGTTTGTTGATTTGAAACCCCACACGGGTGTTGGGATGATATTTGGTGTACACTAATCCCAATTATTTAATTGTATGTCGATCGATCGGTCGACAGACTGTGTAAGCGTTGATTATTTATATTTGATGCTTATGCAGTTGTGTGGTGCACTTTGGATGAAGTTGATTGTTTATCGTTGCTATTATATACATGTGTTGTATGGAATCCATATAATTAACATTATATGGTAATTGATTGGGCCTCATTCCAATTGGGAAAATAAAGAATATTAGAATATAAAAATAGTCATGTGTTGACGATATTTATGTGTTGAAACTATTTATGTGTTGAGTAAAATATTTTAACAATAAAATTTACATCTTCATCATATTTAAGATTAGAACCACTTTACAGTTGGAATCTGATTAAAAATCAAACGATAGATACCATAATTTTATAAAATATATTACATAACAAAAATAGTCGTGTGTTGACAGTACTCATGTGTTGAGATTAGTCATGTGTTGAAAGAAATATGGATTCATGTGTTGAATGGAATGAATATTCATTTGTTGAATAGAATAACGAATTTATTGAAATATATAAAGCCGTGTTGATTAGAGTTGCGCTATTTTGACGTGAACGATATTTATATCGAGTATATTCATTTTTATAATGAATATAGAAAAGGTAGTGATTTCAAAATATAATGTTTTGAAAATATTATCGTTTATATAGTAATGATATGAAATATTCAATTTTGATTTGAAATTGAGTATATAGTTGAAATGGTTTTGAAAACGAATTTAAAACGATTTATAAAATACGTTTTAAAAAGGAATCGATGAAGTATATATTATATATATAATATAATGGCCTGAATAGAACGCGCCGCGCTGCGGTAGTTCGTGAATTTCGACCATTGACTTCGAATGAACATTACGGGAGAACCGACCGTCGGATTCTCCTAAAACCAGAACCGTTGGGTTCGTATCAAAAAGAGCTTTCCAATCAATATTAGAAATTTGAAATCTAACGGTTGGATTTGGAATTATGTCCAAATCAAATTTGGAAAAGGTCACTGTAAGTGCAGTTCGATGGCCGTTGATGGAAATCGACTGTACGGGCCTTGATAAAATAATTAAAAATATCAATAATTTATGTAAAATCATAATATATGAATTGGAAAGAACTGGGATGAAAAATTCCACATTTGAAAAGAGAAAATTAGATTTTTATCGAAATGAACTAGTTTTGAACTAGAATTAAAATCAATTTATTTTTGAAATAAATAAATTGAATTTGAATTGGTTTTGAAAATAACCAGGATTTCCAATACGTGAATTGGAATGGATTTGAATCGAAATTGTCTTTGGAATATTTCGATGTTGGATTCCGTGATTATACAGATATTATTATGGGAATTTGAAAGATATATTCATATCGTTATTTCCAATACGATATTTGTTGGTTTCAGAATTTGATATTGAATATAAGCCGATATATTTTCTATTCAAAGCCTTGTATTTAATATCAAATGTGATTTGGGTTTGTCGTGGATCGTGTTTTAGGTGATATTGGTTCTTTAACCCAGTTAGCGACAGGATATTGATTTTTGAGAAGATTAAAACTAAGTGGAGTTTTAATGAATCTGTAATTAAATTGAAATGTAAATTGATAATTTAAATTACCAAAATTGGAAAGTGATCGTGAATGGAGTATCACCAGTTTTACTCCAAAGCGATAGTTAAATCTTTAATTAGATTTGAACGTGAAATGGTAATTAACTTTACCGATAACACCGTGGTGTTAGATATGGAGTATTACCAGTTTTGCTCCATGGGATGAATAGGTTGGGATTAGGAAATAAAATAAATAATTACTTCGGTGTGGTTCGCTAATCCCGACTAGTTTGGAAAACCATAATATGGTTTGAAATGATATCCAAAGGATGATTAAAGAATAAATTTAGAAGAATTTATCTTTGATCAAATTAATGGGAACCTTTCCCTAGGAATGTGAAAATTTGATTAAAAGAATATTCTAGATTGGAATGAGGCGTATGTTGTGTTTGTGTAACACGTGTTTATTATATACGCGGGTTATTTGGAAAGGCCGGGTTTATACCCATTCTGAATAACCGATTCGACGATAAGTCGAAGATGAAGACGGTGGTTGAAGACAGGAAGTCTTCACATCGTTTGGGTGATTACTGATGATCTTGATTGGGCTGTACACACAAGATGAGGGAATCAGTTGGTGATCGTCCAGACGTACTTGGAGATGGATGGATATGCGAGGAAAGTGCCTCCGGTTTCGTTCAGACCTAGAACGAACTTGTAAATGGATTGTGTGTCTGACATTGGATTTTATTCTGTGTTGATTGATCTCTATTAAATATACATCTGTTTGGCGGCGGAGAATTTATTCTCTTGCTTAACGCCCTTCTCTGAGATGTACGAGCTCAGAGGTTGTATATCGATGGACATCAGTCGCATGGAGTGAATTGCCAGTGTGGCACGCGTAAGTGGCAATTGATCAAGGCTTCTGTTGAAAAGCTAAGTCTTGTGGTTGGTGATCAAAGCATGGTCTGTGTGACGTAGCTTTGTGTATAACGTGAATTCGCGAGCCTCACACCTCGGTATGAGTCAAAAACGGGATATGGACCGTTGGGAGAACACGACGTTTCTTTCTAGCTATGGGTGATGTCAGTGACCTACCAGCCCTGACATTTATATACTTTTTACCTGTGTGGATGTTGGAATGTGAGGCGCCTCGGATGAGGCTCTGTTAGGACCGAGAAACGTGTGTTCAGGAATAACTAATCCTCCAAAGTTAGGTGAGGACCGGCCCAACCGATTCCAAGGATCATAGTGGGGTCCTGAGACATTTGCTAGAGTGTCTCGAATGGAGAGGAGCTTGCCCCTTGCCTCGACTCATGACGGAAATCCAATTTCCAATACGTGATATTGCGGTTTTAATTGTAGAACTAGTATGGCGACATGATATATGGTACCCATGTCGTCTATGATTGATATTTATGATTGAAATTGTTTTGACACTATACACTTATAATAGTATCAAATGATTTGTTTTAAATGTACTAAGCATGTTTGGCTATTATAAGGGAAAACCCTATCCTCCGGCTTGCGTTGCATTGTGTGATGGGACCTGGGTCTTATAATAGCTTCATTTTTCCAAAGAGCATTGCGCTGTTTTGCTATATGCACTAGTATTCTTGGGAGGAAACCTGTTCCATGTTATACGGCGTGGTCTCTTGAATTACTATCTTTTAAAGTAAAGTTTTAAATAACTGTTTTAGTTCTCACACCAGTCCCATGACTGACCTGGAGTTTATTGTTTTAACCTAAACTCTGGGTGCCTCTATTTTCCACACGGGCAGCTAGTAGTTTTGGTTTTGTAGATTTATATTCACAGGATCCTGATTTACAGCTGGAACGATGCTCGGAAAGCTCTGTATCCGTGTATTACTTTCAGTTGTGTTTTGTATTATTTTCCGTTGCGATGTTTTTAAATGTAATTTATTATATTCTCTGGTATTTGATGTATTTTATTCATTTATACTCTGTATATTCTTGTATCTGATGGAATTGTTGTAATAACAATGAAATGTTCTTCTATCTGCATTCTTTTGTGTGTTGTTCTCAAAGTATCCGCTCTTTCCTTAACGGGGAAGTTACGGGTCACTACAGTTGGTATCAGAGCTTTGGTTTACAGAGCTTGAGAACAAGACACATTAGAACCATACAAAAGAATTCATCAGATATTGGATTAGTAATATCCAATTAGAATGACTCGTTAGAGATATGATCAGTAGTATCCTAGAACGAGTGTGAAGAGTATGTTTTTTTTATAAAATAAAACAAATTTTGTTTTGAAATTTAAATCGTTTTATACGTATTTGAATATTTTATTTATTTTGAACTTGGACAATCCAATATATAAAGATTTTGCATATACGCGTCATGAACGTATATTCGAAGTTTTAATATACTGGATAGATATAGAATCACACTCTAGTCGCCCGGACATGATTCTGATGATGGCGCGCCATCACCAGTATTTATTTTCGTGTTTCGAAGGTGTGATAACTATGTATTTCCATTAGACTGGTGTGAGAACCAAAATATAAATAGATAGGTTTATTGTTGTGATTTGGCATCAAAAACATGATTTTTGCATATATATCAAAATTATGAATTTGAAACGTTAATCCACTAATTGATTGATGGTTGTGTTGTTTGTTTATTTGTTTGATAATTTTGAACCATTTAGCCTAACTGAACCGAATATTGAGCTGTATTGAAAATTGTTTGAAAATGCATGCATATACATGTACATACAGTGAACAGGTCATAGGAAGGAGGCTAGAGCAGAAGAATAAAATTTGTTTGCCCGACAAATAGGTACATGTTTACAATAATTTACTGTTTTGTTTGGGTGATGAGGATTTTATGAGCCGATTGGTTAGCCGCTTGGCTTTTTCTTTTTCTTTTTGAGATCAGAGGGCCTGTATGGCAATTTCGGGATTTTCCCGGTGCTCCCGGTGCAGTGGAGGTTATGCCGAAATTTTTCGGAAATTTAGGGTGTTAGCCAAATTTTTGAAAAATTTGAAAAGTTCTTAGAAACTGAAAAGTTGAAGAACTTAAGCCGTAAAGAAAATATTGGAAGTTGAGTTGATTTCTAAGACAACTTTCGGCTTCGTTCCTTTTCGAGGACGAAAAGTTTTAAGTCGGGGAGAATGTAACAACCCAGAAATGCGAGCCAATTTAAAAATTTTATTTTGGCAATTTTAACGAATTTTGAATATTTAAAATGAATTATTTTAAATAATAGCGACGAAAAATTTATTTTGAATAGAATTAGAATGTATATATTTATATACGTCGCCGTTAGAAAATAAATATTTATTTATAATTATAAAAGGAATTGAAAATGGCGTGGTAGTTCGATAATTCGATTTCAAACTTCAAATGAATGTACCGGGTGCAAAACAAACCGGATTTTAGCGAAACTGAAAATATTTGAATCTATTTGATAATATCTTTCCAACGAATCCAAAAAATTGAAATTTCATAGCGGGAATCAAAATATACGCCCAATTGAAAATTCAAAATAGTCGCTATGGAATTCAGACCCTTAAAAATGGGAATTTTGCAAACGACCTCGGATTTCGACGAAACCACTTTTGTTGGATCCGGGATGTCAAATTATTGCTAGATTCCAATTTTCATAATTTTTTTAAATCAATATGTGAGCGTGGCAAAGGAAAACGCGTTTGACCAGTTTTAGTTGATTTAAATCGACTGGAAAATGGTCATTTTTCAAATGGTCTCAGAATTTGACGAAATTAGTTTGTTAGGAACGTATCATCAATACGAAGTTAGAAAATATTTTTTGGGAATTTTTCGAGATAGTATGTGGCCCCGGTAAATTGAAATGTGCGTTCAAATTCAATATATAGAGTTATATTTTGATTTTGACGAAAGCTGATCGAAACGATTGAATTAGCTTACAATACATATCGCATTGTGTTCAGAATGGGGGTAATTAGCTAGGGACGACAGTCGTTGGGCCTCATTTGGTGTTCGAATTAAAAGTCAACCTTCATGGATCTAAAAATTAAAAATAAATAAAATAATATAAACATTTACAAAACCCCCCTTTTTTCTCTTCCCCGTCAGTTCATTTCAATCAAAATGAAAAAAATAAAAAAAAAATAAGGGAAGAGAGGGCAGATGCCCTCGTCGATGTCGCGCCCTCCCACGGGCCAATCGCCGCCGTCTCCGACCGACGCACCACCACCCGCGCCTCCCCTGAGCCACCGCGACCCTTCCCTCTTCTCCTCCTTACAAATCGACGCGCAGCCCCCCCCCCCCCCCCCCGTTTCCCCCTTCCTCCACCTTCTTTCCCCTTCCGTCCCTCCACTTCTCCTTCTGCCTTTCTTCCACTCGCCTCTAACCACGACGGCCACCTCAGCGACGCACCCCCCTTCCCTTGCTCCAAAACCCGACACTTCCACCTCCCCCTTTTGCAGGAAATAAAAAAAAGAGGTGAACTTTTTATGTATATTAATTATTTATTTAGGTTAAATACATTTTATAGATTAAGAAAAATCAGTTTACAAAATACTGATATGAAAATGGGATGTTTGTTGAATATAAAAACATGATTTTTATAGTATGGATTTAAAATCATAAAAATTTGATTTTTATGTAGGAAGCTCTAAAATAAAAATTTGATTTTTATTTGTTAAGAGAATTTATATATGTGTTATTGTTTAAAAAGATTGGATCTTTATTTTACATAAAGATTAGATTTTTATTTTACATAAAGAAGAGATTTTTATTAAGTAAATAGAGAAATAAAAATTTGATTTCTATTTAGTGAATTGACATGAAAAAGATGTGATCTTTATAATATTTGTAGAGAAAATTAGATTTTTATATAATGAAAAGTTTGATTTTTATATAAAGAAAAATCATATTTTTATTAGAGAGAAGTTTGATTTTTGTATAAAGAAAGGTTGGATTTTTATTAAGGAAAAAGACGATATTTTTAAAAGTGAAAAGATTATATCTTTGAAGTAGGAAAGATATGATTTTTATATAGTAGAGACTATAAAAATATTATTTTTATATAATAGGGATTATAAAAGTATGATTTTTATAAGATAGAGAATATAAAAATACGATTTTTATATTATTTAGATAAGTAAAAATGTGATTTTATATATGTAGTGAAATAAAAATTCAATCTTTATATTAGAAGTAGATATAAAAATATAATTTTTATATAGAGAATAGCGTGATAAAAATATAATCTTTATTATATGAACATCGATGTAAAAATAGAATTTTTATCTATATAGTAGCGGTGTCAAAATAGAATTTTTGTATACATAGCAACAATATAAAAATGTGATTTTATATATGTAGTGAATACGGGCAACGAAAGTGATAAAAGGCGGGAACTACAAGATTTCCTACATTTGGAGAGTCGTGGCATTTGGATTAGCTTGGGTGAGAACTTCTCACTTTAATTTTCTTTTCTAGTTTAAATTATATACTAGGATGCAGACGGTGCTTAGTAGCACCCGACACCCGTCGTCCACAGACCATGGACGGCTTGTATGCTTGTTTGATGTGTTGTGAAATTTGTTTGTGATGTTGATGTGAAATCGATAATATAGATTAATGTGTTGAAATAAATTAATTACCGTTAAAAATATAATTTTTAACGTGAATATGAATATAGTGAATGTGAATAAATAAATATTCATTTACAAACCGGACGGTTTGTTTATGTATACCTATTTGAAGGATATTGATTGGGATGATAAATTTTACATATCGCCCAACTGCACAAATATTATTCAGTGTTTGTTGATTTGAAACCCCACACGGGTGTTGGGATGATATTTGGCGTACACTAATCCCAATTATTTAATTGTATGTCGATCGATCGGTCGACAGACTGTGTAAGCGTTGATTATTTATATTTGATGCTTATGCAGCTGTGTGGTGCACTTTGGATGATGGTTGATTGTTTATCATTGCTATTATATACATGTGTTGTATGGAATCCATATAATTAACATTATATGGTAATTGATTGGGCCTCATTCCAATTGGGAAAATAAAGAATATTAGAATATAAAAATAGTCATGTGTTGAAACTATTTATGTGTTGAGTAAAATATTTTAACAATAAAATTTACGTCTTCATCATATTTAAGATTAGAACCACTTTACAGTTGGAATCTGATTAAAAATCAAACGATAGATACCATAATTTTATAAAATATATTACATAACAAATATAGTCGTGTGTTGACAGTACTCATGTGTTGAGATTAGTCATGTGTTGAAAGAAATATAGATTCATGTGTTGAATGGAATAAATATTCATTTGTTGAATAGAATAACGAATTTATTGAAATATATAAAGCCGTGTTGATTAGAGTTGCTCTATTTTGACGTGAACGATACTTATATCGAGTATATTCATTTTTATAATGAATATAGAAAAGGTAGTGATTTCAAAATATAATGTTTTGAAAATATTATCACTTATATAGTAATGATATGAAATATTCAATTTTGATTTGAAATTGAGTATAGAGTTGAAATGGTTTTGAAAACGAATTTAAAACGATTTATAAAATACATTTTAAAAAGGAATCGACGAAGTATATATTATAAATATTATATATATAATATAATGGCCTGAATAGAACGCGCCGCACTGCGGTAGTTCGTGAATTTCGACCATTGACTTCGAATGAACATTATGGGAGATCCGACCGTCGGATTCTCCTAAAACCGGAACCGTTGGGTTCGTATCGAAAAGAGCTTTCCAATCAATATTAGAAATTTGAAATCTAACGGTTGGATTTGGAATTATGTCCAAATCAAATTTGGAAAAGGTCGCTGTAAGTGCAGTTTGATGGCCGTTGATGGAAATCGACTGTACGGGCCTTGATAAAATTATTAAAAATATCAATAATTTATGTAAAATCATAATATATGAATTGGAAAGAACTGGGATGAAAATTCCACATTTGAAAAGAGAAAAATAGATTTTTATCGAAATGAACTAGTTTTGAACTAGTATTAAAATCAATTTATTTTTGAAATAAATAAATTGAATTTGAATTGATTTTGAAAATAACCAGGATTTCCAATACGTGAATTGGAATGGATTTGAATCGAAATTGTCTTTGGAATATTTCGATGTTGGATTCCGTGATTATACAGATATTGTTATGGGAATTTGAAAGATATATTCATATCGTTATTTCCAATACGATATTTGTTGGTTTCAGAATTTGATATTGAATATAAGCCGATATATTTTCTATTCAAAGCCTTGTATTTAATATCAAATGTGATTTGGGTTTGTCGTGGATCATGTTTTAGGTGACATTGGTTCTTTAACTTAGTTAAAGACAGGATATTGATTTTTGAGAAGATTAAAACTAAGTGGAGTTTTAATGAATCTGTAATTAAATTGAAATGTAAATTGATAATTTAAATTATCAAAATTGGAAAGTGATCGAGAATGGAGTATCACCAGTTTTACTCCAAAGCGATAGTTAAATCTTTAATTAGATTTGAGCGTGAAATGGTAATTAACTTTACCGATAACACCGTGGTGTTAGATATAGAGTGTTACCAGTTTTGCTCCATGGGATGAATAGGTTGGGATTGGGAAATAAAATAAATAATTACTTCGGTGTGGTTCGCTAATCCCGACTAGTTTGGGAAACCATAATACGGTTTGAAATGATATCCAAATGAAGATTAAAGAATAAATTTAGAAGAATTTATCTTTGATAAAATTAATGGGAACCTTTCCCTAGGAATTTGAAAATTTGATTAAAAGAATATTCTAGATTGGAATGAGGCGTATGTTGTGTTTGTGTAACACGTGTTTATTATATACACGGGTTATTTGGAAAGGTCGGGTTTATACCCATTCTGAATAACCGATTCGATGATAAGTCGAAGATGAAGACGGTGGTTGAAGACCGGAAGTCTTCACATCGTTTGGGTGATTACTGATGATCTTGATTGGGTTGTACACCCAAGATGAGGGAATCAGTTGGTGATCGTCCAGACGTACTTGGAGATGGATGGATATGCGAGGAAAGTGCCTCCGGTTTCGTTCAGACCCAGAACGAACTTGTAAATGGATTGTGTGTCTGACATTGGATTTTATTCTGTGTTGATTGATCTCTATTAAATGTACATCTGTTTGGTGGCGGAGAATTTATTCTCTTGCTTAACGCCCTTCTCTGAGATGTACGAGCTCAGAGGTTGTATATCGATGGACATCAGTCGCATGGAGTGAATTGCCAGTGTGGCACGCGTAAGTGGCAATTGATCAAGGCTTCTGTTGAAAAGCAAAGTCTTGTGGTTGATGATCAAAGCATGGTCTGTGTGACGTAGCTTTGTGTATAACGTGAATTCGCGAGCCTCACACCTCGGTATGAGTCAAAAACGGGATACGGACCGTTGGGAGAACACGACGTTGCTTTCTAGCTATGGGTGATGTCAGTGACCTACCAGCCCTGACATTTATATACTTTTTACCTGTGTGGATGTTGGAATGCGAGGCGCCTCGGATATAGGTCTGTTAGGACCAGGAAACATGTGTTCAGGAATAACTAATCCTCCAAAGTTAGGTGAGGACCGACCCAACCGATTCCAAGGATCATAGTGGGGTCCTGAGACATTTGCTAGAGTGTCTCGAACGGAGAGGAGCTTGCTCCTTGCCTCGACTCATGATGGAAATCTAATTTCCAATACGTGATATTGCGGTTTTAATTGTAGAACTAGTATGGCGACATGATATATGGTACCCATGCCGTCTATGATTGATATTTATGATTGAAATTGTTTTGACACTATACACTTATAATTGTGTCAAATGATTTGTTTTAAACGTACCAATCATGTTTGGCTATTATAAAGGAAAACCTTATCCTCCGGCTTGCGTTGCATTGTGTGATGGGACCTGGGTCTTATAATAGCTTCATTTTTCCAAAGAGCATTGCGCTGTTTTGCTATATGCACTAGTATTCTTGGGAGGAAACCCGTTCCGTGTTATACGGCGTGGTCCCTTGAATTACTATCTTTTAAAGTAAAGTTTTAAATAACTGTTTTAGTTCTCACACCAGTCCCATGACTGACCTGGAGTTTATTGTTTTAACCTAAACTCTGGGTGCCCCTATTTTCCACACGGGCAGCTAGTAGTTTTGGTTTTGCAGATTTATATTCACAGGATCCTGATTTACAGCTGGAACGATGCTCGGAAAGCTCTGTATCCGTGTATTACTTTCAGTTGTGTTTTGTATTATTTTCCATTGTGATGTTTTTAATTGTAATTTATTGTAATCTCTGGTATTTGATGTATTTTATTCATTTATACTCTGTATATTCTTGTATCTGATGGAATTGTTGTAATAACAATGAAATGTTCTTCTGTCTGCGTTCTTTTGTGTGTTGTTCTCAAAGTATCAGCTCTTTCCTTACCAGGGAAGTTACGGGTCACTACAGATGACATCACGACTATAGTTGTCCACAGAAACGTTTCGCCACTCCGAATAGCAAGAAGTAACGGGCTTCCCTCACGATTGCTCCAGTTGCTGAGACGCTCAGACTTAGACTCACGCTGGATTAAAGCTCGTACTCCAGAAACCGATCGCACTCAACGAAATGATATAAAATGGAAGAAACACGGGCTTACAAGCCCAACGAGATTTGTTTCAGAAATATTGGGATTCTTAAATGCACGAAATTGTTAGAAGAAAGAAGTACCAGCGTTTTTATGTGGAGTGATAGGGTGCAGGATGTTAATTTATAAATGGAGTAGCCTTGGTAGTCACGACTTATAAAAGATTGGGGAGCACGGTTCCTAGCAGCATGATGGTCACGTAAATAGAAGAGTAGGGTAGGTTCCATTTTTCTTCGTAGGTTCAGTGATCATGTGCGGTATTTATTTTTGAACAGAGAGGAGGGCATGTGCGTGATTTTCCATTCGTCCAGGGTCTCAATGTAGACAGTGATATCTCCCCGGCCGAGCATGTGCGTTCATTAATTTTGTACAGTGTAGTGTGATTCGAAAACCATGTTCAAAAAATTTGGAGAGATTTTTTTATTATGTCAGAGCTTGGCATGTCGATTAGGTGGTAGGCAAGGCATGTGATTGTAACAGTATAGGCATTTGTGTAATTAAATGTATATAGATACCGAAGTGTGTGCCATATTAGCTTTACAACTCGAAGTGTTCACTGGTAGAATGAGGACTTTCTTTCCCACAGGACCTCTTAAGAAAATGAACTAGTAGTAATCGATAGAAACATGTTTACTTCCTTAAAAAGTGTTCGTATTTCATTTTCTCTACTTTATTGATCGCTCTGGACAGAAATAAAAATATGATCGTGATAAGCAATATGCCATGATCCAAAAAAATATAATAATATCGGTAGTTTAACTTATATTATGAAACCCTAAAATATTGATATAGTTACTCCAAATAAAAAGTTGTATATTTAATTAATTAAAAATTACAGTAAAATTCTAAAAATTAAATTATAATTACGTCTCAAAGGGCTTGTCCAAATTTAAGACCAATATTTAAATATATTAAATAAACTGTTATGGTCTATATGCGATTCCATAGCGACTTTCTGAAAATTTTATTTGGACATAACTTTTTATTCCTGCTGTGAAATCTGGATTTTTCACATTCGTTGGAACGATATTTTCAAACAGATTCAAATATTTTTTAGTTTCGCTAAAATCCGATTTATTTTGAATCCTGTGCATTCATTTGAAATTTGAAATCGAATATTACGAACTACCGCGACCATTTCGAGCTCGTTTTAAATTATATTATAATTTATATGTTATAATGTCGTTTAATTAAATAAAATCCTATATATAATTCAAATAAAATATTTTAAAAAAATAAAATTTAAATATTCAGAATTCAACAGTTAAAAATCCGGGTCGTTACACCAGTAGTGTTCGCTACTAAGGCAGATGGTTCACTTCGCCTATGCGTGGATTATAGAGAATTAAACAAGCTGACTAAAGAAAATGGACACCTACTTCCAAGAATAGATGATTTATTTGATCAGCTTGTAGGTGTGTCTGTTTTCTCCCAACTAGAGGGTTTCATCAGCTAAGAGTAGCTGAGGACAGTATAGACAATACTGCTTTTAGTACCCCTGACGGTTTCTTTGAGTGGCTCGTCATGCCTTTCAGTTTGACGAATGCACCTTCTTATTTTGTTGACTTGATGAGTAGGGTGTTTAGGGAGTTCCTTAATAAGTTTGTAGTAGCCTTCATGGACGATATCTTGATTTTCTCAAAAAACGAGGAAGAACATGATTTGTATTTAAGAGAAGTCATGGATACACTTCGAGCACATCAACTTAAGGCGAAGTTCTCCAAAATGCCATTTTTGGAGAGAAGAATTAAGGTTTCTAGGACATGTGGTGTCCAAAGAAGGGATAGCAGTAGATCCTGCAAAAGTAGTTGCGGTGCAAGACTGGAAGGTCCTAAGGAATGCAACAGAAGTAAGAAGCTTTCTTGGACTAGCGGGCTAATATACGAAGTTCATTGAGAATTTTGCAAAGGTATTAGCCCCACTTACTGGATTAACGAAGAAGAATCTAACCTTTGCTCGGGGTATTGATTGTGATGTCGCTTTCCAACGATCGAAGAGGGCTCTTACAATGGTCCCAGTTTTGACTTTTACCTTACAGTAGTAAAACGTTTACGTTATACACGGATGCATGCGGCACGGGACTAGGCGCCATTTTGATGTAAGAAGGAAGGGTAAGGTCGTAGTGGATGCCTTAAGAAGAAAAAGGTTGACTTCAAGTCCTCTTTATGTGAAAAGGAAAAGTTCAGAATATATATCAACCTTTGATTTTAAAACCTTCGGTTAAGTTAGTAGTTGGCGTCACTAGGAGTAAGACCTACGCTTTTGGATCAAATAGGGACTTCGCAAAGAAAAGACTCTCAGATAGTTGACGCAATGGATAAGTTAAGTAGAGAAGAGACCTCTAATCACCTTAATAACTACACCTAGTAACATGGTTAGCATCTGTTTATTTTCAAGATATAGTTCTTCCACATGGAATACCCTCTAGTGAATTTTGGAAGACCTTTTGGAAGACCTTTTTAGCATGACACAGCAGAAGTTGTAGTGCCGAGTATACTTGAAGGAGAAGGGGTGGAGCGAGAGGTGATAGTGAAATGAGTTCCATTTCATATTTTGGAAACAGAAATTAAGAAGCTACGCAATCGTGAAGTTAAGACAGTTAGAGCACAATGGGGTGAAGCTAAAGAAGATGCGACTTAGAAGGCTGAAGACTAGATATGCGCATCATACCCTTTTTGAGGGTATATCCTTGATCCCTCTATTTCTGTAAAGTTTATTTGCATGCTTGTCTTTATCTTTTAAGTATATCCTCTCGGTTCTATCCTCGATCCTTAGGTAGAAGCCAATGGATGTAAACATGTGTTTGAGACATGTTATGTTTGATGGATGCAAGTGGATGTAAATGTTTGCTAGTGGTTGCTCGTGGATGCATATACACACACATTATGCACTAGATCGGCTCAGTCACTTTCATATTGCATATGCATATATGTATTTGTATATGGATTGAAACTTGATGTGTTATCATATGGATGTTGCAGTTGTATGAATGATTGGGCACTCATGTAGAAGTTATAAAATACGATTAGGAGTAATTGCATACATGATGGACTCATAGCACTGACATAATTCGCATTAAGCAGGTCAACTGAATCAGTAGACCACCTGATTTTGCATTAGATAAGGGCATGTACACACACTATGCATATGATCAGGAAAGCATTAGAAATCTTTTTAAAGACAATGAATGCCTGTGATTGACGGTTGAGTACATGGATGTTGGATGTTAGGATACATTCTTCTTAACTTAGAGATTACGGGGACGAAATCCTTTAAAGGATGGGAGAATATAACACGCCGTATTTTCTGTGAATGTTAAAGTAACGAATTAAAGAACACTTAATTTTAAAAGTGGGAACTAAGCGAAACGGGTTACGCCATTGCGTTCATCTCGGAATAATGCTTGAAATAGAGTCCGAGTTTGCGTAAATCGGACACTGTATGAAGAAGTTATAAGCATTAGAGTTTGTATACGTGTATGGGAGAACATATATATATTGGGTTCAGTACTTCAGAAATAGGTCCAGAAAGTCAAAAATGGGTTCGAAATTCAAAATCAGGCAAAAATAGGCTGGGCGGTAAAATTCCCGCCAGAGGGTGTCGACCCCCCCCCATAAGGGTGCCGACCCCCCCATAGCGGTGTCGATTCCCCCAGATCTGGATGAAATACTTCGTTTTGTATCTGGCTGATGAGGCAGTGACGAATTTCTGAGTCGTAGGGCTACGTGGCGACTTCTGATTGGCCTGATGACGCATTCTCTTGGACCGGATGGTTTGGATGGACCCTAAGTTGATCTAAAGGCTCTTAATAATCCTAGACATCTATATATACACTCATAACCCAACCCTAATTCTATTGCTCAAAGGCTATGGTGTCATCATGCTGTTCATCCCCAAACTAGCATACCCGTCATTCTTCAACCTAAATTCAAGAAGAAAATTAGAGAGCCTCAAATAAAATTAGAAGACTAGTTTTGCTACAACAACAACGATTCAATTATCTTTTCTTAATCCTAGCAATGCAAGTTCACGTTATTTTCAGATTTGAATACCTGATTGTAATCTTGACATGTAATAAAATGAATTAAAATCTATGCCTGATTGTAAGACAATCTTTTCAGATTTATCCCTATCCTATTGAATCTATGTCTTTACATGCCTTAGAGGTTATTTTTATTGATTAAATCAGGCATATCTTTGTTGTACATCAGGTTTATAATCCTCTTTGGTTCGTGATGTTGTTCTTATGCCAACGATAATGATTGTATCAGTTTATTCAAGAATCTATCTTTGTTGGATCTAAATCTCTTGTATTAGGTCTATTCTTACATGCCTATTCTTATGCCTATTCTTATTTTATGCTCCTTCTCTCTCTCTCTCTTCCCTTATTTCCTTTTTCTTTAATGAACCTGGGTTACCTTCGAACCTAGGCTGAAATCGAGAAATATGAATGATTGGAATACGGGGAATATTTTGGGTAAATATTAGGCACAATGTATTTGGTGAAATAATTGGGCATAACATATTCGGTGAAATTGTTGGACATAATTTGTAACTTGTGATTTGGGTATAAATGTTATTGTTGCGAACTTGGGGTAAATTGAAATATTAAATCTAGATTGGACGGAAACTGTAAATTGGAATATTAAATCTAAATTGGACATAACTATTGGTTGGGACGCCAAGCATAATGTATATGGCAATTTTGGGGCATGACTATTATTGCAAATTTAGGAAGAGTGGGTGTAACCTATTTTGAGTAATAACTTGTAATTGAATTTGTTGGGCATAACTTGGGAATCGAAACATGACTAGTTTTGTGAATTTGAGATAATTAGCACATAAAATCTAGACTTAGACATGTATAATAAATATGTAAATTGGCTAAAGATAAACGTGCCTAACCCGAGGTTAGATTGAGTTGCAGTGTAAGACTGCCTGGAACCGCCCGACACATCCAGCGACCGCAACAATATAGATCTAATGTGAGAGGTTAGCGCATTAAGCCCAAAACCTGAGGTTAGAATGAGTTTGCGGTAGAAGTCTACCCGGAACCGCCCGGCACATCCAGCAACCGCAAACAACAGTTCTAATGTGAGAGATTGAGGCATTAATGAATGAATTAATGCTAACGAACGGAAATGCTAAGAATGGTAGGGTTAAGTTTTTACAAGAGGGTAATACTTAACCAATATAACATGATGTGTAATAGGGCAACACTTAACCAATGTAACATGACAAGTGGTAGGGTTAAGTAACACAAGAGGGCAACACTTAACCAATGTAACATGACAAGTGGTAGGGTTAAGTTAACACAAGAGGGAAACACTTAACCAACGTAACATGATGAACGAGTGGGGTTAAGTTAATGGGAAACACTTAACCAATATAAAATGGTGAACGAATGGGGTTAAGCTAAGGGGAAACACTTAACCAATATAATATGATGAATGAACATGGTTAAGTTAATAGAAAAGACTTAACCAATGACAACATGATGAATGAGAGGGGTTAAGTTAATAAGAAACACTTAACCAATATGACATGACGTATGGATGGGTTAAGTTAAGCTGAATGGATGGATAACACTTAGCCAATTTGCAGGGGTATACGAATAGACCCTAGGAAACCCTAGTAACGGGGACTCATTTCAGCAGTAACCCACATAGATGTATCACGGTACCCTGAACTAGTCCGGATAAGGCACGATTACTGGGCTGATTATAAGCGGTCAAAATAGCGACAAGGGGGTACGCCAGTGTAGGTTCCGATGGATTACGGGCATGCATGTACTCCAGAGTGGAAAAAGCAGGCACTGGGTACCAGTAGTTATACACTTGCATCTTGAATCATGTCGCATTGTTATCAGAGGGATTGATACACCTTATGGTGGGACCAGCACAGGGTATCTACACGCAAGAGAGGGCCGATTGACACAGACACAAGGAAAATTAATACAAGTAGGGAGCCGATCGATAGGGTAGTAAGGGTACATCTAACATCTTCATGGAAATTGGGCTGATTGAGGTAACATCCTTATACTAGATGTACACCTAAAGGCTACCACAATTGCGGAGTTGGGATCACCTTATTATATAACATAGGACACTAGTTGGGGGCACTAGTAGGGAATACGAATCGTTCTATAAAAGACACTAGTTAGGATGCTAGTTGGGTGGTGCAGAGAAAATAGGAAATCAGAAAAAGAACCGAAGCGCATTCAGTGTATCTTACCTTGTCATATCTAACGATCATCATTTGTTGTCTTGCTACGCTTATTATCATGGTTAAGACTGGTATCCAGTTTTTCATGTCATGATGCTTTTACCTATTTACATGCTGAAAGTCACTGGACTTACCAGGCTTTATGTCGGACTCTGTTTTGTTTCGCTCTCTTTTCTTCCATTCCACCCCCACCCCCCGGTTCATAGGGAGAGAATATTACCACTTAGCTCAGTTTTCTTTCCAAGCTCGAAGATAGACGATGTATTGCTTTGGACTCTCCTTTCCACATCTATGGTTGGCTCATGCTTTATTGGGGTATATCATTGTCATTTCATGCTTCCTTATTTTGTTAAACAAGACAGATGCTTTGTTGTAATGGGTATTGGTGTTTTGGTGCTGGAAAACAATCTTTGCACAAGCTGTTTTACCAAGTTGTTGTTTTATCAATAAAGTAAAGTTTTATTTATTTTCCGCTGTTTAAATTTTGTCAGTTTTGTAATTTATATGTTCTATACACTTGTGACGCTCCACTGAAGTTAATGCATTCCCTTTGTGAGTGGCCTTAATGGATGTGAGGTGTTACATTTTCCATCCACTCTCACCCCCTATTTATAGGATTCCACCAGCCCACTATTGGGCCTCCCCAATTCAGCCCATTAGACTCTCTAAACCTGAACAGCCAACTGAAAAACCTTAAAATAGCGATTTCTCCCAAACCGCTGAGACAAATCATTAATGTAACCACTCTACGGAAAGGCAATCATCAATTTCTTTCCAATAGCACAGGTCTCACCCTCTGATTCGACCTGAGTCAAATGTTATTCCCTGTACAAGACTGATAGGGGGTAAATAGTCACAAAGAAAATAGGTCAAAATTATGGACATGTCTCACAACCCCATAAACAACATATTAAAAGATTAGAATGATCCAACCCTCAGGGAATAAAATAAGAATATTTTACGATCTTCCGATACGTAAAATGCGGCCTGTTACTATTATAGATAGTATGGAACACTCGGATACTTTATCTTGTGAATGAATGTTGTAGTTCTCCAAGATGACTAATAATTATACTTAGAAAATAATAGAATACATTCTCATATTTGAACTTCACTTACAAATGAAACCACTAATTTTTGTTCAGATTACAATTTCTTCTTCTTACTGCCTTGGAACTAATGAGGCTTCGATCGATGAAATCCTATTTAAATTATGTATAACATGAAACAATTAGAACTTCATCTTATGAATGAACGTTGCAGTTCTTAAAGGTTACTAATGGTTGTATTGGGAAAGTAGTAGGTTACATTTTTATATTTGAATTCCTTTTACACAGGAATCGTTTTTTTGTTGAAACTGCAATAACTTTTTCATATTGCCTCAAAATTGGGCAAGGCTCCAATTGATGAACTCCTACCTAAATTACAGACGGTATGGAATACTCAGATAACTCGTTTTGTGAATGAACTATATAGGTCTGCAAAGTGACTAACGATTGTATTCAAAAAATAAGAGACTAAATTCTTGTATTTGACATCTACCTACTCACGAAGTCAATGTAGAATTAAAAACAGAAAACAAATAGATAGGTCTTCAGAAAATCTCTATCTCTGGAAAATGAGATCTCAAAGCAGAAATATTCATTCTGACTCGAGCATAATGCAAAATTAAAGACTCGAGTCAAGACTAACATTATCATGTAATTGAATCAACTCAAGTGAAATGTTCAATGAAATGCATTAATAACTTAAAGGATGTTTGGTATTCACATACTCTAAGGATACATGCAATTAAATACATATAATATTATATATTATTATAATAGTGTATAATTAGTAAAGTAAAATATTAAATTAGTGTAAGAGGGGTTACATTTTTACTCTTACACCGTTTACAAGTATTGTAGCCTACATAGTACGGTAAATTCATCATACCGTTGTTATCAAAATGCACACCATAGAAAAAACACCAAATAAAAATCATTTGGGGCCCGATTAAGATAATATGACAGGGCACCGTGGCTATATCCAATGAAAGGATTTTACTGAATTGCGAACCCGGGCTAGTGGTAACGCATAGCCGCAACTACCGCCCACCTCATGCAACTATCCTATAAAGCAAAAGTGATCATATATTAATCACAAAGTAAAAGATATAATATTGAAGAAGTTTGTCTGATCAAAGGAGCGACCTTACTTGGTCAGAGTATGACTCTTTTTTTAGTCATCTTAATTATGACCCGAAGGTCAAGGCCATCCATTGTCGTTCTCTTACTTCATTCCAACAGCGTTTGCCAAACCATTCTATTTCATTCTAGATTCTCCACTACGTGCACAGTTGTTAAAGTGGTATCGGTATTGGCAAAGGATATGAAAACCGGTCTCTTCGACAATACAATCGCTTATTTTACATCGTGGTCATTACATTTGAAATCATATTTCAAAGTCGTAAACCGATTAATGTCAAGTATTAATTTTATTTATCAATTTCTCAAATCGATCCAATTATTCGATATCATTTCAAATTACAAATTCATATTTGCCAATCAACTCATTATCAAAATTTCGCATTCGATTTGGATTACGCGTCATAAATATCGTTATTCAATTTAATCTTGTTTCTATCATTTCGAACTTAGATTGCCTAGATTAGAAACAAGTACTTTTATTTTTAAGTAGTTAAATATAAAATAATGTATATAAAATAGTTAAGTTTGATATAAAATAGTTTAAGTAAAATAGAAAGGTTCAATAAAAACTAGTTTAAATAAAATAGTTAGGTTGGTATAAAATAGAGTGAATAAAATAAACAGGTTTGGTATAATTAGTTCAAACAAGATAGTTAAGCTTTATATATGAAATAGTTTGAAAAATATAGATAAATTACTATAAATAGTTCAAATAAAATAGTGGTAAATTATATATATATATATTAGTTTTGAAATAAATAATACTAATTTTAAGAAATAATCCTATCTAAATCAGTTAACCCCAATTTCAAAGTTAGACTTAACTTAATCTAGATTTCGGAGTTTAATTCAGTTTAACTTAACCCAAACGGTATAAACTTAAAATTTGGAATAAAGTGTTCAAATCAGATTATAACTCGAATTCCACTTTTAAATCCTTAACATCAATTTAGTTTGAGCTTGAATCCCAATTTCATTTCATTTCATTAGTTTTAAACTAATATTCAAATTTCCAAGTATTAAGTTTTATTACTAAAATCGATTCTTTAAAAGTTAACTTATCATTTGAACCATTAAACCATCTAAACTTAATAAAATTGTTATGTTGATGAAATAAAAAATTTAATAAATTTAACACAAACTGAATTTACTCTTTTCTAAATCCTTAATCAAACTTAAGTGTAACTTTTAGAACAACAAATCTAATAACTTTTATTTATCTTTTGAGTTAAATAAAATGATTCATCGAATCATTTAAGTCTTAACTAATAAAAATTTAAAATATTTTAAAACATAACTTTAGGTTCAAAAAATAAATTAAATATAAAAATCAATTTGATAAAATTAAACATACTTATAGAATTCTAAATTAATATTACGTCAAATAACAAATCCAATTTTAGAAAATCATGTTAATTTTTTTACATTCAATAAATTTTACTTAATTTCATACGTTCAAGTCAAAAGTATTTCAAATCTTAAAATCAAACTAGGATATTTAAATTAAATTTCATTCTTGCAGAACTTCAGAAAAAAAATATTTATTTACAACAAAGTCCGTATAAAATTTTCTATCTTATGGTCCAATGATATAGATATACATCATTTCAACCCGTTTTAAAATTTTGAATCATGAGTATATATCATTTCAATCCGCATCCCAAATCGATTCAAAATTTATTTCCTAAATCTATATAGTTAGGGGTGTAAATCGGTCGGACTGGACCGGACGGAAGTGTGTTCAGTTTCTATCCTAAAAAAATCGGACCGGACCAAATTTTTTCTCAGACAAATTTCGTTGTCCTAATTCGTGACCTAAATAAAATCGGTCAGACATGGACATATGCTTTTCGGACACGGACACGATCGGACTCGGTCGGACATGGCTATTTATGTAACATTTTGTATATTTTACTAGATTTTCTCTCAACTATACGCCGAATTACAAGTAATTCGGACGAATTCGAACGAACCCAGACCGGACATGATTTTTTTTTCGTCCAAATTTTGTTGTCCTAACTCATGTCCTAAATGAAAATCGGATGGACTCGGACGAACATATTTCGGTCATGGACACGAACGGACGTCGGACATTCGAACAAAATTTACAGCCCTATATATAGTTGTTCGGGTATGTACCGTTTCAACCCACAGTGATTTTTCCTAAATCTACAGGGAACATGTAGTGTGAGAACAAAATAAAAAGGAATACAACTTCACAGATATCACACTGCGGTCGGGACATAACAATCAATCCATAGCAATCATATCATGTCATTTATGTCATACGTGTGTGTGTTACATGTGCATGGATCATATATCAATTTTTCATTGATTTTTCTAATGTAATCGTAACATTCCATATGTCATTTCAAAGTTTTAATTCACTAAATCAAAATTCTAATCATGAGTGAGTAAACTCATCTTGATTTTGGATATTATCCAAGAGATTGGATTTAAACTAAAACCAAACGACATTTGATTTCAGCATAAATTCGAAAAGATACATAATTTCACTAATCCAATTCTGACATGTAGCTTATGTCAATACGAGTTCAATGGCTTTGATGGTGTTTGATTTCTATCTAGTATGAGCAAGTTATTCGATTTATAAATTTTGACTGTGTGTATATATATCAAACAATATAACTAATTTTAATTACCAATAATCTCGTTTCTTCTTCCTACTCCTTAGAACAACTTAAGCACCCATGAACTTCAATGCCGACTCCTTCTTCCACATTTATCCCTTCATTTCATAACAAAATCCAATCGAACAAATTGCAATGAAATTGTCTTTGAAACCCCTTCTTATTAAACACCGTCGGGTCACGCTCAATCCCATTGAAGCATCGCAACCTGTAGCTTAATTTTATAGTAGCAATGTCGCACAACCCTAGCACCTCATGCTACCGAACTTGCTTCAGACACTCTATGCCACTCCACGAATACCAATTCGCTTCGATTAGCCAAAAGATCACTAAAATAGCCTAGACTTGAAATGCTAAGATACATGCATTTATGGCACTAATGTCGAGGTCACCGGAGATATCGTGAGACCACTGGAATCCTCCCAAATGATGGCGATCATTAACTCAAATCGCAACCCTAACTCTATCGTTAGGAAGTCGATGGCAAACTTCATTTTTTAAGAGAGTTTCTCGATTGTTTTTCTGGTTTTATTCCAATTTCAAAGAGGCTTCGTATTCTTTAATTATGAATGAAATCTGGGCCTTTTTTTACAAAAGAGTAGAGATACGAGAAACAGAAGGAGAGGGACATGCGTAGTTATAATTCTGACTATCGAACATGTGTATTTGTTTTTTGTTTTTTTGCCATCTAATTTATCCTTTATATTTCTACTTTTATTTAAATATCCAAGACCTATATCCTTTTGGCAAATGAAAAGAAAGAAGGGAAGGAAATGAAGGAAGAGGAAAAGTGTAGGATCTAGATTAACCCTAGAGGGGGGAGGGGTGCATAGGGTTTATTGCAGTTTTGAGAAATATAAAAATATCACAGCTCAGATCACAACAATATAAATAAATGTAGAAAATAAATGACGCAGATTTTAACCAGCTTCAGCAAATCGCTGCCTACTGCTGCATTCTCCAAGGTTTCTACAAGAATTAAAACAATATCTACGCTTACAATTTCCTATAAACTCGCGACTCCCGCCCCCAACTGTTCTAATCCTACACTCAAAACCTTGCACTGATCTTTATCCCCAAGATCCAATTTTTCCGAATTACAAACCCGTAACTCGTAAACTCTAATTTAGAAAAAACTAGAAAACAAACAAAAATAAAATAGGTTAAAAATAACCGAAAAACAAAAAACCCCTATGTAAAAATAAATGGTCGGCCACCTTCACTTTGCTTTGCACTTGTGTTGGCTTCCCTTTTTCTTTGATGGCCAACATGTAAGAAATTAGGGATTTCTATCCTTCTTCCTAAACCACGGCGTTTAAAAAGGGTTGATTAATTCATGGTGCTTTTGATGATTTCGTTCTCTCTTTGGCCGTTCAATTTGGCTTTGTTTCAGATCTAAAACTTGTGAGTTTCTCTGATTTGATTTTCTTGATGCATTGAATGGATTGTTATGTTTTTGATGCCTCAATTGCCTGTGACAAGCGGTGTATAAATAGGGTGTCAAACCCTTTAACCTCTCTGATTTATTGTACTGATTTGGTCCTAATTTGTGCTTGATTCTTACTTGATTGCCCCCTTCTATTGTTGAACAAATTGTTGCCGTGAGTACCCATTTGAATTCTAGAAACACTTGATTGAATTTTATTTATAAATTTTTTATGTGATTTCCAGGAAACATTGATAAATGTAACACCCTACACTTTTCTGAGCCCAAATTTAAAAAAAATCGAAACTCGAACACATCCAAGCATGGAGCGTGTAAATCTGGTACCTGCAAATAAATGAGCATGAGCATAATCGGGGTACGATAAAATAACTCACATCAGAAACAAATAGGATACACTAGTATTAACTCAACTAACTACCTTTTTGAAAGTAAGTCACTTTGCCAATACCAAGCTTAAGAGAGAACGAGAGTCAAAAGCCAACCCTAAGAACCTTGAGAACCCGACCTTTTCTAGAAACCTAGGAGGTTGTAACGAGGAGGGGTCAGAGCAACAAGTTCAGGTGAACAATAAAAGCACAACACATATTACAATACACAGATATATCCCGTTTGGCTCAACCCAAGATATATGCCTACCAAGGCTAGTAATTCTAACCTAACCTTGTAAACATTTATGCACGACTCCAGCTACTCGTCCCAAGGTAGTACTCCCAATGATATCGATACCAAGTTAGAACATATATGCATTCATTTATGAAGCCTTTATATCATCATTAACCAATAATTTATCGATAAGTGAACTCCTAACCACAGAGTTTATTTATTTATAAGTGTACATGTTGCCACTTAATGCTTCACTATCGAATGATAGATATGGTGGATTCCTCTGATCGCTTAAGACCCTAGGCGGACCTATTGGTCATATAGTACCTCTCGATGATTTACTCAACATTATTATAAACTAGAGGGAACTAGATACAGGGACATACTAGCTAAGGCTTCTGTCATTCACGCATATAAACCCATGCCCCGCATAAGGTGAGAGATGGTACCTCATCGCTTAACACCAATATTTCCTATAGGTGGAATCTCGTTGTACCATCCAGCTGATCTTATTGGATAGTCTACTTAGATGTGTAATGCTTCCCGTAGGATAGGTAACCCTATAGAATTACCATACCGGACATTTTAAATTCCAGGTTTAGGTGGGATTCGCACACCATTTAAGACCCTTAACTGGATGACCTATTTCCAGGTGGACTCCTCGACCCATAGCCACTTAAGACCCAAGGGAGCGGGCTATATGCAAAGATTATCAAGCTCGTACTCAATTATCCTTTAATGCTTTCATTTATGGGAGGTGGGATACACAATCGCTTAATATTTTTTTATAGATGGATCTAACAACTTAAGATATTAATCCCAAGGCAGGCTACGTTATTTAGTTATTCCCATTTAGTTTCTCTTTACAAAAATACCATACGCACATGATTAATTATCGTCATGGGTTACTATGGTTAATGATGCTTCACCTCATTAATCTACGAAGTCAAATTCTAACTTTTAGTTATATGTTCTAGATTAACTAGTATAAATAAGGAAAGTTATATCCTTCTTAGCCTAGGATATTTATTTAATTATCTCCCTTATTGGACTTGGTATTTAAATGACAATTAATACCCATTAATCCCCTTTTTATTTCATTTATTTCTATTTCAATAAGGTTAGTGCCATTTATAACCATAACAGTCATATTTCCCTAAGGCATTAGTTTATCTTTTTAATACCATTTATTTCCATTGACTATTATTAATTTCACTTGTGAACCTAATGGTCATAATTTCCCTAAGACATCAATTAACAATGAAATATTCTTATTTTATCAGTCCCGAAATATCTATTTGTTGTACCCCAGCATACACTATTTAATTTATTAATTTATTGTATGTTATATACATATATATATATATATATGTGCACAAGACCTCTCACATTAAGGTAACCACATGCGGATGCGGGATTTGGCGGGTTGTTCCGGACAGACGTCTAACACAAGTAGAACTTAACCTCGTGTCTTAGTTGGTGCGGCTATCATTTAGTTCCCTAATTGGGGTTTACAACATTAATCCTAGACAATTTAGAAATTGTAACCATTAGGCTTAACTACCTAACAAAATTTGCTTTTCCCAATCAATGTCGGTTACAACAACTATTTATTTATTTATGGCCCTTTTTATAACAATCTATTATACTAATTACTACAACAGTCACAACAAATATATTCATTTAATATAGATTACATTTACACGTATAATTCCATAAAATGAATACCATTCAAAGATTCAAACATTCATTATAATGTATATTTCGTCGTTTACGTAGATTTAGACGGATAATGTATATATACTTATATTTATATTTTCGTGCAGTTAACGTAGTTATTTTATTTTGTTATATTTATCGTTAAATTTAATAATTTGGTTCAACTAATAACCAAACATTACTTTTTTGTATTCGTTCTTGCAATAAGGTTCTAATTCTTTCAAAAAGATCGTCAACTACAATTATTGTAATCTATGCCTGAATATTAGAATAAACACATCTCAAACCACAAAAAATATATGTTATGTTTGTTTCGGAATGATTGCTGTAAATTACGTACAAATATACATATGATTAAATTTATAAGCGAATTTACGTAACTTTTCCTTTTTTCTAATATTTGACATATTTCATATTGGTTTCAAAAAATGTCTTTTTAATTTAAAAGAAGAAAAAGGAATATTTACATTAACTAAGTTAAAACCCCAACAAAACTAACACAAACAAGTTTATACATTTTTAATCAAAATTTCATAATTTATCATCTAACACTGAAACTAGAGATCTGGATTAAAAACTACATCTTAACAGTTGTTTGTGAGACTGATTTCCCGACCTACAGTGATTCCAATAATCTCAAAACATTTTCAAATACAACTGTAGGCAATATGTAAAAAAAAGTAAGCCTACAAATAATATTATTCAAAACCACAAATATATACTTTCAGGGTTTTGATAACATTCGTAAGCAGATCTGATAGGCATCATTTCAGATTTTACAATATTATAAACCGATCTGATCAATGCTAGGCATATATTTAAGATCTAATAAAAACGAGATAATTAAGCTATTGTAACTTTGTATATAAATTTTCAGCTCACCTAAAAGCATCCAAATCTGAAATTTGAATAACATTTTGAGCCTATAATTCCCATATTCTTACAGATCTACAATTATTCTGGAAAGGGGAGGCTTTCAGATCTGTAGATTTGTAAGAAAATAGGAAAAGTGGGGAGAATTTGATGAAGAATAGCATAGCCATCAATTTATACCCTTTTCCACTTGAATTCGATTATCCCTTTCAAATCTATGTGATTTATGTTTGATTAAATGTATATGAATATAATTTTAATTCTGAAATTGATTTGAAAAGAAAGGGAAATGGCAAAGTTTTGCTGTTGCCTACATATTTATGTGAATGAGGCCTCACCCCATTATTTATATGAGTGGAATTGGCCATGAACCATTGGATTTGATAAAATAAACATTCGTCTCTTTATATAATATTATTTGCAAAACTAAACCATCTTAGCCTAGCCGTCACTGGGCACTTCAGACCCGAAGCGGTCGACCGCTCCCCTAAGGGTGTCGACCGCCCTTTGGCCGATTCACCTAGTGAGGGTTGATTATAAATGGTAAGATATATAATATTTATTCTATTTATTTGTTTCCATCCGTTTTTCGTATTTCGTCCGTAACTTTTTCAAACGGACTCCGTTCGCAAAATTCCAAACATGAAAGTTGACCGAAATACTGAGACGAACGCAACGTTAAGTTTCACGGTAAAATTACATTGTTCGCAGAAATTCCAATGTTTGAAATTTAATTAAATGACTAAGTAATTACCAAAATTCCGATTTTTTACCTTTTTCCCTCCTTAAAAGGAATTTCGTCCCGTAATTCTGACACCTACTTATCATATCCAACACAATAAATTTGTGTACATCTACTTTGCAACCATGTGCACAGTGTACATCATACATTTCGACCACAAAACATGTATGCACAATGATTCTAAATCGGATCTTCTACATATACGCATTGAATTTTTCTAAAACATGATGCAATACACCCTAAATATACTTGTAGTTCAATATGAATGCAATTTCGAAAACCCTTTTTCTTCCACAACCCTCGCGCGATTACGAACAAAAGTGTGAAACAACCAAATTTGCAACCAAACCCTACCATCCAAAACATCAACGCATCTAATTGCTTCCTATTTTTTTCTCCTAAACCAAAAAAGGAAATCAAAGAGAAGAATTTTAACGTTCTCTTCACTTATAAATATTCCATTTCCCATCCTACAGTGGAAATTTTACCTCAATTACCCAAAATACTCCAAAAAAATTCTATTTGTAGACTATAAAGGAGGCTCAAGACAAGCTCTAAGACGTAAAACAAGTTAATTGCAACTCACGCGTATCGTCGACAAGTTATTAAAACAACGTTTCCAAAGCAAAAACAACCTTTGCCTTTTTGTAGTTAATGTTTTTATCGCATCGTCGGTCCTATTGCATCACTAAAACGCGCATACACATCATCCAAACATCTTCCTTACACCTTTCATGTGACCAAAAATCAAAACTTCTCACAAAAAATAATTTCCGCTTTAAAACTTCTTATAAATTTCCTTTCAATATCGTTTCACTTTCCATATGAGATTCATATGGAAAATCAAAATTTTGATAACTTGCACTTTACGCCATTTAAACCGTCTATATAATGTAAAACAGATGTTTGAACATGTGAAACTACCGTACCCAAATTCTGCGTTCTCACGCAAACCAAAATAAAAGAAACTAATTATTGAAAAAAAATAAGAACGATAATTTTTTTTCAAACAACGTTTTCCAAAAGTTTCAAAAATGCGGAAACTTAGACGATTCAAGTTACATGTTGACGAAAAAGGAAGCCAGTAATGCAAAAAAGTGCAAACTGAAATCACACACAAAAAACGAAATAAATTTTAGCTTAATAAGGAATGGTGATTTATTTATGCCCATGACGAAAACAATGCAATACCAGTCCTTTGCTAAAATTTATCCAACAAGAATTTTATTCTTTCCAGCTTTAGGACAACTGTTAGTAAAATAAAAGAAATGAGATTTCATTCAAATGGATATGCGCGAATGATACAAATATTTTCAAACACAGGAATCCCATTATCATAAGTCATGCAATTTAAACAACACTAACACTTACAAACATGAATTTTCACAAAGCCAAGAACCAATTGCTGGAAATAGAAAAGAGCAAAGACGACAACAAAACAACAACACCGAAACTCCCAAAGCAACGGCCACACACAACGAGATATCTTGCTCCGCGACTAGAGCTCAAACCATTTTTATGACCTTAGGTTAATTATATTATGGTAGCAAAATGCTCAATCTCATGTTACAAACACTATTGGTGTTTTTGGAGGCTCCCACATCACCATCTATTATAAGAGAGAATTTGCAATGAAATAGAAACCTACCATAAAATTGCTTTTCCTGGACTTCCACTTAATATTGTCTAAAGACAAAATGGATAGGTGAAATTACAGAAAGTAACTCCATGAGGCCACACACGAGAACAACAAGCTGAATCAATTATGATACGACACTGAATGATGGTTACGCCATCGATCAAGCAAAAGATTAATTTTCGTATCATGAGATAAACCTAGTCATAACCTAGTATCTCTCAAACGATGTGCTAAATGGGTCACACATTTATATGGGCAGTTCGAACATAGATTATCAAACTCAAGGACCGACATTAAGAAAAAGAGATTTGCTGCAAAATGTCCAAAGTCAGTCAAAGAAAAGACCATTCAAATCTGCGTACAACACGGATGCCTCTAAAATCTAGTCAAGATTCTCCTCACAAAAACCATCCAAAGATAGCTAAATCTTCATCTCCGAAACAACGATCACCTTCATCAGAATCTATCCTAACAAGATATAACAAAGGCGGATGCAGCACAAACAACAACTTATTCTAAGATCTCAAAGAAAATCATTGGTGCGTCCAATTGCCATGATTATATTTCTTAGCCCTAAAGCGGTGAGACTTTTTCTCTTATTCCGATCCAACCAAATGATCTCTTCCTAAGGGTGAGACTTAAATGGTGCGAGTAAGATCAGATAGTGTAGTTAGTTATTATGGACTAAGAAATGGTCGGAGAGAAGAAACTGTATCTTAGAGTATTAATCGAGAGAGATCTAACGCGCATACAGGCGCGGAAAAAGAAGTGACGAGGCCACAACAAAGAGAAAGAAGATGGATAAGAATATGGTTCAACTATATGAGGAAGGAAGGGAGAAAGAAGGAAATTAATGGAGGGTAATTTGGGCGCAACTGGTTGAGTCATAGGTCCAAGTTGTACCAAAATTCATCAACAAGTTGACCACTCTAGATATAACGCTAAACGGTCAAATTTCAAATGGGCTTTGGGAAAAGGTTTAACCTTGACCTTATTAGGCCAGATTAAAATATTAATCGTCCCATGTCATCTTTAAAATTTGACACGACTCAAAAAAAAATTATCCTCATTACGGCAGAATCGAAGACTGCAGTCAAAACTCCAAACCAACTCCAAGGATTCAAGTAGTCCCAACAAAAGCTGCGACCACACACATCGAATGGACGAATTTCCAAAATAATTCATCTAGAAATCCATAATTAAATTAAAAGGGATTTTCCCCTTACATAGCTGACAATGAAATTAAACGATTCCAAATCAAATACCCCCAAAACAAGACGAAGGATTTTACTTAGCCTTTTCGAGCGAAAATTTTAAAACTTTTCAAAAATGGAATTTATTATAAACTAACGGTTTTGTATAAATCCAATTTATTGTTACTATTATTAATATTTATATTATTACGAATTGAAAAACCTTTTCATGTTAAAAAAAATTGGAACTTTAAAATCTTAGGTTATAATTGTGATACTTTAAATAAATCATCCAATATATATAAAAAAAGGGATACTAAAAATCACAAGGAATAAGTATTAATTATTTTCAATTTTTAGCAGCATACTCCTTGTCATTCATAATTCCCTTCTTCCTACTAATCAGATTATATTTATTAAAATCACACAAAACCCGAACAATTCTGAAACACGTATAGATTAAAACTTTAAAACCACATCTTCATGAAACATGTCTTTATATAAAACTTACGTCCTACCAAAAATAGCGACAAATATGGTTCAGCTACCCTCTCACTCCGTTTAAACCAACTCGTCCTCTCCACCTTTCTTCCTCACCCATCTCCACCACTTGATGGTTAAGAGCAAGAAACGGAAGGCGCGATTCAACCCAGGATCCCAATCCCTTAAATCCTGCACCAGATCTGGTCGTCGCTACAACCTGATTTCCTCCTCTATGCTCGAATTTTTACTGGAATCTTCCAATTCTGACTCATTGGAGTTTGCGCCAACGAACCCATAGTCTAACCCTGCTCCTATCAAATCCGTTGAAGTTATCAATCCAGCTGTTATGATAGCCACACTGTTAAGTGACATCCCGAAAGCACCCCAACTATCTACTGTAGCACCTGTCGTGATTGGCCCTACGCCTTTAACTTCGATGATCTCTGCAGCTAAAACTTCTTGGCCACCCAGTCAAGGTAATACTCTTAATCAAATGGTACTGGGTGACATAGCCAAAAGTGGTAATACTATAAAAGTGAATGTAAACTCTGAAACGGTATTCTCTGTTGATTGCTTTATTTGCATTATTGAGCCACCGATGGTCGATTTGAATTCGTCAGTATTGATTGTTACCATTGAGATTGGTGAGAATCCGGAGTGATCGCATGGTGCTCGATCAATTGCCAAGTCAAACTCAGTACCCTGGACCTCCCTTTTTGGCTCACTTCCGAAAATTGCTGGAGTTTATGAACCAATACACATCAACGTCCCTGATGCATAATCTGGTCCAGCTCCTCCTCATGAAATTCTAAATGAAACATATTACATTCATGCAGATGAGGAAAATGAAGCACGAAAGTTGACGTACTGTGACGGCAAGGAATTTCGCTCAGTCCGAACCAGTCGCTAAACCGATCCAGGCCGTTCGAAACGCCCTATCGTTTGAGAACACGACAAATCAGAACGCATATAAAAGAACATTTCATTGCTAGATTACAACAACGCATCAGAATACAAGAATATACAGAGTAAAAAGAATATTACACAGAAATATCAGAGATTTAAATTACATTTAAATACATAGCAGCGGAAAATAATACAATACACAACTAGAAGAGATATACGGATACAAAGCTTTCCGGATATCATTCCAGCTGTAAACCAGGATCCTGTGAATATAAATCTGCAAAACCAAAACTACTAGCTGCCCGTGTCGAAAATAGGGGCACCCAGAGTTTAGGTTAAAACAATAAACTCCAGGTCAGTCATGTGACTGGTGTGAGAACAAAAACAGTTATTAATCTTTATTTTTAAAGTCAGGTAAATCAAGGGACCACGCCGTATAACACGGAACGGGTTTCCTCCCAAGAACACCAGTGCATAAAACAACAGCGCAATGCTAAATAAAGAAAAATGAAGCTGTTATAAGACCCAGGTCCTATCACACAATGCAACGCAAGCCGGGGGATAGGGTTTTCCCTTATAACAGCCAAAGAATGCTTGATACGTTTAAAAACAAATCATTTGATACTATTATAAGTGCATAGTGTATAAAACAACTTCAAATCATAAGTATCAATCATAGGCGGCATGGGTACCATATATCATATCGCCATATATAGGTTTACAAATAAAACCGCAGATGTCACGTATTTGGAAATTGGATTTCCATCTATGAACCGAGGCAAAAGATAGTCCTCAACCGATTCGAGACAATCTAGCCCTTGTCTCAGGATCAGAACGCATCAAAACTTTAGATCGTCAGGGCCGGTCCACCGATGTGGATTATTATGCCTGAACAATACGTCTCTCCGCCCTTTGGGGCGTAAACGAGCCAACTAAATGACTCCATCGGTTCGAGAACGACCGATCAATCCGAGGCGCCTCGCAACAGCAACAACCACATAAGTCAAACTCGTCAGGGCGTGTAAAACCACTGACGCCACTTCTAGCTAGAAAGAAACGCATGCCCTCCCTGAGGTCCGTCTCCCGTTTTTGGTTCATACCGGTTGTGAAACACGCGAGGTAAACGTTACACAAAGCTACGCCACAAAGGCCGTGCTTTGATCATCACCACAAGACTTTGCTTTTCAACAGAAGCCTCGATCAATTGCCACTTAGGCATGCCACACAGGCAATTCACTCCATGCGTTTGATATCCATCAATATATAACCCCTGAGCTCGTACGTCTCAGAGAAGGGCGTTAAGCAAGAGAATAAATTCTCCGCCGCCAAACAGATATATATTTAATAGAGATCAATCACACGGACTGAAATCCAATGTCAGACACACAGTCCATTTACAAGTCCGTTCTGGGTCTGAACGAAACCGGAGGCACCTAGTACCCCGCATATCCATCGATCTCCAAGTACGTCTGGACGATCACTAACTGTTTCCATCTTCTTGGGTGTACAGCCCAATCAAGATCATCAGTAATTACCCAAACGACGTGAAGACCTCCGGTCTTCGACCATCGTCTTCATCTTCGACTTATCGTCGTATCAGTTATTCAGAATGGGATAAACTCGGTCTTTCCGAATAACTCGCGTATATTTTGAATAAGTGTTACACAAACACAACATACGCCTCATTCCAATTCATTAGTCACTAACCGTAAATTAATCAAGAGAATAATTTCCCAAATACTAACCCCGAAGGCCGAAACCAACATCAGATCAATATCCAGAAAACCATTCTGCTTAGCTAACCGACAGTTAGTTTCTGATTTCACATTCATAGGGAAAGGTTCCCATTAATTTTATCCAAGATAAATTTCTTGAATTTATTCTTCTTTTGAATTTCGATTCAACTAGTCGAGATTAACGAACCTTACCGAAGTAATCATTGGTTTTAATTTCCCAATCCCAACCTATTTATCCCATGAAGTAAAACTGGTAATACTTCATATCTAACACCACAGTGTTATCGGTAAATTCAATTACCATTTCACGTTCAAATCTAATTAAAGATTTAACTATCGCCTGGAGCAAAACTGATGATACTCCATTTCGATTATTTCAATCTAATTAAAGATTCATTAAAACTCCACTTAGTTTTAATCTTCGACTGGGTTAAAGAATCAGTGTCATTTAAAACACGGTTCACGATAAACCCAAAGTCACATTCATTAATTATCGGGTTAAAGAACGAGTGTTACTTAAAACACTGTTCACGATAAACCCAAAAATCAATATCAATTCAATTCCAATTAAATATTATTTAATTGGTACACTTCATTAAATCTAAATAAAAAGATTTAATCTTTTCTCAACTGGGTTCAAGAACAGTGTTAGTGAAGACACCATTCACGACAAACCCAAATCACATTTGATATCCAATATAAGGCTCTGAATAGAAAATATATCGGCTTATATTCAATATCAAATTCTACGATTAACAAATGTCGTATTGGAAATAACGATATAAATATCTACATCTTTCAAATTTCCATAACAACATCTGTATAATCCCGAATTCCAACATCGAAATATTCCGAAGACAATTTCGATTCAAATCCACTCCAATGCAATCATTGGAAATTTTGGTTATTTTCAAAACCATTTCAAATTCAATTTATTTATTTAAAAATAAATAGAATTATATTTCTAGTTCAAAACTAGTTCATTTCGATAAAAATCTATTTTTATCTTTTCAAATATGGAGTTTTTCATCCCAAATCTTCACAAATCATTTCTTATGATTTTACACAAATTATTACTATTTTTAATAATTTTATCAAGGCCCGTACAGTCGATTTCCATCAACGGCCATCGAACTGCACTTACAGCGACCTTTTTGAAATTTGATTTGGACGTAACTCCAAATCCAACCGTTAGATTTTGAATTTCTAATATTCGTTAGAAAGCTCTTTTCGATACGAACCCAACGGTTCCGGTTTTAGGAGAATCCGACGGTCGGATCTCCCGTAATGTCCGTTTGAAATCAATGGTCGAAATTCGCGAACTGCCGCGGCGCGGCGCGTTCTATTCAGGCCATTATATTATATATATAATATATATAATATATATTTCGTCGATTTCTATTTAAAACGAATTATATAAATAGTTTTAAATTCGTTTCAAAAGCAATTTCAACTTCCTTTTCAATTCAAATCAAAATTGAATTCTTCTTTATAAATTCGTTTTAAGTTTCATTTTTATTCAATTCAAATTTCAATTCAATTTGAATTCATTTCAATTCGTTTTCAATTCAATTTGAATTCGTTTCAACTCAATTCATTTCGAAATCGTTTTCAATTCAATTCATTTCGAAATCGTTATATATTCAATTCATTTCGAAATTGTTTTCAATTCATTTCGAAATCGTTTTCAAATCGATATAAATATCGTTCACGTCGAAATGGCGTCAATCTAATCAACACGGCTTCATATATTCCTATTTTCAAATATTCTATTTCAAATATTTCTTTTTCAAAATAGTCGTTATTATCAAAATATTTCGTTCAACACATGACCAATCTCAATGAATGAGTACTGTCAACACATGAACTTTTATTTTATAATGATAAAGATGTAAATTTTATTACTAAAATATTTCGTTCAACACATGACCAATCTCAATGAATGAGTACTGTCAACACATGAACTTTTATTTTATAATATTCTTTATTTTTCAAATTGGAATGAGGCCCAATCAATTACCATATAAAGTTAATTATATGGATTTCCATACAACACATGTATATAATAGCATTGAAAAATAATCAACCATCAACCAAAGTGCACTACACTGTATAAGCATCAAATATAGATATTCAACGCTTATAACAGCCTGTCAATCAATCGATCGACATATTTAATCAATCAGGATGAGTGAACTTCAAATTTCATCCTAACACCCGTGTGGGGTTTCAAACAATCAAACACATATTTTATTTGTGCAGTTGGGCGATGTGTAAAATTTATCGACCCAATCAATGTCCTTCAAACAGGTGTACATAAACAAACCGTCTGGTTTGTAAATGAATATTTATTCACATTCACGTTAAAAATTATATTTTTAACGACAAAACATTTTATTCCAACATATGAATTTCTATTCAGTTCATTCTTTAAATAAAATGATATTTTTATTTTTCTAACATATTTTAGAAAATTTCGGCGGCATAACGGCACGATACTAGAAACGGGACGAGGCCTAGCCTTATCCCCGGTCTAGTGAAGGCCCACGCCATTCACACATCAATCATATCAATTCATTTCACCACACAATTCAAACCAAATAATTTAACCAACTACACAACCAAACAATTTAACAAACAAGCCATCCATGGTCTGTGGATGACGGGTGTCAGGTGCTACTAAGCACCGTCTGCATCCTAGTATATATATATATATATATAACTAGAAAATTTAAATTGAAAGGTGAGAAGTTCTCACTTATAGCTATCCTAGCTCCACGGCACTTCATTGATAGAAATCTTCATCGCTATCGCATCTTCGTCATCTTCGTTGTCCGCTTTCACTACATATGTAAAAATCGAATTTTTTACTTCGCTATTCCATATATAAAAATCGAATTTTTATTTCAAAGTTCAATATATAAAAATCGAATTTTTATTTCAAAGTTCAATATATAAAAATCTCCCATTTTTAACACTTCAAAAATCTAATCTCTTCTATTTTAAAAATCAAATCTTTTTATGTTTTAAAAATCAAATCTTTTTATGTTTTAAAAATCAAATCTTTTTATGTTTTAAAATCTTAAAATAAAATCAGTTTTTATTTTTAAAACAAAAATCAGTTTTTGAAAACCTAAAAATCAGTTTTTTTTTCTTTAAACAAAATCAGTTTTTAAACTGTCAAAATAAAAACAGTATTTATCTTTAAAATAAAAACAGTAATAAAATATTAATAAAAAAAATAAAAAAAATGAAAACTTACAGCCGAGGGGGGGGTTCTTCCTGCGTCGGAGGAGGATGGTAGGGGGGAGCGCGAGTCAGCAGGGAGGAGGAAGGAAGAAGAGGGGGGCGGTGGTCCTAGGGCTCGCGGTGCTCGATTCGTGGAAGAGGGGAGGCTCGCTGATGAAGGTGGACGAAGTGGGAGCCTGGGCGGAGGCGTCGCGACTTCGATGGGGGAGGAGGAAGAGGGAGCGGTCGTGGGGGAAGCGGGATCCGCCGCCTTCATCTTTTTTTTTTTTTTCTGAACGATTCTCAGATGAATCGGGGGGGGGGGGCAGAGGGTAATAGGGGAAAGAAAGTTTCTTTTTTTTTATTTATTTATTTTATTTTTGAAAAAGTTGACTTTTACATACGACCTCTAAACGAGGCCCACCGCCTGTCGCCCATAGCGTTTCACCCCCATTCCGAACACAATGGGATATGTACCGCAAGCTGAATCGACCGTTTCGATCAGTTTCCGTTGAATTTACATTTAAATCACTATATTGAATTTTAAACGTACATTTCAAATTACCGGGGTCACATACTAACTAGAAAAATTCTCGAAAAATATTTTCTAGCTTCGTATTGACGATACGGTCCTAACAAAACTAATTTCATCGAATTCTGAGACCGTTTGAAAAATGGCCAATTTCCAGTCGATTAAAATCAACTGAAACTGGTCAAACGCGTTTTCTTTTGCCACGCTCACATATTGATTCGAAAAATTATGAAATTTGAAACCTAGCAATAACTTGACACTGCGGATCCAACAAAACTGGTTTCGTCGAAATCCGAGGTCGTTTGCAAAATGTCCATTTTTAAGGGCCTGAATTCCATAGCGACTATTCAGAATTTTCAACTGGACATATCTTTTAATTCCCGCTATGAAATTTCGATTTTTCGGATTCGTTGGAAAGATATCATCAATTAGATCCTAATGTTTTTGGTTTCCCTAAAATCCGGATTGTTTTGCACCCGGTACATTCATTTGAAGTTTGAAATCAAATTATCGAACTACCGCGCCATTTTCAATTCTATTTATAATTATATATAAATATTTATATTCTAACGACGACGTATATAATATATACGTTCGAATTATATTAAAAATAAATTTTCTCGTCGATATTATTTAAAATAATTCATTTTAAATAATCAAAATTCGCTAAAATTGCCAAAACAAAAATTTTAAACTGGCCCAGAATTTCCGGGTTATTACACGTACCAAGTGGAAGTTGAAGGGCTAATTTTAGCAAAGGATAGAGATGATGAAAATAATAACGAGCAACTACTTTATGACTCGGTATGGAACATATTATATCTCTGTTCTTTGATTTGGACCTGGCTACCCATTTTGCTGAGGCCATGCAGGAAGTATCACCAGGTGATGCTGATGGGGGCTTGCCCCTATTAGCACTTAGTATTCTTATCATTGCAGTCAAGCTCTTGTGTATCTTTATATATGTAGTCTATCAGATAGCTAGCTCCTGTGTTGTATGCTAGTTTAGGTATGTGGTGGATGGACCACCTTAAAAACCAATAACTGATTGTCAACCAACATTCACCTGTAATTCTCTATATTTTTATTATTAATTATAATAATGGTGTTTGCGGTCACCTTAAAAACCAGTCGGCTCTGCCAAAAAAAATATTTGTCTTTATAAAATCATTTTTTGAAACCGAATTTCAAAAATTCGGGAATCCATTTTATTTTTCCAAATAGTTTTTAGAAATAAAATTCCCTCAAATACAAGGCCAAGAACTCAAATGAATATTTTCTATAAAGGAGTATCCGAAAATTTAGCGAAGTAATGAGTGAATTCACCTCATAATTATTTCCGAGTAGATACGACATATTAATATGGATTCCCCGTTTCAAGACCAAGAAAAAGGCCTTTGACTGGGACTACCAAACGAAACCAAAAACCAGAAATCTCGACTAGCTCGGTTGTAGCTAGATTTTTGTCTGATCTCCAAACTCAAATCAATGGAATCCGCCATATGCCATCCTTATGCTCTTCACGATGAAATCGCCAACGTACTGTGGGACGTACTGTGGGATAAGACAGAGTTGGCCAAGAACCCGAACTCAACATTTTTCAACTCTTAGTCGCTTAAAGCCCATTCTATATAATTAGGCCTATGACTAATTCATCATCGAAATAAATTAAAATCGAGTAAGAAAGACGAAGAAAAACAGAAAAGAAAATTGAATTACATTTTCTCACTAGTCCTAATTTTACGAATTCCTCTAATAATTTTTTTTGACAAAAATCACAAACACCCCACACTTTTCTGAGCCCAAATTTTGACTAAATCGAAACTGGAACACATCCAAGCATGGAGCGTGTAAATATGGTACCTACAAATAAATGGGAATTAGCATAATCAGAGTACGAAAAAATAACTCACAGCGGAAACAAATAGGATAGACTAGTATTAACTTAAGTAACTACCTTTTTGAAAGTAAGTCACTTTGCAAATACCGAGCAAGAGAGAGAACGAGAATCGAAAGCCAAACTTAAACACTTGTGAGAACCCGAACTTCTCTAGAAACCTAGGGAGTTGTAATGAGGTGGGGTCATAACAACAAGTTCTAGTGAACTATAAAAGTACAACACATATTACAATACACAGATGTATCTCGTTTGGTTCAATCCAAGATATATGCCTACCAAGGCTAGTAATTCCAACCTAACCTCATAAACATCTACGCTTGATTCTAACTACCCTTCCCAAGGTAGTATTCCTAATGATGTCTCTACCAAGATAGAACGTTTACGCATTCATTTATGAAGCCTTTATATCATCATTAACCAATTATTAAACTGAGAATTGAACTATAACCACAGAGTTTATTTAAGTGTATACGCAGCCACTTAACGCCTCACTATCGAATGATAGATAGGGTGGATTTCTGTGATCACTTAAGACCCTAGGCGGACCTATTGGCCATCTAATACCTCTCGATGATTTACTCAACATTATTATAAACAAGAGGACACTAGCTACAGGGCCCTACTAGTTTAGGCTTCCGTCATCCATGCATAAAAACCCATTCCCTGCATAAGGCGTGAGATGATAGCTAATCGCTTAAGACCAATAGTTCATATTGGTGGAATCTTGTTGTACCATCTAGCTGACCTTATTGGATAATCTTCTTAGACGCTTAATACTTTTCGTAGGATAGGTAGCCCTATGGGATTACCATACCATACATTTTTAAATCTAGGTTTAGGTAGGATTCGCACACCATTTAAGACCCTTAACTAGATGACCTATACCCAGGTGGACTCCTCAACCCAAAGCCACTAAAGACCCGAGCAAGCGGACAATACGCGAAGATTATCAAGCTCGTGCTCAGTTAGCCTTTAATGCTTTCATTTATGGGAGGTGGGCTACACAACCGCTTAAGACCTTAATACCAAGGCTGGCTACGTTATTAGGTTATTGCTGTTTAGTTTCTCTTCATAGAAATACCATACACACATGATTAATTATCATCACGGGTTACTATGGTTAATGAAGCTTCAATGATTAACCTACCAAGCCCAATTCTAACTTTTAGTTATAAGTTCTAGATTAACTAGTATAAATAAGGAAAGTTATATCCTTCTTAGTCCTGAATATTTATTTAATTATCTTCTTTATTGGACTTGGTATTTAAATGGCAATTAATACCCTTTTTATTTCATTTATTTTTATTTTACTAGGGTTATTTCCATTTATAACCATAATGGTCATATTTCCCTAAAGCATCAATTTATCTTTTTAATACCATTTATTTCCATTGACTTAATTAATGTCACTTATGAACCTAATGGTTATAATATTCCTAAGACATCAATTAACAACGAAATATTCTTATTTTATCAGTCCTGAAATATCTATTTATTGTACCCCAGCAGACATTATTTAATTTATTAATTTTTGTATATTGTATATATATATATATGCACAAGACCTCTCACATTAAGCTGACCACTTGTAGATGTTGGATTGATCGTGTGGTCCCGAAAAGACTTCTACCACAAGTTGAACTTAACCTCGTGTCTTAGTGTGGTTATTATTTAGTTCCCTAATTGGGGTTTACAACAATAATCCTTGCCAATTTAGAAATTGTAACCATTAGGCTTAACTGTCTAATAAAAGTTGCTTTTCCCAATCAATGTAGGTTACAATAGCTATTTATTTATTTTATGGCCCTATTTATAGCAATCAATTACACTAATTACTACAACGGTTACCACAAATATATTCATTTAATATGGATTACATTTACATGTATAATTCCATAAAATGAATACCATTCAAAGATTCAAACATTCATTATAATGTATATTTCTTCATTTACGTAGATTTAGACGAATAATGTGTGTGTATATATATATATATATATATATATATATATATATTCGCACAGTTAGCGTAGTTATTTTCCTTTATTATATTTATCGTTAAGTTTAATAATTTGGTTCAACTAATAGCCAAACATTCCACTACACCAAATAGCCCATTTTGTAACACTTTTCCGCTTTGAAGTTATAACGGTAATAACCGTTACAATGTTCTAACGGATATTTCCGTTACTATAGGTTATCACAGTTATTACCGTTATTACTTTCAGCAATTTTGTAAATAATTTTAAGTTCATGGACACAGTTGTATTTTTGTACCTTGTGTTACTCCTCGCTTTTCTCGCCTTGGCATTGATATTTTATTTCCTCTTTCATACTACGGTATTGCCTCTTCAATTTGTTCTATCACCGCCTCTGCCGTTCTACCGTCGCCTCGCCATTCTACCGCCGCCTTTTTCTCTTGCCTCCTCCGCACTTTTTTGTTGCGTCCGTCGTTTAGTTTCCACCAATCTCTACGAAGACAAAGGAAGATTAGGGCTATCATTCTATTTCCACATTCGTCTGAAACCTAATTTTCGATTCCAAATTAGGTAAAAGCTCAAATTTAATTTTAACTCGTTTATTCCTACTGTTTTTGGTGATTGATTGGTAATTACCTCATATTAGTGTTGTCGTTCTATTTGATTGATAATACTTATTTATAAATGACTTAAGTTGTTGGAGCTTGTCTGGACTGTCCATAAATTATGATATTCTTGTGTGTTTCCTTGTTTCCTAGTCTGAATTATTATGTATGTTGATTATATTGCAAACCCAAGCTATATTTGTAACATTTTTTGCTATAACTTAGTATAATATAATGAGTTAGAATGAAAACTAACTGATATATATCGTTATTTTTTTTCGAACTGTGAACATTAAATTTAAATAATTAACTCTTCGGTAAAGTTTTAAGATTATAAAGTAACCTAAGAACCTGTTATTATTGAAAAATATATTTCTTTCTTTTGAAATGCCTGCTGATGTATGTAGCTGTATGAACTCAGTTTCCTTCTTATTTGCATAGTAAATCTTAATGTCTTGTTTTGTTAGATCTACAAAATTTTTGGATGATTAAAAAAATAAGGATAAGACGTACATCATAATGCTGGTCAATTTCCAGATTATTGTTGACATTTGGTATTATTTCGATAACATGATTAAATTGGGATTGTCAAGAAGTAAGAAATTTGAGTCTATATTGATTCTGACTTCTTTTTTGGCGGCATAAACACACATCTGTTAAGCAGTGAGATAAATCAGCGACAAAAATAGATTATCTTGACAAAACTTGGTAATCAAAATGATAAACTACCATCAAAATAACCAAGCTCCTAGGAACCAGACATATAATAGATAAAAATTTCAGTGCACAGAAAATATATATCTATAAGGCAAACAAAAGCAGGATAGCACCAATGTAGGCATAAGTACTTCGCAACAACGACTCTACTTATTATTGATATAGTTCTTTCCAGTAGCATTATATCTTTGGCAAAGTTTTTCCAGGGTAGCTTGTGTTTCTTGCATAGCATTCAACTTCGTATCCATGAACATTGCCTCATAATTATCACCATAGTTTTCAATTAATCGGCCAACGTAAACACGTTGCATATTAGTCAATGGTCGCAGAGTTGCGGCTTTACCATCCCTTCTCTTCGTCCCAAGACAAGCCCTTACATCATCGGTCTCATGATCACTTGAATCTTTTCCATGTTTAAAACCAGCAGAAATATTGAGCTTGTCACATAAAGATACTTCATGATACTGGTAACTTGAACATTATGTCAACAATAAATTATCATGAGGAAGTTATAAGTTTAGCATCAAGTTGAAAATGTTGACTATTAAGATTTTTGTAAAACCAAAATCAAAAAGCTTAAGCATTCTATTAGGTTGTCTTTCCTTTTGCCGTAAGTTGCCTGTATATTTTTACTTTGCTACTTAAATGGTTTTGCCTGCAACACTTACCCTTGTATTTGCAATATTTCCCAAGAAGATGAGTTGTGATTCCAATATAGTTATTGAATCTCTTATTTGTCCATTTATATAGAATTATTTTTGTTCTTGCTTCACAACAACCAAACACAATCAAGCTATTGATTTGTGTTTGCATACACGAAGCTTGAACAAAATGGTAGTGCAGTGCAAGATGCTACTAAGGCTATTGAAATTGATCCAAAATATTCGAAGGTGGATTCTTCTTTGAAATATTTATCTATTTATGTGGCTAGTTGTATGCCTTTTTGTTTTAACTTCGTATTCTTTCTGCTGCATACTTATGTTTAGTGTTACTTTTGGGGTGGAACAACATACCTAGCTATGGGAAAGGTCCAAGAACTCTAAATGATTTACAGTAGGTACGTTCAACCAAGTATTGTAAAAATTCAGCTAAGTTAATCAATTTTATAAAAGTTAATTAGTTTATAACAATAATGATTAACTAGTTTACATATTATTATTATTAATTTAGATTTATAAAACCTAAACAAATTATTAAAATCAACAAAGAATTGTAAAAGTTCAACTTATTAAACTATATAATGATTGTTAATGTGTCAAACTTCATATTATCCCCGTGTTTTAAAGTGTATTTTCATCTAATTTGAGGCCTTTACTTAAGGAAACACATTATGGTGGTTATCACAATTTAACGAGGCTAAGCTATAATCTTTAAACATATGCGAAACATTTAATGTAAGATCAGAATGTTGCTGTCATTGACAATCATCTTGAGTTATTTTTTTAATAATGTCAATTTTTTAATGTTATCAAATAAATATAAAGGAATATTAAGGTGGGAAAAGAGATCGAAATACAGGAATGAATAGATTGATCAATTGTAGTTGAGAGACAATCTGTTGATGTATCATTAACCTCGCTGGCAATTCTAAACTTTAGTTACACAATGTTCTGAACTGTTTAAAATTAAGATTAACATTTCTTGTGATATTACAGTTTTTAATCTCAGTAAAACTTTGCATTTAACAATTAATTCAAAGGAATGGCTATTTTATTCATGGAATTCAAGGAAAACTCCCTTATTTATACATATATGTATGTATTAAATATACATAAAATAGTACAGTATATTAAAAAAGTAACGTTGAGTCATTTATTGGTCGACTTCTAATTTCTGGAAAAAACATCTCTTCCTTTTAATCATTTTTCTTACTAGTTTTAAAGATGGAACCGGAAATTAATGAAGAAGAAAAACAAAACAATTTCAGTTTTGGTCCTAGACTTGGTTGCTGCCTATTCCTTTGAAAAACATGATTTTTTGATCTATATTTATTTCCTTAGATCAAGATGCTTATATAGCTAACCTGTATCGTAAAGATGACGGTTGATAAACTGTCATATGACGATGTTATTACACTTCCACTTTTCTTTATAATTCATATATAAGATGGAGATAAATTATGATGATGAAGCATTAAAGATCATAACCTCGTTGGCTACTCTAAACTTTAGTTACACTATGTTCTGAACCGTTAAGAATAATATTAATATTTCTTGCCATATTGCAGTTTTTAATGCCAATACTTGATTCATGTAATTGAAAAAAATACAATTTATTCAGCCTTTTCTTACAGGATATTAAATACTTTGCATCCTTAAGTTTAGGAATCCATTAATTTCATTTAGTGCCATAGATGGTCTTTATCCCTCAGTCCTTCAAAATAGATCGTCTTTATACTAAGAAATATTATCATATTTATATATTTAAGATCTAAAATATTTATCCTTGATGGAACTTTACATGTTTCATAAATAGTTATATGTATAGGTGTTATTTGCACGTACTAAAATAGTTCACCGAAGTTTCTAGATATATTAAATTCTTGCATGCTATTAAATTATGTTTTATGTATCAGGTATGCAAAATAATATTCAAGTGTAATGCTAGCGTATATAAATTAAAAGCTCGTCTTACAACACATTCAAAATCCACTTTTTGGTTAAATTTAGAAATATTAAACCTATTCTTCATCAAACTTAATTGTTTTTTTTTTAAAAAATTTGAGCATCTGATAGCCCTTGAAAACCTATCAATTTCATCGAACTTAATTGTTTCAGCACTGCAGTCCCCTTTTTAGTTGCATGCAATGCTAATTTTGGAAAATGATAGCCCTTGAAGCTTTGACTATGATTTTGAGTCCAAGTTGAAATGAGTTAACCACAGATTTATGATCTAATGCACAAAGTTGTATTTCGATTCAAATCTGGTTGGATATCATTTTCCATTTTAAGGGTAATGCGCTTAATTCTACAGGTTGGATATTCCTTATTTTTATTCTGCTGGAATTATTCAAATTTTGATTAGATTTTGGAAGTAATCATCCTCTGTAGCGTAAAAGAAAAACGGAAAGAGAGCAAAGAATCCTATGCTAGTGAGAACGATTGATGTGCGAAGACTATTAGAGAAACATGTATGTTTTTATATGGAAAAAGAAATGAGATGCATAAATGTAGGTGTGAACGGTTCATGTTATTTTTGCATCCATCTATTCATATAAACTACCAGTTTTCTTTCTAGATATTTGTGTCAATCGAGAAGGATTTAAAAATGAGACGACCCCGAGCCCCGTACTGACGGTGGCAAGGGTAATCTTTGGAATATAACACATAAACAGATAATAGCAGAACCGAAATAAATAAATACACCAGATAATGAACAAATAATACACTGGATAAACGCAATCATCATAGCTACACAGTATACAGGATCATACTTAATACAAATACAGTTCAGCTATACATAAATGTCTACAGCGGAAAACAAAACATAATATGTACAATAGGAGCTGAACAGCATAAAAAGAGATAAATGATAGAATCCATCTTCAGCTCCAGCTATCTAGAAAGAGCCAGATAAAACCTGAATACAAGGCTGCCCGTGTAGAAAAAGGGGGCACCCGAGTTTGCAAGTGAAACAGACTACGAGTCAGTCATGGGACTAGTATGAAAAATCTACTTAACACATTCATAATATGGCCAATCACAGGACCACGCCACTTTCGCGGAACGGGTTTACTCCATTGGATTGCTAGTGCTTTAAAACTAATAATTCTTTTAAAACATCGCAATGCTTTTTATAAAAATGAAGCCATTATAAGACTCAGTTCCCATCACACAATGCAACGCAAACCGGAGGATAGAGTTTTACCTTATAATGGCCAAAATATGCTTGATACGAATAAAACAAAAGAATTTGATATTATTACTAGTGTTTATATGTTTCAAAAACAATTTCAAATCATAAGTATCAATCATAAACGGCGTTAATGCCCCATACCACTATGTCGCCATATATAGGTATACAATCAAAACCGCACAGTCACGTATTTGGAAATTGGATTTCCGTCCTGAACCAAGGCAAAAGATAGTCCTTACCGAATTCGAGACAATCTAGCCCATGTCTCAGGCAAGTACTCAGTCAATCCTTTGGAGCGACAGGGCCGGTCCACCAATGTGGATTAAAATGCCTGAACACTACGTTTCCCCGCCCTTTGGGGCGTAAATGAGCCAACGAATGACTCCATCGGTCCCAGATCGACCGATATAACCGAGGCGCCTCGCAACAGCAACAACCACATAGGTGAAAATAGTATAAATGTCAGCCAGTTTAAGCATCGACACCACCTCTAACTAGAAGGAAACGCATGCCCTCCCTGAGGTCCTTCTCCCGTTTCTGGTTCATACCGGGGTGTGAGGCTCGCGAATTCACGTTATACACAAAGCTACGCCACACAGGCGGTGCTTTGATCATCACCACAAGACTTTGCTTTTCAACAGAAGCCCTGATCACTGCATCTTAGCATGCTACACAGGCAATTCATGCCATGTAACTGATGGCTATCAATCACACAGAATGAATTCCAATGTCAGACACACAGTCCATTTACATGTCCGTTCTAGGTCTGAACGAAACCGGAGGCACTATATACCTCGCAAACCCATCGATCTCCACGTACGTCTGGACGATCACCACTCATTATCCATATTTCGGGATGCCTCCCAATCAGGACATCAGTTATCATCCAACAGAGGTGAAAATCTCCGGTCTTCGACCACCGTCTTCATCTTCGATTTCTTATCGTCGATTCAGTTATTCAGAATGGGATAAACCCGGCCTTTCTGAGCAACTCGCGTGTGTAATTAAAAAGTGCTACACAAACACAACACACGCTTCATTTCAATTCATCAGTCACTAACCGTAAATCAGTAAGAGAACGATTTCCCAAATATTAACCCCGAAGGTCGAAACCAACATCAGATCAAAACTCAGGAAACCATTCGACTTAGCCAACCTTCAGTTAGTTTCTAAATTTCACATCCATATCATTTATAATATTTTATATTGATTTATCGCTATTTTTATTTATTTAAAATTAGCCAATTTATTTAAACGACGCTTCAGGCCATAACGCGGCCATGGCGCTGTTTTTCTTCAGATTTGTTTTACACGTATCTGAAAATCTAACCGTTGGATCTTCACAAAATTTACATCATTACAAAGATCTTTTCAAAACGAATCCAACGTTCCAGTTTTGGGAAAATCCGATGGTCGGACCTCCCGGTACAATCGTTTGAAGTTTCTATTTCAAAATACGAACTGCAGCTTCGTTATTCGATTTAATTTAATTATATATATATAATCGATTCTGGCGCTGTTTTTCTTTCGAGTTGAATTAAACATTCCAGACAATCCAACTGTTGGATCTTCACAAAGTTGGTGTCGTTGGAAAGATATTTCCAAAGCGAACCCAACGGTTTCGGTTTCGGGAAAATCCGATGGTCGGATCTCCCGCACTAATCGTTTGAAATCACGGTTTCAAAACACGAACTGCAGCTACGTTATTCGATTTAATTAAATTATGTTTATATATATATAATCGATTCTTCGATTTCAAAACCCTATTCTTTTCATACATTTGATAAAAATGATATTTTTATCCAACAGACTTCTATTTTAGCACTTCATTATTTTTAACAATTCATGTATATAATAAAAATGTGATTTTTATTGTAAAACGATTTATTTCAAAACATGACTATTTTATATTGTTCATATAGATGATAAAAATATGATTTTTATTATAAAACAATTTATTTTAAAACACGAATACCATTCAACACATGAATTTCTATTCAACACATGAAGGTTTTCTATTCAACTCACGAATATAGTTTCAACACATGAAAATAACTCTAACACATGAATATTATTCAAAATTTCGGCAGCATAACGGCAGGGTAGTTAAAACCGGGGCCGTCCCTAGTACGGCTCCTCGCTCTACCTTAAAGCCTCGCAGCTTTTGACAATGGGGATTTCATGCATCTAGTTCGCACGCAGGCGGCATGTATATTTTTTTCATTTCTACAAACTAATCCTATGTGGTTTCAACCAAATAATTCTCAACCACAAACGGGTATTTTTCAACCACAATCAATCAATTTCAACCACAAACAATTCTAATCAACCATTCGCTATCAATCAATTTTCACACCAATCACAACCAATAAATATCGTCCATGGTTTGTGGACGAGGGGCGTATATATATATATATATTTATTTATATAAGCATTTCACTTCTATTTCAACACATATATAATTTTTACAACGCATATATAACTTATACATCGACCGTACAACTTATACAACGCTCATACAGGTGATGTACAACGCTTATATAACTCATACATCGACTATATAATTTATATATCGTCGTTTTCCATATCATTTATAATTCAGAAATCTCACATTGGGTTCCACTCCACCAAAAATAGCAGAAGGCTCAGAAAAATATGCGATCACTTCTAGAATGTAGAAGACGTCCTCACGGTCCCGGTGTCTCTTGTTTCACTAAATTTCGACCATATAGCAAAAAGATATGATTTTTCTAAGTTAGCAACGCTTTTATTTGTCGAAATCAATTTAAATAAACCAAAGCCGTATACTTTTCAAACCTGTTCAAAACTAGGTTTCAGATTTTCAGCCAAACCGTTAATCGATGCGAGGATCGGGCTGCGCAGTGTCGAAGGCCTACGAGAGACGCACGTGCGCCGAGGAGGGAACCCAATTCGATCAACCCAGGTGGCGGTGGCGGCTCTTCAAAGGCGCCAACTTCAGGGACCCGTAACTCGACAAATACAACACGAGGATGGGCGAATCTGGGATGGATTTGAAGAGGAGCTCTAGAGCTTTAAAATGAATCAAGAATCACGATTTTTCATTGAGTGGTTGATGAGAAATCGAAGAGGGAAGGTTTGGATCATCTCCCGTCGTCGCCTGGGCTTAATCGGGGAAAGAGAATTTGTGTCCGTGATTTTTGATTGGCCCAGGGTTTTAATTTAATTTTTAATTTATTTAAATCCGAAAATACCCTTTTCTTATAGAACTCCAATCCAAACCCAACGACTATCGCCCCTAGCTAATTACCCCCATTCCGAACACAATGGGATATGTTTCATAGGCCCATTTGACTGTTTCAGTCAGTTTTTCTTCAAATTAAAATATAAAACATTCAATATTTGATTTGAACGTACATTTCAATTTGCCGGGGCCACATATTGATTCTAAAAATCCCAGAAAAATAAATCTAGCTATGTTTTGACGATACGGTCCCAACAAAACTAGTTTCATCGAATTCTGAGCCCGTTTGCAAAATGGCCCTTTTCTGGTCGATCCAATTTAACTATAATTGACCAAAACACGTTTTCCTTTGCCAAGCTCACATATTAACTTCAAAAATTATGAAATTTGAAACCTAGAAATAATTTGACATCTTGGATCCAACAAAAGTGGTTTCGTCGAATTCTGAGGTAGTTTGCAAAATGGCCATTTTCTGGTCGACCCAATTTAATAGAAATCGACCAAACACATTTTCCTTTGCCACGCTCACATACTAGCTTCAAAAATTATGAAGTTTGAAACCTTACAATAGTTTAACATCCCGGATCCAACAAAAGTGGTTTCGTCGAATTCTGAGGTCGTGTGCAAAATGGCCATTTTCACGGGCTATAAATATTCTATAACGACCTTTCTGAAAATTCATTTGGCCATAACTTTTGCTTCCCGCTATGAAACTTCGATTTTTCAGATTCCTTAGAAAGATATTCACTAACAGATTTAAATATTTTTGGTTTCACTCAAATTTGTTTTGTTTTGCACCCAATACAGTCAGGCGAAGTTTGAATTCAAATTTTGAAACTACCGCGCCATTTCAGGCCTTGTTTATAATTAGAATTAATTATATTCATTTTCAAATGTCGATTCAAACTTACTTTTCATCGTTATTATTTAAAATATTTATTTTAAATACTTAAAATCCACTAAAATAGCCAATTTAAAAATTTTAAATTTGTTCAGATTTTCCGGGTCGTTACAAAAAATATGAAGATGACTAAAGATATTGTAAACATATACATTATTGTAATTACAGTAACATTCACTGACAACAAAGTAAGTTTCTCACATATTAAGTAGCTTTTACCTTTTTCATTGTAGCTATGGCAAGACGATGGTATAATATATGTTAGTAAACATATTTTATTTCATATATAAGTTAGAAATTATTGTGTAAGATAGATAGAATACACCATGTAATGGCACTAGATTCAAAATCTTAACATCTCTTTGAACCTGAAAACAAGGTTTACCATTGTTATATCAATTAGTTATTTAATAGATAGGGGGAAGAGAACTAACCAACCGTATGCTGGAATAACATGCCACTAAGTAGAATTTACATTAAATATAGCTCAAAAGTTTCTAACGAACAAATCTAGAGTAAAGGTCCTCACATCATTTTTTTTCCTTTTGGTTTCCTGACTCATGATCTGATTCTTTCTGTTATCCTACATTAATTTTCTTTGCTCTTTCCATTAGAGAAGCACAAAAATGAATGTTGTTACTTCATCTTTGGTTTCATGGTACACGTGTTTGAGAACTCCGGCTTTGACCATAGGATCTGATTCTTTGTGCTAAAGTACTTTTTCTGGGTTATTGATGGACATATATAGCTTTTTAACAAATTTATGATTTTTTAAAAATCAACATATTTTCTAATAATTTCAAATATGAAGGATCATCATCTTTGACGTTATGCATTTTGAAATATTGTCATCTTTAGCATGATCGATTTTTAAATTTATGAATAACTATTAAAATTGATGATGACTTTTTTTTATAGTACTTATGTGATTCCATTACTAAATATAAGAACAAATATCATGATAATGTATTGATATATGACTTCATATGAACATGAGAGAATGCAATAAATTAAGATAATGATTGATATAATTTAAATTTTAATGTAAAAATAATTATAGAATTCTTTGCAATATGAACTTCATATCATGCTATATTCCATGTTAAATTAAAGAGTTGACTTAGGTTAATGCTGAAGTTCATTCAAGTGTAAAGCTATATCGGTTATACATTTCCTTATTTATTCCAGGTTAACGCTGAAAGTGAGATGAAAAATGGTTTGTCAAGTGATTATCTGCATATATAGGTTTTTTTAAAGAGATGACTTATTCTTTGCAATATGAACTTCATATCATGCTATATTCCATGTTTAATTAGAGAGTTGACTTAGGTTAATGCTGAAGTTCATTCAAGTGTAAAGCTAAGTTATACATTTCTTATTTATTCCAGGTTAACGCTGAAAGTGAGATGAAAAATGGTTTGTCAAGTGATTATCTGCATATATGGGAATTTTTTTTAAGAGATGACTTATTCTTGAATAAAGTTCAATATTCTTAGCCTCCGAGCAAGCATTGTGGAGGATTCAGGTAATTTTAGTAATATTTTATCATTTAGATATATATGAGTCTGACATGAAGATGAGTTAATGAGATACTCCATTTTTTTAATTGATCTACATCTTTATTCATATGTAATTTCATTTTTCCTTGCTTAGGATATATAACTTTTAGGATTATTTGCCTGTTCCATATGCCTCACTCAGCTTGGAGTTTTCTGATTAGAGGTATGGTTTTCTTTTGAATTTATTCTTCATCATCTTTGTTTTTTCTTCTTTTTTTGATTAATTAAGATCTCCAAACAATGAAAGTGAACAAGTATTCAGATGGTTGAAATCCTTTTATGAGTAGTTTACAAGCACATGAGGTATAATACCATTTTCCTTTTGTTTATTAAACTTTCATTATTATATGCCTGTAGAGTGGTACCACATTCATTACCCATCACATGCGATGACCTTTCTCTATTATTTCAATTTTTGATATCAAGTTGGTAGTAATCATAATATACTGAATTGTTGTTTTATTATTATTTAAAAGATGATGATTCTCACGATATAATAACTGAAGCTTTTTTAGTATTACATTTTTAATATTATATGACAAAAATAGTGTAAATTCTGCTATTAATTATACTTAAATTTCATATATACATCACTTATCCTTTCTTTGTTGGTTGTTTCTATCCACAATATTTGGAAACAGTAATTCTCGACTAAAATAAGGATGAAAAATATACTGTTTCTGAAGAACATATATTCGTATAAGAGGATGAGCAGTGAGAATCATGAAGCAGAGTGAAATTGAAACGACCCGAACTTCCCTGGTAAGGAAAGCACGGATTGAATTGAGAACAAGCCACATCAGAACACAGACAAAAGAACATTTCATTGCTTATTACAACTATTCCATCAGATTACAAGAATATACAGAGTATAAATCAATATTACACATTATAAAATATCATAGATTACAATACATTACATAGCAGCGGAAAATAATACAATACACACTAGAAGTAATACACGGATACAGAGCTTTCCGAGTATCGTTCCAACTGTAAATCAGGATCCTGTGCATATAAATCTGCAAAACCAAAACTACTAATTGCCCGTATCAAAATAAGGGCACCCAGAGTTTAGGTTGAAACAATAAACTCCAGGTCAGTCATGGGACTGGTGTGAGAATTAAAACAGTTATTTATCTTTATTTTAAAGTTAGGTAAATCAAGGGACCACGCCGTATAACACGGAACTGGTTTCCTCCCAAGAATACCAGTGCATAAAACAACAACGCAATTCTAAATAAAGAACAATGAAGCTATTATAAGACCCAGGTCCCATCACACAATGCAACGCAAGCCGGAGGATAGGGTTTTTACCTTATAATAGCCAAGAATGCTTGGTACGTGAAACTTCATGTTTTTAATTCTTAATCAGACTCTAACGGTAAATTAGTAAGAGAACTCTTCCCTAAGTATTAACCCCGAATGCCGAAACCAACATCAGACCAATACCCAGGAAACCACCCATCTTAGCTCGTTTCCAGTTAGTTTCTGATTTTATATACAATCATAAATATCATAGACGGCATAAGCGCCCCATCCCACTATGTCGCCATACTAGGCTGTACAATCAAAACCGCAATTGTCACGTATTGGAAATTGGATTTCCGTCTGTGAACCGAGACAAAGGATAGTCCTCTACCGATTCGAGACTGTCTAGTCCGAGTCTCAGGAACAGCCGCAACTGCACCATGGATCGTCAGGGCCGGTCCACATGGAGTGGATTATTATGCTTGAACAATACGTCTCCCCGTCCTATGGGGAGTAAATGAGCCAACGAATGACTCTATCGGCTTCACATAGTCACCGATATATCCGAGGCGCCTCGCAACAGTAACAACCACATAAGTCAAACTCGTCAGGGCGTGTCAAACCACCGACGCCACTTCTAACTAGAAGGAAACGCATGCCCTCCCTGATGTCCTCTCCCATTTCTGGTCCACTACCGGGGTGTGAGGCTCGCGAATCAATGTTACACAAAGCTATGCCACACAGGCTGTGCTTTGATCATCAACCACAAGACTTTGCTTTTCAACAGAAGCCTTGATCATATTGCCACTTAGGCATGCCACACAGGCAATTCACTCCATGCGTTTGATATCCATCAATATATAACCTCTGAGCTCGTACGTCTCAGAGAAGGGCGTTAAGCAAGAGAATAAATTCTCCGCCGTCAAACAGATATATATTTAATAGAAATCAGTCACACAGAATAAAATCCAATGTCAGACACATAGTCCATTTACAAGTCCATTCTGGGTCTGAACGAAGCCGGAGGCACCTAGTACCTCGCATATCCATCGATCTCCAAGTACGTCTGGACGATCAAAAACTGATTCCCTCCTCTTGGGTGTACGACCCAATCAAGATCATCAGTAATTATCCAACCGATGTGTTGGATCTAGATTAACCCTAGAGGGGGGTGAATAGGGTTTATCACAGTTTTTAACTGAATTGAAAAACTGACAGGATATTAAAATAATAAACAGATCACAGAATGCAGTAGAAATAAAAGTGCAGAAAATAAATCACACACAGATATACCCAGCTTCGGCAAAACCCTGCCTACTACTGCATTCCTAAGGTTTCTACTAGGTGTTATAAACAGATCCCGCATACAAGACCATGTACACTCGCAGAGCCTGCTCCTGTCCTAACCCTATGCTCAAAACCATAGACTGAACGATATCCCCTCGATCAGATTTCCCCGAATTACAACCCTGTAATCCGTAACCCAGATTTTACAGACTCTGAAACTGACAGTCAAGATCCTGACTGATTCACTCTAGTTTATACAGACACTAGAAAACTGTTCGTTTGGTTTTAACTCGAAATAAAAATAAAAACAACACAAAATAAATAATACAATTTAAAACAAAAAGAAAACCCTAATAAAAATAGATCTAGGAGTTAAAAGGAAAGGGGGTCATCCCTTTATGTAAACATGGATAGGCCGGCCTCCTTTGAACATACGTTGCACCCCATTTTCTTTGACCCGATATTGTTCCTTTCTCTTGGAAATGGCGGCTCAAAAAAAAGAAACTATGGTTTCTTTGAATCCTCCCCAAATTGATCGATTGCGATTGCTCTTCGATTTGTGAATTAGAAATGTGTTCTCTGATGAGTTTCAATACGTCGATGGCTTCAGATCGATTGCTTCACTTGTCCGATTTGGGATTTATCTCTGGCTTGATCGAAACTGTGAGTTTTCTGAAAATTTGTTGCTTTGAAAATGCTTGAATTAATTTTTGTGGGTTTCGATTTTCTGTATACTTGCCTGTGATGAGACTGTGTGTAATATAGGGTAAAAATAAAACCCTAATAACCTCTGATTTCGTATATGCCTTGATCTGATTCGCTGTGGCTTTCCCCTTTTGATTTGCACGATTTTAATTTGATTTGTTGCCATTAATTCCCTCACGTTGCCGTGATAAAAATGTGAATTAATTCCTTGAATCTGAAATTGCTTATTTCCCCTTTTTGCTGGCCTCGATTTGAAAGTGATTTTCTCTTTTTAATTTCTTCGGATTTTATTGTCTTGCACGAAATTTAGACTTGATTGATTATTGGCATACCTGAAGGAAAAACTCGGCCTTGATTTAAAAGAGAATTTTTTGCTTGATTGATAAAACAGGAAACCTATTTCAAAAAAATAGGAAATGCATTCTTGCCAAAAAAAAATTGTCGAATTATTTTGATTTCTTGGCTTAAATGGCTTGCGAGATTTTGCTCTGACATATATATCTGGAAATCAAACTAATTGATTGTGAGCCCCTTGCAAATTGATTTTCTGCCTTGAGTGATCATTCCATATCTGAGGCTTTGACAAGTTGTCTCGACCAATATATGTTGAGCTGTCCAATTGTTGCACATTTGACTTTTGGTTTTGAAAAACTTGCCACTTACATTGTTGCTGAAATCATTTCCTGCATATTGAACTTGACTGACCAGAAATATATTGATGCCTTATGTTTGCTGACTTGACATGCATGAACACAATCTAGATTTGATTTGAGTTCCACACTTTGTACATGTGTCTGCACACTTGCACCATCCATTTGTATATGCTGAAATCTGACTTGAACTGTCTTGTTAGCTGCGCCATGCATTTGACTTTGATCACCTATTCGCTGTTAAGTTTGTGCACACTTTGATGTACTGAAAACCTTGTTAAACTTGAGTTCTGCTTTGTTTAGTGCTTGACATTGTGTCTTTTGCTCGACCACTTTGGTTTGACAGTTCTGAAGTCTTGAACATGTTGTATCTCCATTTTGAATCATATTGTTGCCTTGTTTGTTTTGCTGTGTCTTGAGTTCATTGAACCATGCTTTGCTGTTTTGAGATATGTTGACTTTGAATGCTTGACTCATGAGTTTGCTGTTGACTTTTAATGCTAGCTGAGTATACACTGAGTTGAGTTGGTCATCACGGCTGCTCCTCAGTTGCTCGCTACATTCTGATTGGCGAGGCAGTGCACACGTGTATACACGTGTGTATATGCAGCCAACAGACGAAATTTTCCTGTCCCTGTACTATATACTGTCTAGACACAGTCGGATTAACAAATCAGATCAAGTCAGAAAAATGATGAGAAACACACCAGATTTTTTAAATAAAATTTATATTTGCATGTATACAGTTTTATTTCTATTGCAGTGTACTGTGTGTTTCTGTTTCATGTGACAGGTGATGATGACTGGACTGAAGTGACTGGACTGAAAGCTGTAAAAAACAGAAGACAAGAAGACAGAAGGCAGAAAGGACAGTGTTGGAGAAAGTATAGAAGTCAGTATGAATGTGTCAAAAAAACTGTATATTGAAATGTAAATTGAGTGAATGTCGCGGTGAGATAGTGAGGAGCTAATATGATTGTACTGATTATTTGTAATAAACAAAATCTGTTTGAAAAAAAATATTGTTTCATTGTTGTCAAACAGACTTGTCTATTCTATTCTGTTTATTTATAAGTACAAATATGTGAAGTGATTAAATAGTGGAGTTAAAATAGATGTATTGTTTGAATGTTAGAAATATAATATTTATATTTTAAATAAAATACAGTAAATATTTGATTTTCTGTACAGATGTATTTTATTTAAATATAAATATTACATTCCTATCTGTGATGTAAATATAGAACAGTACAGTAACAAACACATTTATAAAATATATTTGGTTGTTATCATCAAACAAAAATCATATAATTGTGTATACAACACCGTTATATACAACAATCTCCCCCTTTTGATGATGACAAACAAATAAAAGATTTTGAATATAATAAATGTGTTTGTTCGTGAATATTTGAACTCCCCCTATTTAAATGCTCCCCCTACAACAGAAACTCCCCCTATAACTGTGCATGAGTGAAATGTATGAATAAATTTTCAAAATTAAAGATATTTATAAAATATTCACTCATAAATCAAAATCTAATCCATTCTCCCCCTTTTGTTATCATCAAAAGGATACAGATTTTAAAATACAGATGAAAATTGACTAAAAATATAATTTCAGCTTAAGAGGAAGAACGGTCATCATAAATTTCAATCAGTCAAACAAAAATCATAATATTCTAACAACTGGTGGCATATTTCACATTTTAGAGAATGATGGATATACGATGAATTTTATATAAAATGGAGAGGAGAGAGTTTAAAAAAAACAAATTATTTCCAATTATTTTCAAAGGATTTTTATAAAAATAAAGCACAAAAACAGTGATGGATTTGGACTATAATAAATAATTCAATTTAAGTGAGAAAATCGAATAATCTCAAATCCCAATACCTATCAATCAACAAATCATAATACGTCATAAGATTTTAACACATTTCACAGATTGGAAGATGGATTGATAGGCTGGTTTTTATACTCAGAGGAGAATTTCAAATTTATTTCTATTTTTAGCACTCTGTTTCCTTTTTTTTATTTAAGAGCACACTGACCACGCATAACCAGAGCTTGGATTTTTAAATGAGATCAGTCGCAGCTTAAATTATAAGATGTCTCATACCCATGCATAACCAGAGCTTGGATTTTTAAATGAGGTTAGAGACACTCCTATATATTAATTATATTTTTATTATTTTCAGCTATATAAAGGAAAAAACTCCTCGGTATATGAAACCAATATGGATGATAGAACTGTGGTAGGTACAGAAATGGACTGTGAAATAAATTTCTAAATTAATTATATTATGAAATAAGCTCGACTGTACCGAAATTATTGAAAATTTTCAATTATCACTAATTCTGAATAATAATATAGTCCCATTTCTATCACACATAATTTTCACTGTTTTAAAACAAGATGATTAAAAAAAACTCTCCACATTTATATAAAAAAAATGATGGATGGCAGAATGATGATAGGCAATGAAGATGGTCGTGAAATAATTGCCAGTTCAAAGATATTATAATAAACGTTCAACCATCATGAAAATTTTTAAATCAAATCCTCTCTTGTTGTGAAATATACTGCAGTCACAATTTCATCACAATTTCAAATTCTAATAATATGTTTTGATGAATTATAAATACAGTTCAATTCGGATATTGATTTCAATTTCTGAATGAATAATCAATAAATAATTTTAAAATTGAAAATCAATTACAAGAGGAAATTAAACAGATTTAAAAAAAATGAATCTATACATGGTGATAATTCAAAAAACAGATGAGTGAAAAAGGCTGATACCAATTGTAGTCTCCTTTATTGAGGAATTTAATTACACCCTGATGGACTATCATGGACATCTCAGACCAAAGAAATTTAAACACAAACCCAGCCAGACAAATTTAGCACATTTATTAGTATAAGGAAAAAAATGTATGGATCTATACAAGGTGAGAATTTGAATCTCAGTACAGATGGGTGAGACAAATATAAGGCGCTTCTGATACCACTTGGTATCTCTATTTACGAGGAATTTTAACATGATACTGAACAAGAATGTCATAGACAAAAGAATTATTAAGTACCAAGCCCAAACAAACGATATAATAGATTATGCACATGTATCAGAGCAGCAAGCATGTGATTCCAGAACAAACATTTTTCAAAACAATATCAGAGCAACACAGAACATAGTTTCAAATCATACTTGTCAAGATGATGGCCACATATGATGATTCATGATCTAATGATTAAAATACTGTTTACTTGAAATCATTTGAGGAATATGAAAATATCAGAATTTAATGAATCAATCACACCAGATTATAAATTTTTGATTTGAGATATGTGTGAGATTCATTAAATCAATAATTTCAAATGATTTTAAACAAACAAATAATTAAATCAGATAATCATGAAATAAGAGTGAATTTCAAGACCAGATTTTCAAAGGAATTTTTCACAAGATTTCTAAGAATAATTTCAGATCATTTACATCAAATAATTAAGAGATATTCGTGATCCATAAATAAATAATTTATTTGAAATCACTTGAATCAATGTCAAGTTTTGTGATATAATGAATCAATCACACAAAGGTTCATAATTTCAAATTTAGGAGGTGTGTGATTATACAAAATATCAATAATTTCAGATGATTTCAAACAAAACAATTTCAATTAAAATGATCATGAATAAATATGAAATTACAAGATGTATCACTGAAATTTGGGAAATCCAAGCCAAACTGAAAATTAATGAAATTATCATGACTGATAAGAAGCTATGTACTGTAATGAGTATAATATCTCAAGTGTTTCCAAAATGAATTGGAAGAAACTCAGAACAGCAAAGGTGTGTGAAATCTCATAAATATTTTAGATTTTCAAAACAATTTAGAATTCAGACTAACAGTGTTCAAGATATAACATGAATAATCAACACTGTTAGGAATTAAAAAAATAAACTCCAAAACAATTGCAGATATATACAAGTTTAAATCAAGTTCTGGAAATGATTAAAACGTAAGGGTGTTATTTAGATTAAGCGAATTTCCAGAAAAACATGAGAAACTGCAATTGGAAGTTTAAGATGCACAGATTAAGTAGAATATGGCAGTGACAAATCAAATAAAAACAAACAGAAGAAAATAAAGTAGAAAGGGGTAGAAGAAGGAATAAGACAAGAAAATAAAAACAGAAAATATTTACAAAAATGAGTTAAGAGATTATACTTGGAAGCAGATGTAAATCAGAATCTCTAACTCCTCAGACTTGGCAAAGGAACAGTAAAAGATTCCATGATATGAAGCAGTTCGAATTCACTTTCTCTTTCTGCACAGTTGCTCCTCAGCCGTCACAGGTACCTAGCAGTTTAGAGGATCGAGTGGTCTAACAAACTTAGTAAAACCACCCACAGTTTTGTTCGCAACCTTAGGTACCCAAACCTGTTTGTATAGCAATTCGTTCGAATCTATTTTTGTACCTTTAAGAACCCAAACTTGTTTGAATTTAGTGAAAATCGTTTTCTTTTCTTTAGGGGCCCAAGAATGTTTGAAAGGATTGTTATTAAACAAATTCACATCTCGTTTTTGATTTAAAAATCCTTTGAAATTGTTAGAGTTTAAATTTTCAAAGCAATCATTTCCAAAGCGATTTGAAGGATTTTTAAAATCAAAAGAATTTCATTTTTCAAAATCATTGTTTTTCCCAAAACCGAGTCCATGTTTATTTCCATGAGAAAACTGATTTTTCAAAAACATATTCAAAGATTTTTCACTGGTTGAAAAACGTTTCAGACTCAACTCAAGATTGTCGATTTTAGATTTTAGAAAATTATTCTCGTTTAGAAGTTTCTCAGTTTTGGCTTTACTCTCAGAAATCTCGAAATCAAACTGTTTTTGTTTTTCAACCTCAAGGATCTTGAAATTCTTGATTTCATTTTCAAGTTCATTCAGAATTGAATCAGTTTTCAACAGATTCTCCTTTTCAAAAAATTTATGTTTGGAATTAATATTATCCAACTCCTTTCGCAAAGAATCGTTTTTACAAGTTAACTCATCTTCATTTTGTTTTAAAATAATAATATCTTTTTCAAATTTCTGAAGATTCATATTGAGATGAGCTAAATTGTTCTTCAAATTAAAACAATTCTTGCACTCAGAGTTTTCAAATTTTAAATTCAGCATATTGTTTTTACGGGTCAACTCGGAATTTTCAGATTTCAAAGATTTGTTTTTCCGTTTGAGATGATCAACAGTTCTTGTTAAATTATTATAAAGAGATACCAAATCTTCATAACATAAGTTCCCATCATTTGAATCGTCATGAATAGCTCCAGTTAAACACAGATCTGAATCTGAGTTGGCTGTTGAGGGTTTTGAGCAGTTGTCCAGTTTCCGTCCATACTTTGCATCGAGAGTGTTCCAGATTTCCTGCGCAGTTAAGCATTGGGAGATAAGGCTATAATGAACATCATCAATATGAGAATATAAAATATGAGTAGCTCATGAATTAAATCCAATATCAACCCTACTTACAATATCATACCCATTTAAAATAGTATCCCAACACTTAATATCAACAGATTTTAAATAAGATTCCATTTCTGATTTCCAATTCAAAAAATCTGTACCATTAAAAATAGTTGGAATATGACTGGACTGACTCTCTATAGACTGACAACTTGGATTACCTATGACTCTAGAGTTAACAGAAATACCTGCTCTGATACCACTTGTTGGATCTAGATTAACCCTAGAGGGGGGGTGAATAGGGTTTATCACAGTTTTTAACTGAATTGAAAAACTGACAGGATATTAAAATAATAAACAGATCACAGAATGCAGTAGAAATAAAAGTGCAGAAAATAAATCACATACAGATATACCCAGCTTCGGCAAAACCCTGCCTACTGCTGCATTCCTAAGGTTTCTACTAGGTGTTATAAACAGATCCCGCATACAAGACCATGTACACTCGCAGCGCCTGCTCCTGTCCTAACCCTACGCTCAAAACCATAGACTGATCGATATCCCCTCGATCAGATTTCCCCGAATTACAACCCTGTAATCCGTAACCCAAATTTTACAGACTCTGAAACTGACAGTCAAGATCCTGACTGATTCACTCTAGTTTATACAGACACTAGAAAACTGTTCGTTTGGTTTTAACTCGAAATAAAAATAAAAACAACACAAAATAAATAATACAATTTAAAACAAAAAGAAAACCCTAATAAAAATAGATCTAGGAGTTAAAAGGAAAGGGGGTCATCCCCTTATGTAAACATGGATAGGCCGGCCTCCTTTGAACATGCGTTGCACCCCATTTTCTTTGACCCGATATTGTTCCTTTCCCTTGGAAATGGCGGCTCAAAAAAAAAGAAACTAGGGTTTCTTTGAATCCTCCCCAAATTGATCGATTGAGATTGCTCTTCGATTTGTGAATTAGAAATGTGTTCTCTGATGAGTTTCAATACGTCGATGGCTTCAGATCGATTGCTTCACTTGTCCGATTTGGGATTTATCTCTGGCTTGATCGAAACTGTGAGTTTTCTGAAAATTTGTTGCTTTGAAAATGCTTGAATTAATTTTTGTGGGTTTCGATTTTCTGTATACTTGCCTGTGATGAGTCTGTGTGTAATATAGGGTAAAAATAAAACCCTAATAACCTCTGATTTCGTATATGCCTTGATCTGACTCGTTGTGGCTTTCCCCTTTTGATTTGCACGATTTTAATTTGATTTGTTGCCATTAATTCCCTCACGTTGTCGTGATAAAAATGTGAATTAATTCCTTGAATCTGAAATTGCTTATTTCCCCTTTTTGCTGGCCTCGATTTGAAAGTGATTTTCTCTTTTTAATTTCTTTGGATTTTATTGTCTTGCACGAAATTTAGACTTGATTGATTATTGGCATACCTGAAGGAAAAACTCGGCCTTGATTTAAAAGAGAATTTTTTTGCTTGATTGATAAAACAGGAAACCCATTTAAAAAAAATAGGAAATGCATTCTTGCCAAAAAAAAATTTGTCGAATTATTTTGATTTCTTGGCTTAAATGGCTTACGAGATTTTGCTCTGACATATACATCTGGAAATCAAACTAATTGATTGTGATCCCCTTGCAAATTGATTTTCTTCCTTGAGTGATCATTCCATATCTGAGGCTTTGACAAGTTGTCTCGACCAATATATGTTGAGCTGTCCAATTGTTGCACATTTGACTTTTGGTTTTGAAAAACTTGCCACTTACATTGTTGCTGAAATCATTTCCTGCATATTGAACTTGACTGACCAGAAATATATTGATGCCTTATGTTTGCTGACTTGACATGCATGAACACAATCCAAATTTGATTTGAGTTCCACACTTTGTACATGTGTATGCACACTTGCACCATCCATTTGTATATGCTGAAATCTGACTTGAACTGTCTTGTTAGTTGCACCATGCATTTGACTTTGATCACCTATTCGCTGTTAAGTTTGTGCACACTTTGATGTACTGAAAACCTTGTTAAACTTGAGTTCTGCTTTGTTTAGTGCTTGACATTGTGTCTTTTGCTCGACCACTTTGGTTTGACAGTTCTGAAGTCTTGAACATGCTGTATCTCCATTTTGAATCATATTGCTGCCTTGTTTGTTTTGCTGTGTCTTGAGTTCATTGAACCATGCTTTGCTGTTTTGAGATATGTTGACTTTGAATGCTTGACTCATGAGTTTGCTATTGACTTTTAATGCTAGCTGAGTATACATCGAGTTGAGTTGGTCATCACGGCTGCTCCTCAGTTGCTCGCTACATTCTGATTGGCGAGGCAGTGCACACGTGTATACACGTGTGTATATGCAGCCAACAGACGAATTTTCCTGTCCCTGTACTATATACTGTCTAGACACAGTCGGATTAACAAATCAGATTAAGTCAGAAAAATGATGAGAAACACACCAGAAAACTAAGGCAAATATATATAAATATATATATATTTAAATAAAATTTATATTTGCATGTATACAGTTTTATTTCTATTGCAGTGTACTGTGTGTTTCGGTTTCATGTGACAGGTGATGATGACTGGACTGAAGTGACTGGACTGAAAGCTGTAAAAAACAGAAGACAAGAAGACAGAAGGCAGAAAGGACAGTGTTGGAGAAAGTATAGAAGTCAGTATGAATGTGTCAAAAAAAACTGTATATTGAAATGTAAATTGAGTGAATGTCGCGGTGAGATAGTGAGGAGCTAATATGATTGTACTGATTATTTGTAATAAACAAAATCTGTTTGAAAAAAAATATTGTTTCATTGTTGTCAAACAGACTTGTCTATTCTATTCTGTTTATTTATAAGTACAAATATGTGAAGTGATTAAATAGTGGAGTTAAAATAGATGTATTGTTTGAATGTTAGAAATATAATATTTATATTTTAAATAAAATACAGTAAATATTTGATTTTCTGTACAGATGTATTTTATTTAAATATAAATATTACATTCCTATCTGTGATGTAAATATAGAACAGTACAGTAACAAACACATTTATAAAATATATTTGGTTGTTATCATCAAACAAAAATCATATAATTGTGTATACAACACCGTTATATACAACAATCTCCCCCTTTTGATGATGACAAACAAATAAAAGATTTTGAATATAATAAATGTGTTTGTTCGTGAATATTTGAACTCCCCCTATTTAAATGCTCCCCCTACAACAGAAACTCCCCATATAACTGTGCATGAGTGAAATGTATGAATAAATTTTCAAAATTAAAGATATTTATAAAATATTCACTCATAAATCAAAATCTAATCCATTCTCCCCCTTTTGTTATCATCAAAAGGATACAGATTTTAAAATACAGATGAAAATTGACTAAAAATATAATTTCAGCTTAAGAGGAAGAACGGTCATCATAAATTTCAATCAGTCAAACAAAAATCATAATATTCTAACAACTGGTGGCATATTTCACATTTTAGAGAATGATGGATATACGATGAATTTTATATAAAATGGAGAGGAGAGAGTTTAAAAAAAACAAATTATTTTCAATTATTTTCAAAGGATTTTTATAAAAATAAAGCACAAAAACAGTGATGGATTTGGACTATAATAAATAATTCAATTTAAGTGAGAAAATCGAATAATCTCAAATCCCAATACCTATCAATCAACAAATCATAATACATCATAAGATTTTAACACATTTCACAGATTGGAAGATGGATTGATAGGCTGGTTTTTATACTCAGAGGAGAATTTCAAATTTATTTCTATTTTTAGCACTCTGTTTCCTTTTTTTATTTAAGAGCACACTGACCACGCATAACCAGAGATTGGATTTTTAAATGAGATCAGTCGCAGCTTAAATTATAAGATGTATTTTATTTAAATATAAATATTACATTCCTATCTGTGATGTAAATATAGAATAGTACAGTAACAAACACATTTATAAAATATATTTGGTTGTTATCATCAAACAAAAAATCATATAATTGTGTATACAACACCGTTATATACAACACGCCGGTCTTCAACCACCGTCTTTATCTTCGACACCACGTCGAATCAGTTATTCAGAATGGGATAAACCCGACCTTTCTGAATAACTCGCGTATATAATAAACATGTGTTACACAAACACAACATACGCCTCATTCCAATTCATCATTCACTAACCGTAAATTAGCACGAGAATAATTCCCCAAACATTAACCCCGAAGGACGAAACCAACATCAGATCAATATCCAGGAAACCATTCTTCTTAGCTAACCTACAATTAGTTTCTAAATTTCACATTCTTAGGGAAAGGTTCCCATTAATTTTATCAAAGATAAATTCTTTTAAATTTATTCTTTAATCTCCTTTTGAATATCAATTCAAACTAGTCGGGATTAGCGAACCACACCGAAGTAATCATTTATTTTATTTCCCAATCCCAACCTATTCATCCCATGAAGTAAAACTGGTCATACTTCATATCTAACACCACGGTGTTATCGGTAAATTCAATTACCATTTCACGTTCAAATCTAATTAAAGATTTAACTATCGTCTAGAGCAAAACTGGTGATACTCCATTCTCGATCTTTTCAATCTAATTAAAGATTCATTAAAACTCCACTTAGTTTTAATCTTTAAATGGTTTAAAGAATCAGTGTCATTTAAAACACGGTTCACGATAAACCCAAAATCACATTACATTCTATCAGCTTTTAACCGTAAAATAGCAAGTGAACAATTCCCTAAGTATTAACCCCGAAGGCCGAAACCAACATCAGATCAATACCCAAGAAACCATTCATCTTAACTAATCCCCAGTTAGTTTCTAATTTTCTTAACTCAGTTGGGTCTAAGAACAGTTTAATTGAAGATACCGTTCACGACAACCCAAAATCACATCCCATTAATTATCGGGTTAAAGAACAAGTGTTATTTAAAACACCGTCCACGATAAACCCAAAAATCAATTCAAATTCAATCCCAATTAAATATCATTTAATCGGTACACTTCATTAAATCTAAATAAAAAGATTTAATCTTTTTCTCAACTGGGTTTAATAAGAGCAGTGTTAATGAAGACACCATTCACGACAAACCCAAATCACATTTGATATTAAATACAAGGCTCTGAATAGAAAATATATTGGCTTATATTCAATATCAAATTCTACGACCAACAAATATCGTATTGGAAACAACGACATAAATATATCTTTCAAATTCCCATAACAATATCTGTATCATCGCGAAATCCAACATCGAAATATTCCAAAGACAATTTCGATTCAAATCCATTCCAATTCAATAATTGGAAATTCTGGTTACCTTTGTAACCATTTCAAATCCACTTTATTTATTTTAAAAATAAATAGAATTATAATTCTAGTTCAAAACTAGTTCATTTCGATAAAAATCTATTTTTATCTTTTCAAATATGGAGTTTCTCATCCCGATTCTTCCCAAATCATTTCTTATGATTATACACAAATTAGTACTATTTTTAATAATTTTATCAAGGCCCGTACAGTCGATTTTCATCAACGGCCATCGAACTGCACTTACAGCGACCTTTTCCAAATTTGATTTGGACATAATTCCAAATCCAACGGTTAGATTTCTAATTTCTAATGTTCATTAGAAAGATCTTTTAGATACGGACCCAATGGTTCCGGTTTCAAGAGAATCTGACGGTTGGATCTCCCGTAATATCCGTTCGAAGTCAATGGTCGAAATTCGCGAACTACCGCAGCGCGGCGCGTTCTATTCAGACCATTATATATATATAATATATATTATATATATTTCGTTGATTTCCTTTTAAAACGTAATTTATAAATTGTTTTAAATTCGTTTTCAAAACGATTTCAACTTCCATCTCAAATTCAAATCAAAATTGAATTTCCCAATATAAATTTGTTTTAATTTCATTTCAAATCAATTCAATTTAATTTCAATTTAATTCAAATTTTAATTCATTTCAATTTAATTCGAATTTTGAAATCACTTTCAATATTCGTTGAAAAATGAATAAAATCGATATAAATATCGTTCACGTCAAAATGGCGTCAATCTAATCAACACGGCTTTTATTCAACACATGAATATATATTTACAATTCAACAAATGAATTTTCTTTACTATTCAACAAATGAATTTTCTTTATAATTCAACAAATGAATTTTCTTTACTATTCAACAAATGAATTTTCTTTACAATTCAACAAATGAATTTTCTTTATATTTTCCAAATTGGAATGCGGCCCAATCAATTACCATATAATGCTAATTATATGGATTTTCTACAACACATGTATATAATAGCAACGATAAATCATCAACCATCATCCAGAGTGCATTCTACACTATATAAGCATCAAATATAAATATTCAACGCTTATAACAGCCTGTCAATCAATCGATCGACATACAGCTAATTATTGGGATTTGTGTATGTCCAATTTCATCCCAACACCCGTGTGGGGTTTCAAACAATCAAACACAGATTTTATTTGTGCAGTTGGGCGATGTGTAAAATTTATCGTCCCAATCAATATCAGTCAAATCAGTGTATATAAACAAATCTCCGATTTGTTTATAAATATTTATTTTATATACATGTTAAAAATCATATTTTTAACTATAAAATATCTTCCACTATAAAATATTTTATTTCACTCCACATCACACAATCAAATTTCACAACATAGCAACCAAACAAACAAGTCATCCTTGGTCTGTGGACGACGGGTGCCGGGTGCTGCTAAGCACCGTCTGCATCCTAGTATATATTTCAAACTAGAAATAAAAATAAAAGTAAGGAGTTCTCGCCAAGAGCTAAACGAAACGCCACGACTCTTCATATGTAGGAAATCCTCGTTGTTCTCGCCTTTTTTTCTCTTTCGTCGCCCGTATTCACTACATATATAAAAATCACATTTTTATATTGTTGCTATGTATATAAAAATCACATTTTTACACCGCTACTATATAGGTAAAAATTCTATTTTTACACCGCTACTATATCGATAAAAATTCTATTTTTATATAGCTACTATATCGATAAAAATTCTATTTTTATATAGCTACTATATCGATAAAAATTCTATTTTTATAGAGCTACTATATCAATAAAAATTCTATTTTTATTCTTCTCACTATATAAAAATTATACTTTTATTCTCTATGCCTTCATATATAAAAATCTCATTTTTACTTCACCATTTCAACTATATAAAGATTCAAACTTTTCTAATATAAAAATCCGACCTTGTCTATTCGATTAACTATATAAAAATCCGACCTTTTCTATAATTTAAAATTTTGAACTTTATATAATTTAAAAATCTGAACTTTATATAATTTAAAAATCTGAACTTTATATAATTTAAAAATCTGAACTTTATATAATTTAAAAATCTGAATTTTATATAATTTAAAAATCTGAACTTTATATAATTTAAAAATCTGAACTTTATATAATTTAAAAATCTGAATTTTATCTAATTTAAAAATATGAACTTTATATAATTTAAAAATCTGAATTTTATATAATTTAAAATTTTGAACTTTATATAATTTAAAAATCTGAATTTTATATAATTTAAAAATCTGAACTTTATATAATTTAAAATTCTGAACTTTATATAATTTAAAATCTGAATTTAAATCAGTGCTTATTTATAAATGAAACTGAAATTTAAAATCAACGCTATTAACTACTCTAAGTAAATTAAAATAAATAGGAAAAGAAAAGGGAAAACTTACTGTAAAACGAGAGGAAGGGGGTCGGTTGCTTCGCCGGAGGTGGCGGTTGTTCAGAGGCGGGTTGGCTGGCCCAGGGTGGCGACGGGGTTTGGGTGGCTCGCGGGTTCGATTCGGGAAAAAGGGGAGTCGAATTGGTGGCTGTGGAGAGAGCAGGTGGGAGGAGAGAGGAAGATCGGAGGAGGGGCGGAGACTTCGGTGGCGGCGGCCACCCTGGGCGGCGCGACGATGAACATCGACCGGGGGGGAGGGGGCTCCGTTCTTTTCTTTCTCTTTTTTTATTTATTTTAAAATCGATATGAAAGGCAGAGAGAGAAGAGGGGTGAGGAAATAGGAAAATATATATTTTTTATTTTATTTTATTAATTTCAAAAAGGTACCTTTTTATTTTGACCTCGAAACCCACCGCCTGTCGTCCATAGCTAATTACCCCCATTCCAAACACTATGGGATATGTATCGTAAGCTGATTCGATCATTTCGATCAGTTTCCGTCAAAATCAAAATATAGATCTGTATATTGAATTTGAATGCGCATTTCAATTTACCGGGGCCACATACGGACTCTAAAAATTCCCGAAAAATATTTTCTAGCTTCGTATTGACGATATGGTCCTAAAAAAATAATTTCATCGAATTCTGAGACCGTTTGAAAAATGGACATTTTCCAGTCGATTAAAATCAACTAAAACTGGTCAAACGCGTTTTCCTTCGCCACGCGCACATATTGATTTGAAAAGTTACGAATTTTGGAATCTAGCGATAATTTGACATCCCGGATCCAATAAAAGTGGTTTCGTCGAAAACCGAGGTCGTTTGCAAAATTTCCATTTTTAAGGGCCGAAATTCCATAGCGACAATTCTGAAATTTCAACTGGACATATCTTTTTATCCCCGCCATGAAATTTTGATTTTTCGGATTCGTTGGAAAGATATTCTCAATTAGATTCAAATATTTTTGGTTTTACTAAAATCTGGTTTATTTTGCACCCGGTACATTCATTTGAACTTTGAATTCGAATTTTCAAACTACCGCGCCATTTTCAATTCCTTTTACAATTAAAAATAAATTATTTATATTCTAACGACGATCTATATAAATATATACGTTCGAATTCTATTCAAAATAAATTTCTTATCGTTTTTATTTAAAATATTCATTTTAAATATTCAAAATTCGTCAAAATTGCCAAAATAAAAATTTTTAATTGCCTCGGATTTCCGGATTATTACAGAAATATTATTAAAGATTTGTATAACAAACTCACCAATACTGTGGATATGTATTCAAGAGCAATTGTTATACATGCATTTACAAATTTGTACACGATCCTTAACTATAATCTGAAGTATTTGTACACTAAGCTTTGCTTGGTACGGTTTGTAGAATTTTTTTAGGAGAGAAGAAAATCTTAGTAGATCGTTTTTTTAATCTACATCAGACTATGTAGTACGTATTTTTTTGTTAAAGTATAAATATCAATTTATTAAAGTTATATATGTATTTCAAAATTTAATCACTTGGTTTTTGCGAACACTATGACGTTCTGGCATTTAATTTGCAATAGCCTTTCATTGCTGGCTTTCAATTGATTCATTCAGCGCATGGGTTCTGGTTAACCTTCCCATGCAACACATTTTATGCAAAAACTCTTTCAACATGTATAACATCATGCGCCAGCTGGTTTTGAAAAAATGAAATGGCATATTCCCATGCAGCTCAGGGCTTGCATAAACTATGTTTTATTTCTTTTGTTTATGTTTTTATTTTGCCTATCATCCATGTGATATTACCTATGTGTATGATTATCGCTTTCCTCTAACAAGGATTATTCTTTCATCAAATAAAAAATTTGGATCCACAAAAATTGACATTTTGTTATCTACATTTTTGTTTGATATATTATATGGTTATGATGCATTTTACCAGTAGATGTTATTGACTTAGTCAACAATTTAGTTCTTACTTTGCAATGTTCTTTTGCATAAGAATGAATTAAACTGGAATCAATGTTGAGGTTTGTTCAATCTTTATGATGAGTCAAATGGACCTTTTTATATTTTAGATTCCTAATTAGGTTCTATTAGTTTGTATCTGATTTTTAATTTGATTATTGTGTTTGTTGAAGTAATAATGTCTTATTATTCGAAGTATTCATTTGTGATGGAGTATTTTGTTACTTTAGCACCAAAGCACCCAACTGTCTTATTATTCGTAGTATTTGTCTATTGCAGTACTTTCACTTATTTTCAATTTTGAAATTATACAATATCACCAATACGTATTTCAATCCCTTTCTACATCAAAAATTACCAAATACAACTTACTGTAATGTTAACCCACTTGATTTCTGATTTCTATAGTTTTTCTAAATAATAATAAAATGAATTATGCTTCTTTCTAACAATTCCACATGGTATATCTTTTCCACTAACGGTTTACTTTCATCAATGTAGTAAGCTCAAATACGGAGATCTAAGAAGTGTTTAAGCTGTGCATTTTTTTTTTTGAATTTTCATTTTTAAACTGTGCATTTTTTTTTTTGAATATTTAGGCTTTTGATGGAAGCTGCAGCAAAAGTGAATGAAGATAAGGAATAGGGATGCAACACAAGAACGACCTTTATACATTGTCTGAATTGGTTAATGGAGGTATCGTAATTTTGATTGAATGTCGCATTCGTTGTTTGTAAGCGTGTATATATTTTGTAATAGTAAAATTTAGAGTTGTACATTTAACATTGTAGGATTTGGTATTAAGTATATAATGTGTTTGATGTTTTGTAATGATTGATGGATGGTTGTATGTTAAATTGTGATAGTTTGATGTTTGTTGAAGTGGAATTTTCTGGAATTGTGGTATTTGCTATGAGATATTGTTATATTATATGTTGTATATTCTTATTGGCGTATGCTTTATGAAATTACCTATTGCAGTTTTGGTATAATATTCATGTTTGTAACAATTATAACTGTTAGTAAATTATTGTATGAAATGGTCAGTTTTATATACTAACAGTAATAACTGTTACATATTTCATATTTGTAACAATTATTAATGTTATAAAAATAATTTTTATAATGGTTATAAATGTTATAAAATTTTCAGTACTAACGGTTATAAGTGTTACAAAGCGATTATTTTGTAACAGTTATAATCGTTATAACATGAACACTTCATAACGGTTATAACCGTTACAATAGTTTGTCACATATATTGTAGTAACGGTTATAACTGTTACAAAGGTAATTAGTCACAGTAACAACCGTTATAAAAACCCTTTTCTGGTGTTGTGTTCCTTTTTCGTATTCAATCTTGCAATAAGGTTCTAAATCTAAAAAAAAGATCATCAACTACAATTATTGTAATCTATGCCTGAATATTAGAATAAACACATTTCAAAACACAAGAAAATATATGTTATGTATGCTTTGGAATGGTTGGTGTAAACTACATACAAATATACATAGATTTATATTTATACATGAATTTACACAACTTCTCCCTTTTTCAAAATTTGACATATTTTTTATTGGTTTCAAATAACGTCTTTTTAATTTAAAAGAAGAAAAGGCATATTTACAATAACTAAGTTAAAACCCCAACAAAATTGAACACAAACAGGTTTACATGGCCTTTTTAACCAAAATTTCATAATTTATCACCTAACACTAAAACTAGAGATCTGGAATAAAACTACATCTTAACAGTGGTTTGTGAGACTGAATTCCAGATCTACAGTGTTTTCTGTAATCTCAATACATTTTCAAACACAATTTTAGGCAATATGTAAAAACAATTAAGTAAGCCTACAAATAATATTATTCAAAACCCCAAATCTACACTTTTAGGTTTTTGACAACATTCATAAGTAGATCTGATAGGCATCATTTCATATTTTACAATATTATATACAGATCTGATAAATGTTAGACATTTATTTAAGGTCTAATACAAATGAGATAATTAAGCTATTGTAACTTTGTATATAAATTTCCCACTCATCTAAAAGTATCCAAATCTGAAATCTGAACAACTTTTTAGGCCTACAATTCCCAAATTCTTACAGATCTATAGTTATTCTGAAAAGGGGATGCTTTCAGATCTATAGATTTGCAAGAAAATAGGAAAAGAGGGGAGAATCTGATGAAGAATAGCTTAGCCGTCAATTCATAACTTTTTCCACTTGAATCTGGTTACCCCTTTCAAATTTATATGATTTATGTTTAATTGATTATATATGAACATATATTTATTTCAGAAATTGATTTGCAGAGAAAGGGAAATGGCAGAGCTTCGTTGTTGCCTAAAGATTTGTGTGGAAAGGAATGAGGCCTTACCCCTTTATTTATAGGAGTAGAATTGTCTGTAAACCGTTAGATTTAATTAAACAAACATCCGCCCATTTATATAATATTATATATAAAACTAAACCATCTTAACCTATCCGTCACTGGGCGCTTCAGGCCCGAAGCGGTCGACTACTCCTCCAGAGGTATCCACCGCCCTTCAGTTGATTCGCCTAGTGAGGGTTGGTTACAAATGGTAAGATATATTATATTTATTTTCATCTGTTTTTAGTATTTCGTCCATAACTTTTTCATACGAACTCCGTTTATAAAACTCCAAACATAAAAGTTGACCAAAATTCCGAGATGAACGCAACAGTTAAAGTTTTGAGGTCAAATTCCATGGTTTGCAGAAATTCCTATTTTTAAAATTTAATTAAATGACTAATCTATTGTCAAAATTTTGGGTTGTTACAATAAATCTATGCGTGATTTTCTTGAATGAATTCGGCCTGGTTTTAACTTATGGTTCACAATGCTAATTTCAAACATTATTCATTTTTCAGATATGAATCCATTACACCTTGCTATATATGTTGAGTTGAATATTTGAAAAGAAATCTTGTTTCCAAATTTAACTCATGCGAATTTCTTTTCTAAAAATTCTTGAATATGTTTGATGCACACTATTGTGATACTTGCATTATTTCCTTGCCTCTCTGCATACTTGCTTATGTACATTCCTCATGCGCTTGATTTCGATTCTTTGCATGTCTTGAAGTTTTGCACTCGTTCACTGCATGTAATCCGATAAGAACAGATTCTATATTTGAGTCTTTTCACTGCGTTTGAGTTTTGTTGTTTTGCACTTGCTTCACTTCTTAACATCTGATTCTATACTCGATCATTTCGTAACTGCTACACTTGAACAAGTTTGGCTTCCTTGTTGCACCTGTGTGTGCTAGCCCACATTTACCTGTCGTTGCCTCTTCTTTAATGTTGTACTTTGCTGTTTTGGGCTATGCGCTTGAGTTTGCACCTCTGGTCATCTATGCTTGTGCTACCCAAATTGTTTTGGCCTGATTCAGAAATGCACTGTGATCGTATGTAACTTGATGTTGCAGTAGCACTTGTATTTGTACTTCCTGTCATGTATTGTGTTGCTTCACTGATGTGCATTCATGTAGTTCCATCTGCTAGTTGCCAATTTGTATAAATTTGTGTGCTCATGTCATCACTTGCATGAGCCTGAATGTGTTGTCATGTTATCTAATTCAGTTGCATTTGTACACCTTTGTAGTTGTGTTTATTACATATATATGGATACATTGATCATTATTATTGCCATGCATGTTTTTATTTGTACATGAGCCTGAAACTGGCTTGTTGACTCATGTTACCTTAATTACTTGCTTGGTCATGTGCATGCTGCTCCTGAACTGTTTTGGTATGAACCATGTCATTGTGCACATCATTTGATTGGCTTGACATTTGATCATTTGAGTTCATGTTGACTATTGGCTTTCTGTTTGTATATTCTGCTTCGCTATTGTATATGTTAAGCTTGCACATACATTTGTGCACTTCATTGTGTTATGTTCTGCATAGTTGGACCTGGTCCGTTTGATATGCAGCCCTCTTTCCACTTAAATATCCATGTCTTGTGAACTGGAACACACATGTGGATACTGTCATGTGTGTGTGCCATATGCATGCTTCTGTGTTATGTTCCTTTAAACTGTGTTGCCTCACTGGTTGGTTTTGTCATTGGTATGAGTTTGTGTACACTTGTGCTTGAGATTGGCTGGTGCATCTCATTTGCATTTGTAATGCCACATGTGCACATTCTTTCTCTCTCTTGCAACCATATGACCTATGCATGTATTTCTGCACCCATGTGATCCTAAATCGACTTTCATGCCATCTTGACCATGCTTGATCTATTTTAGTGCACCGTGCAATGTTTTCACCTGCCTTTGTGCTTGTTCATGAACCTATACTGTGTGAACATGCCATCTCGATTTGCTTGATGTTTGTGCTTTGCATATGCTTGAGTAATTGTGGTACTTAAAACTCTTGTTAGTTAAAATTGGCCATGATGAACTGCACTGAAATATGTGCTTGCCACTTGTACCCTTATGTGCATATGCCAAGTTATTGATGTGCTTGCTGGTTTGCACCTTTGTAGTGCACTGTAGTCATGCAGTTTCTCCTGCTATGTAGATTCACTTTGGTTTTTAGCTCACTTGGCATTCGACCAGTTTTGGATTAAAATGTACACTCACTGATGTTTGACCATATTTCTCCTGCACGTTATAAATATATGTGCATATACATACACATGTATGTGTATACATGTATAGTGCATGTGCAATGTTATTTTCAATTAACATCTGCAGACCGCTATACGATGTGTCGAGGCTGATCAAAATCAGCTACGATGTGTCGGTATCATTATCCAGGCTAGTTCTCGCCAATCTACCTCTTAACATTTCATTATGAAGACCGGTCTTTACAAAAGAAAGACTAATTTTACTGCGGCCATAAACCATGAAATTAACAAAAGCCTTACGCAAGGAACATAAGAGGATCACAGCTTGAGCCTCTTAAGTAATATCTACATCTGTTGCCTTCAAGTTCATAACCAAAGTGGTCAAAGCATCTACATGCTCCATGAGATCAACTACAAGATTCATTTGAACGAATAAAGTTGTTGTTGAATAATAACCAAAGTGGCCAGGTTTTAGCTTACTGTTCATAATGCTAGTTTCAAACATTATTCATTTTCCAAATATGAATCCATTACACCTTACTATATATGTTGAGTTGAATATTTGAAAAGAAATTTTGTTTCCAAATTTTACTCATGCGAATTTCGTTTCTAGAAATTCTTGAATATGTTTGATGCCCACTATTGTGATACTTGCATTATTTCCTTACCTCTCTGCACACTTGCTTCTGTACATTCCTCATGCGCTTGATTTCGATTCTTTGCATGTCTTGAAGTTTTGCACTTGTTCACTACATGTAATCTGATATGAACAAATTCTATATCTGAGTCTTGTCACTGCATTTGATTTTTGTTGTTTTGCACTTGCTTCACTTCTTAACATCTGATCCTATACTCGATCATTTCATAATTGCTACACTTGAACAAGTTTGGCTTCCTTATTGCACCTTGTGTGCTATCCCACGTTTACCTGTCGTTGCCTCTTCTTTATTGTTGTACTTTGCTGTTTTGGGTTATACACTTGAGTTTGTACCTATGGTCATCTATGCTTGAGCTACGTACCCAAATTGTTTTGGCTTGATTCAGAAATGAACTGTGATCATGTGTAACTTGATGTTGCAGTAGTAGTTGTATTTGTCCTTCCTATAATGTATTGTATTATTTCACTGATATGCATTCATGTAGTTCAATCTACTGGTTTACAATTTGTATATATTTGTGTGATCACGTCATCACTTGCTTGAGCCTGAATGTGTTGTCCTGTCATCTAATTCAGTTGCATTTGTACACCTTTATAGGTGTGTTTATTACATATACACTGATACATTGATCAATTCTGTTGCCATGCATGCTTTTATTTGCATGAGCCTTAAAGTGGCTTGTTTCTCATGTTACCTTAATTACTTGCTTGGACATGTGCATACTGCTCCTGATCTGTTTTGGTATGAACCATGTCATTGTGCACATCATTTGCTTGGCTTGACATTTGATCATTTGAGTTCATGTTGACTGTTGGCTTTCCATTTGAATATTCTTCTTTGACATTGTGTATATTGAACGCGCACATACATTCGTGAACTTCATTGTACTTTGTTTTGCATAGTTGGACCTGCTCCATTTGATATGCAGTCCACTTTCCACTTGAATATCCATATCTTGTGAACTGGTGCACACATGTGTATATTATCATGTGTGTGTACCATTTTCATGCCTTTGCGTTCATTGTTCCTTTAAATTGTGTTGCCTCACTGGTTTGGTTTCGGCATTAATATGAGTTTGTGTACACTTGTGCTTGAGGTTGGCTGGTGCATCTCATTTGCATTTTTACTGCCACCTATACACATTCTTGATCTTTGTTGCAACCATATGACCTGTGCATGTATTTCTGCACCTATGTGATCTGAAATTGACTTTCATGCCATCTTGACAATGCTTGATCTATTTCAGTGCACTGCTATGTTGTCGTCTGCCTTTGTGCTTGTTCATGAACCTATACTTTGTGAATTAATATTTTAATATTTTAATTAAAATTACTTGGCTTAGTTGAAACTGAAGTTAAGGAAGTAAACAAATGATTTTTAATCTAGTTAATAGGGTTGGTAGCATTTTTCCAGCTTAGTAATTTCGGGGACGAAATTCTTTTAAGGGGGAAGGAATGTAACATCCTGGATTTTCAGTGATTAAATAATTAATTTATTTAATTATTTAAATGTTGATTTGGTAATTTAAAATGACTTGACTTAAACAATATTGAATATTTAATTAATATAAATAGTGGGATAATTAATTATAAATTCTGATATAATCGAGAATAGTAGAATTCACAATATTGTGTGAATTGGTTGAATTAACTAATCTAATTCAGTTTAGAATTTAATTATAATAACAAATTTATTTATAAACGACATTTGAACGTATTAATTATATTATAATTATAATCGATCTTGTAACGGCGCGGTAGTTCGTAATATTACGTTTTGAACTTTAAATGAATATACAGAATTCATTGTAAGTCGGATTTCTTTGAAACAAGAAACGTTCGGATATATTTGACTACAATTTTCTAATAAAAGAGAAAAATCAAGATTTCGTCTTATAGATTATGAGTTAGGTCCAAATCAAATTTTCAAATAGTCATAATAGAATTGTTTATAAATTATAACGATTTATTTATATTATAAAAGGATTTTAATATAAATCGAATAGGGTGCGTTTTTTACAGGTCCCTATTAAGTTTCAAAATATAAAAAAAACCCGGCGATAAAAGTAATATAGAAAACATCCCTATTTTTGAATTTCCGCTAAAAAAGTTCCAGATCTACCCTTAGACACCTAAAAAACTATCCAACAACTATTTGTCCTCATTTACTCAGTCTATCGCTCCTATTATCTCGCTCATAAACCTAATCCAACAATTCTGGAAAACAGTCGAACACACCAACAGCGATTTTTTTTTTATTTTTTTTTACGAAAAACTAGACAAATATATACATAAATTACGTAAAATGAATTTTTTTATTACTTTTTTTGGATTTTTACGAAAAACTAGACAATTATATACATATATTACGTAAAATGATTTTTTTTAATTTTTTTTTATTTTTACGAAAAACTGGACAATTATATACATATATTACGTAAAATTGCATACATTTATGCAACTAAGTGTAATAATTGCATACGTATAGTAATATTATGCAGAAAATAAATTATTAGTTTTGCGCAACTAAGTGAAATAATTGCATACATATACAGAACTGTACTGCATAATTGCTGAAACAAAAGAAATGACAAAAAAGTAAATACTGATAATTATAACAAAATGCATATATATATATGCAAATAACAGAAATATGTGCATACTTACATGAAAATTTTCATAACATTTACATGTACTACATCAAAAAATAAGTACACACCACATTTACATGTACTACATCAAAAATTTCAGAGCATTTACAAAGCAGAGATGATGGTCTTTGAAGAACAAATAATTTTGTTAAGACCCAGTTTATTGCGCAAACCACATCTAGTAGTCTCTATAGAAACAACAAATGTGTTCAATCATTTGGAAAAAGATGGACGACCGAGCTTCAACAACACCAGTACACCAATATCCGCCGGAACACTGTTATCAAAAAAAGAAAATCAACATTAATAAGCTTAATGTGCAGTAACCTAAATTACAAAAACTACTTCAGAATAATATAAATACATGCGTACAATTCAGCAAAATAACAATAATTTCTGAATATTTATATGCAAGTATTCCAGATATATGCACAGAAATATGATTATATTTGTAAAATAATATGTTTTTCTGTTTGTTTGATAAAAATTGCATACATATATGCATATATTAAGAATAGATGCATATTTGTCCGCAACTTTTTATCAGAAGTTCAGCAAAAATCAAAGATATTTTCAGCATAAATCAAAGAATAATATAAATACATGCGTACAATTCTGCAAAATAACAATAATTCCTGAATTTCTATATGCAAGTATTCCAGATATATGCATAGAAATATGAATATATTTGTAAAATAATACGTGTTTCTGTTTGTTTGATAAAAAATTGCATACATATATGCATATATTAAGAATAGATGCATATTTGTCCGCAACTTTTTATCAGAAGTTCAGCAAAAATCCACGAGTTCTAACAATGGTTTCATGAATTCATGTTTTTTACAAGTCCTTATCATATGAAAAATCGTATTTTTATGCAATTGTCAAGCTACAAAATGGATAATTGTATATATTGTCACATTAAACTGCTTTCCTCTTCGTTACTTGTACATTATTATGACTTCGCGATAAATAGAAAATCTGGATAGTTTAAAGTTCAAATAGCGAGGACTGAAGCTTAGATGAGTGTGGTTATTTGTCATCGTACACTCAACCAGCACGTGCAATGCCAAAGCTTAAGAGCATGAAATAACTAGAAGTTTTAAAAAGATTAAATTTGATTGATTAGTCGTTATCAGCTAACAATGATATCAACATATACTATTGGAAAACAAAATACAGGAATGTCAGTTATCTTATAGGATTAACGAAAACACAAGCATAAAAAATTACTTGGAAAGTAGCCATTTCAGTCTCCACGAGATTGTTTGCCTGAAGCACAGGAACACTACAATGCTCCACGCAATTGTTTATCACTTCCTGTCTCTGTGTTCTATCGAAACACTCATGCGCACACTTGAAATAGGCCTTCTGCAGATTCATGACAAACAAATCAATCCATAAGTTATTATAGTATTATTGTCTGGCATCAAAGGTCAATTGTATATAATTACAGATATCTTTGTTTCACCAAACAAGCCATTATTTAACATTCTGTATTGCTACTTTAATTTGACTGCCTACAGACATCGATCCAATTTAACAACAGATTTAATCTTCTGTTTACTTTCTACTGCACATGCCAGCCATAATAATCAAGCTTCAGTTTACATTTTACTCAGATTGCAATGAGATTAACTAGCACCAGTTGAAAAAGCGACAAATAGATCAAAGCACACTACAGGAAAACGAATGAAAAAAAACAAAAAAAGTAAAGATTACCTGAAGATTGAAATTGACATGGTCTTGGATTGGTAGGAGATGGATCTGAGCAGCCACGTTTACATCTTCGAGCTTCTTTCTTATTCTATCCGATACTATCTTCTCTTCTACCGCAGCTTTCCTCTTCCGACTTTACCCACCGAAAGCCATCAGAAAAAAGGCAATACCTCGAATCTCGGATCTGTGAAAAGGAAACTCACGGCTTGGTTTCGAAAGCGGTATGAGCTAGGTGAAGATCCAGATCTGGAATCGCCGCTGAGAGCTCTGGTTTTTTGGCCTTGATGATTGCGTTGAAAACTTTAATAGGCAGAGGAAGCACGAAGATCAGCAAAAATAAAATTTTGTTTTTGAGATGAGTGAGATGAGGAAGATGCAGTGAGTAACAGCAGACGACGAGAGTTGCTGAGATGAGTGAAAGAAGGAGCCGCCGCCGCCATGGATTAGAAAATTTTGTTTCTGTAGAAAATAAAACCCTAATACGTAACATATAGTGAAAAAACACACCGTTAATATCGAATGGGGGCATTTCCGGAAAAGAAAAGCTGCGTTTTAAAAATAGGGATGAAATTTATATGTTTCAAAAGGGGAGGATGTGAGCCTAATTAACTTTAGTTTTAAGGATGTGAGACTAATTTTCACAATCGAATATCGATATAACTGGGAACTTTGAAATATCGAGCTATAAATCCAGATATATTTATTTTGGAACTAGGCAATTTTCCATGTGAATATATACGATAATATTTATTTATTTTTATTTGACTGAAATTATTTTTGAATACATTAATATTTTATTGGTTTATTTAAACCTAAGAAAATAACCATTTTGCAAATGACCTCCGTTTTCGATGAAACGAATTTTATTAAATCCGTAATAATTAATTATTTCTAGATTTCAATTTTCACGCCAATCGGAGTTGTTTCGTGACCGTGCAACATTTAAATTTGAATCGATCAATATTTATTACTTTAAAAATACACGGTGTGAGCAAACGGACTAGGAATTCGACGAAACAAGTTTCGTTGGGTCTGTAATGTTGAACAATAGCTTTATGTCCATTTTCGTCGAAATTGGATATCATATGTGATAACACGTAATAAAATAATGTCTGAAGCTTACTCTATAAGCTACCGACTCCTATAAATATACACTACATCCTTATCTAACCCTAAACCATTTCTTTACTAGTCAAAATAGAAGCCGCCACCAGCATTCCAAAAAAGAAGTGAAGAAACGGATCTTTAAAAAAATCAAAAGAAAATTAAACAAAATTTATATGAATCCATATATATACATATTTGAGTTCGTATGATTTTTCTCTACAATCTAGTACAAGTTTGATTTGGATTCGATGAAGTTTCTGTCGTGCTAAATATGTACAGCTCATGTTTATTTTAGGGTTCCATCCTTTTTGGGAGAATCAAGCTTGGATTCACAAAACTAACCTTGTACGTGGGTTTATGGGGTTGGTTGTGACTTGTGTGCGAAATTTTGTAAGGAATGGAGAATATACAGTTCGATACTTTACTGTATATGGCGTTAGGAGCCTGTCGACGCGGATGGAAGGGAGGAGTTCGAATTCGATCATACTAGTATGGGGAGAAGTGGATTAGAAGGGGGAGAATAAGTGGATATTTTTATTGGATTTATGGTGGAGAGATGAGGGAATTCTTGTGAATGAAAACGACCGTAATGGCATTTTTTTCTAACTCGTGGATACTAGGAGGAAGCCGTGGAAATGTTTGGTGGGGAAGGAGACTGTCTGAGGCAGGTTGGGTTTTAAGATGTGAAGATGGGCCGAGATAAAAAGCTTAAACCCATATAAAAAAAAGAAAATAGGAAAATACAAAACGTTGGTTATAACGTGAGGCTCAGGTTGTAACGTGAATTCGATGGAAGGAAAGCGGGTGGGTACTCTACCGGGAATGGGGAGCCGGAGGTTATAGGAAGACGTGGTAGTTTAAGCTTGGGTCAATGAATATTGGTAAGGGCCAGTTAAAAATAATAATAATAATAAATTAGTATAATTTAATATTAAGTAGTGTGTTAATTTATAATTAGCGTATCTTGCTCACCTGTTATCGGAATCCAACAAAAAAGGATCCATTAGGATAGTATGGGCGCAGGCTACACCATGAAATTGGATTGGAGCAATTTGGAGCTCGTTACAATTTTTGGCAAAATAAAATGGCCGATTCAATCAACCGACCGCTAATTATTATACACGATTAACGACCAGTGTGAGTAAACTCACTAACTCTGTCCAGTTTTATAATTTTATAAATGTTATTTAATATTGATAAAAATGATTGAATGTTGCGTGTGATGGTTGTTTGGATGATTTGCTGATTAACTGGTCGAAATAATATATATAGTTGTATATATAAATCATTGACTAAATAAAGGTTTTGTTTATTATTATATTTCATATTGATATGAAATTAGTGTCATTTGTTTTGATTAACATATGTGGGTGCAGGGAAACAGGTTGGAGGGATCCAATGGGATTCCTTAACAATTATATTGTTGTTTTTTTATATATACTACATAATATGATGTGAAAAATAATCAGTGATTGATTATTGTGTGTTTTGGGATGTTTAAATAACACTGACATGAAATAATTGGTATTTAAATACACAAAATATATTCGATTATATTGGAAAGGAAATTTGGGGTTTTTAAAAGAGAAAAATCTTTTTTTTTTAATTTCGATTTGGATTGGAAAGTAATAACTTGTTTTAATAAAAACAAGTAGTTCGATTTATTAACGATATTTATAAATGAAATAAAATAATTATTGTTAAATAATTATTATTAAATAATCCGTGAATGTTGATTCAAAAATGAGTAATGGAAGGGAAATCGTTGTATTTATTTCGGGGTTCGGAATGTGAATATGAATCGAATAGAACTATAAGAATTTGCAATTATAATTCGACAATGTCGAATGTTATTAAAATAAATTATTTTTATAAATTATATATTATATAATTTAGAATTTGACGAGATAGTTAATATTTGATATGTAACCAATAATTTATAATCGAATATGTATTCGAGATTAGGTCGTAACTTATAAACGGGGTTTATGAAATATGAAGTATGAATTTATAAATTAACTAGATAATTGTAATTTTAGATTGTGATGGTATTTATTATTTAAATCTAGGTTGACTTAATAAAATGAGTCCAGATTTGTATAGAGGAATAATATCCACATTTTAATGTGAATAATGATTTACGAAGCAAACATTTTGCAGACTTAGTTGGTTATAAAAAGAAACTGGTAAATATTCGAAGTGATAAATTCAAAGGTGAATTTAGAAATTGAGTTGACCTGAACGGTGAATTATTCCGAAGTTCAGAACGTTAATCAAATAAAATTATTCGAACGAGAGTTAGACTTTGGAATTAGGAAATTAATATTTACTTTCTGCTTTTAAATGAAGAAAACTTATCTAATTAAACAATTAAATATCATTTATTTATTCAAAGTAAAAAATCAAAGTTATATTTTAAATTTGAATATTTTGGAACGGGGGTTTTAATGTTATCATTATAATTGAGATTTTTCGTAAAAGAGGTGAATTCGTAAACTAAATCTGTGAGTTGCGTAAGAAATGATTTGATAAGGAATTAAGAAATGGGACTAAGGAAATTAGAAACTTACTAGAAATTAGTTAAGTTGAATAACTTTCTGAGTATCGATCTGATGTTGGTTTCAGCCTTCGGGGTAAATACTTAGGGAGTTGTTCTCTGACTAGTTTACGGTTAGGGACTGATGGATGTGTAAGAATAGTGATGCACGAATAAGATATGGAAATGTTTTCCAATGTTAATAACGTATATTTTCGAAATATGTGAAATAAGAAATTGTGAGTATATGAAAACGTTTTTCCAAAAATCGTGAGAGGCTAAATGAGTTGGAGAAACATTAGGGTAAAGATATTTAAGAGAAATTAGGAAATGATTGAATTAATGATAAATTAATTTAAAGGGGCTTAGCGTAAAATGATGGTTAATCAATATAATTTCCATTCGGAAATAAGATCATTATTTGTATGGAAGTTTTCTTTTGGTAGTTAAATAACCGACTATCAAAGTTGTTGACCATTTTTCGGTTGTCAATACGGAGGGACCAGGATCAGATTTATTATCTAAAAACCACTTCGTATGGGCATTAATGTTGCGAATCATATATACATTGAAGAAAATTAAGATGGAGTTTATACAAGGCTTGTTCGGGCGATCCTAGGTAGAAATTACCTAAGATGGATTTACATAATAGTGCCTTCGGTTAGTCCAGTCCTAGGACAACTTGTATGGACGAATGTCTGACAGAGTATATCTAATAGATCACGTAAGTTGATCTCTTCAAACGTATTAACGTTGGTGGTGGATGAATTTGTTTCTCTTAGCTTTATACTCATGGTATTTTTAGGGGATTCAATTTGTAATTTGGTAGGTATGACGATGTGACATTCAAAGAAAACGAAGATGTGATATGTGAATGGTAAGTTATGACCTCAAGCCTCATCAACCGGGAAATGACAAAAATCGGGTAGGTAGCATGACTAAGTGGGTCGCATCCAATTAGGGTATATTGTCACCATCTAGAGAATATTTATATTTATTACTTTTTTCATTTCCGTATCTCCCGGGAGCGGTTATGTTGGTATACCAACCGTAAGGTGACAACATATTCAGAACATTCAAGCGAAATGAATGGCCGGTCATGTGTGGCTGAGTTACAAGATATTCTTGTTGAACTCCAGTGTATCCTCTCTAGAGTACACTGATAGGAAAGTGGTTCCATACCTTGTCATAATTGGAAATTCATTACCCAATAAGAGCCCACGGTTTTGATTGCATATTATATATGTGGAGCGTGTGATGCAGGCGTTCCACTAAATTGTTAATTATTTGATTTAGACACTATCATAATATCAGAAAAGCTTTGATATAAAGGATATTTTGGTATCATAACGTAAAAACCATCTGTGTTTATGTGTGGATTGGTCTTACGACTATCCTTTCTTTAAAAAGGATTTTAAAAGTTAAGCCAAGTGGTTAGAGTTAACTCACACCAGTCTCATGACTGACCCAGAGTTTATTTTGTTTTGTTTTACCCTAAACTCGTGGGTGCCCAAATTTGTGCGGGCAGTCAAGTAGTCGGGATTTTACAGATATACTTGGAAGAGCTTGGAGCAGAAGGCTTCAGGATTATATAGTTGTTGTTTATTTCCGTTGTGATATTATGTGTTGTACTTTGAAATGGTATGTATATACAGTTATAAGTTTGTGTTTCAAAAATTATGTTATATAATATATTTTATTCGTTCTGCTGTGAGATTCGTGTTCATTTCGATTTTGTTCTGTTGTGAACTTCTTCTTCTTCTATTCTAACTTTTCTTTCTTTCTATTTCTCACTCTCTAACTTCTTTCTATTAATTATCTGATATGTTCGATGTTTGAATAGATGACATGAGTTTTATGTCGATTTTTGGGGTCGAAAACCCCAGTTCGTTACATTGGAAAATTTCTAATTATAAACTATTGGAAAATAATGTCAATATCGTCATGATCAATTCAGTAATGATATGTTTTATTCAATGTTTTTTTTCCTTACAAAGGGAAAATTCACCTGATCAATAAGCAAAGTAACTACCAGAAAGACTCAGAAATGATTAAGGATTTCATACGGATAACTCCTGCTTTTAAATCTTTCAAATAGACGCATTCTACAACTGTTTGTTTGAACAGCTACGTTGATCTTCTCAAGAACGATGCAATGTTTCAAGAAAGCAGTCTGGAAGATGGAAACATCTCTGGGTACTTAGAAATGATTTTAGTTGCTTGTCTGATCCAAAGCATGTTTTATAGTCTACAAAAGCATACTTTATAGGCAAGTATTACCCAATTTGAACTAAACAATCTCTACTTGATCAATCTAGATTTTAAGATGATAAAGAAATGCATTGGGTTGTTCAACGGATATCAAGAATGATGGAAAATGAAGTGCAATAGGTTGAATGAAGATTTACACGAAGCAAAGAATATCAATACTAAGTTGTTTTATGAAGTGGAGCCCACGAACTATAGATGAAGTTGTTATGTACTTCGAAGAGAAGGACAAAAATTCATATAGGATAAATAAATCATATAGGACAAAACATCTAGGTAGCAACATGAATTGAATAGGAAATTTTACCAATAAAGATTTGATATTCGAAGATTTTGAACAAGTATATAGAAAAGTTGAAGATACAGGATGACAAAACATGTATATAACAAGTCAGAGCATCTTCAACCCAAGTATATAGTTCACAATTGTCTAAGTGAAATTATTAAACATGACACTGAATATAATATGTGCACTCCATTGCTAATTTGTTTATAGAAACAATTTTGTCTATGTGTACCAATTATATCATGGATATATAAAATCTATTTGTAAAATAATATATTTTTTAATTGTTCACAATGTAAAGTTAAATGTCTAAAACTAGATATTTCAGTTGACAATGTCTAATAATTTTTATGACACATCAACATGACATTGCAATTAATAATAATATTGGAGAGTACAATTTAACCAATTTAATGTTTTGATGGTGTGTAATTGACATTATATTGTTTTTAGACTTGTATTGGAGATGCTCTCAGTACAGACTTGTTTTAAGTGCGGGTTTTACTCATTCTTCATGCCTAAAAATGTAGATTACTTTCTACCTATCGTCCTATGAGCTAGAGACCTTTAAAGGCAGGTTCGACTATTAATATCCATTCTTGAGCAGCAAAATAAGGAATTTTTGATCTCTTGATCCTAGCATCGAAGTTCTACTGTTTTTCTCGTCAATTAGTGTTCAAAAGTGATTGTAATTGTAAGAATTCTCCGAAATGGTTATGATTATAAGACTCTCTGAAATAAACAAATAGTTATAGTAGGCAATTAATTTACGATTAAGCGACTTCAACCGGAAATGCGTTAGTCGTTTCCTACAGAAGAAATCTGGATGCTTGTGTTGTTTCCCCACCTAAATTTCTTATCGTCCATTTCCAAATCCAAACGTACTCACTGCTATTTTTCAGTCTTTTAGCATTACCCTTAGTTTATGGTCGAATTACTGTAAAAGTTTAGTTTGTCCCTCACACCCATTCGTTCTTTATTGATTTAACCTCGTTTTTGTTTGACCTATAGAGTGTTCGTTAATTTTTCGCACAACAGTACCTTAGTAGCCACCTTCTTATCGTGCTCTAATCTCATGAAAGTTATCAACAATTTCTTCAACTTTTAATCGTCAGATAGTAGCATGAGTACCAACAAAGACAAGATCCTCAGTTGATCTGTGCAGCAACACTTCTAATGAAACTGGTAGAATATGGACTGGGTATTCTCTTAACAGGTTAGTGGATTTTTTTTATCAACACACCAATTCAAATCATACATCTCATCCCTCTTTAATTCGATTGAGCCTGTAACTACGTGGAAATTCATGTTGGATAAGTACTGGAAAAACATCAAAGTGTTTCAGTCGTTTTACCCATTACATTCTTAATTCGTGAGAAAACATTTTATTAAAGGAAGACTTGCATATTTTAATCAAGCGTGCTACTATTTACACCTCACTTTTCACTTTGGGCCACCACCCTCGCTCAGTTGTTCACCACCGAACGACATGTTCGCACAAATTTATACTGTGTGGCGGCCATTTATAGCTGAACGGTGTGAAGGTCGATCGGTCGTTCACCATCGAACAGAAATGTGTGGTGACCAAAAGAGGAAAGTGGAGTGTGAATAGCAGTACACTTAATCAATCATCTTCTCAGATAGAATAGAATCGTACGTTTACTTGCATTCTTTGTTGCTTTCTATTTTCTGAAAATGAGAAATAAGTTTTATTGAGAAAACAAAAATCTTCTTCTTCATTTCTTTCAGTCCACAATTTCCTTTGAGTAATCTATTTTCATATTGTACTCAAAACTCATAGGCATTGACTTCTATGAATCTTTGAATTTTTCAACACTACTTGAAGGATGTTGTGTTAATGTTATGGAACAAATGACAATTACTTATCGCACTATAGTCTCATCGAATTTCACTTTTAAGGCAATGGCTTGAATCATGGTGCATCCCATATCGATTTTGTTTTCCTTCATTGAGCAAAAATGTTGCATATATCAATATTTTATACTATGTCAACTATAAGATCGAGAAATTATGAATGTTTATTTCATATATTGTCTTGAAAATCTTAATCCCACCCAAAGGAAAGAATATTTAGATTTACAAAGAATATTCTTGTTAATAAAAAAGATGGACGCTAAAAGCAATGAAATGAAGGTATATTTATTCCGAGTAAGTTTTGTTCGAGTATAACATAATTTATTTTGTGAAAATTAGAGAGGCGTCCCTATTATACTTTCATATTGTAAAGTCAGTCCCTGTCAAATTTTCATTGTAAATCTGGTCCCTATTTTCTAGAAATAAAGAAAATTATTGATGATATGTCAGCAACTTTTATAAATAATTGTTGATATGTCAGCAACGTTCGTTGGTAAAGTTTCACTGTAAATCTGCACCCTGGTTTTCAGAAACAAAGGAAAAATTATTGCTGAAATGTCAGCAAGTTTTATAAATAATTGCTGATATGTCAGCAACTTTTATACAGTGCACAAAAAAGCGAAAATTTATTGCTGAACTGTAAGCAACTTTTGTAAATAATTGCTGCTATGTCAGCAACTTTTATACCGTGCATAGAAAAGTTGCTGATATGTTAGCAACTTTTATGAAATGTTGCTGATATATTTGCAACAATCGAGAATAAAAAAAACAGAGACCTAATTTACACTGAAATTTAGTGAAGGACTTTTCGTGAATTTTAAACCTTAATAAGGACCTGTGTCAAAAGTACCCTTATTTTAAAACGAGATACTTATACCCATAAACAACCATGTTCATATGATTTTTGAATATTTGAAAACTTGTTATTTTGGGAAGTATATGTTTAAGAAAACTATTTTTTGGGTGTAAAGTATGTATTTATAATACTAATATAAAGATTATAAATTGGAGAAAACTAGATAAGTTTAAATGAGACTAAAGATTTAATTATAAAGAGCTGGAAATATATGTGTTGAATCTATGTATAGACATGACGATTTATGTGTTTCCCTCGTTGCATGAGCTTAGTTATGAGATCAAATATTTGACATGTCACATTGAATAAGTGCATACTTTTAGCTTTGCATGAAAGCAGAAGAATGGACTGAATTGAATCAAGTATCGTATTAATTCGTAATTGTTTCTACTTGATTATTAATTTCATTGTATTATGTTGAATTAAGTTTGTATGTATGAAAATGAAACATGTTAAAAATTATATTGAATGTAACCGATCATGTAAACTGAATATATCAATTTTCATAAGTTAGATTGTATGTAGGAGAAACTACTATTAGATTGTTTCGTTCTCAACATGATTTCTCACAAAAAAAAAAAAAAAAAAAAAAAGAACTAGAGAAAACCAATGTTGGGTTATGAAAAGGTGTTCCATCAAACTATAATTTTTAAAGTATGAGTTATGTAGCAAAAGTGAGACTATCGTAGTTCGAAAAAGTCAAAAATTGACACCAAGTGTTAAGTTGTAAGCTTCTTCTTGTCTTTTAATATAATGTGACAGATTTACAAGAGGCTAATGCAAGAAAATTAAAAATATACTTTGTAAGTTGATTTCGTTTCTTTCGAGAAAATCTTAGGATGATTTGATTGGTTTGATGGGACATCTACGTAATACATTCATGTTGCATATGCAAGAATAAATAGCATAATTAACCAAATAATGAATGTGATATAATTGAAGGAAGCATCAGGTTTTCCATGAATTATTAAAAATATTATTACTTACGATATGAGAATGTACATTTATTACCCAAAGTGATGAAGATTGGAATCTCTACAAAAGACTGTAGTGAGAAGAGATGCATCGATTTTAAATCTAAAGTGATTAAAAGATTGATGGAAATGACGACTTCATAAAAATGAATAAGGTCAAAGCAAATTGGTCTTTTAATTAAAAAGAATGAGTCTCAAGCCTAGAAAAGAGAAAATTACGATGAATATCCATTAGTGGTCAAACAACCAAACATGACTACTATTTCCTTTCATATTTTTGTGTTTATGATTCTCGTTGCTTTTATACAATCCACAATCAATTATTGGTAGTACTTTTGAGATGCATTTAATGGAATTTTCTATTTGATATATTTTGAGTATCTTTACATTCATGTAATTCATAATCAGTTATTAGTGGTGTTGATGAGATGCAATTCATGGGTTTTTCCTTTTGATATAGTTTTAAGTTTCGTTGCTTTTGTATGCTCCATAATCAATTTTTACTGCTCTTTTGAGATGCATTTAATAGATTTTCCTATTTTATATGATTTGAAGCCTTTTTTAAATTTTACATAATTCATAACTAATTTTGGTACTTTTGACATGCGCTTAGTAAATTCTATTATTTATTATGAGTTTTTTTTTTTTTTTTTTTTTTTGCTTATATATTCCATAATCATTTTTTGTGGTGCTTTTCAAATGCACATGACAGATTCTACTATTTGAATTTATTTGTTTTTTTTTCTATAATTCATAACAAATTTTGGTGGTATTTCTAAGAAGCACTTGATGAATACACATTTATCTTAGTTTAAGCCTATTTGCTTTTTTATATCCATCATTATCATTAGTGGTGCTTCCAAGACAAGCTTGATCGACTGCATTGATTTATTTAAGGCAATGTCTTATTACTCATAGATGATCCATTGTCAATACCGATGAATTATGTTATTTATTTTATGAGGTTGAGCTTGACTCTTAATGCGTCCATTGACATAAGTGACCATGCTTGAGTGCAGCACTCGACTGACTCATCTACGTGGGTGGGAAGGTAGATCGCCTTTTATGATAAACCTAAGCAATCTGCAGCAATCATTGGTTCTCAAAGTTTGTACAAATTGAATGTAATACGTGTTGTGAGATTTCAAACCAAATTTTTGTAGTTTAAGAAGAAATTCACTACTAGGATTAAGTTTTTAAACTCACTTCGTTAAGTAACAATTTAATTGAAATACATTGATATATATGTAGTGTGGTGGTAAGAGCACCCCAATATGTTCTTCCAAATACCGCAACTAAAAAATACCACAAAATAATATATTCTCCTCTTCCTAATACTATAAAATCGGGCTTACCACTATATTTCTCATATTCTTCCATCTCGTTGCCATTGCCTTCGAAAACCCTACGTTAAACTCGATCTAAAAAAAACGCTCATGAGAAAATCAGGAAACAAATTTTGCTAACCAAATTACAATACTTGCTTGCATTAATATTTATGACGACTGTGTATTGTCAATAAACCTTTACTGGTTGAGAAGAAAAATAAATTATATGCCAAGGAGTAGAGAAAAATAAGGCTTGCAATCTACTGATGATGATGATGTTAGGTCTATTGCAAACATGAGAAAATGTTGTTGCCAATATAGTTGAGAATTTACTTCAAAGTGCTCATGGGGTAGAGGACGCAACCAAGCAGTGATCTCTACTGATCGGTCGCTAATTGCCATATGTTTATCTACTGGTCGGGCCTTAAACACCGAACGATGAACAAATAAGATTGTAATGCTTTGTTCGGTTGTCATTAACCACATGTATTTGTTCTGCTCGGTCGTTGAACACCGTGCCTCACTTCATGGTCATTTTGCCTAGATTGTGCACTGTTCGTTTATTATACACCATGGAAATTTGATCTGTTCGAATTTGAATTTTGCCGCATGAAAGGTGAAGAAAACAACGATTCAATTTTGTAAGAGAGATTAGGGTTTCAGATTAGAGTTGAATACGTGTTTAGTTCGGCAAATAACGGTTGAGTGAGAAATTAGAATGAAGAGCTAATACAGTATTAGGAAGCAAACAAAATTTAATGAGTTTTATTTTTTTCATTACGGTATTAGGAAGAATATATTGTGGTGCCCTTACCACCACACTATATGTATGAAACTTTCTTCGTGTCAATATCATTTTCATTCATCTTTGTTTTTGTTTTGATTATTGAGGGATTGTTGAATAATAATAACGAAAATCAAAATATTTTACTTGCTTGAACTTTTACATTCTTAATTAACGAGAAAATATTTTTATTTTGGTATGTTTGTTTATTTGGTTGAATAAACTTATGAATACATTTATTTTATTTTCATTCTCTTTGCTATATCTTTTCTAAAAACAATGAATAAATTTTACAGTGAAAAAAAAAAAAGTTTCTCTCTCTTTTCTAGCACAATTTTCTCTACAAAAATTATATTTTCATATTATACCAAAAACTCATGTACAAACTTCTACACATCTCCAAATTCAACTTTGAATGCAAAATCGACGAATCTGTGTTAAACTTAAAGAGCAAACAACAATTTTCGATTACACCATAATCATGTCAAATTTCATTTATAAACGGTGATCTCACCCACGATAAAATTTGTACCAATTGTCATTTTCGTTTTATATTCATCAATTTCCCAACAATTCATGCACAGCAATTCTAATCACTCCAGTATTTTTTCAAACAGAGCCATAAACTCGCGTTATCTCGTCCATGCTATAGAATAAATAAATGTCACAACGAACAAATATAAAAAAATATCATATCTCATATTTTGTTGTTCATGCCTATAACGTATGGTAAATTTAAATATATAAAATAAGCAAATGTCTAGCTCATGCCTATAACATCTAATCTAATAAATTTAGAAGCAAAACTAAAAATATGGTCAATTTTTCCACTTTCATTACTGCTCATTGTCTCTTGCAATAAAACTCAGCGTTATGCCGTTATCCCTACACTTCTCTACCATTCGATTCAGGCGTATTATATAGGCTGAGGTATGAAGACATCTACATGTGTAGAATTTAGAGCATACAAAGACAACAGAAGCGCTAATAACGTACTAAATTATTACCCTTCTTTATTTTAAACAAGCATATCACAAAAGTACACGTCATTGAGAACTTTTTCTGTCCACGTAGACCTTGCAACAAAATCTGCGAATTTACATAGAAACAAAACCTGAAAACGATTGATTGATCTAATTCTATACATCTCATTTGACTGAGTATTCACCGTGTACAATACAAGTAACCTGTAACCTGTGAATTTACAAGAGGGGCCATTCTTCTTATCTTAACATTAGAACCACAGAGACGAACAATTCTGAGTCATTTTCCTTCTGGTTCCATGACATTTTTGTTTGTTATGTTTTATGTAATTAGTCAACTATTTCACTAATTCTATCATTTTCCAAACAACTACTGAAGTTATACTTCTGCTGAAGTCTCTGTCTATTGTCACTCCACCATTTTGTTGCTTGTTGCTGATTGAATTGTCTCCTACTGTAAAATTAACCAATAGTGTAAGTAAATGGGATACTAGAATCTGAATGAGATGATACAGGTTTTATGCAGTTGACATAAACAAACGTTTATGATAGGAGGGTTCATATTTGAAACCCATATGGAATTTAGTTAAGTGAATACTAGACACGTGTCCCTAAAACCAAACACAATTCAAAGCAGGTCCTTATGCAAATAGCATATGTAAAGTGGGTCCCTGAAATTATTTTACTCAGCAAACCTGTTTCGGCTTCTTCTTTTTTTTTTTTTTTTTTATGTGAAAATTAAAACTAGGCAACTGGATTTTTTTTTTTTTTAAAAAAAAAAGCATAAACGTATATTCCTGTTGAGAAATATTGCAGACATATGTGTAAATACTCACCTAATAATTGCAGACATCTGCAAATGTTCACTTGATAAACCAATATATGCAAACATAAAAAATAAAAAAATAAAAAAATCTGCAAATATTATATAAAATTGCAAACTTATCTGCGATTTTTTACTAAAAGTGGTCTGTTTTATTTGTGCTCTTTTTGCAACTTTTTTTCTTTTATACAGTAAATATGCTGTTGAATCTAATTTGAAATAATTTTAAATGTTCATCAAAAATGGCATGAAATTATGCAATTATAGGCTATAGTTGCTTGTATATCAACAATATTTTGAATCATTGCATGCATTTCTAAGAGTTTTCTGGAGCTTATTGTTATTATTATTTTCGTTTTCTATCCAATATTTTTATTTTTCTAACATCTATATGAAGATAAATACAAAATGAAACAGGTTTTAAAATCTTTAAAAAAAAAAAAAATACATTGTTTTTTGATGATTTCTGAAAAAGATGAACCAAATTTACATACTTTTTTGACTGAGTTGTTTTTATGTATTTTAAAACTTAATAGGGACTCGGCCAAACAATCCCTTTAGGTAATGCAAAGACAGTTTTTCTTTGTTTTTTGATGAATTTTGACAAAGATGGACCAAATTTACATACTTTTTTGGGAAAGATGTTTTTATGTATTTTAAAACTTAATGGGACTTTAACCAAACCGTCCCTTTAGGTAAGTGCAAAGAGAGTTTTTCTTTTTTTCTTTTTTTTTTTAAACATTAAACCTCCACATCTGTGATGGGAAACAGAGTATTGCATCCGAATGCTAAGTACACGTGACAACATTTTCATTCACTCATTCTCCAAGAATAAAATAACTTTTTTTCAAATAACAAGGGAACTTAAAAAAAAACACATGTACACACACACACATATACCTATATACAGATGTGTGTATAGATGTGTATACACATTGATGTGCGATGTGCGACGTGTGTGTATATGTATATGTATGTATGTTCATGTATATATATGTATGTGTGTTGAATGTAATTCACACTTTCTGTAGTGTGGGGAAAATTTGAAAATAAGCATACCTGAAATGTACTCTTTTTAGATAATTGTCACCTCCAGAATTGAAAGAGACTGTAATAAAAACTCCAGGTTCATCAAATTCATCCAATTCTTCTGATAATGTCCCATTAGCATCGATAACATATCCTTCTCCTATTCTTTCTGCCATCTCTTTCAACTGGCAAGAAAACAAGGATGAAATTTATGGAGCCCTAACCAGATAAAGAATGAAAGTTGGTAATTTTATACCTACTTTAGTCTAAAATATGTAACATATTGTTGGTGGATTTAGCATATTGGCAGACCATATGGTTCAGTTTGTGCCCAGATCAGTAGTAAATAATTGCTGAAATGTGTGATCCAATATACTGAAGAAGAAGAAAAATTCATGATCTCAATGACAAAAACGGTTCCCCCTTTGAAGCTAAGGACTGATATATGAAGCATAGAAACTTCAGCTTAGATTCTATGGGTGAAAATGAAACAGATCCAATAGGGACCTTATAACTTTGTTCACGGACTTTACATCTGGACCCTTGGATCCTTCAAAAGCTAGTTCAACCACCATGACTGACTAAAGACTATAAAACACACCACTCCAACAAAGATCTCAAATGTGCGAGAAATAAACCAATTTTCTTCACTTGCAATAGCTTTCAAATCACCAATAGAATCCTCTCAAAGTGGATACATACCATCAAGTAAATGGTGAAACGACTATTAATGTGCATGTCCCTTTTATTCCCCAATGGTTTATACAGTGCCTGTTTAGTTGTGTATTGTAGAACTCCGTTCGATTGATCTACTTTTTGTTTTATCTCACTTATAGTCGATCCTACATAGGCTTCCACTGTGTTTGGGATCAAATGATATTAGAAACAATTTTCCTTAACAAGTGGACATAGAGCTATAAGGCTTGTCTTGCTATTGGATAGATGGTATTTGATAGAATAGCAGATTAAAAGATCATAACATCAGAGATAAATTCAGTTCAAGTTGTTGCACCTTAATATTAGGGACTTCTATAAGGTATATGGTTTGCAACCGACGATTGAAAGGTGGAATAAAAAAATGATTTTGAAAAGTGATAATGGAAGATCGAGGCAATGCTAAGTAGAATTCATGCTCATGGTATTTAAGACCGAGAAGTTCCATGTAAACATTTCAGTTGTGAGCAAATTAGGCTGAAAGAAAAAACTGAGAACAATTTTAATCTGAAGATCAAAAGTATTAAATTTAGTCTGAAGGACAATAAAATGATATATGCATAAAGCATTTTACACATATATAATGCTATATTCATATAGCATTACACATGTAATGCTATGAAATAAATTATTGGTATATAATTTGTAAGTTGACGTCTGCTCATAACCAAATGTATTCTTGTTTTTACATGATTGCATTATTGATTATTGAATTCTCAATACAGTGCGTGCATATACATGCATCAGTTTAAAAATACATTATTTTAAGTTGTCCTCTAATAAATGATGTCTTCTTACTTGGTTGAGATCCCACAAATCATGCAACTAAAAGTTTCTTACTTGTATAAGTCAAGCAGTATATTTTCATAACATTATATATGTGAAATGTCATATGAGTATATCATTATATTTTCGCAATGCTATATGAATATATCATTTTGTTGTCCTTCGGATCAAATTTTAAAACTTATGTCCTCAGACTAAAATTGTTCTTGGGTTTTTCCTTCATCCTAATTCCCATTTTTTGAAAAAAAATAGTGATGAAACTGCCATCAGGTATATTTGCAAGAAGTTGGAGGATCTCTACATGAAAATTTTGCTATCCAACCATCTGGTATTGTTGAAGACAATTTTCCACCTATAACATAAAAGAGAGAGCTTCCATTACAACACATCTTAGTATGTTTGATAATCGGTGATGAAGATGAAGTTTGTTTATTTGAAGATTAATGAGGAGAAGAAAACCATGACTCTATCATGTATTCTTCCAAAGCAGTACATCAATTTTGCCAATAGTCTCATTTAGGACATGGGATACCTTGAAATTGGATAATGTAAAGACTAATTTATTGAACGAGGATTTATTTGGTCAGATGAAGAAGTTGAGTGTGAATAACTGTAATGGTGAAAGTAGCAGTCAAGAATTGTTCGCTGAGAGAAGTAGGAGTGAGAAGTAAAAGAAGACCTTTAAGTAGCATTTCAATTTTAAGAAACCCTGTTGGCAGAGTCAAGTCCAGAAATGATGTGTCATCTTGTGAGAATCCACGCTTGAAGAAGTGATTAGTTTTTCATTTATTGTGGCGAAGAACATTGATAAATTATAACTATTGAATCAACCTAAACTTGAAAATTGCACTGACCTCTAACTAATTTAAACTTAAAAATATGACTAAAACTTAAACACTACACAACACAGTTCAACACTACCAAAATTCAAGATAAAAAATTTCAGCCCATAATATATATATATATATATATATATATATATATATATATATATATATATAAGAAATAGTTAACATAAGGGAAATTGGTTTAATATCAGCCCAAGGCAATATAGGGCTAGCCCTAATCCAATACTGATCGGTTTAACACAAGACTATATATAATTATATATAGCCCAAGACACCAACACAGAAACACAGCAAAGCGATTATAACTAGAGCAAAATTTGCCGCCTAAATTTTCTTTGGGTCTGCTGGTTAAGTTTGATGTCGAGCACAGCCTAAGGGTGCGTTTGTGGTAAGATTAAACGGGGTATTTAAATGAGATTGTGTGTTAAACAGGGAATGCGTTTGTGGTTTTAAACAGACCATTTAAACGGGGTATTTTTCGATTTAATTGTTTTATTGTTAATTAATTATTTGGATTGTTGTGGAATATGCGTTTAACAAAACTAAAACAATGGTATAAAACTGAAATACAGACATATAATTATACAATATTGGAAAATACAAAATAATACAATCGATCAATGCAACCCTGCTGCAACTATTTCATCTCTTATGTTGTTTCGAACTACTGCCATTTCGATATTTCTATGTCGTTGAACCCCTTCATGCGCTATATTTCTTCTGTTTTGGATACTGTAATATTCTATGTACTCATCCAGAATAAGATTGGGATCTTCGTTATACACCATAAGATCTGGATCATCCATGTTGTATTTTCGTATGTAATTGTGTATAGTCATTGCAGCTACGACAACTTTTACTTGCGTTTCGAAGGAATATGTCGGCATATTCTTCAAAATGACGAATATCTTCCATACTCCAAAAGTTCTATCAATCATCATTCTTAAACTCGAATGTTATAAACTAAAATTTGCATTCATCGATTTCGATTGATTTGTTGTTTCTCAAAAAATGAGACATGTGATACCTAACGGTACAATACAGTGGTAGATAGTCATTTTGAAACAAGAACCCAGAGTCAACTACATAATACTATCCAACTGAAGAATATGGAAATTTTAAGCTTCTATCATATACTATCGAACTAAAAATTCTACTATCATTGGTTTTACCTTCCTAATCAGCTACTGCATATGTAAATAGTAAATCGAGCGAGCATGCAGCTAAAATATTCTGTGTTGGATAACCTTTTTGACCAATATACAACACTACTCTACCTGGAGACAGATGTGTCATTATGTGTGTATCGTCTATTGCACTGACACAGTTTCAAAAATACAAATGGTATCGGTTTGAACTTCTAATTTCATATGAAACAGTATTGAACCGTGGATCTGCTAGTTTTATCAAATCTGAAGCGAGTAACTGTACAACATCTAAGACAGCATGATGAAATTGTGATACCTGAACATTGAAATCTTTCGACCATTTGTCTGTTTGAAAGCGCTGCAGCAATAGTGTAAAGGAACATGGCTACCGTTTTCCGTATATCAACGTCTTCGTTGTTTGCAAACCGTAATTTCGCAACCTATCGCATAATGAAAGAAAACAAAGTCTTTTCATATAAAAAATTTCGCTGACGGCGTTCTTCATGATCATTTAATATTTGTTCCACCTAGCCCGGTATATTCGGACGTGTGCATCTGTGTAATTTCTCTTCTTCTACGTAAGTAAGTTGCAACAACAACTATATCCAGGTAAACTTATTGGTCAGAATCGTCGAAATCAAACATAACACTGATAAGATGGAATTTAATTATTTTAGAAAAACTAAAAAAATTATATATCCTACAGAAAGAAAAAACAAGCACAACGTAAACAAAAGATCACCAGAAATATTAGCTCCGTTGAGACCGAAAAACAGAAAAAGAGAAGGCAAGGAGGAAGGCGTTGGTTTGAAGAGGAGATGAGGGAGAGGATGTATTTGTAGCTAGCGGGTGGTAATCCGCCCGTTACATTCGGACGCCGATGCTAACGGGTGGATTACCACCCGTTAGCTAGACACGTCTGAATCTTTACCTGCCCAGTTTGGCCAGGCAAGCGCCTTCTAAGCAAAATCGAAAAGAAAGGAAAATAGCTAGAGGAAAAGAAAACAGGAATTTTTCACTAAGGATCTTGCTCGATCTTCGTTGTCGCACGCTTCGTATTTGAAGTCGATCTTGCTAAGGAGTAAGGATGAGAAGTTGATGTCGATCTTTCTCCGCGTAAGTTCTGTTTCAATTCCGGTATTGAGGTCGTTCTTATTTTATTTTATTTTTAATATACATCGAACCAAAACTGAAATTTTGGATCAATTTAGGTTCGCATGCCAACGACGCTGGTACAATACCCCCTAAATCTTGGGATACCGTCTGAAACCTGAAACTATGGTTCTAACAAATATATAGACATTAAAGTTTTAAGATAGATCAATTAAACTAAATTAAAACAACAAAATTAATTAGATATCACTAAATACGATTTAGTGAATTATTCATGTAAGCAGAAACTACAATCTAGTGCAAAATTGAAAAAAGATTTTTTTTTTTGTTAAATCTTCTCGTTTTACCCCATTGTCAGTGCACCTAATCCAACAAGTGGAACTAATATAAATTTGTGTGTCTGTTTTATTTCTTGTTGATTATACTATATTGCCAGTGTTTGGTTAATTGGTTGTTGGTTATTGAATTAGGCTCGATTATTTTACTGTTTTACCTCATATATATCACACATCCTAAATAGACCTTCGTTGCATTTGAGATTAACTGATATATATATATATATATATATATATATATATATATATATGCGGCTTTCCCTAACATTAATAAGCCTATAACTTCTAATTCATAAATTAAGGGTTTAAAAGCTGATCTGGTGAAAACGGCAGAATGGTTTTTGCGAACCGATATCTTTGTAACATACAAAAATATTCTAAATTATGAATATCGTGTACGCTGATATTAAATTATTAATCACATGTTGAGCACATCAACGGTAAACTTGACGTGTAAACTTAGTAATGTTTGATGTACAATCGATGTCCTTATGCAGTATTGTGTTGCAATATAAAAAAATGAAAATCGAAATAGATATTTGTGATAAACTGGGCACATGAGAGACAACAATTTGGGAATATGTGATCCATTACATGGAAATTCTTCATGAATATCTTTGCTTTCCTTAGCATTGCTATGACATATGATTTGGGATTGAAACAAGATTTAATCCCAAAATCAGATCTTTTACCATCTTTACTTGTTGACATTGGCATAAGGTTTGACAAATGCCTAAGGTCAAAATCAAGACTTTTGATTCCAAAAACGGATGCTTTACCATCATTGATTGCGGTCATTGGCATAGGGTTTTGGAGAAAAAAAAATCAACAGAGTGATGGTATATAAACACATGTTATCTAATATGTGTGTGTATCAAGGATCGACTACACCTCTTTTTTTAAACTCGAAATCCTATCTGATTTCAACCACAATATTCTAAATTAAATAATAGCATGAAGTGACAAGAGAGAAAGTATAATTATTTGAGTAAGGATAGGTGGTTAAAATCAGTGGAGAATGGAAATTTGAGGTGGAGCAAAAATGAGGTGTAGTCAATCCTCTTATTTACCTTCATAAAATCTTCCTTCTTGTAAAAAAAAAATCTGGATAGAAGTGAATTTTTGTAGACATGACCATTAGCTAGATTATCTACAAAATTCAGAATTGTCTGAAACTTCTACCGACTTCAAAATTACATTTCAAATTAACTATTGAAATATATATTTTCAACATATCGAGATGCGGTTTTGACGTAGTAAGAAGTTCTGAAATGATTTCATTTTTTGTTCAGATGATATTACAAATGAATATAACATTGCTATAAAAGTTAGCTACGATCCAAAGTTTTTAAGGACCCACTACATTCATATTTTACTACGGCTCATTCTAAACCCTATATTTTTAGTGCTAGGCTATTTAAAATAAAATAAAACTTTAAGATCTTCAATCTACACTATGCCCTAAATGCCCATAAAAATAGATTATTTTGAAATTCTTGACATGTTCAAAATCTAAGTAAATACACCACTAAAATTTTTGTTTTTAAGTATCAGTTTGAAATACTATTCAGAATATTTAGCATTATTCAAAACCAAATTTAGTAGAGGCCATCTTAAAAAATCGAAGATCGTATCTACAAATTTTCATTTAGTTTTGAATTATATAGCTCAAAACCCGTAAAGGTGTGATGAAGAGGGCGTAGCGGAACCCTTAGATGTACACATGTGTGTATTTAACAAACCGACTGTTAGAGAGGTTTACTTACTACCACTTGGCCAAAATAAATTTTTCCGAAGCCAAGAAAAATGGAACATGTCTACAACACGTCTCCTTAAACTCTACAATCTAATTCACTTGACTTTCTCCACTTGTCTCCACAAATCTCTGTAATTTTAAATATTCTCTATCATATTATTATTTTATGTTCAACTAAGATTAATTATAAAAAGTTCCTTTTTTAAACTATACAATCTAATGGTTGGTTTTCCATCGTTATACGGTTGTACTAGTATAGCTATTTGTATATATACATATGTATATGAAGTAGGATCCATACTAAGGTAACTCATCTCCCTGTATTTCCTCTTATGTTTTATTTTTTTGGCAAGACCAATCGGTTTTTAAAGTGATCTTTAACATTTTTCCCATTACAAGTAATGAATACAAAATAGTACAGGAGATAAGCGGATCACGTAACTGCTATAAACATTTTCCAAGCCCAAGCAAATAACTGACCACGTAGGGTGAGGATCAAGTTAGAAAGGCAAAGAAAAAAAAAATACACTTGCATCACAAGCTGCCACGACAGTCACACGTCACACTAACCTAGTGAGAACAATAACAATACTACAAACAATAGCCAAATTACATGCAATGGCTGTTACACAGTCACAAAATAACAACTCCTGACACAACCCAAGTAGCCAAAAGCAAGACTATCACACCCATAGGTTGCTCAACAATCCCAGTTGCACATAACTTGCAAGCTACAAACTAGAGCAGCACGGATTACCAAGCACTGCTTACCTGAAGCACACTAGCTACCACCAGAGCTAGGCGTTGCCTTGCTAGTTTCGCTAGTCATATTCTGCTGTACACTCACACCAAACCAAGAACTTCCACACCCAACACCTACTACATGATCTTCAATAACAACACTGACACAAGAAACAAGCTACAGCAAACCATAACACCAATAAACTCACTAGACAAGTTGCATCCCCCAATAACACAGCACCGACCATAGATAGCAGAAAGAACGCACCAAACCAACACACAAATCAAGACAGTACAAACGCAAAACCAGAAATAGGCAACTCACCAGCACGTCGCGTCAGCGATCCACAACCCTAGGGTCTACCTTTCGGTGCACTGCTTAGATCTGACTCAGCGAGGTGAGTACGAAAAGGAGCTGAGAAATATCTCAACTCTAACGCCAGAGATGAATGTAACTGACCTGAAAGACCATCGCGTGAAGGAGTGAAAGGGTAGCGATTATAAGAGCAGAAGCGAAACTTGAAATCAGGCGGGAAAATGAAACCAGAACTGACAAATTAGAGTTAGGTTAAATGGCGCCTAAACACAACCATGAAAGTTGACAAGGTGAGGGAGAGATGGGTAGGTGAAACAAGTGAGAGGAAAGGAAAATGAAGTGGAAAAAACAAAGCAAAATTTTGTAGATCTAATCAACTAGCCATCTATATTAAGTACCCGAATGGTTTTGAAACTTGAAACTCATCAAAATCAATGGTAAATACACACAAGCACGAAACGACTCATTTTGAATTGTGATTTCAAATGAGTTAAAGTTTAAAAATGATCCAAAATTGTCAGGCTGAAAGAAGGCTACATAAAGAGGTGCTACAAAAACCCATCACACACGCAGGGTGGATGGATGTGTTGCCCACTTTATGCTATATGACAACTTTTTTTACATTTGTACAATTCAAAAAAAAAAAAAAAAAAAGATAGATTTTTAAAGCATTAAAGACTATTTTTACAAAAAATGATTTGATAGGATCCTAACATTTTTAAAAAAATATATATCAATAGTTTAATTCATAATTGGAATAATATAACATTTCGAACGAAACATTTCTTAACATGATCTAAAATATGATGATTTTCGTTGGTACAAAATCAAATCTGTAGATTTTTGTTTCAATATACACTTTGTAACTCTAGAAAACAATTAGGCGTAATTTGTACTCTTAAATTAATTAAACTCCGAGGAAACTGCATCAAAATTCGTTTTTTCAAACTTGAAGCATTGCTTTTTTTTTCCTTTCAAAATTTTAAAATATCATTAGCGAAATACAATCCGGAAAAGTTTAAAAATAATTTGTAGCATTCCTATACTTTGATAGCCTTTTGCACATCACTGTTCCATTGCTACAAATATTTAGACTTGCGTTTATTTTCTTTTGCTATCTCAAACGCCTTGGCAACCACTTTCCAAATGGGCGCTGTCATCATCTCACAAAATTGATAATACGATATGTCTGATATTTCATTTATGTAACCCAATATTTTTAAATACATATTGGTACTTATACGATATGCATCCGCTAACAATATTAACGACATAAGGTATAACTAATCCTTACCCACACACCCTCTTTTCATATCCCTGATTCTATTATCTGAATGTTTAGAAATAAAACGAGTTTTGCATATAGTATCTACTCAATAGAGAACATCTACACAATCATTTGGACAATTTAAAAATTTTAAACTCGTTTAAATTCATAATTCGATGTGAGTAATCGAATATGCATACACATGTATATGTGTGTGCATATACATGTATATATATATATACACACACGTACATGTGTGTGTATCAACCACCCTGATTCTAAATGTAATTAGGGGTGACAATTAGATCTGACCGATAGACCCAAACTCCACCCGATGGATTTCGATTCTAAGTGGGTCGGGTTTTATGAGGTCCAAACTAAAAATTTCATAAATCTAGACCTGACCCGACCTGATCTGAGCTTTGGTTCAAGTCGGATCTGGTTGTGTAATATCACTAAAATTGCATATGTTACAACACTTTTGGATCGGGTCATTCGGATTAGGTCGGCTTCGATCGAGTTTGATCAGGTCTTTAATGCATTTCTCATCATCCAAATCCGACCAAAGACCCATCAGAATCGGTTCGGGTCTTTTCGGATTGATTCGGTTCGATTTTGTAGTTCTGGGTTCTAATTGCAGCTCTAAATGTAATTTTAAGAGACATATAAGTTTCGAAATGATCAAACAGATGTACATATGTTCAAGTATGATCTCGATAGCAGATAGATTGCATGCTCATTCACTAAAAGAGAAGAGATAACAAAGAGACAATATAAAAGTGGTTTGTATGTTAATACATGCAGTATTGATTTTGATGACAACCACCGTATAAATATTACTAGATTTTTCGATTTGTGCAGTGTTTTCGGATTTATTATGAAAACATCTCACAAAGGTCAAAAAACCATTGTAAGCAATTGATATGTGTGTGTAGATTGGTCAATGCAAATGAAAAAGTTAAATGACTAAAGAAGAACGAAACAAGAGCGTTTTAACGATAAAGATATCTTGAAGTGTTTAGTAAGTCCGTCTGAGTCATTTTTTTAGTTATAAACCTCATAGCAAATATCTTAGAAAAAAAAAATTGGTAGGACCGACCGATTTTTAAAGTGATCCGTAACACTTAATTATTAAAAAATAATAAGAGTTTGAAGTACGAGTGATAAGCAACACACTTAACAACTAGAATTAGACTCCTTCCACGCAGGGAAAAGGCAACCAAACAAACAAGACTACCATAACATGGGAAAATACACACTGCTATTACGATGCTCGACTAGTCACGACTAGCCGGCTAGTCGAGATTGAAGCCTCGACATGAAACGTCGACTGAAACTGAAACCCTAGAAATCGAACTCAAATCGGAACCCTAAGTCGAAGTCTCAATGTCGATTTGAAACCCTAAAATGATGAACTCGAACTCGAACTCGATCTACTCTAGAAGTCTCGATTTTAGTTTTGGAAGTCGTTCTGGAAGTCGTTTTGGAAGTCTCGAATCCTAAAATGACGAACTCGAATCTTACTGCACTGGAAGTCGTTTTGGAAGTCTCGAATTATATTTTTCATATAATATTTTTGGATTTGCATATAGGTAGCTAAGTACAAGTGGAAAAAACAAAAGTTGAGCAACCAGGTTCAATATGTTAAATATGATTTACCATTTTGCAACCAGATACAAGCGGAAAAATCACTTCATATTGCGGCCAATGAGGTATGTTAGTACATACTTGAATTTTATCCATGTGTATTAGTTAGAAATTTCAAATTATATATGTATATATTCATTTATCGACTAGTCCACTAGTCGACTAATTGGACCTCTATCGACTCGACTTACCGCCGTGATAACCATGAAAATGTAACAACCCGAAAATCTGGGCCAGTTTAAAATTTTTATTTTGGCAATTTTAGCGGATTTTGATTATTTAAAATGTATCATTTTAAATAATATCGACGAGAAATTTATTTTGAATATAATTCGAACGTATATATTATATACGTCGTCGTTAGAATATAAATAATTATATATATAATTATAAATAGAATTGAAAATGGCGCGGTAGTTCGATAATTCGATTTCAAACTTCAATTGAATGTACCGGGTGCAAAACAATCCGGATTTTAGTTAAACCAAAAACATTAGGATCTAATTGATGATATCTTTCCAACGAATCCGAAAAATCAAAATTTCATAACGGGAATCAAAAGATATGTCCAGTTGAAAATTTTGAATAGTCGCTATGGAATTCAGGCCCTTAAAAATGGGAATTTTGCAAACGACCTCGGATTTCGACGAAACCAGTTTTGTTGGGTCTGGGATGTCAAGTTATTGTTAGATTCCAAATTTAATAATTTTCCGAATCAATATGTGAGCGTGGCAAAAGAAAACGCGTTTGACCAATTTCAGTTGATTTTAATCGACTGGAAATTGGCCATTTTTCCAACGGTCTCAGAATTCGACGAAACTAGTTTTGTTAGGACCGTATCGTCAATACGAAGCTAGAAAATATTTTAATAAAAAATTTCGAGTTAGTATGTGACTCCGGTAATTTGAAATGCGCGTTTAAAATTCAATATAGTGATTTAAATGTAAATTCAACGGAAACTGATTGTAACGATCAAATCAGCTTGCGATACATATCCCATTGTGTCCGGAATGGGGGTAAAACGCTATGGACGACAGGCGGTGGGCCTCGTTTAGAGGTCGTATGTAAAAGTCAACTTTTTGCAAAAAAAAGAAATAATTAAATATATATATTTTATATAAACCACCCCCCCTATTCCCTCTTCTCTCTCCACTTCGAGCAGAAAAAAAAAAAAACCCTAAATCTAAATCGCGTCGTGCCTCTTGGGAGCCACCACCACGCCGTCGCCGTCCAACCCTCCCCGCGCCTCCATCTCCTCCTTTCCGATCCTCTCCACCTCGACGAACCCTCCCTGCCCAATTCGCGAGCCCCCCCCTGAAGCATCGCGACGCCACCACCGCCGAAGACGACCCACGACCGCCGTGCCCCCCCCCCCTCAGCTTCGCCTGCTCCTCCTCCTGCCGCCGACGTCTTCTTTCGCCCCCCTACTTCGCAGATCAATGTAAGTTATTTTATTAAATTTTTATTTTAATTCTGTAAATAACTGATTTTAAAAGGGTTTAAAAAAATACTGATTTTTAAAAGCATTTAATACTGATTTTTAAAAGCATTTAAAACTGATTTTTAAAAGGATATAAATACTGATTTTTAAAAGCATTTAAAAACTGATTTTATTTTGAGATTTAAAATAGAAAAAGATTTGAACTTTAAATAGAAAAAGATTTGAACTTTAAATAGAAAAAGATTTGAACTTTAAAAAGAAAAGGATCAAATTTTTTAGAATAGAAAAGATCATATTTTTAAAATAGAAAAGACGGAATTTTTATTAAGTAGAAGAAGTAAGATATGATTTTTATATTTTTAAAGTAATAAAAATATAATTTTTACATCATAGGAATATTAAAAATATAATCTTTATTTTTGAAAAGGCGGAATCTATATTTTTGAAATGCAATTTTTATATATTGAACATCGAAGTAAAAAGATGATTTTTATATATTGAACATCGAAGTAAAAATTTGATTTTTATATATTGAATAGCGAAGTAAAAATTTGATTTTTACATATGTAGTGAATACGGGCAACGAAGGTGACAAAAAGGCGAAACGACGAAGACTTCTGCAAATGAAGAGCCGTGGAGCTAGGATAGCTATTTGTGAGAATTTCTCACTCTTCAATTTATTTTCTAGTTGTATATATATATACTAGGATGCAGACGGTGTTTAGTAGCACCCGACACAATCGTCCACAGACCATGGACTTGTTTGTTTGATTGCAAAAATTAGTTAGATGATTTGATTTGAAATTGAATTGTTTGGTGAAATGAAATAGATTTGATTGATGTGTGAATGGCGTGGGCCTTCACTAGATCGGGGATAAGGCTAGGCCTCGTCCCGTTTCTAGTATCGTGTCGTTATGCCGCCGAAATTTTCTAAAATATGTTAGAAAAATAAAAATATCATTTTATTTAAAGAATGAACTGAATAGAAATTCATATGTTAAAATAAAATGTTTTATCGTTAAAAATATAATTTTTAACGTGAAGTGAATAAAATAAAATATTCATTTACAAACCGGACGGTTTGTTTATGTACACCTATTTGAATGACATTGATTGGGACGATAAATTTTACACATCGCCCAACTGCACAAATAAAATCTGTGTTTGATTGTTTGAAACCCCGCACGGGTGTTGGGATGAAATTTGAAGTTCACTCATCCTGATTGATTAAATATGTCGATCGATTGATTGACAGGCTGTTATAAGCGTTAGATATCTATATTTGATGCTTATACAGTGTAGTGCACTTTGGTTGATGGTTGATTATTTTTCAATGCTATTATATGTGTGTAATGTATGAAAATCCATATAATTAACATTATATGGTGATTGATTGGGCCTCATTCCAATTTAGAAAATAAAGAATAATATAAAATAAAGGTTCATGTGTTGACAGTACTCATCCATTGAGATTGGTCATGTGTTGAACGAAATATTTTAGTAATAAAATTTACATCTTTATCAATATAAAATAAAGGTTCATGTGTTTACAGTACTCATCCATTGAGATTGGTCATGTGTTGAACGAAATATTTTGATAATAACAACTATTTTGAAAAAAAGAAATATTTGAAATAGAATATTTAAAAATAGAAATTTATGAAGCCGTGTTGATTAGATTGACGCCATTTTGACGTGAACGATATTTATATCGATTTTATTCATTTTGAAATGAATTGAATTGAAAACGATTTCGAAATGAATTGAATTGAAAACGATTTCGAAATGAATTGAATTGAAAACGATTTCGAAATGAATTGAATTGAAAATGAATTCAAATTGAATTGAAAGCGAATTGAAATGAATTCAAATTGAATTGAAATTTGAATTGAATAGAAATGAATTTTAAAACGAATTTATAAAGAAGAATTCAATTTTGATTTGAATTGAAAAGGAAGTTGAAATTGCTTTTGAAACGAATTTAAAATTAATTATATAATTCGTTTTAAATATAAATCGACGAAATATATATTATATATATTATATATATATAATATAATGGCCTGAATAGAACGCGCCGCGCCGCGGCAGTTCGTGAATTTCGACCATTTATTTCAAACGAACATTACGGGAGATCCGACCGTCGGATTCTCCTAAAACCGGAACCGTTGGGTTCGTATCGAAAAGAGCTTTCTAACGAATATTAGAAATTTGAAATCTAACGGTTGGATTTGGAATTATGTCCAAATCAAATTTGAAAAAGGTCGCTGTAAGTGCAGTTCGATGGCCGTTGATGGAAATCGACTGTACGGGCCTTGATAAAATTATTAAAAATAGTAATAATTTGTGTAAAATCATAAGAAATGATTTAGAAAGAATTGGGATGAAAAACCCCATATTTGAAAAGATAAAAATAGATTTTTATCGAAATGAACTAGTTTTGAACTAGAATTATAATTATATTTATTTTTGAATAAATAAATTGAATTTGAAATGGTTTTGAAAATAACCAGAATTTCCAATGATTGCATTGGAATGGATTTGAATCGAACTTGTCTTCGGAATATTTCGATGTTGGATTTCGTGATTATACAAATGTTGTTATGAAAATTTGAAAGATATAGATATATATATCGTTATTTCCAATACGATCTTTGTTGGTCGCAGAATTTGGTATTGAATATAAACCGGGATATTTTCTATTCAGAGCCTTGTATTTAATATCAAATGTGATTTGGATTTGTCGTGAATGGTGTCTTCACTAACACTGTTCTTGAACCCAGTTGAGAAAAGATTAAATCTTTTTATTTAGATTTAATGAAGTGTACCAATTGAATAATATTTAATTGGAATGGAATTGATATTGATTTTTGGGTTTATCGTGGACAGTGTTTTAAATAACACTCGTTCTTTAACCCGATAATTAATGGAATGTGACTTTGGGTTTATCGTGAACCGTGTTTTAAATGACACGGATTCTTTAACCCAGTTAACGATTAAAACTAAGTAGAGTTTTAATGAATCTTTAATTAGATTGAAATAATCGAGAATGGAGTATCACCAGTTTTGCTCCAGGCGATAGTTAAATCTTTAATTAGATTTGAACGTGAAATGGTAATTGAATTTACCGATAACACTGTGGTGTTAGATATGAAGTATTACCAGTTTTACTTCATGGGATAAATAGGTTGGGATGGGAAAATTAAAATAAATGATTACTTCGGTAAGGTTCGCTAATCCCGACTAGTTTGAATTGAGATTCAAAAATAGAATAAAGAATAAATATAAAGGATTTATCTTTGATAAAATTAATGGGAACCTTTCCCTATGAACGTGAAATTCAGAAACTAACTGACGGTTAGCTAAGCAGAACGGTTTCCTGGATATTGATCTGATGTTGGTTTCGGCCTTCGGGGTTAATATTTGGGGAATTATTCTCTTGATTAATTTACAGTTAGTAACTGATGAATTGGAATGAGGCGTATGTTGTGTTTGTGTAGCACTTATTTAAAATATACGCAAGTTATTCGGGAAGACCGGGTTTATCCCATTCTGAATAACTGATACGACGATAAGTCGAAGATGAAGACGATGGTTGAAGACCGGAAGTCTTCACATCGTTTGGGTGATTACTGATGATCTTGATTGGGCTGTACACCCAAGAAGATGGAAACAGTTGGTGATCGTCCAGACGTACTTGGAGATCGATGGATATGCGGGGTACTAGGTGCCTCCGGTTTCGTTCAGACCCAGAACGGACTTGTAAATGGACTGTGTGTCTGACATTGGATTTTAGTCCGTGTGATTGATCTCTATTAAATATATATCGGTTTGGCGGCGGAGAATTTATTCTCTTGCTTAACGCCCTTCTCTGAGACGTACGAGCTCAGCGGTTATATATTGATGGATATCAATCGCATGGAGTGAATTGCCTGTGTGGCATGCCTAAGTGGCAATTGATCGAGGCTTATGTTGAAAAGCAAAGTCTTGTGGTGATGATCAAAGCACGGCCTTTGTGGCGTAGCTTTGTGTAACGTTTACTTCGCGAGTTTCGCACCCCGGTTGTGAACCAGAAACGGGAGGAAGGACCTCAGGGAGGACATGCATTTCTTTCTAGCTAGGGTGGTGTCAGTGACCTACCAGCCCTGACATTTATATACTTTTCACCTGTGTGGTTGTTGCTGTTGCGAGGCGCCTCGGTTAGATCGGACGATCCGGGTCCGATGGAGTCATTCGTTGGCTCGTTTGCGCCCCAAAGGGCGGGGAAACGTAGTGTTCAGGCATTTTAATCCACATCGGTGGACCGGCCCTGTCGCTCTTAGGGTCACTCGAGCTCTGATCCTGAGACATGGTAGGCTAGATTGTCTCGAATCGGTTGAGGACTATCTTTTGCCTCGGTTCACAGACGGAAATCCAATTTCCAAATACGTGACATTTGCGGTTTTATTTGTAAACTTATATATGGCGACATAGTGGTATGGGTCATTCATGCCGCCTATGATTGATACTTATGATTTGAAGTTGTTTTATACACTATACACTTATTATAGTATCAAATGATTTCTTTTAAACGTATCAAGCATTCTTGGTTGTTATAAGGGAAAACCCTATCCCCCGGCTTGCGTTGCATTGTGTGATAGGACTTGGGTCTTATAACAGCTTCATTTTTCTTTATTTAGCATTGCGTTGTTTGTTTTATGCACTGGTATTCTTGGGAGGAAACCCGTTCCGTGTTATACGGCGTGGTCCCTTGATTTACCTAACTTTAAAAATAAAGATTAATAACTGTTTTAGTTCTCACACCAGTCCCATGACTGACCTGGAGTTTATTGTTTTAACCTAAACTCTGGGTGCCCTTATTTTGACACGGGCAGCTAGTAGTTTTGGTTTTGCAGATTTATATTCACAGGATCCTGGTTTACAGCTGGAACGATATCCGGAAAGCTTTGTATCCGTATATCTCCTTCTAGTTGTGTATTGTATTATTTTCCGCTGCGATGTATTTAAATGTAATTTAAATCTCTGATATTTCTGTGTAATATTTATTTGTTCATACTCTGTATATTGTTGTAATCTGATGCATTGTTGTAATATACAATGAAATGTTCTTTTATATGCGTTCTGTTGTGGCTTGTTCTCGAACTATCCGACGCTTTCCTTTACGGGAAAGTTACGGGTTTTCACAGTTGGTATCAGAGCTTTGGTTTACAGAGCTCAGAGAACAAGACACATTAGAACCGTACGAAAGAATTCATCAGATATTGGATTAGCAATATCCAACGAGAATGACTCGTTAGAGTTGGGATCAGTAGTATCCTAGAACGAGTGTGAAGAGTATATTTTTGAAAGTGAAAACAAATTTTGTTTTTAAAAATCTAAATCAATTATTCGTATTTGATTATTTATTTGTATTGATTTGGACAGTCCAGTATATAAAGATTTTGCATATACGCCTTGCAAACGTGTATTTAAAGTTTTAATATACTGGGTAGATATAGAATCATACTCTAGTAGCCCGAAGATGATTCTGATGATTGACTAGTCGTCATTAGTATTCATGTTCGAGTAACGAAGGTGTGATATCTATATATTTCCATTAGACTGGTGTGAGAACCAAAATTAGATAGGGCCTATTGTTGTGATTTGGCATCAAAAACATGATTTTTGTATATGTATCAAAATTATGAATTTGAAACTCTAATTCACAAATTGATTGATGTTTGTGTTGTTTGTTTATTTGGTTGATAATTTTGAACCATTTAGCCTAATTGAACCAAATATTGAATTATATTGAAAATTGGTTGCGTTTGCTTGCATATACTTGTACTTACATTGAACAGGTCATAGCAAGGAGGCTAGAGCAGAGAATAAAATTTGTTTGCCCGACAAATAGGTACATGTTTACTACATAATTTACTGTTTTGTTTGGGTGATGATGATTTTATGAGCCTATTGGCTAGCCGCTTGGCTTTTTCTTTTTCTTTTTGAGATCAGAAGGACCGGGAAGGCTATTTGAAATTCCCCGATGCTCCCGGTGCAGGGGAGGTTATGGCAAAAAAATTCGAAAATTTAGGGTGTTAGCCAAATTTTTGAAATTTTGAAAATTCTCAGAAACTAAAGAGTTGGAGAACGGAAGCCAGATCGAACGTAGAGTTGATTAATCAAACCACTTTCGACTTTGTTCCTTTTCGGGGACGAAAAGTTTTAAGTGGGGGAGATTGTAACAACCCGAAAATCTGGGCCAGTTTAAAATTTTTATTTTGGCAATTTTAGCGGATTTTGATTATTTAAAATGTATCATTTTAAATAATATCGACGAGAAATTTATTTTGAATATAATTCGAACGTATATATTATATACGTCGTCGTTAGAATATAAATAATTATATATATAATTATAAATAGAATTGAAAATGGCGCGGTAGTTCGATAATTCGATTTCAAACTTCAATTGAATGTACCGGGTGCAAAACAATCCGGATTTTAGTGAAACCAAAAACATTAGGATCTAATTGATGATATCTTTCCAACGAATCCGAAAAATCAAAATTTCATAACGGGAATCAAAAGATATGTCCAGTTGAAAATTCTGAATAGTCGCTATGGAATTCAGGCCCTTAAAAATGGGAATTTTGCAAACGACCTCGGATTTCGACGAAACCAGTTTTGTTGGGTCTGGGATGTCAAGTTATTGTTAGATTCCAAATTTCATAATTTTCCAAATCAATATGTGAGCGTGGCAAAAGAAAACGCGTTTGACCAATTTCAGTTGATTTTAATCGACTGGAAATTGGTCATTTTTCCAACGGTCTCAGAATTCGACGAAACTAGTTTTGTTAGGACCGTATCGTCAATACGAAGCTAGAAAATATTTTTATAAAAATTTTCGAGTTAGTATGTGACCCCGGTAATTTGAAATGCGCGTTTAAAATTCAATATAGTGATTTAAATGTAAATTCAACGGAAACTGATTGTAACGATCAAATCAGCTTGCGATACATATCCCATTGTGTCCGGAATGGGGGTAAAACGCTATGGACGACAGGCGGTGGGCCTCGTTTAGAGGTCGTATGTAAAAGTCAACTTTTTGCAAAAAAAAGAAATAATTAAATATATATATTTTATATAAACCCCCCCCCCATTCCCTCTTCTCTCTCCACTTCGAGCAGAAAAAAAAAGAAAAAAAATAATAACCCTAAATCTAAATCGCGTCGTGCCTCTTGGGAGCCACCACCACGCCGTCGCCGTCCAACCCTCCCCGCGCCTCCATCTCCTCCTTTCCGATCCTCTCCACCTCGACGAACCCTCCCTGCCCAATTCGCGAGCCCCACCCCTGAAGCATCGCGACGCCACCACCGCCGAAGACGACCCACGACCGCCGTGCCCCCCTCCTCCGCTTCGCCTGCTCCTCCTCCTGCCGCCGACGTCTTCTTTCGCCCCCTACTTCGCAGATCAATGTAAGTTATTTTATTAAATTTTTATTTTAATTCTGTAAATAACTGATTTTAAAAGGGTTTAAAAAAATACTGATTTTTAAAAGCATTTAATACTGATTTTTAAAAGCATTTAAAACTGATTTTTAAAAGGATATAAATACTGATTTTTAAAAGCATTTAAAAACTGATTTTATTTTGAGATTTAAAATAGAAAAAGATTTGAACTTTAAATAGAAAAAGATTTGAACTTTAAATAGAAAAAGATTTGAACTTTAAATAGAAAAAGATTAGAACTTTAAAAAGAAAAGGATCAGATTTTTTAGAATAGAAAAGATCATATTTTTAAAATAGAAAAGACGGAATTTTTATTAAGTAGAAGAAGTAAGATATGATTTTTATATTTTTAAAGTAATAAAAATATAATTTTTACATCATAGGAATATTAAAAATATAATCTTTATTTTTGAAAAGGCGGAATCTATATTTTTGAAATGCAATTTTTATATATTGAACATCGAAGTAAAAAGATGATTTTTATATATTGAACATCGAAGTAAAAATTTGATTTTTATATATTGAATAGCGAAGTAAAAATTTGATTTTTACATATGTAGTGAATACGGGCAACGAAGGTGACAAAAAGGCGAAACGACGAAGACTTCTGCAAATGAAGAGCCGTGGAGCTAGGATAGCTATTTGTGAGAATTTCTCACTCTTCAATTTATTTTCTAGTTGTATATATATATATACTAGGATGCAGACGGTGTTTAGTAGCACCCGACACAATCGTCCACAGACCATGGACTTGTTTGTTTGATTGCAAAAATTAGTTAGATGATTTGATTTGAAATTGAATTGTTTGGTGAAATGAAATTGATTTGATTGATGTGTGAATGGCGTGGGCCTTCACTAGATCGGGGATAAGGCTAGGCCTCGTCCCGTTTCTAGTATCGTGTCGTTATGCCGCCGAAATTTTCTAAAATATGTTAGAAAAATAAAAATATCATTTTATTTAAAGAATGAACTGAATAGAAATTCATATGTTAAAATAAAATGTTTTATCGTTAAAAATATAATTTTTAACGTGAAGTGAATAAAATAAAATATTCATTTACAAACCGGACGGTTTGTTTATGTACACCTATTTGAATGACATTGATTGGGACGATAAATTTTACACATCGCCCAACTGCACAAATAAAATCTGTGTTTGATTGTTTGAAACCCCACACGGGTGTTGGGATGAAATTTGAAGTTCACTCATCCTGATTGATTAAATATGTCGATCGATTGATTGACAGGCTGTTATAAGCGTTAGATATCTATATTTGATGCTTATACAGTGTAGTGCACTTTGGTTGATGGTTGATTATTTTTCAATGCTATTATATGTGTGTAATGTATGAAAATCCATATAATTAACATTATATGGTGATTGATTGGGCCTCATTCCAATTTAGAAAATAAAGAATAATATAAAATAAAGGTTCATGTGTTGACAGTACTCATCCATTGAGATTGGTCATGTGTTGAACGAAATATTTTAGTAATAAAATTTACATCTTTATCAATATAAAATAAAGGTTCATGTGTTTACAGTACTCATCCATTGAGATTGGTCATGTGTTGAACGAAATATTTTGATAATAACAACTATTTTGAAAAAAAGAAATATTTGAAATAGAATATTTGAAAATAGAAATTTATGAAGCCGTGTTGATTAGATTGACGCCATTTTGACGTGAACGATATTTATATCGATTTTATTCATTTTGAAATGAATTGAATTGAAAACGATTTCGAAATGAATTGAATTGAAAACGATTTCGAAATGAATTGAATTGAAAACGATTTCGAAATGAATTGAATTGAAAACGATTTCGAAATGAATTGAATTGAAAACGAATTCAAATTGAATTGAAAGCGAATTGAAATGAATTCAAATTGAATTGAAATTTGAATTGAATAGAAATGAATTTTAAAACGAATTTATAAAGAAGAATTCAATTTTGATTTGAATTGAAAAGGAAGTTGAAATTGCTTTTGAAACGAATTTAAAATTAATTATATAATTCGTTTTAAATAGAAATCGACGAAATATATATTATATATATTATATATATAATATAATGGCCTGAATAGAACGCGCCGCGCCGCGGCAGTTCGTGAATTTCGACCATTTATTTCAAACGGACATTACAGGAGATCCGACCGTCGGATTCTCCTAAAACCGGAACCGTTGGGTTCATATCGAAAAGAGCTTTCTAACGAATATTAGAAATTTGAAATCTAACGGTTGGATTTGGAATTATGTCCAAATCAAATTTGAAAAAGGTCGCTGTAAGTGCAGTTCGATGGCCGTTGATGGAAATCGACTGTACGGGCCTTGATAAAATTATTAAAAATAGTAATAATTTGTGTAAAATCATAAGAAATGATTTAGAAAGAATTGGGATGAAAAACCCCATATTTGAAAAGATAAAAATAGATTTTTATCGAAATGAACTAGTTTTGAACTAGAATTATAATTATATTTATTTTTGAATAAATAAATTGAATTTGAAATGGTTTTGAAAATAACCAGAATTTCCAATGATTGCATTGGAATGGATTTGAATCGAACTTGTCTTCGGAATATTTCGATGTTGGATTTCGTGATTATACAAATGTTGTTATGGAAATTTGAAAGATATAGATATATATATCGTTATTTCCAATACGATCTTTGTTGGTCGCAGAATTTGGTATTGAATATAAGCCGGGATATTTTCTATTCAGAGCCTTGTATTTAATATCAAATGTGATTTGGGTTTGTCGTGAATGGTGTCTTCACTAACACTGTTCTTGAACCCAGTTGAGAAAAGATTAAATCTTTTTATTTAGATTTAATGAAGTGTACCAATTGAATAATATTTAATTGGAATGGAATTGATATTGATTTTTGGGTTTATCGTGGACAGTGTTTTAAATAACACTCGTTCTTTAACCCGATAATTAATGGAATGTGACTTTGGGTTTATCGTGAACCGTGTTTTAAATGACACGGATTCTTTAACCCAGTTAACGATTAAAACTAAGTAGAGTTTTAATGAATCTTTAATTAGATTGAAATAATCGAGAATGGAGTATCACCAGTTTTGCTCCAGGCGATAGTTAAATCTTTAATTAGATTTGAACGTGAAATGGTAATTGAATTTACCGATAACACTGTGGTGTTAGATATGAAGTATTACCAGTTTTACTTCATGAGATAAATAGGTTGGGATGGGGAAATTAAAATAAATGATTACTTCGGTAAGGTTCGCTAATCCCGACTGGTTTGAATTGAGATTCAAAAATAGAATAAAGAATAAATATAAAGGATTTATCTTTGATAAAATTAATGGGAACCTTTCCCTATGAACGTGAAATTCAGAAACTAACTGACGGTTAGCTAAGCAGAACGGTTTCCTGGATATTGATCTGATGTTGGTTTCGGCCTTCGGGGTTAATATTTGGGGAATTATTCTCTTGATTAATTTACAGTTAGTAACTGATGAATTGGAATGAGGCGTATGTTGTGTTTGTGTAGCACTTATTTAAAATATACGCAAGTTATTCGGGAAGACCGGGTTTATCCCATTCTGAATAACTGATACGACGATAAGTCGAAGATGAAGACGATGGTTGAAGACCGGAAGTCTTCACATCGTTTGGGTGATTACTGATGATCTTGATTGGGCTGTACACCCAAGAAGATGGAAACAGTTGGTGATCGTCCAGACGTACTTGGAGATCGATGGATATGCGGGGTACTAGGTGCCTCCGGTTTCGTTCAGACCCAGAACGGACTTGTAAATGGACTGTGTGTCTGACATTGGATTTTAGTCCATGTGATTGATCTCTATTAAATATATATCGGTTTGGCGGCGGAGAATTTATTCTCTTGCTTAACGCCCTTCTCTGAGACGTACGAGCTCAGCGGTTATATATTGATGGATATCAATCGCATGGAGTGAATTGCCTGTGTGGCATGCCTAAGTGGCAATTGATCGAGGCTTATGTTGAAAAGCAAAGTCTTGTGGTGATGATCAAAGCACGGCCTTTGTGGCGTAGCTTTGTGTAACGTTTACTTCGCGAGTTTCGCACCCCGGTTGTGAACCAGAAACGGGAGGAAGGACCTCAGGGAGGACATGCGTTTCTTTCTAGCTAGGGTGGTGTCAGTGACCTACCAGCCCTGACATTTATATACTTTTCACCTGTGTGGTTGTTGCTGTTGCGAGGCGCCTCGGTTAGATCGGACGATCCGGGTCCGATGGAGTCATTCGTTGGCTCGTTTGCGCCCCAAAGGGCGGGGAAACGTCGTGTTCAGGCATTTTAATCCACATCGGTGGACCGGCCCTGTCGCTCTTAGGGTCACTCGAGCTCTGATCCTGAGACATGGTAGGCTAGATTGTCTCGAATCGGTTGAGGACTATCTTTTGCCTCGGTTCACAGACGGAAATCCAATTTCCAAATACGTGACATTTGCGGTTTTATTTGTAAACTTATATATGACGACATAGTGGTATGGGTCATTCATGCCGCCTATGATTGATACTTATGATTTGAAGTTGTTTTATACACTATACACTTATTATAGTATCAAATGATTTCTTTTAAACGTATCAAGCATTCTTGGTTGTTATAAGGGAAAACCCTATCCCCCGGCTTGCGTTGCATTGTGTGATAGGACTTGGGTCTTATAACAGCTTCATTTTTCTTTATTTAGCATTGCGTTGTTTGTTTTATGCACTGGTATTCTTGGGAGGAAACCCGTTCCGTGTTATACGGCGTGGTCCCTTGATTTACCTAACTTTAAAAATAAAGATTAATAACTGTTTTAGTTCTCACACCAGTCCCATGACTGGCCTGGAGTTTATTGTTTTAACCTAAACTCTGGGTGCCCTTATTTTGACACGGGCAGCTAGTAGTTTTGGTTTTGCAGATTTATATTCACAGGATCTTGGTTTACAGCTGGAACGATATCCGGAAAGCTTTGTATCCGTATATCTCCTTCTAGTTGTGTATTGTATTATTTTCCGCTGCGATGTATTTAAATGTAATTTAAATCTCTGATATTTCTGTGTAATATTTATTTGTTCATACTCTGTATATTGTTGTAATCTGATGCATTGTTGTAATATACAATGAAATGTTCTTTTATATGCGTTCTGTTGTGGCTTGTTCTCGAACTATCCGACGCTTTCCTTTACGGGGAAGTTACGGGTTTTCACAGTTGGTATCAGAGCTTTGGTTTACAGAGCTCAGAGAACAAGACACATTAGAACCGTACGAAAGAATTCATCAGATATTGGATTAGCAATATCCAACGAGAATGACTCGTTAGAGTTGGGATCAGTAGTATCCTAGAACGAGTGTGAAGAGTATATTTTTGAAAGTGAAAACAAATTTTGTTTTTAAAAATCTAAATCAATTATTCGTATTTGATTATTTATTTGTATTGATTTGGACAGTCCAGTATATAAAGATTTTGCATATACGCCTTGCAAACGTGTATTTAAAGTTTTAATATACTGGGTAGATATAGAATCATACTCTAGTAGCCCGAAGATGATTCTGATGATTGATTAGTCGTCATTAGTATTCATGTTCGAGTAACGAAGGTGTGATATCTATATATTTCCATTAGACTGGTGTGAGAACCAAAATTAGATAGGGCCTATTGTTGTGATTTGGCATCAAAAACATGATTTTTGTATATGTATCAAAATTATGAATTTGAAACTCTAATTCACAAATTGATTGATGTTTGTGTTGTTTGTTTATTTGGTTGATAATTTTGAACCATTTAGCCTAATTGAACCAAATATTGAATTATATTGAAAATTGGTTGCGTTTGCTTGCATATACTTGTACTTACATTGAACAGGTCATAGCAAGGAGGCTAGAGCAGAGAATAAAATTTGTTTGCCCGACAAATAGGTACATGTTTACTACATAATTTACTGTTTTGTTTGGGTGATGATGATTTTATGAGCCTATTGGCTAGCCGCTTGGCTTTTTCTTTTTCTTTTTGAGATCAGAAGGACCGGGGAGGCTATTTGAAATTCCTCGATGCTCCCGGTGCAGGGGAGGTTATGGCAAAAAAATTCGAAAATTTAGGGTATTAGCCAAATTTTTGAAATTTTGAAAATTCTCAGAAACTAAAGAGTTGGAGAACGGAAGCCAGATCGAACGTAGAGTTGATTAATCAAACCACTTTCGACTTTGTTCCTTTTCGGGGACGAAAAGTTTTAAGTGGGGGAGATTGTAACAACCCGAAAATCTGGGCCAGTTTAAAATTTTTATTTTGGCAATTTTAGCGGATTTTGATTATTTAAAATGTATCATTTTAAATAATATCGACGAGAAATTTATTTTGAATATAATTCGAACGTATATATTATATACGTCGTCGTTAGAATATAAATAATTATATATATAATTATAAATAGAATTGAAAATGGCGCGGTAGTTCGATAATTCGATTTCAAACTTCAATTGAATGTACCGGGTGCAAAACAATCCGGATTTTAGTGAAACCAAAAACATTAGGATCTAATTGATGATATCTTTCCAACGAATCCGAAAAATCAAAATTTCATAACGGGAATCAAAAGATATGTCCAGTTGAAAATTCTGAATAGTCGCTATGGAATTCAGGCCCTTAAAAATGGGAATTTTGCAAACGACCTCGGATTTCGACGAAACCAGTTTTGTTGGGTCTGGGATGTCAAGTTATTGTTAGATTCCAAATTTCATAATTTTCCAAATCAATATGTGAGCGTGGCAAAAGAAAACGCGTTTGACCAATTTCAGTTGATTTTAATCGACTGGAAATTGGTCATTTTTCCAACGGTCTCAGAATTCGACGAAACTAGTTTTGTTAGGACCGTATCGTCAATACGAAGCTAGAAAATATTTTTATAAAAATTTTCGAGTTAGTATGTGACCCCGGTAATTTGAAATGCGCGTTTAAAATTCAATATAGTGATTTAAATGTAAATTCAACGGAAACTGATTGTAACGATCAAATCAGCTTGCGATACATATCCCATTGTGTCCGGAATGGGGGTAAAACGCTATGGACGACAGGCGGTGGGCCTCGTTTAGAGGTCGTATGTAAAAGTCAACTTTTTGCAAAAAAAAGAAATAATTAAATATATATATTTTATATAAACCGCCCCCCCCCCCCATTCCCTCTTCTCTCTCCACTTCGAGCAGAAAAAAAAAAGAAAAAAAATAATAACCCTAAATCTAAATCGCGTCGTGCCTCTTGGGAGCCGCCACCACGCCGTCGCCGTCCAACCCTCCCCGCGCCTCCATCTCCTCCTTTCTGATCCTCTCCACCTCGACGAACCCTCCCTGCCCAATTCGCGAGCCCCACCCCTGAAGCATCGCGACGCCACCACCGCCGAAGACGACCCACGACCGCCGTGCCCCCCCCCCTCCGCTTCGCCTGCTCCTCCTCCTGCCGCCGACGTCTTCTTTCGCCCCCTACTTCGCAGATCAATGTAAGTTATTTTATTAAATTTTTATTTTAATTCTGTAAATAACTGATTTTAAAAGGGTTTAAAAAAATACTGATTTTTAAAAGCATTTAATACTGATTTTTAAAAGCATTTAAAACTGATTTTTAAAAGGATATAAATACTGATTTTTAAAAGCATTTAAAAACTGATTTTATTTTGAGATTTAAAATAGAAAAAGATTTGAACTTTAAATAGAAAAAGATTTGAACTTTAAATAGAAAAAGATTTGAACTTTAAATAGAAAAAGATTAGAACTTTAAAAAGAAAAGGATCAGATTTTTTAGAATAGAAAAGATCATATTTTTAAAATAGAAAAGACGGAATTTTTATTAAGTAGAAGAAGTAAGATATGATTTTTATATTTTTAAAGTAATAAAAATATAATTTTTACATCATAGGAATATTAAAAATATAATCTTTATTTTTGAAAAGGCGGAATCTATATTTTTGAAATGCAATTTTTATATATTGAACATCGAAGTAAAAAGATGATTTTTATATATTGAACATCGAAGTAAAAATTTGATTTTTATATATTGAATAGCGAAGTAAAAATTTGATTTTTACATATGTAGTGAATACGGGCAACGAAGGTGACAAAAAGGCGAAACGACGAAGACTTCTGCAAATGAAGAGCCGTGGAGCTAGGATAGCTATTTGTGAGAATTTCTCACTCTTCAATTTATTTTCTAGTTGTATATATATATATACTAGGATGCAGACGGTGTTTAGTAGCACCCGACACAATCGTCCACAGACCATGGACTTGTTTGTTTGATTGCAAAAATTAGTTAGATGATTTGATTTGAAATTGAATTGTTTGGTGAAATGAAATTGATTTGATTGATGTGTGAATGGCGTGGGCCTTCACTAGATCGGGGATAAGGCTAGGCCTCGTCCCGTTTCTAGTATCGTGTCGTTATGCCGCCGAAATTTTCTAAAATATGTTAGAAAAATAAAAATATCATTTTATTTAAAGAATGAACTGAATAGAAATTCATATGTTAAAATAAAATGTTTTATCGTTAAAAATATAATTTTTAACGTGAAGTGAATAAAATAAAATATTCATTTACAAACCGGACGGTTTGTTTATGTACACCTATTTGAATGACATTGATTGGGACGATAAATTTTACACATCGCCCAACTGCACAAATAAAATCTGTGTTTGATTGTTTGAAACCCCACACGGGTGTTGGGATGAAATTTGAAGTTCACTCATCCTGATTGATTAAATATGTCGATCGATTGATTGACAGGCTGTTATAAGCGTTAGATATCTATATTTGATGCTTATACAGTGTAGTGCACTTTGGTTGATGGTTGATTATTTTTCAATGCTATTATATGTGTGTAATGTATGAAAATCCATATAATTAACATTATATGGTGATTGATTGGGCCTCATTCCAATTTAGAAAATAAAGAATAATATAAAATAAAGGTTCATGTGTTGACAGTACTCATCCATTGAGATTGGTCATGTGTTGAACGAAATATTTTAGTAATAAAATTTACATCTTTATCAATATAAAATAAAGGTTCATGTGTTTACAGTACTCATCCATTGAGATTGGTCATGTGTTGAACGAAATATTTTGATAATAACAACTATTTTGAAAAAAAGAAATATTTGAAATAGAATATTTGAAAATAGAAATTTATGAAGCCGTGTTGATTAGATTGACGCCATTTTGACGTGAACGATATTTATATCGATTTTATTCATTTTGAAATGAATTGAATTGAAAACGATTTCGAAATGAATTGAATTGAAAACGATTTCGAAATGAATTGAATTGAAAACGATTTCGAAATGAATTGAATTGAAAACGATTTCGAAATGAATTGAATTGAAAACGAATTCAAATTGAATTGAAAGCGAATTGAAATGAATTCAAATTGAATTGAAATTTGAATTGAATAGAAATGAATTTTAAAACGAATTTATAAAGAAGAATTCAATTTTGATTTGAATTGAAAAGGAAGTTGAAATTGCTTTTGAAACGAATTTAAAATTAATTATATAATTCGTTTTAAATAGAAATCGACGAAATATATATTATATATATTATATATATAATATAATGGCCTGAATAGAACGCGCCGCGCCGCGGCAGTTCGTGAATTTCGACCATTTATTTCAAACGGACATTACAGGAGATCCGACCGTCGGATTCTCCTAAAACCGGAACCGTTGGGTTCGTATCGAAAAGAGCTTTCTAACGAATATTAGAAATTTGAAATCTAACGGTTGGATTTGGAATTATGTCCAAATCAAATTTGAAAAAGGTCGCTGTAAGTGCAGTTTGATGGCCGTTGATGGAAATCGACTGTACGGGCCTTGATAAAATTATTAAAAATAGTAATAATTTGTGTAAAATCATAAGAAATGATTTAGAAAGAATTGGGATGAAAAACCCCATATTTGAAAAGATAAAAATAGATTTTTATCGAAATGAACTAGTTTTGAATTAGAATTATAATTATATTTATTTTTGAATAAATAAATTGAATTTGAAATGGTTTTGAAAATAACCAGAATTTCCAATGATTGCATTGAAATGGATTTGAATCGAACTTGTCTTCGGAATATTTCGATGTTGGATTTCGTGATTATACAAATGTTGTTATGGAAATTTGAAAGATATAGATATATATATCGTTATTTCCAATACGATCTTTGTTGGTCGCAGAATTTGGTATTGAATATAAGCCGGGATATTTTCTATTCAGAGCCTTGTATTTAATATCAAATGTGATTTGGGTTTGTCGTGAATGGTGTCTTCACTAACACTGTTCTTGAACCCAGTTGAGAAAAGATTAAATCTTTTTATTTAGATTTAATGAAGTGTACCAATTGAATAATATTTAATTGGAATGGAATTGATATTGATTTTTGGGTTTATCGTGGACAGTGTTTTAAATAACACTCGTTCTTTAACCCGATAATTAATGGAATGTGACTTTGGGTTTATCGTGAACCGTGTTTTAAATGACACGGATTCTTTAACCCAGTTAACGATTAAAACTAAGTAGAGTTTTAATGAATCTTTAATTAGATTGAAATAATCGAGAATGGAGTATCACCAGTTTTGCTCCAGGCGATAGTTAAATCTTTAATTAGATTTGAACGTGAAATGGTAATTGAATTTACCGATAACACTGTGGTGTTAGATATGAAGTATTACCAGTTTTACTTCATGGGATAAATAGGTTGGGATGGGGAAATTAAAATAAATGATTACTTCGGTAAGGTTCGCTAATCCCGACTGGTTTGAATTGAGATTCAAAAATAGAATAAAGAATAAATATAAAGGATTTATCTTTGATAAAATTAATGGGAACCTTTCCCTATGAACGTGAAATTCAGAAACTAACTGACGGTTAGCTAAGCAGAACGGTTTCCTGGATATTGATCTGATGTTGGTTTCGGCCTTCGGGGTTAATATTTGGGGAATTATTCTCTTGATTAATTTACAGTTAGTAACTGATGAATTGGAATGAGGCGTATGTTGTGTTTGTGTAGCACTTATTTAAAATATACGCAAGTTATTCGGGAAGACCGGGTTTATCCCATTCTGAATAACTGATACGACGATAAGTCGAAGATGAAGACGATGGTTGAAGACCGGAAGTCTTCACATCGTTTGGGTGATTACTGATGATCTTGATTGGGCTGTACACCCAAGAAAATGGAAACAGTTGGTGATCGTCCAGACGTACTTGGAGATCGATGGATATGCGGGGTACTAGGTGCCTCCGGTTTCGTTCAGACCCAGAACGGACTTGTAAATGGACTGTGTGTCTGACATTGGATTTTAGTCCGTGTGATTGATCTCTATTAAATATATATCGGTTTGGCGGCGGAGAATTTATTCTCTTGCTTAACGCCCTTCTCTGAGACGTACGAGCTCAGGGGTTATATATTGATGGATATCAATCGCATGGAGTGAATTGCCTGTGTGGCATGCCTAAGTGGCAATTGATCGAGGCTTATGTTGAAAAGCAAAGTCTTGTGGTGATGATCAAAGCACGGCCTTTGTGGCGTAGCTTTGTGTAACGTTTACTTCGCGAGTTTCGCACCCCGGTTGTGAACCAGAAACGGGAGGAAGGACCTCAAGGAGGACATGCGTTTCTTTCTAGCTAGGGTGGTGTCAGTGACCTACCAGCCCTGACATTTATATACTTTTCACCTGTGTGGTTGTTGCTGTTGCGAGGCGCCTCGGTTAGATCGGACGATCCGGGTCCGATGGAGTCATTCGTTGGCTCGTTTGCGCCCCAAAGGGCGGGGAAACGTAGTGTTCAGGCATTTTAATCCACATCGGTGGACCGGCCCTGTCGCTCCTAGGGTCACTCGAGCTCTGATCCTGAGACATGGTAGGCTAGATTGTCTCGAATCGGTTGAGGACTATCTTTTGCCTCGGTTCACAGACGGAAATCCAATTTCCAAATACGTGACATTTGCGGTTTTATTTGTAAACTTATATATGGCGACATAGTGGTATGGGTCATTCATGCCGCCTATGATTGATACTTATGATTTGAAGTTGTTTTATACACTATACACTTATTATAGTATCAAATGATTTCTTTTAAACGTAGCAAGCATTCTTGGCTGTTATAAGGGAAAACCCTATCTCCCGGCTTGCGTTGCATTGTGTGATAGGACCTGGGTCTTATAACATCTTCATTTTTCTTTATTTAACATTGCGTTGTTTGTTTTATGCACTGGTATTCTTGGGAGGAAACCCGTTCCGTGTTATACGGCGTGGTCCCTTGATTTACCTAACTTTAAAAATAAAGATTAATAACTGTTTTAGTTCTCACACCAGTCCCATGACTGACCTGGAGTTTATTGTTTTAACCTAAACTCTGGGTGCCCTTATTTTGACACGGGCAGCTAGTAGTTTTGGTTTTGCAGATTTATATTCACAGGATCCTGGTTTACAGCTGGAACGATATCCGGAAAGCTTTGTATCCGTATATCTCCTTCTAGTTGTGTATTGTATTATTTTCCGCTGCGATGTATTTAAATGTAATTTAAATCTCTGATATTTCTGTGTAATATTTATTTGTTCATACTCTGTATATTCTTGTAATCTGATGCATTGTTGTAATATACAATGAAATGTTCTTTTATATGCGTTCTGTTGTGGCTTGTTCTCGAACTATCCGACGCTTTCCTTTACGGGGAAGTTACGGGTTTTCACAGAAAATACATACAGAATTTGACATAAGCATTACAATACAAAAGCAGACTAATTTCAAGTGAGCTATTAGAGTTTCACGTTGCAGCAGGGACACTAGTCACGACAGCCAAGTCCATCCCAATTGGTCATTGTTGAAGAGGCTTCCAATCCTCATCACACTCTTCTTACTCCGCATGATGTAGCCCAGGTGTGAAGCAGAGTGAGGTAAGCTAGTCGTGGATTCATTGTTGGCAAATGGCATTAGGGGAGGGGCTTTACACGCGGCAAGGGCCACCAGATGGGCATAGGGGTGAGTTAGTTTAGCTTTCAGATCTTTCCTTGCATTGTTGGGCACATGATCGTTACTTGAACCTGTATCAACAGCTGGAAGTTCATCTAAGATAAGGGACTTGGAGGAAGGTGGTAAGGCAGAGTCCTTATTGGGTCGAATATGGGACTTATTCAAGAACCCTGGTTTACATTGCAGCGTGGCAGGAATATGAAATTTGTTTTTAGAAGCATTCACAGAAGACTGATCTGCCAAGAGACCAACATGCTTTGCTCCACCATTAAGAGCTCCTTCCTTACTACCATTGACAAGAGCAAACTTCAGGACTAAAAGATTACCATGTTCTGTTACTTTAACTTCTTCACTGGCATCCTGTAAAACTTCTTACCTTTAAGTTCAGTGGAACTTTCAGCATTTGAAGGATTGAAAACCTTGGATAACATTTCACTAACTCTACGTACTTACCTCCCCCTCTTCATACTCTAATTCATTTTCTTCAAATTCATCATCTACAACACTGTGCGAAAGTGCTTTAAAACTCTCGCTAACGAGACTCTCTATTCCAGCAACAACGTTATTTGTTGCATTACCTATTATCCCATTAGACTGGTTACCTGAGCTACTAGTGCTTGGGGTCTTAGCTAATCTCAACTTCTTGTTAGCAACCTTCCTTCATGCAACTTTCCTATAGTCAGAAAGGTCAGCCTTAACTCTGTCAACATTAGAACCAGACTTAGCCCCTAAAAGCTTGCCAATGTTAACACCATCAACATTAACACTCTTTACATTACTACTTTTTCTCGGTTTATCACCAGAAAGAGTGCACTTCTCTCCAATATGTCCAAAACTGTTACAACTTACACAAATGTCTGGCTGCCAAAGATACTCCACAACACAACTTGTTCATTTCCATCAGACAAAAGGACTAGGAACTCTGATGGTAACAAACACTTTGGGGTCACCTCCACCATGCACTTAGCAAAGTGGAGTCTATCCAGAGTCTCGATTGTTGTATCCATACATAAAAATCGACTAATTCAAGATGCAAGCCAACTGATCCCTAGCTTCGTCCAAGCAAAGAGAGGGATGTTGGTTAGCTTAAGTCAAACCGGCATGCTTTATGTTACTGCTCCCAACTCCACAATCCCACGGTTTGATAATGAAAACCTTGCTTCTAATTATAACAGGGTCGGAACACAATATCCTTTTTTCTATCATCAACATTAGAAAGTAGAAAAGAAAATTTTACCCGTAGATTTCACTTTGATACCTCCAACAGGTTCCATATTCTTTTTAAGTGCATGACAATTGTTGTATAGGAAAGTGGAGCATCGAGAAAAAATTCGACTACGTTGTCCTGCCACTCGTCTAGTAACATAGATTTCTTCGAAAGGTAGCAGGGCTTTGCCAGAATAATGAAGTAGGATAGAAGGTGGCATGTAGACTCCGGTGTTCTTAGGTTTAACAGCAAAGAGAGAAGTCCATTTTTGTTTGTCGTTGATCAAGGAAAGGCGGGGGTTGGCCAGAGAAGTGGATAGGATGGGGGAGGGCGGTGGATCTGGAGAAGGCGGGACAGTTTGCAGCGGTGGATCTATCGATGGAAGAGAAATATGATTGGTGTTGATAAGAGGGGAAGGGCACGAGAGAAGCGGCTGAGAGGACAAGGCAGTGAGGAGGACATTGTTTAGCAAGGAGGACATTGTTTTGTTATTTGGTAACTAAAATTTTGATATAAATTTTGCTAATGGTTCACTAATATCTTAGAATTTTCTCTTTTACTGAACTTTATTTTCATCTCTAATATTCTTTTAAATATAATATTAGTTTTTAAATATTGAAAATAAAAAATAAATTTATAAAGTGTTTCAAAAATCAACAAAACATGCCGATGTAGTGACCATCGAGAAGTTCGTAAAAATCAAACAGCATATGTCGATATACTCATCTACTACATGTCGACATTACCGTTAAGAGATTTTCAAAATTAAACAATTGAATGTGTCTTTTCAACTTTTCTCCAAAAGACATATGTCTTCATATTTTGTAAAAAGGCTTTTGAAAACAAATTTCAATATATAACTTCCTTGTTTTCTCTTATTTTTTCCATTTCTAATAAAAAAAACTATTAATATACTTCTACCCACTTTGCAAATTCACTCTCACTTATATTCTTCAATGATTTGCAAACCACAAAATCATAGTTTGTACTCAAATTCTCAGTCATTCTCCATTTGGCTCATCATGTTCTTCATTGATTTCAAAGAATCTCTATATTGTAGGTATATAGGACTATTGTAATGAATAAGCAAGAATTTGTAAATAAGATACGACCTGTTATACTATATTGTTGTTTGTAAAGAGAAATGTATTTTGCCACCTATGGAAAGTCAAGAGGAAATGTGTATTTTGCTGCCCATGGGATTGCAAAACTGCAAAGTTGTTCTTGCCACCGGTGGAATTGCAAGATGTAATAGTGGAAATTCTATATGGAAAGTACAGGACTAGATATAGTATTCAAATCAACATAAAAATTTCTGATGTCATAAATTTTAATAAGTTAACTTTTACATATTGATATGTATTATTCAGCACACTCTAGTGTACTGACACCTTTAAGATCCACTCAACGTAACTGCGTTGGGGCAACTCACATATCACATATCGTAGACCTTATATATAAGGAAGATCAGTGTTATTAAAAGCGCGCATATGCGCACGCATATGCGCAACGCGCAACGAAGCGCAGCTGAAGCGCTTCGCTTCAGGTATGCGATGCGACTTCAATGATGCGCGCGCTTTTGTCGCTTATGCGCCATGCGCAACGCGCTAAGTATGCGCGCTCGATTGAAGTATGCGAGGGTTTAGGGGAAAAAAAGGAAAAAAGGGTGGAAAGTTAAGTTTTGACTGGTTTGACTGTCATAAATATGCTTGCCCTAGTTTAACAGCTCATACGCACTTGATACTCAACTGCCTCAAACCTTCTAAAGAGATTCTTTTCTTCCAAGTCTCAGCTCATACACCTACCAGGTAATTTTTTTTCTTCTTCTTTTTTAATCTTCCTCTTTTTTTAATCTTTCTCTCTTCTTCTTTAATATATTCAGATCTGGAACTTCTGTTTTCTGTTGGTTTTTTATTTATTTATTCTTTTGATTTATGCCTGCAACATGCTTGTCCATTTGTCTCAGTAAGTTTTTCAAGTAGTGTTCTCTATATACTCTTTAGTACTGTATAAATGCACATATATTATATACACACATGTATATAAGTTATCTTTGGTTATTTGCTTTTTTATTCTTTAATTCTGTTATGGTTATGTTCTGTATTGGTCACATACACACGTATTTACAGGTTATGTACAGAATTTGAGTACTTAGATGCATGTATTTTTCTGCCTATATAAAGACAGCAGACAGGGCTGCTGTCTACGCAGCCGCGGGGTGTATACAGAGCTGCTGTCATACATAGTTGTTTGCCCCAAATTTTGCTCCATGTTTTTTTAATTTTGATTGTTTGTATTGAACTAGTTTGTATAAACATAGTTGCTGTCATGCATATCTTTCTAATGTCGCAAGCAATTCAGATTTTTACTGGCCAAGAAATTAAGGTTCGTACGTTCACTTTAAAAACAAACTTCTATGAGTTATCAGGCACATAAATCTTAAAATTCACATTATTTACATGATGCGCTTTTCTTCGATGATGCGCGCGCTTCGCGTTTGCGCGTTGCGCTTATGCTCCAAGAGGCCTTTGCGCTTCGGTGCGCGTTTCGCGTTTAATAACATTGAGGAAGATCATCCTCTTTTCACATCTCTCAAATATTAAGCTATATTATATTAAATGCTACAAATTTTTAAAGATGCTTAAAGATGTTCATGCCTAAAAAATGAGACCATTTCGATGTTAGCCCTTTGAAAGTATGAATCAATATTAATCGTTGAACTATCCAAGCAATGATTTAAAACATCCAAACATTGATTCGAAACATCAAATTTCATTATGCTAGGAATACTTGCATGAGTAGGCTTTTTGCAAAGATGATCTTAAATATAACCATCCAGGTAAATTCAATAGCACGTGAAATAGGTGAAAACGGTATTAAGAAACCTTCCTCTCTCACTCCTGTGCTATCTACCTCTGTTGTATTTGTATGTATGTGTGTGTGTGTGCTTGTGTATGTCTCTCTCTCTCTCTCTCTGTGTGTGTGTGTGTATATATATATTTGTGTATGTACACACACACAGAGGGGCGGACATACGTGTTGGCAAGGTAGGGCAGCCGCCATATCTGAATTTAATAATACTAGCTAAATTTTTGTTAAAGTGTAATGATGCCCTATCTGGAATTACTTCCCTGCCCTACGTGAATACACTTTACAGTCTTTTCTCTTAAAGTTTTTTACAGTTGCTTGTCCTTTTTCTTCTTGCACAGCTTTAATGTGATGTTATATATTATTCTGACAACATCACTGTATGCTCTTCTTCTTTTCCAGCTAAGCAAAAGCTAAACTTTTGGCCCTACCTCAGCAAGAATTCTGGGTCCGCCACACACACACACACACACACACACACACATATATATATATATATATATACATACATATATATATAGTACTTTATTCAAACAGAGCACTCATTTTGATATCTTAAGGGTTTGAATCCATGACCTCTAGAAGTCTAAAGCATCATACCATTAACCAGTTGAGTTAGTGGTCATCGACGCATATGTATGTATATATGGCAAGAATCGGGTACATGGCAACATCTCAGGTCGTTCCTTTCATAGGTGAGTTTCTTATGATCCAGAGAAATTCATTTTCCTACTTGTTTCTTTCTATTAGCAACCTTTCTCCCCTTTCTTTCTCAATTTTTTTTTAAAATCAACTTGAGCAAGAAATTTTGCTGTCACATATGATAAAACTACATAATTTCGTCTACGTTTTTGTTGCTAATTTTGAAATTGCCCCGCTTGGATTTAGTGTCAGGATTCCCATACAAAATGTGATTTATGGAATTATGGGTATGTTAAAAAGCAAATAACATAAAGGAAACAAAAAATATATGGGAGCAAAGATATACCTGAGATGAAAGTGACCTGTTTACTTCTCGTGCTGCTTCATATTTTGCACATTCTTCTTCACCAATTGCGGTTGCCTCCCTGAACTTCTTTGATGTTTGCTCAAGCTTGACTTCCAATAAATGATTTCTCTGTGTAAGATCCGCTAACTGCAATTGTGCAATTTTCATACAATATTATAAGGGATTCACTGATGCCGGCCACTTGTAGCTATAGAGATAGAAGATAACATTAATCATTCCACAATTTTTTCTCCGGATAATTATAAATCGGTGAGATCGATATGATATCAGGATCCATCCGCCAATGTTAATATGCCACGAAATACATAATGATTTACGCAAAAAATTGAAATGAATGCTCATGAAAGTAGCACTGTAGAGGTAAAGCATACGGGACTAAAGCTGTACCTGCGATGAAAGTGATTTATTTATTTCCTCTGCCGCTTTGTATTTCGCAGTTTCTTCTTCTGCAAATGCAGTTGCATCTCTAAATTGCTTTGACGTCAACTCAAGTTTTACTTCCAATAATTGATTTCTGTGTGTAAGATCCTCTACCTGCAATGTATAATTGCATATAAGAGCTTAATCGGTTTGTAAATTCCAGCCAATTCATAATTATTAGAGGTACATAATACAGCAAAGAACAGCTTGATCAACTTAGATCACTTGTACCCAAAATCTGTCGGTTCCATGAACCCACAACATCTCAACCGTTCTCGTTTATTTGATGTTATTAACTTTACCCATTCGATTATTAATGCCGTGGATCTTATTGGGCACATGAGAGTACCTAATTTGGGAACAGGATCGCTTTTACAGTTTAAACCAACGTTCAAAATTCCGTTAGCTGTTTCTATTTCAGTCATCGGTAATCTAAATATTTTAGTTCCGTCATGAAAATTTCGGAAACTCCACTTTAATTTTGATTTTTCTAATTTTGGTACATTTTTTTATTTAAATTTTAAAATACAGTAACAGATACCCAATACTGTCATAAATTTATAACACTCTTTATACTACATATGAAATACTTGCTTTAAAGGAATGAAATAATTGTATATGATTCTGTTTTGTCCATCTGAGGTTTCCAAATTTCCATGCAATTTCGAAAATTTTAAAATTTTCATTATTATTCTGGTGTAAATTCACGCAAGCACATCAAATTTTTTTTTTCCTCGTTCATCTATTTTCTTTTCTAATTTTTGTTATGTTTATTGTGTTTTTTCATTCTTTTTAATTTTTTACTATTTTTTCAATACTTAAAGAGAAAATTCAAAATTTGCCCACAACCGGAATTTCAACCGGATTCCATTTTCGATTATGACTGAAACAGAGCTACCGGAATTTTGAACCATGGTTCAAACCTCATCTTCAACTTTCATGGACCTTATCATTCTCTAGTGCATCCATGGTCTCAATTTTTTCAGAGCAGGTTTGTCTATTCCCTTGCAATAGATGTTATAATGTTGAAACAGGTATAATTAAAGATATCCTAATCATATGCAGTAGTTTATTGGTAACGGCATTGCCTTATATACTTGTAGCTCAAGATGTTGGCCAAACTGGCAAATAGGTTAAACAGCTTTTGCAATAACCCATGCTGATTTCAAAATTTGTGTGTGCCTGTGTGTGTGTGTGGGGGGGGGGGGGGGGGGGGGGATGGTATGCTAATGATGCATGCCCCCATATTTTATCTTGTCTGAAAGTAATTTACCTGGGACTGCAAGCTATCAACTACTTCAGGGGTTGGTGTATACGTTGAATAAGATGGACTTGCCACACTATGCACTGGTGATGTTGATCTGGATGGTATTCGTGTACCTGGAACAGAAGCAGAAAGCAATCTGTTTGGAGCATGGTATAGAATATTTCTAATGCTACCCCATGGAGATTTTTCATTCAGAATAAGAGGTGAACGATTGTTTTCCGCTTCAGCTTTATAACTTTGCTTTTGTCTGGTCATGCTTTTGAAAGAACGACTAGTTAGTAGCTTTGGTCCAGCAGCCTCTTTTTCTACTTGTTCACTGAACAGTTGACTTGGACTTCCATTTGGAAGCTTAGGAACTTGACAATGTGGTGTTCCAGAACCAATACTTTTTTTAATTTTGTTATAACAATCATCACAAACACGATAAGGTTTGCTGGTATTTGGTGCTAAAGCTGCTTTTACAGATCTTCTGGTACTGCATGATGTGCAGAAAACCAATCCACAGTTATAACAGTTATGTCGCTTTCTTCTAAAGCCAAACTGAAGATGGCAACCAGAACACATAGACATCTCGTCACTGGACATCAGCTTGTGGGTACATATAACAGCAGTAAATTTTGGACCACAAACAACTTTTCTCACTTGTTTTCCCTTTAAAGTTTCAACAAGAGTTGGTGCATTGAGATCATTCCTATCTCCTTGGCCTAACTGACCATTAGCTCCTTTACCCCAAGTGTATAACTCAGCTTTAGAAGTCAATACTGCGATATGATAATACCCGCATGCTACAGCCTCAACAACATTATCTTTTAATTTTCCTTCAACGCAAGTAGGTAATCTTCCACCAGCTTCATGATTATATCTACCCATTGTATAAACTTTGCCGCAAATAGAAAGTGCAACCGTCATATCTTGTCCACAAGCAACTTGGCAAAATACTGGTTCAGTCAAACTCTCTACACAAGCTGGAAAGAGTCTGCTTTCTTCGTCACCATGACCAAGCTTACCTTTATCGCCATCTCCCCAAGTAAATAATTTCCCATGTTGAAAATTGTCGATTATAATTTCCACAATTGCAGCAGTATGCCAGACACCACAAGCTGCTTTGATAATATGATACCCTTCCAATGCTTCAACTTCTTTTGGTATGTTTATGTCTAATCGATCTCCATGACCTAGAGCACCAAAAGTCCCATTGCCAAATGTAAAAAGTTGACCTGAATATGTTACTATTGCTGTATGCCAAGGCCCACAGGATACAGAAGACACACGCATACCATCTAGCGGACCAGCTACTAACTTAGGAATATAATGACTGGATTCAGTACCATGGCCAAGCAGGCCACATTTATGAACACCATCGCCCCAAGTATAAAGATTGCCGGACGTTGTTAAAGCACAACTATGATACTCTCCGCAAGCTACAAGTTGAATGTTCATGTCGGATAGATTATCAATTAATTTTGGCTGTGTAACATTAGCATCAACACCATGACCAAGCCTACCTCCTAATTCTTCACCCCAACTGTAAATTTCGCCTTGCTTGGTAACTAAAGTAATATATTTACTCCCACAGGCTATATGCTGCACATCTAGCACCATTGCTGTTTGCAATGCTTTTGGAAGAGGTACATCAGCCTTGGGGATACTACTATCAGTAGGACCTCCATCTGTTGTAACCTCGCCCCAGATATATACATCATTTAGTGCATCAAAATCATCAAAACCTGAGCCATGGCTTGATGAGCTTACCGCACTAGCTGAACTAATTCTAATATTTTCAGCACCAGATCCTCGATTATTTGCATTGTCTGTACAGCTAGATGATAATGAACTTGATGAGTTACACGCCGAAATTCTGGGAGCTGTATATATGACAACACTAGGAAATGGCTTCCCGAGACCATTCTCATGTGGAATATCAACACCAGTTAGGTCTATAGAGTCCTGAAAAGAATAATGGTCATCTGCATAAGGGAATGCACTTCAATAAGAAAAGGTTAGCTGAGGCTGAATATTTTGGTACCCTATAAGCTGTATCATCCCTTATGGAGGATTGTATATCTAAGCCACTTGAGTTAGATGTTCTGTCTCCTTCAGGTTCTAATTTCTTACGATATTTTCCACCAGAAATTAATGCTTTCAGACCAACAAACCAAACTTCAGCTTCATCCTTGTCCTTGCATATCTGTAATTTTATCATGATTGAGTTTCGAAATAAGAATATATATATATATACATATATATATATATATACATATATATAATGAAATAAAGACATGAGAAATCAGCTCTTTAGGGAGATATTGATCTGAAAATCTGGCTCTATTTTGGAGGGGGAAAAAGGTCAAAGAAAGAATGCCTACCAGATCTAAAGACCTGCCCTTGTAGATGAGAGAAAATGATTGATATTCTTTATCAGGCTGTGGATACCGCTGAAATATGGCCTGAATGTGCAAAGAAACAAACTATTTCACAATAAATATTATTACCATTATATATATATATATATATATAATATGTATGTATATATACATACACACATGCGCGCGCGCACACGCACACACACACACACACACATATATATATATATATATATATATACATATCAGAGAGAGAGAGAGAGTGTGCGTATATATATAAAATAAGGTTTGAGAACTCGGTTTCGGTGTTTCGAAATTTTCTTCGTTTCGGTCAATTTCAACGGTTTTGATTTCGGTTTCGGTCATGGTTTCGATTATTGATATTTCCTTAATGAAATGAACTGAATTAAATTTGATTAAACTAAAATAAACTTGATTAAATATGTGATTTGTAGTTAACTAATTCAAATGACTAGATTCCTATCTACATTACACAAAACCCTAATTAATTTGAACAAAATACTAACTAAAAGCTTAGTGTATTTAGCCCAGCTCGAGTTACAAACCAATTAAAAGATAAAATGAACTAAAATAGCCCACACAACAGCCCAGGCATCCCATGTGTTATGTTTCTTCTAAATTCATCCACTACATCAATTCCAAAGTTAGGGCTCAAGAAAAACAAAAGGTCGCTCAGTAATTATAAAAGCACGATGCAGCTTGCTTTGTCAAATTCTTTCAATTTGCAAGAATCAGAGGAAAAAACGATGCTTCTTGATTTTATCGACTTCTTTCAGCTCACAGCAAAAAAAAAAACGACGGTAAAATCATCTCGAATTCAAGATTAGGGCAAAGGTGAGTATCTATGTATATGATTTTAGGCTTATTTTTTTCCTTCGATTCTTCCTTTTTTCTTCTCGATTTTTCTTTTTTTTTTGTTCTCTCTTGCCTGTTCCAAAACTGAATTTTTAGCTCGGTTTCGGACCGATCATCGACGGTACCGATCCAGTACAGCCGGAATTCCGGTGTGTCGGACGATACCTTGAACCATGATATACACACGCACACACGCACTTATTTATTTATTTATATTTTACAGGCTATACGGATAAAAGACCAGCATAGAGTGAATAAGAGTGATTTTCTTCATACATCAATGATGGCCTTCGTTTTATTTACTTGTAAAAGAATTTGACATAGTGGATGTACTTAGATAAAATAAAAGCTTTTACATGTTTACAACAAGCTTTCTTGTATGATTTGTTTCTATCGTACCAGCAGCTACAGTGTAAGCATTTTGGATCGAACGCTAGCCTTACTGCTGCACGTTGTCATCCAGTATAAATTTTAACTTGTTTAATTTACTTCTCAATTTACCAAACTGTCTGTAAAATTAGTTAGCATAGATGCATTTTTCCCGGGTATGAGAAAAAGTGAAAAACTCTCCACTTAATGTAAATGCCTATATAAAAATGTTGAGCCAACATTAAACAAATCAGCAGTTAACCTTATACTGACTAAGACACATTCAGACCATTAATTCTCTGGTTAAGTACCGCAATTACTATACACACACACACATATGTATGTATGTATGTGTGTGTGTGTGTGTGCGTGTACATACACAAATATGTATTCATATACATACAAATACAATAGAGGTCGATAGCGCAAGAGAGAGAGAGAGAGAGAGAGAGAGGAAGGTCTCTTAACACCATTTTGCACTTATTTCATGTGCTATCGAATTTACATGAATGGTTAAATCATATTTAAGATCATCTTTATAAAAAGCCTACTCATGCAAGTATTCCTAGCAAAATGGAATTGATGTTTCAAATCAGACAATCAGTGCTTGGATAGTTAAACAAGTAACATTGATTCATACTTTCAAAGGGGCTAACATCGAAATGGTCTCATTTTTTAGGCATGATAATCATAATATGTTTAAACATCTTTAAGATTTTGAAGCATCTTTAAAAATTTGTAGCATTTAAAATAATATAACTCAATATTTGAAAGATGTGAAAAGAGGATGTAGTTGGATCTGTCTACAATATTGGATATGTGAGTAGCCCCAATACACTTGTGTGGAGTTTAAAGCTATCAACGCACTAGAGGGAGCTCAATAATACATATCAATATTTAAAAGTTAACTTATTAAAGTTTATGTACTCAGATCAACATTATAGGAATTCTAACTTCTTGTTCCTATTACTGTTAATGTTATATGTTCATGGATTAGCTTGGATACACTTGTGGTAGAAGCAAAATTGGATGGTACGTTGTTTATATCTTTCCACTGTAATTTGATTTTAACTCTCACATTTGGGCATTTAATGTCTTCATGCTATGGCATTGCAGTTGTTGGAACAAATTCATATTCTACCACATGTGCATAAATTCTATCATTTTGCCCTTTGCTAGTATGATTTTGTCAAATTAGTTGTTGGTTGCATTTCAACAAACAATCATGCAAACTTAAAGTCCTGCAACTCATCTTGTATTGACGTCCTTATGAATTGGTTTACCTATCAAAATGGCTGATTTGATTCCCCTTGCTTTCCATAGAGTTAAGTGTACGTTGTTTAGTCTCATTCAAATGGCGTGTGTTTCGAGCATACTGAAAAAACTTGATATCCATGAACCAAGGTCCTCTATTGAGAAATTTACTGAAATCCTCTTCCAATTCAAATTTTACCTAGTAAAAGCTGTTGTCTTCTGAGAAAGCTTCTTTCTTTCCATTGGGTTGTCATTCACTTTTCACATGTCGAGCCTTCTGTGTGACTAATATTTCCATTTGAGTTGAACAGAGTCGTCCTGCATATGCATGAATGACAACCACACTCGTGCTGACCAGTCGACTCGACCCAGACCAACCCGCACTGGTTGGCGTACCCCTTTATATTTTTTTATTAAAAAAAATTTGAGAAAACAAACGGTGATTTCCGAAAGGTTTTGTTTTTAAACTATCTGATTATTACATACATCTCAGAAACATATTCAATCTTTTGATATGAAATAGTGTGACTAATATTTCCATTTGAGTTGAACAGATGAGTCCTGCACATGCATGCATGATCACCACACAGTCGTGCACTCGTGCAAACCAATCGACTCGACTCACACCTACCTGGACTGGTTGGTGTACCCCTTAATACTTTTTATCAAAAAGAAGTACAAGAAAACAAATGGTGATTTCTAAAAGGTTCTGTTTTTAAACCATCTGATTATTACATATATCTTAGAAACATATTCAGTTTTTTGATATGAAATATTAGTATGTTTAATAAATGAATGGACGAACAAAACTAAATACAACATATCTCTTCTTCCACATCTGCTCATTCTGAAATCAAACTGATAAAATATTAAAAAGGGATGTGTTAATGATTTTCCATAGTACAAAGAAAAATTGAATAAAAAAGATATGGTTGTTTTATCTGCAAAACGTCTTAAGGAAACAACTTTGTCTGAGACTTAATCATATATTCAACTGGTAATTCTTTGCAACAACAATTTCAAGACATTCGCAAGGCATGACTGAAACTACTAAATTTTCTTGTCCTGCTGCTGTTGGAAAAAAAAAACTATTTTGCTTTGGTGCATTCCATTTCGAATGATAGACAAAAGACGTAGGTTTTCCTAACAGCGAAGATGACTTACAAGCATATTTTGCTCGAGAAATCCATTGATGAGCAAAAGAAACAGTCGTAATCCTGAATCGATGATGGCTACCTTTATAAGGATTTTATTCTTAATGCTTATGCAATGACCTATATAAATGCAATAAATTGGACAGGTTAGAAAAGGAGACCTAGAAGAAACTGCAAAAAGAAGTATGCTACCTGAAATACTAGATGATGGATCACAAATCTACGAAAGCGCAAAAACACAAATTTTACAAAATTACGCGGAAAGTATCTTCGAAGGCCCCTGATTAACAATTTCATGTTATTGTTTTAACATATAAACTACTTCTTAGTAACATTTCAAAAACGTTTTCAAGCATAAGACCAAAAATTAAATCTTCAAGAGTTGAGGAAGCTTTAAAAACCAAAACAAAAAACTTCAAGAATCAGAATCGCAAACAACAACCACCGTTAAATCATGGTTGTACGCGGTTTATTTGCTATAACTGCAACAAACCAAATCATATTGCACACAACGCAAGTGCTGGAACATGTCACAATCTAATTTGCATGCTAACCTGACTGAAGATCCTTTAACAGGTATGATTTCTAAGTGCTGGAACGCAAGTGTTGGTGTATCAAAATGGTGGAGGGTAGATTCAAATGTGATTCAAATCACGAATCCTCAAATTTAAATTTAAATCAGATTTGAACTGCAACTAGTCTATATTTTATAATTTGTACAAGGTCACATTTTGAAACTGATTATAATGTTTGAACCAAGGTTCGAGAACTCGATTTCGGTTTCGGTTTCAGTCGTTTGAAATTTTAGTAGTTTCGGACGCTGTCAGAAATTTCAGAAGTTCTGGTTTTGGTTTTGGTTTCGGTCCCTATTTCAATTTTTATTAGCAATTAGCTTGAGTTATGACATTTGAATCAAGCTAAACTTAACAAGTGGATTAAATTATAAATAATTTATACTTAACAGTACAATTAATTAAAACTCAACACAGCCCAACATTACTTTAAAACCCAAATTAAACAATTTCAGCCCATAAAACTTGAATATAATTAGTTTAACAGGAAAAATACATGTATTTCAGCCCAAGACAAGATAGCCGAAACTGCCTAAAGCAACACAACAGACAAAATATAATTATATACAGCAGCCCAACACGCACAACATCGCAGATCGACTGAAACTAGGGCAACATCTGTTATCCACATTTTCTTAATCTATCGCTCAAATTAACGTCGATTGTCCAGCAAAGCATAAATAAAATCGAAAGTAAGAAAATGAAGAAGGAAAACTTCACTAAGATCTTTCTCGATCTTCATTGCCGCATATCTCGGAATCGATGTCGATACGGATGGGAAGTTGATGTTGTTCTTTCTCGAGGTAAGTCGTCTTTCAGTTTCTGAAGTCAATCTTTTATTATATATACATATATATATATATAATATATGTCCAACCGAAACCGAAATTTTCAATTGATCTCGACTCTGCTAACAACGATACTGGTACAGTACGCTCGAAATTTCGGGGGTACCGGACGAAACCTGAAACCATGGTTTGAACATCTACATCTAAACTTAATTATCAGTTTTTCTCTTGTTCCATTTTTAATTTGTTTAGAAAATACTAGTATTAGAATTGTGGGTTCAAATTAGCATACTGAATAAACAATCATGTATCGAATGACTTTTTTAAACTACGATTAAAATGAGTTTGGATCGAAATGTAATTCGAACCGGAACGGAAGAGTTCTGATCTTAAACAGAATTCAAATCATAAGATTCTAGAACTTCTGCTAATAATGGCATAGTTATTAATGGCGCACGGCGCAAAAAGGCGCAACATCAGTCTGGAGCCTTGGCGCACGGCGCGGCAAATGGCGCGCGCCTTTTTGATTTACTGCGCATGTTTATTTTTTTAATTTAACACATAACAACATATTTAAAAGTTTAGTATTTTTTGCTAAAACATATGTAATCAAAGTTTTTACAATTTTGCAAAAAGAAACATCATCATATTTGACATCATTAACATAGAATTTTAAGCATAATAGTTTTCAAAATCCAAAATAACAATATATATTACTAATAAACTAGAAATCCAAATCCGATTCAACAATCATATTTTTCAAAAGTTCTGATCTAAAACATTAGCTGATGCACTATTTTTGTAGCATGCAGCAATTTGTATGTAGACTTACTGTATGCAGCAGGGAGCATAGGAATGCATACTCACTGTATGCTAAATATTTGTGTGCAACAATTACAAAGTCAACATACTACTGTGTACGCATGCAGCAATTTGTAGAATTGTTTGTATATAACTACATATGATATATATTTGATTTACCTGCTAATAGATATGTTTGTATACAAAAAACAAGCAAAAAACAAAATAAAAAACAAAAGGCGCGCCATTTTGCGCCGTGCGCCATTTGCTGTGCCTTCTCATATGCGCCGCGCCGTGCGCCATAGCGCGCCATTCATAACTATGAATAATGGTGTCTCAGCATGTTTGTTATGACCGTGTTATGTTCAAAACATACACTATTGTCGAGGTCAAGAATTTTTGGGAAGTGCTCACATCACTACTATTGGTGGTATTGAAGACGTGGAACTAAAATTTACCTCTACAAAGACAGTAATTCCAAATATAATTGTAGGACTGAATATAGTAATGAACGGATTCAACGTAAATACTCAATAATATATGATTATCTATTATAGAGGTAAAGATGTCATGCAGTCAATTATTAATTTGATTACATAATTTATTTAAGAGCGCTCCCTAAGTATACAAATGATGCTTTAGCCAAGGTTATCACGACGCCAAATCGAGCCACTATTGTCTAGAAGATTAATCGACAAATCGCCCGACTAGTCGTGACTAATCGACAAGTCTTTTATATGCATATATTTATTAGACTTAAATATATAATATAATTATAAATTTATAATAAATTCAAATTCAACAAAGATAACATAATAATAACAAGTTCAAACTGTACAAAATTCTATCTAACTAAAATTTTCTTTACATTCAATTTAATAACAAGTTCGGCTTTAATTAAACAAAAACTTAATACCTAATAGTAAACGGTACCAGTGAATTCAAAAATCGTAAAATCGTACGATTTGAAACGCGTTTAAAATCGAAATGCATGCTTTCCGATTCAAAACTTAGTTTGAATCGCAACTGACAAAAATCGTACGCGTCAAACTAAAATCGAAAAAATCGAACTCTAGATTGAGATCGCGATTCATGAAATCACGTCGGTCAAGAAGCAGCGAAATTCGGAAATCGATCTCTTTTTCAGAAATCTGAAAATAGCAATTCAAAAGCCCAAAAAAAAAAAGGAAGAAGAAACCTGTAGCGGAGAGCAAACAGTGGAAGAAGTGGAAGAAGATGTAAGAATCTGTAGCGGAGCGAAATTGTGGAAGAAAGGTAAAAAAAAATCTTATTCGATCTCTCGTCTTTCCTTTTATTTCTTTTATTTTTTGGTTTTGCTGCGGATGAAAAATATTATCGAGATGCTACAGTGATTATGCGAAATAAAAATAGGGGTGTTTAGGTTAACTTTTGCTGTTTGCTACAGTATTATATGGACCAAATACATTCATAATGTTGTTTGCTGTTTACTGACAAATGGAAAGAGTAGATATTTAGGTTAGACAGTAATTGCGGACCAAATATTTTTGTTGTTTGCAATGAAAAGTATTATTTGTTTACTCAGCAAATGAAAAGTATTATTTGTTTACCCGCAAATGGTTTTTACTATTTGTTATTTGCTAGTACCTTGTATTATTTGAATCCTATTTGAATCTACGATTCACGATTTGAATCCCGTTTCAATTCAAATTTTGAGATTTACGATTTGAATCTCATATTGAAATCATTGAACAGTACAACCCACAGAAATGCCTCTAAGCTGAACTCAACAAAAACTTAGCTCAATCAAAACATACAAATATATCAGCCTCTCAGAAAACAACCGCTCTCGCTCGAGCCTCTCAGAAAACAAACGCATCTCAAAATCTTGAGTGTCGAATCTTTAGAAAAAAGAAATTCGTTTTCAACGTGGCTCTTAAAACCACTGTTACTCCCAAAATCGAATGTCGCGAGCTGCTAAACAGTCGAAGGCGAAGCTGCTGCTCTCAAAATGGAGTCGAAGATGCGAAGGCAAGGGAAAAAATTGAGTCGACGATGCTAGAATTGAGGTAGAGTATGCTGATTTAGAATGGATTTTTGATTTTGATTTTTTTTCTAAAACCCTAACCGAAACTGGTATTTGTCTAGGGTTTCGGCTCGGTTGTCGTCGAATTGAACAAGTCGACTGTCGTCGAACTTGATCGACCGACTGGTCGATTTGTCGTCGACGTGATAACAGTAGCTTTAGCAATGGTTAATCATATGACAACAATGATCATGTTAAAGGTGTAATTATGTGTAAGCTGAACCACTTGAAGCGAAGTACTAGTCAAAGAGAGAATCATCTCTTTCATTTAAAAGTTTAGTATCATAATTTGTAGTGAACTTAAGACAAAGCTCTTGGACAAAGCAAATCGAGTGATCGATGGTTGTTATTTGATTCAACCATATGCTTTTTAATGTTGTACTTTCAGGATTAATGGTAGCAACACGAGCTACCCATAGCAAAGGCAATTAGCAATCAGAATATTGGACAGGAAGGCAAGGAAAACAAGGTGGTGGCAGTTTCTTCACCCGACGGCCTATGACAATCAGAAAAATCGACAAAGAAAGGAAATTGTGTCGACTAGAGTACTAATAATTTTGTCGGTAAACCCTTATGTTTTTAAAAATTACATTCAGCTAGCATAATTTTATTAGCCGCACAAAAACTCCTATAACTTACAATCATCGTAACTTTTACATACAAGAGTCATTTTATGCGCAGCTTGCTCCATTGGGCTCGTGTTAAATTTTTGGACATTTTGATATTATTTAGTTGTACATCATGCATTTGTATTTGACCTTGTAAATACATTAATTCGACAACAAGACATATATAAGTATTACATTGTTAATAAAAAATAAAAAAATGTAATATTATCTACTATTTAAACAATCCACATTCAAATATAAACAAATTGTGAATCGTATATATACTTGTGAGTATGCATAGACTTATGTTCAAAATAAATATTATTCACATTAACAATAAATTTGTTTAGCTCACGTGGTCAAAATTATGGTGCTTTAGACAAATGTTAAATGCTTTACAGGTAACGGGCTCAAGCCCCTGAAGTAATAATGAGCATTCTGTTGGAATAAAATGTCACTCTTGCAATAAAAAAGATTAGTTTTGTTAAATGTTTATTGTGACAAGCGATATGCAAATTATTATTAAAAAAAATATGACTTCGAATAGATTTTGTATGAATTAATGATGAAATTAATTTAACAAATCTCGCATTCAAATAAATGTTATTCGTGTTAATAGCGATAATATTACTTACTCAAATCAAATTCAAACAAAAACATTAACTACGGTTTACTCTAAACTATAATAAAAATGGTTTTTATTATAAAAAAATGTCGCTTTCATCATGTTGCACGATGTAGTTGATCCAACAATTACAATACACTCTCTCACGCATCATCATTTATTATGATCGTTATTGTATTAAACCCAACTACCAAAATTTAAGGGATATTAAAGGGTTACAAATATACCGACTAGGAATTATTATCATACGCATGTATTATGCAATACTATCCGTAAATCCTATGAAAATATGTATTGACTTCAAAACACATACTTTAGAAAACTAGTAAGAGATCTATTAGAATGATTGGGATTCAGCCATGTCGCTCTATTTTATATATAATAATAGTTGGGTGATCGAAACATTAATAGGAATTGGGCAATCCATACGATTGGGCCAGCTCTGCATATTACACTAATTCAACTTTGTCAATGTCAAACTATCATATTAGTCTCAAAGCCTCATTTTACTTTATGTTTTCTTTTTTTAGGGACTTTGCTAGTCAACCTCTATAGCATGTGCTCTTTTAAGTGTGTAGTTACATACGATCCTATTTAAGCATTACACCTAGTAACTTTTTCCATGGAAAGTACGGTATACCATAATAAGACACCATGACCAATAGTTTACCATATTTCGTCAATGTAAAAAGAATAGTAAAAATAAATAAAAAATAAGAATACTAAGATATAATTGCTTATAACTATAGAAGGACTTGGTTTAGATATGTTTACTTACAGTACGCTGCCCAGGTATAATTTTAGTAACCTGATTTAAAATAAGCTGTTTTTGAACTTTTCCTACATACCAAATCAATGCAGACTCGTCCTGCAGAAAACAACACAAAAGCCCAATTAAAGAACTGCTTTGTTTTTAATTTAATTAAACTCTTTCTTGTTTAATCATTGCATTTATTTCCAAAACTTTGAGACTTTTGAAGAACCAACACATACACACTATGACTAGTACATATTCAAGTGATGTGTATCCTCAATACTACTTAACATTGCTCAGTAACCAGCACATTCCATCATTTTTCCATCTTATGAACCAAATTAGACATAGTCAAGAAATAAGTGTTCAAAAGCTAATCATTTCAATAGCCTAACATTGTTAGTCTTGGACTTACATATGTAATCAATATTGTTAAGATGCGTACATATTCAAGTGATGTGTATCCTCAATACTACTTAACATTGCTCAGAAACCAGCACATTCCACCATTTTTCTATCTTATGAACCAAATTAGACATAGTCAAGAAATAAGTGTTCAAAAGCTAATCATTTCAATAGCCTAACATTGTTAGTCTTGGACTTACATATGTAATCAATATTGTTAAGATGCTTACCACAGAAAGTCTGAAAGGACAGAATTTTGGCTTCCCTCTACGACCATATTTAAGTACATGCGCCCCTTTCTTTAAAGCGGTAATTGCCTGTAAAACAGTAAGCAGCGATAAAAGTGCGATAACAATACCGGCAACCTTTTACGAGTTCAGAATGGAATAAATTTGAAAAGAAATATCTTTTTATCATAAACATATTACAAACATTATAGATGTTTTCCTTCAAAAGAGTGCAGTTAACTTAGAAATTTGAAATGCACCATAATTATCTTTACATATTAAAGAGTTCACAACACCATGATACTAAGCACTAAGAATCCAGTTTTTCAAGAACCTTGCTAATTTGAGTTCATGTCTACGATTTTCATTTTTGAAGCAGTCATGTTTTGTCTCCTCGCAAAATAAGTTTGGTGACAACTGCAATTGCCTATTTTGGTTCAACTTTCACAGCGTTCAACTATTGTCCCACTAACATAGAACATTGTTTGGTAGACCATTTGTTGCCCCATTTTGCTCCATAACATATAAGACAACACTGATGATGAATCCCCAAGATAACACTGTTGTTCTATGTTGATTTCCTGAAAGATAATTTTACCAACTTCCTGGTTCAATACCACTTTTGTGAGGTCAACAGCAAGTATGTTGAATTATCTCATGTTACATGCAGTAAAAAGATTTAGTTAGATTGCTACTTCTAAAGCTCGGTTCACAGGTTGATAATATATATCAAAAATGCACACATGCAAATAACAGTGCTTCATCCAAAAGGTGTTTGCCCTGTTTAGTCATACTGGTAAAAAAAATCAGACCCAAATCATTAAATACTTTCCTTCAAACTACGCAAAGTGAGTTACACATATAAGCTGAATATAAGTCAACAACCTATTTATATGGTGGAAAAATGTAATCGTGACACAACCCGAAATGCACATGTACAAAGATTCATATAACAAGGAATCGATGAATATTCTACCTGCTCAACGTCCCTCTCATAGGAACCATTTCTTAAAGAATCTCCCATTCAGTGATTGAAAAAATCGCGAGATCGTAAGTTCCGAAACGCGATTTGATGGGAATCGCATCCTTCCCGATCCAAGAGTTAAACCGGATCGCAACCCATGTAAAATACGCAATTCTATTTCAGAACGAAAACATTCGAGTCCAATACTGGATCGCGATTACAATTTAAACATCCAAGTGAAACGAAATCAAAAGAGATTTTGGACAACGCGACCTCGATTCAGAAAAACAGGGTTAGAGGAGGTATAGGAAGAAGAAGCAGCAGCAGCAAACCAGAATCTTCCGGAAACCCTTAAGCTTCAGGGAGGAAGATGATTGAAAATCCTAAATTGGGAACGGTTATCCCCGCGGACCAAATTATCCGCCTAAACTATCACGCTAAGCCTATTTGTCCTTCGTCCCTCCTCATACTTCACGCAGCCATACCTCATGCACACGGCACAGTTCATTTTTATTTGTTTTTTTTCAAGCAACCACCAAAAAATTCTTCTTTTTCAGAGAAAAAAAAATGTATTGATTCAAGACAGCTGATATTGATTTTAGATGCAAAAGATTCTCAAATCGTGTTATTTTTCATTACCCAATTTTGTTCATCCAACCTGTGTGTTGCACGCGAAATATTACTACAAATAATATTTATTATTTTAATATTAAAATGAGAACTCTGCTATGCAACATATAATAAATTTTAATGTGAAATGCATAAATTATTAATTAAAATTATTATTATTATTTATGTGTAATTTATGTTATATAGCTTACACAAACAGTATGTATGTGCATGTGTATTTGAGAATTTTTTCAATTATTTTTGTTAATATAGAAATTGATGTATGTTAGTAATTTATTCGATAAATTAACAAATATTATTTAATAGAATTTGGTTAAATAAGTTAAATATAAATTACGAAGCTAGTTTAAATGTATAGCATGACAGGAAGAATTAAAAAGAAATTTGCAAAAAAAAATAAAAAATAAAAAAATATTGTGGAGTTATTGATGTTCAAGAAGAATTTTATGATATAATACATAGTAAATTCTTAATATAAATGAGTCATAATTAACTTATAAATTAACTTTGTTGTTTTTGTTGATATACATAGTTCATGTTATATGATATATACATCTTTATAGTTGCATCGAAAACTAACTTTTTAATATGAATATACATAGTAGAATTGACATATATTTTTAAGAGCTACTAGAGAAATTGACTAATTAAATACTCTCTAAAATCATTTACAATTAGAATTTATGATTTCATGGGCAGTTTAAACATATAGATTTAAATATGAAATATCATGAAAGAATTGAGTTTACTATAAATTCTTCTAATTAAGAATATTGCTCCTCAATCTAAATTAATCTAATTTAACTTCACGCTATGCATGATTGATTCTTCAATCGCTACAATATTTCTTGGGCGAAACAGAGGATATGTCAATCAGAGGAGAAAATGGGGAAATTCAATATGATCCACTGACTACTTCATTTTCATTTATGAATTTCATAGTAATAGAAAATACATGTCCTACCGAGACAGAATTTGTAACTTGTTGCCCTCTTGCTTAGCATGCAAAGATTTACCTCTGTGGAAAGACTGATTCATTCGGATCGACATGAGGGTCCAACTCCATTGCATTGCCAGGAGTTCAGTAAATAATTGTAAAAATGTTAAAAGGCAGGTATTTAAAGCAAAAAATGTTTTCTTCAACATATGATAATTTATTGATAAAGGCTATATTATATTAATTTTTTTATAATTGTTTATATATATTATTTAGATTATATGACTTATTTAACTTAATTTTTGGAAGAAAAACTAATTTTTGTCATTTTTGTTGATATGAACATGGTGTGCATTTTAAAACATCACATTTAGCATTAATTAGATAAATTAATAATAATTTATTGATTGAATTCATTTGTTAAATTGAAAACCACTTAATTAAGTTAAGCATATTGACATTTATGTACAATGCTAAGTGTATTGTGCAGTGTTTTACAAATAAATAAATTCTGAAATACAGGCGTTTAACATTAATATTATAATGCAATACACGGTAAATATATTGGCGTAAATGAGTTCAGTTTTGAACCTGTGATAGTTATTTACATGTATAATTTATGTTATTTTATTAACGTGTTTATATTTGTTTTTTTTTCATTCTTGTTAATATGAACATGGTTAATCTTAGTGTGTTTTATTAGGCGAATCAATGAATTATAGTTCGCTAGAGTTATTTAAATAGTTTTGATATTACGTAATTAATTATAAACTATTGTGCTAAATATAAAATGTTAGAAAAGAATTAAGAGAAATTTAAATGATAATAGAAAATTTGAAGTGTAGGTATTTAGAGTCAAAAAATTAATTTTGTCATTTTTAGTATTTAAAAGAAACATCAGTAAATTAAATTTACTTAGATTACTTAAACTTTGGGTTTTATGATTAATTTAAAATACTTGGACTTAAATATAAAATATTAGGAGTTAATTGTTAATGAATAATTTTGTAAACTTTGATATGCCCATATCAAAATGTAAAATGATAGAAGAAGTGAAAAAAAAATATGAAAGAAATAGTAAATAAGCGTAAAGTGATGAACTAATTTAAAAATAAAATAGCCTGAGAGAAGAGAAGAAGAGAAAAAACTTCTAGAATGAAGGAAAGAGCTTTAAAAGATTCTACTTTACTATTATTTTAATATATTTGTTAACTTCAAAGATGAATACATACCAAAAAATAGATTATTGACGACTTGTAGGGCCTAAATTTAGCAGATGGCAGCAAAAAAAAAAAAAAGGAGTCAAAGAGCAGAGAGATATAACATTTTTTTAGTGGTTTGATAATTTCTTTCGCGCGTCCACTTTATTGTTTTATTGATTATGAATATGAGAGCATTTGTACGAAATTAAAAGTGAATATTAAGAAGGCTTCCTTAAAATGAAGCTTAATTCAAAGCGGATCCTCCCTTAAGTTTCAGTATAAAGTGGGTCCCTAATTTACTGCAGCAACCTATTTTTGTAAATTTTTACGCTACTGCCTAAAAATTTGTAAACATTAACGGAAGATTCTAGAAAAGAGAAAATTTTACTGAAATGTCTGCACTTAATATAAAAATGCAGACATCTTAGTAATTATTTCCATAGCGTATTGCTAATGCTAGAAAATGAAAATAAGTTACTAGAATGTCTACACTTATTGTGAAAAAGTGTAGACATATCAGTGGTTATTCCAGAGTGTATTGCGTAAAAGAAAATAAGTTGTTGAAATATCTGCACTTGTTATGAATAAATGCTGAGATATCTGCAACAACCCTCTAGTATATTGTAGACATATCTCAGTTTATGAAATAAACTGCAGATATGTCTGCAATTTTTCAAAATATATGTGGCTGTTTTTGAAATTTCATTGGAAGTGATAATTTTCATCTGTATGCAATGTACATCATTTCTTTGATGATTTTCCTGCAATAATGTGATGTTTGAATAATTTTAAGCATTGAATTTGAAATTTTGGAGTAATCGGTAGAAATTACATTAAAGCATGCAATTTTTTGATATAATTGCGGTAATATCTCAAATTTTTCAAAAAAGTACAGGTTTTCTGCATTTTTTGCAGTAGCATATTTTTTTGTTTAAACATTTTTTTGTACTTTTCTTATACGAATACGAAGATGATCATATATTGACTTAAATTTTGAAGTTTGACAATTTTTTAGGTTGATTTTTGATTTTTTTTATGATTTTCAAAAAGCAAGGACTTAATTTACAAAGTTTTAAGATAATAAGTTTTTGTGTATTTTGAAACTTAAGAGACATCTTAGCCAAATTGTCCCTAACTAGAAACAACAAGTACAAAAAATTTGTAAGTTCTTAAGTATAGAACTAGCAAGAGTAACAGTTTTGTGATTATTGTGAGGGGGAAAACGGTGAAAGGCAACATGTCCTGTATCAAATGCGAAATGAAAATCCTCATTTATTTCCAGTTAGATGGGTATTTATTGTGAAAGGGATGTAAAGGTTCATGAATCTACTTGCATTAAAGTTCAGAAGATAGCTTGGTGTTGTACAAGTAAGCACGAAGGCCCACGAACCAAGAAAACAACTTAGTATTGGATATTTCAGTTGGTACTGACCCGTTTTGTTGCAAAGTGGACTCTTTCGCTTGTTCTTCTATTTTATCCTCTGTTTGACATGTTCTAAGCTATTTTATGTAACATTCATTTTTTAAAAGTTAACGCGAAGTTCTTTTAGCATAGTGGTTAATGCATTGTGTAGCTTTATAGGATGGGGAAGTTCGAGTTCCGCATTAATCACATTGGGTATTAAAACTTATACCCATCCGGAACTTTGTGTGTAATACTACGGGTGTCAGCCGATGCATTGTTAATGTTGGTTGCACAACGCCTAAGTGGTTATTGGTAGTGAGCAAATGTAAAGGGGCGGTATGTAATACCCCTTTCGAGAAGTTAACATAAAAATATTTTAGCATAATGGTTAGTGCGTAGTGTTGTTTTTCTAGGGCAACATGGCTCGAGTCCCGCATTCGTCATATTTTCCATTGACTTTTAGTTGATTCTAACAATCTTTCCGATACTGCTTGAATTTTTTCACTTTCTTCTCATCAATCTTTGGAACTATTCCCCAAACTTTGGGAAAATCATTTGATCATGAGTGGTTGGAGTAATATATGTGGTATACGGAGTTTGAAAGGAAGAATGAAGAAAAAGAACTACTGCTTACTAATAAAAGTGGATCTGTACCGAGTTATCTTCTTAGTCTGTTTATATTAAAAATATCCTAGATGCTTCTTTATTTCTTCTAAGTGTACCTACAAGTTTTCGAGTTGTTTGGTCTTGACCTTTAAATTCATTTTGAAATCTACTAGATTGAAAAGTGGGTTAACACTTGTCATTCAAATTATGTATTTGGAATGTAAGGTTTGTTTTGCTGAATTACAAATTTCCAACAGAGCCAATCTTTAATAATCGAGCTCTCCAACCATTCATTGATGGCGATCTTAGTGAATCGTTTGGTTTCTCTGAATTTTCCTACAAACAAAGGTCATTCCAAACCTACTATATCTAAGGACTACAATCCTTGCTTAAGTGCCGACCATGAATCATGGTTATCATGTCTTTATTTGGAGGTATAATGTTGCATATCAAAATTATCCCGTGTTCACCTAGGAATCATCCATTTCACTCCAATTATAAAGCATTCAATCCTTCTACCGAATTGATTACAGGGCTCGACCTCGTTTGATCATACATCATCCAATCAACGGTTTAATCTCTCTGGGTCGTCTATCTTCACATCTAGGATTCAATCTTTTTAGATCATTTATCATTCAATCTAGTGCTTGATCTCTCTGCCTCATTGATTATCACATCTTAGGTTGCGATCTCTCTGGATTGTTTATTATTTAGTCTACGATTTTGATCTCCTCGGATTCTTATTGAGCCTAATGCGCTCACTCCCTAACAAGGGAACCCAACAATAGGCAAGCATATATGCACTTTATCTGGTGAAAGGGCTCACTTTGGTGTCTCTGAATCATTACTGAGCCTATATGCTTGCTCTTTAGCGGGGGATCTAGCGGTCAAGCAACCCATCTGCTCACTCTCCTATGAGGAGATTTACTTTTATATAAGTCTACCACTTGAACTTTGGCAAGGGAACTTTCACCTTACAATCACTACACATCTCTCTGAATGGGACTACGATGATCGACACATCAGTTCAAATGGTTTTTTCAACAAATATCAAAACCTTAGAAAACAGGGTAAATCATCATTATTCATCTCAAACATCTATCTTAGAGCATGTCTAAAGGCCAATCTAGATTTAATATGTAAGCAATTTGAGGTTATTATTGTCCTAGCTAGTCATCCCAAACATTTGCCTCAGAGCATATCTTAAGGCCGATTGAGGCCTCTTGGACATGTAAGTGGTCTCAAGTTATAATTGTCCTAACTACCATACGACTCAGGGCGTACCTAGAGGCCATTCAAGGCCTTATGCATTTATAGGAGGTCTCTGGTGTTATTTTCTTATTTATTTATGTCAGGCGTCCAACTTGAATGCGCCGAGAGCCTAATTGAAATCTTGTACATATGTAAGTGGCCCAATATTATTATTATTATTATCTTAACTAATTAAAATAGAAAGCAACGCATGGGAAACAACCCTAACTCCTATCCATCCCCATCTTGGGTTATCATCTACTGGAAGTTTCCTATCCATAACATCATTCTGCCCTTCATTTATATGGTGAGCTTTTGGTTCCTGGTCCTTCTATCATTCATTTGTATTCTGATTTACCTCTCTAGCTCTAGCATTGCTCACTCTCAGCATTTTAACTCGCCTTAATCTCAATCCAACATATCCCCCGAGTATATTTCTCCTAGTATCAAGAGGATTGGGGTCAGCACCAACTAGTCTTGGATGTGGGCACATTGCTCCAACTTACTCTTTTCCAATTCTGTTTTTTCCTATAGTAGTTCCTGGTCCTTATTTCTGAATTAGAGCTTGCATTTCCTTCATCACTTTCTCTATTTCTTTTCTAGATACGTAAATAAATTAACTGGAATTTGAGGATGTATCTTAGCTATCCCTATACTTTAGTTGAATTCCTTGAATTTTAGATCTAATACTAAGACTTTTCATATTCTCTAAACTTCAAATCGAGGCTTTAAGTGGTGAAATATCGCCTGTTCTCTGTGGAAGCATTGAAAATTGATGCCAAAAATGAATCAACACCCAATAATAGGTTGTACGGGACTTGATAGCAATGAAAATAATAATAAAAAACATAAAGGTATATACTTTTTATAGTGGTTCGATAATCTGTAGCATATGTCCAATTTATAGTTTTATTAACTATGGATCTGTAAGAGTTTGCATGAGATTACAAGTCATAAGTATAAGAAGCTGACAAGTTGTCTTGAGTTGTTACATTAGTAATTATTATAAGGGAGAAAGATGGTGAACAACAATATAATCTCAAATCTTCAGTAAAGGGAAAAGAGCCACATTTGGTTGTTGGCAAAGGAACTTTTGGCTTATCCAAGACTTCTTCCTTCTTTACGCCGATAACAACGCATTCCATGTTCGATTATTTAATAATATTGGAATTGGATTAACTGCCTCAGGAATAATTGCTTTCGCCGCTTCATGAGAGCCTGAAAACTGGGGTTTGGTTCATTACCTTTTTTCTTTTTTTTTCCCCAAAAATGAAATATTTATAAAAGCAATACTTACATCCAATAGTAACATAAGTAAAGTATTTGACTTCAATAGCCAGTCTTGTACCAATAGATTGCTCTATCATTACTTAGCCCAGTCCTCTGAGATCTATTGCTAGTATATAAATTGGAGTAGTCTATAACTTGCATATTCTCCTTCCTTGACTTCTCTTCAATTTAGCTCTCTAACTAAAGGAATTAATATCCTTCTAGTCCCAGAAGAAAAAGGCATAACTTCATTGAATCATGTGGGACTATGATTTCCTCCTCCACTAGTCTAGTATAGTACTGGTACTCTATTGAAATTTGATTATTAGGCCCAACTAAGTGATTTACATATCTACCTTTAGCACCTAAGCAAGTGTTAATGCTAATACCAACTGAAACTATGTTTATGCACTACAACCGAACATCATGATTAAGATAGCTGGCTTTTTAAAGCCCTAATTTCCAAGGCTTTGGATACTACCTGCCTTAGTAGGTTTCTATACAGACATATATACACATCATCGAGGAGTCCTCTTGCATTGAAAATCCAAAAGATAGCCCGGTGTTGTATAAGTAAGCACGAAGGCCCATTGATCAAGAAAACAACTTGGTGTTAGGTGTTTTCTCTTGGTACCATTTATTTTACTTTGTGCAAAGTGAACTCTTTCGCTTGTTCTTCTCTTCTATCCTTTACATGGTATATAATGTTGACACAAAAAATGGTTAAATACCCCAGAATATGAAAATAGAAAATATAAACTGAAGAAAATAAATGAAAATGAGACAAGATTCAATTTAGAATGGTTCGACTTAAATATGCATATGCCCACTTAATGATTTTCAGTGGATTCTTAGCACTTTTGTATTTATAGAGCGCGAAATTAATACAATCCCGTGTATAGAGAAATAGTGAAATGCAGTGGTAAAATAGTGCCAAAATTCCAAGAAGAAGTCTCAAAACGTCTTATAACATGGTATTTATAGGTGTAATTCATATTCGGTTCGTCCAAGTGAGTAGGCAGGAAAATAGGAGTGATGGAGTGAATTTTGAAGTGGTGCAGCGGAGTGGTCCATGCCAACCATGTACTTATGTCTTTGGTTCGACCAAGTTCAGTTCGACATAATCATGCCAAGTCGAGTCTATGCCAAACTGGGTGCAGATGCACCGTGAGCCTCTCCGTGAAGGCCGAGCCGAAGGAGTGTCGAATCGAGAGTGTGATGGGTTAAATGTAAATGCTTCTAACTTAAAACACCTCCATGCTGAACTGGGTAGCTAGTATATCCGAGTTGAGGGAGTACTGATTCGAACTATACATCTTGGTGAAGCTGGAGTTATGTATCTTTGCCAATCCAAGGCCAAGTCGAGTCAGGATGGCGTACTCTTGACCACCTAGGACTTGAGTTTGATTTCTCTTGAACCTTGAATGATATGGCTATAAGGGACCAAGTACGTGATGGCCTTGTCCCAAAGTTGGTCAACATTTTGGCCTTCGCGTCGTAGACAGGTTGTTCTTGAATGAGTTGAGAAGTATACTCTCGTCAGTGTCATTCCTTGATTAATAGCCATTTTCATAGAAATAGTGATGAGGAACAGTCATGTCCTTTTGAGTAATTATGATGCTTGAGGCTTCCGTGTCTGCATAAATAGCCAAGAGCACTTTCAGATGTCCTTGATTGCATTTGCTGGGCCAAAGTATTCTAAATGAGAATTCTGACAGTCGCAAGTAACAATTAAACTGCATCGAGTTATGAGGTTGAGCAAGTTTGTCCATTCAACCATGTATGTCATGCTATCGACACCTGCATGCGTTGAAACACGTGTAGGTCATTGTTGTTCAATGTCATTTTTCGCGCTTGCGAGTATGTTGAGCAGTCATCTTGATTTCTACATATGTGTCAACACATGAGTCCTTTTTCATATTAAAATAGCATCACAATTTTCCCCTTTCCCTTTTTTATCGGTTTGAATGTCGAACCGGATGGGTTTCACCTCGAATCAGCATGGCGAGCCGAAGGATGATGGTCCTGGATCAACATTGCCGATCCAGACTAGTCGCCTATCTTTTTAAGAGAAGACGAAGAGCCTTCGCCTTCCACTATATAAGTGTGGCCCGCTTCCCTCTCTTCTTCTTCTCTTTCGTTGTAGCCATCGAACCCTTGCATTCAAACTTCGCTCCTTTCGTAAATCAAATACAACCGTAGCAGCCCCCTAAAACACCACTGCCTACCATCATTATTTCTTGATTTTCGATCATCATAGAATTAGGTGGGTTTTCAAAAATTAGTTCTTATTTATTTGTTTTATTATCCATGGCCAAGTCGTGGCTAGTTATGAGCGAGATGGAGGAGAGTTTCGAGGAGGTTAAGACGGTGATGGATGGCACTTAAATCAAGGAGTTTATGTGGCGCAGGAGGGAGAGGATGTAGCCGAACCAATATGGAAGGGAGAAGATGATTTGATAAGTTGAATTGAAGAGACAGTGGAAGGAGTTCTGGGGTCAGTTCGATTCGTTAGGGTAAGTGAGGAAGAAGAGAAGATGGATGGGAAGAGTAAGATGTAAACGGTAAGGAGGGAAGAATGGTGAAGGTTAGCAAGTGAAAGTAGTCGGTTCGGCAAGGTCGAAAGGCCGAACCGAAATTGGCCGAACCGAATTTGGCCGATCGGAATTTGATCAAACCAGATCTGACCAGTTCGGATTTGGACGATCCGAGTCAGGTGGACCCAAACTTTTCTAACCCGTATTTACCTGAATCTAAATTCGGGCTGAATCGAATTTGGATATGTCACTTGGTCGTGGGCAGCTTCTATGCTTGATGATTCCTGGGGACAATGATGATGCAACCTTATGCATAATTTGAACATTGAAACTTCTGGACATTCTGGATTAGAGCATTCTAGATAGTTAAGATTAGAGCATATGAACTACGAACTACTCAAATGATAGCATCGTCTCCTATGAAAGCTTAGTCCGCAACTGCTCGCGATCAAGATTCGATAGGACAGTTGGGAACGACGGTCGATTGAGCTACCATCCATCACATATCTCGAATATTCTATTTTTGTTGATGCACATGTTTTCAATTTTACTGCATACACCGCACTAGTTCACGCATGGGCGTCCAGGTTAATCACTCTAACTAGTGACATTTTTTTAGCAGTACAACAATTATGAGCCGAAGGTATTTCACTAGAGCATTTGAGGGTAGAGATAAAAAGGGTGTAGTATATAAGGATCAAAAACACAAGACCCATCTCTACCATCAAGTCAAAAAGTGACGAGTCTCGGTATCGAAGTCAAATGCATAGTGAGTCATCAACAGCTCCGCCTATGGAAGGGCAGATATAGTTGAAGGTGAAGCTGGTGGAGTCGATGTCATAGAAGTCACTCCTGCTCTAAATATTCTTCTGGGGTTCATCATTCTTAATGATCCCATCGACTCTTAGCCATCGGCAATGGACGAATTCGAATTGAGAAGACTGTGCGCCAAGCATGGAATCCCGTTCAATTAGGCTCTGGTTCCCTCCATTCTACAGACATCGCACAATCCTTCGGAAGGATAAATGTCTTGTTCCGGCCACATGTGCACCATTGGTTGCATCCCTTCATTCGGTCCATTCATCCGGACAATTCTTTCTCAAATGAACCTGGCTCCAATGCAGCTACACCCAACAACATATGCTCATCTTCATGCTCTACATATCCTATATTTCAAGCATCTTCATCGGGAGCCGACCATTTGGGGCCAGCTGCCGATGACACCATAACAAAGTCCGCATCGGGGGTACCATCGAAGAAGCAGCCGAGAGATCTGCGCCGGAACATATTCCCCAGCCTAAATTTCCAGCTCAAGACACAAAATCCACCAACATTAATGAACCTTTCAAGGGTTTAGGTGATTTTCCACTGCCATCTGAGTAGTTTCATTCGAATGACTTGAATCCTCAAAGCTTCTTCCCTACGTCCGAAGGGGGAAATGTCTCTACCGTAGGGCTGGTAATTAGAACCAAGAACCGAAAACTCGAACCAAACCGACCTGAAAAGAACCGAACCCGAATAGATCCCGATGGGTCTCAGGTCGGGTCTAGGCGATGAAAATTACAATTAAGACCCAATCAAATCCGACCCGAGTTGACCCGACCCAAAAGGCCCGACCAAAAGGCATTAAAATATATGTATTTTAGTGTTACTATCTAATCGAACTCGAACTGAAGCTCAGGTCGGGTCGGGTCCATATTTTTGAAATGTATAGTTCAGACTCGACAAAACCCGACTCGCTTAGAACCGAGACCCGCCGGGTCAGGTCTGGATCCATCGGGTCGGGTCTAATTGTCAATCCTACTCTACCATTATCAGGGAGATTATGCCATCAAGCGAGACACCGACATCAGGTCCGTGGGGGAGATCACTAGGACATACACAGCACGAACATTGCACGTCATATCACTCATCTACCATATGATTTCTTAGTTCTAACACAAGCTTATTCGGGTTTGTAGGTACCATGTCAAGGCAATATGATTATAGGCTACTTGGCCAGAGCTTGTGAAAGAGCGAGATTCCACCAAAATATTCGTCTGATCGTGCGCGGGAGCACAGAGAGGACCATGATAGTAAGAAAAGAGAGAGAGAAAGACGTCATCAATACTATCACTTTCGCTCTCACTCTTCATCTGCTAAAACGCTAACAGGTTTAAGAGTCATAAAGATAGCCATGAAAATGAGACGTCAATTGTCAAGATACTGATCCCTCAAAAGGATTCTGCTTGTGAACCTCGTCTTAAGAAGCATTCAGAGCCCACAAAAAGGGGAAATAAAATCTAGTAATAGTCTCTAGCAAATATGAGTCCAAATCTACCATGTTCATAGAGTTTTCGTAGAGTTTATTGTGTTAGAGCCATTGGTGGAAGAGCTGAAGAAAGATCTTGAGGTTAAATTTCCAAAATATTACTTTGGAAGAATGCACTTCCTGCCCTCTCTTCATCCACGTTCCTGAGAATACTGAAGAGAGGCTCAAGAAAGAAATCGTTATGTGGGCAATATAAAGAGACCTCCAAGTACGTAAGGAAATTATACAAGATTATCCTATCCTTAAAGCTCAACATCGCCAACATGAAACATAAATAGGATTATGATAAGAATTATTTAGCCCACATGGACAAAGAGCTCACTGAAAACCGATCTAAGTTGAAGGATGCTGAGAAGGCTTTTAAATCCTATAAGAGGCAATTTAACTACTTGAAAGATCATTTTTATAGAGAGCTTAACAAGACTAGCTCAAGAACAAAATCCATTGTGGATGAATTGAAGGCTTTGACTTAAGAAAATTTGGATTTAAAGCTTAGCGTCAACTGCCTAAAGGAAGAAAACGGAAATCTTGAAAAGGAGAATGACAATTTAAAGGCAATTAGATTGAGTCGAGTCATGAGAAAAGAAGACGGAGGAGATCAATCATACGATTGTTGAATCATTCTCCAATTTGAAAATTCAGTATAACATAGATTTAATGGAATTGAGGGATCAATTAAAGTGGGCTAGAAAGTCGGAGGAGTGTTGGAGAATGGAGTTTTGATGACAACAACCTTATTTCAATATTAATTGATTATAAAATATATACCAACACTTCTATCTAGAATATATATATATATATATACACACACACATGCATATGCAGGATTTATATACAGGTATTATTACTGAAGACTGTACAGTTTAAAGATGTTAGAGATTCAGAATTTAGAGATATTTCAAGACTCATGAGTATTCAAGACTTCAAGAGTTCAAGATAAACATAGTTACAGAGTCTAGATTATTTAAGACTCCGAATAGCACTCCATGTTCAAATTCTGATTTTCAAATTTTGTTTTCAAATTCTATCTTCAATCTCTTTCTTCTCTATTTTACTTTCTATTTTTATTTGATTTTAAACTTAAGTTTTACAGATTTATACTTCATAAGTTTTATATATTTATATTTTATATACTTTAAATTTATATAGTTTTAAACTCTATAATTTTATAAATATGTTTATATAGTTTTTATACATGTTTTTATTTGATTTTCTACTTTATAATATTCATTTATAACACCATATTTTCATTCAAGAATTTTCAGAATTATATATATATATATATCAAAACACTTGAAAAATGTTCAAATTTCAATTTTACACATATATATGTCGATATACATACATATATATATATATACATGTCGACATATAACTGTCATTCTTTTAAAATTTGAAAGGAAGTGACTTTTCATTATTTGTGATGGTTCTGAGACGTTGCAACCTTTCACACATTATAAAAAGAGGCTGATTTCGAATTTTTAATCACTTCTTATTCTCCCTTTCCACTCTCTTTCATTACACAATTATTTTTCATTATTTTTATGATTTCTACACCTATAATTCCTTGAATTCAATTCTGTTTTCACTAATCTTCTTCTCTCTGCACTCTTTACTCATCACTCTCTGAATCAAGTGTTATTGAAGAGTTATAAGGTTGTTTATAATTGTTTGGGTTGAGTAAAGGAATCAGTGGTATCCCTTGTAGCCGTGAAATTAAGGACGGGTAATCGATGGTATCCCTTGTAGCCGTGAAATCAAGGAAGGTATACTTGATCAAGTGTGTGGGTGGACTCGGTGGTATCCCTTGTAGCCGTGAAATCAAGGAGGGTTGTAATTGAATATTGATATAGTAATATAACTCTGCGCAATCCAGTGTTGTGTGGGACTGAACGTAGAAGCAATTCTGAACCAGTATAAAATCTGGTATGTTCTTTTCTTTTCTGCACTTTACCTTTGTTTATCTTTGCATTTGTGTTTGATTCTATGTCTGTGATTGTTTCTATGGTGTTTGATTCATATAGTTTATCACATAAGTCTTAGACTTTGTTTAAATTCTCAAAAACACTATTTACCCCCTCTAATGTTTGTTTTGCCTTAATGATCCATTCCGCAATCACTAACAATTGGTATCAGAGCAAGGTCTTTCAAAAAAGTTCATAATCTGATTTTTGAAAAATTTTAAATGGCAAGTTTTGGAATTTCTGATAACACTAATGTCAATTCATGTATTATATCAATGTTGAAAGAGTCTGCATATAATTATGTTGAAAATTCGTGTGATCTACTGAAATATTATTCAATTTAGGAAAAGATATGTTCTATGACTTTTGAAAAGTCAAAAGTTGAAAAGATGGGTGAAGTGGTTGTTGGCAATTCAAATTCTGAAATGGTGGCTTTTGGAAATTCAAATTCCGAGAAGTTGTTGTTGGAAATTCAAATCCCAAACTGGTGTGTTACATGACTGTTGAGAATTCAAACTCTGGAAAGCAATTGGTGGAAATGAAAATGGATAAATGGATAATGGATAGTGGTTGTTCGAGACATATGACAGGAAATCCTGAATTACACAATAATCTTAAATATGAAGATGGTGGAATGGTGAACTTTAGAGATTACTCTAAAGGATACATTATTGGAATCGACAATGTCAGTAATTCTGAAACTCTTACTATTTCTGATGTTTTACTAGTTAGGAATTTAAAACACAATTTGCTAAGTATAAGTCAACTTTGCGATAAGGGTTATAAGAAAAACTTTGAAAAGGATAAATGTTTTATAGAAGATAGGAATTCAAAAGTAATATTCGAAGGAGATAGAAAGAAAAATATCTATATACCGAGTATGAAAATCTCAAGTTATAACCTATGTCTTATGGCCAATACAAGCGACCACTGGATCTGGCATAAGAGGTTTGGTCATATAAATTTCAAACACATTTCTAGGATTTCTAAATTAGATTCAGTTAAAGGATTACCAAAAATGAAATTTAAAGTTAATAACTTATGCGATGCTTGTCAGTTAGGAAAATTAAAGAAAAGTTTATTTAAATCAAAAGAGGAAATTACTACCTCAAAACCATTAGAATTAATTCACATGGATTTATTTGGTCCATCTCAAGTTCAATCAATAAATCATAATAAATATGTTTACGTAATAGTCGACGATTATTCTAGATTTACTTGGACTTTGTTTCTTAAAAATAAAAGTGATGCTTTTGATCAATTTAAAACATTTTCTAAAAGAATTCAAAATTTAGTATCACTAAAAATTAAAACAATACAAAGTGATCATGGTGGAGAATTTGAAAATGAAAATTTTGAAAAATATTGTAATAAGAAGGGAATAACTCCTAATTTTTCAATTCCGAGAATAACTCCTAGCTATAAGGCGAGAGAGTGACTAGGCCAAAAAGGTGGAGCAAGGGAGTACCTATGAACGAAGAACTAGTAACTAACCTCTTGACTAACGGCTTGCCTTCGTTAGAAAGAAAGAAAGCTTATCTACTCAATCCGTTTACTTTGCTTTAATGAATGCTTGAATCCCTACTTCCACAGCTTGAATGGGTGATTCTCCGTTCCTCATTAGAGTTTGGAAATAACCCAGAATCATTGCATTCATTAAGATAGTTTGAAAGTCTATAGTTGACAAGCAATGAAAGGTATTCAAGTTACGTTGTCAGTCTACGGTATCGAAGCTTCGGCTTAGTCACAATCTCAACAAAATGGAGTAGTAGAACGTAAAAATAGGACAATACAAGAATGTGTGAGAACTATGTTATACGATAGTAATTTACCAAGGAATTTTCGGGCTGAGGCAGTTGTAGCAGCTTGCTATATTATAAATAGAATTTCAATTAGACCTTTAACTCATTAAAACCCATATGAACTTTTGTACAACAAGAAACCAAAAGTATCATATCTTAAAATATTTGGAAGCAAATGTTTTATACTTAATACTAAAGACAATTTAGACAAGTTTGCCTCGAAATCTGATAAAGGAATATTTATTGGATATTCAGAAAGAAGTAAAGCATATAGAGTTTTCAATACTTGAACCAATACCATAGAAGAAACTTTAAACGTATCTTTCGACGAAAACTATAAGAGTACAACTTAAAACAATGAAGATGAATGTGAAAATGAAATTAATGAAATGAATCATGAAGATAATAAACCAAATAAAAGAATTAGATTACTTAGAGATATCATCCTATGGAAAATATATTAGGAGATATAGAATCAGTTGTTAAAACTCATAATCAATTCAATAACATGAGCAATACTGCATTTATTCAACTATTGAAATTAAAAATCCAAAGCAAGCATCTTCCGATGATTCATGGATACTTGCTATTCAAGAAGAACTGAATCAGTTTACTAGGAATAATGTATGAGAACTTGTTCCAAGACTAGAGAATAAGACAATAATAAGAACCAAATGGGTTTATAAAAATAAAATTAATGAACACGGTGAGGTAGTAGGAAATAAGGCACGTTTAGTAACATAAGGATATACCCAAGAAGAAGGAATATATTATGATGAAACTTTTGTCCACTAGCAAGACTAGAAGCTATTAGGATTTTACTAGCCTTTGCAAACCATAATAATTTCAAATTATATCAAATGGATGTCAAAAGTGCTTTTTAAATGGATTTGTCAAAGAAGACGTATATGTAGAGCAACCACCTCTATTTGAAGACGAAAAATTACCAAATCACGTATATAAGTTAAAGAAAGTGTTATATGGATTAAACCAGGCTCCTAGGGCTTAGTACGATGGAATAAGAAATTATTTGTTACAATCAAATTTTGAAATATGAAAATTAGATAATACATTGTTCATTAGGAAAAATAAAAAGGATATTCAATTAGTACAAATATATGTTGACGATATAATTTTTGGATCAACAAACGATAAGATGAATAAAGAATTTTCAGACATTACGACCCAAGAATTTGAAATGAGTCATATGGGAGAACTATCATTCCTTTTAGGATTACAAATTCGTCAATTAAAGAATGGAATATTTATCAGTCAATAAAAATACGCAAGAGATCTAATTAATAAATATAATTTAACAACAACAAATGGGAGACCAACACCTATGGCGACTAATATAACATTAAGTAAAGATGATACATCTAAAGATGTAGATCATAAACTATATGGAGGAATGATAGGATCGTTATTGTATATAACTGCTAGTAGACCAGATATAATGCATAATGTATGTCTCTTTGCAAAATATCAGTCACAACCTAAGGAAACACATTTAAAAGCTGTAAAACATATTCTAAGCTATGTAAAGCATACATCAGACTTTGGATTATTTTATCCTAAGGATGATTCATTCGATTTAGTGTCTTACTGTGATGCTGACTATGCAAGATGTAAATCCGATCGTAAAAGTACTAGTGGAATATGTCACTTCTTAGGACATTTATTAGTCTCGTGGTTCAGTAAAAAGCAACATACTGTATCTTTCTCAACAACTAAAGCAGAATATATCTCTGTTGCTTTGGCTTGTTCACAAGTAATATATATGCAACAAACTCTAAATGATTATGGGTTAAAAATAAATAAATCTCCAATATACTGTGATAATACGAGTGCTATAAATATTTCTAAAAATCCAACTCATCATTCAAGACCTAAACATATCGATTTAAGACATCATTTTCTAAGAGATAATGTAAGTAAAGAGAAAATTTCACTCGAATTTATAGAAATAGATAAACAAATAGCAGATGTATTAACAAAATCACTAAACGAGGCAACATTTACTGAATTTAGAAGAAAATTATGCATGTGTTCATTAAGTGAGTTAGAATAATTAAATATACCATTATATATAATAGTAACAAAAAAAAATCAGAAAAAAATTAAAACATAAGTATGTCTACATACATTTATGCATATGTCGACATATAACTGCCATAATTTTAAACTTAATTCCCACCAAAATTTAGTTATATCAATTATTTAAACATTTTACTTTGACTTTTCTTCTTCGTTTTCATTTCTCTGTAAAAACTCTAAATTAAAATATACAATGGCCTCCACCAATCTAAACACCCAAATCAACTCCGGTTCACTCGCTGGATCATCCGAAGGTCCTTTTTAACAATCTACGCTCTCTCGAGTCATCAAAATTAAAGAAAAGATGGAGTATGCTCTGCAAATGATGGCTGAAATACAAGTACTTCAAATTAGAATGAGTCAAGAGCAAAATAGGCAGGGGAAAGTAATGAGAAGTCTTCTTAAATTCATAATGGATAATCAAGCTAATCCGATCATCATCGACGATGATAATCAAGCCATGGAAGAGGAGGAAGAACCAGAAGAGGAAGAAGAGATGATGGAGGAAGAAGAACCTCAAGAGACTCAACCAACGATTACAGAAGAAGACGATAAGGTTGTATGTGTAGGATAGGTCTTATTCGACCAAAATGGGAATGTGATTGAACAGAATGGGGATTTTTGTCCCCATTATCCAAATTGTCCAGTTCACAAATCTCCCATTGTAAAGAATAATTAATATTTAAGGATTTCTTCGGTTTTTCGATGTATCGTGCTTGTATAAATTCGTGTACTACCGCTTGTACTAATTTAAGTTTAATATAATGATTGTTTATGTTTATCATAAGTTTAAGATAAGTAGTATAATTAGTTAGGCATTTATAAATCTTAGCATAAAGTAATATGAACATAAAATTAAGGGGGAGTATAAGAATTATTAAAGGAATATTGTACTTACGGGGGAGTATTTTACCTTGAATTAGAAGATACTTTGGTTCTTATAGGTTTTATTTAGATAGTTATGCAATTTAAGGGGATTAGTTTTAGAATTTCTATTTGATAATGCCAAAGGGGGAGAAATTATAAAATATAGGATAGTTTATAGGATCTATATAGACATGGGGGGTATTTGAAGGATCGTCATCAACAGGTATATACATGTATGATATTTTATAAACTAAGGTTGTCATCATCAAAGGAGGGAGATTGTTGGAGAATGGAGTTTTGATGACAACAACCTTATTTCAATATTAATTGATTATAAAATATATACTAACACTTTTATCTAGAATATATATATACACATATGTAGGATTTATATACATGAATTATTATTGAAGACTGTACAGTTTAAAGATGTTAGAGATTCAGAATCCAGAGATATTTCAAGACTCATGAGTATTCAAGACTTCAAGAGTTCAAGATAAATATAGTTATAGAGTCTAGATTATGTATGACTCTAAATAGCACTCTAGGTTCAAATTCAAATTTATTTCAAATTCTGATTTTCAAATTCTGTTTTCAAATTCTGTTTTCAAATTCTATCTTCAATCTCTTTCTTCTCTATTTTACTTTCTATTTTTATTTGATTTTAAACTTAAGTTTTATAGATTTATACTTTGTAAGTTTTATATATTTATATTTTATATACTTTATATTTATGTAGTTTTAAACTCTATAATTTTATAAATATGTTTATATAGTTTGTATTTATGTTTTCATAAGATTTTCTACTTTATAATATTCATTTATAACACTATATTTTAATTCAAGAATTTCCAGAATTATATATATATCAAAATGCTTGAAAAAAAAGTTCTTTTACACATATATATGTCGACATACATATATATACATGTCGACATATAACTGTCATTTTTTCAAATTTAAAAGGAAGTGTCTTTTCACTATTTGTGACGGTTTAGAGACGTTGCAACCTTTCACACATTATAAAAAGGGGCTAATTTCGAATTTTTAATCACTTCTTTTTCTCCCTTTCCACTCTCTTTCATTAAACCATTATTTTTCATTACTTTTATGATTTCTACACCTGTACTCTCCCGAATTCAGTTCTGTTTTTACTAACCTTCTTCTCTCTACACTCTCTATTCATTACTCTCTGAATCAAGTACTATTGAAGAGTTATAAGGTTGTTTGTAATTGTCTGGGTTAAGTAAAGGAATTGGTGGTATCCCTTGTAGCTGTGAAATCAAGGACGGGTAATCGGTGGTATCCCTTGTAGCCGTGAAATCTAGGAAGGCATACTTGATCAAGTGTGTGGGTGGAATCGGTGGTATCACTTGTAGCCGTGAAATCAAGGAGGGTTTTAATTAGATATTGATATAGTAATTAAACTTTGTGCAATCCAGAATTGCGTGGGACTGGACGTAGGAGCAATTCTGAATCAGTGTAAAATTTGGTGTGTTCTTTTCTTTTCTGCACTTTACTTTTTTTTATATTTGCATTCATGTTTGATTTTGTGTCTATGATTGATTCATATAGTTTATCACATAAGTTTTAGACTTTGTTTAAATTCTCAAAAACTCTATTCACCCCCTATCTAGTGTTTGTTTTGCCTTAACGATCCATTACGCAATCCCTAACAAGGAGGAATTCGACCCTTTAATTTTGGGTTTCTATGTTACATTCCTTAAATATCGTGACTTATCTTGGGTTGAGGACTATCCCTAGACTTTAGCCGACGCCTGGAATGAACTTGTTAAAGAGGAAAGGAGTGCACCAAAGGATGGGTCTATCAATGAGGAGCTTGTATGGTGTTTTTTGAGGGATAATGAGCCAGAGATTCTAGAGGAAGGGAAGAGGTTGTTAAAGAAGGAAGATGTCGTCAGGCTTTAGGCAAAATGCAAGACTGTGATTGTGGGGAGCTTCGGGTCTTCTACCGTTAATCAAATGTAATGCCCCGCATTTTTTTTTTGCAAGGCTGACCGGTTTTTATAGTGATCCGTAACACTTTATTAAAAATTAAAGAAAACAGATACAACTCACGCTGGTGATATACCCTGTGTATATCAGCAACAGACTACATATTCCCACGCAGGGGAATCCAAAATCCATGGTTTCATTACATCAAAATACATAAAACATTACATATAATTTTCATGTGCTAACAGATAGCAGAAGAGTTATTGTGTTTTCGGTCAACCATTATCAAATGGCGCATTCACTTGTGCTCTGGTCATGCTGCGAGTAAGAGGCGATTTTCCGGCACTGCAACCGGCAACAGAAGAAGGCGCAGCAGAAGAAGTGGCAACTATAATGTCAGGTGGTCTAGCTTTATAACCTGGTGGCGGCGGAATGTTTGCATACGGATTCAGATCTTGCTTCTTCACAACATCAGACATAGCTTTCCTACTTTGCATGGCAGAGTAATTCTTGGCCATAAGTTCCATAAGCTTTTTCTTCTCATAGTGAGTATGGGGTTCAAGATTACCACATTCAATTTCTGCTCCCAAACTGTCGATGGTTTCACGGACAGACTTATCAATGTTTATCTTCGTTTTCTCCTTTGTTTTATGTTGTTTCCTTTTATTGCCACTGGAACCAGCAGAGAGGTTAAAATTATTTTGAAGAAAATTGTCTAAGTTGCCTTCATCTTCTTGAACAGCAGAGTAAGCTTTCTGCCTATCTGCGTCAGCAAGCGCCTGATGCTCCTGTGTTGTTTGCGAAGTATTTCCACTTTGTTGCTTGTTATTAGGAGAAGTACCTTTCAAGAAACCTGGCTTAAAGCCAAAAACATTACTCTCTTGAATATCATTAGTAAGAACTGGAATGTGAACATCATACCCTCCTGAGTCCATTGTTCGCTGGAACTCGGTTACATCGTTTAATATTGTTTGCATTGCGTCTACATTGCCAGTCGTATCTAGTTCATCTCGGAAATCCGTTGTAACACTAGCATCATTGTTTTGAATTAATGTTTGGACATCTTCAGTAACACCATTCTGATGTACTCTCTCTCTGACCTTATCTTTACTACAGTTTCCCATATTCTTTATTACTTCAACTATCTCACCTTCTTCTATGTCTTGAGTACTGGTAGAGCATGTTTCATTACCACCTACATTGCTTAGTACTCCAAAACTGTTGGCAGTACGAAAGACAGACGCAACACGAGTAGTCTGCTTCGCTGTGTCACCTCCTACTTTCTTCCATTTCAGTTGACTTACTATTGGATTAACTTTCACCTTAGCATTGCTTCTAGTTGGAACTCTTCTGACTTGCCGTCGAACAACCGCTGAGTTGCCGTCTACTCCATATGTGTCAACATTTTGACTTTGATTACCATTGATATCGCTAACCTTATTTTTATTGACCGTTGTATTCTCTTTGCTCTTGATAGTAGGGCAGCTGGTATCGGTGTGCCCAAATACCTTGCACACTTTACATATGTAAGGCCTCCAAACGTAAGTGACATTAATATCATGCTCGGTTCCATCAGGAAGAAGCACAGTAATTATGTCCGGCAATTCACTTTCGGGAGTAATCTCTACAAGACATTTAGCAAATCCTAGCCAATCTAGACTCTCCGTTGCTTGGTCCATACATAGGAATTTGCCGATGTGAGTAGCTAACCAACATATGCCGAGCTTTGACCAAGCCACCATCGGCAAATTGGTCAACTTAACCCATACTGGCACGTTTCGAATGCCCCGCATTTTTAATTAAATAATAAAATAAAATTCGTAAAATTTTCTAAATTTGGTCACATAACTAGCATCATTGCTTCCATGGTGATTTATTAATCAATTTTGATCCATGATTTGCAGAAAACGGTCTTAAAAAGAAACGAAGTTTCAGAACAAAAACAAAAAAGAAGGAATAAAAGGAACACACATAAAACTAAGAGTTTCCAATGTTCTACTTTTGTGAACAAAAAGCAGTGTGGTTCAGTGGTTGAGCATTTACCTCCCAAGTTGTAGCATGCGAGTTCGAATCCACCCAACATCATGTATTTAAATTTTGAGAAGACCACCCAAAAAGATGCATGTTCCGAGAGAAAAGTATAAGTGTATGTACATATATATTAATAAAAGACTTATAAGATCAAAATGTACATGTAGGGAAAGATTATATATGTATGTGTATATGTATGTGCGTGTGTGTATATATATATGTATATATATATATATATATATGTGTGTGTGTACATGTATATATACACACATGAAATTCAAAAATAAACACGCAATTAATCAAAAGAAGTAAGAAATAAATTCTAGGAAAATGTTGTTTGAATTTTGAAATTATATGGAGTTGTACGTAAATATACGCATATAGATTTAAATTCGAAATTTGAACATAAAAAAAAGGAAGATGATAAAAGAGAATTAGTGGGAATAACGTCAAAAAATCGAAGATTGACACACATGTATATAAATTTAAAATGAAAATGTATAAATACGAATTACACAAAATAATGTGCGTCATAAATGGTATAAAACCAAGAAATAAAAGGGAGTCTGAATGCACTAATTAAGCAACGTTCATTTTAAATTGGATATGTGCATATTGATGGTACACGTTTGAAATAGAAATAAATTCTGCGTTAGAAATGGTAGAAGATTTAATAAAAAAACGTAAAAAGTAACATTAATAGAATTAAAAGGAATAAACGCACAAGAATTAGAAATAGAAGAATTATTAATGCGCACATTGATTACGCATTTAAAATTTGAACGCGCGTTCAAAACAAGAAGAATAAATAAAAAACGAGCAAGAAATATAACGTTAAGGATTTCTTTGTTTTAAATCTACGAACGTGGTTCTTTTGAGGACATATAAATTAATAGCAGGGCTCAACCTCCAAATCATATTTTTTGAGAGAGCGCCAGAGCTCTGGCATTTTCTTTCTCCTCCAAATTCTTCAAAAAAAATATATTAATTTTAGGATTTTTAATTCAAGATTTGGAGAAAAAGATTGTTGATTTAAGCTATAAATGCTTAGATCCTCTGTCAAGACCAAACTATGAATTTGAATTGAAAAGAAACCAAAAAGCAGCGCAGATCCAAATTAAATCCAAAATATCAAAGCGCAAATCTCAGGTGAGTGGATTTAAATTATATTTTCTCATAATGGTATATTGTATCGTTTGATTCTTGCATGGTAAGTATATTTTTTTTTGAATCACCATAGGATCTAATCTAGCAACTTAAATCGGTAAATCCTTATGATAATTCATATGTTTATGCAAGTTAGATCCATTGTTTTAGTTTATTCATTGATTTATCATGATTTGGTGAACTCTATATAAATATGGATGAATAATTTTCATTTTGATGATGTTGATGATTTCATAAAGTGTTGATGGTTGAATTGGATGAGTTGTGTGAATCGATGTTGTCATTTGGTGATGATTTGGTCAAGATTGGAGCTAGATTGGTTAGATCTGAAGTCGGGTCGTTTTTCTTGGGTCATGTCGCATGGCATATGCTCCAAGAAATGAGATCAGGTCGTCTCTTAAAGCTCAGGTCGTTGGTGGTGATGGGTCGTGTAACAACCCGTATTCTACGTGTCGAAGAATCGTAGAATATTTATTTTACTTTCATAAGAAGTCATATGGTCATGTAACTTTGGGAAACGACTATTGGGGTCATTTCCCACATTCACGATTTTTACCAGATTTTAAAATGACCATTTCCCCCTGGAGAATCTTGGTTTGCCTATAATTTTTGATTTGTAAGTACTTTTGACCTAAAACCACTTCCATTGGATTCAAATGTTGGTTTCTCATTCCGAAGAGTGGTCACAATAATCAAACGGGCTTACCGTTTGGAAGATATGGCTGAAATAAGATTTGAAGATGGAAAAACAGCCTAATCGGGCTTAATTAAGTGATTAGCAGCTAGGCTAATAACCCAATTCGGGATTAGGGCTATGGGAGGGCTGAAAGGAGTTGTAGAATCATCTCCTTTCAATTTTCTAGCCACCACAAATCTTTCTCAAACCCTAGTCATGGCTTCCATCTACTAAATCTCTCTCTAATCACTCCCTAATCAGAAATTAATCAAATCAAACCGGATTAACACCAAATTCAAGGTAGAGCCGCTGCCACATTGGAATCTGAGCCAAATCAGTAAAAGTTTCAGATCTATCATTTATTATTGGCTAAGGTGAGTGATTAGCATGATTATTCACTAATTATGGCTCATTAGGGGTGATTAGTAATAATTAGCGAAATAATGACTTATAAAAATATGTAAAAAATTTAGAATCATATTTTATGTCACATATATGAATTTGGGTTGATTTGGGTTAAGTTTTCTAATCCGGGAATTTAGGGGATTAAGGGGAAAATCATGGATTTGGGTATGTTTGACCTAAAATAACCTATGTAATTGATGTTTTGATCTTTTTGATTGAACCTATATGTTGTTACTATTGTTTGGTATGTTTTATGATTGTTTAATAAAGTTATAATGGTGAAAAACGCCAATGTATGGCGAGAATGGATGAAACAAGCTTGTTGGAAGGGCCGGGTTCGGTTTGACCAGGGCGGATCGGATCGGTAGCCAAACCGAACCAAGCTGGGAGTTCGGAGGGGATGAACCGACTGGAGCTTAAGCATAAGGAAGTATGGCAACAGGGAAGGTCACTTGCATAGGGTTGGAGCGGGAGTAGGGATCGGTTCGGACTAGAGTAGAGCAGGCTGAAGCATCAGATCGGATGAGAGGAGCTGGAGTAGGGATCAGATCGAAGTAGAATAGAGTGGGCTTAAGCATGATGAGAGGAGCTAAGGCAACCCGATCGGACGGGATCGGTTCGACATAGTCAAACTGAAGCGAACAAGGAGGGTTGAACCAAACCGAACGTAGGACTTGAACACCATATACCCGAACCGAATCGGATTTGAGCTTATACCTTTACCATTCGAAGATGATTGTGAACTCTTCTGAAGACCAACTCCAATTCAACCAAAACCCGAGATGTAAAGGAAGTCCAAGTGGGGAGTTATTGCTCAGAATCTAGATGGGAACCAATGAGTTAACTTTTAGTGTAACACCCCACGTCCGTTAATGTCACCCACTAAGGGAATGCATTAAGTTTCGTGAAGCGTTATAGGTAAATAAGAACATAATAGCACAAGACAGACATGTAAAATACCAGCGGAATTAAAAACTTTATTTAAATCAAAACAGCAGGGTCCCAAATACTGAGTTTACATCATAAGTAACTAATTACATTAATAATCTGCCTTGCAAAAAATATCAGAGTATAAAAGCATAAAACCATATTTCCCTTGCAAAGCCATAAGAGAGTTGAAAAGAAGTCAAAGCAGTACATCTATATCCAAAATCCAAGCTAAGCTAAAAGAATCCAAATCAACTCTAAGCACTTCCACCCTGAGAACCTGGGGGAGGGAGCGGGGAAACGGAAGAGAGAGAATAGGAAACAAAAAGGGTCAGACATAAAGTCTGGCGAGTCCAGTTAGTTTCAAATATAAATAAATAAAAGTATCTTGGCAGGTATATAAAACTGGAAGAACCAGATAACAGTAACAATAACAAGTGTGAATTGAGGAAGATAAGATGAACATGATATATTGCGCTTCTTAAATACATTTCTTTGCACCACGCAGATACTAGTATATCAGAAATAGAATGATCACTACTAATACTGTTCCATTACGTTTTCTTGATTATTAGGTTATTTGGGTTAATAACACTCAAGACTTATACGCGCATCGTACCCATTTACTTTCCCATGGATTCACCTAATACGATATATGTAGCTATCTCTCAATATTGAGATACACCCTATGGTACCCCACTCGCACGGTCTCCACCGTAATGAATGCAGTCCCTCATCCTATGTCGGAGTGATGTACGGACCTCTATATAAAATGTTACGTTCCACATATATCTATCATTACTATGCTACGTAATCGTATGGACTGCCATCGTCGATCGAATCAAATTCCTTATCGGAATAATGCCCTATAGTCTACGATACACCACCCAGAGCAGATATGCATGTATCTTGACTATCCCACGTATGTACTGTAATTGTAGCTCGATGCCTCAATCGCACGTCCTTTAATGTGCACCTAGTTCCGCGGTAGGTCGATACAAGAAACACGGAACTCAGTCAGGAGCTTTTCCATATCTGTACAGGCCGCCTTTAAGTGCCTTCAAATACAGATATTCCTCGTGTCTATTTTCCATGGTGGCTGTGGCTCCACCTCGGCCCCTCCCTCAACTAGTGAAGACTACAAGAGCTAAGCGACCGCCCCTAATACAACCAATCTAAACATCTATGTGGCGTCTACCCTCAACCCCGTACCTCGATAGTGAAAGGTGAAATAATATTTTGGGTTTAGCTCCAGTCATTCCACATCCCGCTGGGTGTCGATGATGAATATCCGACGGTACTATCCTTGTTGGTCGTGACCCTCTCTACCTCCTCGTGAGGAAACCGTCGAATCACCCTGGTGTCACCTCGTCACAGCATTCTGACTGCATAGCTACATCTGCAGTCAAGGCTCACACACCTAGTAGTTACGCGCAGACCCTACCTCTGTGAGTACAGCCTAAGACATCTGTCACCGCACAGAGGACAACTAGGAGCACCTTACGTACTTCAGGAAGCTGCATGCTCCCCCTTCCAATTCCTTTGGAGCCGTCATAACAATCAAATGAATGTGCGTTCCCCTCGTGTCTTATAACACCTCGATGATCTACCTCGTTGGGTTATTCACCCTCCAACGTACAGACTGGTCCAAACGCCCTTCTTTAATATGTTGTTAGACCCTATGTCTAATCATTCTTTTATGCGCTTGCCTTACCTCGCTGGGTTTCCATTTAACTTGGTTATTTCAATTCATATTGAATTCTTATTCAAATTACCAAGTTTCTCTTGCTTATTAATTTCAGTCATATAAATTAATCCATTTAAGTTTATTAATAATCCCACAACATGTTGTTTTCTAGATTGTGGCCCAAGGTATGTATTCTACAATCTATTTTATATTATTGCTTGGTTACACCATTACAATAACATGTTCTCCTTAATACGTTATTAAGTATATCTCAATTCACATGTTCCTAATTAACATGTCACTTACCATTTATGATTAAATATAGCTTATTTATTTTATGAGTTTTCCTCATTCTTTCTCATTTAATCATAAATTTAATTTACACTGTTACAACTTATCATTGTTTAATTTGTAGATTATTACGCATATCTAATTATATCATTCCTACAAGTTATGCTTACCCTACAAGGGTGTCTTTAATTACATAACTTTATTATATTTCCCACCGGTTATGTATACCACTAGGTGCCTTTAGTTACATAAGCTTATTGGATCAAGTCTGTGGGTCTATATGTAAATATTACCCACCCCCTCTATTTCACTTTACCCACCTACTACCTATCTGATTTTACTTAACCCTAACTTAAGTTCATAATCATACAATCCTTATGGATTAAATTAGGTTAAGTAGTCCAATTCATTACCATGTCCAATTATGGTTATAATGGGCTAGACCTCCCACATTAGGCCTACAACGTGTGGATGCTGGATATGTCGGTCGGGTCTAGGCAGTCTTATTCCACTGTTGAGTCTAAACTCGTGTCTTAGCCCGATTCGTATTTGTACACTTAGACCTCTCACATTAGGTTCAACATTAGTGGCTGCTGGATATGCCAGTCGGGTCCAGGCAGACTTCTACCACTAATGCAACCTAACCTCATGTCATAAGTGCAATTAAAATTCCTAATTGTAATCACTAGACATTCCATTTTTATCCTAATCTACCTATGTCATTATAGGTGATTATTTCTCCTTTTCCCCATATTTAATTATACGCCCAATTCACTATTCAAATCATAGACTTTTACTCCCCTTTTTAATTCACCTTTTGATTTTGCACCATATGCTCTTTTTTCCCAAGTTATAAGTCAAGGCGTGTGTGTGTGTATATATATATATATGTTACGCACAAACCCAAATCTACATATTTTTCAATTTATATCCCTCTTCCATATTCATCCATTTCAATACAAGTTATACCCGAATCCATATTCGCATATTTTCCAATGTATGCCTAAAATTCATACTCACATACGTCCCAATTTATGCCCAAATCAGTACTTACACATGTACCAATTTATTCTCAAATTATATTTTCCAACGTATGCCTAAATTCATATTATCCAACAAGACGTATGCCCCCAAACCCATATTCGTATATTTCCAAATTTATGCCCAAATTTAGATCCATATTTTCCAATATCAATTATGCCCCAAATTATGTCTTTCCCCTTTATTCCCAATTTCGCACGTTCGCATTTTTCAGCGTTAGATCTAAGCTCGAAGGTAGCCTGGCTATATAAAAATAAAAAGGGAAAGAGGGAGAGAAGAGAATAGAGAACATGCATAATAACGAATCAATAATAAACTGGTAGAAATAGGCATAAACTGAATAGACATATTATGACAAGATTTAACATGGCAGCGGTATGAACATATAAAAGCAAATCTGATAGTTATGTCATAGTAAAACTGATTAAGCACCGATTCAAGATCCAATTTTTACATACATATCAAGATTGCTATTTAAATATTCAGATCTAAAAATAACATAAACTCACAGTGAATAGATCTTAGGAAATGGATCCAAATTACTGCGAAGAACGTGTTGAATAAGATGTTGTAGCCATCGTTGAATTTGTTGTAGCAATCTTCAAATATGTATAATCTTCTTTGAATTGATTTAGAAGAAGAAAGAGCATTTTAATTTTCGTTGCAGCAGAGCTTCGCCGTCAGCATTATTTTTAGATGAATAAAACCTAGGTCTAGGGTCCTTTATATAGCCTAGGGTTTAATGAATCTTGTTCAGAAAGGTATCCTGATACAAAACGAAGTATTTCGCCCAGATCTGTTAGGGGTGGGTCGACTACCCTTTGAGTGGGTCAACCTATGGGTCGACCCCCTTTTGGATGGGTCGACCTATGGTTTGATCCCCCTTTGAGTGGGTAGACCCACCTGGGCGGGAATTCTGCCACCTTCCCAAATTTCGAATTTTGAACCGAATTTTGAATTTATGGACCCATTTTTGAATTTCTGAACCTATTATATATATATTTGTCCTATGCGTATACAAACTTCAAACCTTAATAACTTCTTAATACATGTCGATTTATGTAAACCAGGTGTCTATTTTGACCAGAATTTCAAGATGGACGCAATGGCACAGTATGTTTTACTTAATTCTGAATATTAACTTAAGTTTTCCTTAATTCATCGTTAATAGTGTATTCTATTCTTTAATTCATCATCTTTAGCGTCATTACAATTTCGGGGTGTTACATCTAGAGTTGGGCTTTGCCGCGGGAAGTGTGCAAAGCATTTATCGATATCTATAACTTTGATTCACTATTGAGAGAAGGGGTATGTAGATGAACCAGAGCCAGGGCAGTGTGGACTGGTTGGCCTATACCCTAGAGCCAGGGCGGTGTGGACTGGGTAGGGTTATTGACTACAGACCAGGGTGGTGTGGTCATAACAATAATTGTACGGAGTCTAGGGTGGTGTGGACCCGTCATGGCCCCAATGGATTTGGTGATCAAAGCGGTGGATATCGTATGCTTTACGCACTGAGTTAGAGATGTGAGGATGATTGCTATGTTTGATGTTTGCTATCATCATGACATGCACACTTCCATTTTACACTCTATGTTAGTGTTACCTTAGAGTATTGTACATCCTGTTGTACTGACTCTTTGGTTGTAGGTCCTGGTCAGGTATGATTATTTATACCTGCTATTGCTTTATTTTGTCATATAGATTTGTTATCTCTCACACTAGACTTTCGTCTGACCCAGAGTTTTATGTCTCTTCTTATTACTCTGGGTGCTCATAAACAAGCAGACTAAAGGCAGGTTAGGTGATTATGCACGCGTAGCTGTCCGGAGACGAGCAGGAGGCTTCCATGTACTTTATACATATTCTCCCTGTGTTGTTAATGTCACTACTTTGGGCATTATTAGTGTACCTCTTTTATTTCCTTTGAGAGATAGTATTTTAAAGTTGTAATAGTTGGATATAAAGCTATATTTTGGATTCCACTACTCTGATGGATATGGTTCATTTTTCAGCTTATGCACTGTCTCGCCTGTTTTATATCAAGTTATATTATTATTATATATTTTCCATGCGCTATGAGATATACTACAGGTCCTTTGGTAATTCATCATTTCAACTTACGATCGTCCCGTGCTAGTCGGGCATTGGCACAACACATTTCGGGGAAATGTCTGATGGTACAGGGCGATCGTCACACTTAGTAACAGATCCTAGGTTGCGTAATTTAACCTAGGGGAAGGCATCAGGGAGGGATAATATATGTAGACGAGAGAGCGTATTTGTTATATTTTGGTTTTCAAAAACTATATATATACTATTAGTATTTATCTAAGGTTGAAGTCACACTGCACTGGCACCACTAAAGAGATGGTTAATCGTTTTCTCTTTACATATTGAACAATGAACCGAAATGAGGAGTACGGTAAGGAACTCCGCATCGTGAGCTGAAGAGGGAGCGAGTTCAGGGGCCAACAATGGGAATGTCCCCGATATAAGTACAATTTTTCTGCCTTCATGCGAGAGATGCTTAAGGATACTCAGGAAGCAGTTCCTACTGCTGCTAAAGGTGGTGGTGCAGTAGTGCAGGCGCCTAAACCTGATTTCACCAAGCTTAACAAGGATTATACTATTCCTCGTGGGAAGCCGTTCCATGGAACGGAATCAGTTACAGAGGTTCAGAATTGTCTTGATAGTTGTGAGCGCATCTTCGAGGATTTGGGGATCGATGATGCAATGAAGAGAAAGCTAGCATCGCATCAACTTCAAGGACGAGCAATGAATTGGTGGGATGCTATTAAAGCGGCTACTCCCGAGGATCAAGTTACTTGTGATCAGTTTAAGACTCTCTTCAGTGATAAGTTTATTCCAGTTGCTCAAAAATCATAATTATTCCTGAAATTTTTAGAACTTAAGCAGAATGGTTGGGCCGTCTCGGAATATATTACCGAATTCGATACCTTATCAAAATATGGACTATCTCTTATTGATATTGCCGAGAAGAAGAACAAGAAATTCATAACTGGCCTAGATGGGTACTTGGAGGAAAGGCTGATAAATCATATAGATGAGACTTTCAAATCTGTTATGGGGAAAGCATTGTGATCGGAGTGCCTTTACCCTAAGCCGAAGACTGAGTTCGCTATTGCATCTACAAAGGAGCCAAAACCATAGGCAAGCGGTGAAGGAAAGGAGTCCCGGAATAAGAAAAAATAAAACCAAACCAAGGATGGTCAGAAAAAGAAGAATAAGAAGGATATCGGGTGCTTTGGCTATAGCAAGAAGGGCCACTATATCAGAGATTGTCGAGCGAAGCCAGTGAGAGGAAGTGCTTCAACTATGACCAAGTTTGACATTTCAAGAATAAATGTCCATAACCCCCTAAGGAGAAGCAGATCATGAAAGCATATGTTATCAAAGTTGTTCCTTCTTCTTCGAATTCCCCAACCGCGGCGGAGAAAGGAAAGGGTGTCATTATTCAAGGTATGCTTTCTATTTATGATGTTTCTGTTCGATTATTGTTTGATACCAGGGATTTCCATTCCTTCATATCTAGTGACCTGGTAGATTGGTTGGGCTTGGAACCCGAGATATTCGATAAACCTTTAGTTGTGACGAATCCGATCAGTGGTTCAACTATCCTTTGTATGATTTGTCATAATTTAGTATAATCGAGCCATGGATGTATGTTTGTTTGTGATTGCTTTGTTCTGGGCTTTACTAGGTTTGGCATTATCTTAAGAGTCGATTGGCTCCAAAGGTATGGGGTGGTGGTAGACTATGAGGGGTCTTCGGTGACCATTAGAGCGGATAATGGGCAGAGGGTGGTATTAACCTAGTGATGAGGTGATGGTTAGTTTTCTAAATTCCAATGACATCCCGCATGATGAGTTATCAGATATACCTATTGCTGGCGGGTATCCGGACATCTTTGAGGAAGTGTACGGACTTCCACCACACCGAGAGATCGCGTTTCAGATTGATTTAGTGAAAGATGCTAGACCTGTAGTGATGCCTCTTCGTCGTTTGGCACCAAGGGAGCAGCGAGAGCTCTAAGTGCAAGTAGGTGATCTTTTAAAGAAGGGATTTATCCGAAGAAGTGTTTTCGAGTGGGGAGCACCAATTGTATTTGCTACCCAGGCTGATTTTCCCTTCACTTATGTGCGGACTACCGCGAATTGAACAAGGTGGCTAGGAAGAATAAGTATCCTCTTCCACGGATAGATGATTTGTTTGATCAACTAAATGGAGAAAGAGTATTTTCCCCATTGGATCTCATGGTAGGATTTCATTTACTCCGAGTAGCAGCTGAGAGTATACCTAAAACGACATTTCAAAGGCCGTCTGGATTCTATTAATTGTTGGTCATGCCATTCGGGTTGACCAATGCAACAACATATTTTGTGGATCTTATGAGTAGGGTTTTCAGGATCAATTAAATAAGTTTGTTCTTGTGTTCGTGGATGATATCTTGGTTTACTCGAGCACAGAGGAAGAACACAAGGAACATTTGAGGGTAGTGATGGAGGTGTTGAGGAAACACCAATTGAAAGCGAAATTTTTTATGTCACTTCTGGAGGAGGGAACTGAGATTCTTGGGACATGTTGTTTCAGAGAATGGTGTAGTTGTGGACCCTACGAAGGTGGCTACGGTGCAAGATTGGTCTACGCCCAAGAATGCAACAGACGTGAGAAGTTTCTTGGGATTAGCTGGATATTATCGTAAGTTTATTCAAGGCTTCTCTAAGACAGCAGCACTATTAACTCAGTTGACCAAAAAGAATCAAGCTTTTGTTTGGGACAAAAAGTGTGAGAATGCATTTAAGAGTCTAAAGGAGAAGTAGTATTAGTTATTCCTAAGGGGAACGAAGAGACGACGATATACACGGATGCCTGTGGTATCGGACTAGGTGCTGTACTGATGCAAGGAGGTAAGGTTGTAACTTATGCTAGTTGGCAACTGAAACCACATGAGAAAAGATATCCAATCCATGACTTGGAATTGGCAGCGATCGTGTTTGCGTTGAAGATGTGGAGACACTATCTCTTGGGAGAAAGATTCGAGTTGTTTACCAATCATAAGTCATTAAAGTATATTTTCAATCAAAAGGATTTAAATCTTCGTTAGCAGGGATGGTTAGAGTTCTCGGCTTCATATGGTTTCAATATCGCATACACATCCGAGAAGGGCAATGCGGTAGCTGATGCACTGAGTAGGAGACATGCCATTTTGGGGGGCTATGTTTCTTGAATGGAAGCAACTGGAGTATATAGCGGGATATGATTTTATACCTAAGTGTGAATTAGATCCAGAGATGTTAGCAAGTTTGACGATCAGACCAACTTTGATTGAGCGGATTGGTTCCAGTCAGAGGGACGATCCTAACCTATAGGACATCATCTCCGATGTAGAGATGGGCATCGACGCTAAGGGGATAAATAAGTATAGACTTGATTGAGAAGGATGACTTCGAAAGAATGGGAGACTAGTTGTGCCCAATGTAAATGGATTGAGAGATGAAGTACATAGAGAGTGTCATCACTCAAGACTGACCATACATCTCGGTGGTAACAAAATGTATCAAGACATGAAGTAGACCTACTACTGGGAAGGGATGAAGAGAGATGTTAGGAAGTTTATATCCAAGTGCATGAACTGCCAGTTAGTTTGTAACGAACCAGCTTTTCGACGCTTTAATATATGATTTTATTTGGAAATTTGGTATTTGAGAATTGATATTTGTGTATATGTGGAATATAGTCTATTTTAATTTAGTTTTGATTTATTTTGTAAGTGAAATTTAAAAATTTGTTTCTATATTTGAACTTGAATGGTTGTTTTAAATTTAATGTTAGTAATATTTTTAAGCTAATTAAATTTTTTTGTTTGAGAAATTAAAGATTTTGATTTTGTATTTAAACTTTAAATTTATTTACAATTTATTTTAGATTTGAATTTAGCTTTTGAAAAATCAATTTTGATATGTATTTGAAAATATAAAATATTATAGTACAATGTTGTATATATATAGTATAATATGGTGTATACACTTTAAAGAAAAAAAAAGAAATCATTTGTTTACACTCGTTAGCTTTTGAGCAAAGGTAGCTACACTTGTCCGTTTCTCCTGTTTTAGTTCACCGCATGTCCTTGTATTGTTGTTTCCACTGTTCCTTCCTTTTATTAAGCCTTGCCGACACCCAATTCCCTTCAGCTGTTCAAATGAAATTCACTTTCCCAAATTCCCAAAATAAAATCCATGGTGTCCGCATCCTTCTTCTTCCGGTCGCCGTTTTCTGTTTCGCCACCACTGAAGTCCCAAATCGTTCTCCCCTCTAGTAGTCGAGCGCTGCCACTTGAGCCCGCAACAGACTCAACAATGCTTCAACGCTGCATTGTGCGCCATCAACCGTGACAGCCACTTGGTCCTCTTCCATCACCAGAGCTCTAGCGTGCACCCAAAATCCGATTTTTGAGCAACCCGTAGCCATCGCCGGCGCCCTTATTCGCTGTTGTTGCCATCCACTATCGTCTGACCCGTTCGCCGTTGTCCGATTGTAAGTCTAACTTATGATTATACCTATTCCAAGTTTTCTACTTCGATTTTCACTGGGTATGATTAGTTGTAGACTGTGTTCTTTTGGGCATTTGGTTCCTTGCCTGACCTTAAAACCCGCACCTCTGAAAACCTCCGTTTGACTTCCAGGGTTCGATTTTTCTTGGTTACATGAATATTAGCTGCTGCATGCCATTACATAATTATGTATTGCCTACCATACATGCATGGGTCATGGTGATTTTGTTAGATAAATGATGAACAAAGGTTATATGATGCGTGGGCACTATAATGTGCTGTATATATATATATTTCCCTTTTACTATGTGCTAGCTTGAACATCTAAGCTTGAATTGTCATTGCGTCTACACATTTTTCCTTTATGCCACCTTAAACTTTTGACTACACACTTCCCTATTGTCCAGAAATAATAACAATGCTTTCATTTTTTCATGTTCTCGGACCTCTGCAAATATACTGCCACTGTTTTGCGGTTATATATATAACTAATTTTGGTTCCTTTCATGATAATTGATAAGAACATATACAGTGCCTTATGTGATATTTATTTTCCCTGGCATTATGTCCAGTTAATGCTAAAACTAATTTGCATGTCTTAGAAAATCTGGGCATTCACACCAACATAGTTGCATGTTATATATCCACCCTATTCTCGCTCGAGACGAGCTCAGCCTACAATTGAAGAGCGGACATGCTATCGAAAACGAAATGTCTGGGGAGATTCGTAGGCCCCGGGCCAGAGAGAAGCAAGAGATTCAGTCAGAGTGGAGTGAACTGCTAGATAGATCCACAAAGCTTGGTCCGCCATAGAGATTCTAGGATTCCGCACAGCATGATCGAGATCGCTACGCACCTAGTATGTCAGTGAAAGAAGACCCAGGATATTAATTGGAGACCCAGATGCTTGCGTAATAGACTTCACCCTCTCTTTTTTTTCAAACACATGCTGGAATCATAGGATCTTGACCACTTTGAATCATGTCTTGTTGCACGTATGCCAATTATTTGATTTCATGGGGCTTAGGCTTAAATATCTAGCTACACTTGTTATGGGGAATGGTTATTCTGATTTCTCAAGTCTACATATTGAAATATTTTTACACAGTGAGTAGCAGGTTTATTTGCTGCTAGGTACTAAGCTTTGATTCTTGGGTTCCTAAATTTGGTCTTTTGTTTATTTAGGCTTAACATTTTCATAGAGTTTGCATTCTTCATTCCCAGCATGCATGCCAGACAATGACATTTGACCACTTAGCTATCTATTATGGGTTGCTGTGTATATGTATACATGCGGCCTTATCACATGAAACTATATGCTACTTGATTCCAATGTTTTCTTTTGGCAGTATCTTTCACGAGTTCTTATGCTTTAATTATTTAAGTAATTTATTGGGATTAAACTAATAATATTTATGTGATTTTATCGAAGTATGCTAACTTGAAATAAGTTTAATCCTGACTCGGGTGTTTTGTGTATTTTGCATGGAACGCTCGGGTCAGGTCCTAAGTGTTCCAGGCTTAGAGATTTTGGCTCGCTAAGCTGGAGAGGAACGTGAAGACGCAAGACGCATATGCGCACGCAGGCCCTATAAATATCGTAAATTTTCATTCTTTTAAAAGTTCATGTACATGTTTTATATCCTTCCGCTGTACAAAAATGTTTTGTAAAACTCTGATATCATTTATATAAAAAAAATCTTCCACTGCAAATACTGTGTCTGTGATTCTGTGTGATATTCCATTTAAACCTGTTAAGCTAATAACTACCTATCGTTTCGAACGTTCTCAGTTGGTTTAAATACTGACTTGGAGCCGTCAAAAAGGCAGGTCATTACATAGTTAAAGCCGAGAAAAAGAAGCCCAGTGGTTTGTTACAACCATTGGAAATTCCCGAATGGAAATGGGAACAAGTCTCAATGGATTTCATTGATGGTTTACCAAGGACTAGATCGGGTCATTATAGTATTTGGGTGATTGTGGATCGATTGACCAAGAGTGCAAGGTTTATACTAGTCAAGTCGAATATAATGACAACTATGTCAGCAGAACTGTACACGAAGTGGGTAGTGAGATGTAACGACCCGCATTCTACGTTTTGAAGGATCGTAGAATATTTATTTACATACAAAGTCGTATGGTCGTGTAACTTTGGGGAACGACTATTGGGGCCATTTCCCATGTACACAATTTTGCTAATTTTTAAATGACCGTTTTGCCGCTGGCGAATCTTGTTTCGCCTATAACTTTTGATTGATAAGGAGTTTTGACCTGAAACCACTTCCATTGGATTCGAATGATGGTTTACCTTTTCGTAGAGTGGTCACATTAATCAAATGGACTTACCGTTTGGGAGATATGGCTGAAATAAGGTTTGGAAGATGGAAAATAGCATAATTGAGCTTAATCGGGTGATTAGCAGCTAAGCTCATAACCCATTTCAGGATTAGAGTTGTGGGAGGGCTGAAAAGGTTTGGAGATTCAATTTCACTTTTTCAGCCGCCACAAACATTTCTCTAACCCTAATAATGGTCTCCATCCTCCAAAACTCATTCTAATCGCTTCCTAATCGCTAATTAACCAAAACTAGATCAAATCAAGAGAAATCAGCATCAAATCTGAGGTAGAGCTGCTGCTATACATTGGAATTCGTGCCATATCAGTCATAGTTTCGGATCTAAGATTCATTTGTGGCTAAGGTGAGTGATTTGCATTTGTATTCACTAATTATGGCTAATTAGGGTGATTAGTGATAATTAGCGAAATTACGCATCATAAAAATCTAGAAAAATATGTGAAAATTCTAAAATATTATTTTATGCCTCTGTTGAAAATTTGGGTTAATTAGATTTAAGTTTTCTAATCCTATAGTTAAAATATGGTTAAGGGGAAAATCATGGTTTTGGGTACATCTGATCCAAAATAACTCATATGATTGGTGTTTGTGATCGATTGCACATGTTATTACTACTGTTTGATATGACTTGAAATTGCATAGGAAAGTTAGAATGGTCAAAAACGCCGTCGTGTGGCGTAAATAGCTTGTTGTATGAAGTGCAGGAAATGGGACCAGATCAGATCGCCCCTCCCCCACTCGTGAAGTATGTATCATGAACCGCATTCTACGAGCCGTGATCTGTTGCCATGAACCGACCCACTTGCTCAAACAAAATGGGCTCAACCCCGAACCGTAACTGCTCGCCATGACCGATCCGATTGGAGGACCCACGAACCGGTGCATCATCCACGAACCGACGCGGTGCATCACCCACGAACTGAACCAATGAGGCACCACGAACTGCAAAAGGACAACATGTCGGACTACGACGAGGCACCACGACCCGAACCTCTTCAGGGAGCACGAGCCGAACCGGAGAAGATCAAAACCCAAGATGCAAAGAAAGTCTAAATGGGAGGTTATTACTCAGGATCCAGTTGGGAACCAGTGAGTTAACTTCTAGAGTTGGGCTTTGCTACGGGACACGTGCAAAGGGGTTATCGATACCTATAACTTTGGTTCACCATTGAAGAGAGGGGGCATGTAGACGAACCAGAGCTAGGGAAGTGTGGACTGGTTGGCCCTTAACCAAGAGCCAGGGATGTGGACTGGGTAGGGTTATTGACTATAGACCAGAGAAGTGTGGTCATAGCAATAGTTGTACGGAGTTGCCTTCGTGGCCCAATAGATTTGGTGATCAAAGCGGTGGATATCGTCTGCTTTACGCACTGAGTGAGAGATGGAGGATGATTGCTATGTTTGATGTTTGCTATCACCATGACATGCACACTCCTATTTTACACTGTATGTTAGTGTTACCTTAGAGTACTGTACATCTTGTTGTGCTAACTCTTTGGTTGCAGGTCCAGGTTCAGGTATGATTATTTATACCTGCTATTGTTTTATTTTGCTGCTATCACTCGTACCAGAATTTCGTCTGACCCAGAGTTTTATGTCTCTTCTTATCACTCTGGGTGCTCCTAAACGAGCAGACTAGAGACATGTTGGGTGGTTATGCATGAGTAACTGTCCGGAGATGAGCAAGAGGCTTTCACGTACTATTTACATATGTTCTCCCTGTGTTGTTGCTGGTCACTGCTTTGGGCATTAGTAGTGTACCTTTTTATTTCCTTTCTGAGACAGTTTTTGAAGTTGTAATAATGGCTTGGATCATAAGCTGTATTTTGGATTCTGCTGTTATGATGGTTTAGTTTTCAGCTTATGCACTGTCTCACCTGTTTTATGTTAAGTATGTTATTATTATATTTTATTCCATGCGCTGCGAGATATACTATAGGTTCTTTGATGATTCATAGTTTCAAAACCTTTTTTCCTTGACGACCGTCCCGTGCTTGTCGGGCATTGGTAGAGCGCATTTCGGGGAAATGTCGGCTGGTTCGGGGCAGGCCGTCACACTTGGTATCCGAGACAGGTTGCGTAGTTAACCTTGGGGAAGACATCAGGGAGCAATAATATACATATATGAGAGCGCGTATTTTGTGATATTTTGGTTTTCAAAAACTATATATATACTATTAGTATATCTAAGGATGAAGTCGCACTGCATTGGCACCACTAAGGAGATGGTTAATCGTTTTCTCTTTATAAATTGGACGATGAGCCAAAATACGAGGAGTAGGGTTCAGGGGACAATGATAGGAATGTCCCTGATATGAGGACGATGTTTACTGCCTTCGTGAGAGAGATGCTTAGGGATGATCGGGGAGCAACTCCTAATGCTGCTAATGGTGGTGGTGCAACGGTGCAGGCGCCTACAGCCGACTTCGCCAGGATTAACAAAGATTATACTAGTCCTGGTGGGAAGTCATTCCACGGAATGGAATCGGCTATGGATGTTCAAGATTGGCTGGATAGTTTTGAGCGCATCTTTTAGGATTTGGAGTTCGATGATGCAATGAAGAGAAAGTTAGCATCGTGACAGATTCAAAGGCGGGCTATGAATTGGTGGAATGCCATTAAAGCGGCTACTCCCGAGGATCAAATTACTTGGAATCAGTTTAAGACTTGCTTCAGTGACAAGTTTATTCCAACTGCTCAGAAATCAGAATTGTTTAGGAAATTTTTGGAGCTTAAGCAGAATGGTAGTGCAGTCTCGGAATATGTTGCTGAATTCGATACTTTATCGAAATATGGATTATCTCTTATCGATACTACCGAGAAGAAGGACGAAAGGTTCATAACCAACCTAGATGAGTACTTGGGGGAAAGTCTCATAAACCATATCGATGAGACTTTCGAATCTGTTATGGGAAATGCATTGATATCTGAGAGCCTTTACCCTAAGTCGAAGACCGCGGTTGCTGTTACATCTATAGAGGAGCCAAAGCCGCAAGCAAGCGGTGGAGGAAAGAATAATTCCCATAATAAGAGGAAGCAAAATCAGGCCAAGGATGGTCTGAAAAAGAAGAATAAGAAAGATATCGAGTGCTTTAGCTATGGCAAGAAGGGGCACTATGCCAGCAATTGTCAAGCAAAACCCGGGGAAAAGAAGTGCTTCAACTGTGGCCAAGTGGGACATTTTAAGAATGAATGTCCACCACCTCCTAAAGAGAAGCAGGTCATGAAAGCATATGCTACCAACGCTATTCCTTCTTCGTCGAATGCCCCAACTACGGCACAGAAGGGAGAAGGTGTCGTTATTCAAGGTATGCTTTCTATTTATGATGTCCATGTTCGAGTGCTGTTTGATACCGGGGCTTCCCATTCCTTCGTATCTAGTGACCTGGTAGATAGGTTGGAATTGGAACCCGAGATTGTCTATAGACCTTTAGTTGTGACGAATCCGATCGATGGTTCGACTAGCCTTTGCATGATTTCTCGTAATTTTGTCTTATCGAGTCATGGATGTATGTTTGCTTGTGATTGATTTGTTTTGGGCTGTACTGGCTTTGGCATTATTTTGGGAGTCGATCGGCTCCAAAAATATGGGGTGGTGGTAGACAATGAGGGGTCTTTGTTGACCATTATTGCGGACGATGGGCGGAGGGTGGTATTGGGTTTCCTACCTAGTGTTGAGGTGATGGATAGTTTTCTACATTCCCTCGACATCCCGCAGGATGAGTTATCAGACGTGCCTATTGCTGGCGAGTATCCGGACAACTTCGACGAAGTGACTGGACTTCCACCACACCGAGGGATTGAGTTTCAGATTGATTTAGTGAAAGATGCCAGACCTATAGTAATTCCTCTTCGTCGAATGGCGCCAAGGGAGCAGCGAGTGCTCGAGGTGCAAGTGGGCGATCTTTTGGAGAAGGGATTTATCCGAAGAAGTGTTTCCGAGTGGGGAGCACCAGTTATATTTTCTACTAAGGCCGATGGTTCCCTCCGCTTATGTGTGGACTACCGTTAGCTGAACAAGGTGACTAGGAAGAATAAGTATCCTCTTCCACGGATAGATGATTTGTTTGATCAACTGAATGGAGCAAGAGTGTTCTCCCAGTTGGATCTCGCGATAGGTTTTCATCAGCTCCGAGTAGCAATTAAGAGTGTGCCTGAAACGGCGTTTCAGACGCCGTCTGGACTCTTTGAGTTGTTGGTCATGCCATTCGGGTTGATCAACGCACCCGCATATTTTTTGGATCTTATGAATAGGGTTTTCAGGGATCAATTAAATAAGTTTTTTCTTGCGTCCGTGGACGATATCTTGGTTTACTCGAGGATAGAGGAAGAACACAAGGAACATTTGAGGATAGTGATGGAGGTGTTGAGGAAACACCAATTGAAAGCAAAATTTTCTAAGTGCCACTTATGGAGGAGGGAAGTGTGATTCTAGGGCCATATTGTCTTAGACAATGGTATTGTCGTGGATCCTGCGAAGGTGGCTACGGTACAAGATTGCTCTACGCCCAAGAATGTAACGGACGTGAGAAGTTTCTTGGGGTTAGTTGGATACTATCGTAAGTTTATCCAAGACTTCTCCAAGATAGCGACACCGTTAACTTAGTTGACCAAGAAGAATCAAGCTTTCATTTGGGCAAAAGGTGTGATAATGCATTTAAGATCCTAAAGGAAAAGTTAACGTGCGCACCAGTGTTAGTTATTCCTAAAGGGAACAAAGAAATGATGGTATACACGGATGCCTGTGGTACCAGACTAGGTACTGTACTAATGCAAGGAGGTAGGGTTATAGCTTATGTTAGTCGAATATTGAGACCGCATGAGAAAAGATATCCTACCCATGATTTGGAATTGGCAGAGATCGTGTTCGCATTAAAGATGTGGAGACACTATGTCCTGGGAGAAAGATTCGAGTTGTTTACTGATCATAAGTCCTTAAAGTATCTTTTCTCTCAAAAGGATTTAAATCTTCGTTAGCAGAGATGGTTAGAGTTCTTAGCTTCATATGATTTCAATATCGCATACACACCCGGGAAGGGAAATGCGGTAGTTGATGCACTGAGTAAGAGACATGCCAGTTTAGGGGCTATATTTCTGGAATGGAAGCAACTAGAATATATCGCGGGATATGATTTCAGACTTAAGTGTGAACTAGATCCAGAGATGTTAGCAAGTTTGATGATCAGACCGACTTTGATTGAGCGGATCGGTTCCAGTCAGAGGGATGATCCTAACCTATTGGAAATCTTCTCCAAGGTAGAGATGGGTATCGACGATGAGAAAATGAACAAATATGGACTTGATAGGGAAGGATGGCTTCGAAAGAATGAGAGGTTGATTGTACCCAACGTAAATGGATTAAGAGATGAAGTGCTCAGAGAGTGTCATCACTCGAAACTGACTATACATGCCGGTGGTAACAAAATGTATCGAGACATGAAGCAACTTACTACTGGGAAGGGATGAAGAGAGACGCTGGAAAGTTTATATCCAAGTGCATGAACTGCCAATTAGTTAAAGCCGATCAAAAGAAGCCTAGTGGTTTGTTACAACCGCGGGAAATTACCAAATGGAAATGGGAACAAGTCTCAATGGATTCCATTGATGGTCTCCCAAGGACTAGATCAGGTCATGATAGTATTTGGGTGATTATGGATCGATTGACCAAAAGTGCAAGGTTTATACCGGTCAAGTCGAATAGAACGACAGCTAAGTTAGCGGAACTGTATATGAAGTGGGTAGTGAGATTTCATGGAGTACCTAGAGGTATTATGAGTGACCAAGATCCGTTATTTACTAGTGGGTTTTGGAAGAGCTTACAAGAGGCATTAAGGTTAGAATTACATCTTAGTACCACATACCATCCCCAAACCGACCGTCAAACAGAGAGGGTGAATCGTGTATTAGAGGATCTCTTAAGAGCTTGTATATTAGATTTCGGAGGGTCATGGGATGACCATTTGCATCTAGTTGAGTTCGCATGTAATAATAGTTATCAATCTAGTATTAGTGTGGCTCCAATTGAAGCTTTGTACGGAAGACGTGCAACTCACCATCATGTTAGCTGGAAACCGGAGAGAAATTTGAGCTTGGGCCAAATGTAATAAGAGAGACTTCAAATAAAATCAAGGTTATCCAATAGCAAATGAAGGCTGCCCAAGATAGGTAGAAGAGTTATGCTGATAAAAGACGAAGAGAATTGAAATTCCCCATTGGTGACCTAGTATTCGTCAAGATCTCTCCATTAAACAATGTGATTCGTTTTGGCAGGAGAGGTAAGTTGGCACCAAGGTTTGTTGGTCCATTTCCAGTTCTCGAACAAGGCGAGAATTTAGCATATAAAGTTGGATTACCAGACAAGATGGCAGGAGTGCACGATGTATTTCATGTTTCCCAGTTAAGGAAGTTCATACACGATTTTGTTATGACTATTTCATTAAATCAGTTAGATGATATCGAGGTGGAATCTGAGGCAGTTAGGTTCCACAGAACGATTCATATTGTTGGACATGATACGTGTAACACCCCACGTCCGTTAGTGTCACTCACAAAGGGAATGCACTAAGTTCTGTGGAGCATTTTAGGGTAAAAGATGCAGATAAATTACAAGACAGACAGAAATTAAACAATGGAAAATAAAACTTTGCTTTATTGATAAAATAGTTTGTACAATGATTTCTTTACAATATCAGAGTATCATCTATCTTACAAAATAAAGAAGCATAAAAGTACATTTATATTCCCCAATTTTAGCAAGAGCCAGCCATAGCATCTGAAAAGAGAATCCAAGCAAAACTTCGACAAATCTTCAAGCTGGGAAAGAGTGACAGTCCAACCTAGCCTGAGCTATACTATTCCCTCCTTTACTACCTGGGGGGGGGGGAACGGAAGAAAAGAAGACGAAAGAAAAACAGAGTCATACATAAAGCCTGAGTAAGTTCAGTAACTTCTAGCATATGAACATGGGACAACAACTAAACGACATGAATTAATTGAATCCAAGATTACACCATGACCATAGGGTCAGCAAGACTAGACAAGATAATCACAAGATATGCTAAGATAAGATAAACTGGATATGCTCAAATACTTTCGCCGCTTCGCTATTTCCTTGTTATACTGGTTTCTATATCTCTGCACCACCTAACTAGTGTTCCAACTAGTAACGATAACGTGATCCCAACCCCTGTAGTTTCCATTTCCTTCAGGCATACATTTATTATTTATTACCTAGATTTTATCTAGGGTTTTTCTACCAAGTGCTTTCTAGTTTCAACTAGAGTTTACGCTATCTGCTGAACGCTTCTCGGATTCAGGATTTATGCCACCTAGTTCAACTAGGAATTATGCTACCTGTCGAACGATGCCCCCAAGTCTATGACACACTACCTAGAGTGGTGTATGTTCCTATACTTCCCCACGCATGTATCGCGAATCGTTATCGCTTGTCTAGATGCACATGTCCTGCAATGTGCGGTCCGAGTCCTGTGTCAGGGCAAATCAAGGAATACAGAACTCGGTCGGGAGCTTTCAGATATCTGCCGATGCAGATGCTAAGGTCTGTTTTTATTTCAGTGGCTATGGTCCCACTTGACCCCTCCCTCAACTAATGAAAGGCACACCTTGAAAAATGAGAACTATACGCCGGCCCTGGTGCCCCACTATCCTATGGCCATCCTCACCCATAACTAGATAGCAAGTATATGGTCTTTTGGAGTTCTCCACCTTTCCGCTTCACGTATCTCGATTGACTCAAGATGGATGGTAGACGACGAGTCGCTATCACAGGGCTACCGTTTGCTCGCTGAATCACGCCGGTCCATCCTAGTCTTTAGGTTGCCATGTATTGCAACCAAGGCATACCCCTGGTTCTTCTATGCAGACCTTAACCTCTGTGGGCCCAGGCGGATCATCTGCAGCCTCACAGAGGGATACCAAGAGTACCCTCACGTCCCCTCGAAGCCTCGGGCTTCGTAACCCAATTCGTTGGAGCCTCCTTTTTACTCAGACGGACATTCGCTCCTTCCCGTGTTATACTAAGAATTACTGCTTAGTTTTATTAACTAAGATTTACCACTTAGTTTCCAGAATCGTTGTTTTCTTAACTAAGGTTTACTTAGTTCTCTTTCCCGTCAATTTGGATTGGTTAAGTGTCATAGTCAATTCAAGCTAACTTAACCCTCCTCATTTACCCTATTAAACTGGTTAAGTGTTGTCAGTAACTCATGTTGACTTAACCCTACCACAAACCAAGTTATATTGGTTAAGTATTTATTACTTAACCCTACCCATTCACCCTGTGTTGGTTAAGTGTTCCTTTTTAACTTAACCTTGCCCGTCTGTTTTAACTAACATGTTATTATTAATGGTTAAGTATTATCCCTTCATGTTTTTTAGACTTAACCTCATTCCTTTATCACACCCTGATGGTTAAGTGTTCAAGTTTACTTAACCCTACGGTCTAGCCCAGCTAACATATCAAATTGGCTAAGTGTATTAGATTTTACTTAACCCCAGCCTCTGGTCTAGTTAACATGTTAATTTGGCTAAGTGTATTAACTTTACTTAACCCCACCTTCTAGTCTAGTTCACATGTTAATTTGGCTAAGTATTTCTCAGTTACTTACCCCTACAAATCTTGTCTTGTTACCATGTTAAGTTGGTTAAGTGTCCCCATGGACTTAGCCCTCCCATTCTAGCTTAACTGTGTTAGGTTAGTTAAGTGTTCCTATGGACTTAACCCTCCCATTCTAGCTTAACTACGTTAAGTGTCTACATGCACCTAACCCCACCCACCGGTCTGGTTAAATTGGTTAAGCGTCTTAGTTAACTTAACCATACCCTTTTTGTTCTAGCTTTAACTAAATAAATTAAAGCCACGACCACTCACATTAGACAGATATTGTTGCGAATACTGGATGTGCCGGTTGGTTCCGGGCAGGTTTACATCGCAACTCAGTCTAACCTCGGGTTAGGCATATTCGTGTTTTCTAGTTCAAAGGGTTTTGACTAATTTTCAAATCAGGTTTTGAAAGTAACCATCCCGTCCGTCGGATCAGTTAGGGATAGCCAGGGAGTGCAGGAAACTTGTATTTTCCAAACCCAAGCCTAGACACTATCCTCTCTGTCACCCTAGAACTTTCTGGTGTACCATTAAAAGAGATGTCGTTAATAAACCTTTAATTTGTCTAAATTTACCTTTTCTCATTTAGGACAAATCCTATAAGTAAATTATTCCTAATTTACTTATTTCCTAATTTCTCTTTTAATGTAAATTGTCAACATTTATTCTTATAGCCCATTTTCCCCTCTATATCATATTTATGCCTTTTGGTATGTAAACTATACCAATTAAGTGTCACTAACCATGATTTTGCTAAACCTGACGATTATTTCCAATGATGGCCAATTTCACTTTTATGCCAATATACTTACCGTGCTAAATTAGCTAATCCGATTCTGATTCAACATTCTAATTCACGTCAAACTAGACTTATTACTCTAGTTCTCTATTCATGTAAATGCTAGATTTACACGTCAATACTAGATTCAAATTACACATCTTATAATTTATGTCAAATTTATCCAATTTGCATTTCTATGAACATGCCATAATACATGTTCCCAATTTATGCCAAATTCCAAGTTTTACAACTATGTTTTAGTACATTTCACATTATGCCTAAATCGTATTCCCACCGTTCGTATAATTGCGATTCAATCTAGATTATGGATAAATCTAGACTCGTAGAAATTAGGGAATGAACCAAAGATGCTATGAAAAAGGATGGACATAATAACTGGCATAAAAGGTTTGAATAACGACGTAGGTTCAAGAACATGGGTAGACCTAACTTAATAGGTAAATTCCCAAGGTCTAAAACCAAGGATAGACATAATAGAGACGCATGTTCAAGAACATGGGTAGACCTAACTTAATAGGTAAATTCCCATGGTCTAAAACCAAAGAAAACCAAGGACAGGCAGAATAAATAATCGGGTTTAGACCCAATCTCATAATCACAGAACTTAAGCAACACTTTCCTAGTCATGAATCATAGGTGTTTAATCACAGATGTCCTTGTTATGTCATAGGCAATAGTGTATGTTTTATAATCAAAGGCATAGGTTTAGTCAAGGAAATAATCCTCATAGTCATAGTCACAGTCATAGGCAATGTTCATAGTCATAGGCAATGTCCATAGTCATAGGCAAATTGTTCATAGTCATAGGTAATGTCCATAGTCATAGTCTTATCGGTCATCGAATCATAACAGTTCTTAATTAAGTCCAAGGACATAGACACAGATTCGAATAGAAAGATTTGGCATATTCTTTTATTCCTTTAATTCATGTCACAAACAGAGAGAAACGTTCAAATCTAAAAAGTAACTGACTTACAGAAATTTAGATTAGAAAAGAAAGATGGCGTTGCTATGATTCGTGCGACGTTGCTCGAAACCGTTTGAGCTAGCCTTTGATTCTTCACTTGAAATCCTAGCCTGACTTGAACCTTTTCTTGAAAGTCTTTTAGCAGCATCTCCTCGTCTTGATTTATTTTATATATATTATTCTATTTACTATTTAATTAAGAGGAGGAGAAGAAGCCATGTTCGCCAATAATCTTTGCAGCATAAGGGTAGAAAAGAATTGTGAATAGAGAAGAAGACTAGGGCTGTTTATATAGTGTTAGGCGGACGAACCTAGGCAGAAAACGTGACTAAATACATCAGAACGAATCAGGAGCAGAAAGCTGAAAAAACGGAGGGGGGGGTCGACCCCCAGGTCGACTACCCAGTCGACCTGGGCGCCTTGGGCGGGAAAATTCCCGCCCAGCCCGATCTGGGTCCGATTTGAATTTTGAACTTGACCTATTTTGAATTTTGAACCTCGCTGAATCTTCCGGAGGCCATATCTCCCTCATACGGACTCCGATTTACGCAAACTCGGACTCGTTTTCATGCAGAATTCCGAGACGAACGCAATGGCGCAGCCCGTTTCCCTTGATTTTGATATTAACTTTTAATTCTGCCTTGATTTGTGAATCTTAGCATTACAGAATCACGAGGTGTTACATTCTCCCCCACTTAAAAGGATTTCGTCCCCGAAATCTTCAAGTTAGGAAGAATGTATCCTACCATCCAATCACCCATCTACTCAACCATTCAATCACAGGCATCTATTGTCCTTAAAAGATTTCTAATGCTTTCATGTTCATATGCATAGTGTGTGTATATGTCTTTATCTACTGTAAAATCAGGCGGTCTACTGATTTAGTCGACCTCCTTAATGCGAGTCATGTCAGTGCCATGCGTCCAATCATGTATGCAAGCATCCCTAGTCATGTAAATACTACATGCGTGCACGTCCCTTCATCCATATGCAACACCCATATGATAACATATCAAGTTTAACTTTCAAACAAATACATATTGGTAAATGCAATATGCAAGCGTCCGAACTTGATCTAGCGCCTAATACGTATGCATATGCATCCACGAGCATCCATTAGCAACCACTTGCAACCACCAACCATAACATGTTTCAAATACATGTTTACATCCATTGGCTTCTACCTAAGGATCGAAGATACGACCTAGAGGATATACTTTGGAAAGAGAGAAACAATTATGCGTAAAGCTCCTAAAACAAAGAAATCAAGGATGCACCCTTAAGGAAAAAGGGTATGATGCTAGTATCTAGCCTTCTTGAGCTTTACTCCACTGTATCCTAACTAATTTAACTTCACGATTGTGAAGTTTCTGATCTCCATTTCCAAAATAAACAGATGTCAATCACGGTACCAAGTATACGTACTAAGATGATTAGAGGTTTCCCTCTTATCCGCCATGCCATAACTATAAGAGTCGAAAGGTCACTACGTGCTCTTTGGAGTGCATGCCACAACTATTCACCTCTCACGCAAACCATCCAAACCGAACACGACATTCCTCAAGTACAAGCCCCAAAGGCCTAAACCAATATCAGACAAGCACCCAAGGAATATCTCCCCCGAATTTAGACGATCTATGTGAGATGATATAAGCAAACTCGATAGCTACTCTCAAATCCCTACTAACCAAAAATAAACTGGTCGGACCACCAATTGGATTTGAGACTCTAGTGGGATCTTTCTACTATACAAGTACTATAGTGCAGAGACTCAACTATGGAAGTGGATACGAACAAATGCGAAGGGCTAAAACCAAAGGAAAGAGTACGAACAGCAAAACTAGACTCTTCCAATAGAACTACCTTTCTCCTAGGTACGCTTGGTGGCGAAAGCATGTATTTGTCCTTCTGAAAATCTCGTCCTCGTTCTTGCCCTATCATACCCTAGTAAAGATACTTCCTCTTGTCTTAGGTTTTATAATTTCTTCCTCCTTCGTGAGCCAAATCTACATCCATGAATTCCTCATCCTAGGGTTATGCTCCTTAGCCAAACTCCTCAACCCCTTCCGTGTGTAGTCATGTTGACAAATCTCTCGAAAACCGCCTCCATCGTCCGGAAAACCCTATAAGCTTCGAAAGAAAACTGCCCGTAGATGAAACAACTACGGCTATGGATGGAAGCCGGGCACTACTTTGCTCTTCGATGAGGTTACCTCCCAGAAATCTAGGAGCCCCAGAGACTCAAGAAAGAAGGAGACAAGAATTTAAACAGAGGAAAAGAAGATAGTGCGTATGGCTTTGGGGAATATGCCTTTAAAACAAATCTTTTCTCTTGAAAATGCTTCTTTAAAAACCGTTTTGAAAATAATTTTTCAAATCCTTTATCTGATCTGGTAACCTTCAGCTCTGATACCACGTGTAACACCCCACGTCCGTTAGTGTCACTCACAAAGGGAATGCACTAAGTTATGTGGAGCATTTTAGGGTAAAAGATGCAGATAAATTACAAGACAGACAGAAATTAAACAACGGAAAATAAAACTTTGCTTTATTGATAAAATAGTTTGTACAATGATTTCTTTACAATATCAGAGTATCATCTATCTTACAAAATAAAGAAGCATAAAAGTACATTTATATTCCCCAATATTAGCAAGAGCCAGCCATAGCATCTGAAAAGAGAATCCAAGCAAAACTTCGACAAATCTTCAAGCTGGGAAAGAGTGACAGTCCAACCTAGCCTGAGCTATACTATTCCCTCCTTTACTACCTTGGGGGGGGGAGGGGAAACGGAAGAAAAGAAGACGAAAGAAAAACAGAGTCAGACATAAAGCCTGAGTAAGTTCAGTAACTTCTAGCATATGAACATGGGACAACAACTAAATGACATGAATTAATTGAATCCAAGATTACACCATGACCATACGGTCAGCAAGACTAGACAAGATAATCACAAGATATGCTAAGATAAGATAAACTGGATATGCTCAAATACTTTCGCCGCTTCGCTATTTCCTTGTTATACTGGTTTCTATATCTCTGCACCACCTAACTAGTGTTCCAACTAGTAACGATAACGTGATCCCAACCCCGGTAGTTTCCATTTCCTTCAGGCATACATTTATTATTTATTACCTAGATTTTATCTAGGGTTTTTCTACCAAGTGCTTCCTAGTTTCAACTAGAGTTTACGCTATCTGCTGAACGCTTCTCAGATTCAGGATTTATGCCACCTAGTTCAACTAGGAATTATGCTACCTGTCGAACGATGCCCCCAAGTCTAGGACACACTACCTAGAGTGGTGTATGTTCCTATACTTCCCCACGCATGTATCGCGAATCGTTATCGCTTGTCTAGATGCACATGTCCTGTAATGTGCGGTCCGAGTCCTGTGTCAGGGCAAATCAAGGAATACAGAACTCGGTCGGGAGCTTTCAGATATCAGCCGATGCAGATGCTAAGGTCTGTTTTTATTTCAGTGGCTATGGTCCCACTTGACCCCTCCCTCAACTAATGAAAGGCACACCTTGAAAAATGAGAACTATACGCCGGCCCTGGTGCCCCACTATCCTATGGCCATCCTCACCCATAACTAGATAGCAAGTATATGGTCTTTTGGAGTTCTCCGCCTTTCCGCTTCACGTATCTCGATTGACTCAAGATGGATGGTAGACGACGAGTCGCTATCACAGGGCTACCATTTGATTGCCGAATCACGTCGGTCCATCATAGTCTTTAAGTTGTCATGTATTGCAACCAAGGCATACCCCTGGTTCTTCTATGCAGACCTTAACCTCTGTGGGCCCAGGCGGATCATCTGCAGCCTCACAGAGGGATACCAAGAGTACTCTCACGTCCCCTCGAAGCCTCGGGCTTCGTAACCCAATTCGCTGGAGCCTCCTTTTTACTCAGACGGACATTCGCTCCTTCCCGTGTTATACTAAGAATTATGTAACGACCCAGATTTTTGACCGTTTAAACCGACAATAAACCACACATGTCGACCCAAACGAATCGCCAACCCAGATAGTTATTTGGGGAAAAAGAAGAAAAGAAGAAAGGAAGAAAAACAATCACAGAACCTCACAGCGGAAGAACAACATATAATAAACAAATAATATTTCAAAACATTTAAACATATACATTTGAGTTACAATATTCAAATCAATCAGAGTTATACACTTACATACACATAATGCAGTGGAAATAAAAATGTAGTGGATACATATACCAACTCCGTCTTCGATCTCCAAGGCCAAATAATCTTCATTATCTGCAACATCTGCTGACCCGAGCGTATTGCATAAAAAGAAAAACACAACAAACACTCGGATCAGCACTAAATCATCTCATATTAGTCAAATTAAAATACAGAATAATATCGGTATCATGGTGCAGTAACTCAAGAGATGTTACGGGATTTTTCCATCTCTCAAGGATCCGTTAAACAATACATACATAGTATAATACGCTATTACAATAGTGTTTATTCAGTAAAGTATAATATCGAAAATAGTGTAAGCGGGATTACCATGTTACCCTTACACTGTTTATAGCATTGCCGTACAGTTTGCATATAACACACCAGTACGTCGGTGGATAGGGATGCGCCGTGATACGACAACGTTAAATCAAAATCGTAGGGCTCGATCAGGATAATATGACAAGGCACTGAGGAAATACCCCGGTAGGATTCTACCGAATTCGCGGGCCCCAGGCCGGTGGTAACGCATAGCCGCAACTACCGCCCACCTCGAACGACATTCCCATATTCAAAGGTGCACCCAAATCGATCATAATAGTAATAGAGATGGTTTCGAAGGAGCGCGTTCGATCAGAGATGCGATCTCATTAACCTGGGGATGGCTCCTGTTTTAGTCATTTCAATTATGACCCAAAGGTCAAGGCTAATCCATCATCGTTCTCTTTCTTCAAATCCAGTAATCGCCTCCATACCATCTGACTTCGGTTCTGGAACTTCCACCGCGTACACAGTTGTCAAAGTGGTATCGACACTGACAGAGAGTATGCCTTATGTCGACTCCGGTCTCCTTGACAACCCATCGTTTACATTTTTCACACCGGTCAGTGTTTTTACCTTTCAAAGGAGTTCGTGTTTCATATCAAAATATCATGTTTCGAAATTCATTTTCATATTCTAAATAGAATATTATTCAACTGGGATATTCCCATTTACGCTCAACATCTTGAACTAATTCCAACTTATAAAATTTGAATATCCAATTAATTAACAATATATTTAAATAGTTTAAAGGTATAATTGAAATAATTTGAAATAATAGTTTGTAATAAAAGTAGAGTTTGACAAAATAATTAAAACATTAAAATAATTCATAAAATAAATAATTAATAATTATAAAGTATTTTATTTAAATAATTTATACAATAAATAGTTATAAGGAAATTTAATTTATTAACAAAATAGTTTTGAAAGATAGTTTTGACATACTATAGTTGGAATTAGCATCGTTTCGCCCAGATTTCGTTTACACTTGCAGTTGTATTTCAACTTCAAGTAAATCAATTCGAATTCACAATCCCGATCGACTTTATTTCAAATATACATTCATTTCAAATTTTGCCAATTCCAAATCAGATGGTTATTTTTAACCCGAGTGCCCAATTCAACGATCTTAATTCATAACAAATAAACCAAATCCGATTTCGATTATTTCAATTTATTCAAATTCCCACTTCGATATTTATTTTAAATTCAATACGTTGAATCCCGAAGCAACATTCAATTTCAAATCATGCTCCCATTTCGAATATTCAATTTATAACAAACTTTGAATTTTTCAATTCAATTTCATCGTTTCAAGATTTTAAATTTCAACAAATGTCGAGTTTACAATTCACCTTTTATTCAAATCAAGGCTGATTTAAAGTAAATTTCAAATCAGACACACAGTTCAATCTCAATACATTCGATAAAATCATTTTCACTTATATTTAACCTTAATTACAACCCAAAATTATTTTCCCCTTTTTATTTGCATTTCAAATTTCAAATTCAAAGGAAATAAATTATAAAACATTTCTTATTGTCGTTAAACAATGAATTTCAAAATTCATGGTTAAACAAATATATTTAACCAACCGGTGTCCGTATATAATTTGCTATCCTATGGCCAAGTGATTTAAATTTAATTTCTCGATATTCGGGATGGATCTATCATTTCAATCCAAATCGGGGTCACAGAGATTTATCATTTCACTCTGTGTTCTTAATTCATTTTATCGATAAATCCCGGGTTCATTCGATGCCCGTAACATCAAGGGTAAATTGGGATTTATCGTCACATGGGCACACCACATCATATACTGAATGACAGAACAATTCAAACAATACACCTTCAGTAATCAAGTAAACAGACGCATCCATCACAAACATTCATTCGAACAGTAAATCTAATCACATACTGGTTGACAGGTGTCGGAGTTTTCAAATTTGAAATTTAAATTAAATTTAAATAACCAATTATCGATTATTATTGCATGTAACACACTGGCATATCAATTTCAAGCAATCATTCACCAAATCAAACACAACCATGTAAACAATTTATTCCATACATTAATTCGATAAATATGGGATAAATTTAGTCTTACGTGAGTGAAGAAACACTCACCTTCGGGTTACAATTCGAACGGACGTCCAGAAAAGGCCCAAAATTGACAGTCTCAGATCGCAACCAAACCAGTGCCAAAACGTCCGCAACTCCGCCACGATCCCAACGCAACAAACCGCGTCCAATTTCGAGTTCATATGCAAGAGTTATCAGTGTTTTACTAGATTGAAGATTTAAATATATAAATTAATAAATAAATTTTCCTCACCAACCAATTGATGCCACGTCAGCACCCTGGATGTCCTCTTCCCGCTCGTTCTTCTTCTCGGCTACAGTAATCCGGCCGTGAATGAACCCAATCGAACCCGAACTTTGACCGTGAACTGCTCCTCCCTCCGACCGAATTAGCTCCGCCGGCCACCTCCAATCGAAAGCTCAGACCGAGGCGCATCTCCCCGTACCAGTGGCCGGACCTCCGGTGGTCCCCTCTCCCGGCGGCAGCGTGAGCAACGAACGGGTTTTCAACCCTTTGACAACGAAATTCCGGCGAATCACTACACTAGAAATCAAACGGACACCATCATCGCACTCCTATCGACGATCTCTACAAAACCCATAAGCCAATTTCTTCGATTGAAGCCTGGATCGAAAATTCCCAAATTGACCTCGTGAAATCCGAGAATAACCACCTTTGACCGCGATTTCCGGCCAGCTCCTCCGCTGCATGTCAAAACTGATTGTAGATCTGGACTCTACTCGCCGAGATCTTCGATTTGATATATAATTCGATGGGTTTTGAGAAGATTTTATTTTTGAGGTTAATTTTGTTTTTAAATTAAAAATTAAATCTAATTTCAGCCATGGAAAAGAGGGTTTGGTGGAGGGAAGAGGAAATGAGCTGATGTGGTGCTTGTGGGCTCAATATATATATAAATATAAGGTCCAAACTGATAAATACACACATCGTTACCGTATATCAAATTTTAACGTACATTTCACATTACCGGGCCCACATACTAATTCTGAAAAATCCGGAAAAATTATTTTTGGTTATGATTTGACGATACGATTCTAATGAAACTAATTTCGTCGGATTCTGAGCCCGTTTGAAAAATGGCCTTTTTCGGGTCGATCCAATTTAACTATCAACTGGTAAAACGCGTTTTCACTTGTCACGCTCACAGATTAATTCGAAAAATTCCGAAAATTGAAACCTAGCAATAATCCGACATTCCGGATCCAACAGAGGTGGTTTCGTCGAAAACAGAGGTCGTTTGAAAAATGGCTATTTTACAGGCCTTTATATATATTCTATAGCGACTATTCTGAATATTCATTTGACCATATCTTTTGATTTAAATTATGGAATTTCGATTTTTCGGATTCGTTGGAAAGGTATTATCAAACAGATTCAAATATTTCTTGTTTCGCTAAAATCCAATTTATTTTGAATCCTGTGCAGTCGATTGAACTTTGAAATCAAATTTCCAAACTGCAGGGCTATATAAATAATTATATAAATTCCATAGCGACCTCTTGAAATTTTGATTTACTCATAACTCGCAATTTATCCGGCGAAATTTCAATTTTTCACATTCGTTGGGAAGATATCGTCAAACAGAGTTATCTTTTCCTGGGTCGTCCCAATTTCGATTTAAAACGAATACTATACATTCAATTGAAATTTAAAAATTGAATTTTCAAACTACCGCGCCATTTCAGGCTCGTTATATAATAAAATAAATTTATTCGTTTTTACTTCGATTTTAATAATTTTTCCGTCGTTATTAATTAAAATAAATTACTTTAAATATTCAAATTCTATAAATTGACTAAAATGGCATTTTCAAATTGGTTCGGAATTTCAGGTCGTTACATTCTCCCCCACTTAAAGTCTTTTCGTCCTCGAAAAGAGAACGAATCGATATTAAGCGCATATAGATTTCAAATTCATGCTTAAAATAATATTTTCAAGACAAGTAGTTGTAAAACTCGTAAAATTTTCTAACTCCCGAAATCACAGAAAATTTCGGCAGCATCTCCTTTGTACGGAGAGGTCCGGGGAGAATCCCAAAACATATATGTACTCAATATACATCTCATCCAACGATGAGGCATCCTCAAAGTGGGGAAAAACAAAACATAAAACCCTCAAAACCATATACCACAAGTACGTACCTCGTTTAGCGTTTATTTTTGCATTTTTATTTACCTTAGCATTTATTATTTGCGCAAGCGAGCTCCAAAGCATATGTGACTTCTTACACCTGTCAAATACTTACATATACATGATAATCAACATACATACAATATATAGCAAATGCATACAACATACATATCAAAATTTTATTTTTCTGAATTGATTTCCTTATATTAATTCCATTCACCTCACATAAGTTTTATTTTCATATCCCATCATTCTTATTTCAACACCTCGATTCATACCCTATCCATTTCCGCACTTATTTTCATTCCTTATTTATACTTAGATGTATGCTCGATATATCGTCCAAGTGAGGGTTAACCCATTTTGATTTTTACACCATCCTCCCCTACATACCCTAATTCACCGTTTAATTTCTTCGCTTTAGTCTATCTACCAATTACTTTTCATTCCCAACTTAAATTTCTTATCAATCCTCTTCTCGATCAACCTAACTTGCGTCTTCACTATTTCACATCATAAGTTATTTCCATTTCGTTTCACCACCCAATTCAGTTCACTTTAGTCGACTTAAATTAAGTGTTGTCTCGATAAAATATATTTTTATCTTTTTCAAATACGAAGATTCCATCCCGATTCTTTCCAAATCACCTATTATGATTTTACGCAAATTATTAATATTTTTGAAAATTTTATTTTCGATATTTCGGTCGGTTTCCAACAGCGGCCACCGAACTGCGGCCATAGCGACCTTTTCCAAATTTGATTTGGACATATATCCAAATCCAACCGTTAGATTTCAAATCTCTCATATTCGTTGGAAAGCTCTTTTCGATACGAACCCAACGGTTCCAATCTTAGGAGAATCCGACGGTCGGATCTCCCGCTACGTCCATTCAAAGTTATTGGTCGAAATTCATGAATGGTCGTCGCGCTGCGCCTTCTATTTAAACTATTTATATATATATATATATATATATCCTTAGCAAATCTTTGTACTCTTATTATCAAACTTAAGGTTCTCGGGTGATTTAGGGTTTGTTTTCAAATCCAATTCTTTTAGCATGACTTAAACTAAATCTCCATTTTGGTTGACTTCACTTGAACCAATATTTCATAGTAAATTTAGGTTTTCTCTACCCCTTTTTTTTTTACCGATCGAACTTAAAGTTTTGCTGAATTAAATTATCGTCCAGGATTAAGAGTTAAACGACGACTTCTACTAACTTAATACTTAAGTCTATTTCATAATTCCAAGGTCAAAATTCCAATGAATCGAGTACTAAATCTCAATCATTATCATTAGTTAAGACGACTCAAAGTGCTTGATTCTGGGTTTATAATCCAAGTTTAAAATTACATATATATATGGTTATACTATTTTAGAAACTATATCATATGGATTTTAAATCCAAACCTTAAATTTACGAAGACATAAAATCTCAATTCTTGTTAAACCTTAAACTCAAATTAAATATCTTATACTTTTTATACAAACTTATATTATAGGGGTTTAAATCCAAATCCTTTCAAGCTAGATATGAAAATACTGGTGGTCTCTCCCCCACTTAAACTCTTCAGAATAACCATCGATAATGCGTGCACTCATTACCGAAGTCATTCCTAAGGTCTAAGTAGAGGTTTCACACTTATTCGTTGAAAACCATTTGAAAACCATTTCCAAACTATTTTTATCATACGACATTATTTCGAACTTTGGCAACTATCTTCAAAAACACCCAGGATCAAATTCCAAGTTTGCTTCTATTTTAACCTCAAACCTTTCTCACCCAATTATATTCAACAGATTTCATTTCCAAATACTTCTAAATTCTCTTAATTTTCCGTATTAGTTTTTGTGATTTAAATCGACCACAATAGGTAATAACTTTACATTATCACCCACTAAATCAAGTACATACATATTTGAACCATAATATATATTCGATATATTTAAAAATATAATTGAAAACCATATTATGTCAAATCATTCTGTTCGATTATTTAGAAATTCCTATCGATCGTATGGCGTCCCATATATCGACCAGAATCCATAAATATTCAACAGAACAAGCCAACACAATAAAAACCATTTTTATATCAAAAATACAAGTACGCTCTCTCATATATCACTCAAACTCATTCTAGGGCGTTTCTAACCCCATCTCTAATGAGTTAATTCCCAACAGAGCCAAGGTTATCGATAACCATCGCTCTGATACCAGCTGTAACGACCCAGATTTTTGACCGTTTAAACCGACAATAAACCACACATGTCGACCCAAACGAATCGCCAACCCAGATAGTTATTTGGGGAAAAAGAAGAAAAGAAGAAAGGAAGAAAAACAATCACAGAACCTCACAGCGGAAGAACAACATATAATAAACAAATAATATTTCAAAACATTTAAACATATACATTTGAGTTACAATATTCAAATCAATCAGAGTTATACACTTACATACACATAATGCAGCGGAAATAAAAATGTAGTGGATACATATACCAACTCCGTCTTCGATCTCCAAGGCCAAATAATCTTCATTATCTGCAACATCTGCTGACCCGAGCGTATTGCATAAAAAGAAAAACACAACAAACACTCGGATCAGCACTAAATCATCTCATATTAGTCAAATTAAAATACAGAATAATATCGGTATCATGGTGCAGTAACTCAAGAGATGTTACGGGATTTTTCCATCTCTCAAGGATCCGTTAAACAATACATACATAGTATAATACGCTATTACAATAGTGTTTATTCAGTAAAGTATAATATCGAAAATAGTGTAAGCGGGATTACCATGTTACCCTTACACTGTTTATAGCATTGCCGTACAGTTTGCATATAACACACCAGTACGTCGGTGGATAGGGATGCGCCGTGATACGACAACGTTAAATCAAAATCGTAGGGCTCGATCAGGATAATATGACAAGGCACTGAGGAAATACCCCGGTAGGATTCTACCGAATTCGCGGGCCCCAGGCCGGTGGTAACGCATAGCCGCAACTACCGCCCACCTCGAACGACATTCCCATATTCAAAGGTGCACCCAAATCGATCATAATAGTAATAGAGATGGTTTCGAAGGAGCGCGTTCGATCAGAGATGCGATCTCATTAACCTGGGGATGGCTCCTGTTTTAGTCATTTCAATTATGACCCAAAGGTCAAGGCTAATCCATCATCGTTCTCTTTCTTCAAATCCAGTAATCGCCTCCATACCATCTGACTTCGGTTCTGGAACTTCCACCGCGTACACAGTTGTCAAAGTGGTATCGACACTGACAGAGAGTATGCCTTATGTCGACTCCGGTCTCCTTGACAACCCATCGTTTACATTTTTCACACCGGTCAGTGTTTTTACCTTTCAAAGGAGTTCGTGTTTCATATCAAAATATCATGTTTCGAAATTCATTTTCATATTCTAAATAGAATATTATTCAACTGGGATATTCCCATTTACGCTCAACATCTTGAACTAATTCCAACTTATAAAATTTGAATATCCAATTAATTAACAATATATTTAAATAGTTTAAAGGTATAATTGAAATAATTTGAAATAATAGTTTGTAATAAAAGTAGAGTTTGACAAAATAATTAAAACATTAAAATAATTCATAAAATAAATAATTAATAATTATAAAGTATTTTATTTAAATAATTTATACAATAAATAGTTATAAGGAAATTTAATTTATTAACAAAATAGTTTTGAAAGATAGTTTTGACATACTATAGTTGGAATTAGCATCGTTTCGCCCAGATTTCGTTTACACTTGCAGTTGTATTTCAACTTCAAGTAAATCAATTCGAATTCACAATCCCGATCGACTTTATTTCAAATATACATTCATTTCAAATTTTGCCAATTCCAAATCAGATGGTTATTTTTAACCCGAGTGCCCAATTCAACGATCTTAATTCATAACAAATAAACCAAATCCGATTTCGATTATTTCAATTTATTCAAATTCCCACTTCGATATTTATTTTAAATTCAATACGTTGAATCCCGAAGCAACATTCAATTTCAAATCATGCTCCCATTTCGAATATTCAATTTATAACAAACTTTGAATTTTTCAATTCAATTTCATCGTTTCAAGATTTTAAATTTCAACAAATGTCGAGTTTACAATTCACCTTTTATTCAAATCAAGGCTGATTTAAAGTAAATTTCAAATCAGACACACAGTTCAATCTCAATACATTCGATAAAATCATTTTCACTTATATTTAACCTTAATTACAACCCAAAATTATTTTCCCCTTTTTATTTGCATTTCAAATTTCAAATTCAAAGGAAATAAATTATAAAACATTTCTTATTGTCGTTAAACAATGAATTTCAAAATTCATGGTTAAACAAATATATTTAACCAACCGGTGTCCGTATATAATTTGCTATCCTATGGCCAAGTGATTTAAATTTAATTTCTCGATATTCGGGATGGATCTATCATTTCAATCCAAATCGGGGTCACAGAGATTTATCATTTCACTCTGTGTTCTTAATTCATTTTATCGATAAATCCCGGGTTCATTCGATGCCCGTAACATCAAGGGTAAATTGGGATTTATCGTCACATGGGCACACCACATCATATACTGAATGACAGAACAATTCAAACAATACACCTTCAGTAATCAAGTAAACAGACGCATCCATCACAAACATTCATTCGAACAGTAAATCTAATCACATACTGGTTGACAGGTGTCGGAGTTTTCAAATTTGAAATTTAAATTAAATTTAAATAACCAATTATCGATTATTATTGCATGTAACACACTGGCATATCAATTTCAAGCAATCATTCACCAAATCAAACACAACCATGTAAACAATTTATTCCATACATTAATTCGATAAATATGGGATAAATTTAGTCTTACGTGAGTGAAGAAACACTCACCTTCGGGTTACAATTCGAACGGACGTCCAGAAAAGGCCCAAAATTGACAGTCTCAGATCGCAACCAAACCAGTGCCAAAACGTCCGCAACTCCGCCACGATCCCAACGCAACAAACCGCGTCCAATTTCGAGTTCATATGCAAGAGTTATCAGTGTTTTACTAGATTGAAGATTTAAATATATAAATTAATAAATAAATTTTCCTCACCAACCAATTGATGCCACGTCAGCACCCTGGATGTCCTCTTCCCGCTCGTTCTTCTTCTCGACTACAGTAATCCGGCCGTGAATGAACCCAATCGAACCCGAACTTTGACCGTGAACTGCTCCTCCCTCCGACCGAATTAGCTCCGCCGGCCACCTCCAATCGAAAGCTCAGACCGAGGCGCATCTCCCCGTACCAGTGGCCGGACCTCCGGTGGTCCCCTCTCCCGGCGGCAGCATGAGCAACGAACGGGTTTTCAACCCTTTGACAACGAAATTCCGGCGAATCACTACACTAGAAATCAAACGGACACCATCATCGCACTCCTATCGACGATCTCTACAAAACCCATAAGCCAATTTCTTCGATTGAAGCCTGGATCGAAAATTCCCAAATTGACCTCGTGAAATCCGAGAATAACCACCTTTGACCGCGATTTCCGGCCAGCTCCTCCGCTGCATGTCAAAACTGATTGTAGATCTGGACTCTACTCGCCGAGATCTTCGATTTGATATATAATTCGATGGGTTTTGAGAAGATTTTATTTTTGAGGTTAATTTTGTTTTTAAATTAAAAATTAAATCTAATTTCAGCCATGGAAAAGAGGGTTTGGTGGAGGGAAGAGGAAATGAGCTGATGTGGTGCTTGTGGGCTCAATATATATATAAATATAAGGTCCAAACTGATAAATACACACATCGTTACCGTATATCAAATTTTAACGTACATTTCACATTACCGGGCCCACATACTAATTCTGAAAAATCCGGAAAAATTATTTTTGGTTATGATTTGACGATACGATTCTAATGAAACTAATTTCGTCGGATTCTGAGCCCGTTTGAAAATTGGCCTTTTTCGGGTCGATCCAATTTAACTATCAACTGGTAAAACGCGTTTTCACTTGTCACGCTCACAGATTAATTCGAAAAATTCCGAAAATTGAAACCTAGCAATAATCCGACATTCCGGATCCAACAGAGGTGGTTTCGTCGAAAACAGAGGTCGTTTGAAAAATGGCTATTTTACAGGCCTTTATATATATTCTATAGCGACTATTCTGAATATTCATTTGACCATATCTTTTGATTTAAATTATGGAATTTCGATTTTTCGGATTCGTTGGAAAGGTATTATCAAACAGATTCAAATATTTCTTGTTTCGCTAAAATCCAATTTATTTTGAATCCTGTGCAGTCGATTGAACTTTGAAATCAAATTTCCAAACTGCAGGGCTATATAAATAATTATATAAATTCCATAGCGACCTCTTGAAATTTTGATTTACTCATAACTCGCAATTTATCCGGCGAAATTTCAATTTTTCACATTCGTTGGGAAGATATCGTCAAACAGAGTTATCTTTTCCTGGGTCGTCCCAATTTCGATTTAAAACGAATACTATACATTCAATTGAAATTTAAAAATTGAATTTTCAAACTACCGCGCCATTTCAGGCTCGTTATATAATAAAATAAATTTATTCGTTTTTACTTCGATTTTAATAATTTTTCCGTCGTTATTAATTAAAATAAATTACTTTAAATATTCAAATTCTATAAATTGACTAAAATGGCATTTTCAAATTGGTTCGGAATTTCAGGTCGTTACAAATTACTACTTAGTTTTATTAACTAAGATTTACCACTTAGTTTCCAGAATCTTTGTTTTCTTAACTAAGGTTTACTTAGTTCTCTTTCCCGTCAATTTGGATTGGTTAAGTGTCATAGTCAATTCAAGCTAACTTAACCCACCTCATTTACCCTATTAAACTGGTTAAGTGTTGTCAGTAACTCATGTTGACTTAACCCTACCACAAACCAAGTTATACTGGTTAAGTATTTATTACTTAACCCTACCCATTCACCCCGTGTTGGTTAAGTGTTCCTTTTTAACTTAACCTTGCCCGTCTGTTTTAACTAACTTGTTATTATTAATGGTTAAGTATTATCCCTTCATGTTTTTTAGACTTAACCCCATTCCTTTATCACACCCTGATGGTTAAGTGTTCAAGTTTACTTAACCCTACGGTCTAGCCCAGCTAACATATCAAATTGGCTAAGTGTATTAGATTTTACTTAACCCCAGCCTCTGGTCTAGTTAACATGTTAATTTGGCTAAGTGTATTAACTTTACTTAACCCCACCTTCTAGTCTAGTTCACATGTTAATTTGGCTAAGTATTTCTCAGTTACTTACCCCTACAAATCTTGTCTTGTTACCATGTTAAGTTGGTTAAGTGTCCCCATGGACTTAGCCCTCCCATTCTAGCTTAACTGTGTTAGGTTAGTTAAGTGTTCGTATGGACTTAACCCTCCCATTCTAGCTTAACTACATTAAGTGTCTACATGCACCTAACCCCACCCACCGGTCTGGTTAAATTGGTTAAGCGTCTTAGTTAACTTAACCCTACCCTTCTTGTTCTATCTTTAACTAAATAAATTAAAGCCACGACCACTCACATTAGACAGATATTGTTGCGAATACTGGATGTGCCGGTTGGTTCCGGGCAGGTTTACATCGCAACTCAGTCTAACCTCGGGTTAGGCATATTCGTGTTTTCTAGTTCAAAGGGTTTTGACTAATTTTCAAATCAGGTTTTGAAAGTAACCATCCCGTCCGTCAGATCAGTTAGGGATAGCCAGGGAGAGCAGGAAACTTGTATTTTCCAAACCCAAGCCTAGACACTATCCTCTCTGTCACCCTAGAACTTTCTGGTGTACCATTAAAAGAGATGTCGTTAATAAACCTTTAGTTTGTCTAAATTTACCTTTTCTCATTTAGGACAAATCCTGTAAGTAAATTATTCCTAATTTACTTATTTCCTAATTTCTCTTTTAATGTAAATTGTCAACATTTATTCTTATAGCCCATTTTCCCCTCTATAACATATTTATGCCTTTTGGTATGTAAACTATACCAATTAAGTGTCACTAACCATGATTTTGCTAAACCTGACGGTTATTCCCAATTATGGCCAATTTCACTTTTATGCCAATATACTTACCGTGCCAAATTAGCTAATCCGATTCCGATTCAACATTCTAATTCACGTCAAACTAGACTTATTACTCTAGTTCTCTATTCATGTAAATGCTAGATTTACACGTCAATACTAGATTCAAATTACACATCTTATAATTTATGTCAAATTTATCCAATTTGCATTTCTATGAACATGCCATAATACATGTTCCTAATTTATGCCAAATTCCAAGTTTTACAACTATGTTTTAGTACATTTCACATTATGCCCACAAATCGTATTCCCACCGTTCGTATAATTGCGATTCAATCTAGATTATGGATAAATCTAGACTCGTAGAAATTAGGGAATGAACCAAAGATGCTATGAAAAAGGATGGACATAATAACTGGCATAAAAGGTTTGAATAACGATGTAGGTTCAAGAACATGGGTAGACCTAACTTAATAGGTAAATTCCCAAGGTCTAAAACCAAGGATAGACAGAATAGAGACGCGGGTTCAAGAACATGGGTAGACCTAACTTAATAGGTGAATTTCCATGGTCTAAAACCAAAGAAAACCAAGGACAGGCAGAATAAATAATCGGGTTTAGACCCAATCTCATAATCACAGAACTTAAGCAACACTTTCCTAGTCATGAATCATAGGTGTTTAATCACAGATGTCCTTGTTATGTCATAGGCAATAGTGTATGTTTTCTAATCAAAGGCATAGGTTTAGTCAAGGAAATAATCCTCATAGTCATAGTCACAGTCATAGGCAATGTTCATAGTCATAGGCAATGTCCATAGTCATAGGCAAATTGTTCATAGTCATAGGTAATGTCCATAGTCATAGTCTTATCGGTCATCGAATCATAACAGTTCTTAATTAAGTCCAAGGACATAGGCACAGATTCGAATAGAAAGATTTGGCATATTCTTTTATTCCTTTAATTCATGTCACAAACAGAGAGAAACGTTCAAATCTAAAAAGTAACTGACTTACAGAAATTTAGATTAGAAAAGAAAGATGGTGTTGCTATGATTCGTGCGACGTTGCTCGAAACCGTTTGAGCTAGCCTTTGATTCTTCACTTGAAATCCTAGCCTGACTTGAACCTTTTCTTGAAAGTCTTTTAGCAGCATCTCCTCGTCTTGATTTATTTTATATATATTATTCTATTTACTATTTAATTAAGAGGAGGAGAAGAAGCCATGTTCGCCAATAATCTTTGCAGCATAAGGGTAGAAAAGAATTGTGAATAGAGAAGAAGACTAGGGCTGTTTATATAGTGTTAGGCGGACGAACCTAGGAAGAAAACGTGACTAAATACATCAGAACGAATTAGGTGCAGAAAGCTGAAAAACCGGGGGGGGGGGGGGGAGGGGGGTCGACCCGCAGGTCGACTACCCAGTCGACCTGGGTGACCCAGGTCGAATACCCAGTCGACCTGGGTGCCTTGGGCGGGAAAATTCCCGCCCAGCCCGATCTGGGTCCGATTTGAATTTTGAACTTGACCTGTTTTGAATTTTGAACTTCGCTGAATCTTCCGGAGGCCATATCTCCCTCATACGGACTCCGATTTACGCAAACTCAGACTCGTTTTCATGCAGAATTCTGAGACGAACGCAATGGCGTAGCCCGTTTCCCTTGATTTTGATTTTAACTTTTAATTCTGCCTTGATTTGTGAATCTTAGCGTTACAGAATCACGGGGTGTTACAATACGAAGCAACTTCGAAGGAAGACGGTGAAATTGGTTAAGGTCCAGTGGGGCGATAACGAGAATGACTATACTTGGGAAACCGAGGAAAGCATAAGGAAGTCATATCCAGAACTATTTGCCTGTTAAGATTTTAAACCACGATATTGTTCTTCCTTTGTTAGTAAACTGCATGCTAGGATAAGCTTGTTGTGTTATTGTGTATGTTTGATTATTATAAATGGCTGATAGACATGCGGGACACCATTGTATGTTTTGGTTAAGGATTTTCGGGGGCGAAATTTCTTAAGGGGGAGAGTGTAACGACCCACATTCTACTTGCGGAGGATCGTAGAATATTTATTTATGTACGAAGTCGTATGGTCGTGTAACTTCGGGGAATAACTATTAGGGTCATTTCCCATGTTCACGATTTTTGCCGATTTTAAATGACCGTTTTGCCCCTGGCGAATCTTGTTTCGTCTATAACTTTTGATTGGTAAAGAGTTTTGTCCTGAAACCACTTCCATTGGATATGGATGATGGTTTACCTTTCCATAAAGTGGTCACATTAATCAAACGGACTTACCGTTTGGGAGATATGGCTGAAATAAGGTTTGTAAGATGGAAAACAACATAATTGGGCTTAACCGGGTGATTAGCAGCTAAGCCCATAACCCATTTCGAGGTTAGGGTTATGGGAGGGCTGAAACGGTTTGAAGAAACATTCCTTTTCACTTTTTCAGCCGCCACAAACATTTCTTTAACCCTAGTAATGACCTTCATCCTCCAAATCTCATTATAATCGCTTCTTAATCGCTAATTAACCAAAACTACATCAAATCAAGAGAAATTAGCATCAAATCAGAGATAGAGCTGCTGCTATACATTGGTTCATGCCATATCAGTCATAGTTTCAGATCTAAGATTCATTTGTGGCTAAGGTGAGTGATTTGCATTTTTATTCACTAATTACAGCTAACTAGGGGTGATTAGTGATAATTAGCGAAATTATGCATCATAAAAATCTAGAAAAATATGTGAAAATTCTAAAATATTATTTTATGCCTCTGTTGAAAATTTGGGTTAATTTGGTTTAAGTTTGCTAACCCTATATTTAAAATATGGTTATTGGGATTAAGGGGAAAATCATGGTTTTGGGTACATTTGATTCGAAATAACTTATATGATTGATGTTTGTGATTGATTATACATGTTATTACTGCTGTTTGGTATGATTTGAGATTGCATAGGAAAGTTAGAATGGTCGAAAACGCCATTATGTGGCGTAAATAGCTTGTTGTACGAAGTGCAGGAAATGGGACCAGACCAGATCGCCCCATCCCCACTCGTGGAGCATGTATCACGAATTGCGTTCTACGAACCGTGATCTGTTGCCACGAGCCGACTCGCTTTCTCAAACAAAAGGGGCTCGACCCCGAACCGTAACTGCTCACCATGACCGATCCGAATGGAGGACCCACGAACCGGTACGTCACCCACGAACCGACCCAGTGCATCACCCACGAACCAAACCGATGAGGCACCACGAACCGGAGAAGGACCACGAGCCAGATTAGTACGAGGCACCACAACCCGAACCGCTTCAGGGAGCACGAACCGAACTGGAGAAGATCAAAACCCGAGGCGCAAAGGAAGCCCAAATGGGAGGTTATTACTCAGGATCCAGTTGGGATCAAACGAGTTAACTTCTAGAGTTGGGCTTTGCTGCGGGATGCGTGCAAAGGGGTTATTAATACCTATAACTTTGGTTCACCATTGAAGAGCGGGGGCATGTAGACGACCCAAAGCTAGGGAAGTGTGGACTGGTTGGCCCTTAACCTAGAGCCAGAGATGTGTGGACTGGGTAGGGTTATTGACTATAGACCAGGGAAGTTTGGTCATAGCAATAGTTGTATGGAGTTGTCGTCATGGCCCCTATAGATTTGGTGATCAAAGCGGTGGATATCATATACTTTACACACTGAGTGAGAGACATGAGGATGATTGCTATGTTTGATGTTTGCTATCACCATGACACGCACACCCCTATTTTTACACTATATGTTAGTGTTACCTTAGAGTATTGTACATCTTGTTGTGCTAACTCTTTGGTTACAGGTCCAGGTATGATTATTAATACTTGCTATTGTTTTAGTTTGCTACTATCGCTCATACAGAACTTTTGTTTGACCCAGAGTTTTATGTCTCTTTTTATCACTCTGGGTGCTCCTAAACAAGCATACTAGAGACAGGTCAGGTGGTTATGCACAAGTAGCTGTCCGAAGACGAGCAAGAGGCTTCCACGTACTATTTACATATGTTCTCCCTGTATTGTTGTTGGTCACTGCTTTGGGCATTAGTAGTGTACCTCTTTTATTTCCTTTCTGAGACGGTATTTTAAAGTTGTAATAATGGCTTGGATCATAAGATGTATTTTGGATTCCGCTATTATGATGGTTTAGTTTTCAGCTTATGCACTGTTTCGCCTATTTTATGTCATGTATGTTATTATTATATTTTATTCCATGCGCTGTGAGATATACTACAGGTTCTTTGGTGATTCATAGTTTCAAAACCCTTTTTCCTTCACGACCATCACATGCTAATTGGGCATTGGTACAACGCATTTCGAGGAAATGTCGGCTAGTTCGGGGCGGGCCATCACATGAGATTTCATGGAGTACCTAAAGGTATTGTGAGTGATCGAGATCCATTATTTACTAGTGGGTTTTGGAAGAGCTTAAAAGAGGCCTTAGGGTCAGATTTACATCTCAGTACCATGTACCATCCTCAAACCGACAGTCAAACGGAGAGGGTGAATCGTGTATTAGAGGATCTCTTGAGAGCTTATATATTAGATTGTTGGGGGGGGGGAGGGTCATGGGATGACCATTTTCATCTGGTTGAGTTCGCGTATAATAATAGTTATCAGTCCATTATTGGTATGACTCCATTTGAAGCTTTGTATGAAAGACCGTGCCACTCACCATCGTGTTGGTTGGAAATCGGTGAGAAATTTGTGCTTGGGCCAGATGTAATAAGAGAAACTTCAGATAAGATCAAGGTTATTCAACAGCGAATGAAGGCTGCCCAAGATAGGCAGAAGAGCTATGCTGATAAATGACGAAGAGATTTGAAATTCTCTGTTGACGACTTAGTATTCATCAAGAGTGTGATTCGTCTTAGTAGGAGAGGTAAGTTAGCACCAAAGTTTATTGGTCTGTTTCCAGTTCTTGAGTAAGTTGGGAATTTAGTGTATAAAGTTGGATTACCTGGCAAGATGGTGGGAGTGCACAACGTATTTCATATATCCCAGTTAAGGAAGTTCGTGCACGATTCTTATGTAACTATTTCACCAGATCAGTTGGATGATATCGAAGAAGAATCCAAGACGGTTGAAAGCCGTAGAATGAATAGTATTGTCGGACACGATACAAAACAACTTCGAAGGAAGACGATGAAATTGGTTAAGGTCCAATATGGTGATAATGAGAATGACTGTACTTAGGAAACCGAGGTGAGCATAAGGAAGTCATATCCAGAGCTCTTTACCTGGTAAGATTTTAATCGCGATATAGTTATTCCCCTTGTTAGTAAACCGCAAGCTAGGACAGGCTTGTTGTGTTTATTATATATGTTTGATTGTTTGTAAATGGTTGATAGGCATGCAAGACAATATCGTATGTTTTCTTGGTCAAGGAATTTCGGGGGCGTAATTGCTTAAGGGGGAGAGTATAACGACCCGTATTCTACGTATTGGAGGATCGTATAATATTTAGTTTATTTTCATATGAAGTCATATGGTCGTGTAACTTTGGGAAACGACTATTGGGGTCATTTCCCACATTCACGATTTTTGCTGGATTTTAAAATGACCATTTTACCCTTGGTGAATCTTGTTTCACCTATAACTTTTGATTGGTAAGGATTTTTGATTTGAAACCACCTCCATTGGATTTAGATGTTGGTTTCTCATTCCGTAAAGTGGTCACATTAATTAAACGGACTTACCGTCTGGGAGATATGGCTGAAATAAGATTTGAAGATGGAAAAACTGCCTAATCGGACTTAATTAAGTGATTAGCAGCTAGGCCCATAACCAATTTGGGATGAGGGTTATGGAAGGGCTGAAAGGAGTTGGAGAATCATCTCCTTTTATTTTTGTAGCCGCCACAAAACTTTCTCAAACCCTAATCATGGCTTCCATCTTCCAAAACTCTCTCTAATCACTCCCTAATCACAAATTAATCAAATCTACATCAAATCAAGCAGGATTAAGACCAAATTTGAGGTAGAGCTGTTGCACTACATTGGAATCCGAGCCAAATTATTAAAAGTTCCGGATCTATCATTTATTATTGGATAAGGTGAGTGATTAGCATGTTTATTCACTAATTATGGCTAATTAGGGGTGATTAGCCATAATTAGTGAAATAATGACTCATAAAAAAATGGAACAAATATGTAAAAATTCTAGAATCATATTTTATGTCACATATATGAATTTGGGTTGATTTGGGTTAAGTTTGCTAATCCCGAAATTTAGTGGATTAAGGGGAAAATCTTGGGTTTGGGTATGTTTGACCTAAAACAGTTTATGTAATTGATGTTTTGATCTTTTTGATTAAACCTATATGTTGTTACTATTGTTTGGGATGTTTTATGACTGTTTAGTAAAGATATAATGGTTAAAAATGCCATCGTATGGAGAGAATGGATGAAACAAGCTTACTGGAGGGACCGGGTTCGGTTTGACCAAGGCGGATCGGATCGGTAGCCGAACCGAACCGGGCTGGGAGTCCGAAGGGAATGAACCGAACTGGAACTTAAGCGTAAGGAAGTATGGCAACAAGGAAGGCCACTTGCATAGGGTTGGAGCTGGAGTAGGGATCGTATCAGACTAGAGTAGAGCAGGCTGAAGCATTAGATCAGATGAGAGGAGCTAGCTGGAGTAGGGATCAGATTGAAGTAGAGTAGAGCACGCTGAATCATCGGATCGGATGAGAGGAGCTAGAGCAACCAGATCGGATAGGATCAGTTCGACATAGCCGAACCGAACAAGGAGGACCGAACAGAACTGAATGGAGAACTTGAACACCATATATCCGACCCGATCTAGAGAACCGAACTGAACCGGATTTGAGCTTCTACCACTACCACACGACGACGATCGTGAACTCTTATAAAGGCCAACTCCAATTCAACAAAAACCCAAGATGCAAAGGAAATCCAAGTGGGGAGTTATCGCTCAGAATCCAGATGGGAACCAACAAGTTAACTTCTAGAGTTGGGCTTTGTGCAGGACATGTGCAAAGGAGTTATCGATATCTATAACTTTGATTCACTATTGAGAGAAGGGGCATGTAGATGAACCAGAGCCAGGGCGGTGTGGACTAGTTGGCCTGTACCCCAGAGCCATGGCGGTGTGGACTGGGTAGGGTTATTGATTATAGACCAGGGCAGTGTGGTCATAGCAATAGTTGTATGTAGTCCAGAGTGGTGTGGACCCATCATAGCCCCAATGAATTTGGTGATCAAAGCGGTGGATATCGTATGCTTTACGCACCGAGTGAGAGATGTGAGGATGATTGCTATGTTTGATGTTCGCTATCATCATGACATGCACACTTCCATTTTAAACTCTATGTTAGTGTTACCTTAGAGTATTGTACATCTTGTTGTGCTAACTCTTTGGTTGCAGGTCCAGGTAGGTATGATTATTTATACCTGTTATTGCTTTATTTTGACATATAGAATTATTATCTCTCACACCAGACTTTCGTCTGACCCAGAGTTTTATGTCTCTTCTTATTACTCTGGGTGCTCATAAACGAGCAGATTAGAGGCAGGTTAGGTGATTATGCACGAGTAGCTGTTTGGAGACGAGCAGGAGGCTTCCATGTACTTTATACATATTCTCCCTATGTTGTTGCTGGTCACTACTTTAGGCATTAGTAGTGTACCTCTTTTGTTTCTTTTGAGAGATAGTATTTTAAACTTGTAATAATTGGATATGAAGCTGTATTTTGGATTCCGCTACTCTGATGGATATGGTTCAGTTTTCAGCTTATGTATTGTCTCACCGGTTTTGTATCAAGATATGTTATTATTATATTATTCCATGCGCTGTGAGATATACTATAGGTCTTTTGGTAATTCATCTTTTTAACCCTTTTTACGATCGCCCCGTGCTAGTCGGGCATTGGCACAACGCATTTCAGGGAAATTTTTGATGGTACGGGGCGGCCATCACAAGTCGTTAAAGAGATGGGTTGCATGGATTCAGGTCGTAGAAATCAGGTCAATGTGGTAGGCTTGAGTCAGGTCATGGCTCCTGGTCAGGTCGACCTGAATTGGTGCATGGCGGTTGTACTGTAAGATGAAGAAGTTAGGTCGCTCATTGTTTGGTTGTTCGGATCTGGATGTGTGGACATGCATGGGTCACCGCTCTTAGGTACTCGGGTCGACCGAATCGTTGGGCATGAGTGTTGAGGCGGGTTGTTGGGGATGCGGGACGACCCGATGGAGTCAGGTCGTATGGAACGACCTGGGCTATTATAGCGATTGTGAAGCACTGTAGAATGGATTCTAAAGAGTTATAAAATGTGAGTGCTTGATGATGAGCTGTAACTACGTATATGGAACCACAACATTTTGGAAACGCTATGGAAGGTTATTAACGACAAAGGCTAAAGTGCTGTGGATTAAACATCGACCAAAGGATGTGTATTTTTGGTTTGATGATTAATGTGACTTCAAAGTAAATTCAAGTAGGAAGTTTCGAAGTATTGTGAGGTATTCGCTGATCGATGAAATGCAACGAATGTGAAGAGGACTCAAGGTGGTGAGTTCGTGGATGATGGTTGCTCGAGAGGTGGCTTGATCTTATGAATAGTCATTAGGTTGGATGGTTAAAGATATTGAAGGCCAAGAGATTATTATTGTTGTTGGTTCTAGCAGACTCAATGCAAGGGTACAATGGGGGCACCCAAAGACTAGAAGTGGTTGGTCGAGTTCCCTGGGAAGTCATGATAGGCCTAGAGATACTAGTCACGATGGCGTATGGAGTTTTGCTAGAATCGGGGTTTATCATTGGCCTTTGACGGATAGCAAGGCGGCCGGTCATACGATTAATGACGGTTTTTGGCGGTTATAGCTAGGGTTATGGATGATGATTGTTTTGCTTGTATCGTCTTGTGTAGATTATCCCACGTCGAAGGAGATATCTCTTGGGTGTTTGTCTGATGTTGGTTTAGGCCTTCGGGGCTTGTGCTTGGGGGATGTCGATATCGATTAGGATGGTCTACACTTGATAACTGATTGCCATGAATGTACTGTTGTATTCGAAATGCTTGTTGTAAAGGCTATACCTGTTGGATTTGGGGAAGACAGGTTGAGTTCTTCCCTGATGTGTTGGTAGGTTAGTTGATTAATCTGCCTATTCTCATATACTTTATTGATGATATTAGATAGTTGTTTTATCGCTCATTAGGAATGTTGTCCGATTCAAGGTTTTATGTTTCCCTCTTATTACCTTGGGTTTTTCATCCATGTGTTGGGTAGGAAGACTTAGTAGCAGGTGATAAGTGATAAATCTTGGTAAGACGATGCTGCTGTGCGATGACAAGCAGGAGGCTGGCGTATTATTTTTTACTATCTAGTTTTGTTGTTTCCGTTGTTTGATGTTTTCTCTAAGTGCTATAGTGAGGCCTTTATACAAAATTTGATGATGTAATCCAATGATGTTATGGAAGTATAAAATTCTATGCAATTATATATGTTCTATTATATTTTATCCTTACGCTGTGAGTTATACAATAGGTTCCGCTTAGATTATCTTACCCTAATGATCGTCCACAGCTGCCTGGCACACCTATCAGCGCATCATTTCCCTTGTTTAAGTGTAGGAGTTGTGGGCGGTCGTCACATTTGGTATCAGAGCAAGGTTATTGATTTTATCCAAAGTTCGAGGACGTAATTACAGATGAGAGATGTATTTGTAAATTTATGATGGATGTATACTATATATTAGTTTATAGTATGATAGCGTTTGAACTCCATTTGTAGTTTTTCTCATGCATGGACTAATCATTATATATTACAAATTTAGAATGAGCCGTCGACCATTGAGACACGCTGCTAGGGAGGAGACTGTTCCTATAGTGGGTAACGGCGGTATACCAGACTACCCAGCTATGTTCTTGGCTATGATGGCAGCGATCATGAGGAGGGTATCCGCTCAAGAGTCACTCGTGGTAGATGTAGGAGTTCAAGTGCAGATTCCTAGAGTTATGGACTTCGCAAAGCTGTGCAAAGACTTCACCACTCTAGGAGGGAAGCAGTTTAAAGGGACGGAGCCGATTGAAGAAATGCAAGGGTGGATTGATACTTGCATTAGGATCTTTAGAGACTTGGGAATTGATGACGCAACTAAGAGGAAGCTTGCATCGAGACAACTACAGGGGTAGAGCTATGGATTGGTGGAACTCTGTCACTCTAGTGACTTCGGAAGATGAGATTTCATGGGAGCAATTCCAAGTCAAGTTTGAGACGAAGTTTATTTCTACCCTGTAGAAGTCTATTCTATTTAAGAGGTTTGTCGAGATTAAGCAGAATGGTTGACCAGTGCTTGAGTATGTTTCGGACTTCGAAGCTTTGTTGAAGTATGCTCGTTCATATGTTGAGACTCCTTATCAGAAGAACGAGAAGTTTGTCATGGGCTTAGACAAATACCTTGAGAATCATCTAGATGACAATTATGAGAAGATGGTCGATAAAGCTTTGAGGCATGAAAGTCTGTTTCCCAAGGAAGAGACTGTTGTTGCAGCTAAGGAAGAACCAAAACCACAGCAAGGTGGTAATAACAAAAAGAGAAAGCAACAATAGTAGGAAGGAAAGGACGGTCAGAAAAAGCAGAAAGGCGAAGTGATTTGCTATAACTATGAGCAAAAGGGTCATCTTTCCAAGGATTTCTAGAATCCAAAGGTTGAAAGAAAGTGTCACAACTGTGGAAAGCTTGGGCAACTCAAGAAGGATTGTCCAGAACCAACTAAGGGAAGGTAGGTTGTAAAGGCGTATACTTTGGAAGCTGTGCCATCGTCTTTAAGGGCTCCTACTACCGAGGAGAAAGAAAGGGTGTCGCCGCCCAAGGTACTCTTTCAATTAGAGGTGTTTCAGTTCGAGTCTAGTTTGTGTAACGAACTAGTAATTTCGATATTTTGGAATACAAAGATTCATTTATTCACGTTTATTTAGTCAAAGACAATTACCGAATCATTAAAAATAATGTTATCGGAAATGCGCAGTACTGACACCGTTTGATACCTACGTCAGTCTGTATTCTTGGATATGTTAGTATGTACACAATTAGTATTCCAATTTTCTTTTTCTTTTTTCAAAGAAGCGCAAAAACATAGAAAGTTGGTTATGTACACATTGTTTCGCTTCTCATATATACTCTCTTATTGTATGTTAACATGCATTCAGATTTGTGTGTGTGTATATATATTTATCTTACTAATGAGAAAATTTATTTAATTTAGAAATTCAATTAAATTTGAAGATTATGAACATTTGTAAACCATTCTCTATTAATTTGGACATCTTTCCAAACTTGTGAAATGCGGTGCCACATTTAGCTCTCTTCTTTTGGACCGAATATCCTTCTTCTACAACCTTTTCCCTGTAAATGAAAATAAAACAAATACAAGCATTTATTTAAAAAATCGATCAGGAAATAGGTTGAGATCCGTTCATGGCCGCCACAACTCTGCTCCAGCCTCCCTCTCGACGTTGCCTCGAACCACTGCCTGGCCACTAACGGCTTGCGATGCCCTCCAACCTCGACTGCGAATTTACAGTCACCATAAATCGAAGCCACAAATCCCCAAAATAAAAACCGCAACCACAGCGTGGGCCACCCCACCTGAGGCGCACCGCTAGTCAGCCTCACTTTCCTCTCAAACTACTATCCTTCATGCGTTCAGCTGAAACCCGTAAATTACCTAAACCTTACACATCATTCAAGACGGCGAAACCTCCATCGTGAGCACCGCACCTCCAAGAGCCACCTCCGACCTCTCTCTCCTATTCCGCTGGCACGCCACCACCTGCGGCCCTCGTTTTCACCTTAGTGATAGTTTGGGAAACATTTCCCCATTCCTAGCCAAATCAAGGATAGTAGAACAAAACAAATGTATTTCCCTCTTCGAAGTCCACCCGCCCTTTACTTGAAGTTCATGCTCTTCGCTACTCGCTACACATCGACCACCCATCGAGTCTGGCTACTCTCTGATTTGTTGCAAAATGGCGTCCAGGGAAGCATGCACTCCAAGTGCCGGGCAAAATGTCTGCAAGGCTGCCTAGTTGGTTAAGGCATTTACCGCGCTGAGTCTAGTTTGCGCTTGAAAAAAGGATGGAGCCAGGCTTGGTATCAAATCTTGTTGCTATATTCATTCATTCTCATAAATCTCAACATCTTAAGGATCAAGAAAGGTGAGTTTGCTCACTCACGACTAGCTTTTCATTAAGTGAATTAAAGACTAGAAATGTTGCATGAAATGCTAGGTTACTCCAGAATTATTTGCTATGTGATTTATGCACACGTGACACACACACTATCCCATTATATGACATGTTTGGATGCGTTGAGTGATATGTTATATTTTGTAATGCTTTCACCTTGCAAGTTCCCTCTAGATTTAGAAATATTTTCGACGGGTTGAAATGATACACACCCAAATAATTGTATAATTTTGAGAAATAATTTTGAATTGATTTGGGATGCGGGTTGAAACTATATATACCCGAGATTCGAATTTTCCCTTTTAAAATGGATTGAAATGATACATATCTGCATCACTTGACCATAGGGTAGAAAATTATATACGGACGCCTTGGTCAATAAAAAACCCAATTTCTAAAATGTTATAAGTACGTATCTATTTTAATAAATAGATTTTGGAACATAAATTTTGTGTGAAGAAAATTTAAAAGAATTTTTCTTGAATTAAATCTTAAGTAAACTTATTTTAAATAAAAGGATGTTTAAAAATTTTTGTGTAAAAATTTAAATGACTTAACAAGATATTAATAAAATCTGATTTGTAAAGTGGTACAAAAGTCTTTCTATTTTGTGCTACTTAAAGTATTTAATTCAATATAATATTTTTAGTAAAGGATTTGATTTAAAAGTTAACAAATTTACTGTGATATAAATACTTAATTTAAATAGATTGTATAAATTTAACTTGGAAGCAATTAAATGTAATATCTTCTTTTTGCATAAAGAATGTTCGAAAGAAATTTCTTAGATTAACTTAAATTTGGTAAAGTTTAAGTAAAAATTTTCTTAATGAAAAGTGTTTGAAATCTATTTGTAAAGATTTATATTTTCTTTTTAAGTTAAGATTGAGTTAAACAAGATTACTGAATTATAGATTTCATGCTAATTTAAGGTGTTTGATTCAATATAGATTTGTTAATAAATGGATTTGCTTTAAAGGTTTAACAAAAATATTACATTGATATTAAGATTTGATTTAATAATTATTATGAGTTTAAGTTAAGAAAAGAATTGAATGTAAATGGGATTTCTTAGTTTGATCCAAAGGGAACGGAAATAATATGTTACTTAAAGAAGTTTGACATGAGATTATGAATGGAAAATAGCAAGTTTGGGATTCCTATCTAAATAATGACTTATCAAAAAATGTTGAAGTTGTTTTGAAGTTAATAAACTCAAAATCGAAGTTGAAGCTAACTTGGAAATAATGGTATGAGAATGTTTCCAGTTAGAGGAATAATTTAAGTTGAACTAGTAAATGAGAAATTGATTTGAATATGAAATATGAAGGGTTAGAAGTCTGACTTTCGAATATGGATTCAGATCGGACTGGCTTGATTTTTTTTTAGAATCAAACTGTATTTTCTTAAGACAAATCTTCGTTATTTCTTAGTTTTCCACAAACGATTTTTAACTAATAACTAAAAATTATTTTACCAATAATGATTTATGTAATTTTATAACTATTTATATATATGTACTATTATTTTAAGTTTAATATACATAGATACGCTATTTTTAAATTTAATATATATATATAAACATTATTTTCAAATTTTATTATATATACTCTTTTAGAATTTTACTATTCAAAGTTTATTTTATAAATTCAAATAAATTCCATGTCTATTCCAGAGCCAATGAATCTGGAGTGATTAAACCGAAGATTTTAAGTCTAAACTCGAATCGTTTTGACAAGGATATTTGCGAATATAAAATTTGAGATTCCCACTGAACTAATGATGTATCATTTTAAATAATCGATATTAAGTCAATACTTGGAATAAATCAATTTGCGATACTCGAAATGTGATTTCAAATTTAATGACCACAGTGTGATAAATATAAACGTTTGGTTGTTAAAGATACTGGAGTCGGTAGATGTCATACTCTTTGTCAATACCGATATCACTTTAACAATTGCGAGAGTTGGAGAATCCAAAACGAAGAAGAATGGGATGGAGGCGATTACTGGATTTGAAAAAAGAGAATGTTGATGGATTGACCTCCAGGTCATAATTAAAATGACTAAAACAGGTGCTATACCGTGAGTAAGTGTGGTCGCACCTCCGATAGGGCAAGCTTCTTCGATACCATCTCTATGACTGTTGTAATCGATTTGGGTGCACCCTTTGATTATGGAAGTGTGTTCCGAGGTGGGTGGTAGTTGCTACTATGCATTACCACTGGTCTGGGTATGCAAATGGTAGAATCCTACCCTGGGTATTCCTCGGTGCCTTGTCATATTTATCCTGATCGAGCCCCCTACGATTTTGATTTCACGTTGTCGTATCGCGTCGCATCTTTATCTACCGACATACTGGTGTTTTATATGCAATGTGTATGACGATGTCTGTAAACAGCATAAGGGTAAAAATGTAATCTTGCTTACGTTATTCTTATAATATTTACTTTACTGAATAGACATTATTATAATAACGTATTATACTTTATGTATTAGTTTCACGGATACTTAGAGGATGAAATCCCAGACATCCTCCAAGCTACCGATGCATTTTGTTAAACATTTCACTTGAGTTGATTCACTTATATGAGAATGTTAGTCCTGACTCGTGTATTTTATTTTGTTTTACTTTCCTAAATGCTCGGGTCAGCCTGAGTATTTCAGCTTTAGAGATTCACCTACTGGAGCTTAAGTATTTCTGGTGTCTAGGCATTTATCTTTGTATACTCAATTTATTCCATATTTTCCCATATTAGTAAGCCTCTATATTTAGTTTTCCGATGAATTTATATATTTTCTGTACTCTGGTTTCATGTATGAATTTAAAAGATTTTGTAGTATTATGAAAATTTTAACTTCAGATATGATATTATCTGTGTTTGTGATTTTTTGATGATTTATATTTCAACTTCATAAGCCATAACAATCTGTTGTTTTGAACACTTTAAGTTTGTTTAACAATCGAGATGGAGCGATCAAAAAGACAGGTCGTTACAATGTGCTATTAGAGCTTTGGTTAAACAAAGCTTAGCTTATGAGGTTGAATCACTCATTAAAGATAGGGTATTAATACATTAGAATGAGTGAAGTCATCTTAGAATCATACTTGAGAGAGTGTATTTTGAAGAATAAAAATATTTTAAATGATTTTAAGGGATTTAAAAAAAATAAAAAGTTTATATATGAAACAATTTGAAATTTTAGACTCGTTTTAAAAATATATTCTTGATTTAAATTCCATTCCTTTGAACTCATCCCTTCGGTTAGAATTTTTCCGAATCTATGCCTCGATCTTGCTTTATTCCTTCTTAGAAATTTAGAATTCGACGCTTTCTAAATCCTGAACCTTCTTTAATTTATTCGACCTATCCTTGACTAATATATTCAACTTGGTTCGTTCGTTTGTTCAGCTCCAAGCTTATATTCCGCCTTGTCTCGAATCGAATCAACTAAGGCATGAGAATGTAATGTAAAACTTGAATAAAAAACTAAGCATTAAACACTCGATGTGATTTTTTAAAGTAAAATCGAAAATAAAATGGAAATGGGTTATATGTAAATTTATGGCACTATATTTAGAAAGTTTCAAGAATGTATGAACTTATAAAGTCATATTGAAGTAATTATATAAAAGTAAGACTTGTAAATTAAAATTCGAAAATAAAACAACTTGGTTAATTTCTAAAAGATAAGTATAATAGTTTGAAATTTTAAAATGCGTTAATTTAAATTGTTTTTTTAGTAAATTGTGAATCCTTGGAAAATTTGTTTTGATATGAATAGTGACTTGCAATTCATAAGGTAATCAAATACTAAAATTTAGATTATGGAAACAATTTGTTTGGGACCTAAAAATTGTATAAGAGAAATCCTACACAATATATGTTTTCAGGATAAAACATTTTGTGATTTTCCATTAAAAATGATAAGGTAGTATACAAATAACTAAACCATTGAAAGCAAAATTTGAAAATATTGGGAAAAAAAAATATTTTCCTTATTTAAAATCTTGCAACATGATATGTTTTGTCACATATTTATAAAATATGTATATGCATTTATGTTAAAGAGAAAAGTTTCAAGTATTATTCTTAACATTAAGAATGGACCATCAGGTACGTGGAGATTTTGGACATACGCCTAGCTAACATATGTACTAAATCTTTTGCGTACTAGATAAATATAGATTCACACTATAGTCACTTGAAAATGAATCTGTTGGTTGTTGCAATATCATCACTGTTTATTTTCTAGTTTCGAAAGTGGGGAAGGTGTATAATTCTAGATGAGACATCGAATTAATACTTAGAACCTTAATTGTGAATGTAACACCCCGTAATTTTAAAACGGGACATAAGAGATAATTAAAGAATAATTAATTATTAAAAGAAAAATTAGATAAAAAGGGGTACGCCATTGCGTTCGTCTCGGAATTCTGCTTGAGACAGAGTCCGAGTTTGCGAAAAATGGATACCGTATGAAGAAGATATGGACGAACGAAGTTAGGCAGAAAAACCAGAAGTCGACCAGAATGCAATGGCGCACTTCACAAGTGCGCCAGTACAAAAATGCACTGGCGCCCCTGCCAAGTGCGCCCATATCAATCCAGCACAAAATTCTGGAGTGTTCTGTGATGATGTGTCTTCTTCTGAGTGGCTGGATGATGTGTATTTGAGCTGGGTGGTTCTGATGGACTCCTAGTTCATCTAAGGGCTCTAAATAATCATAGACATCTATATATACGTAGCTAAACCTAAACCCTAACATCATAACCCTAAAACTATGGTGCCATCGTGATGTTCGTCTACAAGCTAACCTAGCCTCCTTCATCCTCCCCAACTAGAAAATCAAATCCAAACTAGTAATCGATTAAGAAGAATATCAAATCAAACGTCTACATCAAAGGATAGCTTTTCAAATTCAGAAATCAGATCCCAGAAATCAAGATCCATCCTTTTTCTGTAAGTTTAGTTATTGTTCCAATTTAAACACCTAATAAGAAATCATGACTGTAATAACTGTATCTAGACTATGCCTACTTCTGTTCGTGCCTATCCTTTTGTGAATTCTGAATTTCTTATGCCTATTGGACTGTTGTGACTGACATGGAAAAGCCTGTCATGCCTATTGGACTGTTGTGACTGGCATAGAAAAAACTATCATACCTATTCGACAATTGAGACTGACATAGAAAAACCTATCATACCTATTGGACTGTTGAAACTGACATAGAAAAGCCTATCATGCTTATTGGACTGTTGTGACTGACATAGAAAACCTATCACGCCTATTGGACTGTTGCGACTTATATGAGGAAACCTATCATGTTATACATCCTATGCCTTTGAGACTATTGGGACTGATACATTTGAACCTATCATGTTGTATTAAATTTGTCGTTCTTTTATGTACATTGAATTACATGCTAAGTTATGTTCATACATGTTATATGTTAGATCCAAGCTAGTACCCATGTTTAAGATCTATATAAGTTCATGCTTATACCATTAGTCCTATGCTAGTTCGCATGTTAATGGGATCTAATTTTGATGACGATCATGTGCTTGATTAAGTTTATGTCGCTCTATCCCGAATGTATACTACGCATGTTGATCTATATTGTTTGTGCCTGTTGAAATATTACATGTCCCTTTCTTTTCCCCTTTGTTTATAAGTTAGCCTAATTTGCGAGCCTAACGTTCTAGGTGAATTATGCGAATGAATAATGGGGAGACGTTAGGGAAAAATATTAAACTACATGCTATTGGCATAGAATGGCTCATAATCATGTAAATGATTAGTAGCATGAAATGGTAGAATTTGTATACCTAGAATTATGGACATAATTTAGAGGGTAAATGGGGCATGACTTGAATTGACAACACTAGTGGATAATTTACATATAAACATAAATTATAAATATGTAAATTAATTAAAAGATGAATATGCCTAACCCGAGGTTAGATTGAGTTACAGTGTAAGACCACCCGGAACCGCCCGACACATCCAGCAACCATAACAATATAGATCTAATGTGAGAGGTTAGCGCATTAAGCCCAAAAACCCAAGGTTAGATTGAGTTGCGGTGTAAGGCTGTCCGGAACCGCCCGACACATCCAGCGACCGCAACAATATAGATCTAATGTGAGAGGTTGGTGCTTTAATGAATGAATTAAAGCTAAGAAACAAGACAGGCTAAGAATGGTAGGGTTAAGTTAACACGAGAGGGAAACACTTAACCAATGTAACATGACAAGTAGTAGGGTTAAGTAACACAAGAGGGCAACACTTAACCAATGTAACATGACAAGTGGAAGGGTCAAGTAACACAAGAGGGCAACACTTAACCAATGTAACATGAAAAGTGGTAGGGTTAAGTTAACACTTTACCAATGAACGAGTGGGATTAAGTTAATGGGAAACACTTAACCAATATAATATGATGAATGAACAGGGTTAAATTAATATGAAACACTTAACCAATTACAACCTGATGAATGAGAAGGGTTAAGTTAATAAGAAACACTTAACCAACATGACATGACGTGTGGATGGGTTAAGTTAACTTGAATGGATGGATAACACTTGGCCAATTTGGGGGAGTATACTAATAGACCCTAGGAAACCCTAGTAACGGGGACCCATTTCAGCAGTAACCCACATGGATGTATCACGGTACCCTGAGCTAGGCAGGGTGGGACACGATTACTGGGCTGATTATAAGCGGTCAAAATAGCAGTAGGTGGTGCAGCAGTGTAGTTCCGACTGAATATGGGCGTGCATGTGCTGCGGCGTGGAAAAGCAGGCACTGGGCATCAATAGTACACACTGTGCATCTAGAATTTGTGTCGGGGTTCTATCATAGGGATTGATACAACTTATGGTGGGACTAGCACAGGGTATCTACACGTAAGAGAGGGACGACTGACACAGACACAAGGAAATTAATATAAGTAGGGAGCCGATCGATAGGGTAGTAAGGGTACATCTAACATCTTCATGGCAATTAGGCTGGTTGAGGTAAGATCCTCATACTAGATGTACAACAGAAGGCTACCACAATTGCAGGGTTGGGATCACCTTATTTTATAACACAAGATACTAGTTGGGACACTAGTAGGGGATACAGATCCTTTTTCACAGGATACTAGTTGGGACACTAGTAGGGAATACGAATCGTTCTATAAAAGACACTAGTTAGGATGCTAGTTGGGTGGTGCGGAGAAAATAGGAAATCAGAGAAAGAACCGAAGCGCATTCAGTGTATCTTATCTTGTCATATCTAACGATCATCATTTGTTGTCTTGCTATGCTTATTATCCTGGTTATGTCTGGTATTCAGTTTATTCATGTCATGATCCTTTTACCTGTTTACATGCTGAATAATCACTGGACTTACTAGACTTATGTCTGACCCGTTTTCTTTCGCCTTCTTTTCTTCCGTTTCCCCCCAGGTTCACAGGGAGGGAATACTACCACTTAGCTCAGTTTTATTTCCAAGCTCGAGGATAGTCGATGTATTGCTTTGGACTCTCTTTTCCACCACTATGGCTGGCTCATGCTTTATTGGGGAATATCATTGTCATTTTATGCTTCTTTATTTTGTTAAACAAGACAGATGCTTTGTTGTAATGAGTATTGGAAGACAATCTTTGTAAAAGCTGTTTTTTCAAACTGTTGTTTATCAACAAAGTAAAGTTTTATTTATTTTATTTTCCGCTATTTATATTTTGTCTGTTTTGTAATTTATCTGTTCTATACACTCATGACGCTCCACTGAAGTTAATGCATTCCCTTTGTGAGTGACCTTAACGGAGGTGGGGTGTTACACGTGGTATCAGAGCTGAAGGTTACCAGAACAGATAAAGGATTTTGAAACCCGTTTTCAAAAGCATTTTTATAAAGAAGTATTTTCAAAAACATGTTTTAAAGAAGCGTTTTTCAAGAGAAAAGTATTGTTTTTAAATGGGCATATTCCCAAAGCCATATGCACTATCTTTCGATTCTCTATTTGAACCTCTTCTTCCTTTCTTTTCGCCATAGTTTCATAGGCATACGACACATGTTGTTGGCGAAGTATTGCCCAACCTCCATCTGTAGCCGCAGTAGTTTCACCTGCGACTAATCTTCTTTTCAAGCTTTGTAGGTTGCCGTGCGATGGAGGTAGTTTCGAGAAACTTGTCAACAAGCTACACAAGGATAGTAAGGATAAGAGTAAGGGAGTTTGGGCTAAGGAGCACAATCCCGAGGATAAGAAGCTTGTCGATACGGCTTAATCCTCGCAGAAGGAGAAAGGTGAAAAGAAAGAGGCCAAAGTGGAAGAATCACAAACAAGGATTGGAATATAAGAAGGATGGAAGAAATAACAGATTCTGCGACAAGAGGAAGTGTCTTTTCTGTTGTATAGCGGGTTACTTAATTGTAGGAAGAAGAAGACAGGTGGTTGTTTTCAGTATGGTGAAGCAGGGCATCTTATCAAGGATTGCCGAAGGACAAGGACAAGGGAAAAGGACATAATCTTATAGCGGGCAATTGCCACTGCTAGTATACCTAAGAGAGGTAGGAACGTTTCTATTGAGAGTTTAGTTTTTCTTTTCAATCATCCTGTTAGAACTTTGTTTGATTCTGGCGCTTCACATTATTTTCTGTCTGCTTCTATAGTTGAGTCTCTGCACCTTAGTACTTGTATAGTAGAGGATCCCATTATTGTCTCAAATCCAATTGGTGGTTCAGCTCGTTCATCTATGATTTGTTTGGATTTGGGATTATCCATACTAAGCGTTGAGTTTAGATGTAATGCTTATGTTTTGGTTTCATGGGCTATGGGTTGATTCTAGGGATGGATTGGTTATCCAGTAATGGTGCCATTCTCAATTGTGGAGGTAGGGTAGTTAGACTTTTGAATCGCCTCGGTAATACCCTCGAAATCTCGTGTAACCCTAAGGGTTCTGTCATGCTTAGTTACCTAGAATATCTTGATGCATCTGTTGAAAATTTGCGATCCTTTAGAGTAGTCCATGAGTACACAGATGTTTTTTTTAGGTTAGAGGTTTGCCCCCTAAAACGCGAGATAGACTTCCGCATATATCTAGTTGACAATGCAAAGCCAGTTGCATTACTGTACGACACATGACTCCAAGGAAAAGGAAGATCTCAGTAAACAAGTAAAAGAGTTACTTGAGAAAGGGTTCATAAGGCGGAGTATTTTTGAATGGGGTGCTCCAGTAGTTTTCGCTACAAAGGCGGATGGTTCACTTCGCTTGTGGATAGATGATATTTTGGTTTTCTCTAAGAGTGAGGAAGAGCATGCTTTGCATTTAAGGGAAGTCATGGATACACTTCGAGCACATTAACTTAAGGCAGAGTTCTCCAAAATATCATTTTTGGAGAGAAGAAGTAAGGTTTCAAGGACATGTAGTGTCCAAAGAAGGGATAGCAGTAGAACCCACAAAAGTAGTTGCGATGCAAGACTGAAAGGTCCCAAGGAATGCAACAGAAGTAAGAAGCTTTCTTGGACTAGCGGGTTAATATAGGAAGTTCATTAAGAATTTTGCGAAGGTATTAGCCCCACTTACTGGATTAATGAAGAAGAATCTAACCTTTGCTCGGGATATTGATAGTGATGTCGCTTTCCAACGATCGAAGAGAGGGCTCTTACAACGACCCCAGTTTTGACTTTTACCTTATGGTAGTAAAAGGTTTACAGCATATACGGATGCATGCGACATGGGACTAGGCGCCATTTTGATGTTAGAAGGAAGGGTAAGGTCGTAGCGGATGCCTTAAGAAGAAAAAGGTTGACTTCAAGTCCTCTTTATGTGAAAAGGAAAAGTTCAGAATACATATCAATCTTTGATTTTGAAAACCTTCGGTTAAGTTAGTAGTTGGCATCGCTAGGAGTAAGACCTACGCTTTTGAATCAAATAGGGACTTCACAAAGAAAAGACTCTCAGATAGTTGACGCAATGGATAAGTTAAGTAGAGAAGAGACATCTAATCACCTTAATAACTACACTTGGTAACATAGTTAGCATCTGTTTATTTTCAAGAGATGGTTCTTCCACATAGAATACCGTCTGGTGAATTTTGGAAGACCTTTTGAGGAAATGTTAGCATGACACAACAGAAGTGCTGAGTATACTAGAAGGAGAAGGGGTAGAACGAGAGGCAACAGTGAAATGAGTTCCAACTCATATTTTGGAAACAGAAATTAAAAAGCTACGCAATGGATAAGTTAAGACAGTCAGAGCACAATGGAGTGAAGCTTAAGAAGATGCGACTTAGAAGACTGAAGACTAGATACGCGCATCATACTCTTTTTGAGGGTATATCCTTGTTCTCTCTCTTTTTTTGTAAAGTTTATTTGCATGCTAGTCTTTATCTTTTAAGTACATCCTCTCAGTCCTATCCTCGATCCTTAGGTAGAAGCCAATGGACGTAAACATGTGTTTGAAACATGTTATGTTTGGTGGATGCAAGTGGATGTAAGTGTTTTCTAATGGTTGCTCGTGGATGCATATACACACAAATTAGGCACTAGATCTGCTCCGTCACTTCCATATTGCATATGCATGAGTGGATTTTTATATATATGGATTGAAACTTGATGTGTTGTCATATGGATGTTGCATTTGAATGTATGGTTGTGCACTCATATAGAAATGATATGTATCAATAGGGTTCTTTTGCATACATAATGGATGCATGACACTATCATGAGTTGCATTAAGGAGGTCAACTGAATCAGTAGACCGCCTGATTTTGCATTTGGGTAAGGACATATACACACACTATGCATATATTCATGAAAAACATTAGAAAACTTTTTAAGGACAATGTATGCCTTTGATTGAATGGTTGAGTAGATGTATGTTGGATGGTAGGATATACATTCTTCTTAACTTGAAGATTTCGGGGACGAAATCCTTTAAGTAGGGGGAATGTAACACCCCGTAATTTTAAAACGGGGCATAAGAGATAATTAAAGAATAATTAATTATTAAAAGAAGAATTAGATAAAATGGGATATGCCATTGCGTTCGTCTCGGAATTCTGCTTGAGACAGAGTCCGAGTTTGCGTAAAACGGATACCGTATGAAGAAGATATGGACGAACGAAGTCAGGCAGAAAAACCGGAAGTCGGCCAGAATGCACTGGCGCACTTCACAAGTGCGCTAGTACAAAAATGCACTGGCGCACCTGCCAAGTGCGCCCATATCAATCTAGCACAAAATTTTGGAGTGTTATGTGATGATGTGTCTTCTTCTGAGTGGCCGGATGATGTGTATTTGAGCTGGGTGGTTCTGATGGACTCCTAGTTCATCTAAGGGCTCTAAATAATCATAGACATCTATATATACGTAGCTAAACCTAAACCCTAACATCATAACCCTAAAACTATGGTGCCGTCATGATGTTCGTTTACAAGCTAGCCTAGCCTCCTTCATCCTCTCCAAACTAGAAAATCAAATCCAAACTAGTAATCGATTAAGAAGAACATCAAATCAAACGTCTACATCAAAGGATAGCTTTCCAAATTCAGAAATCATATCCCAGAAATCAAGATCCGTCCTTTTTCTGTAAGTTCAGTTATTGTTCCGATTTAAACACCTAATAATAAATCATGATTGTAATAACTGGATCTAGAACTATGCCTACTTCTGTTCGTGCCTATCCTTTTGTGAATTCTGAATTTCTTATGCCTATTGGACTGTTGTGACTGACATAGAAACGCCTATCATGCCTATTGGACTGTTGTGACTGGCATAGAAAAACCTATCAGACCTGTTGGACTGTTGAGACTGACATAGAAAAACCTATCATACCTATTGGACTGTTGAGACTAACATAGAAAAGCCTATCATGCTTATTGGACTGTTGTGACTGACATAGAAAACATATCATGCCTATTGGACTGTTGTGACTTATATGATGAAACCTATCATGTTATACATCCTATGCCTTTGAGACTTTTGGGATTGATACATTTGAACCTATCATGTTGTATTAAATTTGTGGTTCTTTTATGTACATTGAATTACATGCTAAGTTATGTTCATACATGTTATATGTTAGATCCAAGCTAGTACCCATGTTTAAGATCTATATAAGTTCATGCTTATACAATTAGACCTATGCTAGTTTGCATGTTAATTGGGTCTAATTTAAATGCAAGATTACGTTCATGTGCTTGATTAAGTTTATGTCGCTCTATCCCAAATTTATACTATGCATGCTGATCTATATTGTTTATGCCTGTTGAAATATTACATGTCCCTTTCTTTTCCCTTTTGTTTATAAGTTAGGCTAATTTGCGAGCCTAACGTTATATGTGAATTATGCGAACGAATAACGGGGAGACGTTGGGAAAAAATATTAAACTACATGCTATTGGCATAGATTGACTCATAATCATGTTAATGATTAGTAGCATGAAATGGTAGAATGTGTATACCAAGAATTATGGACATAATTTAGAGGGTAAATGGGGCATGACTTGAATTGACAACACTGGTGGATAATTTACATATAAACATAAATTGTAAATATGTAAATTAATTAAAACTTGAATATGCCTAACTTGAGGTTAGATTGAGTTACGGTTTAAGACCGCCCAGAACCGCCCGGCACATCCAACAACCGTAGCAATATAGATATAATGTGAGAGGTTAGCGCATTAAGCTCGAAAACCTGAGGTTAGATTGAGTTGCGGTGTAAGACTGTCCGGAACCGCCCGGCACATCCAGCAACCGCAACAATATAGATTTAATGTGAGAGGTTGGTGCTTTAATGAATGAATTAAAGCTAAGAAACAAGACAGGCTAAGAATGGTGGGGTTAAGTTTACACGAGAGGGAAACACTTAACCAATGTAACATGACAAGTAGTAGGGTTAAGTAATACAAGAAGGCAACACTTAACCAATGTAACATAATAAGCGGAAGAGTTTAGTAACACAAGAGGGCAACACTTAACCAATGTAACATGACAAGTGGTAGGGTTAAGTTAACACTTAACTAATAAACGAGTGGGGTTAAGTTAACGAGAAATGCTTAACTAATATAATATGATGAATGAACAGGGTTAAGTTAATAGGAAACACTTAACCAATTACAACGTGATGAATGAGAATGGTTAAGTTAATAAGAAACACTTAACCAACATGACATGACGTGTGGATGAGTTAAGTTAATTTGAATGGATGGATAACACTTAGCCAATTTGGGGGGTATACGAATAGACCCTAGGAAGTAACGGGGACCTATTTCAGTAGTAACCCACATGGATGTATCACGGTACCTTGAGATAGGCAGGGTGGGGCACGATTACTGGGATGATTATAAGTGGTCAAAATAGCGGTAGGTGGTGCAGTAGTGTAGTTCCGACGGAGTATGGGCGTGCACGTGCTCCGGCGTGGAAAAGCAGGCACCTGGCATCAGTAGTATACATTGTGCATCTAGAATTTGTGTCGGGTTGCTATCATAGGGATTGATACACCTTATGGTGGGACCAACATTGGGTATCTACACGCAAGAGAGGGCTGACTAACACAAACCCAAGGAAAATTAATACAAGTAGGGAGCCGATCGATAGGGTAGTAAGGGTACATCTAACATCTTCATGGCAATTAGGCTGGTTGAGGTAAGATCCTCATGCTAGATGTACATCTGAAGGCTACCACAATTGTGGGGTTGGGATCACCTTATTTTATAACACAGGATACTAGTTGGGACACTAGTAGGGGATACAAATCCTTTTTCACAGGATACTAGTTGGGACACTAGTAGGGAATACGAATCGTTCTGTAAAAGACACTAGTTAGGATGCTAGTTGGGTGGTGTAGAGAAAATAGGAAATCAGATGAAGAACCAAAGCGCATTCAGTGTATCTTACCTTGTCATATCTAACGATCATCATTTGTTGTCTTGCTATGCTCATTACCATGGTTATGTCTGGTATTCAGTTTATTCATGTCATGATCCTTTTACATGTTTACATGCTAAATAATCACTGGACTTACCAGACTTATGTCTGACCCGTTTTCTTTCGCTTTCTTTTCCTCCGTTTCCCCCAGGTTCACAGGGAGGGAATACTACCGCTTAGCTCAGTTTTCTTTCCAAGCTCGAGGATAATCGATGTATTGCTTTGGACTCTCTTTTCCACTACTATGGCTAGCTCATGCTTTATTGGGGAATATCATTGTCATTTTATGCTTCTTTATTTTGTTAAACAAGACAGATGCTTTGTTGTAATGGGTATTGGAAGACAATCTTTGTACAAGCTGTTTTATCAAACTTATATTTATCAATAAAGTAAAGTTTTATTTATTTTATTTTCTGCTATTTAAATTTTCTGTTTTGTAATTTATCTGTTCAATACACTCATGACGCTCCACTGAAGTTAATGCATTCCCTTTGTGAGTGACCTTAACGGAGGTGGGGTGTTACAGTGAATGTATATAAGAGAAAAGAATGAGATAAATCGATTTTTAATTTAGAATATTGGTTTTAAATCAGTGAAGTTGAATACTAATAGAACTATAAAATTTTCTTATATAAATGCAAAATCTCGACTGGCGTATGCAATGCAATTTAATAAGTAAAATGAAACCAACCTATGTCTTAAATTATTTTGTATCATTATAGAAACTTAAGATAGTTGTCACTTATATTAAATAGTGAGAAGAAATTTTGAAATGCTAATATAAGTGGAACCTTATTCTGTTAAAAAATTATATATTTTGGAATATCACTCCATATTTTAAATATGGTTATTACGTAATAACAAAACCCCGAGTGGGGGAGAGAATCAATTTTCTCCATTCGAAATTTTGCAAATAAAATAAACTGAATTGTGAATTCTTGAATTAAAATCTTACTCAAAAGAGAGTTTAACGGAAGAATAATGTGGAACTAAAATAAAATAAGTAAAGTAAGAGCTTGAATGGGAAATTTACGATGGTGAATGATACTTGTAGAAAAGATAAAATAATTTATTAACTAAACCGAGATAAGTTTGACATGAAAAAATTTGAGTACATGAATCAAGATGTAAAATTGGTTAACCATTTGAATTACATATTTTTTGTTATCGGAAAAAAGTAAAAAAAAAAAAAAATAGAAAAATAAATAGATAGGGATGAATGAATCGAATAAAGAAAATTGACATAAGAGTAACCGAGAGCAAATAAATGACACGTATAATGTGTGTGTACATGAATCAAGATAAGAGTAAATTTACCCAACATACTATCGTTTGTACGTATAATAAATTTTGTTGGAACATTAATGTTGGACTTTTGAAGATTATTCGAAACCTTTACATATGTTGAATATTATTTTTTCTTTGTTCTCACTCACTTTCAAATGAAATGAATAGTTTGGAAATAAACATATTCCATAAAAGCAGTACGCAAGTAAATAAAATCAAAATGATCTTTGACATGAATTAAACGAAAAAAAGAGTGATGTCAATAAAAATGAAACATAGAATTGTATATTAATAAGATTATGTACGTTGTTTAGTTTCATTCGCATTTGGCAAAATGCTATTTTTATTTCATGTCATGTTTGCGTATTGTTATAAGTTGTTGTTGTGTGTGTGTGTGTACATATATATGTTTGATTCTCACTATGTTTTGAGTGTTTTAGTAGGTTGCAATGACATCTTTGCTTACGGAGCTCGCTTTCGCGCAAGTTGCTAAAAATAATAAGCAAATATGCTTTAGAATGCTAATAAAGATACGTATCTCGGATTAAATATTGTATTTGGGTTGTTTTATTTTTGTTCCCCCTAAATTGGGATGCCTCATCGTGTGGATGAGATGTATATTGATATATACTGTATTTGTAAAATTTTCTGGGCAAGTCGTACAAAGAAGACGCTGCCCAAATTTTCCTCAAATTTTGAGTGTTAGAAAAAATTTGTGTTTTAAAAAATTGTATAACTTATTTTCTTCCTAACAAGTTATAACTACCTAAAGGTTTTAGGAAAGATACTGTTCATATTGTTATATAAGTACGTACGATTCTATACAACTCTTCCTTTTCGAGGACGAAAAGCGTTGAGTGAGGGAGAATGTAACAAACCAGTAATTTCGACGTTTTGGAATGTGAAGATTCATTTGTTCACGTTAATTTAGTCAATGGCAATTACCAAATCATTAAAAATAATGTTATCGGAAACACGCAATACTGACACCGTTTGATACTTGCGTCTTTGTATGTATTCTTGGATATGTTAGCATGTACACAATTAGTATTTCAATTTTTTTTTTAAAGAAGCGCAAAAACAGAGAACGTTGGTTATGTACACAGTGTTTTGATTCTCATCTATACTTTCTTATTGTATGTTAACATGCATTCAGATTTGTGTGTGTATATATGTATATATGTATGTGTATATATATATATCTTACTAATGAGAAAATTTATTTAATTTAAAAAATCAATTAAATTTGAAGATTATGAACATTTGTAAAATATTCTCTGTTAATTTTGACATCCATCAAACATGGTGAAATGCGGTGCCACATTTAGCTCTCTTCTTGTGGACCGAACATCCTTCTTCCACAACCTTTTCCCTGTAAATGAAAATAATACAAATATAAGTAGTTGTCTAAAAAAATCGATTAGAAAACAGGCTGAGATCCGTTCATGGCTGCCACAACTCCGCTCCAGCCTCTCCCTCGACGTCGCGTCGAACCACTGCCTGGCCACCAACGGCTTGCGATGCCCTCCAACCTCGATTGCGAATTGGCAGTCACCATAAATCGAAGCCACAAATCCCCAAAATCAGAACCACAACCACCGTGTGGGTCACCCCACCTGAGGCGCACCGCTAGTCAGCCTCACCTTCCTCTCAAACTCCTATCCTTCATGGGTTTAGCAGAAACCCATAAGTCGCCTAAGCACTACCCATCATTCAAGACCGTGAGACCTCCATCGTGAGCACTGCACCTCCAGGAGCCACCTCTGATCTCTCTCTCTCTCCTGTTCTGCTAGCACGCCACCACCTACGGCCCTCGTTTTCACCTTGGTGATAGTTTGGGAAACATTTCCCCATCCCTAGGCGAATCAAGGACAGTAGAAAAAAACAAATGGCTTTCCCTCTTCGAAGTCCACCTGCCCCTTACTGGAAGTTCATGCTCGTCTAGTTTGCGCTCGAATAAAGGATGGATACGTGCTTGGTATCAAATCTTGTTGTTGTATTCGTACATTCTCATAAATATCAACGTCTTAAGGACTCAGAAAGGTGAGTTCCCTCACTCAAGACTAACGTTTGATTAAGAGAATTAAAGACTTGAAATGTTGCATGAAATGTTAGGTTGCTCTAGAATTATTTGCTATGTGATTTATGCATACGAGACACACACACACACACACTATCCCCTTATATGACACGTTTGGATGCAATGAGTGATATGTTATGTTTTGTATTGCTTTCATCTTGCAAGTTCCCTCTAAATTTAGAAAATTCACTACAGGTTGAAGTGATACACACCCAAATAATTGTATAAATTTGAGAATTTCGAATCGATTTGGGATGCGGGTTGAAATGATATATACCCGGGATTCGAATTTTCCCTTTTAAAACGGATTGAAATGATACATATCCGCATTGAACATAGGGGAGAAAATATATATGGACGCTGTGGTCAATAAAAAACCCATTTTCTAAAGTGCTATAAGTACGTATCTATTTTAATAAATAGATTTTGGAATGTAAATTTTGTGTGAAGAAAATTTAAAAGTATTGTTCTTGAATTAAATCTTAAGTAAACTTATTTTAAATATATAAAAGGGTATTTAAAAATTTTAGTGTAAAGATTTAAATGACTTAACAAGACTTTAATAAAATATGATTTGTAAAGTGGTACAAAAGTCTTTCTATTTTGTGTTGTTTAAAGTGTTAATTCAATATAATATTTTTAGTAAAGGATTTGATTTAAAAGCTAACAAATTTACTGTGATATAAATATTTATTTTAAATAAATTGTATAAATTTAACTTGGAAGCAATTAAACATAATATTTTTTTTTTGTATAAAGAATGTTCAAAAGAATTTTCTTGGATTAAGTTAAATTTGGTAATGTTTAAGTAATATTTTGCTTAATGAAAAGTGTTCGAAATCAATTTGTGAAGATTTATATTTTATTTTTAAGTTAAGATTGAGTTAAACAAGATCCATGAATTTTGATTTTTATAGATTTCTATAATGCAAATTTAGGGTGTTAGATTCAATATAGATTTGTTAATAATAGGATTTGTTTTAAAGGTTTAACAAAAATCTTATGTTGATGTTAAGATTTGATTCAATAATTATTATGAGTTTAAGTTAAGAAAAGAAGTGAATGTAAATGAGATTTCTTGGTTAGATCCAAAGGGAACAGAAATAATATGTTACTTATAGAAGTTTGACATGAGAATTTGAATGGAAAATAACAAGTTTGGGATTCCTATTTAAATAACGACTTAACAAGAAACGTTGAAGTTGTTTTGAATTAAATAAACTCGATATCGAAGTTGAAGCTAACATGGAAATAATGGTATGTGTAACACCCCGAAAATTCTATAACTATGAAATTCACAAATTAAAGTATAATTAATTTGAAATCAAAGAACTAAGGGAAACGGGATACGCCATTGCGTTCGTCTCGGAAAAATACACGAAATAGAGTCCGAGTTTTCGAAAAACGGAGTCCGTATGAAGAAGATATAGCCTTCGGAAGTTTCTGAATTAAATTTAAAATTCAAACAGAATAAAATAAGCTCAGAAAAACAAAAGGGGGCCCAATGGGCCAGGGCGGAAAAAGACCCGCCTGACGCACCCAGGTCGACTGGGCTGTCGACCTGGTCTAACCAGGTCGACAGGCCTGTCGACAGGGCTGTCGACAGGGGTGTCGACCTGGTCCAGAGCCAGGTCGAGCCCAGTCCAACCTGGCTGGCCTATTCTATGTTGGTCGATTTTCTGTGGTCTGCTTTGTCATTAGGGCTAGGTGGCAGGCTCTAATTGGTCTCTCTATCGAATGAATGGCTACGATCAATCCAAGCAACATCAATGGCCCTAATCAGTTCATTACCCCTATAAAAACAACCCTAGACTAAACCCTAATCTATTCATTCAAAAATAAGAACAAAGCCGCCATGTTGCTGAGGAGCGTCTAGGAGTAGCCACCAAATTGGAGAGAAGATTAGGAGGAAAATTCTAAAGCCTAAAGCAATTCAAGCAAATCAAATCAACGCCTACGTCAAAAGGAGTCGCATCTCTAAATCCCTAAATTAGAGAATTCGCCGCAACGATTGTAAGTAGAGTATTGTTTTGGTATGAACAAATAATTGTGTTGGTTTGTATACTTGATTTGTGGCGATAAAATAATTCATATTTGTGCGTTGGAATATCGTATACGTTTGGATATTCTTGAATTATGTTATTCATTATGAAAAACTACATGCGGTAGTTTTATGCAAGTATACGTTTGGAATATTCGCAAATTATGTAATCCATGTTGAAGCTACATGTATGTAGTTGATTAATTGACATTCATGCAAGTTTGGGGTTTTGCTATTATGCCATCATAATGTGAATTTTTATACAAACATCATTTTTGTGAAGTAATTGGAATAAGTTTGGGTTATCATAATTCATATGGAAACTATGTTGAAATTGTGGCACCATGATCTATGTATTAAGCCATGCTTTTGTACTAGAAAAACCTATGTGCAAACTTATGAATATGACTAGGCTATGATTGATATTTTACATAATTGAAAACCATGTTAGTCTTATATTGTTAGCAAGAATTATATGATGACATATGTGAGACATGGCTAGGTTAGACCCAAAAATCCCTTTTTGCAAGTTTGCTTGAATAAAGTAAACACCATGTTTAGGAATATTTATGCATAAGTATATTTGTACCACCGTTATGTGATTAGACTTAAATCATGATTAAGTTGAACTATGCTTTTGTATTAGTAACAAAAGTAATCCCCTTTGTAAACATGTAGAAACCTTATGAACATGATTTGCTTATGTTTGACATTATGCCTAAATAAGAACATAGGTCTATGTTGTAGTTAAGACTATGTGACACCTGATTTAGATTCTTATCTTAACTACAAATTTACATGGTTTGATTCATGTCACCTATGCTTTATGACCAAAGTATATGTTACTACTATGCAAGTACACCAGTTTCTATTTTGTAGTTCCAACGTCACATTGCAAGTTCATGCGCTCACCATCCCCTTTTTGTGTATGTAATCACGCTTTAAGCCTCCCCTCTTTCGCATGGCTAAGTTGGGCTTAAAAAGGTTAAGCCCAACATATAAACGAACGTGTTAAACGGGGGTAAATAACGTTGGGCTAAATTAATTAATGAATGAAAATATAAAGTAAAAGGGCCCGAATTCAAGTATGGGTCGGGCCCATGATTGGTGTAACCTTTACACCATTAACTTAATAATGGGCCGCAAATATTTACATATAAATAAAGAAGAAAGACAAAATATGTAAATGTAGAACATACGATGTGTTTAACCCGAGGTTGGATTGAGTTGTGATGTAAACCTGCCCGGAACCGCCCGGCTGTCCAGTAGTCACAACAATACCTATCCAATGTGAGAGGTTAAACATGGAGCCCAATAAGGACCCGAGGTTAGACTGAGTTGTGGCGTAAGACTGCCCGGAACCAACCGGCAACAGGCAGCCACAACAATACCTGTCTAATGTGAGAGGTCAAGGCTTTAATAAGATAATTAAGGCTGAGTCAGGACTGTTAGGATTAAGTGGATTAAAGACTTAATCAAATGGAACATGCTAAACTAAACGGACTGGTGGGGGTTAGGTAGGAAAACACTTAACCAACTTAGCATGTTGGCTAGAGATAGAAAACCTAGTAACGGGGGACCCTTTTCAGCAGTAACCCTAGAAGGTGTATCAGGATACCCTGAAACTAGGCAGGGTGGGGCACGATTACTGGGCTGATTGTAAGAGGTCAAATCGACGGCGGTGGTGTAGCAGTGTAGGTTCTAACGGGGTGCGGGCGTGCACACACTCTGGCGCAGAAAAATAAAGCACTGGGCACCAGTAGCATACCTGTGCATTCTAAGGTTGTGTCGGGCCGCTGCCATGGGACTTGATACACCCCATGGTGGGACCAGCATAGGTAACTACAACATCGGGGGCCGTAAGACACATGTAACTATGCGAGTAGGAGCCGATCATCGTAGAATGGATCACATCACCCTGATTATGGGGTGCCAGTTGGAAACTAGTTTATATGGGGTCAGAGATTAACATGGGGTACGATAGCATATTCGACCCTAGACAACTTAACCAAGTTTATAGTGCTTTCCCACTTCTTGTTTATACTTATCATACCCAGTTCTTTATTCATAGACAGAATAGTACTAGACTTACTCAGGCTTTATGTCTGACTCTACTTTTCTTTCGTCTTCTTTTCTTCCGTTCTTCCCCCCCAGGTCCACAGGGAGGGAACACAGCAGCTTGACCAACCTTAACATCCAGCTTGAAGAAGAGAAATGTATTGCTTGGACCTTTTCATTTTGAACTATGGCTTTGGACAATCCACTATGGGGCTTTTGCAGTTTATCTATGTTTTATTTATGCTTCTTTAAATAATGTAATCAAGACAGATTATGAAAGTGTTATGTTATGTTATGTTTTGGAAAAGATGTAAGACAATTATGGTGGTGTTGTTGTAGCACGTATTTGCTTTTATGAAATAAAAGTTGTTGATTTTCCGTTGTTTACAAATATGTGTTCTTATATCTGTCTTGTATATCTGTGACTTATACTTATAAACCTCCACCAAAATTAGGGCATTCCCTTTGAGAGTGACCCTAACGGAGGTGGGGTGTTTCACTTGGTATCAGAGCATAGGTTTACCAGATAAGATAAAAAGTTTTGAAAAAATTATTTTCAAAAAGGAAATTTAAAGAAGCATTTTTAAAAGAAAAATATTATTTTATTTTAAAAAGGCAAAGTCCACCCCCCAAAGCCATAGGTACTATCTCTTATCCTTCGTTTTGAATCTATCCTTTTTGTTTTAGCATGTCCGAAGATCTTAACTTGCCGGAAGGGGTACCAATACCTGGTTGGTTTAGACGATTCTTAGAAGCAAGGGCCACTCAGCCAGGTCCTACCGTTCCTCCTCCCCCAGCTGCCGGTAATCATCCAGCTGCAGCGGCACCTTTTCCTCCACCTCCTCCACGGGGAAACACGTTTGCTAAGATATGTAAAGATTTTAAAGCTATGGGAGGAAGGGATTTCCATGGAACTGAGTCCTTCGTGGCAGCTAGAAATTGGCTGAAAGAAACTGAGGACCTATTCATTATCTTTGAGGTAGAAGATAGACAAAGAGTACAATTGGCAGTATGGCTATTGAAGGGCGAGGCTTCCTACTGGTGGGAAGTCACTAATGCTGAAAGACCAGTGGAGACATGGGAGGACTTTAGGGCAAGGTTTGAGACTAAATTTCTCTCAGATGCGGAAAGAAGTTTGCAGTTGGAAAAATTCTTATTTCTTAAGCAAGGGGACAAGACAGTCAGAGAGTATGTGAATCAGTTCGATGAGCTGGCTAGGTTTGGGCTTGACCTAGTCAACACCCCGCACAAGAAGGCTCTCCGTTTCGTCAAAGGGTTGAATGAGCCATTACACAGTTTGGCCATGACCCATATACCCATGGGATCCACGTATGAAAGACTGGTACAGATGGCATTGCTGAACGAAGAGGATAAGGGCAAGAAGGAGGCAAAGGCTGAAAGCTCTCAAGGGAAGAAAGAGGGTTTGCAGCCTAAGAAGACAAACTTTAAGAAAGGCGGGAAAGGCAACAAAGAGAAGAGGAAGTGTAATTTCTGTGGCAAAGTGGGGCACTTAGTAAAGGACTGCTGGAAAAAGAAGGCCAAGGAGAATGGTGGGTGCTTTTCTTGCGGTCAGACAGGCCACAGGGCTAAGGACTGCCCAAAGAAGCGAGGACAGGGACAGGGGGCTGGATCCGCCTCAGGGGCACAGGTTCATGTGCTAGAAGCGCCACCTTTGCAACAGCGAGGTACAAATACTTCTGTAGAAAGCGTAGTTTATCTTTATGATCACCCCGTTCGCACTTTATTTGATTCTGGCGCATCACACTCCTTTATCTCGTCTGCTTTAGTAGAATCTCTGCACCTAAAAACTAGTATGGTAGAGGACCCCTTAATTGTTTCAAACCCAATTGGGGGCCCAGCTCATTTGTCTATGATCTGTTTGGGATTGAAAATTTCTATTCTAAGTGTAGAATTTCAATGTAGTGCCTTTGTTTTGGGCTTTTCGGGTTATGGTTTGATTTTGGGTATGGATTGGCTATCCAGTAATGGGGCCATCCTTGATTGTGAGAAAAGGGTTGTTAGGCTCCTAACCCAGCTCGGTAATACTTTGGAAATTTCTTGTAATCCCTCGTATGCGGTTATGCTTAGTTATCTTGAATCGCTAGATGCCTCTGTTGAAAATTTGCAATCAGTTAGAGTGGTCCGGGAATATCCGGATGTCTTCGAAGAGGTGAAGGGCTTGCCTCCGAAGCGGGAGATAGACTTCCGCATATATCTTGTAGATAATGCAAAGCCCGTCGCGTTGCCCGTTAGACACATGGCTCCACGAGAAAGGAAAGAGCTCAGTAAACAGATTAAAGAGCTTCTAGAAAAGGGGTTCATTAGGAGAAGCATTTCAGAATGGGGCGCTCTAGTGGTGTTCGCTACAAAGGCGGATGGCTCACTCCGTCTATGTGTTGACTATAGGGAGCTCAACAAGCTAACGAAAAAGAATGGGCACCCTCTCCCTAGAATTGACGATTTGTTTGATCAGCTCGTAGGAGCGTCTGTTTTCTCCCAACTCGATTTAGCAACCGGTTTTCATCAGCTAAGGGTGGCTGAAGATAGCATCGATAAAACGGCGTTCAGAACCCCAGACGGCTTCTTTGAATGGCTTGTCATGCCTTTCGGCTTGACAAATGCACCTGCTTACTTCGTGGACCTGATGAGTAGGGTATTTAGAGATTTCCTCAACAAATTCGTAGTGGTCTTCGTAGATGATATCCTTATCTTCTCAAAGAATAAAGAGGAACATGCTCAGCACTTAAGGGCAATCATGGAAACTTTGCGAGTCCATCAATTAAAAGCCAAATTCTCCAAATGCCACTTTTGGAGAGAAGAGGTGAGGTTCCTTGGGCACATAGTATCCAAACAAGGGTTAGCGGTGGACCCTGCTAAGGTAGTGGCGGTACAAGATTGGAAGACGCCAAGGAATGCAACTGAGGTCCGAAGCTTTCTAGGACTAGCAGGTTTCTATCGAAAATTCATAAGGGATTTTGCGAAAATCTCAGCTCCGCTCACGAAATTGACCAAGAAGAATCTAGTGTTCAATTGGGACTTGGATTGCGAGTTTGCTTTCCAACGACTGAAAAGGGCTCTTACAACAGCCCCAGTTTTGACGCTGCCAGATGGGAGCAAGATGTTCACTGTTTATACGGATGCATGTGGGACAGGGCTAGGCGCCGTCTTAATGCAAGAAGGAAGGGTAGTAGCTTATGGCGGGAGGCAGTTGAAAGTGCACGAAAAGAACTACCCAACCCACGACCTTGAGTTAGCCGCCATCGTCTTTGCACTCAAGTCTTGGCGACACTATCTCCTAGGTGAGAAGTTCGAACTGTACACTGACCATAAATCGTTGAAATATCTTTTCTCGCAGAAGGATCTTAACTTGAGGCAACAAAGATGGATGGAGTTTCTTGCCTCGTACGATTTCGAGATCTCCTACACTCCGGGCAAAGGCAACGTAGTTGCAGACGCGTTGAGCCGAAAGAAATTGACCCTAAGCCCGCTGTTTGTTGAAAGACAAAGCCTAGAGTTTATAGCCAGTTTCGACTTTAGGCCTTCCTCCGATTTTGTACCAGGCTTACTAGCATCTCTCGAAGTGCGCCCAACTTTAGTGGATTCAGTAGGGACGGCACAACGCGAAGACCCCCAGCTTGTGGAAATAATTGATAGGCTAATTAGGGGTGAGACTTCAAGTCACCTCAACAGATACTCCATCGACGATAAGGGATTGCTAAGGCGAGACGGAAGACTATGCGTCCCACAGACAAAGGATTTAATAAAGAAGGTTCTCGAGGAAGCACATCACTCCAAGATGACGATACACCCAGGCGGAGATAAAATGTACAAAGACATAAAAAGGACTTTCTTCTGGAACGGCATGAAAAAGGACGTGGCAGAATTCGTTTCTAAGTGTATGGTGTGCCAACAGGTTAAGGCGGAACAGAAAAAGCCTGGCGGACTGCTACATCCTCTAGAGGTCCCACAGTGGAAGTGGGATAGCATCTCAATGGACTTCATCGATGGGCTGCCTAGGTCCAGGAGAGGCAACACTAGCATTTGGGTAATAGTGGATAGGCTTACTAAAAGCGCCCACTTTTTACCAGTCAAAAGTAAAAGAACTGCCTCATCCCTAGCATCACTTTACCTCAAGGAAATCGTTCGACTCCATGGAATACCATCTAGCATTGTTAGTGACCGGGACCCCATCTTCACCAGCGAGTTTTGGAGGAGTCTGCAAGAAGCAGTAGGAACGCAGTTATGCTTGAGCACAGCCTATCATCCCCAAACCGACGGCCAAACGGAGAGAGTAAACAGAGTTTTGGAAGACCTTTTAAGACTATGCGTCCTCGACTTCGGAGGGACATGGGAAGACCACCTTCCTTTGGTGGAATTTGCCTACAACAACAGCTATCAAGCAACCATCGGAATGGCGCCCTTCGAAGCTTTATATGGAAGACCGTGCCGATCGCCCACTTGTTGGTGGGAGTCTACTGATAAGCTCATACTTGGACCAGATATGATCCGAGAGACTTCAGAGAAAGTAGACTTAATACGAAGAAGGATGAAGACGGCCCAAGACAGACAAAAGTCCTATGCCGACAAGAGAAGGACCGACCTTGAATTTGAGGTTGGAGACAGAGTTTTTCTCAAGGTATCACCACTAAGAAACGTTGTTCGTTTTGGAACCACAGGAAAACTGGCACCAAGGTTCGTAGGGCCATTCCCTATCATCGAGAAAATTGGGAAAATGGCCTATAGATTAGAGCTACCCGAGAAGTTGGCTGGAGTCCACAACGTTTTTCACGTTTCACATCTCCGAAAATGTCTACATGAGTCTGCTGAAGTGGTAGGGCCAAATATCCTCGAAGAGGCCGAAGTGGAACGCGAAGCAACCATAAGAAAAGTTCCAACCCGCATCTTAGGAACGGAAGTGAAGAAGCTACGCAACCGCGAAGTCAAGCTCGTCAAAGTTCAGTGGAGCGACGCCGAGGGAGACACGACTTGGGAAACTGAAGCTAGAATCCGTACAGCCTACCCTTTTCTGTTCGAGGGTACATCCTTGATCTTTCCTTTTCCTTAAGTTGCGCTTTTATCTATCTTTTTAGGTATATTTCCTCGACCTTATCTTGTAGATAGAAACCCTTTGGATGGAAACATGTAGTTGAAACATGTTATGGATGATGGTTGCAAGTGGTTGCAAGTGATTGCTAGTGGTTGCTCATGGTTGCATATACACACACAATCTAGGTTTTAGATCGGCTCAGTCACTTCATATTGCATATGCATATATGTTTGCATTCGTATATGGTTGAACTTTAATGTGTTGTCATATGGATGTTGCATTTGTAATGAATGATTGTGCACTCATGTAGAATCATGAATAGGAAAATTTGCATACATAATGGATTCATGGCACTTACATAATTCGCATTAAGGAGGTCAACTGAATCAGTAGACCGCCTGATTTTGCATTAGATAAGTACATGTATACACACACACTTTGCATATGATCATGAAGCATTAGAAGTCTTTTAAGGACAATGGATGCTCGTGTTTGATGGATGAGTAGATGGATGATTGGATGTTAGGATATACATTCCTCCTAACTTGAAGATTTCGGGGACGAAATCCTTTTAAGTGGGGGAGAATGTAACACCCCGAAAATTCTATAACTATGAAATTCACAAATTAAAGTATAATTAATTTGAAATCAAAGAACTAAGGGAAACGGGATACGCCATTGCGTTCGTCTCGGAAAAATACGCGAAATAGAGTCCGAGTTTTCGAAAAACGGAGTCCGTATGAAGAAGATATAGCCTTCGGAAGTTTCTGAATTAAATTTAAAATTCAAACAGAATAAAATAAGCTCAGAAAAACAAAAGGGGGCCCAATGGGCCAGGGCGGAAAAAGACCCGCCTGACGCACCCAGGTCGACTGGGCTGTCGACCTGGTCTAACCAGGTCGACAGGCCTGTCGACAGGGCTGTCGACCTGGTCCAGAGCCAGGTCGAGCCAGTCCAACCTGGCTGGCCTATTCTATGTTGGTCGATTTTCTGTGGTCTGCTTTGTCATTAGGGCTAGGTGGCAGGCTCTAATTGGTCTCTCTATCAAATGAATGGCTACGATCAATCCAAGCAACATCAATGGCCCTAATCAGTTCATTACCCCTATAAAAACAACCCTAGACTAAACCCTAATCTATTCATTCAAAAATAAGAACAAAGCCGCCATGTTGCTGAGGAGCGTCTAGGAGTAGCCACCAAATTGGAGAGAAGATTAGGAGGAAAATTCTAAAGCCTAAAGCAATTCAAGCAAATCAAATCAACGCCTACGTCAAAAGGAGTCGCATCTCTAAATCCCTAAATTAGAGAATTCGCCGCAACGATTGTAAGTAGAGTATTGTTTTGGTATGAACAAATAATTGTGTTGGTTTGTATACTTGATTTGTGGCGATAAAATAATTCATATTTGTGCGTTGGAATATCGTATATGTTTGGATATTCTTGAATTATGTTATTCATTATGAAAAACTACATGCGGTAGTTTTATGCAAGTATACGTTTGGAATATTCGTAAATTATGTAATCCATGTTGAAGCTACATGTATGTAGTTGATTAATTGACATTCATGCAAGTTTGGGGTTTTGCTATTATGCCATCATAATGTGAATTTTTATACAAACATCATTTTTGTGAAGTAATTGGAATAAGTTTGGGTTATCATAATTCATATGGAAACTATGTTGAAATTGTGGCACCATGATCTATGTATTAAGCCATGCTTTTGTACTAGAAAAACCTATGTGCAAACTTATGAATATGACTAGGCTATGATTGATATTTTACATAATTGAAAACCATGTTAGTCTTATATTGTTAGCAAGAATTATATGATGACATATGTGAGACATGGCTAGGTTAGACCCAAAAATCCCTTTTTGCAAGTTTGCTTGAATAAAGTAAACACCATGTTTAGGAATATTTATGCATAAGTATATTTGTACCACCGTTATGTGATTAGACTTAAATCATGATTAAGTTGAACTATGCTTTTGTATTAGTAACAAAAGTAATCCCCTTTGTAAACATGTAGAAACCTTATGAACATGATTTGCTTATGTTTGACATTATGCCTAAATAAGAACATAGGTCTATGTTGTAGTTAAGACTATGTGACACCTAATTTAGATTCTTATCTTAACTACAAATTTACATGGTTTGATTCATGTCACCTATGCTTTATGACCAAAGTATATGTTACTACTATGCAAGTACACCAGTTTCTATTTTGTAGTTCCAACGTCACATTGCAAGTTCATGCACTCACCATCCCCTTTTTGTGTATGTAATCACGCTTTAAGCCTCCCCTCTTTCGCATGGCTAAGTTGGGCTTAAAAAGGTTAAGCCCAACATATAAACGAACGTGTTAAACGAGGGTAAATAACGTTGGGCTAAATTAATTAATGAATGAAAATATAAAGTAAAAGGGCCCGAATTCAAGTATGGGTCGGGCCCATGATTGGTGTAACCTTTACACCATTAACTTAATAATGGGCCGCAAATATTTACATATAAATAAAGAAGAAAGACAAAATATGTAAATGTAGAACATACGATGTGTTTAACCCGAGGTTGGATTGAGTTGTGATGTAAACCTGCCCGGAACCGCCCGGCTGTCCAGTAGTCACAACAATACCTATCCAATGTGAGAGGTTAAACATGGAGCCCAATAAGGACCCGAGGTTAGACTGAGTTGTGGCGTAAGACTGCCCGGAACCAACCGGCAACAGGCAGCCACAACAATACCTGTCTAATGTGAGAGGTCAAGGCTTTAATAAGACAATTAAGGCTGAGTCAGGACTGTTAGGATTAAGTGGATTAAAGACTTAATCAAATGGAACATGCTAAACTAAACGGACTGGTGGGGGTTAGGTAGGAAAACACTTAACCAACTTAGCATGTTGGCTAGAGATGAAAACCTAGTAACGGGGGACCCTTTTCAGCAGTAACCCTAGAAGGTGTATCAGGATACCCTGAAACTAGGCAGGGTGGGGCACGATTACTGGGCTGATTGTAAGAGGTCAAATCGACGGCGGTGGTGTAGCAGTGTAGGTTCTAACGGGGTGCGGGCGTGCACACACTCCGGCGCAGAAAAATAAAGCACTGGGCACCAGTAGCATACCTGTGCATTCTAAGGTTGTGTCGGGCCGCTGCCATGGGACTTGATACACCCCATGGTGGGACCAGCATAGGTAACTACAACATCGGGGGCCGTAAGACACATGTAACTATGCGAGTAGGAGCCGATCATCGTAGAATGGATCACATCACCCTGATTATGGGGTGCCAGTTGGAAACTAGTTTATATGGGGTCAGAGATTAACATGGGGTACGATAGCATATTCGACCCTAGACAACTTAACCAAGTTTATAGTGCTTTCCCACTTCTTATTTATACTTATCATACCCAGTTCTTTATTCATAGACAGAATAGTACTAGACTTACTCAGGCTTTATGTCTGACTCTACTTTTCTTTCGTCTTCTTTTCTTCCGTTTCTCCCCCCCCAGGTCCACAGGGAGGGAACACAGCAGCTTGACCAACCTTAACATCCAGCTTGAAGAAGAGAAATGTATTGCTTGGACCTTTTCATTTTGAACTATGGCTTTGGACAATCCACTATGGGGCTTTTGCAGTTTTTCTATGTTTTATTTATGCTTCTTTAAATAATGTAATCAAGACAGATTATGAAAGTGTTATGTTATGTTATGTTTTGGAAAAGATGTAAGACAATTATGGTGGTGTTGTTGTAGCACGTATTTGCTTTTATGAAATAAAAGTTGTTGATTTTCCGCTGTTTACAAATATGTGTTCTTATATCTGTCTTGTATATCTGTGACTTATACTTATAAACCTCCACCAAAATTAGGGCATTCCCTTTGAGAGTGACCCTAACGGAGGTGGGGTGTTTCAGTATGAGAATGTTTCCAGTTAAAGGAAAATTTGAAGTCGAACTAGTAAATGAGAAATTGATTTGAATAGGAAATATGAAGGGTTAGAAGTCAGACTTTCGAATATGGATTCGGATTGGGTCAATTTTTTTACAGAATCAAACTATATTTTCTTAAAACAAATCTTCTTTATTTCTTTGTTTTCCACAAGCCATTTTTAACTAATAACCAAAAATTATTTTACTAATAATGATTTATGTAATTTTATAACTATTTATATATATGTACTATTATTTTAAATTTAATATATGTATAAATACAATATTTTTAAATTTAATATATATAAACACTATTTTCAAATTTTATTATATATACATAGTTTTCAAATTGTACTATTCTAAGTATATTTTATAAATTCCATGTCCAATCCAGAGCCAATGAATACAGAGTGATTAAACCAAAGATTTCAAGTCTAAACTCGAATCGTTTTGACAAGGAATACTTGCGAATATAATATTTGAGATTCCAACTAAACTAGTGAAGTAACATTTTAAATAATCGATTTTAAGTCAATACTTGAAATAAATCAATTTGCAATACTCGAAAATGTGATTTCAAATTTAATGATCACAGTGTGATAAATATAAACGTTTGGTTGTTAAAGAGACCAGAGTCAGTAGATGTCATATTGTCTGTCAATACCTATACCACTTTAACAACTGTGCGAGTGGTGGAGAATCCAGAACGAAGTAGGATGTGACGGAGGCGATTACTGGATTTGAAGAAAGAGAATGATGAGGATTGACCTTGTCCTCCGGGTCATAATTAAAATGATTAAAACAGGTGCTATACCATGACTAAGTAAGGTCGCACCTCCGGTCGGACATGCTTCTTCGATACCATCTCTATGACTATTGTGATTGATTTGGGTGCACGTTTGATCCTGGGAATGTGTTCCGAGGTGGGTGATAGTTGCTATTATGTGTTACCATCGGCCTGGGCATGCAAATGGTAGAATCCTACCATGGGTATTCCGCTGTGCCTTGTCATATTTATCCTGGTCGAGCCTTGTACGATTTGTATTTGTCGTTGTCGTATCACGGCGCATTCCTATCTATCGACGTACTAGTGTTTTATATGCAATGTGTACAACAATATCTATAAACGGCGTAAGGGTAAAAACGTAATCCTGCTTACGTTATTTTTAAAATATTTATTTATTGAATAGACATTATTATAATAGCATGTTATATTTTATGTATTAGTTTCACGGGTCCTTTGTGGATGAAATCCAAGACATCCTCTAAGTTACCGATGCATTTTGTTAAACATTTCACTTGAGTTGATTCACTTATATGAGAATGTTAGTCCTGACTCGAGTATTTTATTTTGTTTGACTTTGCTAAATGCTCTGGTCAGCCTGAGTATTTTAGCTTTGATGATTCACCTACTGGAGCTTGAGTATTTCTGGAGACTAGGCATTTATCGTTGTGTACTCAGTTTATTCCATTTCTTCTCATGTTATTAAGCTTCTGTATTCAGTCTTCTGCTGTATTTATATATTTTCTGTACTCTGATATCATGTATGAATTTAAAAGATTTTGTAGTATTATGTAAATTTTTACTTTCGATGTGGGCTACTTTGTGTTTATGTGTTTGTGATTCTATGATGATTTATATTCAACTTCATAAGCCATAACAATATGTCATTTTGAACATTTTAAGTTGGTTAAACTATTGACTCGGAACGGTCAAAAAGATAGGTCGTTACAGTTTGATATTGGAGCATCACATTCATTCATTTGTAATGAGATTGTGTGACATTTGGGTTTGGAACCCAAGCTTTGTGATAGACCTTTTGGCTGTTGTTGAATCTCGCTACATAACGTTTTGACTATGACAACTATACATAAGCAACATAATCATATATATTATCATCTAACCTTGTTTTGCAGGAAGATATTCGACAAACAGATTCAAGAATACCAAAATGAAGATTGAACATGCTATAAGGGTCTGTCAGTTATAAATATTCATGTTAAAGTCTTCCTTGATGATAACACACACACATATCACATATGTATGTTTTCATATTTTAAAGAGGCAAGGAATATTTTTTTTACTAAAAAACAGACGTTTGAAATAAATCAGACAAACGTCTGTTTGCTGAGTTAAAATATATAATCTTCATAATATTCATACGTCTGTTCTAAATTTTTCGGATGTCTGAATCTACTACGAAATGTACTATTTCCTTGCGGTTTTATTTTAAACTCAAAACAAACATCTGAAATTTATATTCAGACATCTGATTATGAAAAGTTGCAATTTTTATGAAGAGTCATAACTCTCTACTTAAAGGAATCTCTTCATGATAAGTTACAACTCTTTGTACATAATAAATAGATACTCGATTTACTTCTCAAATCACCGAATTTCATTCTATCTTTCTCTATATTAATCAAATCTCTCCAGTTTTCAAAAAGCATACTATACTCAATATTATTTTCTATAATCTTTCACAAGCCACACATATATCTTCATGGAAAGACTATAGGAAATGTGTACTATATATCGAAATATCAGTGTTAACAAGAACACAAACAAGTCTTCAAATATTCTGTATTGTAAAAGACCTCTTCAGTGGTTGAGGCAAGAAATCCCGTTCAGCAGTTCGAGTAATTGTGTACCTATTCCTCCGGGTAAAGTGAGGGTTTAGTGTTAATGAAATACTAGAAATGAGTCTGGGACTGGACGTAGGACAGTGGTCCGAACCAGTATAAATCGACTATGTGATTGACTGCTTTCTACTCTAAAATATACTTTATACCTTATTCTCCATTCTACACGATCCTACTATCATATAGCCTCTTTCAATTGGTATCTGAGCTAGGCCATCCTATAACCGTAACACCATTATTCGATACTTTGATAAAATGGAGAATAACCCAAGTACTAGCTCAACTACTTTTGTCGAAGGACAATCTACTCATAGACCACCTTTATTCAATGGACTACACTACAACTACTGTGCTACAAGGATGAGGATTTATATGCAAGCAAGTGGTTTTAGTGCATGGAATGCAACTCAAAAAAAAAAAAATTGCGGCACCTACTACCGAATATTCAACTTGGACAACAATTCAAAAAGAAGAAGCCAATGCAAATGCAAAAGCAAAAGCTATGAACATGCTATACTGTGCACTAGATAGAAATGAATTCAATCGTGTTAGCATTTGTACATAAGCATATCATATATGGGAAACACTCAAGACCATCCATGAAGGAACAAACAAAGTCAAGCAAACTAAAATTTCAATGCTCAAAAATCTGTTCTAGAACTTCAAGATGAAACAAAATGAATCTATCAATGAAATGTACTCAAGATTCCAAGACATTTTACATGCATTGATAGGACTTAGAGAAAAGTATAGTGACTTTGACATCATTCCAAAAGTACTAATTCTCTTACTGACGACTGGGAAAGAAAAGTACTAGCTATTGAAGAAGCAAATGACTTATCAGCTATGAAACCAGAAGAGCTAATAGGAAATCTTATGTCTTATGAAGTAATTCTTCAAGCGAAGAAGGATTTAGCTCAAGAAAATAAAAATGTAGCCTTTCATGCTGATAAAGAGGAATCTGAAAATGAAGATCTAGCTTTTATTGCCAAAAATTTTAAGAAATTTCTAAAATATAGAAAAGGAAATTTCAAAAAGAATATCTCAAACAAACCTTCATCCTCAAAATTGGAATGTTTCAATTTTCATAAGAAGGGTATATGGTAAAAGATTGTCCAGAAATGAAAGAAAATCAGAAAAACTTCAACAAAAGCAAGAAAGAAAAATTCAAGAAGAAAGATTTTTCTGTTACATGGGACAACTCAGACTCAGATTCATCAAGTAGTGAAAGTGATAGTGAAGGCGAAAATGAACAAGCAAATGTGTGTTTCATGGCACAAGAATCTGAAGTAAGTGAATTATCTTATGAAGAATTAATAAATGTTAATGCTGAACTTTTAAATATTATAAAAACTTTTAAGAAAAAGATTAAAGAAACTCGTGAAAATCAGAATAAAGCGGAATTTGAAAGAGACATGTTGAAAGATGAAAAAATAATTCTGGAAGAAGAACTTGAAGAGGTTCAAGACACTCTTGCAAATTCAGATAGTCAACATTTTTCTTTTGAGTCAAGAAATTGAAACTCAAAAGACAAAGAATGATGAAATTAGTTCCAAAAATCACATGTTGAAATCTAAAGTAAAAGAATTAGAATTAGAAAATAAAAGTATTCAAACTAAGTTAGTAAACATTTCTAAAAATGTTTCAAATTTTAATAAGGGAAGAGAAAAAATTTCAAGAATCATAGAAAATTCTCGACCTTCTTCAAACAAAAATGGTTCAGGATTTAAAAAGAAATCAAAATTTCCTCCAATGAAAACTACAAAGCTAGAAAGGAAAATTGATTCAAAAATTAATGATAAACCAAAATCTATAAAAAAAAGATTAATAGAATTAAGTTATGGGTTCCAAAAACTAACAATAATTTGATTAGGAACAAGCACATTAACTCGTTTATGAAATCTGTGCATAATAATGAGAATTATTTATATAAAAGGGATACCAAACCCATTTGGGTTTGGCTTCCTAAGACCTAACTCTTAGGACCCTATAATAAGGTGGGTACCAATGTGCTTATTAATATTTTTGTAGGTCCCACTCATAAAGAGAAAATGGATATTAGACAGTGGTTGCTAAAAACACATGATCGGAGACAAAGATATGCTAACCAATATTTCATACTTTGATGGTGGCTCAGTTACCTTCGGAGATAATTCAAAAGGATTTATCATTGGCAAAGGAGATGTGTGCAACTATGGTATTTCAAATCTACCTCTTATTACTAATGTTTCTTTTGTTAAAAAATTAAAACATAATTTACTTAGTATTAGTCAATTATGGGACAAAGGTTTTAAAATAATGTTTTCTGAAAATAAATGTAGTATTTTTGATAAAGATCAAAATATTATTTTTGAAGTAAATAGAGATAGAAATATTTATGTTTTGAATATGAAAGTAAATAATAATAAATAAATGTGTTTAATTGCCAATAACAATGATTCTTGGTTATGGCATAAGTGTTTTTGTCACATAAATTTCAAAACTATACAAAGACTTTTGAAATATGAGTTAGTAAAAGGTCTACCTAAAATAAATTTTAAAGTAAATAATCTATGTGAAGATTGTTAAATAGGTAAACTAACCAAATCTTCTTTTAAATAGAAAAAGGATATTTCAACTTTACAACCGTTAGAACTATTACATATGGACTTATTTGGTCCTACTCAAGTTCAATCATTAAATCACAATCATTATGTTTTTGTAATAATTAATGATTTCTCAAGATATACATGGACTACTTTTATAAAAAAATAAAAGTGATACTTTTGGGCATTTCAAAGATTTCATCAAAAAGATTCAAAATTCTAAAGATTTAAAAGTTAAAAACATTCGAAGTGATCACGGTGGAGAATTTGAGAATGAATCTTTTGAACATTTTTGTAAAAAGAAAGGAATAAATCATAATTTCTCTTTTCCTATAACTCCACAACAAAATGGAGTTGTAGAAAGAAAGAATAGAACTTTACAAGAATGTGCAAGAACTCTACTTAATGGAAGCACTTTACCTAAACAATTTTGGGCAGAAGCTGTAGCTACTGCTTGTTATGTATTAAATAGAAATTTTATTCGACCGTTAACTAAAAATACACCTTACGAACTTTTCAATGGAAGAAAACCAAATATTTCACATTTTAAAATTTTTGGTTCTAAATGTTTCATTCTTAACACTAAAGATCAACTTGGAAAATTTAACGCAAAAGCTGATCACGGAATTTTTGTTGGATATTCAGAACGTAGTAAAGTATATTGTATTTTCAACAAACGTACTAATGTTATAGAAGAATCCTTACATGTATCTTTTGATGAAAATTTTAATAAAAATATAAAGAACAAAGATGATGACAAAATCATTGAAAACATAAGTCTTGAAAATACGGAAAATAGTACCTTAGAACATATCGGATCACCTCCCAGAATCTTAAGAGATCATCCTACATGAAATATTATTGGTGAAATTGACACGTACGTTCGAACAAGAAGTCAATTAAATCAAATCGGTCATGTAGCTTTTCTTTCAACTATTGAACCCAAAAATCCAAAAGAAGCTTGTATAGATGATTAATGGATTATTGCTATGCAAGAAGAGCTAAACCAATTCAAACGCAATGATGTCTGGGAGCTAGTACCTCGACCAAACGATCAATCGGTTATTGGTACAAAATGGGTATACAAAAACAAGGCGGATGAACTTGGGAATATCACAAGAAATAAAGCTAGATTGGTTGCTCAAGGGTACAATCAAGAAGAAGGGATCGATTACGAAGAAACTTACGCACCTGTAGCAAGACTAGAAGCCATACGAATTTTATTAGCATATGCAAGTTTTCGTAACTTTAAACTTTATCAAATGGACGTTAAAAGCGCCTTCTTAAATGGCTTTATTAAAGAAAATGTTTATATAGAACAACCACTGCTATTCATACATGAAAAATATCCAGATTACGTCTATAAACTTAAAAAGGCATTGTATGGTTTAAAACACGCACCTCGTGCTTGGTATGAACGACTTAAAAATTATTTAATAAATTCTGGTTTTCGAGTAGGAAAAGCAGATCAAACTCTATTTATTAAAAATACAAATAAAGATATTTTAATTATATAAATCTATGTAGATGATATAATTTTCAGTTCAACTAATGAAAATTTATGTAAATAATTTTCTATAATAATGACAAACGAGTTTGAAATGTATCATATGGGAGAATTGTCATATTTTCTAGGATTACAAATTAAACAAACTAAAAATGGTAATTTTATTTTTCAAGAAAAATATTGTAATAACTTAATTAAATGTTTTGGTCTAGAAAACATTTCAGGAAAACCAACTCCAATGAGTACGTCTGTTCATCTTGAAAAAGATGAAAAAGGAAAAAGTATTGATCTAAAATTATATCGAAGTATGATCGGTTTGTTACTTTGCTTAACCGCAAGTCGTCCTGACATTATGATGAGTGTATGCTTGTGTGCAAGATTTCATTCAGATCCCAAAGAGTCACTTCTAAGAGCAGTAAAAAGAATTTTAAAGTATCTTAATAATACTAAGGACTTTGGTCTTTTTTATCCGAAAGGATGTCCATTTGAATTAGTATCTTTCAGTGATGCTGATTTTGGTGGATCCTGGATGGATAGAAAAAGTACAAGTGGTACGTGCCATTTCATTGGAAAATCACTTGTATCTTGGTTTAGTAAGAAACAAAACTGTGTGTCACTCTCTACATGTGAAGTAGAATACATATCTGCTGCTTTAGCATGTGCACAAGTAATTTATATGCAATAAACACTCAGAGATTTTGGAGTTAATTTAACTAAATCAACAATAGATTATGATAATACTAGTGCTATAAATTTATCTAAAAATCCAATAAATCACTCTAGAACTAAACATATAGATATCCGGCATCATTTCTTATGTGACAATATAGGAAAAGATATTATTAACTTAGAATATGTTTCAACCGAAAACCAAATTGCAGATATTTTTACTAAACCATTATTAGAAAATTCTTTTATTAAATTATGACGAGAATTAGGGATAGTTTCAGTAAAAGACATATAACTCAACATAATCTTTTCTTTTAAAATCAAGTACGTTTCTATTTTTAACTTACTACCTATTATAAGCCATAACCTAAAAAGCCTCTCAACACTCAATTTCTTTTATGGCAACAGACTTCTGAAAATTTAAACCACAAACACCTTAATTGTTTTTCGTATATAAACCTATGGATTACTACAAACTTACAAATAAAAATTTCGACAATAAAACAAGCTCAGTTAGGAAAACTATGTCTTCAAGTAACTCCAACTCTTCAATCAATATTACCTTTTCCTCAGATAACTCTTCCGATTCTCCTCAACTTCCAATACCAATACCTAGGTATGAACCGCAATACCGTTGGGGGAACTATCATACTGGATTTACTCCTGAAGCAAAGAAAGCTAAAAGAGCTTTATTCTCATCTCCAGATACAAAATGAAAACTAGACGATCTCCATTATTATCAGACAGAACAGACAGTGCTACAGAAAGAGTTATATTTCGAACAGAAAGTAACATCGACTCGCTTAAGCCTTCTCGAAAAGATGATTTACACATTTTGTGGTCCAAAAGCCAAGGATGTTACTTCACCACTTCCCATTCCGCCAAATCCTATTGATCCGTCTTCCTCTTATCGTACTGAGAATGATCCAGTGAATCCCATGTTAAAATACTATACCTTTTCTCCACAACGACCACCTTATACTCCAAACTCATGGGAAAAGAATTACAAAAACAATGAAGGAACAAGTTCATCAACACCAAAGAAGACCCCATCCTCCAAAAATTAATGTTTCATTTACTTTATTCTTTTTATATATTTTATATTTCCATATTATTAACTTCTTATTTATGAAATAAAAATTTGATTTTGCAAAGATCGCATAAAACAGACGTCTGAGAAAAACAGTTCAGATGTCTGACTAAGCAGGAGAAATAAAATGTATACTCAAACCAGATGTCTGAACTACATAAAACAGACATCTGAAATGATTATAAAATGAATTAGTTTCTTATGGGTTAAAATTTTTCCAAAATCATACGTCTGGTAGAAAATATTTAGATGTTTGATTGAATTAGAATAATTATCCTACTTCCAGAATCAGACGTCTGAAATGAAAATAACAGACGTCTGAAATACCCCTATTTTTAACTAATTCTTCTCGGGTTCAAAACTGTTTAAAAAGAGACGTCTGTTTTTTATCATTCAGACATCTGAAATATGGCTGACGTGTTTTTATAAAGTCGTGTGACTTTTACCAACCATCACAACCATTCATTATTTTCATCCTTTCACTTTTTACCTCTTCATCCTTTTCACTCCCTTTATAAGCCCTAGCCCCCAAAATAAATAAAAATTACCATAACACTTCATTATTTCAAAATCAATTCATGGAAAATCATGGCAAAAGAACAAGAGAAGAAGAAGCACTTCCTCCCTCCGAAGAATTGATCCAACGATGGCTTATGGATGATACTGCAAAAGCTAGGTATAAAGCAATGAAGGATTCAAAATTCTTCGAAGGTGCCTTTGTAAAATTTGATGCTTTTTCCAATTATCGTCTACTACACTTTGCTAGACACTTCCACTTTGAATCACTTGTTGATTACAATAAAAACAATGTCAAAATCTACCCTCTTTTAGTTAAGTTGTTTCTAGCAAATCTAAACCTTGATCATACTAAGCCATAAGTGAAAAAGGATACGATTTGGTCATGGGTATGTGGAAAGCATGCGCTTATAACAACACAACGATTAGGCCAAATTCTACAATGTGCATGGCAAGGATTGGATTTAGACACGATATAAGTCGATATGTCTACACGAGATGAGATTTCCCATAAATTTCTCGCTGATAATCTCACTAAAATGAAAGAACTTACTTCCACTCATCTTCGACCACAAGCCCGTCTTCTTGATCGAATACTTTTCCGAACTATTCAACCTCGAAAAGGGAGCTATGAAAAAGTTTATAAAAGAGATTTTCAAGAATTATGAGCTATATACTCAAATAAGAAAATTAATTGGGTGAAAATCATCATGGACGAATGGACTGACATCACGTATAAGCGCAAGTATAAAACTCTACACTATGGTGCTTATATTACACGCATCCTTGCCGCTTGCGAAATCAACATACCAAACATCCCTTCCTTAACCATCAAAGAAATTGGCCCCAAAACCTTGAAGCTTATGGATATCCCCTTGAATCCCGCAACCTTAGAATATATATCGCTTGAGACTTGGACTGAACATGTAGTCTCCAATCCAAAATCAATTATTCCTGAGCCTTCTCAAGTCACCAAGAAGAAGAAGATAGTGATATTCATATTATTTCTCCTGAAACATCTTCCAAACAAGCTGTCATAATGCTACCCCAAAACCAAGCAAAACTTCATAAAGAATTATCAGAAACAAACAACTAAGAAGTTTGAGTCTATCAAAGGGTTCTTAAATAAGATTTGGGAAAAGGTCTCTTGCACTGGTACTTCTTCGAGCCAAGCACAAGCTCCAGCTCCATTTCAATGGTCTTCAAGCTCCAAAGAAGTTCCCGACTCTGAAGAAAGCTCTCCTAAAGATGGTGGGACGACAATTGAGGCATCCATTTTAGAAGGATGGTAAGCGTGGTTGACGGTATGCTAGTCTACATATTTTGCCTAAAAACTCTTTAACTATCTAAATGGTCTATATTATATTTTGGTACTTCTCTTTATGTTTTGCACAAAACTCTAGTATGTGCTGTTCTATGGTAATGTACGATGGTATGCTTATCTATATTTGCTTGTTTGTTTCTGTGTATGTTTGTGTGTATTACATATGAGCTTACTTTTTTTGTAAGTATTCCTTTTTGTCAAATGACAAAGGGGGAGAAACAAGTGACATCATATGCATATTAACAGGGGGAGCTTATATAGTTGTCATTAGTCAAAAAGGGGGAGAATGTTGAATCTCGCTACATAGTGTTTTGACTATGACAACTATACATAAGCAAAATAATCATATAAATTATCATCTAACCTTGTTTTGTAGGAAGATATTCGACAAACAGATTCAAGAACACCAAAATGAAGATTGAACATGTTATCAGGGTCTGTCAATTATAGATATTCATGTTAAAGTCTTCCTTGATGATTACACACACACATCACATATGTATGTTTTCATATTTAAAAGAGACAAGGAATATATTTTTAACCCACAAAACAGACGTCTGAAATAAATCAGATAGACGTCTGTTTGATGAGTTAAAAATATAATCTCCATAATATTCAGACGTCTGTTCTAAATTTTTCAGACGTCTGAATTTGCTACAAAATGTACTATTTCCTTGCGGTTTTATTTTCAAACTCAAAACAGACATCTGAAATTTATATTCAGGCATCTGATTACGAAAAGTTGCAACTTTTATGAAGAGTCATAACTCTCTAAATCATTTCTCTTAAAGGAATCTCTTCATGATAAGTTACAATTCTTTGTACATTATATATAGAGACTCGATTTTCTTCTCAAATCATCGAATTTCATTCTATCTTTCTCTATATTAATCAAAGTTCTCCAGTTTTCAAAAAGCATACTATACTCAATATTATTTTTTATAATCTTTCACTAGCCATATGCATATCTTCAAGAAAAGACTATAGGAAGGGTGTACTATATATCAACATATCCGTGTTAACAAGAACTCAAACAAGTTATCTAATATTCTGTATTGTAAAAGTCCTCTTCAGTGGTTGAGGCAAGAAATCCCGTTCAGCAGTTCAAGTAATTGTGTACCTATTCCTCCGGGTAAAGTGAGGGTTTAGTGTTAGTGAAATACCAGAAGTGAGTCTGGGACTGGACGTAGGACAGTGGTCCGAACCAGTATAAATCGACTGTGTGATTTACTGCTTTCTACTCTAAAATATACTTTATACCTTATTCTCCATTCTACACGATCCTACTATCATATAGCCTCTTTCAGTTATGACAAATCCAGTTGGGGGTTTGTCCTGCCTTTGTATGCTTTGTCATTGTCTAGTGATGTTGATTCATGGTTGCTTCTTTGTGTGTGATTACTTTGTTTTGAACTTCGCTAGGTTTGGAATTATCTTGGGTGTGGATTGGCTTAAGAGGTATGCGGCAAGATTGAATTGCGAGAAGCTCAAGGCAAGGGTCGGGGATGTGGAAGGGCGAAAGTTTTTGATTCGATGTAATCCCGAAGATGGTGTCTTCGTGAGCTTTTTATATTCGCTTGTTATTCCATAGGAAGACTTGTCATCTGTGCTGATCGCTAATGAGTTTGAGGGTGTCTTTGATGAGGTCAAAGAGTTGCCGCCGCATCATGAGATTGAGTTCATAATCGATTTGGACAAGGGTTATAGACCAATTGTCATGCCTCCTAGGAGGATGGTGCCTAAGGAATTGCGAGAGATAAAGGTGCAAGTATGTAACCTTTTGGGAAAAGGATTCATTCGGCCGAATGGGGTGCACCAGTTGTGTTTGAAACCAAGGCCGATGGTTCTTTAAGATTGTGTGTGGATTATCGTGAGCTGAACAAGGTAACTAAGAAAAGCAAGTATCCGTTGCCGAGGATAAACGACTTATTCGACCATCTTCACGAGGCCAGGGTGTTTTAACAAATGGATTTGGCAATGGAATTTCACCAGTTGAGAGTGGAAAATGATAGTGTGCCGAAGACGGCTTTTAGGACACCATCCGATTTCTTTGAATGGTTGGTGATGCCATTTGGGTTGGTTGACTAACGTGCCAACATGTTTCGTGGATCTTATGAATAGGGTTTTCAGAGATCAGCTGAACAAGTTCGTGCTTGTGTTCGTGGATGATATTCTGGTTTAATCCCGAAATAAGGAAGAGCACAAAATGCACTTGCGAGGTATTTTGGAAATCTTGCGAAAGCATCAGCTGAGAGCTAAGTTGTCGAAGTGTCGCTTCTGGAAGAGCGAAATGAGGTTCTTAGGCCTTGTTGTTTCTGGAAATGGAATAACGGTTGACCCCGCTAAGGTGGCAGCAACCCAGGACTAAGATAGACCTAAGAATGCGACAGATGTTCGGACTTTCCTTAGGTTAGCGGGATATTATCGCCATTTTATAAAGGATTTCTCTAAGATAGCTGCACCATTAACATGATTGACAAAAAAGAACCAAGTGTTCATCTGGGATGTAAAGTGTGAGAAAGCTTTGGTATCCTAAAAGAGAGACTGACGAGTGCTCCTGTTTTGACCATTCCGAGTGGGGACGAAGAGATGGTGGTATAGACCGATGCATGTGGTATTGGGCTTGGAGTAGTGTTGACGCAGAAGGACAAAGTTGTGGCCTACGCAAGTCGACAGCTAAGGATGCATGAAAGGAATTATCTAACTCATGGTTTGGAGTTGGTGGCGATCGTGTTTTCTCTGAAGATGTAGAGACATTACCTGTTGGGAGTTCGATTCGATTTGCTTACGGATCACAAATCGTTGAAGTGTCATTTCTCCCAAAAGGATTTGAATCTTCGGCAGCAACGGTGGTTAGAGTTTCTGGCATCATATGACTTTGGTATAGCCTGTACTCCTAGTAAAGGTAACGCAGTGGCGGATGCGTTGAGTCAAATACACATAAGTTTAGGAGCGATGTTTTCGGAATGGAAGAACCTTGAGTACTTGGCAGGATTTGATTACAAGCCTCAGTGTGAGTTGGAATCTGAAATGTTGGCAAGCTTATTGATAAGACTTACTCTCATTGAAAGGATTGGCAAGAGCTAAAAGCATGATGCAAAGCTTGTCAAGATTATCTAAAAATTGGAACCAAAGGATAAAGAGTTCGAGGTCAATCGAGAAGGTTGGCTTCATAAACAAGGACGACTGGTTGTTCCTGATATCGACAGATTGAGAGATAAGGTTATGAGGGAATGCCATCACTTGAAGTTGATGATTCATCCTGGTGGTAATAAGATGTATCAGGACATGAAGCGAGTCTACTACTGGGAAGGAATGAAAAGGGATATTGGAAAGTTCATTTCCAAGTGTATGAACTATCAGTTAGTGAAAGCTGAACAGAAGAAGCCGAGTGGATTACTTCAGCCATTGGAAGTTCCTACGTGGAAGTGGGAGTATATCGATGGATTACCTAGAACCAGGGCATGAAACGAAGGAATTTGGGTCATCGTGGATCGTTTGACCAAAAGTGCAAGGGTTATTCATGTCAAGTCGACTAGGAAACCATCAAAGTTGGCTGAGCTTTATATAAAATGGATAGTTCAATTCCATGATATCCCGAAGAGCATAGTAAACGATCAAGTTCCATTCTTCACAAGTGGATTTTGGAAGAGATTGCAAGAGACTTTGGGAACTGAATTGTGTTTGAGTATGATTTATCTTCCCCATACCGATGGTCAAATAGAGAGGATTAATCGAGTTTTGGAAGATTTCCTTAGACCTTGTGTATTGGATTTCGTGGGATCATGGGAAGACTATACACGTTTAGTTGAGTTTGCATAAAGTAATAGCTACAAGTCAAGCATTGGGATGGCACCATACGAGGCATTGTATGGAAGACCGTGTAATCTCCAGTTTGTTGGTTAGAAACTGGAGATAAGTTGATACTTGGGCCAGAGATAATTAGAGAAACATCGGATTGTATCGTGATCGTTTGGCAATGAATGAAGGCAGCCCAAGATCATCAGAAGACTTACGCCGATAAACATTGTACAGATTTGCAATTTGATGTTGACGATATGTTTTTCGTGAAGATTTCGCCATCAAAGCATGTTGTTCGGTTTGGAAGCAAAGGAATGTTAGCTCCAAGGTTTGTTGGACCATTTCAGATAGTCGAGCAGATTGGAAAGCTAGCATATAGATTGAAATTACCCGAGAGGATGTCGAGTGTGTATAATATTTTCCATGTATCATTTCTACGGAAATGTGTGCATGATTCAAGTGTGGTAGTATCTCCAGAGCAGTACAAAGACCTAGAAGTAGAGAACGTAGTTACTACACCTAGGAAGCCACTTCATGTTGTGGGGAATGACACGAAACAGCTTAAAAGGAAGACAGTTAAGCTAGTGAAGGTGCATTGGAGTGAGGATGACGACAATTGTATGTACGAGACGGAAGAGAGTATGAAGATGACCTATCCAGAACTCTTCGTCGATATGACCCATTAATGTTGTGTCACTTTACATTATTGTAGCTTATACTATCATTGTTAGAATTCTGCATGCTAGGTTAAGGCTATGAATGCATGGCTAGATGGATGTTACTTTGGATGGTAAATTGGTTACTCATGGATGATAGGCATGCAGAATTGTTTCGGTTGCTTGTGCTTGCTTGGGATTTCGGGAGTGAAATTCCTAGGGAGGAAGAATGTAAACAACCTGCATTTTACGTATCAGAGGATCGTAAAATATTTTTATTTAATTACATGTGAGTTGGATCGTTCTCATATTTTGATATATTATTTATGGGGATGTGAGACATGTCCATAATTTTTACTAATTTTATTTGTGACCATTTTCCCCCTGTTAGGTTTGTACAAGGAATAACTTTTGACTGGGATCAAATCCGATGCTGAGATTGATTTCATTGGAAAGGAAATGGTGTTGCCAATTCCGTAGAGTGGTCACCTTAAAGATTTGGTTCAGCGGCTTGGGAGGAATCGCTGTTTAGTGCCACATAATTTTCTGTACAGGTTTAGCTAGCCATAATGGGCATATTTGGTGTAGGCCATTAGTGGGCTGGTGGGAGGCTATAAATAGGTGGTAAGAGGCATGGAGAATAGTTTACTTTCTTCACTCTCTCATTTGGTTGAGATAGTGATCCTCCTTGCTCAATCAAATACACATTTCCACCATTAAAATCTAGATATAAGGAAGAAGATTGAAGATCTACATCAATTAGAGGATGACCGCATTAAATTAAGTGATTTAGAGATAGATCTTTGCTGTTCGGATTCTTGATTCATTGTTCTTAAGCTTGTTCGAAGATTTGGTGAGTGATAAGCATCTCTCGCACAGATTCAATCGAGTATATCGGTTGTTTGATCTTATTTTCATCATTTTAAGTTGTTTTCACTGAGATCCACATCATGTAAGTATTTTTTCATATGAATCACCATAGGATCTAATCTAGCAACTTAAATCAGTAAATCCTTATGATATTTCATATGTTTATGCAAGTTAGGTCCATTATTTTAGTTATTCATTGATTTATCATGATTTGGTGAATTCTATATGATTATGGGTGAATAATTGTCATTGTGATGATGCTGATGATTACATAAAGTGTTGACAGTTGAACAGGATGATTTGGACGAGTTGTTTGAATCGATATTATTGTTTGGTGACGATTTGGTCAAGATTGGAGCTAGATTAGTCATATTTGGAGCCGGGTCGTTTTTCATGGGTCAGGTCGCATTGATTGTGCTCCAAGAAATGAGGTCAGGTCATCTCTTGAAGCTCAGGTCATTTGTGGTGACAAGTGGTTGAAGGGATGGGTCACATGGATTCAGGTCGGAGAAATCAGGTCAACATGGTAAGCTTGAGTCAGGTCGTTGCTCCCAGGTCAGGTCGACCTACATTAGTGCATGGCGGGTTTTACTGCAATATGATGAAGTTAGGTCGCTCGTTGTTAGGTCCTTCAGATCTGGATGTGTGGACATGCATGGGTTGTCGCTCTTGGGTTGGGTCGTCCGGATCGTTGGGCATGTGTGTTGAGGTGGGATGTTGGGGATGCAGGACAACCCAATGGAGTAGGTCGTATGGAGCGACCTAGGCTATTATAGCAGTTGTGAAGCGCTGTAGAATGGATTCTAAAGTGCTATAAAATGTGAGTTCTTGATGATGAGTTGTACATGTGTATATGGAACCACAACGTTTTGGAAACACAATGGAAGGTTATTAACAGCAACGACTAAAGAGCCGTGGAATGAACATCGACCAAATGATGTGTGTTTTTGGTTCGATGATTAATGTGACTTCGTGTAACAACCCGGGTTTCGACAGACCGAATTTTTCAAAATCCAATCCATCGGACCCCGAGTTGGGTGCTCTGGTATCCTTCAAAAAAGACAGAGAGAAAGAAGCATGTCAGAGTTCGAAAAGCAGCTTACAGCGGAAGGAATAAAATATAATTTATTCAAAATAGCATTACCTTAATAATAATACTGCCAAGCCAGTAGCCAAGCAATACTATCTCTGTCATGAACCTAACCTGCGCATGTTGTGAGGAGGGGGTCAGAACATAAGTTCTGTGTGACTGGACTATAATAAACTCTTATGTAACCCTACATATACCGTTCAGTTATTATTTCTTATTTATTAGGTTATTCACAATATTAGCACCCAAGGCCAAACCCATGTCATTCTCCTCCAATTACTAGTAGACTTAACCTAATACATCGTATATGTAATTTTTCCCCAACTCGTATAATCCTTTCCATGTATACGCACAGTCCCTTGCCGTATATCGTACGGGCTTTATCACGTAATTCTATACTACTTCAACGTAGTGCCACCATTCTTGAAATCGTTTGGACTGCCACCCTTGATCTGGCTAGGTTTCCTTATCATGAACTATCGAGTGTTCAACTAGGATTTATGCCACCTAGGACCACTAGGGATTATGCTACCTATTGAACGTTTTCTAGATTCGATTAGGGTTTATGCCACCTAAGACTACAAGGGATTATGCTACCTGTCGAACAACGCCCTTTTCCCACATATGTATCGCGAATCGTTTCCGTTGTCTAGGTGCACATGTACACTATATGTGTGGCCCGAGTCCCATGACAGGGCTAAATCAAGAAATACGGAACTCGGTCGGGAGCTTTAAGTTATCTGCCGATGCAGATGCTAAGGTCTGTTTTTCTACCAGTGGTTATGGTCCCACATGACCCCTCCCTCAACTAATGAAAGGCAATCCAAGAAAATCAAGCACGAGAACTGTACTCCTGCCACCTATGCCCCACTTTCCTATTGGCCAGCCTCACCCACAACTAGATAGCAAGTATATGGTCTATTGGGAGTTCTCTGCCTTTCCGTATACGTACTTCGATTGACTGAAGATGGTAGGTAGACGACGAGTGCTATCACAGGGCTAAACAAGATATCGCCGCCTCACGCTGGTCCATCCTAGTCTTTAGGTTGCCTTATATTGCAACCAAGGCATACTCTTGGTTCTCCTACCGCAGACCTTAACCTCTTTGAGCCTAGGCGGATCATCTGCAACCTCACAGAGGGATACCAAGAGTACCCTCACGTTCCTCGAAGCTACGTGCTTCGTAACCCAGTCCGCTGGAGCCTTTCTCGAAATCAGATAAACGTTCGCTCCTCCTCGTGTGTTTGTTAAGCGATGATCTACCGTATCGGGTTATTCATCTATTTATGGACTGGCTCAGTTTCCTTGACTAAGAATTATTACTTAGTTGTTCTTAACTAAGGTTTACCACTTAGTTTCCTTTCCCGTTAATCTTGTTAAATAAGGTTTACCACTTAGTCCCCTTAACTAAGGATTACAACTTAGTTCCCGTTCTCGACCGTTTTCTTAACTAAGGTTTACTGCTTAGTTCCTATTAACCAAGGCTTGTTACTTAGTTATCATTCTCGTTGTTTTACTTAGTCAATTCTCGTTACCTTAGACATCAGACCACATATTCTCGCTTTATAATTCAACTTGTTGACTAAGGTTTTCCCATGAATTCAAGCATAACTTAAGTTCTCTTTTATTCGGTGATAGCGCATTGGTGTTTTCCCACAGTTCTTGCTTAGCTTACCCCATATTATAGGTTATCCCACCCTTCAAGTCTTACATTACATCTTAAGTCATAGTCTTTCTCTGTCCCTAGGACAGGTTTACCCCCTAATTAACCCTTCGACTATTTCAACTTCGATTTATAATAGGTAGTTAACATTCCCTATTTCTATTTTTGGTTAAGTTTTGTTCATATGTTCGTGTCGACTTAACCCCATCTCCTTATAACGTTCATTCACAAATTTGGTTAAGTGTTGCCTTTGAATTCATGACTTAACCCTACGAATCATGTGCCATTAATTAATAATGCACCACAACCTCTCACATTAGACCTGTTGTTGTGGTCACTGGTTATGCCGGGCGGTTCCGGGCAGAATTACACCACAACTCAGTCTAACCTCAGGTTTCAAGCGCAATATGACTAACTTCTCACATTAGGACCTATTGTTTGCAACCACTGGTTAGGCTGGGCGGTTCCGGGCAGGATTACATCGCAAACTCATCCTAACCTTGAGTTAGCCACGTTTCATGTTTGGTTCATGTCTATTCTAATTGGCATATGTCAAGTTCATAATCATGTCAAAAAAAATATTAAGTTCATGTTATGCCAATTACCCAACTTACAAGTATGTTCTTATAAATGTCAACTACCAATTCATGCCATGTTCGTGTTCGTTTTAGATGTCAAGTTCATAAGCATATTCTAAATGTCATATTTCAAGTTTCATAATCTTGTCCCTATTTACATTACACAAATTACTCAACCATATTCATGTTCAATGCATTTCAATAGTGCCAAAATTCGAGTATCAAGTTCAATCTAGATGTCAAGTGTCAATTCCCCAAATCCAAGCTTTACCTAAAAACCCCCAATTTATATTCATGCTTGTAATCCCATTAACATGTTACGTCTATCATTAAATTCATAATTCATATTCATGTCAATTTCATGTTCAAGTTCTAGATGTAAACTTCATGTCAAATTCCAGACGTCAATTCATATCAAGTTTGTGTTCTTATCCAAATTCAAGTTATAATACAGGTTTTATTCTAGAGACATGTGCCCATTAACAAATCCATAAGTCAATTTCATGCTTAAATCAATGATGTCAATTCTACGCCAAACCGCAAATCATGTTCATGCGTATAATTCTAAATTTGGTTTACTCATTTAGGTTTTGTCAATGTTATATTACACCCAACCCCCTTTGTAATTTATAACCACACCCTCCAGTTCATGTCATAGCCCAAAACCAAGCGTTCCCCTTTATAGTTCACAATAATCATTCCGTCGTATTCATTTCATAATAAAGCTAGGCTCGTGATAGCCTAGTTATAAAAAAGATAAAAGAGGGAGAATATAAGAGGACATAATCGTAGGCATAATAATTAAAAGCGAACACATGACAATATTAAACATTACAGATCCAATTTCCACAATAATTTCCTTTCGCGTTTACATAGGGAATGTTTGAACGATAAATCATAATTTTACACAAAAAGTGTATTATAACTCCACTCACAATGTTTGTCATCTTCAAAATAGGAACGAGATTAATCTTCGAACTGATTCCCCCCTTTTCGTTGCTTTTGATTCATCTTTGATTGATTTCATGTCCAATTCAATTTATATTTGATTTCCTATGCGGCGTAGGTTGCAGATATGAATTCCTTCTCTTTGCACAGTGATTTAGATCTAAGCCTCTTTTCTTTTTATTCATGGTTGTAGTAATTCTAGATCTCATTCTTTTTAATTTTAAGAATAGATGTTGTAGAGAAAAGAGAGAAGAATAGATCTAAGATTTTTTTAGATCAATAGCTTGAGGAGGAAGAAGAAATCAAGTTAGAAGAGAGCCATGGCCTTGCCATGAATTGTTATGGAGTTTACAATGAGCCTAGGATGTTTATATAGGTGTTAGACCAACGTACCAGGCCCAAAAACTCATCCAGGTGCTCAAAAATGAACCTGGACAGCTTCTAGGGTGAATTTCCCGCTTCTGGACCAAAATTCCCGCTCCAGGTCGACCTCCCCAAGGGGGGGTCGACACTATGGTCGACCTCCCCCTGGGAGGTCGACCCTATGGTCGACCTGGTCATTTTTTTTCTGTTATGGGCTGGGCTGTTTTCTGATTTTTCGCTGAAACTTCGGGAGGCCATAACTCCTTCATACGGATCCGATTTTCGAAAACTCGGACTCTATTTCATGTAAAATTTCGAGAGGAACGCAATGGTGATGTCCATTTTACTTAATTCCTGATATGTAAATTAAATATCCTTATTTTACTATCTTCTCCGTTACACACACTATTATCGAATTAATTTTTCTTCTTTTCCATGTATTAATTAATTCTCATTATACATCACCATTATTTACCTATATAAGCATATTTTCATAAATTTTATTTCATTTTTAATTATATTAAAAATGCGGGGTGTTACACTTCGAAGTAAATTAAAGTAGGAATGTTTAAAGTATTGTGGGGTGTTCGCTGATCGATGAAATGCAACGAATGTGAAGACGACTCAAGGTGGTGAGTTCATGGATGACTGTTGCTCGAGAGTTGGCTTGAACTTTTGAATAGTCATCAAGTTGGATGGCTAGAGATATTAAAGGCTGAGAGATTATCGTTATCGTAGGTTCTAGCGAACTCAAAGTAGGGGTACAACGGGGACACCCAAAGACTAGAAGTGTTTGGTCGAGTACCATGGGCAGTCATGATGGGTCTAGAAATATGAGTCACGATGGCGTATGGAGTTTTGCTAGAACCGGGGTTTACCATTAGCTCCTGAAGGATAGCAAGGCATACGATCATACGATTAACGATGGTTTCAAAGTAGGATTGGCGGTGATAGCCAGGGTCATGGATGATGATTGTTTTGTTGTGTCGTCTTGTGTAAATTATGCAATGTCTAAGGAGGTATATCTTGGGTTCTTATCTGATTATGGTTTAGGCCTTCGAGGCTTATGCTTAGGAGATGTCGATATCGATTAGGATGGCAACGTTTGGTAACCGATTGCCATGAATGTACCGCTGTTTTCGAAATGCTTGTTGTAAAGGCTATCACCGTCGGGTGTGGGGAAGACAGGTTGAGTTCTTCTCTGGTGTGTTAGTAGATTAGTTGAATAATCTGCCTATTCTCATATGCTTTATTGATGATTTAGATAGCTGTTTTATAGCTCATTAAGACTATTATATGACTCAAGGTTTTATGTTTCCCTTTTATTACCTTGGGTTGTTCATCCATGTGTTGGATGAGCAGACTAAGTAGCAGGTGATAGGTGATAGATCTTGGTGAGACGATGCTGCTATGCGATGATGAGCAGGAGGCAAGCGTATTATTTTCTACTATCTAGTATTTGTTGCTTCCACTGCTTGATGTTTTCTTTGAGTGATGTTCTGAGGCCTTTGTTCATAGTTTGATGATGTAATCCAACAATGGTATGGAAGTTTAAAATTGTGTGCAATTGCTTCACTATTATTGCTTGCTGTATATGTTCTATTATATTTATCCTTGCGCTATGAGTTATATGATAGGTTCCACGTGTATTATCTTACCTTGATTATTATCCACAACTTTCTGGTACGCCTTTGCTGTGGCCGGTCATCACATGTATATACAAAGCCAAAGAGAAATCAACATGCATGTGAACAACAAAGCTCAAGTGTAACACCCCGCATATTTAAGATAATAAAATATGAATAACCTAATTAAATATTTAGAATTAAGTGGAACCGGCATCACCATTGCGTTCGTCTCGGAATTCTGGTTCAGATAGACCAAAAGTTTGCTTAAAATGAATAACGTATGAAGAAGTTATGAGCATTAGAAGTTTGTATATATATATAAGGCTCATATATATAAATATATTAACAATAAATATATCCGGAAAATTAAACACGTAGCGGGAATCCAGAGCGGGAAAATGTCTCGTTGGGGGTCGACCCACCAATAGGGGGGTCGACCCCACCGTAGATCTAGGCAGATTCTTCTACGTGAACATCCAAATTCGTTGTTGAATACCTATAAATAAGCCTGTAGAGCCTACCCTAAATCTCATATTTCTGAGACCTGGGTCGACCCACCAATAGTGGGGTCAACCTCGGGGTCGACCCCACCACAGATCTGGGCAGATTCTTCTGCATGAACATGGATAGTTTTCCGGTCCGAATTTGTTGCTGAACACCTATAAATAAGCCTGTAGAGCCTACCCTAAATCTCATATTTTTGAGACAATGCCGAAACTCTGCCATTCTTCTTCCTTCTCAAATCTCTTCAAAAAATTAAGATTATTAGTTTAGGAAAAATTCAGAATCCGGATCTGAAGGAAAGGAACGTATGTTTGTAAATTGGTGTTTATATCTCTTATCGAAGTGAAGTAATTTCCTAGATGTGTTCTATTTCAATTCTGTTCTCTTTCTTCCCTTTTTCTTTTAGTAAAAATGACGAATCCATGGTTGTTAGGATCTGAATCCAACTAGGGAAAGACTATGGAATGCTAGATCTGGACCAGATCCAAGATTTGGAAGGCAAATAATGTGAGTGGATTTAAGTTATATCATTTTTGAAAATGATATACCATCATTTAACATTCCCCGTTATTATGCGATGTGAATTTGCTATAATTACTAAAAAGCATTGAAATGTTATATATGGCATGTTGAAATATGATATGTTGAAATGTTTAAACATATGTTAGAAAGATCAAAGTGACGAATATGACATGTTGGAATATTAATATGCTAAGATATTAATATGTTGGAAAATTCATATGTTGAAATATAATCTTGTTAGAATATGGGTAGCAACTACTATTAAATATATAAGTGGCACTTAATTATAAATTAAGTAATCAGTAGATGGGGAAAACCTGAAACCAGTTGTTTGTAATAAGTAGAGAAAAGGGGGAAAATTTATGAAATGTAAGAAGTTGTATTTAATTATAAATTATGTAATCTGTAAACTTGGAAACCTAAAATATATTGACAAGAATAAACATGTTAAGGCTTGTCCTAGGGATAAGGGGAAATTATAACAGAGGTTATAATAAATGGAAAGGAGACTTATTAGTAAACCTTAATTAAGAGAACTAAGTTAATAAGTAAACTACGATAAGTTGTAGTGACAGTATAAGATAGAATTATGATTAAATAAGAAAGAATGAGGCAACTTATAAAATGAAATAAGTTATATTTAATCATAAATGATAAGTGACATATTAAATAGAAACATGTGAATCGAGATATACTTAATTACATATTAAGTAGAACATGTTACTGTAACCTTGAATCAAACAAGAACATAAAGGGATTGTGGATTCGAGACCTTGGATCACAATCTAGAGAATGACATGTTGTGGGCTTATTATTAAACTTAAATGAGTTAAGTTGTATGACCGAAATTAATAAGCATGTGGAACTTGGTAACTTGAGTAAGAAGTCAATGTGAATGGGAATAACCAAGTTAAATGGAAACATGGTAAGGTAAAGCAAGCACATAATATACTGTTTAGACATAGGGTTTAATGACACATTAAAATTGAGGTTGTTGGACCAGTTCCTATGTCGAGGGTGAATAACCCAACAATGTAGGTCACCGTGGTGTCATAAGGCATGAGGGGGAGCGCATGTTCATTTGATTATTCTGTTGACTCCGAAGGACTAAAAGGGGAAGCACGTGGCTTCCTGAGATACGTAAGGTACTCCTGGTAGTCCTCTTTGCAGTGGCAGATGTTTAGGCTGTGCTCGCAGAGGTTGTGGCTGCGCCTTACTACCAGGTGGGTGGGCCTTGACTGCAAAAGTAGCTTTGTAGTCAGAATGCTGTGACGTGGTGACACTAGGTGATTTGACAATCGCCTCAACGGGATGCGAGGTCAGGACCAACAAAGATAGTAGATCGTCGGGTACCTGTCATCGGCAACCAGTGGGATGCGAAAAGACTAGAGCTGAACCCGATAGACCATTCACCTTTTACTATCGAGTTACGGTGGTTGAGGGAAGACGCCAATTGGATGTTTAGATTGTTTGTTAGGGGCAAGTCGCTTGGATCTTGTAGTCTTTACTAGCTGAGGGAGGGGCTGAGGTGGGGCCATAGCCACCATGAGAAACAGACCCAAGGGATATCTGTATATTTGAGGCTCTTAAAGGCGGGCATGTACAAGTATGAAAAAGCTCCCGACCGAGTTCTGTGTTTCTTGTATAGCCCTGCCACGGAACTTGGTTCACATTATGTGCGATTAAGACATCGAATACGATTGACAATACATGCATGGGAAAGTCTAGATACATGCATGTTTGCTCTGGGTGGTGTATTGTAGACTTGAGGGCATTACTCCGGTATGGAATTTGATTCGATCAAAGGTGGCAGTCCGTACGCTACGTAGCATAGTAAAAACAGATATATGCAGACCATAACATTGTTATGTAGAGATCAGTACGTCACTGCAGTGTAGGATGAGGGACCACGTTCATTTCTATGGCATTGGGGTGGAGACTGTGCGAGTGGGGTACCATGGGGTGTACCTCAATATTGGGGGTAGATAAATATATACTGTATTAGGTTTAACCACTGGGAAGTAAATGGGTACGACGTGTGTGTAAGCCTTGAGTGCTGTTAACCCGAGTAACCTAATAAATAAAATTTGATTGAACGATATATTATGATTATCCAAGGTGTGTAGTTTAAATCCAATCATCATAACTTGTGTTCTGACCCCCTCCTCATAACATACACGCAGGTCAGATTTGTGGCAGAGACATAATAGCTTTGGATACTGGTTAGGCAGTATGATTAATACGGTAAGGCTATATTTTGATTATATTATATTTTATCCATTCTACTGTGAGATATTTTCTGAGCTCTGACATATTGTATGTCTCTATCTTTTTTGCAGGATACCAGAACAAACCAACATGAATTTCGATAGATTAGAATTTTGAAAAAAAATCGATCTGTCGCAATTCAAGTTGTTACGTCTGGTATCAGAGCTTAGGTTTAGGATTCCGGTATAGATATTGAGTGAACGTATTTGTATTTTTAAAAATAAAAATATATTATATATACCTAGATCCTTATAGGAACCCACTAAATAGAAAGAGTATAATATGGTAAGAATTGGAATGACTGTTTTGTACACTAAAGGAATGAATGTGGAAATTCGAGTCCCCTAGGAAATTTGGGTGGGAAGTGTACAATATATTATGAAATAGAGAAAAGAGGACCCCTTATGATTAATATTTCATATTAGTGGGTTTGGCAGTAAAACCTTAAAAACTGTAAAAAGTTGAAAAGAGAAAAATGGATTAGGAATATATATAGCTGAGAGAATTGACTTTGTGGGAGTGTCTAGGAAAGCCTAGAAAAATTGGGAACCCGCTTTGGGTCTAACCCCATTATTAACTTTTAAGAACTTGAAAATTTAAAAGTTTTGGGAAAATGGTTTATGGTGTTTTCAAGTTTTAATCTTAAAAGTTACGGTTTTAAAATATGTAAAGAAGTACATATTGGGTTTTGAAGTAAAATGGGGTATATTTTGTAAATAGTGATTTCTTCCGAAAACTTTGTTTAAAGTAAAATTCTCTCGGTAAAAGGTGCATAGTATAAAGCATGTATAGCTCATTAGTTTTCTTATTATAATTCATGCAAGAATTTTTAATAAAGAAAGTTTTGAATTCCCCATTCATTTGACAATCATTTTTGATAAATTGTTTAAAAGAGAAAATTTTGTTGGGTGGACAAAATAAATTATAGAAATTAAGGGTAGAGTAAATGTTTGCACCTTGTAGGAAGTGATTGAACTGACCTTATAGGTAAGAACAAGTCATAAACCCAATTGAGAAATAATTGTCCTTATCTACTCCAGTTTTCGTGATTTGAGAAAAAAATGATGTACATTTTTTTTATATATGACAAGTTTTATGGTTTGGCAAAAGTAAGTTTTCATGAGGAAAATAAAGTTTTGACACTTTCAAATTTTTGAAAAAAAATTAAATGAAAATGGCCAAACTGTTTTTTAAAAGTATGGAGTTGGCAAGGATTAGTCCCTAGGGAAGACGGGAAAAGTTATGAGGCTATGAAGTAAATAGCTAGAATTATCTTGAAATAATGGTAAGTTCCCGTAGATTGCGTAAGCATTGAAAAGCCTAGGGTGTTGATTGAAATAATTGCTGGTACATAGCTAGGACTAGTGGTGACTACTAGATAGTAAAAAGGGTAAGTAAGTGTTTAGATTCTGTTGCTAATTTTTAGGTTAGGGGTAAAATCCGTTACTGCATTTCTATTACGATCGTTTAGTTATTTTGTTCTTGTTGGGTAGTTGGGGTAACACCTAAACCTGTCGACGATCCCATGGTTTGGACTTTTCTATCTGAGAGGGACATAGTTCCGAGATTCTTGGCCCTTAGTGGTAGCTGTGTAGAGTGTCTGTTTCCTTGTTTTAGTTGAAAGACTAGAAGGCTTATTTGAAAACTAAACTTAGATCAAATGATTAAATAAGCCAAGAAAAGAGAAATTGTACAACTAAAAATGAAACAGCAAATTCAATAAAGCAACATGATAAATTATTAGAAAAGATGGATAAAGATAAAAATTTCCAAGAAAAAAGAAAATTAGTAACAAAGAAAATTTTCTTATATGGGCTGTGCTTGGATAGGAAAATAGGGGAATCTTTATAAATAGTTACATCAAATCCAAGTACGGTTGGAAAAAGGTACATAAAAGAAAAACAGAAGATGTGAAATTTTCTGTTTTCCACCTTTTTGTAACATAAGAAATCGAATTTAAAAAATTAGATTTTTCTGAAATTCGAAAAATAAAGTTGCTTGGCAGGGTTTTTGGATGTAAAAATTGGATGAACTATGCTCTTACCCAGTAAGAGTATGGGAAATTTTGGATGAAAATATACTTTGATTTTCAAAATATTGCATTCATGTAGAACTGCTAGTATATTTAGGATGTGAGCATCATGTTTTCAAAAGGATTTCTAAAAAAACTGCATACATATAGGAGGTACCGCTTAGGCATACATGTATTATTATGTTGTATTTCACTTTGCACAAGTGCATGATGTTTGCAAAAATTGGATGCGCACATGATGGATGCATATTATGCGAGGGGTTGTCTGATTTAACCTTATCAAATTTCAGGACGAAATTTCCTAAGGGTAGGAGAATGTAACACCCAGCATTTTTAAGATAATAAAATATGAATAACCTAATTAAATATTATCATCGTTGTGTTTGTTTCGGAATCCTGGTTCAGATAGACCCAAAGTTTGCGTAAAACGGGTAACGTATGAAGAAGTTACGAGCACTAGAAATTTGTATATATATAAGGATCATATATATAAGTATATTAATAATAAATATATCCAGAAAATCAAAACACGAAGCGGGAAATCAGAGCGGGAAAATGTCCCGTTGGGGGTCGACCCCGCCGTAGATCTGGGTAGATTCTTCTGCGTGAACGTGGATTGTTTTCTGGTCCAAATTCATTGCTGAACACCTATAAATAAGCATGTAGAGCCTACCCTAAATATCATATTTCTAAGACAACGCAGAAGCTCTGCCATTCTTCTTCCTTCTCAAATCTCTTCAGAAAATTAAGATTATTAGTTTAGGAAAAATTCTGAATCCAGATCTAAAGGAAAGGAACGTATGTTTGTAAATGGGTGTTTAGATCTCTTATCGAAGTGAGGTAATTTCCTAGATCTGGTCTATTTCAATTCTATTCTCTTTCTTCCCTTTTTCTTTTAGTAAAAATCGTGAATTCATAGTTGGTAGGTTCTGAATCCAATTAGGGGAAGACTATGGAATGCTAGATATGGACCAGATCCAGGATTTGGAAAGCAAATAATGTGAGTGGATTTAAGTTATATCATTTTTGATTACGATATATTATCATTTAACATTCTCTGTTATTATACGATGTGAATTTGCTAGAATAACTAGAAAACATTGAAATGTTATATACGACATGTTGAAATATGATATGTTGAAATGTTTAAACATATGATGAAAAGATCAAAGTGACGAATATGACATGTTGGAAAATTAATATGCTAAGATATTAATATGTTAGAAAATTCATATGTTGAAATATAATCTTGTTAGAATATGGGTAGCAACTACTATTGTTTGTATTACATGCTAACGTGTCACATGAACCCTTGCTTCTATGAATTGGAATAGTTACATGATTAAATTATTTCATGTTAGCATAGAATTGAATACATGAATATGGATTTGGGGCATAAATCAAATTATGATTAAAGATCTTAATTTGGGCATATGGTACATGATAAATATGACTTGGGAAAGGGGCATGAAAACCTATAATGAAATAGGAATAATTTTTAAAGAATGAACATATTCACAGTAATTTGAACCTGTAACGCGCTTAGACACGAGGTTGGATTACACTTGTGGTAGAAATCTTCCCGTAACCGCCCGACATATCCAGTATCCACAAGTGGTATATCTAATGCGAGGGGTCAAAGTGCATAAATAAAGCATGTAGTGGTGCCGAGACATGAGGTTAAGTCAACTTGTGGTAGAAGTCTGCCCGGACCTGCCCAGCAAATCCAACATCCACAAGTGTAGGCTTAATGTGAGAGGTCTAGTGCATATATATATATATACATACATATATATATGTATATAACAAGATATGAATAAATGACAATGATGGTAATAAATGTCTAACTCAGAAAATAAGAAAGGAAGGGATGTAATGGACTGATTTAGTGCGATGCGAAGGAAAAGTGATGTATTTCCCTAAATGACCTATTTCTGAGAACGAGTAAGCCACAGTGAACAAAGTAAGAAAAGAAATAGAAATTACTTTCCACCACGGATTTGGATGGGAATACGTTATGAAAATAAATCACTGATTCCTTCTGTAAATCAAACTGATAAGGTGCATAAAGTGTTTTCCTTAATAAAATAAGGAACATATATAGCAGGGAATGAAGACTAATGGGTTACAACTGTAAATGGTTTGGAATAAACGGGGAACGATAATAACCTATTATAAATAAATCACACTAATGAGAATGTTATATAATAGGTAGACTTGTCATGGGAACAAGTGAAGATTATATCTTAGATTATAATAAACTAGTAAGGAAATGAGATAACTAGTGAAATGAGATAAGTGACACTTAATTGTAAATTAAGTAATTGGTAGATGGGGGAAATCTGAAACCAGTTGTTTGTAATAATTAGAGAAAAGGTGGAAAATTTATAAAATGTAAGAAGTTGTACTTAATTATAAATTAATTAATCTGTAAACTTGAAAACCTAAAATCTGTTGATAAGAATAAACATGTTACGGCTTGTCCTAGGGATAAGGGGAAATTATAACATAGGTTAGAATAAATGGAAAGGAGACTTATTAGTAAACCTTAATTAAGAGAACTAAGTTAATAAGTATACCGCTATAAGTTGTAGTGACAGTATAAGATGGAATTATGATTAAATAAGAAAGAATGAGGCAACTTACGGAATGAAATAAGTTATATTTAATCATAAATGGTAAGTGACATATTAAGTAGAAAACATGTGAATTGAGATATACTTAATTACATATCAAGTAGAACATGTTATTATAACCTTGAATCAAACTAGAACATAAAGGGACTATGGAATCCAGACCTTGGATCACAATCTAAAGAATAACATGTTGTGGGCTTATTAATAAACTTAAACGGTTTAAGTTATATGACTGAAATTAATAAGCAAGAGGAACTTAGTAACTTAAATAAGAAGTCAATGTGAATGGGAATAACCAAGTTAAATGGAAACATGGTGATATAAAGCAAGCGCATAAAAAAATGTTTAGACATAGGGTCTAATGACACATTAAAATTGAGGCACTTGAACCAGTCCGTACGTTGAGGGTGAATAACCCAACGAGGTAGATCGACGTGGTGTCATAAGGCACGATGGGAGCGCACGTTCATCTGATCATATTGTCAGCTTTGAAGGACTGGAAGGGGAAGCATGTGGCTTCCTAAGATACGTAAGGTGCTCCTGATAGTCCTCTGTGCAGTGGAAAATGTTTTGGCTGTGCTCGTAGAGGTTGGGTCTGCGCGTGAGGTGGCTGGGCCTTGACTGCAAAAGTAGCTTTGCAGTCAGAATGCTGTGACGTAGTGACACTAGGGTGATTCGACGATCGCTTCAACGGGAGGCGAGGTCAAGACCAACAAAGATAGTAGATCGTCAGGTACCCGTCATCGACAGCCAGTGGGATGCGAAAAGATTAGAGCTAAACCCGATAGACCATTCACCTTTCACTATCGAGGTACGGTGGTTGAGGGAAGATGCCAACTGGATGTTTAGATTGTTTGTTAGGGGCAAGTCTCTTAGCTCTTGTAGTCTTTACTAGTTGAGGGAGGGGCTGAGGTGGGGCCATAGCCACCATAAGAAACAAACCCGAGGGACATTTGTATATTTGAGGCTCTTAAAGGCGGGCCTGCACAGGTATGGAAAAGCTCTCGCCCGAGTTACTTGTTTCTTGTATAGCCCTACCACGGAACTCGGTGCACATTATGTGCAGTTAAGGCATCGAATACGATTGACGATACATGCATGGTAAAGTCTAGATACATGCATGTCTACTCTGGGTGGTGCATCGAAGACTTTAGGGCATTACTTCGGTATGGAATCTGATTCGATCAAAGGTGGCAGTCCGTACGCTACGTAGCATAGTAATAACAGATATATGTGGAACGTAACATTTTTATGTAGAGATCCGTACATCACTCCGGCATAGGATGAGAAACTGTGTTCATTTCTGTGGCATTACGGTGGAGACCGTGCGAGTGGGGTACTATGGGGTGCATCTCAATATTAGGGGTAGCTAAATATATACTATATTAGGTTAAACCACTGGGATGTAAATGGGTACGACGTGTGCGTAAGCTTTGAGTGTTCCTAACCCAAGTAACCTAATAAGTAAAATGTGATTGAACGGTATATATAGGATTATCCAAAGTGTATAGTTTAAATCTAGTCATCATAACTTGTGTTCTGACCCCCTCCTCATAACATATTCCCAGGTTAGATTTGTGGCAGAGACATAATAGCTTTGGATATTGGTTAGGCAGTATGATTAATACGGCAAGGCTATACTTTGATTATATTGTATTTTATCCATTCCGCTGTGAGATATTTTCTGAGCTCTAACATATTTTATGTCTCTATCTTTTCTGCAGGATACTAGAGCAAACCAACACAGTTTCGATAGATTTGAATTTTGAAAAAAAATCGGTCTGTCGGAATTAGTGTTGTTACATCAAGAGAATAAGCAGAGAATCAAGAATGACACGGCAAGTGACAAGGGACGTGAATGACTCAAGTTCAAGTGCACAACGCACTGCACATAAATATGTGGCAAGGTCACAGCAGATCCAAGCACAAAGATGTACATGTGAACTAACCAAACTGAAGCTATTTGGCAGTTCAAGATCAGGTAGAGAGTGGTAACAACATACATGAAGGGGCGTAGTATACATGTATGCACATGTATAAGGTTGAGACATGGCTCAACTGCTTTGGTCAAGCCAAATACAGCCACAAACACAACAATGATCTCAATAAGGCCGCAAAATTATCTATGCATGGACAAGAAAATGTATACAAGTCAAATGCACAAGTCAGTGCCAAATTCGATTAAGCATGGGTCAACATGGAACAAGACAAGTCGAGCAAATTGAAATAGGTGCAACTACATGTGCACGAGCAAGAGGCTAAACTAGTCAAGTATGCAAGCATACAAAAATACTCATGTGAAAAAGTCAAGATACAATAGCATGGTTGAGTTTATGTAAACGAAGTGCAACAACAAAGATATTGCGAGAAAACAGGTTGAAAAATGAAATGGCAAACATATATGTAACAACATGGAAATGGGAAAAATCAATGCACAATTTCAAATGCAATTACCAGACCAAAGCAAATGTGAACAAGCCAACCACGCAGTCATGAAACAACAGTTTTTAAATTATGAGAAATTTAAAATTCAAGTGTCACAAAACCAAATATGGACAGAGGTACTACAAGATACAATGCATGTACAAACTCAAGTGAAGAAGAGATGAGTGCACCGCGTATATATACATATATACACAATTGTGTATATATATGTATATATGCATACATGCATATACATGACAATGTCAAGCCATCAAGGTTAAGTGCCGGTTAAATGATCAAACTATTTCTAGGGATAAAAACATTTTTTTTAATCACCAGGTTCAAAGAATGGAATCTGATTTCGTGGCAAAAGAAAAATGGCATCTTGATTTTGCAAGAAAATTTCTCCCAAATTTCACATGTGCAAAATGTTTCCAAAAATCAGCATGAAAGAATAAACAGTAGGGTGTGTTAGGCCAAAAACAATTTGACTGTTTTCCAGAAATGAATAATCATCAAATCTGGCAAGAATTCAACACAACATTTAAGGGATAACATTATTGGGAAAAGAATTTGAAATCATTTGTTTCCACAAAATCACAATACTGTTTTTGGGAAGAAAACATTTTCTATTCGTACTATTTCCTGAATTCAACAAAATATACATGGCATTCAATCAAGTAGCAAACAATTCATTCAATCCCATGAAAACAAATGGGGAATCACATGTAAGAAAACAAACAAATCAATTTAAGGAAATAAGAGAAATTAAGGGTACGATTAACATTATATATTCACACCTATTTTATCACTGACATTGTATCGAAAACCAAGACACAAATTCGAGGGCAACAATCAAAGTTAAATCAGAGCACTCACGATTTTCAATCGCAAGGCCAAATTGATCGACCAAGCTCAAGCAACGATATTTAAGCATTAGAGAATACTCTTCAGAGCAACCAACAGAAGTCACGATTCGATTTGGGACACAAAACCCTAATTTATATTTCGACACCATTGTATACTAGGACAACGTCGTTGCAAAAGAAAAGGTTCCGATCTATTTGTGTTTACATTGGACAATAGGGTTTGTTGTTTTTATTTTTTTAATTTTTTTTTAATTTTAACAAACATTGTATGTTTTTCTGTAAAACTAGGGTATACTCGCTATATGATTTATAGTTAGGGTTTACGAGTTACGGGTTTGTAATTTGGGGAAAATATGATCTTGGAGATAAAGACCAGTCGAGGATTTTGAGCGTAGGATTAGAGTAGTAGCACGATTTGCGAGATTATAGGGTTTTGTAAGCAGGAATCTGTTTTAATACCTAATTAAGATCTTGGGGATGCAGTAGTAGGCAAGGTTTGCCGAAGCTAGGTAAAATCTGAGTTATTTATTTTCTGCAATTATTTTCTCTGCTTTAATCTATGCTATGATATTTTTAATATCTCGTAAAACTATAATAAGACCTATTCACCTCCCTCTAGGGTTAATTTAGATCCAACAAGTGGTATTAGAGTAGGTATTTTTCATTAACTCTAGAGTCATGATTTCCTCTAGTTGTCAGCCTAGCTAGAGTTAGTCCAGTAATATTCCAATTACTTTCAATGGAACGGATTTTCTAGTTTGGAAATCAAAAATTGAATTCTATTTAAAATCTCTTAATTCTGAATATTGGAATATTATTGAAAATGCAGGTGATATGCTAGATAATAGGAATAAAGTTAATAACGCTCATGCGATGCATATCATTTATTCTTATCTTAGTAATAACCAGCTTAATCATATCTCTCATTGTATAACTGCATAGGAAATCTGGAATACTTTCGACATGAAGTATGGACGAATTGAAAACAATAGCCCAAAACCCTCTATTGTCAACTCAAGCTCAGATGTGCGCTTAACAAGAGCTATAGACGAAAAATCAGGTGGATCAAACGATGGGGACTCAACAGATGATGAGACAGGAAATTTATCTTATGAAGATTTATGTTATATGTGTGCTGATTTAACTAAATCTGTTGATAATCTTCATCGGAAAAACAAACTTCTAAAATTTGAAAATTGTGAGTTGACCAGCAAAATTAATGGTTTGGAATTAAAACTCGAAAATGTCAAGAAATCTGAAAACTCCCATTGCAAAAAATGTTTGAATTTAGGAAACAATTTTGTTCATCTCAAGAAAAATATTCAAAAAGTTGAAAATGAAATTCAGATCTTAAAAGAGAACAAGTGTTGACATGCTTTTTGTTCGAAGTTGTCGCACGTCAAGAACTTCGTCAGAAAACACAAAGCGAGTTGGTTGAAGTCGCATTGTAAGCATAAAAATGGCCCAAAATCCCTTTAGATGACCTCTTTTGGACCCGAAAACATCAATTATGGTGATTTGCACCATAATTCCTATATTCCTTTGATTTAGCTTCAGGTACAACTTTCGTTTGGCCCAAATGGCCTTACGCTTTGAATGTTACGCCCGTTTCCATGAACGTGTGTAGAAATTTCAGATCCCTTACCTCCAATGTTTCGTATCCCTCACATTTTTGACTCCCTCATCCCATAAACAACAACTTCGCACCACATATTTCGGATCCCTCCAGTGCATTTTGAATCCCTCTACATGGATTTCGACTCCTCCCAGATGCCTCCATAACGTATCCCTAGGATAGAATTTCTTATCCTCTAGGGGATACGAAATTTCATATCCCCAAGGGATATGTGATTGCCATATCCCCTAGGATACAAATTCATATCCCTAAGGGGATACAAGAATTTGTATCCTCCAGAGGATACGAGGCAATCTTATTATAAGGGATATGAAATTCGTACCCCCCAGGGGGATACAAAATTTTCCTGCTACATATGGGGGATTCGAAATTTAATGTATTGGTCTTCAGGGATCCGAATTTATGGTGTATGAACCCATATCCTGCCTACTCCGCTACCAACCCTCTACTAAAAATACCCCCAAGCTTAGCCTTCATTTGGATCCTTTTTGGCTTGGATTTTTGGACTTATAGAGCTCCAGAAGCATCATTAATGGTTCCATCTTCTTCCCAATGGCTATTGGACATAACATGGACCATTAAAACATTGCATAAACGTTTTCATCAACATTTGGACATTCACAAGGATAATCATGCTACTTTTAGAATGTTTTGGACTTCTTGGACATTGAATCTAAATTTGGACATAGTTGACCAAGTTAATCATTTTCTACTCAACGAAGAAGAAGAAGGGCATTTTTGTCAAAGTGTAGAATTATCAATCATTTTGTGATTATATTGTAACGCTTTGTACTTAAATATTGTCTGGACTTGTACAACTTTGTAATCAACAAATATATGATGAATGATTACTATGAAGTGGACGCAGGCATTAGTGTCGAACCATTATAAAAAGCTATGTCTTCCTCATATTACTTTACTTCATTTCTGGATTATTGTGTTCATACCACACATACACTTTGAAGGTTGACGTGTGTTGCATCCACGACAATTCCCTACTTCAACAACCTGATTGAGTTTAAAAAGTACAAACAACTTTTTGCAAAAGGAATTGGATAATTCTAAGACTTCTTAAAATTCAAAACTTGAAATTTTATAAAAATAAAATTTGCTGAAAATGGAATCTATTTGAATGAGCTTGAAAACAAGATTGAAAATTTTCAAGATTTTTGAAAAAAATGAATTTGAAAACAAAGATGTTTTGAAAAATGAAATTTATGAGTCCCAAGCCAAAATTAAATTACTTGAAAATGAAAATTTGGTTTTGAAACAATCTGATGCTGGAAAGGAGATCGCTATAAATCACTATTCAAATTTGATTAAAAAAAATATAGATCTTAAATTTAAAATTCAACGATCAACATTATGGACATGATAAAACTAGTTTCGTCGAGTTCCGAGACCTTTTGAAAAACTCCTATTTAACTTCAAATCGTAAATCAATGCGCGTTTATATTGTGTATGGTCACTTATTAACCCCAGTTGACATGAAATTGAAAATATTACAATAATTATCCATTACTAATTTTATAAAATTGGTTTCATTAAAAATCAAGTTCGTTTGAAAATCAGTTATTCTTAATATTTCATATTAAATCGATAAAACGATTAAATAAAAATTTAGGCGTTTATGGTTACCGCAGTCGCATACGATATTGAATTGCCACGAAATTCATTTTCATAAAATAATTCAACATTACAGATCCAATGAAACTAATTTCGTCCAAAACAGAGGTTGTTTTTAAGGCTTAAATAATTCGATTAGAATATAAATAAATCCAAAAACAATACAATTTAATAATAATAAATCCATATTATCATATACATCATATAGCTCCAAAATAAACATATCTAGGAATTAACTCGATATTTCAAATTTAAACGACATTCGAATTATTTAAAGTCAATTTGTTTATATAATAAATCGTTATAATTTATAAACGAATAACGACTATTTGAAAATTTGATTTGGACATAACTCACAATCTACAAGATGAAATCTCAATTTTTCTCTTTCATTAGAAAATTATAGTCAGATAGATCTGAATGTTTCTTGTTTCAAAGAAATTCGACTTATATTAGATCCTATATATCTAATTGAAGTCAAAACGGAATATTACGAACTACTGCGAGGTTACGAGCTCGTTTTAAATATAATTATAAATTATACGTTCAAATATCTTTTTTAATAAATAAATTCCATATAAATTTCCATATATTCCTAATACAATATTAAAATAAATTTAAATGTTCAAAATAAATTGGCTAAAATCCGGGCTGTTACATTCCTCCCCCCTTAAAAGAATCTTGTCTCCGAAATTACTAAGGTGGGAGAATGCTACAAAACCCATTTATATTTCAAAAACCCATTTAGTTAAAATTTGTTGTTCCACTTTCTAAATCTTCAGTTTTTACTAATCGAATTAATTTTAATTAAAACACCAATTCATTCTGTAAAAAAATTCAAAATCTTGAAAATTTTCTAACACCTTAAATTTTCGAAAATTTCGGTAGTCTCCCTATATATAGGAGCTTCTGTGATATCGCAGAAACAACAAATATATATACATCAACCTACACGGTCGGAAAACAAAATTCAAAACCCAAATTTGTATTTTTGCGTAGGCATACCTTATATAAGCATTATTAAGCGGACTCGCTTAATTGGTAGCCAATATATGTAGCCAAAATCAAGCCATACTACTTTATATACCTATACTTACTCACATGTAAACAAGTGAGTTTTCAGTAAGAAATTTAATAACCATTCAATCCTTTAATTTAATATAACCATATCATTTTACTTGGGTTTTAACGATTCTCAATCCGAAATTCTACATCCAATCCATAATCCATATACAAACATCAACATTCATTCAAATTGATGTTAAATCAATTCATTCCTATATATTTCAAGCTCATTTCACTTTTAATTTATAAGCTACTCAATTTAATTTTCAATCTAATATAATTCTGTTCAGCTTATCTTGTTAAATTTCAATCCATTCGATTCACTTTTATTATTTCAGTCTATTTAGATTCACAAGTTAAATTTTAAATTTCAAAATTCAAATTCCTGGGATTTTATTTCAACTCTTTCAAAATAATGTAAACATGTTCATATATTTATAATCATTTGTAAATTCAAAACATTTGGATTTTTTTGAAAAAAAAACAACTTTTTTCTTCTTAAACAAATTCCCATCAATAAATTTACTATGATAGCAATCTGTCACTTAGAAACTCAAAAATGAATACCGATAATGCTGCAGTCCATTATCAGAATTATTTTCTCGCCACTGAAGTGAATTCAGTGATTAATCATTCTCAAAATCCATTAAAAACAATCCTTATTCATTAATCTTTCCAAAGTAATACCATATTACTTCAGAAAATATTTCGAAACATCCGAGATTTTAAATTCTAAATCCTAAACTGGATTCAATTCCAATTCATCACATTTGCATAATTCATTCTTATATAGGTTCTATCTGGTTATATATAACCATCTCAATATTATAATCTTATTAGATTATAATAACACTCAAACACATCAAACAATTTCAGAAAATTATTCTCTTATATCAAAATATAATTTTGGGTAAAAGTATTTCATTTACCCATTTAAAAACAATATTATGTCAAATTGCCTTGTTTAAGCGTTTATAAATCCCTATCGACCACGTCAGCTAAACACGTAGATCAGGAATTTATATATCACTCAACAAATCAATCAACATAATACAAAACCTTTTTTGTGTAAATCTACAAATGCGCCCTTATACACACACACACACACACACACATACACACACACTCCCAGACTCAATTTAGGGTATTACTAACCGCATCTCTATTGAGTTACGCCATAAATCTAATGTTACTACTCAACCTTCATCTCCGATACCACTTGTAAGGACCCAATCTTTCCATATCGTTTAAGCTGACATTTAACTACTCATGTCCAACTCAACGACACAAAAAATTGGATTGTTAATAGAAAGAAATTAGAGAGTGAGAAGAAGAAAGAAATAAATATTATAATAGAAGAACAAGAAGATCATAATCTCACAGCGGGACGAATAAAATATAATGTATCAAATCTCTTTACAAAAAAACAAAACTGTATTTATATTATACAACTCACACAATGAAATAAATTTATACGAGAAAATACGGGAATATGTCTCGTCTTCAGCTCCTTCTCTGAAGCTCCAAGTAATACCTAATCTGGAAATATGCTCGGTCTGACCCGAGCACTTTTGAAGCAAAGCAAAATTCACCCGAATCAATCTGGAATACTTTCAGTAATAAATTTATATAACAAACAGCTTGCTTAACTTTAGAAAATCCTTTGAAAGAAAAGGATAATCGTAAGACCAGTCCATACATAAACAGGACGGTTTTTACCTTACGATAACCTAAAACATTTTTGACATCAAAATCCGGTGATATTATAATAGTGTCTATCAAACCATGAATAAATAACCATCCAGTAGTTAACTTGCATCTCACGCTCTACATATTTAGTATATAATCAAAAACTGCATGACGCTTATTAAAGATTGGATTTCCAACATGACAAGGTATGGGACCAACTTCCGATCAGTGTACTCTAGAGAGGATACACTGGGGTTCAACAATAACATCTTGCAACCCGACCATACACGACTGGTCACTCATTTAACTTGAGTGTACCGAGCATATTATCACCCACGACTGTGATCAGCAACCATTACCGAAAGCATACATCAGCAAATAAGATAAGAAGCAAATGGAATTTCTCTAGATCGGGTGATAATACCCCTAATGGGAATGACCCACTTGGCCATGCTGCTTACCCGATTTCTATCATTTCCCGAGTGATGAGGCTTGAGGTTACGATTACTTTTCAGAACAACACACTTAATCTTTGAATGTCACCTCGACAAATCCATCAAATCACTAATTGACATGCACAAATAGACTGTAGGTGTTAAGCTGAGAGATAAATTCCATTCCAACAAACTTGGTATATTTGTAAAAATCAATGTATGTGGTCATTTGGAAATACTCTGTCAGACATTCTTCCATACTAGTTGTCTTGGGACTGAACAAACCGAAGGCACTATTCCATCAATCCATCTTGGGCAATTTTTACCTGGGATTCACAGAACATCCCTTGCACTTTACTCTGTCTTCATTTGTCTTCAGCATAATTTAATGCACAATGCTTATGCCTATACGGAGTGGTTTTCTGATGATAAATCTGATCTCGGTTTCTCCGTATTGACAATGGAAGTATAAAATAGACCAAAACTTTAATAATTGGTTATTTAACTTTCAAAGGAAACATCCATACAACCAATGATCCTATTTCTAAATGGGGAACTCTACTAATCAATCATCAAACCACATTATGCCTTTTTATATTAATTTCTTACTAAATTATCATTTCCCAGTTTTCATATCTTTCCAGATATTTTTCAACTCGTTTGGCCTTCAAATTCTTGGAAAAACATTTCAAACATTATAACTCTTATTTTCTATATTTCAAAAAAATATTCACTATTAACATTGGAAAAACATTTCCATAATCCATTTCTTAACTTCTCATTAACCAGTTCATTCCATTTTCTATGCATAGAAAAATATCTATGATTTTGTTTGGAAAACATTTCCAAAAATCTTTTAAAGGATTAAACCGATGTTATATAAAATATCATTATTATAACTCAACCCATAATATATCGTTAACCATCCTTGCTACCGAACCTTAACCGTTCCACAGTCAATCATGAAGTCAATCAAGTTGGGGTATAATTACCTCTCAGACCTTAACTGAACAACATTCTTAACTTCGAAATGGTCAAGGCACACAACTTAAACCTTAACAAAACAATACACATCGGTATATTAGCAACTCAGACCATTTCTCAATTAAAACTGTTCATTAAAACCTTTCATCGATTCTTACAAATCGATTTCATATACTTATCTTAGTTGGATAAGAATATTCACAGATCTCTTGTTTTCTTTACTTTAGAAACAATATTCATTCACTTATATCTTATAAAAACCCTTTAATTTCCTTTACCTCGAGAATATCATTATATTATCACAAACCTAGTCTTACTTCCATTACTTTGGAAATATCTATATATGTGTATTCACAAAACCTCTTTTATTTCTTTTCTTGGAATTTCTTACAAATTTTTTTAATCGAATCCGCGCCCAAATCCTTTTAGTGACTTATTATAACTTAACTTCGCATGGCTTCAATTAAACAGTCCATTTACCGCACCTTTTATGAAAATACTTTTAACATTCTTCCTTGGCATTTTGAAATCACTTTTCAGTTTCAGTCATTTTACTTTATTCAGTTTAAGAAAATATCCACTTAATCCATAACATCATATTTTATTCCCTTTTATAACCCTTGTTATAAGTTTTGATTTATTATCAAATCCCTTTACAAAACTTTTCACAAACATCACTTAATATCACATTATAACCTAATTACTTTCTAAAAGTAATCACTTTAATTATTTTTAATTAAAAATAATATTTAATTTAAATTTTAACTACAAGAAAATAGTTATCTTCTTGATCAACTAAAAATAGAATAGCTAATCACTTTACATAGTAATTTAAATCATAATTAATTTAATTAATAATAACCAATTCAATAATTACTTTAACCAACATTAATTAAAAGATTTGTTAACATTTAAGAATATTCATTAAGTTTGAATAACTGTTCATCAAAACCATTAGTATTAGATTAATTTTACAATTATTGATCTAATAATCAAATTCAATTCAAAAAGGTTGACTTGTCAACTTGAAAATCATCAGTTAACTTGTCACTGATTTCAACTAATTCCTTTCCTTTGAATTAATTCAAAATATAATTATTTCAACAAAATCGCTTAATTGTTTCATAGAACAATCATTCTCAATTATTAAACCGCAGGCTTATTTCCTGACTTACTTGCTTATTATACATAAAAATTCAATATATAAAATATTTTAAAATTAATTTATTTTAAAAATATCGATTTATTTTTAAAACCGCAAAAATTAATAACTTTTAAAAATATAAGTCAAAACATTTCTTCAGTTATAAAAATAAATTTTATACCTTCAAACTTAATCAACTCGCCTAACAGCAAACGACATCTTTTAAAGAAAAATGGCTTTCAGGTCATTCACTGTCAATCCATTGACTCCAAATCAACAATCAACATCCAATTCAACCATTAACATCCAAACAGGATTTTATATTACTTGAAATAACAATTCATAAATAAGATTGAAAAAAAACAAATAATATACGATTTAATTTGAGGAATCCGGTTGGGTTCCTCCAAACTGTTCTTCCCTGCATCATAGCTTATGATATCATTATATAACTTCATATGAAATATAAATTCTATTTTAAATCATTAAATATAGGCAATGATAAATATCAATCAAAGCAATCAATAAATCAATCAATAAACCACCCATTTCATCCAATCACACAATTTATATAATCAACGATGTATTTGAATTTAAAACATCATAGTATTTCAGAAAGGGTGAGAGTTAACTTACATTTTATTTCAACGATTCTGGCCAACTTATACAATTTCAAACGAACGTTTGAAATTATATAAAATTCCGTCTGGCTCTGAGTTCTTCCAAACCAATTCGTACGCGTAGTATTCACCATCATGATCGCAACGAATCTTGTTTCGTCCGATTCTGATAATGTATGAATGGGAAATCCACGTTACAAGTATAATTTGTATTAAATTAATATAATTCTTAACCATTACCATTGTTTTCTTATTTACCATGTTTATCCCTTTAATTACGTGGTTTCTCATTTGTGGGGTGAAATATCCTGATCCATTGTTCTGTAGTCAATATCGAATAGTGCTCCCCTAACCAACATCCATGTAGCCAGCGATGGGGGTCACCGGAGTCGCCATCGTCCATCATCCTAACACCCTCCACCGGCGACGCTAGCATGCCCCAATCCATGAGCCACCAAATCAAACAAAATCATCAGAATTCTTACAATTCTAATTCCCGTTCATGCCCATAATTCGCCGCCTCTGACCAACCATTTGATCTCCGTCAACCTCCACCCTACTCTTCATCTTCAGACACCCCCACGAGAAACTGATCCTATCCCCGACTATTAATCAAAAACCACTACCTTCCTCCAAATCTGATCAACTTAACATAACTCCGACACCGATCATCGGTGACCACCTAACCATTACCAATCGAGAAGTCCAACCTCCCCCACGTTCATCTGAAACCACTTCTCCCAGACTGACATGAGTTCGCTGTAATTAGGCCAAAATCACTAAGCTTTGAGCCTTAAATTCGAGCTCCTCGGGCCATGAGAGAACCTCCGACCGCCATAGAATCCTCCACCTGACTCTCCCTTTTGATTCCCTAATTGATACCTTCTTCAAATACTTCACAAATTTCAAGTTACAATGGAATGAAATTTGGAAAGGTAAGCTGCAAACGGTGAAAGGGGGTTAGGGATTTGAGGTAGAATATATAGAGGAGTTTATTATTATCTAATTACAACACTATTCATCGTCCAACGTTTTCGATTCGTACAATCACATATGAAGTCCAATTTATACAAAATCTGAAACCGTGCAATAACTTAATATTACAGACACGATAAAACTAGTTTCATCGAGTTTTGAGACCTTTTGAAAAACTCCTATTTTAACTTCAAAACGTAAACCAATGCGCATTTATATTGCATACGATCACTTATTAAGTCCAATTGACGTGAAATTGGAAATCTTACAATAATTATCCATTACAGATTTTATAAAATTGGTTTCGTGAAAAACCGAGTTCGTTTGAAAATCGGTTATTCTTAATATTTCATATTAAATCGATAAAACGATTAAATAAAAATTTAGGCGTTTATGGTTACCGCAATCACATACGATATTGAATTTCCACGAAATTTATTTTCATACAATAATTAACATGACGGGTCTAATGAAACTAATTTCATCTAAAACGGAGGTTGTTTGCAAAAAGGTTAATTTCAAGGCTTAAATAAATCAATTAGAATATAAATAAATCCAAGAACAATACAATTATAATAATAAATCCATATTATCATATATATATCATGTAGCTTCAAAATAAACATATTTGGATATTGACTCGATATTTCAAATTTAAACGACATTCGGATTATTTAAAGCCGATTTATTTATATAATAAATCATTTTAATTTATAAACAAATCCATAGCGACTATTTGAAAATTTGATTTGGACAGAATTCACAATCTACAAGATGAAATCTCGATTTTTTCTTTCATTAGAAAAATATAGTCAAACAGATCTGAACGTTTCTTGTTTCAAAGAAATTCGACTTATATTGGATCCTGTACTTCCAATTGGAAAACGTAATATTACGAACTACCACGACATTACGAGTTCATATTTAATATAGTTATAAATTATACGTTAAATATCATTTTTAACAAATAAATCCCATATAAATTTCCATGTATTTTTGATACAACATTAAAATAAATTTAAATGTTTGAAATAAATTGGCTAAAATCCGTGTCATTACACCAAATTCTTAAGAAAATATATATGTTAGTTTTAGGATTTTTGATTCAAGATTGGGGATGAAAGGTTGTACATTAGGCTATATGTGCTCAGATTTCCTATCCATGTGAGATTTGGGTTAGAGAAATCATGAATGTCAGATCTAAATCAGATTTAGAATCGGAGAGCTATCAGGTGAGTGGATTTAAATTATATTTCTCATATAATGGTATATGATATCATTTGATTCTTATCGAGTTAATAAAATATTCTATCAACTCTTTGCAGATTTAAATTGAATTGTAGTTGTTCACAAAATAAATAAATTATGGTTTGTAACACCCCGAATTTCGGTTAATGTTAAAATTCACTAATTACAGAATAAATAATCTCAGATGTGAGAATTGGGGGAAACGGGCTATGCCATTGCGTTCGTCTCGGAAAAATACGCGAAATAGAGTCTGAGTTTTCGAAAATCGGAGTCCGTATGAAGAAGATATGGACGAACGAAGTTAGGCAGAAAAACCGAAAAACAAGCCAGAATGCACTGGCGCACTTGTGAAGTGCGCCAACACAAAAATGCACTGGCGCACTTGTAAAGTGCGCCAACACATTTTTACACTGGCGCACTTGGGAAGTGCGCCCGTGTCGAGCCAGAAACCTGCACAGCTTTCTGGCTGGCCTGGTGCACCATTTTAGGGTTTAGGCTGTGTTTTGGGGCTTGTTTCTGGAAGCTTCCGAGATCTGATGGTCCTAATCTAATTTAGGGTTAATCTAATGGCCTAAAACACTTGCCTAATCCTATAAATAAGACCCTAAGCTAGCCCTAAATGATCATAATCCTATCTCCTAACTAAACTATGCCAAAATTTTCTATGATCATGGCCTCCACTCAAAACCCTAGCCTCCATCCTATTTCTAAACTATTTCTATGAAGGCTTTCATGTGCATACAAGCATCTTTGAGTTGTATGAGTGATCATTAGCTTGCATTCATCATCAAGTTGCAAGCTTTATGTTCAAGGCTAGAGTTTTTGGGTGATTTTTGGCAAGGGTTGGCTTATGGGAGTGTAGTGGTGAGTTTCTATAGCCTTAATAATCAATTGTTAAATTGATTATGATAGGATATGATAAGATATGGCTATGTTTGTGGAATCAATGTGTTTATGCAAGTTTAGTATAGTGTATGTTGTGTGTTTTGCAAGTTTTATGCTATATGCAAGTTTAATGCTATGTTTTATGATGCAAAACACTATGTTGAACATTGATTCATATGTAACATGTTATGCAAGCTATATGTGAGATTATATGCAAGTTTATATGTAACATGTTATGAAAATTATGTAGTTGGTTTTATGCATGCTAAGTATTTGGTTTTATGCATGCTATGTATTTGGTTTTATGCATGCTAAGTGTTTGGTTTTATGCATGCTAAGTGTTTGGTTTTATGCATGCTAAGTATTTGGTTTTATGCATGCTAAGTGTTTGGTTATATGCAAGTTATGATGCAAGTCCATACGCAAGTTATGATGCAAGTTCATATGCAAGTTATGATCCAAGTTCATATGCAAGTTATGATGCAAGTTCATATGCAAGTTTGTCTCTTTTTATGATATGCATAATATATGCAAGTTTGCCTCTATGTATGACATAAGTACATGTGCAAGTTCATCCCTTTTAGACCTATGACATGTATGCAAGTTGACACCTTTAAGATAGGTCTATGACATGAACATTTAAGCAAGTTACCATCTTTATGACATATGTGATTCATGCAAGTTTGGGTTAAATGCTAGTTGGGTTTAATGTATGCTCATATATACAAGTTGACACCTTTTAAACCCATGATAAAGTTATATGCTATGTTAGTTAAACCCATGGCATTTGTGATGAATCTTCCCTTTATTATGTCATGTTATGAGAACGAATTACGTGGGGAACGATGGGGTTAATATGCATGTTAATAAAATGATGTGAAATGGGTATGCTTAAGCATAACATAAATTAAATGGACATAATTGGGAATTTACCTATTGAGTTAGGTCTACCCATATTATGGAGTTGGGAATTTACCTATTAAGTTAGGTCTACCCATACTATGGAGTTGGGAATTTACCTATTGAGTTAGGTCTACCCATATTCTTGAAAACATGATTAATTAATTAGGGATAATTAATATAAATTATGAGGGTGATTAATTAGGTGTAATAAATCGACTAAGACATGAGGTTGGACTCAGTTGTAGCGTAAAACTGCCCGGACCCAACTGGCTTAACCAGTTGCTACAAATGTTAGCCCAATGTGAGAGGTCTTAGGCACAAACTAAATACGTGATTAATGTAAAGACACGAGGTTAGACTCGGTTATGACATAAGGCTGCCCGGACCCAACCGGCTTAACCAGCGGTCATAAAAGATAGTCTAATGTGAGAGGTCTTTATGAGGATCACGGTCTTAATTAATTAAGAAACACTTAACCATATTAGCATGTAGTGGGGCATGAGGGTTAAGTGGGTGCCTTGGGTGGCATGTAGAAACTAGTGGGTTGCCTTGGGTGGCAATAGAAAATACGATTAGAATACTTAACCAAAGTGGAACATGTAATTAAACATGATTAAAGGGTTAAGTAAGTGCCTCGGGTGGCATGTGGGAATCAAGTAAGTGCCTAGCGAGATGGGGGCATGCGGAAATCTAGTGGGTGCCTTAAGTGGCCATTGAAATATAATTAAAAGACAAGCTTAAGAAGTAGCTTGTGGGGGCCTTAAGTGGCAATTAAAATATGATTAATGACTTAACCAAACCTTAACATGTAAGGGGGCATGATTATAAAAGGGGTTAAGTGGGATGCACTAAATAAAATGACAAGCTTAAGTGGTAGCTTGTGGGGGCCCATTTCAACCAATATCCCAAACGTATCTTTGTGGGCTCGACTCAAGTCGAGTGACGGGACACGCATATTGGGCTTGACTATAAGAGGCCAAAACGGGTTAGCGGTGGCAACGCAGGACCAACGGGTTTCATATGCGTGTGTGGACCTGGGCTGGTTGGTAAGTCGTTGTTGCATCGTGTAGGTATAAAGCCGTGCACCGTTGATATTATCAGGTTGTCACTTTGGGGAATGATACACCCCATTGTGGGACCAGCACGGGTATCTACGTAAGGGAGCCGATCGCTTGGGGAGTAGTGGGTACACCTATGTAGTCAGCTAGGGGTACACGAAACTACCATTAAAATTTACTAAGTACACTTAGGGGGATCAACCTTTAAGTAGGAATTACCCTTGGTGGGTAGAACTGGTGTGGTGCAGTGTAGGAATTACCCTTGGGAGGGCAGATCTGGGGTGGTGCAATCTAGTAATTATCCTTGGGTGGATAAATGCGTCTTTTCGGTTATCTTAGTACATCCTGTGTTTAGTTGGCTACTTAGTGTAGTCATTATCCCCAGAGGTACCGTACCTTGTTTATATCATACCCTAATCACTTTAATGATTGTATTGTTAGGGTTATAGGACTCACTCAGACTTATGTCTGACCCCGTTGTTTCTTTATCTTTTTCCCAACCCTCAGGTTTTCAGAGTGGGCCTAGCACTAGTGGGCTTTGATCGGACTGCTTTATCTATCTTTTGGAGCTTGGACCGTGGATGTAAAGCTCAGTTTATCTTTTCTTTTATGGCTATTAGGTTATGTAGTGGGATTATGTACTTTTGTTTTTATCAGGATGGATACTATGTACTTGACTCTTATTTATGGTTTTGGTGTAACCAAACATGTTTTACTTTCCGCTGGATTGAAATGATGTTTTAAATTCTCAAGTATTACTTATATCTGTCTTGTTGTAATTTTTCTGTTCTATATTCACTTAAAATACTCCACCAATGTTATGGCATTCCCTTAGTGAGTGACCGTAGCCGGTGTGGGGTGTTACACGTGGTATCAGAGCTTAAGGTTACCAGAACAGATAAAATTTTTAGAAAAACTATTTTCTAAAGAATATTTTTGAAAGGAGTATTTTCAAAAACATGTCTTTTAAGAGAAAAGTTTTTGAAAGAAAAGCATAATCCCCGATAGCCATATCTTTATCTTTCGAATTCTCCGTTTTGAATCTCTTCCTCTCTCGTTTTGAGTTTCCCCTCCGTGTGTAGATGATCTTTCTAAGATAGATAAGAATGGAAAACCACTTCAAGGGACTTAGACATTAGTTGGATTAGAAGTAGGTTCAAGAAGGAGGAGGACTTGTAGGTACCTATTGGATGGACGATGGGAGGAAGGCTCAAATAGTTGTTTGGTTAATGAAGGATGAAACCTCATTGGTGGGAGGTTGCGAGTGGAGAATGGGAAGAAGAAGGCGAGTAGTTATCCTTTTGGAGGAATAGGACACCTTATTAGGATTGTCCAAAGAGGCAAGGGCGAGGGTGGTTGTATTCCCTCACGGCTAAGGTACCAGATAGGGATAGGACCGTCTAGGTTGGAATTTGGATTTCTTTATTATCCGATTCGAACTTTATTTGATTCTGACGCATTGAGTTCGCTTATCTCATCATTGTTAGTTGAGTCACTGCACTTAGACACCAGTTTGGTAGATGATCCCTCAGCTGTTTCAAACCCAATTGGGGCTCCATGATGTGTTTGGGTTTGAAAGTTTCTATACTTAGCGTTGAGTTTAGATGTGATGCTTGTTGGGCTTCACGGGCTATGGGTTAGTTTTGGGCATGGACTGGTTATCCAGTAGGGGTGCCGTTCTTGATTTTGAAGGGAGAGTTGTTAGGCTTATGACCCGCTTGGGTAACACTCTCAAGATCTCTTGTAATCCCATAGAATCTGTTATGCTAAGTTATCTAGAATCGCTTGACACGACGGTCTAGAGTTTGCGATCTGTTAGAGCGGTCCGGGAATACTCGGATGTGTGTGAGGAGGTGAAGGGCTTACCTCCGGAGCGGGGGACTGACTTCCGAATATATCTGGTAGACAATGCCAAACCAGTATCTTGGCCAGTGTGCCACATGGCTCCTCGTGAGAGCAGGGAACTCCATGAGCAAGTAGGCGATTTGCTTGAGAAGGGGTTCATAAGACGAAGTATATCGGAGTGGGGTGCTCCAGTAGTTTTTGCCACGAAGGCGGATGGGTCCCTCAGACTTTGTGTAGGCTAAAGGGAACTAAATAAACTCACAAAGAAGAATAGACACCCATTGCCGAGGATTGATGATCTCTTTGATCAGTTAGTTGGCGCCTCAGTATTTTCGCAGTTTCGTCAGTTGAGAGTGGTTGAGGATAGTATAGTGAAGACTGCCTTTAGGACTCCGGATGGTTTTTATGAGTGGCTGGTGACGCCATTTGGTTTGATGAACGCCCCTGCATACTTTATTGAGGAGAAGGGTGTTCAGGGAGTACCTAAATAAGTTCGTTATGGTCTTTGTAAATGACATCTTGGTCTTTTCTAAGAGCGAAATAAGTTTTCATATGTGCTCAATAGGTTGAGCAAAGCCAGTTATGGGATAAACGGTGGTTTTGGAGCGAGACTGGCGAGGACATCCAGAGTTGGACAAGGGGCTTAATTATTTAGCCGTTTTTACTAGTATCATCTCACGTAGGTCGTCTGAATTCGGAGGAGGTATCCCTTGGGTGTTTGTCTGATATTGGTTTAGGCCTTTGGGGCTTGCATTTGGGGGATGTCGAGTTCGACTAGGGTGGTCTGCGTGAGAGATGGACAGTTGTGATGATTTTGGATGGGATTATTAGCATCCTATGAGTTTAAGATAGCGTATACCCATAGCAAGGGTAACATGGTAGCGGACGCCTTAAGTAGAGAAAGGTTGTCCTTGAGTTCATTGTTCGTTGAACGACGGAGCTTAGAGTTTATTTCTATGTTTGACTTTAGACCTTCCGTTGACTTTGTACCCGGTTTGTTAGCCTCCTTGGAGGTTAGGCCTACTCTTTTGGGCGTATTGGCAGAGCACAACGGGACAACCCACGGTAGGTTGAGTTAGTAGAGAAGCTCATGAGGAGGGGGAGTCGTCCAGCCATTTGAGTAGGTACACCCTAGATAGTAAGGGGTGGTTGCGTAGAGACGGTAGACTTTGTGTACCGCAAGACAAGGGTTTGAGGAAGGCTATACTTGATGATGCACATCGGTCGAAGATGACCATTCATCCCGATAGGGACAAGATGTATCAAGACATGAAGCGAGTTTTCTTTTGGGCTGGTATGAAGAATGATGTGGCCGAGTATGTCGCTAGATGCTTGGTGTGATAGCAAATGAAAGCGGAGCGGAAGAAACCCGGTGGGTCGCTTCACCCGTTGAAAGTTCCGCTATGGAAGTGGGATAGTGTCTCGATGGATTTTGTCGATGGATTACTGAGATCGAGGAAGGGTAATACGGGAATTTGGGGTGTGGTAGACAGACTTACTAAGAGTGCCCATTTTATACCCGTGAAGAGTAAGAGGACTGCTGCATGGCTAGCTTCAGTTTACATTCGAGAGATTGTTAAATTGCATGGTGTACCTTCTTCACTAGCGAGTTTTGGAAGAGTGTGCGAGAGGCGGTAGGGACTCAGTTATGTTTGAGTACCGCAGATCATCCTCAGACGGACGGCCAGACCGAGAGGGTGAATCGTATTTTAGAAGACCTTTTGAGGCTATGTATCTTGAATTTTGGAGGTACAGGGAAAAGAGTATCTTCCATTGGTGGAGTTCGCATATAATAACAGCTTTCAGTCTAGTATTGGCATGGCACCTTTCGAGGCTCTTTATGGAAGGCCTTGTCGATCACCTACATGTGGTGGGAATCTACGGATGAGATCTTGCTTGGGCCGATAAGGTTAGAAAGACTTCAGAAAAGATTGATTTGATTTGAAGAAGGATGAAAGCGGCGCAAGACAGACAGAAATCTTATGCGGACAAGAGGAGAGCAGAGCTTAAGTTTGATGTTTGGGACATGGTTTTATCAAGGTATCTCCGTTGCGGAATGTGGTTCGCTTTGGATCTGTTGGGAAGTTAGCACCAAGGTTTATTGGAACCTTTCCTATTAAGGAAAGGATTGGACGGATGGCCTATAGAGTGGAGTTGCCCGACAGACTTAGTGGTGTACATGACGTATTCCATGTGTCACATTTGAGGAAGTGCCTACATGAGACCGCTGAGGTGGTAGAGCCGAGCTTGCTTAAAGAAGTAGAGATAGAGCGTGATGAGACGATTCGACGAGCTCCTACTCGCATCCTAGGGTCAGAGACTAGGAAGTTGAGGAATCGAGAGGTTCAACTAGTCAAAGTGCAATGGGGAGAAGATGAGAGCAACGCTACTTTAGAAACGGAAGAGAAGATGCGTTCATTCCTTTTTAGGATATGCCTTTTAATTTCTCCTTTATCGTTTGACTAGTACTTATCTTATCTGTAGTATGTCCTCTCGTTAGTACCTTTGACCTTTAGATAGGGTAAACCTATGGTTGAAACATGTGTTTGAGACATGTTATGATTGATGGATGCATGTGGATGCAAGTGTTTGCTAGTGGTTGCTCGTGGATGCATATACACACACTCTAGACACTAGATCGGCTCAATCACTTCATATTGCATATTGCATAAAATTGTGTGTAGGTAGCTATATTAATGGATGTATAATGGTTGTGTTATCACATGGATGATGCATTTCGGTGAATGATTGTGCACTCATGTAGATATTGTATGTGTCGATAGGGTTCTCTCGCATACATAATGGATGCATGGCACTATCATGGTTTGCATATGTTCATACATTAGATAGGGAACATATACACACACTTTTTGCATATGCTCATACATCATTAGAAATTGTTTTAAGGACAATGGATGCCCGTGTTTGATGGATTGAGTAGATGGTTTTTTGGATGGTAGGATATGCATTCTCCTTAGCTTAGAGATTTCGGGGACGAAATCCTTTAAGGAGGGGAGAATGTAACACCCCGAATTTCGGTTAATGTTAAAATTCACTAATTACAGAATAAATAATCTCAGATGTGAGAATTGGGGGAAACGGGCTGCGCCATTGCGTTCGTCTCGGAAAAATACGCGAAATAGAGTCTGAGTTTTCGAAAATCGGAGTCCGTATGAAGAAGATATGGACGAACGAAGTTAGGCAGAAAAACCGAAAAACAAGCCAGAATGCACTGGCGCACTTGTGAAGTGCGCCAACACAAAAATGCACTGGCGCACTTGTGAAGTGCGCCAACACATTTTTACACTGGCGCACTTGGGAAGTGCGCCCGTGTCGAGCCAGAAACCTGCACAGCTTTCTGGCTGGCCTGGTGCACCATTTTAGGGTTTAGGCTGTGTTTTGGGGCTGGTTTCTGGAAGCTTCCGAGATCTGATGGTCCTAATCTAATTTAGGGTTAATCTAATGGCCTAAAACACTTGCCTAATCCTATAAATAAGACCCTAAGCTAGCCCTAAATGATCATAATCCTATCTCCTAACTAAACTATGCCAAAATTTTCTATGATCATGGCCTCCACTCAAAACCCTAGCCTCCATCCTATTTCTAAACTATTTCTATGAAGGCTTTCATGTGCATACAAGCATCTTTGAGTTGTATGAGTGATCATTAGCTTGCATTCATCATCAAGTTGCAAGCTTTATGTTCAAGGCTAGAGTTTTTGGGTGATTTTTGGCAAGGGTTGGCTTATGGGAGTGTAGTGGTGAGTTTCTATAGCCTTAATAATCAATTGTTAAATTGATTATGATAGGATATGATAAGATATGGCTATGTTTGTGGAATCAATGTGTTTATGCAAGTTTAGTATAGTGTATGTTGTGTGTTTTGCAAGTTTTATGCTATATGCAAGTTTAATGCTATGTTTTATGATGCAAAACACTATGTTGAACATTGATTCATATGTAACATGTTATGCAAGCTATATGTGAGATTATATGCAAGTTTATATGTAACATGTTATGCAAATTATGTAGTTGGTTTTATACATGCTAAGTATTTGGTTTTATGCATGCTATGTATTTGGTTTTATGCATGCTAAGTGTTTGGTTTTATGCATGCTAAGTGTTTGGTTTTATGCATGCTAAGTATTTGGTTTTATGCATGCTAAGTGTTTGGTTATATGCAAGTTATGATGCAAGTCCATACGCAAGTTATGATGCAAGTTCATATGCAAGTTATGATCCAAGTTCATATGCAAGTTATGATGCAAGTTCATATGCAAGTTTGTCTCTTTTTATGATATGCATAATATATGCAAGTTTGCCTCTATGTATGACATAAGTACATGTGCAAGTTCATCCCTTTTAGACCTATGACATGTATGCAAGTTGACACCTTTAAGATAGGTCTATGACATGAACATTTAAGCAAGTCACCATCTTTATGACATATGTGATTCATGCAAGTTTGGGTTAAATGCTAGTTGGGTTTAATGTATGCTCATATATACAAGTTGACACCTTTTAAACCCATGATAAAGTTATATGCTATGTTAGTTAAACCCATGGCATTTGTGATGAATCTTCCCTTTATTATGTCATGTTATGAGAACGAATTACGTGGGGAACGATGGGGTTAATATGCATGTTAATAAAATGATGTGAAATGGGTATGCTTAAGCATAACATAAATTAAATGGACATAATTGGGAATTTATCTATTGAGTTAGGTCTACCCATATTATGGAGTTGGGAATTTACCTATTAAGTTAGGTCTACCCATACTATGGAGTTGGGAATTTACCTATTGAGTTAGGTCTACCCATATTCTTGAAAACATGATTAATTAATTAGGGATAATTAATATAAATTATGAGGGTGATTAATTAGGTGTAATAAATCGACTAAGACATGAGGTTGGACTCAGTTGTAGCGTAAAACTGCCCGGACCCAACCGGCTTAACCAGTTGCTACAAATGTTAGCCCAATGTGAGAGGTCTTAGGCACAAACTAAATACGTGATTAATGTAAAGACACGAGGTTAGACTCGGTTATGACATAAGGCTGCCCGGACCCAACCGGCTTAACCAGCGGTCATAAAAGATAGTCTAATGTGAGAGGTCTTTATGAGGATCACGGTCTTAATTAATTAAGAAACACTTAACCATATTAGCATGTAGTGGGGCATGAGGGTTAAGTGGGTGCCTTGGGTGGCATGTAGAAACTAGTGGGTTGCCTTGGGTGGCAATAGAAAATACGATTAGAATACTTAACCAAAGTGGAACATGTAATTAAACATGATTAAAGGGTTAAGTAAGTGCCTCGGGTGGCATGTGGGAATCAAGTAAGTGCCTAGCGAGATGGGGGCATGCGGAAATCTAGTGGGTGCCTTAAGTGGCCATTGAAATATAATTAAAAGACAAGCTTAAGAAGTAGCTTGTGGGGGCCTTAAGTGGCAATTAAAATATGATTAATGACTTAACCAAACCTTAACATGTAAGGGGGCATGATTATAAAAGGGGTTAAGTGGGATGCACTAAATAAAATGACAAGCTTAAGTGGTAGCTTGTGGGGGCCCATTTCAACCAATATCCCAAACGTATCTTTGTGGGCTCGACTCAAGTCGAGTGACGGGACACGCATATTGGGCTTGACTATAAGAGGCCAAAACGGGTTAGCGGTGGCAACGCAGGACCAACGGGTTTCATATGCGTGTGTGGACCCGGGCTGGTTGGTAAGTCGTTGTTGCATCGTGTAGGTATAAAGCCATGCACCGTTGATATTATCAGGTTGTCACTTTGGGGAATGATACACCCCATTGTGGGACCAGCACGGGTATCTACGTAAGGGAGCCGATCGCTTGGGGAGTAGTGGGTACACCTATGTAGTCAGCTAGGGGTACACGAAACTACCATTAAAATTTACTAAGTACACTTAGGGGGATCAACCTTTAAGTAGGAATTACCCTTGGTGGGTAGAACTGGTGTGGTGCAGTGTAGGAATTACCCTTGGGAGGGCAGATCTGGGGTGGTGCAATCTAGTAATTATCCTTGGGTGGATAAATGCGTCTTTTCGGTTATCTTAGTACATCCTGTGTTTAGTTGGCTACTTAGTGTAGTCATTATCCCCAGAGGTACCGTACCTTGTTTATATCATACCCTAATCACTTTAATGATTGTATTGTTAGGGTTATAGGACTCACTCAGACTTATGTCTGACCCCGTTGTTTCTTTATCTTTTTCCCAACCCTCAGGTTTTCAGAGTGGGCCTAGCACTAGTGGGCTTTGATCGGACTGCTTTATCTATCTTTTGGAGCTTGGACCGTGGATGTAAAGCTCAGTTTATCTTTTCTTTTATGGCTATTAGGTTATGTAGTGGGATTATGTACTTTTGTTTTTATCAGGATGGATACTATGTACTTGACTCTTATTTATGGTTTTGGTGTAACCAAACATGTTTTACTTTCCGCTGGATTGAAATGATGTTTTAAATTCTCAAGTATTACTTATATCTGTCTTGTTGTAATTTTTCTGTTCTATATTCACTTAAAATACTCCACCAATGTTATGGCATTCCCTTAGTGAGTGACCGTAGCGGGTGTGGGGTGTTACATGGTTAGGCGCAAATTAATTGAATTGTGGTTATGCACAAATTAATTGGAATTATGAACAAAAGAGGGAAATTTGATGATTTAGGGCAAAATGAATGTATTGTAATAAAAAGGGGGAACTTGATGATTTGGGATAAATAATTCTATTATGCCAAAATTGTAATAATAGGAAAATTTGGAAGTAGGCAAGCTTGGCAAGGCTTACTAAATAATTGACACAAATTAACGTGGCATAATTAAGGCTATGTGCAGCAAATTTATAGAAAATGGTAAATCTAAGAATTTATATACTATTTGTAAGGAATCACCTTTTAGATGTAAAATGGAATAAATACTTAAATTAGGAAATGGATAAGAGATAGGAATTAATAATATAACTACTAAAAAGTGGGAAATTAGTAATGGACTGAATCAGATAGTTATGGAAAAGGGATACTTTTCCATAATTAGATTCTTGTTAAATTCGAGAACGTAATTGCAAGAAAAAGGAAAATAATGTGGGTTAGTGCGAAATAGGAATTTTGTCGTATTTTGCATTAACCAACAACCTAAAAATAATCTACTAAAGAGTATTTTCTTGCAATCACGGGTCTCGGTTAATTTATATTATGAAAATAGATTTTAGTAAATTTCCAATAACCAACTAGATAAGGTGTGTGAGTTATTTCTTGTAAATGTGTAAACTTACAAAGAGGTAAGTAGATTAGTGTCATAACTGTAGGGGTTAAGTTAAATAATAAGAAACCAATGAAGTATGTAATGAACGGGGAATGTAACCTATTATAATAAATTATATAAGATGGGAATGTACGACAATAGTTAAACTTATCATAAGGAAAAGTAGGACTATAACATACAGGTTATAATTAAAATATGAAAAGGAAAGCAAGGGGGTTAATACAAATGAACTTAAATTACGAGAAATAATTTTAATAAGAAAACCCACAATTATAGCTGTGGTAATGTTATAACACGAGGTTATAGTTAATTGGAAAAGAGTAGAGTAGGCTTATTATTAGTAAACTTATAGTTGATGAATTAAGTTTAATGAATATAATAATAAGCAGTGATCCCTTCCTGCAACAAAAGCTAATAGCGGAAAATAAGTGTCTAATAAAATGAATGAAAGGTGGTCTGTTCTAGCAGCAAAGTCTGATTAGGGAAAATAAGTGGCCAACTAATTCTAATAAACAAAAAAACTTGAATGTAGAATAAACAAGTAAATGTTTAAGTTAATTAGCACTGCAGTAAGTAAAAAAAGCAAGTAATTGAAGATTAGACATAGGGTCTAATAACATGTAACACCCTACATTTCTTAACGTTACCCGTATTAGGATTTCGCTAAGAAATATAAAGCGTTTAGGTACAAAATAAACATAAAACATCACAAAGACTAAGATTTCACAAGATGCAGACAAATAAGTTTACAACAGAAGAAGAAAAACAATTTATATTAAAATGATAAAAACCATATTTATTTCATGTTAACCAAATCACTATAAAATATTATGTCTCAAAATCTCAGTCAAAACACCATCAGAGTACAAAATAATATTATTCCCCAAATAATCAAAAAGATACAACCTAAGCTTATAAAGAAACAAGAAGTAATCCATCTTTTGTAGAAATCCTTCACGATAGAATCAACAAAGTAGTCTGAATTATACACTTCCTCCCTATAAGCCTGGGGGGAAAGAAGAAAGGAAAATGGATCAAACATAAAGTCTGGTGGCTGCTATGATTACTAGCACGACTGATAAGTTAAGGGAAATCGATAAAACAATAGTTCTAGTGTCATACAAGGGTAAGTGTCTGCGCACACCTAAAAGTGAACAATTACTGATATGAATGACATAAAGGATTGGTTATTCTCATTTAATGACAATGATGATAATAACGACCATTCTAACGATAATAATAGCTAAGACTGTTTTGCACTTCTACTACTTCAAATCGAGAATAAATAACTAAGAAGGAATTTCCTAATAATACCCATCGATTGGCTTACTTACCCGAACGAGATAAACTATGCCGACTATGGCCCAGATTTATCAGGCCCGATCCATCAACTCCAAAGGACATAGCATTAACCATAGGCGTCACAACATCTTACTTTCCCTAATCGGCATGATGCACGCTCATCGCCTCGCCAGAACGTGCCCATAAACACCTCCTTGTTTGGACCTCTTACTGACTAGTTCAGTATAAGCATGCATTCGTCTCCTCGCGAGACTTCGGTGTTGTGATAAAAAAGAAACTGACTAATATTGATCCCCAACCAAAAATGCAATTCAACATAAGTCACCCCTAAACTTAATACCAATTTAATTAGTGCCAAGCCCCCCATAGAATTATTGTTGACCAACTAGCTACCTTAAACCCCCGTAGTATTGTCTACAAACGCCTAGTTCACTAAAAAAGTAATTATTTTAATTGGTATCTTATTTTCCCTAATCAGTCTACTCTCACTGATGGAACAGACAATTACTACAAGCGTCTTATTTTCCCTAATCAGCCGTTACTACCGAAACGGACTCCAACTACATCAACTTATTAATTTATTTAATTTAAACTTAATGCCAATCTTAAGTTAATTAATAAGCCTAATTTCTTTATATAACTTTTCTATCATCTCATTGGTTGCATGTAAAATTTAGTTTACAGGTTGTCTATAAACGTCTCTTATGTTAAATTTCATTCTTACAACCCAACCTCCAACATTTGTGTCTATCCAAATGTCATTTATCTAATTATCAAAGTTACAGTTAAATTTTCTTTTATTGCACAATTTCAATTAAGCTCATTTCATCCTTTTTATACATATTTCTTATTTTTTCCCCAATTGCGCTACTATTGTCAATTTCATTCTTTAACCCAAATTTGCGCATAAATAAGAAGAAATAAAAGATTTAGGATCAAGAAGGCCTAAAATCAATGTCAAAATAAAAAGACAATGGCCTAGGCTCTCGCATGGCCTAGGCTCAGATAAATAAGAACGGTTCTAGAATAAAATAGGGTTGATACTGAACTGTAATAAAATTACATACGAAAAACAACAGGTGTAGATGAACTGAATAAAACCGCAGTAGTAGATACTGAAATAGACAGAAATAAAGATGAAAATAGTAATCAGATCTACATAGATTATTGATAGAAAAAGGAGTGAGAAACAGGGGAAATCTATAACTTATTATACTTTCAAGAAAACCCCCCAATTTGTACTATATCTGAGATAAACAGAAGAAATGGTAGAAGCAATAATCAAATTTACAAGAGTTATTTATAGAAAGAGAATTAGGAATAGCCAGATCTGTAAATAAACCACAAATAAACTAGATCTATGTACAACTACAGAAAAGTTCAGATCTAAAACCACCGCAACTGCTATTGAATCAACTTAACCTCAACTTGGTAAAAATCTTATGATCATAGAAAATACTCACCTAAAATTTAAGCAAATCCAATTAAGCCCCGGTAGGTAATCTCTATCTACGAATATCCTCCAAAGTATGTGCAAACCAAAGCCTTAGTACTCCATTAGAATTATTTGAGAAGAAGGTTATTTGAGATGGAGGCAGGAAAATGGAGTAGTGAGAATTAGGTTATGTTTTGGAGCATATTTATAATAGAGCAAGAATGTTTAGATTCGTTGGACTTTAGGTTAAGATTGTAGGCCATCAAATCTCAGAATTGTCTAGAAGACTCCGTCAACTCAACCATCTTCCAATAATTTTCTTATTAATATTTATTTTATTAACTTATTCCATAACTAATTAATTCGTTAATTAATTACTGCTCGTAAACAAAATCGGGTGGTTACATTCTCCTCTCCTTAAAGGATTTCATCCTTCGAAATCTCAAAGGCAAACGAATAACATAAGTGTTCTCTACATCCATCTACTCATTCATCATCCACTGGAAACCATGGTCCTTAGTTTATTTCTAGTACAATTTGTGTACTTATGCAATAGTGTGGTGTATATGGCCCTAACAAATGAAAAAGATTAGGCGGTCTACTAATTTAGTTGTAGCAGCCCGCATTTTACGTATCAGAAGATCGTAAAATATATTTATTTTATTCTATGAGGGTTGGATCATTCTCAAATTTTAATATGTTGTTTATGGGGATGTGAGACATGTCCATAATTTTTATCGATTTTGTTTGTGACCATTTTGCCCCTGTCATCCTTGTACAAGGCATAACTTTTGACTCAGGTCGAAACAGAGGGCGAGGCTTGTGCCATTGGAAAGGAATTGATGATTGCCTTTCCGTATAGTGGTTACATTAAGGATTTGGCTCAGTGGTTTAGGAGAAATCGCTGTTTTAAGGTTTTTCAGTTGGCTATTCAGGTTTTGGAGCCTTAGTGGAATCCTATAAATAGGGGGTGAGAGTGGAGGGAAAAGGTTTACTTTCCCATTCTCTCATTTGGAGGCATTGATCTGCTTCTTCCTCTAACACTTTTCCGCCATTAAAAATCCAAATCTAAGGGAGGAAATCGATGATTTACACCATTCAAGGCTAGATCTACATCATTTCAATGGCAAATTTATCGGATCGAGGGGTTTGATTCGGAATGCTCGCTGTCCGGATTCTTATTTCTATTGTTTTAGATTATTTCGGCAAATCGGTGAGTGATTTACATCTCTCACGTGAATGCAATGAAGTATATGGGTGTTTGTGCATGTTTCTCATCAAATTGGGATGTTTTACCATAGATTTACATCATTACAAGTTAATTTTCATATGCATCACCCTATGATCCAATCTAACAAGTTTTACTCGTTAATTTCATGTCATATTACATGTTTGTGTTAGTTAGATCTCTCATTTTGATCATATGTTCATTTTAATGGTTTTTGGCGAGATTTACATCATTTTTGTGGTAATCGTCATATTATGTGGTTAGTAATGTTATGATACGTTTATGATTGTGTTTGATGATTTTGGTAGTGTCGGTTTCCTCGGATTCGTCGTTTGGCGAAGTTTTGGTCGAAATTGGAGTTGAATTGAAATATGAAGAAAATAGCTCGACCACAGGTTGAATCGGCCAGAAATTGGCTCGGCCATAGGTTGAATCGACCAGGAGTTGACTCGGCCATAGGTTGAATCGGCCAGAAGTTGGATTGAAACGAAGTTGGATCGGACAGGAGTAGATTGGATCGGTCATATAGGTGATTGGATCGGGTCGGTCGTGTTGGTTGGATCGGTCAAGTTTGAAGCCAGTAGGGCGTTGGATTGGGTCGGCCTAGTTTGGATCGGGTCGGTCTGAAAGGGGGCAGATCGGTCATGTTTTTAGCAGCGCTTTTAAATGCTGTGGTTGATAGTGATGATGTTATGGTTTGTTTCCAACAGGGTCATTTTCTGAAAAAGTACGTTTTTCGGGTACGACTCAGATTTGGATAAAAGGTCTGGGAAAAAAATTCGGCGGAAACCCCTCGAACCCTAGCCGCAGCACAGTGGTAATTGGCTCGGTGATGATGTGACTTTGAAATAAATTCAAGTAGGAAGGTTCAAAGTGTTAAATGTTTTCGTTGATCAAGGTGGAACAACGAATGAGGTGGCAACTCAAAGGTTGTGAGTTGGTGGATAATGGTTGCTCGAGAAGGTTTCTTGAGCTATGAAATGTCGTCAAGGTTGGATGACTAGAGATGCGAAGGCCGAGAAGTCATCGTTGTTGTAAGTCCTAGCAGGCTTAAAGCAGGGGTACGATGGGGGCACCCAATAGACCAGAAGGTTGCTGGTCAAGTACCTTGGGTATCGTTGAAAGGCCTAGTTGTTAAGATTGGACATTGTCAAGGTTGGACATATGGAGTTTATGCTAGAACTGGGGTTACCATTAGCCCTTGACATATAGCAAGTTTGGTCGTCATACGATTAACAGTGGTTTCAAAGCAGGATTGGGGGTGGTAGCCAGAGTCAGTCATGGGTGATTGGTTGTTCTGTGTGAAACTTATATAATCTGGATGTTATGTGTGTTTTCCGTGATTGAATGGTTGCTCTGGTTTCCATGTATGAATGGTTATTCCTTTTGTTGAATGGATTGTAAAGGCTATCACTGTCCGATGTAGGGAAGATAAGGTTGAGTTCTTCTCTAGTGCCGTGGGTAGATTAGTATGTTTATCTATCCTTTCTCATACACTTTATTGTTGAAGTTTGTTAGCTGTTTTATCGCTCACTAAGACTGTTGTCTGACTCAAGGTTTTATGTATCCTCTTATTACCTTGGGTTGTTCATCCGATTGTGGATGGGCAGACTAAGTAACAGGTGATAGGTAATGCTTTAGTGAGGACGACGATGCTGATCGATGGCGAGCAGGGGGCTCACATACCAATTTTACTACTAGCTAATAATTGGATTTCCGCTGTTTTCTTTTCTAAGTGATGTAGTGAGGCAACTTTGTATAAACACTATTTCCAAGTTTGTTGATCTTACTTTCTAGTTGTATGGAAGTCTAGTGTTTCTGCTTCACTATTACTACCTGTGTTTATGTTCTATTATATTTCATCCTTGCGTTGTGAGTTTACGACAGGTTCCTCTTGTGTTTACCTACTCTGATGATCGTCCATGACTGCCTTGCGCACCTTTTAACTCATTATTTCTTATGTATAGTGCGGGGGTTATGGGCGGTCGTCACATTTGGTATCAGAGCTCTGGTCAACGATTTTTGGCCAAAGTTCAAGGACGTAATCACATATGAGAGACGTACTTGTATATTTCAGTTGGATATTTACTATATATATAAGCATATATGGTAGTAGCGGTTGTTTTCATTTAGCAGTTTATCTTGTAAGTGGACTAATCATTCTATTTCAGATTTAGAATGAGTCGTTGAACCTCTAGGAGTGAATCTGGGACTGGAGGAGTAGGAGAAGAAAGCCAATTAGGAGCTTTAGCAGTTGCACCGGAATACCTGGTCATGTTTGGGGCAACCATGATAGCAGCGGCTATATTAAGGACACCCATTCCAAAAGCGATAATAGAGCATGGTGTTCCTGTGCAAGTACCAAAAAGGAATTTTGCTAAGCGACAGAGGGACTGTACTCCTATGGATGAGGAAATTTCTATTGGTCCTAGTGCTTCACAAGAAGAAAATGGTAATCAAAAGAAGAAATCTAAGAAGAATGTGCTCTACTTCAATTGTCAATTGGAAGGCCATTATTCCTGGGATTGTAAGGAAGAATGGAAGTGCTTTAGAAGCGGCAAGCCTGGACATAAGAAGAAAGACTGTCCGGACCTTCCAAAGAATAAGCAACCAGAGGAAGCATGTGTTATGGAAGCTATTCCAGTTTCTTATTGTATTCCTGATGAGAACTAGGAGAAGGGAAAGGGTGTCATGGTGCAAGGTACTCTTTCTGTTAATGGTGTTTCAGTTCATGTGCTTTTCGATACTAGAGCATCGCATTCTTTCATTTGCAATGATCTTATGTGTCTCTTGGGTTTGGAACCTAAGATTTGTGATAGATCCTTCATAGTGACTAATCCAATTGGGGGTTCGTCAAATCTTTGCATGATATGTCGAGGTCTAGTGTTGTCGAGTCATGGTTGCTCTTCTGTGTGTGATTTCTTTGTTCTTAACTTCGCTGGGTTAGGGATCATCTTGGGCATGGATTGGCTCAAGAGGTATGCGGCAAAGGTGAATTGCGAGAAGCCAGAGGTGAGGGTCGGGGATGTGGAAGGGCGAAAGGTGTTGATTAGATGTGAGCGCGAAGATGGGGTCTTCGTGAGTTATCTATATTCGCTTGGGATTCCACACGAAGACCTGTCATCAGTGCTGATCGCTAATGAGTATGTAGATGTCTTTGACGAGGTCAAAGGGTTGCCGCCGCATCGTGAGATCGAGTTTAGGATCAATTTGATCGAGGGTGCTAGACCAATCGTTATGCCTCTTAGGCGGATGGCCTCTAGGGAGCAACAAGAGTTAGAGGTGCAAGTTCGAGACCTTTTGGGAAAAGGATTCATCCGGAGGATTGTTTCCGAGTTAAGTGCACCAGTCGTATTTGCAACTAAGGCAGATGGCTTGTTAAGATTGTTTATGGACTATCGTGAGCTGAATAAGGTGACTAAGAAGAACAAGTATCCGTTGCCAAGGATTGGTGACTTGTTCGATCAGCTTCACGAAGCCAAAGTGTTTTCTCAGATGGATTTGGCAACGAGATTTCACCAGTTGAGAGTGGTTAAGGATAGTGTGCCAAAGACTTCTTTTAGGACACTATCTGGTTTCTTCGAATGGTTGGTGATGCCATTCGGGTTGACTAATGTGCCAGCGTATTTTGTGGATCTTATAAATCGAGTGTTCAGAGATCAGTTGAACAAGTTAGTGCTTGTGTTCGTGGATGATATTTTGGTTTACTCCAGAAATGAGGAAGAACATAAGACGCACTTGAGAGTTGTGTTAGAGATCTTGCGGAAGCATCAGCTTAAGGCTAATTTCTCAAAGTTTCACTTCTGGAAGGATGAAGTGAGGTTCTTAGGTCATGTAGTTTCTGGAAAAGAGATAGCGGTTGACCCCGCTAAAGTTGCAGCAATTCAGGACTGGGATCGACCTAGGAATGTGACGGATGTTCGGAGTTTCCTTGGGTTGGCAGGATATTACCAACGGTTTATCAAGGATTTCTCTAAGGTAGCTGCACCGTTGATAGGATTGACGAAGAAGAACCAAATATTCACATGAGATGCAAAGTGTGAACAACCGTTCGGAATCCTGAAGGAGAGGTTAATGAGTGCACCTGTGTTGACCATTCCAAGTGGGAATGAAGAGATGGTGGTATACACCGATGCATGTGGCACTGGACTTGGAGCAGTATTGATACAGAAGGATAAGGTTGTGGCCTAAGCGAGTCGACAGCTGAAGCCGCATGAGAAGAATTACCCAATTCATGATTTGGAGTTGGCGATGATTGTATTTGCTTTAAAGATGTGGAGACATTACCTGTTGGGAGTTCAATTCGAGTTGTTTACGGATCACAAGTCGTTGAAGTATCTTTTCTCCCAAAAGGATTTGAATCTTCGGCAGCAAATATGGTTAGAGTTTTTGGCGTCATATGATTTTGGCATACCCTACACTCCAGGCAAGGGTAACGCAGTTGCAGATGCGTTAAGTCGAAGACACGCAAGTTTGAGAGCGATGTTTTCAGAATGGAAGAGCCTTGAGTACTTGGCAAGGTTCGATTTCAGGCCAAGGTGTGAGTTGGAACCTGAAATGTTGGCGAGCTTGTCGATAAGACCTACTCTTAACGAAAGGATTGGCGAGAACCAAAAGAATGATGCAAAGCTTGTCAAGTTCATTCAGAAACTGGAACCAGAAGATAAAGAGTTCGAGGTCGATCGAGAAGGTTGGCTTCAAAAGCAAGGACGATTAGTTGTTCCTGATATTGACGGATTGAGGGATGAGGTTCTGAGAGAATGTCATCACTCGAAGCTGACGATTCATCCCGGTGGAAATAAGATGTATCAGGACATGAAGAGAGTATATTACTGGGAAGAGATGAAGCGAGATATTGGAAAGTTCATTTCCAAGTGTATGAACTGTTAGCTGGTGAAAGCTAAACAGAAGAAGCCGAGCGGTTTTCTTCAGCCATTGGAAGTTCCTACGTGGAAGTGGGAGCAGGTATCGATGGATTTTATCGATGGACTACCTAGAACCAGGGTAGGAAACAAAGGGATTTGGGTCATCATGGATTGTTTGACCAAAAGTGCGAGATTCATTCCTGTCAAGTCGACTAGGACGGCATCGAAATTGGCTGAACTTTATGTGAAATGGATAGTTCGATTCCATGGTGTCCCAAAGAGTATAGTGAGTGACCGAGATCCATTATTCACGAGTGGATTTTGGAAAAGTTTTGCAAGAAGCTTTGGGAACCGAGTTGTGCTTAAGTACGGCATATCATCCCCAAACCGATGGTCAGACCGAGAGAGTCAATCGAGTTTTGGAAGATCTCCTGAGGGCTTATGTGTTAGACTTCGGAGGATCATGGGAAGGCCATTTACATCTAGTTGAGTTTGCGTATAATAATAGTTACCAATCTAGCATTGGGATGGCACCATATGAAGCGTTGTATGGAAGGCCGTGCAATTCTCCAGCATGTTGGTTAGAAACTGGAGATAATTTGGTACTTGGGCCTGAGATGATTAGAGAAACCTCAAATTGAATCGAGATAGTTTGGCAACGAATGAAGGCAGCCCAGGATCGTCAGAAGAGTTACGCCGACAAGCATTGTAAGGACTTGGAATTCAACGTGGGCAATATGGTTTTTGTGAAAGCTTCGTCGTTGAAGCACACGGTTAGATTTGGTAAGAAAGGAAAGTTAGCTCCATGGTTTGTTGGACCATTTCCGATAGTCGGGCGAATTGGAAAGCTCGCATATAGATTGGAGTTACCCGAGAAGATGTCAGGTGTGCAAAATGTGCTCCATGTGTCGTTTCTACGGAAATTCGTGCATGATTCGAATATAGTGGTATCTCCAGAGCAGTACGAAGACTTAGAGACCATAGTTTCAAGACCTCATAAGTCACTTCGTGTTGTGGGAAATGACACGAAACAACTTAGGAGGAAGACGGTTAAGCTAGTCAAAGTGCAATGGAGTGAGGATGGAGACGATTGTACATGAGAGACGGAAGAGAGCATGAGAGCAACTCATCCAGAACTCTTCGTCGGTAGGACCCTTTGATATCATATCTTCGTTATATCGTTGTATCTTATTGTTGATTGTTAGAATTCTGCATGCTAGGATAAGGCTATGGATGCATGGCTTGATGGGTGCTAGTTTGGATAATAGAATTAGCTTTTCATGGATGATAGGCATGCAAAATCTTTGTGATTACTTGGGTTTGTTTGGAATTTCGAGGGCGAAATTCTTAAGGGGGGAAAATGTAACAGCCCGCATTTTACGTATCAGAAGATCGTAAAATATATTTATTTTATTCTATGAGGGTTGGATCATTCTCATCTTTTAATATGTTGTTTATGGGGATGTGAGACATGTCCATAATTTTTACCGATTTTGTTTGTGACCATTTTGCCCCTGTCAGTCTTATACATGGAATAACTTTTGACTCAGGTCGAATCAGAGGGCAAGACCTGTGCCATTGGAAAGGAATTGATGATTGCCTTTCCGTAGAATGGTTACATTAAGGATTTGGCTCAGCGGTTAGGGAGAAATCGCTGTTTTAAGGTTTTTCAGTTGGCTGTTCAGGTTTTGGAGCCTTGGTGGAATCCTATAAATAGGGGGTGAGAGTGGAGGGAAAAGTTTTACTTTCCCATTCTCTCATTTGGAGGCATTGATCTCCTTCTTCCTGTAACACCTTTCCACCATTAAAAATCCAAATCTAAGGGATGAAATCGAAGATCTACACCATTCAAGGCTAGGTCTACATCATTTCAAAGGCGAAGCGGAGTGCTCGCTGTCCGGATTCTTATTTATATTGTTTTAGATTATTTCGGCAAATCGGTGAGTGATTTACATCTCTTACATGAATGTAATGAAGTATATGAGTGTTTGGGCATGTTTCTCATCAAATTGGGATGTTTTACCATAGATTTACATCATTACAAGTTCATTTTCATATTCATCACCCTATGATCTAATCTAACAAGTTTTACTCGTTAATTTCATGTCATATTACATATTTGTGTTAGTTAGATCTCTCATTTTGATCATATGTTCATTTTAATGGTTTTTGGTGAGATTTACATCATTTTTGTGGTAGTCGTCATATTCATGTGGTTAGTAATGTTATGATATGTTTATGACTATGTTTGATGATTTTAGTAGTGTCGGTTTCCTCGGATTGTTCGTTTGGCGAAGTTTTGGTCGAAATCAGAGTTGAATTGCAATATGCAGAAATTGGCTCGGCCATAGGTTGAATCGGCCAGAAATTGGCTCGGTCATAGGTTGAATCGACCAGGAGTTGACTCGGCCATAAGTTGAATCGGCCAGAAGTCGGATTGAAATGAAGTTGGATCGGACAGGAGTGGATCAGATCGGGTCATATTTGGATTGGCTCGGTCATATAGGTGTCTGGATCGGGTCGGTCGTGTTGGTTGGATCAGTCGAGTTTGAAGCCGGAAGGGCTGTGGATCGGGTCGGCCTAGATTGGATCGGGTCGTCCTAGTTTGGATCGGCTCGGTCTGAAAGGGGGCGGATCGGTCATGTTTTTAGCAGCACTTTTAAACGCTGTTGTTGATAGTGGTGATGCTATGGTTTGCTTCCAACAGGGTCATTTTCTGAAAAAGTACGTTTTTCGGGTATGACTCAGATTTGGGAAAAGGTCTAAAAAAAAAAATCGGGGGCAACCCCCTCGAACCCTAGCCGCAGCGCAGAGGTAATTGGCTCAGTGATGATGTGACTTCGAAGTGAATTCAAGTAGGAAGGTTCAAAGTGTTGAATGTATTCGTTGATCAAGGTGGAACAAAGAATGAGGTGGCAACTCAAAGGTTGTGAGTTGGTGGATAATGGTTGCTCGAGAAGGTTGCTTGAGCTATGAAATGTCGTCAAGGTTGGATGACTAGAGATGCGAAGGTCGAGAAGTCATCGTTGTCGTAAGTTCTAGCAGGCTCAAAGCATGGTACGATGGGGGCACCTAATAGACCGTAAGGTTGTTGGTCGAGTACTTTGGGTATCGTTGAAAGGCCTAGTTGTCAAGGTTAGACATTGTCAAGGTTGGACGTATGGAGTTTATTCTAGAACTGGGGTTACCATTAGCCCTTGACATATGGCAAGGTTGGCCGTCATACGACTAACGGTGGTTTCAAAGCAGGACTGGCGGTGATAGCCAGAGTCAGTCATGAATTATTGGTTGTTTTGTGTGAGACTTATATAATCTGGATGTTATGTGTGTTTTCCATGATTGAATGGTTGCTCTAGTTTCCATGTATGAATGGTTATTCCTTTGGTTGAATGGATTGTAAAGGCTATCACTGTCCGATATGGGGAAGATAAGGTTGAGTTCTTCTCTGGTGTCGTGGGTAGATTAGTACGTTTATCTATCCTTTCTCATACACTTTATTGTTGAAGTTTGTTAGCTGTTTTATCATCACTAAGACTTTTGTCTGACTCAAGGTTTTATGTATCCTCTTATTACCTTAGGCTGTTCATCCGATTGTGGATGGGCAGACTAAGTAACAGGTGACAGGTAATGCTTTAGTGAGGATGACGATGCTGATCGATGGCGAGCAGGGGGCTCACGTACCAGTTTTACTACTAGCTAATAATTGGATTTCCGCAGTTTGCTTTTCTGAGTGATGTAGTGAGGCAACTTTGTATAAACACTATTTGCAAGTTTGTGGATCTTACTTTCTAGTTGTATGGAAGTCCAGTGTTTCTCCTTCACTGTTACTACCTATTGTATATGTTCTATTATATTTCATCCTTGCGTTGTGAGTTTACGACAGGTTCCACTTGTGTTTACCTACTTCGATGATCGTCCATGACTGCCTTGCACACCTTTCAGCGCATTATTTCTTATGTATAGTGGGGGGATTATGGGCGGTCGTCACATTAGTCGACCTCCTTTTTTGCAATCATGTTTATGTCATGCATCCAAATGTATGCAAAAGTCCTAATGATACAAATAATTCTAAATGTGTGCAATATCCACCATCCTTACGCATTCATATATTTAGTCAATGGAAGTAGTAATAAAATAAAATGCACACACATCCATATGCATATGCAAGTGCCCTAAGTACATAGTGTGTGTATATACATCCACTGTATCCACTTGTGTCCACTTGAAAACATTAACCATTACATGTCTCAAACACATGTTTCAACCATATCCTATCATCTATAAGCTCAAATTCTAAGATCTACCCCAAGGATATCTTAGAAGAAAGTCCCTAATCAAAAAAGGAAGATACTTGAACTCTCCCTATGAGATAAAACATTTTATGATTGAATATGTTAGTGCCTATTAGTGTCTCACCACATAATGACTCCCAATTAACTCTTAGTTTTTCCCAATCTTTCAAACTAAATGGTTCCTACTAAGACGGTTGAGTTATTCTAACCAAAATTCTCGGGAGTGTTCTTTCTTTCATCTCATCCATCCTAGTTACTTTAGAAAGAAATAATTCAAGCAAATTAGTCTCAAGTCTCATCCTACCTTACAAGAAGATTCACACTCTCCTCTTTTCCACTCCCGCTTTCCAGTCTTTACCTTTACTGCCTTTTGTTTCCTAATTCATTCCACTTATGTTGTCCAACCTCTTAAGGACCCACTTATACATTTTTTTCAAAATCTTATTTGAAAAATCTTAGTGAGGTAAACTTTTAAGTTACATAAATTCCTTTCGAATTATATATATAGTTGCTTTATGAAATTTACGAATTTCATATCAAAACACATTAGTTCTTCAAAAATTTTATTTTTAAAATTATATACATATGAGGTTTTGACTCAAAGTGGTTTCACAATTTCCATTCTCCTCAAAGTACTGTTTTTTTTTCAATTTATCCCTTGGAACTCAATTACCTGTTAGAAATCTCTATATTCTTTTAATCATCTGTCCACTATCCAAGCTTGTTACTTGTCTCAAATTTTATATAAAGATTTAGTCGGAACTCCTAGGATCCCCCTCTCTTGTGAAAATGGCAAAAATTCTAATAAACACCAAATCCCAACAATAGAACATAACAAATCGTGAATTTCAATATGATGTTAAGATACCATCTAGGGTTACATCCTTTGGGATCATAAAATATTTCCATATAAATTATATGAGTCCCTAAACCGCAAAAGGCAAGAATCAAAAACCTCCTTACCTTTACAGGTAAATCTCCAAAAATTGTCGAACACTCAAATCGAATAAATTTTGCTTATCTTAAACCCAATCCCTAGTAAGGAAATAACTAACCAATAAGCTATTATTACTGAAAACTCTGAATTTCCTGATAAGTTCTCTTACCAATGCCACTTGATAAAATTCACACTAAAACATTAAATTGAAGTAGGTTTTTTCCCATTTTGTTCTTGCAAAAACTAAACTTTTCTCGGTGAGATCGGTCAAGACTGTAGCTAGGGAATACTCTCTATAACTTCCCACTAATTAAAGAAAATTTCTTACTTTTCCAAAAATAATACTTAGGGATCTCATTACATACCAACTTTACCATTCTCCCTTCTATTTTTTGTCTAACACATCATCAACACATACCCCTACCAAATTACTACAAAACTCACCAATCACCCTACCACATAAGTCCATAACTAGGACTAGACGTAAGCTATCCCAAAAGGTATAACAACATTCCCAAAAAATCCCTTGGATGCTTTGCAATCAACTCCCGTCTCTATATTTTTTTATATGAAAAACTTGATAGAAACCACTAGCAAAGAAACTTGACCACAGGGAAAATTTGGCTCTCAATTTCCAAAAGACCATCTACACGAGTCGAAGAGAAATGTTTCTTGCCAAAAACAATTCACTTATGATTACCACTGAGCAAAAGGAACAATCCACCTTTGTAACAAAGACGAATGACGCCTTTAATCCAAAATACTTACACTCATTCAAAAAGTTACTTACTTGGCATTTTCCCAAAATCATTTCGCTGCAACTGAAGTCCAACGACTTCCTCAAAAAACTTGTGAAAGGTTCTATAAATATGTACCACACTAATCCACCAGAAGATAGGTTTAGGGAGTAAAATAATTCATACCAATTACTCCTTCATAGGTCTACTTTCGGTGTGCCTAAAATACGTCCTCTTAAGAAAACTACTTTCCTCTCAACATCTGAGATAACCCATCATACAAATAACCTGTTTAAACTCCAAACTCATCAATTGACAGCACAACTCCATAGCTAGGAAAGATTCCAATCATAAGCATGAAACTTAATTCCTACACTCACAAAACCATGTGATATACCCACAATGCCATAAGTTTAGCATTGTCACAAACATAAATCCAAAACTCAATCTCTCTCTATGAGATAACCTTTCTACCTCTTATCGTGTTTGGAATATGTAGCATAAGGAGAACGGAATTGATATTTCATAAAGATGCCCTAAGGAAGATTGGAATATTAACATGACTGACCCTTTAGTTCGCAAGAAGCCTCAAAAGTTAGTGCACTGCATATCCTAGCCTAGCAATCCTCTTCTTGAAGTCAAAATAACCCCCAATTAGTTAACTATTCCATCCTCCAAATTTTCCTATCTTAAAGCCTTAGAATATAAGCACCTCAATCAAACACCACTACCAGTACCAAAAATCTGGGATAACCAATTATATGGCTGATTTAACTGGACCAAAACCAACCCATACCGGGAATGCCCCAATCATCTCCCAAATCAAAAAATTTCTAACTTCAACTACGACCCACTATAGGTAATAAGCGAGCTCCTTACGGGGTTAAGAAACTACTACTGGGCCTTGAAAAGTAGCTAAGTGCAAAACAGTCAGCTAGTTCTATCATCACACACTCGTGGATTTACCATATCCGTAAAGGACAACTTCATTAGGCCTATAGTACATATCCTCTACATGACTTATCTCATCTCAATGTGGTTATGGCCCTATGCAGCCACCCCAACTAACTTATTAAAGGTAAAGAAACGAAATACTCCTATACCAAATATAATAGGAGAACAAGAAAGAACTAAAGGTAGATACTATTCTTTCTTTCGTCAACCCTTACTTCCATTCCTAAATCTCTTTGATCAATATATTTTCTGTAATCCTTTCGACAGTAGCACAATTATGTTGATTTTTCACTTTCCATCATTAAGTTTACCCTTTTAGGAAGTTTTGCTCATTCTTAATTGAGCGGTTACTGAAAATGTACAAAAAAATATTTCCATAGCATAAGAGAATCTAATTTATAGAAATCCGTAACTGCAAGATATTTCTTTTTCGTTTTGATTATATCTAAGTGGATGAGTAGTGCCCAATATGGCTAAATCCCTATTTCACACTAATCTATTCATTCTTGCAATGATGTTTTCTATGTTAGTTACAAACCAAACTATGGAAACATATCTCTTTTTCTTAACCAATCAATTTAGGTTATTCTTAACTTACTAACTTCCCTTTTTGTCTCTAAGTAAATAAGTTTGTGACATGCATGATTAGCCCTATTTTTGTTAACCAACAAGTTTCTCTCTAACTCTGACCCTTCCCAACTACTAAGCTAAACGAGTTTGTTCATTAATAAAAACTTCAACCTATAAAGATTTGAGGTTCCTATACATAGAAAAGCTTATATAGGTTGCCTTATAGAAAACGAAGAGATGCAGAATTTGAAAGAGTTAAAGGAAGGTTGTAACTGACTAGAGGGGATAACTTTATTTTCAAAAAAAACCTTTTGGTTTTCGAAAAATACATCTTTTTCCAAAAATACTTCAACGTACAACAAAATTTTAGTGATCGCATAACCTAAAGCTCTGATACCAAATGCAACACCCCACATTTCTTAACGTTACCTGTATGAGAATTTCGATAAGAAATATGAAGCATTTAGGCAAAAAACATAAAACGTCATAGAGACTATGATTTCACAAAACAAAGAAAAATAAGTTTACAGCGGAAGAAGAAAATCAATATATATTAAAATGACAAAAACCATATTTATTTCATGTTCACCGAATCGTTATAAAACATGATGTCTCAAAATCTCAGTCAAAACACCATCGGAGTACAAAATAATATTATTCCCCAATTAATCAAAAAGATACAACCTAACCTTATAAAAGAAACATGAGGTAATCCATCTTTTATAGAAATCCTTCGTGATAGAATCAATAAAGTAGTTTGAACTATACACTTCCTCCTTATAAGCCAGATGGGAAAGAAAAGTGAAAAGAAGAAAGGAAAATGGATCAGACATAAAGTCTGGTGAGCTACTATGATTACTAGCACGACTGCTAAGTTAAGGGAAATAGATAAAACAATACTTCTAGTGTCATACAAGGGTAAGTGTCCATGCACACATAAAAGTGAATAACTACTGATATGAATGACATAAAGGATTGGTTATTCTCATTCAATGACAATGATGATGATAATGATCATTTTAACGATAATAATAGCTAAGACTATTTTGCACTTCTATAACTTTAAATCGAAAATAAATAACTAAGAAGGAATTTCCTAATACTACCCATCAATCATCTTACTTAACATAATGTGATAACCTACAATGACTATGGCCCAGGTTTATCGGGCCCAACCTGTTAGCTCCAAAGGATATAACTTTAATCAAAAGTGTCACAGTGTCTTATTTTCCCTAACCGACGTGATGCATGCTCATTGCCCCACCGGAATGCACCCTTAACCACCTTCTCGTTTGGACCTCTTACTATCCAGTTCAATACAAGCGTGCTTTCGCTTCCTCGTGAGACCAAAAATGCAATTCGACATAAGTCACGCCTAGAATTAGTCCTTATTTTAATTAGTGTCATGGCACCCATAGAATTATTGTTGACCACTTAGTTACTCTAGACCCCTATAGTATTGTCAACAAACGCCTAGGTTACTAAAAATTAATTGTTTTAATTAATCTTTGATTTTCCCTAATCAGTCTACTCTCACTGTCATAACGAATAAAATACTACAAGCCTCTTATTTCCCCAAATCAGTCATCGCTACCAGAATGGACTCTAACTACACCCACTTATTAATTTATTTAATTTAAATCTAACGTCAATCTTAAGTTTTTGGTAAGCCTACTTTCTTTATGTAACTTTTCTGTCATCTCATGGGTTGCATGTAAACTTTAGTTAACAAGTTCTTTATAAACATATTTTATGTTAAATTTCATTCTTACAACTCTCTAAATGTCATTTATTCATTTATCAAAGTTACAGTTCAATTATCTTTAATTGTACAATTTCAATTAAGCCAAATTCATCCTTTTTATACATATTTCTTATTTTCCCCAATAGCGATACTATTGGCAATTTCATTCTTTAACCCTAATTTGTACATAAATAAGAAGAAATAAAAGTTTTAGGGTTAAGAAGGCCTAAACTCAACGTCAAAATAAAAAGGACAACGACATAGGCTTAGATAAATAAGAGCATATCTGAAATAAAATAGCACTAATACTTAAGTGTAATATAATTACATATGAGGAACAAGAGTTATAGATGAACTAAATAAAACCACAGTAACTGATTTACTGAACAGACAGAAGAAAGGATAGAAATGACAATCAGATCTACATAGATTATTGACCAAAAAAAGGGAATAAGAATCTGAGGAAATCTATAAATTACTATACTATCAAGAAAAACCCTAATTTGTAATAAATCTTGTAATTACTGGGATATACAGAAGAAATGTAAAAAGAAATAATCAGATTTACAAGAATTATTTATGGAAAGAGAATTAGGAATTGTTAGATCTTTAAATAAACCAAAAATAAACTAGATCATTGTACAACTACATAAAAGTTCAGATTTGAAACCACCGAACAACTATTGAATCAATCTGACCTGAACTTGGTAGAAATATTGTAATCATAGAAAATATTCACCTAAAATTTAACCAAATCAAATTAATACCTGATAGGTAATCACTATCTATGAATATCCTCCAAAATATGTGCAAACCAAAGCCTCGGTACTCCATTAGAATTATTTGAGAAGAAGGTTATTTGAGACGGAGGTAGGGAAATGAAGTAGTAAGAATTAGGTTAGATTTTGGAGCATATTTAAAATAGTGTTAGGGTGTTTAGATTTGTTGGAATTTTGATTAAGATTTTAGGCCATCATATCTGAGAATTATCCAAAAGAAGGCAACAAAAAGATAGCTAAATCAGTTAACAGCGTGCACACCAGGTTGCGTATGCTAATCAGGTGGGTCGACCCACTTGGGGTTTGGGTCGACCCCATGGTCCACCTAGTTAGAAGAATGTTCGCCCCATTAAACATGATTTTCTAATTAATTAATCCTCATTTAATTTGTTGTTTACTTCTATTTTCAACTTCGAATTTCAAAATTCTTTCTTTCATATCTTCTTTATCTTAAGTCTGAATTTAGCAAACCAAATATCTATCTTAACCAGAATTTCGTAATAGACCCAATGGTACAACCCCTATTGCTCAATTCTCAATATTTTTCTGATTAATAATTATTTTCTCAACTTATTCCCTAATTAATTAGTTCGTTAATTAATTACTATTTGTAAAAAAGATCGGGTTGTTACATTTTCCCCTCATTAAAGGATTTCGTCCCTGAAATCTCCAAGGTGAAAGAATAACATAAGTATTCTCTACATCCATCTACTCATCCATCATCCACTAACAACCCTGGTCCTTAGTTTATTTCTAATACAATTTATGTACTTATACAATAATGTGGTGTATATGACCCTAATTAATGCAAAAAATTATTGATTCAGCCGACCTCCTTTTTATGCAGCTAAAATGTTTGTGCAATGCATCGGAATGGAAGTAGAAGTCTGAGTGATACAGATGTTTCTATATGCTTGCACCATCTAACATCCTTACACAATAATCATATAATAGCGCCCATATATTTCATCCATGGAAATAATAATAAAATAAAGTGCACACACATCCATATGCATATGCAAGTGCCATATTCACCTGATCTTAGTACCTAGTGTTTGTATATACATCCACCGTATCCACTTGCAATCACTTGAAAACATCAACCATCAAACACGTGTTTCAACCATATCCTATCATCTACAAGCTCAAATCCTAAGATCTACCCTTCCAAAGGATATATTAAAAGAAAGTCCATAATCAAAGGAGGAAGCTGCTAATAGAATAACAAATAGGAAACACTTGTGAAAAGGACATGAGGTAAGACACTTGAATTCTCCCTATGAGATAAAATATTTTATGACTAAATCTGTTAGTGCCTCACCACATAATGACTCCCAGTTAACTCTTACTCTTTCCCAATCTTTCAAACAGGATGGTTCCTCCTAAGACGGTTGAGTTATTCTAGCTAAAATTCTCGGGAAAATTATTCCATCTCATCCATCCTAATTACTTTAGGAAGAAACAATTCAATTGAACTAATCTCAAATCACATCCTACCTTACAAGAAGATTAACACTTCCCTCTTTCCCACCCCCTGCTTTCCAATATTTATCTTTACTGTCTTATGTTCTCTAATTTGTTCCACTTATGTTGTCCAACCCCTTAAGGGCTGACTTATACATTTTTTTCAAAACTTAATTTGAAAAATCCTAGTTAGGTAAACTTTCAGTTACAAATATTCCTTTTTGAATTGTATTGTAACGACCCGGATTTGTAACACCCCGTAATTTTAACAACACTAAGGAGGAAAAATTAAAGAATAATTAATTTAATATTCATAATTAAGGGAAATGGACTGCGCCATTGCGTCCAACTCGAAATTCTGGTCAAGATAGACATTTGGTTTGTGTAAAACGGACATCGTATGAAGAAGTTATGAAGGTTTGAAGTTTGTATACGCGCAAGAGAATATATATATACACACACACATATGTATGTGTGTGTGTGTGTATAGGGTCCAGAAATTCCAAGATTAGGTCTAGAAGTTCAAAATCGTTCAAATCACGAAAATTTGGGTGAGTAGGAAAAATCCCGCCTAGGGGAGTCGACCCCTGGGTCGATCCCCTAGGGCAGACTTGGTAGTTAGAGTATGGGGGCTGGCGGCTATAAATATGGCTCCATTTCTCTTGTTTTCTACACTGAAAAATAATAGAGGACTAGATGCTATCGGTGTTTAGACTTAATCAAACCTTTTCCTTCTTCTGCAATCATGTTAATCAAGTTATTCAAGTGTAGATCTGTGATTCAACCTCTTCTATTCTTCTTCTATCTTTCAAATCCAAACACTTTGAGTTTAAGTTACTTTTAGATTTAAATAATTAAAAAGTAAAACATGATATGACTGTAAGTTGGATCTATGCCTGTGACTGCTTGAATCATATCAGATCTGTAATAACATGTGAATCCATGATATTCTGGCATAACTATGACTTGGATCTTAACCTTTATCATGTCAGATCTACCTTTGATTATAGATCTAATTCACTATTTAGATCACCTTATACCTATCATGCTATAGTTAAATTGGATCTGCAACTAGTTGGATATCTAAATTATTATTTAGATCTTATCATGCCTATTATGACATCCCCATTATGGTAGAATCAGTTCTATCATCTCATATTCGCCAGATTTGTTCTTATATGCCCATCTTATCAATATGCCACTAAATGTTATTGTCAGTTTTGTTAGTATAATCATTTCTATCGTCTTCCCTTCATCTTTCCTTTTTTATTTTATATAGCCTGGCTACTTTCATGTCTAGGCATGCCGTTGAAATATGCAAACACGTTAAACGGGGAACAAGGGGAAAAATATTGAAATTGGGCATAGCTTGTAAATGGGGAATTTGGCATAACTTGAATAATGTTTATGAATATGAATTTGGGGCATATAATTAATTATGAACATAATAGGGGAAAAAGGGCATGAAAACTTATAACAACATAGGTAAAATTGGCTAATAATTAAATGCCTAGGATCACAGTAATTAGAAACTGTAATTGCACCTAGACACGAGGTTAGATTACAATTGCGGTGGAAGTCTGCCTGGAACCGCCCGGCGTTTCCAGCGACCACAAGTGGTGAATCTAATGTGGGGGAGGGGTCTAGGTGCGCAAATACGAGGCGTGCTGAGACACGAGGTTAAGCCTAACTTGTGGAAGAAGTCTGTCTGGAACCGACCGGCATATCCGGCATCTACAAGTGGTAGGCTTAATGTGAGGGGTCCAGCACATGATTACCATAAATGGACATGGTAATGAATTGGAATACTTAACCTAATTGAATCCACAGGAATTGTATGAACATGAAATTGAATAGGGGTTAAGTAAACTTGGTTGAAACAGTGGGAAGGTTAAGTATATCTGGGCAGGGTGGGTAACATTTATATATAGGCCCACAAACTTAACCTATTGGGGTTATGTAATTAAAGACACCCTTAGGTATGCATAACCTGTGGAAATCCTAGTTGTGATACAAGAAAAGGGGGAGAGATGATATCATCTTGTGTGAGGGACCCGTTTTAATCAATAACCCAAAGAATAGTATCAGACCAAGACTCCTTCCTATGTCGGAGTTTGGACATGCTTACTGGGTTGATTGTAAGAGATCCAAATGTGGAGGATGGTGTGGGCGGCGCAAACCGACCGGGACATGGGCGTGCTAGTCCGGGCAGAAGTGGATAAGACGACCATGACACCAGTAGATATGGTTGTGCACATCAACGAAGGGTTGCCACTTTAGGAAGTGATACCTCCTACCATGGGGCCGACACACGGTATCTACGGAGTAGGGAGCCGATCGATTGGGGTAGTAGTTAGGGTACATCTAGACGTATGCCTAAGTCTACCATCTTATAGTTGTTGGCATCATCTCATTCTGGTTATACTTGTATCGGTGCAGAGAATCAGAGTAATCATTATAGAAGCATATACAATCCATCATGTTTACCTTGTCATACCTTCCTTTTATGTGTTACCTTTCTTATCCACTTTATACACCTGTCATGACACTTTTACTTATACTTGCTAAAAGTAACTAGACTCGCCAGACTTTATGTCTAACCCTTTTTGTTTCCTCTTCTTTCTTCCATTCCCCCCTCCACCAGGTTCTCAGGGTGGGAATACTCAAGCTTGACCAGGATTCTGCTATCAATTGCTGGAGCTGCTTAGATGTTTTACTCAAGCTCCTATCTTTGCTACTATGGCTATGTTTTTATTTGGGGATTTTGCTTCTTTTATTTTGTACTCTGATGTTTAAGTACAAGACAGAAGTTTTTATTACGTACTGGTTCTTATGTAATTCAGACATATGATGTTTTGAACCACGATACTTTATGATTAGTAAAGTTTGTTTTTTATTCTGCTGCTATTTTTATATCTGCCTTGTAATGTTTCTGTTTCTATTTACCCATAATACTTCACGAAACTTAATGCATTCTCTTAATGGGTGACATTAACGAACATGGGGTGTCGCCCTTAGTATCAGAGTTGAAGGTTACTAGATTAGATTAAAGTTTTTGAAAAGTATTTTCAAAAAGGTTTTAAAAGAAAGCATTTTCAAAAAGAAAAGTCTGTTTTGAAAAACATATTCCCTAAAGCCACATGTAATATCTCTTGATTCTCCGCTTGACTCCTTTTTCCGTTTTGTTTGGGGAACAGATTCTTCATGAAAGGTGTGCCCATTGCGGCATGGTTCAGTAGGCATGTTAAAAGTATGACACATGTCGAAGGGCTATGAAATGCCTAACCTCCATCTGTAGCCGCAACAGTTTCACCTGTGGCTAATTTCCTTGAGTTTCGTAAGGATTTCCGTGCGATGGAGGTGGCTTTCGAGAGACTTGTTAGAAAGGTTTGGATTGGAACTAGTAGACACTCCGCATAAGAAAGCTTTGCGATTTGCTAAAGGGCTGAATGAACCCTTCCATGGGTTAGATATGTCCCATATTCCAATGGGAGCTACTTTTGAAAGGCTTGTTGATATGGCCTTGATGCACGAAGAAGAAAAAGGAGAAAACAAGGAAGTAAAGGCTGAGGAAATAGCGCAAAACAAGAAAGTATGGCCCAATAAAGGACAACAACAACAACAGAAGAAGAAGAAGAAGGGCAGAAAGAATGACAAGGGTAAGGATAAGAGGAAGTGTCACAATTGTGGACGTGAGGGTCACTTGGTGAAGGACTGTAAAAGAAGGAAGAATTCTTGCTTCAATTGTAGAGATATTGGTCATTTTGCTAAGGAGTGCCCAAAGAAACAGGGACAAGGTCAAAGGGCAAGAGCTCCTGGAGGGCAAGTGCATGCCCTCGCAACTAGTGCTCCAGATAGAGGTAGGAAAATTTCCTTGGAAGGTTTTATTTCTCTTTTCAGTCATCCTATTAGAACTCTTTTTGATTCTGGTGCTTCACATTCATTTATATCTAGTTCTGTGGTTGAATCTCTACACTTAAATATTAGTATGGCAGTGGATCCCATAGTTGTCTCAAACCTCATCGAAGGTTCAGCTCATTTGTCCATGATTTGTTGGGGTTTGAGAATATCCGTCTTAGGCATCGAGTTCGAGTAAGACACATATGTGCTCGGTTTTATGGGCTATGGCTTGATTCTAGGGATGGATTGGCTAACCATGTCTGGTGCCATTCAAGATTGTGAGAAGAGGGTCGTTAGACTTTTAGCTTGCCATGGGAGGACCCTCGAGATTTTTGGTAATCCACAAGGGTCTGTTATGCTTAGTTTCCTCGAATCTCTAGATGAATCTATCGATGATCTACAATATGTTCCAGTAGTCCATGATTATTCTGATGTTTTAAATGAGGTGCGGGGCTTACCTCCAAGGCGTGAAATCAATTTTCGTATATATTTGGTAGACAATGCAAAGCCAGTTGCATTGCCTGTGCGCCATATGGCTCCAAGAGAAAGGAGGGAGCTTAGAAAGCAAGTAAGGGAGCAACTAGAGAAAGGGTTTATTAGGCGAAGCATATCTGAATGGGGTGCTCCAGTAGTATTCACAACTAAGGCGGATGGTTTGCTTCGCTTGTGTGTGGACTATAGAGAGTTGAATAAACTCACTAAGAAGAACAGGCACCCACTTCCGAGGATAGATGACTTGTTTAACTAGCTTGTTAGTGCCACAGTATTCTCTCAGTTAGACCTGGCCACAGGGTTTCATCAGATGAGGGTGGCTGAGGACAGTATAGATAAGACCGATTCTAAGACTCCAAATGGTTTCTTTGAATGGCTAGTTATGCCATTTGGGTTGACAAATGCACCTGCATATTTCGTTGATCTGATGAGTATGGTGTTTCAGGAGTTTCTCAATATTTTTGTCGTGGTCTTTGTTGATGATATCTTGATCTTCTCAAAGAATGAAGAAGAATTTGGCATTTTCATGGGACATAGATTGTGACGTTGCTTTCCAATGATTGAAGAGGGCTTTAACAACAGCCTAGTCTTGACTTTGCCCGATGGGAACAAAGTTTTTATAGTATACACTGATGCATGTGGTATAGGGCTTGGTGTGGTTCTGATGCAAGAGGGAAAGGTAGTGTGTTATGGGGGTAGACTACAAAGGGTTCATGAGAAGAACTAATCTACCCATGATTTAGAGCTAGCTGCCATAGTATTCGCATTTAAGAAGTGGCGTCATTATTTGCTTGGAGAGAAGTTCGAGTTGTACACCGATCATAAATCTCTCAAGTACTTGTTCTCGCAGAAAGTCTTAATTTAAGGCAGCAAAACTAGATGGAGTTCCTGGCTTCTTATGATTTCGAGATTGCTTATACCCCTAGCAGGGGTAATATGGTGTCAGACGCACTGAGTAGGCAAAGGATGGCCTTAAGTCCTCTGTTTGTGGAAAGGAAAAGCTTGGAGTTCATATCGACTTTTGATTTTAGACCCTCCACCGAGTTATCATCTAGATTGTTTTCATCACTAGAGATACGACCTACTCTTATGGATCAGATAGGAGCTTCATAGTGAGATGACCCACATATTTCAGACATCTTGGATAGGCTCAATAAAAGGGAGACTTCTAGTCACCTTAATAGATAATTCATTGACGATAAAGGGTGGTTACAATTAGATGGAAGGCTTTGTATTCCCCAAACTGGAAGTTTGTTAAAGGCAGTCCTAGAGGGAGCCCATCATTCTAAGATGACTATTCATCCAAGCGGTGATAAGATGTATAGGGATATGAAGAGGGTTTTATTTTGGGCTGGGATGAAGAATGATGTGGCAGAATTTGTTTCCGAATGTTCGGTGTGTCAGCAAGTCAAAGATGAACAAAAGAAGCTCGGTGGTTTACTTCATCCTTTGGAGGTTCCACAGTGGATGTGGGAGAGCGTCTCTATGGATTTCATGGATGGTTTGCCTAGATCAAAGAAAGGCAACACCAACATTTTAGTTGTGGAGGATAGACTTACTAAGAGCACTCATTTCATTCCAGTTAAAAGTAAGAGGACGGCAGCATGGTTGGCAACAATTTACATTCATGAGATAGTCAGTCTTCATGGAGTACCTTCCAGCATCGTAAATGATCGTGACCCCATTTTCACTAGTGAATTTTAGAGGAGCTTGCAAGAAGCATTAGGTACACAGTTATGTTTGAGCACCGCCTATCATCCTCAGACTGATGGATAGACGGAGAGGGTGAACAGAGTCCTAGAAGATCTTTTGAGGCTGTGTATCCTAGATTTCGGAGGGACTTGGGAAGAGCATCTTCTTTTAGTAGAGTTTGCCTACAACAATAGTTACCAAGCTAGCATTGGTATGGCACCCTTCGAAGCATTGTACAGACGACCATGTAGGTCACCAACTTGTTGGTAGGAATCCACAGAAAGACTATTGCTTGGACCAGATATGGTTAGGGAAGCGTCCAAGAAGATTGATCTTATTAGACGGCGAATGAAGACCGCTCAAGATAGGCAGAAACCCTGCGCTTACAAGAGAAGGACTAACATTGAATTTGAAGTAGGAGACATGGTTTTTATTAAGGTATCACATTTGAGGAACGTGGTTCGCTTCGGATCTGTAGGGAAGTTGGCACCAAGATTTGCAGGGCCATTTCCCATAATAGAAAGGATTGGCCAAATGGCCTATAGAGTAAAGCTACCAGAGAGACTATCCGATGTTCATGATGTTTTCCACGTTTCTCATTTGTGAAAGTTCTTGCATGATACTGCAGAAGTAGTTGAGCCGAGTATATTGGAGGAAGTAAAGGTGGAACAGGAGACAACAGTCATATGAGTTCCAACCTGTATTCTTGGATCAGAAGTTAAGAAACTACGCAATAAAGAAGTCAAGTTGATAAAAGTTCAATAGGGAGATAACCCAGAGGATGCAACTTGGGAGACCGAAGACAAGATTCATGCTTCATACCCTTTTCTTTTCGAGGGTATGTTCTTTACTTCCTTTCCAAAGCTTTTATTTATGCTTGTTTCTATCATTCACGTATGTCCTATCGATCTAATCTTCGACCTTTAGGTAGGAATCCCATGGATATAAACATGTGTTTGAGACATGTTATGTTTGATGGATGCGAGTGGATGCAAGTGTTTTCTAGTGGTTGCTTGTGGATGCATATACACACACATTAGGCACTAGATCGGCTCAATCACTCTCATACTGCATATGGATGTGTGTGCATTTTTCTTCTTTTAATGGATGGAAATGGATGTATCATCATATGGATGTTGCATTTGGACGAATGATTATGCACCCATATAGAACTTACGTGTTATAATAGGATTATTGCATACATGTTGGATTCATGACACTAGCATACATTGCATTAAGGAGGTCGACTGAATCAGTAGACCGCCTGATCTTCACATTAGTATTGGGGCATATACACACACCTTTGCATATGTTCACATAAGCATTCAAAAACTTTTAAGGACGATGGATCCATATGATTGGTGGATGAGTAAATGGGTGATGGATGGTTGGATATACATTCTTCTTAACTTGGAGATTTCAAGGACGAAATCCTTTGAGTAGAGGAGAATGTAACACCCGTAATTTTAACAACACTAAGGAGGTCAAATTAAAGGGTAATTAATTTAATATTCAGAATTAAGGGAAACAGACTATGTCGTTGCATCCATCTCGAAATTCTGGTCATGATAGACATTTGGTTTGCGTAAAACGGACATCGTATGAAGAAGTTATGAAGGTTTGAAGTTTGTATACGTGCAAGAGAATATGTATATATATATAGTTCAGAAATTCAAAAATTAGGTCCAGATGTTCAAAATCGTTCAAATCACGAAAAACTGGGTGAGCGGGAAAAATCTCGCCTAGGGGAGTTGACCACTCAAGGGGGGTGTCGACCCCTGGGTCGACCTCTCAAGAAGGGTGTCGACCCCCTAAGGGGGGTTCGACCCCCCTAGGGCATACATGGCAGTTAGGGTTTGGGGGCTGGCGGCTATAAATATGGCTCCATTTCTCTTGTTTTCTACACTGAAAAATAATGGAGGACTAGAAACTGTCGGTGCCCAGACTGAATCAAGCCTTTTCCTTCTTCTGCAATTAAGTTAATCAAGTTATTCAAGTGTAGATCTATGATTCAACCTCTGCTATTCTTCTTCTATCTTTCTAGATCCAAACACTGTGAGCTTATGTTACTTTTAGATTTAGTTAATTAAAAAGTAAACATGGTATGACTGTAATTTGGATCTATGCCTGTGACTTCTTGAATCATATCAAGATCTATAATAACTTGTGAATCCATGATATTTTGGCATAACTATGACTTGGATCTTAACCTTTATCATGTCAGATCTACCTTTGATTATAGAACAAATTCACTATTTAGATCACCTTGTACATATCAAGTTGTTTCTAAATTGGATCTGTTACTAGTTGGATATCTAAATTATTGTTTAGTTCTTATTATGCCTATTATGACATCCCTATTATGTTAGAATCAGTTATATCATCTCATGTTCACCAGATCTGTTCTTATATGCCCATCTTATCAATATGGCACTATATGTTATTGCCCATTTTGTTAGTATAATCATTTCTGTCATCTTCCATTCATCTTTCCGTTTTATTTTATTTAGCCTGGCTACTTTCGAGCCTAGGCATGCCGCTGAAATATGCGACCGCGTTAAATAGGGAACAAGGGGAAAACATTGAAATTGGGCATAACTTGTAAATGGGCAATTTGGCATAACTTGAATAATGTTTATGAATATGAATTTGGGGCATATAATTCGTTATGAACATAGTAAGCGAAAAAGGGGCATGAAAACCTATAACGACATAGTAAAATTGGCAAATAATGAAATGCCTAGGAGTACAGTAACTAGAAACTGTAACTGCGCCTAGACACGAGGTTAGATTACATTTGTGGTGGAAGTCTTCCCGTAACCGCCCGACATATCCAGCAACCACAAGTGGTGAATCTAATGTGGGGGAAGGGGTCCAGGTGCACAAATACGAGGCGTGCTGAGACGCGAGGTTGAACCCGACTTGTGGAAGAAGTCTGCCCGGAACCGACCGGCATATCCAACATCCACAAGTGGTAGGCTTAATGTGAGGGGTCCAACATATGATAACCATAAATGGACATGGTCATGAATTGGGATACTTAACCTAGTTGAATCCATAGGAATTGTATGAACATGAACTTGAATAGGGTTTAAGTAAACCTGGTTGAAACAGTGGGAAGGTTAAGTATATCTGGGCAGGGTGGGTAATAATTGTATATAGGCCCACGAACTTAACATATTGGGTTTATGTAATTAAAGACACCGTTAGGTAAGCATAACCCGTGGAAATGGTGGGGTTATGTGATTAAAGACACCGTTAGGTAAGCATAACTTGTGGAAATCCTAGTGGGGATATAAGACAAGGGGAGAGCTTGTATCATCTTGTGTAGGGGACCCATTTCAGTTAGTAACCCATAGAACAGTATCAAACGAGTACCCCGTCCTAGGTTGGAGTTGGGACACGCTTACTGGGCTGATTGTAAGAGATCCAAACATAGAGGATGGTGTGGGCGGCACAAACCGATTGGGACATGTGCATGCATGTCCAGGCAGAAGTGGATAAGACGACCGTGACACCAGTAGATATGGTTGTGCACATCAATGAAGGGTTTCCACTTTAGGAAGTGATACCTCCTACTGTGGGGCTGGCACAGGGTATCTACGGAGTAGGGAGCCGATCGATTGTGGTAGTAGTTGGGGTACATCCAAACGTATGCCTAAGTCTACCATCTTATAGTTGTTGGGATCATCTCATTTTGGTTATACTAGTATCAGTGCAGAGAATCAGAGTAATCATTAGAGAAGCGCATACACTCCATCATGTTTACGTTGTCATACCTGCCTTTTATGTGTTACCTTTCTTATCCACTTTATATGTCTATCATGATACTTTTACTTATTTACTTGCTAAAAGTAACTGGACTCACCAGACTTTATGTCTGACCCTTTTTGTTTCCTCTTCTTTTTCCGTTCCCCCCAAGTTCTCAGGGTGGGAATACTCAAGCTTAACCAGGGTTCTGCTATCATTTGTTGGGCTGCTTAGATGTATTGCTCAAGATCTTATCTTTGCTACTATGGTTATGTTTTTATTTGGGGATTTGCTTCTTTTATTTTGTACTCTGATGTTTAAGTACAAGACAAAAGTTTTTATGATGTACTGGTTTTCATGTAATTCAGACATATGATGTTTTGAACCATGCTTTATGATTAATACAGTTTGTTTTTATTCCGCTGCTATTTTTATATCTGTCTTGTAATATTTCTGTTTTTGTTTACCCATAATACTTCACGAAACTTAATGCATTCTCTTAATGAGTGACATTAATGGACAAGGGGTGTCACAGGATTTCTGTTGATTTATTTTAAATATTTATTATGGTTTTAAATATTTATTTGATAATATAAATGAATTTTTATATTAAGTTATTAATTTAAAAATCGATTTCAATTTAATATTGAATATATTAAATTATAGTAATACAAAATATGATTGAAATTGAAGTCTAAAAACTGAATCAAAACAATTCAGATGATCAGTATTAATTGTATTTGAATATAGACGATAATAAAAATATTTTATTATCAGAGATTTGGTTATTTTTGAATTTAAATTATTTTATATCGATTTATAATGTTATTTTATAAATATGTTCTGAATTAAATTGTATAATCCATTCCGTTTAGTCAGAATAGTGTTATAACGTTGAAACGTCAGTTGTTATGTTAAAATAGCGATTCATGAGTTCAAATTGTGAACCCCGACATATTTGATTTGTAGATAAGTTTGAATTCGAATCAATATCTATTTAAAAAGAAAAAAAAATTCTTTATTTCAAACCGCATTTAATAGAAATAAAATCAAAATTAAATTATATATACCTTGCTACCCTACTATTGCTTAACACTGAAGTATCCATCTTTATAAAATCGCGCCACTCCTTTTTATTCATTCATTTTCGATCTGCTGCTGAATAAAATCAATCAAAGCTTCAATAAAATGGCTACCAGTTCCTCTGTTAAAACGAATTCACAAAGACCTATACCATTCATTCCGATACATTTTTAACCGCATTTCCCCCTTTTAAAATCGCGATTACCTTCGTTTTACCCGTTCTTTCAAAATTAGTCAAGGTTTCCAAATCAAATTAAAATGGCTTAAATATCGAATCTTATTGCAAACGAATCAGATCAAATTAGATGATTTAAATCTTCACTATGGTAAGCCTAAAATCGAGCGCAATGATGTTAAAAAGGGTCGACGTTCGAACCGGCGGCAGTAATGGCTTCAGATTTTTGGGGTTTTGGATTCAGCGTTTCTAGAATTGATAATGGATTTGAACTGCTGTGGAAGGGTAGCATCTTGCATGAAAATGTATGGGGGTTTCGAAGTTGAAGTTGTCGATGTCCTCATTGTTAATATCAACCGACGATGGAAACCGCGATGTAGGCAAAGGGGTCGAACTTCGTACTATGGGGTTCGTTAGGAGGAAAATGCGAAGAGAAATTGAGTGGGATGGTCAATGTAGGGTTTAGCGATCGTTGGAGGAGGTGAGATGGGGGGACTTGCTGAAATGGCACAGGGAAGGGGCTAATGCGTATGCTATAAATTGGGGAAATTGCTGCAATAATAAAAAGGTAAAAACTGTTGTTTAAATTAAATAAGAAATCAAATTTTGAGATTTTGCTTTAATCCCTTCAGCCGGTATAATCCGTATATCTAATGATGCTAAAATAAAATCTTATACAAGGTAATTAAATGGATAAATCAGTCCCGTGGGGTTGTAGTTGCGGTAGATGCAATCAGAAATTGGATTGGGGATTTTCCGGCATCAGTTGGGATTTAACTTGAACGCTCTCCGATTTAATTCGGAAAAATAAATCACAGTGAGTAACTCTCACTTAGAAATTTATTTAAATTTATTTTTATTGTTAAAAATATATTGTTGGCTGCTTGGATGCATTTATAAATTGCTTATTATTTGTGGCTATTATATACATATGTATTAGTTATTTAGGCTTAGTGATTGTGGTTATTATATATATATATATATATATGTGTGTGTGTGTGTGTGTGTGTGGTTGTAGATTCCCCGCAACACCATTAGCGGATGCCCATAGTATTATTAGCGGATGACCCTATACGCCTAACAATATGATAGTGGATGTTCTTCTATACCGCGATATCCCGCCTCGAAGCATGATGGGTATTATTTGTGTTGGCTAATGTCTGTGGATGCAGGATAAACAGGTTGGAGGGATCCAACTAGATTCCTCAAAAATATTATTATTTGTTCATTTTCATAAATATTATCATATATGAAGTGTTAGAAAATCTATGATTGATAGATTGGGTGTCTTTGAATGCTTAAATATCACTGGGCATAAATTTTGATTTATAAAAATATCGTGAAACGGGATTTTAAGATTTAAACGGGAAAATCTATTTTAAAAAATAGAATTTGAATTTCGAATGGGCTATAAAGATATTAATTTGTTTTGAATAAACAAAATAAGTGGTGAATTTATAAATGATGCTTATAAATCAAATAATATAGTAAATTGAAGTAATGAATTTACAAACGATGTTTATAAATTAAATGATGCGGGAAATTTAAGAAATAAATTTATAACAATGTTTACAAATTAAATAATACAGGAAAAACAAGTATTGAAAATTTATAAACAGTGTTGATAAATTAAACAATACAGGAAATTGAAGTAAATTTATAAACTATGTTTATAAATAAAATGGAATGATTTTCATTGGATAATGCAGGGAATTGAAGTGAATTTATAAACAGTATTTGTAAATGAAATGAAAAAATTATCATTTGGATAATTTGGGAAGTTTAAATTCAAATGTGAATTTAAAAAGGAAAATTGAAATTTAGTTTCAAAGAAAACGATAAGTCTATTCTGATATTCAGAATGTAAATTGAATTAATATAAATCCAAATGGATTTATGATTGGAATTCGACTATGTCGAATTTGTAAGAATAAATTATATCCAAAAAGGATACTTAAATTGTATTAAATCGAAATTGGAATTAAATATGAAAATAGATTATACAATTTTATATGAAAGTTATAAAAATAAAATATTCAAATTATAAGAATCGGGTTTCAAATAGATTTTGAAATGGAACTTGTTTAATATCTAAACAAGGAAACTAAATTTATAAACAAATTTTATAAATTAAGTGAGATAATTATCCAAGTATGAATTTAAAAATGAATTGGAAATCGTTTCAAAAAGGGGATGACAAATGTTATTCCGGAATTCAAGATAAAAACGAAATTGAGATAAATCTAAGAATTTATAATAAGAATTCGATTATATCGAATTTTATAAATAATTTATTTATAAAGGGAATTGGAATTTAATATAGCAAACTGAGTTATAAATAAATTTATAACCAAGTAATGAAGAATCGACAATTAGAGATAATCGGAAATATTAAGTTATATTTGAAAACTGGATAAAAAATATATATAAATATATATTAGAATGAGGTTGAAATTTTAATTAAACGAAGTTTACAATTTATATTTAAATATAATTGAAACGAACTCGCCGCGGCATGGCAGTTTGTAAATTGGTGTTTCGAATTTTAATTGAGTATACATAACTCAATTTAAGTCAGAATTCGTTGAAACAAGAACCGTCAGGATCGATTTGATAATAGTTTTCTAATGAAAGAGAAAAATCTGAATTCCATCTTATAGATTTTGAGCTGTGTCAAAATCAAATTTCCAGAAAAATAGCGCCTTAATCGTTATTAAACCATAACGGTTTATTTAAAGTAATACAAGGATTTTAAGTAAATAAAATCTTAATTTCCATTAGAAAAATCCAAATTTGAGTTATAAAATAAATATGAACTCAAGTGAAGTAAATGTATTGATTTTTTTAAAACAAAAATCAGATTTTTAGTTATTGAATAGAATTAACTAATTTAAAGAATAACTAAATAATGGAATTTAAAATCGAAATTGGACTTTGTATAAGAAAAAGGGTTTGTAAATTTATATTCGAAATAGAATATGAAACTCAAGTTAGAAACGAAACTCAATGTGTTTATAAGCGAATTAAAATATATTTGAACATGATATGTTGAAACTAAATGGATTTGGCAAAAGAGCCAATTAAAGAATAAATTAGCGAATTGAGTTAGGAATGACTGGATTTTGTTGGGATAAATTGGAAACAGGTAAACATGTGTTAAATAGGTATGGAATGAAGTGTATGAAGATTTTAATTCGAGTGCCCGACATAAAGGTACATGTTTAAATTCCATATGAGATTTTATGTGCCGAATCGGCAAGCCGCTTGGCTTTTTAGTTTTCCTTTTTTAATCGAAAGGGCCTAGATAGGCGAGTTTTGAGTTTGAGCTTTTGACCGGTACAAAGGAGGTGCTGGGGAAATTTTCTGGAAATTTAAGGAGTTAGAATATTTTTTTAAGAAAATTTGATAGTTAGAAATCAATGTATCGATATATATAAAATTGATAAGAAAATGAACTTAAAAATAGAATATTATAAACAAAATGGAAATCTATAATTAAATCTGGTAAAAATAGAAAGAGAAATGTATACATGTTTTAAAAATGAATAACGGGTTTTTATGGTGTTGATTATACAAGGTAAGTAGTCTTGTCTGTTCTGAAGTTAAGGATGTTTTCAGTCAAGGTCTGAGAGATAATTGTACCCCAACTTGATTGATTTCGTTATTAACTGATAAATAGGAAGATTCAGTCTTGAAGATAAATGTTAAAGATGATTATTGAAAATATTTTAGGTTGTTGTAACTGTAACACCCCACGTCCATTAATGTCACTCACAAAGGGAATGCATTAACTTCTATGGAGCGTTTTAAGTGTGTATAGAACAGAAACTTAACAACAAGACAGATATAAACAGTACTTAAAATTTTAAAACTTTATTCACTGCATCGGTAAACACATAAGTTTGATTACATCATCAAAAACCACAGTCAAAGTAGATAGTATCCATCTTGGCTAAATCAAAGTACATAAATTGAAAGACATAACCCCAATACAAAATAGCTATAAATAAGAGAGGCTGAACTTTACTTCAGCGATCCAAGAAACTTCTAAAAGCAAGAGGTACATCTGTCCAAAATTAAGCTCCACTGGTGCTAGTTCCACCCTGAGCAATTGAGGGGGGAAAGGAAGAAAATAGGTGGAAACAAAGGGGGTCAGACATAAAGTCTGGCGAGTGCGATAACTTTAACAATATAATTACCAAAATAACTAGGCTAAGGCATAAGTTGGAAAATAAGGAAATGACTGTGAACAATTGAGTAAGACAGAGTAAACAAGGAAACAAAATGAACAAAGATAACGTTAAAGGTGCACCTATTCACCATAAGATAATTACTACATTGCACCACCACTAGTCACCCTAAAGGTTGATCCCGCCTACAGAACTTAATAGTGATAATGGTAGTTCATATACCCCTAGCTGCCTTCATAGGTGCCGTCTGCACCTATCTCCACTAGGTGTACCCACTACCCTCCCCATTCTAATATTTATTCATAATATGGTAGTTATACTCCTAGCTGCCTTCATAGGTGACGTCTGCTCCTATCTCCATTAGGTATACCCACTACCCTCCCCATTCTAATATTTATTCATAATATGGTAGTTATACTCCTAGCTGTCTTCATAGGTTCCGTCTGCTCCTATCTCCACTAGGTGTACCCACTACCCTCCCCATTCTAACATTTATTCATAATATGGTAGTTATACTCCTAGCTGTCTTCATAGGTGCCGCCTGCTCCTATCTCCACTAGGTGTACCCAATACCCTCCCCATTCGATCGGCTCCCTAACTCGTAGATACCCGTGTTGGCCCTACAGTGGGGTGTATCATTCCCCAAAGTGGCAACCCAATACAACCTAAAATGCACGGCTTATATCTACACAATGCAACAACGTCTTACCTATCAGCCCGAGCCCACACACGCATATGAACCCGTTGGACTTGCGTTGCGATTGTTGACCCGTTTTGACCTCTTACAATCAAATCCAGTATGCGTGTCCCGTCCTCGACTTGGGTCGAGCCCACAAAGATACCAAATGGGTTGCTGGATTGAAAAGGGTCCCCATACAAGATTCCCCCCTATGCTTGGTCCCCACTAGAATTTCCCACTTAACCCCTCTTATTCATGTCTTCTTACATGTTTCAACTTGGTTAAGTGTTTATAATTATATCCCACATGTCACCCATGTTACTTACTCAACAAATCAACATGTGTTATTGGTTAAGCTTGTCTTAACCCTATCAACTTATCAAACTATTGGTTAAGTTTGTCTTAACCCTACCAGATCAATGTATATTATCGGTTAAGTTTGTCTTAACCCTACCCACTTATCAAATTATTGGTTAAGCTGGCCTTAACCCTACCCACTTATCAATTTATTGGTTAAGATGGTCTTAACCCTACCCTGTGAAGACCCGTAACTTCCCCGTAAAGGAAAGCGTCGGATAGTTCGAGAACAAGCCACAACAGAACGCATATAGAAGAACATTTCATTGTACATCACAACAATGCATCAGATTACAAGAATATACAGAGTATAAATGAATATTACACAGAAATATCAGAGATTTAAATTACATTTAAATACATAGCAGCGGAAATTAATACAATACACAACTAGAAGGAGATATACGGATACAAAGCTTTCCGGATATCGTTCCAGCTGTAAACCAGGGTCCTGTGAATATAAATCTGCAAAACCGAAACTACTAGCTGCCCGTGTCAAAAATAGGGGCACCCAGAGTTTAGGTTAAAACAATAAACACCAGGTCAGTCATGTGACTGGTGTGAGAACAAAACAGTTATTAATCTTTATTTTTAAAGTTTGGTAAATCAAGGGACCACGCCGCTAACGCGGAACGGGTTTCCTCCCAAGAATACCAGTGCATAAAACAAACAGCGCAATGCTAAATAAAGAAAAATGAAGCTGTTATAAGACCCAGGTCCCATCACACAATGCAACGCAGTCGAGGATAGGGTTTTCCCTTATAACAGCCAAAGAATGCTTAGTACGTTTAAAACAAATCATTTGATACTATTATAAGTGCATAGTGTATAAAACACTTCAAATCATAAGTATCAATCATAGGCGGCATGAATGGCCCATAACACTATGTCGCCATATATAAGTTTACAATCAAAACCGCAAAACGACGTATTGGAAGTTGGGTTATCATTTATGGTATGAACCGAGGCTAGGGGCAAGATCCTCAATGATTCGAGACAATCTAGCCCATGTCTCCGGAACAGCCGCAACTGCCCCTTGGATCGTCAGGGCCGGTCCACCGATGTGGATTATTATGCCTGAACACTACGTTTCTCCGCCCTTTGGGGCGTAAATCTGGCCCGTCAGCCGACCAGAAGCATCGGCCGAAACCGATATCACGAGGCGCCTCGCTTTTCAGCAAGTAATAATAAGTAACATCCACATGAGTCAAACTCGTCAGCCAGTTCAAGCACTGACGCCACTCCTAACTAGAAAGAAACGCATGTCCTCCCTGATGTCCGTCTCCCGTTTTTGATTCATACCGGGGGTGATACTCGCGAATCAACGTTACACAAAGCTACGCCACAAAGGCCGTGCTTCGATCATCAACCACAAGACTTTGCTTTTCAACAGAACCCTTGATCAATTGCCACTTAGGCATGCCACACAGGCAATTCACTCCATGCGATTGATATCCATCAATATATAACCCCTGAGCTCGTACGTCTCAGAGAAGGGCGTTAAGCAAGAGAATAAATTCTCCGCCGCCAAACAGATATATATTTAATAGAGATCAATCACACGGACTAAAATCCAATGTCAGACACACAGTCCATTTACAAGTTCGTTCTGGGTCTGAACGAAACCGGAGGCACCTAGTACCCCGCATATCCATCGATCTCCAAGTACGTCTGGACGATCACTAACTGTTTCCATCTTCTTGGGTGTACAGCCCAATCAAGATCATCAGTTATCACCCAAACGACGTGAAGACCTCCGGTCTTCGACCATCGTCTTCATCTTCGACTTATCGTCGTATCAGTTATTCAGAATGGGATAAACCCGGTCTTTCCGAATAACTCGCGTATATATTATAAAAGTGTTACACAAACACAACATACGCCTCATTCCAATTCATTAGTCACTAACCGTAAATTAATCAAGAGAATAACTTCCCAAATATTAACCCCGAAGGCCGAAACCAACATCAGATCAATATCCAGAAAACCATTCTGCTTGGCCAACCGACAGTTAGTTTCTAAATTTCACATTCATAGGGAAATGTTCCCATTAATTTTATCCAAGATAAATTCTTTGAATTTATTCTTCTTTTGAATTTCGATTCAACTAGTCGAGATTAACGAACCTTACCGAAGTAATCATTGGTTTTAATTTCCCAATCCCAACCTATTTATCCCATGAAGTAAAACTGGTAATACTTCATATCTAACACCACAGTGTTATCGGTAAATTCAGTTACCATTTCACGTTCAAATCTAATTAAAGATTTAACTATCGCCTGGAGCAAAATTAGTGATAATCCATTTCGATTAATTCAATCTAATTAAAGATTCATTAAAACTCCACTTAGTTTTAATCTGTGACTGGGTTAAAGAATCAGTGTCATTTAAAACACGGTTCACGATAAACCCAAAATCACATCACATTTCAATCAGTCCCTAATTGTAAATTAGCAAGTGAGCAATTCCCTAAGTATGAATCCCGAAGGCCGAAACCGACATCAGATCAATACCTCGGAAACCATTCAACTTAACTAATCTCCAGTTAGTTTCTGATTTTCTTAACTCCTTTAGGTCTAAGAACTGTATTATTGAAGATACCGTTCACGACAACCCAAAATCACATCTCATCAATGATCGGGTTAAAGAACGAGTGTTGTTTAAAACACTGTCCACGATAAACCCGAAAATCAATATCGATTCAATTCCAATTAAATATTATTTAATTGGTACACTTCATTAAATCTAAATAAAAAGATTTAATCTTTTCTCAACCGGGTTCAAGAACAGTGTTAGTGAAGACACCATTCACGACAAACCCAAATCACATTTGATATTAAATACAAGGCTCTGAATAGAAAATATCCCGGCTTATACTCAATATCAAATTCTACGATTAACAAATGTCGTATTGGAAATAACGATATAAATATATATCTTTCAAATTTCCATAACAACACCTGTATAATCACGAATTCCAACATCGAAATATTCCGAAGACAATTTCGATTCAAATCCACTCCAATGCAATCATTGGATATTCTGGTTATTTTTAAAACCCTTTTCTAATTCAATTTATTTATTTAAAAATAAATAGAATTTTAATTCTAGTTCAAAACTAGTTCATTTCGATAAAAATCTATTTTTATCTTTTCAAATATGGAGTTTTTCATCCCAATTCTTTCTAAATCATTTCTTATGATTTTACACAAATTATTACTATTTTAATAATTTTATCAAGGCCCGTACAGTCGATTTCCATCAATGGCCATCGAACTGCACTTACAGCGACCTTTTTCGAATTTGATTTGGACATAATTCCAAATCCAACCGTTAGATTTCAAATTTCTAATATTCGTTAGAAAGCTCTTTTCGATACGAACCCAACGGTTCCGGTTTTAGGAGAATCCGACGGTCGGATCTCCCGTAATGTCCGTTTGAAATAAATGGTCGAAATTCACGAACTGCCGCAACGCGGCGCGTTCTATTCAGGCCATTATATTATATATATATTATATATAATATATATATCGTCGATTTCTATTTAAAATGAATTATATAAATAGTTTTAAAATTCGTTTCAAAAGCAATTTCAACTCTCTTTTCAATTCAAATCAAAATTGAATTCTTCTTTATAAATTCGTTTTAAAATTCATTTCTATTCAATTCAAATTTCAATTCAATTTGAATTCATTTCAATTTTCTTCCAATTCAATTTGAATTCGTTTTCAATTCAATTTATTTCGAAATCGTTATATATTCAATTCATTTCGAAATCGTTATATATTCAATTCATTTCGAAATCGTTATATATCGATATAAATATCGTTCACGTCAAAATGGCGTCAATCTAATCAACACGGCTTCATAAATTTCTATTTTCAAATATTCTATTTCAAATATTTCTTTTTCAAAATAGTTGTTATTATCAAAATATTTCGTTCAACACATGACCAATCTCAATGAATGAGTACTGTCAACACATGAACGTTTATTTTATATTATTCTTTAATATTCAAATTGGAATGAGGCCCAATCAATTACCATATAACGTTAATTATATGGATTTGCATACATCACATGTATATAATAGCATTGAAAAATAATCAACCATCAACCAAAGTGCACTACACTGTATAAGCATCAAATATAGATATCTAACGCTTATAACAGCCTGTCAATCAATCGATCGACATATTTAATCAATCAGGATGAGTGAACTTCAAATTTCATCCTAACACCCGTGTGGGGTTTCAAACAATCAAACACAGATTTTATTTGTGCAGTTGGGTGATGTGTGAAATTTATCGTCCCAATCAATGTCATTCAAATAGGTGTACATAAACAAGCCGTCTGGTTTGTAAATGAATATTTATTCACATTCACGTTAAAAATTATATTTCTAACGATAAAACATTTTATTTCAACATATGAATTTCTATTCAGTTCATTCTTTAAATAAAATGATATTTTTATTTTTCTAACATATTTTAGAAAATTTCGGCGGCATAACGGCACGATACTAGAAACGGGACAAGGCCTAGCCTTATCCCCGGTCTAGTGAAGGCCCACGCCATTCACACATCAATCAAATCAATTTCATCTCACCAAACAATTCAATTCAACCAAATAATTCAACTAATCTATGCAACCAAACAAACAAGTCCATGGTCTGTGGACGATTGTGTCGGGTGCTACTAAGCACCGTCTGCATCCTAGTATATATATATAACTAGAAAAATTAAATTGAAAGGTGAGAAGTTCTCACCGAATAGCTAAACCAAACGCCACGACTCTTCATATGTAGGAAATCTTCGTCGTGTTTTCCACGAGATCTGTTTCATGAGTACATGTTAAAAATCACATTTTTAACATCGCTACTTGTATAGAAAAGATTATATTTTTACAACGCTATATATATAGAAAAGATTATATTTTTACAATGCTATATATATAGAAAAGATTATATTTTTACAATGCTATATATATAGAAAAGATTATATTTTTACAACGGTATATATATAAGATTATATTTTTACAATGCTATATATATAGAAAAGATTATATTTTTACAACGCTATATATATAAGATTATATTTTTACAACGCTATATATATAGAAAAGATTATATTTTTATAACACTATACATATAGAAAAGATTATATTTTTATAACACTATACATATAGAAAAGATTATATTTTTATTTAATTAAAAATCCTATCTTTATATAATTAAAAATCATGCCTTCACATTTTTAAAAACAACGTCCTCCTATTTTAAAAAAAAACAAGGTCTATTTTTATTTTTAACTATGGTATATATATATATAAAAATCCCCTTTTTATTTCTATATTCTTATGTATAAAAACAGATTTTAAACCAAAATTATTTCCATATAAAAATAAAATATAAAGCTCACTGTTGATTTTGGTATGTTTGAACCCGTTGAAAGCTTCCAGGTCATAGATTAGAGAATGCATTCTTCATCGTCCCTTCAGGTAAACCGGAGCCCAAAATCCTCCCTAATGTCGACATCTAGGGCCTCACGCTGCTCGCGCCTCGTACCCTTATCCTCCGATCTGACATGCCCATCTTGTTCGCCGCTCAACCTTCCACCGGCGCCAGAAACGAGGAGGAACTCGAACCACCCTCCTTGGCCAGAAACGGCCACGAACCGATCAGCTTTAAGCCCGGATTTCACTGCTTTCATCGAACCATATTCCATCACAGCATTACCCACATGAAGCCCTCACCTAGATCGATCATCTTCCCTTTATTTGATTTTTGAAACAAATTAGTGGATCGAACGAATTTTTGGGGAGAATCTTGAAGCATTCTGAACGTTTGATTTGGGGGATGGCGGCTACTGGGTATTGGGCCTAGGGTTTAGTGGTTGAGCTCCCTTTATAATAATTATTTTTATTAATATTTAATTCTAATAGTTATTTAAATGCGAATTTAACGATCTGAGCTCTAAATCAAACCCACTGACTGCCCTTCCTAAATAAATACCCCTATTCCAAACACAATGGGACATGTATCATAAGCTGATTCGATCGTTTCGATCAGTTTCCGTTTAAATTAACATTTAAATCATTATATTGAATTTTAAACGTACATTTCAATTTACTGGGGTCACATACTAACTCGGAAATTCCCGAAAAATATTTTCTAACTTCTTATTGATAATACGGTTCTAACAAAACTAATTTCGTCAAATTCTGATACCGTTTGAAAAATGGCCATTTTCCAGTCGATTAAAATTGACCGAAATTGACAAAACACGTTTTCCTTTGCCACGCTCACATATTGATTCGAAAAATTACGAATTTTGAAACCTATCAATAAATTGACATCACGGTCCAACAAAAGTATTTTCGTCGAAAACCGAGGTCGTTTGCAAAATTCCCATTTTTAAGGGCCAGAATTCCATAGCGACTATTCTGAATTTTCAACTGGACATATCTTTTGATTCCCACTATGAAATCTCGATTGTTCGGATTCGTTGGAAAGATATTCACAATTAGATCCTAATGTTTTTGGTTTCACTAAAATCCGGATTGTTTTGCACCCGGTACATTCAATTGAAGTTTGAAATCGAATTATCGAACTACCGCGCCATTTTCTATTCTATTTATAAATATAAATAAAATTATATATATTCTAACGACGGCATATATAATATATACGTTCGAATTATATTCAAAATAAATTTCTCGTTGATATTATTTAAAATAATCTATTTTAAATATTCAAAATTCGCTAAAATGGCCCAAAATAAAAATTTTAAACTGGCCCAGATTTTACGGGTTGTTACAATCTCCCCCACTTAAAACTTTTCGTCCCCGAAAAGGAACAAAGTCGAAAGTGGTTTGATAATTCAACTCTACGTTCGATCTGGCTTCCATTCTCCAACTTTTCAGTTTCTGAGAATTTTCAAAATTTCAAAAATTTGGCTAACACCCTAAATTTTTGAAAAATTTCGCCATAACCTCCCCTGCAATGGGAGCATCGGGGAATTTCAAATAGCTTCCCCGGTCCTTCAGATCTCAAAAAGAAAAAGAAAAAGCCAAGCGGCTAGCAATAGGCTCACAAAATCATCATCACCCAAACAAAACAGGAAATTATGTAGTAAACATGTACCTATTTGTCGGGCAAACAAATTTTATTCTCTGGCTCTAGCCTCCTTGCTATGACCTGTTCAATGATATATATGTATATGCAAGCAAATGCGACCAATTTTCAATATAATTCAATATTTGGTTCAATTAGGCTAAATGGTTCAAAATTATCAAACAAATAAACAAACAACACAAACATCAATCAATTAGTGAATTTAACGTTTCAAATTCATAATTTTGATACATATACAAAAATCATGTTTTTGATGCCAATTCACAACAAAGTGTTCTAGCTATATAAGATTTGGTTCTCACACCAGTCTAATGGAAATATATAGAAATCTCACCTTCGAAACACGAAAATAAATTCTAATGATGACGCGTCAATCATTAGAATCATGTCCGAGCGACTAGGGTGTGATTCTATATCTATCCAATATATTAAAATTTCAAATACACGTGGATCAGACGTATACGCAAAATCTTTATATACTGGACTGTCCAACTCAATATAAATAGATAATCAAATACGAATAATTGATTTAAATTTTCAAAACAAAAATTGTTTTCATTTTACGAATATACTCTTCACACTCGTTCTAGGATACTACTGATCCTATCTCTAACGAGTCATTCCCATTGGATATTACTAACCCAATATCTGATGAATCCTTTCGTACAGTTCTAATGTGTCTTGTTCTCTGAGCTTTGTAAACCAAAGCTCTGATACCAACTGTGAAGACCCGTAACTTCCCCGTAAAGGAAAGCGTCGGATAGTTCGAGAACAAGCCACAACAGAACGCATATAGAAGAACATTTCATTGTACATTACAACAATGCATCAGATTACAAGAATATACAGAGTATAAATGAATATTACACAGAAATATCAGAGATTTAAATTACATTTAAATACATAGCAGCGGAAATTAATACAATACACAACTAGAAGGAGATATACGGATACAAAGCTTTCCGGATATCGTTCCAGCTGTAAACCAGGGTCCTGTGAATATAAATCTGCAAAACCGAAACTACTAGCTGCCCGTGTCAAAAATAGGGGCACCCAGAGTTTAGGTTAAAACAATAAACACCAGGTCAGTCATGTGACTGGTGTGAGAACAAAACAGTTATTAATCTTTATTTTTAAAGTTTGGTAAATCAAGGGACCACGCCGCTAACGCGGAACGGGTTTCCTCCCAAGAATACCAGTGCATAAAACAAACAGCGCAATGCTAAATAAAGAAAAATGAAGCTGTTATAAGACCCAGGTCCCATCACACAATGCAACGCAGTCGAGGATAGGGTTTTCCCTTATAACAGCCAAAGAATGCTTAGTACGTTTAAAACAAATCATTTGATACTATTATAAGTGCATAGTGTATAAAACACTTCAAATCATAAGTATCAATCATAGGCGGCATGAATGGCCCATAACACTATGTCGCCATATATAAGTTTACAATCAAAACCGCAAAACGACGTATTGGAAGTTGGGTTATCATTTATGGTATGAACCGAGGCTAGGGGCAAGATCCTCAATGATTCGAGACAATCTAGCCCATGTCTCCGGAACAGCCGCAACTGCCCCTTGGATCGTCAGGGCCGGTCCACCGATGTGGATTATTATGCCTGAACACTACGTTTCTCCGCCCTTTGGGGCGTAAATCTGGCCCGTCAGCCGACCAGAAGCATCGGCCGAAACCGATATCACGAGGCGCCTCGCTTTTCAGCAAGTAATAATAAGTAACATCCACATGAGTCAAACTCGTCAGCCAGTTCAAGCACTGACGCCACTCCTAACTAGAAAGAAACGCATGTCCTCCCTGATGTCCGTCTCCCGTTTTTGATTCATACCGGGGGTGATACTCGCGAATCAACGTTACACAAAGCTACGCCACAAAGGCCGTGCTTCGATCATCAACCACAAGACTTTGCTTTTCAACAGAAGCCTTGATCAATTGCCACTTAGGCATGCCACACAGGCAATTCACTCCATGCGATTGATATCCATCAATATATAACCCCTGAGCTCGTACGTCTCAGAGAAGGGCGTTAAGCAAGAGAATAAATTCTCCGCCGCCAAACAGATATATATTTAATAGAGATCAATCACACGGACTAAAATCCAATGTCAGACACACAGTCCATTTACAAGTTCGTTCTGGGTCTGAACGAAACCGGAGGCACCTAGTACCCCGCATATCCATCGATCTCCAAGTACGTCTGGACGATCACTAACTGTTTCCATCTTCTTGGGTGTACAGCCCAATCAAGATCATCAGTTATCACCCAAACGACGTGAAGACCTCCGGTCTTCGACCATCGTCTTCATCTTCGACTTATCGTCGTATCAGTTATTCAGAATGGGATAAACCCGGTCTTTCCGAATAACTCGCGTATATATTATAAAAGTGTTACACAAACACAACATACGCCTCATTCCAATTCATTAGTCACTAACCGTAAATTAATCAAGAGAATAACTTCCCAAATATTAACCCCGAAGGCCGAAACCAACATCAGATCAATATCCAGAAAACCATTCTGCTTGGCCAACCGACAGTTAGTTTCTAAATTTCACATTCATAGGGAAATGTTCCCATTAATTTTATCCAAGATAAATTCTTTGAATTTATTCTTCTTTTGAATTTCGATTCAACTAGTCGAGATTAACGAACCTTACCGAAGTAATCATTGGTTTTAATTTCCCAATCCCAACCTATTTATCCCATGAAGTAAAACTGGTAATACTTCATATCTAACACCACAGTGTTATCGGTAAATTCAGTTACCATTTCACGTTCAAATCTAATTAAAGATTTAACTATCGCCTGGAGCAAAATTGGTGATACTCCATTTCGATTAATTCAATCTAATTAAAGATTCATTAAAACTCCACTTAGTTTTAATCTGTGACTGGGTTAAAGAATCAGTGTCATTTAAAACACGGTTCACGATAAACCCAAAATCACATCACATTTCAATCAGTCCCTAATTGTAAATTAGCAAGTGAGCAATTCCCTAAGTATGAATCCCGAAGGCCGAAACCGACATCAGATCAATACCTCGGAAACCATTCAACTTAACTAATCTCCAGTTAGTTTCTGATTTTCTTAACTCCTTTAGGTCTAAGAACTGTATTATTGAAGATACCGTTCACGACAACCCAAAATCACATCTCATCAATGATCGGGTTAAAGAACGAGTGTTGTTTAAAACACTGTCCACGATAAACCCGAAAATCAATATCGATTCAATTCCAATTAAATATTATTTAATTGGTACACTTCATTAAATCTAAATAAAAAGATTTAATCTTTTCTCAACTGGGTTCAAGAACAGTGTTAGTGAAGACACCATTCACGACAAACCCAAATCACATTTGATATTAAATACAAGGCTCTGAATAGAAAATATCCCGGCTTATACTCAATATCAAATTCTACGATTAACAAATGTCGTATTGGAAATAACGATATAAATATATATCTTTCAAATTTCCATAACAACACCTGTATAATCACGAATTCCAACATCGAAATATTCCGAAGACAATTTCGATTCAAATCCACTCCAATGCAATCATTGGATATTCTGGTTATTTTTAAAACCCTTTTCTAATTCAATTTATTTATTTAAAAATAAATAGAATTTTAATTCTAGTTCAAAACTAGTTCATTTCGATAAAAATCTATTTTTATCTTTTCAAATATGGAGTTTTTCATCCCAATTCTTTCTAAATCATTTCTTATGATTTTACACAAATTATTACTATTTTTAATAATTTTATCAAGGCCCGTACAGTCGATTTCCATCAATGGCCATCGAACTGCACTTACAGCGACCTTTTTCGAATTTGATTTGGACATAATTCCAAATCCAACCGTTAGATTTCAAATTTCTAATATTCGTTAGAAAGCTCTTTTCGATACGAACCCAACGGTTCCGGTTTTAGGAGAATCCGACGGTCGGATCTCCCGTAATGTCCGTTTGAAATAAATGGTCGAAATTCACGAACTGCCGCAACGCGGCGCGTTCTATTCAGGCCATTATATTATATATATATTATATATAATATATATATCGTCGATTTCTATTTAAAATGAATTATATAAATAGTTTTAAAATTCGTTTCAAAAGCAATTTCAACTCTCTTTTCAATTCAAATCAAAATTGAATTCTTCTTTATAAATTCGTTTTAAAATTCATTTCTATTCAATTCAAATTTCAATTCAATTTGAATTCATTTCAATTTTCTTCCAATTCAATTTGAATTCGTTTTCAATTCAATTTATTTCGAAATCGTTATATATTCAATTCATTTCGAAATCGTTATATATTCAATTCATTTCGAAATCGTTATATATCGATATAAATATCGTTCACGTCAAAATGGCGTCAATCTAATCAACACGGCTTCATAAATTTCTATTTTCAAATATTCTATTTCAAATATTTCTTTTTCAAAATAGTTGTTATTATCAAAATATTTCGTTCAACACATGACCAATCTCAATGAATGAGTACTGTCAACACATGAACGTTTATTTTATATTATTCTTTAATTTTCAAATTGGAATGAGGCCCAATCAATTACCATATAACGTTAATTATATGGATTTGCATACATCACATGTATATAATAGCATTGAAAAATAATCAACCATCAACCAAAGTGCACTACACTGTATAAGCATCAAATATAGATATCTAACGCTTATAACAGCCTGTCAATCAATCGATCGACATATTTAATCAATCAGGATGAGTGAACTTCAAATTTCATCCTAACACCCGTGTGGGGTTTCAAACAATCAAACACAGATTTTATTTGTGCAGTTGGGTGATGTGTGAAATTTATCGTCCCAATCAATGTCATTCAAATAGGTGTACATAAACAAGCCGTCTGGTTTGTAAATGAATATTTATTCACATTCACGTTAAAAATTATATTTCTAACGATAAAACATTTTATTTCAACATATGAATTTCTATTCAGTTCATTCTTTAAATAAAATGATATTTTTATTTTTCTAACATATTTTAGAAAATTTCGGCGGCATAACGGCACGATACTAGAAACGGGACAAGGCCTAGCCTTATCCCCGGTCTAGTGAAGGCCCACGCCATTCACACATCAATCAAATCAATTTCATCTCACCAAACAATTCAATTCAACCAAATAATTCAACTAATCTATGCAACCAAACAAACAAGTCCATGGTCTGTGGACGATTGTGTCGGGTGCTACTAAGCACCGTCTGCATCCTAGTATATATATATAACTAGAAAAATTAAATTGAAAGGTGAGAAGTTCTCACCGAATAGCTAAACCAAACGCCACGACTCTTCATATGTAGGAAATCTTCGTCGTGTTTTCCACGAGATCTGTTTCATGAGTACATGTTAAAAATCACATTTTTAACATCGCTACATGTATAGAAAAGATTATATTTTTACAACGCTATATATATAGAAAAGATTATATTTTTACAATGCTATATATATAGAAAAGATTATATTTTTACAATGCTATATATATAGAAAAGATTATATTTTTACAACGCTATATATATAAGATTATATTTTTACAATGCTATATATATAGAAAAGATTATATTTTTACAACGCTATATATATAAGATTATATTTTTACAACGCTATATATATATAGAAAAGATTATATTTTTATAACACTATACATATAGAAAAGATTATATTTTTATAACACTATACATATAGAAAAGTTTATATTTTTATTTAATTAAAAATCCTATCTTTATATAATTAAAAATCATGCCTTCACATTTTTAAAAACAACGTCCTCCTATTTTAAAAAAAAAACAAGGTCTATTTTTATTTTTAACTATGGTATATATATATATAAAAATCCCCTTTTTATTTCTATATTCTTATGTATAAAAACAGATTTTAAACCAAAATTATTTCCATATAAAAATAAAATATAAAGCTCACTGTTGATTTTGGTATGTTTGAACCCGTCGAAAGCTTCCAGGTCATAGATTAGAGAATGCATTCTTCATTGTCCCTTCAGGTAAACCGGAGCCCAAAATCCTCCCTAATGTCGACATCTAGGGCCTCACGCTGCTCGCGCCTCGTACCCTTATCCTCCGATCTGACATGCCCATCTTGTTCGCCGCTCAACCTTCCACCGGCGCCAGAAACGAGGAGGAACTCGAACCACCCTCCTTGGCCAGAAACGGCCACGAACCGATCAGCTTTAAGCCCGGATTTCACTGCTTTCATCGAACCATATTCCATCACAGCATTACCCACATGAAGCCCTCACCTAGATCGATCATCTTCCCTTTATTTGATTTTTGAAACAAATTAGTGGATCGAACGAATTTTTGGGGAGAATCTTGAAGCATTCTGAACGTTTGATTTGGGGGATGGCGGCTACTGGGTATTGGGCCTAGGGTTTAGTGGTTGAGCTCCCTTTATAATAATTATTTTTATTAATATTTAATTCTAATAGTTATTTAAATGCGAATTTAACGATCTGAGCTCTAAATCAAACCCACTGACTGCCCTTCCTAAATAAATACCCCTATTCCAAACACAATGGGACATGTATCATAAGCTGATTCGATCGTTTCGATCAGTTTTCGTTTAAATTAACATTTAAATCATTATATTGAATTTTAAACGTACATTTCAATTTACTGGGGTCACATACTAACTCGGAAATTCCCGAAAAATATTTTCTAACTTCTTATTGATAATACGGTTCTAACAAAACTAATTTCGTCAAATTCTGATACCGTTTGAAAAATGGCCATTTTCCAGTCGATTAAAATTGACCGAAATTGACAAAACACGTTTTCCTTTGCCACGCTCACATATTGATTCGAAAAATTACAAATTTTGAAACCTATCAATAAATTGACATCACGGTCCAACAAAAGTATTTTCGTCGAAAACCGAGGTCGTTTGCAAAATTCCCATTTTTAAGGGCCAGAATTCCATAGCGACTATTCTGAATTTTCAACTGGACATATCTTTTGATTCCCACTATGAAATCTCGATTGTTCGGATTCGTTGGAAAGATATTCACAATTAGATCCTAATGTTTTTGGTTTCACTAAAATCCGGATTGTTTTGCACCCGGTACATTCAATTGAAGTTTGAAATCGAATTATCGAACTACCGCGCCATTTTCTATTCTATTTATAAATATAAATAAAATTATATATATTCTAACGACGGCATATATAATATATACGTTCGAATTATATTCAAAATAAATTTCTCGTCGATATTATTTAAAATAATCTATTTTAAATATTCAAAATTCGCTAAAATGGCCCAAAATAAAAATTTTAAACTGGCCCAGATTTTACGGGTTGTTACATACCCAATTACCAATTTATTGGTTAAGCTGGTCTTAACCCTAACCACTTATCAAATTATTGGTTAAGCTGGTCTTAACCCTACCCACTTATCAATTTATTGGTTAAGCTGGTCTTAACCCTACCCACTTATCAATTTTTTGGTTAAGCGGGTCTTAACCCTACCCACTTATCAATTTTTTGGTTAAGTTGGTCTTAACCCTAACGACTTATCAACTTATTGGTTAAGTTGGTCTTAACCCTACCCACTTATCAATTTATTGGTTAAGTTGGTCTTAACCCTACCCACTTATCAATTTATTGGTTAAGTTGGTCTTAACCCTACCCACTTATCAATTTATTGGTTAAGTTGGTCATAACCCTTTCACTTAGTTTATGATTAGGTTCTTCTTAGTCCACAGATACATTGGTTAAGAGAATAACTCCCTAAGTACCAACCCCGAAGACCGAGATCAACATCAGATCATTACTCAGAGGGTCACTCACTCAACCAAACTTCTGTTTGTCATCCATATTTGTCTTTAATCAGCATTAATTAATTATTGAGACACCTAATCGTATTTCACATGCCACCCAAGGCACCCACTTAATTCCACATGCCACCCAAGGCACCCACTTAACCCCTCATGTCCCACTACATGTTTATCTGGTTAAGTGTTTCTTAATTCATTAAGACCGTAACCTTATAAAGACCTCCCACATTAGTCTGGCATTTGTGGCAGCTGGATTTACCGGGCAGGTCCGGGCAGTCTTACACTACAAATGAGCCTAACCTCATGTCTTTACAATTGTTACGCATTTAATTTATGCCTAAGGCCTCCCACATTAGACTGGCATTTGTGGCAGCTAGATTTGCCGGGCGGGTCCGGGCAGTCTTACACCACAAACGAGCCTAACCTCGTGTCTTAAACGATTAGTTACACCTAATTAATCATTCCCCAATTTGAATTAATTTCCCTATTCAAATTATCAATTAATTCCAAATTTAACTATGGCCATAATTGACTCAATTATGTCCATCTATTTATGGTATGTAAAATCATACCAATTTCATCACAAATTTATTTTATGCCATTTAAGGCATTTATGCCAATTCTCAATATTAAATCTTTTAATATTATCCCATGGCCCCACGTTGTACGTTCGTTTGTTTAACCCAAAATATACGTTAGACTCGAATATTCTAACTCATGGAATAAAGAGAAAACATCACGACATACATAGAAATAAAACTAGATCTAAACATAAGGGGTGAACTTGCATGTGTGAATAAGGTTCTTCATCTAAAACTTGCATAAGACAAAGTCACAAACTTGCATAAAACTACATATGTCATAGATCCAAATCTAAATGTGCGAACTTGTTTAGGCAATAGTCAAAAACTTGCATAAATCATGTATGTCGTAGATCTACATCTAAAGGTGTAAACTTGCATAGGCAATAACCACAAACTTACATAACATGATTCATACTCCAAACACATATATTTATATAAACTTGCATATGTGATTTATGCAACATAACGATGGTGTAAACTTACATCTAGACATATAACTAGCATGTAAAATTTAGCATATAACTCACACATGTCATAGCCTAACTTTTGATCTAAAATAGATGTCATGAAACATGTAAGGTTATGCATAAAATTTTCACTAACTTGCAAATGATCTATGTCTCAATTAACATCCTAACTTGCATACATACATATGATTTATCATATGAATCAACATAACCAAACTAGCATATGAAACATCGCTATGAATATATAATCATAGAATTACAACATGGATGATAACGTCACAACTTTACAACATAGATGATAACATCACAGAATTTACAACATAAATGGTAACATCACAATTTTACAACATAGATGATAACACGCGGTCAATAATTCACAACATAACCATATAATTCGCATCATAGCTTAATCCAATTAAATCGTTAATTATTTTATTAAAGAAATCGAACTCACAAGAAGAAGGTCTTGCGTTCTGAAATCTGAGTTCTGAAATTGATTAAGCTCGCCTTTGTAGTAGATTCGTTGTTGTTTAGATTACGGTTGAATAGAACTGAATTGATTAGCTTTGATTTCCCTCTAGTTGGTGGCGGCTACTCTAGGTTACAAGATGACAGCATGACGGCCATAGTTTCAGTTTTTATTTTGATTTAGGGTTTGAGTCTACCCATGTTTATATAGAATTTTAATTTGATTATAGCCGTCGGATGATCTTAGGGTTAATCAAAACCATTCAGCCGGGATAGGGTGACACCTCAGCCCTAATGACTCAGCAAGGAGTCAGAAAGGATTCAGCAATGAGTCACAACATGGATCAGACTGCACCAGAAAGCTGTGCAGGTTTTCTCTCGGCCTGGGCGCACTTGGGAAGTGCGCCAGTGTATTTTTGTACTGGCGCACTTCCCAAGTGCGCCAGTGCAAATACTTTTTTTCTCTCTTCTTCTTGTTCTGGTTTTTCCGTCTAACTTCGTTCGTCCATATCCCCTTCATCCGATATCCGTTTTACGTAAACTCGGACTCTATCTCAATCAGAATTCTGAGACGAACACAATAGCGCTACCCATTTCCCTTAATTCTCATATCTGAGTTTAATTATTCTTGAATTTAGTTAATTCGATTGTTCAAAAATTCGGGGTGTTACATTCTCCCCTACTTAAAGGATTTCGTCCTCGAAATCTCTAAGTCAAGAAGAACGTATCCTAATATCCAATCATCCATCTATTCAACCATCAACCACTAGCAACCATGGTCCTTAAAAGAATTCTAATGCTTTTCATGTACATATGCATAGTGTGTGTATATGTTCCTTATCTAATGCAAAATCAGGTGGTCTACTGATTCAGTTGACCTCCTTAATGCAAACCATGATAGTGCCATGCGTCCATTATGTATGCGAAAGAATCTTATCGATACACATTATTTCTTCATATGTGCACAACCATTCATCAAAATGCAACATCCATATGATAACACACATTCAATGCACATTCATTTTACTAAATACATCCATTTATATCCTATATGCATTATGAAAGTGACTGAGCCATTCTAGTGCCTAAAGTGTGTGTATATGCATCCACGAGCAACCACTAGCAAATACTTGCATCCACATGCATCCATCATACATAACATGTCTCAAACACATGTTTCAACCATAGGACTACCCTATCTAAAGGTCAAAGACACTAGCGAGAGGACATACTAAAGATAGAATAAGTATAAGCTAGGCGATAAAGGAGAAATTAAAAGACTTACCCTCGAAAAGAATAGGGTACTATGAACGCATCTTCTCTTCCGTCTCCCAAGTAGCGTCGTTCTCATCATCTCCCCATTGCACTTTGACTAGCTTGACCTCTCGATTCCTCAACTTCTCAATTTCCGACCCAAGAAGGCATGTAGGAGCTCGTCGAATCATCGCATCACACTCTATCTCCACCTCTCTAAGCAAGCTCGGCTCTACCACTTCCGCGGTCTCGTGCAAGCACTTCCTCAAATGTGATACATGGAATACGTTGTGTACACCACTAAGTCTCTCAGGCAACTCTACTCTATATGCCATCTGTCCAATCCTCTCTTAGAAGACTTCATATTTCCGTTGCTTTTCTTGGAACCTTCAATTCTTGGATTGCTGCCACCTTCGCGGGATTCACGGCTATCCCTTCCTTAGAGACCACATGTCCTAAGAATCTTGCCTTCTTCCTAAAAAAAAGGGCATCAACATAGGGTCCTAATCAATACATTACTTCACATCCCACTCGATTCATCTCATAACCCTATTGAATCTAACTCGGGGCGGCCCATACCATCGAATAGTCTCATCATGTCACGGCTGCACATCACTTCTCGAGAAAACCAAGATATCATGCAATGAAAATCGCCACAGCTATTTATCCCACACAAACCAACCTAGTCGAACTCGACATTCCCCAAGCACAAGCCCCAAAGGCCTAAACCAATATCAGACAAGCACCTAAGGAATACCTCCTCCAAATTCGGACAATCTATGTGAGATGATACAAGCAAAGCAACCAAACAATTGAGCACCCCACTCCGATATACTACGTCATATGAACCCCTTCTCAAGCAACTCCCCTACTTGCTTATTGAGCTCCCTCCTCCCACGAGGAGCCATGTGGCATACTGGCAGAGATACTGGTTTTGCATTGTCTACAAGATAAATACGAAAGTCTATCTCACGCCTCGGGGGTAAACCTCGAACCTCTTTGAAGACGTTACTAAATTCACGGTCCACACGAACAGATTTCAAATCATCATTGGATATGTCAAGAGATTCTACGTAACTAAGCATTACTGGACCTCTAGGGTCACAAGAAATATCAAGGGTCTTTTCACAACGAGTCAAAAATCTAACTACCTTTCTCTCACAATCCAGGATGGCACCGTATCTAGCCAATCCATACCTAGAATCAAGCGGTAGCCCATGAAGCCAAGAATGAAGGCGTTGCATTCAAACCCAACGCCCAAGATAGACACTCTCAAATCCCGACAAACCATAGAAAGATGAGTCGACCCACCAATAGGATTTGAGATTACTATGGGATCCGTAACTAGACTAGTATTTAGGTGCAATGCTTCAACTAACAAAGCAGATACAAACGAGTGTGAAGCGCTAGAATTCAAACAAGGTTCGAATAGGATAATCAAAAAGGAAAAACCAAATTTCCAACCAAGATATATTTCTATCTCTATCAGGTATGCTAGTCGTGAGGGAACGCGTCTGCCCTCCAGAAGATCCGGTACTTTGTCCTTACCTTTGCCTTTTGCTTCTTTGGACAATCCTAATAAGATGTCTCGTAACGATAACAAGTGTGGCCCTTCCTTTTCTCTTGGCCCCTTGTTATCCTTATCGCCGTTCTTTAGATCTACTTTGTCGTGTGTCCTTTCCATGTCTCTCCTGCACATTTTCTATTCGTGATCTCCTACCAAATGAGGCTTCGTTCTTCATTGACCAAACAGCTAATTGAACTTTCCTCCCACCGCCTACCTTAAAGGTACTAACAAGTCCTCCGCTTCCTTCTAGCTTTGACAAACGTCCCAGTCCCATGAAGTGGTTTTCCGCCCATCGTACGGAAGTTCTTACACATCCTAGAAAAAGCGTCTATACGTGGAGGAAGAAATTCAAAAAGGAAAGAGGAAGAGATTCAAAAACGGAGAATCGAAAGAAAGATATATGGCTCTTGGGGGTTATGTTTTTCAAAATAAACTTTTCTCTTGAAAATACTTTCCTTAAAACATACTTTTGAAGGTACTTCTTTATAAAAGTGTTTTTGAAAAACAGTTTTTCAAAATTCATATTTGTTCTAGTAACCTTCAGCTCTGATACCAAATGTAACACCCCACGTCCATTAATGTCACTCACAAAGGGAATGCATTAACTTCTATGGAGCGTTTTAAGTGTGTATAGAACAGAAACTTAACAACAAGACAGATATAAACAGTACTTAAAAATTTAAAACTTTATTCATTGCAGCAGTAAACACATAAGTTTGATTACATCATCAAAAACCAGAGTCAAAGTACATAGTATCCATCTTGACTAAATCAAAGTACATAAATTAAAAGACAAAACCCCAATACAAAATAGACATAAATAAGAGAGGCTGAACTTTACTTCAGCGATCCAAGCAACTTCTAAAAGCAAGAGGTATAGCTGTCCAAAATCAAGCTCCACTGGTGCTAGTTCCACCCTGAGCACCTGGGGGGGGGAAGGAAGAAAAGAGGTGGAAATAAAGGGGGTCAGACATAAAGTCTGGCGAGTGCGATAACTTTAACAATATAATTACCAAAATAACTAGGCTAAGGCATAAGTTGGAAAATAAGGAAATGACTGTGAATAATTGAGTAAGACAGAGTAAACAAGGAAACAAGATGAACAAAGATAACGTTAAAGGCGCACCTAATCACTATAAGATAATTACTACACTGCACCACCACTAGTCACCCTAAAGGTTGATCCCGCCTACAGAACTTAATAGTGCTAATGGCAGTTCGTATACCCCTAGCTGCCTTCATAGGTGTCGTCTGCCCCTATCTCCACTAGGTGTACCCACTACCCTCCCCATTCTAATATTTATTCATAATATGGTAGTTATACTCCAAGCTGCCTTCATAGGTGCCGTCTGCTCCTATCTCCACTAGGTGTACCCACTACCCTCCCCATTCTATATTTATTCATAATATGGTAGTTATACTCCTAGCTGTCTTCATAGGTGTCGTCTGCTCTTATCTCCACTAGGTGTACCCACTACCCTCCCCATTCTAATATTTATTCATAATATGGTAGTTATACTCCTAGATGCTTCATAGGTGCCGCCTGCTCCTATCTCCACTAGGTGTACCCACTACCCTCCCCATTCGATCGGCTCCCTAACTCGTAGATACCCGTGCTGGCCCTATAGTGGGGTGAATCACTCCCCAAAGTGGCAACCCGGTACAACCTAAAATGCACGGCTTATATCTACACGATGCAACAACGTCTTACCTACCAGCCCGGACCCACACACGCATATGAACCCGTTGGACTTGCGTTGCCACCGCTGACCCGTTTTGACCTCTTACAATCAAATCCAGTACGCGTGTCCCGTCCTCGACTTGGGTCGAGCCCACAAAGATACCAAATGGGTTACTGGTTTTTAATGGGTCCCCACACAAGCTTCCCCCTATGCTTGGTCCCCACTAGAATTTCCCACTTAACCCCTCTTATTCATGGCTTCTTACATGTTTCAACTTGGTTAAGTGTTTATAATTATATCCCACATGTCACCCATGTTACTTACTCAACAAATCAACATGTGTTATCGGTTAAGCTTTTCTTAACCCTATCTACTTATCAAACTATTGGTTAAGTTTGTCTTAACCCTACCAAATCAATGTATATTATCGGTTAAGGTTGTCTTAACCCTACCCACTTGTCAAATTATTGGTTAAGCTTGTCTTCGCCCGAGAACGGTTTTCCACCCATATTTTTATATTTCATAAATAGAGCTACTATATCCAGGTCAGTATTACTTCTACTGTTTCTGGCACTCATTTTCTAGTACTTCTGCAAATAGCAGATCAAGTGTCAGGTCACAGAAAAGATATTTTAAAACATAGAAACATATACTTCAAATGTAAATGTGTCTAGTGGGGTGTATTCCATTCTGCTACTCATACTAGGATATTACTGATCCTATCTGTAATGAGTTACCCGTCCTAGAACACTGCTGGTTCTATTTCTGACGAGTTTGTTAATATGTTATATTCCAGCACTAAGCTTAACCAAAGCTCCGATACCAAATTGAGACGACCCCGTACTGACGGCGGCAAGGGAAATCCTTCGAATATAACACATAAACAGATAACAGCAGAATAGAAATAAATAAATACACCAGATAATGCACAATAGAATATACTGGATAAACGTAATCATCAGAGTTACACAGTATACAGGATCATACTTAGTACAAATATAGTTCAGCTATACATAAATGTCTACAGCGGAAAACAAACATAATGTACAATAAGAGCTGAACAGCATAAAAAGAGATAAATAATAGAATCCATCTTCAGCTCCAGCTATCCAGAAAGAGCCAGCTAAAACCTGAATACAAGGCTGCCCGTGTAGAAAAAGGGGCACCCGAGTTTGAAAGTGAAACAAACTACGAGTCAGTCATGAGACTGGTATGAGAAATCTACTCAACACATTTAAAATATGGCTAATCACAGGACCACGCCACTTTCGTGGAACGGGTTTACTCCATCGGATCGCCAGTGCTTTAAAACAAATAATTCTTTTAAACATCGCAATGCTTTTTATAAAAATGAAACCATTATAAGACTCAGTTCCCATCACACAATGCAACGCAAACCGGAGGATAGAGTTTTTACCTTATAATGGCCAAGATATGCTTGATACGAATAAAACAAAAGCATTTGATATTATTACTAGTGTTTATATGTTTCAAAAACAATTTCTAATCATAAGTATCAATCATAGACGGCATTAATGCCCCATACCACTATGTCGCCATATATAGATATACAATCAAAACCGCACAGTCACGTATTTGGAAATTGGATTTCCGTCATGAACCAAGGCAAAAGATAGTCCTTACCGACTTCGAGACAATCTAGCCCATGTCTCCGGAACAGCCGCAACTGCCCCTTGGAGCGACAGGGCCGGTCCACACGGAGTGGATTATAGTGCCTGAACAATACGTTTCTCCGCCCTTTGGGGGCGTAAATGAGCCAACAAATGACTCCATCGGACCCGGATCGACCGATATATCCGAGGCGCCTCGCAACAGTAACAACCACATAAGGCAAACTCGGCAGGGCGTGTAAAACCACTGACGCCACTTCTAGCTAGAAAGAAACGCATGTCCTCCCTGAGGTGCTCTCCCATTTCTGGTTCATACCGGGGTGTGAGGTTCGCGAATTCACGTTATACACAAAGCTACGCCACACAGGCGGGGCATTGATCATCACCACAAGACTTTGCCTTTCAACAGAAGCCCTGATCACTGCATCTTAGCGTGCCACACAAACAATTCACGCCATGTAACTGATGGCTATCAATCACACAGAATGAATTCCAATGTCAGACACACAGTTCATTTGCAAGTCCGTTCTGGGTCTGAACGAAACCGGAGGCACTATATTACCTCGCAAACCCATCGATCCCCACGTACGTCTGGACGATCACCACTCATTATCCATATTTCGGGATGCCTCCCAATCAGGACATCAGTTATCATCCAAACGAGGTGAAGATTTCCGGTCTTCAACCACCGTCTTTGAAACACCCCACCTCCGTTAGGGTCACTCTCAAAGGGAATGCCCAAATTTTGGTGGAGGTTTATAAGTATAAGTCACAGATATACAAGACAGATATAAGAACACATATTTTTGAACAGCGGAAAAAAACAACTTTTATTTCATTAAAATACGTGTTACACCAACCATACCATAATTGTCTTACAATACTTCCAAAAACATAACATCTTCATAACTGTCTTGATTACATCATTTAAAGAAGCATAAAGAAAAACTGCAAAAGTCCCATAATTGCTGTCCAAAGCCATAGTCCAAAACGAAAGGATCCAAACAATACATTCTTTCTCTTCAAGCTGGATATGAAGGCTGGTCAAGCTGCGGTATTCCCTCCCTGTGGACCTGGGGGGGGGGATGGAAGAAAAGAAGACGAAAGAAAAGTAGAGTCAGACATAAAGCCTGAGTAAGTCTAGGACTATTCAGTCTATGAATAAAGAACTGGGTATGATAAGTATAAACTGGAAATGGGAAAGCACCATAACTAAGTTAAGATCTAGGGTCGAATACTATCGTACCCCATATTCATCTCTGTACCTATATAAACTAGTTCCCAACAGGCACCCCATAATCAGGGTGAAGTGATCCTTTTTCTGATGATCGGCTCCTACTCGCATAATTACATGTTTCTTACGGCCCCCGATGTTGTAGTTACCTATGCTGGTCCCACCATGGGGTGTATCACGTCCCATGGTGGCGGCCCAACACAATCCTAGAATGCACATGTATGCTACTGGTGCCCAGTGCCTTATTTTTCTGCGCCGGAGTGTGTGCACGCCCGCACCCCGTTAGAACCTACACTGCTGCACCACCGCCGTCGATTTGACCTCTTACAGTCAGCCCAGTAATCGTGCCCCACCCTGCCTAGTTTCAGGGTATCATGATACCTTGTAGGGTTACTGCTGAAAAGGGTCCCCCGCTACTAGGTTTTCTATTTCTAGCCAACATGCTAAGTTGGTTAAGTGTTTTATAAACCTAACCCCCAATCAGTCTGTTTAGTTTAGCATGTTCTATTTTGATTAAGTCTTAATTCACTTAATCCTATCAATCCTGACTCAGCCTTAATTGTCTTATTAAAGCCTTGACCTCTCACATTAGACAGGTATTGTTGTGGCTGCCTGTTGCCGGTTGGGTCCGGGCAGTCTTACGCCACAACTCAGTCTAACCTCGGGTCCTTATTGGGCTCCGTGTTTAACCACCCACATTGGATAGGTATTGTTGTGACTACTGGACAGCCGGACGGTTCCGGGCAGGTTTACATCACAACTTAATCCAACCTCGGGTTAAACACATCGTATTTTCTACATTTACATATTTTGTCTCTTTTCTTTTATATGTAAATATTTGCGGTCCATTATTCAAATTCATCTTTATTGGTTAAGATTTATTTATGCCACTTAATTGTTTTTCAAGGTTGTTGGCATGCGTCAAACATGCCAACACATATGTTCTATATTTTAGCCCAAACGTCATTACCCCCGTTTTATACGTTCGCTCCAATGTAAGGTGTGTTGGGTTTAACACTTAAACCCAATTTAGCCATATGTAAATGGGAGGCTTATAACATGGTGTTTATCAGGTAACATGAAAGAGGGGAGTGTAAACGCATGAACTTGCAACGAACGATTCAATTAACATAAAGTAGGCACATGTGAACTTGTAATTGTAACATCATATAATCATGGCATAACATGAATCATTTTATCCATATAATCATAGCATAAACAATACTTAAACGTGAATCATTCTATTCATATAATTATGGCATAGGAAATACTTAAACATGAATCATTCTATTCATATTGATTGTGGCATAAACAATACTCAAATATGAATCATTCTATTCATATGATTATGGCATAAACAGTACTTAAACACGAATTATTCTATTCATATGATTATGGCACAAATAATACTTAAACATGAATTATTCTATTCATATGACTATGGCATAGAAAATACTTAAACATGAATTATTCTATTCATATGACTATGGCATAAACAATACTTAAACATGAATCATTCTATATGATTATGGCATAAACAATACTTAAACATGAATCATCCTATTCATATGACTATGGCATAAACAATACTTAAACATGAATCATTCTATTCATATGACTATGGCATAAACAATACTTAAACATGAATTATATGTTCAACTAACCATGTAAACTTGAAATTAGGGATCTAACTAAATTAGATATCATTATTATTGGCACATGGTCTTGACTAGAAATATAAGCCTATATCTTTATTTAGGCATAATATAAACTAATCATGTTCATAAAATCACTACATGCTAACAAAAAGGTACTTACTTTTGTCACTAATACAAAAGTATGGTTCAACTAGAATTATCCCAACCTAATTCTTATATGAATCATGGTTTTTAATCCATTTATAGGATTATAGCATAAACATACCCAAACTTAAATCATGGTTTTTATTCTATCTATGTAAACTTGCAAGTGGAATGTAATTCTAATGTAATTCTAATGTAACTTATGTGTCACATATATTATCATACGATTATGATAACAACATAAGCCTAAAAACATGTTTTTCAATTGGGAATAGTAACAAACATAGTTTAGTCATGTTCATAAAATTAATACAAGTTCACAAAGATGCTTGCTTTTGTCACTATCACAAAAGCATGATTTTTATACTTGAACTATGATGCCAATTCCAACACGACTTCATATGAATCATAATACTCAAATGGACCAAATTACACTAAAGATGACCATAGTATTATACATCATGTTGGCATAACAATAAATCATATACTTGCATGATTTTCAAATAAACTATTACAACATATAGTTGTTACTTTCAACATGAATCATATACTTGCAATTATCAAATGGGTGTTGTAAATAACTACCACAAACATGTAGTTTCCAATATGAATCATATGCTTGCATGAATCCCAATTAAAATTCCACAACATGAGGTTGTCAACATAAATCATATACTTGTATGAATCCAATCGTACACCATAGCATTGCCAAATCGTTTAGAATCAAAATAACATACAAATATAGATTATTATCGCCACAATTCCATTTCGTTGTTAACTTCCAACGCAAATCACGTACTTGCAAATATCCAATCGTATACCATAATATTCCCAAATCGTTTAGCATCAAAGCAACATACAAATATAGATTATTATCGCCACAATTCCATTTCTTACTTTACACAAATCAACACAATTATTTAATTCACATCGGAATAGCACTCTACTTACAACGTATGACGAATCTTCAATTCAGGAATCTGAATTCTGAATTTGGAGATGCTATCCTTTGTTGTAGGCGTTGATTCGATTAACGTTGCTTTAAGCTTTGAATTATCTCCTAATTGTCTCTCTATTTCTGACGGCTATCCTTAGTCTCTCCTCAACAACATGACGGTCTCATCTCCATTTTAGTTTGTGTGAATTAGGGTTAGTCTTAGGTCCTTTTTATAGAGTTTTTGAGTTAATTTAGACCGTCGATGAAGCTTGGTTCAATAATAGCCGTTCGTTCAAAGGAGAGGCCAATCAGGAGCTGACACCTAGCCCTAGTGACAAGGCAAGGCTCAGAAAATCGACCAAACATAGACTAGGCCAGCCGGGGGGGCTGGGTTCGACCTGGCTCAGGGGCCAGGTCGACTCCCTAGTCGACCCCCAGGTCGACTCTAGAGTCGACCTGCCTGGGCAGGTCGACACCTAGGTCGACTCCCAGGTCGACCTGGCCTGGCAGGTCGACCCTAGGGTCGACCCCCAGGTCGACCTGGTGGGGTTGTGCGGGAAATTTCCCGCCTACTCTGATTGGGCTGAAATTCAAATCTGTTTTCGAAATTTGAATTTTCTGAAACTTCATCGGGCCATAATTTGGTCATACGGGCTCCGTTTTTCGAAAACTCGGACTCTATTTCGCGTATTTTTCCGAGACGAACGCAATGGCATATCCCGTTTCCCTTAATACTTTGATTTGAAATTTATTATACTTTAATTTGTGAATTTCACTGTTATAAAATACACGGGGTGTTACATTCTCCCCCACTTAAAAGGATTTCGTCCCGAAATCTTCAAGTTCAGGAAGAATGTACATCCTAACATCCAAACATCCATCTACTCATCCATCAAACACGAGCATCCATTGTCCTTAAAAGAATTCTAATGCTTCATGATAATATGCGAAGTGTGTGTGTATATGTACTTATCTAATGCAAAATCAGGCGGTCTACTGATTCAGTTGACCTCCTTAATGCGAATTATGTAAGTGCTATGAATCCATTATGTATGCAAATCCTCCTATTCATGATTCTACATGAGTGCACAATCATTCATACAAATGCAACATCCATATGACAACACATTAAAGTTCAACCATATACGAATGCAAACATATATGCATATGCAATATGAAGTGATTGAGCCGATCTAAAACCTTGATTGTGTGTGTATATGCAACCACGAGCAACCACTAGCAATCACTTGCAACCATCATCCATAACATGTTTCAATTACATGTTTTCATCCAAAGGGTTTCTACCTAAAAGATAAGGTCGAGGAGATATACCTAAAAAGATAGATAAAAGCGCAACTTAAGGAAAAAGGAAAGATCAAAGATGTACCCTCAAAAGAAAAGGATAGGCTGCGCGTATTTTAGCTTCAGTTTCCCAAGTTGCATCCCCTTCGGCGTCGCTCCACTGAACTTTGACGAGCTTGACTTCGCGGTTGCGTATCTTCTTCACTTCCATTCCTAATATGCGGGTTGGAACTTTCCTTACGGTTGCTTCGCGTTCCACTTCAGCTTCTTCTAGGATATTTGGCTCTACCACTTCAGCAGACTCATGTAGACATTTTCGGAGATGCGAAACGTGAAAGACGTTGTGAACTCCGGCCAATCTTTCGGGTAGCTCTAATCTATAGGCCATTTTCCCAATTGTTCCTCAATAATAGGAAATGGTCCTATCTAAAGGTATAGTCGAATGATAGAAGCAAGTAAAAACTTTGTGCCCATTAGGCAATGTCAAAACTGGAAATCTATGCCACATATATATTGATTAGGAGAAGAACTCTCTAAGCATCAGCCCCGAAGACCGAAATCAACATCAGACTGACACCCAAAGAATTACTCAACCCAACCACTAGATTCTAGGAAACTAAGCATGATGGACTCCTTTTAGGTCACAAGGGAGTCCCTTCCTAAGACCAACCTATAAAACCCAAAAAGTTTAGTCAAACCGACGAACACCCTCAAGCCCCAACATGTGTTACTAACAGATGAGTCATACTCCCTATGGGGTTTGCAATAGAAATTGGATTGAGAATGGGACCGAGAGGATATACACAAAAGATAGCATGCAAGTAAGCTCTACAGGAAGAGAGGGATCAAAGATATACTCTTAAGAAGAGATATGATGCACGAATCTAGTCTTCAATCTTCTAAGTCGCATTTCCTTGAGCTTAACTCCATTATGCTTTGTCCGTCTTTAACTTCACAATTTCGTAGCTTCTTAATTCTTGTTTCCAAAATATGAGTTGGAACCTATTTCACTGTTGCCTCTCGTTCCACTTTCACTTATTCTCCTTCTAGTATACTTGGCTCAAGCATAACTGCGTACTCATGGTTTCATGCAAGCTCTCCAAAATTCACTAGTGAATCTTGGATCTTGTTCACTTACTAGAAGGTATTCCACATAGATGAATTATCTCTTGAAAATAAACAAATGTCAACTATGTTGCCAAATGTACTTACTAAGGTGATTCTTTACAACTCATGCATAAGCGAAATGAACCTTCTGCCTTAGTGGCGAACACTACTGGAGCGCCCCATTCTGAAATGCTCCTCCTAATGAACCCCTTTTCTAGAAGCTCTTTAATCTGTTTATTGAGCTCTTTCCTTTCCCGTGGAGCCATGTGTCTAACGGGCAACGCAACGGGCTTTGCATTATCTAGAAGGTATATGCGGAAGTCTATCTCCCGCTTCGGAGGCAAGCCCTTCACCTCTTCGAAGACATCCGGATATTCCCGGACCACTCTATCCGATTGGAAATTTTCAACGGAGGCATCTAGCGATTCAAGGTAACTAAGCATAACCGCATATGAGGGATTACAAGAAATTTCCAAAGTATTACCGAGCTGGGTTAGGAGCCTAACAACCCTTTTCTCACAATCAAGGATGGCCCCATTACTGGATAGCCAATCCATGCCCAAAATCAAACCATATCCCGAAAAGCCCAAAACAAAGGCACTACACTTAAATTCTACGCTTAGAATAGAAATTTTCAATCCCAAACAGATCATAGACAAATGAGCTGGGCCCCCAATTGGGTTTGAAACAATTAAGGGGTCCTCTACCATACTAGTTTTTAGGTGCAGAGATTCTACTAAAGCAGACGAGATAAAGGAGTGTGATGCGCCAGAATCAAATAAAGTGCGAACGGGGTGATCATAAAGATAAACTACACTTTCTACAGAAGTATTTATACCTCATTGTTGCAGAGGTGGCGCCTCTAGCACATGAACTTGTGCCCCTGAAGTGGATCCAGCCCTCTGCCCCTGTCCTCGTTTCTTTGGGCAATCCTTAGCCATGTGGCCTGTCTCACCGCAAGAAAAGCACCCACCATTCATCTTGGCCTTCTTTTTCCGGCAATCTTTCACTAAGTGCCCCACTTTGCCACAGAATTTACACTTCCTCTTCTCTTGGGACTTGTTGTCTTTCCCGCCCTTCTTAAAGTCTGTCTTCTTAAGCTGTAAACCCTCTTTCTTCCCTTGAGAGCTTTCCGCCTTTGTCTCCTTCTTCCTTGGGCAGTCCCTAGCCCAGTGGCCTGTCTCCCTACACTGAAAGCAAGTAGAACTCATCCTCCTCTTCTTCTTCCTGTAGTCTCCCTCCAAATGTCCAAGAATTCCGCAGAAACAACATTTCCTTTTTTTCTCGTTTCTTGTCATTACTGTTACGATCCTTTCTTGTTTGACTATTATTCGTCTTCCTACTCTGGGACTGTTCAGCTTGCTGGTTTACGTGGAGGAGGAGGAGTGAAAGCGTCAGCAGCTGGGGAGTAAGGTCTCCAGACATGCTGAAACAGAAAGGATAGATTCAAAGCGAAGGATAAGAGATAGTACCTATGGCTTTGGGGGGGAACTTTGCCTTTTTAAAATAAAATAATATTTTATCTTTTAAAAATGCTTCTTTAAATTTCTTTTTGAAAAAAAATAAATTTTCAAAACTTTTTATCTTATCCGGTAAACCTATGCTCTGATACCAAGTGAAACACCCCACCTCCGTTAGGGTCACTCTCAAAGGGAATGCCCTAATTTTGGTGGAGGTTTATAAGTATAAGTCACAGATATACAAGACAGATATAAGAACACATATTTTTGAACAGCGGAAAACAACAACTTTTATTTCATTAAAATACGTGTTACACCAACCATACCATAATTGTCTTACAATACTTCCAAAAACATAACATCTTCATAACTGTCTTGATTACATCATTTAAAGAAGCATAAAGAAAACATAAATAAACTGCAAAAGTCCCATAATTGCTGTCCAAAGCCATAGTCCAAAACGAAAGGATCCAAACAATACATTCTTTCTCTTCAAGCTGGATATGAAGGCTGGTCAAGCTGCGGTATTCCCTCCCTGTGGACCTGGGGGGGGGGGGAACGGAAGAAAAGTAGACGAAAGAAAAGTAGAGTCAGACATAAAGCCTGAGTAAGTCTAGGACTATTCAGTCTATGAATAAAGAACTGGGTATGATAAGTATAAACTGGAAATGGGAAAGCACCATAACTAAGTTAAGGTCTAGGGTCGAATACTATCGTACCCCATATTCATCTCTGTACCCATATAAACTAGTTCCCAACAGGCACCCCATAATCAGGGTGAAGTGATCCTTTTTCTGATGATCGGCTCCTACTCGCATAATTACATGTGTCTTACGGCCCCCGATGTTGTAGTTACCTATGCTGGTCCCACCATGGGGTGTATCACGTCCCATGGTGGCGGCCCGACACAATCCTAGAATGCACAGGTATGCTACTGGTGCCCAGTGCCTTATTTTTCTGCGCCAGAGTGTGTGCACGCCCGCACCCCGTTAGAACCTACACTGCTGCACCACCGCCGTCGATTTGACCTCTTACAGTCAGCCCAGTAATCGTGCCTCACCCTGCCTAGTTTCAGGGTATCATGATACCTTGTAGGGTTACTGCTGGAAAGGGTCCCCCGCTACTAGGTTTTCTATTTCTAGCCAACATGCTAAGTTGGTTAAGTGTTTTATAAACCTAACCCCCAATCAGTCTGTTTAGTTTAGCATGTCCTATTTTGATTAAGTCTTAATTCACTTAATCCTATCAATCCCGACTCAGCCTTAATTGTCATATTAAAGCCTTGACCTCTCACATTAGACAGGTATTGTTGTGGCTGCCTGTTGCCGGTTGAGTCCGGGCAGTCTTACGCCACAACTCAGTCTAACCTCGGGTCCTTATTGGGCTCCGTGTTTAACCACCCACATTGGATAGGTATTGTTGTGACTACTGGACAGCCGGGCGGTTCCGGGCAGGTTTACATCACAACTCAATCCAACCTCGGGTTAAACACATCGTATTTTCTACATTTACATATTTTGTCTCTTTTCTTTTGTATGTAAATATTTGCGGCCCATTATTCAAATTCATCTTTATTGGTTAAGATTTATTTATGCCACTTAATTGTTTTTCAAGGTTGTTGGCATGCGTCAAACATGCCAACACATATGTTCTATATTTTAGCCCAAACGTTATTACCCCCGTTTTATACGTTCGCTCCAATGTAAGGTGTGTTGGGTTTAACACTTAAACCCAATTTAGCCATATGTAAAGGGGAGGCTTATAACATGGTGTTTATCAGGTAACATGAAAGAGGGGAGTGTGAACGCATGAACTTGCAACGAACGATTCAATTAACATAAAGTAGGCACATGTGAACTTGTAATTGTAACATCATATAATCATGGCATAACATGAATCATTTTATCCATATAATCATAGCATAAATAATACTTAAACGTGAATCATTCTATTCATATAATTATGGCATAGGAAATACTTAAACATGAATCATTCTATTCATATTGATTGTGGCATAAACAATACTCAAATATGAATCATTCTATTCATATGATTATGGCATAAACAGTACTTAAACACGAATTATTCTATTCATATGATTATGGCACAAATAATACTTAAACATGAATTATTCTATTCATATGACTATGGCATAGAAAATACTTAAACATGAATTATTCTATTCATATGACTATGGCATAAACAATACTTAAACATGAATCATTCTATATGATTATGGCATAAACAATACTTAAACATGAATCATCCTATTCATATGACTATGGCATAAACAATACTTAAACATGAATCATTCTATTCATATGACTATGGCATAAACAATACTTAAACATGAATTATAGGTTCAACTAACCATGTAAGCTTGAAATTAGGGATCTAACTAAATTAGATATCATTATTATTGGCACATGGTCTTGACTAGAAATATAAGCCTATATCTTTATTTAGGCATAATATAAACTAATCATGTTCATAAAATCACTACATGCTAACAAAAAGGTACTTACTTTTGTCACTAATACAAAAGTATGGTTCAACTAGAATTATCCCAACCTAATTCTTATATGAATCATGGTTTTTAATCCATTTATAGGATTATAGCATAAACATACCCAAACTTAAATCATGGTTTTTATTCTATCTATGTAAACTTGCAAGTAGAATGTAATTCTAATGTAATTCTGATGTAACTTATGTGTCACATATATTATCATACGATTATGATAACAACATAAGCCTAAAAACATGTTTTTCAATTGGGCATAGTAACAAACATAGTTTAGTCATGTTCATAAAATTAATACAAGTTCACAAAGATGCTTGCTTTTGTCACTATCACAAAAGCATGATTTTTATACTTGAACTATGATGCCAATTCCAACACGACTTCATATGAATCATAATACTCAAATGGACCAAATTACACTAAAGATGACCATAGTATTATACATCATGTTGGCATAACAATAAATCATATACTTGCATGATTTTCAAATAAACTATTACAACATATAGTTGTTACTTTCAACATGAATCATATACTTGCAATTATCAAATGGGTGTTGTAAATAACTACCACAAACATGTAGTTTCCAATATGAATCATATGCTTGCATGAATCCCAATTAAAATTCCACAACATGAGGTTGTCAACATAAATCATATACTTGTATGAATCCAATCGTACACCATAGCATTGCCAAATCGTTTAGAATCAAAATAACATACAAATATAGATTATTATCGCCACAATTCCATTTCGTTGTTAACTTCCAACGCAAATCACGTACTTGCAAATATCCAATCGTATACCATAATATTCCAAAATCGTTTAGCATCAAAGCAACATACAAATATAGATTATTATCGCCACAATTCCATTTCTTACTTTACACAAATCAACACAATTATTTAATTCACATCGGAATAGCACTCTACTTACAACGTATGACGAATCTTCAATTCAGGAATCTGAATTCTGAATTTGGAGATGCTATCCTTTGTTGTAGGCGTTGATTCGATTAACGTTGCTTTAAGCTTTGAATTATCTCCTAATTGTCTCTCTATTTCTGACGGCTATCCTTAGTCTCTCCTCAACAACATGACGGTCTCATCTCCATTTTAGTTTGTGTGAATTAGGGTTAGTCTTAGGTCCTTTTTATAGAGTTTTTGAGTTAATTTAGACCGTCGATGAAGCTTGGTTCAATAATAGCCGTTCGTTCAAAGGAGAGGCCAATCAGGAGCTGACACCTAGCCCTAGTGACAAGGCAAGGCTCAGAAAATCGACCAAACACAGACTAGGCCAGCCAGGGGGGGCTGGGTTCGACCTGGCTCAGGGGCCAGGTCGACTCCCTAGTCGACCCCCAGGTCGACTCTAGAGTCGACCTGCCTGGGCAGGTCGACACCTAGGTCGACTCCCAGGTCGACCTGGCCTGGCAGGTCGACCCTAGGGTCGACCCCCAGGTCGACCTGGTGGGGTTGTGCGGGAAATTTCCCGCCTACTCTGATTGGGCTGAAATTCAAATCTGTTTTCGAAATTTGAATTTTCTGAAACTTCATCGGGCCATAATTTGGTCATACGGGCTCCGTTTTTCGAAAACTCGGACTCTATTTCGCGTATTTTTCCGAGACGAACGCAATGGCATATCCCATTTCCCTTAATACTTTGATTTGAAATTTATTATACTTTAATTTGTGAATTTCACTGTTATAAAATACACGGGGTGTTACAGTCTTCATCTTTGATTTCTTATCGTCGATTCAGTTATTCAGAATGGGATAAACCTGGTCTTTCTGAGCAACTCGCGTATATAATAAACACGTGCTACACAAACACTACATACGCATCATTTCAATTCATTAGTCACTAACCGTCAATCAGTAAGAGAACGATTTCCCAAATATTAACCTCGAAGGCCGAAACCAACATCAGATCAAAATCCAGGAAACCATTCGACTTAGCCAACCTTCACTTAGTTTCTAAATTTCACATCCATATCGTTTATAATATTTTATAATGATTTATCGCTATTTTTATTTATTTTAAAATAGCCAATTTATTCAAAACGACGCTTCGGGCCATAACGCGGCCGTGGCGCTGTTTTTCTTCAGATTTGATTTACACACATTTGAAAATCTAACCGTTGGATCTTCACAAAATTTACATCCTTAGAAAGATCTTTTCAAAACGAATCCAACGGTTCCAGTTTTGGGAAAATCCAACGGTCGGATCTCCCGGTACAATCGTTTGAAGTTTCGATTTCAAAATACGAACTACAGCGTCGTTATTCGATTTAATATAATTATATATATATATATATAATCGATTCTGGCGCTGTTTTTCCTCAGATTTGAATTAAACATTTCAGACAATCCAACCGTTGGATTTTTACAAAGTGGGTGCCGTTGGAAAGATATTTCCAAAGCGAACCCAACGGTTGCGGTTTCGGGAAAATCCGATGGTCGGATCTCCCGCACTAATCGTTTGAAATCACGGTTTCAAAATACGAACTGCAGCTTTGTTATTCGATATATTTCAATTCCATTTTTTTATATATATATATATATATATATATCGATTCTTCGATTTCAAAACTATATGGTTTTCATACATTTGATAAAAATGATATTTTTATCTAACTGTCTTCTATTTCAACACTTCACTATTTTTAACAATTCATGTATATAATAAAAATGTGATTTTTATTGTAAAACAATTCATTTCAAAACACGATTATTTTATATAGATCATATAGATGATAAAAATATGTTTTTTATTATAAAACAATTTATTTTAAAACACGATTATTTTATATAGTTCATATAGATGATAAAAATATGATTCTTATTATAAAACAATTTCTTTCAAAACACAACTATTTTATATAGTTCATATAGATGATAAAAATATGATTTTTATTATAAAACAATTTATTTCAAAATATGAATACCATTCAACACATGAATTTCAATTCAACGAATGAATTTCGATTCAACACATGAAGGTTTTCTATAGTTTATATAAATAGATAAAAAGGTGATTTTTATATTTAAAACACGAATACCATTCAACACATGAATTTCTATCCAACGAATGAATTTCAATTCAACACATGAAGGTTTTCTATTCAACAGACAAATATAATTTCAACATAGGAAAATAATTCTAACACATGAATATTATTCAAAATTTCGGCAGCATAACGGCAGGGTAGTTAAAACCGGGACCGTCCCTAGTACGGCTCCTCGCTCTACCTTAAAGCCTCGCAGCTTTTGACAATGGGGAATCATGCATCTAGTTCGCACGCAGGCGGCATGTATATTTTTTTCATTTCCACAAACTAATCGTATGTGGTTTCAACCAAATATTTCGCAACCACAAACGGGTATTTTTCAACCACAATCAATCAATTTCAACCACAAACAATTTCAATCAACCATTCGCTATCAATCAATTTTTCACACCAATCACAACCAATAAATATCGTCCATGGTTTGTGGACGAGGAGCGTATATATATATATTTATATTTATATATAACATTTCACTTCTATTTCAACACATATATAATTTTTACAACGCATATATAACTTATACATCGAACGTACAACTCATACAACGCTTATACAAGAGGTGTACAACGCTTATATAACTCATACATCGACTATATAATTTATACATCGTCGTTTTCCATATCGTTTATAATTTAGAAATCTCACCTTGGGTTCCACTCCACCAAAAATAGCAGAAGGCTCAGAAAAATATGCGGTCTCTTCTAGAAGGTAGAAGATGTCCACACGAGTCCACTGTCTCTTGTTTCACTGAATTTCGTTAACACACGAAAAAGATATGATTTTTAGAAGTTCGCTACGTTTTAAATGTGGAAATCAGTTTAATTTATATAAACCCATACCTTTTCTAATATCGTTCAAACCTAGGTTTCAGATTATCTTTCAATCTGAAGCTCGAGATGTTAATCGGCCATCACCACGTTGAAGTGCTCCAAATGGCGCGCCAAAGGATACCAGTCTTAGCCAACTCGAGCTCGGCTAGGCGGAGCAAACGGCGGCTGAAGTCGTCATCTTCCTGAGCTTGATCTGAGCTTGATACTCCACGAAAAAATCCGAAGTTGGTATGGATTTAATGCTCTTGCGATGCTCTTCAAAGTCTTCAACTGGGTGGAGTGATTTCATTGAGTGATTTAGGAGAAAATGAGGAGAGAAGGGAAGAAAGGGGAGCCGCCGTTCGATATAAGGGGGGTTACGGGTTTCTTCAGATAAGAAGATGAAACGTGATTGGTCGAGGGTTTTATAATTAATTTTTAATTCATTTAAATCCGAAAATACCCCTTATCATATACGAACTCCAATCCAAACCCAACGACTATCGTCCCTAGCGTTTTACCTCCATTGCGAACACAATGGGATATGTTACGTAGGCCCATTCGACTGTTTCAGTCTGTTTTCCTTCAAATTAAAATATAGAACATTCAATATTCGATTTGAACGTACATTTCAATTTGCCAGGGCCACAAACTAATTCGAAAAATTCCAGAAAAATAAATCTAGCTATTTTTTCACGATACGATCCCAACAAAACTAGTTTCGTCGGATTCTGAGACCGTTTGCAAAATGGCCCATTTCTGGTCAATCCAATTTAATAGAAATCGACCAAAACACATTTTTCTTTGCCACACTCACATACTAGCTTCAAAAATTATGAAATTTGAAACCTAGCAATAACTTCACATCCCGGATCCAACAAAAGTGGTTTCGTTGAATTCCGAGGTCGTTTGCAAAATGGCCTTTTTCGCGGGCTATATAAATTCCATAGCGACCTTTCTGAAAATTCATTTGGCCATAACTTTTGCTTTCTGCTATGAAACTTCGATTTTTCAGATTCGTTAGAAAGGTATTCAATAACAGATTTAAATATTTTTGGTTTCACTCAAATCCGTTTTGTTTTGCACCCGGTACAGTCAGTCAAAGTTTGAAATGAAAATTTGAAACTGCCGCGCCATTTCAGGCCTTGTTTATAATTAGAAGTAATTATATTCGTTTCAAATGTTGATTCAAACTCAGTTTTCATCTTTATTATTTAAAATATTTATTTTAAATATTTAAAATCCATTATTTTAGCCACTTTAAAAAATTTAAATTGGTTCAGATTTTCCGGGTCGTTACAGCTTGGATTTCTCTTGGCTATGGCTTACTTTGCTTTATTGGGGAATATCACAATTTATTTTTATGCTTCTTTGTTTTTGAGCAAGACAGATATTTTAGCTATGTAATTGGGTATTGGAAGTTGATGGGCTTTTATTGTAAACAATTATATTTAATAAATGATTTGAAGTACTTCCTCTTTACTTTCCGCTGTTTTATATATGTATGTCTTGTAATATTTCTGTTCCAGTACCCATAATGCTCCACTGAAGTTAAGGCATTCCCTTTGTGAGTTACCTTAACGGATGTGGGGTGTTACACCACCTCTTTGTTTGGACCTCTTACTATCTAGTTCAGTATAAGCATGTTTTGGGCGCTTCTTGAGACCCTGGTGTAGTGATAAAAAAGGAACACTGACTGATACGGATCCCCAACCAAAAATGTAATTCAACATAAGTCACCCTTGGACTTAGTCCCTAATTTAATTAGTGCCAAGGCCCATATAGAATTATTATTGACCTTCTAGCTACTCTTGACCCCCATAGTATTAACAACAAATGCCTAGGTTAATTATTTTAATTAGTCTCTTATTTTCCCTAATCGGTCTACTCTCACTGCCAGAACGGACCAATACTATGAGCCTCTTATTTTCCCTAATCAGTAGTCGCTACTAGAACAAACTCCAACTAAACCCACTTATTAATTTATTTAATTAAAACTAACGCCAGTATTAAGTTTATTTATAAGCCTACTTTCTTTATGTAACTTTTCTGCCATCTTATAGGTTACATATAAACTTCACTTTACAAGTTTTATATAAACATCCCTTATGTTAAATTTCATTCTTATAACCCAATCCCCTCAATTTGAGTCTTTCCAAATGTCATTTATTCAGTTATCAAAGTGGCAGTTCAATTATCTTTTACTGTACAATTCCAATTAACCCCAATTCATCCTTTTTATACATACTTCTTATTTTTTTCCCCCATTTGTAATACTATTGTCAATTTCATTCTTTAACCCAAATTTGTGCAAAAATAAGAAGAAATAAAAGGTTTAGGCTCAAGAAGGTCGAAACTCAATGTCAAAATTAAAAGGACAATTAATAAAACAACAATAACAGACCAGGAATAAAATAGGGCTAATACTAAACTATAATAAAATTACATATAATGAACAAGAGGTATAGATGAACAAAGTAAAACCACAGTAACATATATACTGAAATAGATAGAAGAACGGACAAAAATCACAATTAGATCTACATAGATTATTGATAGAAAAGGGAGTAAAAATCTAAGGAAATCTACAACTTATTATACTTTCAGGAAAAACCTCAATTTGTCTGAATCTTGCAATTACTGGGATAAATAGAAGAAACGATAGAAGCAATAATCAGATTTACAAGAATTATTTATAGAAACAGAACTAGGAATTGTTGGATCTTTAAATAAACCACAAAATAAACTAGATCCATGTACAACTACAAAAAAGTTCAAATATGAAAACACTCCAACTTCTATTGAATCAATTTAAACTCAACTTAGTATAAATCTTGTAATCATAGAAAATACTCACCTAAAATTTATGCAAATCCAATCAAACCCTGGTAGGTAATCTCTATCTTTGAATATCCTCCAAAATATGTGCAAACCAAAGCCTCGGTACTCCATTAAAATTATTTGAGTAGAAGCTTATTTGAGACAGAGATAGAGAAATGGAGTAATAAGAATTAGGTTAGGTATTGGAGCATATTTATAATAGACCTAGGTTGTTTAAATTTGTTGGATTTTAGGTTAAGATTTTAGGCCATCAGATCTCGTAATTCTCCATAAAAACGCACCAAAAAAGCATGCTAAATTAGTCAATAGCGTGAGCACCAAGTTGTCACGCTAATTGGGTAGGTCGACACATTTAGGGTCTAGGTCGACCCTAGGGTTGACCAGCTAGAAGCTGGGTCGCCCCCGTTGAATGCCATTTTCTCCTTTATTAATTTCCATTTAATTCTTTGTTTATTCTATTTTTAAATTTGAATTTCAAACTTCTTCATCTTAAGTTCGATTACAGCAAACCAAATGTCTACCTAATCAGAATTTCGTAACGGATCCAATGGTACAACCCCCGTTGCCTAATTCTCAATATTTTATGATTAATATTTATTTTCACAACTTATTCCTTAATTAGTTAATTCGTTAATTAATTACTCTTTGTAAAAAAAAAATTGGGTTGTAACATAATGTAATGATGAGATGCGCTTGAATGTGTATGTATATCTTAGGATGATTCGGCGGCTACCTCGTAGAAAGGCTTAGTGGTCAGGACCCAACAATGGATAGTAGGTCATCAAATACCTATCATCGTCGGTTGGAGCATGTGCGGGAACAACTGGAGCTAAGAAAAAAGGGTAATGGTCTTTTATTATTGGGTCATTGGATGAGGGGCCACATGTTTGTTTAGATTATATGTTAGGGCATTCATTTAAATCTTTGAGTAGTCTTTCATTAGTAGGGGTAGGCTGGGTGGGGCCTTGGAGAGCCATCGAAAAAGATAGACCAATCTTTGGATATATGTAATGCATGCCTAATGAAGCTGTCCTTTACAGATATGTAAAAAGACCCCCGCTGATTTTCGTAGGGAAACTCAAGGATTAGGGCACCCTTGTGGCACATCGATAGAAGCTTATTCGCTTTCGCAGTGTAGCCTGGTACACTTTCGTGGCATAACATTGGAGACCTGGTATGCCTTCGTAGCATAGTCTAGTGCGCTTTCGTAGCATGGAGATGGAGGTCCGGTACATTTTCGTAGTACGACAATGGGGACCACTCGAGGAGGATACTATAGGGAGTATGTCGATATGTCAGGCATTTAGCTACATATATATGATTTATTTGGTAAATCTACTAGGGAGTAGATTTTATGCAGAAAAATTGAAAGTATATTTTGAAATATACCCAAATAACCAAATAAATATGAACAAGTGATAGAACGGTATATATAGCATTATTTGTAGAAAGTATAATTCGTCCATTCACCGGAACTTTTTTCTAACCTCGTCTTCATAACAAATATGTAGGTTAGATAGGTGGTTGAGATTCTACAGCTTAGAGACACTTGTTAGATAGTGTCATTAAATTGGTAAGTATTTACCTACTATTATATTTTATTCCCTTCCTCCATGGGATTTCTATTATGAGCTCTAATATATTTATATTTGACTATATGTAGTATATTAGACAACATACTCGAGCTTCGATATATTTGGGTTTTTGAAAAAAATTTGGGTTGTTACATCTGGTGTCAGTCCTCAGGTTTTGGATTCCTATATAGATAGTGAGTAAGCGTATCTGTATTTTTGAAATATAAATATATTGTATATATATCTAGATTTGTAGAAGAACCCACTAATTAAGTGAATAACACATCGAGGAAATAGGGATATCAACTTTTTACACATAGGAAATGATTACGGAAATTTGAGAATGGTAGGCCAATGTGTGGCTGGAGAGAAAAGTATACAATATGTTTTTTCTAAAAACAGAAAACTCCATGTGTTAATATTTGAAATTTTGGTATTTCAGATTAGTGGATTAGGCAGTAGGGCCTTTTAAATTGAGAAAACGATAAGGAAGAGAAAAATGGATTTGGGGTGTGTGTGAGTATATATATATATATATATGAATTTGGCGCAAAAGTGACACTAGTCCAATTTCAAGTTTAGGATAATTTGGTAGGAATTTATGTGAAAGAGAAATTTAGGAGAAAGAAATGTAATATCGCACAAAGGATTTGGAAAGTGCAAAAGTTAGAAGTTACTTTGTATTTAGCCCCATGTAGGGCTGGCGATTATGACTGAGAACAAAAAACCCAAACCGAACCGACTCGAAAAGACCTGAATGCAAATCGAACCCGATGGGTCTCAAGTCGGGTCTAGGTGATGAAAATTCAATTAAGACCAGAAACCCAAATCGAATTGATCCAACCCGAATAACCCAACCAAAAAGCATTTAAATATATGTATTTTTAGTGTTATTGTCAAACCAAACCCGAACTGACCCAAATCGAAGCTCGTATCGTGTCAGATCCAAAATTTTGAAATGCATAATTTAGACCCAACAAGGCCCAACTCAACAAGAACCGAGACCTACCGGGTTGGCTCTGGGTCCATCGGGTCTGGTCTAAATTCCACCCTTAGCCCCACAATTAGAACCTTTATAAATGAACTTGGAAAAAATGTAAATGTAGAAAAATATTTCTAGAAAAGTTTGCAAGTTTCAAAATTTTAAAAGTTCACATTTTTAGTAATTTACTGGTTTTAATATTAAGAGTTGCATTAAAATGATTTTTGAGAAAATCGTGCAAACTTTTTTTCAAAAAGTATTGAATGCGTAAGCAAGTTCTGGGGTTAAGCAATATAAGTGCTTAAGAGAAAACGCGAATAAATGAATTAGCCATATGGGGTGCATAGGTGACCTTGAGTGAAATAAAATATGAAAGTTTTCTTAAAGGATGGATTGTGACACACTTTAACTTGTTGGAATAAGAAGGATCATAAGATAAGTTTTTATGAATCAATAAGTTTGTAAGTAAACATGTTTTGTTAAAGTGATACGGAAATGTGCAGCGAAAGAGGTGTATAAAATACAAGTGAAGCACCATAGTTTTTGCTACCTATTTCAACAAAAAAGTTTTGAAGCTCCCTTGTTACTTTACACAGAACACAAAAGTCCTCTCTAGAAAAGGTTCATAGAAACTTAATCTTATTTAATTAAAACTAATTTAGTGAGAAGGATACCATTAGTGTGCATGGATAGTTAGTAAACGTTTGAGGAAATTTTGTAAAGATGTTTCAAGTGATTACTGTTTAATGGAAAGACGTAAAAAAGTAAATTTAAAACTTACATGATTTAAAGGAGGAGGATAAAGAGGAAATGAATAATAAAAAACAAATTGAGATTTTTATAAGTAAATTTATGACAAGGTTAGTAATTATTAGAAATCCTTTTAGCACCCCTTGAGAAAATAATAAAGCTTTCTTTTAGTATAGATATTCATTCCTATGCAGTGTTCTATTTTAGAAAAATAGAATAGTTTATGGGAATATTTTCTTTCTAATTGTTTGTGTTGATCGCTAGGTAAGAAAAAATATGTAGGATATTGTGAATGAAATGAAAATGAAGAAAAAGGATAAACAACTAAAAGAAAACATACAAAGACAACAACTGGAAAATTAGACAACAATAAAAGAAAATAAAGTCTTCTAAAGTAAGTTTGGAAAACTAAAAAAAATCTTATGTAAATTGTGCTTGGAATAGAAATTAGGAGTTTTTGTAGGATTAGCAATTAACGTTTCTAAATATGAGGAAAAAGATGCGTAAAAGTGGATGGAAAATATGTAATTTTCCATTTTTTATCCCTTTCTGGCATAAGAAATCGAATTTAGAGAATTGGAGTTTTATGAAATTCATGAACTAAAGTTGGTTGGTAGGATTTGGGTGCAAAAGTTGGATGAATTATGCTCTTACTCTGAAAGAGTGTGGGAAGAATTGGATGAAAAACGTATTTTTGATTTTCAAAATATTGCGTTCGTATATAAATTGCCGGTATATTTAGGATGTGTGCATCATATTTTCAAAAGATTTCCAAGAAAAAGGTTTCATTTATATAGGAGTTAGCGCATAGACATTCATTGCATTCATGTATTTTTATGTAATTACACTTTGCACGAGTGTACAAATGGTTGCAAAATTGGATGTACACATGATGTTTATAAATTGTGCGAGGAATTACATAATTTTACCCTTATCTAATTTCGGGGATGAAATTTCCTAAGGGTAGACAAATGTAACACCCTGCATTTATAACTAAATAATAAAATAAAACTCATAAAATTTTCTGAATTTGGTCATGGAACTAGCGTCCATGGTGATTTTCTAATCAATTTAGACCTATGGTTTGTAAAAAACGAATTTAAAACAAAGAATAGCTCATTAAATGAATTTTCAAAACAAGCATAAAAAACGGACACAAATAAAACTAAGAGTTTCCAATATTCTAATTTTGTGAGCAAAAGCAGTGCTAGGTGGAGTGGTTGAGCACTTTCCTCCCAAGTTGTAGCATGTGAGTTCGAATTCCACCAACGTCTATTACTACCAAAATTAATTCTGAAACCAGCTAACGGTGAAGGGGTATTCGATGAACACAAACACAGAAGAACCTTCCAAAAACAAAAAAGACAAATAATAGGAAGAGCTGAAAGCGATAAAGAATGATCTGAGAGTATCATAAACCGACGCCTTCCAGGGAGAAAGGAGCTCAAAGTCTTCAAAATGACAGCAAAGTCTATCCGGCAGGGCCTATCTGACAGGGTTCATCCAACTGGATCTGTCCGACGGGAAATGCCATGGTTAAAGGCTGTCTAGATCGGAAACCAAGAAAGAGGGAGATAAGAGCACTACTTATTGAAACGCGGAAGGGCCATCGATATTAACTCACTTAATACCAATACATCAAGAGACGAAGACATCAAAAGTCTCACGCTAGAAGTATATAAAGATTATCCGAAACCAGCTTTCGAAACATCTGCTACATAAAAGCCGAAAGGTCACATTGATAAATAACAACACATCATCAGGAGCTACCTTTCGTAAGACTGGACCATCCCAAAAGCTCCACCGGAAGGCCACCCGGAACCGTAGAGGAGATACAGGCTATCCATACTAATCTTCTTAGTACAGACACCGACATCGGTTTTGAACCGACAGCTATCCACATACATTAGGAGGACTAGCTCCTCAAAGTATACGCGAGAAAGCCGGGGTCCTACATTTAAAAGTTTACGTCCGAGAGCCTACACCCAGGAGCTACTACCGAAAGTTCTAATACCATCTGAAAGTCAACATGTCAACAGGCTCATCTCAATCTCAAAGAAGCCTCAACTGATCGGGACCTTCCCCCGGAAGCTATAATCTGCACCACAAAGCGGCCGAAAGTTAAACATCCAAGACCAAGGAGAAAACCGTCAGACTGAGGCTCCTGCAGGCCCAATAGCCTAACAGCGGAAAGATCCCCGAATTCCCCATAAATAAGACCCTAGGGGTCACATTAAGGGAGGTCTCTCATTTTTTTGATTCTTATACTCCCTTTTTTCTAGAACAAACCCTAGTGATTAGGTCAATTGGAGGATTTCTTCTATTCTGTTCATGTACCCAAAATGGAAGATTAATAAAGAACAGATCTACACTTATAGTATTTTCCTGTGAGTTTATCATGCTATTTCTTAGTTGTTGTTGCTACAATTTACTGTTTATTATCTACATATGCATGGATCTTTGTCCAAACCTTGCCGCAGATCAGGTGAAACATCCCTCTTCCTATACACTCAAGTCCTACCTGTAAGCTCAAACATTCCCTGCGAGCTCAGATCTTTTTAGTAAGTTTGGTGTAGAATTCCTATCTACCACGGTAGGTCCTGTATCAAGGATTGAGTTTAGTGATCCTTCTCCCCTAAGGCTTTGATATCCAGAGACATTTATCTGACCCAAACCTATAAAGATAAATAACCTATTTTTCCTTTAGGTCCATCCCCATTAGCCTATCTTCGGTGTTGACGAAAAATATCGTTAACATTTTGGTGCTAGAAGGAGGGCTTGAACCTATGACCTTGTGGTTAACAGCCACATATCTACCTGTGCGTTGTTCCGTCTCGGATTAGACTAAGGCTTTGGAGAAGCAAAGTTATAGGTAAGAGGTCCCGGCGAAAGTCTTCTAGATCTCGAATAGAGTCGGAAATCAATGACCCTATGGTGTCAGAAAAACAAAGGCTGAGAGTGGAAGCCTTGCGAATAATAGAGCAAAAAAGGGAAAGGGTACAATATGCTTTCGGCGCTTGGGATAATAGCCTTTCCCACATAGGACAAACCTCAATACTCCTTCCAAATGGTTCTACATCGAAGGATACTAACATTTTCTCCCATCTAAGAAGAACTCTCCACAAACAAGTTAGAGGAATGGTATGTAAACAAGAAATAATGAATGATATTGGCCGCTTCACCAACAAATGGTTTGAAAGGGTGACACCCCAAACTTGGTATATTTTGGACAGAAGAAACGAGGGTATAAGTACAATGATAAGGCTGGGTCACGAAAGGATTAAAACCCAGTGGCAAGAAGAGGGGCCTACGTTAGGATTACCCAAGGGACACTACCTCACCACTTCGATGGAAAACATTTACTTCCAAACCAAACATGAACTCAACTATTGGTCATTCGCAAAAAAAGCCCAAATACGAAAGGAAAACAGGAGGACCCTATTGCCACTGCAACATGGTGAATGGACATGAAACTTATCACTGAAAAACTCTTGAGGAAGTCATTAAATTCATCAACCAAGGCCGATCACGAGAATTTATTAAAAGATCAGATTAAGTCCAATAGAAATCCTTAGGAAAAGGATTACGAAACACGCCCAAGGGTGCATAAAACCCTCCTTTCGAAGCTTAAAGAAACCCAGAAGGGGTCAAAGCATAAATGGATTAAATCCCTTGTCATCACCAAATTGGTCAGGACGAGAAGTCCCCCGGAGGGGGACAGTGTGTTAGTCTTTCTCCATGCCCAAATCAGAGGGGGCTTGGTTAAAGCGTCAAAAGCGCAAGCTTCTGTTTCACACCAGAAATGGTCGTGGTGGTACATCTAAAATTAGCACACCCTGCCTCTGCTCGAAGAAGAGTATGTCCTGCCTCTATTGGAACTAAGCACGTCCTACCTCTGCTCGCAAAAGAGCACGCCCTACCTTTGCTTATGTTCCGCGTTGCCCGCAGAAGGGAACACCAACCCCTATCATCACCTACGATGGTCAGGATAAGGCACCTCTTAGAGGGGGTGGTGTGTTAGCCTCTATCAGTACCTACAATGGTCAGTATATAGCATCAAAAGAGTAAACCTTAGTTCTGTGCTTACGAAGGCCATGTCTAAGTTTCTAAGACCTTATCATTGTCTACGATGATCAGGATAAGGCGCCTCTTAGAGGGAGGTTGGGTAAGTCCTTAGGCCCTGCTTAAGCTAGCCAAGCGCACCAGACGCACAGTCCCAGAGAGTGCCCAACAAAGCACGTACATCCTTTTCTTTGACATCAAAAGCCTAGAGAGTGGATCAAGAAGCACATACAACCTCTGCTTCGCAAATCAAGCCCAAAGGGGATAACAAAATACTAATACTAGAAGGGACTCCTGGTTTTCAATCTCTAATTGCTTGAACAAGGGTAAGTTCGGGTCTTCTACAACCATACCCGAATCTGGGTTGATTCCATTTTTTGAAAATACCGGAAGGGGACTCCTGGTTTTCAATATCTAATTACATGAACAAGGGTTAGTTCAGGTCTTCTACGACGATACCCGAATCTGGGTTGATTCCATTTTTCGCAAATATCGGAAGGGGACGCCTGGTTTTCAATCTCTAATTGCCTGAACAAAGGTTAGTTCAGGTCTTGTACATCGATACCAAAATCTGGGTTGATGTAGTTCTTAATGAAGATCAGAAGCGAATTTCCAGTCACTTACCTTAAAAAACCCGAATCTGGGTCGGATTAGATACACATACACATACCAGAACGGGGTCCCGGTTGTACCTCGATACCCAAATTTGGGATGATCCAGAAGAAATTACAACCAGGTAGGGGGTTCCGATCCTACCACAGATACCCAAGCCAGAATGAGCTCAAATGCAAACAAGGAGTCATTCGGCCTTCTCGGCAATTTGAGTATGGTTCAGAATTAAACTTCCGCGATTACAAAGGATAAGCTCATGATCCTCTTATTTGCTCAAGGAAGTGTCTTTAATTCATATGTGCATCAGTTTATTTCGTTTATATACCCGCTGCTTACACGACACAAGAAATAACGTCAGATTAAAACATAAGTTTGGGAAGGAACTTGAGAAAAGATTCTAAACATTTCTAATGGAGTCCCATAAATAGAACTACTCCCTTTTTCTAGGGAAATCTTATGGAGGAGATGTTCCCAAAAAGACCTGTAGCATAAGGAAGGTTGTCGCTAGCACTTGGTGCAAATAGTTTTCTGGTCGTTACAATGCCTTGGGCTATGATTATAATTTTCCTGACAAAAGCAGTACATCAAATAAATAACGCAATACACAAGCAGGCCTACTAGAAGTCACGACGTAAACCATTACACTAATATAATCATTGTTTTGAGTGGTTTATATTACAAGCATATAGGAAATGTCTATCATTCCGAGTCGGGGTTTTGCAAAGCGAATTCTAAGGAAGCGCAATTCTGCTTAGCTTTCTTTAATTCATCCTCTAACTTGTCAGTTTGTTGGTATAGTCTACCTACCGTCGCGTCTGAACTCTCAGAAGATTTTGTCGCTAACCTACGTTGCAAATTATTAATAATTTCATCTTTTTCCTTCAGTTGTTTTTCCAAATGAGGCACCTATTCCTTGAGATTTGTGACTACTATCTTTTGAAGATAATACATCTTTTTATAGCCCGAAAGGGGAGAACCCTCAAAAATGTCTTTGCGGCCAGCAATATACGGAGTTCCCTCTCTAAACTGTGAAGGAGGGGTTTAGAATTGGTCCTCCTAATCATGGATTAGATGAGATGTTGTACTACGTAAAACACAAACATCAGATATACACTAATAACATCATGCATTCCCAAAGAAAGATAATCACATGACTTTGTCAATTCATACACACGTACGTATAGCGTTCACACTGACTTATAAGTACAACATCACAAACCAACAAATTGTGACGGCAAGGAATTTCGCTCGGTCCGAACCAGTCGCTAAACCGATCCAGGCCGTTCGAAACGCCCTATCGTTTGAGAACAGGACAAAACAGAACGCATACAGAAGAACGTTTCATTGTATATTACAACAATGCATCAGATTACAAGAATATACAGAGTAAAAATGAATATTACACAGAAATATCAGAGATTTAAATTACATTTAAATACATAGCAGCGGAAAATAATACAATACACAACTAGAAGTAGATATACGGATACAAAGCTTTCCGGATATCGTTCCAGCTGTAAACCAGGATCCTGTGAATATAAATCTGCAAAACCGAAACTACTAGCTGCCCGTGTCAAAATAGGGGCACCCAGAGTTTAGGTTAAAACAATAAACTCCAGGTCAGTCATGTGACTGGTGTGAGAACTAAAACAGTTAATCTTTATTTTAAAGTTAGGTAAATCAAGGGACCACGCCGTATAACACGGAACGGGTTTCCTCCCAAGAATACCAGTGCATAAAACAACAGCGCAATGCTAAATAAAGAAAAATGAAGCTGTTATAAGACCCAGGTCCCATCACACAATGCAACGCAGTCGAGGATAGGGTTTTCCCTTATAACAGCCAAAGAATGCTTGATACGTTTAAAACAAATCATTTGATACTATAATAAGTGTACAGTGTATAAAACAACTTCAAATCATAAGTATCAATCATAGGCGGCATGGGTACCATATATCATGTCGCCATATATAGGTTTACAAATAAAACCGCAAATGTCACGTATTTGGAAATTGGATTTCCGTCTATGAACCGAGGCAAAAGATAGTCCTCAACCGATTCGAGACGCTCTAGCCCGTGTCTCAGGACCCAGACACAGGTGGGCCCTTGGATCCTCAGGGCCGGTCCACCGATGTGGATTAAAATGCCTGAACATGCGTTTCCCCGCCCTATGGGGCGTAAACGAGCCAACTAAATGACTCTATCGGTTCGAGAACGACCGATCAATCTGAGGCACCTCGCAACAGCAACAACCACATAAGTCAAACTCGTCAGGGCGTGTAAAACCACTGACGCCACTTCTAGCTAGAAAGAAACGCATGCCCTCCCTGACGTCCTCTCCCGTTTTTGGTTCATACCGGGTGTGAAACTCGCGAAGCAAACGTTACACAAAGCTACGCCACAAAGGCCGTGCTTTGATCATCACCACAAGACTTTGCTTTTCAACACAAGCCTCGATCAATTGCCACTTAGGCATGCCACACAGGCAATTCACTCCATGCGTTTGATATCCATCAATATATAACCCCTGAGCTCGTACGTCTCAGAGAAGGGCGTTAAGCAAGAGAATAAATTCTCTGCCGCCAAACAGATATATATTTAATAGAGATCAATCACACAGACTAAAATCCAATGTCAGACACACAGTCCATTTACAAGTCCGTTCTGGGTCTGAACGAAACCGGAGGCACCTAGTACCCCGCATATCTATCGATCTCCAAGTACGTCTGGACGATCACTAACTGTTTCCATCTTCTTGGGTGTACAGCCCAATCAAGATCATCAGTAATTACCCAAACGACGTGAAGACTTCCGGTCTTCGACCATCATCTTCATCTTCGACTTATCGTCGTATCAGTTATTCAGAATGGGATAAACCCGGTCTTTCCGAATAACTCGCGTATATTTTTAAATAAGTGTTACACAAACACAACATACGCCTCATTCCAATTCATTAGTCACTAACCGTAAATTAATCAAGAGAATAATTCCCCAAATATTAACCCCGAAGGCCGAAACCAACATCAGATCAATATCCAGAAAACCATTCTGCTTGGCCAACCGACAGCTAGTTTCTAAATTTCACATTCATAGGGAAATGTTCCCATTAATTTTATCCAAGATAAATTTCTTGAATTTATTCTTCTTTTGAATTTCGATTCAACTAGTCGAGATTAACGAACCTTACCGAAGTAATCATTGGTTTTAATTTCCCAATCCCAACCTATTTATCCCATGAAGTAAAACTGGTAATACTTCATATCTAACACCACAGTGTTATCGGTAAATTCAATTACCATTTCACGTTCAAATCTAATTAAAGATTTAACTATCGTCTGGAGCAAAACTGGTGATACTCCATTTCGATTATTTCAATCTAATTAAAGATTCATTAAAACTCCACTTAGTTTTAATCTTCGACTGGGTTAAAGAATCAGTGTCATTTAAAACACGGTTCACGATAAACCCAAATCACATTAATTATCGGGTTAAAGAACAAGTGTTATTTAAAACACTGTTCACGATAAACCCAAAAATCACATTCATTAATTATCGGGTTAAAGAACGAGTGTTGTTTAAAACACTGTTCACGATAAACCCAAAAATCACATTCATTAATTATCGGGTTAAAGAACGAGTGTTGTTTAAAACACTGTTCACGATAAACCCAAAAATCAATATCAATTCAATTCCAATTAAATATTCTTTAATTGGTACACTTCATTAAATCTAAATAAAAAGATTTAATCTTTTCTCAACTGGGTTCAAGAACAGTGTTAGTGAAGACACCATTCACGACAAACCCAAATCACATTTGATATTAAATACAAGGCTCTGAATAGAAAATATCCCGGCTTATATTCAATTTCAAATTCTGCGACCAACAAAGATCGTATTGGAAATAACGATATATATATCTATATCTTTCAAATTTCCATAACAACCTTTGTATAATCACGAAATCCAACGTCGAAATATTCCGAAGACAATTTCGATTCAAATCCACTCCAATGCAATCATTGGAAATTTTGGTTATTTTTAAAACCCTTTTCAAATTCAATTTATTTATTTAAAAATAAATAGAATTATAATTCTAGTTCAAAACTAGCTCATTTCGATAAAAATCTATTTTTATCTTTTCAAATATGGAGTTTTTCATCCCAATTCTTCTCAAATCATTTCTTATGATTTTACACAAATTATTGCTATTTTTAATAATTTTATCAAGGCCTGTACAGTCGATTTCCATCAACGGCCATCGAACTGCACTTACAGCGACCTTTTTCGAATTTGATTTGGACATAATTCCAAATCCAACCGTTAGATTTCTAATTTCCAATATTCGTTAGAAAGCTCTTTTCGATACGAACCCAACGGTTCCGGTTTTAGGAGAATCCGACGGTCGGATCTCTCGTAATGTCCGTTTGAAATAAATGGTCGAAATTCACGAACTGCCGCGGCGCGGCGCGTTCTATTCAGGCCATTATATTATATATATAATATATATAATATATATTTCGTCGATTTCCTTTTAAAATGAATTATATATATAGTTTTAAAATTCGTTTCAAAATCTATTTCAACTTCCATTTCAATTCAAAGCAAAATTGAATTCTTCTTTATAAATTCGTTTTAAAATTCATTTCTATTCAATTCAAATTTCAATTCAATTTCAATTCATTTCAATTCGCTTTCAATTCAATTTGAATTCGTTTTCAATTCATTTCGAAATCGTTTTCAATTCAATTCATTTCGAAATCGTTTTCAATTCAATTCATTTCAAAATGAATAGAATCGATATAAATCGTTTACGTCAAAATGGCGTCAATCTAATCAACACGGCTTCATAAATTTCTGTTTTCAAATATTCTATTTCAAATATTTCTTTTTCAAAATAGTTGTTATTATCAAAATATTTCGTTCAACACATGACCAATCTCAATGGATGAGTACTGTCAACACATGAACTTTTATTTTATATCGATAAAGGTGTAAATTTTATTACTAAAATATTTCGTTCAACACATGACCAATCTCAATGGATGAGTACTGTCAACACATGAACTTTTATTTTATAATATTCTTTATTTTTCAAATTGGAATGAGGCCCAATCAATTACCATATAAAATTAATTATATGGATTTTCATACAACACATGTATATAATAGCATTGAAAAATAATCAACCATCAACCAAAGTGCACTACACTGTATAAGCATCAAATATAGATATCTAACGCTTATAACAGCCTGTCAATCAATCGATCGACATACTTAATCAATCAGGATGAGTGAACTGCATATTTCATCCTAACACCCGTGTGGGGTTTCAAACAATCAAACATATATTTTATTTGTTCTGTTGGGCGATGTGTAAAATTTATCGACCCAATCAATGTCCTTCAAATAGGTGTTCATAAACAAACCGTCCGGTTTGTAAATGAATATTTATTTATTTATATTCACGTTAAAAATTATATTTTTAACGATAAAACACTCTATTTCAACATATGAATTTCTATTCAGTTCATTCTTTAAATAAAATGATATTTTTATTTTTCTAACATATTTTAGAAAATTTCGGCAGCATAACGGCACGATACTAGAAACGGGACGAGGCCTAGCCTTATCCCCGGTCTATTGAAGGCCCACGCCATTCACACATCAATCAAATCCATTTATCTCACCAAACAATTCAATTCAAACAAATAATTCAACTAATCTATGCAACCAAACAAACAAGTCCATGGTCTGTGGACGATTGTGTCGGGTGCTACTAAGCACCGTCTGCATCCTAGTATATATATATAACTAGAAAAATAAATTGAAAGGTGAGAAATTCTCACCTATAGCTATCCTAGCTCCACGGCTCTTCATTTGCAGAAGTCTTCGTCGTTTCGCCTTTTTGTCACCTTCGTTGCTGCTTTCACTACATACGTAAAAATCACATTTTTACTTCGCTATTCAATATATAAAAATCGAATTTTGGTTTCGCTATTCAATATATAAAAATCGAATTTTGGTTTCGCTATTCAATATATAAAAATCGAATTTTGGTTTCGCTATTCAATATATAAAAATCGAATTTTGAATTCGCTATTCAATATATAAAAATCGAATTTTGAATTCGCTATTCAATATATAAAAATCATATTTTTAGATCGAAGTTTAATATATAAAAATCACATTTTTCTATCGAAGTTCAATATATAAAAATCTAATTTTTACTTCGTTGCTTCACACATGAAAATATATTCAACCAATTCTTTATAGTGTCAAAAATATAAACTTTACAGTTTCAAAAATATAATCTTTTTCAAATTCAAACTTTTTATTCATTCAAAAAAAACGAACTTTTTATTCATTCAAAAATTGAACTTTCTATTCATTTAAAAATCGAACTTTTTATTCATTCAAAAATCGAACTTTTTATTCATTTAAAAATCGAACTTTTTATTCATTCAAAAATCGAACTTTTTATTCATTCAAAAATATCAGTTTTAAAATCATTTATAAAATCAGTTTTCTTTTTTTCCAAATTCTTTCTAGTTCAAAAACCCAATCTTTAACATTTCAAAAATCATTTCTTTTCTGATGTAAAAATCATATTCTTTTTCTTCTAGCAAAAATCTATTCTTTTTCTTTCTTGCAAAAATCTAATCTCAAATATATAGTTAAAAATCCGACCTTTTTATAGTTAAAAATCCTATTTTTTTTATAGTTAAAAATCCGATTTTTTTTCAACAAATCTTGTTTTTCTTCGCTTAAAAGTCTAGTTTTTATTCGCATAAAAATCTAACTTTGTTGTTAAAATAAAAATAAAAATATAAACTTTGTATGAATTGCAAAATCCTACTTTTTTATACTTAGAAATCAAAATCAGAAGAACATACCGATTTCTAGGGTTTTGGTCGGAGGGGGGGGGAGTCCTTGCAGCGTTGAGGTGGTGGTCTCCTTCGGTGGCACACTCGACGGTGGAGAGGTGAGGCGCAGATCGTCATCGGTGGACCCAGGGGAGGCGCGACGGGTTTCAGGGCTGGAGCCTAGGGTTTGTGCAGGTTTGAATAGGGAGGAGGGAGGTACGGTCGGAGGCGGTGGTGGTCGGGGCTGGGGCGCGGCGTGGCGGCGTCCGATCGCTGGTGGAGCGATTCGTCTCTTTTTTTTTTTTGATTTGTTCTGAAAGGATTTCAACGGGGGGGGGGGGGCCTGGTTAAGGAGGAAAAGGGGGTTTTTAATTTTTTTATTATTTAATTATTTTAAATTCAAAGAAGTTGACTTTTACATACGACCTCTAAACGAGGCCCACTGCCTGTCGCCCATAGCGTTTCACCCCCATTCCGAACACAATGGGATATGTATCGTAGGTTGATTCGATCATTTGAATCAGTTTCCGTTTAATTTATCATTTAAATCACTATATTGAATTTTAAACGTACATTTCAAATTACCGGGGTCGCATACTAACTTGATAAATCACAGAAAAATATTTTCTAGCTTCGTATTGACGATACGGTCCTAACAAAACTAGTTTCGTCGAATTCTGAGACCGTTTGAAAAATGGCCAATTTCCAGTCGATTAAAATCAACTGAAACTGGTCAAACGCGTTTTCCTTTGCCACGCTCACATATTGATTCGAAAAATTATGAAATTTGGAATCTAGCAATAATTCGACATCACGGACCTAACAAAACTGGTTTCGTCGAAATCCGAGGTCATTTGCAAAATGTCCATTTTTAAGGGCCTGAATTCCATAGCGACTATTCAGAATTTTCAACTGGACATATCTTTTGATTCCCACTATGAAATTTCGATTATTCGGATTCGTTGGAAAGATATTATCAATTAGATCCCATTATTTTTGGTTTCACTAAAATCCGGATTGTTTTGCACCCGGCACATTCAATTGAAGTTTGAAATCGAATTATCGAACTACCGCGCCATTTTCAATTCTATTTATAATTATATATATAAATATTTATATTCTAACGGCGACGTATATAATATATACGTCGAATTATATTCAAAATAAATTTCTCGTCGATATTATTTAAAATAATTTATTTTAAATATTCAAAATTCACTAAAATTGCCAAAATAAAAAATTTCAAACTGGCTCGCATTTTCCGGGTTGTTACAATCTCCCCCACTTAAAACTTTTCGTCCCCGAAAAGGAACAAAGTCGAAAGTGGTTTGATTAATCAACTCTACGCTCGACCTGGCTTCCATTCTCCAACTTTTCAGTTTCTGAGAATTTCTAAAATTTCAAAAATTTGGCTAACACCCTAAATTTCCGAAAAATTTCGCCATAACCTCCCCTGCAATGGGAGCATCGGGGAATTTCAAATAGCTTCCCCGGTCCTTCAGATCTCAAAAAGAAAAAGAAAAAGAAAAAGCCAAGCGGCTAGCCAATAGGCTCACAAAATCATCATCACCCAAACAAAACAGGAAATTATGTAGTAAACATGTACCTATTTGTCGGGCAAACAAATTTTATTCTCTGCTCTAGCCTCCTTGCTATGACCTGTTCAATGTAAGTATATGTATATGCAAGCAAATGCGACCAATTTTCAATACAATTCAATATTTGATTCAATTAGGCTAAATGGTTCAAAATTAGCAAACAAATAAACAAACAACACAAACATCAATCAATTAGTGAATTAGATTATCAAATTCATAATTTTGATACATATACTGAAAATCTTGTTTTTGATGCCAAATCACAACAAAGTGTTATAGCTATATAAGATTTGGTTCTCACACCAGTCTAATGGAAATATATAGAAATCACACCTTCGAAACACGAAAATAAATACTGATGATGCACGTGCTATCATCAGTACCATCTCCGGGCGACTAGAATGTGATTCCATATCTATCCAGTATATTAAAACTTTGAATACACGCGGATCAGACGTATACGCAAAATCTATATATTCTGGATTGTCCACATCAATATAAATAAATAATCAAATACGAATAATTGATTTAAATTTTCAAAACAAAATTTGTTTTCACTTTTTTAAAAATATACTCTTCACACTCATTCTAGGATACTACTGGTCCCATCTCTAACGAGTCATTCTCATTGGATATTGCTAATCCAATATCTGATGAATTCTTTCGTATGTTTCTAATGTGCCTTGTTCTCTGCTTTGTAAACCAAAGCTCTGATACCACGTGTGACGGCAAGGAATTTCGCTCGGTCCGAACCAGTCGCTAAACCGATCCAGGCCGTTCGAAACGCCCTATCGTTTGAGAACAGGACAAAACAGAACGCATACAGAAGAACGTTTCATTGTATATTACAACAATGCATCAGATTACAAGAATATACAGAGTAAAAATGAATATTACACAGAAATATCAGAGATTTAAATTACATTTAAATACATAGCAGCGGAAAATAATACAATACACAACTAGAAGTAGATATACGGATACAAAGCTTTCCGGATATCGTTCCAGCTGTAAACCAGGATCCTGTGAATATAAATCTGCAAAACCGAAACTACTAGCTGCCCGTGTCAAAATAGGGGCACCCAGAGTTTAGGTTAAAACAATAAACTCCAGGTCAGTCATGTGACTGGTGTGAGAACTAAAACAGTTAATCTTTATTTTAAAGTTAGGTAAATCAAGGGACCACGCCGTATAACACGGAACGGGTTTCCTCCCAAGAATACCAGTGCATAAAACAACAGCGCAATGCTAAATAAAGAAAAATGAAGCTGTTATAAGACCCAGGTCCCATCACACAATGCAACGCAGTCGAGGATAGGGTTTTCCCTTATAACAGCCAAAGAATGCTTGATACGTTTAAAACAAATCATTTGATACTATAATAAGTGTACAGTGTATAAAACAACTTCAAATCATAAGTATCAATCATAGGCGGCATGGGTACCATATATCATGTCGCCATATATAGGTTTACAAATAAAACCGCAAATGTCACGTATTTGGAAATTGGATTTCCGTCTATGAACCGAGGCAAAAGATAGTCCTCAACCGATTCGAGACGCTCTAGCCCGTGTCTCAGGACCCAGACACAGGTGGGCCCTTGGATCCTCAGGGCCGGTCCACCGATGTGGATTAAAATGCCTGAACATGCGTTTCCCCGCCCTATGGGGCGTAAACGAGCCAACTAAATGACTCTATCGGTTCGAGAACGACCGATCAATCTGAGGCGCCTCGCAACAGCAACAACCACATAAGTCAAACTCGTCAGGGCGTGTAAAACCACTGACGCCACTTCTAGCTAGAAAGAAACGCATGCCCTCCCTGACGTCCTCTCCCGTTTTTGGTTCATACCGGGTGTGAAACTCGCGAAGCAAACGTTACACAAAGCTACGCCACAAAGGCCGTGCTTTGATCATCACCACAAGACTTTGCTTTTCAACACAAGCCTCGATCAATTGCCACTTAGGCATGCCACACAGGCAATTCACTCCATGCGTTTGATATCCATCAATATATAACCCCTGAGCTCGTACGTCTCAGAGAAGGGCGTTAAGCAAGAGAATAAATTCTCTGCCGCCAAACAGATATATATTTAATAGAGATCAATCACACAGACTAAAATCCAATGTCAGACACACAGTCCATTTACAAGTCCGTTCTGGGTCTGAACGAAACCGGAGGCACCTAGTACCCCGCATATCCATCGATCTCCAAGTACGTCTGGACGATCACTAACTGTTTCCATCTTCTTGGGTGTACAGCCCAATCAAGATCATCAGTAATTACCCAAACGACGTGAAGACTTCCGGTCTTCGACCATCGTCTTCATCTTCGACTTATCGTCGTATCAGTTATTCAGAATGGGATAAACCCGGTCTTTCCGAATAACTCGCGTATATTTTTAAATAAGTGTTACACAAACACAACATACGCCTCATTCCAATTCATTAGTCACTAACCGTAAATTAATCAAGAGAATAATTCCCCAAATATTAACCCCGAAGGCCGAAACCAACATCAGATCAATATCCAGAAAACCATTCTGCTTGGCCAACCGACAGCTAGTTTCTAAATTTCACATTCATAGGGAAATGTTCCCATTAATTTTATCCAAGATAAATTTCTTGAATTTATTCTTCTTTTGAATTTCGATTCAACTAGTCGAGATTAACGAACCTTACCGAAGTAATCATTGGTTTTAATTTCCCAATCCCAACCTATTTATCCCATGAAGTAAAACTGGTAATACTTCATATCTAACACCACAGTGTTATCGGTAAATTCAATTACCATTTCACGTTCAAATCTAATTAAAGATTTAACTATCGTCTGGAGCAAAACTGGTGATACTCCATTTCGATTATTTCAATCTAATTAAAGATTCATTAAAACTCCACTTAGTTTTAATCTTCGACTGGGTTAAAGAATCAGTGTCATTTAAAACACGGTTCACGATAAACCCAAATCACATTAATTATCGGGTTAAAGAACAAGTGTTATTTAAAACACTGTTCACGATAAACCCAAAAATCACATTCATTAATTATCGGGTTAAAGAACGAGTGTTGTTTAAAACACTGTTCACGATAAACCCAAAAATCACATTCATTAATTATCGGGTTAAAGAACGAGTGTTGTTTAAAACACTGTTCACGATAAACCCAAAAATCAATATCAATTCAATTCCAATTAAATATTCTTTAATTGGTACACTTCATTAAATCTAAATAAAAAGATTTAATCTTTTCTCAACTGGGTTCAAGAACAGTGTTAGTGAAGACACCATTCACGACAAACCCAAATCACATTTGATATTAAATACAAGGCTCTGAATAGAAAATATCCCGGCTTATATTCAATTTCAAATTCTGCGACCAACAAAGATCGTATTGGAAATAACGATATATATATCTATATCTTTCAAATTTCCATAACAACCTTTGTATAATCACGAAATCCAACGTCGAAATATTCCGAAGACAATTTCGATTCAAATCCACTCCAATGCAATCATTGGAAATTTTGGTTATTTTTAAAACCCTTTTTCAAATTCAATTTATTTATTTAAAAATAAATAGAATTATAATTCTAGTTCAAAACTAGCTCATTTCGATAAAAATCTATTTTTATCTTTTCAAATATGGAGTTTTTCATCCCAATTCTTCTCAAATCATTTCTTATGATTTTACACAAATTATTGCTATTTTTAATAATTTTATCAAGGCCTGTACAGTCGATTTCCATCAACGGCCATCGAACTGCACTTACAGCGACCTTTTTCGAATTTGATTTGGACATAATTCCAAATCCAACCGTTAGATTTCTAATTTCCAATATTCGTTAGAAAGCTCTTTTCGATACGAACCCAACGGTTCCGGTTTTAGGAGAATCCGACGGTCGGATCTCCCGTAATGTCCGTTTGAAATAAATGGTCGAAATTCACGAACTGCCGCGGCGCGTTCTATTCAGGCCATTATATTATATATATAATATATATAATATATATTTCGTCGATTTCCTTTTAAAACGAATTATATAAATAGTTTTAAAATTCGTTTCAAAATCTATTTCAACTTCCATTTCAATTCAAAGCAAAATTGAATTCTTCTTTATAAATTCGTTTTAAAATTCATTTCTATTCAATTCAAATTTCAATTCAATTTGAATTCATTTCAATTCGCTTTCAATTCAATTTGAATTCGTTTTCAATTCATTTCGAAATCGTTTTCAATTCAATTCATTTCGAAATCGTTTTCAATTCAATTCATTTCAAAATGAATAGAATCGATATAAATCGTTTACGTCAAAATGGCGTCAATCTAATCAACACGGCTTCATAAATTTCTGTTTTCAAATATTCTATTTCAAATATTTCTTTTTCAAAATAGTTGTTATTATCAAAATATTTCGTTCAACACATGACCAATCTCAATGGATGAGTACTGTCAACACATGAACTTTTATTTTATATCGATAAAGGTGTAAATTTTATTACTAAAATATTTCGTTCAACACATGACCAATCTCAATGGATGAGTACTGTCAACACATGAACTTTTATTTTATAATATTCTTTATTTTTCAAATTGGAATGAGGCCCAATCAATTACCATATAAAATTAATTATATGGATTTTCATACAACACATGTATATAATAGCATTGAAAAATAATCAACCATCAACCAAAGTGCACTACACTGTATAAGCATCAAATATAGATATCTAACGCTTATAACAGCCTGTCAATCAATCGATCGACATACTTAATCAATCAGGATGAGTGAACTGCATATTTCATCCTAACACCCGTGTGGGGTTTCAAACAATAAAACACATATTTTATTTGTGCTGTTGGGCGATGTGTAAAATTTATCGACCCAATCAATGTCCTTCAAATAGGTGTTCATAAACAAACCGTCCGGTTTGTAAATGAATATTTATTTATTTATATTCATGTTAAAAATTATATTTTTAACGATAAAACACTCTATTTCAACATATGAATTTCTATTCAGTTCATTCTTTAAATAAAATGATATTTTTATTTTTCTAACATATTTTAGAAAATTTCGGCGGCATAACGGCACGATACTAGAAACGGGACGAGGCCTAGCCTTATCCCCGGTCTATTGAAGGCCCACGCCATTCACACATCAATCAAATCCATTTATCTCACCAAACAATTCAATTCAAACAAATAATTCAACTAATCTATGCAACCAAACAAACAAGTCCATGGTCTGTGGACGATTGTGTCGGGTGCTACTAAGCACCGTCTGCATCCTAGTATATATATATAACTAGAAAAATAAATTGAAAGGTGAGAAATTCTCACCTATAGCTATCCTAGCTCCACGGCTCTTCATTTGCAGAAGTCTTCGTCGTTTCGCCTTTTTGTCACCTTCGTTGCTGCTTTCACTACATACGTAAAAATCACATTTTTACTTCGCTATTCAATATATAAAAATCGAATTTTGGTTTCGCTATTCAATATATAAAAATCGAATTTTGGTTTCGCTATTCAATATATAAAAATCGAATTTTGGTTTCGCTATTCAATATATAAATCGAATTTTGAATTCGCTATTCAATATATAAAAATCGAATTTTGAATTCGCTATTCAATATATAAAAATCATATTTTTAGATCGAAGTTTAATATATAAAAATCACATTTTTCTATCGAAGTTCAATATATAAAAATCTAATTTTTACTTCGTTGCTTCACACATGAAAATATATTCAACCAATTCTTTATAGTGTCAAAAATATAAACTTTACAGTTTCAAAAATATAATCTTTTTCAAATTCAAACTTTTTATTCATTCAAAAAAAACGAACTTTTTATTCATTCAAAAATTGAACTTTCTATTCATTTAAAAATCGAACTTTTTATTCATTCAAAAATCGAACTTTTTATTCATTTAAAAATCGAACTTTTTATTCATTCAAAAATCGAACTTTTTATTCATTCAAAAATATCAGTTTTAAAATCATTTATAAAATCAGTTTTCTTTTTTTCCAAATTCTTTCTAGTTCAAAAACCCAATCTTTAACATTTCAAAAAACATTTCTTTTCTGATGTAAAAATCATATTCTTTTTCTTCTAGCAAAAATCTATTCTTTTTCTTTCTTGCAAAAATCTAATCTCAAATATATAGTTAAAAATCCGACCTTTTTATAGTTAAAAATCCGATTTTTTTTATAGTTAAAAATCCGATTTTTTTTCAACAAATCTTGTTTTTCTTCGCTTAAAAGTCTAGTTTTTATTCGCATAAAAATCTAACTTTGTTGTTAAAATAAAAATAAAAATATAAACTTTGTATGAATTGCAAAATCCTACTTTTTTATACTTAGAAATCAAAATCAGAAGAACATACCGATTTCTAGGGTTTTGGTCGGAGGGGGGGAGTCCTTGCAGCGTTGAGGTGGTGGTCTCCTTCGGTGGCACACTCGACGGTGGAGAGGTGAGGCGCAGATCGTCATCGGTGGACCCAGGGGAGGCGCGACGGGTTTCAGGGCTGGAGCCTAGGGTTTGTGCAGGTTTGAATAGGGAGGAGGGAGGTACGGTCGGAGGCGGTGGTGGTCGGGGCTGGGGCGCGGCGTGGCGGCATCAGATCGCTGGTGGAGCGATTCGTCTCTTTTTTTTTTTTTTTTTGATTTGTTCTGAAAGGATTTCAACCGGGGGGGGGGGGCCTGGTTAAGGAGGAAAAGGGGGTTTTTTATTTTTTTATTTTTTATTATTTAATTATTTTAAATTCAAAGAAGTTGACTTTTACATACGACCTCTAAACGAGGCCCACTGCCTGTCGCCCATAGCGTTTCACCCCCATTCCGAACACAATGGGATATGTATCGTAGGTTGATTCGATCATTTGAATCAGTTTCCGTTTAATTTATCATTTAAATCACTATATTGAATTTTAAACGTACATTTCAAATTACCGGGGTCGCATACTAACTTGATAAATCACAGAAAAATATTTTCTAGCTTTGTATTGACGATACGGTCCTAACAAAACTAGTTTCGTCGAATTCTGAGACCGTTTGAAAAATGGCCAATTTCCAGTCGATTAAAATCAACTGAAACTGGTCAAACGCGTTTTCCTTTGCCACGCTCACATATTGATTCGAAAAATTATGAAATTTGGAATCTAGCAATAATTCGACATCACGGACCTAACAAAACTGGTTTCGTCGAAATCCGAGGTCATTTGCAAAATGTCCATTTTTAAGGGCCTGAATTCCATAGCGACTATTCAGAATTTTCAACTGGACATATCTTTTGATTCCCACTATGAAATTTCGATTATTCGGATTCGTTGGAAAGATATTATCAATTAGATCCCATTATTTTTGGTTTCACTAAAATCCGGATTGTTTTGCACCCGGCACATTCAATTGAAGTTTGAAATCGAATTATCGAACTACCGCGCCATTTTCAATTCTATTTATAATTATATATATAAATATTTATATTCTAACGGCGACGTATATAATATATACGTCGAATTATATTCAAAATAAATTTCTCGTCGATATTATTTAAAATAATTTATTTTAAATATTCAAAATTCGCTAAAATTGCCAAAATAAAAAATTTCAAACTGACTCGCATTTTCCGGGTTGTTACACAAATGTCACGAAACCAAAACCATTCACGGACAAATTAAAAAAAATGTATACTTCATACAATAATATTTGAAACTCCTTATTAAATTATTTTCGCAGGACAAAATTCCTTGAGAATCTCCCCCCCCATGTTTTCAAACGCAAGGTCTAAAACATTACTATAACTTACATCTTTGAGAAGCAGAGAGCTGATGTAACATGAGAAAACTAGTTATTAATGAAATTCAAGGAGAGGGAAAGTATTTCGAAAGCGAAAGCCATACCTATGTAACATCGACATCGGACCAATCAAGAGTCCCTTTCTTCTTGGAATCTGAAGAACCACCTTCCCTGGAAGGTGACTCCTTCATTGTGGGAGAAGATGTTTTGTCACCCTTTCCAGGTCCACCTTCTTGATCTATGACTTCTCTTATTTCTCCTTCTGCTATGTTTTCCTCCTCCACCTCTTCCTCATAATCCTCAGAAAACTCATCAATAAACAAAAGCGACGCATGGTTTATCTTGTTCATCGAACGGACCTTATGCTCTCATCTCACCCGCTCAATCTTCTCCAAAGCTCTATCTCGGACGGAGGGATCAATTGAAGAGAAGTCAAATTCCGAAAACCTCTTATAATTGTCAGAAAAAGCAAGGATGAGGGCATCTTCATAATACTCCATATCTATGGTATTAAGATGAACATTCAAAAAAATGGAAATTCTGTCACTAGCCTTGTAAATTATCTTTTTTGCGGTAGAGAGTTGAGTGTTCATCTGATCCACCTCAACGGCATAGTCCGCCTCCATCCCTGACTTTACCTCCTTAAGGTCTTCAGCTTGGTTCACCAACACCTCTTTAGCCTTTCCTTCCCCTTCCAGTAGGGTCTCCAATTCGTTACGCTTGTTGTCACCTTCCGCCTTCTCCTACAAAAAAGTATTGACCCTATCCTTCAATGCCCTATTCTCCTCCTTAAGAGCATTGACATCCACTGCTGAAGCAGCAGCCATCCCTCTGGATAGATACCTAGTCTTCATTATCTGAGAAAGGGAAATGAATTAAGCTTCTCACAAAAACAATATGAATATAAAGGAATCAGAAAGGATAAATCAATACCAAAAGTCGGTCCTTGATTTTCTGCCAATGAAAATATTCTAAATCTAAAGGTCAAGAAGTCGGCGTGATGTTAGCAACTTCAGGAGATGGGAGAGCAAGACTCACAAGCCTATCAAAATCAGAGACTGGAAAAGGAGGTGAAAGTGAGATAGCAGGCTGATAGGAGGAAGGCAACAGAAGACTATGCCCTTCCCCACCTAACCTGCCGAAAGTATCGGGAAGAACAGGACTGCTTATCGGCTTACCCTTCTGTGAAGTATCAGGGGAAGAGTCAACATTGACCACTTGGTCATCATCAATAGTAGAGGGATCAAAGGTTTGCCTTGTTTTTGTGGTAACAATGATGTCTTCTGAAAAGCTAACTAACTTATCTTGTCTCGGCTTCTTTGACGGAGATTCAATGTCGGTATGGATGAGCCTCTTTATAGCTTGTGTACTGGACCGGGAGTACGCTGCCAGGGCTGATGCATCCTGAGAAGTCGAAGATTGTAAACGAAGAAGAATTAAATTAGTAAAACAATAATAACAAGAAAACGAGAGAAAGAATGACAAACGTTGTCTAAATCAAAAATCAAAAAATACATTCTCGTCCAAATCACCTAGATGAATGGGAGAGTCTGCATTGAACGAGCTAGAATTCAACAATAGTCCTTTAGGAGCAGAAATTTGGATTGGAGGTTGCCCCAATATCTTCAGCCCAGGGGGAATCAAGTCATATTGATGGAGCCTGTTGGTAGTTAAGAGGAATGACCGGCACATATGCTCCACTGGTGCTTTGAAAATGGCCTCGACAACTTGGGCTTCCTCCGTTGTTAAAATCATATCCTTAGAGGGGGTTCTGTTACATATACATATACATATACATATATATATATTGGTATGCAAAAGCCTTAGACATAAAATATTTACTTTCTAGAACGGGAAGCCTACCTCATTAACAAATTTTCCCGATATACCAAGAGGTCATTTGACAAGGAAAAATTGATCTTCCCACGACATAGTTTTGCTAATATTATTGGTAACCAATCTCCTTATGGGGTTAGCCCTCCATATCGGAGACACTGAACCTTTAGAAAATCGGACCATATGACGAATGAGTTTAGGTCTTAAAGAATTCTGACCTGATGCAAGCGCTAGGATCTCGAAGCATAAGAGAGTTGTATATGTATTGGGTGAGAGTTGAATGGGAGCAAATTTCAAATCACTTAAGAGCTAATGTAGAAAAGGTGGGAAAGGAAGAAAGCCTCCATGCCAGGTATGAATTGCAGAATACACAAAATACCCTTCTGGAGGGTTCTTGAGAAAATTTGGAGAAGAAGCTATGATGGCATCAATACCTAATATGCCGAAACTATCCAATATGGCCTTCACGGAACGTTGGGAAGTAATTAAGGATGACTTTGGAGAAAATGCTTTCTTAGGACGTGAGACCCTGGAATCTTTGGCCTTCGCCTGATAGGACTTTTGCTAGACCTTATTCTGTCAGGTGATATCATTCCATCATTATACTATTAGTATATATACTTCTTACACAATTGCATGAATAACATTTATGAATGGTTAGAGTATTATTATACCTTGTTCACAAAAAGCTCGGTTTGTCATAAGGTAAACTGACCTCGGATATTGAATGCGAAAAGAATTATGCATAATGTACTTTCATTAGTGGTCATATGGACTTTTAATAGCAAGGATAACACATACCCAAGCATCATTAACACCACAGTGGGATTACGCCGGAATTAGATAATTCAATGATTGTCACCGAATACTTAGATAAAACACGAACGATGGAGGAAAAATTAGCCCTAATTATGTTGGAATCTTAATGAAAGGTGTTTCCTTCCCATATGTCTTGTGTTGAGTATCGTATTTCCTAAACAAAGTAACCTGTGAAACAAGTGGCCACTAATGCCGGATGTTAATCATGGAAAAAAGAGAGATTGTTGTTGCCTAAACCTATTTTATGATCAGCATAAACCCAATCGACTCCCCCATCAATTTTGGAATGCAATTGAGATTACAACTTATATAAGAAGTAAAAATACTCACAGAGAATCGAGATTGGGTCTCAAAAAGAAAATTTTGAGCAGCTTCTTAGAGAAAAGTAATCTTGTTCAAGACTTTGATTTGTAGGTGAAAGGCGAAAACGAGAGAAAAGATCCAATACTAATCTGAACTGTACAGGCAGAGATCAATCAACGCTTCCGATCAAGGAAAATCAAAAGACTCCGAAGTGACACTTCAGAAAAGACAAAAAAGTTTGACTTGAAATGTCAAAAACACCCCTTTACCAGGGGTATGGGCAAATGTTACTACCAAAATTAATTCCGAAACCAACTACGGTGAAGGGGTATTCGATGAACACAAACACAAAAGAACCATCCGAAAGAAAAAAGCCAAATAATAGGAAGAGGCGAAAGTGGTAAAGAATGATCTGATAGTAGCATAAACCGACACCCTCCAGAAGAAAGGAGCTCAAAGTCCTCAAAGTGCCAACAAAGTCTATCCGACAGGGCCTATCTAATAGGGTTCATCCAACTGGATCTGTCAGGCAGGAAATGCCATGGTTAAAGGCTATCTAGACCGGAAACAAGAAAGATGGAGATAAGAGCTCTGCTTATTGAAACCCGGAAGGGCCATCGGTATTAACTCACTTAATACCGATACATCAAGAGACGAAGACATCAAAAGTCTCACGCCAGAAGTATACAGAGATTATCCGGAACCACCTTCCAAAACATCTGCTACATAAAAGACTAAAGGTCACATTGATAAATAAAAGCACATCACCAGGAGCTACCTTTCGTATGACTGGACCATCCCAAAAGCTTTACTAGAAGACCGCCTGGAATCCTAGCGGAGATACATGCTATCCATACTAATCTACTTAGTACAGACACCGACAGCGGTTTTGAACCGACAGCTGTCCACATACATTGGGAGGACTAGCTCCTCTAATATATGCGAGAAAGCCGGGGGCCTACATCTGAAAGCTTACGTCCGAGAGCCTAACCCGGGAGCTACCCGTAAGTTCTAATACCATCCGAAAGTCACCACGTCTACAAGCTCATCTCAATCTCAAAGAAGCCTCAACCGATCAGGACCTTCCCCCCGAAAGCTATAATCCGCACCACAAAGCGGCCGAGAGCCAAACATCCAAGACCAAGGAGAAAAGCGTTAGAATAAGGCTCCTGCAAGCCCAGTAGCCCAACAGCGGAAAGGGCCATGAATTCCATATAAATAAGACCCCAGGGGACACATTAAGGGAGATCTCTCATTTTTTCGATTCTTATACTCTCTTTTCTCTAGTATAAACCCTAGTGATTAGATCAATTGGCGGATTTCTTATATTCTGCTCATGTTCTCAAAATGGAAGATTAATAAAGAACAGATCTTCACTTATAGTATTTTCCTGTGAGTTTATCATGCTACTTCTGAGTTGTTGTTGCTATAATTTACCGTTTATTTCCTACATATGCATGGATCTTTGTCCAAACCTTACCACAGATCGGGTGAAACATCCCTCTTCCTATACACACAAGCCCTACCTGTAAGCTCAAACCTTCCCTGCGAGCTCAGATCTTTCCAGTAAGTTTGTTGCAGAATTCCTATCTACCATACATTAGGTCCTGTATCAAGGATTGAGTTTAGTGATCCTTCTCCCCTAAGGCTTTGATATCTAGGGACAGTGATCTGACCCAAACCTACGAAAGCCAAACAACATATTTTTCCTTTAGGTCCATCCCTATTGACCTATCTCCGGTATTGATGAAAAATATCGTTAACAACGTCATATTTTTAAATTTTTAGAGTCCTAACCAAAAAGATGCATGTTCTAAGAGAAAAGTATAAGTGTATGTACATGTATATAAGTAAAAGACTTATGAGGTGAAAATATACATACAAGGAAATATTATATATATGTATGTGTATACATATATGTAAATATATATATATATATAAGTGTATGAGCATGTATATATATAAACATGAAATTCAAAAATAAACGCGCAATTAATCAAAATAAGTAAGAAATAAATTTCAAGATAATGTTATTAGAATTTTAAAATTTTATGGAGTTGTACGTAAATATATACGCAAATATTTAAATTCAAAATTTGAATGTATAGTAAAAAAAGGAAGATAATAAAAGAAAATTAATGGGAATAACGTCAAAATTTTAAAGATTGACATACATATGAACACATATATAGATAAATTGTAAATGAAAATGGAAAAATATAAGTTACAAAAATAATGTGCATTATAAATGGTATAAAACCAATAAATAAAAGGGAGTTTGAATGACACTATTTAAGAAACATTCTATTTTGAATTGGATATGCACATATCGATGGTATACGTTTGAAATTAAAATAAATTGCGTGTTAAAAATGGCAAAAGATTTAATAAAAATGAGAATAGAAACAAACGTTAAAAATAATGTTAATAGAATTAGAAGGAATAAACACACAAGAATTAGAAAATAGAAGAATTATTAATGTGCACATTGATTGAAACAACCCGAACTTCCCCGGTTTGGAAAGCACGGATTGAGTTGAGAACAAGCCACATCGGGATGCAAACAAAAGAACATTTCATTGTTAATTACAACAATTCCATCAGAATACAAGAATATTACAGAGTATGAATAAATATTACACAGAAAATATCAGAGATTTAAATTACATTACATAGCAGCGGAAAATTAATACAAATCACAACTGAAAGTAATACACGGATACAGAGCTTTCCGAGTATTGTTCCAGCTGTAAACCAGGTTCCTGTGAATATAAATCTGCAAAACCAAAACTACTAGCTGCCCGTGTCAAAATAAGGGCACCCAGATTTTAGGTTAAAACAATAAACTCCAGGTCAGTCATGTGACTGGTGTGAGAACTAAAACAGTTATTAATCTTTATTTTAAAGTTAGGTAAATCAAGGTCCCAAGAATACCAGTGCATAAAACAACAACGCAATGCTAAATAAAGGACAATGAAGCTATTATAAGACTCAGGTCCCATCACATAATGCAACGCAAGCCGGAGGATAGAGTTTTTACCTTATAATAGCCAAAGAATGCTTGATATGCTAAATTTCATGTTTTATTATTACTATAAGTGTGTAGTGTCAAAACAATTTCAATCACAAGTATCAATCATAGACGACATCAGTGCCCCATACCACTATGTCGCCATATATAGGTTTACAATCAAAATCGCAAAGTCACGTATTGGAAATTGGATTTCCGTCTGTGAACTGAGGCAAGGGATCGTCCTCCACTGAATTCGAGACAATCTAGCCCATGTCTCAGGCAAGTACTCAGTCAATCCTTTGGATCGTCAGGGCCGGTCCACCGATGTGGATTAAAATGCCTGAACATTGCGTTTCCCCGCCCTTTGGGGCGTAAATGAGTCCTATGACTCCATCGGCTCCACAGTCACCGATATATCTGAGGCGCCTTGCAACAGCAACAACCACACAGGTGAAAATAATATAAATGTCAGGGCTGGTAGGTCACTAACACCACCCTAGCTAGAAGGAAACGCATGCCCTCCCTGAGGTCCTCTCCCGTTTCTGGTTCACAACCGAGGTGTGAGGCTCGCGAATCAATGCTACACAAAGCTATGCCACACAGACTGTGCTTTGATCATCAACCACAAGACTCTGCTTTTCAATAAAAGCCTTGATAATTTGCCACTTAGGCATGCCACACAGGCAATTCACTCCATGCGATAGATATCCATCAACATATAAACCCTGAGCTTGTGCATCTCAAAGAAGGGCGTTAAGCAAAGTTCTCCGCCGCCAAACAGATATATATTTAATAGAAATCAATCACACAGAATAAAATCCAATGTCAGACACACAGTCCATTTACAAGTTCGTTCTGGGTCTGAACGAAACCAGAGGCACCTTGTACCTCGCATATCCATCGATCTCCAAGTACGTCTGGACGATCACCAACTAATTCCCTCCTCTTGGGTGTACAGCCCAATCAAGATCATCAGTAATCACCCAAACGACGTGAAGACCTCCGGTCATCGACCACCGTCTTCATCCTCGACACCACGTCGAATCAGTTATTCAGAATGGGATAAACCCGGTCTTTCTGAATAACTCGCGTATATAATAAACAAGTGTTACACAAACACAACATACGCCTCATTCCAATTCAGAATATTCTTTTATTCAAATATTCTTATACTTTGGGAAAGGTTCCCATTAATTTTATCAAAGATAAATTCTTTAAATTTATTCTTTAATCTTCCTTTGAATATCAATTCAAACTAGTCGGGATTAGTGAACCACACCGAAGTAATCATTTATTTTATTTCCCAATCCCAACCTATTCATTCCATGAAGTAAAACTGGTCATACTTCATATCTAACACCACGGTGTTATCAGTAAATTCATTTACCATTTCATGTTCAAATCTAATTAAAGATTTAACTATCGCCTGGAGCAAAACTGGTGATACTCCATTCTCGATTATTTAAATCTAATTAAAGATTCATTAAAACTCCACTGGGTTTTAATCTTCCCAATAATCACTATCAATGATTATTTAACTTGGGAAATCACATCCTGTCTTTAAATGGGTTAAAGAACCAACGTCATTTAAAACATGGTTCACGATAAACCCAAGATCACATTCTACTCAATTCCAATTAAATACCATTTAACTGGTACACTTCATTAAATCTAAATAAAAAGATTTAATCTTTTCTCAACTGGGTTTAAGAATAGTGTTAATGAAGATACCATTCACGACAAACCCAAATCCCATTTGATATTAAATACAAGGCTCTGAATAGAAAATATATCGGCTTATATTCAATATCCAATCCTACGACCAACAAATATCGTATTGGAAATAACGATATAAATATATCTTTCTAACTTTCATAACAATATCTATATAATCACGAAATCCAACATCGAAATATTCCAAAGACAATTTCGATTCAAATCCATTCCAATTCAATTATTGGAAATTCTGGTTACCTTTAAAACCATTTTAAATCCAATTTATTTATTTAAAAAATAAATGGATTTTAATTCTAGTTCAAAACTAGTTCATTTAGATAAAAACCAATTTTTATCTTTTCAAATTTGGATTTTTTCATCCCAATTCTTCACAAATCATTTATTATGATTTTACACAAATTATTACTATTTTTAATAATTTTATCAAGGCCCGTACAGTCGAATTCCATCAACGGCCATCGAACTGCACTTACAACGACCTTTTGCAAATTTGATTTGGACATAATTCCAAATCCAACCATTAGATTTCAAATCTCTAATATTCGTTAGAAAGTTCTTTTCGATACGAACCCAACGGTTCCGATTTTAGGAGAATCCGACGGTCGGATCTCCCGTAACATCCATTCGAAGTCAATGGTCAAAATTCGCGAACTGCCGTAGCGCTGCGCGTTCTATTCAGGCCATTCTATATATAATATATATATTTCTTCGATTTCCTTTTAAAACGTATTTTATAAATCGTTTTAAATTTGTTTTCAAAACGATTTCAACTTCATATTCAATTTCGAATCAAAATTGAATATTCCACTTCATCGATATACAAATGATAATATTTTCAAAATATTATATTTTGAAATCACTTCTTTTTCTATAATCATTATAAAAACGAATATAATCGATATAAATATCGTTCGCGTCAAAATGGCCCATATCTAACCAACACGGCTTTATATATTTCAGTAACTTCGTTATTCTATTCAACAAATGAATATTTTCTTCAACACATGAAATTTGCTTTTATTCAACACATGAATATATATTTTATTCAACACATGAATTTTCTTCTATTCAACACATGAATATATATTTTATTCAACACATGAATTTTCTTCCATTCAACACATGAATATATATATTTTATTCAACACATGAATTTTCTTCTATTCAACACACGAATATATATTTTATTCAACACATGAATTTTCTTCTATTCAACACATGAATATATATTTTCCAAATTGGAATGAGGCCCAATCAACTACCATATAGTGTTAATTATATGGATTTCATACACACACGTACACTACAATAATCAAACACAGGCACCCATCACCCAAAGTGCATTCTACACTGCATAAGCATCAAATAAAAATATTTAACGCTTATAACAGCCTGTCAATCTATCGATCGACATACAACTAATTATTGGGACTAGTGTATGGCCAATTTCATCCCAACACCCGTGTGGTGTTTCACATCAACAAACACAGATTTTTATTTGTGCAGTTGGGCGATGTGTAAAATTAATCATCCCAATCAATATCAGTCAAATCGGTGTACATAAACAAATCGTTCGATATGTAAATGAATACATATTTTATTTCAACACATGAATACATATTTTATTTCAACACATGAATACATATTTTATTTCAACACATGAATACATATTTTATTTCAACACATGAATATATATTTTACTTCAAAACATGAATATATATTTTATTTCAACACATGAATATTTATTTTACTTCAACACATGAATATATATTTTATTTCAACACATGAATATATATTTTACTTCAACACATGAATATATATTTTATTTCAACACATGAATATATATTTTATTTCAACACATGAATATATAGTTTATTTCAACACATGAATATATAGTCTATTTCAACACATGAATATATATTTTATTTCAACACATGAATATATATTTTATTTCAACACATGAATATATAGTTTATTTCAACACATGAATATATATTTTATTTCAACACATGAATATATATTTTATTTCAACACATGAATATATATTTTATTTCAACACATGAATATATATTTTTCACATCACAATCAACAGCCAAATTTCACAACACAACCAATCACACAAGTCGTCCATGGTCTGTGGACAACGGGTGTCGGATGCTACTTAGCACCATCTGCATCCTAGTATATATTTCAACTATAAAATAAAATAAAAGGGAAGAGTTCTCACCTTTGGGATCCACTCCTCCTTTCTATTCTGAACCGTTTGGATTTGTCTGTCATGCCAACGCAGTCTTCTCTACGCTGCTCATATTAAAAATCACATTTTTTATTTCAACGTATATATATATAATAAAAACCAGATTTTTATTTCGCCACATATATAAAAATCATATTTTTATATTTTCTATTATATAAAAATTCTATTTTAATCCTCTACTCATATTAAAATCGAATTTTTATTTCGTTACAACATATATAAAAATCGTATTTTTATATTCTCTATCTTATAAAAATCCTATTTTTATAATCTCTACTAAATAAAAATCATATTTTTATAATCTCTACTAGATAAAAATAAAATTTTTATATTACTACTAATATAAAAATCTAATTTTTATTCTAGATATACAACTTCAAAATCGATTTTTTATCCTTGTTTTATTTACATACAAAAACCCTAGCTTTATATATATATATATATATATTTATAAATAAAAACAGAAAAGATGGAAATAAAATTAAGAACTTACTGTTCTTGTCGGAGGGGGGGTTTCCGTTCAATTCTGCTAGAAGAGGACAGGGGGCGGAGAAGAGAAGGGTGGCGGCGCTGGGCATGGCCAGAGGCGGGTGGCCGGTTTTCAGGGGGGGGGGGTAGGGTTTTAATCTGAGAAAAGGGGATCTAGCTACTGCGGAGGAGAAACAGAGGCGCGGGGGGCGCTGGCGTGGGCGGCGCCGGAGGCGCGGTTTCCCGGGCAGCCGCGGCGACGACGACGATCCCCCCGGTCGCGTTTTTCCCTTTTTTATCAATACCCAATATCGGGCTTTTGAAGAGATAAAGGGGCTTGACCCCCTTTTCCTATTTTATATTATTTATTTATTTTTTTATTCCTAAAAAAGTAATTTTTAATTTCGACCTTGAAACGAGACCCAACGACTGTCGCCCTAGCTAATTACCCCCATTCCGAACATAATGGGATATATTTCGTAAGCCAACTCGACTGTTTCAATCAGTTTTCGTTTATATTTAAATATAAATCAGTATATATTCAATTTGAACGCGCATCTCAATTTATCGGGGCCACATACGGACTCTAAAAATTTCAGAAAAATTATTTCTACCTTCGTATTGACGATACGGTTCTAACAAAACTAATTTCGTCAAATTACGAGATCGTTTGAAAAATGACCATTTTCTAGTCGATCGAAATTGACTGAAACTGTTAAAACACGTTTAACTTCGCCACGCTCACATATTGATTCAGAAAATTATGAATTTTGGAATCTAGCATTAACTTGACATCCCGGATCCAACAAAAGTGGATTCGTCGAAAACAGAGGTTGTTTCCAAAATTTCCATTTTTAAGGGCCAGAATTCCGCAGTGACTATTCTAAATTTTCAACTAGGCATAAACTTTTATTCCCGTTGTGAAATTTCAAATTTTCGGATTCATTAGAAAGATATTCTCCAATAGATTCTAATATTTTTAGTTTTGCCAAAATCCGGTTTATTTTGAATCCTGTACATTCATTTGAGCTTTGAAATCGAATTTTCAAACTACCGCGCCATTTTCAATTCCTTTTATAATTATAAATAATTATTTATATTCTAACGACGATCTATATAAATATGTACATTCTAATTCTATTCAAAATAAATTTCTCATCGCTATTATTTAAAATAAATCATTTTAAATATTCAAAATTCACTAAAATTGCCAAAATAAAAATTTTAAATTGGCTCAGATTTCCGGGTTATTACATTGATTACACATTTAAAATTTGAACACAGGTTTAAAACATAAAGAATAAATAGAAAATGTGTATTTTATTTTAAATCTACGGACTTGGTTCTTCTGAGCAATATAAATAAACCAATAGGTCCTAGCCTTCAACTGATATTTACAGAGAGGGCGCTAGAGCTCTACCGTTTCCTTTCTCCTCCAAATTCTTTTGAAAAGTGTATATATTTTACTTTTAGGATTTTTTATTCAAGATTTGTAGATAAAGATTGTAGACTTAAGCTACAGATGCAAAGGTCCTCTGTCCAGGCAGATCTATAATTCTGAATTGAAAAGAAACCCGAAAGTAACGCAAATTCAAATTAGATTCAAAATATTAGAGCTTAAATCTCAGGTGAGTGGGTTTAAATTGTATTTTTCAATAATGGTATATTGTATCATTTGATTCCAATTGGAAATTATAATATGTTCTTCTTCTTCTTTTCCAACTTTCTATGGTAGAATATACAGTTTATGTAAATTTTAGTTATGCACAAAATAATAAAATTGTGGTTATGCGCAAATTTAATTGAATTATGATTACACGCAAATTAATTCAATTGTGGTTATGTGGAAAATTAATAAAATTGAGGTTGTCGCAAAATGATTAAAAATATGGTTGTGCGAAAAATGAACAAAATTATGGTTATGTGTAAAATAATTAAATTGTGATTAAGCGCAAATTTATTTGAATTGTGGTTACCTGCAAAGTAATTGAATTATGATTAGGCACAAATCAAGTTAATTGTGGTTTCTAAGAAAATTAATGGGAATTGTAATAAAAGGGGAAACTTGACGATTTGGGGCTAAATGAATGTATTATGCCAAAAGTGTAATAAAAGGGAAATTTGAAAGTAGACAAACTTGGTAGGACTTACTAAATTAATGTGACAAAGACTGATATGGCATAAACAAAGTTATATACTATAAATTTGTACCAAAAGGGATAAATGTGAGAATTTTCATGTTATTTGTAAGAAATCACTTTTCAGATTTAAAATGGAAATAATAAAGAAATTGTAGGTATTGAAAGAAAAAGGGGTATGAGCCCAATTATGTCTAATTTAACCGTGTTATGCAAAACAAAAAGGAGAAAATAAGTTAGAGACAAGAATTAGTATATATCGATTAAATTAGAAAGTTAGTAGTAGCTTAGATGGATTGTTTAGAAAAAAGATGATATATTTTCATAGTTTGGTTTTTAATAAAGAAATAGAAAACATAATTTCAAGTTTAAAAATAAATAAATAAAGATGTGTATTAGTGCGAAATAAGGATTTTTTCTGTATTGCGCACTATTCAATAACCTAAAAATAATTGAAAACAATGTCTTGCAATTATGGGTTTCCGTTGCGGTAGCTATGGAAATATATTTTGTATAGTTTTAATAACCAATCAATTAGGAATAAGTCTAATTTCCTTAATAATAAATTGAAAAGACGGGTATAACAAGGGGTAACATTAGTAAAAGGTATTATGTAGAGAAAATGGAATAAGAAACCTATGAAGTGTGTAATGAACATGGAATGTAACTTATTATAATAAATTATATAAGTCATGAATCTAATATAACAGGTAAACTTTTCATAGAGACAAGTCGGATTATATCATACATGTCATTATTAAAAGATGAAATAAGAAATAAAAGGCTTATTATAAATGAACTTAATCTACGGGAAATAAGTTTAATAAGCAAACTCACAATTATAGTTATGGTAATATTATAACACGAGGTTATAATTAAATGGAAATGAGTATTCATATTATTGATAAACTTATAAATGAGGAATTAAGTTTAATGAATATAATAATAAGAAGTGGTCCATTCCAATAGTGAGGGCCGACTAAGGAAAATAAGCCTCCAACTAAAGCTAATAAACAAATAACTTGAATGCAGAATAAACAAATAAATGTTCAAGTTAATTATCAAAGTGGAAAGCAATACAAGTGTGTAGTTAAAGATTAGACACAGGTCTAATAATGTAATGATGATATGCACTTAGACCAATCTGTACGTATTTGGGATGAAGAGCTCAACGGGGAAGATCATCGCGGGTGTTTGGAGACATGAGGGAGGCATGTCCAGCTTATTATTCGATGGGACTGGAAAGAAGTACGAGACGTGAGGATATTCCAAGATGACCCTTTGTGGTGGGCCTAATGAGCTGTACCTATAGAGACATAGTCTGTACGGTTCCATCAAGTGAGTATACCTCGGCTGCATCTTTGATGGTGGACCGCCTAGAGACTGAATGGGATGATCTAAGGATGATTCAGTGGCTGCCTCAAGGAGGGAGGCTTTGTGGTTGGGACCCAATAAAGGATAGTAGGTCATCGAATATCGGTCATCGTCAGTTGGAGCGTGTGCGGCTAAGACAGGAGCTTAGAGGCCAACGACCTTTACTATCGAGTCATTAGATGACGGAACACATGTTTGTTTAGATTGGATAGCAGGGCAGTCATTTAACTCTTTGAACAGTTTTATTAGTAGGGGTAGGCAGGATAGGGCCTTGGAAAGCCACCGAAAGAGACAAACCTGTCTTTGGATATCTGTATTGTAGGCCTAATGAGACTGTCCTTTACAGAAATTTATAAAGCCCTCGAATGAATTTTGTGGAGGAACTCAGGAATTAAGGCGGCCTTATGGCATAGCGGTAGAGGCTTATTCACTTTTGCAGCATAGCCTAGTACGATTTTATGGCTTAGCATTGGAGATCCAGTATGTTTCCGTAGTATGATGATGGGGACTACTCGAGGAGGGTATGATGAGGAATACCTCGATATATTGGGCATATAACTATATACTATTTATTAGGTTACTCTTTTGGGGAGTAGATGGGTATGATTAATGCAGAAAAATACAAAAATATATTGTGAGATAAACCTAAATAACTTAATAATAATAAATTAGTGATAAAACGGTATCTGTAGTGTTATTTGTAGAAAGTATAATTTGTCCATTCACCAGAACTTTTGTTTTGACCCCCTCCTTATAACAAACCAGCATATTAGACAAGTGGTTGACATTCTGTAGCTTAGAGACATTTGTTATATAGTGTCATTATATTGGTACGTTTTTACCAACTATTATATTTTATTCCCTTTCACTGTGAGATTTCTATTATGAGCTCTGATATATTTATCTTTGACTTTCTATATTATACCGGATAAACCAACTCGAGCTTCGATAGATTTGGATTTTTGAAAAGAATTTGAATCTATCGAAATTTAGGTAGTTACTAGAACCCTGAGACGACCCCAAATCCCGTTCTCACGGAGACAAGGGCTATCTTTGGAATATAACACAGAAACATATAATAGCAGAACAGAATTAAATAAATACACCAGATAATGAACAATAGAATATACTGGATAAAGTAATCATCAGAGTTACACAGTACACAGGATCTTACTTAGTACAAATACAGTTCAGCTATACATAAATGTCTACAGCGGAAAACAAACAAAATATGTACAATAGGAGCTGAACAACATAAAAAGAGATAAATGATAGAATCCATCTTCAGCTCCAGCTATCCAGAAAGAACCAGCTAAACCTGAATACAAGGCTGCCCGTGTAGAAAAAGGGGCACCCGAGTTTGAGAGTGAAACAAACTACGAGTCAGTCATGGGACTGGTATGAGAAATCTACTCAACACATATATAATATGGCTAATCACAGGACCACGCCACTTTAGTGGAACGGGTTTACTCCATTGGATTGCCAGTGCTTTAAAACAAATCTTTCTTTTAAACATCGATATGCTTTTTATAAAAATGAAGCCGTTATAAGACTCAGTTCCCATCACACAATGCAACGCAAACCGGAGGATAGAGTTTTTACCTTATAACGGCCAAATATGCTTGATACGAATAAAACAAAGGCATTTGATATTATTGCTAGTGTTTATATGTTTTGAAAACAATTTCAAATCATAACTATCAATCATAGACGGCATTAATGCCCCATACCACTATGTCGCCATATATAGATATACAATCAAAACCGCACGGTGTCGTATTTGGAAATTGGATTTCTGTCTTGAACCAAGGCAAAAGATAGTCCTTACCGAATTCGTGACTCTCTAGCCCGAGCCACAGGACCCAGACTCAGGTGGGCCCTTGGAGCGACAGGGTCGGTCCACCGATGTGGATTAAAATGCCTGAACAATACGTTTCCCCGCCCTTTGGGGCGTAAACGAGCCAACGAATGACTCCATCGGACCCGGATCGTCCGATCAAACCGAGGCGCCTCGCAACAGCAACAACCACTTAGGTGAAAAGTATATAAATGTCAGGGCTGGTAGGTCACTAACACCACCCTAGCTAGAAATAAACGCATGCCCTCCCTGAGGTCCTTCTCCCGTTTCTGGTTCATACCGGGGTGTGAGGCTCGCGATTTTACGTTATACACAAAGCTACGCCACACCGGCGGTGCTTTGATCATCACCACAAGACTTTGCTTTTCAACAGAAGCCCTGATCACTGCATCTTAGCATGCCACACAGGCAATTCACACCGTGCAACTGATGGCTATCAATCACACACAACAAACTCCAATGTCAGACAACACTTTCCATTTGCAAGTCCGTTCTGGGTCTGAACGAAACCGGAGGCACTAAATACCTCGCAAACCCATCGATCACCACGTACGTCTGGACGATCACCACTCATTATCCATATTTCGGGATGCCTCCCAATCAGGACCTCGGTTACCATCCAAACGAGGTGAAGATCTCCGGTCTTCGACCATCGTCTTCATCTTCGACTTTCAATCGTCGGTCAATTATTTGAAATGAGGATTAACTCGGCCTTTTCAAATAATTCACGTATATTTAGAATTTCAAATCAATTTATTTCAATGGTTAAATTATTTGACAACACCAATTTTGTTCTTTAAGGTAATTTTCACACCAAACACATTCAACCATCAAATACCACATAAATCGAGCGAATTCAGTTTATTTCCATTCCATATCGTTTATGATATTTTATAACGATTTATCACTATTTTTATTTATTTTAGAATAGCCAATTTATTCAAAACGACGCTTCGGGCCATAACGCAGCCGTGACGCTGTTTTTCTTCAGATTTGATTTACACATATCTGAAAATCTAACCGTTGGATCCTCACAAAATTTACATCATTAGAAAGGTCTTTTCAAAACGAATCCATCGGTTCCAGTTTCGGGAAAATCCGACGGTCGGATCTCCCGGTACCATCGTTTGAAGTTTCGATTTCAAAATACGAACTGCAACGTCGTTATTCGATTAAATATAATTATATATATATATATATATATAAATATAATCGTTTCTGGCGCTGTTTTTCTTCAGATTTGAATTAAACGTTCCAGACAATCCAACCGTTGGATTTTTACAAAGTTGGTGTCGTTGGAAAGATATTTCCAAGGCGAACCCAACGGTCGCGGTTTCGGGAAAATCCGATGGTCGGATCTCCCGGTACAATCGTTTGAAATCACGGTTTCAAAATACGAACTGCACGGCCTCGTTTTGTTTTAATTTTATTTATATTTATATATTTATATAAATATAGTTCATTCAATGATTTCAATATCGTTTTCACTTCAAATATTTCACTAACGCCTTAAAATTTTGGAAAATTTCGCCATAACCTCCCCTGCACCGGGAGCATCGGGAAATCTCAAATAGCTTCCTCGGTCCTTCTAATCTCAAAAAGAAAAAGAAAAAGCCAAGCGGCTAGCCAACAGGCTCATAAAATCATCACCCAAACAAAACAGTAAATGTGTACCTATTTGTCGGGCACAAAATTTTATTCCTCTTCTCTAGCCCCTTTGCTATAACCTGTTCAATGAATATGCATGTACAAATATATAGTTCTTATCATTTATCATTTTCTATTCAACTTCATATTTGATTTCTATTTGGTTTAAAAACACCATTCATTCTAATGTTACATACATAGGTACAAATCATATCATTAGCTAATTAATGAATATTTCAACTCATATATATTTATTTGAACAAGTGGCTATTTTTAACACTTCACATTTCAACGATTCATGCATATAATAAAAATGTGATTTTTATTGTAAAACAACTCATTTCAAAACACTATTATTTTATATATCTCATATTGGTGATAAAAATAGGATTTTTCTTATAAAACAATTTCTTTCAAAACGAGATTATTTTACACAGTTCATATAGTCGATAAAAGGTGATTTTTATTATCAAACAATTTATTTCAAAATATGAATACCATTCAACACATGAATTTCAAATCAACGAATGAATATCGATTCAACACATGAAGGTTTTCTATAGTTTCTATATATAGATAAAAATGTGATTTTTATATTTAAAACGCGAATACCATTCAACACATGAATTTCTAATCAACGAATGAATATCGATTCAACACATGAAGGTTTTCTATAGTTTCTATATATAGATAAAAATGTGATTTTTATATTTAAAACGCGAATACCATTCAACACATGAATTTCTAATCAACGAATGAATATCGATTCAACACATGAAGGTATTCTATAGTTTCTATATATAGATAAAAATGTGATTTTTATATTTAAAACGCGAATACCATTCAACACATGCATTTCTAATCAACGAATGAATATCGATTCAACACATGAAGGTTTTCTATTCAATGAATAAATATAGTTTTAGCAAATGAAAATAATTCAAACACATGAATATTATTCAAAATTTCGGCAGCATAACGGCAGGGTAGTTAAAACCGGGACCGTCCCTAGTACGGCTCCTCGCTCTACCTTAAAACCTCGCGGTTTTTGACAATGGGGATCATGCATCTAGTTCGCACGCAGGCGGCATGTATATATTTATTTCATTTCCACAAACTAATCCTATGTGGTTTCAACCAAATATTTTTCAACCACAAACGGGTATTTTTCAACCACAATCAATCAATATCAACCACAAACAATCCCAAACAACCATTCGCTATCAATCAATTTTCACAACAATTTCAACCAATAAATATCGTCCATGGTTTGTGGACGAGGGGCGTATATATATATATATATATATATATATATGTATTTATATATAGCAATTCACTTCATTTCAACACATATATAATTTTTACAATGCATATATAACTTATACATCGAACGTACAACTTATACAACGCTTATACATGAGGTGTACAACGTTTATATAACTCATACATCGACTATATAATTTATACATCGTCGTTTTCCATATCGTTTTTAAATCAGAAATCTCACCTTGGGTTCCACTCCGCCGTGCTTTGCTTCTGAACTGTTGAACCGTCTGGATCTGCTTGAAATCCCAATGCAGTTCTTTGTCCCGCTGTTCATAATAAAAATTATATTTTTAACCTTTTGCTTATATAAAAATTATATTTTTATTCTCCACACCATATAAAAATCATATTTTTATAATCTACATTATATAAAAAATATCGTGTTTAATAGATTAAAAGAATAACTTCTTTACATCGTTAAAAATCCCATCTTTCTTTGATTAAAAATCCCATCTTTGTTTATATAAAAATCATACCTTGTAAATATAAAAATCGAACCTTTTATATATTTAAAACCATATTTTTATATTGTTTTCTATGAGAAGAAAAAAAATCTCATACTCATATAATTGTATATACAAATAATAAAAACTAATCTTTACTTTTAACTTCTAAAATCTCAGTGTTCTTCATATAAAAATCATGGCGTTATATTGTTAAAAATCCTATTTTTAATCACTTAAAATAGAAATAAAAAATAAAAAATTAAAACTCACATTTCCTGTCGAGCTGGAGTTCACTATCGGGGGCGGGGTAGGGTTTCAGGGAGGTTGCCGATGCTAGTGGGGGTGCCGCAGGTTCGTCGGTGGCAGGGTGGTGGCCATTCGCGACTAGGGCTTCGCGGTTCTTCCACTGGAGCTGATGGGGTTGCCTATGCGGAGTTGGTGGGAGGCGGAGGGTGTGCGGGCGTCGACGGGGGCCAGGGGATGTTGCGGGCGGTGTGGCGTCGGCGTCGGTTTAGGCGATGGGGAATCGGGGTCTCGATTCAGAAGAGAATGGGGGAGAAGGAAGCAAAGGAGGAAGAGGGGGAGGTGGTTGAGGCGGCGCGGCGAGTGGGGGAACCTCCGACGATGGTGGTGGCAGTGGAGGAGAGGGAGAGCGGCGGGTGACGGCTTCGATTTAGGTTTTAATTTTTTTTCTTCTGAGTAAGGACGGGGAGAGAGAAATATAGAGGGGGGGGGGGTTGACCTAGTTAATTAATATATATTTTATTATTTTTAAATCCTAAAAGCAACTTTTTATTTTCAACTCGAAATCGAACCCACCGACTATCGTCCCTAGCTAATTACCTCCATTCCGAACCCAATGGGATATGTTTCATAGGCCGTTTCGACTGTTACAGTCAGTTATTCTTCAAATTAAAGTATAAAACATTATATTTTAATTCTAAACGTACATTTCAATTTGCCGGGGCCACAAACTGATTCTAAAAATTCCCCAAAAATAAATCTGGCTATGTTGGGACGATACGGTCCCAACAAAACTGATTTCGTCGAATTTTGAGACCATTTGAAAAATGGTCATTTTCAGGTCGTTCAATTTTTAACTGAAATTGACCAAAACACATTTTCTTTTGCCACGCTCACATACTAGCTTCAAAAATTATAAAATTTGAAACCTAGCAATAACTTCACATCCCGGATCCAACAAAAGTGGTTTCGTCGAATTCCGAGGTCGTATGCAAAATGGCCAATTTCACGGGCTATATAAATTCCATAGCGACCGTTCTGAAAATTCATTCGGCCATAACTTTTGCTTTCCGTTATGAAAATTCAATTTTCCAGATTCGTTAGAAAGGTATTCACTAACAGATTTAAATATTTTTGGTTTCACTAAAATTCGTTTTGTTTTGCACCCGGTATAGTCCGACAAAGTTTGAATTCAAATTTTGAAACTACAGCGCCCTTTCAGGCCTTGTTTATAATTATAATTAATTATATTCGTTTTCAATTGTCGATTCAACTCACTTTTCATTGCCATTAGCTAAAATATTTATTTTAAATATTTAAAATCCATTATTTTAGCCAATTTAAAAATTTTAAATTGGTTCAGATTTTCTGGGTCGTTACAAACCCATGAAATGGGACATACGTATATCTCCTCCAAGGCACTTCTGCCTCTTATCTCTACCTCCAAGTGAATAAAGCTTGTTAACCCCGTTAATATAACGCAGTCCCAAGGTCGAACGTTACAACTTGAGCACCACGGGTCGGACAAGCCGGCTCGAGCACCCTGGCTCGAACCCCATGGGTCGAACACCATGGGTCGAACATTGAATAATCGTGCATTTCCGGTTAAGCAGTGAAATGCCACGTCATTTCAGCGTGATCGAGCAGTATGCTAGGCTCAAGCAGCATCACATTTCTGGTCGTGCACTCGAGCAGGCCATGTCACAAATGGCTTGAGCATGCCATGAAGGCCGATCAGGGGTTAAAAGCACGGTTCAGTTATATAGGAACATTGCGTGAAATAAAGTCACAAAAGAAAACTAATGCAATTGTGAAACATGCATGCGTGTCTCTCAAAGACAAGAGATTTTGTATGCAGCATGTACAAAATGGACTAAAGAGGACCAATATACATTGATATATGGTGAACTGGAAGGATCCACGTGGCATATTTTATACGTTAAAGTAATCTATGCATTTGTAACCTGCTATTAATAACATGAAGCATGCATAGTTGAATTGGCTACAACAAGGGCCACGTGAACCAGCTTAAGGGAAAAGTCATGTGTCAGCACAAGTGAAAGGCACTCCATATAATCAAACATTAAGTCCAATATGTCTAACTGAAAGGATCTTACAATGTGAGTTATGAGATACACATAGCAGAGTCTTCGTCGCGTGGACTAACAACATGCTCAAGCACCATGTTCGAGCTAAGTGGGTCGAGCACTGTTCATCGCTGAGGTCAAACACTGTTCATCGCTGAGGGTCGAACACCGTTCATCGTTGAGGGTCGAGCAAGGCAAGGTTGAAGGGGAGACCATGTAGTCTGAATTGTATGAATGAAGAAATTGATGGCATACTTGTAATTAACAAACCCCATTTTGCACAGTGCAAATATAATATGAATGGTTTAATAGCAAAGTGGTGATTTTGGTTCCCATATTGTAAACCTTGCATTATTTAAAAGCCACGCAAGTATGTGACAAAGGGAATGTTAGCACGTGGCGGCGCACGCCTGGACGTTAACAAATGTAGCAATAGTGTACATAGGGTCATGCATAAATAAATTCTGGGTCGGTCAGTGGAATAAAGTATGGGTCGTGCATAGATGTAAGGGTCGAACAAGGACAATGGCATTGTTGTAATTTTCTGGTTGTGCATGCTTTTTGGGTCGGGCATGACAGCTGTTGCCAGCTGTCCGGTGGCGGTTCTACAAATAAACCAACGAACGACCCAAACTTTGAATACCATAATTACGACTTCGCCACTTGGTCCAAACTTCTCCTATAAATACCCCTTTCATAACCATTTAAGCGACCGATTGAAGCTACCCTGAAGAGCTGTCATTTTGGTTCTCCACCATTCTCAAGCACTCTATGCTCTCTCCATGCTCCATTAATGGCCGCCAAATCTCACTTCATCTTCCTCCATTACCAAATGGGCCAAGTCTCCTCCTTTCTCTATTAGAGATCGACTCAAGCTCTCTCTACCCAACTCCATTGACAGCTCGATTGGATCTAGCATCTCCAAGTCGAGATCTACCATCTCCAGATCGAGATCCATCATCTCTATCTTCTCAAGCTCCATTCAAATTCTCTCCAACCGTCATTACTCCTCTTTAAAGCTCAGATATAACACCAATTTCATGATGGAATCAAGGAAGATCATCTAATTACTAGATCTAATCCATTCCTTCTCGAATTCAAGTGAGATCTAAGGTGAAAAGAGAGTAAAAGCGGAAAATCATTAGAAAGAGAGTGAATAAATGATATAAGTGAGATGTATGAGATGATGTACTTTGTAAACTTATTCATGATAATGAAAATCATTTCAAAAGTGGACGTAGATCTATCCTAGATCGAACCACTACAAAAACTCCTTGTGTTTTTACTTACTTTTTTCCATTTATTTTGCGATTGTGGTCTCATTTTCTATTGCATACCATTTGGTGAAGTGCGATTTACGTACCTTTGGTGTTTGGACCATTTTTGGTTTAAACATTTGGCGCCCACCGTGGGGCCGCATTCGCACTTCATTCTCTCAAGGTTAAAAGACTTGCATTGAAGTTCTAAACCACCTCCTTCTCCGAAATCATGGCTAAATCTAAGAAAGCTACAAGAAAAACCGTTGGAGGAAACGATAATGTTGCTAATGATACTACACCACTTACTAAACATTTCGTAGTTGGCGAAAACTCAATGGTTGGAGCCGGTGTGACTAAAAATGAGTTGAATGCGGCTATTGCCAACATGAACCAACAAACGGATGCTTCTACTAAAGCTGTGATGGAGAAACTTGACAGTATCCTTAATGCTCGACCAGATCCAGCCCCTCAGAAGGTCCATGTTGATCTTAAAGAAAATAACAAATCTCTTGCTTCCGATCATAACCGCAACAACAACATGGAAGACAATTATGATTTGTTGAGTGACAAAGACGAAGCTAACATTGAAGAATTGAAAGCAAACGCTAAGAATCATTCCAAAGTGAATGCTCGAAGGGCTGCCGTTCCCGTCACAGGGGCACCTCCTCGTCGGGAAGGTAAAGGATCTAAGCTCTCGAATCAAGACCGCTTGCCTAGACGAACATTTGGTAAAGAGCTTAGCTTCACGAAGCAGTATAATACTGAAGAATATATCAGATATGATAGAACAAATCATGAAAAGGAATCAAGCTGGAAATGGCGATGAAAGAGAATGGGACTTCTCTTCCGATAGGACTCCATTCACTGAAAGAATTCTTGAAGCAGAGTGTCCAAAGAAGTCCAATCCTCCAACTTTGCCTTCTTACAATGTCCTTGTTGATCCTAATTACTTTCTATTTAAATATGAGCGGCACATGAGTGCAGCTAAGGCGACTGATGAGATGATATGCACATACTTTCCTCTCTACTTAGAAGGTGCTGCATCATTATGGTTCACAAAGCTGCAACCTAAATCCATAGACTGGTTCTTTGACCTAACCAAAAATTTCAAGGAGCAGTTCCACTTATATGCTACCAAAGCCAAGGACGCTATAATGCTCTCAGCAATAAAGCAGAAACCAGGGGAAACTGTTAAAGCATTTCTCAGTCAATTCAACGTAGCCTTGTCTGAAGTAAGCAATCTAGAGCCACACATAGTCCTGATGGCTTTACTTGACGGTATAGACAAAACAAGCGAATTCGGGAGATGAATAAAGATGAAGGAACCGAATACGCTTGACAAGTTCTATAAGAAAGCAGAGGAATACATGAGAGTGGGCAATAATCCTGTTTCTCTTCAGATCATTAGCGGTAACCAGCTTCTCGAAGCTCCCAAAAGTGCTTCTATTCAATGTAATCAACAGAAAACTCAGGGGTAGAAGCGAGCCAATGATAGGAACGACAATAAAGCTAATAAAATGTTTCGTTTTCTTGACTCGTCATAGCTAACTCCTTTGAATGACATTCCTGAAAACATTTACCTTGCCACAATGGATGCAGAAGATTACCCGGAGCCTCAGCCAATGAAGATAAATGACCATCTAACCAAATATGGGAAGTTCTGCCGGTTTCGTAATCAATCAGGCCACAATACCAATGAACGTAGGCATCTGAAATCATTAATTGAAGAGCTGATTAGGAAGAAACGCCTGCAACAATATGTAAAGAATCCACAAGAGGCAAATCCTTTTGCAACTCCGCAGGGGCAAGAGGCATCAAGTGACCAATCTGGTCCAAGCAACAGAGCTCCTTCTCAAACTAATCCATGGCTGATAATCAACTAATGACTGTTGATGATGATCTAATATCTATGGCTCAGAATAAGCGATTTTCTTCGCCATTACTCTACTTCTTGCATTACTTTACTTCTTGCTATGTCCTACTTTCTTGTAAATAGTCTATAATGATTTATATGCATTGTACTGAATAATAGCTTTATGAATGAAATCTTATCTGCCTGTGTAAATGTCTTACTTGCAAAATGTACAAAATTTGCTAAAGACGATTTTCTCATTGCAGGTTGTTCCATAGGCGTTTGTTTCCTCAAATTCCGACCAAGTGAGACAGTCTTAATATCACCAATTCAAACACCAAATGCTATAACCATTGATATGCATAATGCAAGGATGAAGAGCCACTTAGAAAAGTGAATAGGAAATGTCCCAATAATTCAAACGGCAAAGAGGGCAGCGGAACAGCCACAGATCCGAAATCCCAAAGGTTGCTAGAATTCATTGCATGAAACGAAGCGTGGGAGTTCATTATAAGTGAAACGAAACGTGGGAGTTCGTGGCACGAAGCGATGCAACCTTCCAAGGTCGTGGGAAATCGTTGCGCGGAACGAAGCGCGGGAGTTCACTATGTGAAACGAAGCATGGGAATTCGTGGCGCGAAGCGATGCAACCCTCCAAGTTCGCAGGAATTCATTGCGCGAAACGAAGCGCGAGAGTTCACTATAAATGAAACGAAGCATGGGAGTTTGCGGCGCAAAGCAATGCAACCCACCAAGATCACTGGAATTCGTTACGTGAAACGAAGCGCGGGAGTTCACTATAAGTAAAACGAAGTATGGGAGTTCATAGCGCGAAGCGATGCAACCTTTCATGGTCACGGGAATTCGTTGCACAAAACGAAGCACGGGAATTAACTGTAAGTGAAACGACACATGGAGTTCGTGGTGCAAAGCGATGCAACTCTTGAAGGTCGCGGGAATTCGTTGCGCGAAACAAAGCGCGGGAGTTCACTATAAGTGAAATGAAGCATGGGAGTTTGTGGTGTGAAGTGATGCAACCCTCCAAGGTCGCTGGAATTCGTTGCACGAAACGAAGCACGGGAGTTCACTATAAGTGAAAAGAAGCATGGGAGTTCATGGCGCAAAGCGATGCAACCCTCCAAGGTTGCTCGAATTCGTTACGTGAAACGAAGGGAGTTCGTGGCGCATAGTGATGCAACCTTCTAAGGTTACGGGAATTTGATGCGCAAAACGAAACGCGGGAGTTCACTATAAGTGAAACGAAGCGTGGGAGTTCATGGCACGAAGCGATGCAACCCTCCAAGGTTGCAGGAATTCGTTGCGTGAAACGAAGCATGGGAGTTCACTATAAGTGAAACGAAGCGTGGAAGTTCGTGGCGTGGAGCGATGCAACCCTTCAAGATCATTGGAATTCATTACGCGAAACGAATCACGGGAGTTCACTATAAGTGAAACAAAGCATGGGAGTTCATGGCGTGAATAGATGTAACCTTCCAAGGTCACGGGAATACATTGCGCGAAACGAAGCGCGGGAGTTCACTGTAAGTGAAATGAAGTGTGGGAGTTCATAGCGCGAAGCGATGCAACCCTCTAAGATCGCGGGAACTCGTTGCCCAAAACGAAGCGTGGGAGTTCACTATAAGTGAAACGAAGCGTAGGAGTTCGTAGCGCGAAGCAATGCAATCTTCCAAAGTCGCGCGAATTTGTTGCACGAAACAAAGTGTGGGAGTTCACTATAAGTGAAACGAAGCGTGGGAGTTCGTAGCGCGAAGCGATGCAACCCTCCAAGGTCACGGGAATTCGTTGCGCGAAACGAAGCGCGGGAGTTCACTATAAGCGAAACGAAGCGTGGGAGTTCGTAGCACGAAGCGATGCAATCCTCCAAGGTCATGGGAATTCACTGCGCAAAACAAATCGCGGGAGTTCACTATAAGTGAAACAAAGTGTGGGAGTTCGTAGCGCGAAGCAAAGCAACCCTCCAAGGTCGCTGGAATTCGTTACGCAAAATGAAGGCAGGAGTTCACTATAAGTGAAACGAAGTGGGACTTCGTGGCGCGAAGCATTGCTGTAACGGCCCGCAAATCCGTACTATCTGAGTTGACTAATAACACCACATATCTAACCCAAATTGCATAGAAATACGAATCATTATTAGAAAGTAGTTAGAGGATGAGAAATAGAAAGAAAGAAATATTACAATAGAAGAAAAACGAAGATCACAAACTCACAGCGGAATGAATAAAATATATTAAATAACATAACTTTTGAAATACAAATCAGTAACTGTATATACATACCATTATCAGAGCACAACATTTATTTCTGGAACAGTTATAAACACCTGTTTCCAGATACAACATAGTATACAGCGGAAATATGATAGTCTATAGCTAACTGTTGAAGCCTCCTGCTTACAGCTTTTCCAAGTGAATCTGAAAAATACGGACTACTTGACTGCCCGTACAAATTTGGGCACCCAAGAGTTCATGGAAAACAAACAAAATAAACTCTAGGTCAGTCATGGGACTAGTGTGAGTAAACTCCAACCATTTGTTTAACTTTCAAAATCCTTTCGAAAGAAAGGATAATAGTAAGACCAGCCCATACATAAACATGGACGGTTTTTACCTTACTATAATCCAAAACACTTTGATACAAAAATCCAGTGATATTATGATAGTGTCTAAATCAAATAAATAACTATCTAGCGGAGCACTTGCATTTCACGCTCCATATATAATATAAAATCAAAAACCGCATGGCGCTTATTGGAGATTGGATTTCCAACATGACAAGGTATGGGACCACCTTCCGGTAGTGTATCTCTGGAGAGGAATAGACTGGGTTCAACAAGAACATCTTGCAACCCGGCCCACACATGACCGACCACTCATTTCGCTTGAGTGTATCGAATGTATATCACCAACGCTTGGGATCAGCGACCGTTTCCCGAAAGGGACAACATCGATAGATTAAAGAAGTAGAAGGAATTTCTCTATATAGGTGATTATACACCCTAATAGGAGTGACCCACATAGCCGTGCTGCCTGCCCGATTTTTGTCATTTCCCGGTTGTTGAGGCCTGAGGCTACGATTACTTTCCATTCATTGCTAGCACAATCACTTTGAATGCCACATTGTCAGATCCGTTAATCACTAATTGATTTGCACAAATATATTCTGGATATTATGCTAAGAGAATAAATTCTCCGCCACCATATATATTTTCACAGACCAACATATATGATCATTGGAAATACTTTGTCAGACATTCGTCCATTTTCGTTCGTTCTGGGATTGAACGAAAGCGAAGGCACCATTTCTATTGATAGAAAAAAGTCCTTGCACTTTACTCCATCTTTGATTATCTTCATATAATCTGATTCACAACGTTACTGCCAATACGGAGTGGTTCACGGATAATAATCCAACCGGTCTCTCCATATTGACAACGATATTGGCAAACACTTCGATAGTCGGTTATTTAACTATCGAAGAAAACAAACATTCATTCATAGCATCAAACAAATCACTGGGCCTTTTAATATTTCATTAATTAAAACACTTCTCCATTTCCTTATCCATATTCGTTAACATGATATTTTCGATAATCATCTTGGCCTCTTACTTTATTTGGAAAACATTTCTATATATCGCCTTCTTTTATTTTCTATACTTAGAAAATATATTCTATTTATAATTGGAAACATTCCAGTTACTTATCTCTTCCACGACCATTCATTTATTTTTATACTCAGGAAATCTTTGTTATTAAATTTCCAAATTTCCACTTACTTGGGTTAAAACGAATGTTATGTAAAACATCGCTACAACAACCTAAAATACTGCATTTGACTAAATCTCTTTAAACATTTCTCTTTGATACTGAATCTTGCTACTTATCAGCTAATAATGAAATCAGTCAAGTTAGGGTATAATTATCTCTCAGACCTTGACTGAAAATATTATTAATTTCAAAACAGACAAGACTGCCAACCTCGAATAATCAACACCATACTACCCAATTTCCCATTTCTAAAACGTATATACTTTTCTCTTTCTATTCTTACTCGATTTAAATTCACAGATTTTCTTTTTGTTTATAATATTCTATTTTTAGTTCGTTTCCTTATCGAATTCTATATATATCGATATATTGATTTCTAAGTATCAAATTTTCTTAAAAATATTCTAACTCCTTAAATTTCCAGAAAATTTCACCATAACCTCCTTGGTACCGGTCGATAGTTCAAACCTCAACTCGCCTCTCTAGGCCCTTTCCATTCAAAAAGAAAATCAAAAAGCCAAGTGGCTTGCCGATTCGGCGCATAAAATCTCATATGGAATTTAAACGTGTACCTTTTTGTCGGGCACACAAATTATAATCTTCATATACTTCATTCCAACTTGTTAACACATATGCATCCATTTCTAATTTATTTCAACTCAATCTGGTCATTTTAACTCGATTCGTTAAACTATTCTTTAATCAGCTCTTTTGCCCATTTCATCTTTTTAATTGAACATATCACTTCCAGATATGTTTTTAATTTACTTGAAACAAAATCTAATTCCAATTTTGACTTGAGTTTCATATTCAGTTTCGAATATAAATTCTTAAACCTCATTTACTTATCCAATGCCTTATTTCGATTCAAAATTCCATTTACTAATTATTCTTCAAATTAGTCAATTCTATTCAATAATTAAAAATCTGATTTTTGTTTCAAAAATCAGATTCATTTACACAACTTGAGTTCGTATTTATTTTACAACTCATGTCTGGATTTTTCTAATGGAAATTCAGATTTTATTTACTTAAAATCCCTTTATTTATTTAAATAAACCGTTATGGTTTTATAATGGTTATGGCGCTGCTTTTCTAAAAATTTGATTTTGACATAATTCAAAATCTATACGACGAAATCCAGATTTTTCTCTTTCATTAGAAAACTATTATCAAATCGGTCCTGATGATTCTTGTTTCAAAGAATTCCGACTTAAATTGAGTTCTATATACTCAATTGAAGTTCAAAACGCCAATTTACGAACTACTGTGCTTCGGCGAGTTCGTTTTAATTATATTTAAATATAAACTTGTTTTAGAAATAAATTTCAATCTTGTTCTAATATATATCTTAGTATATATTCAATCTAGTTTCAAATCCAACTTAACATTTTCTGATTTTCTCTAATTGTCAATTTTTCCTTACTCGGTTATAAATTTATTTATAACTTAATTTGCTATATTAAATTCCAACTCCCTTTATAAATAAATTATTTATAAAATTCGATATAATCGAATTTTAAATTATAAATCCTTCTGATTTATCTCATATCAGTTTATATTCTGAATTCCAGAAATAAACTCATCGTTCCCTTTTCTTAAACAAATTTCCAATTCATGGTTAAATTCATATTTGAATTTAAATTTCTAAATTATCAAATGATAATTTATTTATCTTTCATTTATAAACATTGTTTATAAATTAAATTTCCATGTTTTATAAATAAAATAAGTTCCCATTTCGATTCTATTTCAAATTCTATTTTCAAATTCATACTTGAATTTAAATCTTTAAATTATCTAATGATAATTTAATTTACTAGATTTATAAATATCGTTTATAAATAAAACTTCCTTGTTTTAAAATAAAACAAGTCCCATTTCAAATCTGTTTGAAAACCAAAAGCTTATTTTGGAATATTCTAATTATTACAACTAATCTATATATAACATATATTCTATTTAAATATTTAATTTAAATATTAGTCTCTAATTAATTCAATTCTAATATTCCTTCTTGTTATAATTTATTTCATAAATTCAGTATAATCAAACTTAATTATCCAACTAAATTTCCAATCTGAACATTGGAATAGATTTCATCATTTTCTACTTAAAACGATTTCCAATTCATATCTTTAAATTCACATTAGAATTTAAAATATTTATATCATCCAATGATAATTTCTTTCCCTTCATTTACAAACATCATTTATAAATTCAATTCAGTTCCCTGATTTTCCAAATCAAAATCACTCCATTTTATTTATAAACACTGTTTATAAATTTACTTTAATTCCCTGGTTATTTAATTTATAAACATTGTTTATAAATGCAATACTTGTTTTTATTTATTTTCAAAACAAGTAAATATCTTTAGCCCATTCTAAATTCAAATTCTATTTTAGAAAAATAGAATTTCCCTTTTTAAATTTCAAAACCCTATTTACGATATTTCTATAAATTACCATTTAGGCCCAGTGATATTTCAAACATCCAAAATACCAAATTATCAATCACGGGTTTTTCTAACACATCATATAAGATAACATATATGAAATCAAACAGATGATAATATTTTTGAGGAATCTAGTTGGATCCCTCCAACCTGTTTTCCCTGCATCCACAGACGTTAGCCAACATAAATAATACATATTCCGCTTCGTGGTAGATTATCGCGGTATAGAAGGTCATCTATTATCATAGCGTGGGGTGTATAGGGTCATCCGCTAATGATACTACGGGCATCCGCTAATGGTACTGCGGGAATCCAACCACCAATATATATAATAACCACAAACACCAATCCTAAATAACTAATATATATTTATAATAGCCATAGTAATATTTTAATGTCACCAAAAAACCAACGAACAAATATTTTAATGAATAAAATAATTCTAAATAAAAATATGAGTGAGAATTACTGCGGGCATCCGCTAATGATACTACGGGAATCCAACCACCAATATATATAATAACCACAAACACCAATCCTAAATAACTAATATATATTTATAATAGCCACAGTAATATTTTAATGTAACCAAACAACCAACGAACAAATATTTTAACGAATAAAATAATTCTAAATAAAAATATGAGTGAGAATTACTCACCGTGATTTGTCTTTGTTGAATATCCTGTAAATTTCATCTCATCGCGGCTATAGACCATCTCGAATAAATCTACTTGCAAATAAGATTATTTTTATTTAACGATTACTAATTTAAATTTTAACTTAACAACCAAATAAATAAATTACCTATTTATTATAGATTTTAAGAATGACGAATACCTTATTCCTTGCATACCGCTCGATTAACTATGAATCCATTATTGTGTTATTGCACAACATCCCCGCAAGTCCTAGTTTATTAACAAAAATGCTCCGACCACTTTAAATCATCCACTACTAGATCTAGACAAGCTTCTTCCCAGGTCGACAATCCAGTGTATACTGCCATGGCCTTTGTTTTACCAAAATTCACTGCTTCCACCATTTGAAATACAAACTCCTGATCAACGAAGTCATCAATTATCCCAAAATTTCATATCGCACCCTTTCAGTCAATGGACCAATATCGCCATTCAACCACCCACCAAAATCGCACCATTTCAACAATACAGATTTTGACTTTCCTCAAATTCCCATACCATTTGTACCAAATAACATACTGTCGCCCCCTTCCCATTCAACTTAGTTCACAGTCGAACTCCCACACACATCTCGTTGTCATCATCGCTTCACAACAACATAGCGATCGAACTCCCTTCCCCAACTCACAAAGCCGAAATCCCCTTCTGGAAATTAGCGAGAATCCCACTTCATCTCCATCTTAACTCCTGCTTCACGCGAGCCTTCCAGTGATGTCAAGAACTCTAGATCCCATCGCGTTGGCCACCTCCGCCGCTGACCTCACCATCGAACCCCAACAGTCCATCGAACTCACGCAAACGTTCATACTCGGAGCTACTCAACCCTAGTTCCTTGAATCGATGATCAATTTTCAAAAAAAAATCCGAACCTAAGTTTCTGCTTCAAACAACTCGAGCGACCCCCAAGAGCATCGAATCCAATCTTAGCCGACGTTGAAGTCTTGGAGCAGTTCCAGACCCAATCGCACATGGTGCTAAGGCAACAGGATTAGAGATGGAGTTCATACGAGATCGAAGAATTCAGAATTGGTTTTTATTCAGGATTTGATTTTACTGAATTAACCTAAAACAAGTTGGAAATCGATTTTAGAAATATTCTTTAAAAGGGGAAGAACAAATTTCTTTACTGAAACAGGAAATGGAATCAAGGGGGTTATCGTGATTTATAGGCAACGAAGGGGACAAGTTTTTAATGTGTGGTCGGCCAAAGTACATGATAATATCTTTTTAAAGGAATTAAAAAGATTTTGATTTTGATTTCAAATATAATTTAATTTAATTTGATTTGATATAAAGAGATTTTTATTTCATTTTAGATGGATATCGATTTGATTTCAAACCTATCCACAATCAAATATCTCGGGGTCCAGTAATTTAAATCACGAACTGCTATTCTAGCGTACTGACCGACATTTCAATATAATAACCCTATTCTGAACTCAACAATAAATATTCTGAAATTTAATTTCAACACATATACCATATTAAATTAATATAATATAATTTAAATTCAAACAAATAAATTTCTCGATAACAAATTATTATTACCGTTGTAGTCAAATAAAATTCTTATACACCATCTGAATCATTTTGATTCAGTTTTCAAATTTCAATTTCCATTATATTTCGTATTACGATAATTTAATATATTCGATATTTAATCGAAATTGATTTTTAAATTGATAACTTGATATAAAAATTCATTTATATTATCAATTCAATATTTAAAACCATATTAAATATTTTAAAATTAATCAACCAGAAATCTGGGTCGTTACATTCTTCACTCTTAAAATAATTTTGTCCCCGAAATTACTAAGGTAGGAAAAATGCCACAAACCCATTTACTTTTCAAAACATACTTATGCTGAAACTCAACTCTTCATATTTCAACAAATTCAGTCTGACCAAAACTTTTGGTTCTTGTTTATATTACACCTCATATATACTCACATTTATTTAATCTGAATGATGTACAACTAATTTATTTACATCCAATTCGTATTCCATTCATATGTATTCAAATTCATTCAAATTGATTTTAATCAATTTATTCACTCCGAACCATTTAACTTGCTTAAGTTAAATTTAAAATTCTAGAATTAAACTCTCGGGCTTATATTTCAAATCCTTTAAAAATCATATAAATATATACATGTATTTATAACAATTCAAATTCAAAACATTTGAATTTTCAAACCACTTGTTTTTTTTTTCCTAACAAAATTCCATCAAAATCTTTTCTAAGGTAGCAATCCATCACTTAGAAACTCGAAAATGAACATTGATGATGCTGCAGTTACCATGAGAATTATTTTCTAGCCACTGAAGTGAGTTCAGTGCTTTATTACTTTCAAAATCCAGCAAAATGAATTTTGATTTAAAACTCCTTTGAAAATAAAGCTATATTATTTCAATATACTTCAAAAATAATTTTTTTTCCAAACACCTAGCATTTAAATTTCAACCTCTAATTTAAATCCAATTCCAGTTCATCTCATTTGTATATTTTATTTACATACAAATTTTATTTTGGTTATATATAACCATTCCAATTTTATAATCCTATTTGATTATAATATTAACAACCCACTCATCCATATAATATAATAATTTAAGAAAATTATTCTTTTTCTATCAAAGTAAAATTTTTGGTAAATTTATTTCATTTACCCACTTAAAAACAATATCGTGTTCAATCTTCTGTTCAAGTATTTACAAACTCTTATCGACGTCGTGGCATCCCACGATTCGACCAGAATTCATAAACCACTCAACAGACTAGCTAACACGATATAAAATAGTTTTTATATCAATTAACAAATATGCGCTCTCATATATATATGCTCAACTCATTCTAAGGTACTACTGACCCTATCACTAATTAGCACAATCCCACCAAAGTCTATGTATTCGCTCAACCTAATCTCTGATACCAACTGTAACGGCCCGCAAATCCGTACTATCTGAGTTAACTAATAACACCACACGTCCAACCCAAATTGCACAGAAATACGAATCATTATTAGAAAGAAGTTAGAGGATGAGAAATAGAAAGAAAGAAATATTAGAATAGAAGAAAAACGAAGATCACAAACTCACAGCGGAATGAATAAAATATATTAAATGACATAACTTTTGAAATACAAATCGGTAACTGTATATACATACCATTACCAGAGCACAACAGTTATTTCTGGAACAGTTATAAACACCTGTTTCCAGATACAACATAGTACATAGTGGAAATATGATAGTCTATGGCTAACTAGTGAAGCCTCTTGCTTCCAGCTTTTCCAAATGAATCTGAAAAATCCCGACTACTTGACTGTCCGTACAAATTTGGGCAACTAAGAGTTTATGGAAAACAAACAAAATAAACTCTGGGTCAGTCATGGGACTAGTGTGAGTAAACTCCAACCATTTGTTTAACTTTCAAAATCCTTTCAAAGATAATAGTAAGACCAGCCCATACATAAACATGGACGGTTTTTACCTTACTATAACCCAAAACACTTTGATACAAAAATCCACTGATATTATGATAGTGTCTAAATCAAATAAATAACAATCTAGCGGAACGCTTGCATCTCATGCTCCATATATAATATAAAATCAAAAACCGCAGGGCGCTTATTGGAGATTGGATTTCCAACATGACAAGGTATAGGACCACCTTCCGATAGTGTATCTCTAGAGAGGAATAGACTAGGTTCAACAAGAATGTCTTGCAACCCGGCCCACACATGACTGACCACTCATTTCGCTTGAGTGTATCGAATGTATATAACCAACGGTTGGGATCAGCAACTGTTTCCCGAAAGGGACAGCATCGATATATTAAAGAAGTAAAAGGAATTTCTCTAGATAGGTGATTATACACCCTAATGGGAGCGACCCACACAGCCATGCTGCCTGCTCGATTTTTGTCATTTCCCGGTTGTTGAGGCCTGAGGCTACGATTACTTTCCATTCATTGATAGCACAATCACTTTGAATGCCACATTGTCAGATCCGTTAATCACTAATTGATTTGCACAAATATATTCTGGATATTATGCTAAGAGAATAAATTCCCCGCCACCATATATATTTTCACAGACCAACATATATGATCATTGGAAATATTTTGTCAGACATTCGTCCATTTTCGTTCGTTTTGGGATTGAACGAAACCGAAGGTACCATTTCTATTAATAGAAATCAGTCCTTGCACTTTACTCCGTCTTCGATTATCTTCGTATAATTTGATTCACAACGTTACTGCCAATACGGAGTGATTCACGGATAATAATCCAACTGGTCTCTCCATATTGACGACGATATTGGCAAATACTTCAATAGTCGGTTATTTAACTATCGAAGAAAACAAACATTCATTCATAACATCAAACAAATCACTGGGCCTTTTAATATTTCATTAATTAAAACACTTCTCTATTTCCTTATCCATATTCGTTAATATTTTCGATAATCATCTTGGCCTCTTACTTTATTTGGAAAATATTTCCATATATCGCCTTCTTTTATTTTCTATACTTAGAAAATATATTCTATTTATAATTGGAAACAATCCAGTTACTTATCTCTTGCACGACCATTCATTTATTTCTATACTCAGGAAATATTTATTATTAAATTTCCAAATTTCCACTTACTTGGGTTAAAATGAATGTTATGTAAAACATCGCTACAACAACCCAAAATACTGCATTTGACTAAATCTCTTTAAACATTTCTCTTCGATACTGAATCTTGCTATTTATAAGCTAATAATTAAATCAATCAAGTTGGGGTATAATTACCTCTCAGACCTTGACTGAAAATATTATTAACTTCGAAACAGACAAGACAACTAACCTCGAATAATCAACACCATACTACCCAATTTCCCATTTCTAAAACGTATATACTTTTCTCTTTCTATTCTTACTCGATTTAAATTCATAGATTTACTTTTTGTTTATAATATTCTATTTTTAGTTCGTTTCCTTATCGAATTCTATATATATCGATACATTGATTTCTAAGTATCAAATTTTCTTAAAAGTATTCTAACTCCTTAAATTTCCAAAAAATTTCGCCATAGCCTCCTTTGTACCGGTCGATAGTTCAAACCTCAACTCGCCTCTCTAGGCCCTTTCCATTCAAAAAGAAAATCAAAAAGCCAAGTGGCTTGCCGATTCGGCGCATAAAATCTCATATGGAATTTAAACGTGTACCTTTTTGTCGGGCACACAAATTATAATCTTCATATACTTCATTCCATAGCTGTTTACACATATGCATCCATTTCTTATTTATTTACACTCAGTCTGGTCATTTTAATTCGATTCGTTAAACTATTCTTTAATCAGCTCTTTTGCCCATTTCATCTTTTTAATTCAACATATCACTTCCGGATAAGTTTTTAATTTACTTAAAACAAAATCTAATTCCATTTTTAAATCGAGTTTCATATTCAGTTTCGAATATAAATTCTTAAACCTCATTTACTTATCCAACGCCCAATTTCGATTCAAAATTCCGTTTACTAATTATTCTTCAAATTAGTCAATTCTATTCAATAATTAAAAATCTGATTTTTGTTTCAAAAATCAGATTCATTTACACAACTTGAGTTCGTATTTATTTTACAACTCATGTCTGGATTTTTCTAATGGAAATTCAGATTTTATTTACTTAAAATCCATATATTTATTTAAATAAACCGTTATGGTTTTATAATGGTTATGGCGTTGTTTTCTAAAAATTTGATTTTGACATAACTCAAAATCTATACGACGAAATCCAAAATTTTCTCTTTCATTAGAAAAATATTATCAAATCGGTCATGATGATTCTTGTTTCAAAGAATTCTGACTTAAATTGAGTTCTATATACTCAATTGAAGTTCGAAACGCCAATTTACGAACTGCTGTGCTACGGCGAGTTCGTTTTAATTATATTTAAATATAAACTTCGTTTAGAAATAAATTTGAATCTCGTTCTAATATATATATTAGTATATATTCAATCTAGTTTCAAATCCAACTTAACATTTTTTGATTTTCTCTAATTGTCGATTTTTCCTTGCTCGGTTATAAATTTATTTATAACTCAATTTGCTATATAGAATTCCAACTCCCTTTATAAATAAATTATTTATAGAATTCGATATAATCGAATTTCAAATTATAAATCCTTCTGATTTATCTCATCTTAGTTTATATTCTGAATTCCAGAAATAAACCCATCGTTCCCTTTTCTGAAACAAATTTCCAATTCAAGGTTAAATTCATATTTGAATTTAAATTTCTAAATTATCAAATGATAAATTATTTATCTTTAATTTATAAACATTGTTTATAAATTAAATTTCCTTGTTTTATAAATAAAACAAGTTCCCTTTTCGATTCCATTTCAAATTCTATTTTCAAATTCATACTTGAATTTAAATCTTTAAATTAGCTAATGATAATTTAATTTACTAGATTTATAAATATCGTTTATAAATCAAACTTCCTTGTTTTAAAATAAAACAAGTCCCATTTCAAAATCTGTTTGAAAACCAAAAGCTTATTTTGGAATATTCTAATTATTATAACTAATCTATATATAACATATAATCTATTTAAATATTTAATTTAAATATTAGTCTCTAATTAATTCAATTCTAATATTCCTTCTTGATATAATTTATTTTATAAATTCAGTATAATCTAACTTAATTATCCAATTAAATTTCCATTCTGGACATTGGAATAGATTTCATCGTTTTCTACATAAAACGATTTCCAATTCATATCTTTAAATTCACATTAGAATTTAAAATATTCATATCATCCAATGATAATTTATTTCCCTTCATTTATAAACATCGTTTATAAATTCAATTCAGTTCCTTGATTATCCAAATCAAAATCACTCTATTTTATTTATAAACACTGTTTATAAATTTACTTTAATTCCCTGGTTATTTAATTTATAAACATCGTTTATAAATGCAATACTTGCTTTTATTTATTTTCAAAACAAGTAAATATCTTTAGCCCATTCTAAATTCAAATTCTATTTTAGAAAAATGGAATTTCCCTTTTTAAATTTCAAAACCCTATTTACGATATTTCTATAAATTACCATTTAGGCCCAGTGATATTTCAAACATCCAAAATACCAAATTATCAATCACGGGTTTTTCTAACACATCATATAAGATAACATATATGAAATCAAACAAATGATAATACTTTTGAGGAATCCAGTTGGATCCCTCCAACCTGTTTTCCCTGCATCCACAGACGTTAGCCAACATAAATAATACCTATTCCGCTTCATGGAAGAATATTACGGTATAGAAGGTAATCCACTATCATAGCGTGGGGTGTATAGGGTCATCCGCTAATGATACTGCGGGCATCCGCTAATGGTACTGCGGGAATCCAACCACCAATATATATAATAACCACAAACACCAATCCTAAATAACTAATATATATTTATAATAGCTATAGTAATATTTTAATGTAACCAAACAACCAACGAACAAATATTTTAACGAATAAAATAATTCTAAATAAAAGTATGAGTAAGAATTACTCATCGTGATTTTTCTTTGTTGAATATCTTGTTAATTTCATCTCATCTCGGCTATAGACCATCTCGAATAAATCTACTTGCACCTAAGATTATTTTTAGTTAACGATTACTAATTTAAAATTTAACTTAACAACCAAATAAATAAATTACCTATGTATTATAGATTTTGAAAATGATGAATACCTTGTTCCCTTACATACCGCTCGATTAACTATGAATCCATTACTGCGTTATTGCTCAACATCCCCGCAAGTCCTAGTTAATTAACAAAAATGCTCCGACCACTTTAAATCATCCACTACTAAATCCAAACAAGATTCTTCCCAGGTCGACAATCCCGTGTATACTGCCATGGCCTTTGTTTTACCAAAATTCACGGCTTCCACCATTTGAAATACAAACTCCTGATCAACGAAGTCATCAACTATCCCAAAATTTCATATCGCACCCTTTCAGTCAATGGACCAACATCGCCATTCAACCACCCACCAAAATCGCACCATTTCAACAATACATATTCTGACTTTCCTCAAATTCCCATACCTTTTGTACCCAAATAACATACTGTCGCACCCTTCCCATTCAACTTAGTTCACAGTCGAACTCCCACACACATCTCGTTGTCATCATCGCTTCACAACAACACAGCGATCGAACTTCCCTCCCCAACTCACAAAGCCGAAATCCCCTTCTGGAAATTAGCGAGAATCCCACTTCATCTCCATCTCAACTCTTGCTTCACGCGAGGCTTCCAGTGACGTCGAGAGTTCTAGATCCCATCGCGTTGGCCACCTCCGCCGCTAGCCTCACCATCGAACCCCATCAGTCCATTGAATTCACGCAAACGTTCATACTCGGAGCTACTCAACCCTAGTTCCTTGAATCGATGATCGATTTAAAAAAAAATCCAAACCTAAGTTTCTGCTTCAAACAACTCGATCGACCCCCAAGAGCATCGAATCCAATCTTAGCCGACGTTGAAGTCTTGGAGCGGTTCCAGACCCAATTGCACATGGTCCTAAGGCAAAAGGATTAGAGATGGAGTTCATACGAGATCGAAGAATTTAGAGTTGGTTTTTACTGAGGATTTGATTTTACTGAACTAACCTGAAACAAGGTGGAAATCAATTTTAGAAGTATTCTTTAAAAGGGGAAGAACAAATTTCTTTACCGAAATAGGAAATGGAATCAAGGGGTTATCGCGATTTATAGGCAACGAAGGGGACAAGTTTTTAATGTGTGGTTGGCCAAAGTACATGACAATATCTTTTTAGAGGAATTAAAAAGATTTTGATTTTGATTTCAAATATAATTTAATTTGATTTGATATAAAGAGATTTTTATTTCTTTTTAGATGGATATCGATTTGATTTCGAACCTATCCACCATCAAATATCTCGGGGTCCAGTGATTTAAATCACGAACCGCTATTCTAGCGTACCGACCGACATCTCAATATAATAACCCTATTCTGAACTCAACAGTAAATATTCTGAAATTTAATTTCAACACATATGCCATATTAAATTAATATAATATAATTTAAATTCAAACAAACAAATTTCTCGATAACAAATTATTATTACCGTTGTAGTCAAATAAAATTCCTATACATCATCTAAATCATTTTGATTCAGTTTTCAAATTTCGATGTTCACTATATTTCGTATTACGACAATTTAATATATTCGATATTGAATCGAAATTGATTTTTAAATCGATAACTTGATTCAAAAATTCATTTATATTAACAATTTAATATTTAAAACCATATTTAATATTTTAAAATTAATCAACCAGAAATCCGGGTCGTTACAATTGTAACCTCATCAAAACATCGTTGGAGTTCGCACTGCGAACAATACGATGACCAGAAATCCTTTCCATAGAGAAAGCAACTTCTCAACATGAGAAGTAAATAGTGCTCAATGAACTCTATAATCTTGATTCAGCCAACAAAAGAAGACGAACATTGGATTACAACGGCCTTTCCAAAACACGGGGCATTCGATGGTGTCTCCAATGTTAGAACTGATCGACAAGACAAACATTAAGCTATAAAAATTCTTCCCATAATGAAGACTAGTGATGTCCTCCTAAACAAGGGGCATGAATATCAAAGCTTCTCAAAGAGAAAGCAGAAAATGAATCATAGATACATATTTGCTAAATGTGAAATGTAGTGTACCATCATATAAATCGTTAAAACGATGACGTTTGAAATCCATAGTCGAATTTAGTCGATTAGTTGATTTTAAGCATTAATGCGAATTTGAATTAGAATATCGGGTTTGTGCAAACAATATTCGACGAGTTATAAACCGTTAAGTAAAACAAGTCCTATTGAAACACTGTATTCAATTCAAAATAAAATTCACTATAAGTCATTTTTAATGATTAACTAATCCACTATCGATATGGATAGTCGGTGGTGAGTATAAGTCCAAAATTGCGCAATTGCTTGTTTTAAGTACAAAACAGGTGACATGAAGCATATGAATTCAATGTATGATCTGCCATCGCAAACAAAAGGCTATAATTGAATCTCAACGCAAAATGTGTTCATTTCGAAGCCCGCATTTCTTGTAAGCAAAAAATACAAGCTTCGAGGGGTAAATGTTAACCCCGTTAATATAACGCAGTCCGAAGGTCGAAAATTACAGCTCGAGCACCACGGGTCGGACAAGCCAGCTCGAGCACCCTGGCTCGAACCCCATGGGTCGAACATTGAACAATCGCACACTTCCGGTCGAGCAGTGAAATGCCACATCATTTCAATGGGATTGAGCAGTATGCCAGGCTCAAGCAGCATCATATTTCTGTTAGTGCACTGAGCAGACCACGTCACTAATGGATCAAGCATGCCACGAAGGTCGGTTAGGGGTTAAAAGAACGGTGCAGTTATATAGGAACGTTGCGTGAAATAGAGTCACAAAAACATATTACTGCAGTTGTGAAACATGCATGCGTGTATCCCAAAGACAAGAGATTTTGTATGCAGTGTACAAAATGGACTTAAGAGGGCCAATATACATTGATATATGGGAACTGAAAGGATCTACGTGGCATATTTTATACGTTAAAGTAATCTATGCATTGGCAACCTGCTGTTAATAACATGAAGCATGCACAGTAGGATTGGCTACAACAAGGGCCACGTGAACCAACTTAAAGGAAAAGTCATGTGTCAGCACCAGTGAAAGGTACTACGCGTAATCAAACATTAAGTGCAATATGTCTAACTGAAAGGACCTTCCAACGTGAGTTATGAGATACACGTAGCAGAGTCTTCATCGTGTGGACCAGCAGCATGTTCGAGCACCATGCTCCAGCTAAGTGGGTCGAGCACTGTTCATCGCTGAGGGTCGAACACTGTTCACTGCTGAGGGTCAAACACTGTTCATCGCTGAGGATCGAGCAAGGAAAAGTTGAAGGGTCGAGCATTCAGTCAGAATTGTATAAATAAAGAAACATATGGCATACTTGTATTTAACAAACCCCATTTTGCACAGTGAAAATATAATACGAATGGTTCAATGGCAAAGTGGTCATTTTTGTTCCCATATTGTAAACCTTGCATTATTTAAAAGCCACGCAAGTATGTGACAAAGGTAATGTTAGCACGTGGTAGCGCATGCTTGGATGTTAACAAATGTGGCAATAGTGTAAATAGGGTCGTGCATAAATTAGTTCTAGGTCGGTCAGTGGTATAAAGTATGGGTCGCACATAAATGTAAGGTTTGAACAAGGGCAATGACATTGTTGTAATTTTCTGGTCGTGCATGCTTTTTGGGTCGGGCATGATAGCTGTTGCCAGCTGTCCAGTGGCAGTTCTATAAATATACCGACGAACGACCCAAACTCTACATACCATAATTACGACTTTGCCACTTGGTCCAAACTTCTCCTACAAATACCCGCTTTAATAACCATTTAAGAGACCGATCGAAGCCACCCCGAAGGCCTGTCATTTCAGTTCTCCACAATTCTCAAGCACTCTAAGCTCTCTCGAAGCTCCATTAATGGTTGCCAAAGCTCACTTCATCTTCCTCCATCACCAAATCGACGAAGTCTCCTCCTTCCTCTATTAGAAATTGACTCAAGCTCTCTCCATCCTTCTCCATCGACAACTCGATCTGATCTACCATCTCCAAGCCGAGATCTACCATCCGTAGATCGAGATCCATCATCTCCATCTTCTCAAGCTCCATTCAGATTCTCTCGATCCGCCATTACTCCTCTTTAAAGCTCGGATCTAACACCAATTTCATGATGGAATCAAGGAAGATCATCTAATTACTATATCTAATCCATTCCTTCTCGAATTCAAGTAAGATCTAAGGAGAAAAGAGAGTAAATGTGGAAAATCATCATAAAGAGAGTGAATAAATGATATAGGTGAGATGTATGAGATGATGTACTTTGTAAACTTCTTCATGATAATGAAAATCATTTCAAAAGTGGACGTAGATCTATCCTAGATCGAACCACTATAAAAACTCCTTGTGTTTTTACATATTTTTTCCCGTTTATTTTGCGATTATTGTCTCATTTTCTGTTGCATACCATTTGGAGAAGTACGGTTTACGTACCTTTGGTGTTTGGACCATTTTTGGTTTAAAAAATGTTGTTGTTGGAGAACACTGTCATTAGTCTTCATTTTGACCTTTCATGTCCCAAAAACTTCTCTTCTAACGAATTTGGTGATGCCATAATTTTTCATGCCACTACTAAAAGAAATAACCATTGGTAATTAATCTAGAACAAGTCAACTAGCTTTGATACCAACCTGTTGTGAGAATAATTGCACAAATGGCTGCAATGCAAATCTATTGTGCAAAAAATTGATTTAATCTGCCCAAACTCCAAAACTGCACAGCGGAATACAAAAGCCTCAGAAGCAATACAAAAAGGAGAATCTAGCTTGTTAATTAACTATCAACCGCCAATTAATGAAAAATTATCACAAAAAAAAGAAGAAGACACAAATATTTAATGTGGTATGGCTATGCCTATGTCCGTGGACCCAACAATTATTCTTTATTTCACCGAAGTGAGTACAAAAGACAACATAAGAGAGAAATTACAAAATTATAGGTAGTAGATGGAGAGACTAACCTATAATTTACAAAATGAATAATCAATTTCAACAGAGACTTGTATGCACTCAAAACTCATAATTGATTAACCACATAAATTAGGGTTGAAGAAGAGGAAAATGGTGGATGCTCTCTCACGTTCACACACTACTAATATGAAGATTTAAATAGGCTTTGGGATGAAAGGTTGTTTTGAGATGAAGAGAATTAATTTCCTTATTGTTTGAAACCTTTCCAATTGTGCATGATTTGATTGCGGTGCAAATAGAAAGTGAAGATTTTGGTTTCCATATGTTTCCTTACTTGCTTGATTCTCTAAGCCTAATCATTTATTTCTTCATATTACAAAATCAATGAATTTATAAATATACTTTTTTTGCCTCATCTATAAATCCATTGATTAATTAATTGATTATGCAATTAGTTTATTTCCTTCTAAAATATCCTCTTAAATATTTTCACATATAGTATAAGTCAATCGATTAATTAATTTCTCTCTTAAACAAATAATTAAATTACATAAATTCAACAAGAATGACAGAAGCAGACAACTTACCAATACCAATGATTGCTAACTTACACTTATCCAAAGACAAAGGTGAAGTTATACAAAATGACAAGCAATACAGAAGTATTGTGGGAGCTCTGCGGTATTTCACTATCAAAAGGCCATATATTTCATACAATCTAAATAAAGTAAGCCAATACATGCATAAATCACTGAACAAATGCTAGAAAATGGTAAAGAGAATAGTCAGATATCTAAATGGAACTATTAACCAAGCTTTTATTCTCAAGACTAGCAAGTTCCTCAACATCGATGCATATGCAAATGAAGACTGGGAAACTAACCAGGATGACGGAAAATCAACTACTGGATATTGTAAATTTCTTAGGAAAAAACTTAGTTTTATGATGTGCATAAAAAATGTTCTATATCTAGTGCTGGGAAAATTGAGCCTTTCGGAAGGGACCAAGATCTTATTTACCCAATTACTTAAAGATGATTCAATGGAAAAACAACAAAGATATGAAATTACATGCATAAACACAAGATATTCCACCTAGCCACCCTCTTTATTGATTCACAAAACAAATTTTCTTTACACTTAATGGACCAAAAACCAAAAGTAACAAACTACAATTGAATCAATAACCTTATTGAAAAAGGAAAGAATATCTAGAAGACTACAACTATTGTTGGAGAAGGAGAACAATAAAGAACAATGTCAACCCTTTGGATCAACTATTTATGTCTCAGTCCCATCATATTCCGATACAAATAACGCAAACCAAGAAGCTTCTTATATAGGAGAATAGAAGACCTAGGAAAATACCAAAATTTCCCCTTCAAAAATGTAGAATATATCTTTAGAAAATAATCGGTCAAAAAAACATAGTCGACTACCAGACATCTGACCAAGCCCTCGGTTTATAAAACTCCTTCAAGTCAGACGTCTGAACCTACCCCTCAGACGTTTGACTGAGCTCTTGGGTTTCCAAACCAATTTAGGCCAGACGTCAGAACCTACCCCTCAGATGTCTGACCGAGCTCACTGCCTGTTTCCTGCCTCTTCCAGCTGTTGTTCTTCCTCCTCTATCTCGAAGCACTTCTTTAACTAACATCGTCTTCAATTAACATATGATTTTATATCACAAATCACAGTATTTCACCTTGATATGAAATCACATCTCAGGCCAACTTCCATCTTCCAACAAACAAATCACCTAGCTCTTTCAACAATCACCTACTCTCAACTGAAATCATTACAAATACTACCCACCACCTGCTAAAGATGCATCTTCCCACTGAGATGCACCATGCAAAACTAATGGTCTAAAAACATTTGTAATGCCACGATGATCTCCATCTTGTGGATTATCCAAAATGAAATCTGTCTACCACTTGATTAAAGCTCCTTAATTGATCTCCACAGATCCCTCGAGCACTATCAACGTGAAGACTCAAGCCTAAAATATGATCCTCAATCTTAGGATCATTAGCAGCAACCACATTAATCTTTCCACCTTGTTGTGGACTAGGTTCTTCAACTGTCACTCACCTTCCACAGTCAAACATAGATCCGATCAATCTATAAAGGTTTCCTTCCTCCAAGATGCCTCTCATCATAACACGATCACCCTTCCTCACTCTCAGAACTCAACCTTGGGTATCAAAAGAGAAATCAAGGCAATCCAACTGACCGAGAGAAATGAGGTTATGCGAACAAGTAGGGACATATCTAACTACGGAGACTTCCTTCACTATACCATCATGCATACGAAATCGGATAGATCTGACAGCACAAACTGGCAGCTCTACTCCATTGGCCATCCATATCATATCGACATTGTTCTCATAAGAAGAAAAACACTTCACATTCTTACAAATGTGAAAACTGGCTCTCGAATCCATCTCCCAAGGATTAGCTTCACTAAACAGGACATCACAAGAATAATCGCTACTGGTACCTTCAGCAAAACCTGTCAGTGCATCATTACAATCATCACTATGCGCAACCTTCTTCTTATCCTTATGGTAAGCATAACAATTTCTGCATATGTGGCCTTCCTTACCACAGTGATGGCAACTGATAACACCTTTACCATTACCCCCTTTCTCCTTTCATCTTATATCTTTCTTCGAGTCCCTTGCTACCATAGCCTCACCTTGAACTGATTTCAACCCCGAGCCTTTTCTCCTTAGTTCCTCATTCAAAAGGTTGCTTCGTACCGTTTCCAAAGAGATATTTCCATTAGCATTGGAATAACTTAATGAAACAACAAGAGTCTCCCAATATTCTGAAAGCGAACTCATCAACAAAAGAGGCTGCAACTCATCATCAAAATTGACATTCAAATTTTCCAATTGATTGAACATATCTTGAAATTCGTTCAAATTCTCTGCAACAGACTTCTCCTCACCCAATCAAGGTTGAACAAACTTTCAAACCAGAAAAGCCTTAGTTGTAGCACTCCTCGACTTATACAAAGACACCAATTTGTCCAATAAATCCTTCATAGATTCACAACTAGCCACATGATGGAATAATAATCATCAAGGTACTGCCGAATAAAGGCAATCGCCTTCTTATCCATCTTCTTGCGCGCTTTCCCTCATCCACATCTGAGGATCTCTTCCCATCTCTACCATCAATCGGATCATGAAGACCATTGAGGTATAGAACATCCTCCATCTTAGGCTTTCAAATCCCCCAATTTCTTCCATAAAAAATAATCATCTTCAAAAACATCATCAAATCCGACATAACAAAACCAGTTTTTCCAATCCAAAATCACTCTAAGCTTTGCGATGATCTATCTTTGATACTTATTGTAACACCCCATAATTTTATAACATTAAAATTCACAAATTAAAGTATACTTAATTTTTAGAAGAAGAATAAAGTGAAACGGGTTGCGCCATTATGTTCGTCTCAAAATTTTGGGTCAAGATAGACATTTGGTTTGCACAAAACGGATACCTTATGAAGATGTTATTAAGCCTTGAAGTTTGTATGCATATGAGAGAAATATATATATATATAAATTAAATAAACAAATATTCAAAAAAAGTTCAAAACAGCAAATCGGGAGGGGGAATAGCCGAACCGCACCATATTTGGAGTCGACCCGAGCCTTGCTGGGTCGACTACGGGTCGATCCAGGGTGTTTGGCTGTCAACCCGTGGCCCGATTCGCGCTAAGGGATGATGTTGCTTCTTAGTGGTCCTAATGATTTCTGGGTTATTCTAAGAGCTCTAATCAATCCTAGACATCTATATATACACCCTAAGACCTAACCCTAATTCATAAAATATTATCTATGACACCATTATGCTATCAATCTCTCTCATAAACCCTAGCCACCGCCTCTAAATTAAATCTCAAGTGTTCATACACAATTCAAATCAAAGTTTAGAGCTTCAACAACAATTAAAGAAGATCAGTCAACATCACCGCAACGTTTCTACACCAATTTCAATTCGTTAATCATTTTCTTAAGCCAGAAAGGTGAGTATAGTTATTTTCACAAATTTAATGGGATTAAAGTAACATGAAAAAGTTGTAAAAATGATTCATATATATGTTTGTAATGAAAATCTCACCAAGTCTTCACCTTTTTGATTCATGTCATCATCTGCCTATGTTTCTATGTAAAGTTCATACCTTTTATTAGTTTATTCATGTTGAATCTTTTATTATGCCTCTATGCCAGTCTATATGCCTCTTTATTTCATGATGTTGTTTTATTCCAATTTTCTATGAATTGATTCTCTCTTCTTACCCCTAATCCTTTTATTTGTGGATCTAGGCTACCTTCGAGCCTATATTAAAAGTACGCGCGAATGCGAATACGTGGGAACGATGTGGAATATTGGGAATATGGGAAATTTGGAAAATTTGATATTATTGGATATTTTGGATAATTGGATAATATGTGAAATTGGCATATTTGGGTATGAATTACAAGGAATTGATGAAATTGTCTAAAATTGTAAATTTGTAATTGAGGCTAATTAATGTGTAATTAGTGACAATTTGGAATATGCAATATTATAGACATGATTATATGTTTAATTGGATATATATGACATGAAAATTGGGTATGGGTGAAATACGATGTTAATGAACCTTTGACACGTGGTTAGGCGCAATTGTGACGTAAGACTGCCCGGAACAGCCGGGCAAATCCGACGGTCACAATTGGACGTCTAATGTGAGAGGTCAAAGGAATGAATTGTAGGCGTAACGGTTAATGACATGAGGTTAGACCCGGTTTGTGGCATAAGACTGCCCGGAACCGCCCGACGAATCCAACGGCCACAAAGTGTTCGGTCTAATGTGAGAGGTCATGCCCCGTTCGTCATAAGGAATGAATTAAAGAATACTAACCATTATAAGACATGGGTATGGTTAGAGGGTTAAGTGGGGTGACATGTAAATTATGACATGTAAATATGGACTTAACCGGAATAAGATAGGACATGTAAATTATGACATGTAAGTATGGACTTAGCCGTAGCATGTGTAAGACATGGACATTTTAATTAAAATGGTTAAGTGGGGAAAACCTAGTAGGGACCAAGCATAGGTGGGAGGCTTGTGTCGGATGGGGACCCATTTCAACCAGTAACCCATTTGAGTATCTAATTGGACCAGGTACTAGGCCGGGGTTGGGGCACGCTTACTGAGCTTGAATATAAGAGGTCAAAACGTGAATAGCGGTGGCAATGCAAGTCCAATGGGTTCATGTGCTTGCATGGGTCCGGGCTGGTAGATAAGACGTTGTTGCATCGTGTAGGTATGGCCGTGCATTTCATGTTGGTATCGGGGTTGCCACTTGGGGAGTGATACACCCCACTGTGGGGCCAGCACGAGTGCCTACTAGGTTAGGGAGCCGATCGAATGGGTAGATTAAGGGTACCTTAGCGGTGGTAGGAGCAAGCCGGCACTTACGATAGCAGCTTGGTACAAGTAACTACCAAGTTTGTCATGTGGGTACAGTTAGTGGGAAGGGATCAGCCTCTAGTAAAAAGAGACTAGTAGATGTGCGGTGTAATTAAGTAATGTGGTGTAACTTAGCAAAAGTGCGGTGTAATGAAATACATGTTGGTTGAGTTGGATAGTCCTTTGGGTGCTAGTCTGATGTTGACTTCGGTCTTCGGGGTTAGTACTTAGAGGGTTGTTCGCTTAGCCAAGGTGTAGGATTGTCTTAGTAGTTAGGAACAAAATCATCTTGTCCATCCTTTTTATATACCTTGTCTAAGTTATAACCAAATCATGATGCCTATTTATGTCTTGATCATTTATCTTACCTATTATTTGTTAAAATTACTGGACTCGCCAGACTTTATGTCTGACCTGTTTGTTTCCACCTCTTTTCTTTCCTTCCCCCCCCTCAGGTTTACAAGGAGGGAACACTACAGCTTAGTGCCGATTTCTTTCAGTTTCTTGAAAAGAGTAGATGTATCGCTTTGGACTCTCTCATCTTTATGTCTTTGCTTATGCTTAGTGGGGATTTATGCATTTATGTTATTTAAGTATTTGCTTCTTTATGTACTTTGAAGTTTTTGGAAAAGACTATTGATCCTGTTATAATGGTTTTGGGAACTACTTATGTAATCTTGGTTTTGAGTTATGATGCTATGAAATAAGTTTTATCTTCCGCTGTGTTGTTTTATTTATTTATTCTTGTAATTTATCTGTTCTATACAACAATAACGCTTCATGGACATTGATGCATTCCCTTTGTGAGTGACCTTAATGGACATGGGGTGTTACACGTGGTATCAGAGCTATGATTTCAAGAACAGATAAAAAGTTTTGAAAAGTGTTTTCAAAAGTATTATTTTCCTAGAAAGTATTTTCAAAAACTTGTTTTAAAGAAGCTATTTTCAAGGAAAGTTTACTTTAAAGAGCATAATCCCCGCAAGCCATACATCTCTCTTTCGCTTCCATTGTTTTGAAACTCTTTCTTTTTCTTTTCAGCATGTCTGGAGCATTTGAGATACCAGAGGGTGTTCATTTACCCGGTTGGTTTCGTCAATATCTCGAGGCTAGGGCCGCTACCGCGAGTCCGACCAACGTTCCTCCTCCTCCTCTCCCAGCTCCAGTCATTCCTCCGCGTGGAGATGCTTTCTCCAAGATATGTAAAGACTTTCGTTCGATGGATGGAAAACCTTTTAGTGGGTCTGAAACGTTCGTTGAAGCTAGAAATTGGTTGAAAGAAGTGGAGGATCTGTTTGGCATTTTCGATTTGGACGACTATAAGAAGGTCCAATTGGCTGCTTGGTTGATGAAGGACGAAGCTTCGTTTTGGTGGGAGGTTACTAATGGAGAGCGTGCTGTGGAGACGTGGGCAGATTTTAAGGGAAGGTTTGAGTTGAAATTCCTTTCTCAAGCTGAGGAGAGTATGTACATGGAGAGGTTCTTGACATTAAAGCAGAAAAACTTGACCGTGAAGGAGTATGTGACCGAATTTAATAAGTTGGCGAGATTTGGGCTAGAGTTAGTGAATACGCCTCACAAGAAGGCCTTGAGGTTTGCAAAGGGCCTAAATGAACCGCTTCACAGTTTGGCTATATCCCATATTCCACTGGGGGCTACGTATGAAAAGCTTGTTGATATGGCATACATGCATGAAGAAGAGAAGGGCGTACGTACTTTCAGGTCGCAAGATAAGAAGGAGGATCCAAAGAAAGCCCAACAACAAAAGAAATGTGGTATAGAAAAGAGGAAGTGTCACAACTGTGGGAAACTCGGCCATTTGAAGAAAGACTGTAGGAAGAAGAAGAAGTTCGCTTGTTATCATTGTGGTGATGCGGGTCATGCTGTGAAGGACTGTCCTAAGAAGCAAGGGCAGAGGGAAGGTTCTACTTTGGGAGGGCAGGTTCACGCTCTCATGGCTCCGGGACAGGAAGAAGGTAGAATTTTTTTTGTCGAAAGTTTGATTTTCTTGTTTGATCATCATGTCCGTACTTTATTTGATTCTGGCGCAACACATTCATTTATCTCTACATCATTAGTTGAAACACTGCACTTAAATACTAGTCTCGTTGTAGATCCCATTGTAGTCTCAAATCCTATTGGTGGGTCGGCTCATTTATCCATGGTTTGTAGGGATTTGAGATTGTCTATCTTAGGCGTTGGTTTTGAATGTAATTGCTTTTGTGCTTGGTTTCATGGGCTATGGGTTGATTTTAGGGATGGATTGGCTAGCCAGATATGGTGCCATCCTAGATTGTGAACGAAGGGTAGTAAAATTGTTGACTCATAATGGAAAGACCCTTGATATTTCTTGTGACCCTAGAGGATCGGTGATGCTTAGTTATCTTGAGTCACTTGACGCATCCAATGATGATTTACATTCTGTTCGTATAGTCCGTGAATATGTTGATGTCTTCAATGAGGTGAGGGGTCTACCCCCAAAACGTGAGATAGACTTTCATATTTATCTTGTAGACAATGCAAAACCAGTATCTCTGCCAGTACGCCACATGGCTTCTCGTGAGAGGAGGGAGCTCAATAAGCAAGTAAGGGAGTTTCTTGAGAAGGGATTCATAAGACGTAGTATATCGGAGTGGGGTGCTCCAGTAGTATTTTCCACGAAGGCGGATGGGTCCCTTAGACTTTGTGTGGACTATAGAGAACTTAATAAGCTTACTAAGAAGAATAGGCACCCACTGCCGAGGATTGATGATCTCTTCGATCAGTTAGTTGGTGCCTCGGTATTTTCGCAGTTGGACTTAGCCACTGGTTTCCATCAGTTAAGAGTGGCTGAGGATAGCATAGACAAGACTGCCTTTAGGACTCCGGACGGTTTCTATGAGTGGCTTGTAATGCCCTTCGGTTTGACAAATGCCCCCGCATACTTTGTTGACTTGATGAGTAGGGTGTTTAGGGAGTACCTTAATAAATTCATGGTGGTCTTTGTGGATGACATCTTGATCTTTTCTAAGAGCGAGGAAGAGCATGCCCTATATCTTAGGGAAGTATTGGAGACCCTTCGAGCACATAACCTTAAAGCTAAATTTTCTAAATGTCACTTTTGGAGGAAGGAAGTGCGATTCTTAGGGCACGTGGTTTCCAAAGAAGGGATAGCTGTGGATCCCGCGAAGGTGGTGGCCCTCCAAGACTGGAAGGTCCCTAAAAATGCTACCGAGGTGAGGAGTTTCTTGGGGTTGGCAGGCTACTATAGGAAGTTTATCAAGGACTTCACAAAGATATCAGCCCCATTGACACGCTTGACGAAGAAGAACCTAGTTTTCACGTGGGACGTGGATTGTGATGATGCGTTCCAACGTTTAAAGAGAGCTTTGACCACAGCCCCAGTGTTAGTGTTGCCAGATGGGAGTAAGCCATTTACCGTTTATACCGATGCTTGTGGGGCAGGACTAGGCGCAGTCTTAATGCAAGAGGGAGGGTAATAGCCTATGGAGGAAGGCATTTGAGAGTGCATGAGAGAAATTACCCTACACATGACCTAGAGTTAGCCGCTATTGTTTTCGCGCTTAAGTCTTGGCACCATTATCTTCTTGGCGAGAAATTCGAATTGTTCACAGACCATAAATCGCTAAAATACTTGTTCTCTCAGAAAGATTTTAACTTAAGGCTGCAAAGGTGGATGGAATTCTTAGCGTCCTACGATTTCGAGATAGCATATACCCCTGGCAAGGGTAACGTGGTGGCAGACGCCTTAAGTAGGAAAAGGTTGTCCTTGAGTCCGTTGTTTGTTGAGCGGCAAAGCTTAGAGTTCATCTCTACAATTGACATTAGACCTTCCATTGACTTTGTACCGGTTTGCTAGCATCCTTAGAGGTCAGACCTACGCTTTTGGGACGGATTGGTGAGGCATAGTGAGATGACCCACAGTTGGTTGAGTTGGTAGAGAAGCTCATAAGGGGGAGTCATCGAGCCATCTCAGTAGGTATACACTAGATGATAAGGGTTGGTTATGTATGGACGGTAGACTTTATGTACCACGAGACGAGAACTTGAGGAAGACCATTCTTGATGATGCACATCATTCGAAGATGACCATTCATCCCGGCGGGGACAAGATATACATGGACATGAGACGAGTTTACTTTTGGGCCGGTATGAAGAAGGATGTGGCCGAGTTTGTCGCTAGATGCTTGGTGTGCCAACAAGTAAAAGCAGAGCAAAAGAAGCCCGGTGGGTTGCTTCACCCATTGGAGGTCCCACAATGGAAGTGGGAGAGTGTCTCGATGGACTTTGTTGATGGGTTACTGAGATCGAGGAAGGGTAATACAGGGATTTGGGTCGTGGTAGACAGACTTACTAAGAGCGCCCATTTCATTCCCGTGAAGAGTAAGAGGACTGCTCCATGGTTAGCCTCCGTATACATTCGAGAGATAGTTCGTTTGCACGGTGTTCCTTCTAGCATAGTGAGCGATCGCGATCCTATTTTTACTAGCGAGTTTTAGAAGAGCTTGCAAGAGGCGGTAGGGACTCAGTTATGTTTGAGCACCGCATATCATCCTCAAACGGACGGCCGGACCGAGAGGGTGAATTGTATTCTAGAGGACCTTTTGAGGCTATGTGTTTTAGACTTCGGAGGTACATGGGAGGAGCATCTTCCTTTGGTGGAGTTCGCGTATAATAATAGTTTTCAGTCTAGCATTGGCATGGCACCTTTCGAGGCTCTTTATGGAAGGCCTTGTCGTTCACCTACATGTTGGTGGGAATCTACGGATAATATCTTACTTGGGCCCGATATGATTAGAGAGACTTCGGAAAAGATTGATTTGATTCAAAGGAGGATGAAGACGGCGCAAGATAGGCAGAAATCTTATGCGGACAAGAGGAGGACAGATCTTGAACTTGATATTGGGGACATGGTCTTTATCAAGGTGTCTCCATTACAGAATGTTGTTCGCTTTGGGTCCATTGGGAAGTTAGCACCAAGATTCGTAGGGCTGTTTCCTATTAAGGAGAGGATTGGACAGATGGCATATAGAGTAGAGTTATCCGAAAGACTTAGTGGTGTACACGACGTGTTCCATGTTTCGCATTTGAGGAAGTGCTTGCATGAGACCGCGGAAGTGGTAGAGCCAAGCTTGCTTAGAGAGGTGGAGATAGTGCGTGATGCAACGATTCGGAGATTAAGAAGTTGAGGAATCGAGAGGTCAAGCTAGTCAAAGTGCAATGGGGAGACGATGAGAGCGACACTACTTGGGAGATGGAAGAGAAGATGCGTTCATTGTACCCTTTTCTTTTCGAGGGTATGTCTTTTAATTTCTCCTTTATTGCTTAGCTTGTACTTGTCCTATCTTTAGTATATCCCCTCGTTTAAGTCTTTGACCTTTAGATAGGGTAGTCCTATGGTTGAAACATGTGTTTGAGACATTTTATGATTGATGGACGCATGTGGATGCAAGTGTTTGCTAGTGGTTGCTCATGGATACATACACACACACACTTTAGGCACTAGATCGGCTCAGTCACTTTCATATTGCATATTGCATATAAATGGATGTATTTAGTTAAATGGATGTATATTAAATGGACGTATCATATGAATGTTGCATTTGAATGAATGATTGTGCATACATGTAGTAATGATATGTATAGGGTTCTTTGCATACATGGTGGATACACGGCACTATCATTATTTGCATTAAGGAGGTCGACTGAATCAGTGGACCGTCTGATCTTTGCATTAGATAAGGAACATATACACACACTTTTGCATATGTTCATATAACATTAGAAATCTTTTAAGGACAATAGATGCTTGTGGATGATGGTTGAGTAGATAGATGATTGGATGGTAGAACACATTCTTCTTAACTTGGAGATTTCGGGGACGAAATCCTTTAAGGAGGGGAGAATGTAACACCCCATAATTTTATAACATTAAAATTCACAAATTAAAGTATACTTAATTTTTAGAAGAAGAATTAAGTGAAACGGGTTGCGCTATTATGTTCGTCTCAAAATTTTGGGTCAAGATAGACATTTGGTTTGCACAAAACGGATACCTTATAAAGATGTTATTAAGCCTTGAAGTTTGTATGCATATGAGATATATATATATATAAATTAAATAAATAAATATTCAAAAAAAGTTCAAAACAGCAAATCGGGAGGGGTAATAGCCGAACCGCACCATTTTTGGAGTTGACCCGAGCCTTGCTGGGTCGACTTGGGGTCGATCCAGGGTGTTTGGCTGTCAACCCGTGGCCCGATTCGCGCTAAGGGATGATGTTGCTTCTTAGTGGTCCTAATGATTCCTGGGTTAATCTAAGAGCTCTAATCAATCCTAGACATCTATATATACACCCTAAGACCTAATCCTAATTCATAAAATATTATCTATGATACCATTATGCTGTCAAGCTCTCTCTTAAACCCTAGCCGCCGCCTCTAAATTAAATCTCAAGTGTTCATACACAATTCAAATCAAAGTTTAGAGCTTCAACAACAATTAAAGAAGATCAATCAACATCACCGCAACGTTTCTACACCAATTTCAATTCGTTAATCCTTTTCCTAAGCCACGAAAGGTGAGTACAGTTATTTTCATAAATTTAATGGGATTAAAGTAACATGAAAAAGTTGTAAAAAGGATTCATATATATGTTTGTAATGAAAATCTCACTAAGTCTTCACCTTTTTTATTCATGTCATCATATGCCTATGTTTCTATGTAAAGTTCATACCTTTTATTAGTTTATTCATGTTGAATCTTTTATTATGCCTCTATGCCAGTCTATATGCCTCTTTATTTCATGATGTTTTTTTATTCCAATTTTCTATGAATTGATTCTCTCTTCTTACCCCTAATCTTTTTATTTGTGGATCTAGGCTACCTTCGAGCCTATATTAAAAGTACGCGCGAATGCGAATACGTGGGAACGATGTGGAATATCGGGAATATGGGAAATTTGGAAAATTTGGTATTATTGGATATTTTGGATAATTGGATAATATGTGAAATTGGCATACTTGGGTATGAATTATATGGAATTGATGAAATTGTCTAAAATTGTAAATTTGTAATTGAGGCTAATTAATGTGTAATTAGTGACAATTTGGAATATGCAATATTATAGACATGATTATATGTTTAATTGGATATATATGACATGAAAATTGGGTATGGGTGAAATACGATGTTAATGAACCTTTGATACGAGGCTAGGCGCAATTGTGACGTAAGACTGCCCGGAACCGCCCAGCAAATCCAGCGGTCACAATTGGACGTCTAATGTGAGAGGTCAAAGGAATGAATTGTAGGCGTAACAGTTAATGACACGAGGTTAGACCTGGTTTGTGGCGTAAGATTGCCCGGAATCGCCCGGCAAATCCAGCGGGCACAAAGTGTTCGGCGTAATGTGAGAGGTCTTGCCCCGTTCGTCATAAGGAATGAATTAAAGAATACTAACCATAATAAGACATGGGTATGGTTAGAGGATTAAGTGGGGTGATATGTAAATTATGATATGTAAATATGGACTTAACCGGAATAAGATAGGACATGTAAATTATGACATGTAAGTATGGACTTAGCCGTAGCATGTGTAAGACATGGACATTTTAATTAAAATGGTTAAATGGGGAAAACCTAGTGGGGAACAAGCATAGGTGGGAGGCTTGTGTCGGATGGGGGCCCGTTTCAACCAGTAACCCGTTTGAGTATCTAATTGGGCCCGGTACTAGGCCGGGGATGGGGCACGCTTACTGGGCTTGAATATAAGAGGTCAAAACGTGAATAGCAGTGGCAACGCAAGTACAACGGGTTCATGTGCGTGCATGGGTCCGGGCTAGTAGGTATGACGTTGTTGCATCGTGTAGGTATGGCCGTGCATTTCATGTTGGTATCGGGGTTGCCACTTTGGGGAGTGATACACCCCACTATGGGGCCAGCACGGGTGCTACGGGGTTTAGGGAGCCGATCGAATGGGTAGATTAAGGGTACCTTAGCGGTGGTAGGAGCAAGACGACACCTACGATAGCAGCTAGGTACAAGTAACTACCAAGTTTGTCATGTGAGTACAGTTAGTGGGAAAGGATCAACCTCTAGTAAAAAGAGACTAGTAGATGTGCGGTGTAATTAAGCAATGTGGTGTAACTTAGCAAAAGTGCGGTGTAATGAAATACATGTTGGTTGAGTTAGATAGTCCTTTGGGTGCTAGTCTGATGTTGACTTCGGTCTTCGGGGTTAGTACTTGGAGGGTTGTTCGCTTAGCCAAGGTGTAGGATTGTCTTAGTACTTAGGAACGAAATCATTTTGTCCATCTTTTTTATCTACTTTATCTAAGTTACAACCATATCATGATGCCTATTTATGTCTTGATCATTTACCTTACCTATTATTTGTTAGAATTACTGGACTCGCCAGACTTTATGTCTGACCCGTATGTTTCCACCTCTTTTCTTTCCTCCCCCCCCCTCAGGTTTGCAAGGAGGGAACACTACAGCTTAGTGTCGATTTCTTCAGTTGCTTGAAAAGAGTAGATGTATCGCTTTGGACTCTATCATCTTTATGGCTTTGCTTATGCTCAGTGGGGATTTATGCATTTATGTTATTTAAGTATTTTCTTCTTTATGTACTTTGAAGTTTTTGGAAAAGACTATTGATCCTGTTGTAATGGTTTTGGGAACTACTTATGTAAGCTTGTTTTGAGTTATGATGTTATGAATTAAGTTTTATCTTCCGCTGTGTTGTTTTATTTATTTATTCTTGTAATTTATCTGTTCTATACAACAATAACGCTTCATAGACATTGATGCAAATTCCTTTGTGAGTGACATTAATTGACATGGGGTGTTACACTAATTGTTGGGGAAATTGTGCCTTTGGGGAAGCGGCTAGAATCTTATTCACCCGATTACTTAAAGATGATTCAATGGAAAAACAACACATATATGAAATTACACGCACAAACACAAGATATTCCACCCAAACACCATCTTTATTGATTCACAAAAACAAATTATACTTATACTTAATGGATCAAAAACCAAAAGTAGATAAACTACAATTTAATCAATGACCTTAGTGAGAAAGGGAAAGAATACCTAAATGACAACAACTATTGTTGGAGAACAGTGAAGAACGAAGGAAAACCCTTGGATCAACTATTTTGGTCTTAATCCCATCATATTCTGGTACAAATAATCCAAACATAGAGCCAACTTATATAGGAGAATAAAAGACCTAAGAAAATACCCAAATTGGCCCTTCAAAAATGCAAAATATATCTTCATAAAATAATTGATCAAAACAGAACATAGTTGGCTCAAATGTCTGACCTAGGAGGTTAGACGTCTGACCAAGCTCTCGGGTTACCAAACCACTTCAGGTCAGAAGTTTGAACCTACCCTTCTGACGTCTAACCGAGCTCTCGGGTTTCCAAACTCATTCAGGTCAAACGTCTGAACCTACCCCTTCAGATGTCTGACTGAGTTCACTGCTTGTTTCCTGCCTCTTCCAGCTGATGTTCTTCATCCTCTACCTCAAAGCACTTCTTCAACTAACAACATCTTCAACTGACATGTATTTTATATCACAAATCACAATATTTAAATCCAGCAAAGAGGCTGAGTTCAGAAGTGCAGTGCCGAAGTTATGTGGATGGAATCACTACAAAGCGAACGCAGAATCAAATCAGACAGAAAAACCACAATCTGGTGTGACGATGTTAGAGTTATTTCACTGACTGTTAATCCCATTTTACACTCAAAAACCAAACATAGAACATGATTTTGTACTTAATCAGAAAAAGAGTTATACAAAGAAAACTTAAAGTGGAATACATATCATCTACCTGCTGAAAAGTTGACATACTTACGAAGCTGCTTTGCAAGTCAAGCTTCGATAGACGCACGAGCTAATCGATGAGGCTGACACGAATCTCAGATTTCAGGTGCCAATCTATCTGTCTGAGTAGACATAAAGATTTTTCCGAATCTACTAAAAAAATTCTTCGATTGCAATCATAATGGGCAAACTAAGGTGTATCATGACTAATTCAAACCGCCTTAATTTGATTGCCATCATTTTCCTTTAGAGCAAACCCTAAAAGTAGTCGGGTTTGGAGGAGGGGCAGGCCCGGCCCAGGGGGTAGGCGATCAAGGCGATCGCCTAGGGCATCACGGCCGGAGGTGGTGGAGGGAGCAGCAAAATTTCCTCAATCCTTTCAGAAATAATGTTATATAAATATTGGTAGACCATAAATTTAACAAAGCCGTTTGTGGTTGTATGGTAAAAGCTTCTTTTTAGTGCTAGAATCACCTAATGCATGTGTACTTCAGTTTTCTGTCAAACTTTAGCTAATTCTATAATGTGTTTTCCTTTTTTCCTGCCTCAGGGCAACCAGCCCTATCGGGCCGGCCCTAGGGATATTTGAGAGAAATAATTATGTAACAGTATGTACTGTGTAACATAGGGTATATGTTGAATGTTCAAATGCTTAAAAGTCTTGTATATATATTGTATATTGTATGCATTTCTGCTTTGCAATTTAATAATTTCAATTAATATCAATTCAATCATTCTTTCTGCATCAACTTTTCAATTCATCTAAATTTATCTTTTCATCAAAACTCAACAATTTGTTTTCCCATTTGCCGTTTTACATTATCACACTGTTGAACGAGATGGGTAACCGTTCCCATTTATAAATACTATTCATTAAGTGCATAGAGTGAGGTGCATTTATGATTACCATCTGCCTTTTTTTAATATCATCCAGTTGGATTTAAATAATCTATTATAAGCTATCGCATTCTGGGGAATATTAGGGTTTATGTCATCCAAATTTGGTCCTACTTGGTTATCCGATGACATTCCGTCTTGCCAACAAATTGAGAACTTGCTTCTTTATATATGCAGAGTATTTTCCCACCTTTTTTCACTTCAGGTGATTTGGCTGCTATTTATCCATACTAGCACTTCTTGAGCCAAAATAATCTGTTTTGACGACTTGGTTTTTAACTATCTGGTTCTAATATTTCAACCATAAACTGATAGATTAATCCATAACTTTGATTCTTTTAGACTGTGAAAATTTAACTGAGCATTAAAATTACAGGCATGGAGAAGGAAGGCTATTTGAAAGCACGCTAGGAGTAGGCAAATTATCATTCTTGCTGCATTGCGTTTCACATCATTCTTCGCTGGATTGAATGAATAAAGAGAATTAATGTGTATGGAGTAATAGATATAATAGTTTGGTGATAAGCATAATGATCGCTAATCTACTTTGGAGGTGCATCCTTAATAGCAAATCAATTCCCACAGTTAACCAAATTATTCATATTAATACATTTAAACTCTGTCTTTTTGCTGCTAGAGGCCACCCATTTCACTATATAAAGCACATCTCAGTTGCTTATTGTCTCCTCTCATATTACTGATCACTTCACTAACCATAATTATATGCATACTTCTCTAAATAAAAAATGGTCATTATCATATCAGACGAAATTTTAGCTATTTACGTACCAATAATAGTGTACTGGTTATACTCATTTGTTTATATGTTGCTCGGTCATCTTGATAGGTACAGACTTCATTCAAGAGAAGAAGAAGATACTAAAAATTTAGTGTCGAAAAAGAACGTCGCAGGCACTGTTCTTCTCCAACAATTTGTTCAGTCTATTGTTGCTTTTATTGTTTTCAAGGTATGCGACCGTATTACAAGATTCTTTATATTTTCTTTTCAGCAGTCATTGCAATATTAGTTCAAAAAAGATAAAAATCTACTATTGATCAATTCTAAGATAAGAAGCCATATAATCTCTTTTAGAAGTTAGTTAGTACATAATCATTTGCATATTTCTTTATTGATACAAAGTCATTTGAGTTTGGAGCCATACTAGGCTTTATATATTTTAATCTTTAAAACATATCTGTTAGTATAGTTTAAACTCTAAACAATTAAAGATATTTCAATGAATAAAGATGATGTATGTAGCGATAAACATGTATCTAACGAAATATGGCGGGCAAGTGCAGCAGTTAAACATACAGCTTTGAATTTTCTTTTATAGCTCATTGCAGAAGCAATTGCAATACAGGTGTCTTTTAGTATTAGTAAAGAATCAGTACACTAATCTCTGGATATGAGATTCTCCTTAACACATACTCATTAGCATATATTTGAAACAGGTTAGCAGCAAGAATAGCACAACGGTGGTAAAACAAGACTCAATGATATCAATCGTAGCACAATTTATAATCGCTATGTTTGTTATGGACACATGGCAATACATGTTGCACCGATACATGCACACTAACAAGTTCCTATATCTGCGTATCCACTCATGGCACCACCGCCTCGTTGTGCCATACTCCTTTGGAAGCCAGTACAACCACCCAGCTGAAGGATTCCTACTTGACACCATCGGCGGGGCACTAGCATTTCTTATTTCTGGAATGACGCCCCGAACTTCTATTTACTTCTTCTCGTTTGCAGTCATGAAGGGTATTGACGACCACTGCGGCCTGTGGCTGTCTGGAAATATTTTCCGCTTATTTTTTTCTAATAACTCTGCATATCATGACATCCACCATCAAGCTGGTGGTAACAAGTATAATTTCTCACAGCCTTTTTTTGTGGTGTGGGATAGAGTTCTTGGGACGTATTTGGATTACAGGGTGGAAATGAAAATTGGAGGTGGTTTGGAAGTAAGGGGTGTGCGTATTAAAAAAGATAAGTAGGGTTTGTATTTTGATTGATTGTTTCATGCAAGTGATGTATAGTATAGCCACCATGATACTTGTATTTAAGCTACTACATTACAAAAGTAAAATGTTTTTCGTTTCTCAAGCGAATCAATAATTTCTTAAATAAACTCAGAAATGGCAAGTAAATTCATCAAAACTGCAGAACTACGTGCCCATGATTTGCACTAGTACAACGTAATTCTTATTTGATTCCAACTGTATTTGTATGCCAAACCAGAACCACGGTCCTTCGCTAATCTTTCATTTTCATCATGTCGTTTTCAAATTAATGTTGTCTAAATGTGCTAATATGAAAGAATTTAAAGCCAACTGTTTGCGTCTGCAAGGGTCATATAAATTAGGTAAACTGTTTGTACCATGACCAGTAGAACTAAAACATGGGTTTATAAAATCCATTTATCATTCATTTTCAAGATACTAAACTACTAAGCAAATAAAAGTCGGCTCAGCTATGCTCAGTGCAGGCCCGACTCGTATAGTTGCCCTAGCCAAAAACAATGGACAAGCAACAAAAATGCTTAGATAACATACAAGAGGCTTGAACTCTAGTTACTTAAGAGGGAAATCAAAGCTGCAACCACTTCACTAATAAGTCAATTTATAATTATATATAAAAATTTATTACAATGAATAATTTGTAAATTAAATCAACACCTCCCTTCGGCGCCTCTAGACGAATGTCTTGCTCGTCTTACCCTAGGGTTGTCTCTGGCTATGCTCCGTGCAAATTTCTTTGGAATTTAGCCAGGAAGACAAAAGCATTTATGCAGAAAAGGTGACCAACAGCATGGCAATATTCTTTCCCGTCTGGTCGCGTTTCATATTTCAATCAACAAAATTTTCACATCTCATGATTCATGAGATGCACCTTTTATCCAAAAATGCTTAAAAAATAAGAATTGTCTTCCCTAATTTATACAATATTTTAGCTTCTTCCATAATGTTTTCTTGTATATTTGACTACATAAAACAAGATAGATGAATAACAATATAATAATAATAAATCAATTTTTATTATTTAATATTTTAATGTGAAATATCGTAAACAAAAAGAACTCATACTAGTGAACGACAACGACATATTACCAACTTCTACCAACCATTTACCAGTAGGGGTGAGCATTATTTAGTTAAACCGAACAACCAACCAAACCAATTGAATTTGGTCGGTTTGGTTTGGATTTGAAATTAGAACGGTTTGTAATCGGTTTGGAAAAATATTTAGTTTGGTTATCGGTTTAACCAAATTAACCGAAAATTTATTATATTTTTAAAATTATCGATATTATAGTAAATATTTTAGGTTAATTTAGTTATCTAAATTAATTTTAATCATCACATATGTAACTTAATTACTTCTGAGAAGCATGAAAATCATAAATAATAATACTTTAATCATATATTTATAATTTATTTCCAATTGTAGTTAATATTACGAGCATAAAGTCTAAAATAGTTTAAGTTCGGTTAAATCGGATAACCAACCGAACCAACCAATCTTAATTTGGTCGGTTTGGTTTGGTTTTCATTTTTATCGGTTTTTGTTTCGTTTGACACTTTTCATCATCGGATAAACCAAACCAACCAAATGCTCACACCTATTTACCAGTGTTGGTTTTCAATTATTTTGGTTGGTAATAATATGATTCTTTTATTACCATATAAATCAATACAGTAATGGTTTCGAATACAAAGTTTTGGTATCGACCGAATCAATCTGTCCTTGTGTCCATCCATACCCGATGAAGGAGAAAATGCGGTTGTGGAGTCTGATGGATCCGCTAATGAAGTTAGTTTGTATTGGGTTCAGGCCTGTAAAATTGAAGTCCAAACTGATGAAGCTAGACCTGTTGCCAGAAAATGACCAATGAGAGTATGTCTTATATTAACATAACGACAACTTTGTGTTCTATGAAATTCTTTTTTTATCCAGACCAATGGAGTTGGATGGTCCCCTACCACTTTATTGATATACCAGAAACGATGACAAGAGAAACAAAGGGAGAGAAAAGCCAAAAAAGAAAAAACAGAGGCACTAGGCATATCAGAAACCTATAAATAATATAAAATCAAAAAGGACAGCGCACTAAACAACACAAACACAAGAGGCACAACAATCACCCAAAATACTCATGAATGCCAGGATCAAAGTAAAATTAATCGTCCTCAAATCTTTTCTAATTTCATGATGGATGTGACTATGCAGTTGTGCTTCAGGTTGCACTCTTTCTTAATTATACATACATATATATACATATATATATACATATATATATATATATACATATATATAACATTTTCAACTACTAATCGCGACTCCACTGCAATGGCGCATATGCCTTCGTCCACGTATATATATATAACATTTTCAACTACTAATCGAGACTCCACTACAATGGCGCAGATGCCTTTGTCCACGTTTGGTTACTACCTTCATCTCTACATCAGCACTAAAATGCCTTTGGGTATGAATAGAAATGAAAATAGTACGGAGAACCAACGTATCCCTGTGTTGTTCATCTGAATTGGGTCAATTGATGGTAAAGTCGGGTCATTCGGTTGTAATGCGAGGGTCGTGATAGTACAGTGGTCCAAAAGGAAGTAAAGAATCGCAAGGTCCAAGAGGTATTGGTTTGGTTCAAAGAGATGTGGAAAAGGAAATGGAGAGGCCGACTCTGTTTACTTAGCAATTCTCTAAAGTTGCTAGGTAGAGCTAAGTATGGGATCGGTACCTATCTGTCAAAAGGGATCTGTATCGATCCCTTACCTTTACGCATGTATAAAAATGGAAGAAAAGGGAGAAAGAGATCGGCATGTCTACTTGAACCTACATGCTTGTGTTTATATGTGTTAACGTGCAAATATACAATCGATAGTGCGATAAAAAATCAAGTATTAAACATGCACTTACCAATGTAAAACTTATCATCCGATTCCCGAGTGTATGTTTGACACTCGAGCACAATCGAATTCTGAACATTAGCATGTATAACCATAAACATATATTCCATTTCCATGTACTATTTACAAATAAAGTCTAGCGTATCGTGCAAAATCATGTATGAGCGTGTGAATGTACACGTAACTCAAATTGGTAATGACTTGTTTGCACTTAGATGTAAGAAGGAGTCGACGACTAATTTCTCGAATTGACAGAAATTAGGTGTTCACCTGAAAATTTAAACAAGATCCAGTCTAGATAGTCAAACTCAAGCAGATAGATTTGACCTTTGACAAAGCTAGAATTTCATGCATGTACCATTAGAACTCGATCGAGCACCACTACTATTCAAAAACAACATAATCCTTGGTTCACACTACACAAAGGAAGGATCATGACCATTCTCTGAGCGTAACATGTAGTCCATTCCTACCACTAGGACTAATTTCAATTCAAAATGTTCATGCAAGACATACTTTAGGGTAAGTGTTACCTGGCCTTGTGGTCCGACTATCAGAAGATATTTAGATTGATACAACTTGACAATCATCAAGACAAATGGCTAAAAAAACATCACCCAAAGGCACGAATATCAAGTCCGGATAGTGCCATACAACGACGATCAACTTTAGCTCACTAAAACAGTGTCCTAGACTCTTCCGGTAAGAGATCAACAATACCAATATTGAGGGATCGACGTAATTCTGAGATGAACCAATAGAATAAAACTTCAACAATTAAATGACTATAACTCACAAACCAGAAGTCCAAACAAGATGAAACTTCACAAAGCAGTTCAACTGTAATAGCCCGCATTTTACATATTGGAGGATCATAAAATATTTTTATTTTATTCCCTGAGGGTTGGATCATTCTCTTATTTCAATATGTTGTTTATGGGGATGTGAGACATATCCATAATTTTTACCAATTTTGTTTAAGACTATTTTTCCCCTGTCAGGCTTGTACAGGGTATAACTTTTGACTCATGTCGAATCAGGTGTTGAGACTTGTGCCATTGGAAAGAAAATGATGTTTTCCTTTCCGTAGAGTGGTCACATTAAATATTTGGTTTAGCGGTTTGGGAGGAATCGTTGTTTTAAGGTTTAATAGTTGGTTGTTCAGGTTTGGTAAGTCATAATGGGTTGATTTGGAGAGGCCCATTAGTGGGCTGGTGGGAGGCTATAAATAGAGAGTAGAAGGCACGGAGAATAGTTTACTTTCTCCATTTTCTCATTTGAAAGAGTGAAATCTCCTCCATCTCTCCATTCCTTTCACCTTTCCACCATTAAAGCTTAGGGAATTTGAAGATCTACATCATTTTGGGCTAGATCTACTCAAATCAAAGAGGGATTTCATCAAATTGAAGAGTTTGGATTAAATTTTTCGCTGTTCGGAATCATATTTCAATCATTTTGGTTTTTTTTGGAGAATTGGTGAGTGATATGCATCTCTCACATGGATTCAATCAAGTATATGAGTGTTTTATCTTGTTTTTCATCAAATTTTAGTGTTTTCTCTTAGATCTACATCATGGTAAATCCATTTTCATATGAATCACCATAGGATCTAATTTGGTAACTTAAAACCAATAATTTCTAGGTAATTTCATATGTTTATGCAAGTTAGATCCATAATTTAGTCCATATGTTCATTTATCATGATTTTGGTGAAATTTGCATAATTTGGCGAAAATCATCATATTCATGTCGTTAGCGATTTCATAACATGCTTATGATTGTGTTGGATGTATTGAATGAGTCGGTTTCGTCGAAGTTGTCATTTGGCAAAGTTTTTGTCAAATTTCAGGTTGGAAGCAAGTAGGATCGGATCTGGAGTATTTGGGCCGGTCAGTCGGAAGTGGATCGGTCGGTCATGGTCTGCTCGGTTGGTCGAAGATCGTGTCTTAGGGAACAAGCCAGGGGTGGTCGGTCAAGGTGGACAAAGCATGGGTCGATTGGTCAGCAAGGGTGGTCGTTCATCTTCTGGTCGGTCGGTCGATCTCATATTTTGAGGGAGGTCGGTCGGTCGGTCAACAAAGGTGGTCGAGCTTAGGTGGTCGGTCATCTTCTAGTCGGTCGATCGTACATGCTGAGGTCAGTCGGTCGGTCAACAGAATTGGTCGAGCTAGAGTGGTCGATCATTTTCTGGTCGGTCGGTCGTGCATGTTGGGAACGGGTCGGCCTGAAGCACAGGTCAGTCATGATGTTGAAGTGACTGGGTTGGTCGAGCACCTTAGAAGGTCGGGTTGGTCATGATATTGGACATAGGGCCATTTCTGAAAAATTATACTTTCGGGTACGACCCAGATTTGAATAAAAAAGGCTTTTAAAAAAAAATTAGGACAGAAGTGCCCGAACCCGTGCCACGGCGTAGTGATGTCGTGACTTCGAAGTGAATTCAAGTAGGAAAGTTCGAAGTGTTGAAATGTGTTCGTTGATCGGTATAGAACAACGGATGTGGTGAGAACTCAAAGGTCGTGAGTTGGTGGATAATAGTTAGTCGAGAAGGTTGCTTGAGCTAAGAAAAGTCATCAGGTTGGATGACTAGAGATGTGAAGTGTGACGGCCGGGAATTTCGCTCGATCTGAATCTGTCATTAAACCGATCTAGACCGTTCGAAACCCCTGATCGTTGAGAACATGACAAAATAGAACGCAGACGGAAGAACATTTCATTGTATATTACAACAATTTCATCAGATACAAGAATATACAGAGTATAAATGAATAAATTACATTCGATAAATATCAGAGATTACAATAAATTACATAGCAGCGGAAAATAATACAAAGCACAACTGAAGGTGATATACGGATACAGAGCTTTCCAGATATCATTCCAGCTGTAAACCAGGATCCTGTGAATATAAATCTGCAAAACCAAAACTACTAGTTGCCCGTGCGGAAAATAGGGGCACCCAGAGTTTAGGTTAAAACAATAAACTCCAGGTCAGTCATGTGACTGGTGTGAGAACTAAAACAGTTATTTAAAACTTTACTTTAAAAGAGAGTAATTCAAGGGACCACGCCGTATAACACGGAACGGGTTTCCTCCCAAGGATACTAGTGCATAGAATAAACAGCGCAATGCTTTTTCGAAAAATGAAGCTATTATAAGACCCAGGTCCCATCACACAATGCAACGCAAGCCGGAGGATAGGGTTTTACCTTATAACAGCCAAACATGCTTGATACGTTTAAAACAAATCATTTGATACTATAATAAGTGTATAGTGTCAAAACAATTTCAATCATAAATATAAATCATAGACGGCATAAGTGCCCCATCCCACTATGTCGCCATACTAGGCTCTACAAATAAAGCCGAAATACACGTATTGGAAATTGGATTCCGTCATGAGTCGAGGCAAGGGGCAAGCTCCTCTCCGCGTTCGAGACACTCTAGCAACTGTCCCAGGGCTACGCACTCTGGGCAACCCTTGGATGCTTTAGGGCCGGTCCTCACTTACGTTAGAGGATTAATTATGCCTGAACACACGTTTCCCGGTCCTTACAGACCTAAAATCGAGGCGCCTCATCCAACAACCACATAGGTGAAAAGTATAAAATGTCAGGGCTGGTAAGTCACTGACACCACCAAAGCTAGAAAGAAACGTCGTGCTCTCCCTGCAGTCCGTATCCCGTTTTTGACTCATACCGAGGTGTGAGGCTCGCGAATTCACGTTATACACAAAGCTGCCACAAAGGCCGTGCTTTGATCATCAACCACAAGACTTTGCTTTTCAACAGAAGCCTTGATCTATGCATCTTAGCGTGCCACACAGGCAATTCATGCCATGCGATTGATATCTATCGATATACAACCTCTGAGCTCGTACGTCTCAGAGAAGGGCATTAAGCAAAAGAATAAATTCTCCGCCGCCAAACAGATGTATATTTAATAGAAATCAATCAACACAGAATAAAATCCAATGTCAGACACATAATCCATTTACAAGTCCGTTCTGGGTCTGAACGAAACCGGAGGCACTTTCCTCGCATATCCATCCATCTCCAAGTACGTCTGGACGACCACCAACTATTTCCATCCTCTTGGGTGTACAGCCCAATCAGGATCGTCAGTAATTACCCAAACGATGTGAAGACTTCCGGTCTTCGACCACCGTCTTCATCTTCGACTTATCGTCGAATCGGTTATTCAGAATGGGTATAAACCCGGCCTTTCCGAACAACCCGCGTATATTAAAACAAATGTTACATAAACACAACATACGTCTCATTCCAATTCATTAGGGAAAAGTTCCCATTAATTTTATCCAGGATAAATTCTTTAAAATTTATCCTTTAATCTTCCTTTGGATGACATTTCAAACCAAATTATGGTTTTCCAAACTAGTCGAGATTAGCGAACCACAACGAAGTAATTATTTATTTTATTTCCCAATCCCAACCTATTCATCCCATGAAGCAAAACTGGTAATACTCCATATCTAACACCACGGTGTTATCGGTAAAATTAATTACCATTTCACGTTCAAATCTAATTAAAGATTTAACTATCGCTTTGGAGCAAAACTGGCGATACTCCATTCTCGCTCATTACTAAATTTGATAATTTAGATTACAAATTTACATTTCCATCTAATTGCGGATTCGTTAAAACTCCTTTTATTGGGTTAAAGAACTAGGTGTTATTTAAAACACAGTTCACGACAAACCCAAATCACATTCTATTTATCATCGGGTTAAAGAACTAGTGTTGTTTAAAACACAGTTCACGATAAACCCACAAATCAATTCTAGTTCAATACAAATCGAATATATTAGGAATTCCGATTATTTAAAACCCCTTTTTAAAACTAATTTATTTATTTAAAAATAAAAATCGGGTTTTAAATTGAGTTCAATCTAGTTCATTTCGATAAAAATCCATTTTTATCTTTTCAAATATGGAGTTTTTCACCCCAATTTTTCTCAAATCATTTCTTTTGATTTTACACAAATTATTACTATTTTTAATAATTTTATCAAGGCCCGTACAGTCGATTTCCAACAATGGCCATCGAACTGCACTTACAGCGACCTTTTTTCAAATTTGATTTGGACGTAACTCCAAATCCAACCGTTAGATTTCAAATTTCTAATATTCGTTAGAAAGTTCTTTTCGATACGAACCCAACGGTTCCGGTTTTAGGAGAATCCGACGGTCGGATCTCCCGTAACGTCCGTTTGAAATAAATGGTCGAAATTCACGAACTGCCGCGGCGCGGCGCGTTCTATTCAGGCCATTATATAATATATATAATATATATAATATATATTTCGTCGATTTCTATTTAAAACGAATTTTATAAATCGTTTTAATTTCGTTTTCAAAACAATTTCAACTTCCATTTCAATTTCAAATCAAAATTGAATTTTTTTTCCTTATAAATTCGTTTTAAAATTCATTTCTATTCAATTCAAATTTCAATTCAATTTGAATTCATCTCACTTCGTTTTAAATTCAATTCGAATTCGTTTTCAATTCGATTCAATTCAAAGTGGTTTTCTATTCGATTCAATTCAAATTGGTTTTCTATTTGATTCAATTCAAATTGGTTTTCTATTTGATTCAAATTCGTTATTTATTCAATTGAAATCAAATTCGTTTTCTATTCAAATCAAATTCGTTATATATGCAATTGAAATCAAATTCGTTATATATTCAATTCATTTCGAAATCGTTTTCTATTCAATTCATTTCGAAATCGTTTTATATTCAATTCATTTCGAAATCGCTTTATATTCAATTCATTTCGAAATCGCTTTATATTCAATTCATAATGAATAAAATCGATATAAATATCGTTCACGTCAAAATGGCGTCAATCTAACCAACACGGCTTCATATATTTCTACTTCTAAATATTATATTTCAAATATTTCTTTTTCAAATATTTCTATTCAAATATTTCTATTTCAAATATTTCTATTTCAAAATATATCGTTCAACACATGACTAATCTCAACGAATGAGTACTGTCAACACATGAACCTTTATTTTATATTGATAAAGATGTAAATTTTATTATAAAAAATATTTCGTTCAACACATGACTAATCTCAACGGATGAGTGCAGTCAACACATGAACATTTATTTTATATTGATAAAGATGTAAATTTTATTATAAAAATATTTCGTTCAACACATGACTAATCTCAACGGATGAGTACAGTCAACACATGAACTTTTATTTTATATTGTTCTTTGTCTTCTAAATTGGAATGAGGCCCAATCAATTACCATATAGCGTTAACTATATGGATTTCCATACAACACATGTATATAATAGCATTGAAAAATAATCAACCATCAACCAAAGTGCACTACACTGTATAAGCATCAAATATAGATGTCTAACGCTTATAACAGCCTGTCAATCAATCGATCGACATATTTAATCAATCAGGATGAGTGAACTTCAAATTTCATCCCAACACCCGTGTGGGGTTTCAAACAATCAAACGCATATTTTATTCGTGCAGTTGGGCGATGTGTAAAATTTATCGACCCAATCAATGTCCTTCAAATAGGTGTACATAAACAAACCGTCCGGGTTGTAAATGAATATTTATTTATTCACATTCACTATATTCATATTCACGTTAAAAATTATATTTTTAACGATAAAACATTTTATTTTAACATATGAATTTCTATTCAGTTCATTTATTAAATAAAATGCTATCTTTATTTTTCTAACTTATTTTAGAAAATTTCGGCGGCATAACGGCACGATACTAGAAACAGGACAAGGCCTAGCCTTATCCCCGGTCTAGTGAAGGCCCACGCCATTCACACATCAATCAAAATCACCAAACAACCAAATTCAAATCAAATCATCTAACTAATCTATGCAACCAAACAAACAAGTCCATGGTCTGTGGACGATTGTGTCGGGTGCTACTAAGCACCGTCTGCATCCTAGTATATATATATAACTAGAAAAAGAAATTGAAGAGTGAGAAATTCTCACAAATAGCTATCCTAGCTCCACGGCACTTCATTGATAGAAATCTTCATCGCTATCGCATCTTCGTCATCTTCGTTGCCCGTAGCCACTACATATATAAAAATCACACATTTTTATATTTGCTGATGTCTTTAAAATAAAAATCATATTTTTATAATCGCTTCCTACATTTAAAAATCGAATTTTTACTTTGTTATTCAATATATAAAAATCGAATTTTTGTTACTATGTTATATAGATAAAAATTATATTTTTATCACGCTATTTTCCATATAAAGATTTCGCCTTTTCTAAAATAAAGATTTCGCCTTTTCTAAAATAAAGATTTCGCCTTTTCTAAAATAAAGATTTCGCCTTTATAAAAACATAGACTTCGCCTTTTCAAATTTAAAGATTTCATCTTTGTAAAAATCTCATTTTTATTTTTCTACACATATAAAGATGATATTTTTAATATTCCTATCATGTAAAAATTATATTTTTAACTCTCTACCTAACCAAAAATCATATTTTTACATCTTCTATATAGTAAAGATTATATTTTTAATACTTTAAAAATATAAAAATCATATTTTTATTACTAAAAAAAATATATAAAAATCATATTAACATCTGATTTTAAACAACAAGGTTGTATCACTAAATTAACTACACAAAAAGGAAATAAAATAGTGATAACACTTACTGTTGATAAAAGAAGAGGGAAGAGGGAAGCTGCTTCGTTCGCTGGAGGTGGTGGGAGGACCAATAGCGGCGCGACCTGCGTCAGGAGGGGGTCGTGGGGCCCCAGCGCGGTGGGGGGAGGAGCTCCGGCCACCTGGCTTCGACAGTGGGGAGGTGCGACATCTGTTAGGGTTGGATTTGGGGGAGGGCTCGCGCGGCGCGTTTGAGGAGAGAAGAGGAGAGAGAACGGGAAGGAGGAGGCGGGGTGAGGGGGGTTGGTGGCGGACGCGACGAAGGAGGGTGGAGCGGGCGCGGTCTCAGGTCGCCATTTTTTTCTAACCCGATTTTTGAAATCCGACGGTGGAGGAAGGAGAATAGAAAGGAAGGGGGTTTTAATGATAATTTATATATTATTTTTATTTAATTTATTTTATAAAGCAACTTTTTATTTCAAATTCAAAATCGAACCCACTGACTATCATCCATAGTGTTTTACCCCCATTCTGAACACAATGGGACATGTTTCGTAGGTTGATTCGATCGTTTGAATCAGTTTCCGTGGAATTTACATTTAAATCACTATATTGAATTTTAAACGTACATTTCAAATTACCGGGGTCACATACTGTCTCTAAAAATTCCAGAAAAATATTTTCTAGCTTTGTATTGACGATATGGTCCTAACAAAACTAGTTTCGTCGAATTCTGAAACCGTTTGAAAAATGGCCATTTTCCAGTCGATTAAAATCAACTGAAACTGGTCAAACGCGTTTTCCTTTGCCACGCTCACATATTGATTCTAAAAATTATGAAATTTGAAACCTAGCAATAATTTGACACTGCGGATCCAACAAATGTGGTTTCGTCGAAATCCGAGGTCATTTGCAAAATGTCTATTTTTAAGGGCCTGAATTCCATAGCGACTATTCAGAATTTTCAACTGTGCATATCTTTTGATTCCCGCTATGAAATCTTGATTTTTCGGATTCGTTGGAAAGATATTATCAATTAGATCCTATTGTTTTTGGTTTCACTAAAATCCGGATTGTTTTGCACCCGGTACATTCAATTGAAGTTTGAAATCGAATTATCGAACTACCGCGCCATTTTCAATTCTATTATAATTATATATAAATTTTTATATTCTAACGACGGCGTATATAATATATACGTTCGAATTATATTCAAAATAAATTTCTCGTCGATATTATTTAAAATAATTCATTTTAAATAATCAAAATTCGCCAAAATTGCCAAAATAAAAATTTTAAACTGGCCCAGATTTTCGGGTTGTTACAATCTCCCCCACTTATAACTTTTCGTCCCCGAAAAGGAACAAAGTCGAAAGTGGTTTGATTAATCAACTCTACGTTCGATCTGGCTTTCATTCTCCAACCTTTTAGTTTCGGAGAATTTTCAAATTCTTCAAAAATTTGGCTAACACCCTAAATTTTCGAAAAATTTTCGCCATAACCTCCCCTGCACCGGGAGCATCGGGGAATTTCAAATAGCTTCCCCGGTCCTTCAGATCTCAAAAAGAAAAAGAAAAAGCCAAGCGGCTAGCCAATAGGCTCATAAAATCATCATCACCCAAACAAAACAGTAAATTATGTAGTAAACATGTACCTATTTGTCGGGCAAACAAATTTTATTCTCTGCTCTAGCCTCCTTGCTATGACCTGTTCAATGTAAGTATATGTATATGCAAGCAAATGCAACCAATTTTCAATATAATTCAATATTTGATTCAATTAGGCTAAATGGTTCAAAATTATCAAACAAATGAACAAACAACACAAACATCAATCAATTAGTGAATTAGAGTTTCAAATTCATAAATTTGATACATATACAGAAAATCATGTTTTTGATGCCAATTCACAACAATGTGTTATAACTATATTAGTTTTGGTTCTCACACCAGTCTAATGGAAATATATAGAAAACACACCTTCGTCACTCGAATATGAATACTAATGACGACTAGTCAATCATCAGAATCATCTTCGGGCCACTAGAGTATGATTCTATATCTATCCAGTATATTAAAACTTCGAATATACGTTCATGACGCGTATATGCAAAATCTTTATATACTCGATTGTCCATATTCAAAATAAATAAATAATCAAATACGTATAAAATGGTTTAAATTTTCAAAACAAAATTGTTTTCATTTGAAAAATATACTCTTCACACTCGTTCTAGGATACTACTGATCCTATCTCTAACGAGTCATTCTAATTGGATATTACTAATCCAATATCTGATGAATTCTTTCGTATGGTTCTAATGTGTCTTGTTCTCGAGCCCTGTAAACCAAAGCTCTGATACCAAATGTGACGGCCGGGAATTTCGCTCGATCTGAATCAGTCGTTAAACCGATCTAGACCGTTCGAAACCCCTGATCGTTGAGAACAGGACAAAATAGAACGCAGACGGAAGAACATTTCATTGTATATTACAACAATTTCATCAGATACAAGAATATACAGAGTATAAATGAATAAATTACATTCGATAAATATCAGAGATTACAATAAATTACATAGCAGCAGAAAATAATACAAAGCACAACTGAAGGTGATATACGGATACAGAGCTTTCCGGATATCATTCCAGCTGTAAACCAGGATCCTGTGAATATAAATCTGCAAAACCAAAACTACTAGCTGCCCGTGCGGAAAATAGGGACACCCAGAGTTTAGGTTAAAACAATAAACTCCAGGTCAGTCATGTGACTGGTGTGAGAACTAAAACAGTTATTTAAAACTTTACTTTAAAAGAGAGTAATTCAAGGGACCACGCCGTATAACACGGAACGGGTTTCCTCCCAAGGATACTAGTGCATAGAATAAACAGCGCAATGCTTTTTCGAAAAATGAAGCTATTATAAGACCCAGGTCCCATCACACAATGCAACGCAAGCCGGAGGATAGGGTTTTACCTTATAACAGCCAAACATGCTTGATACGTTTAAAACAAATCATTTGATACTATAATAAGTGTATAGTGTCAAAACAATTTCAATCATAAATATAAATCATAGACGGCATAAGTGCCCCATCCCACTATGTCGCCATACTAGGCTCTACAAATAAAGCCGAAATACACGTATTGGAAATTGGATTCCGTCATGAGTCGAGGCAAGGGGCAAGCTCCTCTCCGCGTTCGAGACACTCTAGCAACTGTCCCAGGGCTACGCACTCTGGGCAACCCTTGGATGCTTTAGGGCCGGTCCTCACTTACGTTAGAGGATTAATTATGCCTGAACACACGTTTCCCGGTCCTTACAGACCTAAAATCGAGGTGCCTCATCCAACAACCACATAGGTGAAAAGTATAAAATGTCAGGGCTGGTAAGTCACTGACACCACCAAAGCTAGAAAGAAACGTCGTGCTCTCCCTGCAGTCCGTATCCCGTTTTTGACTCATACCGAGGTGTGAGGCTCGCGAATTCACGTTATACACAAAGCTGCCACAAAGGCCGTGCTTTGATCATCAACCACAAGACTTTGCTTTTCAACAGAAGCCTTGATCTATGCATCTTAGCGTGCCACACAGGCAATTCATGCCATGCGATTGATATCTATCGATATACAACCTCTGAGCTCGTACGTCTCAGAGAAGGGCATTAAGCAAAAGAATAAATTCTCCGCCGCCAAACAGATGTATATTTAATAGAAATCAATCAACACAGAATAAAATCCAATGTCAGACACACAATCCATTTACAAGTCCGTTCTGGGTCTGAACGAAACCGGAGGCACTTTCCTCGCATATCCATCCATCTCCAAGTACGTCTGGACGACCACCAACTATTTCCATCCTCTTGGGTGTACAGCCCAATCAGGATCGTCAGTAATTACCCAAACGATGTGAAGACTTCCGGTCTTCGACCACCGTCTTCATCTTCGACTTATCGTCGAATCGGTTATTCAGAATGGGTATAAACCCGGCCTTTCCGAACAACCCGCGTATATTAAAACAAATGTTACATAAACACAACATACGTCTCATTCCAATTCATTAGGGAAAAGTTCCCATTAATTTTATCCAGGATAAATTCTTTAAAATTTATCCTTTAATCTTCCTTTGGATGACATTTCAAACCAAATTATGGTTTTCCAAACTAGTCGAGATTAGCGAACCACAACGAAGTAATTATTTATTTTATTTCCCAATCCCAACCTATTCATCCCATGAAGCAAAACTGGTAATACTCCATATCTAACACCACGGTGTTATCGGTAAAATTAATTACCATTTCACGTTCAAATCTAATTAAAGATTTAACTATCGCTTTGGAGCAAAACTGGCGATACTCCATTCTCGCTCATTACTAAATTTGATAATTTAGATTACAAATTTACATTTCCATCTAATTGCGGATTCGTTAAAACTCCTTTTATTGGGTTAAAGAACTAGGTGTTATTTAAAACACAGTTCACGACAAACCCAAATCACATTCTATTTATCATCGGGTTAAAGAACTAGTGTTGTTTAAAACACAGTTCACGATAAACCCACAAATCAATTCTAGTTCAATACAAATCGAATATATTAGGAATTCCGATTATTTAAAACCCCTTTTTAAAACTAATTTATTTATTTAAAAATAAAAATCGGGTTTTAAATTGAGTTCAATCTAGTTCATTTCGATAAAAATCCATTTTTATCTTTTCAAATATGGAGTTTTTCACCCCAATTTTTCTCAAATCATTTCTTTTGATTTTACACAAATTATTACTATTTTTAATAATTTTATCAAGGCCTGTACAGTCGTTTTCCAACAATGGCCATCGAACTACACTTACAGCGACCTTTTTTCAAATTTGATTTGGACGTAACTCCAAATCCAACCGTTAGATTTCAAATTTCTAATATTCGTTAGAAAGTTCTTTTCGATACGAACCCAACGGTTCTGGTTTTAGGAGAATCCGACGGTCGGATCTCCCGTAATGTCCGTTTGAAATAAATGGTCGAAATTCACGAACTGCCGCGGCGCGGCGCGTTCTATTCAGGCCATTATATTATATATATAATATATATTTCGTCGATTTCTATTTAAAACGAATTTTATAAATCGTTTTAATTTCGTTTTCAAAACAATTCAACTTCCATTTCAATTTCAAATCAAAATTGAATTTTTTTTCCTTATAAATTCGTTTTAAAATTCATTTCTATTCAATTCAAATTTCAATTCAATTTGAATTCATCTCACTTCGTTTTAAATTCAATTCGAATTCGTTTTCAATTTGATTCAATTCAAAGTGGTTTTCTATTCGATTCAATTCAAATTGGTTTTCTATTTGATTCAAATTCGTTATTTATTCAATTGAAATCAAATTCGTTTTCTATTCAAATCTAATTCGTTATATATGCAATTGAAATCAAATTCGTTATATATTCAATTCATTTCGAAATCGTTTTCTATTCAATTCATTTCGAAATCGTTTTATATTCAATTCATTTCGAAATCGCTTTATATTCAATTCATTTCGAAATCGCTTTATATTCAATTCATAATGAATAAAATCGATATAAATATCGTTCACGTCAAAATGGCGTCAATCTAACCAACACAGCTTCATATATTTCTACTTCTAAATATTATATTTCAAATATTTCTTTTTCAAATATTTCTATTCAAATATTTCTATTTCAAATATTTCTATTTCAAATATTTCTATTTCAAAATATATCGTTCAACACATGACTAATCTCAACGAATGAGTACTGTCAACACATGAACCTTTATTTTATATTGATAAAGATGTAAATTTTATTATAAAAAATATTTCGTTCAACACATGACTAATCTCAACGGATGAGTGCAGTCAACACATGAACCTTTATTTTATATTGATAAAGATGTAAATTTTATTATAAAAATATTTCGTTCAACACATGACTAATCTCAACGGATGAGTACAGTCAACACATGAACTTTTATTTTATATTGTTCTTTATCTTCTAAATTGGAATGAGGCCCAATCAATTACCATATAGCGTTAACTATATGGATTTCCATACAACACATGTATATAATAGCATTGAAAAATAATCAACCATCAACCAAAGTGCACTACACTGTATAAGCATCAAATATAGATGTCTAACGCTTATAACAGCCTGTCAATCAATCGATCGACATATTTAATCAATCAGGATGAGTGAACTTCAAATTTCATCCCAACACCCGTGTGGGGTTTCAAACAATCAAACGCATATTTTATTCGTGCAGTTGGGCGATGTGTAAAATTTATCGACCCAATCAATGTCCTTCAAATAGGTGTACATAAACAAACCGTCCGGGTTGTAAATGAATATTTATTTATTCACATTCACTATATTCATATTCACGTTAAAAATTATATTTTTAACGATAAAACATTTTATTTTAACATATGAATTTCTATTCAGTTCATTTATTAAATAAAATGCTATCTTTATTTTTCTAACTTATTTTAGAAAATTTCGGCGGCATAACGGCACGATACTAGAAACAGGACAAGGCCTAGCCTTATCCCCGGTCTAGTGAAGGCCCACGCCATTCACACATCAATCAAAATCACCAAACAACCAAATTCAAATCAAATCATCTAACTAATCTATGCAACCAAACAAACAAGTCCATGGTCTGTGGACGATTGTGTCGGGTGCTACTAAGCACCGTCTGCATCCTAGTATATATATATAACTAGAAAAAGAAATTGAAGAGTGAGAAATTCTCACAAATAGCTATCCTAGCTCCACGGCACTTCATTGATAGAAATCTTCATCGCTATCGCATCTTCGTCATCTTCGTTGCCCGTAGCCACTACATATATAAAAATCACACATTTTTATATTTGCTGATGTCTTTAAAATAAAAATCATATTTTTATAATCGCTTCCTACATTTAAAAATCGAATTTTTACTTTGTTATTCAATATATAAAAATCGAATTTTTGTTACTATGTTATATAGATAAAAATTATATTTTTATCACGCTATTTTCCATATAAAGATTTCGCCTTTTCTAAAATAAAGATTTCGCCTTTTCTAAAATAAAGATTTCGCCTTTATAAAAACATAGACTTCGCCTTTTCAAATTTAAAGATTTCATCTTTGTAAAAATCTCATTTTTATTTTTCTACACATATAAAGATGATATTTTTAATATTCCTATCATGTAAAAATTATATTTTTAACTCTCTACCTAACCAAAAATCATATTTTTACATCTTCTATATAGTAAAGATTATATTTTTAATACTTTAAAAATATAAAAATCATATTTTTATTACTAAAAAAAATATAAAAATCATATTAACATCTGATTTTAAACAACAAGGTTGTATCACTAAATTAACTACACAAAAAGGAAATAAAATAGTGATAACACTTACTGTTGATAAAAGAAGAGGGAAGAGGGAAGCTGCTTCGTTCGCTGGAGGTGGTGGGAGGACCAATAGCGGCGCGACCTGCGTCAGGAGGGGGTCGTGGGGCCCCAGCGCGGTGGGGGGAGGAGCTCCGGCCACCTGGCTTCGACAGTGGGGAGGTGCGACATCTGTTAGGGTTGGATTTGGGGGAGGGCTCGCGCGGCGCGTTTGAGGAGAGAAGAGGAGAGAGAACGGGAAGGAGGAGGCGGGGTGAGGGGGGGTTGGTGGCGGACGCGACGAAGGAGGGTGGAGCGGGCGCGGTCTCAGGTCGCCATTTTTTTCTAACCCGATTTTTGAAATCCGACGGTGGAGGAAGGAGAATAGAAAGGAAGGGGGTTTTAATGATAATTTATATATTATTTTTATTTAATTTATTTTATAAAGCAACTTTTTATTTCAAATTCAAAATCGAACCCACTGACTATCATCCATAGCGTTTCACCCCCATTCTGAACACAATGGGACATGTTTCGTAGGTTGATTCGATCGTTTGAATCAGTTTCCGTGGAATTTAAATTTAAATCACTATATTGAATTTTAAACGTACATTTCAAATTACCGGGGTCACATACTGTCTCTAAAAATTCCAGAAAAATATTTTCTAGCTTCGTATTGACGATATGGTCCTAACAAAACTAGTTTCGTCGAATTCTGAGACCGTTTGAAAAATGGCCATTTTCCAGTCGATTAAAATCAACTGAAACTGGTCAAACGCGTTTTCCTTTGCCACGCTCACATATTGATTCTAAAAATTATGAAATTTGAAACCTAGCAATAATTTGACACTGCGGATCCAACAAAAGTGGTTTCGTCGAAATCCGAGGTCATTTGCAAAATGTCTATTTTTAAGGGCCTGAATTCCATAGCGACTATTCAGAATTTTCAACTGGGCATATCTTTTGATTCCCGCTATGAAATCTTGATTTTTCGGATTCGTTGGAAAGATATTATCAATTAGATCCTATTGTTTTTGGTTTCACTAAAATCCGGATTGTTTTGCACCCGGTACATTCAATTGAAGTTTGAAATCGAATTATCGAACTACCGCGCCATTTTCAATTCTATTATAATTATATATAAATTTTTATATTCTAACGACGGCGTATATAATATATACGTTCGAATTATATTCAAAATAAATTTCTCGTCGATATTATTTAAAATAATTCATTTTAAATAATCAAAATTCGCCAAAATTGCCAAAATAAAAATTTTAAACTGGCCCAGATTTTCGGGTTGTTACATGAAGGCCGAGAGATTATCGTTGTCGTAAGTTCTAGCAGGCTCAAAGCAGGGGTACAATAGGGGCACCCAAAAGACTATAAGGTTGCAGGTCAAGTACCCTGGGTATCGTTGAAAGGCCTAGTTTTCTAGGTTGGACATACATACATATCGTTGAAAGGCGTATGGAGTTTATGCTAGAACTGGGGTTACCAATAGCCCTTGACAGATGGCAAGGTTGGCTGTCATACAATTGACGATGGTTTCGAAACAGGATTGGCGGTGATAGTCAGAGTCTATCATGGTTGCTTGGTTTGTACTGTCTCACGTAGATTGTCCAACGTCGAAGGAGATGTTCCTTGGATGCTTGTCTAATATTGGTTTAGGCCTCTAGGGCTTGTGTTTGGTGATGTCGAATCCGATTAGGATGGTTTACGTAAGGTATATAATCTGGATGCTATAAGTATTATCATTGACTATTCTATTGCCATGAATGGATTGTTATTCCTTTGGTTGAATGGATTGTAAAGGCTACCACTGTCTGATGTAGGGAAGATGGGGTTGAGTTCTTCTCTGGTGTTATGGGTAGATTAGTATGTTTATCTATCCATTCTCATATACTTTGTTGATGATGTTAGATAGTTGTTTTATCGCTCATTAATACTATTATCTAATTCAAGGTTTTATGTTTCCCTCTTATTACCTTTGACTGTTCATCTGGTTGTGGATGGGAAGACTAGGTGGTAGGTGACAGCTGATCAGAGAGAACGATGCTACTATGCGAAGGCGAGAAGGAGGCTGGTGTATTATCTTTACTACTGTCTAGTACCACTGTCATGTTTTCTTGAGTGTTGTAGTGAGGCTATTTGTACAGACATTTACTGATGTGATCCTAGGATGTTGTGGATATTTCCTTGATGATGTGAAAGTTTAAATTTTTGTGCAATTATCCTTTACTATTACTGCTTGTTGTATATGTTCTATTATATTTTATCGTTGCGCTGTGAGTTATACGACATGTATCATTTGTGTTATCATACCGTGATGATCGTCCATAGCTGCCTGGCACACCTTTCAATGCATTATTCCTCTTGTTTAGTGCAGGGGTTGTGGGCAGTCATTACATTTGGTATCAGAGCTCTGGTTAACGATTTTAGCTAAAGTTCTAAGATGTAATTATGTATGAGAGATGTATTTGTAGATTTCAGTTGAATGTATACTATATAGTGAATAGTATAGTAGCGTTTGTACTTCTTTAGCAGCTTTTCTTGCAAGTGGCTAATCATTCTAATTTGCAAAACTAGAATGAGTCGACGTCCTTCAAGACATATTGCTTGAGATGGGGCCGTGTCTAGATGGGGTAATGGCGGTACACCAGACTACACAGCGATGCTTGAGGCCATGATGGAAGTATTCATGCGAATGGTACCCACTCCAGTGGTAGCCACGGTAGATGTAGGAGTTCATGTTGCCTAAGGTTGTGGATTTTGCGAAGCTGTGCAGAGATTATACATCTCTAGGAGGAAAACCATTCAAAGGAAATGAGCCAGATGAAGAGGTTTAGAGGTGGATGGATTCTTATGTCCATATTTTTGGAGAGTTGGGTTTGGAAGATGCAACTAAGAGAAAGCTTGCATCAAGGCAGTTGCAAGGCAGGGCCATGGAGTAGTGGAATTCTATTACACTTGAGACTTCAGATGAGGAGATTTCATGGGAGCAATTCCAAGCTAAGTTTGAAGCAAAGTTTATCTCCACTGCTCAGAAGTCATCTTTGTTCAAGAAATTCGTAGATCTGAAACAGAATGGTCGTTCTGTGCTTGATTATGTTTCTAGTTTCGAGGCCTTATCGAGATATGCTCGTTCATATATTGATACACCTTATTAAAATAACGAGAAGTTTGTTATGGGGATGGATTCTTATATTGTATGGTCGTTGGTGGATCACCTTGATAATTCATTCGAGAAGATTGTGGAGAAAGTTGTTCGCCATGAGAGCTTGTTTCCAAAGGAAGCAAATGTTGTTGCTGCAACCAAGGAAGTTAAGATACCACATCAAGGTGGTAATAATAAGAAAAGGAAGCAACAACATCAGAAAGGAAAGGATAGCCAGAAGAAGCCTAAGTGTGAGGTGGTTAGCTTTAACTGCCAACAGAAGGGTCATTTTGCTAATGAGTGCAAGAATCCCAAAGCTAAGAAGAAGCGCTTCAAGTGCGGAAATCCTGAGCATGAGAAGAAGGATTGTCCAGAATCGGCTAAGGGAAAGCAGGTTGTGAAGGCATATGATTTCGAAGCTGTGCCATTTTCTTCAAAAGCTCCTACTGTAGAGAAGAAGGGAATGGGTGTTGTTGTTTAAGGTACTCTTTCAGTTAATGGTGTTTCAGTATGTGTGTTGTTCAATACTGAAGCATCACATTCTTTTATTTGCAATGAACTTGTGTGCCACTTGGGTTTGGAACCCAAAATTTGTGATAGACCATTGATCGTGACTAATCCAGTTAGGGGTTCGTCCAGTTTTTGCATGTTGTGTTGTGGTCTAATGTTGTCGAGTCATGGTTTCTCTTTTGTGTGTGATTGCTTTTTTCTTAACTTCGCTGGGTTTGGGGTCATCTTGGGCATGGATTGTCTCAAGAGATATGCGGTAAGGATGAATTGCGAGAAGCTAGAGGCGAGAGTCGGGGATGTGGAAGGGTGAAAGGTGTTGACTAGATGTAAACCAGAAGACGGGGTCTTCGTGAGCTATCTATATTCGCTTGGGATTCCACAAGAAGACTTGTCATCTATGTTGATCGCTAATAAGTATGAGGATGTCTTTGGCGAGGTCAAAGTTTCACCCCTGCATCGTGAGATTGAGTTAAGGATCGATTTGGTCGAGGGTTCTAGACCAATCGTTATGCCACTTAGACGGATGGCGCCTAAGGAATAGCGAGAGTTAGATGTGCAGGTTCGTGACCTTTTGGGAAAAGGATTCCTTCGGAGGAGTGTTTCCGCGTGGGGTGCACCAGTAGTGTTTGCAACCAAGGCTGATGGCTCATTAAGATTTTTTGTTGACCATCGTGAGCTGAACAAGGTGACCAAGAAGAACAAGTATTCATTGCCAAGGATTGATGACTTGTTCGATCAGCTTCATGAAATCAAAGTGTTTTCTCAGATGTATTTTGCAATGGGATTTCACCAGTTGAGGGTGGAAAAGGATAGTGTTCCAAAGACTGCTTTTAGGACACCATCCGGTTTCTTTGAATGGTTGGTGATGCCATTCGAGTTGACTATCGCGCCAGTATATTTTGTGGATCTTATGAATAGAGATTTCAAGGATCAGTTAAACAAGTTCGTGCTTGTGTTCGTGGATGATATTCTAGTTTACTTCTGGAATGGGGAAGGACACAAGATGCACTTGAGAGTTGTGTTGGAAATCTTGCGAAAGCATCAGCTGAGAGCCAAGTTTTTGAAGTTTCACTTCTGGAAGAAGGAAGTGAGGTTCTTAGGCTATGTTGTTTCTGGAAATGTGATAGCGGTTGACCCCACTAAAGCGGCAGCAATCCAGGACTGGGGTACACCTAAGAATGCGATAGATGTAAGAAGTTTCCTTGGGTTGGTAGGATATTACCGACGGTTTATTAAGGATTTCTCCAAGATAGTTGCACCGTTGACAGGATTGACAAAGAAGAACCAAGTGTTTACATGGGATACAAAGTGTGAGCAAGCTTTTGGAATCCTAAAGGAGAGACTAATGAGTGCTCCTATGTTGACCACTCCAAATGGGAATGAAGACATGGTGGTATACACCGACGCATGTGGCACTGGGCTTGGAGCAGTGCTAATGCAGAAGGATAAGGTTTTGGCCTATGAAAGTAGACAACTTAAGTTGTATGTGAGGAACTATCCAACTCATGATCTGGAGTTGGCGACGATTGTATTTGCTCTGAAGATGTGGAGTATTACCTGTTGGGAGTTCGATTCGAGTTGTTTAAGGATCACAAGTCGTTGAAGTATCTTTTCTCCCAAAAGGATTTAAATATTTGGCAGCAAATATGGTTGGAGTTTCTAGCATCGTACAATTTTGATATAGCCTATACTCCTGGTAAAGTTAACACAGTTGCAGATGCATTGAGTTGAAGACATGCAAGTTTGGGAGCGATGTTTTCGGAATGGAAGAGCCTTGAGTATTTGGTAAAATTCGATTTTAGGCCAAGGTGTGAGTTGGAACCTGAAATGTTGGCAAGCTTCTCGATAAGACCTACTCTTATCGAAAGGATTGGCAAAAGCCAAAAGTGAGATGTGAAGCTTGTCGAGTTTATCCAGAAGCTGGAACCAGAGAATAAAGAGTTCGAAGTCGATCGACAAGATTGGCTTCGAAAGCAAGGGCGATTAGATGTTCCGGATATCGACGGATTGAGAGATGAGGTTCTGAAGGAATGTCATCCCTCGAAGTTGATGATTCATCCCAGTGGTAATAAGATGTATCAGGACATGAAGCTATGCATGAGCTGCCAGTTGGTGAAAGCTAAACAGAAAAAGCCGAGTAGGTTGCTTCAACCATTAGAAGTTCCTACGTGGAAGTGGAAGCAAATATTGATGGACTTTATCGATGGACTACCTAGAACTAGGGCAAAAAACAAAGAAATTTGGGTCATCGTGGATCGTTTGACCAAAAGTGCAAGGTTCATTCCTGTCAAGTCGACTAGGACGACATCGAAGTTGGTTGAACTTTATGTGAAATGGATAGTTCGATTCCATGGTATACCAAGAGCATAGTAAGTGATCAAGATCCATTGTTCACAAGTGGATTTTGGAAGAGTTTTCAAGAAGCTTTGGAGCCGAGTTGTGTCTAAGTACGACTTACCATCCTTAGACTGGTGGTCAAACCGAGAGAATTAACCGAGTTTTGGAAGATCTTCAAAGAGCTTGTGCGTTGGATTTTGAGGGATCACGGGAAAACCATCTACATCTAGTTGAGTTTGCATATAATAATAGCTACCAGTTTAGCACTGGTATGGCACCATACGAGGCGTTGTATGGTAGGCCATGTAATTCTCCAGTATGTTGGTTAGAAACTAGAGATAAGTTAGTACTTGGGCCTGAGATGATTAGAGAGACCTCGGACTGTATCGAGATCGTTTGGCAACGAATGAAGGCAGCCTAAGATCGTCTGAAGAGCTATGCCGATAAGCGTCAAAAGGATTTGGAATTCGATGTTGGCGATATGTTTTTTGTGAAGATTTCTCCGTTGAAGCATCTGGTTCGATTCAGAAAAAAAGGAAAGTTAGCTCCAAGGTTTGTTGGACCATTTCCGACAGTCGAGCGAATTGGAAAGCTCGCATATAGATTGGAGTTACTTTAGAAGATGTCCAGTATGCATAATGTTTTCCATGTGTCATTTATAGGAAGTTCGTGCATGATTCGAATGTTGTGGTATCTCCAAAGCAGTATGAAGATCTAGAAGTAGAGATCGTAGCTGCGAGATCTCTTAAGCTGCTGCATGTTGTGGGAAATGACACGAAACAGCTTAGTAGGAAGACGGTTAAGCTAATCAAGGTACAATTAAGTGAGAATAGCGACGATTATACGTGGGAGACGGAAGAGAGCATGAAGGCGACCCATCCGGAACTCTTTCGTTGGTACGACCTATTAGTATCGTGTCACCTTACGTCATTGTAGCTTGTACTATTATGTTTGTGTTAGAATTCCGCATGCTAGGATAAGGCTATGGATGCATGACTTGATGGCTGCTAGTTTGGGTGACATGTTGGAGGATCGTAAAATATTTTTATTTTATTCCATGAGGGTTGGATCATTCCCATATTTTAATATGTTATTTATGGGGATGAGAGACGTATCCATAATTTTTACCAATTTTGTTTGTGACCATTTTGCCCATGTCAGTCTTGTATAGGAATAACTTTTGACTCAGGTCGAATCAGGTGTTGAGACCTGTGCCTTTGGAAAGGAAATAATGTTTCCTTTTCCGTAGACTGGTCACATTAAAGACTTGGTTTAGCGATTTGGGAGGAATCGATGTTTTGAGGTTTAACAGTTGGCTATTTAGGTTTGATAAGCCATAATGGGATGATTTGGAGAGGCCTATTAGTGGGCTGGTAGGAGGCTATGAATAGAGGGTAGGAGGCATGGAGAATAGTTTACTTTCTCTATTTTCTCATTTGAAAGAGTGAAACTCCTCCATCTCTCCATTCTTTTCACCTTTCCACCATTAAAGCTTAGGGAATTTGAAGATCTACATCGTTTCGGGCTAGATCTACTCAAATCAAAGAGGGAGTTCATCAAATTAAAGAGTTTGGATCAAATTCTTCGCTGTCCAGAATCATATTTCAATCATTTTAGGTTGGTTTGGAGAATTGGTGAGTGATATGCATCTCTCACACAGCTTCAATTAAGTATATGAGTGTTTGATCTTGTTTTTCATCAAATTTTAGTGTTTTCTCGTAGATCTACATCATGGTAAGTCTATTTTCATATGAATCACCATAGGATCTAATTTAGCAACTTAAAACCGGTAATTTCTATGTAATTTCATATGTTTATGCAAGTTAGATCCATAATTTAGTCCATATATTCATTTATCATGATTTTGGTGAAATTTACATAATTTGGTGAAATTCGTCATATTCATGTTGTTAGTGATTTCGGAACATTCTTATGATTGTATTGGATGTATTGGATGAGTCGATTTCATCGAAGTTGTCGTTTGGTAAAGTTTTGGTCGAATTTCGGGTTGGAAGCAAGTAGGATCAGATTTGGAGTATTTGGGTCGGTCGGTCGGAAGTGGATCGGTTGGTCATGGTCTGCTCGGTCTGTTGGATATCGTATCTTGGGGAACAAGCCAGGGCTGATCGGTCAGGGTGGAGAAAGCATGGATCGGTCGGTCTGCAAGGGTGGTCAGTCATCTTCTAGTCGGTCGGTCGCACATGTTGAGGTCGGTCGGTCGGTCAGCACAGGTGGTCGAGCTTGGGTGGTCGGTCATCTTCTGGTCGGTCGGTCGTATATGTTGAGGTCAGTCGGACGATCAGCAGAATTGGTTGAGCTAGAGTGGTCGGTCATCTTCTGGTCGCCCGATCGTGCATATTGGGAACGGTTCAGCCTGAAGCACGGGTCAGTCATGATGTTGAAGTGAATGGGTCGGTCGAGCACCCTGGAAGGTTGGATCGGTCATGATATTGGGCATAAGGTCATTTCTGAAAAAATATATTTTTGGGTATGACCCAGATTTGAACAAAAAGGGCTCTTAAAAAAATTTAGGGCAGAACTGCCTGAACCCGTACCACAGCGTAGTGATGTTGTGAATTCAAGTAGGAAGGTTCGAAGTGTTGAAATGTGTTCGTCGATCGGTGTAGAACAACGAATGAGGTGACAACTCAAAGGTCATGAGTTGGTGGATAGTGGTTGCTCAAGAAGGTTGCTTGAGCTAAGAAAAATCGTCAGGTTGGATGACTAGAGATGTGAAGCCCGAAAGACTATCATTGTCGTAAGTTCTAGCAGTCTCAAAGCAGGGGTACAATGGGAGCACCTAAAAGACTGGAAGGTTGCTGGTCGAGTACCCTGGGTATCGTTGAAAGACCTAGTTGTCAAGGTTGGACATGCGTACGTAGCGTTGAAAGGCGTATGGAGTTTATGCTAGAACTGGGGTTGCCATTAGCCCTTGACATATGGCAAGGTTTCACAAAATTAACGATGGTTCCGAAGCAGGGTTGGCGGTGATAGCTAGAGTCTGTCATTGTTGTTTGGTTTGTACCGTTACACGTAGAATGTCCAACGTCGAAGGAGATGTTCCTTGGGTGCTTGTCTGATATTGGCTTAGGCCTCTGGGGCTTGTGCTTGGTGATGTCGAATTCGATTAGGATGGTTTACGTGAGATATATAATCTGGATGCTAAGTATTATCATTGACTGTTCTATATCCATGAATGGATTGTTATTCCTTTGGTTGACTGGATTGTAAAGGCTATCACTGCCCGATGTGGGGAAGATGGGGTTGAGTTCTTCTCTGGTGTTATGGGTAGATTTGTATGTTTATCGGTCCATTCTCATATACTTTGTTGATGATGTTAGATAGTTGTTTTATCGCTCACTAAGGCTGTTGTCTGACTCAAGGTTTTATGTTTCCCTCTTATTACCTGGGGTTGTTCACCCGATTGTGGATGGACAGACTTGGTAACAGGTGACTAACGAGGACGATGCTCTTGTGCGAAGGCGAGCAGAGGCTGGCGTATTATCTTTACTACTATTTAGTATCTTTGTTTCCGCTATCACGTTTTCTCGAGTGTTGTAGTGAGAGGCTATTTATACAGCATATACTGATGTGATCCAAAGATGTTGTGGATATTTCCCTGATGATGTGGAAGTTTAAATTTCTGCCAATTATTCTTTACTATTACTGCTTGTTGTATACGTTCTATTATATTTTATCCTTGCGTTGTGAGTTATACAACAGGTAACGTTTGTGTTATCATACCTTCATAATCGTCCATAGCTTCTTGGTACACCGTTCAACATATTATTCCTCTTGTTTAATGCAGGGGTTGTGGGTGGTCATCACATCAAGACACTAGAAAGTACCCACACAAGAAATCACACGACCCTAGCCCTCATATTGAGGGGTCGGTAGCAATCCTATAAAGGGATAAAAACTGATCCCTCAACTAGCCCAAAATGGGCTTATACCATGGGCCTTTCATAGTTGTAAAGACGTAATGCATCCCTTGTCAAAGTTTTGTTTGTCTATAAGGGAAAAGATGAACAAATCACCCTGTCAAAATCCAACATCATCTTCACCAAGTGTGTATGTGTGTGTGTATTTTAGTGATGCTCTGCACCTTCGGATTGAGAAGTAATAGTATTAGCTTCTCTAGTGTTTGAGTCCTTGAAAATGTTTCCCTGCACCGAAATCTTAAACGAAGATATATGTTCGAATCAATGTTGGAGAAGTATACAAGATGAACATTTAAGTTAGAAAAAAGAAAAGAAGAGTAGTAGCTTAAAATCCAAAATTTTGGAGTATTAAAAGAATGGAACATTTAGATCTTTGCCATTGTCTAAGAAAATTTTGGAGCAAGTGAAAAAGTTACAGTTGAAAATGATTTTTTTTATTTACCCTTAACTATAAAGAGTTTCTTTAATGTGAAATTACGATCCACTCTTTATATTCAGCTTAATACATGAAAACCTTCCAAAGGACATTTCAAACTAAACTCCAAAGATGATTTTTGACAAGTTTATTATTTTGCCTCTGTTTAAATCTAAGTCTACACTTAATTAATTACAGCTACAATCAAACCTTTCGTTCTCATAAAGAAAAAACGAAGTGCAAATATTCATAACTTTTACCGCAAATATTTGATGTACTCAATGCATATAGTTTCAATAAAAGCTATAAATATTTGTAGTTCATGAACTATAAATGTTTACAGCTTCAAAGTTTAAAAAAAAAAAAAATCATTTTTTGTGAAATGAAAAATGGAGTGACTTCCAAAATAACTTTGTGAGAAATCTCGTTGGTATATTTTACAACTTAAATGGATGTTTTACGAAGGTTTCCATTTTTGAAAAATATTTAAAAAGAGTTATCTAAATTTCGTCTAAGACTTTAGATGAATTTCAGAACATCTTCTATAGTTTCCAACAATATAAGAAATTTCTCAGTTCCCTCTACTCAACGGTAGGGATAACTAGTGGGGTTAATGCTTAAACCCGCCCATATTCTCCATGCTGATTATTATCATTTCGCTGGAGATACTTTTTCACCGCAAAACAAATGAACTTTTTGCAACGGTTAAAAGGCATTGGCAGCCGTGGCTAAAGCGGCGGGGATAGCGGCGGCTCCATTGCTACTTTAACAATGGATTGCAACAGTCATGCGCACGTGGCATCCAACGTGGCAGTTAGTTTGTTTACTAGGTATCTGTTACAAGCCATTGCTAAATTGGGCCAAACAACCATCACTAACCGTTACTAATTTTGATAAATTGGTCATTGCAAGCTATTGCTAGCCGTTGCAGATTTGGGCTATACTTACTGCACCAACTAGAATCTCTATTCCCTCAGTCCACACAAACTATCATTCAACATAAATATTACCATTCCATCAATATCTATTATCCATACAGTATCACATTCCATCATTATCATCCATCAATATTCCATTTTTCAACAAAAAATACTAAAGTCCACCAAAAAAATTGCCAAATTAAAACCAAACAAGAACATAGGTCCATCATAACATACATAAAACGACTACTAAGGGTCAAGTGTCAAAACCATCAAAAAATCTACCAACTCCATCAAACAAACACTAAGAATCATACCCATGCATCAACCAAACTACAGATATCAATGCTAGTCGAAATATGTACATACCTATAAGAAAATTCAAATTGTGCATCATCATCATTGTCACTACTAGAAGCAGCTGCATCTCCTTCCCCGTGAATTGACCCATGCTCTTGATCATAGGATGCTGGGCCAAGGTTCTCTTTTGCCAATCGTTTGAGCTCATCTAACTGTCTTTGTATTCATGCAATATCCTCCTCCTTGATCTATCTCCTATAAGCTCTTTGGAAATTAAGAGTCTGTGAAATAATTCAATTTAATATTCAAAAACAAAAAAATATGGTAGTGTTTAAAGATTACATATATGATTGCATTATTCAAGTTAATATTCATTTAATGAATTTTGAAAGCTTACGTAAGAGATCTCAGCCTAACCTCATTTTTGAACTATATATATAAAATTATAAAATAAATTTTATAATGATTAAATAAAGTTTCGAAAACCGTTTTAATACTTATACTGTTTCATTTGTTACTTTACATATTAAATATCAATTCCACAAAATCTGTGATATATATTAAACTAGTTATAAGTTTTTTTCTTCTGACAAGGACAATCGGTTTTTAAAGTGATCCTTAACACTATTCTTATTAAAACAAACAAGGAGTACAAAATAGTGCAGGAGATAGTCAGATTGACTATCTGCTACAAAAATTCCTAGCTAAAGTTAATAACACCACGTGGGATGAGAATCTACTAGAAAAGCAAAATTTTACACTAATTAATATCACAAGCTGCCGAGGCAATCAAATAAACGCTAGCGAAAACAAACACAATTCAACTACAATCACTATGATAGGCTGATATACAGTCCCAAATATACAACAGCTCACACAACTCAAGTAACCTAAGTTATCACATGCTACTGACTGATTAGCAGAATCAAACAAGCAAGGATTATGGAACCACTAGCAACCACGGACTGGAGCAAGATCACTTACACCTGCAAGTTCACACCAGCAAAGCACACTTGCCAACTACAGTCCCATCCAAGAACTCACTTCAACACTAAAAACACATCACCTCCGTTAACCTCACCTACAACGTATACTTACTCTGCCCCACAAGGGAGAAAAATGCCCAAGGGAAATCACCTCCCTCATTCAACTGGAACTCCTAAACAGCACAGAAAAACCACTGTAGTAACGAAATAATAAAATCAACCCCAACCACCAAAATCTCAAACAGACCCCTATGAGCCAAAGCCCAAGACGAAATCAACTACAAAACCACCCCACAAACAACAAGATCACAACTAACTAATTTGCGTAACCAAACCCCAAAAGGCAACAACCAAGAAAGGAAAAAACTGCTCCTACCAGCCCGACAACGAATCATTCCACAACTGAAAGCGTGCCTTCCGGAGGAGCACACACCAGACCTAGAAGCACTGACCGACGGCAAGTCAACACAGTAGTCGCGGTGGTGAACACACAAAAGAGTATGATAGGTGAAGCAGGGATCTGTGTAGTTAAAGCGCTCAACGATCCGATGTCGCGGAGGTGCAAAAAGTTATAGCGGGGATGAAGCGAGGAAACAACGGAATATAGCAGATGAGTCCTAAATAGCATACAAAACTCATATTTAATGCTTTTACTTTAAATACAAATAATAAATAAAAAGAAAATTAACATTCTACTTAATGATAGTTAGTTCATTCTTACTTTAAAATAACAGCGTTAGCAAATATTTGTAAATAAATGTAAACTTATATTTAGATTGCTTAAATTCAATATAACATTATAGTATTTTATATTTTTAAAAATATACGTTATTTTTTTTTATTAAAACTAATTTTGTAATGTATAAATGTCAATTTTAAATTCATTTATTTTATAATAATATAGTGGAAATAGAAAAATATAGCAGAAACAATGGGATATATTGGAAATATCGAAATATAGTGGAGCACAAAGCGAAAAGACTATTTCAGAGGCTATTTGGAAATAGCATAGTGGTAGAAATACGCTACACGATATGGCAGGATAATAGTGGGACATTAACTGCACAGATATGAATAATCCACGGGTTGAGGAAAATAGAGCATTTGGGTAAAGAGAGAAAGGGAAACAGTGAAACAAAGTTCAGATCTGAATGTCTAAAAAGATAAGGCACGAGCTGCATAGGAGAAATGAGCCACAAACACACAGCAACAGGGAAAGCTAGATAAAAGAGGGCGACTGGAGATTGAAGATGGGTTTAGGGGAAGTGAAGGAATGAGGAAATTGAGAGGCGACGGAGAAAAAAAATTGGTTCTAGTCCCCATGATGCGTGAAACATGGCATTCTCCTGATCACATTTATTTGTTATAAGTTTTTTTATTAATATTGTAAAAATATTGCTTATCTTTCATAAATTAGTATTATTTTCCAAAATCACAATTTTGTATTTAAAAGTATATAAATTTATAATTCAATTCTTTAAAAACGTATCTTTATCTCTTGGAATTAAACTTTTATTAAATTATATTTAAAACAAGTTTAATAAAAGTCTTAAATATTTTATATATTATTGTATATGTTCGATTGTGTAGGTTCATGATGTTATCATAAAATCTCAACCACGGACTTTATTAGATATTTTGCTTCATTAATAAATATTTTATTTCATAGTTTGATTGTGTAGGTTCACATACATACAAAATATTATCATAATTAATTAAAATATATATAAGTTATTAAATAGTATTACCTCTTGATTACTGAAACTGTAAAGCCTATTTGGACTAGCTGGTGCAATAATAGAATCTCATATGCGGCTGGACTCTTTGAGCATAATCTCCTCCCGTTCACTTGCTTGTGTCACTCTTGCTTGCTCTGCTTTTTATCTCTCCTGCAATTACGAATATAGTTTTAACATAATTTACTTATATACTGTGATATAAACGAATATGAATCATTTACATTACGGATGAACATATTTACCATTACTGCTACAGCTTTATGGTCTGTCCAATTGTAGGAAACATTCCCATCATCATCCGTACGCTCAACCGCATATGTGGCTCTAAAACCTCAACCATTATAAACTCCCTTCCATACTTCGCAAACTAAAGATATACATGAATAAAATATATTGAAAATAAGAATGAATGATATACATGAGGATATACATGAACATATGCTAAATATATTTAAAATTTATACCAATTCCCTCTTATTTCGTTGGAAGGATTTGGAGCCACCACAATGTAAAGCTGGGTTTTTATTCCTACTCGCCGCGTTCCTAGCTGATATTTCCTATTAATCTAGATAAATGATCAATTAAAATAATGCAACCAACATTACGAGTTGTTGTGTAGCTCATAGTATGCTTTGGTTTTTTTTTATTATCGTCGTACAAGTGAAGTTTAAGGCGCTTACAAAAGTGTAATATATCACGTCTCGAATTCGCATCGTCCTTAGTTTCCCCCTTACATTCAAAACAGTATTAAAAACGTTATCAAAAATATTTTTTGTTACGCATGACGTCAATATTATGTCGAAGTAGGATATTTTTCCAATAAGGTAACTGCCAAAATATACTTTGCTTACATCAGTTATGAATGTCCAGCTTACCTGGAATTTCAACATGTTCCCTAGTTTTATGTATCTTTGAATAGTCTTTTACAATTTCATATATATCTTCACTTGTCCAAACTTTAAGGTGGTAGCATACTATTTATTCTGTTGGCTTTAAATTTTTTTTATCCATTCTAAATTTATTATTAATATGTTGAAAACACAGATGACAATCAGGCCAAGAAATTTTCTTTCCATACTTTAATGAAAATGCTCGTGTCTCTTCCATACAATGAGGACAAGCTAGACGTGTAGATGTGCTCCAACCTGAAAGCATGTCATACATGGGAAAATCACTAATAATCCATAATAAAGAAGCGAACACATGAAAATTCATTTTTCTCGAAATGTCTTATGTTTCAACTCCTTCATGCCACAATGTTTTTGACTCTTTGATCAATGGTTATAGATAAACATCGATTCCTTGTGTCGGATCATCGGGACTAGGGATAACAATCATTAGAAACATATACGGAGTTTTCATACACATCCATAGAGGTAGGTTATAAGGAGTAACAATGATAGGTTATGATGAATATTTAGTACCAAACCGAGAGAATGAAGAAAATCCATCCGTACATAAACCGAGCTTACCATTACGGCTCTCTATAGCAAATTTAGGATAAGTCCTATCGAAGTGTTTACGTGCATGATGTATCAAAGTTTCTTCTTCTGGTGTTCTCATGCTGTGCCATCGCATATGACATGTTGTAGGAGAAGATGCATATAACCGTTGAATTTTGGGAGTGATGGGTAAATAATGCATTCTCTTATATGGAATTTCTTTTCCTTTCTTTTTTCTTGGTTTGTATCTTTCCTCGTTATGTATTCTGCATTTTCTAAGGTGAGCGTCTTTTTTAAAATACAACATGCAACATTTTACACATGTATCTATCTTCTGATACGATACTCCAAAAGCAGATAATAATTTTTTCACCTTATAATGAATATCACATATCAAATTATTGGGTGGCATTTTTCATTTTTCAGTTTGTACAACTGCTGTAAATGAAACTTATGTAAGATAGAATTTTGATTTCATAGTGATGTATTCGACGGTTACATATAATTCGGTTCAGCTTGTAGACTCATCACACAATGGCCTTTTAGCAAAATCCAATAAATCATAAAAAAATTAGCTTCCATGGTCTATTCTTCAACATGTTCGTTCTCATCGTTCCCTTGATCAATGGTAGGAAATATTGATTGTGTTGCATCTTGCATTATATTTTCTATGGAATACATCATTGTATTATCGTCCTTTACCACTACAGGATTAGGTGTAGGTTGTACAAGTTCTCCATGACGATTCCATAAGTAATAATTTGGCACAAAACCAAATTTATACAAATGTACTTCTACAACATATGACTTTCAATGCTACAGATGTCTACACTTACTACACGGACAACAAACGTCTGCATTATTTTGATTATTGGATTTAGCAAATCTAATAATTTCTTGGACATCGTTACAAAAATGTTCCTTTATTGATCCATTCACACCAGTTTGGGATTCATACATTCAACTACGATCGAGAAAATAATCTAACATTTTTCCTGATTTACAAAAAATATGTTAGAAAATTCAATCAAACACTTCATATTAAAGTCTTGTAAGGGGTTCACATAAATAAAACACATTTTTAATTTCTATTTTAACATCTACAAAATATTTTATTCTATTAAAATCTTGTATGATTCATTTATAACACTTTGCTATTGTAATAAATTCAAATAACTACTTCATTTTTTTTTATTTTTTTTACTTTGACGGTTGGTCATCCTACTTCCCATTATTATAGACACAAGAACGTAATTACATTTTATAAATCATTTTAGGTTAAACGATTCAACAAATTTTCGGCAGCACCTCCCTTTAGTTCCTGTATCGTACACAAATGCGTGCACTCAGGGAACAAAAGAAAGTGCCATTGAAATTTTGTGAACCATTTAAACTGAAATGATTTATAAAATGTGATTACATTATAGTGTTTATAACCTGTCCAATGCTGGGACAAATTCAACAAATATTATATCAGATGAATACAGATGTCCGTTCTGCGAAAAACGAATATCCATATAATGATCATATACAATACTAGTATGGGGCCCAAAAAAAATCTAAGGGGTTGAGATAAATAAAACACATTTATTAATTTCTATTTTAACAACTATCCAAGATATTTTAGAACTCATTCAAATATTTAAATATTTGTTAACTAAATTATAAATTTTAAAACGTGTTTTAAATTTCATCTAACTACAATCTATTCATACATAATATTTTATTGTTGTTATGCTCATTTCAAAATTTTACAACTCATTCAACTATTTATATATTTTACTTAACAAATTTTAAATTTTAAAACGTAACTTAAAATTTAATAAACTATTTAAAATTTTAATTTACAAAATTTTCAAATTAAAATTAGATGATAACACTTATAATAAACTAAATTTTATTATTTTTAAACTACAGTAACACTTATGACTAACACACGTTAATTAATTAAAAACTACTACATATGATTAACCATCCCAATCTACCAACATTTACATTAATTAATACTACATAAATTCTCGTCTAAACTATAATTAAATTGTTTTAAATTAAAAAAAATACTCGTACAAGCTTATCAATAAATATGTTAATCAATAATATACAATATTATTCAAATCAAACCATCAATCAATATCTCTACATCAACGAACACAATATTATGATAATTAGTACACAATAATCATAATTTTACCGCATAATAAACTAATTTTACTCTCCATTCGACTTAGAACATTATTATCATTAACTATTATCACATAACCATCAAATTCAAATTCAAATTCAAATCCAAAAACAACAAGTTATTTGAATTAAGAGTTTTGGATTAAACCTAAAATAAACCTTAATTTAAGCCTAAATTAGAGATAGGAGACATACTAATAGGATTAGCGAGTCGATGAATGTTTTGGAGGTGGTAGGTGATGGGCTGCGACGCAGAGGCGCGACGGGGCTACAAGGAGGTTAGGGTTGAAATTTTCTTTGGGTGGAAATAATGTGGAAGATAGGCTACAGGGTGCTGGTTGTATCTACAGGTCGAGTAACGGCTTGCATCAGCCGCTTTTTTTAGCTGTCGCAAGCGTTTTTTTAACTGTCGCAAGCTGTTGCAAAACCCTATCACCATTTGAGCTGCTTTTTTAATGTTTGATCTAAATTTAAACTTGTTGTAGCATGGCTATTTATATTTTATACTTAATGAGGCAGCGTAAAACATATTTATTTACAATACAGGCGATATATTTCAAGAGTATTGTTAATGCCGCTCCAAAAAAGATTAAGAGGAGGTCTTTTTTTTTAAATTTACTAAGGGGAGGATCATTTAACATAGCCTATCTTAACAATTTATAATATATAGGCCAGAATACCCTTTTATTATTTTGCCCTAGTTACATTTTAATATTCGTTAAACCATAATCATCTTCTTATTCTCATTATAAACAATTAATCATTGTTTTTGTGGAAGAATCAATTTTTAACCAAATTTCTAAATTTGAGAAGACAACATGATTTTTACTCAAAAAAGTAAACGACATGTTGAATTTGTTAAAGAAATCACAAAAAATGTAATAATTTACTAAAAAAAAATGAAAACTCTTTTCGGCCATAAACGTTATATTCGTTGACAGCGAGCTGAAGTTAAATAATTAAAACGGCATGCACTTGTTGAATTTGGTGAACGCATCAAGTTATGACAATAACACAAATTCAGCGATAGACCACCGAATAAAATCGTGTTTTCTGATGTACTATCGTCGAATATGTAGGATTTTAATTTTTCTTCAGTTAATTTTTTTTGGCATGTTATTTCCAAATTTTGTACTAAATTTCCGTATGTTCTTGTTGATTTTTACCGTGTTTTGTGTACTAGAATGGAGGATAATTTTTTTCTCCATTATGTTTGACCGTCCCTTATCAATATAATTTTTAATGGAGTGAAAATAAAATATGATCCTCTTACCCTTCTTGGAGTTACATTAACAATACTCTATTTCAATGGAATGAATAAGCCGAAAAACTAAGATAATTATGTGTTTAATAATCATTTCTATAGTAGGTTTTAATTATGATTCGTTCCGCAAAACATTTGTCCTTCCATTAGCCTTTTTTCATTATCACACATTCACACTGTTGAACGAGATGTGTAACCGTTCCCATTTATAAATACTTTTCATTAAGTGCATAGAGTGAGGTCCATTTATCATTTGCCTTCTTTTATTAGAAGAATCATCCAGTTGAATTTAAATAATCTATTATAAGCAATCGCATTCTGGGGAATATTAGGGTTTATATCACCCAAATTCCTACTTGGTTATCCGATGACACTCCGTCTTGCTAACAAATTGAGAACTAACTTGCTTCTTTATATACGCAGAGTATCTGCCCAACTTTTTTCACTCGAGGTGATTTGGCTGCTATTTATCTATACTAGCACTTCTTGAGCCAAAATAATATGTTTTGACGACTTAGTTTTCAACTATCTGGTTCTAATATTTTAACCATAAACTGATAGATTAATCCACATCTTTGATTCTTTTAGAATGTGAAAATTTAATTGTGCATTAAAACTACAGGCATGGAGAAGGAAGGCTATTTGAAAGCACATTAGGAGTAGGCAAATTATCATTCTTGCTGCATTACATTTCACATCATTCTTTGCTGGATATAATGAATAAAGAGAATTAATGTGTATGGAGTAATAGATATAATAGTTTGGTGATAAGTATAATGATCGCTAATCTACTTTGGAGGTGCATCCTTGTTGTCAAACAATGGCTGAGTCGCGGACTAGGTCGCTTTCTTGAAGATGATTCGGCGATCTGGCCGGTGGTGCAAAACCAGTTTGTACTTTCGCCGCCGCCTCTAGGATAAAACAACCTCTGAAATAATAACTGATTTGCTTTGCATAACAAATCAGTGCAGATTTGCAATTCGAAAACAAAAATATTGCTCGAAAATTTCAGAAAGAATATTTTAATGGCGGAGGTAAAAACTGTTTTTTTTCGTCTACAACTGAAGATAATATATAGATGGGGATTAGGGCTGAACGAAAATACTGGATAGTAGATAAATCTGCTAAAATACCGAGTCAATAGTTTACCGCTTCAAATAAAAGTCGGCTCAGAAATATACCTCGTATTCAAAAAATAGTTCGAAAAACGCAGTGTTTTCTGGACCAAAAATATAAGTGTCTACACCACATAGCCAAGGCCCAAGGCCCAATCCCGAACCAAACCAAGCCGGGCCGGGTCGGGTCGAGTCGGTCGTTCGGTCGCGCGTGTGTGGTGGTCATGATGCATGGTCTCCCTCCTCACAACAAAGCATGCATTGGGAGCCCAAGGCCCCAACATGACTTCTTAAAAACAAGTATAAATACTTGCATCTTTCTTATAATCCCATGATGTGGGACTATTCACAAAAGGGAGCCATTCATACACTTATCTCAATATTTTAATAATTCACATAAAATTTCCAACAATCCCCCACTTGAATTTTTAAAATATTATCGAGCAGTTTCTAAAAAAACATAAGACTGTGCATAAACAAAAGTGTCATCCGACTTGAACCTTTGCATAGTGAATAAGATTCAGTTTTTACTAGAGTGACACATAGTCTTGAACTCTATTCCTGACATCAAACCACACACAATCTTTTCTATAGTGCAATCAAATAAGTCCGTGCATTTATGGCCATGCACGTCTATCCCAGTTTAGTGAACGCTCTAGAAGTTTTGCCCAAAACTTCATAGGAAACAGCCACATTTCCACATTCACAAATGTGAGTCTATCAAGAGCACTCCTGAAGGTAGGTACTCCACTCCAAATAGAGTATAGATCTCATTAAGAGTTTTTTTATTAACTCATCCTCTAATCACTTCAGGAATACATGCTTCTTAATCTAAAATTTAGCATGTTCATCTACTACCACTACACAACTTGTTTTCACCCATTGAACCAAGTTCTTGGGATCTCCAGTCATTTAGGTCGGGTTACCATTGTGCGTGATTCCACAATCACAGGGAAATAGTCCCATTCTTTTAGAATTATTAAGGACTTTCTTTCTGGACAGTCCTTTCGTCAAAGGTTCTGCCAAATTATCATCACCTTATATGTGATGTTCTCTAACAATACTGTGCATACGACTGTCATTTCTTACCGTTGTAATATCGGTTCTGTTTTTCTTTCAATAGTCGTCAAAATTTTCATCACTATATATGTGATGTTCTTTTACAGTATTGTGCTTACGACGTCGTTTTCTACCATTGTTATAACGGTTCTATACTTTTTGCAATAGCCGCGGAACTATCACAATCGATTACACCACTAGTGTCTATTTTTCCCATATAGGGATCTCAACTAGCAGACTTCTTTAGTTCTCTGCTTCTTAACTAGCTGTAGCTAGTGCTATTATCTCAGTCTCTATAGGAGACTGAGTCGAAATAGTCTGTTTCTTGGGTTTCCAAGAGACAGCTTCTTCAGCGATGCTAAATATATATAGCCACTGGTCCTTTAGAATCATCAGATAAAGTATTTCAGTCTATATAAGAGTATACTTCAAGTACAACTGAAAACTTTTCATAATGTAATCCAAGGTTCATAGTTTATTATAGGTATCTCATAACCCTCTCATTATCCTGTTAATGCTCTATACTAGATCTACTGATAAACCTGCATAATATCTCAACACATCGGCAATGTCGGGTCTAATACAATCAGTGGCATACCGAAGGCTGCCAATGATGCTCGCTTAATCAGACTGTCTTACACCTTCACTAGTGTTCTTAAATAACTTTACACTGTGATCGTATGGTGTATTTGCAGGTTTACAGTCAAAGTAATTGTATTTCTTTAGAGTCTTCTCAGTTCAATGGGATTGATCCAAAGAAAATCCCCCTTTTTGACCTAGTAATCTTCATATCAGGGATTACACTCGCTTTACCTAGATCTTTCATATTAAAATTGGCACTTAATAAGGATTTGACTGAATTTATGGCATGAATGTTTGACCCAAAGATGAGTAGGTCATCTACATAAAGGCATATAATAGTGCAAATGTCATTCTCAGATTTGTAATAAATGCATTTGTCACTTTCATTGACTTTAAAACCATGTGAAATGATTAAAGTTATCAAATTTTTTCATGCCATTGTTTAGGTGCTTGTTTTAAACCATATAATGATTTATCTAATTTGCATAATTTATGTTCTTGACCATGTACTACAAATCCTTCAGGCTGGTCCATATAAATTTCTTCTTCTAATTCACCATTCAAAAATGTGGTTTTTACATCCATTTGGTGTATTCGTAAATTATGAATAGAAGCAAGTGAGATTAATACCCAAATGAATGTAATTCTAGTTACTAGTGAAAAGTGTCGAAGAATTATATATTTTTTCTTTTTGTTTAAAACCTTTAGCTACTAGTCATACTTTATATTTATCAATAGTGCTATCAGGTTTTAATTTCTTTTTAAGTATTCATATACAGCCTATAGATTTACAACCAGGAGGTAAATCTATCAAATGCCAAGTCTTATTGGATTCCAGAGAATCCATCTCATAATTTATAGCCTCTTGCCAAAAAACCGACATCTAAAGAAGATAAGGCCTCTTGGAGGTTTAAGGGATCCTCCTCTATAGTAAAAGCACAAAATATGAACCAAAATCTTTTACGGTTCTTGCTCTTTTACTTCTTCTAGGTTCAATTTCAGAACTTTTATTAAGTTTTACTTCTTCTAGGTTCAGTTTCAGAACTTTTATTAAGTTCTGTTCTAATAGGCATACTTGATGTGCCCCCACTATTCCTTAATTTAAAAGGAAATTTCGTTTCATAAAAATTGACATCATTTGATTCAAATTATATTATGTGAATTTAGATCATATATTCTGTATGCTTTGCTATTAACAGCATAGCCTATAAATACACATTCGTATCCTCTATTTGCCAATTTTATTCTCTTAGGGTCTTAAATGCGAACATATGATAGACAACCCCAAGTTCTAATGTATGACAATCGGATTTATAATTCTTTAAAATTTCATAATGTGAAATTTTATTCTTAGATTTGGGGATTCTATTCAGAACATAACATACAGTCTATAAAATATCCCCCCACTAATGTTTTGCTGCACCAAAATTTAATAAAATGTCAATTACTAATTCAGTAAAGATCCTATTTTTTCAGCTTTACCGTTCATATCAGGTGACTAGGGTGCAACTCTCTTATGTACAATATATCACATAAAAAATCCAGAATAGAATTTGATTCGTATTCTGTTCCTCTATCACTATGTAGTCTCTTAATTTTTCTTATTTGCTTGATTTCAATTTTGAATGTTTCAAACATATCAAATGCATCACATTTTTAAGAATCAATATCTTTCCAATCATATGCTTTATTTTCATTATTACCAGTCTCTATAGCTTAAGTGGTGTGATGATCTCACAGCACACTTTCTGATCGTCAGCAACCGTGTATATTGTGAATATATCACGATCATAGCAAACATGGCGAGAAACACCGATGTTTGTCCACCAACCCTCTGATTCACCAACAAGGTGAATCTCAGTACCATTAGAGGCTCCTCAGTCAGGTTTGCCTGCGGTGCAGGGTCTGGCCTGTTCCGACACTTTCGTGACATATGATCTAGTTTTCTACAGTTGTAATATAGAATAACTGTCCAGAATCATTCAATTGGGTTGGTTGCTGCTATCATTTATGGTTTCCTTGCGGATTCCATTCTCTTATTTACTGACCGGTTGTGGATGCTTACTATTTTAAATGTCAATATGTTTGAAAAAATTATATTTTTCTTACAGAAAAATATATGTAAACCCAGAGACTAACAAAAGTTAATTACAGAAAATATCATTTTTTGCATTTTTAATTATCAATCTTAATAAATACTTAGAACTCAATCTTGATCTAAGTCAGAAAATCAAAATCTGCATGTGCATTCTTTATGCTATGTTCTGTCATGCAATATTCATTTGCATGTTCTAACGGGGTAATACATATGTTAGCCTAAATAAGCTACACATTCATGCAATGAAACTTTAATTAAATACTGTAAATGTCATAAGCATACCTTCGCCACGAGATGCATTCTCTTCCAATATAAACTATGCAGCTCACGGATCTGAAGCTTGAATATGCTCTCATGATGAAGCATTGCTCCCCGTATTTCATCCTTCAATACTCCAAATACATGCAAATTCAATTCACTTGTTTCAGCATCATGATTTTCTATTCTTACTTTTAACCACGCATGCAATTAGTCAGTGCTCAAACCCGGCACATCAGCTCGACTTCGATCAGGTAGAACTTTTTCTTTTGTGCCAGGCAATCTTCCAACATAAGGCGAAATCAAAGTTGTCCCTTTGATAATCAAAAACCGTCCACTATGCCAGCTAAAGACGATCCAGATCGCTCCAATTAGAGGAATAGCACCCCAAATTAATTCAATTAAAATTCGCAGCCCTTGCTGAATCCAGTGCAAGACATCACATAATTGATCCTTGTCCCAATTTACGTTTGGGTCCAGCAATTTGGGGAATTTGAATGACTGAATGTGGCCATTTTTGCTGCTGATTATTAGGTTGTGCTTTAGCTGCTTTAGATTTCTTGTTTCCGCCATGGCGAGAGTTTCAGTTTGCTTCAGTCAAAAGTATGAGGGAGAAACCAAATCGCAAATCCCGTATTTTTGAGAGGCTGTATTATGTTTTCTACAGTTGATCGATTCTCCGAATCACTGTTGTCATCATTTGCGTTTTCTTGTAGCTCGTGAAAGATCAGACCCGGAAGGCAGAAGCAGCGTCGTGCGGAATTGAGTCGAAGCCATTGTTTGATAATTCGTCTTCAAATTGTTGTCAAACAATGGCTGAGTCGCGGACTAGGTCGCTTTCCTGAAGACGATTCGGCGATTTGGCCGGTGGTGCAAAACCGGTTCGTACTTTCGCCGCCACCTCTAGGATAAAACAGCCTCTGAAATAATAACTGATTTTCTTTGCACAACAAATCAGTACAGATTTGCACTTTCGAAAACAAAAATACGGCTCGAAAATTTCAGAATGAATATTTTAATGGCGGAGGTAAAAACTGTTTTTTTCGTCTACAACTGAAGATAATATATAGATGGGGATTAGGGCTGAACGAAAATACTGGGCAGTAGATAAATTTGCTAAAATACCGAGTCAATAGTTTACCGCTTCAAATAAAAGTCAGCTCAGAAATATATCTCGCATTTAAAAAATAGTTCGAAAAACGCAGTGTTTTCTGGACCAAAAATATAAGTGTCTACATCACATAGCCAAGGCCCAAGGCCCAATCCCGAACCGAACCGGGCCGGGTCGGGTCGAGTCGGTCGGTCGCGCGTGTGTGGTGGTCATGATGCATGCATTGGGAGCCCAAGGCCCCAACATGACTTCTTAGAAACAAGTATAAATACTTGCATCTTTCTTATAATCCCATGATGTGGGACTATTCACAAAACGGATACACTTATCTCAATATTTTAATAATTCACATAAAATTTCCAACAATCCTTAATAGCAAATCAATTCCCACTATTAACCAAATTATTCATGTTAATACATTTCAACTCTGTCTTTCGCTGCTAGCTAGAAACGACACCCGTTTCACTATATAAAGCACATATCAGTTGCTTATTGCCTCTCATATTACTGATCACTTCACTAACCATAATTATATATGCATACTTCTCTAAATAAAAAAATGGTCATTATACTAAATTTTAGCTATTTACGTACCAATAATAGTGTACTGGTTATACTCATTTGTTTATACGCATTTATGTAGAAAAGGTGACCAAGAGCACGACAATTTTTTTCCGCTCTTGTCTCGTTTCATATTCATTCAATGAGTTTCTCTCGTATCACGATTCATGAGAAGCACCTTTATCCGAAACTGCTTTAAAAAAATTGCAATTTCATGCCCAATTTCTTCACTAAAATCAAGTTCAGGTTCCAAAGATCCGTTAGCAATGATAGTAACACGCTGAACTCATCATGGATGAAGCGCTTGTGTCTGGCGCTGGACATTTTTACCATGTCACTTACTAATTACTAGAATTACCGTACAACAGTGGGAAAACTGACTCTTAAGATGTTTAGTATGAAATATAAAATTATTTATTTAAATATATTTTAAATATGATTTTGCGTAGTTTAAGAGAAAATTGAAGTAATTGAAAAATTGTAATTCCAATTACACAACATTGTACATGTAAACTAACTTAAGACTAAGAATATGCTATCAATGTATTGATTTGAATCAGTCACAAATACATACATACATTTTTTTTACATATCAAGTAAGACCAATGTATTTTTGATGATTAACTATTTTGCAGCTCTAAACTATTAATGAATTGAAGAAATAATAGGAGAAAATTCCAACAGCTTTATTTGATATAAAATTATGATTCCTAACTACTGTGGTATGGGTACGTAAAAGAAAATTCTTGTGGAAAGAGAAAAAAGAAATAAAAAAATCTATTGCATATCAATTCGTAATACATGAATAACAAAGTACGGATTAAGGCCCTTAGATCTATTTCTTTCGTCGAAAAAGGGACAGGAATGTCTAAACCCCTTTTCTTGTTATGTTCGTTAAGTTCAAATTTGATGAGAATAATATTCTACAACTAATCACTCATTTATTTTTAAGTATATTTTCTTGAACCAAGCATTGCGGGATAAGCTTAAAAAAAGTAGGCTCTTTTGAAAACTAATCAATGATGACCCTCCTTGGACTCCACTATATAAGTCGTGGCTAAAGTTGCAAAAATGAGAGCTTGAATACCGCTTATGAAATAAATAAACTCAAAATATATCATCATACTATGAATATTTAATTGAAATAAAAAAAGCAAGAGTCGATGTGTAATAGATAAATCACAAATTATAGAACTAATTTATTTAAATAAATCATTTAAATGTTCCATTGTTATTTGGAAAACTGAAATGCTGAAATTGAATAAAAATACCGAATATGAAACTAAGGTTGGAATATGTCATTGTTGATAATTCTTCCAACAAGAAGCTTGATTCAACTGACTAATCCGTGACATGATTTAGTTTTTTATGCGATCAGTAAAATATACGTGAAACTAGGAACGTGTGTTTTTTACTTCAAACTAATTAAGTTATCTGTCAAGTAGGCAAAACTCTCTAACAGTTGGTTTCACAAGTACTACATCTTTACAAACGCTCGAGGCGGTGCCCACACAAATTTTTGAAGCAAGAATTGCATGCAATTATAAGAAATATGACCTTCACAATATGCGAACATAATAATAGTAGAATCTATTCAACAGAAAGTTATATTTTATTACAATCACAATATATTGTACTACAAACTATTTGCATAACACCTAAAATTCCAATTGATAATTCCATAAAAATAGCACATTGGCTAACTACAAAATGTCATATCTCCCATGGTACAACTGTTCCTCATTTGATCATGCATAAGTTAGGCTTGTTCAAAGTTGTTGTGAATCAACCTTTGGATGAACCTGAAAGAGGAAATTCAAATGTCACAAGCTAAGATGTGATCTTCCATTTGTTCGAACTTAATAAGTCAGCTGAACAAAATAAGCTCAAGTGTTTTTTGTCTGATTTTACTATTTAGTCAGTTGGATTTGATTTATGTATTTGTTGTTTGTAACAAACCAGAATTTTAGCGATAATTAATTTAGTTCAGAAACGGGATTATCGTAAACGATGAAATTTGACCATGAAACTTGCACAATTGCGTTCGTGATGAAATTCTGATCAACTTTCATGTTCCAGGACAAAACGATGAAAATAAATGAAATACAAATCTAAGTGCTAATGTTGCACATGCTCAGCAAGATACAGTCAGACTAATTTATGCAAGAATCACGGTTAGATTGATAGTGTCAAACCATACCAGATTAGACCAAATTCAAGATAATAGAAGATATCCAAACTCGGGAACAACCAACAAAATAACAAACAACTTAGATAATTTAAAGTGAAATTAGGCCACATCCCTAATAAGTTTCAAAATTAAGCTCACATCCGGTCCAATTTTTAATATAGACTAGGTGCCTATTTTTCGAAAAATCATCAAAAAAAAATCACTAAAATTCTTAATTAAATACAAGAACTAATCATCATCAAATTCAGGCGTTAAACCACCAAAAAACAACCTGGAAACCAAAAAACAACGAAACAACAGTATATTGCATAAAATGATGCACTTATTTGTAAACAGTTGCATACATTTATGCATATATTTCAGTTTTGCATCAACCTGCGGTATTATGATACATGTATGTAGTTAAACTACAATATATGCATTGTTTTATGCATATATTCAATTCTAGCCTGTTTTTCAAGCATTCACACTTTTTAGACATTGTTGCAAACATTTATGCACTTACACAGAATAAATGCATACATTCATGCACATATGCAGAAGCCTTCATCCTTTTTAATTTTGTTGCATATATGTATGCATATATATAAAATAAACGCATACATGTATGCAACTATTCGTAACACATGCAACGCAGTTCAACTTTATATGCATTCATGTATGCAATCATTACCAATATATGGATAATTGTATGCATATATTCACCTAAATTTTCAATAAAAAACACTGGATGAATATATGCATACATGTATGCATATATTCAGTATAAATGCAAAGATGTATGCAAAACAAAAAGAAAAAAAATCAGATTATTTCCGAGAATGCGATTTTTTTAATCATCAGTGCATTTTTTGTGTGGAAAACACGTAACATGCAAAATAGGGACCCGCTTTACATTATAAAGTTTAACTAGATGTTGTTTCTATTTTCAAACTTTCCAGGGACGTGAGCCAAAAGCATCTTGACAACAAGGAGTACAGATGTAAACAACATATATGCATGAGAAATGGTGAGAATATTAAAGTCTCTCATACTGAAAATGTTAGCATTAGAGGTAAAAAGCAGTTATTTCTGCACAACTTATTAAGAGTGCCAAAATTAAAAGGAATCTTATCAGTTTTTCTCAATTTGCTAATGATAACAGTATTAATTTTGAATTTTATCCAAATTACTGTTTGGTTAGAGACATTCTAAATAAAGAATTTCAAATAGAGTTTGCAAAGAAACACTTTTATTTCTCGTAAAATGAATTGAACGGAATGAATATTACGTTACATAATAGGCTTGTATATATAGCCTAATATTTGTGCAGCTGTAACATTATCTGTAATATGGGCCAATCCCAGCCCAGACTAAGATAAACAAATAAGTAACGAAGTGATAATATGTTTATGGCTTTATTATGCTCCCTCAATTTTGGCTATGGTTTTCCACCCTTTTCCTTTACGCTGTCGCTATCAACTACACATAAATCTTCTCTCATTCTGTGAAAATTCTTTGCTAAGAGAGCTTTTGTTAGAACATCTGCTCTTTAATAGTATGCGGGAATATGATTAACCTCCAATTTTTCAGCAATGGTTTGTTCACACACAAAGTATAGATCAATTTCTATATGTTTTATGTGTGTGTGTGTTGTACAAGGTTCGCAGAAAGAGATATTGTACTCATATTATCGCACCAAATCATGGGCTTTTTCCTTGATCGAAACCCTATTTCTCTGGTCAAAGAGTTGATCCACATGATTTCAGCTGCGGTGCTTGCTACAGATCGATATTCAGGTTCAGTAATAGAGCGTGAAATTGTTGCTTGCTTTTTCGAGCACAAGGAAATCGGATTTGAGCCCATATATATGCAATATCCTGACGTCGATCATCTGGATCTAAGAAAAATCCGCGTCACTGTACGCCTGCATGTTAATTTCTTTGCTGATTTTTAGCTTTAAACCATGATCTAAAGTGCCTTTTAGATAACGAAGTATCCTTTTAACTACACACCAGTGTTCATTTAAAGGATTTTGCATGAATTGCGACACTTTATTCATGCTATATCAAATTTTTGGCCTTGTAACAGTAACGTATTGCAATGCCCTGACCATACTTCGATAGAATCTTGCATTATCAATTGCCTCACCTTTATGCTTAGATAACCTTAAGTTTGGAGTCATGGGTGTAGGTAGAGGATTGGCTTTGTCCATTCTAACACAAGTTAGAATCTCTAATATGTACTTTTGGGATAATAAAATTTCATCCTTGGATTTTTGTATAATTTGAATGCCTAGGAAATAGTTTATATTGACCAGATCTTTTATAGAAAAAGTGTTACTGATATGCTTTATGATGCTACTGATCTCTTTATCATCGTTCCCAGTTATGAGTATATCATCAACATATACTAATATGAATATCATGATATCACCTCTCTTTCTGATGTGCAATGGATTATCTGACTTTGCTGTAGTAAATCCCAAATTTGCAAATGTGTCCTTGAGCTTCTTATACCATACTCTAGATGCATGTTTAAGACCATAAATTGCCTTATGTAATTTACATACAAGTTTTGCAGCATTTCCAGTCTAATAACCATTTGGTTGCATCATAAAAACCTCTTCATGTAGGTCTGCATTTAAAAACGCATTACGTACATCCAATTGCTTTATATTCCAGTGATTATGCAATGCAATAGTTATCATAATTATGATGGAAGTGGGCTTTACAACTGGAGAGAACGTCTCTGTAAAATCAAATCCAAACTCTTGTGAATACCCTTTCGCAACGAGTCTGGCTTTGTATTTTTCAATGCTACCATCAAGCTTTCTTTTCAACTTATAGGTCCATTTTCATCCAATGATGTTTTTGTGTTTTAGTGCTTCAACTAAACTCCAAGTTTTATTTTTCAGTAATGCATTATATTCCTCTCTCATAGCCATTCTCTAATTTTCACTGCTGACGGCTTCTTTAAAATTGATAAACTCTCTTTCATCTAAATTGGCAGTGTATAATTTTGGTTTGAATACCCCACATTTTGCTCTAGTCAACACGTGATGTGATGCTTGTTTGCCCCAATTTGTTGTGCATGGTTTTCTATATTGTCTGTGTTCACGCATTTTGTCTTTTCACTGCTATCACTCTTTGTTTTGTTGCCACTAAATGCAGGTCCTTCTTTATTATGTCATTCACCAATATTTGTATCTCCTTGAGTAGCAACATCATCTTGATACATGTTCAGAGAATCTGAGGAGCTAAAACATGATCTAGTGCTGGGTACAGTGCAATCATCATCTGTGTTATCCTTGTCTTCCTGATTAGGTTTTCTGGTATTCCACTCAGTCAATTCTAGTGGTGATGTGATTGGTTTCTCTGCCCCAATTATCCTTTTAGTTGTTTTGATGTTGTTGTCTGCAAAAGGAAATACAGCTCCATTAAATTTCACATGCCTAGAAATATAAAGCCTATCACGGCCCACTACCATCTAAACATTTAAAACCTTTTTGATTACTTGCATAACCCAAAAAGGTGCATGCTGTGGACCTTAGGCTTAACTTATGCTTATTGTAGGGTCTATGATGAGGAAAACATAAGCACCCAATTTTTTTTAACTCTTGGTAGTTTGGTTTAGTTTTAAATAGCATTAGGTAGGGACATTTTCCTTTAAGGATGGTGGTGGGTAACCTGTTTATCAGGTACACTGATGTCGCAAATGCCTCTGTCCAAAACTTTATTGGCAGTGATGCTTGTGACATCAATCTTAACCCTGTCTCTACAATGTACCTATGTTTTCGCTCGATTAAGCCATTTTTCTTAGAAGTGTGTGGACATGTAGTCCTATGTTGAATGCCTTTGCTTTCTAAATAAGCATTTAAGGGCTTAAATTCAGATCCCCCCACCAGTTTGTAGGATCTTGACCATGTAGTTTGTTTACTTTTCTATGTCAGTACACCAAATATGTTAATTTGAAACACATGATATTTTTATTTTGAAAAGGTTGCTATATGTTCCTATGTCAGCAACAGTTTTCTAGTGTTTCATTTACTAATTAAGGGTTTCAACGTTATTTTCATTATTATTTCAATTAACAAATGTCAACTTTGTTGTTATGTGATCATTGTCTTTTTAACGTACTAGATCCTACACAGCACAAATCAAAATAATCGTTCCCAAATTTAAAAACAAGCTGCATCTCTCCTAATTATATTCTCTCCCATTAAGTCTAACTTCGAGCTCCTGTTACTTTTTCGCTCGCTGCCAAATGTTCTTTTTCAATTACGGAGCTTCCTTCTTCTCTCAACCGACTGGTTGTTTTGTTGGTCTTTCCTCGTGGATCGTCTCAAAATCCTTCAGGTATCGCATCTTTGTATATCACAAAGTCATTTTCATTTTTAGTGGATCGTTTAATTCTAGTTTTATCTGAAAGAAACCCTATCAACATGAATTACTTAGCTGAAAATGGTTTACTCAAAAAAAATCCTCGTATTGATTTTGATTTTAATTATGATTTTGGTACTTACCTGAATTCCACTGCTTCGAATCAGCTTGTACATAAGGGCGCCGATTAGATCTAGTTTAGGAATCAATTTTAGGTAAATGGAAAATGGTGACTATGGTTAAATTTGTGTTAAAATGAGAAACAATGGAATAAAGAGAGACTATCTGAGACTGTTTTTTTTGCTTTTGTTCCTGCTTTCCTCTTTTTAATTAAGCTTTTCAATTTTTTTTTCACTTACTGAAACAATATTGACAAATGGCTAGTTGTATATGCCTACTGGCAATTGGCTCAGTAGACGCTTCTCTTTTACTAGCCACTTCACCTTTTTCTATAACATGGTGCTCAGTTGTTTTCCTCCATTGTAAGTTGTTTTGTTTGATTTTTGTTTTTTTATTGGTTAATGAGAGTGATGAGATCAGACATCAGGACGTTTAATTACTAAATCAATAATCTAGAATGCTATGCTAGAGTTATTGATAGTTTCTTTACCAATTCACAAAAGAAAGTTTGTGAAGTTAAGAATTTCTGAAGATTTACTTTAGTTTATTTTTATGATTTCATAGGAAATGATTAATTAATACACCTAATTATGTAAATGATAGTGAATTTATTGATATTCGTAGTTTTTACCAAATCAATATCATTTTAATTTATTTACCAATTCGCATCATTTTTATGCTTGTCTTTTTTAGGCCGATGGATTGGTATTGAATGGAGTTAGCTTCCATACATGGATACCCCTTCACTTTCATCCTAGAGCTTCTACTTCTTGTTTGTAGTCCTTTTTTCATGTCGTTGTAATAAACCCTGTAGATCACTAACATTAGGAGACAACCTTGATTTTTCTGTTTAGCGTTGGAGTGCAATAACCTAAAAAGATATAAAAGTTCGTATGTTTATACAATAAAACCTCTTGTAGATAAACAAAAGACAAGATGGTTCGTTCTTCACAATTATATATATTGGAAGGCTTTAGTTAATCCACCACCTAGACAAACAAATTTGCGTCTGAAATTATATTTGTATGCACATAAAGTGTTTGTATTCTAATTTTGTATATTTGACTACTTTTTTGAGTTTCCATTATATTTCTATGTACACAAAGAGTTTGAAACATTGTTCCACCTGATTTCCACCATCAGTGGGGGTTTGATGGAGAAGGTAGATAGCCTGTTTATCTTCAATTTTTTTTTGAGTGGCTAGCTTTCATAGCTCAAACCCAAAATGTAATTTTTATGCCGAAGGTGCCTATTGCTAAGTGTAAACATAGACATAAACACAGAAAAATACCTCTAAATAGAGGTATAAGAAGCATATAAGGTACTCATGGAGCCAAGACAGTCCCAACTCATAAAGCCAAGCAAAAGAAATCAATTACCACATAAAGTCTACCACTAGATACAAGCAATACAATATGCAGTGCGAGCAAACAGAGCTTGTCCAGATCCTCAAGTTTCCTCAACAAGACCAACAATGTATAAAATCACCACACAAGATGTTGCAGAATAGATCCGAACTTTGCATATTGCAGTATAACATAAATTGAAACTTACCCAAGCAATACAACCTCAAAATAAATTTACAACTACATTTGCTAACAATCTAAAGAACTTACCAGAACTATAGCACAAATTACAGTGGCAACTGCATCGAGAAATGAATCCAAACGGATAGCAAATAGAAGAGAACCCAAAACAATTCCCTAAACAATAGCAAAGAGAGAAGAACAAAACACCAATAACCAGTACCCAAACAAGCAAGTTGAAAATCAAACTAAAAACCAAACCTATACTTTGACTACAAATCATCGAGGAGGTGGGTTTAGCTATTATGGTAGGTAATAGGATTGATGATATGTTGATTTGACCCTATAACAACTGAAGAGGCACAGTGATTTAGGGTTACTCAATTCATCAATTACTGTTATGGTACAGGACTGCTTAATTATATTTTTTGATTCTACAACAAGTGGGAATTTACTAACTTCATCAATTACTATTATAGGTGTAGTGGAGTTTAAATTCTCTGGATTAGCTCAATATGCTAATCTTTTAGGAGTGATAGTTGGTTATACTATCTCTTCGGGGACAAGCATAAGGTAGGTAACTATGTAAGCTGACATTGTATATCTTCCATGAATATTTTAAGTATGACAGAATGGAGAAATGATTCGTACAGTTTATTATATTTCTTATACAGCCTTTTTAGCATCCAAGATAAAAAAATTGCTCACACTTCTATAAACCAATGTTTGTGTTCTAAGCCAATCATTTGGCTCTAATAAATGACATAAAAAAATCCAACTATGAAAATCATTGCAAGAAAATTTTTGAGTTCCATTGGGTAAAAAGGAGGTATAGTTGAAATGAGTTTTTTCTTTAAATTGTAGTCGTGCTAGCAGATTCTTATAGAAGTTAAATCTACATGAGTGCTTAAAGCGTATAATTGAACCTGTATAAAATCATTGTTGTCCCTTGGTTGAAAATTCTTTTGCTTTGCATACATAAACCCTTTTGTCATTCATGTATAGGGAATTTCTTTCTCGCTGCAAAAATGAAAAAATCGAGTGAAATTATCATCTCTCGTAATAACCTTGCTTTGCTGTAAAAAAGAAAAGAGTTAGAATTCAAAGGCTCAACATTTGCAGTAATAATGTTTCTTTAGAAAAGTTTGGTTTCCAGTATAGCTGTAGAAATGTTTATCGTTTGATGTGCTATGACATCAATCTACACTTTTGTCAAAAACATCATCGTATCACTGAAAAATTACCTTATCAAATGACTTTGAATATTTGAGATAGTTACTAGTTGTAGAACCTGTAACCTAAAAAACAACTATGGAAAGTCATTTTTCAGACGATTATTTGGTCAAACGTATCATCACATGCCCATAATGTTCATTCCAACAAACTAATTTACTCTATAGTATTAGTGATAAAAGCCACAATATGACCAAATAATAATGGTTTTATTCCTGATCAGTGGAGCTCGGCAGAAGGATTGCAAGGAGTTCTGAAATATATTTATAAGAACGATGAGTATGGCTATTTATCCAAATATTCTTCGAAGACATGTTAAAATAGGCACCATTTATTTGTCAACTATGTGTGTCTTCTGCCAAATTCATTAGCGTCTTCCTAATTCGGTTTTCAGGTTCAGTTTTGATCACAAATTTACTACTAAAGCTTAACTGTGATCACTCGCCACTACTAGCATCATCAGTGGGTTATTATTACACATTGATGCAAAATTTTAGATTCTTATGTATTAAAGTATGCTTTACAATGATGCTGGCTGTAGAGAAAAAGCTTCCAAGCCAATTGCTGTAGGGTAACGCCTGGAACAAAAACTGGACATGGTTCTAATGCCAATGGAAAGCAGGACCTAGTAACAAGGCAGTTTGCCTGAAACAAAAGCAAAGTGGTGCTTGGTACTACATAAGGCTGAAGGAAAGATGGACAAGCATCGAGCACGGTGAAATAATGAAGAGTAGGCATAATAAAAACAACTAGCGTCTTGGTACTAGAAATTCATTTTCATTTTTATTATTTCTTCCTCTGTATCGACTAATTTAAGCTAACGGTATTTATAATGTCTCATACATTTAATCTGGTCAAGTGTGTTTGCATGTTATCAATGTCACGGATAAAATAAACATATGTTTCTAAGATAGTAGTGGGCAGAATATGTATATATAGTTATTCATGTATTTGATCATTAATTCGGTCTTATTAAACAACATCTTTAAATTCGAGATTTGGGTGACTTTATATGTATAACCGGTTAATGTGTATCGCTCGGTTCAGAGGCTTAGAAGTAATGCATCAATTTGTTGCACATGCATCACAGCTTGATGGGCAGGCTGCATCGTGTTTGCAGCAATTATCTTTGCTATGTGAGTGGACTGGGTGCTGACATGCTGTGTGTTACCGATATTCAGGTGTTATTCGTGGATTCTTAACTTGTGGTGTTGATGGTTGTGTGAAACTTGTGCAGCTAAAATGACAAGTTAATTGCTTTCAACCTTATTGCTGATTTCAACCTAATTGGACCTTACTGATTTGACCCATTGGACCTTACTGATTTCAACCGTATTGCTAGTTTCCTGAACAACAATCTGCGTGGAACATGCTCTCATGCTCCTCATCTTAAACGATGCGAAGGGTACTATGCTTGGCCACATTATAAGTACTGCATTCTTTTCACCAAGTTCTTTTACAAGCACATACAATAAAATGGGTGTTTATAACATAAATTTGAAATTTTATGGTTATCATTATCTGATTATTACCATGTTGCCAGGTACTGTAGCAACCCGGAAAATACGAGCCAATTTAAAATTTTTAAATTGGTTATTTTAAAGGAATGTGAACAATTGAAATAGAATATTTCAATAAAATAGTGAATTAGAAATAGTGAGTCAATTTGATAATTTGAATTCAAACTTTGACTAACTGTGCAGGGTGGAAAATATAACGGATTTTAGTGAAACAAAAAATATTTAAATCTGTTTATCAATACCTTTCTAACGAATCTGAAAAATCGAAGTTTCATAGCGGGAATCAAAAGTTATGGCCGAATGAATTTTTAGAAAGGTCGCTATATAGAATATATAGCCCTGGAAAATAGATATTTTGCAAACGACCTCGGAATTCGACAAAACCGCTTTTGTTGGGTCCGGGATGTCAAACTATTGCTAGGTTTCAAATTTCATAATTTTTGAAGCTAGTATGTGAGCGTGGCAAAAGAAAATGTGTTTGGTCAATTTCTGTTAAATTGGATCGACCAAAAAATGGCCATTTTTCAAACAATCTCAGAATTTGACGAAACTAGTTTTGTTGGGACCGTAGCATCAAAACATAGCTAGATTTATTTTTCTGGAATTTTTTTGAATCAGTTTGTGGCCCTGGCAAATTGAAATGTACGTTCAAAGTTAAAATTAAATGTTTTATACTTTAATTTGAAGAATAACTGACTGTAACAGTCGAATTGGCCAATGAAACATATCCCGTTGTGTCCGGGATGGGGGTAATTAGCTAGGGACGACAGTCGTTGGGTTTGAATTGGTGTCCGTGTGGAGAAACACTATTTAAAAATTTAATAAAGTCCTTGGCCAATCAGAATTTTTCCTTCATTATTTTAAAAATAAAAAAACTCCAGAAAACCTCGTTTTCTCTCTCTCGACCGACGATCCACGTTTTCGCCACTTCCCTGACCAATCGCCGCCGCCTCGGCCAACTGCAACCTCCGCCACCACCAGCAATCGACGCGCCTCCCTCCCCTCTTCAAATCCGACCCTGCCTCGACCACCCTCGTCGCCCCTATCGCCTGAATCATCGACCCAAAGCCGACGACATCCCAGCGCCGCCACGATCGCCAGAGACCACCGAACCACCTCCAACCACCACCGATCGACTCCCCTTTCCTCCCTCTTCCACGCTGTACCTTCCGATCATAGTATCGTGCCTCGGTTCTCGCGAAAACAGCAACCCTAGTTTTGAACCATCGTGAAAGGTGAGTCCTTTTTGATGTTTGAACTTTGAAAAATCATATCTTTATGGTGTGTTGACGAAATTCGATGAAACAGGAAACATCGGGACCGCAAGGAAGCTCTCTACCACATAGAAGAGACCGCGGATTTTTTTGAGTCATCTACGATTTTTAGCACTCCAAAAACCAATGTGAGAAATCTAAATTAAGTGAATTTGAATGGAAAATGTCGTGTATAAATTATATAAGCGAAATATAAATTACACACGTGTTGTATACCTCATGTACGTGCGTTGTGTAAGCTATATAAGCGAAGTATGAATTATACATGCATAGTATAATTGATATATGTGTTGAAATGCAAGTGAAATATAGAAATTATATATATATATTCCCCTCGTCCACAAACCATGGACGATATTTATTGTTGAGTATTGGTGTGAAATATTGGATGAAAAATGCGAATGGTTGAATAATTGTTTGTGGTTGATATTGATTGGTTGTGGTTGAAAAATACCCATTGGTGATTGAAATGAATTGGAAATAATTGTGGAAATAAAAATAAAACATGCCGCCTGCGTGCGAATTAGATGCATGAATCCCCATTGTCAAAAACCGCGAGGTTTTAAGGTAAAGCGAGGAGCCGTACTAGGGACGGTGCCGGTTTTAACTACCCTGCCGTTATGCTGCCGAAATTTTGAATAATATTCATATGTTAGAATTATTTTCATATGTTGAAATTATCTTCATGCGTTGAAATTAAAGTCATGTGTTGAAACTATATCCATGTGTGGAAATGCTCATGTGTTGAGAAGTGATGTGTGAAAAGTAAATTCATGTGTGAATGAATGAAGTGTTTAAACAATAAAAATCACATTTTTATAATATATATGAAGTATGTAAAATATTCTCCTTATATATAAATAATTTCAACAATAAAAATTTCATCTTTCTGATCTGAACAACATTCATAAAATATCCATGTGTGGAGATGCTCATGTGTTGAGAAGTGTGTGTATTGGAAAAGTTCATATGTTGAATAAAAAGATCGAACAATAAAAATTACATTTTTATTGAAATTATAAAGTGTTAAAAACATTCATTTGTTGAACAAATATATTAAATGATAAAAATATCATTTTTATCATATATGTGATATGCTAAAGATATGCGAGCGTTGAAATAAATATTTGTGAAAGGAATATTATTTTTAACATGCATAGGAACTAAATAAAATAGTCATGTGTTGAAATATATTTTAGTTCGCCAAAATTATCATCTTTGAAATGTGAAGTGTTAAAAATGACCACTTGTTCAAATAAATATGCATGAGTTGAAATATTCATTAATTAGCTAATGATATGATTTTTGCATATGCATGCAACATTAGAATGAATGGTGTTTTTAAACCAAAGTGAATTAAATATGAAGCTGAATGGAAAATGAGAAGTGATAAGAATTGTATATATGTACATGCATATTTATTGAACAGGTTATAGCAAAGAGGCAAGAGAAGAGGAATAAAATTTTGTGTCCGACAAATAGGTACACGTTTACTGTTTTGTTTGGGTGATGATTTTATGAGCCTGTTGGCTAGCCGCTTGGCTTTTTCTTTTCTTTTTGAGATGAGACGCCCATGTGGCTATTTGGGAATTTTCCCAGCCCCTCCCGTACAAAGGAGGTTATGGGGAAATTTTCCAAAATTTAAAGGCGTTAGTGAAATATTTGAAGTGAAAACGATATAGGAATTTTTGAATGAACTATATTTATATAAATATATAAATATATATAAAATTAAAACGAAATGTGGCCGTGCAGTTCGTGTTTTGAAATCGTGATTTCAAACGACTAGTGCGGGAAATCCGACCATTGGATTTTCCCGAAACCGCAACCGTTGGGTTCGCCTTGGAAATATCTTTCCAACGGCACCAACTTTGTAAAGATCCGACGGTTGGATTGTCTGGAATGTTTAATTCAAATCTAAAGAAAAACAGCGCCAGAAACGATTATATATATATATATATAAATATAATTAAATTAAATCGAATAACGACGCTGCAGTTCGTAATTTGAAATCGTAACTTCAAACGACTGGTGTGGAAGATTCGACCGTAGGATTTTCCCGAAACTGAAACCGTTGGATTCGTTTTGAAATGATCTTTCTAATGATATAAATTTGTGAAGATCCAACGGTTAGATTTTCAGATATGTGTAAAACAAATTTAGTGAAAAACAGCGCCAGTGCATCGGCACGACCTGAAACGTCGTTTAATTAAATATGGCCGTTTTAAATAAATAAAAATGGCGATATATCGTTATAAAATACTGTAGACGATATAGAGTGGAAATAAACCAATTTTGTTGTGTTTGCTTGATATGTGATGGTTGAATGTATTTAACATGAAAATTATAACTAAAGAACTGAAATGTGAATGTTGAATAGTCCAACCATGTGATAAATTGATTTGAAAATCTAAATATACGTGGGTTATTTGAAAAGGCCGAGTTCATTCTCATTTCAAATAATCGATCGACGTTGAGAAGTCGAAGAGCTGAAGACGGTTGAAGACCGACGATCTTCACCTTGGATGGATGGGCGCTACTGATGCTCGTGATTGGAGTAGCTACCTTGAAGGAGCTGAAGTAGTAGCCGTCCAGACATATTGTTGATTGTACGGATATGCGAGGAATTGGTGCCTCCGGTTTCGTTCAAACCCAGAACGAACTTGTAAATGGACCGTGTGTCTGACATTGGATTTTGTTCTGTGCAGATTGATCTCTGTTAAATATATATCTGTTTGGCGGCGGAGAATTTATTCTCTTGCTTAACGCCCTTCTCTGGGACGTACGAGCTCAGAGGTTATGTATTGATAGAAATCAGTCGCATGGAGTGGATTGCCTGTGTGGCACGCCTAAGTGGCATAGGATCAAGGCTTCTGTTGCAAAGCAAAGTCTTGTGGTTGATGATCAAAGCATGGTCTGTGTGACGTAGCTTTGTATATAACGTGAATTCGCGAGCCTCACACCTCGGTATGAGTCAAAAACGGGATAGTGACTGCAGGGAGAGCACGACGTTTCTTTCTAGCTAAGGTGGTGTCAGTGACCTACCAGCCCTGACATTATATATACTTTTCACCTGTGTGGTTGTTGGAATACGAGGCGCCTCGATATAGGTCTGTAAGGACCGGGAAACGTGTGTTCAGGAATAATTAATCCTCAAAAGTAAGAGAGGACCAGCCCTGAAGATCGAAGGATTGCTGTGTGCGGTCCTGGGACATTTGCTAGAGTGTCTCGAACGGAGAGGAGCTTGCCCCTTGCCTCGACTCATGAAGGAATCCAATTTCCAATACGAAATATGCGAATGTGATTGTATTACTAGTATGGCGACATGATATATGGTACCCATGCCGTCTAGGATTGATATTTTTGATTGAAATCGCTTTTGAAACATATTTGCACTAGTAATAATATCAAACACTTTTGTTTTATTCGTATGAAGCATTTTTGGCCATTATAAGGTAAAACTCTATCCTCCGGCTTGCGTTGCATTGTGTGATGACCCGAGTCTTATAATGGCTTCATTTTATAAAAAGCATTGCGATGATTTAATCATTTACTTTATTTCATGCACTAGCACTCATTGGATTAAACCCGTTCCGCGAAAGTGGCGTGGTCCTTTGATTTGCCTTATTATTGTTGTTAATAAGTTAAGTAGATTTCTCATACCAGTCCCATGAATGACTCGTAGTTTGTTTCACCTTGCAAACTCGGGTGCCCTCATTTTCACACGGGCAGCCTAGTTACAGGTATCTGGTGCACTTTTGGCTCATGGCGAGGCTTGACTACACCGTGCTGACTTTGACTCTTTCCTCCATTATAGTATATGTATTATGATTCCGCCATTGGCGATGTAGACTGATATTTATTTTGTGTACTCTTTATGTATGATTCCGCCTCTGGCGATGGTGACTGATTATGTATTATTATGCACTAAGTTGTATCCTGCACTGTGCTCTCTGATGTGGTGATATCTATATGATTCCGCTGTCATATGTGTGTAAATTATTCTATTTTATGTTTATGCTATTATCTGTGATATGCTAATAATGATTAATGTGTTATATTCCAATGATTATCCTTAACACCGTGTCACGGGGTTTTGGGATCGTCACAGGTACCCTGCACAAACATGGGAGAAATTAAAGGTAATCCTTCATATAAAGCTAAAACAATGATATCAGTAAAATAACTGAAATATTTTTAAATGAACAAACAATTTCAACTGAATGCCTGTAATGCCATGACAGGTTTCTATTGAGATTTACTGGGACCGATGAAATTAGATGGGAGTGAAAACCCGAATTTACAAAATGGTCATGGATGGCACCTCAGCAAGTAGTTGTTTGTGTAAATTTTCAAAGCAATGTTTTGTTAACACATGCATTATGGGTTCTTCTATCAATATTGTAAAAGTGTAAACAGAGTTATTACAAAAGTGTAAAGAGAGTTCTGATATTCATAAAGATAGTCTGCAGAGGATGTGATAATGGATGATTTCCTTTGGCAGCATATCAAAAAAGTAATTCTACATTTCTTTGATGTTGTTTGCTTTATTATTGGTATCTATTCTTTTTAATATTTGTTGCATTGGTATGAATAGAGTTAAACTAAACTACTTGAAGAAAAAAGATATGTAGTTCATCTCACTGGGGAGGTATGTCATTAGTTTTAGCTAAAGATATTTAGAACTTCTGCGATTCTGCTATAATGATAGCATACAGCCTGTATATTTTGATGAAATAATAATAGGATAAAATGAATTTGATGAGTGTTGCATTTTGTTAGATATATTGACCCACCTAACAAATTCACATGGTTAAAATGAGTCTGATGAGTGCCAGTTCTATTTGTTTTTTTCTTCAATATTATCTGAACCAGCAGTTATATTATTGAATTAGCTCACATGTTTTTATGTTTTGAATCTGATTCATTATAATATCTTGAATCTCTTGATGTTGCATTATAGAAATGTATGGATAACTTCACATTTAGTAGACAGCCATCCAAAATAGATGACATTTTTATATCCCTTTATCAAAATGTATTCATTCTTTAAAATGTTAGGTTTTGATCATATGCGTTTGTTCACAGTGATTGATGAACTTGTGTGCATGTCACTGCAAAAAGGTTCATTGATACAAATTTGTACAAACAGTATTAATCACTACACTAGGTCTATTTCAAGAAAACAAAAACAATAGTAAAACCACTCAAAGCATTAGTCAGATATAATGTTAGAAATTACCTATTTTCACCTCAGCTACACGGGTTAACAATTGTAAAATGTTCACTAATACAAACTTTGTTCTATCCATGCATGAAATGATCATGGAGTTAAAATCAGTTACTACTAAAATACAATTTCAGTGAGTCAAGGAGTAGGATGGCACAAAATTGGTCAATATATTATCAAATTCAGACGAAAGCTAGTCACAAATTGTGCACTGCATGTGATATATCACTACAAATGAGGGAATGACTTCTTATTTTGAACTTACATCAAATAATAATTCAATTTAGTCAATTATGAGCATTGAATTTAGAGTTTTGGTTTCATGTTAGCTTTTATTAAGATAAATATCATCATTCTATAAATGTAAAATGTAAAATGTTCCCTTTTGATGTTTTATTTGTATTGATCGTGTAAACACGATATTAAATTCTTACATTGTCTAATATTTTAGCAGTGCACAGCTTTTTTTTCCTTTTGCAAACATGGATTTCTAAAAGACAATATGATGAATCAGGGTCCATAGAAAGTGTTTACAAGCAAGTTGGATATATGTTATTTTATTATACTGTCAATTTTATACTTGTGTAACCTGGATTTGTTGCGTGGTATATTTGTACTTTTTGCAATGCTATAGTAATTTGTTTATGGTAAGTTTGCTTATAGAATTTCATGTTATACTTTTTAGTTTTTAATGTGGAGAACGATTGAGTTTATTTATGTTACTAAAGGTATTAATTGCATATTTTAAAATGATTTTAACATCTTGAATCTACAACACGTCAGTGGTGTGATAAATTATCAGCTTGATACATATAGTGTTTCCGACTGTTAATTGAAACACGTGGTAAGTGTTGCTGGCTATCATCTTGAAACACTCATTAAGTGTTGCTGATTACCATCTTGAAACACTAACTATGTGTAGCAGACTATCTACTTAAAACAGTTGCTAAGTGTTGCTAATTATTAATCCAAAACACTCAATAAGTGTTGCAGTTTATCATTTTGAAACCCTTACTAGGTGTTTCAAATCGTTAATCTGAAACACCAGATAAGTGTTTCAATTTGTCAATCTGAAACATAATTTAGGTGTTTCAAAAATTTGCAACATACTAATCTGCAAAACTTAAAAAGTATTTCTAAATTTTTTAGCAACATTCTTTTACCGTTTCAAATTGGTCATTTTGGTGTTGTGTGTATGTGACAAACTGCATGGTTATCTTACAAGCTTCTGACTTGTTTTTAAGAAAGAAAATCCATGTGTATCTAGTAAAAGCATCAACAAATGAGCGATAGTACCTGTGTCCTTGGTCTGAACTCATGGGTGCTGGACCCCATAAATCTGCTGCTATTAATTCAAAAGGTGTAGTATATATAGTGTTGGAGTCGCTGAATGGCAGTTTGTGACTCTTGCCAATTTGACAGTGTGCAAATATATGAATTAGGTATGCATTCAGAATTAATCTCATTTTCATTCAACACTTGCTTTACAATTTTCAATTTTGGATGTCCTTATCTGTTATGCCAACACTCAAACTTTTCATTACTGTTTACATGGTAAATTTAAATATTATTATAGTAATTTTCAGTATTAGATCTGTAACCAGATTTCACGTTGTTGAACTTGTATAAACCTTTGTCCAATTTACCCTGTAATAAAATATCTTTATTTAGAATATTTCTAATTAGACAATACTTTGGAAGAAACTCGAAGTACACTTTATTGTCATTTGAAAATTGTGATACACTAATTAAAATTTTCCTTATATTGGGTACTCTAAGTAAATTATTGAGATAGAGTTGCCACTTACCTCTAATGTACCCACAACCAACATGAGATATACTTGTCGTCTCAACATTTCCTATACAAACAGTATGCGTATCTGTGTAACTTTTATTGCTAAGGTTAAGTTGTCGTAAATTGTTGGTCACATGATTTGTAGCACCCTTATCTGGGTACCATTCATCCAAACTTGTGTCATCAACCCTGCTATTGTCATCATTGCTGGACCCTTGAATTCTTCCATTTGTATTGTTTCTTGTTTGATTAACTTTAGCCATATTCACATTACGACCCCTTTGATTATTTTGATTTTGCTGGCTAGTGTTATAATCAGCGTTGAGCCTAAAATAGCATTTGTCATCTACCTCTTCCTCTTCCTCTCTGGTTTGTAGCCCCCCTTTGTGGTTGATTATCTTTTTGACTAGGATTTCCTTTCTATTGTATCTTGTTTCTTGATGCGGAAGCGTAGTTGATTGAAAATTCTGGTTGAGACATTCTTCTCTGTTCAATCCTACCCTCATGTGCCAGTAGTGTCGAATGAATATATTCAAGATCTGAAACAGCCTTTTATGATGCAATAAACATGACAATAGATTCATACTCCTCATCTAAACCAGCAATAATGTACAACACGTGTTCACTCTCTGATATCTTATGCCCGGTAGCATCCAATCAATCATAAAGGGTTTTTATCTTGGTAAGATATTCACTCACTGCCATGTTTTCTTTACGCATACTATGCAACTGACTTCTATAGTGCATGATTCTCGCTGTAGATTGCGAGTTGAAAATTTGTTCAATTTCTTTCCATATTTCATAATATGTTGTCTTACCAATGATTTGTGATGGGAGATTTGCACTTATAGAAGAGATTAACCAAGATGCCAATAGATTGTCCTGTTTTTGATACATAACGTAGTCTTGATTGCTTACAAGATTTCCTTCTTTATCTTGAATTGTGGCTGGTGGAACAGATATGGTGCCTTGTATGTATTCTTGTAATCCATACCCTCTTAATGCGTTTCCACTTGATATCTCCATAACATATAGTTGTCTTCATCGAAGGGAATGCTAATGACATGGCTTTTTAGTTTTATGAGGTTAAAAGATGGCGTCGATATGGAAATTTCTGATGATGCACCGCCAACAGCGGCTGAGTTGGAACTCTGATTATCTCCAGCCATGGTAGAAGGAATGTGATATAAAAAGGGATGCTGCACCAATACAATTCAGACAGTGACAGCTTATTGAACAATACGAGTTTAGAACTCGTGTTTCTTGGACGACAATTTTTCTGTATCCAATAGTTCTGCAACCAGAATCTCACAAAGTGTGATCCTTGGACGGCAAACTTGTTGGATATAGTGATCTCTGCAACCAAAAACCGAACCCAGATGATGATCACTGACGATCAGATGGGTAAAACTGCAGCCAGTAGTGGGAGGTGATGAAAATTCTCTAATTCCACTACTTGGCAGGGCAGTAGTGGGAATAGAAATGACTGAAAAGAGGGGATATAAACACGAGAATGGTATCTGCTCCAATGATGAAGCAAAAAACTGAGGAGAGAAGGCAATGCAAACCTTCCCAGCGTGTGAAGATGAACTCTGATGCAACGGTGGTGGATCTTGCTAATGCCGTTAGGCTTTGGCTCTCTGATACCAAAATAGAGTTTGCAAAGAAACACTTTTATTTCTTGTAAAATGAATTGAAAAGAATGAATATTACGTTACATAATAGGCTTGTATGTATTGCCTAATATTTGTACAGGTGTAACATTATTTGTAATATGGGCCAAGCCCAACCCCGACTAAGATAAACAAATAAGGAATGAAGTGATGATCTATTTATGGCTTTATTAATGTCTTTTATATAGTGATGTTGTTCGAGGATTATACAAGTATAGATTCAGTAATAGTACAAAGCCTTTAAAAGAGAAGAGATGCTGTAACATGTCTGTAATGAGTTACGCAGACAATATCAAGATGTGTTTGATATCTACTGTTGCAAACTTGGCCATCCAATTCTCGTTAAAGTTGCGTAGCAAATACTAACTTTTTTTTGAATTTGTACCGGGGGGGGGGGGGATGGGATCTTCGGGCTCATTCTTGTTTACCATTAAAGTTCCAAACTCATTTGTAGTGCAGTAGAGCGTCCACAAAAATACTAAAGGGAATAACTCCTTTAAACGAATAAAATTAGGGGTGGTAATTAGACCGACCCAATGGACCCGGACCTGACCCGGCGGGTCTCGGTTCTAGGCAGATCGGGTTTTGTTGGGTCTAAACTATAGATTTCAAAATTTTGGACCTGACCCGAGCTTCGGTTCGGGACGAATTGGGTCTATTTGGGTTCGGTTGAATAACAACACTAAAAATACATATATTTCAATGTATTTTTATTGGGTCTTTCGGGTCGGGTCGGGTATATGCAGGTCGGGTTTGATCGGGTCTTGATGGTATTTTTCATCACCTAAACCCAACCCAAGACCCATCAGGTTCGGTTTAGGTTCGGGTCTTTTCGGGTCCATTCGGTTTGGGATTTCGGTTCTCGGTTCTAAATGCCAGCCCTAAATTAAATGATGCTAAACCACACTTCCATAGTTTAAAGAATTTTGGTTATTTAAGTTTTCCATATCTGGGACATGCCACTAAGTTAGACTTCATATCCAAACCATATACATTTATCTGCTATGCTCTACAAACAGAAAAAGTTATAAATGTGTGGATGGAAATGTAAAAATAATCATTAGCAGATATGTTGTTTTCAATAAATGTTTTTATCCTTTTAACAATGAAGAAATGAAAACAACTAGTAAAGTGCACAATGCAAAAGCATCCATATCAAGCATAATTAATGAAAATTACTAGTAAAATGCACAATGTAAACTGTTTATATCATCCAAGTTTGGTCCTGCTAGGTTTTTGTGACACTCTGTATTACTAAGAAATTGAGAACTTTGCTTCTATATGTAGTATTTTTGCACCCTTTTTCACTACAGGTTCTTTGACTTTTATTTAGCCATACTACACTTCTTGAGCCAAAATAATCTAATTTAACAATTTAGTTTTAACTACTTGGTTAAAATATTTTTACTATAAACTGATAGATTAATCCACAACTTTGATATTTTAGAATGTGAAACTTCAGTTGAACATTAAAATTACAAGCATAGAGAAATAAGGCTATTTGGAAGCACATTAAGAGTAGGCAAATTATCATTCTTGTTCCTTATGTTTCACATCATTCTTCGCTGGATTGAATGAATAAATTAAGAAAATTAATATATATGAAATAATAATTTGTTTATACGTACAATGATCCCTGATCTACTTTGGAGGTGCATCCTTAATAGAAAATCAATTCCCAGTATTAACCCAATTATTAATGTTAATACATTTCAAATCTATCTTTTGCTACCAGACATCACCCATTTCACTATATAAAGCACATTGCAATTGCTTGTTGCCTTCTCTCACATCACCAATCACTTCACTAGCCATTTTTTCATATGCACACTCAATAGTTAATTCTCTAAATAAAAAAATGGGCATTATCATATCAAATCAAATTTTAGCTATTTACGTGCCAATAATAGTATATTGGTTATTCTTCTATTTATATGATACTCGGTTGTCTTGATAGGTACAGACTTCATTCAAGAAAAGAAGAAGATGCTAAAAATTTAGTGCCAAAAAAGAACGTTGCAAGCACTGATCTTCTCCAACAGTTTGTTCAGGCTATTGTTGCTTTTGTTGTTTTCAAGGTATGCGACCATATTACAAAAATCTTTGTATTTAGTTTTTGCAATCATTGCAATATTAGTTCTAAAAAAAGATAAATATTACTGTTCCAATATGATAAGCCATATTCCAATATCTTTTAAAAGTTAGTTATTGTATAATTATTTGCATATTTCTTTATTGACACTTTAAAGTCAATGGAGTTTGGAGCCAGGCTTTGTATATTTGAATCCTTAAAACTTTTATATGCTGGTATATTTTAAACATAAATATTTCAGTGAATACAGATGATGTATGCAGTGGTAAAGCATCTAACAAAATTGAAAAACAACAATTTTATTTCCAAATGCTGAGTAAGTACTGCGGCGGTTAAACATACGGCTCTGAGTTTGCTCTTATAGCTCATTGCAGAGGCAATTGCAAATTGCAATACAGAATTCGTACACTCATCTCTGGATATGAATTTCTCCTCAACATATGTATATTGACTCATTGGTATATATTTTCAACAGATTAGCAGCAAGAATAGCGCAAAGGCGGTAAAACAAGACTCAATGATATCAATCATAGCACAATTCATAATCGCTATGTTTGTTCTGGACACATGGCAATACATGTTGCACCGATACATGCGCACTAACAAGTTCCTATATCGGCATATCCACTCATGGCACCACCGCCTCGTTGTGCCATACTCCTTTAGAAGCCAGTACAACCACCCAGTTGAAGGATTTCTACTTGACACCATCGGCGGGGCACTAGCATTTCTTATCTCTGGAATAACACCACGAATTTCTATTTACTTCTTCTCGTTTGCAGTCATGAAGGCTATTGACGACCACTGCGGCCTGTGGCTGCCTGGAAATATTTTTCGCTTATTTTTTTTCTAATAACTCTGCATATCTTGACATCCACCATCAAGCTGGTGGTAAAAAGTATAATTTCTCACAGTCTTTTTTTGTGGTGTGGGATAGAGTTCTTGGGACATTTTTTTTTGAAAAGGTAAAAACATAAAGGCCCAAGGCCCAAATACTTCAGGTTATAAGCAACCTGAAGTCCACCACATAATACCCGATGCATCAGAAACCCTAGCCTATAGACCATACTCAAAACACTCTCTCTCAAAACAATACAAGAGGAAAACAATGTCAGATCAGGTTAAAACAGACGTCGTTGAACCTCAAAACTCTAACAAGCTACGGTGGTTTCCATGTAAAGCTCTCATCCTCCTAACTCTTGTCTTCCAGCTGATTAGGGTTATCTGAAATATCACAAACCCTAGCATCGTTTGCAATCGTTGCTGGATTTATAGATCTGAGCTTCATTTTACTTAAAGAGTTGCCTTCTGTGTTCATCTGCTCCTCTGGGTTCTGAGAATTCTTTATCCTCCCTTGTTCGCTGCTCTCTCCACTATTCCAGCAAGATAAGTGATAGATTTGATCATTTAACTTGCTTTTGTAGTGATTATTACCAATCTTGAGCAGATAATGACTTGGATTTATCCCTTTTTTAAATATTAGGGAGGACTGGTGCTCTAGATCACTGCCGAGCGGATAATTCCTCTTTGTCTCTGCATCATGTAAGTTAATAGAATTATGATCCTTACTATTACAAAAATACGCACTATCTTTCTTAATGATCTGTTTACTTCCCTTTAGGTTTAACCTGAAGCCGAGATTAGGGTTTCGTTCTTCAGTCAGGAAGTCAGGGTGATCAGCTATCCTTCCAGCATCGTTGAGCTTTCCTTGAGCTTTAAATTTTCTTCTACTATGTGTGTCAGTGTGAATTTTTGGATCCCCACTGGAAGCTCTACAATCACTGTTCTCTGCAATAGGTAAGGGAAGCAAGTAACTATTCCATTTTTCCTTATTGTTAGAAAACTAATTTATAGTATCCTGTTTACTTCCCTTATAGGGCTGACTGTTGTAGAGGAGAGAGTTGTTAATGCCAGGGTAGATGCCAAAATTCCTAGTGTTATTCTTGCTTTCCTTGTTGAAAGAAGCTTGGTTGTTGCAACTGTTTCTGCAATTAAGTATGAAATCCTCCACCTGCTTATTATAACTATCATCTTTAAAGTGAATAGCCTGATTAAGAGTGCTGTCTTTTATAACTTTGCTGGCTTTACTCATGATGATGTTGCATTCTTCTTTTATACTTCTCCAAAGATGGTCACAGCTAGATTCCTTGTTTGTATGTAGCCTCTGGTTTCTTTCTTTCCATATGTGATAGGTCACAGTAGTTAACATCACACAAGCTTTCTTAAAACTGATAGACTTAGGGGTAAATGTTTTAAGAATATAATCAACACTGCTTCTAATATCAAGGGTAGGAACAGAATGATTGAACCCCAAAGTATTTTTGGCATTAAACCAAATGTACTGGGAGAAAGGACAATCAAAAAATAAATGCATGGAGCTTTCAAAATCAGATTTGCATAAGAGACGATCAATACCTGAACCAATATTCCACTTGCAACACCTGTAACACCCCACATCCGTTAAAGTCACTCACAAAGGGAATGCCTTAACTTCAATGGAGCATTATGGGTACTGGAACAAAAATATTACAAGATAGACATATATAAAACAGTGGAAAGCACAGTAGAAGTACTTCAAATCTTATTAAATATAATTGTTTACTGTAAAAGCCCATCAACTTCCAATACCCAATTACATAGCTAAAATATCTGTCTTGCTCAAAAAAAAAGAAGCATAAAAATAAATTGTGATATTCCCCAATAAAGAAAAGCCATAGCCAAGGGAAATCCAAGTCGTACATGAAAGAGCCTTGGAGCTTGGTAAGATCCAAACTAAGCTGTATTCCCACCCTGCGAACCTGGGGGGAATGGAAGAAAAAAGAGGCGAAACAAAACGGGTCAGTCATAAAGACTGAGTAAGTCCTAGTGACTTTCAGCATAAAAATAGGTAAAGATAACATGGCATGAATAAACTGAAAATAAACATAAGCATGATGACAAGGTAAGCTACAGGCACGATGAATCAAGTATAACATTCCATGCTTCCTATCAAGAGTAACATCACAAGGTTCCTACCAAGTATCATATTGCAAGGTTTCTATTAAGTATAACATCGCAAGATTTCTAAGCATCACCATTCCACTATTTTCTTTGATTTCCTAAATTCTCTGCACCAACTGTACTAGGACCCCAACCCGTATCATCCTTTCCGTGTATATGTACAGTCCCTTGCCGTATATCGTACGGGTTTCATTACGTATTTCTATACTACTTCAACGTAGTGCCACTATTCTTGAAATCGTTTGGACTGCCACCCTTGTTCTGGCTAGGTTTCCTTATCATGAACTATCGCGTGTTCAACTAGGATTTATGCCACCTAGGACCACTAGGGATTATGCTACCTATTGAACGTTTCCTAGATTCGATTAGGGTTTATGCCACCTAGGATCACTAGGGATTATGCTACCTAACGAACAACACCCTTTTTCCACGTAACAATCTATTAATCGATCGGCTCCCTACCAGTCCTAGCTCGTTCATGTGTCTGTGTCATACGACCCAATCACGAAATGTAGTCATCTGTGCTAGGTCCACCATAGGGTGTATCAAGCCCTAGGGTGCCAACCACCGACACGAATCAAGCACGCACAGTGTAAACCTACCGGTGCCCAATGCCTGCTTTTTCAACTCCGGACTACGTGCACGACCATAGTCCATCTGAACCTACAATGGCGCACCAACTCAGCCGTCGTTCTGGTCGCTTACAATCAGCCCAGTAATCGTGCCCCACCCTGCCTAGTTCCAGGGTACCGTGATACATCTAGTGGGTTACTGCTGAAAATGACCTCGCAACTAGGGTTTCTGTTCAGTAGGTTAAGTGTTGTCATTTAAATTCGAGACTTAACCCCATCAGTCTAGCATGTCAAGTTGGATAAGTGTGGTCATTCAAGTTCGTGACTTAACCCGCCTACGTGTCATGTCAAATTGGCTAAGTGTTGTCGTTCAAGTTCATGACTTAGCCCTACGAATCATCTGTCAAGTTGGTTAAGTATATTTAAGCGGTTCATGACTTAACCCTATCAAATCATCGTGTTAAATTGGTTAAGTATATTAAAGCGGTTCATGACTTAACCCTATCAAATCATCATGTCCAATTGGTTAAGTATATTCAAGCGGTTCATGACTTAACCCTATCAAATCATCGTGGCCAATTGGTTTAGTATATTCAAGCGGTTCATGACTTAACCCTATCAAATCATCGTGTCCAATTGGTTAAGTATATTCAAATAATTCATGGCTTAACCCGCCCACGTATCATGCTAAGTCGGTTAAGTATTACCTATATGTTCAAGTTGACTTAACCCTGCCACGTGTTAGGTTATATCGATTGGGTGTTATCAACCTATTCAAGTTAGCCCAACCCATCCGCTAGTCATGTTATAACGGTTAAGTGTCATTGGCCTAGCCACGTTACTTAACCCACCCATTCATATCATATTGGTTGAGTCTACATTTATAAGTTTTACATGTTCTTAACTCATACCGGTTAGGTCCACATTTACATGTCAAATTTCCATGTCATCCCACCTAACCCTCTAACCATACCCACGTCTTATTATGGTTAGTATTCCTTAATTCATTCATTATGACGAACGAATCTTGACCTCTCACATTAGACCGTGCATTTTGTGGCCACTGGATTTGCCGGGCGGTTCCGGGCAGATTTATACCACAAACTGGGTCTAACCTCGTGTCATAAATCGTTACACCTACGATTTGGCCTTTGACCTCTCACATTAGACTGACACTTTGTGGCTACTGGATTTGCCGGGCGGTTCCGGGTAGATTTACACCACAAACTGAGTCTAACCTCGTGTCAAAGGTTCATTAATGGTCGTATTCCACCCAAAACCCCAATATCAGTTCATGTGTTTAACATATAGAAATGTTCATGATTCACGTTTTTGCCCCAAAACGTGTTCCCAAATTATTATCATAATTCACTATAAGGTTATGCCAAGTTATAGCCTTTTATTTACAATACATGCCAATTACCAAAGATCCAACTTAGGCGCGTTCATATTAAACCTCTACTAAGTCATAAATTATCATATATGTTTCAACTCCAAATTTTACATAATTAACATATGCCCAAGTTCTAGATTACATGTAAATTTTACCTATGCCCAATTCCTACCAAATTTACATATGTTCAATTCATGTCGTTTTACATGTATGCCAACTTTATGCCAATTTACACATATACCAAGTTTCATGCCGCTTTACATATGTCAAGATTCATGATTTACATGTTTACAAAGCTATGCCCAATTTACATTGATCAAGTTTTATCCCCAAAATTACATGTATACTACGTTTACACCAATTTACTCATAACAAGTTCTAGCCAAATTACATATATCAAGATCCATACCAAATTATATATATATATATATATCAAGATCTATATCAAATTATATATGTCAATCCATATTCTTGCAATTACCATTATAATGACAATACCCAAATATCAAGTTTCATGTTAATTATCCCCAAACATCCAATTTTCGTATTATGCCTTCGATTCCACCAAACACATATATTCCACTAGGCAATGTTCCAATATTTCCCCCATATACCCTCGCATGCATATCGTAGTTTAGGCCTAGGTCCGAAATTGACCTAGGTTAATCAAAAGAAAATAAATAGGGGAAGGTAGAATTTTGCATAAAAATAAGATCAGAGAGAAAAACATCATCACAGGCATGAAGATTACAACTTGGTAATGAATCAAGAAAACTGATTTACAACGGGCTGAATAGATCATAAACTAGACATGGGAATAAAGATAGACAAGTCTCAAAACTCAAGATCCAAGAAGCAACAGGATTAGATCGATAAACATACTTAAATCCAATTTCACTTCATTACATGCCCATATTATATTTAAATATTTTAATCTGAAAATAACTAGAACTTACAAGGCATGGCTAATGAATTAAGAACTGAAATTGTCACAGAACGTTGTAGTAGTGTTGATTTATTGTTTGAACCATTGTTGAAGCTTTGTTCTTCAAATTGATTTGAGTTTGAATGCTTGTACTTTGATTTGGAGGCGGCGGCCATGGTTCAAGAGGGAGTTCAGCAGCATAATAGTGTAAGAATGATTTGATATGAATTAGGTTAGGTCTAAGGGTGTTTTTATAGGCGTAGAAACTAGTTTAGGCCCTTAGATTAACCCTAGAATCAATCCGGACCATCAAAACACGTCTCAGGCTTCAAAAATGAGTTCTGGGTCAAACCAGGCCGACCTGTAAGGGGGGAGGTCGACACTATGTCAACCTGGGGGGTAGGTCGACCCTTTGGTCGACCGGGGGGGGGGGGGGGTAGGTCGACCCCCTGGTCCAGTGCTGCCTGAAAACTGCTGAAACTTGTACAGGCCATAACTTCTTCATTCAGACTCCTATTTTCGAAAACTCGGACTCTATTTCATGTAAAATTTCGAGATGAACGCAATGGCGTAACCCATTTCCCCTGATTCTGACTTTAAAATTTAATTCTGCCTTGATTTCTTGTTTTAACATGTTATAAAAAATACGGGTTGTTACAACACCTCTCTCTAGTAGGAAGCTTATTTAGCAAAGCAAAATAGGTACAGTGGGCCATCTTAGGACAATTGATTTTGCACCATAATACTTTATGCCAATCAACCTCTGATTCATCACCTCTTATATACTCCCAAGTTTTTTTAAAAGAGAATTTACCTTTAGAGTTCAATTTCCACTCCCAATTGTCTTTGAAACTATTTTGATCAATGTGAATACTGAGGATTGCATTCTTAAAAATAGAAGCAGCAATATTGTTCTGAAGGCTCCAACAATTGTTAGTAATAATTTTTTGAACATTGTCTCTCACACCCCCAATAAGGTATAGGTTATTCCACCCAATTAAATCAATAAGTGAATTTCCATGTATCTAAGGATCAAACCAGAGACTAGTTTGGCTACCATCCTTCAAATTTCTAATGATAAGTTTTTTTCCAATATTCCTGCAATCCAGAATATTCTTCCAGACATAAGATTGTTGATTGCCTTTCCTAACAACCCAAAAATTCTTATTTTTCAAGTACTTGGCCTTCATCCATCTGGCCCAAAAAGATTTTCCATCTAAAAATTTCCAGAAATTTTTTAATTTACAGACCTCTGAAATGTCTTTAATACTCCTGCTACCAAGGCCACCAAATATTCTAGGTTTGCATACTCTATCCCATGCAATCTTATGCTGTGTACCCCTCCATATAAAGTTAGAGCACATCCTTTCAATTTTATGGATTATACTGGCAGGGATATTATGAGTTTGTATCCAGTACATAATAACAGCAATAATTACTGTATGGGTGAGCTCTATTCTGCCAGCCAAAGATAATAGTTTGCAAGACTAGCCTTCAAACTTATTCTGAATAATATCTATTAATCTCGCACAGTCCTTGTCGTTTACCTGATTTATACTTAAGGGAAGGCCTAAATATTTAACAGGCAGTTTCCCCTCTTTGTATTCCAGTATTTTAATAATCTCCTCTTTGTGGACAGCCTCTTTGCTGAAGTATATTTTGCTCTTACTAGAATTCACTGAGAGACCAGCATACTTTGCCATATTATCCAATATCCTCTTTATAGTGATAACGTTAGACCTGTTAGCTTTCAAAAAAAGAAGCATATCATCTGCATATAATAGGTGAGTAATATATGGCTTATTTCTATTAATAGGATTAATGTTCCCCCTACGCAGTTCCAATTCCATTTGATTAGAAAAGTATTCCATAACTATAGAGAATAGGTAGGGAGACAATGGGTCTCCTTGCCTAATACCTCTATTGTTGTGTATAAATCCTTTAGGGGAGCTATTAATCATAACAGAGTCAGTCACATTAGATATGCATTCCTTAATTAACTCACACAACTTATCACAAAACCCCATTTTCTGCATGGAGTAAATAATAAAGTTTCTATTTTTCTTATCAAAAGCCTTGTGCATATCTATTTTTATACACATGAGATTTTTCTGTTTCTTATTGAAATCCCTAATTAGCTCATGAGCTAAGAGGGTATTTTCAGAAATTAATCCCCCAGGAATGAATGCACTCTGATTCTCAGAGATAATAAACTTTAGAAACCACTTTAATCTATTGCAAAGGATAGAAGAGATAATCTTGTAAATAAAATTACAGCAAGAAATCGACCTATAATCATCTAAGGTTAAAGGGGTATCAATTTTTGGGATAAGGGTAATAAATGTGTGGTTTGTGTTCTTCAATAGCTTACCAGAATTGAAAATTCTGTAACAGATTCACACAAAACACCATTCATCTCAGTCCAGTGGGTTTTATAAAACTTGGTCCTAAACCCATCTGGACCTGGACTTTTATCATTATTAGCATTAAAGATAATATTTTTAATCTCTTTAGTTCTAACAGGGGCAAGTAAAATGTCAGAACTGTAGGAATTCACAGTGTATTTAAAAACAATATTAGGGAAATCATTTAAGTAATCTGAAGAGTTGTAAAGAGAATAGAAGTATTTGATTGCTTCATTTTCAATCATAGAGGCTTCATTAATCACTTTACCCTTATGATCCATGATTTTCCCAAAATCATTTCTATTTCTCCTATTAGACATTCTAGTGTAAAAGAACTTACTAGCTTCATCACCATTAGTAGGCCAATCAACCTTTGCCTTTTGTTTAAGGTTGATGGAGTTTACATGTAGGGCATTAACTAGATTGTTCTGAGCACTAAAGAATGATTCAACTAAACCCTTATCTGAACTGTTATCATCAAGCTCATTTTGGAGATTCTCACAGTCATTCCTTAATGTCTTAATATCACTTTTATTTCTGCTATTATTCCAGTTTTTAAGATTAGACTTCATAATTTGTAAGGTTTTATTGAACTTATACTCAGCAGTACCAAACAAATTATTAGAAAAACTTCTATACACAACTTCCTTGTAGCTTTTGTCATACACCCACCCATTAACAAATCTAAAAGGGGCATTGGAAATACCAATTTTAGCTTTATCAATAGAAATTAGGATAGGAGTGTGGTCACTAGTGTTTTGGGGGAGAGTACTGCACTTCACATTTAAGAAAAAATTAATAAAATCTTGATTGAATAGAACCTTGTTCAATTTACAGTGAATATTTCTATATTCTCCTGATTTCCATGTAAATTTATTCCCATAAATGGTTAGTTCTATCAATCCAGATTTTAAAATGAAATTGGCTACCCTCTCTAGTTTCTTCAATGGAATAGGGTTGCTTCCTCTTTTTTCAAAATTGTGAAAAACAGTATTGAAATCCCCCATTAACAACCAAGGACCACTTATGGTTGTACTTAACTTCTCAATACAGTTCCACAAACTATTCCCGTCCATCTCAAAATTAGAGGCATAAATAAAAGTGATTTTTATGATCAGACCCCCTTTGTTTTTAAACACACAATGAATATACTGGAAATCTATATAATAATTAATGAGAGACCATATGGTAGGATTGTGTAAGACCATGATCCTACCATTGCCTCCTATTAAATTATTATTAATCGGATTCCAGTTAGAAAATCTCCTAATATGAAGATCAGATATTTTTTGGTCATTAAGTTTATGCTCTAACAGACCAATGATACTAGGGTTATACTTGCATAAAAAGTCAGAAAGATCCAACTGCCTTTTAGGGGAGTTAAGTCCCCTAACATTCCAAGCTATAATATCCATAAAAAATAAAGATTTTAAAGGATACTGATCGAATACCCAAAGCAACTACAGTGGGACACTGTGTTTGCTGCTCTCCACTCTAACTTCTGGTTGTTTACCACTTCTTTTGAAGTTAGTACCGTCTGTTGTCTTTAGTTACTTGCCCCAATTGTTGTTTTTATCTATGTACTTCTTCCTAAAATCATTGTCTTCAGCATTTTCTGTTTCTTCAATACATGTAATGTCTGTTAAACTTCTCGTTCTGGTTTTCTTCTTCTTTTTGATTGGTATTGTAGGTTTTGAAGAGGAAAGAGACTGACTAATAGCTTTTTGAACATCAGAATCAGAAACAGAAGAAGATTTAGAGGGTACCAGGCCATCAGCAAGAAGTGATTGATCAGTAAAGAATGGATCTGCTGCAAGAAGATTGGCACCCTCTGCTAAACCTTTCTTTGAAGAATTATTATTATCTGTAATTGTAGTATGAATTGAATCCTTCATGTGGGTGAAGGATTCATTGATTCCTATAGAAATTCCCGCCTCTGCGTTGATTTTTTTGGACCTGAAAAAATTAAACTACTCTTTCCTAACTGAAGATTCAGTATGAGTCCTTTCCGTTATGATTTGAGCGTTTGTGGTTTGCAAGTTCATTTGAACTGCAGCCCCTTCTTGATGTTGAGATTGAGGGTCCGAGATTGGATTACCCGCTTTCGATGCTTCTGAAACATCCATATTCATATTTTCTTCAACAATCATTGAAGAAATATGTTGCATTAGGGATTTTTGTTTAAAAGCTTCCGAATTGGTCCCTTCAGAATTTGATATTGGGTCTGTACCGAGATCTGTATCTTTCTTTGAGTTATCGCTCCTTTCTTTGGTATTGACGCAGTTCTCGAACGAGTGACCAAAGCATTTGCAAAGATTGCAGCGATCTGGGATCAATTCGTAAGTAATATGCTGTGTTATAATCTCCCCTTCATGCATGTAAATTGAAGCTTCATTGGGTAGTTCATCTTCGGCTTTGATCTCAACTAATATTCGAGCATAGCTCAGTCTTGTTTCATTTGCTGTTTGTGCATCGACTTTCAAAGGCACACCAACTAAACTTGCGATGGCACTGAATGCCTCTTTGTCCCAGAGTCGCAAGTTTAGTTCAGGGAGTCTAATCCATATTGGCAGCGTATTCAACACATCCCTATCAAGAACTACTTTCTTGGACCATTTCTTAAGGATAATTAATTTCCCATTTATAAAATATGGACCACCATTAAGTAAATTTTCACTATCCTCAGAATTAGTGAACCTGATAATGAAGAATCCATTTTCACGAGTAAATATTTTGAAAGACCCCGTGGGGTTTCATGTACGAGAAAAGAAGGCCCTAAAGTGATGATATGAGGGGCAATTACCAAACACGTAAGCAACAAGTGAAAGACCCCACTTACCTTCTGTTCTGGTGCTAACCTCTTCGCTCATTACAACAATTCGTTCTTCCGCAATTGTCTTTGTTGGAGGAATATACTTAAGGTCAAAATCAGAAGTTTGACCCCCTTTCTTTATCATATCCGCCCAAGATTGGGGATTTGAGGCAGTTGGCATTGAAATCTTGATCGATTGCCTTGGATCTTGATTATCCTTATTCGGTAACGTTGGCTGAAATCTCAAACCGTTGGATGTAGGAAACGGTTTTAGATTAGGCTTGACAGGAATTTCATTAATCTTCCCTTTTCCTTTCTGAATGTTCATCGTCGCAGTTGATATCTGATTTTTACGCCGATTCTGCACTATTGTAAAACCCTCTTTGTCGGCCAAAAATATGGATGAATTTTGTGAAGAACCAGCGTTGAGACTAGCAACAGAGGAGAGGGGACGAGGGGGATGAGGAGAAAAGCCCCTTTTCTGATCATGGTTTTCAATAGAAGAAGGAAATTTCTTGGCAGCCATGGTTGTGCAAACGTGGATGATTTTTTTTTTCTTTCGGTGGGTAGGTTTACAATTTCAGGCAATGGAAAATTTCTTGGGACGTATTTGGATTACAGGGTGGAAATGAAAATTGGAGGTGGTTTGGAAGTAAGGGGTGTGCGTATTAAAAAAAAAGTAGGGTTTGCATTTTGATTGATTGTTTCATGCAACTGATGTAGTATATCCACCATGATGCTTGTATTTAAGCTACTACATTACAAAGGTAAAATGTTTTTTGTTTTTCAAGCGAATTAATAATTTCCTAAATAAACTCAGAAATGGCAGGTAAATTCATCAGAACTGCAGAGCTACAGGCTCATGGTTTGCACTTGTACAACGTACTAGAAGTACTGCTGACAAGTTTTAAAATCCTTAACTAAATTTGAGACAAATACTTATTTGATTCCAACTATATTTGTATTCCAAATTAGAACTAAGATCCTTCGCTAATCTTTCATTTTCATCATGTCACTTTCAAATTAATGTTGTCTAATTGTGCTAATATGAAATAATTGAAAGCCAACTGTTTGTCCTTATAGAATATTAGATAGAGCAGAAGATCACGAAAATTGTATGAAGGACATAAGAAAGAAAAAGTATGCCAAAAGGACAAGAAGCAAAGAAACTAGCCAAAATGACAATGTGTAGTGTAAACTTTGAAACGATAGTGGCCCCTGAATTCAAAGTTTTGTGTAAATTTGTCCTTGAAGCTAAATTTTTTGTTGACTGTCCTTATGAATGAAGTATTGGTTGACTTTGTCATTATGACAAAAAAACCCAGATTCCTAAGGATTAATTACCAACATACATATCCAGTTCAATTTGATAACATGCTTCTTGATTCAGATGGGTTTATAAAATCCATGTATCATTTTTAAGATACTAAACTACTAATAAAATAACTGCCAGCTCAGCTATGTTCCATGTCTGTTCTGGGTAACGAATTTGTTTGGAATTTAGCCAGGGAAGACGAAAGCATTTATGTAGAAAAGATGACCAACAGCACGGTAATTTTTTTCACTCTTGTTGCGTTTCATATTCATTCAACGAGTTTCTCTCGTATCACGATTCATGAGAAGCACCTTTATCCGAAAATGCTTAAAAAATTGCAATGTCTTCCCCAATTTCTTCGCTAAAATCAAGTTCAGGTTCCAAAGATTCGTTAGCAAAGATGGTAACACACTGAACTCATCATGGATGAAGCGCTTATGTCTGGCGCTGGACATTTTTACCATATCACTTACTAATTACTAGAATTACCATACAATAGTGGGAAAACCGACTTTTAAGATGTTTAATATGAAATGTAAAATTATTTTTTAAATATATTTTAAATAATATTTTGCGTAGTTTAAGAGAAAATTGAAGTAACTGAAAAACTGTAATTCCAATTACACAGCATTGTACATGTAAACCAACCTAAGACTAAGAATATGCTATCAATGTATTGATTTGAATCAGTCACAAATACATGCATACATTTTTTTACATATCAAGTAAGACCAATGTATTTTTGATGATTAACTATTTTGCAGCTCTAAACTATTAATGAATTGAAGAAATAATAGGAGAAAATTCCAACAGCTTTATTTGATATAAAATTATGATTCCTAACTACTGTGGTATGGGTACGTAAAAGAAAAATCTTGTGGAAAGAGCAAAAAAATAAAAAATCTATTGTGTATCAATTTGTAATACATGAATAACAAAATACGGATTAAGGCCCTTAGATCTATTTCCTTCATCGAAAAAGGGACATAAATGTCTAAACCCCTTTCTTGTTATGTTCGTTAAGTTCAAATTTGATGAGAATAATATTCTACGACTAATTACTCATTTATTTTTAAGTATATTTTCTTGAACCATGCATTGCGGGATAAGCTTAAAAAAAGAAGGCTCTTTTGAAAACTAATCAATGATGACCCTCCTTGGACTCAACTATATAAGTTGTGGCTAAAGCTGCAAAAATGAGAGCTTGAATACCGCTTATGTAATAAATAAACTCAAAATATATCATCATACTAATGAATATTTAATTGAAATTAAAAAATCAAGAGTCTATGTGCAATAGATAAATCACAAATTATAGAACTAATTTATTTAAATAAATCATTTAAAAGTACCATTGTTATTTGGAAAACTGAAATGCTAAAATTTAATAAAAATACCGAAGATGAAACTAAGGTTGGAATATGTCATTGTTGATACTTCTTCCAACAAGAAGCTTGATTCAACTGACTAATCCATGACATGATTTAGGTTTATATGCGATCAGTAAAATATACGTGAAACAAGGAACATGTGTTTTTTACTTCAAACTAATTAAGTTATCTGTCAAGTAAGCAAAACTCTCTTACAGTTGGTTTCACAAGTACTACTTCTTTACAAACGCTCGAGGCGGTGCCCACACAAATTTTTGAAGAAAGAATTGCATGCAATTATGGGAAATATGACCTTCACAATATGCAAACATAATAATAGTAGAATCTATTCAATAGAAAGTTATATTTTGTTACAATCACAATATATTGTACTACAAACTGTTTGCATAACACCTAAAATTCCAATTGATAATTACATAAAAATAGCACATTGGCTAACTACAAAATGTCATATCTCCCATGGTACAACCATTCTTCATTTGATCATGCATAAATTAGGCTTGCTCAGAGTTATTGTGAATCAACCTTTGGATGAACCTGAAAGAGGAAATTCAAATGTTACAAGCTAAGATGTGATCTTCCATTTGTTCGAACTTAATAAGTCAGCTGAACCAAATAAGCTCAACTGTTTTTTGTCTGATTTTACTATTTAGTCAGTTGGATTTGATTTATATATTACCCGAAATTTTAGTGATAATTAATTTAGTTATTAGATTTTCAGAAATGGAATTTTCGTAAACGATGAAATTTGACCACGAAACTTGCATAGTTGCGTTCGTGATGAAATTCTGATCAACTTTCATGTACCAGGACAAAATGATGAAAATAAATGAAATACAAATCTAAGTGCTAAAGTTGCACATGATCAGCAAGATACATGTCAGACTAATTTATGCAAGAATCACGGTTAGATTGATAGTGTCAGACCATACCAGATTAGACCAAATTCAAGATAATAGAAGATATCCAAACTCGGGAACAACCAACAAAATAACAAACAACTTAGATAAATTAAAGTGAAATTAGGCCACATCCCTAATAAGTTTCAAAATGAGGCTCACATCCGGTCTAATTTTTAATATAGATTAGGTGCCTATTTTTCGAAAATCATCAAAAAAAATCACTAAAATTCTTAATTAAATACAAGAACTAATCATCATCAAATTCAGGCGTTAAACTACCAAAAAACAACTCAGAAACCAAAAAAACCAAAAAACAACGAAACAACAGTATATTGCATAAAAAGATGCGCTTATTTGTAAATAATTGCATAAATTTATGCATATATTTTAGTTTTGCATCAATCTCAGTATAATGTGTACATGTATGTAGTTAAACTACAATATATGCATTGCTTTATGCATATATTCAATTCTGGCCTATTTTTTCAAGCACTCACACTTTTTAGACATTGTTGCATACATTTATGCACTTACACAGAATAAATATATACATTCATGCACATATTTAGAAGCCTTCATCCTTTTTAATTTTGTTGCATATATGTATGCATATATATAGAATAAATGCATAGATGTATGCAACTATTCGTAACACATGCAACTCATTTCAACTTTATATGCATTCATGTATGCAACCATTACCAATATATGCATACATGTATGCGTATATTCACCCAATTTCTCAATAAAAAACACTGGATGAATATATGCATACATGTATGCATATATTCAGTATAAATGCATAGATGTATGCAAAACAAAAAGAAAAAAAATCAGATTGTTTCCGGGAATGCGATTTTTTTAATCATCAGTGCATTTTTTGTGGAAAACACGTAACATGCAAAATAGGGACCCGCTTTACATTATAAAGTTTAACTAGATGTTGTTTATATTTGCGAACTTTCAAGGGACGTGAGCCAAAAGCATCTTGACAACAAGGAGTACAGATGTAAACAACATATATACATGAGAAACGGTGAGAATATTAAAGTCTCTCATATAGAAAATGTTAGCATTAGAGATAAAAAGCAGTTACTTCTGCACAACTTATTAAGAGTGCCAAAAAATTAAAAGGAATCTTATCAGTGTTCCTCAATTTGCTAAAGATAATAGTATTAATTTTGAATTTTATCCAAATTACTGTTTGGTTAGAGACATTCTAACTAAAGAATTTTAAATAGAGTTTGGAAAGAAACAGTTTTATTTCTTGTAAAATGAATTGAACAGAATGAATATTACATTACATAATAGGCTTGTATATATAGCCTAATATTTGTACAACTATAACATTATTTGTAATATAGGCCAAGCCCAGCCCAAACTAAGATAAACAAATAATAACGAAGCGATAATGTTTATGGCTTTATTATGCTCCCTCGGTTTCGGCTAGGGTTTTCCACCCTTTTCCTTTACGCTGCCGCTATCAACTACACACAAATATTCTCTCGTCCTCTGAAAATTCTTTGCTGAGAGAGCTCTTGTTTGAACATCTGCTCTTTAATTGTATGCAGGAACATGATTAACCTCCAATTTTCCAGCAATGCTTTGCTCACGCACAAAGTATAATCGATTTCTATATGTTTTGTGTGTGTGTGTTGTAAAGGGTTAGAAGAAAGAGATATTGTACTCGTATTATCGCATCAAATCGTGGGCTTTTTCCTTGATCGAAACCCTATTTCCCTGGTCAAAGAGTTGATCCACATGATTTCAACTGCGGTGCTTGCTACAGATCGATATTCAGGTTCAGTACTAGAGCATGAAATTGTTGCTTGCTTTTTCGAGCACCAGGAAATCAGATTTGAGCCCATATATATGCAATATCTTTGTTAGACCAAAAATTGGTTCTAACCCCCAAATGAGCTATGATTTTAATGAAATAGAACTAAAAAGCAACGAAGAACACACGATTTATAGTGGTTCGGCGTTAAAGAGTCTACATCCACTTTCAATTCTTTTAATTGATGATTCGAATGCAAATACAACAATGATTCTCACTCAACTTCACAATTACAATGCATAAACTCACTCAAATCTCTCAAAAATAGACTTTAAGAGATGATTTTTATCTGAATGTGGTTATGAAATTCGGCTATGGAGGAAGTTAGAACTGAGAATTTGCCAAAAGATCCTTCCAAATGCCTCTTGATGGTGTATTTATGGGTGAAAAATCTCCTCGAAGTGGCTCCGGTTCGGAACTGCGTGGCACCCATCCCATAAGAGTCGGGTTCGGAGCCCTCCAGATGGTGACAACGCATCGATTTAGTGGGAGATCGTGGGAGGAAATGGTCGTGCTTGGCCTGAGTCTTCAGGAGACGTGTGTAGCAATGGTCACAGGTTCAGAGAAAATGGATTCGGATTGGCCGCCTCCCATCCAATCCAGTGAGGGTGCTTGTTCATCCGATCCGATGAGGGTGCTTGCTCTCTTTTGATGTCACTGAAATGCTTCTCCGAACCGAACCGATGTGATGTATGCGTCTTTGACTCCTGCTTCTTTCCTACGCTGGTTCCTTCCGATCCGAACCGATTGGTGGCTTTCTCACTGTTTGCTCTTTTGTGGCCTGGTTCACAAAGTAGGCTAACATTTTTGGTGCGCCAGGAAGGGGCACTAAGGTGATGGAATGTTGGGTCATGTTTATCAGATTTGGGTTCACGGTACAACTTGGTGGTCTGCCCGATCCAAGTTGGTGAGTGACTGCTGTGGCTAGGCTGAAAGGTCTGGCTTCGGTGGCCATAGTAGTGGGCAGATGAGGCTAAAGCGAAGATTGATGCAGTCGAGAAGCAATATTCAGAGATGTTCAAGTATTCACGTAATCTCTCCAGAATCATTCGAACTTTAACTACAGATGTTAATTCGATGAAAAAGACTGTAGATGCCGACGAAAAGACCTTGAAAAATTCGGAGAAGGACCTTGAGGACACACAGGCTCAACTTTTCATCGCTCAACGAGATGCTAACAACTTCAAACAGCAATTCGAGGAGTTACAGAAGCGTTATCATGACTTGCTGGAATCTCATAGTCAAGAGCGTTTGGAGTTGAAGAAACAAGTAGAAGATGCTAAGTCAGACAATGTCAAAATGCAATTGGCTTACAATACTCTTGAGCGAGAAAAAGCCGAGTTAGCGAGAAGAAATGCTGAATTGGAGAAATGAAACGCTGACTTGGAATCCAAGTTAGTGGAAGCCGAGAATAGGGCTGCCATAGCTGAGGCGAATGTGGAAAATGTTATTAAGTCCGCTGAAGAGACCCGTAAACAGTTGTCAGAGGCTCAGGAAGAAGTGCACGGTTTTGGCGAATTACTAATTGAATTCTTCGCACACATAATTCGTCGCCGAAACATCTCTTGGATTGAAGATTTTCCAACTACCTTGGTTCACGTATGGAGTCAAATTATCGAATGGTAGAAAGAGGAACTTAAGGTAGACTCCGTCGACGAGGATAAACTTATGGAAAAATATCTAAGAGATGATGAGCCGGCACGCCTGGCCGAGGGGCGTCGCCTCATTGCTGCTGCTATGGAGGAGGAGAAGCGAATGGCCAAACAAAAGAATATCCCTGAGGCTGGTTCTTCTTCCACTACCGCTGAAACTTCTGAAGTTGAGGGATATGATCCTGAGAACCCGGGGATCCCTCAGGCATCTCTTTTATCTCCCATACCTGAGTCAGCATCAGAGACGGCAGTCACTCCAACTGAGAAATCATCGGAAGGTATTTCTACCTTTTCACCTTTATTCGTCAAGGCCGTCCACTTTTCACCACATAATTGGGCAATCGATGGAGGATCCTTTATTTTCTCTTGAGTTGATAACTGTTGCTTCTCATTCTTTAGGTGCTGATCCGACTGAGAAGACTGGCGTGCACCAGGGAACCACCACCGGGGTAAAATCCGTGGAAAAGGCTCAAGGAGAACAGGATAAGGCTACCACTGTAGAGTCAGGAGGGGGAGCTGAACTGTCTAAGGCCAACACTTCTCATGATGACGAGATGATAGATGCCTTGAAAGACGATGGTGGTAGCGAGGGGCATGAGGAAGACCCCGATGTGGCTATAATTGGGGATTCAAAAAGCGTTGATGACATCACTTTGGCTGAAATAAAAGCCGAACAAGATAAACGTATGCAGCTAAAAGTTGAAGATCTGAACCCCGAAAGCCTTAAACCACTTGCAATGGTGGATCCTGGATCAAGGTTAGTCGTTAAGCTTTCAACTAGGTCTATTACAGAGGAACTTGCTAAAAAATCCTCTCTTGATTCCAGTGTTCCGACTCCTGGTAAAAAATCAACTGACTCTAGCACTTCGACTGCAGAGAAGAAAAGGTCGAAACGCATTATGACTGATGCTAAAAAGGAAGCTAAGGATACTCAAAAAACTGCCAAAAAATCCAAGTCTGATCCAAAGCCCAAGTGATGGAGTGTTTTGTTGTATTTTGGCATTTAATTGGTCCGCAACTGTTGCAGCGAGTGCGGCCCTCGCATCTTTTTTTTTTTTGCTTGTTTTCCTTGTACAAACTCACAAGTTTGTGAATAAAAATAGTTTATTTCCTGCAATATCTGATAGTCGTTAGTTCAGCACTTAAGTGAAAATACAAAAGTATGTCATATTAAAGTTATATAATGAAGTCATTGTTGAGGGGAATGTGTATGCACATATACGCCCCCAGTTAATCTTGGATAACTGAGCAAAAATTATTCAAGATTGATTAAATTAAAAAATCCAATTGCCCCCGATTCTCTGATGGGGCCATATTCCTTTTTTCATGGATGCCTATTCTTTCTAGCATCTTTATACTCTCCTGTCTCATAACCAGGTTAGAGTATCGTTGAGGCGGTCTCTCATCTGGGTGCACCTTCATGCCTAAGGGGATGCCGTCTTCCCGTCCTTTACACTCTCTCTCGATTCTTGAGAGTTAGATTTAAGAATGTCGTCTTCCCATTCTTCTGTGTTTTATCGTACAAATAGTCATTTTATTTGCTCCTGCACATAGGTCATCTCCAACTTTCCAAATTTAATTTAACATTTCGTGTTTCATGGTCATGATAGAATAATTGTTGAAGATATAAATAATGCAGGAAAGTAAATGACACACGATATTTTTATAGTGGTTCAGCTAAGTCGTAGCCTACATCCACTTCATAATCCTTTGTTCACATAAACAGTCCTTTTAAGGCAAGTCGTGCCTTTTTACATAGCTTATAAAAACAAAAAGGGTTGACATTTCATATTTAGCTCAGATATCGTCGTAAGTGCTGAGCGTTCCAGGCTTTGGGAATCTCCTCACCGTCCACGGTTGTTAGCTTGAATGCTCCTGTATCAAGCTTCCGTTGGATGGTGTATGGCCCTTCCCATTTTGGACCCAATTGGGTTGAAGGAGGGAAGACTCGTTTCAGTACTAGGTCTCCTGGTTTAAAGGTTTTGAAGCGAACTTTCCGGTTATAATAACGTGCTACTTGATGTCGATGTCTTGAGGCACGCAAGTCGGCTTCATCTCTTTTTTCTTCAATCATATCAAGAGATTCTAGGAGGAGTGCTTTATTTGTCATCGGGTCATAATACGCAACTCAATGAGAATGGACTTCTAATTCTACTGGGATCACTGCTTCTGACCCAAAGGAAAGTGAATAGGGAGTATGGCCGGTAGTTGTCTTAAATGTTGTCCTGTAGGCCCATAAAGCTAATGGCAACTCGTCCACCCATCTAGCTTTGGCCTGCTCCAACTGCTTCTTTAGAATTGATTTAATGACCTTGTTTATGGCTTCTAACTGACCATTTGACTGCGGGTGAGCTACTGCAGTGTATCGTTTATCAATCTTATATTTCTGGTAGAAGATTCTGAACTCGATGCTGTCAAATTGCGTCCCATTATCAGTTATGATGGTCTTCGGTATCCCAAATCGACAAATAATGTTTCTGACCACAAAACTGATCACCTTCCTCGCCGTAATGGTTGTTAGAGGTTCAGCTTCCACCCATTTTGTGAAGTAGTCCATGACAACGATTGCGTACTTAGCTCCTCCTCTAGCAATAGGTAGCACTCCAATAATGTTAATTCCCCACATAGCAAACGGCCACGGACTTACCATTGACTTGAGCTGAGTCGAAGGCGCTCTGGGAACTTTGGCATATCTTTGACATCTATCGCAACGACGTGAATAATCAGCTGCGTCTTTATTCACGGTAGTCCAGAAATATCCATACCGTAATACTTTCTTTGCTAGGGTTTAGCCCCCAGTGTGATCTCCACACTCACCTTCATGCACTTCTTGCAGTACATGTTTAATGTCATTGTGTGCGATACACCGTAATAGGGGCATTGAAAACCCCTGACGATAAAGGACGTCGTCTTGTAAAACGTATCTTGCAGCCTTGCGTCTTATAGCTCGTCTTTCGCTCTTTTTTAACGGGAGGGTTCCATTCTTGAGAAAATTCTCAATCGATGTCATCCAGGATTCTCTCTCTGGTTCAACTTCCAAGGCTAGCTCTACTTCCATTAGGTCGAAACTTGGTGATTCCAACAACTCTATTGGAACCATTTCGGTTTCTATAGGATTATCAGAACTTGCTAGCTTCGCGAGTCGATCTGCTTTCTGATTTTCCGCTCTTGGAATGTGTGTGATGCTATAATGTTCTAAACCTTCCAATAACTCCTTTACCTTTTTGAGATAAGTGATGAGTCGAGGTCCTTTAGCAGCAAATTCTTCCCGAACTTGACATACAACTATCTTGGAATAGCAATATATATCTAGTGTCTTCACTCCCAAATCTTTGACGAGTTTCAGCCCGGCAATCAGGGCTTTATACTCGGAATCGTTGTTAGTAGCAGCGAACTCTAACCGTAATGCATAGTAGATAGATCGTCCTTCAGGAGTTATCAAAACAACTCCGGCGCCGGACTTTCTATCATTCTTGGCCCCGTCCGTATATAATTTCCATGGACCGAGCTCCAACTCTCGATCCAAAGCAACTACCTTGTCACCCACCGTTTCCTCTTCAGGAATTGTAAATTCAACTATAAAGTCAGTCAATGCCTGCCCCCTTATTAATCTTCATGGATGAAAGTTCAAATCAAATTGACTCAGCTCAATATTCCATTTAAGTAACCGCCCCGATGCTTCGGGTTTCTGCAACACTTGCCTCAAAAGTTGATCGATATATATGACTATCTGGTGTGCCTGAAAATAGTGGTGAAGTTTGCGGGAAGCAATTAGGAGGCTATAAGCAAGCTTCTCTATCTTCAGATAGTTACGTTCTGCAGCAGCTAGTTTTTTGCTTACGTAATACACAGGTTTCTGGACTTTATCTTCTTCACGTACTAATGTTGCGCTGACGGCGTGAGATGATACCGCCAAGTAGACGAACAAATCCTCATGTTCCACTGGCTTTGATAATATTGGAGGATTTTCTAAGAAGTCTAATAGATTCTGGAACGCCTCCACACAGTCAGGAGTTCACTCAAAATTTCGCTTTCCTCGTTTTATGAGATTGAAGAAAGGTACACACTTATCCGTTGCTTTGGAGATGAACCTGCCCAGTGCTGCAACCTTCCCAGCTAAGCTTTGAACATCCCTGATCTTTCGCGGCTCCTCTATATTCCGGATTGCTGCTATTTGGTCCGGATTGATTTCGATTCCTATGGAACTCACGATGAAACCAAGGAACTTGCCTGATGCCACTCCAAAAGAACACTTCAAGGGATTCAACTTCATCCCATACCTTCGTAGTATGCCGAACATTTCTACCAAGTCCTCCGTATGATCGGGAGATTGCTTGGATTTCATGAGCATATCTTCTACGTAAACTTCCATGGTTTTCCCGATTTGATTGTAAAACATGCGGTTGACTAGGCGCTGATACGTGGCTCCCACATTTTTTAACCCAAATGGCATTACCACGAAACAATACAACCCCAAGTCTGTGATAAAGCTTGTATTCTCTTGATCTGTATGTGCATGGGAATTTGATTGTACCTGGAATAGGCGTCCATAAAGGATAAAAGCTCATGCCAGACCGTCGAATCTACTAGTTGATCAATTCCGGGGAGAGGAAAGCTATCCTTCGGGCAAGCCTTGTTCAAATCAGAAAAGTCAATACACGTTCTCCACTTCCCGTTTGACTTTTTGACCAGGACAGGATTCAATATCCAGTCGGGATATTTCGAATCCTTAATGAATCCATTATCTTTTAATTTCTCTACTTCTTCTTTTAAAGCTGCCGACCACTCTGGGCCTAACATCCGTCTCTTCTGCTTGACTGGTGGGTGCTTTGGATTGATACACAAAGAGTGGCTCATAATGGTAGGCGAAATCCCACGCATGTCAGCGTGAGTCCAGGCAAACACATCCAGATTTGCCTTTAAGAAATCAGCCAATTCCCTCGCTCTAACTGGATCCAGTTGCGAGCCGATCTTTAGTACTTTTGTTGGATCTGTTTCATCAATAGGTATATCTATTGTTATTTCGTTGGGGGTTGCCTTCCTGTCCTCGGGTTCTCTATCCTCTATGGGATCTATATCCTCGAGCACGTCTGAGGGCGACTCTCTTGGGGCAGGACCCCTTAATTGCTACGCTGAGGCCTCCTTTGGAGGGGTGGAATCGTCCTTAGCATCTGAATTCAACCCCTTCATTAACATCTTTAACTCTGTCATGTGATAAGCTCGTCCCGTAGCTTGGTCGCCCCTCATCACCCCAACTCCTGAGTCAGTCGGGAATTTAAGCAGCAAGCACCAAGGTGCAATACATGCCCTAAATTCGGCAAGGGCCGTTTGGCCTAGGAAGGCATTGTAAGGCGACTCCACATCCAAAACTACAAACGGTAGGATCCTTACCCTCTGGCGATCTCCCTGCCCCATCGTGACCGGTAGTTCCACAAAACCCATCTGAGCTGTAGATGCTCCGTTAAAGCCACATATCCATCCTTCACATGGCTTTAAGTCTTTTGCTTCAAGTCTCATTTGTTCGAAAGCTTTCTTGAAGAGGATATTAACCGAGCTCCCGTTGTCCACTAACACTTTATGGACTAAAGCAGGGCCAATTGTTGTGGTAATCACTAGTGGATCGTCGGTTGGAGATTGAACTCTGGAATCATCTCTATTGCGGAATACGACGTCGTTTGACATCGTCTCTTGTTGTTTTACGGGAGTAACGTCTTCGAGGCTATTGCATTCTCCTACTTCAAAATGCTTGGCGGCATTGACGTACAGGTTCATTGCTTTAAAACTACGACCAACTAAGTGATGTCCGCCTATAATAGTGTTAATGACGATCCTTTTACCTTTTTGCTAAGCTGTGGGTTTTGAAGCAGGCTGGTCTTGGTTCGGAGCTTGTCCCCCTTGCCCCCGGTCCCTTGGGGCGACCTTATACTCATCCAACTTCCCCTCTCGCAGCAATCTTTCGACGATATCTCTCAAATGACGACATTCATTGGTGGAATGACCGTGGGTACCATGAAACATGCAAAACTTTCCTGTTGCAATCTCTTTCTCAGTAGAATCTCTGGGTGGTGGTTTTTTGTACTGCAATATGCTATATGTATCTAAATAAATGTTCTCCAACGTATCATTTAACGGCGTGTAATTTTCAAAAGTCTGAAATCTGGGTCTTTTATTAGAGTTATTCCCGTGGTTTCTGTTCCTTCTATTGCCATTCCCATTTCTGTTGCTATTACCCCCACTCTGGTTGCCAACATTTACTTCCACCTTCCCTGAACTGTCACCAGATTGTTTCACAGCATCGTTACTCTGGACACCTTCCTTTGAGGCCCCTTCGGACTTTCTCTTCCGATTTGCCTAAGCCTCTTCTTGCCTTAAGCGGATATTAACCTTTTCACAGAACAATTCTCTAGTAGGAGGTGATTTTCCAGCCCAGTAACCCCCGATCTCTGTGTCAGGATCTACCCCTTCTATCAGGGCCATCAGGATAGTGGGCTCATGGGGATCGCTAACTTCGATGACGGCCAGGTTGAAGCGATCCAAATATGACTTCAAAGATTCTCCTGGGGCATATTTAATCCGTGACAATTCTATGACGGTCTTGGACTTTTGGGTATGGAGTCGAAATTGATTCATGGAGCGCTCACTCAATTCTATGAAATTTGATACCGACCGAGGAGGGAGTCGGGTGAACCACATTAAGGCTACGTCTTCAAGATAGATTGGAAAATCTTTGCATTTTACGGCATCTAGAGCTGCTGCCGCATTCATGAACCATGCATATCTCATCAGATGCTGCTCTGGGTCTGTTCTTCCTGAATAGCGATCCATCTAGGCAAGTTTAATCGTCGGGGGAACTGGAAATTCAGTATGTCATCTGTAAAGGGGGTATGACTTCGTTCAATGCCCCAATCTTCATTAGTATACCGCCGGCTTTCGGACATAATCTGGCGCACCATTGCCCATACATCGGCGTTTGTTAATGTCTGCACAGGCTCCCTAGATCTGATGTTCAGATTACCCCTGGGTTCCTGGTCAGGGGATAACCTCCTGTTTCTGGCGGCAGCTGCTCTACGTTGCTCTCTATGCTCCCGGTCGATCTTAGGAGGTAGAGGTTGGAGAAGCTGTTGCTGCGTGGGGTTGATAATATTAGGATCCCTGGGTAAGACGTGGGATCCGCGCATGGGTAGCAACATAGGCTGTTGCAAGCTCGGGTCATCAGGGCCCAATACACGAGCAGCGTCTTCTCGGGATCCTGAAGATCTAAAAGTCAATTGATCGAGGTTCTTAGGTCGTTCAAGCGGCCTTCTCTCGTGGAGGCTTTCCTCGTCCGAAGAAGACGAATCATCTGTAGTAAGGCGGTGTGTTGGGAAAGGAGTCTTCTGCCTCCGAAGCTCCTGTAGCTCTCTACCCATAGTGATCATGTTTTCCTGCATGCGAAGGTTGTCACGCCTTTTGGCTTCCAATGCTTCTTTAGTGCTCTGTAGCATGTCAAGAAAACGTGAAAAGTCTCCCTGGGTAATGGGTGCAGATGGATCAGGCTGAACATTAGTCATCGTGGCTGGAATCGGAGCATTGGAGGGAGCTCGAGTAGAAGTTCCAGCTTCATCCTGGTTCGGATCGGATCGGTTCACAGTAGCCTGGTCGGGACAGTTCGGATGGAGAGAGTGAGTGCCCTCGACCTCATTAGACTGGATCAGATCAGTGCCTTCCACCCGGTTCGGATCGGCGCCTCCCATCCGGTTCGGATCCTCCTGATCGGAGCGGTCTGCTCCAGAGCTTTGAGCGCGTGACCTCGTTAGCACGATGGCTTGCTGATCTTCTCTAGCATCGTTTCCCCTAGCGCCTTGCACTTCTTTTCCTTTGGTCTTAGCCATGATACTCGATTTTTCAACGGTTAGTCAACAAGTACTGAAAGATGTCAGAGACAAGGGATTAACTTCTTTGAACTTGAAAGTCCAAATAGTAGAATGATAATCCAAAAAAGGCTGAGAATTCGAAGGTTTCTCAGTGAAAGCACCAAAATGTTAGACCAAAAATTGGTTCTAACACCCAAATGAGCTATGATTTTAGTGAAATAGAACTAAAAAGCAACGAAGAACACACGATTTATAGTGGTTCGGCGTTAAAGAGCCTACGTCCACTTTCTATTCTTTTAATTGGTGATTTGAATGCAAATACATCAATGATTATCACTCAACTTCACAATTACAATGCATAAACTCACTCAAATCTCTCAAAAATATACTTTAAGAGATGATTTTGATCTGAATGTGATTATGAAATTCGGGTATGGAGGAAGTTAGAACTGGGAATTTGCCAAAAGATCCTTCCAAATGCCTCTTGATGGTGTATTTATAAGTGAAAAATCTCCTTGAAGTGGCTCCGGTTTGGAACTGCGTGGCACCCATCCCATAAGAGTCGGGTTCGGAGGCCTCCAGATGGTGACAATGCATCGATTTAGTGGGAGACCATGGGAGGAAATGGTCGTGCTTGGCCCGAGTCTTCAGGATACGTGTGTAGCAACGGTCACAGGTTCAGAGAAAATGGGTTCGGATCGGCCGCCTCCGATCCGATCCGGTGAGGGTGCTTGCTCATCCGATCCGATGAGGGTGCTTGCTCTCTTTTGATGTCACTGAAATGCTTCTCCAAACCGAACCGATGTGATGTCTGCGTCTTTGACTCCTGCTTCTTTCCTGCGCTGGTTCCCTCCGATCCGGACCAGTTGGTGGCTTTCTCACTGTTTGCTCTTTGTGTAGCCTGGTTCACAAAGTAGGCTAACAATCTTGACGTCGATCATCCAGATCTAATGCCAAATCGGCGTCACTGTACGCCTGCAGGTTAATTACTTTGCTGCTTTTTAGCTTTAAACCATGATCTAAAGTGCTTTTTAGATAACGAAGTATCCTTTTAACTACACACCAGTGTTCATTTAAAAGATTTTGCATGAATTGCGACACTTTATTCACGCTATATCAAATTTTTGGTCTTGTAATAGTAACGTATTGCAATGCCCCGACCATACTTCGATAGAATCTTGCATCATCAATTGCCTCACCTTTATGCTTATATAACCTTAAGTTTGTAGTCATGGGTGTAGGTAGAGGATTGGCTTTGTCCATTCTAGCACAAGTTAGAATCTCTAATATGTACTTCTGGGATAATAAAATTTCATCCTTGGATTTTTTGTATAATTTGAATGCCTAGGAAACAGTTTATATTGACCAGATCCTTTATAGAAAAAGTGTTACTGATATGCTTTATGATGCTACTGATCTCTTTGTCATCATTCCCAGTTATGATTATATCATCAACATATACTGATATGAATATCATGCTATCACCTCTCTTTCTGATGTGCAATGAATTATCTAACTTTGTTGTAGTAAATCCCAAATTTGCAAATGTGTCCTTGAGCTTCTCATACCAGACTCTAGATGCATGTTTAAGACCATAAATTGCCTTATGTAATTTACATACAAGTTTTGCAGCATTTCTAGTCTCATAACCTTTTGGTCGCATCATAAACACCTCTTCATTTAGGTCTGCATTTTAAAACGCATTACGTACATCCAATCGTTTATATTCCAGTGATTATGCAATGCAATAGTTATCATAATTCTGATGGAAGTGGGCTTTACAACTGGAGAGAAAATATCTGTAAAATCCAATCCAAACTCTTGTGAATACCCTTTCGGAACGAGTCTGGCTTTGTATTTTTCAATGCTACCATCAAGCTTTCTTTTCAACCTGTTGGTCCATTTGCATCCAATGATGTTTTTGTGTTTTGGTGCTTCAACTAAACTTCCATGTTTTATTTTTCAGTAATGCATTATATTCCTCTCTCATATCCATTCTCTAATTTTCACTGCTGACGACTTCTTTAAAATTGATAGGCTCTCTTTCATCTAAATTGGCAGTGTATAATTTTGGTTTGAATACCCCATATTTTGCTCTAGTCAACACGTGATGTGATGCTTGTTTGCCCCAATTTGTTGTGCTTGATTTTCTATACTGTCTGTGTTCTCACTGTTTGTCTTTTCACTGCTATCACTCCTTGTTTTGTTGCCACTAAGTGCAGGGCCTTTTTTATTATGTCATTCACCAATATTTGTATCTCCTTGAGTAGCAACATCATCTTGATACATGTTGTTCAGAAAATCCGAGGAGCTAAAACATGATCTGTTGCTGGGTACAGTGCAGTCATCATCTGTGCTGTCCTTGTCTTCCTGATTAGGTTTTCTGGTATTCCACTCAGTCAATTCTAGTGGTGATGTGATCAGTTTCTCTGCCCCAATTCTCCTTTTAGTTGTTTTGATGTTGTTGTCTGCAAAAGGAAATATAGCTCCATTAAATTTCACATGCCTAGAAATATAAAGCTTATCCCGGCCCACTACCATCTAAACAATTAAAACCTTTTTGATTACTTGCATAACCCAAAAAGGTGCATGGTGTGGACCTTAGGCTTAACTTATGCTTATTGTAGGGTCTAAGATGTGGAAAACATAAGCACCCAATTTTTTTTTAACTCTTGGTAGTTTGGCTTAGTTTTAAATAGCATTACATAGGGACATTTTCCTTTAAGGATGGCAGTGGGTAACCTGTTTATCAGGTACACTGATGTCGCAAATGCCTCTGTCCAAAACTTTATTGGCAGTGATGCTTGTGACATCAATGTTAACCCTGTCTCTACAATGTGCCTTTGTTTTCGCTTGACTAAGCCATTTTTCTTAGAAATGTGTGGACATGTAGTCCAATATTGAATGCATTTGCTTTCTAAATAAGCTTTTAAGTGCTTAAATTCAGACCCCCCACCAGTTTGTAGGATCTTGACCATGTAGTTTGTTTGCTTTTCTATGCCACTACACCAAATACGTAAATTAGAAACACATGATATTTTTATTTTGAAAAGGTTGTTATACGTTCCTATGTCAGCAACAGTTTTCTAGTGTTTTATTTACTAATTAAGGGTTTCAACGTTATTTTCATTATTATTTTAATTAACAAATGTCAACTTTGTTGTTATGTGATCATTGTCTTTTTAGCGTGCTAGACCCTATACAGCACAAATCAAAATAATCGTTCCCAACTTTAAAAACAAGCTGCATCTCTCACAATTATATTCTCTCCCATTAAGTCTAACTTCGAGCTCCCTGTTACTTTTTTGCTCGCTCCCAAGTGTTCTTTTTCAATTACGGGTCTTCCTTCTTCTCTCAACTGACTGGTTGTTCTGTTGGTCTTTCCTCGTGGATCGTCTCAAAATCCTTTAGGTATCGCATCTTTGTATATCACAAAGTCATTTTCATTTTTAGTGGATCGTTTAATTCTAGTTTTATCTGAAAGAAACCCTATCAACATGAGTTACTTTGCTGAAAATGGTTTACTCAAAAAATCCTAGTATTGATTTTGATTATGATTTTGGTACTTACCTGAATTCCACTGCTTCAAATCAGCTTGTACAAAAGGCCGCCGATTAGCTCCAGTTTAGGAATCAATTTTAGGTAAATGGAAAATGGTGACTATGGTTAAATTTGGGTAAAAATGAGAAACGATGGAACAAAGAGAGACTACCTGGGACCCTTTTTTGCTTTTATTCCTGCTTTCCTCTTTTTAATTACGCTTTTCAATTTTTTTTCACTTACTGAAACAATATTGACAAATGGCTAGTTGTATATGCCTACTGGCAAATGGCTCAGTAGACGCTCTTTTACTAGCCACTTCACTTTTTTCTATAACACGGTGCTAGTTGTTTTCCTCCACTGTAAGTTGTTTTGTTTAATTTTTGTTTTGTTTTTTTATTGGTTAATGAGAGTGATGAGATCAGACATTAGGACGTCTAGTTACTAAATCAATAATCTAGAATTTTATGCTAGAGTTATTGATAGTTTCTTTACCAATTCACAAAAGAAAGTTTGTGAAGTTAAGAATTTTTGAAGATTTACTTTAGTTTATTTTTATGATTTCATAGGAAACGATTAATTAATACACCTAATTATGTAAATGATAGTAAATTTATTGATATTCGTAGTTTTTACCAAATCAATATCATTTTAGTTTATTTACCAATTCGCATCATTTTTATGCTTGTCTGTTTTAGGCCGATGGATTGGTATTGAATGGAGTTAACTTCCATACATGGATACCCCTTCACTTTCATCCTAGAGCCTCTACTTCTTGTTTGCAATCCTTTTTCATGTCGTTGTATTAAACCCTGTAGATCACTAACACTAAGAGACAACCTTGATTTTTCTGTTTAGCGTAGGAGTGCAATAACCTAAAAAGATATAAAAGTTCGTATGTTTATACAATAAAACCTCTTGTAGATAAACAAAAGACAAGAGGGTTCGTTCTTCACAATTATATATATTGGAAGGCTTTAGTTAATCCACCACCTAGACAAACAAATTTGTGTCTGAAATTGTATTTGTATGCACATAAAGTGTTTGTATTCTAATTTTGTAAATTTGACTACTTTTTTGAGTTTCCATTATATTTCTATGTACACAAACAGTTTGAAACAATGTTCCACCTGATTTGCACCATCAATGGGGGTTCGATGGAGAAGGTAGATAGCCTGTTTATCTTCAACTTTTTTATTTTTGAGTGGCTAGCTTTCATAGCTCAAACCCAAAATGCAAGCTGAAGATGCCTACTGTTAAGTGTAAACATAGACAAAAAAACAGAAAAATACCTCTAAATAGAGGTATAAGAAGCATATAAGGTACTCATGGAGCCAAGACAGTCCCAACTCATAGAGCCAAGCAAAAGAAATCAATTACCACACAAAGTCTACCACTAGATACAAGCAATACAAGATGCAGTGCGAGCAAACAGAGCTTGTCCAGATCCTCAAGTTTCCTCAACAAGATCAGCAATTTATAAAATCACCACACAAGATGTTGCAGAATAGATCCGAACTTTGCATATAGCAGTATAACATAAATTGAAACTTACCCAAGCAGTATAACCTCAAAATAAATTTACAGCTACATTTATTAACAATCTAAAGAACTTAACAGAACTATAGCACAAATTAGGGTGACAACTGCATCGAGAAATGAAGCCAAACGGATAGCAAATAGAAGAGAACCCAAAACAATTTCATAAACAACAGCAAAGAGAGAAGAAGAAAACACCAATAACCAGTACCCAAACAAGCAAGTTGAAAATCAAACTAAAAACCAAACCTATGCTGTGACTACAAATCATCGAGGAGGTGGGTTTAGCTATTATGGTAGGTAATAGGATTGATGATACGTTGATTTGACCCTATAACAACTGAAGAGGCGCAGTGATTTAGGGTTACTCAATTCATCAATTACTATTATGGTACAGGACTGCTTAATTATATTTTTTGATTCTACAACAAGTGGGAATTTACTAACTTCATCAATTACTATTATAGGTGTAGTGGAGTTTAAACTCTCTGGATTAGCTCAATATGCTAATCTTTTAGGAGTGACAGTTGGTTATACTATCTCTTCTGGGACAAGCATGAGGTAGACAGTTGGTTATACTATCTCTTCTGGGGCAAGCATGAGGTAAGTAACTACGTAAGCTGACATTGTATATCTTCCATGAATATTTTAAGTATGCCAAAATGGAGAAATGATTCCTACAGTTTATTATATTTCTTAAAATACAGCCTTTTTAGCATCCAAGATAAAAAAGTGCTCGCACTTCTATAAACCAATGTTTGTGTTCTAAGCCAATCAATCATTTGGCTCTAATAAATGACATAAAAAATCCAACTATGAAAATCATTGCAAACTTTTTGCAAGAAAAGTTTTGAGTTTCACTGGGTAAAAAGGAGGTATAGTTGAAATGAGTTTTTTCTTTAAATTGTACTCGTGCTTGCAGGTTCTTATAGAAGTTAAATCTACATGAGTACTTAAAGCATATAATTGAACCTATATAAATCCATTATTGTCCCTTGGTTGAAAATTCTTTTGCTTGACATACATAAATCCTTTTGCCATTCATGTATAGGGAATTTCTTTCTCACTGCCAAAATGGAGTGAAATTATCAACTCTCGTAATAACCTTGCTTTACTGTAAAAAAGAAAAGAGTTAGAAATCAAAGGCTCACCATTTGCAGTAATAATGTTTCTTTAGAAAAGTTTGGTTATCAGTATAGCTGCAGAAATGTTTATCGTTTGATGAGCTATGACATCAATCTACTTTTGTGTCGAACTCATCATCGTATCACTGAAAACTTACCTTATCAAATGACTTTGAATATTTGAGACAGTTACTGGTTGTAGAACCTGTAACTCTGTGAACTAAAAAACAACTATGGAAAGTCATTTTTCAGACGATTATTTGGTTGAATGTATCATCACATGCCCATAATGTTCATTCAAACAAACTAATTTACTCTATAGTATTAGTGATAAAAGCCAAAATATGACCAAATAATAATAGTTTTATTCCTGATCAGATGAGCTCGGTAGAAGGATTGCAAGGAGTTCTGAAATATATTTATAAGAATGGTGAGTATGGCTATTTATCCAAATATTCTTCGAAGACATGTTAAAATAGGCACCATTTATTTGTCAACTATGTGTGTCTTCTGCCCAATTCATTAGCGTCTCCCTAATTCGGTTTTCAGGTTCAGTTTTGATCACAAATTTACTACTAAAGCTTAACTGTGATCACTCGCCACTACTAGCATCATCAATGGGTTATTATTACACATTGATGCAAAATTTTAGATTCTTATGTATTAAAGTATGCTTTACAATGATGCTGGCTGCAGAGAAAAAGCTTCCAAGACAATTGTTGTAGGGTAACGCCTGGAACAAAAACTGGACATGGTTCTAATACCAATGGAAAGCAGGACCTAGTAACCAGGAAGAATACCTGAAACAAAAGTAAAGCGGTGCTTGGTACTACATAAGGCTGAAGGAAAGATGGACAAGCATCAAGCACAGTGAAATAATGAAGAGCAGGCATAATAAAAATAACTAGCATCTTGGTACTAGAAATTCGTTTTCATTTTTATTATTTCTTCCTCTGTATCGACTAATTTAAGCTAGTGGTATTTATAATGTTTCGTACATTTAATCTGGTCAAGTGTGTTTGCATGTTATCAATGTCATGGATAAAATAAACATATGTTTCTAAGATAGCTAGTAGGCAGAATATGTATATATAGTTATTCATGTATTTGATCATTAATTCTATCTTATTAAACAGCATCTTTAAATTCGAGATTTGGGTGACTTTATATGTATAACCGGTTAAAGTGTATCGCTCGGTTCAGAGGCTTAGAAATAATGCATCAATTTGCTGCACATGCATCACAGCTTGATGGGCAGGCTGCATCGTGTTTGCAGCAATTATCTTTGCTATGTGAGTGGACTGGGTGCTGATGTGCTATGTGTTACTGATATTAAGGTGTTATTCGTGGATTCTTAACTTGTGGTGCTGATGGTTCCGTGAAACTTGTGTAGCTAAAATGACAAGTTAATTGCTTTCAACCTTATTGCTGATTTCAACCTAATTGGACCTTACTGATTTGACCCATTGGAACTTACTGATTTCAACCTTATTGCTAATTTCCTGAACAACAATCCGCGTGGAACATGCTCTCATGCTCCTCATTCTTAAACAATGCGAAGGGTACTATGCTTGGCCACATTGTAGGTACTACATTCTTTTCACCAAGTTCTTTTACAAGCACATACAATATAATGGGTGTTTGTTACATAAATTTGAAATTTTATGGTTATCATTATATGATTATTACCATGTTGCCAGGCACCCTGCACAAACATGGGAGAAATTAAAGGTAGTCCTTCATATAAAGCCAAAACCATGATATCAGTAAAATAACTGAAATATTTTTTAATGAACAAACATTTTCAACTGAATGCCTGTAATACCATGACAGGTTTCTGTTGAGATTTACTGGGACCAATGAATTTAAATGGGAGTGAAAACCCGAATTTACAAAATGGTCATGGATGGCACCTCAGCAAGTAGTTGTTTGTATAAGTTTTCAAAGCAATGTTTTGTTAACACATGCATTATGGGTTCTTTTTTCAATATTGTAAAAGTGTAAACAAAGTTATTAAAAAAGCATAAAGAGAGTTTTGATATTCATAAAGATAGTTTGCAAAGGATGTGATAATGGATGATTTCCTTTGGCAGCATATCGAAAAAGTAATTCTACATTTCTTTGATGTTGTTTGCTTTATTATTGGTATCTATTCTTTTTAATATTTGTTGCATTGGTCTGAATAGAGTTAAACTGAACTACTTAAAGAAAAAAGATATGTAGTTCATCTCACTGGGGAGGTATGTCATTAGTTTTAGCTAAATATATTTAGAACTTCTGCGATTCTGTTATAATGCTAGCATACAACCTATTTATTTTGATGAAATAATAATAGGATAAAATGAATTTGATGAGTGGTGGAATTTTGTTAGATATATTGATCCACCTAACAAATTCACATGGTTAAAATGAATTTGATGAGTGCCAGTTCTATTTGGTTCTTTCTTCAATATTATCTGAACCAGTAGTTATATTATTGAATTAGCTCACATGTTTTTATGTTTTGAATCTGATTCATTCTGTTGTCTTCAATCTCTTGCTGTTGCATTATAGAAATGTATGGATAACTTCACATTTAGTAGACAGCTATCCAAAATAGATGACATTTTTATATCACTTTATCAAAATGTATTCATTCTTTAAAATGTTAGGTTTTGATCATATGCATTTGTTCACAGTGATTGATGAACTTGTGTGCATGTCACTGCAAAAAGGTTCATTGATACAAATTTGTACAAACAGTATTAGTCACTACACTAGTTCTATTTCAAGAAAACAAAAACAATAGTAAAACCACTCAAATCATTAGTCAGATATAATGTTAGAAATTACCTATTTTCACCTCAGTTACATGGGTTAACAATTGTAAAATGTTCACTGATACAAAACTTTGTTCTATCCATACATGAAATGATCACGAAGTTAAAAGTGGTTACTACAAAAATACAATTTCAGTGAGTCAAGGAGTAGGATGGCACAAAATTGGTCAATATATTATCATATTCAGACGAAAGCTGGTCACAAATTGTGCACTGCCTGTGATATATCACTATAAATAAGGGAATGACTTCTTATTTTGAACTTACATTAAATAATATTTCAATTTAGTCAATTATGAGCATTGAATTTAGAGTTTTGGTTTCATGTTAGCTTTTGTTAAGATAAATATCATCATTCTATAGATGTTAAATGTAAAATGTTCCCTTTTGATGTTTTATTTGTATTGATCGTGTAAACATGATACTAAATTCTTACATTGTCTAATATTTTAGCAGTGCACAACTTTTTTTTCTTTTTGAAAACATGGATTTTAAAAAGACAATATGATGAATCAGGGTCCATAGAAAGTGTTTACAAGCAAGTTGGATATATGTTATTTTATTACACTGTCAATTTTATACTTGTGTAACCTAGATTTGTTGCGTGGAATATCTATACTTTTTGCATGCTATAGTAATTTGTTTATGGTAAGTTTGCTTATAGAATTTCTTGTTATACTTTTTAGTTTTTAATGTGGAGAACAATTGAGTTTATTTATGTTACTAAAGGTATTAGTTGCATATTTTAAAATGATTTTCATATCTTGAATCTACAACACGTCAGTGGTGTGATAAATTATCAGCTTGATACATATATGTTTCCGACTGCTAATTTGAAACACGTGGTAAGTGTTGCTGGCTGTCATCTTGAAACACTTACTAAGTGTTGTTAATTACCATCTTGAAACACTAACTATGTGTAGCAGATTATCTACTTAAAACAGTCGCTAAGCGTTGCTAATTATTAATCCAAAACACTAAATAAGTGTTGCAGTTTATCATTTTGAAACCCTTACTAGGTGTTTCAAATCGTTAATCTGAAACACCAGATAAGTGTTTCAATTTGTCAATCCGAAACATAATTTAGGTGTTTCAAAAATCTGCAACATACTAATCTGCAAAACTTAAAAAATATTTCTAAAATTTTTAGCAAAATTCTTTTACCATTTCAAATTGGTCATTTTGGTGTTGTGTGTATGTGACAAACTGCATGGTTATTTTACAAGCTTCTGACTTGTTTTTAAGAAAGAAAATCCATGTGTATCTAGTAAAAGCATCAACAAATGAGCGGTAGTACCTGTGTCCTTGGTCTGAATTCATGGGTGTTGGACCCCATAAATCTGCTGCTATTAATTCAAGAGGTGTAGTATATATAGTGTTGGAGTCGCTGAATGGTAGTTTGTGACTCTTGACAATTTGGCAGTGTGTGCAAATATATGAATCAAATATGCATTCAGAATTAATCTCATTTTCATTCAACACTTGCTTTACAATTTTCAAATTTGGATGTCCTAATCTGTTATGCCAACACTCAAATTTGTCATTACTATTTACATGGTAAATTTCAATATTATTACAGTAATTTTCAGCATTAGATCTGTAACCAGATTTCACGTTGCTGAACTTGTATAAACCTTTGTCCAATTTACCCTTTAATAAAATATTTTTATTTAGAATATTTTTAATTAGATAGTACTTTGGAAGAAACTTGAAGTATACTTTGTTGTCATTTGCAAATTGTGATACGCTAATTAAAATTTTCCTTATATTGGGTACTCTAAGTAAATTATTGAGATGGAGTTGCCTCTTACTCTAATGTACCCACAAACCAACATGAGATATACTTGTCGTCTCACCATTTCCCATACAAACAGTATGTGTATCTGTGTAACTTTAATTGCTAAGGTTAAGTTGCCGTAAATTGTTGGTCACATGATTTGTAGCGCCACTATCTGGGTACCATTCATCCAAACTTGAGTCATCAACCCTGCTATTGTCATCGTTGTTGGACCCTTGAATTCCTCCAATTTGTACTGTTTCTTGTTTGATTAACTTGAGCCATATTCACATTACGACCCCTTTAATTATTTTGATTTTGCTGGCCAGTGTTATAATCAGTGTTGAGCCTGAAATAGCATTTGTTTGCCACATGTCCCAATTTTTCTCAAATTTGACATTTAGGCCTATTATTGTTCCATCCTCTACCTCTTCCTCTTCCTCTCTGGTTTGTAGCTCCCCTTTGTGGTTGGTTATCTTTTTGACAAGGATTTTCTTTCTGTTGCATCTTGTTTCTTGATGTGGAAGCGTAGTTGATTGAAAATTTTGGTTGAGGCATTCTTCTCTGTTCAATCCTACCCTCATGTGCCAGTAGTGTCGAATGAATATATTCAAGATCTGAAACATCCTTTTATGATGCAATAAACATGACAATAGATTCATACTCCTCATCTAAACCCCCAATAATGTACAACACGTGTTCACACTCTGATATCTTATGCCCAGTAGCATCCAATCGATCATAAAGGGTTTTTATCTTGATAAGATATTCACTCATTGCCATGTTTTCTTTACGCATACTATGCAACTGACTTTTGTAGTGCATGATTCTCGCTGCAGATTGCGAGTTGAAAATTTGTTCAATTTCTTTCCATATTTCATAATATGTTGTCTTACCAATGATTTGTGATAGGAGATTTGCACTTATAGAAGAGATTAACCAAGATGCCAATAGACTGTCCTGTTTTTGATGCATAACATAGTCTTGATTGCTTACAAGATTTCCTTTTTTATCTTGAATTGTGGCATGTGGAACAGATTTGGTGCCTTGTATGTATTCTTGTAATCCATACCCTCTTAATGTGGTTTCCACTTGATATCTCCATAACATATAGTTGTCTTTGTCTTAGGGAATGCTAATGACATGGCTTTTTGGTTTTACGAGGTTAAAAGATGGCGTCGATGTGGAAATTTCTGATGATGCACTGCCAGCAGCGGCTGAGTTGGAACTCTGATTATCTCCTGCCATGGTGGGAGGAATGTGATAGAAAAAGGGATGTTGCACCGATACAAATCAGACGGTGACAGCTTCTTGAATAATACGAGTTCAGAACTCGTGCTTCTTGGACGACAATTTTGCAGTATCCAATAGTTCTACAACCAGAATCTCACAAATTGTGATTCTTGGACAGCAAACTTGTTGGATATAGTGATCTCTGCAACCAAAAACCGAACCCAGATGATGATTGCTGACGATCAGATGGGTAAAACTGCAGCCAATATTGGGAGGTAATGAAAATTCTCTAATTCCACTACTTGGCAGGGCAGTAGTGGGTAAAGAAATGACTGAAAAGAGGGGATATACACATGAGAATGGTATCTGCTCCGATGATGAAGCAAAAAACTGAGGAGACAAGGCAATGCCAACCTTTACAGTGTGTGAAGATGAACTCTGATGCAGCGGTGGTGGATCTTGCTAATGCCGTTAGGCTTTGGCTCTCTGATACCAAAATAGAGTTTGCAAAGAAACACTTTTATTTCTTGTAAAAAGAATTGAACAGAATGAATATTACGTTACATAATAGGCTTGTATGTATTGCCTAATATTTGTACATCTGTAACATTATTTGTAATATGGGCCAAGCCTAACCCAGACTAAGATAAACAAATAAGTAACGAAGTGATGATCTGTTTATGCCTTTATTAATGTCTTTTATACAGTGATGTTGTTCGAGGATTATACAAGTCTAGATTCAGTAATAGTACCAAGCCTTTAAAAGAGAAGAGATGCTATAACATGTCTGTAATGAGTTACGCAGACAATATCAAGACGTGTTTGATATCTACCGTTGCAAACTTGGCCATCCAATTACCGTTAAAGTTGCGTAGCAAATACTATCTTTTTGTTTTTTTTGGAATTTGTAACCGGGGGGGAGGGGGGGTTTCTTCGTGCTCATTCTTATTAACATTAAAGTTCCAAAATCATTTGTAGTGCAGTAGAGCGTCCACAAAAATACTAAAGGGAATAACTCCTTTAAAAGAATTAAATAGCGGGTATCGGTTCTAGACAGATCGGGTTTTGTCGGGTCTAAACTATATATTTCAAAAATCTGGACCCGACCCGAACTTCGGGTCGGGTCGGTTTGGGTTCGGTTGAATAACAACACTAAAAATACATATATTTCAATGTATTTTTATCGAGTCTTTGGGGTCGGGTCGGGTCTATGCAGGTCGGGTTTGATCGGGTCTTGATGGTATTTTTCATCACTTAAACCTGACCCAAGACCCATCGGGTTCGGTTCAGATTCCGGTTTTTTCGGGTCTGTTCGGTTCGGGTTTTCGGTTCTCGGATCTAATTGCCAGCCATAAAATTAAATGATGCTAAACCACACTTCCATAGTTTAAAGAATTTTGGTTGTTTAAGTTTTCCATATCTGGGACATGCCACTAAGTTAGACTTCATATCCAAACCATATACATTTATCTGCTATGCTCTACAAACAGAAAAAGTTATAAATGTGTAGATGGAAATGTAAAAATAATCATTAGCAGATATGTTGTTTTCAATAAATCTTTTTATCCTTTTAACAATGAAGAAATGAAAACTACTAGTAAAGTGCACAACGCAAAAGCATCCATACCAAGCATAATTAATGAAAACTACTAGTAAAGTGCACAATGTAAACTGTTTATATCATCCAAGTTTGGTCCTGCTAGGTTTTTGTGACACTCTGTCTTACTAAGAAATTGAGAACTTTGCTTCTATATGCAGTATTTTTGCACCCTTTTTCACTACAGGTGCTTTGACTTTTATTTAGCCATACTACACTTCTTGAGCCAAAATAATCTAATTTAACAATTTAGTTTTAACTACTTGGTTAAAATATTTCAACTATAAACTGATAGATTAATCCACAACTTTGATATTTTAGAATGTGAAACTTCAGTTGAACATTAAAATTACAAGCATAGAGAAATAAGGCTATTTGAAAGCACATTAGGGGTAGGCAAATTATCATTCTTGTTGCCTCATGTTTCACATCATTCTTCGCTGGATTGAATGAATAAATTAAGAAAATTAATGTATATGAAATAATAATTTGTTCATACGTACAATGATCCCTGATCTACTTTGGAGGTGCATCCTTAATAGAAAATCAATTCCCCGTATTAACCCTATTATTCATGTTAATACATTTCAAATCTATCTTTTGCTACCAGACACCACCCATTTCACTATATAAAGCACATTACAATTGCTTATTACCTTCTCTCACATCATCGATCAGTTCACTAGCCATTCTTTTTATATGCACACTTAATTCTCTAAATAAAAAAATGGGCATTATCATATCAGATGAAATATTAGCTATTTACGTGCCAATAATAGTATATTGGTTATACTCTTCTATTTATATGATACTCGGTCGTCTTGATAGGTACAGACTTCATTCAAGAAAAGAAGAAGATGCTAAAAATTTAGTGTCGAAAAAGAACGTTGCAAGCACTGTTCTTCTCCAACAGTTTGTTCAGGCTATTGTTGCTTTTCTTGTTTTCAAGGTATGCGACCGTACTACAATTCAAAAATCTTTGTATTTAGTTTTCGCAACCATTGCAATAGCAGTTCCAAAAAAGATGAAAATTACTGTTGATCAGTTCCAATATGAGAAGCCATATTCCAATCTCTTCTAAAAGTTAGTTACTATATAATCATTTGTATATTTCTTTATTGACACTTTAAAGTCAATTGCGTATGTAGCCAGGCTTTATATATTTGAATCCTTAAAACATTTATAGCTGGTATAGTTTAAACAAAAATGTTTCAGTGAATACAGATGATGTATGCAGTGGTAAAACATCTAACAAAACTGAAAAACAACAATTTTATTTCCAAATGCTGGGCAAGTGTGGCGGTTAAGCATACAGCTTTGAGTTTTCTTTTATAGCTCATTGCAGAAGCAACTGCAATATAGGTGTCTTGTGGTATTAGTATAGAATCAGTACACTAATCTCTGGATATGAGTTTCTCCCCAACACATATATCTCGACTCATTAGTATATATTTGAAACAGATTAGCAGCAAGAATAGCGCAAGCTCAACGGTGGTAAAACAAGACTCAATGATATCAATCATAGCACAATTCATAATCGCTATGTTTGTTGTGGACACATGGCAATACATGTTGCACCGATACATGCACAAAAACAAGTTCCTATATCGGCATATCCACTCATGGCACCACCACCTCGTTGTACCATACTCCTTTGGAAGCCAGTACAACCACCCAGTTGAAGGATTTCTACTTGACACCGTTGGCGGGGCACTAGCATTTCTTATTTCTGGAATGACACCCCGAACTTCTATTTACTTCTTCTCGTTTGCAGTTATGAAGGGCATTGATGACCACTGTGGCCTGTGGCTGCCTGGAAATATTTTCCACCTGTTTTTTTCTAATAACTCTGCATATCATGACATCCACCATCAAACAGGTGGTAAAAAGTATAATTTCTCACAGCCTTTTTTTGTGGTGTGGGATAGAATCTTCGGGACGTATTTGGATTATAGAGTGGAAATGAAAATTGGGGGTGGTTTGGAAGCAAGGGGCGTACGTATTAAAAAGGATACGTAGGGATGTACTTTGATTGATTGTTTCATGCAATTGATGTATAGCCACCGTAATACTTGTATCTGAACTTCTACATTACAGTAGTAAAATGTTTTTTTTGTTTTTCAAGCGAATCAATAATCTCTTAAATAAACTCAGAAATAACAGGTAAATTCATCAGAACTAGAGAACTACAGGCTCGTGACTTGCATATATAACATTATGGTATTACTGCTGATAAGTATTAAAATTCTTAAGTAAACTTGAAACAAAATCTTGTTTGATTACAACTGTATCCGTGATCTTTCATTTTCAAATTTATGTTGTCTAAAGGTGTCCATACAAAAGAATTGAAAGCCAACTGTTTGTCCTTGTAAATTTATGGTCGGGCCCTTTTTGTGACATTATATTCCGGCCTCATAGAATATCTGTTTGTGCAATCAACCCAGTGCATATGGTAAGAATGTATATATATGCCACAAAGATGATTCAAAATATAACTGTCTCATCACGGATGTTCAATCTATTTGATTGGATGTAGATAGATGCCTTAAAAATAAGTAGCAGCCTTGTTGACAAGCTTCATAGTTTGAATTCCTCATGTCTAATTTATCTAGATGTATGAGCAGTTGATTGAGCTACAAGTTGACTAATGTTGAATGTAAAATTTGAACAAACTTTACCCGAAATGTATTTTATCAGATCCTGAGAATGCAAGACCAATGAGTAGAACCCCATGAATTCAACCTTATAAGTAAAAAGTGAAACTCGTCTTCTTTTTACTACTTCGCATTTTTTGACAAAATAAATTTCAGTCTTGTAGCATTGTTCAGCGGGTGACATGTAAATCCACTAAACTATATAGACTTTATTCAGAGATAGACACGGTCTTATGACAGTGAAGTTTTAAGCCACAATATATGACTAAGCATTATCCCATGCAGCATTCAAGTGCTCCAAACCTGCATAATGCATTAATATACGTGCACACGTGCATGAACATGCACATACGTACACTTAGGACAAAACTCATGTCACACATGACCATGCATAGCAAACGGCGCTTTAAAGCAGCCAATTCGGTTGGGATGCCAACTTTTTATGCATATATTTTTCAAATATAAAGTCATGTTCTGTGGTCAGTACAAGGTACAACTTACTGGTTCACCTTCACAACAATATTAATGAAGCCCGTCTACACAGAATTCAGCATCATAATTCAAAATTTCAATAACACAACTTCTGAATCCCCTGCAGCCTCCTGAGTTCAGTAACTGAAAGGAGAAATAGCTCTAAACAATCGATTAAGCATTTTACCTGCCGTTATTTCATGAATTGTTACTTGTAAATACTATTGTTTACCTTAATCTGAATCTGAATCTGTAATAAAGACATTTTATATCTTTTGTATATGGGCTTGTATCTATGGGTCATGTAGCCCATTATCAAATAATTAGCCAAACGTTATGCTAACGTTACCCTGGCACCTTCTATATATACAGAGCAATTGTACAGTTCAAGTATCAATAAAAATAGAAAAATTATTCTGCTCTCCTTACAAATTCTCTCATTACAAAAAATTATATTCCTCCAAATCTTGATTTGATATCAGAGCACGTCATTGCTTAACCGCATCACTGATCTTCCTTCTGAAATCACGCCGTGCAATTGTGGGAAGATATCCATCAGATTTTGTCCTCATCATTTGGATATCTGAACTTATCGAGGAAAACTCTCTTCATTTGAGTCCAAGATCTACTAATCAAACATTTGTGCCATGCCAAGCTTTTTAGCGGCTGCAACAACTGCCGATTGTAAATCATAATACAGGAAAGTCTTTCATTCTGCAGTCGATCAGAAAATTCAAAAAGTAATTTTCAATCAAGAAAATCTTTTCAAAAAGCATTTGTTCTTATAAAGAATCCTCATTTGATCTATTATCATCATAAAAGATTTCAAGACCGTCAAATACCCTTGAAAATCACAATACTAAACTACAGAATTCAGATCTTTACCTGCTTCTTGATTTCATCACTTCATCATGGTTGAAATATCCACTTCAGAAGGAAATGAATCCGCCATGTCGAGGTTCAATTTACCACCACAAGCTGTTAAACAACTTATCAAAACTGTTGTGAGCCCACAAAGTCAGTTGATCACAATCAAGCTTGACGAGAACAACTATCTTCTTTGCAAATTTCAAGTCGAAACCGCAATTCAAGGCTATGGACTTGATGGGTACATTCATGGAACCTTGTCAACACCTCCTCAGTTCATCACTGACAAAGATAATAGAATTATCAGTAATGAAGAATATGAACAATTTCATAGACAAAAAAGGTTAATTAGTGCTTGATTACTATACTCTGTTAACCCAAATCTTTTGTCACAAGTAATCGGATGCAAAACTGCAAATGAAATCTGAGTTACACTAGAGAAGCATTTCAATGCACAATCATTAGCCAAATCCCTGTTCTATAGAAGACTATTACAAAACTGCAGAAAAGAAAATCTAAGTATGAGGGAATATATTGCCAAGGTCAAGAATATCTGTGACATGCTTCTTGCATCAGGTAGCTAGATTGATGAATCTGAACATATGTTATCATTACTAAATGGTTTAGGCAATGAATATGAATTTGTAATCGCTGTAATAACCTCACAAGAAGTAACATCACCTCTTGATGATGTTCATTCAATGCTCGTTTCTCATGAAGCCAGAATTGACATTAAAAATCACCCCTGATTCTGAGTACTCATTGAATTTAGCAGTGAATAACAAGGGAAGAGGGCAACCCTATAAAGGCAATAACCCTAATTAGAGAGGAGGCTACCCTAATATAGGAAGAGGAAGGGGTAGATGGAATGCTAATAATATGCCAAAGTGTCAAATATGTGAAAAAGTGGGACACACTGCATTCAAGTGTTACTTCAGATATAACTCTAATTTTGTGCCAAACCAAAATGATAACAATTAAAGAAATTCTAACCCAAATGCTAACATAGCACATACCCAAAATGATGCATTATCTTCTTCAGACAATAACAAAGGGAAAAACCGGAGTGAAGATTCAAGAACAGATAGCATTCAAGATGACAATTGGTATCTTGATTCAGGAGCAACTAATCATATGGCAAATAATCTCGACAATCTTAATCAAGGAAACAGGGAGTATAGAGGTAAGCAGTCCATAAGCATGGGAAATGGTAAGTGCATTAATATTTCTCATACTGGCAGTAGTGTAATTAATGGAAAAGGCAATTATTTTTACATAATCTTCTTAGAGTGCCATAAATCAAGAAAAAACTAATAAGTGTATCACAATTTGCTAGAGAATACAATGTATATTTTGAGTTCTTTCCTAAATATTGTCTTGTTAAAGATATATTAACTAGAGAAATTTTACTACATGGTGATGTTGTTAATGGCTTATACAAGTTCAGAATCAACACAAAAGCAAGCCCTGTAGAATATAACTCATGCTACACTTCTGTGATGCAACCTAGCTAGTTGTAACAGTACTTCTACTTTTGATATTTGGCAATATAAAGTTAGTCATCCCAGTGTAAAAATAATGAAAAATAAATTCAGTAAGAACAATATTAACTACAATGATGTTTCAATTGCCTTATGTTTGTACCTATTGTCAAATGGGGAGGTAGGGGTGTAAATCGGTCGGACCAGACCGGACGGAGGTGTGTTCAGTTTCCGTCCTAAAAAAAAGCGGACCGAACATGGATCAGACCAATTTTTTTCTCGGACAAATTTCTTTGTCTTAATTCGTGTCCTAAATAAAATCGGTCGGATAAGGATATATGCTTTTCGGACACGGACACGATCAGACTCGGTCGGACATGGCTATTTATATCACATTTCGTACATTTTACTAGATTTTCTCTCAACTATACTGTGACGAGAAGGAATTTCGCTCGGTCCGAACCAGTCGCTAAACCGACCCAAACCGTTCGAAACGCCCTATCGGTTGAGAACATGACAAAATAGAACGCATACAAAAGAACATTTCACTGTATATAACAACAATGCACCAGAATACAAGAATATACAGAGTATAAATGAATAAATATTACACAGAAAATATCAGAGATTTAAATTACATTTAAATACATAGCAGCGGAAAATAATACAATCCACAACTAGAAGTAGATATACGGATACAAAGCTTTCCGGATATCGTTCCAGCTGTAAACCAGGATCCTATGAATATAAATCTGCAAAACCAAAACTACTAACTGCCCGTGTCAAAATAGGGGCACCCAGAGTTTAGGTTAAAACAATAAACTCCAGGTCAGTCATGTGACTGGTGTGAGAACTAAAACAGTTAATCTTTATTTTTTAAAGTTTGGTAGATCAAGGGACCACGCCGTATAACACGGAACGGGTTTCCTCCCAAGAATACCAGTGCATAAAACAAACAGCGCAATGCTAAATAAAGAAAAATGAAGCTGTTATAAGACCCAGGTCCTATCACACAATGCAACGCAAGCCGGGGGATAGGGTTTTCCCTTATAACAGCCAAAGAATGCTTGATACGTTTTAAAACAAATCATTTGATACTATTATAAGTGTATAGTGTATAAAACAACTTCAAATCATAAGTATCAATCATAGGCGGCATGAATGCCCCATAACACTATGTCGCCATATATAGGTTATACAATCAAAATCGCAAAGTCGCGTATTTGGAAATTGGATTTCCGTCTATGAACCGAGCCCAGGGATCGTCCTCTACCGATTCGAGACAATCTAGCCCATGTCTCAGGCAAGTACTCAGTCAAGCCTTGGAGCGACAGGGCCGGTCCACCGATGTGGATTAAAATGCCTGAACACTACGTTTCCCCGCCCTTTGGGGCGTAAATGAGCCAACGAATGGCTCCATCGGACCCGGATCGTCCGATCTAACCGAGGCGCCTCGCAACAGCAACAACCACACAGGTGAAAAGTATGTAAATGTCAGGGCTGGTAGGTCACTGACACCACCCTAGCTAGAAGGAAACGCATGCCCTCCCTGAGGTCCTCTCCCGTTTTTGGTTCACAACCGGGGTGCGAAACTCGCGAAGTAAACGTTACACAAAGCTACGCCACAAATGCCGTGCTTTGATCATCACCACAAGACTTTGCTTTTCAACAGAAGCCTTGATCATTTGCCACTTAGGCATGCCACACAGGCAATTCACTCCATGCGTTTGATATCCATCAATATATAACCCCTGAGCTCGTACGTCTCAGAGAGGGGCGTTAAGCAAGAGAATAAATTCTCCGCCGCCAAACAGATATATATATTTAATAGAGATCAATCACACGGACTAAAATCCAATGTCAGACACACACAGTCCATTTACAAGTCCGTTCTGGGTCTGAACGAAACCGGAGGCACCTAGTACCCCGCATATCCATCGATCTCCAAGCACGTCTGGACGATCACCAACTGTTTCCATCTTCTTGGGTGTACAGCCTAATCAAGATCATCAGTAATCACCCAAACGAAGTGAAGACCTTCGGTCTTCGACCATCGTCTTCATCTTCGACTTATCGTCGTATCAGTTATTCAGAATGGGATAAACCCGGTCTTTCCGAATAACTCGCGTATATTTTAAATAAGTGTTACACAAACACAACATACGCCTCATTCCAATTCATCAGTCACTAACCGTAAATTAATCAAGAGAATAATTCCCCAAAAATTAACCCCGAAGGCCGAAACCAACATCAGATCAATATTCAGAAAACCATTCTGCTTAGCTAACCGACAGTTAGTTTCTAATTTCACATTCATAGGGAAAGGTTCCCATTAATTTTATCTGAGATAAATTCCTTGAATTTATTCTTTTATCATCTTTTGAATTTCGATTCAACTAGTCGGGATTAACGAAACTTACCGAAGTAATCATTTGTTTTAATTCCCCAATCCCAATCTATTCATCCCATGAAGTAAAACTGGTAATACTTCATATCTAACACCACGGTGTTATCGGTAAATTCAATTACCATTTCACGTTCAAATCTAGTTAAAGATTTAACTATCGCCTGGAGCAAAACTGGTGATACTCCATTCTCGATTATTTCAATCTAATTAAAGATTCATTAAAACTCCACTTAGTTTTAATTGTTAACTGGGTTAAAGAATCGGTGTCATTTAAAACATGGTTCACGATAAACCCAAAATCACATTCCATTAATTATCGGGTTAAAGAACGAGTGTTATTTAAAACACTGTTCACGATAAACCCAAAAATCAATATCAATTCAATTCCAATTAAATATTATTTAATTGGTACACTTCATTAAATCTAAATAAAAAGATTTAATCTTTTCTCAACTGGGTTCAAGAACAGTGTTAGTGAAGACACCATTCACGACAAACCCAAATCACATTTGATATTCAATACAAGGCTCTGAATAGAAAATATATCGGCTTATATTCAATATCAAATTCTACGATTAACAAATGTCGTATTGGAAATAACGATATAAATATATATCTTTCAAATTTCCATAACAACATCCGTATAATCACGAATTCCAACATCGAAATATTTCGAAGACAATTTCGATTCAAATCCACTCCAATGCAATCATTGGAAATTCTGGTCATTTTTAAAACACTTTCGAATTCAATTTATTTATTTAAAAATAAATAGAATTATAATTCTAGTTCAAATCTAGTTCATTTCGATAAAAATCTATTTTTATCTTTTCAAATATGGAGTTTTTCATCCCAATTTTTCCTAGATCATTTCTTATGATTTTACACAAATTATTACTATTTTTAATAATTTTATCAAGGCCCGTACAGTCGATTTCCATCAACGGCCATCGAACTGCACTTACAGCGACCTTTTCCGAATTTGATTTGGACGTATCTCCAAATCCAACCGTTAGATTTCAAATTTCTAACATTCGTTAGAAAGCTCTTTTCGATACGAACCCAACGGTTCCGGTTTTAGGAGAATCCGACGGTCGGATCTCCCGTAATGTCCGTTTGAAATAAATGGTCGAAATTCACGAACTGCCGCGGCGCGGCGCGTTCTATTCAGACCATTATATAATATATATTTCGTCGATTTCTATTTAAAACGAACTATATAAATAGTTTTAAAATTCGTTTCAAAAGCAATTTCAACTTCCATTTCAATTCAAATCAAAATTGAATTCTTCTTTATAAATTCGTTTTAAAATTCATTTCTATTCAATTCAAATTTCAATTCAATTTGAATTCATTTCAATTCGCTTTCAATTCAATTTGAATTCGTTTTCAATTCATTTCGAAATCGTTTTCAATTCAATTCATTTCGAAATCGTTTTCAATTCAATTCATTTCGAAATCGTTTTCAATTCAATTCATTTCGAAATTTTTTTCAATTCAATCCATTTCGAAATCGTTTTCAATTCAATTCATTTCGAAATCGTTTTCAATTCAATTCATTTCGAAATCGTTTTCAATTCAATTCATTTCGAAATCGTTTTCAGTTCAATTCATTTCGAAATCGTTTTCAATTCAATTCATTTCGAAATCGTTTTCAATTCAATTCATTTCGAAATCGTTTAAAATTGATATAAATATCGTTCACGTCAAAATGGCGTCAATCTAATCAACACGGCTTCATATATTTCTTTATTCTATTCAACAAATGAATATTTATTTTTGCCAACACACGACTAATCTCAACGAATGAGTACTGTCCACGTGTGACTATTTTTGTTAAATTATTTCGTTCAACACATGACTAATCTCAACGGATGAGTACAGTCAACACATGAACCTTTATTTTATAGTGATAAAGATATAAAATTTATTATTAAAATATTTCGTTCAACACATGACCAATCTCAATGGATGAGTACTGTCAACACATGAACCTTTATTTTATATTGATAAAGATGTAAATTTTATTACTAAAATATTTCGTTCAACACATGACCAATCTCAATGGATGAGTACTGTCAACACATGAACCTTTATTTTATATTATTCTTTATTTTCTAAATTGGAATGAGGCCCAATCAATCACCATATAATGTTAATTATATGGATTTTCATACATTACACACATATAATAGCATTGAAAATAATCAACCATCAACCAAAGTGCACTACACTGTATAAGCATCAAATATAGATATCTAACGCTTATAACAGCCTATCAATCAACCGATCGACATATTTAATCAATCAGGATGAGTGAACTTCATATTTCATCCCAACACCCGTGTGGGGTTTCAAACAATCAAACACAGATTTTATTTGTGCAGTTGGGCGATGTGTAAAATTTATCGTCCCAATCAATGTCAGTCAAATCAGTGTACATAAACAAACCGTCCGGTTTGTAAATGAATATTTATTTATTCACATTCACGTTAAAAATTATATTTTTAACGATCAAACTATTTTATTCAACCTATGAATATTCTATTCGGTTCATTTATTAAATAAAATGTTATCTTTATTTTTCTAACTTATTTTTAGAAAATTTCGGCGGCATAACGGCACGATACTAGAAACGGGACAAGGCCTAGCCTTATCCCCGGTCTAGTGAAGGCCCACGCCATTCACACATCAATCAAATCCATTCATTTCACCACACAGTTCAATTTCAATCAAATGATCTAACTAATTTTTGCAATCAAACAAACAAGTCCATGGTCTGTGGACGATTGTGTCGGGTGCTACTAAGCACCGTCTGCATCCTAGTATATATATATAGCTAGAAAATGAAATTGAAAGGTGAGAAATTCTCACCTTATAGCTATCCTAACTCCATGGCACTTTTAATGCAGGAAATCTTCACTGTTCTCGTCTCTTATCACTTTCGTCGCCCATAGTCACTACATATGTAAAAATCACATTTTTACTGCGCTATTCAATATATAAAAATCGAATTTTTACTATGCTATTCAATATATAAAAATCGAATTTTTACTATGCTATTCAATATATAAAAATCGAATTTTTACTATGCTATTCAATATATAAAAATCGAATTTTTATAATGCTATTCAATATATAAAAATCGAATTTTTACTATGCTATTCAATATATAAAAATCGAATTTTTATAACGATGCTATATAGATAAAAATTCTATATTTATCCCGCTATTCTTCATATAAAGATTTCGCCTTTTCAAAAATATAGATGTCGCCTTTCTATAATATAAAAATTATATTTTCTCGAAGTAAAAATCATATTTTTAAATCTTCTACTTTATAAAAATCATATTTTTACATCTTCTACTTATATAAAGATCGAATTTTTATTATCATAACTATATAAAAATTATCGTCTTCTACAAATAAAAATTTCATCTTTTCTCATTTTAAAGATCAAGCCTTCTCTTCATGAAAAATCAATTCTTTATAAATGCATGCCATTCATATCTTTGTTTATAGCTATTTATATAATAAAAGAATACATTTTCTTCAATGTTTTATATTTTAAAATCGCATCTTTATTGTTAAAAATCTGATTTTTAATATCTTAAAACTAATTTCATTTAAATAACAAAAATCACCAACTAAATCAAGTAATAAAACTTACCATTCACTGTCGGAGGAGGTTCCACGTCGGAGTTGGGTGTGGGGGAGTTGCTCGCAGTCGGGTCAGTGGGTATTAGGGAGCCAGAGGTGGAGTGGATGGTCGGCAGTCGAGGCGGAGGCCAGGGAGGAAGGAGGATAGGTGCGGCAGGGGGTCGATTGGGGGGGGGGCTTCGTCTTGGATCGAACTGGTGAGGGTGGGCAGCTGCTGCGTTGAGGAGGAAGGAGGTTCGGCGCGGGTAGGGGGATAGGTGCGGTGGTGGGTGAACGGCGGCGGGCGGAGGTCGGGCGCTAGGGTTCGAGATCGAGCGGCTTTTTTTTTTGTTTCCTGAAATGAATCGAACGGGGGGGGGGGGGCTGGGTAGTTAAGGGAAGAAAGAGTTTTTTTATTTTTTATTATTTAATTATTTTATTTTCTAAAAAGTTGACTTTTACATACGACCTCTAAACGAGGTCCACCGCCTGTCGTCCATAGCGTTTTACCCCCATTCCGAACCCAATGGGATATGTATCGTAAGCTGGTTCGATTGTTTCGATCCGTTTCCATTAAAATCAACATATAACTCTATATATTGATTTCGAACGCGCAATTCAATTTACCGGGGTCACATACTAACTAGGAAAATTCCCGAAAAATATTTTCTAGCTTTGTATTGACGATACGGTCCTAACAAAACTAGTTTCGACGAATTCTGAGACCGTTGGAAAAATGGCCATTTTCCAGTCGATTAAAATCAACTGAAACTGGTCAAACGCATTTTCCTTTGCCACGCTCACATATTGATTCGAAAAATTATGAAATTTGGAATCTATCGATAATTTGACAACACGGACCCAACAAAACTGGTTTCGTCGAAATCCGAGGTCGATTGCAAAATTTCCATTTTTAAGGGCCTGAATTCCATAGCGACTATTCAGAATTTTCGACTGGACATATCTTTTGATTCCCGCTATGAAATTTTGATTTTTCGGATTCGCTGGAAAGATATTATCAAATAGATCCCATTATTTTTTGTTTCACTAAAATCCGGATTGTTTTGCACCCGGTACATTCAATTGAAGTTTGAAATCGAATTATCGAACTACCGCGCCATTTTCAATTCTATTTATAATTATATATAATTATTTATATTCTAACGACGACGTATATAATATATACGTTCTAATTATATTCAAAATAAATTTCTCGTTGTTTTTATTTAAAATAATCTATTTTAAATAATCGAAATTCGCCAAAATTGCCAAAATAAAAATTTTAAACTGGCCCAGATTTTCGGGTTGTTACATATACGCCAAATTACAAGTAACTCGTACGAATTTGGACGAGCCCAGACCAGACATGATTTTTTCTCGTACAATTTTTTTTGTCCTAACTCATGTCCTAAATGAAAATCGGACAGACTCGGACGGACGTATTTCGGTCACGGACACGAACGGACGTCGGACATTCGGACAAAATTTACACCCCTATGGGGAAGAATCATAAGTTACCTTTTAGTGACTCTTTAGCTAAGTACTATAAACCATTTGATCTTGTTGCACCAGACTTATGGGGACCAGCCCCAATATGTACTGATTATGGTTATAAATATTATATCTTATTTGTTGATGCTCATACAAGATAAACTTGGATATATTTTCTGAAATCCAAGTCTGATGCACTTGACACCACTATTAGGTATATGAATATGATTAAAAACCATTTTAATACCAAGGTTAAAGTTATGCAATCAGATGGAGGATCTAAATATAAAACTTTGGATAATTATTTTAAAAATAAGGGAATTATTCATAGAACTACTTATCCCTGTACTTATGAGCAAAATGGTTTAGCAGAGAGGAAGCATAGACATATAGTTGAATCTGGTTAAACTTTATTAGCACATGCTTCTTTACAAATTAAATTATGGTCAGAATCATTCAATACTGTTGTTTATCTTATAAACAGAATGCTAATAAAAGTACTAAATGATATCATTCCAATAGAAATGTTATACAATGTTAAACCAAATTATTTAAGTCTAAAAACATTTAGGTGTTTATGTTCCCCCTATCTTAGACCATACAACTCAAATAAATTAAATTTCAGATCCAAACCTTGTACATTTTTAGGCTATGCTGTGAAATAGAAAGGTTTTAGATGTATAGATGAAAATGGAAGAATTTTTGTCAGTAGACATGGTATTCAATGAGAATATTTTTCCATATAGTAACAGGGATATCAAAACATCAAATAAAGTTTACAATGATATACTTGAAGTTCCAATATATGTTGATATACTGCCTTCCATAACAATTAAAATAGTTGTTGATGCTCATACTATCAATATTATTACTGATGATCAACATGATACTGATATGCATGAGCCACCCAACCACGCTAGTTTATTGCCTGGAAATATTGATGACAACTATGAAAATAATCGAAGCAATCAGGATAATACAAGTAACACAGAAGGCGTTGAAAGAACTATACCTGAAGAAGGAGGCAGCACTGATCAAGGAGCAACTAACCCACCTGAAGCCACTGGTCATCCAATGATGACCAGAACTAAAAGTGGAATATTCAAGCCAAAGACATACATTGCAATAGCCAGTGATGATGAACCATGCACTTTTGAGCAAGCAATCAAATCCAAGAATTGGAAAACTGCCATGGATGATGAGTATAATACACTCATCAAAAATAAAACATAGGAATTAGTCAAACAGTCATATAACAAGAACCTGATTGGTTGCAAATGGACTTACAGGATTAAGAGAAATCCTGATGGTACAGTAAATACATACAAAGCAAGACTAGTTGCTAAAGGCTACACGCAAGAGTATAGGTTTGACTATAATGAAACATTTTCACCAGTAGTAAAACCAGCTACAATTAGGCTAATATTCATTGTTGCACTAAACAATCATTGGAATATAATACATCTTGATGTGAATAATGCATTTTTATATGGAGTCTTGCTAGAAGAAATTTATATGATGCAACCACAGGGTTATATTAGAGAAAATGGATATGTATGCAAACTTCAAAAAACAATATATGACCTGAAGAAGGCTCCAAGAGTCTGGTTTGAAAGACTAAGATTAGCTTTAACTACCCTGGGTTATCAATATGCAAAATCAGACAACTCTCACTTTTTTAAAATTAATGGCTGCACTACTATATATGTTCTGATATATACTGATGATCTCATTGTTACAGGCAATAACAATGTGGAAATAAGTAAGCTAACTCAATACTTGAATAAAGAATTCTGCATCAAAGAGCTAGGAGAAGCCACATATTTTTTGGGAATAGAAGTGCTAAGGAAATACAAGAATGAAATGAATTTATGTCAAAGGAAAATACGTCACTGAGTTGCTGATCAGAATAAATATGATTGAAGCAAAAGCTTAACCAACCCCAATGATTTCAAATCAACACTACTCTAAAAATAGGGGAGAACCATGAATAACACTAAACAATATAGGAGTGTTGTAGGTGCATTACAATATGCAACTATAACGCGACCGGACATTGCATTTAGTGTTAACAAAGTCTCACAATTTTTGCAGGAACCGAAGGAGGAACACTGGAGAGACTAAAAAGAATACTCGGATATATAAAGGGTACAATTAACTATGGCCTTACATTTAGAAGGGGTAAAGAGCTAAGCATTACAGGCTACACAGATTCATACTGGGCAACATACCCAGATGATAGAAAATCTATCACTGGCAACTGTATTTTTGTTGGACACAATCTCATCTCATTGAGTTCAAAGAAATAATCTGCAATTTCAAAGTCAAGTGTTGAAGCAGAATACAGAAGCATAGCTATTGCAACTGCAGAAATAATATGGCTATAATTTATATTGAAAGAGCTAAAGCTTCTAAATAACCCTAAAGCAACTATCTGGTGTGAAAGTCAAAGTTGGATCTATAAGTCTGCTAACCCAATATAATATGCAAGAACAAATCATATAGAAATCGATATATATTTTGTAAGAGAGAAAGAAAAAGATGGAAAACTTCAAGTTAATTTCATACCATCTTACCATCAAAAGGCTGATATCCTCACTAAGGCACTGTCAGCAAAGAATTACACTAGATTACGTGATGAGCTGAAGATCCAAAGGTTAGACACTGGTGAATCTCTAGCCAGCTGTCATCTATAGTCAACCTCACCGTCAATCAAGGAACCCAACACTGTATCCAACCATCGAAGGCTCAACTTGACGATTCTCATAATTACAAACCCTCAACAGGAAATCAAAGTCGAATCATTTCAAGTTCGCTTCGAATTGATGCCAAAAGACCAACAATTGATAATTCAGCATCAAAGTCATCAACTTTATCCTCACAAAGTGAATCTCAGACTCATACAAATCTCATGTCAAAGCCACAACTTAAGCAACGTTCCTTTATAGCTCGCAAAAGCAAGGATAGAGGAAGCCACCAGAAGTTTGCTTAAATTTCACGAGTTTATTCTAAAGATTTTGAAGATGGAGGCATCAATTCATTATCAAAGTCAAATTTAGGGTTTCAGCTAACCCTAAATTTGATGGAGGAAAATAAGAAAGCAAGTGTATAGCTGTCGCATTCTGTAATAAAGACATTTTAGGGCTGGCAATTAGAACCGAGAACCGAAAACCCGAACCGAACCGACCCGAAAAGACCCGAACCCGAACCGAACCCGATGGGTCTCGGGTCGGGTCTAGGTGATGAAAAATACCATCAAGACCCGATCAAACCCGACCCGCATAGACCCGAACCCGAAAGACCCGGCCAAAAAACATTAAAATATATGTATTTTTAGTGTTATTATTCAATCGGACCCGAACCGACCCGACCCGACCCGAACTTTAACCCGACCCGACCCGAACCGAAGCTCGGGTCGGGTCCAGATTTTTGAAATGTATAGTTTAGACCCGACAAAACCCGACCCGCCTAGAACCGAGACCCGCTGGGTCGGGTCCGGGTCCATCGGGTCGGGTCTGATTGCCACCCCTACATTTTATATCTTTTGTATATGGGCTTGTATATATGGGTCGTGCAGCCCATTATCAAATAATTAGCCAAACGTTATGCTAACGTTAACCTAGCACCTTCTATATATATAGATCAATTGTACAGTTCAAGTATTAATAAAAATAGAAAAATTATTATGCTCTCATTACAAAATTTATATTCCTCCAAATCTTAATTATCTACAGTGCCCTTTTTGTTGTACCTTGATCTAAATCTGCATTGTTTTTTTGGATAGAATCGTGGAATAATTTGCTTTCTTTAGGATGGTTCGCGGCTTAATGCAAGACTTGCTATCAGCCGCTCTATCTTCATGGTAAAACAATCTTTAAAATTTGGTCAATTTGTTGTTTGCATCGTAGCAAATTATTCTGAATTTAGCCCTTTATTATTTAATTTCTTGGAATATTTCTTAAAAAGGAAAATAAAGACAGAGGACAAAGAAGAAGAAAGAAAAAATTGCTTGTTCTAATTCATTTTTTCTCTTTTGCTTATATACCATTTAGATAGACAAAAAGGAAATTGTACAAGTATGGGAATGTTAATATATCTTAATTTATTTTTGTTTAATATGAATTTTAATACTATTAACTTTTGTAATGGCTCATAGATATGTTGTGGTTATACATTTACAATGGTTCAATAAAAATGACTCATAAATATATTACTGTTAATTTTTTAAAATTAATTCACTTAAAATTCGAACAATTCCCAGTTCGAATTATCAAAAAAAGAAATATATTTCGAAGCAATTTCTATTAATATTAGACTATGCGTAAACAAGGCTATCTTTCTATTTGAACTTTTGCATAATTCTTAAGATTCGGCTTTTTCTTAGAATGACATGCAGTCTTGAACACTATTCCTAATATCAAACCACAAACAACTTTTATAAGGTGCTTTCAACTTGCTTATGTGTTAATGGTCATGCACCTCTATCCCAGTTTAGTAATTATTATAGGAATTTTCTCCATAAATTCATAGCAAACAACCACACTTTCACATAGTTAAATCTATCAAGAGCTCTCTTGAAGATAGGTACTCCATCTGTGCAGAGCATTATGAGTTTCTATTAGCTCATCCTCTAATCACTTCATGAATACATGCTTTCAAATATATTAAATAGTTTATTTAACTCATATCACATCACAACTTTTTCTCACCCATTGAACCTAGTTCTTTTGATCTTGGGTCATTAGATCAGGTTACCATTGTGTGTGACTATATAATGAATGACTTCCCATTCTAAGGGTAATAGTTTCATTATACTAGATGAAGAAAGAACTTTTTCTCTGGCTATTCTTTCATCAAAGGGTCCGTCAGATTCTCATCAGTGCGTGCGTGATCCACTTTAATAGATCATGAAGATATATGCTCTTTTACAGTACTGTGCTTAAGACCGATTTGTCATCTCTTACCATTGTAAAAATGGTTCCCAACCTTTGCAATAGCCGCAGTACTATCACAATGGATCAATACTGCAAGTATCGATTTTCCCATAAAATGGTCTCAGCATGCAGATTGCTTAAGTAATCCTCCTCTTTGCTAGTTGTGGGCTTGTGCTACCATCCCTAACTTTATAGTGGATTGAGCCAAAATAGTATGTTTTTTAGATTTACAAGAAACAACTCCTGTTGCAATACTAATGATGTATCCACTAGTTGCTTTGGAATCGTCTGATAACGATTTCAGTTTGCATCGCAATATCCTTCAATGAAAATAAATTTTTTATAATCGTGTGACACAAAGTTTATGGCTCTTTTAAGGCATCTCATGACCCATTCAATAGCATGTCAATGCTCTATACTAAATTGCACGTTCATCCCACAGCATATGTCGGGTCTACTACAATTTGTAGTATAATGAAGGCTGCAAATAATGCTCGAATATCCATACTATCTTACACATTTACGTGTGTTTTTAAATAGTTGTACACTTGGATCATATGGTGTAGCAGCAAGTTTACATTCAAAGTAATGAAATTTCTTTAACATATCTTAATGAGGTCAATCTAAAGAAAATTCCATTTTTAGACCTAGTATTTTTAATATTAAGAATTACACTTGTTTTTTCTAAGACTAACACAAAATAGAGATTTTTTATTTTCTTCCAATATGATATTATGAATAATTAGGCAATACATAAGCAAATCATATATGTACAAGCATATAATAATTCAACCATTTATTCATATTTATAATAAATACATCTTCCACTTCCATTTACATTTGTAACAAAATTGTCAGATTTTTCATGACATTGCTCCAGTGCTTTTTTGAGACCGTGCTGTTAGAGTTTTATGCGCAGCAGAAAAGACAAAACACAAAGAAAAAGATATTTTTCACCTAATCGCTTGAAGATGAATTTGTTTGAAAATAACAATACAATAGATCGGAAATAATAGCAATACACAAATATTCCATCCAACCGTCTTCTTTATTGATTCACCAAAATTTTGTTTAGACACAATGGATCAAAATAAAAAATAAACAAAAATACAATTGAATCAATAGCCTTATTGAGAAAGGAAAAAATATTTAGATGACTACAAATATTGTTGGAGAAGAAGAGCAATGAAGAACAACGATAAACCCTTGAATCTACTTGGAGGTACCAACTGCGTCTGTTAGTAGTAAATAATAATAGTTTCTCTCAGCACTAATTCCCCCATTTTCCTCTCCAAGGCAAAATCCCTGAAGGCACACAACCTCTTCAGATATTCTCATAGGGCATTGTTATTGATACTCCATATATTGTTAAGGGGAGATCATTTTTTTTATAAAAAAATTGTTAAGGGGAGTACTAATGAAGAAAGTATCCCCTTAACTAATAAAAGTAATTTTACATTATTATCCATTTAAGCTTAACACTCTTCTGTTCATTAATCTAATTTTTAATGGTTAATCAACACCATTAGTTGTGGAGAAATTAGTATCCCCTTAAGAGTGCATACTTTTTGATATCTCAATTTCGTTGTAGATACTTCTGGATCCATAAATATATATCTCATTGATAATATTACTTAAACAAATCTTGTACAGAAAATAAACTCAAGAGACAATAATCTTTACTCTTCATACTTCCGACGTTCATCATTTATTAACATTTGCCTCATTAAAACCTTCACAATGGAAAACCCTATGGGAAAAAACCAAAGTGAAGAAAAAAGAGTGCAACATCACAAGAAAATTCTTAATGAACTTTTCTTAAAAGACTTTTGTGTGTATTTTCATGCTTCAGGCATGTTTTATTGTTTAAAACACCTTTTGTTTGCGCTTTCTTGCTATACACTTCGAGTGTTTACAATTTTGTGCTTTAATCAGTTTTGCACACTGCAATACATTTGTAATGAACAATAATAGTTTCATTATAGCAATACTTGTAAGCAGGAAGTAATCTACTCATCTTGAATTATATCAAGATTTTCATTACAACAATACTTAGAAGCATGTTGTAATCTATATTCTGTGTTCTTTGCAATATTCTTTATAATCACTAAAGTTATTTATGTTCTTCAGGAACCTGTACACTTCAATGAATTTTACACATCGCAATTATACTCAAAAGTATATTAAATGTTTCATTACAACAATACTTAAAAGCAGGAAATAATCTACTCATCATGAATTATATCATGATTTTCATTATAACAATACTTAAAAGAATGTTGTAATCAACTTTCTTTGTTCTTTATATTCTATATAACCAACAAAGTAGTTTATGTTCTTCAGGAACTAATATTCTTTCATCATTTAGCGTGATTTAACAAATATTCATACCTTCGAGGTTTATTCACTACTTTGTGGACTACAGGTCCACATTTCTCAATTAGAGAAGGATTCATGATGGCCAATCATGATTTAACATAAGCGCTTTACCTTTTATAAATTTATCATCGATGATTATATATTGTCAGTTCTGGATATAATTTACTGAGATCTCTTTATTTATGTATTTTAGGTACCTAAACCACTTCTGGGGTTATTTGACAATTATGTCATGGATCTCTTCAAGAGACTCCTTAGGTGTTTCTTTGAGAACACTCACCTCCTTCATCTGGCATCTTTATTACTTACTTCAAAAGTGTCTCGAACTGACTTTTAAACCAATCTTTAAATGTGGTTTGTGCATTTTGATCCTTCAGGGATTCAAATATATATTGAAGCAAGTCTACAAGTGATATTATTTATAATTTATTCGTGTGTCAATTATACTGATACTCAAAATGAAATTGTATCCCTTTATCCTCCCCCTCAATGTTGACAAACATTGTCACACTAAATAATAATCATCATGGGATTATCATTTTGATCCATTATCACATTGCTGCTGGCAAGTATTTTATATGTATATCCGTTGTTGGAGGATAACCCTTTAATTAGTCGATAAGATGCATTCATCATTTTTTTTTACTTATTCTCTTTCATTGATCTAGCAATATTGGAGGAATTTTCTTATTATATAGGTTATTTGAATACACATATGACTTCAGGTCATTCTACATTCATGTTGACTGCAATTTAAATCACTAAATAATATTTATGCATAATCTATAAAATATGCTTATAACAAACTTCAGGTTGTTAGTTAAATATTTACAGATATGAATATATAAATACGTGCATCCACGTATTATAAATTTGCATAGTCTTTCTCATTTGAGTTAGTGATTTTAGAATAAATTATTACAAAGATCAAACTATTGATTTCAATGTATTGATCAATGTCATTACAAATTCTTCAGGATCGTATGATAATGTTCAAAACTTCTGGTTTGAAAACATACCGAACTTCTGGTCCAAATAAATATATGAACAACTTCAAGTTGTTAAGTTGATGGAGTTTTAATATCGCTTCTGCGATATTCCATAAACACCATTTGTGGAGTTTTAATACATATTTTCTCTTTTAGGAGAAATTTTTGAACTTTTCTACAAATATTTATCACTTTTTTAATTGTAGAAATCTCTTCTGGAGATATTTTATTATTTTCATATAAACGGATCTCTTCTAGAGATATCTTGTCATTTCCAAATATACAAATATCCTCTAAAGATATTTTGTTATCACCGCTTCTGGGATGAAATTATCTCCTCCATACAAACTATTGAAATATCATATCAATATACAAAAATACATATCAAACTTTAAATGCAGTAACGAAGTTAGATGCAATAAATAAAAATAAGATTCAAGAAAAGAAATCACTACTTCTGGAGTGTATGATATTCCTTCAGGGAACATATTTTTTATTTATGTAAACGATCATAGTTGATCCGGAATGACCTAAACGATCATGCCAAAGAATCAATTTCTTTGTATCTGTGAGCTTCTAGCTCATGTTTATAAAATGAGATTCAACTATGCCAATTTTGGTAAAGTATAATCTAGTTGAAATTGTACCAAATTTTTCTAAAATAAGCTTCTGGAGTTCAATTTTAGAAATAACATAAAGATATTCTTTGTTGTTTTCATTTATGATATCCATTCATTCTTATATCTTTGATGCCAAGCAGATTTCTTTTAGAATTGCTTGAATATAGTGCATTTTGAATGAATATATGTGTACCATTTGGTAACACTATATGGGCTCTTCTGGACCCTTCAATTATATTGGCTGAACCAACTATAGTTGAAACTTTATATGAAACATTTTCGGATAATTCAAAGAAAAACTTCGGGTTTTTCAATATCGTATGAGTAGTTCCACAATCAACCAGACATATATCATCACTTAAACACTGTCGATCCATACCTTAAGAATTAAAAGCAATACAGCTAGTTGATAACTGAAATAACTTTTAAATACAGATAAATGTCCATGGGAATAAACTACTTATCATGTCCACATTACATATTATTTCTGCAATTCCATAAGCACAAGCTAAAAAGAAAGGCAAATAAACAAAAGTTTCAAACTAATACATGCTGAAAGGAAATGAATCACATATTGAGTTTCAGGCTACTTGTTACCATCATAGAAACTACAGGTTCTAAGTTTTCCATTTTATAACAAAAATTACTTTTGCATTCACTTCCGGCGTGCAAAATTTAGATCCGTATTTAGATCTTAACTTAATATGATCTTTAGGATGCATATTTTCTTTATAAAAGTTTTATTAAGAAATAATAAATTATTTCTTCTAGAAATATAATATGACTATAATAAAACTTTAAGTTTTATCATAATTCATATAATGTTATTATATATTTTTAAATTGAAGCAACTTTTCTAGAAAGTGCCCTTTTTTCACATATGAGAGTCATTTTACTATTTTTCTTCAAGAAAATAGTATTGATTATAAATGTAATGATCTCTTCCAATAATAAGTTTCTTCAAGAAATTATTTATACATAAAATTGGAATATAATGCTTTTTCCTCTTGTTAAAACTTTTCCTTTCATTGATTTTTCAAATCCTTTCCTATTATTGGTCATTTTCTATAAGCAAATATTAAATGCAATTATAGGCTTTTATGTTTTATTTCATGTTTCTTAATTGAATATGAACTTCAGGTTCCTCGTGAACTTCAGGTCCCTCATTTGAAAGGATTTGTATATGAACTTTAGGTCATATGAACTTCAGGTCATTTGCATGTGAACTTCAGGTTCAACCACTCTTGCCTTGTATTTGGAAGTATGACCGTCTTATGGTGGTCATAACGCTCCTTCAGGGAGTTCTATAAGTGGATAGGATCTTTTTCAGTTAAATATTTAGATCATCGCGGATATGGCATCTTAAAAATATCAGAGCCTTTTCTTTGTCCTTCTGGGACATAGTATTACCATTTTTAATGGTATCCTCTAAGCATTGAGATTGTAAATGGGTTTCAGTGTTCGACATTTTTGTGAACTACACAAAAAAAATTGCAGAAGCATAATTAAACAAAATTCACATATCAGTATACTTGTTCTATAATTAAATTGAATATATTACGGCACAGAATCATTAAAAAAATATCCAAATCTGCAAGTCTTTCTCTATACATTTACAATGAACTAATTACAATAATGAAACAATACAAACCGTCAAGGAGCCATACACAATATAACAAAACTAATGGCCACAGCAATACATATGTTGGCTAACACGCAGCTTGCTTATATTGAAAGATGAAAAAGCATATAAAAGTAAGCCATACATGGAAATGTAATTCTAAATATTTAAAGCATCTCATCTTGCGAGATGAAGCATTAAAAAAATGAGAATAGGTAGTCTAATATTACAAAGTTGATGTTGTACAGCAAGCATTAGATTAAATAAGAAGCAGCCTGCAGTTTACATATATGCATACCTATTATCAATGGCTTCTCTGTTATTGAAGAGATAAAGTAGCAAATGAAGATTATTTATGTATAGCGTATGGGGTAAAAGATCCATATATAATATTATAAAAAGAAAATGAATGGATTTTCCTAAAAATATATTTGGTATACAATAATACCAGATCAAATAGAATAGGTGGATATCTAAAAACCACTAAGCGAAAAATAATTAGATCTAATAAGTTAGATCCACTGGAACATAATCTAGATCTACAAAAAAAAATATGGATCCATAGATCAAATATTCTCAAATAAAAATTACTTACATGACAAATTCATAGATGTAGATCTAGAAGATCTCAACAAATAACAATAAAAGAATCTCGTGCTGATAACGTGTTATAAAATAAAATAGAATAGATCATAAAAGAGAAGACATTAGAAAGAACATAAGAGATAAGGGAGAGAACTTTTTATTTCTCTTTATTCAGTGTACATAATTCTATTACATTGGCTCCCTTATATATTGGCTTTGGAGCTGATGTTAGCCTCACTCCCAAAATGTGGTTTCTAGTGTTTTGATCTAACCAAGAAGGATTCTTATATATGAAAATAGAAGACCTAGGCAAATATCCAAATTGATCTTCCAACATATCTCCATAGTATAATCTTTTATTGTTTTTCTTATATTATAAAATCAATCAACCAAACAAATCAATTAATTGATCAATCAATCAAATCAATTAATTGATTATATTCCTCTTCAAAAAATATTTGAATCAACAAATTCAACATGTACATAGATTTATCTACCTTATAAATCTTTTATTTTTGATTAGGGATAACAAACTCTTTGGGTTAGTTATTTAAGTTAATCTCCTATTCGGTTCATCATTGAAAGAAAATTTATTGGACCTAGAAATATTTCTTCCATTATTTATAGCATTTTTGTCAAACGGTTGCATTTAAAAGATAAGGCTTCTTAAAGGTTAACAAAGTTCCCCTTTAAATTATACATGCAAAATTTTTAACCATAATATTTATAAATTCTAGATCTTTTTCCTTCTTCCAAGTTCAAGTTTAGTTTTCTTATAATTTTCAATATTTTTTATTATTGTAATGTTAGTGATAAGCGTGCCTCCATTATTTCTTAGTTTTATAGGAAATTTATTTTTTAAAGAAATCAGCATCATTTGACTCAATTATAACTGGAGCATTTAATCCAAAAAAAACTATATCTTTTGATGTTCCAAGAATAACCGACTAAATCATATTCATATGCTTGACTTGCCATTTTAATTCTTTTAGCGTCAGGAGTATAAATACATATTAATCAAACCAAAGTTTTAGGTTTAGATTTTTGAAACTCTCAAAAGGTGAAATTATGCTCTCAGATTTAGGAATTCGGTTTAACACATAACAAATAGTTAACAAAGCTTCATATTAATGTCATGTATTACTAATGGCATCCTACATTCAGTTAGTGGCAGTTTTAATTAATGATATTTTAATGTATATACATACATACATACATAAATACACGCACATCGATTAGTCAATCAATTTTCTTATGCATACGGTTAAGATAATTCGTTTTCAAAAAATATATTCATTGGTTATTAAACTAATGTCACCTAGTTAATGTCATTTCTTATTAAAGAAAATTTACTACTTTGCATTTATTTATTGTCAAATTTTATTAGTGGCATTTTCAAATTTATGCATTTAATTAATGTCAATTTATTTTAGTGCAAAAATTGATTTGTTTAATTAAAGTCAACTCTTAGTGACATTTCCAAATAACTTATGTACCCAATTAATGTTAATTATAATGTCATTTGTTAGTAAAGAAAATTTACTACTTTGCATTTATTTAATGTCAAATTTTATTAGTGGCATTTTCAAATTTATGAATTTAATTAATGTCAATTTATTTTAGTGCAAAAACAAATTCATATAACTAAAATTAAATCTTAGTGTCAAATAACTTATTTGCCCAATTAATGTTAATTATATTAAAGAAATTTTCAAAATTTGCATTCAATTTGGTAAATCTTAATGACACTTTCAAAAACATTTTTGCCTTTAATTACTATTGTTCGTAAGATTTAAACAAGCGACATCAAAAAAATCATCAATAAAATGTAATAGAGTAGTGTTTATTTTACTACATGTTATTTAAAATGGTTAACATGAATTAAATCTGAAGGTTCAATTTCTTCAATAACAAAAAAAAATCACATTTTCACAAAAAACTCAGGGCCTGTTCTTTGCAAGCGGAAGCGGAGAATTTGAGCGGAGTATTTGAGCGGAGAATTTAAGCGGAGAGTTGTAGTTAGCGGAGTATGCGTTTGGCGCGTTAAGCGGAGGATTTAAGCGGACCATTTTATTTTTATTTTGTAATTTAATTAATTAATGGTTAATTAATTTATCATTATTTTTTAATAAATAATATATATCAATAATTTACACAAATAAATTAATTAAAAAATTTAAAAAATATAAGTTGCTCCAATTCAGCTCAAACCAACTCCATTACGTAGAGCATTTCGATACGATCGCAACGCAAAAAACCGCGTCTCAAACGGATCTCGTATGCAAAAGTTATCAATTTTTAAAAGTTTACAAAAACTTAAAATAATTAATAAAAACTAAAAAAAAATGGTCAATTAATCTGATGCGTCGGACGCGTCAGACCCCAACAGACCACTTTTCGTCCATTGGGAAAACGGGGTATAATACCCCGTTTAACTAACGGACGCGTCAGACGCGTCCGTTAGTTTTCTCTTCCGTTTTGAGAAAAGAACGGACCCTCACAGTTCTTATGACTTTTGTTTCAGTACCTGCTAAATCTTCCTCCAGTCTGCCTTCTACATCTTCACCTTATGGTCATTTAATTCTTCCTGATCATATTCAATTGCCTCCTCCTGCTAATTCTGTACCATCTAATACTGTAACATTTGTTTTATCATCCATGTCTAAATCTGAAAGTATCAAATTACATGGCAAGTTCTGGAATGATTTGGACGATGGTAATGAATATCTGCCAGAGGAAGTGCTTCCTTTTAATAGTAAGTTGAGATCTTCTAGAAGGCATGCGAGAAAGAATCCTTAGTTTTGATGATGTTTTTTGAAGTGGTGGTGTCAGCCTCTGGTATTTAGTTTTTGCCAGTTTGGCACATGGTTTCAAGAAGCTTATATAAACTCTGTTGAAGGAATAGTTTTGCAATTTTCCTTTGTGAGATGTTTTCTTCAGTTTCTGATCAGATTTAGAATTGGTCATGCCTTGCTGACATTTTATAGTTTTTAGAAAGCCACATAGTTGTCTGCTGACATTTTATAGTTTAGATAGCTACTTAGTTTGTTCATAAAACCAATTGGTTGATGTGAACTGTATCCTCTTAGTATTTATCCAGTTCAAATCCTAGCTCTAATACCACTGCTGACATTTTATAGTTTTTAGAGAGCTACATAGTTGTATGCTGACATTTTATAGTTTAGATAGCTACTTAGTTTGTTCACAAAACCAATTGGTTGATGTGAACTATAGCCTCTTAGTATTTATCCAGGATCTTAGTTGAATAGTTCCCGATGTGGGACTTATATTTTCAACATGCCCGTGTATCAATGATGCTTTGTGGAGCTTATGGAGATTGTGGTGATTGGGTTTTAAATGTTGCTTTGTGGAGATGCTTTTTACTGCATGTTTTTTAAATGCTTTGTATTGCATGCAGTTGCTTTGTAGAGCTTGTGGAGTTATTGCTTCTTTGATGCTTGTGAAGCTTGTGGAGTTGTTTTGATGTTTTTAAAATGCTTCTTTAATGCTTTGTACTGCATGTTTGTTTTACAGTTTTAGTCTGTAATTGGTGATCATAGCGAGTTAGTGTTCCTAGGAATTGATTTGTGGTGTATATATATAACACAGATGTTTATATTGTAACTTTGGTTGAGTAATAAAAAATTTCAAGCTGCCTTTCAAAAAAAATCATATTTTTGAAATCATTACCAAGGGTCAAAAATAAATAAACAATCTTTTAGATATATTTAAAGTTTACTACAACATTGAATTCTCTATTAAATTTACTATAATATCTATGACCCATTAAATGTGATTGCTATATACTATTTACAATTCGATTAAATTTTATTTACTAAATGTTATCATGCTATTAACTATTTAGCCAGAAACATCTATCACCTCATTAAATGTTCTCAAAACTAGAAAACCAATCATTTAAATATCTAAATATATGCGCTCAAACAAATATTCCTTTTACAAGTTTTGTAGAATAGTTTTTTAATTGAGTATAACTCTCTAAATAATTTTTTTAACTTAATAACTAGATTAAAAATAATGTTTTGATCTCTGATTAACAACATAAGTACATAATTATATCTATATTTTTTTGCTCAATCTTTGCCATACTCAAACCAAACTTATTTCATTTAAAATTAGTTTCAATGTTTACAACCTTTTTCAAAGGTCTCTAAATTGATTTTTATTTGCAAGCTAATGATGTTTTTAAATTTACATTATTTCAAAAATTAATCCATCGCCAAAATCAAATTAATTTCTATACCATTTTTATCATTTAATATTTTAAATTATATATATATATATAATTTGGTATAGAATCATGAAATAAAAGCATATCTTAAATCATAACATACTCACTTGAAATTAATGGGTGTTAATTGCGATAGATCCAAAAAATTCTTCTATAACAGCAGAGTCATCTTAAGATTGTTTTAGATTGATCTTAATTTGTAGTGTCATTTTTGGTTGATTCGTTGTACCTTGATCTGATGCATTATCTTCTGGTTGACTTGTGGACTAGGTCGATCTCAGTTAGACAATTTTATAGCTGAGCCTCAAGGTGCAAAACTTTATATCAATCACTCCATCCCTGGGATAAAACAACCTCTACAATTTGGTCAATTCGTTGTTTGCACTGTAGAAAATTATTTTTAATTTATCCCTTTCTAATTTAATTTCTCTAAAGATATCTTAATTAAAAAAGGGCAGAGGATAAAAATAAATAAAGAATATGTATTCTACTTCATTTTTTCTCTTCTTCTTATCTATCATTTAGATAGGTCCAATGGAAACTGTATACAGTATTAAAGTGAGGGATTGTAAGTGGGCCTGAATTTATTGTCATTTTGATATGATTTTGATACCATTAACATTTCTAATGACTTAATAATAATAGCTCATAAATATATTACCATTATATATTTGCAACGACTCGATAATAATGGCCCATAAATATATTACTATTAATTTTATTAATTAATGCAATAAATTTTTGACAACTATATCTACTTAAAATTCGGTACAACTATGCTTTGAATTAAAATCATCATGTTGTAAACTTCACAGCTTCGTCACGCATAATATGCGAGGAGGTGCAATTCTCATATTGGGACATAGAAAAAAGAGAGTGTGTTAACTTTGTATGTTTAGTGCTTCCAATCAGTCCTTCAACTGTATTATGCAAAACAAATACTATAGTGACTATTATTAACAGTGGAATTTATAATTTTTATCTCGAAATTATTTGTAGTTCCTTATGTATAATGAATATATATCAACGAGAAAATGTAATATTAAAACCATCAATAGAAACCGGAGATACTTTTGTCCTTCAACGGACTCTTATTCCAATAAGAACAAAAAAATTAAATAATTTTCTTAAATGGGTTTCAATATAGGCAAAGTCGTTTGCAAGTACCCAATAAATCCTTGAACCCTCACACAGTCTACATGTCAACAACAATAGAACGTGAATATTTCGATATAAATTTTAGAACCATAAATCCCCTTTCTTGTTGGAAAAAGCAATTATGAATATATGAATCCATATGAGTTTCAATGTATAATTAGTTCATTTTAGTTGTTTTGTTATACAATGATTAACTTGATTTGAAAGTGGTGAGTAGTTTAGTTGACTACCAGTTGATAGTTCCTTCGAAAAATTATGTCGTTTATATATGATGATTTAGATTTTTACTTTGCCATAACTATTAACATTTTTCTTTAGTCATGTTGGAGAAGTTTGATTGAGGGGTTGTAATAATCCACACTTTTCTGAACCTGGATTTCAACAAAAAAAGAAACTCAGAACCATCTAAGTAGGATCGTGTAAATCTAATAGTTGCAATAATAAGCAAGATTATAATCAGAGTATTATATAAAAAACACAGAGCAGAAACAAGATATGATATTAAGTATTGACCATGACAACTACTTTAATGGTGAATTGTCGTATAAATACCAAGCATTAGAGAGCAATAATAAAAAGCCAAACACATCCACTTCCACGAACTCGTTTCTTCTAAGGTAAACCTGAGAGTTGTTATAAGGAAGGAGTTAGAACAACAAGTTGTAACACCCCTTTCGAAAAGTTAACAAAAAAGACCTTTTAGCATAGTGGTTAGTGTATGGTGTTGCTTTCTGGAAGGTTAGGGGTTCAAGTCCCGCGGTGCTCATATTTGGTATCAAAGCCAATACCCAGCTGGAAACATGTGTACAACGCTGCGGAAGTCGGTCTGTGTGGTATTGATGTTGGTTATATGAACAATGCCTTCGTGATGAGTAATATGAGCCAACGCGGACGTTAGACACTTTAAGGGGTTAGTCTGTAGCACCTCTTTCGAAAAGGTAACATAAAAGATCTTTTAGTACAGTGATTAATGCATAGTGTTGCTTTTTGGAAGATCAACGGTTCGAATCCCGCAGTTGTCATGCAAGTCCTGATGAGTATAAAATGTATAAAACAGTCCACAGTAGATAAGTATATCCCATTTGTTTTCACCTAAATTTATGTCTGATAGGGTTAATAATTCTGGCCTAATCTTGCATAGATATGCATAATGATCAATTACCATACCCAAGGTAGCACTTCCCTGGATTAGGTTATCAAATACTAAATAGAACTTTTATGCATATATGAAGCCTTTAAACCATCCACAAAACAATAACAAAGAGGTAGACCCCCTAACCACTTAGTACCTCACTAACTTCAGAAGAGGCAAGCTCTATAGCCACCCATTACCTCACACGAAATGTAATATACACACGCACGCACACACACACACACACACATATATATATATATATATATATATATATAGTAGATCCTAAACGATCACGTAAGGTCTTGATAGGTGGTCCCCTAACACATTACTATAAATTAGAGGACACTAGATTCTAAGTCCTTTAACTACAATTAAGGCTTCCTCCATTCGCGTATCCTAACCTCATATAAGGCGAGAGATAATAAGTAGCAACTTAATACTAGGTTTAGGCAGATTATTATTCTCCATATAAGAACCCTTCAGTGGGTCCTTATGTTACTACTAGCTGACCTTATTGGGTAATCTCTGATCCAATTAATGCTTACCACATGATGGTAGATCTTTGGCACTTACAAGTGCTCACCATAATCCAGGGCGGACTCAAACACCACAACTTAATACCCAAAGGCAGCGGACCCTTTCATAGATTTTCTACTTCATACCCAATTATCCATTTTATACTTCTTATTGAAAAAGGAAAAGTCATATGATCACTTAAGACCTAATAAGGGTGGACCCTATAACTTTACTCGAACTCCTTAAGACCCCAAGGAAAGGGGAGGGAGTAACAAGTACTCGTACTCCTTAGAATAAATTCTAGGGAAAGGTCCAAGTCCGATTACCACCCATACTTCTCAAGTTAAATATTAAGGAAAGTGGTGAATCCAATCACTTAATACTCTCAAGAGGAGAATCCCAAAACCACTTAGGACCTAAATCCTAAAGCAGACTATGATAATAAATGCACCTTTATGTTTCTTCTTTTGGAAAAGCGGCGGGCCCTCCGGCCAGTTAAGACCTCAACACTCGAAGTATACCCTTAAAAACATACCTCGCTATGATGTAATAATTGCCATGGGTTCCTATGATTAATGATATCTCGCATCATTTGTATGTATATCCAACTATTGGAAAATGAAGACCTTTGTCGGAAACTCAATTAACCTCACATCACCAACCTACTAAGTTCGATTTTTATATCAATTAAAGATATTATGCCTAGAATTGAGCTAATTATATATATATTTTTTTGAAAATTGGTTCACTTTATTTCTACTGAAAGGAAAGGACATACAATAAAGAGGTTAGCATACTAACCTGTACATAAGCAAAACATAAAAGAAATACTGAAAATACATGAAATTAAAACCTAGACTACTGACAACCGGCCCATGACAAAGCCATCTTCCCACTACCATGCATTTCCTGCACCTCACCAACGTGCAAAACCACAGTACCTTGCAAACCATGATCGAAGATTAGCAATTTGTTCTTCAAATAATGAGACTGAAAACATCTGCAGCTTCGCATTACCACTACTGAGCTGAAACAAAGAAAGCTTGAATGCACTTGGACAATGATTTCTATTACCACCAACTTACAGGTAACCATGACTGAAATGCTACCACATCAAAAATCTCTCTGTGGCTCAGCAAACTGTTCAAATTCCATTAATTTTTATCAAATAGCAACCATAATTTACCAACCATTGTAATCATCCATGCCCTCCTATATGTAATGCTCAACAACTTTCCACAGCAAACTACTAAATAGAACAGAGTAGATGTACTACAACTCTTACTGAAACACTCATACCATTTAACAGCCATATGAATTCACAAAAAATATTCGAATCCACAAAAATAGGTCTGGTTGATGATTCACAGACTCCTGTGAATCAATCCTATTACCAGGGCCGAAAAATTAGTATATGAATTTCATAACTAAAAGAAAAACAAGTGCCATCATAACTGTACACATCACTATCTCTGCTTCTTTAAAATTAACTGTGAACATCAAATTATTGAGGAGAAGCCCAGGATATGGATAAAACATTATCTGTAGAAATCATTCATCCATATATCAGTTCAAATCTTCATCTCATCTCAAGCTTTCAAACTCATACTGGTTTGGTCATAAACAACTTAACTCAGAAAAACTCCAGAATCCCCTATTCTATAATAGATCCACAAATAACGTACTATTTGTGAATCAACTTATCATCATTTGAAGTTTTATCAAACCATACTGAAAAATCCCAAACCAATATTATGAAGAACAAAATACTTCATTAAAGCCATATGACCAATCTCCTCTTAGATTAATTATCCCTTTATAACTTCAAATCGAAGACAAATCAAACCCAAAAACCCAATACAGATGTATTAAGTATCAGATCTAAACACTTACCAAATCTCGAGAATGATGAAAACAACTGTAGAAACGGTTATAAAGAATTGGAAGTGATTTAACACTTGCGCCGACAATGTCAGATCCCAACTCTCCTAGTGTCTTGTTCTCTACTTTTCTCCAAAATATAATCAACTATGGATCCCCTTTTAGGCAAAGAATGCGTTGAGAAAAACTTAGGTTGACCATCGACGATTGCAGAAAAAGGAGAAACCCAGATCTGAAAAATAAATCTGGCTTGTAGTAAGGAACCGAAACCAAAATTAGGGTTTGAAAAGTGAAAAAATAGTTTGTGGATCTGGTTATACATGTGAAAAACGAAAGAATAGTTTGTGGATCTGATTTAAGCGTGAAAAACGAAAAGGAAAAAACTAATGAAAAACAATAGAAGCATCAATCGCAAAGCGATTATGGGATTAGAGTTGAAAAGGTGAACAAAGTCTTCAGATCTGAAATAGATGCAGACAAAAAGCCAGATGATAACTAAATGGTGAAGTAATACAGATGTATTATCAATGATAGAATCATTGAAGGTTAGTGAAGTAAAAATCGCAAAGCGATTTGAGGAAGGTGAAGAAAGGTGAATATAGAGAGGATGCTCACGCGTGACGAAAACTGGAGAGGATTTCTCCAGTCGCCATTAACGAGCATCCCTCGATACAGACAATATATGTCTTCGAACTAATTTTAAGATAAGACAAAGGATAAATTCAACCTAACAATGGCGACCTTCTTGAACCCTGCGCTTCTGCCAATCTTCCCTTCTTTGTCCTCACGCCTCTCCGCCTCTCAAATCAATCAACATCTCTCTGTACCACATCCCATACCTCCACCTCCCTTACCTTCTCCACCAGATCTACCACCTACTTCTCTCTCATCCTCCAGACCCTCACTACCCTTGACCGACCCTTCGCCTCAACCTGTTCCTACGAGCCCTGAACCTCCGCCTCATACCATTCCTACCTATTCTCCAACCTTTCCACCTTCCTCCTCGGCCAATGCAAGGCGGGAATGGACTACTTTGTTTGACAACAAACCAAAAATGCGGGAAGAACTCTGGAAAAAAGTTGCTCCCCAATGAAACAGTTTATCAAGCAGGTCATGACGAATGGCAGAACTATACTGTGGGTTTCTTTCTGGATTCTCCACTATCCTATACTGTAGTGTCTACACATATAAAGAAGCTATGGAATCCTTCTGGTGGTATCAAGATTAAATCGACGGGTAATATTTTCTTTTTTCTACTTTCTAACCCCGATGATAGGAAAAGAATCCTTAACTCCGATCCTGTTATAATTAGAAGCAAAGTCTTCAATTTAAAACCATGGGATTGCAATGTGAGTGCTAGTAGTATTAGAAGCGTTCCAGTTTGGATTAAGTTAACCAATATTCTGCTGTATGCATGGACAAAAACTAGTATTAGTTGGCTTGCTTCTAGTATAGGTAAGTTTTTATGTGTGGATGCGGCGATTGAGACGTTGGATTGGATATCCTATGCTAAGTGTTTGATCGAGATTACACCTGATAGTATTTTACAAGTTGAGTTCCTTGTAGGCCTTCCTGATAGAACAGAACAACTTGTCAAAGTTGAATACATTTGGCAACCGCATATATGTGCAAACTGTAAATGTTTTGGGCATAACACTGACAAATGCTTGTTCAATGTTAAAGTGAAAAGTGTATGGAATGGAGATGACCACACTGTTGTGGGGGTTAAACAAATGGGGGATAATTATGTTACTAATGGAAAAACGGTTCCATCACAAGTGAAGAAAGTAGAATGGACGAAAGTTGTCAATAAGAGAAATAGCCAAGTAGTAGCTCCTAAGCAACACACGGTTAAAGAGAAAGTTGTGCACGTGGCTACTGCAACCGTTAACAGTTTTGATGCCTTGTCTCTTATCACTGAAATACAAAATGGGATTGAAACGGATATCATGGAAAAGAGTCATGGCACAGCTAGAGAATATGAGAAACAGAATGAGAACAGCAAAACAGAGAACAATGCAAATGAAGGTGGCAGTAGCTTAAATGTTGACAACCTCATCTTAACCATGGGAGAATTGTGAAGGAGACTTAGAGTATGAGGAGGGAGAGATTCGTAGAATTGAAGAATTGCTTTCGGCAGTTTTCAGTCCTGATCTTGATGTTTTAAGCATACTGGTTGATTCTACCACTGGAGTTGTTGTACAAGTTGCAAATGTGCACGACATTGAGTCAAAGAAAGAAATTGATAACAAGGTGGATGCACCTGCCAACGAGCAAAACAAGAAGTCAATGCAAGTTAATTACTGGTAATATGGTGTAAACTTCTACTGCCATTACCAGTAAAGTAAAGTTGAAAGCAATCAAGCCTTAATAAGTCCCCATCGCGAACAAACAAAGAAAAGGCCGAGCTTTCTTCTAACTCATCCGGTAATGTAGTTAACTCTAAAGATAAATATGTTGCTAGAGCTTCATATTTCAATAATACAGAGAATAATGTTTTTAAATTGAAACCAGACCACCCATACGCCAATATTCCTCCCCCACCTGGTCATAAGGACCCTCCACCATGGACTGACAAAACTGAATCTTCTAACTAATCTCCAAAACTAGCTTCTCACGTAGTCTATATTATGAGGAGTAAGACAAGCCTAATGGGTGTTTACACCAAAAATGGTCTAAACACCCAAGGTACTAAACTGTACTTCACCAATTCGGTAAGAAATAAATGGAGTCGTGTTTAATTAGCAATAAAAAAAATGAAAAATACGAAAAAAGTAAAGTAGAGACGAGATTTAGAGTGGTTCAGCCGTTAATGAGGCCTACGTCCACTATGAAGGTAATTCCCTGTCTTGTAATGAGAATTACAGAACACATCAGCTCTCTCTCTCTTTTCATACATCTCGATATTCACTCAATATACCTTGTCTATATATTTCAATCTAAGGAATCATACAAGAGAATAGTAGAGCTTAAGAAGGAGGATGAAATAATGATTGAGAAGAAGGATGTCTTCGCCTTCCCTCTTCATCAGATTGTATTTGTCGCCATGGCAGAATTTGTGGTTGAGGATGAAGTTCGGCGGCACTTCGTCGTCTTTTTTTCTCCCCCTCCCTCACGTTGGTAGCCATGGTGTATTTATAGGTGAACCCCCCTTGGTAAATGATTTGGAATCCCTTTATCCGGGCCATGATCGTTCATTCTGTTAATTACGACCATGCCATTGGCTAGCTGTAGCCAGCTGTCTATGGCTGTATCCAGTTATCATGTGTGGGCGGGTCGTTGTAACGAGTATCTTGAATAGCTAAGCGGATCCATGTAAGCGAGCGTCCTATGAGCGCCTCGAGAGATTCTGTAAGAGTGGGATGCGGGTTTGGAGTTGAGCCTCCTCTGCCCTTGTGCGACCGTCCTTCTCAGTCCAAGGGCACTCGTCTCCGTGCTGCCTTTGTATGATGTTGTTTAGCTTCGCAGCTATGTTACGAGGTCACTCTTGCTTATGTTAAACGGGCGAATTGTTTGATGGCGAAACAAGGGAACAAGTCGGCCATAACACCTTAGCGTGGTTATGTTTGATTTGGTGAGTGAGTGATAGTGTTATGACTGACCGGGGCTGCGACTCTAAGATGTACAGGCGCTTCTTCCGAAGACTGGTGTACGGCCGATCAGTAGGCCTTTGGTTTGAGTATCGAGCGACAGGTGTTGTCATCTATAGGCAGTTGTTCAGATATATACATATATGCGACCTGGATTTCCGTCCCGATATGCGTAACTGAGCTTTGATGCTAGGTCAAGCAATCTTGTTGGGTGAAGCAACTTCGTGGGATATTCAATCCTTCCCTTTGTTAAATCGTACTTCTTGTAATCATTTTGTGTCACCATCATCGGTTGTAATGGCGGAATTTGACTTGTCTTAGGCTTGGCGTCTGCATCATGCTTTGTGCAATCGCACTCCGTCCGTAGTGAGCCATTTAAGCGCTTCGGATAACCTTTCGCACGACCGGCCCTGATACTTTCTATTCAATGTGCATATGGATTTTTTAGGGATTAACACTTGCCCCTCGAAGTCCGTGATTTCTTTTTAGTAAGGAATCTCTGGCTTCGATATATTTGATCGCACATTAACTAATGGGTTTTGATCTGACTTGTTGAGGGCTTGGTTGTGCCAAATATTAAAGTTACTTCATCGTTGTTGAGCGATATTATCTTTTCTTGTGTGCGAGAGGCCCGATGTATCTTTTTGATTACTGTGTGAATAGCTGAATTTCGAGATGCCAGCTGGGATTTGATGAGACACTTTCGTGTAGTCAGGCGCTAGGCTGACATGGCGAGAATTCTCTGGATGAATGCCTTTTAGTCCTCCTTATTCATCTTTAACTTGCTTCACTTTGTTTTTACATATTCTCCAAAAAATTATTTGGTCACAACGGCGTTCCTTGAGAGCTTACTCATGTAACTTATGTCCGAAATTTCTGCCTTGATGATTTTTTTTGAAAGGTTCTGGCTTCTTCATTCCATCACTTTGCCTATTATTTGTAGTAGCATCTGTCTGTCTTAAGTAATTTTCTTCGAGGTGCCATGATTTTTCTAGGTAAGATTTTTGTACAGCGCGGACTCCGTTTCTTTATTTATCTTTGCAGAACATGAACCATCTAGTGGTTTTGTTTGGAACATCGATGCTTGGTATTTGTTCATAAATTGTTTGGTGAAATGCCCCAGGATTCTTTAGTTGAAATATTTTTTGTCTATGCTTGAACTCGACCAGGTTGTTCTCCTTTCCATGGTTGTCATTGGTGCCCTTACTGATCCATTTGAAGCAGGTCGTCCAAGGATGGAATTTATTATGTCCAAGAAGCTCAGGAAGAAATCGGCGAGGAGGGCTGGTAGCAAAAAGTTGCCCTGGGGTAAGGAGGCCTCGAGTGTGAACGATGCTCATAGTCATTGTTCGCTGAATGGACTCTCTGACTCAGATATTCAGACCGCTGTTAGTCGTATGGTCTCTTCATCCATCACGTTAGATCCTGCAGCCGTACTAGGGCCTCTTCCTGTTCCCAACCCTTGCCATCCTGCACTCGCCAAGGACTTTGTGGCTCAGTGTCTAGTTAGCTCGCGTTCTGGTGTGTACGTAGATCCATTCGACAGATGGATTATCGCAGGGAAGATGGATGCTATGAAGGACAACATATTGGCCGAATTCGATCAGTTGGAACCACGTCTGCATCTGGTTGAAGGCCTTATTACAATATTCAAAGACTATATCGTGGAGCAAATGGGTGGGTGGCTTTCCTTGGTCGAAGATCTTCAGGGGTCGAAAAGAGAGAATATTTAACGACTTCATGCTCTGGAAGAAGATAGGCGCAAACTTATCGAGGCCCTGGAATCTAGGGAGAGAATCATTTCTCACCTCATCTGAGTATTGTGGCCTGCCAATGCTTCGCCTGTTCAGTTATTTTGGTTTTGATTTTGGGTAGTTCTCTTTAATCTGGCTTGTGTATGCGGGAGCCAGCCTCATTTATTCTCATACGTCTTAATTTGTGACTTTTAAGGTTTGACTTCAGTTTATTATTATTCTTCATCATGTACTTGGACCGGTTGTTTGCACGAGTACCGGCCCTCGCCAAATATTCTGTATTTGCGGTCTTACGTTTATATCGCTTAGGGGCTATCATAATTTTATTACTTTCTTTCTTATGAGTTTTCGTACTTTTAGTTTGTTGTTCGCGCAAGTTTTATCGTTCGAACAGTTCTCGCAACGAAGTTATAACTAGGCTATGGTATGTTTTGAGTGGGCATTGGTGGTTGTTTACACAATGGTTATGTCCCCATACCAAAGCTCTTTTTATTTTCATAAATTTTGTTGATTCTGCATCGTAATTTGGTTAATTTATGATTTCTTAGAAGCAACGTGTTGTTATTATGTGCTTTCTTTTGGGTGCCCCCATGGGAGGTCTTGGGTTTCAATTTCGACCCAATTTTGATCCCGTCAGTCCTGATTTTTCTAGGACTGAAAGACTTTGTTGGATACCCCCAAATGGCTTGGATTTTTGATACCCCCTTTCGGCTAGGATTTCTGCTGTTGTAGTCCATCCTTGGCTCCGTTTGACTTGGTTAACAACAAAGAACAAGGATGGCCACCTCTTTTCAGTAGGGTTTTTGTTTTGTGCTGGTCCTTCCAGCATGTTTAATCCTTCCCCATTTTATGCTTCATCCCGAGGAGGGGACACTAATTCATCTCATCGAGCCTTGACTCAAAAGAGATAGACTTCGTGCCCTTCACCTAACAAGGTGCCCCCCGTGATTGGCAATTTTTCCGTTTCGGGACATGTCGGTTTTTCCAACTTTTTGACACAGACATTGGTTTTCCTCATTGAGTTTTTTTCCAAGTTGGAAAACTTGTGTCCAACACCTAGGAAGTTCACCTAAGAAGGTGCTTCTTCGGTGGGCTTAGCAATTTTAACCGTGGGACTTTTCGATGATATTTCTGTATCTTCAATGAGGTCTGATAGCAGTCATTTGAATGAGTGTTGACCAAGCATTCATCATACTTGATAATGGGAGATGCCTTCCTTCGTCTTGCTGTCTTCCTCAGAACAGCTTGTTCCTAGTGAGGCAATGAGTCAATTGCTCCCGTTTGGTCTTGCTTGATGTCTGCGATTCTCAAACTGTTTGTTTGGTGTGTGCTCTGGGATTTCTCGTTACACCCCTTGCTGTGTATGGCGGATTGCTTTTGCTATACCTACATTCCAAGAGATTATTTTCCTTTTAGCATGGACCAACAAGTATGTTATTAAAGTAGGCATGTAATTAATTTCTTATGCACACAGTTTTTTTTAATTAAACCATTGCTTAACATGGACACAATGAATAATAAAGCAAGTTGAGAAAAACTTTAACAACAAGATAAAATCAGGGGAGCAATGTAAAGTAATAAGAGCTTTAGTTTAATGCTTCATTATTGAAATCTCAGCGGTTGGTCCGTCTGATGAGCGTCCTTGAATTGGTTTGAGCCCCTTCCCTTTTAGGGTGTACTGCCCTTGTTCGAGAAGAGTCAGGATGATCCTTATGATTCTATATATACCGTTGCAACCGGTTCTTCCTGATCAACCCTTCGATCACTGACTTCAAGTGCCTGCATTCATCGGTATCGTATCCCGGTTGTTTATGGAATGGGCAAAATTTTCCTGACCTCATGGAGGCATTTTTGACGTGCCTTTGTTTCAAAACCGGATATCTCTCAGTGCCTTTAGTTGCCATGAAGATATTTCCCATGGAATCGTTGAGGGGAGTGAATTCGGAGTTCTTGAAAAAGCGTAGCTTCTTTCTTGCTCGATCGTCCTCCCCTTCGTTGCTCCTTTTTTGATTATCTGAGTTGCTTTTCATCTTTCCATTCTTTTCTGCCCGTGCATTTCTTTCTTCAATATTTTCATATTTTTCGGCTTTACTAAGTAACCATTCGAGTGTACTTGGTTTCTTTTTCCTGATCCATCACCCTAACTTGGTTTTCTTGCATATGCTCCCTTTAAGAGCCATTAAGATCAAGCCGGGTTCGAGATTCTTGACTTTAGCCAATGCCATATCAAAGCGAGTGAGAAAGTCTTTGAGAGGATCCCCTGGTCTTTGTCGTAGTCCGCTTAGCTCCGTAGCATCTCGAGTTTTGAACGCCTGGGATCTGAACTGCTCATTGAATAACTTAGCCAAGGTCACGAAATCATCCACAGACTGTGATGGCAGCTTTGTGAACCAAAGATAAGCCACTCCTTCTAGATAAGTTGGGAAATACAAGCATTTGATTTCATCAGTAGCGCATGCCCCATTCATGTACTGGTCATATTTACATAGAAATATACTAGGGTCGCTTGCCCCATCATAGGGCTGCAATGATGGAGGCTCGAATCTTTGTTGATGTACAGTTTCCTTAATCCTCTTGGTAATGGGGTTTTAGCTGGAAAGGACTCCCATTCTCTCTGATCATTCTTCCTCTTCAGGCTTTTTTCCATAATTGCTTGCGCCATTTCCAAGATGTATTTTCGTTCGTTGTTTGGACCCATGGGCTGATCATTTCTTTTACCATCAACCCTCGATCTAGATGTGTCTTCATGGACCGGGGATAAGGAAGTTGGGCGTCTCTTCGACAGGGTCGTCCTGTTGGTAGTAGGACGGTCGTCCCGTCCCACGATCGCATCATCAGAGTAATCATGCACAGGTGCCTTGGCCCTTTCATGGTTTGGATTGATGCGACGCGCCACTCTCGGGGTGGAACCCTGCTGTCTTGAGTTTGGAGCGGGGAGCTCTGTTTTTGACTCGCGATTCATTCGAGCCAGCGAGGAACAAGTGGCGCTTAGAGCGGCTTTTGCGGTAGCGGCTTGAATGGCGAGTATCGATTCGAGCTTCTTCATCATTGCGCTGCTTGCAATAGCTATTTGACTCGTTAATCCTATCACCGCTTCCTCCAGTTTTTCCTTGGTTACAGTTTCCGTGATTTCTGGCAGCTCCCCTTCCTCAATGCCGCTATTTAGCGATGTGACGATGTTAATGCCGTCGTTGGGGTTGTTAGCCTCATCAGTGATTATCCTTAGTGTGCTCATGATCGTAAGCACAGTGCCTCCCAGAATATCTCGTCAGATCTGAAATGGAAAATGGCAAAACACGGCCCCACGGTGGGCGCCAAAATGTTTGCACCAAAAATGGTCTAAACACCCAAGGAACTAAACTGTACTTCACCAATTCAGTAAGAAATAAATGGAGCCGTGTTTAATTAGCAATAAAAAAATGAAAAATACGAAAAAAGTAAAGTAGAGATGAGATTTAGAGTGGTTCAGCCGTTAATGAGGCCTACGTCCACTATGAAGGTGATTTCATGTCTTATAATGAGAATTACAGAACACATCAGCTCTCTCTCTTTTCATACATCTCGATATTCACTCAATATACCTTGTCTATATATTTCAATATAAGGAATCATACAAGAGAATAGCAAAGCTTAAGAAGAAGGAGGATGAATTAATGATTGAGAAGAAGGATGTCTTCGCCTTCCCTCTTCATCAGATCGTATTTGTCGCCATGGCATAATTTGTGGTTGAGGATGAAGTTCGGCGGCACTTCGTGGTCTTTTTTTTCTCCCCCATCCCTCACGTTGGTAGCCATGGTGTATTTATAGGTGAACCCCCCTGGTAAAAGATTTGGAATCCCTTTATACGGGCCATGATCGTTCATTCTGTTAATTACGACCATGCCACCGGCTAGCTGTAGCCAGCTGTCCGTGGCTGTATCCAGTTATCATGTGTGGGCGGCTCGTTGGAACGAGTATCTTAAATAGCTGAGCGGATCCATGTAAGCGAGCGTCCTATGAGCGCCTCCAGAGATTCTGTAAGAGTGGGATGCGGGTTTGGAGTTGAGCCTCCTCTGCCCCTTGTGCGACCGTCCTTCTCAGTCCAAGGGCACTCGTCTCCGTGCTGCCTTTGTATGATGTTGTTTGGCTTCGCAGCTATGTTATGAGGTCACTCTTGGTTATGTTGAACAGGCGACTTGTTTGATGGTGAAACGAGGGAACAAGTCGGCCATGACACCTTAGCATGGTTATGTTTGATTTGGTGAGCGAGTGATAGTGTTATGACTGACCGGGGCTGCGACTCTAAGATGTACAGGAGCTTCTTCCGAAGACTGGTGTACAGCCAATCAGTAGGCCTTTGGTTTGAATATCGAGCGACAGGTGTTGTCATCTATGGGCAGTTGTTCAGATATATACATATATGCGACCTGGATTTCCGTCCCGATATGCGTGACCGAGCTTTGATGCTAGGTCAAGCATTCCTGCTGGGTGAAGCGACTTCGTGGGATATTCGATCCTTCCCTTTGTTAAGGCGTACTTCTTGTAATCATTTTGTGTCACCATCATCGGTTATGATGGAGGAATTTGACTTGTCTTAGGCTTGCCGTCTGCATCTTGCTTTGTGCAGTCGCACTCCGTCCGTTGTGAGCCATTTAAGCGCTTCGGATAACCTTTCGCACGACCGGCCCTGATACTTTCTATTAAATGTGCGTATGGATTTTTTAGGGATTACCAATGGGTGTTGGTAGCATCTTCGATAATGACTGATAAAGTGAGTATTGGCTGCAGCTCTTACTGTATTTATGCAACATGTATGATCATATGTTACACTTTTTGTTGAGCGCTTATGTATTTCCCCTATGTATTACAACATGTAGTTTTGTATTGCTAAGTTTAAGTGCCCTGCATGGACTTAACTAGCTTGCACAGTGGGCAGACCACCTCAAAAATCTCTCGTTGTTAGACAGTCAGTCTAGGACATGTATCTTCCTTTTTATTATTTTCTATAATAATAAGTTTTACGGAACACTCAAAAAACCAGTCGGCTTTGCTGAATTTTTTTTATAAGATAAGACTGATATTCCTAAACTAGGTTTATAATTCTAAGATGACCTATTGGACTTAGTATTAATTGTGTCAATTCTACCCAAATCCGCGTTTTAAATTAATTACTATGACCTCTATATAACATTAATAATCACAACGGCCACCTTTCCTAAGGCAATAGACATAACAATAAATGTTATTAATGCCACTTCCATTTATTTCCATTTATTCCTATTAATTCCAACTCATTAATTATCTCCATGTTGTTATATTAATTTCCCATAAATTGGATTCACAATAATTAATTTCTTATTTATACTAATTGTAACCTTTTTGAACTCTATAATTTATTATCACATGTATTTCCCATAAACCTCGGGGTTACAACAAGTAATATCCGTTTATTATAGCTAATATTAACTTATACTCGTAATTAATAGAGAACATTTCAAATCTAAACCTAATCTAAGCGTGTACTTAATATTATTAATAATAAACGTTAATTACATTTGTTGTTAGACAAATAAAGTATTCACATATTTTGGCGCAATAATTTCATACTTACTAATTTTCTAATTCTAACTATTTTATGTTCAAGCCCAAACTAATTATTATATATAACAATTATATGATTTTTGTATGATGATAGCAAACATATGTATATATATACACACACACGCACACATACATATTATAAATTTGTTTGTAATTGTACTATTCTATTACATCACAAACATAATTAAATTTTTATATTTAAATAGAATGTTATTGCATAAGAATTTAAATATTCAAACAATATTTTATTGAAATTTAAATTTAATTTCAAACATTTCAATAATACAATCTTACTACTCCACCATTTGTACATCTCACTGTAATAAAATACAATTTTTCATATACAAATTTCTTTTGCATTTGTTCCTTACTACAAACTCTCATTTTCACTCAGTTATACACTCACTCACTTATATACAATCACTCACTCATATATATTCAGTCACACACTTGTCTTCTGCCTGTCTCCAACCAGTCCGGTCACCTGCTTACATGTCACAGAAACACATACAGTGAACTATAAAAAAATATTATATTCTAACAGATATAATTTTAATTTAAAATTTATTTGCCTCAGAATTTTTGGTGTGTTTCTCATCATATTTCATGACTTGATCTGATATGCATATTCATTCAACTCTGTCTAGACAGCTTGGGATAATCACAGTGATTCACTATAAATACTACAAATTAGACAGTGTCTCTAGTGCTCTCATGTATATATTTTCCGCACATATATGTATACACATGCATATGTATGTATATACACATATTCTATGTAACAGCAATATGGTTAGACAGGGGAAAATATATCAAGTATGATGTGCTCAGGTGAAGCTTGACAACACAGACATGCTGCAAGTATCCATGAACACACAAGTGCAACAAATCAAGGCTCAACAATTTAATATGGAGTGACACACACATATATACACATACGTGTATATATACATGTATGAATATAAGGTGTACAAACACAACATGAATGTGTCCAAATCAGCTCAATGTATAATGCACAAATTCAAGACAGCATGTAAATGTACACAAGTATGGGAAAACAAGAATCAGGTCGAGCCAGACCAAAAGTTCAAGTGAGCATGGGTAAAGACACACACACATATGTATATAGGTTTTTGTGTGTGTGTGTGTGTATATGTGCATGACACCATAAAAAAATCAGATCAGCTCAACATTCATGCAACAGGCCAGTGTGCATACACAATTTTAAAATGGTGCAGCAATTCAAAGCCAAAAGCAAGCTAATACAAATGTGTGGAATATCAATGGAGCCAAATGATACATGCAGCTCATCAAAACAGATCAATATACAAGGAACATATGGATATACAAATGTATGCACAAGCTTATTTTAAACATAAGAAATTCAACAAGTCTCAACACAAGCAAAGTCAAGATGAACCTACAGTATGAACAACAAATAGTGGTTCAGCATAGCACAATGGTCAAGCCAGTCGAGGGTCAAGGAAGAGTAAATCATGTTAATCATGTACAACACAAATGAGCACAATGAAACAACAATACACACACATACACACACTTGTATATGTGTATATATACTTATATGGTGTCGTGTATATCTATATTGCTGTGAATTGGACTTCACATAACCAGGAAAATGAAAAAGCTCAAATACATGCACATGTCAAAACTGGGTCGAGCCGGATTAAGAAAAGCAAGCCTGTAACATTGTATAAGGAAGACAACAAGGGTCATAACAGTTTTCAACTTAAGCCACTAGATTAAGTAAACAAGTATGCATGCAACTTTTAGAAGGATGGATTAAAACAACACACACACACACATACATTATGTGTGTATATGTGAAGTAAACCTGAGTGCAAATGGTGCAGCTCATGTGAAAGAACAAAATGGAGCAATACATTAGTCAAGTCAGATTTACACAGGACAAATAACGGTGTACAAATACATGAAATGGTATATATATGGCAAAAGATTCAGTCAGCATGGATCTTATATTTAGACTTGATTACTGTTAAAAATTAGCCAATGATTTTTTGGAATGGTTTTAATCACATGATAAAAATATTTTTAGAAATCACAGTGAATAATTTTTGGCAAGAAAGGATTCATGTGCATAACCAAGGATAAATTCATTTTTGGGAAAGACATAGATTTATTGGTTTCCAGTAAATCATTCAGGAAGAAATCAATTCATTGCTTTCTAGATTTTACAAAGAGCAAAAAGAATTCTTGAAAAAAAAATTATACGCAATCTGTTATTTGGCAAGGGTAAATCTCAGCCAATTGTTTCCAGAATTAACAGAGATTTATTTCTAGTTTTCAAATATACAAATATGGCAATGTTCAACAATTTCCAAAAATCACTAAGCACTCACGACATGTTTTTTAATCGTGGAAATAGTGAAACCACGCACAATCAAACTGATGTCAATGCAAGATATCAGAGCGAATCAAGGGTTTTTCTATACCCTATATATTAACACCAATTCATCATAGCTAAACATCGAAACCAAACAAAAAAATTCGACAGAAAACAATTGTAAATCAGGATTACTCATAGAAGATTTCGATCGTAAGCATAACAAATCAAACGACAAGGAGCCACAATCATCAAAGCACTAGAGAACAAATTTCAGAAGCATCAGGGTCGCAAAACCCTAATTTAATTTTGGGTCGCCGTTTGTAACAACTTGTAATTTCACAACCAATTTAAAACTATTTTTAATATAATCTTGTAATAAAATAAGTCAGAATTTAAACATTCGATTTTTTTAATCATCGCGCCAAGCAGAATTAGTATGTGGTCGGGCATGATGAAACCATTTGATGTAATACTGACGATCAATTTACAAAGGAACATTGTTCAGATGACTTCACGATTCAATGAAACTTTTTGTTTTGAATACCCAGCGTCAAATAATGGTATAGTTCAAAGTTTTATAATTTTTGGAGTTGACGTGTAGACGTGCGAGAATAAAAGGTACGTAAAATTACAGGTAGAAATCAAATTCAAACTCGATTGCAAAATAAAACATAAGGTCAAATGAACTTGGAATTCGACGAAACCTGATCTATTGGATTCAGAATTACGTTTATTATTGTAATCCAAAATTTCGTAGTAAACAGAATAAATTTGTGATCATGCGATCAAAAGAGGTGAAGGCTAACTAACACACTTTATAAATGAGAAGCTATTGAATTTAGATTAAAACGAAGGTCATCCAATGAACCAAGGTGGTTTAGTTTGGACTCACAGGATCGCGCCACGTCAGCAATCCGTGTGAGGGGGTAATTTTGTGGAAAACCCTCTCCTTTTCTTTCCTTTTCCTTTCTCCTCCTCTTCCTTTCTTCTTCCTCCTTTTTCTTCTTCCTTTCTCACAAAAATGGCCACCTCTCTCCTCCACTCTCACTGTCGTCCTTCGACCTCCTCCACGCTGCCTTATGCCGACGACGCTGCCGAACCCCACGGCCGAGCCCCCTCCTCTCTCCCTGAGCCAAAACTCCTCCTTTTTCACAACCCGACACTTCCTACACCTCCTACCTCCTCTACACTACTTCCTACACCTTCTACAACCTCCATAACACTCTCACCCTCGTTGGAAATTCCCGTACAGCGGAGCCCAATCCTCCGGCACCTCCGTTTGTGTCTATTTCCTCCTCCGTAAAGCTCTAAACTCCTAGATCTATCAATATCCAAGTGTTAACATGAAGTTCAAGCTCCGTGGACCTCCGGGAAGCCGCGTGGAAGCCGAGAAAGGTTGCATTCCTCCGCATAAAGACTTGGTGGAGTGGAAATCTTAGTGAGAAATTTTAAACTCACATTTTTAAAGGGCTAGATTAGAAAATAGTCATTTGTAAATTAATTGTTAAGTAAAACAATAAGTATGAGTTAATAAATAAAATTTATTAAGATGTGAAATAATGTATAGTAAGTTAAAAATATCATTTTTTAACTATTATACGTGAAGTAGTTCGGATATGTGATACATACGCGTAAAACCATATCGATAACAAGAAGTTGAAACTTGAAAATGATTAAATAAAATTAACAGTTAAGTGTTGATTGATACTAGTTAAAAATAAAATTAACTACGAAGTTATACGATGAATATGGATTAATACTAATAATTTTTTAAGATGTTAGTCAAATTGGTAATATAAAAATATCATCTTTAAACAATAAACAAGTGATTACTCGCGTTTGCGCAAGATTAAAATATCGCAGGGTAGAGTAGTGAATTTAATTAACTGCTGGTTGAAGATTAAAATTATTTAATCATGTTTATCACTGATGTCACAGGTTTTTTTTTGTGTTAAACATTGATTAGTTGAATGAAAATATAACTTTATCAGTTATATATTATGTTTATATGTTCAACACTTGAACTGCACACCCAGTTTATTTAAATATATTGTGTTTTTAATGGCATTGGATGAATAATTTATTTACTTACAACTATTGTGTGTGATTTGGATGCATTGTGATGGTTCCTTGGATGAAATTGAACATACGCCATAGGATAGTAAACAGATATTGGATCACACTGCATAGCATAACATACCCATATAAGCATGCAGCTGCTTGATGCTTGTTGTGAACCGTACATCATGTGATCTAGGATGCTATACGACGAGAACTGAATGGCCGAAGATCAGGTAAATGGCATAATGATTCTCATATATGGACTAGACAGAGGATAAGGGTGACAATTAGACTCGACCCGACGGACCCGGACCCGACCCGGTGGGTCTCGGTTCTAGGCGGGTCGGGTTTTGTCGGGTCTAAACTATACATTTCAAAAATCTGGACCCGACCCGAGCTTCGGTTCGGGTCGGGTTGACGCTCGGGTCGGGTCGGTTCGGTTCGGGTCCGAGTGAATAATAACACTAAAAATACATAAATTTCAATGTTTTCAGGTCGGGTCTTTCGGGTCGGGTCTATGTGGGTCGGGTTTGATCGGGTCTTGATGGTATTTTTCATCACCTAGACCCGACCCGAGACCCATCGGGTTCGGGTCTTTTCGAGTCGGGTCGGTTCGGGTTTTCGGTTCCTGGTTCTAATTGCCAGCCCTAACAGAGGACATGATATAGGCTTAATAAATATATAACGAAAATTGCAAGATTTAATAACAAACCCTACCCGGGTCTTGAGATAACAAAAATATACATGTCACCCTTGTTGTAGATAAGGCACATGGATCTCTACTAATCCCCATCACAGGGTCAAGGGTTGATTTTTCACATATCTCCCTTGGGTGTATATAGGTCACAATGGTTGATCACATGATTTTTAAATCCCAAACGGGCGTTGGAATGATTTATTTTTAAACATCTCCCAATGGACATTTGTTTGATGAATATATATTGATTTATTGGGGCCTATAGATGCAAGTTGATGTTTTTCCGAGCACTCTGTACAAAGGAGGTTATGGTGAATTTTCCGAAAATTTGAGGTGTTAGCCAAATATTTAATAAACTAAATAGTTTGCAAGTTGTTTGTTGTATAATATTTTTATACGTCGAATATAAATTAAATAAAATGAATCACACAGTGGTAGTTGGCGTTTTTACTTGTAATTTTAAACGAGTATACATGGAGATCCGACCATCGGATTTTCCAAAATTAGAACCGTTGGATTTATTTCGAACAGATCTTTCCAACGATAATAAATATGTTAAGATCCAACGGTTAGATTTTGAGAAATGTTTAATTCAAACCTCAACGCCAGTGTTGTGGAATGACCTGAAACGTCGTTCGAATGAAATGGACTATTTTTATATTAAAAAATAACGAAAAATCGTTATAAAATATTATAAACGATTTAGAATAACTATAAACTAATTTCACATGGTTTATGCAAATGAAAATGGTTGAGTGCGATTTGGCGATTTATGCGAAGGCTAATATATTTTATTTTTTTGCAATATTTGAGTATAAGGAATTTAAACATAAATCGAATTAAAATTCATAAGTTAACCTTTTTATAAGGTAATGAAATAAATTGCGAAGGCCAATGACTTAACCATAAATGAGAATTTGATTTGATTTATTATGTGAGAATTATTTGAAAAGACCTGGTTTAACCCATTTCAAGTGATTAAAGGACAATTAAAAGTCGAAGACATTGAAGACGGTGCATGACCGACAATTTTCACATCGAATGGATTACTACTATTGCCCTGGATTTGGGTAGCTCCCTTAAAGGGTTACAGTGGTAGTTTTCCGGACGTACTTGTTGATTCTCGAGATATGCGAGCACCTCTCCCCTGTATTGGACATATGAGACGAGGAATATGGTGCCTTCGGTTTTGTTCAGACCCAGAACGGACTTGTAAATGGATTGTGTGTCTAACATTGTATTTCGTTCTATATTAATTGATTCCTATTAAATATATATTTGTTTGGTGACAGAGAATTTATTATCTTAGCTTAACACCCTTCTCTAAGACGTACGAGCTTAGAGGTTATATATTGGTAGATATCAATTGTATGACATGGATTGTCAATGTGGCATACTAAGATGCAATGTACAAGACTTGTGTTGAAATGCATAACTTTGTGGATGATGATCGAAGAACGACTTTAATATAGCATAACTTTGTGTTTTAGCATTAATTCGCGAGCTTCACACCCTGGTATAAGTCAAAAACGCGATAAGGGACCGTAGGAAGGACTTGGGTTTCTTTCAAGCTAGAAGTGGTGCCATGATATAGAGCTCAGGCATTTTACTTATGTGGATGATGGATAGTGAGGCGCCTCGTATATAGGGTTGTAAAAGACTCATATGGTCGACATACTGACCAAGTGACAGGTCTGATAGGATCGGGAAACGTATTGTTCAGGAATTTCCAATCGACAAAAGTAAGTGTGGACCGGCCCTACCGCTCCCAAGGGTTACCTATGGTGTGATCCTGGACATCTTGCTAGAGGTGATCCAAAACCACTGAGGAAGATCCCTTGCCAAGGATCGTAGATGGAATCCAGTTTCCAATACATGATATTAAGTTTTAGTTGTATACGATCGGTGCCATAGTAGGAAGGGGTACTATGCCGTCTAGGATTGATACGTTTATGTTGAAATTGTTTTTAAAACATCTAGACGATAATGATAATGTCAAATGATTTTTATTTGCCATGTTTCAAGCATACTTAGCCATTATAAGGTAAAACTCTATCCTCCGGCTTGCGTTGCATTGTGTGCTGGGACTTGAGTCTTATAACAGCTTCATTTTTCTAAAACGCATTGCGTTGTTTATTTCAACTTACCTTATTTCATGCACTAACGATCGAGCGGAGTAAACCCGTTCCGTGTCATACGACGAGGTCCCGTGATATGCCATATCATTTATATAAGTTAAATAACTATAGGATTTCTCATACCAGTCCCATGACTGACTGGTAGTTTGTTTTTCCCTTGCAAACTCGGATGCCCATATTTTTACACGGATAACCACATGAACATGTGATTAGCTTTCTTTTGGATATGTACCATAGCAGTGGGTATTATTTTGGATGAATCTAAAGATTGATCTTTTAGCTTTCCTTTTGAAAATTGAAACACTATCTTATGTATGATTATATTTGATTCCGCTGCAAACTTATAATCTATGTGATGAAACTTGTTATGTACTAAGTAGGATCCTGTAAACTGTGTAACTCTAATGATGATGTTTGTTTCCGCTTATATGATATGATGTATATTATTATCTGATATTTTGTATTATGCTATATTTTGTGATCTCTTGATGTGAATAATGTGTTATATTCCAAAGTCAATCCTTACCACCGTGGATCAGAGGTTTGGGTCGTGTCAGCGTGGTATCAGAGCTTTTGTTAACCTTAATTCTGGAGTATAACATATTAAATGACTCGTTAGAGATAAAATCAATAGTATTCTAGGATGAGTAATAGGGATAGGATTAATAATATCCTAAAATGAGTACAGTAGAATATCATTTAACTCAATAATTACATCGTTAGGCATATGTCTTTATGCTCTTACCACTCCTTAAGATATCTATTCTGTTGGCCTAACTCTTTTATTGCTATTCGTAGAAGTGAAAGAAAATGAGTGGAAGAGGTAGAGGTAGAAGTGGTAGAGGCTGAGAAAAGGGTGATATCCCCATTGTTAGTAATCAACCTAACCTCGATGAAGTAGAATCAGCAGCCAATAACGAACCCGTATTGCCATAGCAGCTGCTGCAACAATAGTTTGATTTGGATACTATCGCCAAGAAATATAAGAATTTAGGCGGAGTACCATTCACAGGCGGTGGAACTGTAGTTGAAGCTCAAACTTGGATGAGGTCTTGTGAATGGATCTTCGACGGCCTAGGATTGACAGATGATAGAAAAGGCTCTTAGTGTCTTAGTTACTCAAAGATGAAGCCCTAATCTAGTGGGAAGCAGTGACAGTGGGTAATCAAGGAGTTGACATGACTTGGGGAAGGTTTAAGGAAGTTTTTGAGGAAAGATTTGTCCCATGGCAAGTAGTTGAGTGCTTATATGATGGGTTGGCTAATCTCCAGCATGGTGACAGAACCATTCATGAGTATGTCAACAAATTTAATGAACTCTCTCGTTTCGAACTAGAAATAGTCCAGGGGCCACTTAAGAAAAACAACAGGTTCATTGAAGGTCTTCAGAGGACGTACCACGGCAGAGTGACAGCCCATATAGAAGTTCCATTTTCCAAGGTTATTGAGATGGCTTGCAGATATAAGAATATCGATAAGAGGAATTCTCAAGAAGATAGGGAGAGAAGTCAATCGAGCAATAAGAGGAAAATTCCAAACAAAAAGCCCGAGACAAGAAAGACTAAAGGAGCAAAGTCTCAAGTTGATACACGAGCAAAGGTTAAATGTTATAACTGCGACCAGTATGGGCATTGGTCTAACCAATGCAAAGCTCCTGAGAGGCCAAGACGGAATGAATCTGGATCTATGCAGTTAAAGCGCTTAGCGGTTCTAAAGCAGTAGAGGTGTAAAAACTGTAGCGGGGACAAAGCGGGGACAAAGCGGGGAAATAACAGGGATATAGCGGAGGTGCAAAAATGTTAATTAGATGTAAAAGTATATAATTAAAATTAATTAATTATCATTCTCTCATTGTTTGTATAGAAGAAACGAATACTAATTAATATTATATAACAAAATCAAATAATATCATGGTTATGCACATTAGATTCGAGGATTACTATAGATTTCTATCTTATATAAGACACTTATGACTTAAAATTAGCTCTTTACTTAACTTTTTTGCTTTATTTTAAAATGGAATTGGTCAAATCATCCTTTGTATATTAATATTGCGAAAGTGGGTGCTAAATAGCATTGATTTAGCGGATGAAGCGGAGAATAGCGGGGCTTTAAGCGAAGCTACTGTTCATCAGTGCTAAATTGAAATAGCATAGCGGTCGGAGAGCGCTACATGCTATAGCAGGGATTTTGCGGGGCTTTAACTGCATAGATCTGGATATAACTAGAAGCCTTGTGATTGCAAAGAGTGATATAATTGCCATAAGACATGTCATTTTAAAAAGAACTTCCCATTCCTGAAAAAGTCCGAAGTGGCTCACGTGTATAATATGGCAGATGCTCTAGCAACTTCTACAGGTGGAAGAAGGCCAGATGTCTTGCAAGGTACACTTACAGTTGGTTACGATATTGGTTGATATGGGTGCATCACGAAATTTCATTTTGAATAACATGACAACGAAATTAAATATGAAATTGAGATGTCTTAGAAAGCCCATAAGCATTAATAATCCGATTTGGAGTTCCCTCGATTTTGGTTGGTATTGTAGAGTGTCAGTTTCTTATTTCTGCTATCGGTTTCCCATTGATTTAATCGTTATGAATCTCATTGAGTTCGATATTATCCTCTGGTTAGATTGGTTGACTATGTATGAGGCTAAAGTTAAATGTATGGATATAATAGTTAAAGTTAAAACAAAATTTGAAAATATTTTTACTATACCATGCGAAGGTTCGAGTTCAGGTAGAAAAGAATTTTGGTTTACCTTCGAAGTTTCTCCCACTTCTTTAGAAAATATTCCAGTTGTTAATAATTATGCAGATTTATTTGAGGAAGTCAATAACCCACGTCCGCGAAGAGAAATCTATTTCAGGATAGATCTAGTTCCGAATGCAAGGTCAGTTGTGCATGCAATTCGGAGAATGACATTGAAAGAGAAGGAAGAGTTGAGTGATCAAACTCAATAGTTTCTATGGAAAGGTCTGATTAGGCCTAGTTTCTTAAGTTAGGGAGCAGCCATGGTATTTGTTCCAAAGTCATACGGTACTCTTAGATTATATGTAGATTACCGAAACCTCAATAAGCAAACTTTGAAGAATAAATATTCGTTATCGCGCATCGATGATTTATTAGATCGATTGAATGGAGCTCGAGTATTTCCAAAGATGGACCTGGCTACTAGTTTTCATTAATTAAGAATTGTCGGAGAATGTGTTCCTTTGACGGCTTTCAGAGGTCCAGACTTATTTTATGAATGGTTAGTAATGTCGTTCGGATTGTGTAATGCTCCATCTTATTTTTTTGATTTGATGAATTTGTTATTTCATGGGGTATTGAATGAGTTCGTACTGGTTTTCATTGATGACATTTTAATCTTCTCTAAGTCAGCTAACGAGCATGCGAAGCATTTAAAACAAGATTTGGGAATTCTAAGAGAGAATGTCTTAAAGGCCAAATTTTATAAATGCATATTATGGAAAGAAAAAGTGAAGCTTCTTGGTCATGTTGTATCAAAGGAAGGGATATCAGTAGATCCAGGCTAGATTACAGTCATTCGAGATTGGAAGCAACCTACAATGCCTATCAAAGTCAGAAGTTTTCTGGGATTGGCCGGCTATTATCGGAAATTTGTAAGGATTTTTTGAAGTTATATAGTCAATTGATGAAGCTTACAAAGAAGCATGCAAAGTTTAATTGGACGACAGAATGTAAACCATCTTTCCAAGAGCTGAAAGAAAGATTGACTACTACTCCATTGTTGACAATTATAGATGGTAATCAGGATTTGACTGTCTATACAGATGCTTCTCATGAAGGAGTAGGTGCAGTGTTAATGCAATAAGGCCAAGTTGTTGCTTATGCAAACCATCAGTTGAAGCCTCATGAGAAGAGGTATGTTACTCATGATTTAGAGCTATTAGCTATGGTATTTGCTTTAAAGATATGGAGGCATTACCTTTTGGCTGATAAGTTTGAATTATATATCGATCATAAATCAATGAAATATCTGTTCATCCAAAAATATTTGAATCGAATATAACAACGTTGGTTAGAATTTCATGTAGCATATGATCTAGATATTTTGTATACTTTAGGGAAAGATAATGTTGTAGCTGATGCAATTAGCAGAAAGAATGCAATCATTTCTATTCTTATTGTTACGCCCTCTTTAATTGAGAAGATTTCTGTTCCTCAGAAAGACAATGAATTTATTCAAAATATTAGCAAAATAGTCCAGGAAGGCGATGTCTCGAGTTTCCAGGTTGATAGTAAGGGAGTTCTGAGATTGTTAGGCCAAATCTATGTTACGAATATTCCTGAGCTCAGAAGAGAAGTAATGGATGAATGTCATAAGTATGAGCTTAGTATTCATCCAGGAGTGAGTAAGATGAATCAAGATCTTAAACGCGCATTCTGGTGGATATCTATAAAGAGAGACATTTCTATATATGTTAGCAGGTGTCCAACTTGCCAACAGATTAAGAGTGATTAGAAGAAGGTCGTTGGTTTGTTTCAACCATTAGAGGTTCCGGAGTGGAAGTGGGATTAGATTTATGGATTTCATTGATAGTCTGCCTAGAACCAAGAAAGGCAATGACAACATTTGGGTTATTGCAGACTGTTTTACGAAGAGCACCCATTTTATTCCAGTGAAATCAATCAGAACAGCTCAGAGCCTTGCTCAAATATAAGTGAAAGAGATTGTTAGATTGCATGGAGTACATTGCAGGATTACCAGTGATTGTGGTCCGATCTTTGCTAGTAAGTTCTGGGAAGCGTTCCAATCTGAGTTGGGAATGAAGCTTAATCTTAGCACTACATATCATCCTCAGACAGATGGCTAGACTGAGAGGGTGAATCGTATCTTAGAAGATTTATTACGAGCTTGCATTCTTGATTTCGAAGGATCTTGGGAAGATCATATGCATCTGGTTGAGTTTTCATATAATAACAACTTCCAGGCAAGTTTGAAAATGTCACCGTTTGAAGCATTAAATCGTAGACCATGTAAATCCCCTGCATGTTGGATAGAACATAGTAATCGGCAAGCGTTGGGCCCAGATATGATTGAAGAAGCTGCAGATAAAGTGGATTTCTTTAAAAAGCGACTGAAAGCAGCATAGAGCCGATAGAAGAGTTATGCAAATTCTAAAATAAGAGACTTGGCATTTTCTGTTGGAGATCAGGTGTATCTGAATGTTTCTCTGTTAAGGGGAGTGGTTAGATTTGGGAAGACAGGAAAGTTGGCACCTAGATATTTTGGTATGTTCCCGATACTGGAAAGAATAGGGACCCTGGCTTATAGGGTTCAGTTTCCATAGTGGTTGCCTGGAATTCATGATGTGCTTCACGTTTCTCAGCTTCACAAACATGTTCATGACCCAGACTTGACTGTTGAGGAGTCATCGTAGGAAATCTTGGAGATCACTCCAAGTTTAGCCATCCGAAGGGAGCCGATGAAGATCATTGGTAGAGAGACTGGAGTTTTATGGAACAAGAAAGTGAACTTGGTTAAGGTACAGTGGAGCGGAGATCCTAAAAACTGTACATGGGAGACAGAGAATAGCATTAAGCAAGTTTATCCCAAGTCCAGAGTGGACATCTCCGAGTAGCTTATGTGTGAGGCAAACTTATGTTATGTTATCATTTTATTTCCCGCTTTCATTCTTTTCGGGGACAAAATTTTAAGTGAGGGAGATTGTAACAACTCGGAATTTCACAACCAATTTAAAAAATATTTTAAATATAATTTTACAATAAAATAAGTCAGAATTTTAAATTTTGATTTTTTTAAACATCGCATAGCCTTAAAAATTGAAAATTTTCTAGCAACCTCAGAATCCGACAAGACCAATTTATTTGGATCGGAATAATAAATCATTGCTAAGTTTTAAATTTTGCACCAGGCGGAATTAGCATGTGGTCGGGCGCGATGAAACCGTTTGATGTAATACTGATGACCAGTTTACGTAGGAATGTTCTTTAGATGACCTCATGATTCAACAAAACTTTTTTTGATGAATCTGTAGCGTCAAATAATGGTAGAATCCAAAGTTTCTTATTTTTTGGAGTTGACATGTAGACGTGCGAGAATAAAAGGTACGCTAAATTAAACGCAGAAATCGAATTCAAACTCGATCGAAAAATAAAACGAAAGGTCAAACGAACTCGGAATTCGATGAAACTTGATCCGTTGGATTTAGAATTATGTTTATTACCGTAATCCAAAATTTCATAGTAAACGGAATTAATTTGTGATCGTGCAATCAAAAAAGGTGGAGGATAACTAGCACACTTTTATAAACGAGAATCTAGATTAAAACGAAGGTCATCCAACCGACCGAGGTGGTTTTTTTGGACTTATGGGATCGCGCCACCTTAGAGATCCCCATGAAGGGGTAATTTTGCGGAAACCCCCCTCCTTTTATTCCCTTTTCCTTTGTCCCTCCTTTCTCTTCCTCCTTTCTAACAAAAATGGCCACCTCTCTTCCCATGTTGTCGTTGCCCCCCACTCTCCCTTTGACCTCCGTCCCCCGACCTCCCCCACACCGCCCACCGTCGGCGCCGCCGCCGAACTCCACGGCCAAGCCCCCTCTTCTCTCCCCGAGCCAAAACTCCCCCTTTGTCACTCCCCGACACTTCCTACACCTCCTACTTTATATACCTTCTACAACCTCCACAACTCTCACCCCCTCATTGAAAATTCCCGGAGAGCGGAGCCCTAGCCTATGACACCTCCATTTGTTTCCGTTTCCTCCTCCGTTAAGCTCTAAACTCCTGGATCTATCAATATCCTAGTGTTAGCGTGAAGTTCGAGCTCCATGGACCTTCGATAAGCCGCGTGGAAGCCGAGAAATGTTGCATTCCTCCGTATAAAGATTTGGTGGAGTGGAAATCTCGTTGAGAAATTTTAAACTCACATTTTTAAAGGGCTAGATTAGAAAATAACAATTTGTAAGTTAAATGTTAAGTTAAACAATAAGTATTGGTTAATAAATAAAATTTATTAAGATGTGAAATAATGTTTAGTAAGTTAAAAATATCATTTTTAACTATTATACGTGAAGTAGTTCGGATATGTGATATATACGCGTAAAATCGTATCAATAACAAAAAGTTGTAACTTAAAAATGATTAAATAAAATTAACGATTAAGCATTAAATAATAGTAGTTTAAAAACAAAATTAACTATGAACTTATACAATGAATATGGATTATTAATAATAATTTATTAAGATGTTAGTCAACGATTGAAAATATAAAAATATCATCTTTAATCAATGAAAAAGTGATTATTGGCATTTGCGCACAAAATATCGCAGAGTAGAGTAGTGAATTTAATTGACTGCTAGCTGTAGATTAAAATTATTTAATCATGCTTATCACTGAGGTCACAAGTTTATTTTTATGTTAAACATTGATAAGCTGAATAAAAATATCTTGTTTTTACCAGTTTTATGCTATGTTTCTATGTTCAGCACTTGAACTGCACACCCAGTTTATTTAAATATGTTGCGCCTTAAATATCATTGGATGAGTAATTTATTTATTTACTATTGTGTGCGATTTGGATGCGTTGTGATGGTTTCTTGGATGAAATTGAACATATGCCATAGGATAGTAAACATGTATTGGGCCACGTTACATAGCATAGCATATCATAGCATACTCATATAAGCATGTAGCTACTTGATGCTTATATGTTGTGAACCTTATAGCATGTGACTGCGGATGCTATACGAAGAGAAATAAATGACCGGAAATCAGGTAATTGGAATAATGATTCGCAGATATGGACTGGACAGAGGGCATGATATGGACTAAGTAAACATATAACGAAATTTGGAGGATTTAATAACAAACCGTACACAGATCTTGAGATGACAAAAATATACACGCCACTCTTGTTGTAGATAAGGCACATGGATCCCAAATAACCCCCATCACAAGGTTAAGAGTTGATTTATTCACACATCTCCCTTGGGTGTATATAGGTCACAATGGTTGCTCGCATGATTTATAAATCCCACACGGGTGTTGAGATGATTTATTTTTACACATCTCCCAATGGACATTTGTTGGATGAATACATGTTGATTTACCGGGGCCTATAGATTCAAGTTGAGGTTTTTCCGAGCACTCCGTACAAATGAGGTTATGGCGTATTTTTTCGAAAGTCTAAGGTGACAGCCAAATATTTAATAAATTTAATGGTTAGGAAGTCGTTTGTCATATAATATTTTTATACGTTGAATATAAATTAAATAAAATGAATCGCACAGCCGTAGTTTGCATTTTCGACTCATAATTTTAAATGAGTATACCGGGAGATCCGACCATCAGATTTTCTCGAAATTAGAATTGTAGGATTTGTTTCGAAAAGATCTTTCCAACAATAATAAATATGTTAAGATCCAATGGTTAAATTTTTAGAAATGTTTAACTCAAACCTGAGTGAAAACAGCGCCGGTGCTGTTGAATGACCTCGAACGTCGTTCGACTGAAATGGACTATATATGTGTATGTGTGTATGTGTGTGTGTGTGAAAATAGAGAAAATCGTTATAGAATATTATAAGTGATTTAGAATAATTATAAACCTATTTCACATGGTTTATGCGAATGGAAATAGTTGAGTGCGATTTGGCCATTGTATGTGAAGGCTAATGTATTTGATTCTTTTTTTTTGCGATATTCGAGTATAAGGAATTTAATTTGTAAATCAAATTAAAATTTATAAGTTAACCTTTTTATTAGGTAGTGAAATAAATTGTGAAGGCCAATGACTTAACCAGAAATGAGAATTTGATTTGATTTATTGTGCGAGAATTATTTGGAAAGACCGGGTTTAACCCATTTCAAATAATTAAACAACGATTAAAAGTCGAAGATACTAAAAACGTTGCAAGACCGACAATCATCACATCGAATGGATTACTACTGATGCCCTGGATTTGGGTAGCTCCCTTGAAGGGATTATAGTGGTAGTTGTTTGGACGTACTTGTTGATTGTCCGGATATGTGAAGACCTCTATCCTGTATTGGACATATGGAACGAGGAATAAGGTGCCTCCGGTTTCGTTCAGACTCAGAATGGACTTGTAAATATATTGTGTGTCTGACATTGTATTTCGTTCTATGTTAATTGATTCCTATTAAATATATATCTGTTTAGTAACGGAGAAATTATTCTCTTAGCTTAATACCCTTCTCTGAGACGTACGAGCTTAAAGGTTATATATTGGTAGATATCAGTTGTATGGCATGGATTCTCAAAGTGGCATGCTAAGATGCAATGTACAAGGCTTATGTTGAAAAGCAAAGCTTTGTGGATGTTGATCCAAGCACAGCTTTAATATAGCATAGCTTCGAGTTGTAGCGTTAATTCATGAGCTTCACACCCCGGTATGAATCAAAAAAGGAATAAGGGGTCGTACGGAGGACTTACGTTTCTTTCTAGCTAGAAGTGGTGCTATGGTATAGAGGCCATGCATTTTACATATGTGGATGATGGATAGAGAGACGCCTCGAATATAAGGCTGTAAAAGGCTCATATGGCCGACATACTGATCGAATGACAGGTATGATAGGACCGGAAAATGTATTGTTTAGGAATTGCCAATCCACAAAAGTAAGTGTGGATCATCCCTACCACTCCCAAGGGATACCTATGGTATGATCTTGGACATCTTGCTAGAGATGATCTAAAACCGGTGAGGAGGATCCCTTGCCTCGGCTCATAGATGGAATCCAGTTTCCAATACGTGGTATTACAATTTTAGTTGTATACTATTGACGACATAGTAGGATGGGGTACTATGTCATCTAGGATTGATACATTTACGTTGAAATTGTTTTTAAAACATCAATACACTGATGATAATATCAAATGATTTTTAATTGCCATGTATCAAGCATATTTAGTCAGTATAAGTTAAAACTCTATCCTCCGGCTTGCGTTGCATTGTGTGATGAGACCTGAGTCTTATAATGGCTTCATTTTTCTAAAAAGCATTGCGTTATTTATTTCAACTTACCTTATTTCATGCACTGGCAATCAAGTGGAGTAAACCCGTTCCTTGACATATGGTGTGGTCCCATGATATTCCCTAACATTTACATAAGTTAAATAACTGTAGGATTTCCCATACCAATCCCATGACTGGTTCGTAGTTTGTTTTTTCTTTGCAAACTCGGGTACCCATATTTTTACATGGACAGCCAAGTGAACAGGTGATTAGCTTTCTTTCGGATAGAACCATAGCAGTGGGTGTTATTTTTTATGGAGCTGAAGATTGATCTTTTATCGTTCCATTTGTACTCTGAAACACTATCTTACATGTATGTTTATATTTAATTCCGCTGTAAACTTATTATCTATGTGATGAAACTTGTTATATGCTAAGTAGGATCGTGTAAACTGTGTAACTCAAATGATGATATTTGTTTTTGTTGATATGATATGATGTATATTATTCTCTGATATTTTGTATTATGCTATATTTTGTGATCTGTTGATGTGAATAATGCTTTATATTCCAAAGGTAGTCCTTACCACCGTGCATGATGGGGTTGGGTCAGGTAACGGTTTTCTAAATTGTCTATAAAACTAGAGATTTCTAGTTATAGGATTTATAGCTAGGGTTTAAGAATTACAGGTTTGTAATTTAGGGAAAATTTGATCTGGGGTTAAAGATCAATGCAGGGTTTTGAGCGTATGATTAGAATAGTTGGGAGCGGGAGTTGCGAGTCTACAGGAAATTTATAAGAATAGAGATTGTTTTAATACCTAGTAAAAACCTTGGGAAATTCAGCAGTAGGCAGGGTTTGCGAAAGCTGGGTAAAATCTGTGTCATTTACTTTCTGCATTTATTTTCTCTACTGCAATATGTGTTATGAGTTTTCAATATCTCGTAAAACTCCAATAAACCATATTCACCCTCACTTTAGGGTTAATATAGTTCCAACAAGTGGTATCAAAGCAGGTATTTTATTAACTCTAGAGTCCTGGCTTCTAGTTGTCAATCCAGTAAAAGTCGGTCCAATCGTATTCCAACTATTTTTGTGGGTACAGATTTTTTTTAAATTGGACATCAGAAATGGAATCCTATTTTTTTTTAATATTAAGTGTTTGGATATTGTTACCAATGGATATGATATGTTAGATAGGAATAATATTGGGTTTGATTCTCATGCTAAGCATAGTTTATATTCTCATATTAATGATGGTCAATAAAGCCTTATCTCATATTGTTTAACTTTACTGAAAATATGGGAATCTCTCAACGCTTTGTATGGAAGAATTGATAACTACTCAAAACCCTTAATTGCCAACTCAAGCTCAGATGTGTGCTTAACAGGAGTCACGGATGAAGACTCAACAAATGATGATAACAAGGGAGACTCAACAGAAAAACTTTCTTATAAAGATCTAGTTCATCTTTGTAATGGTTTAAGTAAATCCATTGAAAGTATCAAATTGAAAAATAGAAATTTTAAATCTGAGAATCTTGAGTTGAGTAGTAAAATTGATGTTTTGGAAGTAGCAAATGTCAAGAAATTTGAAAACTCCAATTGTAAAAGTTATTCAAACTTAGAAAAGGAATTTGCTCATCTTAATGAAAATTTTAAATAGCTTGAAAATGAAATTTGGATTTTGAAAATTCATGAAGATGAGCTAATTCATAAAAACAATGCTTTGCAAAAGGAGTTGGATAAAATTAAGACAACTGATAATTCCAAACATAATTTTTTTTAAAAAGGAAATTTGTTGAAAATTGAAACAATTCTGAAAGAGCTTAAGATTGAAACCAAGAGAATCAGAAATCTCAAATGCAATGAATGCACGTCATTTCAAAAAGAATTAATTGAAATAAAAGCGAATTTTAAGTTCCTTGAAAATGAAAACATGATTTTAAAAAATAACACGGTTAAAATTTCTATGATAAATCATAATTTGGGAAAAGAAATTGAAAACTTAAGGAATTTGAAAAACTTGTTTTTGAAAAGCGTAATCAATTTGAAATTGAGATTTCTGAGTCTAAAGACAAAACTAAATTAGCTTCTAAATCAGAATAATTTTTTGAAATCCAAAATCAACGATCTTTAGTTAAGTTTGAAACGTTTTTCAACTGGAGAAATTTTTCTAAACATGTTGTTGAAAAATAATTTTCTCCTGGAAATAAGAACAGTCTCGGTATTGGGTAAACTAATGATTATGAAAAAACTGAATTCTTGTGTTTTTAAACATCCATCAAATTTTTTTGAAAAAGATCGATTTGACATTTTGAACTCTAATCATTTCAAAGGATTTTTAAATCACAACCGAGATATGAACTTGTTTGATAACAATTCAATTAAACCTCTTTGGACCCCAAATGGAAATATAACGAGCTTGGTTAAATTCAAACAGATCTGGGTTCCTAAAGGTACAAAGACAGATTCAAATGGATTGTTATACAAACAAGTTTGGGTACCAAAACATGTGAATATACTTATGAGTGGTAAAATATTTTTTACTCGACCACTCGATCCTATAAATTATTAGGTACTAGAGGAGGCTAAGGAACTGCATTGCTAAAAGAGAAATTGAATTCAAGTTTCTTCAAATCTTCAAATCATTCAGAGTTCCTTAACCATGTCTATCGAGTTAGAGATTCATTGATTCACATTAATTACAGGTATGATCTCTAAACTCATCTTTGTTTATATTACTTTTCTTCCTCCTCCTACCCCCTCTTTTTTTGCTTATTTGTATTGACACTGCTACATTTTTTATTCTGAAACTTCTTTAACTTCAAATTGTAGAATTCTTGATTTTCTAGAAATTTGCTTCATTTGTATAAAACTCTCATGTTTTAATGATTTCTATATCTTGAATTCAAATTTGTAAATATCTACAATTGTTTTGTAGTTTATTTTTTATTCTTGAATTCCTAATAGTGCTGAAGCACTCTTATCATATCTTGAACATTCTTAATTTGAATTCTATTTTTTTTAAGATCTAAAAAAATTGAAATTTCATACATCTCTATTATTTGAGTTTCTTCTAATTCATTTTGGAGAGACTTAAAAATTATACTCATTACAGCACACTACTATTTTTCAGTTGTGATAATTTCACTAGTTTTTTCGGATTGGCTTGGCTATTCTGAATTGAAAATCATTTGGGATGAACTTTTGTGTTGCATATTGAAACTCATTTTAAATCATGATCATTTGGCTTGGATATCTAACTATTTGAAATCATTTGAATTTTTTATTTCTTGAATCTCACACACTTCTTGGATTTGAAATTAATAATCTTGTGTGATCGATTCATTGAATCTCATTAAGTGATTTCAAATGAACTGCTTTCTAATTTTGGGTAATGAATCATCTCTTGTGCTTATTAAAAATAATTGTGTGATAATTTTCTAGAATCTTGTTTTGCTGCTCTGATAAAAAGAACCAATTTGTTAGATTTGACTGCTTGGACTTGGTGATTAGATATTTTGTTTGAAACTCATTGGAATGACACTATGGATGATTAGGAGCTTCAAATGGTATCGGTTATAGAAGTTCTGTCACATTCATTTGATTCATTTTTTCTCATCCTGTATAGATCATTCTAATTTTCAATTTTAAAACCACTTACTGATTATTTATTCGAAAATTGAAATCAATATTCAAATTGAACTGTATTTAGAATTCATCAAAACTATTATCAGATTTTTGAAATTGTGATGAGTTGTGACTACAACATGCTTCACAACAAGAAGAAATTTTATATAAATTTTAATGACAATTGAACAGTTCTTATAATATCTTTGAATTGGTACTTATTTCACGAATGTATTCTTTTTTCTATCATCATTCTATCCATCATGATTTTATTTAAATGTGGAGAGCTTAATATTTTTTTTAAAATCAACTTAATGAATATACAGCTTCAAAATTTGTGATGGAAATGTGATTATATTATTTTCCGGAAAAAGAGATTATTGAAAAAAAATTAAATATCCCGATACAATTGAGCATATTTCAACATATGATTAATTTTGAAATTTATTTCACAATCATTTCTGTACCTACCATATTTCTATTATCCATATTGATTTTATATACTGAGGAGATTTTGAAGAAGAAACTGGTAGATATATAATTTTTTTAAGTGTTTCTCTAACCTCCCTTAAAAATCCAAAATCTGGTTATACATGGTTAAGAGATTACTTATAATTTAAGTTGCAACTAACCTCATTTAAAAATTCAAGATCCAGTTATGCGTGGTTAGTGTGCTCTTAAAATTAAAATGAAAAGAAAAAGAAATAAATAAAAATTTATATGAAATCCTCCTTATTGTGTAAAAACTAGCCTATCGATCCATTTTCTAATATGTGAAATGTGTTAATATTTTGTGGTATATTATGATTTGTTGACTGACAGTTATTAGGATTTAAGATTATTTGATTTTGTCACTTGATTTGAATTTATAATCATAGTCCAAATCCATCACCGTTTTTGTGCTTAATTCAAAAAAAAACTTATTTGAAAATAACTGAAATCCATATGTTTTTAAAACTCTCGCCTTTTTATAAGGTTCATGGTAAATCCATCATTCTAGAATGTGAAATTTGCTTCTAATTCTTAGAATATTATGATTTTTGTTTGATTGAATAAGATTATGATGACCAGTCTCTCTCTTGAGCTGATTTGATATTTCAAGTCGATTTTTCATCATTGTTTAAATTTCTGTATCCTTTTGATGATAACTAAATGGGGAGAATGGTTAAGATTTTGATCGATGAGTGAATATTCCTTGAATATTTTAATATAGAAATTTAAATTTATTTATTCTTTTCACTCATTCACATATTTAGGGGGAGTTTTGTTGTAGGGAAGCATAAATAAAAGGGGTGATCCGCAATTCACTGTCAAACACATTTATTGTATTCAAATCTTATTATATTTTTGTCATTATAAAAAGGGGGAGAATGTTGTATATAACAATTATATAATCTTTTTTGTGATAACAAATATATATATATATTATAAATGTATTTGCAATTGTACTACTCTACTACATCACACACAGAATTCAATATTTATATCTAAATAGAATACTACTGCAAAAGAATTTAAATATTCAAATAGTATTTTTTGAAATATAATATTTAATTTCAAACATTTCAATAGTACAATCTTACAACTCCACCATTTGTAAACTGTATTATTCTCTAAACCTAACGCTGTGAATTTCTAGTTGCTTTTAGGTTTAGATAAATAAAAGTAAATTGTGAAAGACTGTGAATTGGATATGTTGTAAACTGTGGATCTATGCTATTGTTAACTCTTATACTATGTTATAATAGATCTACACTTTTGGATCTAATGCAACTGTGTTTATTCCATTATGTTACCTATGTGGATCTTGACTTGTAACTATATTGTGGTGAATGTAAATCTGTTAATTTGGACAGTTGTAACATTGGTTAGATCCAATTCTTTATGTAAATCACCTTTCACCTGTCATATTGCGATCAACTTAGGTAAGTTGTAAATTGGACGTGAGAACCCATATTTAGATCTAAACATGCTATTATGTCATTCTAATGGTGTTAGATCTACTTTAACCTCTAGATCTGAATTATGTGATCTAATTTATCACCTTGTGTTATCATGTTAGATCTAATCCAATTGGACATCTAAATTGCTAATTTAGATCTTACTATGCTTATTATGATATCATAGTTATGTTAGAATCAATTGACTGCCACCAGTTCATCAGTTTTATGTCTACCTTGTTATGATGTTAATTACATGTTCATTAACCTTATTATCATGCTAGTTTATGTTTATGCCAATATGGTCACTTTAATTATATTCGCATTATTTTCCCTATTATCGTTTGTGACTAGGCCATTGTCGTGCCTAGGCATGCCGCCAGTTTATGAGTAGCTAGTTTGGGAACGGGGGAGAAGTGTTAATATTGGCATAATTAGAATATTGACATTATTGGACATATAATTCAAATGGGAATAAAAAGAGAAATAATCACCTATAATGACATAGGTAGATTTAGATAAAAATGGAATGTCTAGTGATTACAATTAGGAATTGTAATTGCACTTATGGCACGAGGTTAGGTTGCATTAGCGGTGGAAGTCTGCCCGGACCCGACCGGTATATCCAGCAGCCACTAATGTTGAACCTAATGTGAGGGGTCTAAGTGTGCAAATATGAATCGGGCTAAGACACGAGGGTAGACATAACTTTGGAATAAGACTGCCCGGACCCGACCGGCACATCCAACATCCACACATCGTAGGCCTAATGTGGGAGGTCTAGCCCATTATAACCATAATTGGACATGGTAATGAATTGGACCGCTTAACCTAATTTAATCCTTATGGATCGCATGATTATGAACTTAAGTTAGGATTAAGCAAAATTGGATGGGTAGTGGGTGGGTTAAGTAAATTAGAGGGGGTGGGTAATATTTACATACAGGCCCGCAAACTTAACCCAATAAGGTTATGTAATTAAAGATACCCTTTAGGTAAGCATAACTAACATAGGGCTATGCAATTAAAGACACCTAACGGTATACATAGTCAGTGAAAAACCTAGCGGGGATGCAAGGCAAAAGGGAGAGTTTGTATTAGATTGTGTGGGACCCATTTCAGTCAGCAACCCAGAGAAGGTATCAAGTACTCTGTGCTAGGCGGAGAAGGGGCACGCTTATTGATTGATTATAAGAGATCCAAACGAGACGGACGGTGTGGGCGACTCAAACCGACCGGGCCATGTGCGTGCATGAGCCGGTCAAAGGGGGATAAGATGACTATGACACCGCTAGATATGGTTGTGCACATCTTGGGAAATGAAGGGTTGCCACTTTAGGAAGTTATACCTCCTACTATGGGGTCAGCATATGATATCTACAGAGTAGGGAGCCGATCAATTATGGTAGTGGTTACGGTACACTCGGACGTATGCCCTAAGTCTACCAATTTATAGTGGAAGGGATCATCTCATTTTAGTTATACTAGTAATAGTGTAGAGTAATCATTAGCGAAGTGTATACACCTTACTCTGTCTACCTTGTCACACTTGTCATTTATGTAGTGATATCTCTTATCCACTTTATATGCCTATCATGTTACTTTTATTTATTTACTGGCTAAAAGTAACTAGACTCGCCAAACTTTATGTCTGACCCTTTTGTTTCTCCTTATTTCTTCCATTCCCCCCCGATTCTCAGGGAGGAAACACTCAGACTTAGTCAGGACTCAGAAATCATCTTGCTAGGAGCTACTTCTGAAGTATGGCTCAAGTTTTTGTCTCCACTATGGCTTAACTCTTTCAATTAGAGAATTATGCTTTTTATACACCTATGTACTCTGATGGTGCAAGACATACGTTATTTTATTGTAATTTTTTTTGTGACTTATGGTATTGTGGACCACGGTATTATGATTTATGCTTGAAATAAAAATTTAAATTTCCACTGCTATCTTTTTTATATTTGTCTTTAATTATTCTATGTCTGTTTACCTATAACGCTTCATGAAACTTAATGCATTCCCTTTGTGAGTGACATTAACGGACGTAGGGTGTCACACTTGGTATCAGAGATGAAGGTTACCAAATTAGATAAAAAAAATTGAAATCTTATTTTTCAAAAAAGTTTTAAAAGAAAGTATTTTCAAAAAGAAAGTCTGTTTTGAAAATATTCCCCAAGAAGCCATATGTAATACCCTTCGGTCCTTTATCTAAATTTCTTCCTTTTTCCTTTTTCAGCATGTCTAGGGAACTAAACATTCCTAATATCCCAGAGGGCGTCACAATACCCGGATGGTTCTGTAGGCATTTGGAGGCCATGGCGCCTGTCGAAGGCCAAAGAGACGTTCCTCCCCCAGTTGCACTAGTCATTCCTCCTCCTCCCCCTCTAAGAGCAGATAACTTCGCCAAGATCTACAAAGACTTCCGTGTTATGAGAGTGAAGCCATTCCAAGGGAACGAGACATTCGTAGAAGCTAGGAACTGGCTTAAGGAGACCGAGGATTTGTTCGTAATCTTTGAAGTAGAGGATCGAAGAAAGATTCAGTTAGCTGCTTGGCTATTAAAGGACGATGCCACATTTTGGTGGGTAGTCACCCAAGCTGGACGTCCGGTGGAAACTTGGGAAGATTTTAGACAGAGGTTCGAAATGAAATTTCTTTCCCAGGTTGAGAGAAGCATACAGATGGAGAGGTTCTTTGCACTCAAACAAGGAAACTTGACGATAAAGGAGTATGCGAAAAAGTGCAACCAGCTGGCAAGGTTCGGGTTAGAGTTGGTGGATACACCACACAAAAGGGCTTCGCGGTTTACTAAAGGGCTGAATGAGCCTTTGCATGGGTTAGCCATGTCCCATATTCCAATGGGGGCCACTTTTGAAAAGATTGTTGATATGACCCTGATGCATGAGGAGGACAAGGGAGAAAAGAAGGAAGCAAAGGCTGAGGGGACATCACAGAATAGGAAGGTGTGGCCAAGAAGGGGCAGCAACAACAACAACAACAACAACAACGGCAGAAGAAAGGAGGGAAAGATGACAAAGGCAGGGATAAGAGAAAATGTCACAATTGTGGAAAGGAGGGTCACTTGATCACAGACTGTAAGAGAAGGAAGGGAAATTGCTTCAATTGCGGAGAGGTCGGACACTTCTCTAAAGGGTGCCCAAAGAAATAGGGATCACATGGACAAGGTCAAAGAGCAGGAACTTCTGGAGGGTAGGTGCATGCTCTCGCAATCAGTGCTCCTGAAAGAGGTAGAAAAATTTCCGTAGAAAGTTTAATTTCTCTTTCAAACCATCCAGTTAGAACACTTTTTGATTCTGGCAGTTCACACTCGTTTATATCTAGTTCTATGGTTGAATCTCTGCACTTAATTACTAGTATGGCAGTGGATCCTGTAGTTGTTTCAAACCCCATTGGTGGTTCGGCTCATTTATCCATGGTTTGTCGGGGTTTGAAAATATCTGTGTTAGGCGTCGAGTTTGAGTGCGATGCGTATGTGCTCGGATTTATGGGCTATGGGTTGATTCTAGGAATGGATTGGCTTACCACGTGTGAGGCCATTCTGGATTGTGAGAAGAGGGTTGTTAGACTCCTGACTTGTCATGGGAAGACCCTCGAAGTTTCTTGTGACCCCCAAGGGTCTGTTATGATTAGCTTTCTAGAGTCTCTAGATGCATCCATAGATGATTTGCAATCTGTTCCAGTGGTTCGAGATTATTCCAATGTTTTTGATGAGGTACGGGGTTTACCTCCAAGGCGCAAGATTGACTTCCGCATATATCTAGTGGACAATGCAAAGCCAGTTAGATTACCTGTGCGCCACATGGCTCCAAGGGAAAGGAGGGAGCTAAGTAAGCAAGTAGGGGAGCTACTTGAGAAAAGGTTTATCAGACGAAGCATATCTGAATGGGGTGCTCCAGTAGTATTCGCAACTAAGGCGGATGGTTTGCTTTGTTTATGTGTTGACTATAGAGAGTTGAATAAGCTCACGAAGATGAATAGGCACCCGCTTCCAAGGATTGATGATTTATTTGATCAGCTTGTTGGTGCCTCGGTATTTTCTCAGTTGGACTTGGCTACGGGGTTCCATCAGTTGAGGGTGGCTGAGGATAGCATAGATAAGACTGCTTTTAGACCTCCAGACGGTTTCTTTGAATACCCAATGATGCCTTTTGGGATGACGAATGCACCCGCCTATTTTGTCGATCTGATGAGTTGGGTGTTTCAGGAATTCCTAAACAAATTTGTTGTAGTCTTTGTTAATGATAATTTGATCTTCTCCAAAAGCAAAGAATAGCATGCCCAACATTTGAGAGAAGTTTTGAAAACTCTCCATGACCATCATCTTAAGGCAAAGTTCTCCAAATGCCATTTTTGGAGGAAAGAGGTGAGATTCTTAGGGCATGTGGTCTCCAAAGAAGGGATAGCTGTAGACCCCGCTACAGTGGTTACTGTGCAAGATTGGCAGATTCCTAAAAATGAAACCGAGGTGAGAAGCTTTCTTGGGTTGGCAGGTTATTATAGGAAGTTCATTAAGGACTTCGCAAAGATATCAGCCCCTCACACCGGCCTGACAATGAAGAATTTGTCATTTTCATAGGATATAGACTGTGACGTTGCTTTCCAACGACTGAAGAGGGCTCTGACAACAGCCCCAGTCTTGACCTTGCCTGATGGAAGTAGTGTTTACTGTTTACACTAATGTGTGCGGTACAGGGCTTGGTGCGGTTCTGATGCAGGAAGGGAAAGTAGTATGCTAAGGGGGTAGACAGTTGAGAGTTCATGAGAAGAACTACCCACCCATGATCTAGAGCTAGCTACCATAGTATTCGCATTAAAGACGTGGTGTCATTATTTACTGTGAGAAAGGTTCGAGTTATACACCGATCATAAATCTCTCAGGTATCTATTCTCACAAAAGGATCTCAACTTAAGGCAACAATGGTGGATGGAGTTCTTAGCTTCTTATGATTTTGAAATTGCTTATACCCCTGGCAAGGGTAATGTTGGGGCATACGCACTAAGTAGGCAGAGGATGGCCCTGAGTCCTCTGTTTGTGGAAAGAAAGAACTTGGAGTTCATATCAGCTTTTGATTTTAGACCCTCCATTGAGGTTTTGCCTGATTTTATGGACTAAATAGGAGCTTCGCAATAAGGTGACCCACAGATTTTAGACATCATGGAAAAGCTCAGAAGAGGGGAGACTTCTAGTCACCTTAGTAGATATGTCATAGATGAAAATGGGTGGTTGCGACGAGATGGAAGGCTTTGTGTTCCTCAAACTGGAAGCTTTATAAAGGCAGTCCTAGAAGAAGCCCATCATTCTAAGATGACTATTCATCCAGGTGGTGACAAGATGTATAGAGACGTGAAGAGGGTTTTCTTTTGGGTTGAGATGAAGAAAGATGTAGCTGTATTTGTTTCTTAGTGTTTAGTTTGCCAGCATGTCAAAGCTGAGCAAAAGAAGCTCGGTGGATTACTTCATCCATTGGAGGTTTCGCAATGGAAATGGGAGAGCGTCTCTATGGATTTCCATAGATGGTTTGCCTACGTCAAAGAAAGGCAATACCAGTATTTGGGTAGTGGTAGATAGACTCACTAAGAGCACTTACTTTATTCCAGTTAAGAGTAAGAGGACGACATCGTGGTTGGCAACAATTTATGTTCGTGAGATAGTTCGTCTTCATGGAGTACCTTCCAACATCGTGAGCGATCGTGACCCCATCTTTACTAGCGAATTTTGGAGGAGTTTGCAAGAAGCATTAGGTACACAGTTGTGTTTGAGCACCGCTTATCATCCTCAGACGGATGGGCAGACGTAGAGGGTGAACAGAATTCTTGAAGATCTTTTAATGTTGTGTATCCTAGACTTCGGAGGGATTTGGGAAGAGCATCTTTCTTTAGTAGAGTTTGCCTATAATAATAGTTATCAAGCTAGCATCGGCATGACACCCTTCGAAGCATTGTACGGCTGAACCTGTAAATCACCAACTTTCTAGTGGGAATCTACAGAAAGATTATTACTTGGACCAGATATGGTTAGGGAAACGTCCAGAAAGATTGACCTTATTCGACGGCGGATGAAGACAGCTCAAGATAGGCAGAAGTCCTATGCAGACAAGAGAAGAACTGACATCGAATTCGAAGTAGGAGACTTAGTTTTTATCAAAGTATCACCTCTGAGGAATGTGGTTTGCTTCAGAATAGTAGGGAAGTTGGCACTTATGTTTGTGGACCATTTCCCATAACCGAGCGAATTGGCCAAATGGCCTATAGAGTGAAACCCCAAGAAAATCTATTCGGTGTTCATGACGTTTTCCACGTCTCTCATCTGCGGAAGAGCCTACATGACACCGCAGAAGTTGTTGAACCGAGTATGTTGGAAGAAGTAGAAGTGGAACGGGAAGCGACAGTCAGAAGTTAAGAAGCTACACAATAAGGAGATCAAGTTGCTAAAGGTTTAATAAGGAGACAGCCCAGAGGATGCAATTTGGGAGAATGAAGACAAGATTCGTGCTTCGTACCCTTTTCTTTTCGAGGGTATGTTCTTAACTCCATTTTCAAAATTTTATCAGTACTTGTTTCTATCAATTGAGTATATCTTATCCATGCTATTTTTCGGCCTTTAGATAGGAATTCTATGGATGTAAACATGTATTTGAAACAAGTTATGTTTGATGGATGCACATGTATGCAAGTATTTGCTAGTGGTTGCCTGTGGACGCATATACACACACATTAGGCACTAGATCGGCTCAATCACTCTCATATTGCATATGGCTGTGTATGCACTTTCTTTTATGGATGGAAATGGATGAGTTAGCATATGGATGTTGCATTTGGACGAATGAATGTGCACACATATAGAACATACATGATATAATACGATTATTTGCATACATATTGGATTCATGGCACTAATGTACATTGCATTAAGGAGGCCAACTGAATCAGTAGACCGCCTGATTTTCGCACTAGTGTTGGGACATATACACACACCTTTGCATATATTCATATAAGCATTAAAAATCTTTAAGGACAATGGATGCCAGTGATTAGTGGATGAGTAGATGGATGATGGATGGTAGGATATGCATTCTTCTCAACTTAGAGATTTCGAGATGAAATCCTTTGAGTAGGGAAGAATGTAACACCCCAAATTTTAACAACATTAAAGAGGATAAATTAAATAATAATTAATTTAATTTTCAAAATTAGAGGAAATGGACATTCATCTCGAAATTCTGGTCAGGATAGACATTTAGTTTGCGTAAAACAGACACCATATGAAGAAGTTATGAGGGTTTTAAGTTTGTATACGCGCAGAAAGATTATATATATATGCATGAGTTAGAGATGAGTCAAAATTTTGTCCAGAACAGTTCGAATTTGAACAACTCGATAAGGCGTAAAAAATCCCGCTCTAGGGGGTCGACCCCCTAGAGGGGTGTCGACCCCCTTAAGGGGTGTCAACCTATGGATCGACCCACCCACATGGGTGTTGACACCCCTAGGGCTAACATGGCACTCGGTTTTAGGGGGGCCGACAGCTATATATATATATATATGTCCTATTCTTCTATTTTCTTCATTGGAAATCATGGAGGCCATATGCTACCGGGATACGAACTGAGATAGAACCGTTTTCTACAACAACGTACTTTGCAAAGCGAATTCAGAAATTCAAGATCCGTTCTTTCTCAATTCTATAAACCTAACACTGTGAACTTCTAGTTGCTTTTAGGTTTAGATAAATAAAAGTAAATTGTGAAAGACTATGAATTAGATATGTTGTAAACTGTGGATCTATGTTATTGTTAACTCTTATACTATGTTATAATAGATCTACACTTTTGGATCTAATGCAACTGTGATTATTCCATTATGTTACCTATGTGGATCTTGACTTGTAACTATATTGTGGTGAATGTAATTCTGTTAATTTGGACAGTCGTAACATTGGTTAGATCCAATTCTTTATGTAAATCACCTTTCACCTGTCATATTGCAATCAACTTAAATAAGTTGTAAATTGGACATGAGAACCCATATTTAGATCTAAACATGCTATTATGTCATTCTAATGGTGTTAGATCTATTTTAACCTCTAGATCTGAAGTATGTGATCTAATTTATCACCTTGTGTTATCATGTTAGATCTAATCCAATTGGACATCTAAATTGCTAATTTAGATCTTACTATGATAATTATGACATCATAGTTATGTTAGAATCAATTGACTGCCACCAGTTCATCGGTTTTATGTCCACCTTGTTATGATGTTACATGTCCATTCACCTTATTATCGTGCTAGTTTATGTTTATGCCAAGATAATCACTTTAGTTATATTCCCATTATTTTCCCTCTTATCGTTTGTGACTAGGCTATTGTCTAGCATAGGCATGCCACCAGTTTATGAGTACGCTAGTTTGGGAACGGGGGAGAAGGGTTAATATTGGCATAATTAGAATATTAACATTATTGGACATATAATTCAAATGGGAATAAAAATGAAATAATCACCTATAATGACATAGGTAGATTTAGATAATAATGGAATGTCTAGTAATTATAATTAGATATTGTAATTGCACTTATGACACAAGGTTAGGTTGCATTAGTGGTGGAAGTCTGCCCCGACCCGACCGACATATCCAGCAGCCACTAATGTTGAACCTAATGTGAGAGGTCTAAGTGTGTAAATATGAATTGGCTTAAGACACGAGGGTAGACATAACTGTGGAATAAGACTGTCGGACCTCACTGACATATCCAGCATCCACACCTTGTAGGCCTAATGTGGGAGGTCTAGCCCATTATAACCGTAATTGGACATGGTAATGAATTGGACCGCTTAACCTAATTTAATCCATAAGGATTGTATGATTGTGAACTTAAGTTAGGGTTAAGTAAAAGGATGGGTAGTGAGTGGGTTAAGTAAATTAGAGGGGGTGGGTAATATTTACATATAGGCCCACGAAGTTAACCCAATAAGGTTATGTAATTAAAGACACCCTTTAGGGTAAGTATAACTGACATAGAGCTATGTAATTAAAGACACCTAAGGGTGTACAGAGTCAGTGAAAAACCTAGTGGGGATGCAAGACAAAGGGGAGAGCTTGTATTAGATTTTGTGGGACCAATTTCAGTTAGTAACCCGAAGAAGGTACCAAATAAAGTACTCCGTGCTAGGCGGAGAAGGGACACGATTACTGATTGATTATAAGAGATCCAAACGAAACGGACGGTGTAGGCGGTGCAAACCGACCGAGCCATGTGCGTGCATGAGCCGGGCAGAGGGAGGATAAGACGACCGTGACACCAGTAAATATGGTTGTGCACATCTTGGGAAATGAAGGGTTGCCACTTTAGAAAGTGATGCCTCCTACTATGGGGCCAGCACATGATATCTACAGAGTAGGGAGACAATCGATCAGGGTAGTGGTTAGGGTACACTCGAAAGTATGCCCTAAATCTACCAATTTATTGTGGAAGGGATCATCTCATTTTAGTTATACTAGTAATAATGCAGAGTAATCATTAGAGAAGTGTATACACCTTACCCTGTCTACCTTATCACACCTTCCATTTATGTAGTGATCTCTCTTATCCACTTTATATGCCTATCATGTTATTTTTATTTATTTACTTGCTAAAAGTAACTAGACACTTTATATGCCATTTATGTAGTGATCTCTCTACTATGGCTCAACTCTTTTAATTAGGGAATTATGCTTTTTAAATACCTATGTACTCTGATGGTGCAAGACAGAAGTTATTTTATTGTAATGGTTTTTGTGACTTATGGTACTGTGGTCCACGGTATTATGATTTATGTTTGAAATAAAAATTTAAATTTCCGCTGCTATCTTATTTATATTTGTCTTGTAATTATTCTGTGCATGTTTACCTATAACGCTTCACGAAACTTAATGCATTCCCTTTGTGAGTGACATTAACGGACGTGGGGTGTCACATTGTGCATTGGTACAATTTTGTTACAACTTTTTTCATTTATTTCTTTTTGTGTTCCTTTTTCCCTCACTATTTCAACATTCTCTTCATCTCTCATATTCACGTTGCTTCGCTGTTGCATAACATCATAATCGCAACTACAAATAATTGTTGGAAATATCTTTTTCATTTAGAAAATACAGAGTATTTTCTTATTTACTTATGCATGTACGAGGTTTCTTCTAACCTCGGCCTCTAATGGCCCGCTCTAAGTAAAATTATGGAAACACTCAGTGGAGCAATGCATTAATATGGTGCATTTGCACACAGTGGTGGTGCCGATACACCACATAGTGGTGTTGCTGCACCAGTGCAATAGTTGCACCACAGAGTGGTGTTGTACAACACCACTCTATGGTGCAACTGCTGCAGTGGTGCAGCAGCACCACTATGTGGTGCCTTGGTACCACTATTGTGTGCAAATGTGCAATACTGATGCACTGTACCACTGCAGCGGTTAATTTAATGCTTGCGGTTGTTGCTACGAGTTGAAACCACATTATAGTTAGATAACTTTAGCATATATTTCTTATGGTTGATACATAGTTGCTCAAAACTGCAAGGTAAATTACTATATTAGATATAACAATGACATAGGTAGTCTTACAGAGCTAAGAAGCTGCAGATGCAAGTAGAAACGGATAATAAGTTTTACTATTGCCAGTTATCGGTGCTTTAAAGGACTTTCGAGCAAATCATTTGTCTGCTTTCTGCTTTTTCCTCAAGGTTTCTGTCTATCAAATTGTTGCCAGATTATATATAATTAAAATAAAAGCAGAGCAAATAAGGGGCAGAGTTATATGGTTTCTTTTGTTAGTTTGGTTGGACCTGTTATATACCTGTTATGAAAATATATCCACTTTTTCTTATGTCCGGCAAAGCATTAGACAGTTTCCTCCTGCTTCTGCATCGGATATGTTATATACCATTATGAAAATATGTTGTATGGTTGTGAGAAAGGACCGTCAACACAAACCAGTAAAAATATGATCATAATGGCATACTTTGCTAATTAAAATCACATCTCAAACGGATCTTATTTGTAGAAATTATTAATTCTAAAATTTAAAAAAGAAATAATTTTTAATTCAATCAAACATATATTAATACAAACATGCCTAATTCATGGAATGTTCATAGGGTCAACTCTAAGCCCAGGTCATTTGGGCCAAGTATTACTCAAGAACACATTTCTAAGTGGAGTTAACTTTCAAAAAACATCTAAACGATGTTGCTGCTTAGCACGACTGTCTAATTACTCAAATTATACAAAAAAACAAGCGTACCACTCTAAACCTTAACTTGAATTACTTTTAATTCTAGAAAATAACCACCTAAATTCAACAGAGAATAAAGTTGGACATGTTAACATTTTAGTGGAAAAGTGGACATAAGTAATAGTGAATACAAACTACAATAGAATACAATAAGTAATAGAACACCAGCCTGAAGATTACGCTGAGAATATTTTAGTGGACATGATGGATGCTTCTGAAGTTGTATGGTTGGAGGAATATCAGCCACCATATTGCTTCATCATAAGGCAAGGTGTATATAAAGGTCCTGTGCTTGAAAAATGAGTGTTGCTTTAAAGATATGAAGTTTCTCCAAAAATTTCTTGGGTATAAGAAATTTGCTAGACATCTAGCCTTTGTCATTTATGTTACTACCTTGTGAATAATTTATAAAAATAACTAGCTTTCTTCAAAATAAAAAATAAAATTCTACTAATTTTGTCTTAGTCAAGGTTGACTAGTCATTCTAAATGCTATTTTTGGATCCAACATCCACGACACCAATCGCACACATGAGTTATAGCAGATTATGAATCTTACCTATTGACTGTGAAACCCTCAAACCCATATATATCAGGATCTCTTATAATGCTTTTTGCATCAGGGCCTTGACTAACTAAAATACTGTCTACAATCCTGCAAAAATGAATTTCAGGATATATTCGTCATTAATAAAGTATCAATGCTTTTTTTTCAAGTATGTTCATTCATATGTGTACATCGCCATGCTTAAACTCAGTCACCGACCAATGCTAATTTGATAAGGCTACTATTGTAATACATAATATAAATTAATATGGAAAGTGCCTATATTACTACATAAGCAATAGAAACAATTTAGAGGGAACCAGATTAAATTAGAAGTACCATAGTTTCACCTCCGAACGCCACAACCATGCATAATTCTCACACTTACGAACCCAACCGCTAAATTCTGTTATTGGTTCTACATTGCTGTAAATGCCACAACCTCTAGTGCCAATAAGAGAATTACCTATGCATGGTTTCTGTTTTGTGGAATCATAATAAAATATGGGATATACACAAATTAATAGTTAGAGAAATAATAAGTGTTCACAAGTCCCAAATTTGGCAAAGAAATTACCTTGTTATAAGAGTGTACATGTATTACCTTTTGTATTTCCTATTGCAGTAATCATGGATCATAATGAATTGGTTAATTTTTATATAATTACAATACGACTATTTAGCCATCCTCATGACTTTGTATGGACATTATTCATGTTTTGTTTCCTAACTCTAGGCAAAGTTGTCAGTCAAAGATTGGTTAAACATTACTGTTGGGTTTGATAAACAAGATAGCAAAATGTCGATATACGAATAATATAAAAGAATGTCAAGATATTATAAAACTAGGGAAAGTATTAAAAAAATGAAGTAAAATTTACCATTAGTGATCTAACTCTTAAATTTTTTGTATATACAGGTGGTAGATTCAAAATAGCTGCCCAAGTGGTAGATTTCGCAATGAGACTGTACAATTGAGCACTTCTTTTATTATTTTGTTATTTTTATATTCATTTATGAGAAATTCACATGATAAATAACTGTCCTAAAACTACATGTTTGCACCTTAAACAACACTGAATGAATACATGGTGAGAACATAACATATCAGTGTGTTTGTATGAGAAGTTGATGTGCATTGGGTACCAACTCAAGTATGAGATACATGCGTTTAATGTTCCATTCTAAAACACCTGAAACTATAAAAGCACAACAGGTCTAACGTGAACCTCATAAAGTATCAGGGGTAATACCATCAAAAAACATCAAAAAAGATAATATAGTAGCAAAAAGTTCACTCCAACGGGAAATTCTCAATTCCTTGTTGAGATACCCTGTTTTTTCTGAACTTTTGAGCTGCACAAAAATTGGCTCAACCAGACACAAAAAGGGGTTGCAGGTCCATTGGACCTTTGCTCTCACTTGCATGCACAGATGAGAATCTCACCTGCATTTGCAACCGAGCCACTCACTTGCACGTAGATGAGAACACCGCTAGCATTTTTCTCCACATTACATAAATTATTTTCCTTGCTTTGTTCTCAGGTTAGTAATTTGACAGTAGTGTGACGACCCCATTTCCCGTACAGACGAAGACAAGGGTAATCTTTGGAATATAACACAGAAACAGATAATAGCAGAACAGAATTAAACAAATACACCAGATAATGTACAATAGAATACACTGGATAAACGTAATCATCAGAGATACACAGTATACAGGATCATACTTAGTACAAATACAGTTCAGCTATACATAAATGTCTACAGCGGAAACAAACAAAATATGTACAATAGGAGCTGAACAACATAAAAAGAAATAAATAATAGAATCCATCTTCAGCTCCAGCTATCCAGAAAGAGCCAGCTAAACCTGAATACAAGGCTGCCCGTGTAGAAAAAGGGGCACCCGAGTTTGAAAGTGAAACAAACTACGAGTCATTCATGGGACTGGTATGAGAAATATACTCAACACATTTATAATATGGCTAATCACAGGACCACGCCACTTTCATGGAACGGGTTTACTCCATTGGATTGCCGGTGCTTTTAAAAAACAAATCTTTCTTTTAAACATCGCAATGCTTTTTATAAAAATGAAGCCATTATAAGACTCAGTTCCCATCACACAATGCAACGCAAACCGGAGGATAGAGTTTTACCTTATAATGGCCAAAATATGATTGATACGAATAAAACAAAAGCATTTGATATTATTACTAGTGTTTATATGTTTCAAAAACAATTTCAATCATAACTATCAATCATAGACGGCATGGGTACCATATATCATGTCGCCATATATATATACAATCAAAACCGCACGATGTCGTATTTGGAAATTGGATTTCCGTCATGAACCAAGGCAAAAGATAGTCCTTACAGACTTCGAGACAATCTAGCCTACCATGTCTCAGGATCAGAGCTCGAGTGACCCTTGGATTGTTAGGGCCGGTCCACCGATGTGGATTAAAATGCCTGAGAAATACGTCTCCCCGCCCTATGGGGCGCAAATGAGCCAAAGAATGACTCCATCGGACCCGGATCGTCCGATCTAATCGAGGTGCCTCGCAACAGTAACAACCACATAAGTAAAATGTCAGGCCGTGTAAAAACACCGACACAACTCCTAGCTAGAAAGAAACGCATGCCCTCCCTGAGGTCCTGCTCCCGTTTCTGGTTCGTACCGGGGTGTGAGGCTCGCGATTTCACGTTATACACAAAGCTACGCCACACATGCGGCGCTTTGATCATCACCACAAGACTTTGCTTTTCAATAAAAGCCTTGATCTCTGCATCTTAGCATGCCACACAGGCAATTCACACCGTGCAACTGATGGCTATCAATCACAAAGAATAAATTCCAATGCCAGACACACTATCCATTTGCAAGTCCGTTCTGGGTCTGAACGAAACCGGAGGCACTATATACCTCGCAAACCCATCGATCACCACGTACGTCTAGACGATCACCACTCATTATCCATATTTCGGAATGCCTCCCAATCAGCACCTCGGTTACCATCCAAACGAGGTGTAGATCTCCGGTCTTCGACCACCGTCTTCATCTTCGATTTCTTATCTTCGATTCAGTTATTCAGAATGGGATAAACCCGGTCTTTCTGAGCAACTCGCGTATATAATAAACAAGTGCAACACTAACATACACACGCATCATTTCAATTCATTAGTCACTAACCGTCAATCAGTAAGAGAACGATTTCCCAAATATTAACCCCGAAGGCCGAAACCAACATCAGATCAATACCCAAGAAACCATTCGACTTAGCCAACCTTCAGTTAGTTTCTCAATTTCTCATCCATATCGTTTATAATATTTTATAACTATTTATCGCTATTTTTATTTATTTTAAAATAGCCAATTTATTCAAAACGATGCTTCGGGCCATAACGCGGTCGTGGCGCTGTATTTCTTCAGATTTGATTTACACATATCTGAAAATCTAACCGTTGGATCTTCACAAAATTTACATCATTAGAAAGATCTTTTCAAAACGAATCCAACGGTTCCAGTTTCGGGAAAATCCGACGGACGGATCTCCCGGTATAATCGTTTGATGTTTCGATTTCAAAATACGAACTGCAGCGTCGTTATTCGATTAAATATAATTATATATATATATAAATATAATCGATTCTGGCGCTGTTTTTCTTCAGATTTGAATTAAACATTCCAGACAATCCAACCGTTGGATTTTTACAAAGTTGGTGCCGTTGGAAAGATATTTCCAAAGCGAACCCAACGGTTGCGATTTGAGGAAAATCCGATGGTCGGATCTCCCGTACTAATCGTTTGAAATCACGGTTTCAAAATACGAACTGCAGCTTCGTTATTCGATGTATTTTAATTCTATTTATATATATATCGATTCTTCGATTTCAAAGCTATATTTTTTTCATACATTTGATAAAAATGATATTTTTATCTAACTGTCTTCTATTTCAACACTTCACTATTTTTAACAATTCATTTATATAATAAAAATGTGATTTTTATTGTGAAACAATTCATTTCAAAACACTATTAATTTATATAGTTCATATGGGTAATAAAATAGGATTTTTATTATAAAATAATTTATTTCAAAACAAGATGATTTTATACATTTCATATTGATGTTAAAAATGGGATTTTTATTATAAAACAATTTCTTTCAAAATATGAATACCATTCAGCACATGAATTTCAATTCATCGAATGAATTTCGATTCAACACATGAAGGTTTTCTATAGTTTATATATATATATATATATGTGATTTTTATATTTAAAACACGAACACCATTCAACACATGAATTTCAATTCAACGAATGAATATTGATTCAACACATGAAGGTTTTCTATAGTTTATATATATAGATAAAAATGTGATTTTCATATTTAAAACACGAATACCATTCAACACATGAATTTCAATCCAACGAATGAATATCGACTCAACACATGAAGGTTTTCTATTCAACGAATAAATATAGTTTCAACAAATGGAAATAATTCAAACACATGAATATTATTCAAAATTTCGGCAGCATAACAGCAGGGTAGTTAAAACCGGGACCGTCCCTAGTACGACTCCTCGCTCTACCTTAAAACCTCGCGGTTTTTGACAATGGGGAATCATGCATCTAGTTCGCACGCAGGCGGCATGTATATTTATTTCATTTCCACAAACTAATCCTATGTGGTTTCAACCAAATATTTCTCAACCACAAACGGGTATTTTTCAACCACAATCAATCAATATCAACCACAAACAATCCCAATCAACCATTCGCTATCAATCAATTTTCACACCAATCACAACCAATAAATATCGTCCATGGTTTGTGGACGAGGGACGTATATATATATATATATATATATATATATATATATATAGCATTTCACTTCTATTTCAACACATATATAATTTTTACAATGCATATATAACTTATACATCGAACGTACAACTTATACAACGCTTATACATGAGGTTTACAACGCTTATATAACCCATACATTGACTATATAATTTATACATCGTCGTTTTCTATATCGTTTATAAATTAGAAATCTCACTTTGGGTTCCACTCCACCAAAAATAGCAGAAGGCTCAGAAAAATATGCGGTCTCTTCTAAAATGTAGAAGACATCCACACGAGTCCACTGTCTCTTGTTTCACTGAATTTCGTCAACAAATGAAAAAGATATGATTTTTACAGTGAAATCAAAAACCGTAGCGCTTAGAAGTGCTATTAAAACAGTTTAATATATAACAGCCGTTACCTTCACAATTCGTTCGAAACTAGGTCTTCAGATTTCGCGCGAATCGATGCGTGATATGACGATCAGCCTTCACCACCTTGTCGGGCTTGGAGTGGCGCACCCAGGGGTACCACCCTCGGCGAACTCGATCTACAGGTGCCGGAGGAAATTAGGCGCGAACGGAGGGATTTCCCGGCCTCGATTCTTGCGATTCACGAGGTGTTGGAGATCGTGGCTGGTATGGATTGGAAGAGGACGTGAAGATCTTCAAAAAACCCAACTGGAGCGAGGTGGTTTGGTGAAGGGATTGGCCAGAACGGAGGAGAGAAGGAAGAATAAGCGGCCGACGTTCATCTTGATGGTTACGGAGGGTTTCAGAGGAGAGAGAAGCTGATGTGGACCAATGAGGATTTTTTTTTTATATTTATAAATTTTAAAATCCGAAAATACCCCTTGCCACACATGAACACCAATTCACACCCAACGACTGTCGTCCCTAGCGTTTTACCCCCATTCCGAACACAATGGGATATGTTTCGTAGGCCCATTCGACTGTTTCAGTCAGTTTCCATTCAATTTAAAATATATAACATTCAATATTCGATTTGAACGTACATTTCAATTTGCCAGGGCCACAAACTGATTCGAAAAATTCCAGAAAAATAAATCTGGCTATGTTTTGACGATATGGTCCCAAAAAAACTAGTTTCGTCGAATTCTGAGACCGTTTGCAAAAAGGCCCATTTCTGGTCGATCCAATTTAACTATAATTGACCAAAACACATTTTCCTTTGCCACGCTCACATACTAGCTTCAAAAATTATGAAATTTGAAACCTATCAATAACTTGACATCCCGTATCCAACAAAAGTGGTTTCGTCGAATTCCGAGGTCGTTTGCAAAATGGCCAATTTCACGGGCTATATAAATTCCATAGCGACCTTTCTGAAAATTCATTTGGCCATAACTTTTGCTTTCCGCTATGAAACTTCGATTTTTCAGATTCGTTAGAATGGTATTAACTAACAGATTTAAATATTTTTGGTTTCACTCAAATCCGTTTTGTTTTGCACCCGGTACGGTCCGACAAAGTTTGAATTCAATTTTTGAAACTACCGCGCCATTTCAGGCCTTGTTTATAATTAGAATTAATTATATTCGTTTTCAATTGTCGATTCAAACTCACTTTTCATCGCTATTATTTAAAATATTTATTTTAAATATTCAAAATCCATTATTTTAGCCAATTTAAAAAATTTAAATTAGTTCAGATTTTCTGGGTCGTTACAATCTCCCCCACTTAAAACCTTTCGTCTCAGAAAAGGAACAAAGTCGAAAGTGGTTTGATTAATCAATTCTACGTTCGATCTGGCTTCCATTCTCCAACTTTTCAGTTTCTGAGAATTTTCAAATTCTTCAAAAATTTGGCTAACACCCGGAATTTTCGAAAATTTTCGCCATAACCTCCTTTGTACGGAGAGAGGTTTGGAAATTTATTGGCCCGTATTAGGTACCCAATAAATCCTAATAAGCATACACATATTTATAGTGATATATTCTGGTGTTTACAGGGGAGCGTGTATTGATAATAACTCCAGAGAATAAATTCTTGTCACCCTGTCAAAGCCTGAGGGAGTCTGTATTTTAAATGCTCCAGAGGATAAATCCTCGTCACCTTGTCCCGTGTGGGAAATAAATAGTCCATGTGTCGTATCTAATAACTAGAGAGACGTGATTATTGTCATCTCCAGACCCGTGTGGGGTTTTTATTAATCTGGCAATTTTATCGTTACAATTTAAATAGTCCATATCAGTCATCAGTTCAACCTGTAAAATATAGTCATCGCCATACAAGCCTCTCGCTCGTATGGTAAATCTTCCACCTCGTCACACAAGCTCCAAATGCTTATGTGGTATATGATGAAGTATGTCTATCTTCAGAAGTATGCCATGTAGTGTAGTTCAAAATTAATTGTTACTATCCTATGGCGATGTTTATTATTTCACACAGAACAACCATCACTCTGCATCCAATGGCATTCACAGGAGTTGATATAATAATATTTCGCATCCAACTCATTAAGGTTTACCTATTTGTCGGGCACGCAAATAAAATCTTTACTCAACAGCTATCCATTTACCTATTCAAACATATATAATGCACATGTATATATTTCTATCTATTTTCTAACCAGTTCAATGTGTGATTTAATCGAATAAATTCTACCATTATTCTATTGTTGATTAAATTAACTATCATTTTAATAATTCAATTAATCAAATCTACAATCACACAACACAAACAACAATCAAATTGTTTTTAACTTTTCAAAAATATACTAATCAATTTCTATATTCTTTTAAAATCATTCAGAGCATAGAATTAAAAGTGCACATCCATGGAAAGAAAATAACAACAGAATAGAGAACTAATTGGTAATGCAAAGTATGGTAAATTTACCTTGCACTGGAGTCAATCAGAGATATCCACTCGGCATCTAGGATAAGCTTTCTGAATGCTCTCCTAAGTTTCCGAAGTACCATCCCGCGGATCTCCACTCCATTGCACTTTGACTAAGTGAACCTTCTTGTTCCTCAGCTCTTTGGTTTCTTTGCCGATGATCTTTAGTGGCTCTCTTCTCACAGCCAATTCTGGAGTAATTTCAATATCCTGTTGAGCTTCTTCTTCCACGATCAAGTCTGAATCATGAACGTGCTTTCGAAGTTGAGATATGTGAAATACATCATGAACTTCAGGCAACCAATCTGGCAATCTAACCCTATAAGCGAGAGTTCCGATCCGTTCCAGAATAGGAAACGGACCAATGAATTTGGGCGCCAACTTTCCAGTTTTACCGAACCGGATAACTCCTCTCATCGACGATACTTTCAAATATACATAGTCGCCAACAGCAAATGATATATCTCTTCTTCTTCTATCGGCATAGCTCTTTTGTCGGCTTTGAGCGGCGAGTAATTGCTTCTTAATAAAATCGACTTTGTCGGCAGCTTCTCGGATCATATCTGGCCCCAACACAAGTCTATTACCGGGTTCGACCCAACAAGCAGGAGATCGGCACGGTCTACCATATAATGCTTCGAATGGCGACATTGTCAGGCTCGCCTGGTAGCTGTTATTATATGAGAATTCAGCCAAATGCAGATGGTCTTCCCATGATCCACCGAAATCTAGAACACAAGCCCGCAATAGATCTTCTAATATACGATTCACCCTCTCAGTCTGACCGTCTGTCTGAGGATGATAATCGGTGCTTAGATTCAGCTTCGTTCCCAGCTCTACTTGAAATGCCTCCCAGAATTTGCTACTAAATATTGTATCTCTGTCACTGACTATACTGAGCGGCACTCCATGTAGTCTAACTATTTCCTTGAAGTATATCTGCGCCAGACTCTGAGCAGTTCTGTTTGATCTGACAGGTATGAAATGGGCGGTCTTCGTGAAGCGATCTACGATCACCCAAATACTGTCATTTCCTTTTCTGGTTCTGGGCAAACCATCAATGAAGTCCATGGAAATATGTTCCCACTTCCAACCTGGAACGTCTAACGGTGGCAATAATCCAGCCAGTTTCTGTTGGTCGCTTTTGACTAGCTGGCAAGTAGGGCATCGGCTAACATATAAAGAAATGTCCCTCTTCATCGACCTCCACCAGAAAGTGCGTTTGATGTCATTATACATTTTGCTTACTCCCGGATGGATACTAAGTTTTGACTTGTGGCATTCATCCAGAACTTCCTTTCGGAGCTCAGCAATGTTAGGAACACAGATTCGACCTTTCATCCTTAGAAGCCCCTCATTATCAACCTGAAAACTCGAGGGTTCGCCCTTCTGAATTATCTCTCTGATCTTCTGAATGAAGTGATCATCCTTCTGAAGAGCAGATATTTTATCTATCAGTGAAGTCGTGATAATAAAACTGGCGATCATTTCATTTTTTCGGCTTAACGCATCGGCCACGACATTGGCTTTCCCTGGAGTGTATATAATCTCAAAGTCATATGCTGCAAGAAACTCCAGCCAACGTTGTTGCATCAGATTCAAGTCCTTCTGGGTGAACAGATACTTTAACGACTAGTGATCTGTAAACAGTTCAAATCTCTCACCCAGAAGATAGTGTCTCCAGATTTTCAAGGTGAATACTATGGCCAATAACTCAAGATCATGAGTTACGTAGTTTTTCTCGTGCAGATTTAGCTGATGGCCAGCATAAGCAATCACTTGACCTTTTTGCATTAACACTGCAACAAGGCCTTCTCTAGAAGCATCAGTCCATACTTTTAAATCCTGATTGCCATCGATTATGGTTAACACTGGAGCAGTCATTAACCTTAACTTTATCTCTTCAAAAGCCTCTTCACTTTCTGGAGTCCATTTGAATTTTGAGTGCTTCTTTGTAAGCTTCGTTAAGTGACCAGATATCTTCGAAAAGTTTTCAATGAACTTCCGGTAATAACTAGCCAATCCGAGAAAACTGCGGACTTCTGTAGGAGTACTGGGATGTTTCCAATTTTGAATAGCTGTGATTTTACTTGGATCCACAACAATTCCTTCTTTTGATACGACGTGGCCCAGAAATTTCACTTCATCTTGCCAGAATATGCATTTGGACAGTTTGGCTTTCAATACGTTCCGTCTCAGAATTTCTAGAACCTGTTCCAGATGCTTTTCATGTTCGGCCTTTGATTTAGAGAAGATTAGAATATCGTCAATAAAAACCAGAACAAATTTATTCAAAACTCCTCTGAACACTCTATTCATCAAATCGACGAAGTATGTTGGAGCGTTACATAAGCCGAAGGGCATTACAAACCACTCGTAGAATAAGTCTGGACCTCTGAATGCTGTCAAAGGAACACACTCCTCGGCGATACGAAGCTGATGGAAACCTGTAGCTAGGTCCATTCGTGAAAATACATGTGCGCCATTTAATCGATCCAACAAATCATGAATCCACGGCAATGGATATTTGTTCTTTATTGTCTGTTTGTTCAGATCCCGATAATCCACACATAGCCGTAGAGTACCGTCAGATTTTGGGACAAATACCACTGCTGCTCCCCAATCAGAGAAACTAGGCCTGATCAGACCCTTCCATACTAGCTTTCGTGTTTGATTGTCAAGTTCTTCTTTCTCCTTCAAGGACATTCTTCGAATAGCGTGAACTACCGGCCTTGCATTGGGAATCAAAGCGATCTTGAAATCAATTTCTCTCTGCGGAGGTAAGCGAACAACTTCTTCAAACACATCCGCATAATTTTTTACGACAGGAATATCTTTCACTAGGTCAGGAATATTCTCTGTAACTTCAGGGATATTTTCTATTTGGGCTGGAGAGACATCGAGAGCTGCCCAAAAGTCTTTTCTACTAGCATTCTGACCTTCACAGGGAATGGTTATATACTCACCTGATTTTATCTTTGCCTGAACGACTCTGTCGGCGCATTTTACCTCAGCTTCATACTTGGTCAACCAGTCTAACCCCAAGATAAGATCAAACTCTTTAAAATTCATGACGACCGGGATGGTAGGGAACCGATAACGAGAAAAAGAAACCGGCACTCCACAAACCCAACTAAGATCGATGGAACCCCCGACCAGATTTTGGACAGTCATTGGTTCTTTGAGCTTCTCCAAATTCAAATCTAGTTTCTTAGCTGCATTCTTGGCAATGAAGCTTCGTGACGCGCCTGTGTCAAACAGTACTTTAACTGGAATATCTTTGACCATAAGCGTGCCTTCTAAAACATCTGGCCTTTCCTGAGCAGACGAAGATGCAGGCACTTCTACCACTTCATTTACATGTACTGCTTCAGGTTTTCTGAATAGCGGGCAGGCCTTTAACAGATGACCGGCCTGTTGGCATTGACTGCACTTTCTATTCTCTTTAAAATTCATCCCGGATTTAGACCCACCATCCTTTCGTCTGTTCGAAGATCTGCAGTTCCTCATCGAATGCCCTTGCTGATTACACTTTAGACACACGACTGCCTTTACCTTTTTCTGACCGACCTTTGGCCTCTTTCTGACCTCAGCCTTTATACTTGCCTTAGGCTGCACACTTGTCTCCGGGCTATCAGCTTCGAATTTTCTTTTGCTGCTAGAACTGATTTCTTCTTCGTCTCGCAACATACCTTTCCTATCGAGATCTTCATACTGATAAGCCATGTATATCATTTCAGAGAAGGGGAGCTTCACATTCCTCATTACACTGTTCTGATATTTTCTTTGAAGCCTGTTGATAAATCTCAAATTCTTCCTCTTCGGATTTTCAATTAGATGAGGGGCAAAGTGAGAAAGTTCGTTGAATTTCTTATGATATTCTGGAATGGTCATATCTCCTTGTATCAGATAAGAAAATTCATCACATAGTCGCTCAATCGCTTCAGGAGGAGTAAATTTTTCCAGGAAAATCACTTTGAACCTATCCCAGGTGATATCACCTTCTGGATTATCCTTAATAACTGAATCCCACCAGAACAAAGCTTCGTCTTCGAGTGCCCAGGAGGCCAGTAATCTTTTCTGGTCATCCCTCAGCTTTAATCCTTCAAAGATTTTCTCAGCTGAACGAATCCAAGCTTGTATTCTCATAATAGATTCTTCACCCGAGAAGGGTTTTCCACCCATATTTCTATATTTCATGAATAGAGCTTCAATATCCGGGTCAGTATTACTTCTTCTGTTTCTGGCACTCATTTTCTAGTTTTTTGCAAATAGCAGTTCAAGTGTCAGGTCAACAGAAAAGATATTTCAAAATATAGAGACAAATACTTGAATGTAAATGCGTCTATCGAGGTGTTATTTCATTCTGCTACTCATACTAGGATATTACTGATCCTATCTGTAATGAGTTACTCGTCCTAGAACACTACTGGTTCTATTTCTGACGAGTTCGTTAATATGTTATATTCCAGAACTAAGCTTAACCAAAGCTCTGATACCACGTTGGGACAACCCCATTTCCCGTACAGACGGAGACAAGGGTAATCTTTGGAATATAACACAGAAACAGATAATAGCAGAACAGAATTAAACAAATACACCAGATAATGTACAATAGAATACACTGGATAAACGTAATCATCAGAGTTACACAGTATATAGGATCATACTTAGTACAAATACAGTTCAGCTATACATAAATGTCTACAGCGGAAACAAACAAAATATGTACAATAGGAGCTGAACAGCATAAAAAGAGATAAATAATAGAATCCATCTTCAGCTCCAGCTATCCAGAAAGAGCCAGCTAAACCTGAATACAAGGCTGCCCGTGTAGAAAAAGGGGCACCCGAGTTGGAAAGTGAAACAAACTACGAGTCATTCATGGGACTGGTATGAGAAATATACTCAACACATTTATAATATGGCTAATCACAGGACCACGCCACTTTCGTGGAACGGGTTTACTCCATTGGATTGCCAGTGCTTTGAAAAAACAAATCTTTCTTTTAAACATCGCAATGCTTTTTATAAAAATGAAGCCATTATAAGACTCAGTTCCCATCACACAATGCAACGCAAACCGGAGGATAGAGTTTTACCTTATAATGGCCAAAATATGATTGATACGAATAAAACAAAAGCATTTGATATTATTACTAGTGTTTATATGTTTCAAAAACAATTTCAATCATAACTATCAATCATAGACGGCATGGGTACCATATATCATGTCGCCATATATATATATATATATATATACAATCAAAACTGCACGATGTCGTATTTGGAAATTGGATTTCCGTCATGAACCAAGGAAAAAGATAGTCCTTACCGACTTCGAGACAATCTAGCCTACCATGTCTCAGGATCAGAGCTCGAGTGACCCTTGGATCGTCAGGGCTGTTCCACCGATGTGGATTAAAATGCCTGAGCAATACGTCTCCCCGCCCTATGGGGCGCAAATGAGCCAACGAATGACTCCATCGGACCCGGATCGTCCGATCTAATCGAGGCGCCTCGCAACAGTAACAACCACATAAGTAAAATGTCAGGCTGTGTAAAAACACCAACACAACTCCTAGCTAGAAAGAAACGCATGCCCTCCCTGAGGTCCTGCTCCCGTTTCTGGTTCGTACCGGGGTGTGAGGCTCCCGATTTCACGTTATACACAAAGCTACGCCACACAGGCGGCGCTTTGATCATCACCACAAGACTTTGCTTTTCAACAAAAGCCCTGATCTCTGCATCTTAGCATGCGACACAGGAAATTCACACCGTGCAACTGATGGCTATCAATCACAAAGAATAAATTCCAATGTCAGACACACTATCCATTTGCAAGTCCGTTCTGGGTCTGAACGAAACCGGAGGCACTATATACCTTGTAAACCCATCGATCACCACGTACGTCTGGACGATCACCACTCATTATCCATATTTCGGGATGCCTCCCAATCAGGACCTCGGTTACCATCCAAACGAGGTGAAGATCTCCGGTCTTCGACCACCGTCTTCATCTTCGATTTCTTATCATCGATTCAGTTATTCAGAATGGGATAAACCCGGTCTTTCTGAGCAACTCGCGTATATAATAAACAAGTTCAACACTAACATACACACGCATCATTTCAATTCATTAGCACTAACCGTCAATCAGTAAGAGAATGATTTCCCAAATATTAACCCCGAAGGTCGAAACCAACATCAGATCAATACCCAAGAAACCATTCGACTTAGCCAACCTTCAGTTAGTTTCTCAATTTCTCATCCATATCGTTTATAATATTTTATAACTATTTATCGCTATTTTTATTTATTTTAAAATAGCCAATTTATTCAAAATGATGCTTCAGGCCATAAAGCGGCCGTGGCGCTGTTTTTCTTCAGATTTGATTTACACATATCTGAAAATCTAACCGTTGGATCTTCACAAAATTTACATCATTAGAAAGATCTTTTCAAAACGAATCCAATGGTTCCAGTTTCGGGAAAATCCGACGGTCGGATCTCCCGGTATAATCGTTTGAAGTTTCGATTTCAAAATACGAACTGCAGCGTCGTTATTCGATTAAATATAATTATATATATATATAATCGATTCTGGCGCTGTTTTTCTTCAGATTTGAATTAAACATTCCAGACAATCCAACCATTGGATTTTTACAAAGTTGGTGCCGTTGGAAAGATATTTCCAAAGCGAACCCAACGGTTGCGATTTCAGGAAAATCCGATGGTCGGATCTCCCGTACTAATCATTTGAAATCACGGTTTCAAAATACGAACTACAGCTTCGTTATTCGATATATTTTAATTCTATTTATATATATATATATCGATTCTTCGATTTCAAAGCTATATTCTTTTCATACATTTGATAAAAATGATATTTTTATCTAACTGTCTTCTATTTCAACACTTCACTATTTTTAACAATTCATTTATATAATAAAAATGTGATTTTTATTGTGAAACAATTCATTTCAAAACACTATTAATTTGTATAGTTCATATGGGTAATAAAATAGGATTTTTATTATAAAATAATTTATTTCAAAACAAGATGATTTTAAATATTTCATATTGATGTTAAAAATGGGATTTTTATTATAAAACAATTTCTTTCAAAATATGAATACCATTCAACACATGAATTTCAATTCAACGAATGAATTTCGATTCAACACATGAAGGTTTTCTATAGTTTATATATATAGATAAAAATGTGATTTTTATATTTAAAACACGAATACCATTCAACACATGAATTTCAATTCAACGAATGAATATTGATTCAACACATGAAGGTTTTCTATAGTTTATATATATAGATAAAAATGTGATTTTTATATTTAAAACACGAATACCATTCAACACATGAATTTCAATCCAACGAATGAATATCGACTCAACACATGAAGGTTTTCTATTCAACGAATAAATATAGTTTCAACAAATGGAAATAATTCAAACACATGAATATTATTTAAAATTTCGGCAGCATAACAGCAGGGTAGTTAAAACCGGGACCGTCCCTAGTACGGCTCCTCGCTCTACCTTAAAACCTCGCGGTTTTTGACAATGGGAAATCATGCATCTAGTTCGCATGCAGGCGGCATGTATATTTATTTCATTTCCACAAACTAATCCTATGTGGTTTCAACCAAATATTTCTCAACCACAAACGGGTATTTTTCAACCATAATCAATCAATATCAACCACAAACAATTCCAATCAACCATTCGCTATCAATCAATTTTCACACCAATCACAACCAATAAATATCGTCCATGGTTTGTGGACGAGGGGCGTATATATATACATATATATATATATATATATATAGCATTTGACTTCTATTTCAACACACATATAATTTTTACAACGCATATATAACTTATACATCGAACGTACAACTTATACAACGCTTATACATGAGGTGTACAACGCTTATATAACCCATACATCGACTATATAATTTATACATCGTCGTTTTCTATATCGTTTATAAATTAGAAATCTCACTTTGCGTTCCACTCCACCAAAAATAGCAGAAGGCTCAGAAAAATATGCGGTCTCTTCTAAAATGTAGAAGACGTCCACACGAGTCCATTGTCTCTTGTTTCACTGAATTTCGTCAACAAACGAAAAAGATATGATTTTTACAGTGAAATCAAAAACCGTAGCGCTTAGAAGTGCTATTAAAACAGTTTAATATATAACAGCCGTTACCTTCACAATTCGTTCGAAACTAGGTCTTCAGATTTCGCGCGAATCGATGCGTGATATGACGATCAGCCTTCACCACCTTGTCGGGCTTGGAGTGGCGCACCCAGGGGTACCACCCTCGGTGAACTCGATCTACAGGTGGCGGAGGAAATTAGGCGCGAACGGAGGGATTTCCCGGCCTCGATTCTCGCGATTCACGAGGTGTTGGAGATCGTGGCTGGTATGGATTGGAAGAGGACGTGAAGATCTTCAAAAAACCCAACTGGAGCGAGGTGGTTTGGTGAAGGGATTGGCCAGAACGGAGGAGAGAAGGAAGAATAAGCGACCGCCGTTCGTCTCGATGGTTACGGGGGGTTTCAGAGGAGAGAGAAGCTGATGTGGACCAATGAGGATTTTTTTTATATTTATAAATTTTAAAATCCGAAAATACCCCTTGCCACACACGAACACCAATTCACACCCAACGACTGTCGTCCCTAGCATTTTACCCCCATTCCGAACACAATGGGATATGTTTCGTAGGCCCATTCGACTGTTTCAGTCAGTTTCCATTCAATTTAAAATATATAACATTCAATATTCGATTTGAACGTACATTTCAATTTGCCAGGGCCACAAACTGATTCAAAAAATTCCAAAAAAAATAAATCTGGCTATGTTTTGACGATACGGTCCCAACAAAACTAGTTTCGTCAAATTCTGAGACCGTTTGCAAAAAGGCCCATTTCTGGTCGATCCAATTTAACTATAATTGACCAAAACACATTTTCCTTTGCCACGCTCACATATTAGCTTCAAAAATTATGAAATTTGAAACCTAGCAATAACTTGACATCCTGGATCCAACAAAAGTGGTTTCATCGAATTCCGAGGTCGTTTGCAAAATGGCCAATTTCACGGGCTATATAAATTCCATAGCGACCTTTCTGAAAATTCATTTGGCCATAACTTTTGCTTTCCGCTATGAAACTTCGATTTTTCAGATTCGTTAGAAAGGTATTCACTAACAGATTTAAATATTTTTGGTTTCACTCAAATCTGTTTTGTTTTGCACCCGGTACGGTCCGACAAAGTTTGAATTCAATTTTTGAAACTACCGCGCCATTTCAGGCCTTGTTTATAATTAGAATTAATTATATTCGTTTTCAATTGTCGATTCAAACTCACTTTTCATCGCTATTATTTAAAATATTTATTTTAAATATTCAAAATCCATTATTTTATCCAATTTTAAAATTTTAAATTGGTTCAGATTTTCTGGGTCGTTACAAGTAGGTGGGGCATTAAAATTAACTCATTGTCATGTAGCCGGTATACTCTAACATAAATTATATGTTATACCTCAAACGTTAAAATTTAAAATAACTAATAGCTCAGTATATGTCTAAATTTTCGATTTTAAAAGAAGCTAAAATGAATGTTATATCTTTTTACTCGAAGCATTAAAATTTAAATAACTTACGTCTTAGTATATGTTTAAACTTTAAAATTTAAATGTAATTAAAATAAACCAAAGTTAGCACTTTGGAAGTGCACATAAACAAATTTATACTGAATTTTATTTGCACTTTGGTAGTGTACATGAACTAATTTAAGAGTTAGATCACTAATGGGTCTTTCCTATGAAAACTTGGAAGTATACGTATATGGGACCATCTAATTATAACGTGAAACATTTTTGACTAATAAGTTGATATCTCATGAACTGCCAGTTAATTACTTGTATTGATGTTTTCGAGACAACATTATGATGTCCGTGTACGTTCAACCAGTCACACAATGCTCAGTCCTATCACAGAGTGGGTAGCTTCAGCAAAAATGAGACTATTAACGCAATCCACGATTTACCGAGATGACTATATTTAAAATACCTTAAACTGTTGCATGTGGAATGTGTATAAACAGCACCTTAATTTCATTGAAGCATTTAGATAAGGTTAAAAACTTAAAAACAAATTTAAAAACAACATTGACTTACCTTAATTTGAAAACATATCTACTTAAAACTTGCCTCAAAAATAACAATTCAACTGATCAACTGACAATTCATAAGGTATTTTGAGTTCAAGATATGGTGTTGTGGTTACTATCCAAATTACTATCTTAAAGACATGAGTAAGTGAAACTGCAATATAAAATATGTACTGAAAGAATAATCATGGATCATATGATTGATAAGGACATGTGAGTTGACTATATATATATATATATGATATTCTTTGCTCATAGTTCCAAGTTAATATCACATTTATAATGAATCGTGGTTAAATTGTCTAGGAAGCCTACTCACTAAGTTTGATCAGTAAATGCCAACACATCTTGAAAAATATGTCATGTAAGTTCCAAAGCATCTACAAACCTAGTGAATTTTAAATGCAAAGAGCTTGGGAAAAAAAATAAACTACATATCTGCTCATAGTTAATGCAAAGAGCTTGGAAAATAAACTACATATAAGAAGATTGAAAATTATGGAGCACTTGCTCAATTGTGGTAAAATCTTCAAAACTTTCTGCAATAACCAAATCATATTTCAAACTTAAATTTGACTTTCCATATTATATATATCTAAAAAGTAAACTAGGAAAATGAAATTCATTGGACTATACATTATCACTAGTGGCTCATAGGTAAATTAGTATATTCTTCAAAAGGAATTGAAAGGTTTTATGTAGTTATTGAAATTAACAATAACCTAAGAACTACTTTACCAATATATGTATTATACACTCGGAATGACTTGCTTCACAAGCACCTAAATCCTGCTACAATCATTATATCATGATTAAACTATGTCTTGAGGTAAAAGCTAAAATTCTTGTATATAAAAATGCACTTGTTATCAGAAAATTGAATCAACACTCAAATTTTTTCAGTTAGGTTCTTTTGCTAATTTTCCTACTACACATTCACAGCTTAAGCTCAAAGCACAAAAAGCTTATATAAAATAGAAATTCAATTTTAAAGCTTGGCCTGAAAGCCTTCACTCAATAATTCCAGAAGCTAATATGGCACCCATCTTACTCATTGCGTCTTTATGCTAGCACTTGATATATATATATATACACACACACACACACACACACGTATGTATGTATGCTAGAAAAAGGAAAAAAAAATATTTGGTTCAAATATCTTAGAAGCTAGTGGATGATTTTTAATTCAGCAAGGGAAACATCACATGCTAATATATTTACTTTCAACACACATTCACCCCTAAGATCCAACATGAAATAGTCAACTAAAAAATGCTCTCCATCGTGAATCAACAACAATATAGGAAAAACATCTAAAGTAAATTCTATGTCCTTGTACCTAAAAGAATCTTCTCGACATACTCATGTATTGCGATGCTTAGCCACTTTCCGACATCCACGATTTTTGATGTTATCAGGGGTGTGGTCATCAAATCGATAGAGTCCTAGAGACAATCAATCATGTTAGACAATCAATCATGTTATCAAATATGTTTTTGCAAAGTTATAGCAAATTCCAGTTTTTTACAAACTACACAAAACATGCAAAAAGTAATAAAAGAAAATTGAGACAATACCTTGAACAAACATACTGGTATGGTCACTTTCCATCCATGAAGGAATAAGAAAATGTCAGATACAGTAAAACAATATATATGTGAGACTAAATTACTGACTGAAGAATCGACCGAATAAATACAATAAAAGTTATCTTTGACATAACAATTAATACAACTTGGCCAGCATTCGTGTACCTATATGGCCAATTCCCAAATGATGCTGAAATGCAGTTAAATAAAGGGGAACTTAATACATGTATGTGCTATGTTCATATAGATGTATTGTTACAAAGGAAACAAAGGCCATTAAACTTGTTTAGTAGCTAGTTTTTATAATCAATTCCTGCTGATAATAGGATATACTTACCTAAAATCTAAATGTATCTTAGTACATATCTCAATTTATTTTAGTGGATATCTCAATTATCCAATATAAATTACCTAAATAAGTTATATATCTAGGAAGATATAATAGCATAGACATATTGATTGTAATTAGAACATAGCGATAATAATTGGATAGCATTTCAGCATCTAAAAATTAAATAAATTACCTCTAACCGTGTTTCTAAAGAGAATAAACCAAAAATTCTTCAGTGATGGTGCTCTTAATTGCTGACTGGATTTATGTTCTTTCATTTGCCAATGACAGATTCGTGGGGCACTACAGCTTGAGTGAATTGATATTGCATGCGAGATTAAGGGATGAACAAATTTCAAGTATATTTGTTATTCTAATTAGGTTTATAATGATTTGGCGAAGATTTAGGGTTTTACTAGTTTCATGAAAAAAAAGAGGGAGAAAGAAGAAAGGCGGGGGAAAAGCCGTGTAATGAAAATAAATGACAAAAAATGAAGCGGCTTATTTTAAAACAGCATTGGTTATTCCTTTTTTTACTTTCGGACTTGCATTTGTCAGCAGTTGCAAGAAAAACACTGACTGCAATTGCGGTCAAAAGTACTTTTTCTTGTAGTGAGAAGCCTTATTTTTGAAGTTTCAAATTAAACAAGGGGGCCGACCTTAGTCACATTGTTTACGGTTTTATTTCTATTGTTATTTTGTTTTGTTTTTATTTCTTTTTATAACAATCTTACAATTTTCAAGTTTGTCTGTAAAACTAGGGATTTCTAGTTCTAGGATTTATAGCTAGGGTTTACGAATTATGGGTTTATAATTCGGGGAAAATTTTATCTTGGGGTTAAAGATCAGTGCAGGGTTTTGAGCGTAGGATTAGAACAGTTAGGAGTTGGTGTCGCAAGTTTACAGGGAATTTGTATTGTTTTAATACCAAGTTGAAGCCTTGGGGAATGAAGTTGTAGACAGGGTTTGTCAAAGCTGGGTAAAATCTATGTCATTTACTTTCTGCATTTAATTTCTCTGCTGAAATCTATGCTATGAATTTTTAATAACTCTAATAAACCATATTCACCCCCACTCTAGGGCAAATTTAGATCTAACAGTTATAACTAAAACAATCTTTCTATGCTCTGATCTGTTGAGATTAAATCCCATTAAAAGGGCATTTGTTACAATTTCCATAAATTTTCCCAAACACTAAGAAGGGAGGAAATAGTAACATATTTAAAATTACAAGAATGGGGTAATCTTTTATTTGGAATAGATAACAGAGACTGCATATAAAATACGAGCGTCACGGCACGCGCTTCGCGCGTGGTCGTGGCATGCGCTTCGCGCGTGATAATGGCACGCGCTTCGCATTATTATTCCTTAAATATTGTGTAGTTTATATATGTGAGGAGATGTAGAATGCATATTTGAATATGTCGACATGGTGAATATATTACTTTGTTTTAATATTTTATTAGTATAAATATATATTCGAATACATACTAAGTACGATCAGGTAAAGAGATTTAGAATTGTGTGGACGCATTAGGAAGCACATGGATCTAAGCATTTTGAATGTGTAAATATACTGCAGGCTCACCTTTGAATGAGTAAACTTAGGTATGCGCAGCAACAAATTTAAATGACTAAATATAGCAAAATTTAAATAAGTAAAAGTAGCATAAATACGAAGTTAAGAAAATTTGGGTTATTAATTATAACAGATTTGGCAGGCAAAGAATGGAAATGAGGATAGCAAAATTTTGCCTTTTCACATCGATCATGATTTGAATTTTTTGTATAAAAAAAGAGAGTATTTGATAAGCAAAAAATGATTAAAAAAATCCAATTTTGGGAACGTATTACGACAGTTAAATTCAATCTTGGGACATAAAACTATTTGCACTGGTGCCTAGAAATTATTTGCAGCTGCACACTACACATTTTGTACAATCAGGTAGACCTTTGTAACAACCCGAAAATCTGGGCCAGTTTAAAATTTTTATTTTGGCAATTTTAGCGAATTTTGATTATTTAAAATGAATTATTTTAAATAATATCGACGAGAAATTTATTTTGAATATAATTCGAACGTATATATTCGTTTGAGTCGTTGTTAGAATATAAATAATTATATATAATTATAAAAGGAATTGAAAATGGTGCGGTAGTTCAATAATTCGATTTCAAACTTCAATTGAATGTACCGGGTGCAAAATAAACCGGATTTTAGTGAAACCAAAAATAATGGGATCTAATTGTGAATATCTTTCCAACGAATCCGAAAAATTGAAATTTCATAGCGGGGATCAAAAGATATGTCCAGTTGAAAATTCTGAATAGTCGCTACGGAATTTCGGCCCTTAAAAATGGAAATTTTGCAAACGACCTCGGATTTCGACGAAACCACTTTTGTTGGGTCTGTTGTGTAAAGTTATTGCTAGATTCCAAATTTCATAATTTTTCGAATCAATATGTGAGTGTGGCAAAGGAAAACGCGTTTGACCAGTTTCAGTTGATTTTAATCGACTGGAAAATGGCCATTTTTCCAATGGTCTCATAATTCGACGAAACTAGTTTTGTTAGGACCGTATCGTCAAAACGAAGCTAGAAAATATTTTTCTGGAATTTTTCGAGTTAGTATGCGGCCCCGGTAAATTGAAATGCGCGTTCAAATTCAATATATAGAGTTATATTTTGATTTTGATGGAAACTGATCGAAACGATCGAATCAGCCTTCGATACATATGCCATTGTGTTCGGAATGGGGGTAATTAGCTATGGATGACAGGTGGTGGGTTCGATTTCGAGTTCAAATATAAAAAGTTGCTTTTTGAAATTAATTAAATTAAATAATATATATATATATATTATTATATATCCCTTTATTCTCCTCCCCTTTCAGTATAAACAAAAATCGAACAGAGAAAAAAAAAACCACGCGCAACCCTAGACCGCCATTCCTCCACCCTTCACCGCCGCCATCATCAGCGCGCCCCTCCTCTATGGCCACCGCACAACCCCGTTCTCTCTCCTCTCCCCTCAGCGCTCCGCGCGAACCCGACGCCCCTGCCCAAATCGGGAACCGCGATGACCCCCCCCCCCCCCCCCCGAAGCCCATTCCGACGCCCATCGCCTGAGACCGCGCCCCCTTCTCCTCCTGAGCACTGCCGTGGCTTCTCCCCCCTCAATTTTACTGTAAGTTTGTTTTTTTTTATTTATTTATTTTAATTTATGTTCAGTTTTTAATAAATACATAACATATGAAAAATGTGGTTTCGTCTTTCATATGAAATTATAGTAGAAAGATGTATTTTCATTTAAATGAAGATTGGATTTTTCATTTAAATGAAGATTTGATTTTTCATTTAAATAAAGATTTGATTTTTTTTCTTTTATTTATTTATTTAGAAAAGGTTATGATTTTTCAAAATAGAAAAGTTTAGTTTTTAGTGGACAAAGGTTTGATAGGTATTAATCTAGAAATAGGATTTTTCTATACATGAATGATGGAAAGTGATTTTAGTTCAAAGTAAAAATTCGATTTTTATATATTGAATAGCGAAGTAAAAATTCGATTTTAATATATTGAATAGCGAAGTAAAAAATCGATTTTTATATATTGAATAGCGAAGTAAAAATTCGATTTTTATATATTGAATAGCGAGGTAAAAATTCGTTTTTTATATATTGAATAGCGAAGTAAAAATTCGTTTTTTATATATTGAATAGCGAAGTAAAAATTCGTTTTTTATATATTGAATAGCAAAGTAAAAATTCGATTTTTACCTATGTAGAGAATACGGGCAAAGAAAGTGACAAGAGGCAAGAACGGCGAAGATTTCTACATAAGAAGAGTCGTGGGGTTGGATTAGCAAATCGGTGAGAACACCTCACTCTAAATTTCTTTTTTTCTGGTTATATATATGTATATACTAGGATGCAGACGGTGCTTAGCAGCACCCGACACCCGTCATCCACAGACCATGGATGGCTTGTTTGTTTGATTGATGTGTTATGAAAATTGTTTGTGATGTTGATGTGAAATCGATAATAAAATATTCTTATGTTGAAAGGAAATAAAATATTTATATAGTTAAAAATATTTTATCGTTAAAAATATAATTTTTAACGTGAATGGGAATAAATAAATATTTATAAACAAATCGGACGATTTGTTTATATACACACATTTGACTGATATTGATTGGGACGATAAATTTTACACATCGCCCAACTGCACAAATAAAATCTGTGTTTAATTGTTTGAAACCCTACACGGGTATTGGGATGATATTTGACGTACATTAATCCCGATTGTTTAGTTGTATGTCGATCGATTGATTGACAGACTGTTATAAGCATTGAATATTTACGTTTGATGCTTATACAGTGTAGAATGCACTTTGGATGATGGTTGATTATTCATCGTTGTTATTTTATACATGTGTTGTAGAAAATCCATATAATTAACATTATATGGTAATTGATTGGGACTCATTCCAGTTTTGAAAAAGAAATATTAGAATACAAATATTTGAAAAAGAAATATTTGAAATAGAATATTTGAAATAGAATATTTGAAAATCGAAATATATGAAGCCGCGTTGATAGATTGACGCCATTTTGACGTGAACGATATTTATATCGATTTTAATCAAATTGAAGTGAATATTAAAGTGAATTGAAATTCGAATTTAATTGAATTGATTTGAAATTCGAAAAAAACTGAAAAGGTTTGAATTTCGAGTAGAATTGAAATAGAATTGAAATCGTTTTGAAATGAATTCGAATTGAAATTGAAAAGAAATTAATTCGAATTGAAATAGAATTGAAATCGCTTTGAAATGAATTCGAATTGAAATTGAAAAGAAATGAATTCGAATTGAAATTGAATAGAAATGAATTTGAATTGAATTTGAATAGAAATTAATTCGAATTGAAATTGAATTGAAATTGAATAGAAATGAATTTGAATTGAATTGAATTGAAAACGAACTGAAATTGAATTCAAAATCGATTTGAATTGAAATCAACTTGAAATGAATTTAAAACGAATTGGTAAGGGAAAATTCGATTTTGATTTGAATTTGAAAAAGAAGTTGAAACCGTTTTGAAAATGAATTTAAAAACGATTTATAAAGCATGTTTTGAATTGAAATCGACGAAGTATATATTATATATTATATATATATATATAATGGCATGAATAGAACGCGCCGTGCCGCGGCAGTTCGCGAATTTCGACCATTGACTTCGAACGGACATTACGGGAGATCTGACCGTCGGATTCTCCTAAAACCGGAACCGTTGGGTTTGTATCGAAAAGAGCTTTCTAACGATTATTTGAAATTAGAAATCTAACGGTTGGATTTGGAATTATGTCCAAATCAAATTTGGAAAAAGGTCGCTGTAAGTGCAGTTCGATGGCCATTGATGGAAATCGACTGTACGGGCCTTGATAAAATTATTAAAAATATCAATAATTTGTGTAAAATCATAAGAAATGATTTGTGAAGATTTGGGATGAAAAACTCCATATTTGAAAAGATAAAAATAGATTTTTATCGAAATGAGCTAGTTTTGAACTAGAACTATAATTCTATTTATTTTTAAATAAATAAAGTGAATTTGAAATGGTTTTGAAATATAACCAGAATTTCCAATAATTGAATTGGAAGGGATTTGAATCGAAATTGTCTTTGGATTATTTCGATGTTGGAATTCGTGATTATACAGGTGTTGTTATGGTAATTTGAAAGATATATATTTATATCGTTATTTCCGATACGACATTTGTTAGTCGTAGAATTTGATATTGAATATAAGCCGATATATTTTCTATTCAGAACCTTGTATTTAGTATCAAATGTGATTTGGGTTTGTCGTGAATGGTGTCTTCATCAACACTGTTCTTAAGCCCAGTTGAGAAAAGATAAAATCTTTTTATTTTAGATTTAATGAAGTGTACCAATTAAATAATATTTAATTGAATTGATATTGATTTTTGGATTTATCGTGAACAGTGTTTTAAATAACACTTGTTCTTTAACCCGATAATTAATGGAATGTGATTTTGGGGTTTATCGTGAACAGTGTTTTTAAAGTGACACTAATTCTTTAACCCCGTTAAAGATTAAAACTAAATGGAGTTTTAATGAATCTTTAATTGGATTGAAATGATCGAGGATGGAGTATCACCAGTTTTGCTCCAGGCGTTAGTTAAATCTTTAATTAGATTTGAACGTGAAATGGTAATTGAATTTACCGATAACACTGTGGTGTTAGATATGAAGTATTACCAGTTTTACTTCATGGGATGAATAGGTTGGGATTGGGAAATTAAAACAAATGATTACTTCGGTAAGGTTCGCTAATCCCGACTAGTTTGAATTGATATTCCAAAATAGATTAAAGAATAAATTTAAAGGATTTATCTTTGATAAAATTAATGGGAACCTTTCCCTATGAATGTGAAATTTAGAAACTAACTGTCGGTTAGCTAAGCAGAATGGTTTTCTGGATATTGATCTGATGATTGGTTTCGACCTTCGGGGTTAATATTTGGGGAATTATTCTCTTGTTAATTTACGGTTAGTGACTGATGAATTGGAATGAGGCGTATGTTGTGTTTGTATAACACTTATTTAAAATATACGCGAGTTATTCGGAAAGACCGGGTTTATCCCATTCTGAATAACTGATACGACGATAAGTCGAAGATGAAGACGATGGTCGAAGACCGGAGGTCTTTACGTCATTTGGGTGATTATTGATGATCTTGATTGGGCTGTACACCCAAGAAGATGGAAACAGTTGGTGATCGTCCAGACATACTTGGAGATCGATGGATATGCGGGGTACTAGGTGCCTCCGGTTTCGTTCAGACCCGGAACGGACTTGTAAATGGACTGTGTGTCTGACATTGGATTTTAGTCTGTGTGATTGATCTCTATTAAATATATATCTGTTTGGCGGTGGAGAATTTATTCTCTTGCTTAACGCCCTTCTCTGAGACGTACGAGTTCAGGGGCTATATATTGATGGATATCAAACGCATAGAGTGAATTGCCTGTGCGGCATGCCTAAGTGGCAATTGATCGAGGCTTCTGTTGAAAAGCAAAGTCTTGTGGTGATGATCAAAGCACAGCCTCTGTGGCACAGCTTTGTGTAACGTGAATTCGCGAGCCTCGCACCCCGGTTGTGAACCAGAAACGGGAGAGGAGATCAGGGAGGGCATGCGTTTCCTTCTAGCTAGGGTGGTGTCAGTGACCTACCAGCCCTGACATTTATATACTTTTCACATGTGTGGTTGTTGCTGTTGCGAGGCGCCTCGGTTTGATCGGACGATCCGGGTCCGATGGAGTCATTCATTGGCTCATTTACGCCCCCAAAGGGCGGTGAAACGTAGTGTTCAGGCATAATAATCCACATCGGTGGACCGACCCTGACGATCCAAGGGGCAGTTGCGGCTGTTCCTAGACATGGGCTAGATTGTCTAAAATCGGTAGACGACGATCCCTGGCCTCGGTTCACAGACGGAAACCCAACTTTCAAATACGTGACATTTGCGGTTTTGATTGTAGAGCCTAGTATGGCGACATGATATATGGTACCCATGCCTCCTATGATACACTTATAATAGTATCAAATGATTTGTTTTAAAACGTATCAAGCATTCTTTGGTTGTTATAAGGGAAAACCCTATCCCCCGTCTTGCGTTGCATTGTGTGATAGGACCTGGGTCTTATAACAGCTTCATTTTTCTTTATTTAGCATTGCGCTGTTTGTTTTATGCACTGGTATTCTTGGGAGGAAACCCGTTCCGTGTTATACGGCGTGGTCCCTTGATTTACCTAACTTTAAAAACAAAGATTAATAACTGTTTTAGTTCTCACACCAGTCACATGACTGACCTGGAGTTTATTGTTTTAACCTAAACTCGGGGTGCCCCTATTTTTACATGGGCAGCTAGTAGTTTTGGTTCTGCAGATTTATATTCACAGGATCCTGGTTTACAGCTGGAACGATATCCGGAAAGCTTTGTATCCGTATATCTCTTCTAGTTGTGTATTGTATTATTTTCCGCTGCGATGTATTTAAATGTAATTTAAATCTCTGATATTTCTGTGTAATATTCATTTATACTCTGTATATTCTTGTATTCTGATGTATTGTTGTAATAACAATGAAATGTTCTTCCGTCTGCGTTCTACTTTGTCGTGTTCTCGAAACAATTCGTTCTTTCCCTTCTTTTCGGAGGCCGGGGAAGTTCGGGTCATTTCAACCTTACACACCAACATTGCATTTCAGCTTCAAGTAATACTCATCTGGCAAAGCAATATAGTCCAATGCATATTTAATGAGTGCAAAGCATTATTGCCATTATAGTACATATATAGCCATACTTAATGAGCACAAATACATGAAGCGGAAGCATTACAGTCAGGACGAAGCATTCCAATCAGTATAGTACATATTTAAGCAAAATTAATCTTATTTTCCCCTCTGTATTGAAGAGTAAAAAACATGGAACAAAAAAAAAGAACAAAAAAAAGAAGAAGAAACAGAGAAAGCATCCAAGTTGTAGATTACTGCATGAAAGATTGTTGTTTTATGGCAGTGAGATGAAGGCATATATGGAGGAGTTCAAACATATTGGGAAGCAAATATATAAATTAAGGTTTACCTGAAATTAGAAGCTTTCATAGAGTATGGAAGGCTAAAAGGAAGAAATGTGTTGTTCCCAACGATTGAGAAAGAAAAAGAAGATCATGTAAATTTATAGGTGAAATACTATGCAATTACAGGAGATATCGCGTTATTCAAGGAGGAGAAATATTAGCCACTTACTTAAGTTGGAAGGAAATTGAAAGACGAAAATAAATTGTACGAAAATTTCGAAAATAAATTGGAAAGAGGAAAGATATAAAAGAGTGCAATTACCAGGAGATATCCCGTTATTCAAGAGGAAAAATACCATCCGCATATTTAAATGATGAAGTTTTTAGGAAAAAAAATGAAAATGTCAGCATTTATGCATAATTTTTTTTTTTTTTTGAATTCAACCAGACTCGATATTCTAGGAGAAATATTAACCGCTTACTTAAATTAAGTTTTCAAAGAATAAAACGAAAATATCATCCGTATACTCTGAATGTACGCAGATCCTATTTTTTTTTTAAATTCAATCAATACTTTTCTAAATTGTTAAAGGATATTTTCATCAGTTCAGGTGTACACCGAAAAAGTGTGACACCAAACCTATTCTAATTATTAGTAAAGATATAAGAAATTGCCATATATCCACATCAATAGAAATTTCTATATATGAAAAATAAATTGAATTAGTATATCTATATGAAAAATATAAATGACCTTGGTTCTAATTTTGAACATAAATATGTTTATACATATATAATAGTATCATGTATACATATAATAAAGGTTTAAAGCAAATAGTTTTAGAATGTAAAAAATTTAATTGCATAACAAAAACCTAAATGGATGTAGTAAATTACGCATGAAAATTGATAGCATTACAATCAATGAAAATGCATAAACTAAAATAAATAGTAACTAAATCAAAGAAACTGCCCTAAACTTAGCACATAAATATTGCTTAAAAAAAATTGTCATCGATATAGTGTCAAATTTGCTTTCCAACCATATAAGAAATTGTCATATATCCACGTCAATATTAATCTCTGTATATGGAAAATAAATTGAATTAGTATATCTTTATGACAAAAATAAATGATCTTAGTTCTAATTTTAAACACAAATATGTTTATACATATAATAGTATCGTGCATACATATAATATAACTATTTTGGAATGTAAAATTTTAATTGCATAATAAAAACCTGAATGGATGCAGTAAATTATGCATAGAAATTCGTAGCATTAGAACCATTGAAATGCACAAACTAAAATAAATAGCAACTAAAATGAGAAGGGATTAAAATTTGCAATGAAACCTATTTAGAGATCCTCCTTTTTAGTGATATTAAAGAGGTTGTTGAAAAGGTTTATTATATCCTAATTTAAGTGACATTTAATGCCTAATTTATTGGGGATATTAGGTTAAATAATAATTTTATATTTATATATTTAATAGCTCATACGTAAGGGCATTTTGGGAAGTTCACGGTCGGACCAAAACTTTGTGCTTCCAAGAGAATTATTAATAAAGATGTGAATTAACTCATCTCTTCCTATATGTTTTGTACATATTCCTTATAATTTCAAACATAGTCTTTTTATAGAAAAAGGAAAAAGAGGATAATTTTTAAAAATTAAACAAATCCTTAAACAACCCAAAACACAATTAGATTTATATTAAAAGGGGAAATTTATATGAATTCTAGAATGACATCCATTTTTACAGATCTGGAACATAACAGTAACCAATAGTCTTAATATCTTTTAGGGACCAATTTCCAAATTAATAGATATAGAATGGAATTGTAATCGCCTGCACCTTCGTTCGTGCTAGATATTTTTCCAAACTTAGACTTCATATAGGATTGGTCTTTTGTTCCTCAAAAGGCCATGGCACTATTAGGAGGTTAGGCTCTACTATTTAAGTTCCCACTTCATATCCAAATCCCGCGATGTGGGACTTCTAATTCCACTCTAAACTAAGCGTTGTTACAATCCTCTCCCCTTCAGAGTCCAATATTCTCGTTGTCTCCTCATCACCCAAGCGTTGCGCACGAGCTACAATTCCGGCTGGGATCAGCTCTGATACCACTATAACAACCGTCACCTCCGTTCGCATGAGATATGTCCCCAACTTAGCCCCGTAGGAGTCGGGTTTTGTTCCTCAAAAGGCCTCGGTGCTATTAGGAGGTCAGGTTCTACTATTTAAGTTCCCATTCATATCCAAATTCCGCAATCTGGCCACTTCAAACTAAGGGGTGTTACAGGATTTTAGGTGAGATTTAGATAATTTAATAAGCACCTATAATTTAAATAAGATTTAGGAATATAGATTCAAATTATACCAATGAAAAAGATCTGATATCATAAACAATATATAGATTTCTCACTCACTTGCAATGCTTTTACAATTCTCGGATTTAAACTATAGCTTTTAAGTTTTATTTCCAAATCCTTGCAGTTATATATATATATATATATATATATATATAAAGGGGATATATACATATCAAAATTTGTAGTTCCAGAAAAGAATTAGAGTAGGGAAAGAAATGAAAGAATGGACCTAAAAAATTACCTTACATGCAAAACCCATCCTTATTCATGGATCTAAATTCATTTACTCTTATTCTTGTTATTTGATTTTAGATCTATTTTATTGAAGAAAGTTTGTAAGAGATTGAAGGAATGAAAATGGAAGAGCTTCTTTACTACCTCCAAAAAATATAAGAAGAGATAGAGGATCTAGGCCTCTATTCTATAGACGCCAAAATAACCCAGAACCACTAGGTTTTATTTTATAAAGATCCATCCATTAGTATTAAATAAAAAAATCTTACAACCCTTAGACACCACACTGCCAAAACTACCAACCGGGCAATCAAGCGGTCCACCGCCCTGTAGACTTGGCAATGCTGAGGCCGGATGAGTTAATAGGGAGGGTTATGGTAATTATTTATATAATTATTATCCATTTGTATTCATATTTCATTCATAACTTCTTCATTCGGACTCCATCGTGTTGTTCCCAACATCAAAGTTGATCAGAATTCTGTCATGAACGCAATGGTGCAAATTTTATGGTCAATTTTCATTGTTTGCACAAGTTCTATTATTGGAAACTAGTAAAATAACTAGTTTAACTAACATTACATTTCGAGGCGTTACAGTCTTCCCTTCTTAAAAGAAATTTCATACTAGAATTTTATAATTGACTAAGTCATCCTAAAACAAACAACAATTTGCATACAAACGACTTTACAACCAAACATGCGAATGTGCATGGTGTATATAATGAGTCACAACCATAAAAAAATGTATACATAATTATTCTAAATCGGATCCTTCTATATGAGTGCACTTTATTTTCAAAATATTTCTTAAAATCTGATGCAAGCATCCCAAATATACGGGTAGTTCTATATGTATGCAATTTTTGAAAAATATTTTCCAACCAAAACTTTTACATGACCATAAATAAAAGTATGATGCAACCAATTTTGCACCCTATTCTTAACATCCAACACAACAACGCATCTAAAACCGCTTCCTCTAAATTTCTATTATGCCGAAAAAAGGATTATAGTGAAGAATTTAACATTTTAGTCACTTTGAAATTATCTAATTCTTGTCCTACAGTGGAATTGTTACCTTGTTTTCCCTGAAATACCCCATAATTTCACGTGCAAACTGTGTATATGGAGGCTTATAATTAAATTTTAATATGTAAATAAGTTCAGTAATAGCTCATACGCATCATCGTTAGAATATAGAAATAGTGTTTTCATGGCTAAAACAACTTTTCCCTTTTTACCGTTAACGTTTTGAACGTCTTGTCAGTCCTAGTGCACCGCTAAAATTGAAAATATAATTTCTAATTATCTTCCCTAAGTTTCACATGTGACCTCAAAATTTCCGATATTTGGAAAAATGATTTTTTTACTTTTTAAAATTTCATGTTTATTTTACAAAAATCAACTCAAAATGAATAAATGCACATTATTTTCAAAAAAACTTAGTTTACAATTATTATTTTTTACTTTTTAAAAATATTATGAGAATATTTTTAAAATAACATTTTGAAAATCTAGATGATTCTATAGCTCAACATAGACAAAAGTCGGTTATGCGAAAAAATGCGTAAATCAAAATCAACTAATCCTACCCAAAATAAATTTTAGCTTTTAAAGAAAATGAAAAAATAATTACTCATGATAAAAATAACTCTTAACCCATCCTTCGCTAAAATTTACTACCAAAGATCATTTTTTTCAGTTTTGCAGTTATTGTTAGTCAAACTCAAATTATGAGGTTTCAGTTATGCTTAATATCAAAAATAAGTGCGAATGACATGAACAGTATTTTCAAGAGATAGAACTCTCGTAGCATCACCATAAGATTTTGCAAGTATAGTTAATACTAACAACTGTGAATACGCTACTACAACAAAGAAAAGAAACAAATGTTTAAAGGAAAAAGATACAAAAAATCTTAAAAGATGACACCTATAGTCTGCGAGAAGGTCGAGCCGCATGGCCGGAACTCTCTTTGTTGCCACGTCCTCACCAGAATCGTAGTAAGGAGGAAATGCACCCTATCTTGTGACCCTATCGACGTTGCTCCCTACGTGCCTCTAAGAGTTCTACCTGAAGTTGACGAAGAGCGGCAAGCTTGGGTCTCTCGTAGCTCGTTGTGCCATAATGCTAAGCTGTTGCGGCTAAACCGAAGCTGGAGGTGTTGGAGCTGAAGCGAAATTTGAAGCTGCAGGCAACTGGATGCCCATCCTCCGAAGAGTGGTATGATCAATGGCTGTGAGGATCTTGCTAAACACGGTCTCCTCGATAAGATTCACCCAATAGCGTCGAAAGACACCAGTCAGAAGGTGGTTATGCAGGAAAGTGAGTCCTTGGGCTGCCAACAGGAGGCTCAGTAAGGCGAATCACCAATGTTCAGGCCTAGTTGATGACTATGCTGCCTAAAACAGCATAGATGGCCTTTTGCACTAGAAGATAAATTTGATTTAGTCTTGGAAATAGTGTTGTACTGAATGGAACACACAACAAGACAGGCAACTGGTCGCATGTGTTTGATGCTCCAAGCGCTGACATTGCAGATATGATGGAGGATCAGAGGTTTGGTCATCTCATTGGTCTCCAAATGCGCTCTGACCGCGGAAATATCTAAGAACTCTACTTGGTCATGGCGATAGCTTGATCATATTCCTCTTCATATTCTATTGAACCAGACTGATGCTCTCATCAAAATCAACTGCATATGTGTGTCTAAAGACTAATGCTACGTGGATAGCACTCGCGGTCAAATGTGTCATAGCGCAGGATTGATGCTAGGCCTGAAATTGTAAAAACTGCTCATGGAGCGAAATCGGTGAATTTCATCGGAAGCCTTTAGTGAGACTCGCAGTTGGTCACTTCCATATATATATATATATATATATATATGAAAATATCCCGCTCACTACGATCTAGCCATGCGGCCTCTAGTGGGGTAAAGCCGGGGTGGCACATAGCAACTTCAGCGGCTCGAGGTAGTGCCACGGAAAAAAGACAAACTGAGGCGCAAAGGGTGCTGATCTAAAGTGATAAAAGGGCCAGATCTACTATGCAAAAAATTTGGTGGTGATTGGAGGAGGGACGGAGGTTGGAGGTTTGAGTTTGGAGGTAGAGATAAGGAGGAGATTGGGTTTCGGTTGAAAGAAATGGGGATGAAAAAGTAAATAAGCGACTTTCGGGTTTGGATGTGACCATATATCACGTTTCAGGTTTGGATTGCACCAGAACCCAAAGGGTAGTCGACTTACCCATAGGCGGGTGGTTGACGCTAGGGGTCGACTGCTAGTCCTTTTTGGGTACGGTCTGTACCTGGACCTTCAAGGCTAGTTCAAAATAAGAAAATTAATATTAAATCATACTGCTTTCCTTTCTCAGTCGTACTCATCCCGACATCTCAAACTACTCTACGCTGATGTCCATCATTCATCTTATCGAGAAACTTCTCCAACACGCTTCTCATTCTCCTCCTAAAACAGTGACGACCAATGATCAAATCAATATCCAAAAATATCCAGCTGGTATTCCATATTAAATATTTATACATAATTATTCCTTTTTTAACTAATGGGCATAACAAGGATTGAGGAAGAAGATACCCCAAATTAGATAAAATTTTCCTTATATCATTCAAGAGAAAAATTCAGATTTTTTTTTTAAATTTAAATTTTGTTTACAAAACTAAGGGTATTGTACATCATCGTCATTATTGACCAGCTTTAGGGAAAAACAGTCACACGTTATGATTTTGGTTTTCAATGTGCTCAAGTCTCGAGAACGCCATCAGAAAACAAAAAGCGATTTGGTCAAAGTCGCAATGTATTCGGAAAAGGCTGGAAATAGCATTGACTCGTAAAATCATCATTAATAAACTTAGAAAAAAATCAGCATTGTAAAAATACGTGATCGACTTGGTTCGATCAAAAAAAATGCTTGAGCGTGCCGGTTTGATCACGTTGCAAAACTTATCATGGAATAACATACGGATTTCGATGAAATCTGGTTTCACGCAGTCAAAAACAGCTGATCGACGCAGCACGATCGTGAAAAATGGCCTGCATGACTCACGACATCAAAATCTAGCACTTGGCAAACTTCTGGTCTGGCACATTCAAAAACATGTGATCGATACGTGAAAAACATGGAAAACCACGTGTTTGTGCTTGGCATATCTCTTGTTGAAATTTGGCTGATCTTTGGGTTTGGCATGTTAAAATGCAGTGATTAACATGGGAAATCCAACCTTTTTTGTGTGTGCGCATCCGCCTGATCATCTCTGGAAAATTGGCTTAGCAAATGGGGATTTTGTATCCCTCAATTTCACATCATGATTAGGATGCAAAATCACCCTAAACGCACCGTGTTTGGCAAAGGAAAAGGCGTGCACGCATTGGGGATTCAAAACTTGGATTTGGCACAAGGCGGGATTCGAAATCCACTTATCGAAATCTAGCAACTCAAAGATACATGAGCACACCGGAAAGACACAAATTCACTCAATATCGTATCACGAATCCTAGAATGTGAGATTCGGATAGTGGCGAAGTTGAGTTTTTGGCATCTCTAAAACAAGGGAGCAACTCAGGCTGATCCGGTTTTCGCACATGCGTGCATCACAAAATTGGTGATCCAAATTTTTGACCCATGCAAGGGATACGCAAAAATGGCATGCACCAGATTATTTGCATGTAGGTTTTACCATGCAGATCACCCATTTTTGCTTGGTCCTCACTTGGTTTCGAGTAGTTTTTGGGATTCGAATTTTCTAGACTTCGGGATGTGAATTTTCAACTTTGGCTTGGTTTTTTGGCTTTATTTTCCAAATGTGAATTTCGCATCCCCTAAGGATATAAAATTCAAGTTGTTGGTCCCGAAAATCACCTATAAAGATCCCTAAGCTTAGCATTCATAGGGTTTGGTTCTCATTTGGTATTTTAGACTTTTTGGAGCTCTCAAGCATCATTAATGGTTGCCATTTTCTTTTCCATGACTATTAGACATAGCTTGGACCTCTACATGTTGCATACACGCTTTCCTTTAACTTTTGGACATTCAATTGGACTTTGGGCATGCTTTTGGATGTATTTTCACATTTTTGGACATTGGAGTTGTTTCTTGCATATTTACGCACATTTCGGGTCAATGAAGAAAACGAAAGTCGTTTTGGTCAAAGTTTAGAATTAACAAACTATTTGTGGTTCTATTATACAATTTTGTACGTAGAAATTGTTCGAACTTGTACAACATCTATAATCGATGGTTATATGATGAATCATTACTATAAAGTGGACGTAGACGTTAGTGCCGAACCATTATAAAAGTTGTGTGTTCCCTTTATATTTCTCATACTTTAGATATTCGGATTATAAGTTTACATCTAAACTTACACTTGGAGGTTGGCGTGCGCAAATAACCAATTTCCTACGTCAACATTTTAGCGCACCAGGTAGGAGGTGCACAACTATAGCTTCGGTCTCGGTTCTCGACTTCAGTTTTTAGCTTTAATTCTCGACCTTAGCTATTAACTTTGGTGTTCGGATTTTGGAATTTAACTTCAACTTTATTTCAGAAACATTTCTTATTTTCTTTTCGCCATGGTCACTGTTTCAAATCTCGCAAATATCACCCAAGATCTCCTCCGAGATCTCGTTTTGGGCTCCTTCCGAAACAAAACGGCAAATATCACTCTAAATCTCCTTTTGAATATATCACCCGAGAAATTGTAATATCGAACGATATATCGACCGAGACGAAATACTGGAATATCGTCCAAGATCTTAGTTTTTTTTGTTAAAATTTAAATTTTTGCCTAAACTAGAACAATAATTATATTTTAATGTTTTATATCTAATAATATTTCTGTTTTAAGCATATTACGATTTAGAGTATGAATGACCTATCGCAAAATAAATAATAATAAAGTTATTTTACAATTCAAGTTTAAGTTACTATGTTTTTAATAACATTCATAAAAATTATTTTGTAAAAATATCAATTTTTATCGTATCATGTACCCCGAGATTTTTTCGATATGGGCTTTTAGACCCGAGATAAAAATCCGAGACGAACTCCGATTTAGACTTATCTCGTCTGAGATCTCCCCGGATACAAGATCAAGTCTATAAAACCCCCGAGACGAAACACGACCGATATCCAAGATTTAAAACCTTGGCCATGGTTAAAAGAAAACAGTTAGCTCACTTGGAAGTAGCAGGCATGGAGGAAGAACAAGAACTCTTTTCGATGGACACCCGTCGAACTGTGTCACTCGGGATGACATCGAAAGAGTCGTCAAAGACTTACTAAAGATCTCACTTCTCACTTAGACCAACAGGAAGAGCATTTTTGTCAGTAGGAAGACACTATGGCCACTCTTCTCGCTCGACTCGAAGGATTAACAAGGCAGTCGGGCCATGGAAACATGACAAGAACAAACAGTGTTCCTCACGAATTAACTCGGGACTTGGGGGAATTCCCGAAGAACAAACCCATGTCGAGACTTATCCACAGATAGCTACCGGGTCGGCTAGGCCTGGGGGCAACAACCCCAATCTCATACAAGGCTCAGTGTAGGTTTGTGATTAATCAGGTTTCAGGATCAGGCACTGGTAATGAGTGGCGGTGCGTGCAACTTTGGATGCAGAAACTCTTATAGTTTCGAATGCTGGATTTGTGCTCGTCGAGGCACCTCAAATCAGGATCAAGCCAGATATTTTGCTTGGCGCTCGATAATTCCCTAATGTTGGACTCGACGCTAGGGGTGTAACACGTCTAATTTTTAATAAACAACAATTAAATAGAAAAGAGTAATAAACCAAATATTAATTAAAATAATATTCAGAACTGGTAAAGAGGACTTCACCGTTCGTCCGTTACGAAATTCTGGTTCGGATAGACTTTTAGTTTGCGTTAAACGGATGAAAAATGAACAAATTATGATCATTTGAAGTTTGAAATTTAAGCCAGAAATTAAATAAATAACCAAACGAAATAACGGTGTAATTTTGTGACCCAGCCCATAACCGAGTCGACCCCTGTATCCACCTAGGACCCATGTGTCGACCCACACAGGAGTTGGGTCGACCCATATCGGACCAAACACGATTTTGTGCTTATCACGATGTCGAGCCAACTGAACACTTCTGGAGATTAAAAGCCTAAAATCCGAAGGCTCAGATTATTCCTCTACACCTATAAATTGTCATGTACTCTTCACTTTGTCCCCACACTTCTTCTTTATTTTCTCAGTCTCCACTCTAACTACGTTAAAAATTGAAATAAAATTTGTGGATAAGTTGGAATACTGTCAAATTGTAGATCTAAAGGATTCTTCATCCAAAGCCTTTTCCGGAATGGCAATCTTTTCTTTGTGAGTTTTATGTTATTTTTAGATCAGTTATCTATATAAGAAAGATTTGACGGTAAAATGGTTTGAATCTACCAATCTTACATTTACAATGTTTATAAGTTTATCTTTTACTAGTTGTTACAATCTATTTAATGTCTATTGTTTATTCCTTTTCAGCTGTTTGCAAGAAATTCTTCTCCTCTACCCTCTATTCTGCTATGATTTTATTTATGGTCTTGCAATGCTTATTGATTTATTTTGTTCATTTCTGAGTCTAGGCATTATGAGTAACCTAGACCAATTTTCCCTTTTTATTTATTTCTTTGCTGAGCCTAGGCCAACGAAATCCTAGGCCATTATCCATTAATTTGCGTAAAAATTGGGTTAATGTTGAAAGTATGTCAAAAGGTGGATTTTGGGCATGTTAAAAATTAATGAATATTACATTCTAATAATGGACTGTAAATTGGGATAAACCTTAATTGAAGAGCATTCAAATTTATGAATTGGAATAAATTGCACTTAATTGGACATCAACTAACATGTAATTGGAAAACATGTAAACTGAGATGGATTGCACTTAATTGGACATTACGTAACAAGGGGAAGGGTTGTATAAAAAGATTACATTAATTAGAAATGTTAATTACAAACTAAGAATATAATATGTGGTTTTATTGGGCTTATTAACAAACTTAAATGTGTTAAGTTAAATTTATGATATTAATAAGCTATGATAAAGGGAGTTTGTTCTAGCAGCATGGGGCTGATTAGGGAAGATAAGGGGCACGTAGACTAGGTCTGTTCTGGTAGCACGGGTCTAATTAGGGAAGATAAAAGGCCTAAAAGTATAAGGAAAGCTTAGTAATAAATTAGGGGCCAAGCTAGGGATGACTTGTACCAACTGAATTTTTGGTTAGGAACCCGTATCAGTCAGTATCCCTTTGTTGTCATGGAGTCTTGCACTAGGTAGAGGCTAGGGAACTCTTTACTGAACTAGATAGTAAGTGGTTCAAATGAGGTAGGTATGGGCACGTTTCGGCGGAACGATGAGCATGCATCTTTCTGATTGGGGAAGATAAATAGTTGTAATTCCTATGATTAATGGTTGTTCCTTTTTACTTGATGGGTTCGGGATTGATAACCCTAAATTCCATAGCTGGCACAGGTTATTCACATTTGGGTAAAGAAGTCGATCAACGGATAGAAATTAGGTAAAGCCTAATTATGATAATTTGGTAGTTGGTGCAACAAATTTAGGATATTAATGAGAAGTCTATCTTATTTCAAGTTTATCTTTTTTGTTATTTCACTTATGCTTTTATGACCATTACTCTTAGAACTTTTCTTTTGTCTAATATTTCCTTATCTTATGCTCATGCTAGAAATTACTAGAACTCACAAGACATGTATCTGACCTAGTTTGTTTTCTTCTTTTCACTTCCTTCCTCCCCCGCCAGGTTCACAGGGTGAAGGGTCTCAACAGTTATTCTTGACTATTTGGCTTAGATCGGATTCAGACTCTTTACTTCTTCATGTATTAGTTCATATCTTGTCTTTTGATCATTGTATTGACTTATGAGAGGGATAGCTTTTATGGTTTTACTTATGTACTATGATATTTTTCGACGAGACAATATGCATGTTTTTATGATGGTGACTATCTGGTATTTTGAAATGTAATAAGTACTATGGTTTGATTGCTGATTTAATAAATATTTTAAAAAGTTTCTGTTGTGTTTTATATTTCTATCTTGTGAATTTTAGCCTCTGTGTTGTTAATTAATACCTAAATGCTTCACAACACTTAGCGCATCCTCGTATAGGCAACGTTAAGGGATGTGGGGAGTCACAAGGAGCATCGGCGTCAACTTACATAATTTGAATCAGTTTCTCGGTATGAGAAGTGAAAGTCAAGTCATCGATGTTTTTCAACGTTATGCCCGGGGTGGGGCACCTCATGCAAGCTTGGACTGCGTTACTCGTAGCCCCTTTTCTCAAGACATCATAAATTCCCAAAACCCATCGGACTTCAAATTGTCGGCGTTAGAAGCTTTCGATCGTAAGAAGGATCCTACGTTTCATCTCATGTGCTACATACGCCATATGGAAGTACATTTAGCTTTAGACAACATTATGGTGAAGTGCTTCCTACTCTGTCTAACAAACATTGTTGCTTTATGGTTCAGGTAGTTGGAACTCGAATCTATTAATAGTTGGAACTTCTTGGTTGGAAATTTTTTCGAGTAATTTAGAGTTCATATCGCCCAACCAAGAAACATCATAACTTTAACAACAATTTGGGAGAGAACAGGCAAGACTCTACGTAAATTTCCTGAAAGATTCAATGCCATGGTGACCTCTATCGATAGGCTGGACCCATCCATGGTCGTAATGGTCGCCATCTTCGACACTCTTGATAAAACAGACTTCAAGATTTCATCTCCACATAGGGGGATTTTAGACTCTATCAATACCAAAGATAACAAGAAATTTACATAAGACAACAGGTGCATTAACATCAGGTTGGTACAATATAGCTACACAAATAGGATGACACAACATCCTGTAACCATTTCTTGAGCACCAAACATAGGCCATGACACTCCAATATTGCATCAAATCGCAGCAGGACAACTCTACTATCACATCCAAGGCAATGATAAGAGCTAGAAAGCCTAGAAAACCCATGTCGATCATATTCAGGCCGTAGTGGAGGGAACGAATGGAAGGCAAAAAATAAAACCATCAATATGGAAAACCCAAGAGCAAAATGCTTCACCATGAATGCATGTGAAAGCGATCGTTCAAACCAGCACACCAAAATACTAACCTTACCTATACAGACCCAATAGAAATTTCTTGAACCATTGCCAATGTGAAACTCACTCTATGATGTTCCTTTCGCCCAAAGAAAAGGTCCAATAGCTCACATAAGTATGAACCAAAACCAAAATACACAACATTGCCAACAAGTAGAACTCTACAAGATGTTGTCCACTTATACATTGAATCTCAAGCTCCCCTCACTGGCCTATCATGACTACACTAGAGCCAATGATGCTCAACCACCACTAAAGCTCACCAGGCAAAGACTATGTATATATAACTTGATATTTAAGGAAAGCATACCAGGCTCGTAGCATGGGGAAACGCGAAATTCAATCGCGATGCAAAAAAGTTACTGCAACAATGGAATCTCTGCGTGGAGCGCTAAGCTCCCAGATCTTGGCAAGTCGAAACCTTTCTAGAAAAACCAGCAACTGTCGAAGACCACTCGGAAGACCAACAAGAAACACACTCCATCCCCAAACCTCCTGGCACGAGCCAGACAAACAAGGGACAATGATACCACTCGGCAATGTAGATATAACTTTCCAAGAGACAATGGTCTTAGAAAATGGCGACTACTTTAGGGTTTAGGTTTTCCACCTCATCGTTGTAATTTCTTGACCTCAGCAATGGGTAAGTTCAAATCTAGATGCCGATTCGGCCTGGGGTTGACTTAAGGAACTCGATGTTCTCCATTCCCTCCCATAGGTCTAAGAGTGATGGCTCGGTCTTGGAAGTTGCGACAGATCTAGATCTTCTTCGCATGTTTGGAATTGGTAGGGAGGGCATCGTGCCGCCCGCTCCTCCCTCGATTGGCAAAAGGGTCGTTGCTCCTCCTCCTTCTGTTGCAGGTAGTCTCAGGGGTCCAATGACCGTGGCTTCGTCTTCGAATTGGGTGAGTGGTTTGGAACGGTGCTCTGCGGTTGTCTCTCGCAAGTCTGCCATGTCAGTTCCCTTGGGTAAGCCTCTCAAGTTCAAACCTCCTCGTCCTTCTGTTGGTGATCCACGTGCCTTTGTGTCCGAGGTAATGCTGCAGAAATCAATTGCACAGTGGGTTAAAACCCTGGTACTGTACACGGTAGGTGCTAAACCTTTTTATCTCCGTCTAGCTGCGTATATTCGATGCATTTGGAAGTCGAGTGACAAGTTTGAAATATTTCATAGGAAGAACATCTTCTTCTTCGTTAGATTTGTGAATGCCGAAGAATGTGAACGTATCTTGTTCGGTGGTCATTTTTTCTTCGATTCAAGACTCATCATCATTCCGAAATGGAAGTCGGGCATCCGTTCTGATAAGAAAACTTTGTCCTCCTTGCCGATTTGGTCTAGGCTTGAGATTGATCCCGAGTTTTAGAAGTGTGACATTATTAGCGCTTTAGTAAGTGTGTTGGGAAAACTGATCTTAATGGATAACCACACTGCTAATTCGTCAAGGCTGGGTTATGCACGTGTTTTGGTGGAGATGCTTGCTTCCTCTCCTTTGTCGAATTCGATCTCGGTGGATATTTTTAATGGCTGGTCTCAATCTATTCCGGTTATTTACAAAGATAACCCTCCTCGGCGCCAGGCTTGCTTGGTTTTTGGCCACATATAATCATCGTCTTGCTCCTCTAAGTTGATCTAGGTCAAAAAAGCCATGGATGGCTCCTTCGTTTCTGATGGTACTGCTGTGCCCGGTGCTGGTGATTTGCCTGATGCGGTTTCATCTACAGTGCCCAGTGCTGTTCTTGAAGTTCTACATGCTCAGGCTTCAGATGCTTCTGCATATGTGGTTGCTGAACATGTGGACCCCGTTGGTGGTCCACTGGCTTGAACTGGTATGGTACCTTCCTATACGATTTCTGATGTTGTTCCAAACTTCACTTTTGCTGGAGCAACAATCTTTGCGGCTCATCCCAAGTTTTATTTGGTTCCTATGTTAGTCGTGTAATGGTGAATGTTGTTAGTCATGCACAGCCTCCTATGCATATGGCTGCGTCTATTCCACATGCATTTGATCAAGTTTTATCCTTGGACAGTGATGCATCTGCCATTTCTTCTCATGCGACTTGTGATGGTGTTGATGATTTTCTAGGCTCAAATGCCATTTCCAATTCTGATGCTACTATTCCTAATTCCTTAAATACGGTCCAGTTACTCGTAACTATGCTATGGAGCGACGTCGGAAGCGTAATATTGACACTTTATCTTTTTTTCACAATTTGGATTCCGAATCTGGAGCTTTCGATGTTCTAGTGGCTTCTGTCTTTGAGCGACAGCAGATGGAAGGATGTTCAGTATTTCGTTCATCGGCCGATCGTTTCCAGATACGATTGGTGTAGGTTGACGACCCTGGTTTCACTAGATATTGGCTGTAGGTCGTAATGTAGCTCTCAATCTTCGGTGACTATCATTTTCTTTTTCTATTTCTTTTTTTTTCTTTCTTGTTTCCTCTGTATTTCCTTGAGCCGGAAAGCTCCTTTTATGGCAATACAGTTTCCTTCTTTACTTAAAAAAACTTTCCAAGATCGTGCAGCACATTACTGATTGTCTTGCAACATAGATCCCCGAGATCTTCCAAAGCACAAAACAATAGAAAGCCAGAACTAGCCTGAATGCCACCACACGCTAGATCGGAAGCGTAGACAGGGTGAAAAACGGAATTGATTACTGCCATGGAGAGGACCAGAGAAAAAAGAGGAGAAAAGGAGATAGGGTTAAAATGAATTTGAAGAAAAATGAGGTTCAATGAAGTTTCCACGCTGGCGGAAGCAAGGGAGTAGGAGAGAGAATAGATTTGGAGTAGAAGAGAATGGGCGTAGGAGATGCGCTGAATAGTTGAAGGTGAAGAAGCGAAGAGAAAAAAGGCGGACCCTTGGTCGCCGTTAACAAAAACTTCACAGAACCGAACCATGTGTCATTTTTTGCATTTTTATTATTTATTCCATGGTTACTATAAATTTATGATTTGCATGTTGGTGTTGCAAATGGATGATTGTTGAAACATGTATATAGACTATCTGTTATTAGGGTCTTTGCATACGTTTGGATACATGACAGGAGCATATTCACATAACAGGTGGTCGGTTGAGTTAATATATTGTCTAATCTTATGCATTAGTCAAAGATATTTACCCTACACTATTGCACTATAACGTAAACCGCATTAGAAATCTTAAGGACAATTAATGCAATGGATGACGTGTAAATAGATGGATGTAGACTTTAGATGTGATTATTTAATACGTTTTCCTTTTCTTATGGATTTCGGGGAAAAAAAATCCTTGAATAGGGGGAGAACGTAACAACCTAAAATTTATGTAATAATAATTAATCAAAGAATTAATTAAATAATAAAACAAGCTTGTGAAATTAACTGAATCCGGTTATGGGAGTTGCATTATTGTGCCCGTGGTAATTTTCTAATAAATTTCCGTATACAACATGTTAAAATCCAAGAAAATATGAAAAAAGTTATAAAATGTTTCAAAAATAAAATTTTTATTTCACATCATAAAAAATAAGAAAAAAACATTGGTCCATATGGGATGACCCACCATAGGGCTTGTTTAACCTATAGGTCAACCACTACATAGGTCGGGTCGACTTGCAAAAATGCCTAGATGTAGAAATGTCCAGGTGCAAGCCGATGGTTATAAAGTTTTAGTTTTGTGAAATCAAAACGTCATTTTCTGAATCATATGGTTGGATCCAGGATTGTGATGTGGCTAGAGTAGACAGCATTCAAATCTTCTCCCTCTCGATTCCCTTTTGACAGAGGGATAACCTAAATCTAAATATTTTTTAGGAGTAGATTTTAAAAATAAAAATAGTAGATAGCTTAGTAGCGGGGATTTAGGAGGACTGCTAACTCTAGTAAAGGACCAAAGGTGAGTTGTGGTTATTATTTTGGATTTGAAAGTAGTTAAAATAGTAATATGCCAAATAGTTGTAGTTTATAGTTTTCTTTAGTTTTTTAGTTATTTTCTATAAAGTATATTTTCAGTCATTTTCTTTATTGTCATTCCTATTTTCCAGTTTTCTTCAGTTAACTACATTTCTTTTGTACCTATTAATATTTCTGTAAATGTTATTTTTAAAAAGTAAATTTATTCCTTTTACTAACCAGAAAAAATGTAAAAAGAGTGCAATTTTCACAAAATATGTACTAAACAGTGAAACGCTAAATATACAGAAAAGCACAGTAAAGCATGTAAATCTGAAATAAAAAGGCAATATACTAAAATTACAGAAAACACTATGAAACCTATAGATCTAAAATAAAAAGAAATTGGATTAAAAAAAGGCGAGCCCTAGAAGCTCGAAAATAAATTATGATATGTGTTTTAGTTTGAAAAAAAATAGAATAAATAAAACCTATCATGATATTAGAACTAGTCTTGGTGAAAGTGGAATATCATAGGAAAGACTCAGCTCTTAGGGACCGAGTAAATAAATATGACTCAGATCTCGAGGACTGAGCAAATAAATAAAACTCATATCATGTGGAGTGATTTTGGGGAAGACGCGAATAGAATATTGCTTGTTAGGACCTGACCTGTTAGAGGTGAGCAATATTCGGTTCAAACCGAATTAACCAACCAAACTGGTACATTTCCATCAGTTTGGCTCAGTTTTAAAACTACATTGGTTTGAATTCGGTTTGTAATTTTTTTGGCTGTCGACTCAATCGAATTAACTTAAATTTTAATTTATTATCTAATTTTATGGTATTATAGTACTTTAAATAATTAATTTAGTGATATAGTACAAAGTCATTTGATGCAAATAGATCAAATTTTATAATAAACATAATATTTACTATTATTGAAACATGAATTTATGTTTTACTTTAAGTGAATTCATCATTTTAATAATTATAATAATCCTTCAATTTCAGTTTAATCGATTACCGACTGAATTAACCGAAATTAATTCGGTTCGATTTGGAAAAAAATGGTTCTAATTCGATTTGAATTTTTTAATCTCAAAACTAACTGAACCGACCGAACGCTCACATCTAGTACCGATAGTAAACCATTCAAATCAGAATACCGAAGATTTCAAATATTTGGGATGGGGATTGGGTACACTATGCTGATTGGGGTAAATAAGTAGTCAAAATAGGGATGACAACTTAGTTTATAACAATGATGACCAAGCATGCGAGATTCGATTGGGTTAATAATTCGCTACTTCATCCATGTGTTATTCAATGTCTATCTAGTGGATCCAATGACGCTTGATGATAAGGTTTTGTGCATGTTCGCTCTTTGGGTGAGTTCTCAGTTAGTGCAAGAGGCATGCTACCCTACTAGTTCGATGGTAGCTACAAAAGACCGATCGATTTGGGTAGAAATATAAAGTAATCCTCAAAATACTCCTATGGAAAGAATTACTATTCGAACAATCAATAGGAACATTATAACCATCTCAAAAATTTCGTTAAGTTTTGCACGAGTACATTACCTTCGTAACACCAAAATTGTTATCAGGTCTATTATCTTTTAGTTGCTTAAACTTCTAGCAATCACTTGCATTCACCAGACTTTATGTTTGACCCACTCTCTTTTCTTTTTTTTTCTCCCCCATTAGGCTCACGAGGTAAAGATTGATGGTTCAGTCAGATTGGGAGATTCATTTTGGATATCTTACATTTCTTTTTGTTGGTGATTTTTCTTTTCTTTTATATATTTTTATCTATGTTGGTTCGATTTGGTTCTTGAGAGAGGAAATGATTTGTTTTGTACTTGTCATCTGATTATATATGTGTTGTAACACTGCATAATTTTAAAGAACATTAATGACAATAAACTAAAGAATACTTAATTAAATGTTGGGAATTAAGTAAAACGGGTTGTACCATTACGTTCATCTTGGAATTCTGGTCCAGAAAAACTTCGAGTTTGCGTAAAAACGGACATCGTATGAAGAAGATATAAATGTTAGCAGTTTTTATACATATAAGGAGGATATGTATGTTGAGTCAAGACTTCCATAGAGTTTTGATTTCTAACATAGAGATACGCCGTGATCAACAAAAAGAACAAAAAGAAGATTTTCATTGGTTTGAAGTGATAAAGAGCTACATATGGATTATACATTAGAGGTTGATTATTTGGTATGTTAGTAGAGTTATTTATGTTAAAATCTATCCTCAAATAATCTCACACCTCCAAAATTTGAATATATATTAGAATATATGAGTGCACATTAACTATGCAATCTGGGCTAAACCGGTCGAATGGTTGAAAACCAGCGATCGACCGTTTCTGCCCAAAATGCACAGATAACGTGCAGAAGGATACATAATGTGTGTGTGTATATATATATATATATATTCAAATTCCTGTCTACTGGTCCTTTTTGGCCTGTCGACCGTCTTATTCCAAAAAGCAACCTTTTGTATAGACACTTCCATTTCTTCAACGGTTGCTTCTCTTTCTCCTCTCCAATAAACATGACCTTTGATTGTAACTCTTCATGAATAGTCACAACTATTTATTCCTTATATAAACATCATGTGATCATCATTTCAAATCACTATTCTATCAATCTAATATCTATTCTCTTGATTTAATTCTTGAACTCTCAAGCGCTCAAATTACTCATATTCTAAATGGATTTCAAGAGTGCTTTTCTAAATGGATTTATCAAAGAGAATGTATTTGTCGAACAAACTCCTTTGTTCGTACATGAAAAATATCCTGACTATGTGTACAGACTTAAGAAAGCTCTGTATGGTTTAAAACAAGCACCTCGTGCTTGGTATGAATGACTACGTAGCTATCTTATTAACTCAGGATTTCAAATAGGCAAAGTTGATCAAACTTCATTTATCAAACGTTATCGAAAAGATATTCTAGTTATCCAGATATATGTAGATGACATCATCTTTGGTTCAACAAATGATAAACTCTGCAAAGAGTATGCAAATATTATGACCAAAGAATTTGAAATGTAACATATGGGAGAACTATCATATTTTCTTGGAATACAAATCAAACAACTTCCAAACGGTATTTTTATTAATCAAGAAAAATACTGTGAAAATCTTATCAAACGCTTCAGATTAGAAAATACATCTGGTAAACCTACTCCCATGAGTACAACTACACATCTTGAAAAAGATGAAAATGGTAAGAGCGTTGACCAGAAGACATATCGAAGCATGATTGGTTCTCTTCTTCATCTTACAGCCAGTCGTCCAGATATAATGACGAGTGTTTGTCTATGTGCTCAATTTCAAGAAAATCTAAAGGAATCACATCTACGAGCAGTGAAATGCATAACTAGTTATCTTAATAATACCAAAGATTTAGGTCTTTTCTACCCAAAAGAATGTCCATTCGAATTAGTGTCATATAGCGATGTTGATTTCAGAGGCTCTCGAACGGATAGAAAGAGTACAAGTGGTACATGCCATTTTATTGGAAATTCACTTGTCTCTTGGTTTAGTAAGAAACAGAATTGTGTTTCACTATCAACGTGTCAAGCTGAATATATATCATGTAACACCCTGAATTTTCTATGTATATTAAAATAAAGAATTAACGAATACTTAATTTTCAAAAGAAGAATTAAGGGAAATGGGTTGCGCCATTGTGTTCGTCTCGGAATTCTGCTTGAGATAGAGTCCGTATTTGCGTAAAATGGATAGAGTATGAAGAAGTTATGGAGGTTAGAAGATTTAAGTTTAAATCAGAATTAAATAAATAATTAATAATAAAAATTCAAATTTCAAACCAAAGGGAAGAAGGGGGCGGGAAAAATCCCGCCAGAGGGTGTCGACCCCCCTATAGGGGTGTCGACATGGGTGTCGACCCCCCTGCAGGGGTCGACCCGTGCCGACTGTTCTGGACAATGACGAATTTCTGAGTCATAGGGCTACGTGGCGACTTCTGATTGGCTTGATGACGCATTCTCTTGGACTGGATGGTTTGTATGGATCCTGATCTTAAAGCTCTTAATAATCCTAGACATCTATATATACACTCATAACCCAACCCTAATTCATAACAATTCCTTAAGACGACTCTATGCTGCTGAACTCTCAATTCTCTTAGTCCTTGCCTCTAAAACCTAGATCATATTAGAATTTCTTCATCAACAATCAACTTTGAAGATTAATCAACATCAAATTAGAGTCTCTGCAACAACAACGATTCAATTATATTTTCTTAATCCTAGCAAGGTAAGTTCACGTTATTTTCAGATTTGAATACCTGACTGTAATCTTGACATGTAATAAAATGAATCGAAGTCTATGCCTGATTTAAGATAATCTTTTCAGATTTATCCCTATCCTTCTATTGAATCCATGTCTTTACATGTCGTAGAGGTTATTTTTATTGATTAAATCAGGCCTATCTTTGTTGTACATTAGGTTTATAATACTTTTTGGTTCATGGTGTTATTCTTATGCCTGCGATAATGATTGTATCAGTTTATTCAAGAATCTATCTTTGATGGATCTAAATTTTCTTATATTAGGTCTGTTGTTACATGCCTATTTTTATGCCTATTCTTATCTTATGCTCCTTCTCTCTCTTCCCCTAATTCCTTTTTCTCTTATGAACCTGGGTTACCTTCGAACCTAAGCTAAAATCGCGAAATACGAACGATTGGAATACGGGGAATATTTGGGTATAACCTATTTTAGGTAAATATTGGGCATAATGTAATTGGTGAAATAATTGGGCATAGCATATTCGGTGAAATTGTTAGGCATAACTTGTAATTGATATTGGGGCATTATTATTATAACTGCAAGTTGGGTTAATTGGCATGTAAATCAAGTTTTGGGCATAAAATATAATTACGTTAATTGGCATGTTAAAACTGGAATTTTGGACATAAATTACAAGATACAATTTAATTAAAATCTAATGGATGCCTAAGACACGAGGTTAGATTTGAGTTGCGGTGTAAGACTGCCCGGTACATCCAGCAACCGCAACGATAATCTAATGTGGGAGGTTAAAGGTGAAAATTAGATGTGTAATAATGCCTGAACCCAAGGTTGGAATGAGTTTACGATATAAGACTTCCCGGAACCGCCCGACACATCCAGCAACCGCAAACAACAAATCCAATGTGAGAGGTTGGTGCATTAATAAATAGTTAATGCTATTCAATAAAACATGATGTGTGGTAGGGTTAAGTTAAAACAAGAGGGTAACACTTAACCAATATAACATGATGTGTGGTAGGGTTAAGTTAACACAAGAGGGAAATACTTAACCAATATAACATGATGTGTGGTAGGATTAAGTTAACACAAGAGGGCAACACTTAACCTATATAACATGATGTGTGGTAGGGTTAAGTAACACAAGAAGGAAACACTTAACCAATATAACATGACAAGTGGGTGGGTTAAGTTAACTCGACTGGATTGATGACACTTAACCAATACAACATGATGAATGGGTGGTTTAGGTTAATTTGAGAACACTTAACCGTTATAACATGTTGACAAGGAAACCCTAGTAACGGGGACCCATTTCAGCAATAACCCACATAGATTATCATGGTACCCTGAACTTGGCAGAGTGGGGCATGATTACTGGGCGGATTATAAGCGGTCAAAATAGCGGCGGGTGGTGCAGAGTGTTGGTTCCGACGGAGTATGGGCGTGCACATACTCCAGAGTGGAAAAAGCAGGCACTGGGCATCAATAGTATACACTGTGCATCTTGAATTTGTGTCGGGTTGCCACCGTAGGAATTGATACACCCCATGGTGGGACCAACACAAGTATCTACAATCAAGTAGAGGGCCGAGCGACACAAACAAAAACTAGATCGATACGAGTAGGAGTCGATCGGTTAAGGTAATAAGGATACATCTAACATCTTCATGGCAATTAGGCTGACTGAGGTAAGATCCTCATACTAGATGTACACCTGAAGGCTACCTAAATTGCGGGGTTGGGATCACCTTATTATATAACATAGGATACTAGTTAGGACACTAGTAGGGAATACGAATCATTCTATGAAATACACTAGTTAGGATGCTAGTTGGGTGGTGCAGAGAAAATAGGAAATCAGAGAAAGTACCGAAGAGCATTCAGTGAATCTTGCCTTGTCATATCGAATGGTGCGGCGTAATCTTGTAATAGTGTGATAACATAAGGTTGGCTGAGTTGGGTAATTCTTTGGGGGTCAATCTGATGTTGATTTCGGTCTTCAGGGTTGATACTTAGGGAGTTACTCTCTTAACCAAGGTGTCTTAGTAAACAGTGTGGTGTAGGAAATATATTAATAATTAGAAGCGCAATCATCATATCCTGTTCATCTTGTGTACCTTGTCATATCTAACTCTCATCATTTGTTGTCTTTCTATGCTTACTATCATGGTTATGTCTTGTATCCAGTTTATTCGTGTCATGATGCTTTTACCTATTTACATGCTGAAAGTCATTGGACTTACCAGGCTTTATGTCTGCCTCTGTTTTGTTTCTCTTTCTTTTCTTCTGTTTCCCCTCCCCCCCTCCTCCAGGTTCACAGGGAGGGAATATTACTACTTAGCTCACTTTTCTTTCCAATCTCGGAGATAGTCGACCTATTGCTTTGGACTCTCTTTTCCACTGCTATGGCTGGCTCATGATTTATTGGGGAATATCATTGTCATTTTATGCTTCTTTATTTTGTTAAACAAGACAGATGCTTTGTTGTAATGGGTATTGGTGTTGGAAAACAATCTTTGTACAAGCTGTTTTACCAAGTTGTTGTTTTATCAATGAAGTAAAGTTTTATTTATTTTCCATTGTTTAAATTTTGTCTATTTTGTAATTTATCTGTTCTATACACTTATGACGCTCCATTGAAGTTAATGCATTCCCTTTGTGACTGACCTTAACAGAGGTGGGGTGTTACCCGTGGTATCAGAGCTAAAGGTTACCAGAACAGATAAAAGATTTTTCAAAATCATATTTTAAAAAAGGGGTGTTTTCTAAAACATGTTTTAAAGAAGCGTTTTCAAGAGAAAAGTCTGGTTTTTAAAAGGCATATTCCCCCAAGCCATATGCATTATCTTTTGATTCTTTGTTTGAATCTCTTCTTCCTTTCTTTTCGCCATAGTTTCGTAGGCATATGGCACATGTCGAGGGCGAAGTAGTACCTAACCTCTATCTTTAGCCGCAGTAGTTTCACCTACGGCTAATCTTATTTCAAGCTTTGTAGGTTGTTGTGCGATGGAGGTGGTTTCGAGAAACTTGTCAACAAGCTACACAAGGATAGTGCGGATGAGAATAAGGGAGTTTGGGCTAAGAAGCACAAGCCCAAGGATAAGAAGCTTGTTGATATGGCTTAATCCACGTAGAACGAGAAAGGTGGAAAGAAAGAGGCCAAAGTGGAAGAATCACAAACAAGGGGTTGGAATATAAGAAGGTTGGAGGAAATAATAGACCCCGCGACAAGAGGAAGTGTCTTTTCTGTGGTATAGCGGGTCATTTAATTGTAGGAAGAAGAAGACAGGTGGTTGTTTTCAGTACGGCGAAGCAGGGCATCTTATCAAGGATTGCCCGAAGGACAAGGACATGGGCAAAGGACATAATCTTCTAGAGGGCAATTGCATGCTCTCACTGCTAGTATACCTAAGAGAGGTAGGAACGTTTTTGTTGAAAGTTTAGTTTTTCTTTTCAATCATCCTGTTAGAACTTTGTTTGATTCCGGCGCTTCACATTCTTTTCTATCTGCTTCCATAGTTGAGTCTCTGCACCTTAGTACTAGTAGGGTAGAGGATCCCATTGTTGTCTCAAATCCTATTGGGGGTTCGGCTCATTTATCTATGATTTGTTTGGATTTGGGAATATCTATACTAAGCGTTGAGTTTAGATGTAATGCTTACGTTTTTGGTTTCATGGGCTATAGGTTGATTCTAGGGATGGATTGGTTATCCAGTATTGGGGTCATTCTCGATTGTGAAAGGAGGGTAGTTAGACTTTTGACTCGCCTCGGTAATACCCTTGAAATCTCTTGTAACCCTAAGGGTTCTGTCATGCTTAGTTACCTAGAATCTCTTGATGCATCTATTGATAATTTGCAATCCGTTCAAGTAGTCCATGGGTATCCCGATGTCTTTGACGAAGTGAGGGTTTACCCCCAAAACGCGAAATAGATTTCCGCATATACTTGGTTGATAATGCCAAACCAGTTGCATCACCCATATGACACATGGCTCCTAGGGAGAGGAAGGAGCTCAGCAAGCAAGTTAAAGAGTTGCTTGAGAAGGGGTTTATTAAGCAAAGTATTTCTAAATGGGGTGCTCTAGTAGTGTTCGCTACTAAGGCGGATGGTTCACTTCGCTTATGCGTGGATTATAGAGAATTAAACAAGCTGACTAAGAAAAATAGGCACCCACTCCCAAGAATAGATGATTTGTTTGACCAGCTTGTAGGTGCGTCTGTTTTCTCCCAACTAGATATGGCTACAGGGTTTCATCAGCTAAGAATAGCTAAGGACAGCATAGACAAGACAGCTTTTAGGACCCCTGACGGTTTCTTTGAGTGGCTTGTCATGAATTGGCTTGACAAACGCACCCGCCTATTTCGTAGACTTGATGAGTAGGGTGTTCAGAGAGTTCCTTAATAAATTTGTAGTAGTCTTCATGGATGATATCTTGATTTTCTCAAGAACGAGGAAGAACATGCTTTGCATTTAAGAGAAGTCATGGATACACTTCGAGCACATCAATTTAAGGCAAAGTTCTCCAAAATATCATTTTCGGAGAGAAGAAGGTTTCTATGACATGTGGTGTCCAAAGAAGGGATAGCAGTAGATCCCACAAAAGTAGTTGCGCTGCAAAGACTGGAAAGTCCCAAGGAATGCAACAGAGGTAAGAAGCTTTCTTGGACTAGCGGGCTAATATAGGAAGTTCATTAAGGACTTTGCAAAGGTATTAGCCCCACTTACTAGATTAACGAAGATGAATCTAACCTTTGCTCGGGATATTGATTGTGATGTCGCTTTCCAACAATCGAGGAGGGCTCTTACAATGGCCCCAGTTTTGACTTTTACCTTACGGTAGTAAAAGGTTTACGGTATACACGGATGCATGCGGCACGGGACTAGGCGCCATTTTGATGTAAGAAGGAAGGGTAAGGTCGTAGCGGATGCCTTAAGAAGAAAAAGTTTGACTTCATGTCCTCTTTATGATAAAAGGAAAAGTTCAGAATACATATCAACCTTTGATTTTAAAACCTTCGGTTAGGTTAGTAGTTGGCATCGCTAGGAGTAAGACCTATGCTTTTGGATCAAATAGGGACTTCACAAAGAAAAGACTCTCAGATAGCTGACGCAATGGATACGTTAAGTAGAGAAGAGACCTCTAATCACCTTAATAAATACACTTGGTAATATGGTTAGCATCTGTTTATTTTCAAGAGATAGTTCTTCTACATGGAATACCCTATAGTGAATTTTGGAAGAAGCCATGAGTACGCAGTTATGTTTGAGCACCGGTTATCATCCTCTGACAGAAAAGGTGAATAGGATTTTGGAAGACATTTTGAGGAAATGTTAGCATGACACAACAGAAGTTGTAGTGCCGAGTATACTAGAAGGAGAAGAGGTGGAACGAGAGGCGACAGTGAAATGAGTTCCAACTCATATTTTGGAAATAGAAATTAAGAAGCTACGCAATCATGAGGTTAAGACACTCAGAGCACAATGAAGTGAAGCTCAAGAAGATGCGACTTAGAAGACTGAAGACTAGATACGCACATCATACCCTTTTTGAGGGTATATCCTTGATCTCTTTTTTTTCCTACAAAGTTTATTTGCATGCTAGTCTTTATCTTTTAAGTATATCCTCTCGGTCCTATCCTCGATCCTTAGGTAGAAGCCAATGGATGTAAACATGTGTTTGATATATGTTATGTTTGGTGGATGCAAGTAGATGTAAGTGTTTGCTAGTGGTTGCTCGTGGGTGCATATACACACACATTAGGCACTAGATCGGCTCCGTCACTTCCATATTGCATATGCATGAATGAATTTTTATATATATATGGATTGAAACTTGATGTGATATCAAATGGATGATGCATTTGAATGGATGGTTGTGCACTCATATAGAAGTTATAAAGTACCATAGGATTAAATGCATAAATATTGGATTCATAACACTAACATAATTCGCATTAAGGAGGTCAACTGAATCAGTGGACCGCCTGATCTTTTGCATTAGTATTGGGACATGTACACATACCCTTGCATATGTTCATATAGCATTAGAAATCTTTTAAGGACATTGGATGCTTATGGATGATGGATGAGTAGATGGATGATGGATGGTAGGACACATTCTTCTTAACTTGGAGATTTCAGGGACGAAATCCTTTAAGGAGGGGAGAGTGTAACACCCTGAATTTTCTGTGTATATTAAAATAAAAAATTAAAGAATACTTAATTTTCAAAAGAAGAATTAAGGGAAACGGGGTGCACCATTGCGTTCGTCTCGGAATTCTTCTTGAGATAGAGTCCGAGTTTGCATATAACGGATATAGTATGAAGAAGTTATGGAGGTTAGAAGATTTAAGTTTAAATCAGAATTAAATAAATAATTAATAATCAAAATTCGAATTTCAAACCAGAGGGAAGAAGGGGCGGGAAAAATCCTGCCAGAGGGTGTTGACCCCCCCAAGGCGTGTCGACCCCCCTGTAGGGGTCGACCCCTGCTGACTGTTCTGGACAGTGACGAAATTCTGAGTCGTAGGGCTACGTGGCGACTTCTGATTGGCCTGATGACGCATTCTCTTGGACTGGATGGTTTGGATGGATCCTATATTGATCTAAAGGCTCTTAATAATCCTAAACATCTATATATACACTCATAACCCATCCCTAATTCATAACAATTCCTTATGATGCCTCTATGTTGCTGAACTCTCAATTCTCTTAACCACCGCCTCTAAAACCTAGATCATATTAGAAGTTATTCATCAACAATCAACTTTGAAGATTAATCAACATCAAATTAGAGTTTCTGCAACAACAACGATTCAATTATCTTTTCTTAATCCTAGCAAGGTAAGTTCATGTTATTTTCAGATTTGAATACATGACTGTAATCTTGACATGTAATAAAATGAATCGAAGTCTATGCCTGATTGTAAGATAATCTTTTCAGATTTATCCCTATCCTTCTATTGAGTCCATGTCTTTACATGTCGTAGAAGTTATTTTTATTGATTAAATCATGCCTATCTTTGTTGTACATTAGGTTTATAATCCTTTTTGGTTCATGGTGTTATTCTTATGCCTGCGATAATGATTGTATCAGTTTATTCAAGAATTTATCTTTGATGGATCTAAATTTTCTTATATAAGGTCTGTTGTGACATGCCTATTTTTATGCCTATTCTTATCTTATGCTCCTTCTCTCTCTTCCCCTATTTCCTTTTTCTCTTATGAACCTGGGTTACTGTAACAACCCGAATTTTTATAACATGTTAATACAAGAATCAAGGCAGAATTAAATTTTAAAATAAGAATCAAGAGACACGGGTTGCGCCGTTGCGTTCGTCTCGGAATTCTGGTTGGAAAAGAGTCCGAAATTTCGTAAATCGGAGTCCGTATGACCGAGATATGGCCTCTAGAAGTTTCACGAAAAATCAGAAAACGAAAACAGATTTTCAAATTTCGAATTTAGCCCTAAACAGACTGGGGAGTCGACTGTGGAGTCGACCCCCCAGGACCAGGTCGACTGGGGAGTCGACCTGGGTGTCGACCTGGGGGTTGACCTCCTTGGTCGGGCCAGGTTGGCCTGGTGCACCTGCTTGCTCCTTTGGGTCTGTTCTGTTGGCTTATGACGAGATTGGATGGTTCAGATCTAAACTAGGGTTAATCTAAGGGCCTAAACTAGTCCTAAATCCTATATAAACGCCCTGATGCCTAAACCCTAATTCACTACAACATGTCTAGCCACCGTTATACTGCTAAAATCCCTCTTGATCATGGCCGCCGTCTCTAATCTTCTTCTTAAGCTCTCATACGCAAAATAATGCAAAGATGAAGACTTCTACAACGATTCAAGGAGATGAATCAACAACTCTACAACGTTTCTACATCGATTTCAGTTCTTAATTCGCTAGCCATGCTATGTAAGTTCTAGTTACTTTTTAGATTAAAATACTTAATTTTAATATGGCTATGGAATAAAGTGTAATTGGATATAAGCATGTTTATCAATTCAGATCTATTCATGTTTACCTTTGAACCTTGAGTTTTGAGACTTGTTCATCTCCATTCTTATGTCTAGTTCATGCTCTATTCAGTCGTTGTAATCAGTTTCTTGGATTCATGTTGATATTATTATCAAGATCTAATCTTTATGCCTATCATGACGATCTATGTTGTTTTCTCCCTGATCTTGTTTCATTGCAACTTCTACCTTTCCCCTATTTATTTTCTTTTGATGAACCTAGATCAATTTCGGATCTAGGCCTAAACCACGATTTTGCGTACGATTGAATACGGGGAAAAGTATGGGAATATTACCTATTTGGATATATGTGATTGGTGGAATTGATGGCATAACATGAAAATTGGATATAGGGGTATTATTGCCATTAATATGAAATTTGATAATTGGGTATTGCCATTAAAATGGTAATTGCAAGAATTGGGATTGGCTTATGTAATTTGGCTAGAACTTAATAGGGGTAAATTGGCATAAATTTGGCATACATATAAAATGGCATGAACTGAACATATGTAAATTTGGTATGAATTAGGCATATGTAAAACGGACATGTAATCTAGAACTTGGGCATATGTTAATTATGTGAGATTTGTAGTTGAAACACATATGATAATTTATGTCTTGAAAAAGGGCTAATATGAACACGCCTAAGTGGGTTTTGGGTAGTTGGAATGTAATAGCCTTAAAGGAGGGATAAATATAAATTGAGATAAGTTGCCTCTAATGGCATAAGATAAATTGTGGTAAAATTTGTACGATTTTGCATACCATTAATTGATGAACATAATTGAGTCAATTATGGACATCGTTAAACTAGGAATTAATTAATAATTCGAATAGGGAAATTATTAAGACTGGGGTAAATGATTATAAGTGATAATCAATGCTTAGGACACGAGGTTGGACTCATTTGTGACGTAAAACTGCCCGGACCCGCCCGGCGAATCCAGTAGTCACAAATGGTAGCCCAATGTGAGAGGTCCTAGGCCCAAATTAAAAGCGTAACAGTTGTAAAGACACGAGGTTAGACTCTTTTATGGTGTAAGACTGCCCGGACTCGCCCGGCAAATCCAACTGCCATAAATGTCAGTCTAATGTGAGAGGTCTTTATATGGTTACGGCCTTAATGAATTAAGAAATACTTAACCAGATAAACATGTGGTGGGACATGGGGGTTAAGTGGGTGACATGTGGGTGACATGTGGAAATACGAATATTAATACTTAACCAACATAACATGGTAATTAGACCAGTGGATAGGGTTAAGTAAACTAAGAACACTTAACCAATATGGTATGAATGGGTGGGTTAAGTAATATGATTAGGCTAATGACACTTAACCAATATGGTATGAATGGGTGGGTTAAGTAATATGATTAGGCTAATGACACTTAACCAATATGGTATGAATGGGTAGGTTAAGTAATATGACCAGGCTAATGACACTTAACTGTTATGACATGAATGGTTGAGTTAAGTAAATCTTAATTAATGCCTAAGTGGGAATGATAACTTACGAAATAAAGTAAGTTAGGCGGAACAATAGATAAGATGAGATAACTTATGTAATAAGGAAAGATGTGCTTCATTGTAGATTAAGCAATATGTAAAGACAAGAATGAATTTACAATTGAAGGCAACATAAGTTATATTATAAAAAGGAACCAAACATTGGTTAGGTTGGATAATCCTCTGAGTATCAATCTGATGTTGATTCCGGTCTTCGGGGTTGGTATTTAGGGAATTATTCTCTCTCTCCAGTGTGTTTGTAAGTTAAGGGGTACTTGGTTATAAAGATTGAATAAGAACATGTTATTGTACCATAACAGGGGTTAATGTATGAATCATAGGAATAACATGTTGCGGGCTTATTAATGGACTTAGTATAGTTCAAGTTAAGAATTGAATTAATAAGCAAAGTTGAAGGTTGGTATGAATGGAAATAACCAAGTTAAATGATAAGAGTGATGGGGGTTGGTGGGTACTCCTAGTGGAGATAGGGGCAGGCGGCACCTATGTAGTCAGCTAGGGGTACATAAGACTAGTATTATGATTTCTAAGTAGTGGGTGGGTACACCTAGTGGAGATAGGGGAAGGCGGCACCTATGTAGTCAGCTAGGGGTACATAAGACTAGTATTATGATTTCTAAGTAGTGGGTGGGATCACCTTATTATATAACACGGGCTACTAGTTGGGACACTAGTAGGGGGTAAGGATCCTTGTTACAGAGGACACTAGTTGGAGTATTAGTAAGAATACGAAACATTCCATGTAAGACACTTGTAAAGAAGCTAGTTAGGTGGTGCAGAGCAAGTAGATCTCATAGAAATATTTTAATGGCGAACCAGAGGAAGCTTGTTATGTTTAATAGGAATCTTACGAAATTATACTTAGTTTATCTTGAATGGGAACCTTGCGATGTTACTTGACAAAAATCACATCATGTTAACCTTAGTTATCTTGCCTGTTGCTTATCTTGTCATCATGCTTATGTTTACTTTCAGTTTACTCATGCCATATTATCTTTACCTATTTTTGTGCTGGAAGTCACTAGGACTTACTCAGTCTTTATGACTGACCCATTTTGTTTCGCCTCTTTTTCTTCCGTTTCCCCCCCCCTCCCCAGGTTCACAGGGTGGGAATACAGCTGAGTTCGGATCTTACCAAGCTCCAAGGCTCTTTCATGTATGGCTTGGATTTCTCTTGGCTATGGCTTGCTTTGCTTTATTGGGGAATACTATAGTTTGTTTTTATGCTTCTTTGTTTTTGAGAAAGACAGATATTTTAACTATGTAATTGGGTATTGGAAGTTGATGGGCTTTTCTTGTAAACACTTATATTTAATAAATGATTTGAAGTACTTCCACTTTACTTTCCGCTGTTTTATATATGTCTGTCTTGTAATATTTCTGTTCCAGTACCCATAATGCTCCATTGAAGTTAAGGCATTCCCTTTGTGAGTGACCTTAACGGATGTGGGGTGTTACAGTTACCTTCGAACCTATGCGGAAATCGCGAAATACAAACGATTGGAATACGGGGAATATTTGGGTATAACCTATTTTGGGTAAATATTGGGCATAATGTATTTGGTGAAATAATTGGGCATAACATATTCGGTGAAATTGTTGGGCATAACTTGTAATTGATATTGGGGCATTATTATTATAACTGCAAGTTGGGTTAATTGGCATGTAAATCAAGTTTTGGGCATAAAATATAATTACGTTAATTGGCATGTTAAAACTGGAAGTTTGGACATAAATTGCAAGTATACAATTTAATTAAAATCTAATGGATTCCTAAGACACGAGGTTAGATTTGAGTTGCGGTGTAAGACTGCCCGGAACCGCCCGGCACATCCAGCAACCACAACGATAATCTAATGTGGGAGGTCAAAGGTGAAAATTAGATGTGTAATAATGGCTGAACCCGAGGATGGAATGAGTTTGCGATATAAGACTGCCTTGAACCGCCCGGCACATCAAGCAACCGCAAACAACAAATCCAATGTGCGAGGTTGGTGCATTAATAAATAGTTAATGCTAATCAATATAACATGATGTGTGGTAGGGTTAAGTTAAAACAAGAGGGCAACACTTAACCAATATAAGATGATGTGTGGTAGGGTTAAGTTAACACAAGAGGGAAACACTTAACCAATAAAGTTAACACAAGAGGGCAACACTTAACCAATATAACATGATGTGTAGTAGGGTTAAGTAACACAAGAAGGCAACACTTAACCAATGTAACATGACAAGTGGGTGGGTTAAGTTAACTCAACTGGATTGATGACACTTAACCAATACAAATGAATGGGTGGTTTAGGCTAATTTGAGAACACTTAACCATTATAACATGTTGATTAGGAAACCCTTGTAACGGGGACCCATTTCAGCAGTAACCCACATAGATCTATCACGGTACCCTGAACTAGGCAGGGTGGGGCACGATTACTGGGATGATTATAAGTGGTCAAAATAGCGGTAGGTGGTGCAGCAGTGTAGCTTCTTGCGGAGTATGGGCGTGCACGTACTCCGGAGTGGAAAAAACAGGCACTGGGCATCAGTAGTATACACTGTGCATCTTGAGTTTGTGTCGGGTTGCCACCATAGGAATTGATACACCCCATGGTGGGACCAGCACATGTATCTACAATCAAGTAAAGGGCCGAGCGACACAAACAAGAACTAGATCGATACGAGTAGGAGCCGATCGGTTAAGGTAGAAAGGATACATCTAACATTTTCATGGCAATTAGGCTGATTGAGGTAAGATCCTCATACTAGATGTACACCATAAGGCTACCTCAATTGCGGGGTTGGGATCACCTTATTATATAACACAGGATACTAGTTGGGACACTAGCAGGGAATATGAATCATTCTATGAAAGACACTAGTTAGGATGCTAGTTGGGTGGTGCAGAGAAAATAGGAAATCAGAGAAAGAACCGAAGCGCATTCAGTGTATCTTGCCTTGTCATATCGAATGGTGCGGCGTAATCTTGTAATAGTGCAATAACGTAAGGTTGACTGAGTTGGGTAATTCTTTAGGGGTCAATCTGATGTTGATTTTGGTCTTCGGGGTTGATACTTAGGGAGTTACTCTCTTAACCAAGGTGTCTTAGTAAACAGTGCAATGTAGGAAATATATTAATAATTAGAAGCGCAATCATCATATCATGTTCGTCTTGTGTACCTTGTCATATCTAACTCTCATCATTTGTTGTCTTGCTATGCTTACTATCATGGTTATGTCTTGTATCCAGTTTATTCATGTCATGATGCTTTTACCTATTTACATGCTGAAAGTCACTGGACTTACCAGGCTTTATGTCTGACTCTATTTTGTTTCGCTTTCTTTTCTTCCGTTTCCCCTCCACCCCCTCTCCAGGTTCACAGGGAGGGAATATTACCACTTAGCTCAGTTTTCTTTCCAAGCTCGGAGATAGTCGACGTATTGCTTTGGACTCTCTTTTCCACTGCTATGGCTGGCTCATGCTTTATTGGGGAATATCATTGTCATTTTATGCTTCTTTATTTTGTTAAGTAAGACAGATGCTTTGTTGTAATGGGTATTGGTGTTTTGGTGTTGGAAAACAATCTTTGTACAAGCTGTTTTACCAAGCTGCTGTTTTATCAATGAAGTAAAGTTTTATTTATTTTCCGCTGTTTAAATTTTTGTCTATTTTGTAATTTATCTATTCTATACACTTATGATGCTCCACTAAAGTTAATGCATTCCCTTTGTGAGTGACCTTAACGGAGGCGGGGTGTTACATATCAGCAGCTCTCGCTTGTACTCAAGTAATATACATGCAACAAACACTTCAAAATTTTGATATTCATTTGTCAAATTCTATTATATACTGTGATAACACTAGTGCTGTAAATCTTTCTAAAAATCCAGTGAATCACTCTCGAACCAAACAAATTGATATCCGTCATCATTTCCTTAGAGATAATATCGAAAAGGAAATACATGTCTCGAATATGTCCAAACTGATAATCAACTAGCGGTCATCTTCACTAAGCCTCTACTTGAGTCTAGTTTCGTAAAATTACGTATAGAGCTTGGTCTTATCTCTAGAAAGGAACTTGACACGTAATCACTATTGTTATATTTTGTTAGTTCTTTTCACATTTGGTTTATGTTTACTCAAAACCTTGGCTATTTTTAGCTATTGCTATATTGGAGAATTAAATATGAACTTCTAATTTTTCTACGGCCATGTTTATATGCTAATCCTTGTCCACAGGTTTATATATAGGAACTTCTATATAAGCTTGACAAAATTTCTCATTTTTTTCATCTCTTCCTATCTAAGCCTAAACTTTATATAGTTAATTATGGCACATATATGTGATGAGTGTGCTCAAAAATCCCCTATTTCTATCATAAGTTCTTAGCCGGAGGAGTTTTACTCTCCCGAAACTCCAAAAAAAAAATCAAAATGTCATCACAAATGCAATCATACTCCTGGCAATACGCCGACTTCGAAAAGGGCAAAGAAAGCGTTTTTTTTCACCCCGCACTAAAGAGAAGATCGATGAGATTCATCATTACCAAAAACATCAACTTGATCTTCAAAGAAAGCTACATTATGAGCAACAAAGGACCTCAGAACGACTATCTCTTTTAGAAAGAATGGCAACGTTATTTTGTGGTTCAAACAAACATGGTGTATACGGGCCAATGCCACACGTACCTTCATCCTCTAGAAGCCCAAGTTCATGGGATAGAAACTATAATCGGAATGAAGGAGTAAAAGAAAAGTGGTCACCATGGAAACCACGCATTAACGATGTCAAAGAAGAGTCTACCGATCACAATTCCTCTACCTCTCATTAGATTTTTTTATTAATATTGTGTTTGCATTCTTGTATTTCTTTCATGTACTAATATATATATATATAGCATATTTCAATATATTCAATATTATATGGACCATTAAAACTCAGAATTAAAAGCAAGATACAGGAAAAAACAGCTCACAGGTAAACCAGTCGACCGGCCAAAATCCACAATTCGACCGTTTTATAATCTGGCTGAAAACGGTCAACCGGTGAATTCAAAGCGGTCGACCGGTTATGGGAAGTTTTGTTTTTAAGGTCCATACACGGTCAATTTTTTACTCCATCTCTTCATTTACTACCTCCAAACGTTTTCTACTCCAAAACCTTCATAACCCTAGAATTCAATTCTTCTTCCAATCTCACCTAAATGGCTCCTCCACAAAAGAAATTAAAGCAAGCTCCATCCTCCGAAACACAACCAATCGATCTCTCTGTCAAGAAGTGGCTTGTAGATCCAATTGGAGTCAAAAGGTGGAATGAGATGAAAGATTTTAAAATCCATCCGGGTTTGTACATTAAGTTCACTGATTTCTCTAATTATCATGTTCTTAGCTTAGAAAAGATGCGGATATTGAAAACCTAATTGACTTTGATCAAAATAATGTGGCAATTAACCATGTTATGATCAAGTTATTCTATGCTAACCTAAACTTAGAGAAATACAGGCCCAAAAATCCCTCTCAATGCCTTCGGTCCGTAGTATGTGGCAAACAAGTCTTTACCTCATGTGAAAGAATGGCAAATGTCCTTGGTTCTTCCTTTTTAGGTCAAAAATTCTCTAGTAACTTCTGCAATATCCATGTACATGATCATGTTAGTCATCAGTTCATTGAAGATGATAAGGATAGTACAAATCTATTGGATTACGACCTACTGCAAGAGTTATTCATCACACCCTTATGCACTCCCTTTTTCCGAGAATATGCCATCTATAAAGTAAATTTCAAAGCATTATATGCAATCTACGGGGATATTCGTATCAACTGGATTGGTATGATTTTTGATGAAATATTGCAAGTTAATGAGAGTTCTAGGCCGCATTTATTTTATAATGAATATATCATGCGTCTACTAGTTGATTGTGGCATCAAACCTCCTGATTCGACTGATTAAAGCCCAAATGTATTAACAAAGCATCGATTTCACGGATGAAGCTTCCCGCTCCATACTTCTATATTATGCCCTTTGAACAATGGAAAGATAAAGTACATCAAGGAGCTTCTTCACAATTGTCCCGCCCAAAACCTGAGGAAGTTAAACTTCTACGATCTTCTTCCTCTATAAAGGAATCGCTTGAAACTATTGCTCGCAATGAATTCCTCCTTGAAGCATGACTTAAGCGTATGGACACAAAGATGGATAAACGCTTTAACAAACTTAATTCTATCTTCGGATCTTTGTGGGAAGCAATATCATGTGGTGCATCATCCTCAACTATGCAAGCTCAAGACCCCGGTACACGTCCAGCTCCTCCTTCTTTTAATTGGACATCTTCAGAAGAAGGTGCAAGCTCGGGAACTAGTCGTGGGCGAGGACGCGGAAAAAGTCAGCTTATTGAAGAAGAAGAAGAAGAAGAAGAAGAGGAAGATGAGACGTAGTCAGAATGAAATTTCTTAGTTTTTCTCTTTAACTCTTTCTACGTACTTACGACTTTATTTTTCTTTAAGACATGATCCGGCTTTTGTATCTAAATAGTTTCGTAGTTTATTTCGTACTAGACTTATGTTTATGATTGTATTTTGTGACTCTTAATAACTCTTGATCTATGGTAGTGGTTTATGTTGCTTATAATCTTGCTCATATCATTTATGTTCTCAATTATTCATCAACTCCTTTTTGTCGATGACAAAGGGGGAGAAAATTGTTCTAACAGTGCATATGCAGGAAAATATAGATTTACGGTATATGCAGGAAAATATAGATTTACAGGCACAATCTCAGGGGGAGATCATATATGGGGGGAGATTCAGAAGTATATTGTCATCAATCAAAAAGGGGGAGAATGTTGAGTCAAGACTTTCATAGAGTTTTGATTTCTAACATAGAGATACGTCGTGATCGACAAAAAGAACAAAAAGAAGATTTTCATTGGTTTGAAGTGACAAAGAGCTACATATGGTATTATACATTAGAGGTTGGTTATTTGGTATGTTAGTAGAGTTATTTATGTTAAAATATATCCTCAAATAATCTCACACCTCCAAAATTTGAATACATATATTAAATTATATTAGTGCACATTAACTGTGCAATCTGGGCTAAACCGGTCGACCAGTTGAAAACCAGGCGGTCGACCATTTCTGCCCAGAATGCACAGATAACGTGCACAAGGATACATAATGTATATATATATATTCAAATTCCTGTCTACTGGTCCTTTTTGACCTGTCGACCATCTTATTCCAGAAAGCAACCTTTCGTATAGACACTTCCATTCATTCAACGGGTGCTTCTCTTTCTCCTCTCCAATAAACATGACCGTTGATTATAACTCTTCATGAATGGTTACAACTGTTTATTCCTTATATAAACATCATGTGATCATCATTTCAAATCACCAATTCTATCAATCTAATATCTATTCTCTTGATTTCATTCTTGAACTCTCAAGCACTTAAATTACTCATATTCTATCATATATCGTTTGAATCCTAGAATCTATTTAACATTCTTTTGATTCAATACGATATCCACTTCCAAATCTTCATATATACAAATATATTATTTGAGGATAAAATTATAGGAAGTTTGTACTATAAGTGACAAAATCGTGTTATTAAGAACACATATCGTCAACAACAAAGTGTATTCATCTTACCTGAAGTACTCGGTGTTGTAAGAGGCACGTGTTGAAGTCCTTAGTATTGTAAGAAGCGTGAAATCCCGTTCGTCTAATCGGGTGTTGTATACCTGTTCCTCTGGGTGAAATGAGGTGGTTATTAGTGAAAATCCAGATAGAAGTTTGGGACTGGACGTAGGACGGTGCTCCGAACCGGTATAAAAATCCCTGAAATGATTTTTCTAGTTTACTGCATCTACTCTTATATATATGTGATTAGCTATTATTTCATACTTGTGTGTTATACACCATATTACACGATCCGTGTGTATTATATTAGCACGTACACGCATTATCAATGTATAAATAAATCAAACCAGAAATTCAAAATAAATCGAATTAGAGGAGCGAGAAACCGACGCGGGAATAAGACCCGTTAGGGGTCGACCCACACCCCAATGGGGTTGACCTATGGGTCGACCCACACAAGGGTGTCTCGACCCACCCCAGATCTGGGCATATTCATTTTCTAAACCTGGACTTGTTTGTTTGCATGATTCGTTGGAGATAGTCTATATAAAGGCCAGCAGTTTTATTGTTTTCCTACACCTAAAACAATGGAGACAAGGAGATTCTGCCTCAACTTGGATTGAATTAGACTATCTTCTACAACATCAGCCTATATATACGTCAGAGACATTTCTTTTACTCCGATCCAATATCTGTGAGTTCACGTTACTTTTAGATATAAAAAATTAACAGTAACCTTGATAAGTTAATAAACCAGATCTGAGCCTATGCCTGTTAAGAAACTAATTTATATCTAAACAGATCTGCCATAATTACATGTAATTTTCCATACACCTATTCTGCTGTTCAGTTGTTATTATATGTCTATTTCTGTTATTATATGCTTATTTCTGTTCTTCTCCCTCTCTTATTCCCTTTTTATTTTATAAGCCTAGGCTTGCTTCGAGCCTAGGCCAATCTCGTAACAGACATGCGTATGAACAAAATTGGGAAAATTGGGGAATATCTGGGAATGAAATTAATAGTGGTAAATTTGGGGAATACCTTATATTGTGGAATATGACTGAAATCTGGGGCTTATGAATATGTAAATCTGTAGGCTTAATTCAAAGATAAAGTGGATCACGTTAATGAACTGTATATCACCTGGATAACCTGTTAAATCTGTGGGGGGTTAAGTAAACCTATTTAATCTATTGGGGTTATATAAACATTATTAACCTATGAAACTTAACCTGTTAAATATGTGGGGGTTATGCTGTAAGACTTAACCTGTTGAAATCCTAGTTGATTGGGGACACAAGTTTAGGGGTTTGACTTATGTCATCTTTTGTGTGAAACCCATATTAGTCAGTAACCCATTCTGGTATTAAATGGGGGACCTCGCACTAGGTAAGTGTCAGGGCACGTTTACTAAGCTAATTATAAGAGGTTCATTTGGGAAGGTGTTTGATGCCGCGTTCCAATGGGTTCATGTGTGTGCATGAATCTGGCTTGCCTTTGAAAATAAATCGTTGTAACACCTGTAAATAGGTATGTGTCCTTCTGTAGGTTGCCACTTTAGGAAGTAATACACCCTATTATGGGGCCAAAATAGGGTATTTATGAGTTAGGGAGCTGATCGCTTGGGGGTAGTGATCAGGGTACATCTAGTCCGGCCTGTTTAGGTACCCATTATTTCTGCTTGGGGTAACACCCGTTATTTCTATTGGGGTACCTGTTATTTCTGTTTGGGGGTAAAACCTGTTACTAGAAGTACGCCTAAATCTACCATTATATTTCTGTTGGGATCATTCTGTTTCTGTTAAGTAATTAGAAAACACCTAATCCGGTATACTAGTATTGGTGCAGAGAAAGTAATTGAGAAGCATAGTTTATCATGTTTACTCTGTTTATCTTGTCCATCATATTTATACCTGTTATATATTACAGTTATCTCTCATCCAGTTTGTGTTACTGTCTTGATACTTTTATTTCTTTATATGCCAAAAGTCATTGGACTCGCCAGACTTTATGTCTGACCCGTTTTGTTTCCTTTTCTCCCTTTCTTTTCTCCCCACAGGTTCTCAGGGTGGGAACACTCAAGCGTGATTAGGACTTTCTCTCTCTTCTGTTTCTGCTTGGATTTGGATTTGCATTGATGTATCGCTTTGACTATTTGTCTACTTTGATATGACTACTTATGGGGATTATGATTTTACATTTCTACACTCTAATGGTTTTTAGAGCAAGACAGATGTATTTATTTGATGTATTTGGTTCCAGTATTTTAGTCTAATGTTGTAACTGGATTTGAGACTACGATGTTTTCCACTGAAAAATAAAGTTTTAAATTTCCATTGCTATTTTATATATATGTCTTTTGAGATTGTGTTTCTCTTTACCCATAATGCTTCACGGAACTTAATGCATTTTGATAAAGAGTGACATTAACGGACGTGGGGTGTCACATTTGGTATCAGAGATGAAGGTTGCAAGATTGGATAAAAGTTAGGAAAAATTGTTTTCAAAAGCAAAGTATTTTCAAGGAAAAGTCTATTTTTGAAAAACATAGTCCCCAAGGCCATATGAAATATCTTTTGATTCTCTCTTTGAATCCCTTTTCCTTCGCAGTTAATAACCCAAAGCAAATATCGGATCAATTATACTTTGATCGTTTGCATCAGCTTTTCAATGGCGATCAAAAGTTCCTAACCATCGACGAAGTTCTTAAGGATGAGTATCTCCATCATCACGGGTTACTATCTATTACCCATAGTATAGGTCATGGGACGGGTCCATACGTATACATAACCCCGGTAGACATTATTTCTGAGACGGGCGAGGGCTCGAAAGGTCCGACAATACCTCTTCGGATTTCGCCTTCTCCATCTTCAACTCAGGACGATGAGTTAGCCAACATAGCTGAAAAACATAGAGAAGGATATACCGTCCCTGACGATGCTATTTCTCCTGAGAAGTCAACATCCACAAAAGGGCTGCCGACAGATGCTTCCCAAGGAGATGCTCCTACTACCGACGATTCCACATTTAAGGGTTTAGGAGATCTCCCCCTGTCTGAAACCATCTATACTTCAGAGGACTTTGGCACAAATCCTTTAACTTTCACTTCTTCAGAGGAGACTACTCCCGTGAAGGCCAAAGAGCCCGCTCATGCTAGTCTGGCTTCAGACTCGGGTTTGTTGGGGGGAACACCACTTAGGTGAAAAAGTCGGTTGTGTACGACTTGTGCAGGATCTATAATATGGCTATGCGGAATGTATGTGATAACTTAAGCTATTCAATAGTTATGCGAATAAATATTCGCAAACAATATATATATCACAAATAACTATAAATGCAGTAAAGTAAAGTAAAGTAGAATAACGACACCAGGATTTTTATACTGGTTCGGACCTCCAGTCTTACGTCCAGTCCCGAAGCTCCTCTTCGGCTTTTCACTAAACAACACCCTTTCTTCACCCGGAGGAACAGGTTCACAACACTACTTGATTTACGGGCTACAAGCTTACCCACTTGATTTCACGGGCTACAAGCTTACCCACTTGATTTACGGGCTACAAGCTTACCCACTTGATTTCACGGGCTACAAGCTTACCCACACGACGATTACAAGAGTTTGACCTTGAATGTGTTCTTGTTTCAACATTGATTAGTCAATAATTGAGTACACCCTTCCTATAATCTTATCCTCAAGTATATGAATTGAATGCGAAGATTTGAAGGAAGTTAGTTGCTTGTTGAATCAAAATATGAGAAATATTATCAAGGATTCAATAAGTAACTTGAATTTGGGAGCTTTTTAGAATGCAAGAGTATTTAGAAAGTAAGATCAGAAATCAGAGCAAGAATCGGTTTTCTGTGATTTGAATGATTGAATCTTGATGTATTTATAGAGTTTGAGAAGATGCAATCATTCATGAAAAGTTGCAATCAAAAGAAGTGGTTTTTAATGAAGAGAAATGGGTATATCTTTTCAAGAAAGAAGACAACTCTTCATGAAATTCAAAAATAGGTTGACCTGAAAAAAATAAAGGTTGACAGGTTTTTGACCGTTATTTCAAAAAGCTGTTGACCTGTTAATTTTAACAGGTTGACCTGTTATATTTAAAAATAGGTTGACCTGTTATTTTTAACAGGTTGACCTGTTTTTGTCAATATACAGTAAAAACGAGTTTTCATGCATAATTTTGAAAGCAATGAGAAGTATGATTATTTGAGGATAGATTTTAACATAAAATACTCTAAATAAACAACTTCTAACCTATGAAACCATTGAATCTTCTTTTTGTCGATCATGAAGCTTCTTCTTGTCATTAATCAAAATAAGCATTGAAACCGTTGACTCAACATTCTCCCCCTTTTTGATTGATGACAATATAGCTTGATATTTTAATCTTTATTGCTATCTCCCCCTGTATATAAGCTATGTCTCCCTTTAAACATCTACATATTCATAATCGTAGCTCCATGTCATGATTTCCATTGATCTTTATTTTGTTGTTATCAATCGAAATTCTCGTGTCTCAACATTAGGATGCACATAACACATTAGCACCGCACGTCACAGCACTCCTGTCTTATGTGTATACTGACTCTGAATTCCACTTGTATTGTTGTGCAGGTACAATGTCTCGCCCTTACTATGATGTCGGAAAAATGCATCATAGCATGTCTAGACCTCCTTCCGATATTGAGTATGATCACCGTGAGAGCCAGGGAAGAGATGACAGAAGGCCTTACGATTCTCGTCGACCACATACCCCACGCTCTCGTTCCCCTGTTCGGTCAGATCCAGACAGGTATAAAAGCCACCAGAGTCATCATGGAGAAGAAACATAGCAATCCAAAGATCGAACTTCTCCTCAAGACAAATATCATCGGGAAAAAGTCCACCGAAACATACCGATTCGCGAGACAAACACAAAGTTTCTGAGAAGCGATCTGGGAAAGGTGATGCAGCTATCGTCTCGGCTAAGGGTAAACACGTTGAACTAACATACTGCAAGCCTCCACCACTGGATGCTGATTCCAAAATTAAGCTAGCATATCTGGAGAAGCATTTCCCAGATCACTACTTTAAGAATCTAACTTTTTTACCCGCACTTGAGCCTATTTCTTCAAAGTGGGCAGATGAGGCTAAAGCAAAGATTGACGTAGTTGAGAAGCAATACTCAGAGATGTACAAATACTCACACAATCTCTCCAGAATCATTCGGGCTTTAATTATAGACGTTGATTCAATGAAAAAGGCTGCAGATTCCGATGAGAATGCCTTGAAATTTTTGGAGAAGGACCTAGAAGACACACAGGCTTAACTCGTCATCGTTCAATGAGACGCCAACAACTTCAAACAGCAATTTGAGGAATTACAGAAGCGTTATCATGACTTGCTAGAATCTCATAGTCAAGAGCATTTGGAGTTGAAGAAACAAGCGGAAGACGCTAAGTCGGACAGTGTCAAAATGCAACTGGCTTATAATACTCTTGAGCAAGAAAAAACCGAGTTAGCGAGAAAAAATGCTGAATTGGAGAAACGAAACGCTGACTTGGAGTCCAAGTTAATGGAAGCCGAGAATAGGGCTGCCCTAGCTGAGGGGAATGTGGACAACGTCATTAAGTCTGCTGAAGAGACCCGTAGACAGCTATCAGAGGCTCAGGAAGAAGTCCACGGTTTTGGCGAATTATTGATTGAATTCTTTGCGCACATAATTCGTCACCGAAACATCTCTTGGATTGAAGATTATCCAACTACCTTAGTTCACGTGTGGAGTCAAATCATCGAATGGGAGAAATAGGAACTTAAGGTAGACTTCGTTGATGAAGATAAACTTATGAAGAAGTATCAGAGAGATGACGAACCGGCATGCCTGGCCGAGGGGTGTCGCCTCATTGCTGCTGCTATGGATGAGGAGAAACGCCTGGCCAAACAAAAGAATGTTCCTGAGGTTGGTTCTTCTTCCGCTACCGCTGAAACTACTGACGTTGAGGGATATGATCCCGAGAACCCGGGAATTCCTAAGGCATCTCTTTTATCTCCTATACCCGAATCAGCGTCAGAGACGGTAGCTGCCTCAATTGAGAAATCATCGGAAGGTATTTCTACCTTTTCACCTCAATTTGTCAAGGCCGTCTCCACCTTTCATCACATCATTGGGCAGTTGATCGAGGATCCTTTATTTTCTCCTGAGTTGATAACTGTTGCTTCTCATTCTGTAGGTGTTGAACCGACCGAGAAGACTGACGTGCATCAGGGAATCACCACTGGGGAAAAATCTATGGAAAAGACTCAAGGAGAACAGGACAAGGCTACCATTGTTGAGTCAGGAGGGGGAGTTGAACTGTCTAAGGCCGACACTTCTCATGATGACGAGATGATAGATGCCTTAAAAGACGACGGTGGTAATGAGGGGCATGAAGAAGATCCTGATGTGGCTATAATTGGGGATTCAAAAAGTGCCGATGACATCACTTTGGCTGAAATGAAAGCCGAACAAGACAAACGTATGCAGCTAAAAGTTGAAGACTTGAACCCCGAAAGCCTTAAGCCCCTTGCAGTGGTGGATCCTGGATCAAGGTTAGTTGTTAAGCTTTCAACTAGGTCTATTACAGAAGCCCTTGCTAAAAAATCTTCTCTTGATTCCAGTGTTCCGACTCCTAGGAAGAAATCCACCGATTTTAGCACTTCAACTACAGAGAAGAAAAGGCCAAAGCGTGTTATGACTGATGCTGAAAAAGAAGATAGAAATGTTCATAAGGCTGCCAAAAAATCCAAGTCTGCTCCAAAGCCCAAGTGATGATGTGCTTTATTTTATTTTGATATTCAATTGGTCCGCAATTGTTGCAGCTAGTGCGGCCTTCGCATCTTTTGCTTGATTTCCCTATACAAACTTACGTGTTTGTAAATAAAATAGTATATTTCCTGCAATGTCTGATAGTTATAAGTTTATTACTTAAGTAAAAATGCAAATAGACAGCATGTCATATTACAGTTATATAATAAAGTCATTGTTGAGGGGAACATGTGTACACATATATGCCCCCAATCAATCTTGGATAATTGGGCAAGAATTATTCAAGATTTATTAAATTCAAAATGACCCCTCTTCATTGGTCTGTAGCCCATTAATCGTACCTAGACCACTGTGGTCTCGAATCCGTTCACGCACCCCCTACACATAGTGATCCAAAGTTATAGACATCGACAACCCCTTAGCACACGTCCCGTAGCAAAGCCCAACTCATGAAGTCGACTCGTTGGTTCCCATCTAGATCCTGAGTTCTACTTCTCATTTGGACTGCCTTTGCATCTCGGGTCTTGGTCTTCATCTCCGGATCGGTTCGGTTCTTTACTTTACCTTGCCTCTGACCGTGCTCCTGGTTCGGTTTGTGGTCCACTGGGGAACCGAATCTTCCTGAGGGCGTTCAGATACTGGCTTGGTTCCGTAGATATCTTAAGGCTATGGTGCCTGCCGAAGGCCAAGGAGATGCCCCTCCCCCAGCAGCAATCGATGTTCCTCCATCTCCGCAAGTAGATAATTTCTTTAAGATTTGCGAGAACTTCTGTGCTATGGGAGGAAAACCATACTATGGAACTGAAAGCTTAGTGGAAGCACGAAATTGGCTGCAAGAGACAGAGAATTTATTTGGATATTTTGAGGTCGATGACTGCAGAAAGATACAATTGACCGCATGGCAGCTTAAGGATGAGTCTTTGTTTTACTGCGAAGTGACACAAGCTGGGCGTCCAGTAGATACTTGGGCTGATTTCCGACATAGGTTCAAGGCGAAGTTTCTTTCTCAGGCAGAAGAGATTATACATATGGAGAGATTCTTGGCACTTAAGCAAGGAAGTATGTCGGTTAAAGAATATGTCAATAAGTTCAATCAGTTGGCAAGGTTTGGGCTGGAATAGGTGAATACTCCACACAAGAAAGCTTTAATGTTTGCGAGAGCGTTGAATCAACCTCGCCAAGCATTGGCATTATCTTACGCACCTATGTGGGCAACTTTTGAAAGACTTGTTGACATAACATTGATGCACGAAGAGAGTAAGGATTAGAAGAAAAAGGTCAAGACCGATGGGACGCAAAACAAGAAAGTATGGCCCAAGAAAGAACAACAAAAGAAAGCTAGAAAGAATGACATAGCTTAGAACAAGAAGAAATGTCATGGTTGTGGGAGCTTGGGCCATCTGTTCAAGTATTGCAAAAAAAGGAAGAATGCATGTTTCAGCTGTGGTGAAACTGGACACTATAGTAACTAATGCTCGAAGAAGCAAGGACAGAGGCAAAAGGACAGGACCTTCTGGAGGGAAGGTGCATGCTCCCGAGGCTGGCGGACCGGACAGAGGTAGGAAAGTTTAAGTTGAAGGTTTGATTTCCCTTTCTGATCATCCAATTAGGATTCTTTTTTATTCTAGCGCTTCTCATTCTTTTATATCTGATTCTGTGGTTGAGTCTCTGCACCTTAGTACTAGTATTGTTTCTGATCCCATTATTGTCTCAAACCCCAATGGGGGAACGACTCATATGTCTATGATATGTCAGGGTTTGAGGATATCTATGTTGGGCATCGAGTTCGAGTGTGACGCGTATGTGCTTGGTTTTATGGGTTATGGTCAGATTTTAGGGATGGATTGGCTAGCCATGTATGGTGCCATCCTAGACTGTGAGAGGAGGGTCGTTAGATTTTTGATTTTCCATAGGAGGACTCTTAAGATTTCCTATGACCCAAGGGGGTCTGTCATGCTTAGCTTCCTAGAATAACTTTATGCTTCCGTCGATGATTTGCAATCTATACCCATAGTCTATGAGTATCTGGATGTTTTTGATAAGGTTACAGGCTTACCTCCGAGGCGTGAGATTGATTTTCGAAAATACTTGGTGGATAATGCGAAGCCAGTCGCATTACCTATGCGCCACATGGCTCCTAGGGAAAGGAGTTAACTTAGCAAGCAAGTAGGGGAGCTACTTGAGAAGGGGTTTATTAGGTGAAGTATTTCAGAATAGGGTGCTCCAGTCGTCTTCACAACCAAGGCGGATGGCTCACTTCGTCTATGTGTAGATTACAAGGAATTGAATATGCTCACCAAGAAGAATAGGCACCCACTCCCGAGGATTGATGATCTGTTTGACCAGCTTGTTGGCGCATCTATTTTCTCGCAGTTAGATTTGGCCACGGGATTTCATCAGTTGAGGGTGGCCGAGGACAGTATAGATAAGACCGCTTTCAGAACTCCATATGGCTTCTTTGAGTGGTTAGTCATGCCTTTTGGGTTGACGAATGCACCCGTGTATTTTGTGGATCTGATGAGCAGAGTGTTTAGAGAGTATCTGAACAATTTTGTGGTGGTCTTTGTGGATGACATTCTGATTTTCTCGAAGAGCAAGGAAGAGCATTCCCTACATTTAGGAGAGGTCTTAAGGACTCTCAGAGCACACCAGCTTAAGGCGAAGTTCTCCAAGTGTTACTTTTGGAAAAAGGAGGTGGGATTTCTAGGGCATGTGGTCTCCAAGGATGGGATAGTGGTGGATCCCACGAAAGTAGTTGTGGTTCAAGATTGGAAGGTTCCAAAGAATGCAACGGAGGTGAGAAGTTTTTTTGGTTTAGTGGGCTACTATAGGAAGTTTATCAAGGACTTCGCAAAGATATCGGCTCCACTCACCAGACTGTTGAAGAAGAATCTGACCTTTGCTTGGAGTATTGATTGTGAGGATGCTTTTCAGCGATTGAAGAGGGCTCTGACAATAACCCCAGTTTTGACGTTGCCTGATGGAAGCAAGGTGTTCACATTGTATACTAATGCATGTGGTACAGGGCTCGGTGTCGTCTTGATGCAGGAGGGAAGGGTAGTAAGCTATGGTAGTAGACAGTTAAAGGTTTATGAGAGGAACTACCCTACCCATGATCTAGAGTTGGCTACTATAGTGTTCACACTTAAGACTTGGCGGCATTATCTCTTGGGAGAAAGGTCTGAGTTATACATGGACCATAAGTCGTACTCAAGTATCTATTCTCGCAGGAGGATCTTAATTTAAGGCAGCAAAGATGGATGGAATTCCTAGCGTCCTATGACTTTGAAATTGCTTATACCCCTTGCAAGGGTAATGGAGTGGCGGGTGCGTTAAGTGGGCAGAGGATGGCCCTGAGTCCTCTGTTCGTAGAGAGGCAAAGTTTGGAGTACATATCGACCTTCAATTTTAGGTTATCTACGGATCTCACACCTGGTTTGTTGGCATCTCTAGAGGTATGACCTACTCTTATGGATCAGATAGGATCTTCGTAGCGAGAAGACCCACAGATAGCAGACATCTTAGATAGACTCGGTAGATGGGAGATTTCTAGTCACCTTAGTAGATATTCCGTGGATAATAAAGGGTGGCTACGATAAGATGGTAGGCTTTGTGCTCCCCGAGTTGGAAATTTGTTGAGTACAGTCCTTGAGGAAGCCCATCATTCTAGGACGACTATCCATCCGGGTGTCGATAAGATGTATCGAGACATGAGGAGGGTTTTCTTTTGGGTTTGGATGAAGAAAGATGTAGCAGAATTCGTAGCTTGTATGCCAGTAAGTAAAAGCAGAACAGAAGAAGCCTGGACGTTTGCTTCATCCATTGGAAATCCCACAATGGAAGTGGGAGAGCATCTCTATGGATTTCATCGATTGTTTTCCTAGGTCGAGGAGGAGCAACACCAGTATCTGGGTTATAGTAGACAGGCTTACTAAAAGCACTCATTTCATTCCGGTTAAGGGCAAGAGAATGACAGCATGGTTAGCATTAGTTTATCTTCGGGAGATAGTCCGTCTACGTGGAGTACCTTCTAGCATAGTGAGTGATCATGATCCCATCTTCACTAGTGAGTTCTGGAATAATCTGCAGAAGGAACTAGGAACACAGTTATGTTTAAGCACCGCATATCATCCTCAGACCGATGGACGGACTGAGAGGGTGAATAGAGTTCTAGAGGATCTTTCGAGGATGTGTATCCTAGACTTAGGAGGGACTTGGGAGGAGCAGCTCTCATTGCTAGAGTTCGCCTACAACAACAGCTTTCAAACTAGTATTGCCATGGCACTCTTCGAGGCACTATACGGGCGACCTTGCAGATCACCGACTTGTTGGTGGGAATCTATGGACAGGCTTCTACTTGGATCTGAGATGATTAGAGAGACTTCAGAAAAGGTTGATCTTATCCGCAGACGTATGAAGACAGCTCGGAACAGGCAGAAGTCCTACGCCGATAAGAGAAGGACTGACATTGAGTTTGAGGTAGGAGACATGGTTTTCATCAAAGTATCACCTTTGAGGAATGTGGTTCGTTTTGTATTTGTAGGGAAATTGGCGTCAAGGTTTGTAGGGTCATTTCTCATAGTGGAGAGGATAGGTCAGATGGCCTATAGGGTGAGATTACCAGAGAGGTTGGCGGGTGTTCATGAAGTTTTCCACGTTTCCCATTTACGGAAATGTCTTCACGATTCAACAAAGGTAGTTAAGCCGAGCATACTTAAGGAAGTGGAGGTAGAAAAGGAGGCAACAGTTAGATGAGTCCCTACCCGAATACTTGGATCAGAGGTTAAGAAACTACACAACAGAGAGGTTAAGTTAATAAAAGTGCAATGGGGAGAAGACCGCAAGGATGCAACTTGGGAGAATGAAGACAAGATTCATGCTTCATACCCTTTCCTTTTCGAGAGTATGTTCTTAATTTCTTTTTCCAAGCTTTTATTAGTACTTTCTTCTATCATTCGTTTGTATCCTATCGATCGAATCTTCGGCCTTTAGGTAGAAAACCAATGGGTGTAAACATGTGTTTGAGACATGTTATGTTTGATGGATGCAAGTGGATGCAAGTGTTTGTTAGTGGTTGCTCGTGTATGCATACACACACACTAAGCACTAGATCGGCTCAATCACTTACATATTGCATATGGATGTGTGTGCGTTAGGATTTTATACGGATGAAAATGGTTGTATCATCATATGGATGTTGCATTTGGATGAATGATTGTGCACACATATGGAGCTTACATGTTATACTAGGATTATTTACATACATTTTGGCTACATGGCACAAACATAAATTACATTAAGTAGAATCAGTCGACCGCCTGATTTTCGCATTAGTGTAAGGACATATAAACACACCATTGCATATGTTCATACAAGCATTAGAAAAATCTAAAGGACAATTGATGATTATGGGTGATGGATGAGTAGATGGTCGTGGTTGTTAGGACAATAACATTGTTCTTGGATTGGAGATTTCGAGGACGAAATCCTTTAAGTAGGGGAGAATGTAACACCCCATAATTTTAAAGAACATTAATGACAAAAAACTAAAGAATACTTAATTAAATATTGGGAAATAAGTAAAACGGACAGTACCATTACGTTCGTCTCGGTATTCTGGTTCAAATAGACTCCGAGTTTGCATAAAATGGACATTGTATGAAGAAGATATAAAGGATAGAAGTTTGTAAACATATAAGAAGGATTTATATGTATAAATAAGTCAAAACAGAAATTCAAAATAAATCGAATTAGAGGAGCGGGAAACCAACGCTGGAATAAGAACCTGTACTTGTTTGTTTGCGGGATTCGTTGGAGATGGTCTATATAAAGGCTAGCATTTCTATTTTTTCCTATACCTAAAACAATGGAGACAAGGATATGCTGCCTAAGCTTGGATTGAATTAGACTATCTTCTGCAAAATCAGCCTATGCATACATCAGAGACATTTATTTTACTCCGATCCAATCTCTGTGAGTTCATGTTACTTTTAGATATAAAAATTTAACAGTAACCTTGACAAGTTAACAAACCGGATCTGAGCCTAAACCTGTTAAGAAACTATTTCGTATTTAAACAGATCTGCTATAATTACATGTAATTTTCCATATACCTATTCTACTGTTCAGTTGTTATTATATGCCTATTTATGTTCTTCTACCTCTCTTATTCCTTTTCTATTTTATAAGCCTAGGCTACCTTCGATCTTAGACCAAACTCATAAGAGACATGCATACGAAAGAATTTGGGAAAATTGGGGAATATTTGGGAATGAAAATAAAAGAGGGAATTTGGGGCATACCTTATACTGTGGAATATGAATGAAATATGGGGTGTATGAACATGTAAATCTGTAGGCTTAATTCAAAGATTAAGTGGAACATGTTAATGAAACTGTATATCACCTGCGTAACCTGTTAAATCTGTGGGGGTTAAGTAAACCTGTTTAATCTGTTGGGGTTATATGAACACTGTAAACCTATGAAACCTAACCTGTTAAATATGTGGGGGTTATGGTGTAAGACTTAACCTGTTGAAATATTCCTAGTTGATTGGGGACACAAGTTTAGGGGTTTGACTTGTGTCATCTGTTGTGCAGAACCCATATTAGTCAGTAACCCATTATGGTATTAAATGGGGGACCCCGAACTAGGTATGGATCAGGGCATGCTTATTGAGCTAATTGTAAGAGGTTCATCTGGGAAGGGGTGTTTGATGGCACGTTCCAACGGGTTCATGTGCGTGGATGGATCCGGCCTACCTGGGAAAATAAGCCGTTGTAACACCTGTAAATAGGTATGTGTCCTTCTGTAAGTTTCCACTTTAGGAAGTAATACACCTTACTGTAGAGCTGACACATGGTATTTACGAGTTAGGGAGCCGATCGCTTGGAGGTAGTAATTAGGGTACATCTAGTTCGACCTTTTTAGGTACTCGTTAATTCTGTTGGGGTACCTGTTATTTCTGTTATTGGTAAAACCCGTTACTAGAAGCACGCCTAAATCTACCATTATATTTCTTTTGGGATCATTATGTTTCTGTTACGTAATTGGAAAACAGCTAATCCGGTATACTAGTATTGGTGCAGAGAAAGTAATTGAGAAGCATAGCTTATCATGTTTACTCTGTTTATCTTGTCCATCCTGTTTATACCTATTATATATTACAGTTATCTTTCATCTAGTTTATTTTACTGTCTTGATACTTTTATTTCTTTATATGCCAAAAGTCATTGGACTCGCCAGACTTTATGTCTGACCCGTTTTGTTTCATTTTCTCTCTTTCTTTTCCCCCCTAGGTTCTTAGGGTTGGAACGCTCAAACGTGATTAGGACTTTCTCTCTCTTCTGTTTCTGCTTGGATTTGGATCTGCTATAATGTATCGCTTCGACTATTTGTCTACTTTGATATGGCTGCTTATGGGGATTATGAATTTACGTTTCTGCACTCTAATGGTTTTTAGAGTAAGACGGATGTTTTTATTTGATGTATTTGGTTCCAGTTCTTTAGTCTGATGTTGTAACTGGACTTGAGACTATGATGTTTTCCGTTAAAAAATAAAGTTTTAAATTTCCGCTGCTATTTTATATATCTTTCTTGTGAGATTCTGTTTCTGTTTACCGATAACGCTTCACGGAACTTAATGAATTCTGATAAAGAGTGACACTAACAGACGTGTGGTGTCACATGTGTGGCTAACATTTATGAGATATTTGGCGTGTTTCTTATTATGTTTTATTTTGAGCATAAGTTTGGTTTGGAATAAAAATTTGGTTGATTTCAAATATTTCCGCTATAATTATTTTCTATTTCTTCTGAATCTTTAATCTCTATAAATTTTCCTTTTACCTCAATGCTCCACATTTCAAAGCGTGACAACTGTCAGGGTATGTTAAGGAGTGTAGGGAGTCACGTTTAGTCAGGATGCAAATGTTTTCATGTAAAGTAGTTACTGGAAATCCTACCAAAGGTTAACTCTTCTTTGGAGCACTCTTTTTAATAGAAAGCTTTTGGCTCTTAAGTAGCATATTTGACTTTTCCTCAACATGTTTTCTCTTGTAAGAGGAAGGATGCTTATAGGATTGATCAACGATGCTTTTTTACAAGATAGCTTTTTGAAATATATCTCCATTTCTTTCTCAAAGATTATGCCTTTAGCGTGGAGTTGAATGTCCTTTAGCTTTATGGAAGAATCATCTTTATTGAATTGTCCTTTCATGGCAAAGATGGAGGTTGGGGATATATGGAAAGAACTAATGCTCCATCTATCTGGATAATAGGGAATAATCATCCTTTTCTTTTCCTCTATGATGTGTAAAGCTTTTTTCCTAAGCATCCTATCTTCATATTCTCGAGTGTCTCTTGCATTTTAATATTTAGTAGATTGGGCCTCTATCATTGATATGTTCGGCCTTTGCTCTTTATGAAGGCTTGCTTCTTCCAATTTCTGGAAAGATGAAGCAAGTACCCTTTTTTTAGAAGAGCCTTCCTTAGACCTAAATTTGGTTCTTGGGGAATAAGTTTGGTAGTAGTATAAGAGGTATGCATGGTAGGGTAGTTTTCCAATTCTTACTTATGGAAGTTGGAGTAGGTTCAAAAAGTTTGAAGGTTTGAGCACTTATTTTAGCACTAAAAATGTTAGCCTTAAAAATGGTCTACCACCTCAAATGATCAGAAAAAAGTCAAGTAAGTGAGGTCTTTAGCATGACTTGAAGTCAAATGAATGAACTCATAACCAAAAGGCTACTTCGAAGGAACAAGAAGACGGCTCAAATCCAAAAATGTGCTTCGAAGGAGTAAGATGCAGGTTTGAAACCATAAAAGTGGTTTGAAGGAATAGGAAGTAGGTTCAAAGCCAAAAATGTGTTTCAAAGGAGTAGAATTAGTTCAAAATTTCTTGTGAAGCCTCACCAAATAGCTTCGATTCAAAGCGAATAATGCAAAATACAAGTATGCTTGAAACAGAATCGGGTCAGTTCGAAATAGTTCAATTTAGCTTGAAAGGTTATGAAGTAGGATAATTTACAATAAGGCATGTCAATCCGTGATTCATATAGTCTATATATGCATTAGGTAAGGAAGTTCAAATGTCATAAAAATTCGTGTTCATTCATAGGCAAGGTTAGTACAAGATGTTACAATCACATTCTCTATGTTATGCCACTTTGAATTTCGATCACCAATCCGAATACAAGTCTAAAACCAATTTTATCAAAATATCTGTAACTCAACTTAGGGTTTGTAAGTGAAATAATGTTGAGATCGAGAGAATGAATTGATCATCCCATTTCTTGGAGCCATCCTACTTAGATTCATAGTTGGAAGCTTGATGTTGCTTCGAACGGGAAGATGAATAGGCGAGTGCTGTTCCGAATCTCTTTGTTTCGAAGGCCTTGGCTTCGAAGGATTCAGCTTCAACGGCTTTGGCTTCGAATAATTCATTTTTGAAGAATTTGGCTATGAAGGACTATCCTGGATTTGGCTCTTTCATGCTTTGGAACATTTTTCTTTGAATATATTGGTTAGGCCTAGGCTTCAAAACAATATCTGAGAGGCAACTTTGCTTTGCTTCGAAGCTAAATGTGATTGCCTCAAGTATAAGACGATCAAAGTAGGAAATTTTTGTAGTTGAAGTAATTTGAAACAACCATTGTGTATGAATCGATGTTGCAATGTGAATCCATCTCGGTGCGAAACTATTTCTAGATGTGAAACCATTAGGAATACGAAGTGATTTATGATACGAAGCGACATGCTTCAAACTTAACTCTCTTCGATTCGAAGCGAATGCATTTTCTTGTTTCAAAGGAGCGAAGCCACCATAGTTGTTTCTATTACTTTCTAAATGTGAAACCAATATGATGCGAGTGCTTCGAAGCTTGAAGCAAAATGCTTCGATCTTCATTTGAACTTCTATATGCGAAGCGGTTTTCGAATCAAAACGAAGCTATTCATCTAAGCTGCAAAGCTCTTAACGAAGCCATTTTAGTGAGCGAACCGGATTACGGTATAACAAATATATATATATATATATATATATATATATATATATGTGTGTGTGTGTGTGTGTGTGTGTATGTATGTATATATGTATATGCATGTATGTGTATGTGTGTGTATGAGGAGGACCCCTATTGCACCCTCTTTCCATTCGTGAGCTATGGTGAACCAAATCCGACAAGAATTTGTAAATGTTCAATCCACACATATATAACGATCTATCCAAAATTTGAACGCGTTCCGACATTCGTAACATTTTCAAAACCATAGCTCAATTATTCACTGTTCAGACATTTATTCAAATCGTTAAATTTAAACATCAAATATATTATTATACGAATGTCGGAACGAGCTTAAATTTAGGATAGATCATTATATATGTGTGGATTGGACATCTACAAATTCTCGTTGAATTTGGATCGCTGTAGCTCACGAACGGATGGGAGTGCAACATGGGTGTTGCAAATAGGGGTGCTCCCGATCGTATATATATATATATATATATATATATATGCGTGTGTGTGGCAGGTTCAATGGAACCCCAAATAGTGAGCACCGTTTAGCCTACCACTTTTCCACTACTCATTCTCTCTCCTTCCACTAACTCTCTCACTTCTCACTCACTTTTTTTAATATAAACGAGAGGTGGAAATCATGGAACTTTTGAGATGCTCCATTTTTTGGGTGTCACGGAACGCTTGTCATATATATATATATATATATATATATATATATATATATATATATATATAACAGAGAGATACACATATACACGTGTGTGTATATATACGTGTTTTTTTACTTGCAGTACATACATATACTTACATATATGTGTGCGTGTATACAGGCACACATATTTTTATCTTGGCTCCCCTGTACTTTAAAGTTAATTTTAGCGTACAGCTATCAGCTCCGCCTGGAACAAAAAAAATAACACCCAGTGTAACAACATCCAGCATCAACTTTGTGGTAAAATGTATAATTTTCTTTTTCTTTTTTGGGAATAGAATTTTTGGGACGTATTTGTATCAGAGTGGAAATCTCTAGTTTGGATAGTTGAAAACAGGGGGTGTGGTTATCAAAAGATATATGGGGTTGTATTTCGATTGTTTGTTTCATGCAATTGATTATAGTCTTCCTAATTCTTCTGTTTATATTTCCACATTGCAGAAGCAAAAATCTTTTTGGTTTTTCAAACAAATCAATCATTTTTTAAAACAAACTCAGAAATGACATAGATAAATCCATGGTTTGCACAATATAATGTATAATGATAGTACTATTTTCAGGTTTTAAAATCCTTAAACTAAATCTGAAACAAATTCTTGGTTGGTTGAAATTCTGGACCAGAAGAAAGGCCTTCCGTTATCTTTCATTTTCATCGTATCATTTTCAAATTTATGATTGTCTAATAATGTTGCCCACATGAAAGGATTGAAATCCAACTGTTTGTCCTTACAAAATATCGGATTCCTAAAGATTAACCATCAAATCGTACTGTATCCAATCTACTTGATAATATGTTTCTTCCCACTTGAGTTTGTTGACCTAAAGTCAAATAACTCTCTTCTTTCATCAGAGAAAATCAGAGGCCTTATTTCCTTCAATAGGAGGAGGGAGTCATGGTGATTTTATTTAAAGTGAGGCCAACAAGCCCAACTCGCAGTGTTTTCTTCACTTACAAATAGAAGTTTTCCAGTAAACATGGAATATCGTACGATGTTTACCAGGTTAAAAAGCCAAAAAACAAACAAAAAAGGCTTTATATATCTGTATGGGCCATACAGTTGAGCAGGCTGTTTGTACCCGGCCCAACAGGTGGGTTTCTAAAATGCATTAATCATTGCCAAAATACTAGTTAAATAACTGTTAGCCGGCTCCATGCCTGTGTTTGGGTAACGTAAAACTGGAATTTGTTAAAAAAGACGAAAGCATTTATGTAGGAAAGGGGACCATCAGCATGGCAATATTTTTTACGCTCTTGTCCCGTTTCGTATTCTTCATATTCTATAAATTTATCAGACATCAGGACTCGTGAAGAAAGTTAAACACCTTTACCGGAAAAAAGCTTAAAAAACCAGCAATGTCTTCCCCAGTTATTTCACTGAAATCAAGTTCAGGTTCCAAAAGATCCATTAGCAACGATCCTAAGAACACAATGAGCTCCTCGTGGATCAAGAGATTGTGCCCATCCACACCCGCTAAGGAGGAGGATGAAGTTGTGGAGTCTACCGGATCCATTGATGAAGTTGGTCCATATCGGGTCCAGGCCCGTAAAGATGCAATCTTTACTGATGAATGCGCTGCCAGAGAAATGACTGATGAAAGTATGTCTCATGTTAACACAACAAGAGGTTTTTGTTCTATGAAATTTTGACATCATTTGTTTATTGTTTTGTTATATATATACATTGAAGGATGATAGATTTTATACATTGTAGGGCTTAATAATTGTGACATGCTTGTTGATGGTAGATCAGTTGCAAGGAGTAACTACATGGTAAGAATGTCTTTTGTCTTAACTATTCTTCTTTATCTGAAAGTATGCAATTTGATCTTCTTAGTTTATGTGTGCAATCAACTCCAAGTATAGAGGACTATGTCACAAAGAAGATTCAAAAATGAACCTCAATCTATTTGATTAGATGTAAATGCCTTAGTTGAATTCACAGTGAGATTTTGTTGATCATGCTCTGTAGGTTGTACTCATCTATCTAATTTATCTAGATGTATGAGTAGTTGGTTGAGCTAGAAGTTGATAGGTGAATGATGAAAATTTTAATCGAGCTTATGACAAATAAATCCTCTGTACTATCTAGACTTCAGAGATAGATACGGTCTTATGGGTGTGAGGCTTCAGACCACAATTAATATATAATCAAGCATTATGTCATGCAGCATTCATGTGCTCAAATCATGCATAATGCATTAATATACGTGCACATGTGCCTAAATATGTAAGTATGTCCACTTAAGACAAAACTCTAGTCACACATAACACATGGCCATGCATAGTGAACGGCGCTTTGAAGCCCCGAATTCAGGGCGTATATTCTAATATTTAGTATTAAGTTGTGCTCAGTACAAAGTATGACTTATTGGTTCACCTTGGCAACAATATTAAACAAGCCCGCATACACAGTAATCGGCATCATATTTCAATCTGATATTGTTATGATGTGAATCAGAATCCTCATGCGGTAGATTTCAAAGCTCTACCACGCAGAATACCCGAGGAGGAGGAGGAGGAATTTTCATATTGGGACATGGGGAAGAGAGAGCGGAAAAACTTTGTATGTTCGGTGCTTCCAGTCAGTTCTTCGGCTTCGTTGTGCAAAACAAAGAAGACTGTGATTAATAATGGAATTTACAGTTTTCCTCATTGATGTATTTGTAGACTTGCAGTTCCCTAAATGTGATGTATATGTAAACAAGGTAACTCTGTCTCTGCGGCATTTTAAAGTAATTTATAAGAACCCGTTTTCAAATCACTACAAAGTAAATTTCTATTTCAACTATTGTATTTTCATACCTAATAAAATATTTATATTAACTCAAATAAATTAGTTTATGTTGATCCGTTTTTGAGTCAAAACAGATTTCAACCAAATTTAGAAGATCGAATCAAGGACAAAATGATCCAGACTTGGAAACATGATTGGTAGAGTAGCATAATTATAACTTTAGAAAAGTCAGCCAAGATTTTGCTAATTATATAACTTGACACCGGGTTATTTAACTCGGTACCAAATTATATCTCAACTTCTTCTGACCATCCAATCTACTTGCCTCTCTTTTACTATTCTAATAATAGCTCGTGGTTTCAAGGGTTTGACAAACTAGTAAGAAGACTGAAGAGAAGACATTGAAGAAAGAAAGATAACTCAATCATCGATGAAGGATTGCTAGAATCAACTCAAAGCTAAAATGAAAAAAAAACTTGGAACAACTCAAGTAGCACATGTTTCTCTATAAATATAGCTTATTCGTAACTAAGAAACAATCAGATGTTTTTTCCTCTTCTTTGAAGTAGGGGTAGGCATTATTCGGTTAAACCAAATAAACCGACGTTCGGTTTTGAAATTAAATTGATTTGTAATCGGCTCAAAAAAATATTAATTTCGGTTATTGGTTTAACCAAATTAACCGAATTTTTACTATATTTTCAAAATTATCGGTATTATATTAAATATTTTAGATTAGTTAAGTTATTTAAGTATATATTAATCATCACCTATGTGTCAAAATTAATATTAAAATGCATAAAAATAAAAAAATACTGTAATCATATACTTATGATTTATTCCAAATTATAGTGAATATTTCAAACACAAAGTGTAGAGCATTTTTAGTTCGATTTAATCGGATAACCAACCGAACCAACCAAACTTAATTTGGTTGGTTTGGTTTGGTTTTCATTTTAATTGGTTTTAGTTTGATTTGACAAATTTATCATCGGATAAACCAAACTAACCAAACGCTCACCCCTACTTTGAAGCACGTATTAGAATTGTTTCGCATGTCAAGGAGAGTCTTACATTGCTAAATAAATTGGAGAAGTGATGTATAAATATAAGTTGATAGGTATGTAGGGATGCGAATCAAGAGAAGACTCTTAAGATTGTCTGTTATGTTGTTAAGAAGGAACTGTGGTTTGGATCTATATAGTCCTGTGTTGCTAAATAAATTAGAGAAGCGATATATAAATATGAATTGGTAGGTAACTAAAATCAAGGGGTTACTTTTATTACAACAATGTGTGTGCCGACTCATATGCGTACGTTGTATATTAAAGTAGGTGAGAGTTCGGTCCGACCATCATTACATAACAACTCTATCAAAAAAATAAATAAATAAACTTTTATTCTCTACTACAAACACAAAAAACTTCATTGTGACTTTTGATCTAAGATAACCAGCTGTAATCCAAAGAGAGAACAACTAATAAAACATATTTAAGAAGTCATAGTCTAAATATTGTGTTGAAGTACTATAAACAATCTTATGTGCTCTTGTTCTTTCTTCCTTTTCTTTTACTTTTAAATTAAACTCATATTTTCATAATATTTATGGGTATTAATTAAATTTTGTTAACATTTAGGTGCTTTCCTTGAAAGCAAATCTGGACATGAGATTTGAACAAAATAAGGAGGTTTAAAGTCGGATCTCAAGTTAGGGGAAATAACATAGAGCATTGCATAGTGAAGAGATGTCCTCAAATTCTTATCGATTTAACTTACTACTGAAAAGAGACTTAGAGAATGATGAAGGAGATGCAAAATAAGATGATGTTTAAGCAATAATAGGTGCTATAGGAATTTTGTAACAACCCAAATTTCAGTGGACCCAAAATTTTAGCAAGATGCTAAAATCCAAATCCACTGAAATCGCAGTTGGTTTGTCTGGTATCCTACAAAAAACAATTATAGCAGAGCTCATAATAAAATATTTCACAACGGAATGAACAAAATATAATAGTAATAAATACTTATCATAATAATGACACTGTTTAACAAATGTCTCTAAGCTTTACAATCTCTACCACCTGTCTAATCTGCGGGTTTATTATGAGGAGTGGTCAGAACAAAAGTTCTAGTGAATGGACAAATTATATTTTATATAAATACCACTACATATAACGTTCTATCACTGGACTACTTTTATCAAGTTATTTGGGTTTGTTGCACATTACACTTCCGATTTCACGCATAAATCGTTCATATCTACTCCTAAGTAGATTAACCTAATAAATCATATATATATATATATATATGTGTGTGTGTGTGTGTGTGTGTGTGTAGCTATATGCCCGTCATCTCAAGGTACTCCTAAAAGTACCTTTCTAGAGTGGTTTCCATCGGCGCACTGAACCGTACTAAATTTCCATCGTCACGCTATGAAAGCGTACTAGATCGCATTACGAAGGCGTACTAAGCCTCCATCGCTACGCTACGAAAGCGTACTAGGCCACGCTGAAGCGCACTAAGTCTCCATCGTCGCACTACGAAAGCGCCATAATCCTATTCTCCTACAGAACTCAGTCGGGGGGTTCCAATATTTGTAATCATTAGGCCTATAATACAAATATCTATAGATTGGTCCGTCTCTTTCCTCGGTGGCTGTGACCTCAATCGGTCCCCCTAATTAATGAAAGATCATTCAAATAACTAAGTGATGGTGTGCCTACTAAACATTCTAAGCATCGAATTGATGTTTTCCCTCATCCAATGTCTCGATAGTGAAAGATCATTGGCCTCTTGGTTCAGCTTTATGTTGCATATAGCAATATCATTTTTGTTTGATGATAACAAATATATATATATATATATATACATACATACATATACATATATATATATAATATAGATGTGTTTGTAACTGTACTATTCTATATTACATCACATACAGAAATAAATATTTATATTTAAATATAATACTCTTGCACAAGGATTTAAATAAATAAACAGTGTTTTATTCAAATATAATATTCATTTCAACATTTTAATAGTACAGTCTTCACTTCATTATTGTACATCTCAGTGATTTATTATATTCAGTACTCACTACGACACTCATGTTTCACTCAATTTACACATACAGACTCATATACTCAGTCACTCATATTCACTTTCATATACAGACTCTATTACATACTCGGACACACACACACACACACCGACTCATTTGTCTTCAATCTACTTCATAGTCAGTCCAATCACCTGCATACCTGTTATAGAAACACACACGGTAAACTAGAACAAAATAGATTTAAATTCTAGTAGATATAAATTTTATTTTAAATTTTATTTGCCTCAGAATTTTGGTGTGTTTCTCATCATATTTCTTGACTTGGTTTAATATATATATATATATACACATTTATCTGCATCTAGACTGCTTGTGATATTCACAGTGATTCACTGTAAATACCATAAGGTAGACTATATAACCCATGCTTGCAGATCAGTCTCGACATAACTATACTGGTTTGCTGACCAAAACAAAAATTAGCTGATTCTGAACAGCCACAACTCAGATATAGTGGTATGCTGATAGAAAATTTATATCTGCCATTCAAACAACTCACATATATAAATTATACATGCAAGATACATGTGTATGTATACACACACACACACACACACACTCACTCTCTCTCTCTCTCTCTCTCTCTCTCACACACACACACACACACACATATATATATATATATATATAGTGCAAGGACTGTGCACAAATATCAAAGCAGCCCTTAAATGATGGACAACAAAGTGAAATGGTGCTGCCCAACCAAATGTGTGCAGTATGACATAGGAACAAGATGAAGTATAACAGTCACACATGAAGTGGTGGCAAGCACATATGCACAAACAAGCCAAGCTGTATCTCAACTTGAATGAAATTGTGGCATGCAAATGACTGAAGCATAAACAGATGTCCAGAATAATCAAAGCAAGCATGAATAAACTTGAACAAGCAAGCAGCCAAGACAAACACACACACACACACACACACATGCATGGAATTCAACATGACACAAGAATATGCAACAACAAGTGTGCACAAGATACACAAACACAAGGCATCATAAACAAGAAATGACACACATGCATGGTTTAGGAAGAACAAGTCAACATGAACCATGATTGTATCATCTTCCAAGATCAAATGCATAATGACAGGTACAACAATATGATACATGAAGCAATGTATCATCTCACTAATGCCAAGTCAGATCCACCCAAAAGAACAAAAAAAACTGAACAACAAAGAACTCATGTGCAAGTGCCAAGTGCACAACAACATACATAGGAAACATCATGTCAAGGTTACACATGTACAAGTGGCATATCTAAGGAACAAGTCAGAACCAGCACAACAAAGGTCAAGCATGGATATACACATGAAGCATAGCAGTTCAATATTGAACTAGGTTTAGATGCACAAAGGGGACAATGTGAACACAAGACAAACAATTAAAGTCAATGTGAATCGGTAGTTGAAATACGTATGTATGTATATACATCGAAGGAATAATGGTTCAACAAGATCAAAATGGCTAAAAAATGCTCAAAATGCAAGAATGCCAAACACAAGACAAACAATTCAAGTCAATGTGAACCAATAGCTGGAATACACATATACATGCAACTGTGTGAGTGTGAGTGTGTGTGTGTGTATGTATGTATATATACAATGTATAATTCAAGTCCAGCCAAGACTCAACAAGGAATGACAACTTTCAATAACAGAAATATACATATGAATATGTGTGTAAATAAAACATTATACACACATCAAGCAGTCCCAACCATTGTGCGATAAGGTTCAGGTCAAAACAGCAATACCAGTTCATGTCAGCCCAGACAAGTGCAAGAATGGCCAAGTCATGAAACACAACAACATGCACCAGTTCTTTTTTAACAAGACAAGACAACATGAAACAAGCACATGTAGCATGATATACAAGCAGGTATATATATATATAGCTGTGTGTGTGTCTATATATATATATATATATATATATATACACACACACAAATGTAATTCCAAGGTCCAAACTCATGTAAAACAGGTTAAGCGAAATATACATGTGCATACTCAAGGCACACAAGCCAGACTGTTGCAAGAATGGATATACATAAGGCAAGTCAGGTTCACAAGCCATGTTTCAACATATGCGCACTCTGCTAAAACAACATGTGTCCAGATTATAAGCACAAATGGCAAGATAGTTTTAACAGTCCAAAGTGACACAAGTAAGTGTACATGACAACAACATTGCTCAAGAGTGTTCAAGTATACAACTGGGTCAAGTCGCCATCAATAAACATGACAAATGCAAGCCAAGTATGGTCGATGTAGTCAATATACAGAATTTAAAAACTGAAGCAACATGGTCAAGATCAAACATGCAAATATAAACTTGCTAGGTCAACACGAATTGTTACAACATTTAAATGGTGCCGCAATGAAATATTACAAGGATGATAGAGACTTCTTTCTGGGTACACAGGTGCTAGGAAAAATACACATATGCAAATGCTAGTGAAACAACTCAGGTGAAAAATACCAAGTTTACAAGTGCACATGCAAGTGACAATAGTTTCAAGCAAATACAATTATGCAACAGAAAGATTTTAATCTACACATTATTAATGTTGGCTTGAAAGAATTAAATTTGCTTTTATGGCATGAACAAAAGTGGCAAGCATGGTGTGTGCACATCAATATTTGCAAACTTAGTAATGTGTTTATCATGCAAAACTGACTTGAAAATATTATTCAAAAGTTCCAGAATTGGCCAAAACAGTTTTCAGAAATGAACATACTTTGTGTAAGATTCAGGGAAGCTTTCCATCAACAATTTCAAAGATTGTTTTTTTTGGAAAAAAATAAACTTTTCAATTCAAAATGTTTCCAAAATTGGCAAGTTGATTTCAACATGTTTTATTTGTTTCCAGTTTTTGATCAATGTTGTTTTTGACAAATTCCATTTTTTTCCAGAATTCACGAGAACAATTTAAGGGAGGAAACAATTCAAATCATTCCACAAATCAACAAGTTTCTCATGGCATTGAATCATATATTCATGGTCGATTAAATCAGGGAACAAAAAGGGGAATCACACGCAAAATCAGGACAAGGCATATTCGAGAAATCAGATATTCACATAGGGTTATATAATCCTATATATAACACTGAATCATCACAGGCAATGCTATTGAAAACCAAGCAACAAACATTAAAAGCAAATCAAAAGATTCAAATCAGAATAACTCACGCCTTCAATCGCAAGTAGGAGCAAATCAATCGATGAATAAGCAACAAAGATTCGAGCTTAAGAGAAATTTTCCAAAGCTTAAGTTTTCATAATCACGATTCTATTTGGACGAGAAACCCTAATATTTTAGTTCGGCCGACATTTTTAGAGCAAATCATTTTCAAAGGAAATAAAAAGGAAGGGCCTACTATATTTTTATTTATGGGAGGGTTTCATTTTATTTTTTTAATTGTATTTTTCTCATTCATTTATAACCGATTCAAACAGTTTTTTAGTTTGTCTATAAAACTAGGGGTTTACTAGTTGTCGATAAAACTAAGGTTTACTAGCTACGGGTTTGTAGCTAGGGGAAAATCTGGTTTCGAGGACAAAAATCAGTGCAGGATTTTGAGCATAGGATTAGTGCAACTAGAGCGAGATTATGAGGCCTTTTGTATAGCCCCTAGTAGAAACTTGGGGATAAGTTTTGAGCGTGGGGTAAGGACATTTAGGCTAAGAATTATAGCGAGTTTACAAGTGTTGTAAGCGTTGTAATAGTTGACTAATACCTAGTAGAAATCTTAGCAATGCAGTATTAGACAGGGTTTGCCGAAGTTATGTAGAATCGGTGTTATTTATTTTCTGCATTTATTTACTCTGCTAAAATTTGTACTATGATATTTTTAATATCTCGAATTAATCCAATAAACCTTTTTCATCCCCTTCTAGGGTTAATCTAGATCCAACATGTGTGTATAATCTAATGTAATATTTTATTTATATTTACAACGTTTATGAACGTGAACATCCAAATGGAGATCTTAATAAAGAATTTTCTACTTGGTTTACAAATTATGTTTACAAACCTAGAAATTGTGTTGTTGATAAAGGGTTGAAACATCTTGCAATGGGACCAAAAAGAGTGGTCAAGACATATCCAATATACTTTGTTAATGGATATAAATTTAACACCAAAGAATATAGCAGTGAGGAATTAACGAACATTACAGGTGTATTCTTTAAAGGCATCGACGATCTAGAAAATCACATAAATCATTTTTATGGCATTTTAACACAAATTTTACACCTGATACATTTCTCACGACTCGCGGAGGAGGTGTTTCTATTTACATGCAATTGGTTTAGCAGTGTTCCACATTCTGGGATTAACGTGCATAAGGATTATAATCTGATTGAAATAAAGCATACATCGCATTATTACAAGTATGATCCTTTTGTACTAGCCAAACAAGCATTTCAAGTTTATTACACTCCTTATCCATCTCTATAAAGAGATAAAGCGGATTGGTCAGCAGTTTTCAAAACAAAGGCCATATTTATGTTCGATGGGAAGAATATTCCAGACGGAGTAGTCTATCAGGAAGAACTCGAGCAGAATAATGAAATAATAATTGAAGATGATCATGTAGATTTTGGACCTTTGATTGATGAGACAAATGTTTTGGAAGAAGCGTTTAAGAGTGCGTAAGAAGATATCATAGAATCTGAAGACGAAGATGACTGATGTAGATGATGAGTATTATCTTTCTAGTTGTAATGTAATTATGGAGTATACGACATATATTTTGCAATTTATATAACTCTATTAAATTTTTGAATATTATGATCATTATTTACATCTTTTCAGTCATATGCAGTTTTCCCTGTTTATTTATCTTAAAAGTGCAATGTAATATGTTACTCCTTGGAATATGAGACCCAATCAAATACAAGTATAAACAATTTCATTTTGTTTTATGTCATTTATTTAATAGCTTATATCATTTGTGCATGTTCACTGTAAAGAAAATTTGAATATGATGTTATTGTTATCTTTTAAAATGATTTGTGTGACAAGTATGCCACCGAGAGGGAATTCTTCAGGCGAAGGTTCTGGATCGTAACCCTCACAGTGTCCAGTCATCTCTTTGGTGCCTACGAGTATAGGGTAAAAAAAATTAAACTTTATTTAGCATGTTAATTTTTTTACTATACACTTATGTATATCATATTTAACACAGGGTTTTCGATCTTCAACCTTCGAAGGTTATATTAGACGCATCGAGAGCAGCATATAGGGGTCGTATGTCGGCATGTTGGCCAAAGTGGGATCTGATCCCACCTCACATAATGAGGTTATTTGGAAGGATGTCCTTGTAAGTATTTTCTTATATATTTTCCATTTTAATTTCTTTTAATCACTGATATACTGTACATATTTTACTGCTACTTTTTGTTTAACGTGAAATACAGGCCGAGGCGGATATACGGACACATGACTTATAGCTGGCTCGGATGTATTGGATGCAGAAAATGAGAAAAACTATAAAGATTGCATATCAACAATGAAGAAAAACATGAAAAAACTGAGTTGGATGGGAGCATCCATATGAGATAGATTTCTTAGGTATTGGGAGAGTAATGAGGCGAAGGTAAGTGTACTAATTTTTTTTAGATATCAAAAATTTTTACTCGATAATTAATGTATCAAAAATTGAATGTACATGCAAACTCGGAAAGAAACTCTGCAAATCAAAATAAAAATCCAGTCATGCATTGAGGAGGATTGAAGTCATTTCAGCAGTGTCAGCAGGAGTTTGTATATTTTATTAATGTGACTTATAAAAAATTAATATGCCATATAATTTTGAATGTGTAATAATTGTATGTAATAATCAAATTCAGGAGGCAGAGGGGATGAGTCCAGTTTCATATATGGACGTATTCACTCGTACGCATGCCATCGAGCATGTCGATGCAGAAGGGAACATCACATATACATGGTATGATGACAAATCTAGGAAGAGTCATGTAAGATTTCTTTTTATGTTGAAGTATTTGTAATAATTGTTAAATTATAATAAAATAAGATATCATGATATTAATTTTATCTACATTCTTATTTGGTCTTGTAGGAAAAGTTTATGGAGCAAAGCAAGAAGCTTCTAGCTGAGACTGGACATGAGCAGCTCACGAATGATGAGGAGGACATTATATTCCAGTCAGTGATGGATTCAGCGATGCCGAACAAACGTTATGGCTTTAGAAATCAAATGGTAAACAAATTTTCCTATAATTTATTTTTAGTTTAGAAATAAAATAACTTGTACGAGTTACAGGTTATTAATATAACCGCACATAATTAAAAGATTTTTAGATAGTTGTTATAGGCTAGCAGTTAGCTGGGATGGGGTCGATAGGCTAGAGCTGATGCTGTAGAGATTGAGTAGTTAAGAGCTAGGATGGCAGAGCTTGAGGACCAGAATCGCCTCCAAGCCAATGAGATGACTCAGCTTTTAGATCAGCGATTGGCCAAGTTCGAGCAGCAGTACGGCCGCTTCCTCTCTTTAGCCGGTTCTGCAGAAGACGATCAATGATGGATTGTTAGGTAAGATTTTTTCTTGGGGACATGTACATATGATTGTAGGTTGCTATGACTATGAGGTGATATGACTTTGGTTTGATATTTGGTATGCATTATGACGGTAGACTTGTTGTGGTAGTGTTGATGTGGTAGACTTGTTGTGGTAGTGTTGATGTGGTATTGTGGTAGTGTTGATGTATTGTATATTATTGTGATGGTAGACTTGATGTATTTATGTTGTTTTTATGTTTTTGATGATTTTTTGTGTGTTGGGAATATAAATTGTTGGTTTGAGATGATGGTCTGATGGAAGGTTAAAAAGTAGTTAAAACACACATAAAAATGTGCAGGTTTTCCGACGGCTACTAATGACTTCCAACGGCCTACAGGTATACGAATCCGTAATGGTTTCCGATGGCTTAAAACGGTTTATTAGCATAGAGTATGTAATGGTTTCCGATGGCTACCGACAACCGTCAGAACCCGATACCAACTGTTTCAAGCCATCGTAAATGCTAACGACAGGCCATGTCGATAGTTGTTGGAAACTCTATAACTCGACGCCTCTAAATGCTATAGTTATTTCCGATGACTCTCGACCGATTCCACTGGCCACCGACGGTTTTTAGTCATCGGAAATCACACGTTTTCTTGTATTGATACTTTCATACAATTTTTGGGTATTGACTAAATTTTGTTAACATTTAGGTGCTTTCATTGGGAGAAAGCTTGGATATGAGATTTGAACAAAATAAGGAGGCTTAAAACTAGATCTAGAGTTACGGGAAATAACATAGAGCATTGTGTACCCAAGAGATGTTCTCAAATTCTAATTGGTTTAACTTATTACCGAAAAGAGACTGAGATAATGATGAAGGAAATGCATAATAAGATGATTTTAAGAATAAGAGGTATTAGAGGGATTTCTTCAAAGGACGAGACAACACGAAGTAGATGAAACTATAAGATTCAAATCCATGTGACATGAAGTAATGGAGAGATTTCTAGATTTGGAGGAAAGCAAGATGGAACATTGGCCCTAATAACTGAACAACTCAGTATCAACTACTCTCGGTACAGCTTTACTCTAAGATTCCTTATCGAAACTATAGACATAACAAACCTAGACATGCAAAGAAGAACACAAATTCACGACTAGAGGAGTACATGCATGGGTACATGTTGGAATTCCCCTATAAGGCTAGGTAATGGAATACCGACTTTATCGAAGTTTGTAGTCGAATGATAACATCTAGATGGATGAGACGGTTAGAAAGATAGTTAAGGATGGACCCTTAGATAAGAGATTGGAGGACATAAATAGTACCCCATTCAATTCTTATATCTGAAGCACGAGCAATGCACTTGATTTCAAGCTTTAGACGCTGGAGATGTATGGGGGAAAAACAAACCCAACAATTAATTTGATGAGACATATCTGATATATGGAGGTGTAGGGTGCTTTTAAAGAGGTAACGAGGGCATGCTTTGCATTATTTTTTAATTTATCGAATTAAAAGATAAATACTTGAGGCCTTCCAAAGTTCCAATCTCATGGACAAAGAATGCAATGACACTTTCGAGTCAGAAACAAAGGCTTGAAGAGATTTTAAAGAGCTATTTGATAATCAACATGGCAGATGTTGTGATCGATAAGTTATAACCATCAATAATCTTAATAACAACCGTGTTCGGAGTTGCAAGCAAAACGAGCGTCAATATTGCTTTGGAGAGGGATCTGTCGACCGATCTCGTTGAATTATATCATGATACCGAAAGGTATTTGCATCAGGAAGGCATTGAAACTGAAGACGCTGAATGTGAATTTGGAGGACTGTCTGGAGTTGGATACGAAGGGACAAAGGAAAGAGAAAAGTCCAGGATGATGGTAGAGAACTGAAACAACTATATGGGGAACCTATGTTCTCTTCTTGTTCCAAGTTTATATGAACCATAGAGATTATACATATAGAAATTAAAGGAACATCATCTATCGAAAGCTGGCTAGATGAGAGCCTACTGATCAAGAAGAAGGTACGAGAAATATTGCATCTTTCACATGTTGGAGAGACATAAAGCAAACGAGTACAGACACCTTCACTACTTGATAAAGGAACTGGTTTGGAGCAACTAGCTGCAATAGTACGTAGTGAACCCAACTATGATTATGTGGATGGAACAATCATAATCTATAACGTATGCTTCAAGGAGAAACCAGAGATCTGGTCTAAGAGTCATAATCCCATGATTAGGATGGATGGGAGTTAGGTTTGATTCTCACACTTTTCTTTTTTCCACTTTGAATAATTTCGATAATTACCCAATGACAAATCCTATTCCAACCCAGAAAATTAATTTGTAGCCTACTCTAGTTTGAAAAGACTGGTAAACCCCTATTTTTGGTGAGTAGACCCCGCTGAATTAAAATAGCCAATAATATCGTCCCATATATGGTTTCTGCATGGTTTATTAGGGTACCTCGTAGATGCTCTACATGGTTTCTTAGAGTACCACGTAGTATATCTATGTGGTTCCTTGAGGGACCACGTAAGGCTATTGCATGGTACACCGAGGAACCACGTAGTGCATCTCCGAGGTACCCTGAAAAGTGCAAAAGAAAATATAACAAAAGAAGGACATTTTCGTCCTCTTTATTTTTGATTAAAATGGGGGGCTATTAATTAATCTTCTGGGTTGGAATAGAATTAGTCTTACCAATAAGAGCATCTCCAATAGAATTCAGGGTAAGAATATTATGCGCTATAAGATTACGGGGAAGAAAATGAATTTTTCCCAATAGTTGAATTTTTTTTCCGTCACGAGCCTATTTTATCTGCTCGCGACGTCGCAAGCCTATTAAATCGGCTCGACAGAAGAAAATACCAAAAAATTAATTTGGCATTTTCTGGTGTCACGAGCCGATTTTCTAGGCTCGCGACGTCACAAGCCGATAAAATAGGCACACGACGTTGCAAGCCAATAAAATCGGCTCGCGGGGCCAATTCCGCATTCAGAATTGGCCTATAATATCTTGCTGAATATTCACATTTGTTGGGTGCGATTTTTGGTCCAATTTAGCATTCAGAAGGTGAATTGCTTTACTGTTGCAGATGCTCTAATGCTTACACATGTATGTGCCTAGATTGATCTCTAGATATTCCCTAGGAAAAATGTGCAGGATGACTATTTAGGCCAGTAACTGTTGGAACTATGCCATCCCGCATTAAATTTATTGGTGAATTTCAAAAAATAAATTGCCTTGTTAAATATTTGTTGGGCAAGTTGATGTAAAGAGCGTTTTCTTCAATGGTGACTAGAACTTTCCCTTTTTCTTCTTTGTTTCTCTCTTTTAACCATTTGTGACAATCCTACTCTTCGTCGGCCTTCAAATTTCTCCCACTACATTAGCGTCTCCCCAATCCATCTACCCCAGACTTAAATTTCGCCATCGCGAAAGTATGCTTCTTTTACTCTATTGCATTTCATCAACCAAGGTCGATTTCACTCAAGATCCAACCTTGTCATTCCCCATGTTTGTACTTCCCTTTCTAGACTATGCACGTGCAAACCCTAATCTATCCCACTTCTTCTTACGGTGTTCCTCTTGGCCTCTTTTGTCTGACCTCTAACAAACGTGTGCGTCATATCGAAACCACCTGCTCTTTTCTCCCCTTCTTCACTGGATCTCAGTATTTGACTTGTAGCTCATCGAAAGGTTGATCCTCTGTTGTTGTGGATCTACTTGTCGACGTGCTAGTGAGTGTGGTTTTTTTGCTGTTTTGTGGAGTTGTTTTTGGAGGTAAAGGTAGTGTATGATTGATTTTTTTGTTTCGCTTGTGGTTTTTGCTGAACAGTAGATGAGTTTTGTGAGTGTTTCGACTTGAGTCGAGTGTGGTGATGGTGTTTTGGCTTTTGTTTGTGTTCATTGGTGTTTAGTTGAAGTGCTTTGGTGTCAGTGATGCAAGGCAGTTGATTCATTTCATTTTGTTTTGGTTATTGTTTCATTCTAGAATAGGGTGTGTCACCAGTGTAAGGTTGAAGTGTCAGGAAATCTTGTTGTCCCGTGATATGCTTCTTGGTGATTTTCATTGTTGTGTTCATGCTGCGTTGTATCAGTTTGATGTAGTGTAAGGGATTTGTTACTTGTCATGTGAGCATCTGTGTGTATGGGTACGTGATGTCTTTTGTCACTGCTTGTTGGACTGCACACAATCCATATCCAATCCAACCTAACCCACATAAACTCAACCCAAGTTACCCAACTCATCCTAGTTCGGGTTGGATATGAGTTACAATTTGTAAACCATACTATATACGGGTCGGGTTTGATATTTTGTTCAACCCAACTTTATTTTAACCCAACCCAATCCTATATTAAAAAACTAATTTAATATCATCCCACTTAAAATTATAATAATATAATTCTAGAATAATGTTTATGTATTTTATAGTAAACATACAAAAACACATATTTTATGTCAATCCAAACTAGATAGAATTTGGAAAATATTTTTTAAATAGATTTTTAATGTATTTTAAAATGAAACACTTGTTCTACTATGTAGTAAATTAATTTCATATCATGTGTTTTACAATGAATTTTTTATAAAATATGTCTTATAATGAATCAGTTATTTTAAATGTATTATGCTAGCTAAATTCTGATATATTATGTTGAATATTTTAGTAATATTTTTAAAAAATCTCTCATATTCACATTTTTTTATTATATTTAAGCAATCCAACCCAATCCTACTGAACCCGACCCAACCCATATCCAATCTCATATAGGGTCGAATACAGGTTGAACTATCTTAAACTCATATCTATACGGGTTGGATGAAGTATCTGGTCAAACCCGACCCAACCCATACTTTGTGCATCCCTAACTACTTGTTTAGGAAATGTTCTTGTTTGAGAAGCATCTAAGCCAAGGTTGTGTAGTGTTCGGTTTTTGTTTGCAGTTAGTTAGTGTCATTGTTCTTAACACCTTCTTTGGTGTATGTCCACAGTGTATAATATTGATAAAAATCCATTGCGGACTATGGGATTCTTAATCTGATCTATGCTACAAACCTCATCGTAATTTTGCAGAGTATACAAGAAAAAAAAATAGTTTCTTCCTTTCTTATTTGTTAACCATTCAATTCACAACTGATGGCTTCTTCAATTTTGTTTTGAACCCAACATCGCTATTTTTTGCATTGTACATTCCGTCATAAGAATAAGTATCATAGTTGTATCTACTCATTTGTAGCTCATGTAATTGTTGTACTCTAACGATGTAATATTATGTAATTGTTATGGATCTTTGTTCGTGTATTTATATGTACTGTGTTCTAAGCTGATTCTGGAGCCACCATAGAATTGTACTACATAAAGTATTAGGTATGTCGAGCCTCTTGAAAGAAAAAATAGCAATCACTTTATTGACATGCTTAAGTTTTGTTAACTCAAAACTACAAGTGGTCGCCCTTAACCAGCCCCATTCTCCGGTCTAATAGACAGTATTACCTAGTAATGTTCTTTATTAGGGTGGGTCGGGGGTGAGGCGTTACAAATTACGACGCATATGCAAATGCTAAAGACAAACTACACGGGCAAAAAAATATCTCAAATGTTGCATTTAAAATGATCCTGATGATTGAAAAATTAAGCAAATATTAACATTTACAAAATATTATCAATCAATTGTCAACTGTTTTCACACACTATCATCTGTTAGAAAGTGGCTTACTAGGGCCTTATTGGACATCCAAATTTACTGACAACAAATATCAAGTGCATGATTTATGGTATTTTGTATAATATAGTAAGCTAGTTAAACTAGCTTTACACTATCTAGTTCAAATGAAAAATTAATGTTTTTTGTTATTAATTTATAATAGAAAATGAATCCAAGTGTTTGATGCGAAAGTCTAATAAGCTATATATATGATAATACCAAGGATAAATAGATCACTAGCACTAAGTGATGTAACCAAAAAGACAAAGACTTTGACTATATAATAACACTAACATACATTGTAAAACCACACACACATACATGCATACGCACATAAACACACATACATATATATATACACACACACACATATGGTTGTGTGTGTGTATTTTGAAAATTGGTATGTTATATTCAAAATACCAGTCATATTTTTTGTTTATAACCCCTCTACTAGGTACTTACAAGGGAAAGGAGAACATACGAATTTTACATATTAACAATGCAATATGTAGAAAGACAAATAGGGACAAATCCCCATAATAACAATACAATGTGTGTGTGTGTGTGTGTGCATACACACATACACACACAAACCCCCATGTTTTGGCTTCAAAGTTAAAAATCTCAACCCCCATGTGTGTGTCTGCATTGTGTACAATATCATACGGCTTTGGTCTAAATGGGTATTAGCCAATTCTCACCTATATAAGTCCATATTGAACGTAACCACATTAACATTACATGAAAATTATACATGTTGCCGTAAATGTGGAGAACTTATTCCTAAGGTAAAATTTATAGAGATTTGTACTAGAAATTACGTTTTTGTAATTGTAGAGTAGCTATTAGTTAGTCATAAATTTTCTTTGAATTCGATTAGTCGTTTTACCCTAAGTGTGAACATTCACAAGTTACAGTGCATGTATGTTTAGACTATACCCTATAGATATATGAAAAAAGTAATTCATAGATAATTGTAAGATATCGTAGGCCACACAGAATATTAATAGACTCAATTACATGTGATCAACATATATTTATGATGTAACTCATTTACAAGACTTTTGTATGACCCGTTCCTTTCCATTTCATTTTCATCCACTAAAGGATGATATGGAAGCGGTTGATTTAGCATAATGGATGGACTCAAAGGAAATATGTAACGACCCATATTTTTACGGTATAATAATTAACTATTTAATTATTTAAATAATGATTTAGAGATTTAAATGGTTGTTTAATTAAATAATATTGAATATTTAATTAATATAAATAATAGAATAATATATTTATTTCCGAAATAGTCGGAAATAGTGGAATTCATAATATTGTCTGAATTGGATTATTTATATGTTTTAATTCAGTCTAGAATTGAATTATAATAACAAATTTGTTATTTAAAACAAAGTTTGATCGTATAATTATAATATAATTTAATTCGAGCTCGTAATGGCATGGTAGTTCGTAATACGAAGTTTTGAAATTCAATTGAATATACAGAATCCGTTTTAAGTCGGATTTCTGTGAAATAAGAAACGTTCGGATCTGGTGAACTATATTTTTCTAATGGAAGAGAAAAATCGAGATTTCATCGTGTAGATTGTAAGTTATGGCTAAATCAAATTTTCGAATAGTCGCTATGGACTCGTTTATAAACCATAATGGTTATTTAATTATAATAAAATATTTATTTCAAATTTGGACAAGATATTTGAGACGTAGTTATAGTTTAATTTTTAGAATTTTACTGTAATTTTTAATTGAAAAAAATAGCCACTTTTTATTTGGAGTATTTTACGCCCTATATCAACATTTCGGGATATCACAGAATAAACTATCTTGTTTATTTTATTATACTTTTGGGATCGTGCCACTTTGCTGAGTACAAAGGTATTTTTTATTTTTGTTTATAGCAGTCCGTATAAACAAATATATTTTGTATAACGAAGTACATATATTTTATAACTTAAATATATATATAGTTTTTGATTTCTTAGCATAGAAGGATCGAACTGCTTCGGAAAGGATTGAGAGGAACAACTCATGGCAGGATAAATACTGTAGACCAAATATTGCAACCATAAATCACGTCCTACCTTGTCTGTACAAGCAGTGTATAGGCTAATCAAGAAATAAAGGAAATATGATAACAAATGAGTGAACTGCTATTTGTTTTATTAAGAAACAAACTAATGTAAACATGGATATCAAGACATAACGTCATTTAAGTTCACATACAAGATATAACATATATTGGATTCCTCAAGTTCCAAATTTTGTACACCATTTTGTCTTCCGCAGTCCATTCTCTTGAATACTTCATGGAAAAGTCTTTCTTGAATAATCAAATCACACACGGTGAGTTTTCAACGTCTACAAGTTCTAAGATGTACCCTGCTTTCCGTAGCAGCTAAGGATGTAATCATTATAAATATACGCACAACCTATACCTTGTTCCTTTTCATCACTCCTGAAGCAAAACAAATAAATGCATGATTCACAAGCTAAATATGTCCAACATTTCTACGCAGCAAAATATATCCAATATATATAATTCGATACTCCTCTACGATCTGGTATACCATATGATAAGTGCGATATCATTTTCCAGAATTCAGATATAATCGGCGGCTCTTAGGGTTGAGGCTTGGCGGAGTTTGTAATGATGTGAATGAAGGAGAAGTGATGGAAAAAAATGAGTTCTTCCTGTGAATGGAGCTAGCATGCTTAAGGGTAGTGGGGAGAACTTGTTGTGTGGAGCGAATTGCATTGAACTAATAGAGGGTCTGTGATGCGGAAATGGAAAAGATGGAGTTGTGGTTTGTACTGACTGGTGTACGAGATAATTAGGAACAGGAGTGAATGGGAAAGAGAGTTAGTATAGGCCGAAGAAGAAGAGGGAACGTTTGAATACAGAGAGGAAGCAACGATGGTGGTCGTTGTTGCGAGACACAACCGGGTGATTTTCCTTGTGGATACCGATGATGAAAAGCAACGTACTATCGCTGCGATGGCCACGAGAAACTTGAAACCGTGGGGAATAAATGAACGAGTTTGACAGTGTGGCTTTGAAGTAGAGGAGATCTAAATGTAGAGTTTTGTTGTATTGTTCGTAGATTTTTAGGGGAGCAGCAAAACGTGAAAAGGTTGGCAATGGCACTTTTGGTTTCAGGTTCGAATGGTATACCGGAGAAGTAGAGTATGAGAAAGGGTTGATCTCAAATTCAATGGATGTGTGGACCGGTATTCTTTCATGTTTCCATGGTTTAATCTCAGTAGTTGGTAATGAAGACTTTGCAAATAAAAATAAAGAAATATACGGCAATGGAAAACAATGAAACTGATGTTGGGTTCTTGGAAGATGATACTGTAGTTGCCGAACAAATTGATCCAAGTATGGTGGTACGAAGTTAGATAATGGGTGTGGCCCAATGTCTATGTTAATTAAATTATAATTTTAATCTAAAAATAGTGTTAATAATATTAATATTATTCAGAACTTGTTAACGTGATAATTATCTCATAACAAACTCAGATTAACGGACGGCCAGTCACGTTGGAATCGTATCAGAAATTACTACGCATACAAATGGATTTGGATCGATTCGAAGATCGTTGGAATTTATGGAAAATGAAACACCTGTATTGAACTATTTGCGGTTTATCGTTATTTAACGATAAACGACCAAAGTGAGTAAAACTCACTAACACTGCCCAATTTATATTTTTACAATGTAATTTTAGAATAGATAAATGTTGGTTGATTGTTGTGTGTTGACTGGTTAGATGAATTGCTAATTAATTGGCTGAAAATATAGATAATGATATATACACATATCGTTAATCAAATATTGATTCTGTTTATCAAAATATTTCATATTGAAATGAAATTGATATTATTTATATTGTTTAACATCTGTGGATGCAGAGAAATAGGTTGGAGGGATCCAACTGGATTCCTCAATATTTAAAATACTATTTTTATATATATTGTGATATATGATGTGATATATATTCTGTGATTGATTATGATGAAACTGGTCTGGTTATTTGGTATTTTAAATACCATAAGAAATACTGGAATGTAAAAAGGGAATTTTTGAAGTGTATATTGGAAATAAAATATTAATATAAAATCAATGGATTTTATAAAGTGGAAATATTTGGGAAATAAATAGAATTATAAAAGGAAACATTTATAAAATGAATAGAATTTTATAAGAGGAAATATTTGGGAAATGAATAGAATTTTATAAAAGGAAATATGTGGAAAATAAATATTAAATTGAAATCGGTTTTTAAAAGATAAATGGAAAAGATTAATGTAAAGTAGATTTAAAATAGAATATGTTTTAACAAATAAAGTGAGAAGATTAATTTATAAATAATGTTTTATAAATTAAATAAAATATTTATCATTTGATAAATGGAATATATAAGTCTGAAATTATAAAGAGAAGTAAAATCGGTTTCGATGCTGATATTTGAAATCGAATGTGAACATAGCAGTTGGAAAGGGAGTTATAAATAATATTTTTACGAATAATTCTATAAATAGAAGTATGAATAGAATTGGGAAATGGGACATGATTTTAAAATACAAAATCCAACTGAGTTGATTTTATAAAAGAAATATTATTCACATTCGATGTGAATAATAGGTTAAAATAAATATTTTATAAATTAAAACATTTATAAGGAAAATTGGGTTTTGAAATAGGAATTCAAATGGGAATTTGAATGAGATAGGAAGAAAGTTAATCGAATATTAGTTATTCGAATGGAGTTAATCGAATATTAGTTATTCGAAGAGAGTTAATCGAATATTAGTTATTCGAAGAGAGTTAATCGAATATTAGTTATTCGAAGAGAGTTAGTCTAATATTAGTTATTTGAAGAGAGTTAATTGAATATTATTTATTCGAATAGAGTTAATCGAATATTAGTTATTCGAATAGAGAGTATCGAATATAGTTTAGTTGAAAGAGAGTTATCGAATATAGTTTATTCGAAAGAGAGATTGTCGAATATAGTTTGTTCGAAAGAGAATTATCGAATAGAGATTATTCGAGAGAGAATTATACATTGGGATTCGACTATATCGAATGTAGAAAAGTACTATTTACTTTCCAGTTTTTAAATCAAGATTTATTTATTTAATAAATCATTTATTTGTTTATTTAAATTAAGGTATAAAAGTTCTATTTAAAGTTAAATATTTTGAAAGTAGGGATTATAATGTTATCGTTATAACCAATGTTTTTATAAAAGAATTGGATTCTTAAACTGATTTCGAGAATTGCGTAAGTAATGATTTGATAAGAAATTAAGAAATGGAGTTAAGGAAATTAGAAACTGACTGGAGATTAGTTAGGTTGAACAACTTTCTGGGTATTGATTTGATGTTGGTTTCGGCCTTCGAGGTTAATACGTAGTGAGTTGTTCTCTTACTAGTTTACAGTTAAAGACTGATAGAAAATGGGAGGATAGTGATGCGTGAATAAGGAATGGAAATGTTTTCCAATGTTAATATCGTATATTTTCTAAATGTAGAAAATAAGAATTTGATGAATATATGGAAATGGGGAAATGAATAAATTAATGATAAATTAATTAAAGAGGAAAAATGTGGATTGACGATTGATCGATAAAATTTCCATTTGGAAATAAGATAGTTTTGTATATGGATGTTTTCCTTTGATATTTAAATAACCGACTTTTAAAGTTTTGACCATTTTTTCGTCATCAATAAAGAGAGACCGGGATCAGATTTATTATTTGAAAACCACTCCGTATGGACATTAGCATTGCGAATCAAACATGATGAAGATAATTGAAGACGGAGTTTATGCAAGGGCTGTTAAGGAAAATACTAGGTAGAAATTGCCTAAGATGGGTTTACCAAATAGTTCCTTCGGTTTGTCCATTCCGATGACAACTTATATGGAAGAAAGTCTAATGGAGTATATTTAATAGATAGCATAAGTTGATCTCTTCAATTTACGTTTGGTGGCGGGGGAATTCGTTTCTCTTAGCTGTATACTAGTGGTATTTTTGGGGAAATCAATTTGTGATTTGGCGGGTATGACAATGTGACATTCAAAGTAAATAAAGGTGTGATCTATACGTTATGGCCTCTAGCCTCACAACTAGAAAATGGTATAAAATCGGGTAGGTCGCATGGCTAAGTGGTTAGCTGCCAATTAGGGTGTATTGTCACATGATCTTGAGAAATTCCATTTATTTCTATAATTTATTTCGATTTTGTCCCTTTCGGGAAACGGTTGCTATTCCTAACCATTGGTGATAATACATTAGGTACACTCAAGCGAAATGAGTGACCGGTCATGTTTAGCCTGGGTTATAAGATGTTCTTGTTGAACCCGGTGAATTCCTCTCTAGAGATACACTGTTGGAAGGTGGTCCCATACCTTACCAGTTGGAATTCATTACCCAATAAGCGCCGCGGGGTTTGATTATATATTATATATATGGAACACGAGATGAAAGCATTCCATTAGATTGCTATTTATTTGATTTAGACACTATCATAATATCTTAAGAGATTTGATATAAAGAATATTTTGGTTTATCGTAAGGTAAAAACCGTCCTTGTTTATGTGTGGAACGGTCTTACGATTATCCTTTCTTTTAAAGGGATTTTAAAAGTTAAACAAATGTTTGGAGTTTTCTCAAACCAGTCACATGACTGACCCAGAGTTTATTTTGATTTGTTTTAACCTAAAGTCTTGGGTGCCCAAATTTGTGCGGGCAGTCAAGTAGTCAAGATTTACAGATACACTAGATGAAGTTGGGAGTAGGAGGCTTCAGCAGCATTTATAACTATTATTTATTTCCCTTGTGATGTAAGTGTTATACTCTAATGATGATATGTATACAAATGACAGATTTGTATTTCAAAGTTATATTGTATACTATATTTTTTTCGTTCTGTTGTGAGATTCGTATTACTCTGATTTCGGTTGTTATGTTCTTCTTCTTCTATTCAAATTTTCTATCTTATATATTCTCACCCTCTAACTTCTTTCTATTAATGATCTAGAATGTTTGATGCCTAAATAATTGACATGGGTTTTATGTTGATTTTCTGGGTCGAAAATTCGCGTTCGTTACAGTGGTATCCGAGCTGAAGCTTAAGTAATTACCTTGGCTTTGTGGCATTACTTAGTAAAGATGGGGTTAGTAATACCCTAGATTGAGTTTAAGTGTATATATATGAGCGCGTATTTGTAGATTTTATAAAAAATTGTTTTATGTTATGGAGATTTATTGGTTGAGTTTTTTAAGAGTTCTGGTCAATCAGTTTGATCCCCTGTATCAGTAAGGGCTTCTAAACACTCGAGTATGATGAACCGACATTGTATGTTTTGAAAAGAGGGTAAATGAAATAATTTTGCCCAAAATATATTTTGATATAAAGAAAATATTGATATTGGAATTATTATTATATTTGGATATATTAGTTGTTATAATCATATAAGATTATAACTGGAATGGTTATATATATATAACCAATCCGGATTCATATAAGTATAATATATGAAATCAAATGAATTAAATCTAAATTTAAAATTAGAATTGGAATTAAAACTCTGGAAATGCAAAAAAATTGTTTGTAAATGGATTTGGATTAAATATATGAGAATTTTAAAATCCTGGGAGAATTTAAATTGTTTTACAAGCATTGTGAATGGTATTTTGAATTGATTTCAAAAAGAAATTGTTTAAATATGAGTTTGAAAGGTGATATAGTATTGAACTCACATCAGTAGGTGGGAAATAACCGTGATGATGCTGGCCACATCATCAGTATTCATTTTCGAGTTTCTAAGTGACAGATTACTACCAAAGATATTATTTTTGGAATTGTTTTGAGGAAAAGCAAGTTGTTTTGAATTCTGAAAAGGGATATTTGATTTTTGAAAAGCTAAGCTGTTTAAAAACTTGTAACAACTCGGAAATTCTAAACCAATTTAAAATTTTTATTTTAGCAATTTTAATGGATTTTGAATATTTAAAATGATTTATTTTAAATAATAAACGACTAAAAATTTATTTAAATTGAAGTTAAAACGAAAATTTTAAATTTAATTATAAAGGAAGTTTAAAATGGCGTGGTAGTTTGAAAATTCGATTTCAAACTTTAAATGAATGTACAGGATTCAAAATAAATCGGATTTCAGTAAAACTAGAAATATTTAAATTTATTTAATTTTATCTTTCGAACGAATTTGAAAAATTGAAATTTCATAGCGGGAATAAAAAGTTATGGCCAGTTTAAAATTTGAAATAGTTGCTATGGAATTTAAATATATTTTTTAATATAAAAAATAGAGATTTTGCAAACGACCTCCATTTTCGACGAAATCACTTTTGTTGGATCCGGAATGTCAAATTTTTGTTAGATTCCAATTTTCATAATTTTTGGAATTAATATGTGGGCGTGGCAAAAGAAAACGTGTTTTGTCAATTTCGTTTGATTTGATCGACCAGAAAATGGCCATTTTTCAAACGGTCTCCAAATTTGTTGAAATTAATTTTTTCAGGACCGTATCGTCAAAACATAGCTAGATTTATTTTTCTGGAATTTTTCGAATCAGTATGTGGCCCCGATAAATTAAAATGTACGTACAAATCTAAAATTGAATGTTTTATATTTAATTTGAAGAATAACTGACCGAACCAGTCGAATGGGCTTACGAAACATATCCCATTGTGTCCGGAATGGGGATATTTAGCTAAGGGTGCTAGTCATTGGGTTTGAATTGGAATTTGAATTGTTTAACTTCAATTTTCACAAATAAATGAATTAAATTTAATATAATATTATTTATATATATACATGTGGGCTCCTTAAAACCCTTATTCCCTTTCCTTGGAGTCAATGCCTCTTGAACCCACCCCCCATTTCGATTTTCTAGAAAAAAAACACGAATCGACCGAAGCCGCCTCCACCACGAAGTCCAGCACCGCCAGTCCCCCATCACGCCTCCGCCACGCCCAAATCGAAACTGCTCCACCCGCAACCCTCGGACGCCGCAACCGCCACCACGTGGCTCTGCTTCAGCCATCACCGCAAACTCCGGTGTGAGTACCTCCGATCCCTTCCTCCAGCGATGGGATTTCAGAATCAACGACAATGAGTTTTCCCCTTTCTTTATTTTATTTTATTTTATTTTTACTATTATATAAATAAGCATTGTTTAAATTCATGATTTTTAAAACTGAAAATTCATGATTTTTAAAATTGAAAATATATGATTTTTAAAACTGAAATAACATTATTTTTCAAATAAAAATATGAACTCCTTGTTAATAAAAATATGATCTTTCATTGCATAGAAAAAGGTGATTTTTATACGAAATATCTTTATATATATATAGATATGATTTTTAATAATATGAAGATACAATTTTTAATTTGATAAAAATATAATTTTTAATATATAAAAATTTGATTTTGTTATATGTATTAGCGTCATAAAAATTAGATTTTTATATATACAGTAGCGTTATAGAAATTAGATTATATATATATCAAATAAAAATGTGATTTTTATATATGAAGTAGCGGTATAAAAATACGATTTTATATATATGATAGCGATATAAAAATATGATTTTTATATATATAGCGTGTAACACCCCGTATGTTGAATAACTTGTTATAATATAAATCACGGCAGAATTAAATTTTAAGATCTGAATCAGGGGAAACGGGCTATGCCATTGCGTTCGTCTCGGAAAAATACGCGAAATAGAGTCCGAGTTTTTGTAAAACAGAGTTCGTATGACCCAGTTATGGGCCAACGAAGTTTTCAGAAAATTCAAGTTTAAAAACAGTTTAAAACTAAAGCCAAATTCGAAATTCAACACATAGGGGGAAGGCGGGAAAATTCCCGCGCATGCCAAGTCGACAGGGGTGTCAACTGCCCTGTCGACACCGCCCCATCCCATGTCGACTGCCCAGTCGACACGGGTGTCGACCTGGGTACTCGGCCAGGTTGGCCTGGGTGCAGTCTGAAGGGGTTTGGGCTGTGTTTTGGGGCTTGTGACGAAATCTGACGGCTCTAACCTAAATTAGGGTTAATCTAATGGCCTAAACTACATCCTAAATCTATAAATACACCCTAAGACTACCCTAATCCATACTAAAAATAGATACAACGTCATCATGCCGTCAAAATGCAACTTAGAAGGAGCCTCCACAAATTAGAGAGGAAGACAGCTTCTCAAATCAACTTCTAATCAACTCTAGCAACTAAATCTTCTTCATAGGAGTTCTAATCAACAAGTTGTGAGTTTCTATGCCTTTAGCAAGCAATTGGTAAACTAATTATGATAGGATGTAATGAGGTTATGGTTATGAATGTGGATCAATACAAGTTATGTTATCATATGCTATGTGCTCATGATGTTAGTTATGCAAGTTTTATGCTATATGTCCATGATGCTAGTTATGCAAGTTTTATGCTATATGTTCATGATGCTAGTTATGCAAATCACTATGATAAACATTGATCCATTATGACACCATGTTATGCAAGTTTGGTGTTTGATTATATGCAAGTTCATATATGAAATGTTATGCAAGTTTGGTGTTTGATTATATGCAAGTTCATATATGACATGTTATGCAAGTTTGGTGTTTGATTTTATGCAAGAAACATGTGCAAGTTTACACCTTTGTATGATATGCATATATATGCAAGTTTACCCCTTTTTATGATATGAGTAACATATGCAAGTTCATCCCTTTTTAGACCTATGACATGTATGCAAGTTTATCCCTCTATGATAGGTCTATGACATGAACATCTATGCAAGTTACCCTCTTTATGACATATGTGATTCATGCAAGTTTGGGTTGCTTATTTATGCTAGTTGGGTTTGTTGCTATGGTCATATATGCAAGTTGACACCTTTAAAACCCATGTTGATGCTAATGTTATGCTAAGTTGAACCCATTGTATTTGTGATGAATCTTCCCTTTTAAGTATGTCATGTTAGCGTATTACGTGGGGAACGATGGGTTAATATTCATGTTAACAAAATTGTGGTGAAATTGGTATGATGTTGCATACCATAAGTGGATGGACATAATTGAGTCAATTATGTACATCATTAAATTGGAATTAATTAGGGAAAATTAATTCAAAATATGGGGGTGATTAATTAGGTGTAATTAATCGACTAAGACACGAGGTTGGACCCTTTTGTAGCATAAGACTGCCCGGACCCGACCGGCAAATCCAGCGGCTACAAATGATTGGCCCAATGTGAGAGGTCTTAGGCATAAACTAAATACGTGACAAGTGTAAAGACACGAGGTTAGACTCGGTTATGGCGTAAGGCTGCCCGGACCCGACCGGCAAATCCAGCTGCCATAAAAGATAGTCTAATGTGAGAGGTCTTTGCAAAGGTTACGGTCTTAATCAATTAAGAAACACTTAACCAGATAAGCATGTAGTGGGGCATGAGGGGTTAAGTGGGTGCCTTGGGTGGCATGTGGAAATCTAGTGGTTGCCTTGGGTGGCAATAGAAAATACGATTAGAATACTTAACCAAAGTGGAAACATGTAATTAAACATGATTAAAGGGTTAAGTGGGATACACTAGAGGGAGCAAGCTTAGGTGGGTAGCTTGTGGGGGCCCATTTCACCAGTAACCCATATGTATCTTTGTGGGCTCGACCCATGTCGAGGACGGGACACGCGTACTGGGCTTGACTATAAGAGGCCAAAACGGGTTAGCGGTGGCAACGCAAGTCCAACGGGTTTCATATGCGTGTATGGACCCGGGCTGGTAGGTAAGACGTTGTTGCATCGTGTAGGTATAAGCCGTGCATCAGTGTTGGTATTGGGTTGCCACTTTGGGGAATGATACACCCCACTGTGGGACCAACACGGATATCTACGTTAGGGAGCCGATCGCTTGGGGAGTAGTGGGTACACCTAGTGGAGATAGGGGCAGACGGCACCTATGTGGTCAGCTAGGGGTACACGAAACTACTAGTTAAACTTTCTAAGTCCTTGGGTGGGATCAACCTTTAAGTTAGGAATGACTGGTGGGGTGCAGTGTAGTAATTATCCTTGGGTGGGTAGATGCGTCTTTACCGTTATCTTCGTTCTTCCTATGTCTAGTTGGCTGCTTAGTGTAGTCATTTATCCCCAGTCGTTACCGTACCAAGTTTATATCATACCCTAATTACTTTAATGATTGTATTGTTAAAGTTATAGGACTCGCTCAGACTTATGTCTGACCCCGTTGTTTTTATCTTTTTCCCAACCCTTAGGTTCTCAGAGTGGGCCTAGCACTAGTGGGCTTTGATCAGATTGCTTTATCTATCTTTTGGAGCTTGGACTATTGATGTAAAGCTCAGCTTATCTTTTCTATTATGGCTATTAGTTATGTAGTGGGATTATGTACTTACGTTTTTATCAGGATGGATATATAGTACTTGACTCTTGTTTTATGGTTTTGTTATTGTAACCAAACATGTTTACCTTCTGCTGCAATGAAATGATGTTTTAGTTAACAAGTATTATTTATATCTGTCTTGTTGTAATTTTTCTGTTCTATATTCACTTAAAATACTCCACCGAAGTTAAGGCATTCCCTTAGTGAGTGACCTTAGCGGGTGTGGGGTGTTACATAGCGAGATAAAAATATGATTTTTATATGCATGACGTTAGAATAAAAATGCGATTTTTAAATTTATAAACATCATAATAAAAATGTGATTTTTACTATGAGCAGCGTAAAACAGATTGCGTTGGAACCAAAACAGCGAATCTGAGCGACAATAAAGAATGGAGGAGTGAATCCCAAAGGTGAGAACTTCTCACTAAATTTATCTCTGTGCAGTCATTTATTTTATAACTGCATATATGAACTGCTCCCCATCGTCTACAGACCATGAACGACTTGTTTGCTTAATTGTGTTGTGAAAATTGATTGTGATGTGGAATGGAATAGAAAAAAATATTCATGTGTTGAAATAAAAATTTTATAGTTAAAAATATTATTTTTAACGAGTATATGAAATGAAAATAGATATTCATTTACAAACTGGAAGGCTTGTTTATGCACACCAATTTATTTGATATTGATTGGGACAATAAATTTTACACCTCGCCCAACTGCACAAATAATAAACTGTATTTGTGTAGTGACTCGAACTTCCCCGGTAAGGAAAGCACGAATTTCTTGGAGAACAACACACATAGGAACACAAACAGAAGAACATTTCATTGTTTATTACAACAATTCCATCAGAATACAAGAATATACAGAGTAAGAATAAATAAAATACATTCGATAAATATCAGAAATTACAATAAATTACATAGCAGCGGAAAAACAATACAAAACACAACTGAAAGTAACACACGGATATAAAGCTTTCCGAGCATCGTTCCAGTTGTAAATCAGGATCCTGTGAATATAAATCTGCAAAACCAAAACTACTAGCTGCCCGTGTCGAAAATAGGGGCACCCAGAGTTTAGATTAAAACAATAAACTCCAGGTCAGTCATGTGACTGGTGTGAGAACTAAAACAGTTATTAATCTTTATTTTTAAAGTTAGGTAAATCAAGGGACCACGCCGTATAACACGGAACGGGTTTCCTTCCAAGAATTCCAGTGCATATAACAAAACAACGCAATGCTTTTTGGAAAAATGAAGCTATTATAAGACCCAGGTCTCATCACACAATGCAACGCAAGCTGGAGGATAGGGTTTTCCCTTATAATAGCCAAACATGCTTGGTACGTTTAAAACAAATCATTTTGATATTACTATAAGTGTATAGTTTCAAAACAATTTCAATCATAGACGGCATGGGTGCCATATATCATGTCGCCATACTAGGCTCTACAAATAAAACCGCAATATCACGTATTGGAAATTGGATTTCCGTCATGAGTCGAGGCAAGGGGCAAGCTCCTCTCCGTTCGAGACACTCTAGCAAATGTCTCAGGACCACACACAACGATCCTTGGATCTTCAGGGCCGGTCCTCTCTTACTTTTGAGGATTAGTTATTCCTGAACACACATTTCCCGGTCCTATAGGACCTATATAATAATGGTCTGTACGTCGGCTTACATAGTGCCAGTTATCGACCATATATTCGATGCACCTCGCATTCCAACAACCACACAGGTGAAAAGTATATAAATGTTAACCAGTTTAAGCACTGACACTACCACTAGCTAGAAAGAAACGTCGTGCTCTCCCTGCAGTCACTATCCCGTTTTTGACTCATACCGAGGTGTGAGGCTCGCGAATTAACGCCATACACAAAGCTGCGCCATACAGGCCGTGCTTTGATCATCAACCGCAAGACTTTGCTTTTCAACAGAAGCCTTGATCATCTGCCACTTAGGCATGCCACACATGCAATTCACTCTATGCGACTGATGTCCATCGATATACAACATCTGAGCTCGTACGTCTCAGAGAAGGGCGTTAAGCATGAGAATAAATTCTCCACCGCCAAACAGATGTATATTTAATAGAGATCAATCAACACAGAATAAAATCCAATGTCAGACACACAGTCCATTTACAAGTTCGTTCTGGGTCTGAACGAAACTGGAGGCACTTTCCTCACATATCCATAGATCTCCAAGTACGTCTGGATGATCACCAACTGATTCCCTCATCTTAGGTGTACAGCCCAATCAAGATCATCAGTAATCACCCAAACGATGTGAAGACTTCCGGTCTTCGACCACCGTCTTCATCTTCGACTTATCGTCGAATCGGTTATTCAGAATGGGTATAAACCCGGCCTTTCCGAATAACCCGCGTATATAATAAACACGTGTTACACAAAAACCACATACGCCTCATTCCAATTCAGAATATTCTTTTATTCAAAATTTCACATTCTTAGGGAAAGGTTCCCATTAATTTTACCAAAGATAAATTCTTCTAAATTTATTCTTTAATCTTCCTTTGGATATCATTTCAAACCATATTATGGTTTTCCAAACTAGTCGGGATTAGCGAACCACACTGAAGTAATTATTTATTTTATTTCCCAATCCCAACCAATTCATCCCATGGAGAAAACTAGTAATACTCCATATCTAACACCACGGTGTTATCGGTAAGTATTAATTACCATTTCACGTTCAAATCTAATTAAAGATTTAACTATCGCTTTGGACCAAAACTGGTGATACTCCATTCTCGATCACTTTCCAAATTTGATAATTTAAATTATCAATTCACATTTCAATCTAATTACAGATTCATTAAAACTCCACTTAGTTTTAATCTTCTCAAAAATCAATATCATGTCTTTAACTGGGTTAAAGAACCAATGTCATCTAAAACACGGTTCACGATAAACCCAAACTCACTTTCCATTGTTAATCGGGTTAAAGAACAGGTGTTACTCAAAACACCGCTCACGATAAACCCAAAAACCAATTTAAATTCAATTCCAATTAATATTATTTAACTGGACAATTTCACGAAATCTTAATTAAAAGATTTATTCTTTTCTAAACTGGGTTCAAGAATAGTGTTATTTAAGACACCATTCACGATGAACCCAAATCCCATTTGATATTAAATACAAGGCTCTGAATAGAAAATATATCGATTTATATTCAATATCAAATTCTGAAACCAACAAATATCGTATTGGAAATAACGATATAAAATATATCTTTCAAATTTCCACAACCATATCTGTATAATCACGAAATCCAACATCGAAATATTCCGAAGATAATTTCGATTCAAATTCACGTATTGGAAATTCTGATTATTTTAAAACCATTTCAAATCTAGTTCAAAACTAGTTCATTTCGATAAAAATACATTTTTATCCTTGTAAATGTGGAATTTTTCATCCCAGTTCTTTCTAATTCATATATTATGATTTTACACAAATTATAGATATTTTTAATAATTTTATCAAGGCCCGTACAGTAGATTTTCAATAATGTCCACCGAACTGCACTTACATCGACCTTTTCCAAATTTGATTTGGAAATAATTCCAAATCCAACCGTTAGATTTCAAATTTCTAATATTCATTGGAAAGCTCTTTTTGATATGAACCGAACAGTTCCGGTTTTAGGAGAATCTGACGGTCGGATCTCACGCAACGTCAATTTGAAGTCAATGGTCGAAATTCACGAACTGCCGCGGCGCGACACTTTCTATTCAGGCCATTATATATATATTATATATTTCGTCAATTTACTTTTAAAACGTATTTTATAAATCGTTTTAAATTCGTTTTTGAAATGATTTCAACTTCATATTCAATTTCAAAGAAAAATTGTATATTTCACATCATCGATACACAATTGATAATATTTTCAAAACGTTATATTTTGAAATCACTTCTTTTTCTATATTCATTATAAAAACGAATATAATCGATATAAATATCATTCACGTCAAAATGGCGCATCTCTAATCAACACGGCTTTATATATTTCAATAACTTCGTTATTCTATTCAACAAATGAATATTTATTCTATTCAACACATGAATCTTTATTTCTTTCAACACATGAATATTCTCAACACATGAGCATCGTCAACACACGACTATTTTTATTATTTAATATATTTTATAAAATTGTGGTAAAGATGTAAATTTTATTGTTTAAAATATTTTACTCAACACATGACAAGTTTGAACACATGAATATTCTCAACACATGAGCATCGTCAATACATGACTATTTATCCTATTCAACACATGAATATATATTTTATAATATTCTTTATTTTCCCGATTGGAATTAGGCCCAATCCATTACCATATAATGTTAATTATATGGTTTCCATACAACACATGTATATAATAGCAATGATAAATAATCAACCATCATCCAAAGTGCACTACACAAATGCATAAGCATTAAATATAAATAATTAATGCTTACACAGTCTGTCGACCAATCGATCGACATACAGCTAAATAATTGGGATTAGTGTACGCCAAATATCATCCCAAAACCCGTGTGGGGTTTCAATCCACAAACACTGAATATTATTTGTGCAGTCGGGCGACGTGTAAAATTTATCGTCCTAATCAATATCCTTCAAATAGGTGTACATAAACAAACCGTCCGGTTTGTAAATGAATATTTATTTATTCACATTCACGTTAAAAATTATATTTTTAACGATAATTTATTTATTTCAACACATGAATATTTTATTATCTATTTCACATCAACATCACAACCAAATTTCACGACACATCAAACAAGCATACAAGTCGTCCATGGTCTGTGGACGACGGGTGTCGGGTGCTGCTAAGCACCGTCTGCATCCTAGTATATAATTTAACTAGAAAACAAGATTTAAAGTGAGAAGTTCTCACCGACTAGCTAATCCAATACCACGACTCTTCATATGTAGAAATCTTCGTCGTGCTCGCCTTTTGTCACTTTCGTTGCCCGTAGCCACTACATATATAAAAATCACATTTTTATATTGTTGCTATGTATATAAAAATCATATTTTTATAATCACTCTATATGGATAAAAATCCTATTTTTATACCGCTACTATATAGATAATTTTTTTATTTTTATCACACTATTCTCTATATAAAAATTATATTTTTATATATCTACTTCTAATATAAAGATCGAATTTTTATATCGTCGCTATAAAAATCACATTTCTATTTCAATGTATATATAATAAAAATCAAATTTTTATTTAGCTACATATATAAAGATCAAATTTTTATTCTCTATATAATATAAAAATCGTATTTTTATTCTTTCTATAATATAAAAATCATATTTTTACATGGCTACTTCTATAAAGATCACATCTTTATTTCTTCTACTATATAAAAATCACATTTTTAATCTTCTACTAATATAAAAATTATATTTTTAACCTCTTTCTCTTCGCTTTCATATGATTAAAAATCCCACCTTTTCACGATTAAAAATGGATCTTTTTAATGATAAAAACCAAACCTTTTGCTAATTAAAAATCAAATCGTTCCTTTTATAAAATCGACTCCTTTCTCTCATAGAAATCAAATCTTGCTTAACACACTAATATAATCAAAACTGAAATGAAAATAAAATAGAGAAGCGTATATAAAAAAACAAAAACTTATAGTTATATATAGAAGAATGGGGGGTGCGGGTTCGTGGATCGAGAAGGGGAGTAACGGGAGCGGATTCAGGTGGTGGCGGCAGGGGGTCAACGGCGTCGGTTTTGGTGGCATAAGGGCGGCGCGGCTTCAAATCGAGGGGCGGGGAGGGGGGAGGAAGGGGGAGGAGGAAGAAGAGAGGGGGCGGTCGGGTGGGGGGAGGCGGTGGCGCCCGCCTTAAGGCGGCGACAAATGATCGGGGGGGGGGGGGGCGTGAATCGCGATCCCCCATTCTTTTATTTTATTTTACTTTTCTGAAGAATAACCGGGGGGGGACTGAGAGGATATAAGAGAGGGTGACGTGTTATTTTATATATTATTTAATTATTTATTTTCAAAAAGCAACCTTTTGTTTCGACCTCGAAATTGAACCCACCGACTGTCGTCCATGACTAATTACCCTCATTTCGAACACAATGGGATATGTATCTTTAGCTGATTCGATCGTTTCGATCAGTTTTCATCAAAATCAAAATATAACTCTATATATTGAATTTGAACGTACATTTCAATTTACTGGGGTCACATACGGACGCTACAAATTCCCAAAAAATACTTTCTAGCTTCGTATTGATGATACGGTCCTAACAAAACTGATTTCGTCAAATTCCGAGATCGTTTGAAAAAGGGCCATTTTCCAGTCGATTAAAATCAACTGAAACTGGTCAAATGCGCTTTCCTTTGCCACGCTCACATATTGATTCGAAAAATTACGAATTTTGGAATCTATCTAAAATTAGACATCCCGGATCCAACAAAAGTGGTTTCGTCGAAAACCGAGGTCGTTTGCAAAATTTCCATTTTTAAGGGCCAGAATTCCATAGCGACTATTCTGAATTTTCAACTGGACATAACTTTTGATTAACGCAATGAAATTTCGATTTTTCAGATTCGTTGGAAAGATATTCTCAATTAGATTCAAATATTTTTGGTTTCGCTAAAATTCAGTTTATTTTGCACCCTGTACATTCATTTGAACTTTGAAATCAAATTTTCAAACTACCGCGCCATTTTCAATTCCTTTTATAATTTAAAATAAATATTTATATTCTAATGACGATCTATATAAATACATACGTTCTAATTCTATTCAAATAAATTTCTCGTCGATATTATTTAAAATAAATCATTTTAAATATTCAAAATTTGTTAAAATTGCCAAAATAAAATTTTTAAATTGGCTCAGAATTTCCGGGTTATTACATTCTCCCCCACTTAAAATTTTTTGTCCCCGAAAAGGAACAAAGCTGAAAGTTGTTTAACTAATCAACTCAACTTCCACTATTTTCTTTACGGCTTAAGTTCTTCAACTTTTCAGTTTCTAAGAACTTTTCAAATTTTTCAAAAATTTGGCTAACACCCTAAATTTCCGAAAAAATTCGCCATAACCTCTAATGCACCGGGGACTTCGGGATATTTCATATAGCCTCCCAAGGCCTTCTTCAATCCAAAAAGAAAAAGAAACAGCCAAGCGGCTCATAAAATCATCCAAACCCAATAAATTTGTAAACATGTACCTATTTGTCGGGCAAACAATTTTATTCTTCTGCTCTAGCCTCCTTGCTATGACCTGTTCAATAGATATACATGTATATGCATGCAATTGTAATCATTTTCAATACAGTTCAATATTCGGTTCAATTAGGCTAAATGTTCAACATTTAATTAATCAAACAATACAACCAGCAATCAATTAATGAATTAACGTTTCAAATTCATAATTTTGATACATATACAGAAAATCATGTTTTTGATGCCAAATCACAACAATAAACCTATCTAGTTTTGGTTCTCACACCAGTCTAATGGAAATATATAGATATCACACTTTCGAAACACGAACATAAATACTGATGATGTGGCCACATCATCAGAATCATCCCCGGGTGTCTAGAATATGATTCTATATCAATCCAGTATATTAAAACTTCGAGTATACGTTCATGACGCGTATACGCGAAATCTTTATATACTCGATTGTCCAAATCAATACAAATAAAATATTCAAATACGTATAAAACAATTTAAATTTTCAAAACAATATTGTTTTCATTTGAAAAATATACTCTTCACACTCGTTCTAGAATACAACTGATCCCATCTCTAACGAGTTATTCTAATTGGATATTACTAATCCAATATCTGATGAATTCTTTCGTTTGGTTCTAATGTGTCTTGTTCTCGAGCTCTATAAACCAAAGCTCTGATACTACTCTGTAGCGACCCGAACTTCCCCGGTAAGGAAAGCACGAATTGCTTTGAGAATAACACACATAGGAACACAAACAGAAGAACATTTCATTGTTTATTACAACAATTCCATCAGAATACAAGAATATACAGAGTATGAATAAATAAAATACATTCGATAAATATCAGAAATTACAATAAATTACATAGCAGCGGAAAAACAATACAAAACACAACTGAAAGTAACACACGGATACAGAGCTTTTCGGGCATCGTTCCTGTTGTAAATCAGGATCCTGTGAATAGAAATCTGCAAAACCAAAACTACTAGCTGCCCGTGTCGAAAATAGGGGCACCCAGAGTTTAGGTTAAAACAATTAACTCCAGGTCAGTCATGTGACTGGTGTGAGAATTAAAACAGTTATTAATCATTATTTTTAAAGTTAGGTAAATCAAGGGACCACGCCGTATAACACGGAACGGGTTTCCTCCCAAGACTTCCAGTGCATATAACAAAACAACGCAATGCTTTTTGAAAAAATGAAGCTATTATAAGACCCAGGTCCCATCACACAATGCAACGCAAGCTGAAGGATATGGTTTTCCCTTATAATAGCCAAACATGCTTGGTACGTTTAAAACAAATCATTTTGATATTACTATAAGTGTATAGTTTCAAAACAATTTCAATCATAAATATCAATCATAGACGACATGGGTACCATATATCATGTCGCCATACTAGGCTCTATAAATAAAACCGCAATATCACGTATTGGAAATTGGATTTCCGTCATGAGTCGAGGCAAGGGGCAAGCTCCTCTCCGTTCGAGACACTCTAGCAAATGTCTCAGGACCACACACAGCGATCCTTGGATCTTTAGGGCCGGTCCTCTCTTACTTTTGAGGATTAGTTATTCCTGAACACGCATTTCCCGGTCCTATAGGACCTATATAATAATGGTCTGTACGTCGGCTCACATAGTGCCAATTATCGACCATATATTCGAGGCGCCTCGCATTCCAACAACCACACAGGTGAAAAGTATATAAATGTCAACCAGTTTAAGCACTGACACTACCACTAGCTAGAAAGAAACGTCGTGCTCTCCCTGTAGTCACTATCCCGTTTTTGACTCATACCGAGGTGTAAGTCTCGCGAATTAACGCCATACACAAAGTTGCGCCACACAAGCCGTGCTTTGATCATCAACCACAAGACTTTGCTTTTTAACAGAAGCCTTGATCATCTACCTCTTAGGCATGCCACACAGGCAATTCACTCCATGCGACTGATGTCCATCAATATACAACCTCTGAGCTCGTACGTCTCAGAGAAGGGCATTAAGCAAGAGAATAAATTCTCCACCGCCAAACAGATGTATATTTAATAGAGATCAATCAACATAGAATAAAATCCAATGTCAGACACACAGTCCATTTACAAGTTCGTTCTGGGTCTGAACGAAACCAGAGGCACTTTCCTCGCATATCCATCGATCTCCAAGTACGTCTGGATGATCACCAATTGATTCCCTCATCTTGGGTGTACAACCCAATCAAGATCATCAGTAATCACCCAAACGATGTGAAGACTTCCAGTCTTCAACCACCGTCTTCATCTACTTATCATCGAATCGGTTACTCAGAATGGGTATAAACCCGGCCTTTCCGAATAACCCGCGTATATAATAAACACGTGTTACACAAACACCACATACGCCTCATTCCAATTTAGAATATTCTTTTATTCAAAATTTCACATTCTTAGGGAAAGGTTCCTATTAATTTTATCAAAGATAAATTCTCTAAATTTATTCTTTAATCTTCCTTTGGATATCATTTCAAACCATATTATGGTTTTCCAAACTAGTCAGGATTAGCGAACCACACCGAAGTAATTATTTATTTTATTTCCCAATCCCAACCTATTCATCCCATGGAGAAAACTAATAATACTCCATATCTAACACCACGGTGTTATCGGTAAGTATTAATTACCATTTCACGTTCAAATCTAATTAAAGATTTAACTATCGCTTCGGAGCAAAACTGGTGATACTCCATTCTCGATCACTTTCCAAATTTGATAATTTAAATTATCAATTCATATTTCAATCTAATTACAGATTCATTAAAACTCCACTTAGTTTTAATCTTCTCAAAAATCAATATCATGTCTTTAACTGGGTTAAAGAACCAATGTCATCTAAAACACGGTTCACGATAAACCCAAACTCACTTTCCATTGTTAATCGGGTTAAAGAACAGGTGTTACTCAAAATACCGCTCACGATAAACCCAAAAACCAATTTAAATTCAATTCCAATTAATATTATTTAACTAGACAATTTCACGAAATCTTAATTAAAAGATTTATTCTTTTCTAAACTGGGTTCAAGAATAGTGTTATTTAAGACACCATTCACGACGAACCCAAATCCCATTTGATATTAAATACAAGGCTCTGAATAGAAAATATATCGTCTTATATTCAATATCAAATTCTGAAACCAACAAATATCGTATTGGAAATAACGATATAAAATATATCTTTCAAATTTCCACAACCATATCTGTATAATCACGAAATCCAACATCGAAATATTCCGAAGATAATTTCGATTCAAATTCACGTATTGGAAATCCTGATTATTTTAAAACCATTTCAAATCTAGTTCAAAACTAGTTCATTTCGAAAAAAAATATTTTTATCCTTGCAAATGTGGAATTTTTCATCCCAGTTCTTTCCAATTCATATATTATGATTTTACACAAATTATAGATATTTTTATTAATTTTATCAAGGCCCGTACATTCGATTTTCAATAACGGCCACCGAACTGCACTTACAACGACCTTTTCCAAATTTGATTTGGACATAATTCCGAATCCAACCGTTAGATTTCAAATTTCTAATATTCATTGGAAAGCTCTTTTCGATACGAACCCAACGGTTCCGGTTTTAGGAGAATCCGACGATCGGATCTTCCGCAACGTCAATTCAAAGTAAATGGTCGAAATTCACGAACTGCCGCGGCGCGGCACTTTCTATTCAGGCCATTATATATATAATATAATATATATTTCATCTATTTCCTTTTAAAACGTATTTTATAAATCGTTTTAAATTCGTTTTTGAAACGATTTCAACTTCATATTCAATTTCAAAGCAAAATTGAATATTTCGCATCATCGATATACAATTGATAATATTTTCAAAACGTTATATTTTGAAATCACTTCTTTTTCTATATTCATTATAAAAACGAATATAGTCGATATAAATATCGTTCACGTCAAAATGGTGCATCTCTAATCAACACGACTTTATATATTTCAATAACTTCGTTATTCTATTCAGCAAATGAATATTTATTCTATTCAACACATGAATCTTTATTTCTTTCAACACATGAGCATCGTCAACAAACGACTATTTTTATTATTTAATATATTTTATAAAATTGTGGTAAAGATGTAAATTTTATTATTTAAAATATTTTACTCAACACATGACAAGTTTCAACACATGAATATTCTCAACACATGAGCATCGTCAACACATGACTATTTATCCTATTCAACACATGAATATATATTTTATAATATTCTTTATTTTCCCGATTGGAATGAGGCCCAATCCATTACCATATAATGTTAATTATATGGTTTCCATACAACACATGTATATAACAGCAACGATAAATAATCAACCATCATCCAAAGTGCACTATACAACTGCATAAGCATTAAATATAAATAATTAACGCTTACACAGTCTGTCGACCAATCGATCGACATACAACTAAATAATTGGGATTAGTGTACGCCAAATATCATCCCAACACCCGTGTGGGGTTACAATCCACAAACACTTAATATTATTTGTGCAGTTGGGCGACGTGTAAAATTTATCGTCCCAATCAATATCCTTCAAATAGGTGTACATAAACAAACCGTCTGGTTTGTAAATGAATATTTATTTATTCACATTCACGTTAAAAATTATATTTTTAACGATAATTAATTTATTTCAACACATGAATGTTTTCAACACATGACTATTTTATTATCTATTTCACATCAACATCACAACCAAATTTCACGTCACATCAAACAAGCATACAAGTCGTCCATGATCTATGGACGACGGGTGTCGGGTGCTGCTAAGCACCGTCTGCATCCTAGTATATAATTTAACTAGAAAACAAGATTTAAAGTGAGAAGTTCTTACCGACTAGCTAATCCAATACCACGACTCTTCATATGTAGAAATCTTCGTCGTGCTCGCCTTTTGTCACTTTCGTTGCCCGTAGCCACTACATATATAAAAATCACATTTTTATATTGTTGCTATGTATATAAAAATCATATTTTTATAATCACTCTATATGGATAAAAATCCTATTATTATACCGCAACTATATAGATAAATTTTTTATTTTTATCACACTATTCTCTATATAAATATTATATTTTTATATATCTACTTCTAATATAAAGATCGAATTTTTATATCATCGCTATAAAAATCACATTTCTATTTTAACGTATATATAATAAAAATCAAATTTTTATTTAGCTACATATATAAAGATCAAATTTTTATTCTCTATATAATATAAAAATCATATTTTTATTCTTTCTATAATATAAAAATCATATTTTTACATGGCTACCTCTATAAAGATCACATCTTTATTTCTTCTACTATATAAAAATCACATTTTTAATCTTCTACTAATATAAAAATTATATTTTTAACCTCTTTCTCTTCGCTTTCATATGATTAAAAATCCCACCTTTTCACGATTAAAAATCGAATCTTTTTATTGATAAAAACCAATCCTTTTGCTTATTAAAAATCAAATCATTCCTCGTATAAAACGACTCCTTTCTCTCATAGAAATCAAATCTTGCTTAACACACTAATATAATCAAAACTGAAATGAAAATAAAATAGAGAATGTATATAAAAAAAACTAAAACTTACAGTTATATATCGAAGAAGGGGGGTGCGGGTTCGTGGATCGATAAGGAGAGGAAGGGGAGCGGATTCAGGTGGTGCGGCTTGGAAGAGGTGGCGGCAGGTGGTCAACGGCGTCGGTTTTGGTGGCATAAGGGGGGCGCGACTTCAAATCGAGGGGGGGGGAGGAAGAACAGAGGGGGGGGCGTCGGGTGGGGGAGGCGGTGGCGCCCGCCTTAAGGCGGCGACGAATGATCGGGGGGGGGGGGTGTTAATCGCGATCCCCCCATTCTTTTTCTCTTTTTTTATTTATTTTACTTTTCTGAAGAATAACGGAGGGGGGGGGAAGGGGCTGAGAGGATATAAGAGAGGGTGACGTGTTATTTTATATATTATTTAATTATTTATTTTCAAAAAGCAACCTTTTATTTCGACCTCGAAATCAAACCCACCGACTGTCGTTCATAACTAATTACTCTCATTCCGAACACAATGGGATATGTATCGTAAGCTGATTCGATCATTTCGATCAGTTTTCGTCAAAATCAAAATATTACTCTATATATTGAATTTGAACGTACATTTCAATTTACTGGGGTCACATACAGACTCTACAGATTCCCGAAAAATAGTTTCTAGCTTCGTATTGACGATACGGTCCTAACAAAACTGATTTCGTCAAATTCCGAGATCGTTTGAAAAATGGCCATTTTCCAGTCGATTAAAATCAACTGAAACTGGTCAAACGCGTTTTCCTTTGCCACACTCACATATTGATTCGTAAAATTATGAATTTGGGAATCTAGCAATAATCAGACATCCCGGATCCAACAAAAGTGGTTTCTCGAAAACCGAGGTAGTTTGCAAAATTTCCATTTTTAAGGGCCAGAATTCCATAGCGACTATTCTGAATTTTCAACTGGACATAACTTTTGATTTCCGCTATGAAATTTCGATTTTTCGGATTTGTTGGAAAGATATTCTCAATTAGATTCAAATATTTTTGGTTTTGCTAAAATCCGGTTTATTTTGCACCTGGTACATTCATTTGAACTTTGAAATCGAATTTTCAAACTACCGCGCCATTTTCAATTCCTTTTATAATTTAAAATAAATATTTATATTCTAACGATGATCTATATAAATACATACGTTCTAATTCTATTCAAATAAATTTCTCGTCGATATTATTTAAAATAAATCATTTTAAATATTCAAAATTTGTTAAAATGGCCAAAATAAAAAATTTAAATTGGCTCAGAATTTTCGGGTTATTACAATTTGTTGTTTGAAAACCCCACACGGGTATTGGGATAATATTTGACATACACTGATCCCAATAGTTAGTGGTATGTCAATCGATGGGTTGATAAACTGTATAAGCATTATTTATTAGTTTTAATGCTTACATAGTTGTAGAAACACTCTGGATGTTGTATGAATTTTTAATGATTGTTTATCGTTATTGTTGTACATATGCGATGTTGAAATCCACATAAATAAAATTATATGGTAATTGATTGAGTCTGATTCCAGTTCAGAAATAAAGAATATTTTAAAATAATATTCAGTAAATATTGAAATGTGAAGCCGTGTTAAGTAGTTAAACGCCATTTTTAAACGAACGATATTTATATCGATTTTATTCATTTTATAATGAATATCGAAAAGTGATTTTAAAATCAGATATTTAGAAAATATTATCATTTTAATATTAGAATGATACGAAGTATTCATTATTTGAAACAATAATAGGTTAACAATGAAAACTTACATTTTTATTGTATGAAGGTTGGATTAAAATATTGTAATTAAAAGGTTAGCGATGTTAATATAAAAATAATCATATGTTAAAAATATGATTTTGTTTACTTAAAAAAGGTAACCTTTAACATGTAAGTGAAATTAGAAAGATGCATGACTGAAGAAAATAATTAGACAATAAAAATTACATTTTTATTGTACTGTTGATTCATTAAAAAAGAATCATATTTAAAAGGAAATGTTGTTACAATAAAAATTACATTTTTATTGTACTGTTGATTTATTAAAAAGAATCATATTTAAAAAGGATATGTTGTTACAATAAAAACTGCATTTTTATTGTACTGTTGATTTATTAAAAAGAATCATATTTAAAAGAATATGTTATCACAATAAAAATTACATTTTTATTGTACTGTTGAATGATAAAAAAGTTTCATGTTTAGAAGATAATGTTTTTACAATAAAAAAAATCGCATTTTTATTGTATGTTTAAGTCATTAAAAATATTCATTGTTTGGACTAAATTATGTTAACAATAAAAGTATACATTTTTGTTGCATATGTAGGAATCATTTAAATTATTCATTGTTTGAAATAAAATATATTAACAATAAAAGTATACATTTTTATTGTGTATGTAGGAATGATTTAAAATATTCAATGTTTCAAATAAAATGTTTAAACAACGAAATTACATTGTTATTGTATTATAAAATCATTAAATTGTAAATCATTTACATGATAGAAAAGTGGGAAATATCATCATTTTAATATGATAAAGATGTGGAATATTCAATTTTGATATAAGATTGAAAATGAAGTTGAAATCATTTTAAAATGAATTTATAAATAATTTATAAAATACGTTTTAAACAGAAAATTAACGAAATATATAATATATATTATATATATAATGGCCTGAATAGAACGCGCCGCGCAGCGACCATTCGCGAATTTCGACCATTAACTTCAAATTGGCATTACGGTAGATCCGACCGTCAGATTCTCCTAAATCCGGAACCGTTGGGTTCGTATCGAAAAGAGTTTTCTAATGAATATAAGAGATTAGAAATCTAACGATTAGATTTGGAGATATGTCCAAATCAATTTCTGAAAAGGTCGCTATGGATGCAGTTTGGTGGCCGTTATTGGAAACCGACTGTACGGGCGACAATAAAATTATTAAAAATATGGAAAAATTATGTAAAATCATAATAAATGATTTGGAACTATTTTTGATGAAAAATTCCAATTTTATAAAGATAAAAATATATTTTTATCAGAGATGTTTTCACTCTGATTCTGTTTCTACTGATAATTTAATTATTAAAATAGTTTATTTTTGTTTGGAATGGATGTCTAATTCACATTACAAGCTATTCGGGAAATTTGGCTTTGTGAGTTTATTGATTAAGGTTAGATTTAATTTGTATCTATTTATTAGAATCAGCAGTTTTTTTCGTAATAGATATCACATTGGTTGTTAATTTCTTTTATTATTAGTTCTTCCATTATATTTTTCTTCTACACATATATGTATGGTAGATAAATATGTATGAATATATATATATATATATATATTTATATTATATATATATTTATACACATATATTTCCATATATATATGTGTGACAAATTACTGATAGTTTGTTGAGCCTTTCGCAGATTCAGGTTGTTGATTATCAGGAAGTACATAGCAGATAGCTGGATGGATTGGTAGCAGTTATGTACTTTTCAGGTGTTTAGGTTGATGGATATTATTATGGAGCTTTGAGGATTGCTGTTTGGATTGATGATTCGCAATCCATTTGGGCTTATTGTTAAAGAGTTTTTTGGATGTTGTACTTCATTATTTTTGATATTACATAGAGATTATGGGTTATTGTAATGGAGTAGATATACTTCAATATCGGGTGGTGGCCTTGCCGGAATTCGATATTGGAGTAGATGGGCGGTGGTTTATCCGGAGCTCATCTATCTACGATCCTTACATCCCTAGAGCCGTGTTAGGTTTTATCTTGTATTCTTATGTTCTATAGTTGGACTCTGTAGCTTTGATTTTATTATATATATATATATATGTGTGTGTGTGTGTGTGTGCGCGCGCTCTCTCTTCTCTTCAGAAGATCACACATTTTTGTTTCAAAAAAAAAATATTTTTAGAAATCAATAAATTAGATTTGAAAATGGTTTAAAATTAACCAGAACATTCCAATATATATTTTTATATATTGGAATGGATTTGAATGGAAATTATCTTCGGAATATTTCGATTGTGGATTCCGTGATTATACATATATTGTTATAGGGAATTTGGCAAATATATATATATATATACACACACATCGTTATTCCCAATACAATATTTATTGGTTTCAGAATTTGATATTGAATATGAGCCAATATAATTTTTATTCAGAACCTTATATTTAATATCAAATGGGATTTTGGGTTTGTCGTGGACTATGTCTTTAATAACATTGTTCTTAAATCGAGTAAATCTTTTAACCAAGATTTAGGAAATTTTACCAATTAATTTATATTCAATTGGAATTGAATAAAAGAATTGGATTTTTGGGTTTATCGTGAACAATGTTTTATATAACATTTGTTCTTTGACCCAATTAATATTGAAGAAATAATTTGGAATTTATAAATCTTTTATTAAGATTTAAATGGGAATTTTCAAAAGCAAAGTTTTCTAATTTAACATATTAAATTGGAATTGAATGGAATTCGATTCGGTAATAATCGAGATGAGCTTCTGTGAATGAAGGCTGTTACTATATATGGAATTTAAAAGGCTTTGCCGTTATTCCATTTATATTATTAGTCCGATACGGGAATTTATATCGATTATACACCGTTATGATTTCCATGAAGATTCCATAGTTAATGGAAGAAGATTTGGGTTTATCGTGAATAATGTTTTTAAAAGACATTAATTCTTTAACCCAGTTAAAGATAAGATTAATCTCTTAAATTCGAATAATCCTTAAGTAATGATTTTTGAGATTAAAGAGAATAAGTTTAAAAGGATTTATCTTTGATAAAACTAATGGGAACTTTTCCCCGAAATGTGAATATTTTATTAAAAGAATATTCTGAATTGGAATGAGGCGTTGGATAAGTTTTTATAGCACCTGATTATAAATTACGCGAGTTATTCGGAAAGACCTGATTCAACCCATTCTGAATAATGAATACGACAGGGAGATTGAAGACGATGCAAGACCGACGATCTTCACATCGAATGGATGAGTTGCTACTGATGCCCGTGATTGGAGTAGCTACCATGAAGGGGCTATAGTGGTAGCCGTCCAGACGTACTTGTTGATTATTCGGATATGCGAGAGCCTCTCTCCCGTATTGGACATATGGGATAAGGAATAAGGTGCCTACGGTTTCGTTCAGATCCGGAACGGACTTGTAAATGGATGGTATGTCTGACGTTGTATTCCTTTATGCTGTATTCGTTGATCTCTGCTAATATATATATGTTTGGTGGTGGAGAATTTATTCTCTTGCTTAACACTCTTCTCTGAGACGTATGAGCTCAGAGGTTATATATTGGCAGAAATCAATGGTATGGTATGGATTGACAATGTGGCATGCTAAGTTGCATGGATGAAGGCTTTTGTTGAAAAGCAGAGCCTTGTGGATGATGATCAAAGCACAACTTTATTTAGCATAGCTTTGTGTAGCGTGACTTCGCGAGCCTCACACCCCGGTATGATGGTGAACTGATGGTTAGATCAATATGCTTTCGATATTAGTATGGATTCGTCGACCAAGATGAGGGATAGGGCATTCCCCTGATTCCCATGTAGGGATAAAGTAAACCATGTTTTCTTTCGCTGGGACGTAAGCCACGATGATACTTGATTTCCCAAAAGTGCGGATGTGCATTACGGTGTTTTCTCTAGCTGGGACGTAAGCCGTAGAGTATTGCACTACGCGATAGATCTTTCGAATCAGGAGCCATCATTATGGAAATCCAACTTTCCAATACGAGCTTTGCGGTTTTAATTGTAAACCTATATATGGCGACATAGTGGGATGAGGCACTCATGCCGTCTATGATTGATACATTTACTTTCGAAATTGATTTCTACACTATACACTTATAGTAATAATAAAAGAGAATTTTCGTGTACCAAGCATATTTGGATATTATAAGGTAAAACTCTATCCTCCGGCTTGCGTTGCATTGTGTGATGGGACCTGAGTCTTATAATAGCTTCATTTTTCTTAAATTAGTATTGCGCTGCTTATTTATGCATTGGTATTCTTGGGGGTAAACCCGTTCCGTGTTATACGGCGTGGTCCCTTGATTTACCTAACTTTAGAATCAAATTAATAGTTGTTTTGAGTTCTCATACTAGTCCCATCCTGACCTGGAGTTTATTGTTCCTTCCTAAACTCTGGGTGTCCATATTTTCCACATGCGTAGTCAGTAGTTTTGGTTTTGCAGATTTCTATTTAACCGGATCCTGGATTACAGCTGGGGCTATATTCAGAAAGCTTTTCCGCTACGCATTATACTTATGCCTTATTTTCCGCTGCTATGTAATTTTAAATCTCTGATATTATTTTCTGTTGTATAATTAATCATAATCTGGAGTGTTCTTGTACTCTGATGTAAATTGTTGTAATAACAATGAAATGTTATGTTGTTTTATGTTCTGATGTGTCGTGTTCTCAACTCAATCCGGGCTTTCCCGAAAGGGGAAATTTGGGTCATTTCATTTGGTATCAGAGCGTTGGTATACAGAGCTCGAGAACAAGACACGTTAGGGCCGAACGAAAGAATTCATCAGATATTGGATTAGTAATATCCAAGAAAAATGACTCGTTAGAGATGGGATCAGTAGTATCCTAGAACGAGTGTGAAGAATGTTATTTTTAAAATAAAAATGATAACAAATTTTGTTTTGAAAATTTAAACCTTATTATACTTATTTGAGTATATTATTTTATTTTAATTTGGATAGTCTAATATATGAAGATTTTGCATATACGCGTCATGAACGTATATACGAAGTCTCAAATATACTTGATAGATATAGAATCACACTCTAGTCGCCCGGAGATGATTCTGATGATTGATGGATCATCATCAGTATTTATGTTCGAGTTTCGGTAGTGGAATATCTATATACTTCCAATTGACTGGTGTGAGAACCAAAACTTATTTAGAATTTATTGTTGTGATTTGCACCAAAAATATGATTTTTGATTGTATATAAAAGTTATATATATTTGAAAATTTAATCAATTAATTGATTGCTGGTTGTGTTGTTTGATTTTTAGTTTAACTAATAAAAATATTGGAATGATAATTAATTCAACCAATATGAGAATAAATTGTAAATAAAACACAAATCAAGATATTTGTTTAGTGAAAAATAATATTATCCCTCTTGACGAAATCATTACATAGGATATGGACGACTACGGCATATCTTGTACTGAATTCTGGATGACTCCGAAACAAGCAAGGAGAGCTCACCGAAAAGCAGAAAAAGAAAGAGAGTTGGACTTAGGAACATACGTGGGTGTTTATTGCCGCATATGCAAAGAAGAAGGGCATTATGCATTTCAGTGCCCTGAGAGAAAGAAGAGCAAAGAGAAAGAGATAAAAATGGACATAGTTTGTTTCAAGTGCAAAGAGATGGGACATTTTGTAGATAAGTGTCCAAAAGCAAAGAAGAAACCTAAAAATCTAGGAAAAGAGAAGAAGTGCTTCCGATGCAAAGAATTAGGGCATCTAGCCCGAGATTGCCTGCTAAAGAACGGTGATAAGAAATCCAAAGGAAAGGAGCTATCTACTTTGGAAATTATGCAAGAAGGGGGCACGACTTCCTAGAAAGCTGGATTTTAATGTAATGAACTAGTATTTTGGATATATGTATGACGCTTGTATGAACGTATGGATGCTTTTGGTTTTAAAAACTTATCGGTACTATATAATATAATTAATGTAAGAAAAATGTTGAACTAAGTCGAATTTAGCATCAAATATTGAACTGAATTGAAAATTTATTGAATTTGCATATATATACACATGTGTATAGAATGAACAGGTCATAGCATGGAAGCTAAGAAGAGGAATAAAATTGTATTCCCGACAAATAGGTACATGTTTACCATATTTCTTGGGTTTTGATGATTTTATGAGCCGATTGGCTAGCCGCTTGGCTTTTTCTTTTGGATTGATGAGGGCCCTGCGTGGCTAGTCGCGGTTTTAAATGTCTCCCCGTACAAAAGAGGTTATGGCGAAATTTTTCAAAAATTTAGGATGTTAGCCAAATTTTTGAAAAATTAGAAATTCTTAGAAATTGAAAAGTCGAAGAATGAAAGCCAGAATGAAAGTTGAGTTGGTTGGTTAAACAACTTTCAGCTCCGTTCCTTTTCGAGGACGAAAAGATTTTAAGTAGGGGAGATTGAAACAACCCGGGAATTCAGAACCAATTTAAATTTTTTATTTTAGCAATTTTAATGGATTTTGAATATTTAAAATGATTTATTTTAAATAATAAATGACTAAAAATTTATTTAAATCGATGTTAGAATGAAAATTTTAAATTTAATTATAAAAGGAGTTTAAAATGGCATGGTAGTTTGAAAATTCAATTTCAAACTTTAAATGAATGTACAGGATTCAAAATAAATCGGATTTCAGTAAAATTAGAAATATTTAAATCTGTTTAATTATATCTTTCCAATGAACCTAAAAATTGAAATTTCATAGCGGGAATAAAAAGTAAGGCCCAGTTTAAAATTTGAAATAGTCGCTATGGAATTTATATATATTTTTTAATATAAGAAAATAGCGATTTTGCAAACGACCTTCGTTTTCGATGAAACAACTTTTGTTGGATCTGGAATGTCAAATTATTGCTAGATTCCAATTTTCATAATTTTTGGAATTAATATGTGGGCGTGGCAAAAGAAAACGTGTTTTCTCAATTTCGTTTGAATTGGATCGACCAGAAAATGCCCATTTTTCGAACGGTCTCCAAATTCGATGAAATTAGTTTTGTTAGGACCGTATCGTCAAATCATAGCCAGTCCCCCATCGCGCCTCCGCCACGCCCAAATCGAAACCATTCCACCCGCAACCCTCGGACGCCGCAACCGCCACCGCGTGGCTCTGCTTCAGTCATCACCGCAAACTCCGGTGTGAGTACCTCTGATCTCTTCCTACAACGACGGGATTTCAGAATCAACGACAGTGAGTTTTCCACTTTCTTTATTTTATTATATTTTATTTTTACTATTATATAATTAAGCATTGTTTAAATTCATGATTTTTAAAACTGAAAATATATGATTTTTAAAACTGAAATAACATTATTTTTAAAATAAAAATATGAATTCTTTGTTAATAAAAATATGATCTTTCATTGTATAGAAAAAGGTGATTTTTATATGAAATATCTTTAAATATATAAAGATATGATTTTTAATAATACGAAGATACGGTTTTTAATTTGATAAAAATATAATTTTTAGTATATAAAAATTTTATTTTTATATATGTAATAGCGTCATAAAAATTAGATTTTTATATATACAGTAGCATCATAAAAATTAGATTATATATATATATATTTCAAATAAAAATGTGATTTTTTTATATGAAGTAGCAGTATAAAAATACGATTTTATATATATGATAGCGATATAAAAATATGATTTTTATATATATAGCGAAATAAAAATATGATTTTTATATGCTTGACATTAGAATAACAATGCGATTTTTAAATCTATAAACATAATAATAAAAATGTGATTTTTACTATGAGCAGCGTAAAACAGATTGCGTTGGAACCAAAACAGCGAATCTGAGTGACAATAAAGAATGGAGTAGTGGATCCCAAAGGTGAGAACTTCTCACTAAATTTATCTCTGTACAGTCATTTATTTTATAACTGCATATATGAACTGCTCCCCGTCGTCCACAGACCATGGACGATTTGTTTGTTTGATTGTGTTGTGAAAATTGATTGTGATGTGGAATGGAATAGAAAAAAATATTCATGTGTTGAAATAAATATTTTATCGTTAAAAAATTATTTTTAACAAGTATATGAAATGAAAATAGATATTCATTTACAAACTGGAAGGCTTGTTTATGCACACCAATTTATTTGATATTGATTGGGACAATAAATTTTACACCTCGCCCAACTGCACAAATAATAAACAGTATTTGTTGTTTGAAAACCCCACACGGGTATTGAGATAATATTTGACATACACTGATCCCAATAATTAGTAGTATGTCAATCGATGGGTTGACAGACTGTATAAGCGTTATTTATTAGTTTTAATGCTTACATAGTTGTAAAACACACTCTGGATGTTGTATGAATTTTTAATGATTGTTTATCGTTATTGTTGTACATATGCGATGTTGAAATCCACATAAATAAAATTATATGGTAATTGATTGAGTCTGATTCCAGTTCAGAAACAAAGAATATTTTAAAATAATATTTAGTAAATATTGAAATGTGAAGTCGTGTTAAGTAGTTAAACGCCATTTTTAAACGAACGATATTTATATCGATTTTATTCATTTTATAATGAATATCGAAAAGTGATTTTAAAATCTGATATTTTGAAAATATTATCATTTTAATATTAGAATGATATGAAGTATTCATTGTTTGAAACAATAATAGGTTAACAATAAAAACTTACATTTTTATTGTATGAAGGTTGGATTAAAATATTGTTATTAAAAGGTTAGCGATGTTAATATAAAATTAATCATATGTTAAAAATATGATTTTGTTTACTTAAAAAAAAGGTAACCTTTAACATGTAAGTGAAATTAAAAAGATGCATGAATAAAGAAAATAATTAGACAATAAATATTACATTTTTATTGTACTATAGATTCATTAAAAAAGAATCATATTTAAAAGGATATGTTGTTACAATAAAAATTACATTTTTATTGTACTGTTGATTTATTAAAAAGAATCATATTTAAAAAGGATATGTTGTTACAATAAAAATTGCATTTTTATTGTATTGTTGATTTATTAAAAAGAATCATATTTAAAAGAATATGTTGTCACAATAAAAATTACATTTTTATTTTACTATTGAATGATCAAAAAGTTTCATGTTTAAAAGATAATGTTTTTACAATAAAAAAATCGCATTTTTATTGTTTAAGTCATTAAAAATATTCATTGTTTGGACTAAATTATGTTATCAATAAAAGTGTACATTTTTATTGCGTATGTAGGAAACATTTAAATTATTCATTGTTTGAAATAAAATATATTAACAATAAAAGTATACATTTTTATTGTGTATGTAGGAATGATTTAAAATATTCAATGTTTCAAATAAAATGTTTAAACAACAAAATTACATTGTTGTTGTATTATAAAATCATTAAAATGTAAATCATTTGCATGATAGCAAAGTGGAAAATATCATCATTTTAATATGATAAAGATATGGAATATTCAATTTTGATATAAGATTAAAAATGAAGTTGAAATCATTTTAAAATGAATTTATAAATAATTTATAAAATATGTTTTAAATGAAAATCGATGAATTATATGTAATATATATATATATTATATATATGATGGCCTGAATAGAACACACCGCGCAGCGACTGTTCACGAATTTCGACCATTAACTTCAAATTGACGTTACGGGAGATCCGACCGTCGGATTCTCCTAAAACTGGAACCCTTGGGTTCGTATCGAAAAGAGATTTCCAATGAATATAAGTGATTTGAAATATAACGGTTAGATTTGAAGTTATGTCCAAATCAATTTCAGAAAAGGTCGCTACGGATGCAGTTCGGTGGCCGTTATTGGAAACCGACTGTACGGGCGATAATAAAATTATTAAAAATATGGAAAAATTATTTAAAATCATAATAAATGATATGGAAGGATTTTTGATGAAAAATTCCAATTTTATAAAGATAAAAATATATTTTTATCAAAATGAATTAGTTATTAACTAGTATAATAATTTAATTATTTTTAGAAATAAATAAATTAGATTTGAAAATGGTTTAAAATAACCAGAACATTCCAATATATATTTTTATATATTGGAATGGATTTGAGTGGAAATTATCTTTGGAATATTTCGATAGTGGATTCCGTGATTATACAGATATTGTTATAGGGAATTTGGAAGATATATATATCGTTATTCCCAATACAATATTTGTTGTTTTCAGAATTTGATATTGAATATATGCCGATATAAATTTTATTCAGAACCTTATATTTAGTATCAAATGGGATTTTGGGTTTGTCGTGGACTGTGTCATTAGTAACACTATTCTTAAACCCAGTTTAGAATAAATCTTTTAATTAAGATTTAGGAAATCTTACCAATTAATTTATATTAAATTGTAATTGAATAAAAGAATTAGATTTTTGGGTTTATCATGAACAATGTTTTAAATAACATTTGTTCTTTAACCCAATTAACATTGAAGAAATAATTTGGAATTTATAAATCTTTTATTAAGATTTAAATGGGAAATTTTCAAAGCAAAGTTTTTCAATTTAATATATTAAATTGGAATTGAATGGAATTCGATTCGGTAATAATCGAGATGAGCTTCTGTGAATGAAGGCTGTTACTATATATGGAATTTAAAAGGCTTTGCCATTATTCCATTTATATTATTAGTCTGATACGGGAATTTATATCGATTATACACCGTTATGATTTCCGTGAAGATTCCATAGTTAATGGAAGAAGATTTGGGTTTATCGGGAATAATTTTTTTAAAAGACATTAGTTCTTTAACCAAGTTAAAGATAAGATTAATCTCTTAAATTCGAATAATCCTTAAGTAATGATTTTTGAGATTAAAGAGAATAAGTTTAAAAGGATTTATCGTTGATAAAACTAATGGGAACTTTTCCCCAAAATGTGAATATTTTATTAAAAGAATATTCTGAATTGGAATGAGGCGTTGGATGTGTTTTTATAGCACCTGATTATAAATTACGTGAATTATTCGGAAAGACAGGGTTCAACCCATTCTGAATAATGAATACGACGACTAACAGTCGAAGAAATTGAAGATGGTGCAAAACCGACGATCTTCACATCGAATGGATGAGTTGCTACTAATGCCGATGGTTGGAGTAGCTACCTTGAAGGGGCTACAGTGGTGGCCATCCGGACGTACTAGTTGATTGTTCGGATATGTGAAACACCCCGTAATTTTATAACATTAAAATTCACAAATTAAAGTATACTTAATTTTTAGAAGAAGAATTAATTGAAATGGGTTGCGCTATTATGTTCGTCTCAAAATTCTGGGCCAAGATAGACATTTGGTTTGCATAAAATGGTTAACTTATGAAGAAGTTATTAAGCCTTGAAGTTTGTATGCATATGAGAGAAATATAAATATATATATATATATATAATATTCAGAAAAAGTTCAAAACAGCGAATCGGGAGGGGGAATAGCCGAACCGCACCATTTTTGGAGTCGACCTGAGCCCGCTGGGTCGACTAGGGGTCGATATAGGGTGTTTGGTTGTCAACCCGTGGCCCGATTTGCCCTAAGGGCTGATGTGGCATCTGAGTGGTCCTGATGGTTCTGGTTATCCCTAAGTTAATCCGAAGGCTCTTATTAAATTAAACTTCTATAAAAACACTCCTAAACCCCTAACCCTAATCACATTAATTCATAACAAGAGCTGCCATGCCGTCAATGGAGAACCTAGAGTAGCTGCCATACACTTTCAACCCTAAAGCAAGATAGAAGCTTGAATCAAAATCAAATATAAATAATGATTAGTCTACATCAAAGGCGAGCAATTCAGTTTCAGAATACAGATCCCAGAAAAACAAGACTATTCTTTTTAATTGTGAGTATGATAGCTTTCACAAATTAATTAATTAATTTAATTATGATAAGATATAATTGGGATTATGAGAATATGATTTTGAATCATGTGATGTAAATTATATGTATGTTTGTGGTGTTGAATCATATGTTAGTCTTATGCAAGTTGGATCATATGTTAGTTCTTATGTGAATCTTATGCAAGTTGAATCATATATCTTATGCAAGTTTGTGCAAGTTTGGGTTGTTAAAATATATGTGAGACATGTATATGCATATGCTAGTTTATGTGACATTAACCTTTATGTCTAGATCCATATGCAAGTTTACATCTTTATGTTTAGACCCATATGCAAGTTTACATCTTTATGTTTAGATCTATATGCAAGTCTACATCTTTATGTTTAGATCTATATGCAAGTTTACATCTTTATGTTTAGATCCATATGCAAGTTCACACCTTTATGTTTGGATCTATAGCAGTACATAAGTTATGCAAGTTTATGCCCATTACCTATGCTAGTTTTGTATCATATGCTAGTTTGAATGAAATTCATATGCAAGTTATTGGCTATGTAATCTTATGTCATTATCCTTAGATCTATTTTATGTGTTATGTGATGTTGTTTTTCTTTTTATAAGTTAGACTATTTGCGAGTCTAACATATGTCATATGAAAACGTACGAATAGCGTGGGGATGATGGGATAATATTGAATATACATAAATTGTGAATTGGCATAAAATGGCCTTAAAAGGCATATAATTAATTTGAGACATTAATTGGCATAATTGGTATTTATGGACATAATTTTAAGAGACAATTATGGACATAAATAAATTTGGAATTTATTGAAAAATTTGAATAGGGATATTAATCCAATTTGGGGTTAAATAAAGATATGTAATAATTAACCGCCTAAGACACGAGGTTAGACTCTTTTATGGTGTAAGACTGCCCGGACCTGCCCGGCAAATCCAGCAGCCACAAATTCCAGTCTAATGTGAGAGGTCAAAGGCACGAATTAAATGTGTAACAATTGTAAAGACACGAGGTTAGGCTCGTTTGCGGTATAAGACTGCCCGGACCCGCCTGGCAAATCCAACAACCGCAAATGTCAGCCTAATATGGGATGTCTTTACAAGGTTACGATTCTAATGAATTAAGTAACACTTAACCAGATAAACATGTGGTGGGACACGGGGGGTTAAGTGGGTGCCTTGGGTGGCATGTGAAATTAAGCGGGTGCCTTGGGTGGCATGTGAAATACGATTAGATGCACTTAACCAAGATTGAAACATGTAAGAAGACATGAATAAGAATGGGGTTAAGTGGGGAAACCTTAGTGGGGACCAAGCATAGGTGGAAGGCTTGTGCCAAGCATGGGGGCCCTTTTCAAACCAGTAACCCATTAAGTATCTTTGTGAGCTCGACCCAAGTCGAGGATGGGACACGCTTACTGGATTTGATTGTAAGAGGTCAAAATGGGTTAGCGGTGGCAACGCAAGTCTAACGGGGTCATGTGCGTGCGTGGGCCCGAGCTGGTAGGTAAGACGTTGTTGCATCGTGTAGATATAAGCCGTGCATCTTTGGTGGTATCGGGTTGCCACTTTGTGGAGTGATACACCCCACTGTGGGACTAGCACGGGTATCTACGAGTTAGGGAGCCGATTAAATGGGGGTAGTGGGTACAACTAGTGGAGATAGGGGCAGACGATACCTATGAAGGCTGCTATGGGTACACGAAACTATCATTATCATTATTAAGTTCTGTAGGCGGGATCAACTTTTAGGATGACTAGTGATGGTGCAGTATAGTAATTATCCTATAGTGATTAGGAACGAGATTAACGCCAGAATATTCCTCTTATTTTCTTTGTCATGCCCACTTGTTTCATGCTCATATCTTATCTTACCTGTTTATGCCTTATCCTAATTACTTTAATAATTATATTGTTAAAGTTATTATACTCGCCAGACTTTATGTCTGACCCCCTTGTTTTCGCCTCTTTTCTTCCTTTTCCCTCCCAGGTTCTCAGGGTGGGACTAGTACTAGTGGAGCTTGATCTCCGATCTCTTTCTCTCTCTTTTGGAAGTGCTTGGATTGCTGAAAGTAAAGTTCAACTCATCCCTTTTATGGCTACTTGTGTTGGGGTTTATGCTTTTTATTTTATGTCTGAAACAATTTATCAAGATGGATATTAAGTGTACTTGGTTTCTGAAGTTGTTGTAATCAAATTATTTCTCGCTGTAATAAAAGTTGTTTTAAAATTTTAAAGTACCATTATTTATATCTGTCTTGTTATATTCTGTTCTATACACTAAATACGCTCCATGGAAGTTAACGCATTCCCTTTGTGAGTGACATTAATGGACGTGGGTGTTACACGCAGCATCAGAGCTGAAGGTTACCAGACCAGATATGAATTTTGAAAAACTATTCTTCAAAAATCATTTTATAAAGAAATACTTTCAAAAGTATGTTTTAAGGAAAGTATTTTCAAGAGAAAAGTTTGTTTTAAAAACATAACCACCAAGAGCCGTATATCTTTCTTTCGAATTCTCCATTTTGAATCTCTTCATTTTCTTTTCAGCATGTCTGGAATTCCCGAGATACCCACGGGGATACCGATACCAGGATGGTTTAGAAGGTATCTTGAAGCTAGGGCCAATGTCGCAGGCCCATCAAATGCTCCTCCTCCTCCTCCCCCCTCCTCCTTCTCCTCCCCATGTTGATACTTTTGCAAAGATATGCAAAAAATTTATGGCAATGGGCGGGTAACCTTTTCACGGATCAGAGACGTTTGTTGAAGCTCGAAATTGGCTTAAGCAGGTTGAAGATCTATTTGGTATTTTTGAAGTAGAAGATGGAAGGATGTTCCAATTGGCTGCTTGGTTAATGAAAGACGAAGCCTCGTTTTAGTGGGAGGTCACAAACGGAGAGCGTCCAGTGGAGACATGGATGGATTTCAAGCGTAAGTTCAAAATGAAGTTTCTCCCACGAGCAGAAGATAATTTATATATGGAAAGATTCTTGGCGTTGATGCAAGGGGATTTAGCAGTAAAGGAGTACGTCAACAAGTTTAATCAGTTGGCGTGATTTGGCTTGGAATTGGTAAACACACCTGAGAAGAAGGCCCCGAGGTTCGTTAAAGGTTTGAATGAGACACTACATGGGTTGGCGATGACCCACATTCCGATGGGGGCTACCTTTGAGAAACTGGTTGACATGGCGCTTATGCATGAGGAAGAGAAAGGTGTGAATGCTAATAAGGCACTAGAGAAGAAAGGAGACCAGAAGAAGCCACAATAGCAAAACAAGAAAGGCGGGAAGAACAATAATGGAAAAGGAAAGAAGAAGTGCTTTAATTGTGGGACACCAGGCCATCTGAGCAAAGATTGTAGGAAAAAGAAGAAGACTGGCTGTTTCCACTGTGGAGAGGCAGATCATCTAGTTAAGGACTGCCCAAGGAAACATGGGCAAGGGCAAAGAACTTCTGGAGGGCAGCTTCAGGCTCTCATGGCACCAGGGCAGGCGAGAGGGCAGATTCAGGCTCTCATGGCACCAGGACAGGAGAGAGGTAGAAACATTTCCGTTGAAAGTTTAGTTTTTCTGTTTGATCATCATGTTCGTACTTTGTTTGACTCTGGCGCTTCAACTCGTTTGTATTTGCTTCGTTAGTTGAAACACTGCACCTAAATACTAGTCTAGTTACGGATCCCATAGAAGTCTCAAATCCTATTGGTGGTTCGGCTCATCTTTCTATGATTTGTCGGGATTTGAGAGTGTCTATCTTGGGCGGTTGGTTTGAATGCAACGCCTTTGTTCTTGGCTTCATGGGCTACGGCTTGATTCTAGGTATGGATTGGCTAACTAGATACAGTGCCATCCTAGATTGTGAAAGAAGGGTAGTTAGATTGTTGACTTGTTGTGGATAGACCCTTGATATTTCTTGTGACCCTAGAGGTCCGGTAATGCTTAGCTACCTAGAATCCCTAGACGCATCCAAAGATGATTTGAAATCTGTTCGTGTGGTCCGTGAATATAGTGACGTCTTCGATGAAGTTCGTGGTTTACCTCCGAGGCGCGAGATAGACTTTCGAATATATCTAGTAGATAATGCAAAGCCAGTTGCATTACCAGTGTGCCATATGGCTCCGAGAGAGAGAGAAGAGAACTCAGTAAGCAAGTTAAAGAACTGCTTGAGAAGGGGTTGATAAGAAAAAGTATTTCGGAGTGGGGTGCTCTAGTCATTTTTGCTATAAAAGCTGATGGTTCACTTAGATTGCGCGTGGACTATAGAGAGCTGAATAACCTAATAAAGAAGAACAGGTACCCATTGCCGAGGATAGACGATTTATTCGATCGGTTGGTGGGTGCTTCAGTTTTCTCGTAACTGGATTTAGCTACAGTGTTTCATCAGCTAAGGGTGGCTGAAGATAGCATCGATAAGACTGCCTTTAGAACTCCTGACGGTTTCTTTGAGTGGCTCATCATGCCTTTTGGTTTGACGAATGCATTCACATACTTTGTTGACGTAACAAGTAGGGTGTTTAGGGAGTTTCTAAACAAGTTTGTGGTAGTCTTTGTAGACGATATTCTAGTTTTCTCTAAAAATGAAGAAGAGCATGCCCTACATCTTAGGGAAGTCTTAGAGACCCTACGAGCGCATCAGCTAAAAGCTAAGTTCTCCAAGTGCCATTTTTGGAGAAAAGAAGTGAGGTTCTTAGGACACGTGGTCTCTAAGGAAGGGATAGCTGTGGATCCCGCCAAGGTGGTGGCAATCCAAGATTGGAAAACTACTAAGAACGCAACAGAAGTAAGAAGCTTTTTAGGGCTGGCTGGCTATTATAGGAAGTTCATTAAGGACTTCGTGAAGATATCAGCCCCTCTCACTCGATTAACGAAGAAGAATTTGGCTTTTACTTGGGACGTTGATTATGACGATGCTTTCCAACGTCTGAAGAGGGCTTTGACGATAGCTCCAGTTTTAGTTTTGCCAGACGGAAGTAAGACATTAACTGTATATACCGACGCTTGCGGGACAGAGCTTGGCGCAGTTTTAATGCAAGAGGGAAGGGCGATATGCTATGGTGGAAGACAGTTGAAAGCCCACGAGAAAAATTACCCTACCCACGACTTAGAGTTGGCGGCCATAGTTTTTGCGCTTAATTCATGGCGTCATTATTTGCTTGGCGAGAGGTTTGAGTTGTATACAGACCATAAGTCGCTAAAGTACTTATTCTCTCAGAAGGACCTAAACTTGAGGCAACAGAGATGGATGGAGTTTTTGGCATCCTACGATTTGAGATCGCATATACCCCTGGAAAGGGTAACGTTGTAGCCGACGCCTTAAGTAGAAAGAAGTTAACTTTAAGTCCTTTGTTCGTAGAGCGGCAGAGTTTGGAGTATATATCTTCCTTTGACTTCATACCCTCTGTCGATTATGTACCCGGATTATTGGCATCGTTAGAGGTGCAACCTACACTTTTGGGTCGAGTTGGAGAGGCACAGCGAAATGACCCACAATTGGTTGAGATGGTAGGCAAGCTTATAGGAGGGGAGTCCTCGAGTCATCTTGATAGATATGCTATAGATAAGAGAGGTTGGCTACGTAGAGATGGAAGACTTTGCGTACCACAAGCCGAGAGTTTGAAGAAGGAAATTCTTGAAGACTCACATCGCTCTAAGATGACTATACATCCCGGTGGTGATAATATGTATAGGGATATGAAGCGAGTTTTCTTTTGGGCCGGAATGAAGAAGGACGTGGCCGAGTTCGTTACTAGATGCTTAGTGTGCCAACAAGTCAAGGTGGAGCAAAAGAAGCCTGGAGGTTTGCTCCATCCCTTAGAGATTCCGCTTTGGAAATGGGAAAGCGTTTCCATGGATTTTGTGGATGGGTTACCAAGATCAAGGAAGGGTAATACGGGGATTTGGGTAATTGTAGACAGACTTACCAAAAATGCCCATTTTATTCCCATTAAAAGTAGAAGTACCGCTGCGTGGTTAGCATCTGTTTACCTTCGAGAGAAAGTTTGTTTGCACGGCATACCCTCTAGCATTGTGAGCGATAGAGATCCCATTTTCACAAGCGAATTTTGGAAAAGCTTATAAGAGGTGGTTGGAACGAAATTATGCTTAAGTACCGCTTATCACCCTCAAACGGATGGTCAGACCGAGAGAGTAAATCGGGTTCTAGAAGACCTTCTGAGACTATGCATCCTAGACTTTGGAGGAACATGGGAAGAACACCTTCCACTAGTGGAGTTTGCCTATAATAATAGTTTTCAGGCTAGCTTTGGCATGGCACCTTTTGAGGCTCTTTATGGACGACCGTGCCGATCACCTACATGTAGGTGGGAATCCACTGATAAGGTTTTGCTAGGACCCGACATGATTAGGGAGACTTCAGAGAAGATGGACCTGATTCGACGGCGAATGAAGACGGCGCAGGACCGACAGAAGTCATATGCTGATAGGAGACAAACCAATCTTGAATTCAATATTGGGGACATGGTTTTTGTTAAGGTGTCACCATTAAGAAACGTAGTCCGTTTTGGATCAGTAGGGAAGTTGGCACCGAGGTTCGTAGGATCCTTTCCAATTACGGAGAGGATTGGACATATGGCGTTGTAATAACCCGAAAATGCGAGCCAGTTTGAAATTTTTATTTTGGCAATTTTAGCGAATTTTGACTATTTAAAATGAACTATTTTAAATAATATCGACGAGAAATTTATTTTGAATATAATTCGAACGTATATATTATACGCGTCGTCGTTAGAATATAAATATTTATATATAATTATAAATGGAATTGAAAATGGCGCGGTAGTTCGATAATTCGATTTCAAACTTCAATTGAATGTACCGGGTGCAAAACAATCCGGATTTTAGTGAAACCAAAAATAATAGGATCTAATTGTGAATATCTTTCCAACGAATCCGAAAAATCAAAATTTCGTAGCGGGAATCAAAAGATATGTCCAGTTGAAAATTCTGAATAGTCGCTATGGAATTCAGGCCCTTAAAAATGGACATTTTGCAAATGACCTCGGATTTCGACGAAACTAGTTTTGTTGGGTCCGCAGTGTCAAGTTATTGCTAGATTCCAAATTTCATAATTTTCTGAATCAATATGTGAGCGTGGCAAAGGAAAACGCGTTTGACCAGTTTCAGTTGATTTTAATCGACTGGAAATTGGCCATTTTTCATACGGTCTCAGAATTCGACGAAACTAGTTTTGTTAGGACCGTATCGTCAATACGAAGCTAGAAAATATTTTTCAGGAATTTTTCTAGTTAGTATGTGACCCCGGTAATTTGAAATGTACGTTTAAAATTCAATATAATGTTTTAAAGGTAAATTAAACGGAAACTGATTGAAACGATTGAATCAGCTTACGATACATATCCCATTGTGTTCGGAATGGGGGTAAAACGCTATGGACGATAGGAGGTGGGCCTCGTTTCGAGGTCGTATGTAAAAGTCAACCCTTGTGCAAAATTTAATAATTAAATAATAAAAAAAAAAAATATGTATACTCCCTCCTTTCTTCTGCTTGGCCCCCCCCCGATTCAGTTATTCACAGAGAAAAAAAAAAAAAACCTAATAACTAATCGCGCCGCCGCCTTACCTGGAAGCCACCGCCGACGAACAAATCGCCCCCCCCAACCGCACGACCTCCTTCCAGCGAAGACTCCCTGACCTCGAAGCCACCGAACCGCATCTCGAAGTCGCATTGAATCGAAGCAGCGCCTTCACCGACGAACATCACCGCGAACCTCCGAACGCCACCTCAGAGACGCCTCTTCTTCCCTCCTCCCCTTCGCATACCACGGTGAGCTTTTAAGTTAATTTATTTTTATTTTTATTTCTGATTTATAAAACCGATTTAAAAACTAAAAACTGTATTTCTTTAGATTTATAAAAACTGTATTTTTTTTTAGATTTAAAGACTGTTTCCTTTTTTTTAGAATTATAAAAACAGAATTTTTGAAAAGAATTTTAAAAACTGATTTTTTTTTTAAAAAAAAGAAAATAAAAACTGAGTTTATTTTAAGGTTTGAAAAAAAAAGGGGTTTAAATTTTGAAATTAAAAAGGGTTGAATCTTTTAGTAGAAAAGATTTGAAATTGCAAAAATAAAGATCATATTTTTAAAAAGAGAAAGGTCGGAATTTTTGTTAAGTAGAAGAAGTAAGATGTGATTCTTATATTTTTAAAACAATAAAAATATAATTTTTACATCATAAGAATATTAAAAATATAATTTTTATTCGAGTGATAAGTAAAAATATGATTTTTATATTTTTAAAGAACTAAAAATATGATCTTTATATTTTTAAAGTATTAAAAATATAGTCTTTACTATATGGTTGATGAAAAAAAATATGATTTTTGTTTATGTAGAAAATTAGAAATATAATTTTTACATGATAGCAATATTAAAAATAGCATCTTTTATAGTGTAGAAAGATAAAAATATGATCTTTGCATAGTGGGAACTATAAAAATATGAAAAGGCGAGGTCTTTATATAGTAAATAAAGAAGTAAAAATATAATTTTTACATGATAGGAATACTAAAAATATCATCTTTATATGTGTAGAAAAATAGAAATGAGATTTTTATAAAGGCGAAATCTTTATATGGAAAAGAGCATGATAAAAATATAATTTTTATCTATATAACATGGTAGTAAAAATTCGATTTTTATATATTGAATAGCGAAGTAAAAATTCGATTTTTATATATTGAATAGCGAAGTAAAAATTCGATTTTTATATATTGAATAGCGAAGTAAAAATTCGATTTTTATATATTGAATAGCGAAGTAAAAATTCGATTTTTACATATGTAGAGAATACGGGCGAAAGCGACAAAAAGGCGATAGCGATGAAGATTTCTATCAATGAAGTGCCGTGGAGCTAGGATAGCTATTTGTGAGAACTTCTCACCTTTCAATTTAATTTTTCTAGTTATATTTATATACTAGGATGCAGACGGTGCTTAGTAGCACCCGACACCCGTCCACAGACCATGGACTTGTTTGATTGGTTGTGTAGTTGGTTAGATTATTTGATTTGGATTGGATTGTTTTGGTGAAATTGAAATTGATATGATTGATGTGTGAATGGCGTGGGCCTTCACTAGACCGGGGATAAGGCTAGGCCTCGTCCCGTTTCTAGTATCGTGCCGTTATGCCGCCGAAATTTTCTGAAATAAGTTAGAAAAATAAAAATATCATTTTTATTGTGTAAATGAACTGAATAGAAATTCAAGTGTGAAGTAAATATTTTTGTCGTTAAAAATATAGTTTTAACGTGAAAGTGAATAAATAAATATTTATAAACAAATCGGCCGATTTGTTTATATACACTGATTTGACTGATATTGAATGGGTCGATAAATTTTACACATCGCCCAACTGCACAACTAAAAATCTGTGTTTGATTGTTTGAAACCCCACACGGGTGTTGGGATGAAATATGAATTTCACTCATCCTGATTGATTAAATATGTCGATCGATTGATTGACAGGCTGTTATAAGCGTAAGATATCTATATTTGATGCTTACACAGTGTAGTGCACTTTGGTTGATGGTTGATTGTTTATTATTGCTATCATATACATGTGTTGTATGGAATCCATATAATTAACGTTATATGGTGATTGATTGGGCCTCATTCCAATCGGGAAAGTAATGGATATTATAAAAGAAAATTCATGTGTTGAATATAAAAATAGTGATGTGTTGACAGTACTCATGTGTTGAGATTAGTCGTGTGTTGAAATAAAAATAGATTCATGTGTTGAATGGGATAAATTTTCATTTGTTGGATAGAATAAAGAATATTTGAAAATAGAAATATGTGAAGCCGTGATGATTAGATTGACGCCATTTTGACGTGAACGATATTTATATCGATTTTAAAACGATTTCGAAATGAATTGAATTGAAAACGATTTCGAAATGAATTGAATTGAAAACGATTTCGAAATGAATTGAATTGAAAACGATTTCGAAATGAATTGAATTGAAAACGATTTCGAAATGAATTGAATTGAAAACGAATTCGAATTGAATTGAAAACGATTTCGAAATGAATTGAATTGAAAACGATTTCGAAATGAATTGAATTGAAAACGATTTCGAAATGAATTGAATTGAAAACGATTTCGAAATGAATTGAATTGAAAACGATTTCGAAATGAATTGAATTGAAAACGATTTCGAAATGAATTGAATTGAAAACGAATTCGAATTGAATTGAAAACGATTTCGAAATGAATTGAATTGAAAACGAATTCGAATTGAATTGAAAGTGAATTGAAATGAATTCAAATTGAATTGAAATTTGAATTGAATAGAAATGAATTTTAAAACGAATTTATAAAGAAGAATTCAATTTTGATTTGAATTGAAATGGAAGTTGGAATTGTTTTGAAACGAATGTAGAACTATTTATAAGATTCGTTTTAAAAAGGAAATCGACGAAATATATATAATATATATATATTATATATATAATGGCCTGAATAGAACGCGCCGCGCCGCGGCAGTTCGTGAATTTCGACCATTTATTTCAAACGGACATTGCGGGAGATCCGACCGCCGGATTCTCCTAAAACCGGAACCGTTGGGTTCGTATCGAAAAGAGCTTTCCAATGAATATTAGAAATTTGAAATCTAACGGTTGGATTTGGAATTATGTCCAAATCAAATTCGAAAAAGGTCGCTGTAAGTGCAGTTCGATAGCCGTTGATGGAAATCGACTGTACGGGCCTTGATAAAATTATTAAAAATATTGATAATTTGTGTAAAATTATAATATGTGAATTGGAAAGAATTGGGCTGGAAAATTCCGCATTAGAAGGTAAAAATAGATTTTTATCGAAATGAACTAGTTTTGAACTAGAATTAAAATCAATTTATTTTTGAAATAAATAAATTGAATTTGAAAGTGATTTTGAAAATAATCGATAATTTCCAATACGTGGATTGGACTGGAGTTGAATCGAAATTATCTTCGGGATATTTCGATGTTGGATTTCGTGACTATACAGATATTGTTATGGGGATTTGAAAGATATTTTATATCGTTATTTCCAATACGATATTTGTTGGTTTCAGAATTTGATATTGAATATAAGCCGATATATTTTCTATTCAGAGCCTTGTATTTAATATCAAATGTGATTTGGTTTGTCGTGAATCGTGTTTTTGATGACATTGGTTCTTTAACCCAGTTAAAGGCAGGATATTGATTTTTGAAAAGATTAAAACTAAGTGAAGTTTTAATGAATCTTTAATTAGATTAAAATGTGAATTGATAATTTTAATTATCAAAATCTGAAAAGTGATCGAGAGTGGAGTATCACCAGTTTTGCTCCAAAGCGATAGTTAAATCTTTAATTAGATTTGAACGTGAAATGGTAATTAATTTTACCGATAACACCGTGGTGTTAGATGTGGAGTATTACCAGTTTTCTCCATGGGATATATAGGTTGGGATTGGGAAATAAAATAAATAATTACTTCGGTGTGGTTCGTTAATCCCGACTAGTTTGAAATGATATCCATAGGAGGATTAAAGAATAAATTTAGAAGAATTTATCTTGGATAAAATTAATGGGAACCTTTCCCTAAGAATGTGATTTTGTGGATAAGATAATATTCTGAATTGGAATGAGCCGTTTGTTGTGTTTGTGTAACATTCGTTTATTATATACGTGGGTTATTCAGAAAGGCCGGGTTTATACCCATTCTGAATAACCGATTCGACGAGATGTCGAAGATGAAGACGGTGGTTGAAGACCGGAAGTCTTCACATCGTTAGGGTGATTACTGATGATCTTGATTGGGCTGTACACCCAGGATGAGGGAATCAGTTGGTGATCGTCCAGACGTACCTGGAGATGGATGGATATGCGAGGAAAGTGCCTCCGGTTTCGTTCAGACCCAGAACGAACTTGTAAATGGATTGTGTGTCTGACATTGGATTTTATTCTGTGTTGATTGATCTCTATTAAATATACATCTGTTTGGCGGCGGAGAATTTATTCTCTTGCTTAACGCCCTTCTCTGAGACGTACGAGCTCAGAGGTTGTATATCGATGGACATCAGTCGCATGGAGTGAATTGCCAGTGTGGCATGCGTAAGTGGCAATTGATCAAGGCTTCTGTTGAAAAGCAAAGTCTTGTGGTTGATGATCAAAGCACGGCCTGTGTGGCGTAGCTTTGTGTATAACGTGAATCCGCGAGCCTCACAGCCCGGGATGGTGGTAAACTGATGGTTTGATCAGTATACATTTTTAGTGTAGTGGATTCGGTCGACCGATATTGAGCTTTGTGCTCGGAGGGATAGAGTAAGCGGTGTTTTCTCTTGCTGGGACGTAAGCCGCGGTGATACTTGAGTCCCAAAAGTGCGGATGTGCATAGCGGTGTTTTCTCTCGCTGAGACGTAAGCCGCGGTGATTTGTACTACGCGATAGATCTTTCGAATCAGGAGCCACCATGATGGAAATCCAATTTCCAATACGTGTATTTCGGCTTTATTTGTAGAGCCTAGTATGGCGACATAGTGGGATGGGGCACTCATGCCGTCTATGATTTATATTTATGATTGAAATTGTTTTTGACACTATACACTTATTATAGTATCAAATGATTTGTTTTAGCCGTATCAAGCATTCTTTGGCTGTTATAAGGGAACACCCTATCCTCGGCTGCGTTGCATTGTGTGATGGGACCTGGGTCTTATAACAGCTTCATTTTTCTTTATTTAGCATTGCGCTGTTTGTTTCATGCACTGGTATTCTTGGGAGGAAACCCGTTCCGTGTTATACGGCGTGGTCCCTTGATTTACCTAATGATTTAAAATAAAGATTAATAACTGTTTTAGTTCTCACACCAGTCACATGACTGACCTGGAGTTTATTGTTTTAACCTAAACTCTGGGTGCCCTTATTTTCGACACGGGCAGCTAGTAGTTTTGGGTTTTGCAGATTTATATTCACAGGATCCTGGTTTACAGCTGGAACGATATCCGGAAAGCTTTGTATCCGTATATCTTCTTCTAGTTGTGTATTGTATTATTTTTCCGCTGCTATGTACTTAAATGTAATTTAAATCTCTGATATTTCTGTGTAATATTCATTTATACTCTGTATATTCTTGTAATCTGATGCATTGTTGTAATAACAGTGAAATGTTCCCCTGTTTGTGTTCTGATTTGTCTTGTCCTCACAGTAATTCGTTCTTTCTCATCTCTTCGGAGACCGGGGAAGTTTCGGGTCGCTTCAGGCGTATAGAGTAAAGTTACTAGAGAAGCTCAGCAGAGTTCATGACGTGTTTCACGTTTCGCATTTGCGTAAGTGTTTACACGATACGGCGGAAGTGGTAGAGCCGAGCACGCTCGAAGAAGTGGAAGTAGAGCGCAGTGCCACGATCAGACGAGCTCCTACACGCATTCTCGGATCGGAGGTCAAGTTGGTCAAAGTGCAATGGGGAGATGATCAAAGAGACGCGACTTGGGAGACGGAAGATAAAATGCGTACGCTGTACCCTTTCATTTTTTGAGGGTATGTTTTAATTTCTCCTTTTTCTACAGCTTTGTTGACACTTGTCTTATCTTTTAGTATTATCTTTGCGATGACATCTTCGATCTTTAGTTAGGAAGAACCCTATGGTTGCAAACATGTGTTTGAGACATGTTATGTTTAGTGGATGCAAATGGATGCAAGTGGTTGCTCGTGGATGCATGTACACACACATTAGGCACTAGATCGGCTCAATCACCTTCATGTTGCATATAAATGCATGTGCATATCTAAATTAATGGATGTATAATGGTTGTGTTATCATATGGATGTTGCATTTTGATGAATGGTTGTGCACACATGTAGAAATAATATGTATCGATAGGATTCTTTCGCATACATAATGGACGCATGGCACTATCATGATTTGCATTAAGGAGGTCAACTGAATCAGTGGACCGCCTGATCTTCGCATTAGATAAGGAACATATACACACATTTTTGCATAAGTTCATATAGCATTAGAAATTTCTTTAAGGACAATGGATGCTTGTGGATGATGGTTGAGTAGATGGATGATTGGTTGGTAGGATACATTCTTCTTAACTTAGAGATTTCGGGGACGAAATCCTTTAAGGAGGGGAGAATGTAACACCCCGTAATTTTATAACATTAAAATTCACAAATTAAACTATACTTAATTTTTAGAAGAAGAATTAAGTAAAATGGGTTGCGCTATTATGTCCATCTCAAAATTTTGGGTCAAGATAGACATTTGGTTTGCATAAAACGGATAACTTATGAAGAAGTTATTAAGCCTGGAAGTTTGTATGCATATGAGATGTAATAACCCGCAAATTCTGAACCAATTTAAAATTTTTATTTTAGAAATTTTACTAGTAAAAATAATTTATTTGAAATAATAACGATGAGAAAATATATTTTAATCGAAGTTAGAATGAAAATTTTATTTTTAATTATAAAAGGAGTTAGAAATAGCGCGGTAGTTTGAAAAGTCAAACTTGAACTTTGACCGAATGTACCGGATTCAATATTTAACGGATTTTAGTGAAACCAAAAATATTAGAATCTATTTGAAAATATGTTTCCAACGAATCTGAAAAATTGAATTTTCATAGCGGGAATCAAAAGTTATGTCCGATTCAAAATTCAGAATAGTTGTTGTAGAATTTATATATATTTTTTAATATTAAAAATAGCCATTTTGCAAACGACCTCTATTTTCGATGAAACCACTTTTGTTGGAACAGGAATGTCAAATTATTGCTAGGTTTCAATTTTCATAATTTTTCGAATTAATATGTGAGTGTGGCAAAAGAAAACGTGTTTTGTCAATTTTAGTCAAATCTGATCGACCAGAAAATGGCCATTTTTCAAATGGTCTCAGAATTCGATGAAATTAGTCTTGTTAGAACCGTATCATCAAAACATAACTAGAAATAATTTTTCTGGAATTTTTAGAGGTCGTGTGTGGCCCCGGTGAATTTAAATGTAAGATTGAATTAATTAAATAAATGATTTGGATATTAAATTAAATAAAACAGACCGAAGACTTTCGTTTGGGATGACAGGACCAAGCCCATTGGATCCGGAACGGGGGTATTTGCCTAAGAACATCTTTTGTTGGGCTAGAATTGGATTAATTAGGAAGAAACGGGTCATTTTCGAATTAAAAGAATTATTAAATAGTAAAATACGTGTATAAATACACTAAGTAATACGGTAAACCCTAGCCCTAACATACAGCCGCCGCCATCTTCTTGTATCCATGGCCGAAAACTTCCACACTTCCCCCATTAAAACCCGTTGATCCATAACTCGAAACCCCTCCCTCCAGTTCAAGTTATTGCAGAGATTTTTATAAGCTCCACATCCATATGGCTAACCACCCCTGAAACCACCCGTAGCTAGAGTTCCAACTCTCCAAACCAGTCACGTTTCGACCGTCGGCCACCCCTCCAGGTGCGATCGCACCCCCTCGCGTGGGCCCCCCCGCATGCGCGGCTCGAGCCCCTCCGACGCCGAAACATCCGATCTTCGAATCGTTGCACTGTTTGGTCGAGAATCCAAGACCTAGCATCGAACTAAACTTGAAGGTCATGGCCTTAATTTGTCTGAGGAGGAAGAAAGAGTTATTCTCTAATCTATTTTTAATTAAATAATATTTAATTGTTAACTAATATAATCAATATTTAAAAGGCTATAACTTTTGCAAACTGGATCAGAATCAAACGAATTTGAAAGCGTTGGACTCGTATGAATCAGATCTACACTATGAAGCTGAATAGGTCAGAAATAGAGCAGATCAAATTTCGACCAAATTTCAGATCTGAATTATTCTGAATTAAAAGCTCGGTGAGATTTCTATATTTAAAATATTAATTATTCCTCGCCATTTAAATTCTTTGTATGCATTGTTAATTTATTCGAATGCGATGTATGATATTTGAATTGTTGTTTGTCGATTTTGATGATTGTGATGAGTATGTTTGTTACATCTGAACCTACGATGAAAATTCTTTCCCTTAAATTTATAGTTTATCGTTAAGCGTGGATTTGAAATAAAAATATTATTTTATTTTAGATCTAGAAATGAAGATTCGTTTAACAATAAAAGTTTCATCGTTGTTATATTATGTTATGTTTAACATTGAAAATAACATTTTTGTTTGAAGTTTGTTATGTAACTAAAATAACATTTTAGTTAGAAAAGTTCATTTAGATTAGTCATGCCACTTTAGTTAGAAAATTTTATTTATAATAAAAATGTTAATTTTGTCAAACATGTTTAATTAGAATAAAAATGTTAATTTTGTCAAACATGTTTAATTAGAATAAAATGCTAATTTTGTTAAACATGACATATTAGAATAAAAGATTTCATTTTTATGTGATATAGTTCTCATTAAAAAGAATGTAATTAAAATATATATAGAAAATATAAATGATCTTTTATTTGCATTCTTTTATGCAAATATATATAGAAAATATAAATGATCTTTTATTTGCATTCTTTTATGCAAATATATATAGAAAAAAATAATTGATCTTTTATTTGCATCCCTTTAATGCAAATATTCATAGAAGATAAAATTGATCTTTTATTTGCATCCCTTTAATGCAAATATTCATAGAAGATAAAATTGATCTTTTATTTGCATCCCTTTAATGCAAATATTCATAGAAGATAAAATTGATCTTTTATTTGCATCCTCTTATGCAAATATTCATAGAAAATAAAATTTATCTTTTATTTGCATTCTTTTATGCAAATATACATAGAAGTACAAAATGTTTTTTTTATTTGTATTCTTTTATACAAATATACATAGAAATAAAAAATGATCTTTATTTGCATCCTTCTATGCAAATATGCATAGAAAATGTTCTTTTATTTGCATTTGAAGTAAAACTATATATTTTGTTTGTTATTGTAGATGCAAACAAAACATTAGAAGTAAACTATATTTTTTTATTTGCAATTTTAGATGCAAACAAACATTAGAGTTAAAATTTCATTTTTTGAAATTATAAATACAAACAAAAAAACACTAGAATGAATATGACATTTTTATTTTGTATTTTAGATAAAAATAAAAATATGATTGTAAAAGTTACATTTTTGTTTGTAAATTTAGTTGCAAACAAAGCATAAGGCATAAGTTAAAAGATTATATTTTATTTGCATATTTAGATGCAAATAAATATCGTAGTTTAAAGATTATATTTTTATTTGCATTCTTTGATGCAAACAAACACCGTATTTAAAAGTCGAATTTTTCATTTGCATTCTTTGATGCAAATAAAACATGAAATTAAAAGTTGTATCTTTATTTGCATTCTTTGATGCAAATAAATCATAAATAAAAAAAGCATAGTTTAAGAAGTTACACTTTTATTACATATTAGATGCTAATAAAAGAATGGGATTAAAAATATCATTTTTACTTTAAAACTAAAGTAAATAAAAGATTATGATAAAATGAATTCATCCTTGTTGTAATTAAATAAAATGTTTTTATTTTCACCATAGGTTATAATAAAAAGGTTAGAGTTGAAAGGATATATTTTTAGTGTCATCTTAGCTAAAATAAAAAGAGTAATAGATAGATAAGGTTTATTTGTCCTTTTGCTGAAATACAAAAAGACACATTTTTATCATTTAAATAGAATGAGACAAAATTATTTAATTTGTCATTTTAAAAGGGTTAAGACAAATGTATTCACTTTGTCATTTTAGAGGAATGAGGCAAATTATCCATTTTTGTGTTGCTTAAAAGAATGAAGCAGGAACATTCACCATTACCAATTTACAATAGTTGAAATACATTTTGTCACTTTTGTCAAAATGTAATGGATAAAACAAAACATTATCATTTTGTCGACAAAACAAACCCATCACTTATATTTGTTTTGTTGAATTAGATTTGTCAACAAAACAAAGTCATCATCTTTATTGTTTTGTTGAAAGAGAGTAGTTAAGTCAAAATATACATTTTGTCAAAATATTCATTTTTGACAAAATAGATTAGTTAAAGCAAACCATATATTTTTGTCAATATATATACTTTTGTCAAAGTAAACAAGTTGAATCAAAATACCCATTTTGGACAAATAGCTTAGTTGAACCAAAATGATCATTTTTGTTAAAAATATTTACTTTTGTTAAAAATATAATAGTTGAAACAAAAATTACCTTTTGTTAATTAGATTTGAATTAAGACAAAATTTACATTTTTGTCAACTGAAAGAGTTAAACACAAATATAATTTTTGTGAAATAGGTTTGTGTTACCATAGCAATATCCATTTTGATTAAAATAGAATTGTCAGCAAAATGGAACTTCTTACACATTTTGTTGAGATAAAATTTATATGCAAATAAAATAAGTATTTTTATATGCATAACATACAACAGAATTTATTTGTAAATATAAAACTCATTTATATTTGCAAACTCACATTAGAATTTATATTCAAATATAAAAATCATATTTTTGGTCTAAACATAGATTAGAATGTATAGGTGAGATAAAACGACATCTTTATTTGTTAATGCATACATTAGAATTTGTATGCAAATAAAATAAACATTTTTTAGCGGTTGAGTTATACATTGAATACATATACAATTGGGATTATTCCTTTTATGTGTTCAAATTAAGAATAATTACATACAAATAAAGTATAACGAAAGTATAATGAAAATTATCTTTTATTTGTCATCCACAATAATGTCATATAAGTAAATTACATTCTATTAGATGTTAGAAATTATGCGAGTCAAAATTATTTTATTTCAACATTAGGAATAAAATATCATTTTTGTCCATCATTATCAACATGATGGTAGAATTAAAATTGGTTAAATTCATTAACCAATTATTTATTTAGATGTACTGTTGTTGGCTGAAAACCCCACACGGGTATTGGGATGATAATTGATATACACTAGTCCCAATATTTATTTGTATGTCAATCGATAGATTGACAGGCTGCGATGAGCGTTATTATTTCATTTTAATGCTCACACAGTTGAGAACTTCACTTTGGATGTTGAATGGATGGTTTGATGATTATTTATCAATTGTTGTCATTTACATACGATGTACGAAATCCATATAACCAAGGTTATATGGTAAATGATTGAGTCGCTTTCCGATTCAGAATATCTTTTATGTAAAGAATATTTTTAAACAAAGAATTTCTTTTTTATAAAGAATAAATCTTTCAACTAAGATTATTTGTATTTCAATTTATATTTATTTATTGGAATATGATTTTTGGTTTATCGTGAACAATATTTTTAAATGACATTGATTCTTTAACCCAGTTAAAAAAAAGATTTATTCCTTAAATTGGAATAATTGTAAAGTAGTGATTTTTGATATTAAAACTGAATTGGAATTTTAATAAATCTTTGAAAATAAGATTTAAGAATAAATTCAAAGGATTTTATCTCTAATAAAATTAATGGGAACCTTTCCCTAATAATATGAATATTTTATTTAAAGAAAATTTTGAATTGGAAAGAGGCGTTGGATGTATCCTTATAACACTTGATTTTTAATTATAAAATTACGCGAGTTATTCGGATTGACCGGGTTTAACCCATTCTGAATAATTACTACGACGATTAAAAGTCGAAGATGAAGACGGTGGTTGAAGACCGGCGATCTTCACATCGAATTGATGAGGACTACTGATGCCTTTGATTGGATTTGCTGCCTTAAAAAGGTTCCAGTGGTAGTTGTCCGGATGTATAGTTGATCGTTCGGATATGCAAGGTATAAGGTGCCACCGGTTCCGTTCAAACCCAGAACGGACTTGTAAATGGATGTGTGTCTGACATTGAATTTCGTTCTATGTAAATTGATTTCTATTAATATACAACCGTTGGTGGCAGAGAATTTATTCTCTTGCTTAACACCCTTAGAGGTTGTGTGTTGATAGTTATCAATCGCATGGTATGGACTGTCAATGTAGCATGCCAAGATGCAATTGATCAAGGCTTTTGTTGAAAAGCAGAGCCTTATGGATGATAATCAAAGCATAGCCTATTTAGGCATAGTTTTGTGTATTTCTTTGCCTCGCGAGCCTCACACCCGGGTATGAGTCAAAAACGGAGCAAGGGAACGCAGGGAGTGCACACGTTTCTTTCTAGCTAGAAGTGGTGTTTGGGTTTAACATGGCCCGGCATTTTACTTATGTGGTTGATGGATTTTGAGGCGCCTCGGATTTTTATTGGCCGCAATGGCCAATTTATAGGTCCAATAGGATCGAGAAGCGTGTGTTCAGGCATAACTAATTCAACCCATTACACTATTGGGGGACCGGCCCTGCAGGATCCAAGGGTTCGCCAGCGTCCGAATTTTGAGACATTTCTAGAGTTTCTCGAATCGGCCAGGAGATCGTTCCTAGCCTTGACTCTTGATGGAAACCCAATTTCCAATACGACATCCTGCGGTTTTGATTGTACACCTATGTATGGCAACATAGTAGGATGGGGTACTATGCCGTCTATGATTAATACATTATGATTGAAATGTTTTTTAAGACATATATACACTAATAATAATATCAAATCTGTTTTTATCATATCAAGCATTTTTTTACCATTATAAGGTTAAACTCTATCCTCCGGCTTGCATTGCATTGTGTGATGGGACCTGAGTCTTATAATGGTTTCAGTTTTCTAAAAAGCATTGCGTTGTTTTAACGATTTACTTTATTTATGCACTGGCAATCCAATGGAGTAAACTCGTTCCGTGATAGCTTGGTCATGTGATTTGCCTACTTATTAGATAAGTTAAGTAAAGATTTCTCACACCAGTCCCATGACTGACCCGTAGTTTGTTTCACTTTGCAAACTCGGGTGCCCTCTTTTCCATACGGGCAGTCGAGTAGCTTATTTTGCAGATATATTCAGCAGGATTCTGGATCAAATCTTAGAGCTGTGTCCAGAGCATTGATGGTCTTCCGATGTGATTAAATTAATTATTTCGCTGCATTGTATTAGTCTTGTTGTAATTAAATCTTCCGATGTATTATTTATCAATGTACTATGATATATTCTGTACTCTGATGTAACATTATTATAATGTTTATAAAAGTCCGTTGTTATTTGTTTTGGTGTGTTGTAATCCCAAAGTTAACGTATTCGGGTCGGGTGAAATCCGGGTCATTACAGTTGGTATCAGATCTCTGGTTAGCTCAAATCTTTGGGGTACAACTCGTTAGAACTGAATAAAAGACTCATCAGAGATTGGATTAGTCGTATCCAATAAGAATAACTCGTTAGAGATGAGATCGGTAGTATCCTAGAACGAGTGTGAAGAGTATTAATTTTTAAAATTAAAAATGTAAACAAATTTAGTTTTGAAAATTTAAAATCTTATTATACGTATTTGAATATATTATTTTATTTCATTTTGGACAATCGAGTATAAAGAGATTTTAATACATGTCTGATCCACGTGTATTCGAAACCTCAACTATACAAGATAGATATAGAATCACACTTTAGTCGCCCGGAGATGTTCTGATGGTGGTTCGAAACATCATCAGAATTTATGTTCGAGTTTCGAAAGTGGTATATCTATATACTTCCATTGACTGGTGTGAGAACCAAAACTAGATAGGGTCTTTCGCTGTGATTTGCCCTAAAAATATGATTTTTGACTATATAAAAAAGTTATATATATTTGAAAAGTTAATCACCTAATTGATTGCTGGTTGTGATGTTTGATAATTAGTTTAACTAATTAAAATATTGGAATGATAATTAATTCAACCAATATATAAATGAATGATAAATTTAACTAAATCAACTTTAATATTGAACTGAACTGAAAATTGATTAAAATTAAAAGTTGAGTTGGTTAATTAAATGACTTTTAACATCGTTACTTTTCGAGGACGAAAAGATTTTAAGTGGGGGAGATTGTAATAACCCACAAATTCTGAACCAATTTGAATTTTCTATTTTAGAAATTTTACTAGTAAAAATAATTTATTTGAAATAATAACGATGAGAAAATATATTTTAATCGAAGTTAGAACGAAAATTTTAATTTTAATTATAAAAGGAGTTAGAAATAGCGCGGTAGTTTGAAAAGTCAAACTCGAACTTTGACCGAATGTACCGGATTCAATATTTAACGGATTTTAGTGAAACCAAAAAAATTAGAATCAATTTGAAAATATCTTTCCAATGAATCTGAAAAATTGAATTTTCATAGCGGGAATCAAAAGTTAGGCCTGGTTCAAAATTCAGAATAGTCGCTGTAGAATTTATATATATATTTTAATATTAAAAATAGCCATTTTGCAAACGACCTCTGTTTTCGATGAAAACACTTTTGTTGGAACCGGAATGTCAAATTATTGCTAGGTTTCAATTTTAATAATTTTTCGAATTAATATGTGAGTGTGGCGAAAGAAAACGTGTTTTGTCAATTTCAGTCAAATCTGATCAACCAGAAAATGGCTATTTTTCAAACGGTCTCAGAATTCGAAGAAATTAGTCGTGTTAGAACCGTATCATCAAAACAAGACTAGAAATAATTTTTCTGGAATATTTAGAGGTCGTATGTGGCCCCGGTGAATTTAAATGTAAGATTGAATTAATTAAATAAATGATTTAGATATTAAATTAAATAAAACAGACTGAAGACATTCGTTTGGGCTGACAGGGCCTTGCCCATTGGATCCATAATGGGGGCATTTTCCTAGGAACATCTTTTGTTGGGCTAGAATTGGAGTGGTTAGGAAGAAACGGGCCATTTTCGAATTAAAAGAATTATTAAATAGTAAAATACGTGTATAAATAGACTAAGTAATACGGTAAACCCTAGCCCTAACATACAGCCGCCGCCATCTTCTTGTATCCATGGCCGAAAACTTCCACACTTCCCCCATTAAAGCCCGTTGATCCAAAACTTGAAACCCCTCCCTCCAGTTCAAGTTATTGTAGAGATTTTTATAAGCTCTGCATCCATACGGCTAACCACCCCTGAAACCACCCATAGCTCGAGTTCCAGCTCTCCAAACCAGTCGCGTTTCGACCGTCGGCCACCCCTCCAGGTGCGATCGCACCCCCTCGCCTAGGCCCCCCTGCGTGCGCGGCTCGAGCCCCTCCGACGCTGAAACATCCAATCTTTGAATCGTTGCACTGTTTGGTCGAGAATCCAAGACCTAACATCGAACTAAACTTGAAGGTCATGGCCTTAATTTGTCTGAGGAGGAAGAAAGGGTTATTCTCTAATCTATTTTTAATTAAATAATATTTAATTGTTAACTAATATAATCAATATTTAAAAGGCTATAACTTTTGCAAACTGGATCAGAATCAAACGAATCTGAAAGCGTTGGACTCGTATGAATCAGATCTACACTATGAAGCTGACTAGGTCAGAAACAGAGCAGATCAAATTTCGACCAAATTTCAGATCTGAATTATTCTGAATTAAAAGCTCGGTGAGATTTCTATATTTAAAATATTAATTATTCCTCGCCATTTAAATTCTTTGTATGTATTGTTAATTTATTCAGATCTGCGATGTATGATATTTGAATTGTTGTTTGTCGATTATGATGATTGTGATGAGTATGTTTGTTACATCTGAACCTACGATGAAAATTCTTTCCCTTGAATTTATAGTTTATCGTTAAGCGTGGATTTGAAATAAAAATCTTATTTTATTTTAGATATAGAAATGAAGATTCGTTTTACCATAAAAATTTCATCGTTGTTATATTATGTTATGTTTAACATTGAAAATAACATTTTTGTTAGAAGTTTGTTATGTAACTAAAATAACATTTTAGTTAGAAAAGTTCATTTAGATTAGTCATGCCACTTTAGTTAGAAAAGTTTATTTATAATAAAAATGTTAATTTTGTCAAACATGTTTAATTAGAATAAAAATGTTAATTTTGTCAAACATGTTTAATTAGAATAAAAATGTTAATTTTGTCAAACATGTTTAATTAGAATAAAAATGCTAATTTTGTTAAACATGACATATTAGAATAAAATATTTCATTTTTATGTGATATTGTTCTCATTAAAAAGAATGTAATTAAAATATATATAGAAAATATAAATGATCTTTTATTTGCATTCTTTTATGCAAATATATATAGAAAATATAAATGATCTTTTATTTGCATTCTTTTATGCAAATATATATAGAAAAAAATAATTGATCTTTTATTTGCATCCCTTTAATGCAAATATTCATAGAAGATAAAATTGATCTTTTATTTCCATCCCTTTAATGCAAATATTCATAGAAGATAAAATTGATCTTTTATTTGCATCCCTTTAATGCAAATATTCATAGAAGATAAAATTGATCTTTTATTTGCATCCTTTTATGCACATATTCATAGAAAATAAAATTTATCTTTTATTTGCATTCTTTTATGCAAATATACATAGAAGTATAAAATGTTTTTTTTATTTGTATTCTTTTATACAAATATACATGGAAATAAAATGATCTTTATTTGCATCCTTCTATGCAAATATGCATAGAAAATAGAAAATGTTCTTTTATTTGCATTTGAAGTAAAACTATATATTTTGTTTGTTATTGTAGATGCAAACAAAACATTAGAAGTAAACTATATTTTTATTTGCAATTTTAGATGCAAACAAACATTAGAGTTAAAATTTCATTTTTTGAAATTATAAATACAAATAAAAAAAACACTAGAATGAATAAGACATTTTTATTTTGTATTTTAGATAAAAGTAAAAATATGATTTCAAAAGTTACATTTTTGTTTGTAAATTTAGTTGCAAACAAAGCATAAGGCATAAGTTAAAAGATTATATTTTATTTGCATATTTAGATGCAAATAAATATCGTAGTTAAAAGATTATATTTTTATTTGCATTCTTTGATGCAAACAAACACCGTATTTAAAAGTCGAATTTTTCATTTGCATTCTTTGATGCAAATAAAACATGAAATTAAAGTTGTATCTTTATTTGCATTCTTTGATGCAAATAAATCATAAATAAAAAGCATAGTTTAAGAAGTTACACTTTTATTACATATTAGATGCTAATAAAAGAATGAGATTAAAAATATCATTTTTACTTTAAAACTAAAGTAAATAAAAAATTATGATAAAATGAATTCATCTTTGTTGTAATTAAATAAAATGTTTTTATTTTCACCATAGGTTATAATAAAAAGGTTAGAGTTGAAAGGATATATTTTTAGTGTCATCTTAGCTAAAATAAAAAGAGTAATAGATAGATAAGGTTTATTTGTCCTTTTGTTGAAATACAAAAAGATACATTTTTATCATTTAAATAGAATGAGATAAAATTATTTAATTTATCATTTTAAGAGGGTTAAGACAAACGTATTCACCTTGTCATTTTAGAGGAATGAGGCAAATTATCCATTTTTGTGTTGCTTAAAAGAATGAAGCAGAAACATTCACCATTACCAATTTACAATAGTTGAAATACATTTTGTCACTTTTGTCAAACTGTAATGGCTAAAACAAAACATTATCATTTTGTCGACAAAACAAACCCATCACTTATATTTGTTTTGTTGAATTAGATTTGTCAACAAAACAAAATCATCATCTTTGTTGTTTTGTTGAAATAGAGTAGTTAAGTCAAAATATACATTTTGTCAAAATATACATTTTGTCAAAATATTCATTTTTGACAAAATAGATTAGTTAAAGCAAACCATATATTTTTGTCAATATATATACTTTTGTCAAAGTAGACAAGTTGAATCAAAATACCCATTTTGGACAAATAGCTTAGTTGAACCAAAATGATCATTTCTGTTAAAAATATTTACTTTTGTTAAAAATATAATAGTTGAAACAAAAATTACCTTATGTTAATTTGATTTGAATTAAGACAAAATTTACATTTTTGTCAACTGAAAGAGTTAAACACAAATAGAATTTTGGTGAAATAGGTTTGTGTTACCATAGCAATATCCATTTTGATTAAAATAGAATTGTCAGCAAAATGGAACTTCTTATACATTTTGTTGAGATAGAATTTATATGCAAATAAAATAAGCATTTTTATTTGCATAACATACAATAGAATTTATTTGTAAATATAAAAATCATTTATATTTGCAAACTCACATTAGAATTTATATTCAAATATAAAAATCATATTTTTGGTCTAAACATAGATTAGAATGTATAGGTGAGATAAAACGACATCTTTTTATGTCAATGCATACATTAGAATTTGTATGCAATATAAATAAACATTTTTTAGCGGTTGAGTTAAACATTGAATACATATACAATTGGGATTATTCCTTTTATGTGTTCAAATTAAGGATAATTACATACAAATAAAGTATAATGAAAATTATCTTTTATTTGTCATCCACAATAATGTCATATAAGTAAATTACATTCTATTAGATGTTAGAAATTATGCGAGTCAAATATATTTTATTTCGACATTAGGAATAAAATATCATTTTTTTCCATCATTATCAACATGAGGTAGTATTAAAATTGGTTAAATTCATTAACCAATTATTTATTTATATGTACTGTTGTTGGATGAAAACCCCACACGAGTATTGGGATGATAATTGATATACACTAGTCCTAATATTTATTTGTATGTCAATCGATAGATTGACAGGCTACGATGAGCATTATTATTTCATTTTAATGCTCACATAGTTGAGAACTTCACTTTGGATGTTGAATGGATGGTTTGATGATTATTTATCAATTGTTGTCATTTACATACGATGTATGAAATCCATATAACCAAGGTTATATGGTAAATGATTGAGTCGCTTTCCGATTCAGAATATCTTTTATGTAAAGAATATTTTTAAACAAAGAATTTCTTTTTAATAAAGAATAAATCTTTCAACTAAGTTTATTGGTATTTCAATTTATATTTATTTATTGGAATATGATTTTTGGTTTATCGTGAACAATGTTTTTAAATGACACTGATTCTTTACCCAGTTAAAAAAAAAGATTTATTCCTTAAATTGGAATAATTGTAAAGTAGTGATTTTTGATATTAAAACTGAATTGGAATTTTAATAAATCTTTGAAAATAAGATTTAAGAATAAATTCAAAGGATTTTATCTCTGATAAAATTAATTGGAACCTTTCCCTAGTAGTATGAATATTTTATTTAAAGAATATCCTGAATTGGAAAGAGGCGTTGGATGTATCCTTATAACACTTGATTTTTAATTATAAAAATACGCGAGTTATTCGGAATGACCGGGTTTAACCCATTCTGAATAATTACTACGACGATTAAAAGTCGAAGATGAAGACGGTGGTTGAATACCGGTGATCTTCACATCGAATGGATGACGACTACTGATGCCTTTGATTGGAGTTGCTGCCTTGAAAAGGTTCAAGTGGTAGTTGTCCGGATGTATTGTTGATCGTTCGAATATGCAAGGTATATGGTGCCTCCGGTTCCGTTCAGGCCCAGAACGGACTTGTAAATGGATCTGTGTCTGACATTGAATTTCGTTCCATGTAAATTGATTTCTATTAATATACAACCGTTGGTGGCGGAGAATTTATTCTGTTGCTTAACACCTTTGAGGTTGTGTGTTGATAGTTATCAATCACATGGTATAGACTGTCAATGTGGCATGCCAAGATGCAATTGATCAAGGCTTTTGTTGAAAAGCAGAGCCTTGTGGATGATGATCAAAGCATAGCCTATTTAGCCATAGCTTTGTGTATTTCGTTACCTCGCGAGCCTCACACCCCGGTATGAGTCAAAAACAGAGCAAGGGAACGCAGGGAGTGCACACGTTTCTTTCTAGCTAGAAGTGGTGTTTGGGTTTAACACGGTCCGACATTTTACTTATTTGGTTGATGGATTTTGAGGCGCCTCGGATTTTTATTGGCCGCAATGGCCAATTTATAGGTCCAATAGGATTGGGAAGCGTGTGTTCAGGCATAACTAATCCAACCCATTGCACTATTGGGGGACCAGCCCTGCAGGATCCAAGGGTTCGCCAGCGTCCGAATCCTGAGACATTGCTAGAGTGTCTCGAATCGGTCAGGAGATCGTTCCTAGCCTTGACTCTTGATGGAAACCCAATTTCTAATATGACATCCTGCAGTTTTGATTGTATACCTATGTATGACGACATAGTAGGATGGGGTACTATGCCGTCTATGATTAATACATTATGATTGAAATGTTTTTTAAGACATATATACACTAATAATAATATCAATTCCATTTTTATCGTATCAAGCATTTTTGACCATTATAAGGTAAAACTCTATCCTCCGGCTTGCGTTGCATTGTGTGATGGGACCTGAGTCTTATAATGGTTTCATTTTTCTAAAAAGCATTGCGTTGTTTTAACGACTTACTTTATTTATGCACTGGCAATCCAATGGAGTAAACCCGTTCTGCGATAGCGGCTTGGTCCTGTGATTAGCCTACTTATTAGATAAGTTAAGTAAAGATTTCTCACACCAGTCCCATGACTGACCCGTAGTTTGTTTCACTTTGCAAACTCGGGTGCCCTCTTTTCCACACGGGCAGTCGAGTAGCTTATTTGCAGATATATTCAGCAGGATTCTGGATCGAAGCTTAGAGCTTTGTCCAGAGCATTGATGGTCTTCCGATGTGATTAAATCAATTATTTCGCTGCGTTGTATTAGTCTTGTTGTTATTAAATCTTCCGCTGTATTATTTATCAATGTACTATGATATATTCTGTACTCTGATGTAACATTATTATAATGTTTATAAAAGTCTGTTGTTATTTGTTCTGATGTGTTGTAATCCCAAAGTTAATGTATTCGGGTCGGGTGAAATCCGGGTCGTTACATGAGAGAAATATATATATATATATATATAAACATTCAAAAAAAGTTCAAAACAGCGAATCGGAGGGGGAATAGCGGCCGCACCATTTTTGGAGTCGACCCAAGCCCCGCTGGGTCGACTAGGGGTCGATCCAGGGTGTTTGGCTATCAACCCGTGGCCCGATTCGCCCTAAGGGCTGATGTGGCATCTGAGTTCTCCTGATGGTTCTGTTATCCCTAGGTTAATCCGATGGCTCTTATTAAATTAAACTTCTATAAAAACACTCCTAAACCCCAAACCCTAATCACATTAATTCATAACAAGAGCCGCCATGCCGTCAATGGAGAACCTAGAGTAGCCACCGTACACTTTCAACCCTAAAGCAAGATAGAAGCTTGAATCAAAATCAAATCAAATCTAAATAACGATTAGTCTACATCAAAGGCGAGCAATTCAGCTTCAGAATACAGATCCCAGAAAGACAAGACTATTCTTTTTAATTGTGAGTATGATAGCTTTCACAAATTAATTAATTTAATTATGATAAGAGATAATTGGGATTATGAGAATATGATTTTGAATCATGTAATGTAAATTATATGTATGTTTGTGGTGTTGAATCATATGTTAGTCTTATGCAAGTTGGATCATATGTTAGTTCTTATGTGAATCTTATGCAAGTTGAATCATATATCTTATGCAATTTTGTGATGATTGGATCATATATTCATGTATGAATATTATGCAAGTTTGGGTTGTTAAAATATATGTGAGACATGTATATGCATATGCTAGTTTATGTGACATTAACCTTTATGTCTAGATCCATATGCAAGTTTACATCTTTATGTTTAGACCCATATGCAAGTTTACATCTTTATGTTTAGATCTATATGCAAGTTTACATCTTTATGTTTTGAACTATATGCAAGTTTACATCTTTATGTTTAGATCCATATGCAAGTTCACACCTTTATGTTTGGATCTATAGCAGTACATAAGTTATGCAAGTTTATGCCCATTACCTATGCTAGTTTTGTATCATATGCTAGTTTGAATGAAATTCATATGCAAGTTATTGGCTATGTAATCTTATGTCATGATCCTTAGATCTATTTTATGTGTTATGTGATGTTGTTTTTCTTTTTATAAGTTAGACTATTTGCAAGTCTAACATATGTCATATGAAAACGTACGAATAGCGTGAGGATGATGGGATAATATTGAATAGATATAAATTGTGAATTGGCATAAAATGGCCTTAAAAGGCATATAATTAATTTGAGACATTAATTGGCATAATTGGTATTTATGGGCATAATTTTAAGAGACAATTATGGACATAAATAAATTTGGAATTTATTGACAAATTTGAATAGGGATATTAATCCAATTTGGGGTTAAATAAAGATGTGTAATAATTAACCGCCTAAGACACGAGTTTAGACTCTTTTGTGATGTAAGACTGCTCGGACCCGCCCGGCAAATCCAGCAGCCACAAATGTCAGTCTAATGTGAGAGGTCAAAGGCACAAATTAAATGTGTAACAATTGTAAAGACATGAGGTTAGGCTCGTTTGCGGTATAAGACTGCCCAGACCCGCCCGACAAATCCAGCAACCGCAAATGTCAGCCTAATGTGGGAGGTCTTTACAAGGTTACGGTTCTAATGAATTAAGTAACACTTAACTAGATAAACATGTGGTGGGACATGGGGGGTTAAGTGGGTGCCTTGGGTGGCATGTGAAATTAAGTGGGTGCCTTGGGTGGCATGTGAAATACGATTAGATGCACTTAACCAAGATTGAAACATGTAAGAAGACATGAATAAGAATGGGGTTAAGTGGGGAAACCTTAGTGGGGACCAAGCATCGGTGGAAGGCTTGTGTCAAGCATGGGGGGCCTTTTCAAACCAGTAACCCATTAAGTATCTTTGTGAGCTCGACCCAAGTCGAGGACGGGACACGCTTACTGGATTTGATTGTAAGACGTCAAAATGGGTTAGCGGTGGCCACGCAAGTCCAACGGGGTCATATGCATGCGTGGGCCCGGGCTGGTAGGTAAGACGTTGTTGCATCGTGTAGATATAAGTTATGCATCTTTGGTGGTATCGGGTTGCCACTTTGGGGAGTGATACACCCCACTGTGGGACCCGCACGGGTATCTACGAGTTAGGGAGCCGATCGAATGGGGGTAGTGGGTACAACTAGTGGAGATAGGGGCAGATGACACCTATGAAGGCAATTAGGGGTACACGAAACTACCATTATCATTATTAAGTTCTATAGGCGGGATCAACTTTTAGGGTGACTAGTGGTGGTGCAGTATAGTAATTATCCTATAGTGATTAGTAACAAGATTAACGCCAGAATATTCCTCTTATTTGCTTTGTCATGCCCACTTGTTTCATGGTCATATCTTATCTTACTAGTTATTGCCTTATCCTAGTTACTTTAATAATTATATTGTTAAAGTTATTATACTCGCCAGACTTTATGTCTGACCCCCTTGTTTTCGCCTCTTTTCTTCCTTTCCACCCCAGGTTCTCAGGGTGGGACCACTACAACAAAAACACCATATTACAACTTTAATTTTACAACGGTGGTAAAAGCACCGTTGTAATAAATGGTTTTTCACAACGGTGGTAAACGCACCGTTGTAATAAATGGTTTTTTACAACGGTGGTAAAGACACCGTTGTAATAAATGGTTTTTTACAACGGTGGTAAAAGCACCGTTGTAATAAATGGTTTTTTACAATGGTGGTATTCCCTAAAGTTGTAATAAACATATTTTTAACAACTTTTTGTTTTGTTAGTTGTAATAGATGCCCATTACAAACTTCATGTTTATAATATCTATATTTAATAACTAATTATATTAATATTTAATAATAATTAATAATAAACTTAGGAATCAATAATGTTTATTAAATAATTAATAGTTAATAAGTGGTAATTAATGTTTAATAGTTAATGTTAACTGCTTATTAATTAATATTTAGGTGACATATACATTATAAGCTTTTAATAGTTATTACTCGATTATAACTAAGTAGAAATAAGTAAAAGTTAAATAATAACTATTGTTAATATGAAATAATCCTAATTAATAATTAACATTTAATTAATAACTAATTAGTAAGTAATAATTAATAATCAATAATAAGTAAACAAATAAATATTACTTAATTAATTAATAATTTACAAATAATTCATCTGTCTGGAGTTCACATGTATTTGCGTGTGAGGTTCAAGTATGTTTTTTTTAAGATGTACCAATTAGTTTATAATCTATGATGAACGTAATTTTTTAATTTAATAATTATTAACTAATAATAACTATAAAAAATAAATTTAATAAATAATCAATATGTAACAAAATATTTAATAATTCAAAATTAATCACCATATTACAATTAACTAAATATTTGCAACGTTCGATAGACGACAATTGCAATAACAAATTTATAAAAATTGATTTTTCTCGACATTTGTAATAAAGGGTTTTTATAATTGGTTTTTCTTGATAATAACTTATACACGTCATTATTTATAATTTAATATTTAACATCAAATGTTTGATGATCAATATTTAACATTTAATATTTCATTTATAAGTAATATTTAATATGTAACATTAATAGGTAATAACTAATAACAAAAAGTAATATCTAATACTATTAATAAGTATATTTACCCTTATGATCCATCGGCCCAACCAAACGTACCCGACCCGCCATCCCTTATAACCCTAATTCCATCGTAACCCCCTTCATTCACTCAAGCCGCCTCACAAATTTCTCAAAACCGAATTGAAGAAAAACCCTAGATCCCCTTTTCTTCCTCCGTAACACGAGATAACCGACTTCGCAACTACCCCTTCGACCTCCTCAATGATTCGCCATCAACCCTAAACCCCCACAGACCACCAGTTCGGCCACCGCCAGCCAACCCCCGAGCCTTCACGACGAGCGATCTCGAATTAAGCTAAGTTTCTCCTTTTTACTCGTTTTAAATTAGCTGTAATATTTTGTTTGTTTAATTTGGGTTAGATCTATATTTCGATTCATGTGATTTCAGAACCATGGGGCTCGTATTGGGTTAGATCTATAGTTCGACCATCAGATTGTCTGATTTCAGATATGATTTCGTATTGGGTGTGATACGAATTAAGCTTTGCACTGCTACGGTATGTCTATTTTGCTTTTTTCGATGGGTTCTTTACTTGTTGAGTGGATTTTGGAATTGGTTTATTGAGTTATCGAGGAATTTGAGGAACTGTTAGTTGGTTGTTGGTTTTGAGGAAGTTTCGAAGGGTTTGTTGTGGTTCTATGGTTTTGCAGCCTTGTGGTTCTATGGTTTTGCTGCTTGGGATTATTGTGATCTGTTCTTGCAAGTTTTATTTTGGTTTGTCTGTGCATTTTGTGTTCTAATTCTAGGCACAGGAGGCTATTTTGCTTATAAACTTGATGAATATGCAAAAAAGCTTTGCTGCGGCATAGCTATGCAGTGATTGCACTGCAAAGCTTTGCCTAAGCTTGCAAAGCTTTGCCTAAGCTTTGCATTGCAAAGCTTTGCACTGCTATTTGCAGTGCAAAGCTTTGCTGTGCAAAAGCTTTGCCAAAGCTTTGCTGTGGCAAAGCTTTGCACTGCTATTTGCAGTGCAAAGCTTTGCTATGTAAAAGCTTTGCCAAAGCTTTGCTGCGGCAAAGCTTTGCAGTGCAAAGCTATGCAGTGATTGCACTGCATAGCTTTGCCGCGGCAAAGCTTTGCAGTGCATAGCTTTGCCGCGGCAATGCTTTGCAGTGCAAAGCTTGCCGCGGCAAAGCTTTGCACTGCTATTTACAGTGCAAAGCTTTGCTGCGGCAAAGCTTTGCACACTGTGCAAAGCTTTGCCAAAGCTTTGCTGCCGCAAAGCTTTGCTGTGCAAAGCTTTGCTGCAGCAAATCTTTGCACTGCAAGTAGCAGTGCAAAGCTTTGCCGCAACAAGCTTTGCACTGCAAAGCTTTGCCGCGGCAAAGTGATTGCACTGCATAGCTTTGCCACGGCAAAGCTTTTCAGTGCATTGTATATAACAAAATGAATCATCCAACGTTACATGCATTGTATATAATGGTCAGGTTATTTACGTATATAATGGTTTGAATGCATTGTATTAGCTGTTTATTTTGTGCACTCACATTTTTCCAATTTTTGTTACATGCATAAATCTATACTGCAGCACTAACAGTTTGATAATTTCTTTCTTAGGAACGGATATTAAGGAGAAAAAGGAGCACAAGGAGATTAACAGGAGCAGAAGAAAGTTAGAACTGTTATAAAGTCTTTGTATCTTCAGTTTTGTCAATGTATTATGTAAAAAAATGATGAGTTTGAAATTAATAATATATTGTTTTGGTTCATGGTTTAAGTTTGTTTGATATTTTCAGTTTTGTAGATAATATGTTCTGCAATGAATTCTTTTATTAGTAATATGTATATAATTTGTGGATATATTACAATTGTAAAATATAAAAATTGTAATAAAATGTAAAAATTAAAACAACAATGGTGCATAACTGTTGTAATAAACTTATTACAACGGTGGAAAAAAGTTGTAAAATATACATATTACAACGGTCTTGCAACAGTGCAGAAAAGTTGTAAAAGATATTAGGCTATTACAACTTCTTAAGACACGACGGTTTGCCCACCGTTGTAAAAACCCTATTACAACGGTGTTCCACCGTTGTAATAGGGTCATTTTGTTGTAGTGGACTAGTACTAGTGGAGCTTGATCTCAGATCTATTTCTCTCTCTTTTGGAAGTGCTTAGATTGCTGAAAGTAAAGTTCAGCTCATCTCTTTTATGGCTACTTATGTTGGGGTTTATGCTTTTTATTTTATGTACTCTGAAACAATTTATCAAGATGGATATTAAGTGTACTTGGGTTATGAAGTTGTTGTAATCAAACTATTTCTCCGCTGCAATAAGAGTTGTTTTGAAATTTCCAAGTACCAATATTTATATCTTTCTTGTTATATTCTGTTCTATACACTAAATTCGCTCCATGGAAGTTAATGCATTCTTTTTGTGAGTGACATTAATGGACGTGGGGTGTTACAGTATGCGAGGGCCTCTCTCCCGTATTGGACATATGAGACGAGGAATAAGGTGCCTCCGGTTTCGTTCAGGCCCAGAGCGGACTTGTAAATGGATGGTATGTCTGACGTTGTATTCCTTTACGCTATATTCGTTGATCTCTGCTAATATATATATATATATATGTTTGGCGGCGGAGAATTTATTCTCTTGATTAACACCCTTCTCTGAGACGTATGAGCTCAGAGGTTATATATTGGCAGAAATCAGTGGTATGGTATGGACTGACAATGTGGCATGCTAAGTTGCATGGATCAAGGCTTTTGTTGAAAAGCAGAGCCTTGTGGATGATGATCAAAGCACAACTTTATTTAACATATCTTTGTGTAGCGTGACTTCGCGAGCCTCACACCCCGGTATGATGGTGAACTGATGGTCAGATCAGTATGCTTTCGATATTAGTATGGATTCGGTCGACCGAGATGAGGTATAGGGCATTTCCCCCGATTCCCATATACGGATAAAGTAAGCGGTGTTTTCTCTCGCTGGGATGTAAGCCGCTATGATACTTGATTTCCCAAACGTGCGGATGTGCATTACGGTGTTTGCTTTAGCTGGGACATAAGCCGTGGAGTATTGCACTACGCGATAGATCTTTCGAATCAGGAGCCATCATTATGGAAATCCAACTTTCCAATACGAGCTTTGCGGTTTTAATTGTAAACCTATATATGGCGACATAGTGGGATGGGGCACTCATGTCGTCTTTGATTGATACATTTACTTTCAAAATTGATTTCTACACTATACACTTATAGTAATAATAAAAGAGAATTTTCGCGTACCAAGCATATTTGGTTATTATAAGGTAAAATTATATCCTGCGGCTTGCATTGCATTATGTGATGGGACTTGAGTCTTATAATAGCTTCATTTTTCTTAAATTAGCATTGCGATGCTTATTTATGCACTGGTATTCTTGGAGGTAAACTCGTTCCGTGTTATACGGCGTGGTCCCTTGATTTACCTAACTTTAAAATCAATTAATAACTGTTTTGAGTTTTCATACCAGTCCATGACTGACCTGGAGTTTATTGTTCCTTCCTAAACTCTAGGTGCCCATATTTTCCACACAGACAGTAAGTAGTTTTGGTTTTGCAGATTTCTATTTAACAGGATCCTGGATTATCGCTGGTGCTATATTTGGAAAGCTTTTCCGCTACACATTATACTTATGCCTTATTTTCCGCTGCTATGTAATTTTTAAATCTCTGATATTATTTTCTGTTGTATAATTAATCATACTCTAGAATGATCTTGTACCCTGATGTAAATTGTTGTAATAACAATGAAATGTTCTGTTGTTTTGTGTTCTGATGTGTCGTGTTCTCAACTCAACCCGGGCTTTCCCGAAAGGGGAAGTTTGGGTCGTTTCAAAACTCCTAGAAACAATTGTTTGAATTAAAACAAATTAAAAAGGAATTTGTGAAAACAAATTGAAATTGAGTTAAAGCCAGTAAAGTGAAAACTGTGTTGAAATGGAGTAATATCGAGTAAAATTGGAATTTGGTATATAATTAGACTCGGTTAGGTAAATGGATTGATTTTTGAAATAAAAATCAGAATTGTGATTTTGGGAAGCTGACTAGAGGAATTAATTAGTTAATGAAATATGTGGGTGGAACTTAACGAGGTTAAGTAAGTTGAATTGATGATTTAAGAATTTGGAATCAAGAATAGTACTTGAGTTTGAAATGAAATTTGGCTTGGATAGAACCAAATGAATGAGTTTAAGGATGAATTGATTGGAGATTGATTGGAATGACATTGGTATATGCTGAATTGGTAACAGATGGAAAGGATATAATGATAAGCCCGACAAAAAGGTACAAGTTTATTTTTATATGAGTTTGGAGATTTATGAGCCTATTTGGCAAGCCGCTTGACTATTTGATTTTCTTTTGAATGGGAAGGGCCTAGAGATGCGAGTTGGAGTTTGAGCTATTGAATCGTACAAAGAAGGTGCTAACGAAATTTTTCAAAAATTTCAGGTGTTAGAAAATTTTCAGAATTTTTGGGAATTTTCGTTAATCAAAATAAAGTTAATATTTTAATTGAAATTAATTGGTACAGTGAAACCAAAATTTAAGAAGTAAACGAATAATTTATAACCCAGTTAATAGGGTTTGTTTTCTACCTTAGTAATTTCAGGGACGAATTTCGTTTAACGGGGAAAGAATGTAACAACCCGTATTTTTACGGTATGATAATTAATTTATTTAATTATTTAAATAGTGATTTAGAGATTTAAATGGTTTTTTATTTAAATAATATTGAATATTTAATTAATATAAATAATAGAATAATATATTTATTTCCGAAATAGTTGGAAATAGTGGAATTCACAATATTGTGTGAATTGGATTATTTATAAGATTTAATTTAGTCTAAAATTGAATTATAATAACGAATTTATTATTTAAAACGAAGTTTGATCGTATAATTATAATATAATTTAAATTCGAGCTTGTAATGGCGCGGCAGTTCGTAATATGTAGTTTTGAACTTCAATTGAATATACAGAATCCGTTTTATGTCGGATTTCCGTGAAACAAGAAACGTTCGGATCTGGTGAACTATATTTTTCTAATGGAAGAGAAAAATCGAGATTTCGTCGTGTAGATTGTAAGTTATGGCTAAATCAAATTTTCGAATAGTCGCTATGGATTCGTTTATAAACTATAACGGTTATTTAATTATAATAAAATATTTATTTCAAATTTGGACAAGATATTTGAGACATAGTTATAGTTTAATTTTTAGAATTTTGCTATAATTTTTAATTTGAAAAACATAGTCACTTTTTATTTGGAGTATTTGACACCCTATATCAGCATTTCGAGATATCACTGAATAAACTATCCTGTTTATTTTATTATACTTTTGGGATTGTGCCACTTCGCTAAATAAAAGGTATTTTTTATTTTTGTTTATAGCGATCTGTATAAACAAATAGATTTTGTATAACGAAGTACATATATTTTATAACTTAAATATATATATATATATAGTTTTTGATTTCTTAGCATAGAAGGATCGAACTGCTTCGGAAAGGATTGAGAGGAGCAACTCGTGGCAGGATAAATACTATAGACCAAAATTTGCAACCATAAATCACGTCCTACCTTGTCTGTACAAGCAATGTATAGGGTAATCAAGAAATAAAGGAAATATGATAACAAATGAGTGAACCGCTATTTGTTTTATTAAGAAACAAACTAATGTAAACATGGATATCAGGACATAACGTCATTTAAATTCACATACCAGAATAACATATATTGGATTCCTTAAGTTCCAAGTTTTGTACACCATTTTGTCTTCCGCAGTCCATTCTCTTGAATACTTCATGGCAAAGTCTTTCTTGAATAATCAAATCACGCAAAGTGAGTTTTAAACGTCTACATAGTCTAAGATGTACCCTGTTTTCCTTAGCAATAAAGGATGTAATCACTATAAATATATGTGCAACCTATACCTTGTTCCTTTTCATCCCTCCTGAAGCAAAACAAATAAATGCATGGCTTCACAAACTAAATATATCCAATATTTCTACTTAGCAAAATATATCCAATATATATAATCCGATACTCCTCTATGATCTGGTATACCATATGATCAATGCGATATCATTTTCCAGAATTCGAATTAATCAGCAGCTCTTAGGATTGAGGCTTGGCGGGGTTTGTAATGATGTAAATAAAGGAGTAGTGATGGAAAAAATGAGTTCTTCCTGTGAATGGCGTGAGCATGCTGAAGGGTAGTGGGGTGAACTTGTTGTGTGGAGCGAATTGCATAGAACTAATAGAGGGTCTGTGATGTGGAAATGGCAAAGATGGAGTTGTGGTTTGTACTTTGACTGGTGTAGGAGATAATAAGGAACAGGAGTGAATGAGAAAGAAACTTAGTAGAGGCCAAAGAAGATGAGGGAACGTTTGAATATGGGAACTTTTGAATACAGAGAGGAAGCAACGGTGGTGGTCGTTGTTGCGAGACGCAACTGAGTGATTTTCCTTGTGGATACCGATGATGAAAAGCAATGTACCATCGCTGTGATGGCCACGAGAAACCTGAAACCGCGGGGAATAAATGAACGAGTTTGATAGTGTAGCTTTGAGGTGGAGGAGATCTAGATGTAGAGTTTTGTTGTATTGTTCATGGATTTTTAAGGGAGCAGTAAAAGGTGAAAAGGTTGGCAATGGCACTTTTGGTTGCAGGTTCGAATGGTATACCAGAGAAGAAGAATATGAGAAATGGTTGATCTCAAATTCAATGGATGTGTGGAGCGGTATTCTTTCCTGATTCCATGGTTTAATCTCAATAGTTGGTAATGAAGACTTTGCAAATAAAAATAAAGAAATATACGGCAATGGAAAACAGTGAAACTGAACGTTGAGTTCTTGGAAGATGGTACTGTAGTTGCCGAACAAATTGATCCAGGTATGGTGGGACAAAGTTAGATAATGGATGTGATCCAATGTATATGTTAATTAAATTTTAATTTTAATCTAAGAATAGTGTTAATAATTTAAATATTATTCAGAACTTGTTAATGTGATAATTATCTCATCACAAACTCAGATTAACGGACGACTGATCACGTTGGAATTGTATCAGAAATTACTACATATGCAAATGGGTTTTGGATCGATTCGAAGATCGTTGGAATTTATGGAAAAGGAACACCTGAATTGAACTATCGACAGTGTATCGTTATTTAACGATAAATGACCAAACTGAGTAAAACTCACTAACTCTACCCAGTTTATATTTTTATAACGTAATTTTAGAATTGATAAATGTTGGTTAATTGCTATGTGTTGATTGGTTAGATGAACTGCTAATTAATTGGTTGAAAATATAGATAACAATATATACATATATCGTTAATCAAATACTGATTCTGTTTATCAGAAAATTTCATATTGAAATGAAATTGATGTTATTTATATTGTTTAACATCTGTGGATGCAGGGAAACAGGTTAGAGGGATCCAACTAGATTTCTCAATATTTAAAATACTATTTTTATATATATTGTGATATATGATGTGGTATATAATCTGTGATTGATTATGATGAAATTGGTCTGGTTATTTGGTATTTTAAATACCATAAGAAATACTGGAATGTAAGAAGGGAAATTTCAAAGTGTATATTGAAAATTAAATATTGATATAAAATCAATGGATTTTATAAAAAGGAAATATTCAAGAGATAAATAGTATTATAAACGGAAATATTTATAAAATGAATAGAATTTTATAAAAGGAAATATTTGGGAAATGAATAGAATTTTATAAAAGGAAATATGTGGAAAATATATATTAAATGGAAATATGTTTTTAACAGATAAATGGAAAAGAATAAAGTAAAGTAGATTTTAAATAGAATCTGTTTTAATAGATAAATTGAGAAGATTAATTTATAAACACTATTTAATATATTAAATAAAATAATTATCATCTGATAAATGGAATACATAAGTCTGAAATTATAAAGAGAATTAAAATCGGTTTCAACACTTATATTTGAAATCAAATGTGAACATAGCGGTTGTAAAGGGAGTTATAAATAAGATTTTTACGTATAATTCTATAAATAGAAGTATGAATAGAATTGGGAAATGGGATATGATTTTAAAATAAAAAATCCAACTAAATTGATTTTATAAAAGAAATATTATTCACATTCGATGTGAATAATGGATTGAAATAAATATTTTATAAATTAAAACATTTAAAAGGAAAATTGGGTTTTGAAATAGGAATTCAAATAGGACTTTGAATGAGATAGGGAGAAAGTTAATCGAATATTAGTTATTCGAATAAAGATAATCGAATATTAATTATTCGAAGAGAATTTATCGAATATTAGTTGTTCGAAGAGAGTTAATTGAATATTAGTTATTCGGAGAGAGTTAGTCTAATATTACTTATTCGAACAGAGTTATTCGAATAAAGTTAATCGAATATTAGCTATTCGAATAGAGTTAATTGAATATTTGTTATTCGAATTGAGTTAATCAAATATTAGTTATTCGAATAAAGAGTATCGAATATAGTTTATTCGAAAGAGAGTTATCGAATATAGTTTATTCGAAAGAGAGATTGTCGAATATAGTTTATTCGAAGGAGAATTATCTAATAGAGATTATTCAAGAGAGAATTATACATTGGGATTCGACTATATCGAATGTACGAAAGTACTATTTACTTCCCGGTTTTTAAATCAAGATTAATTTATTTAATAAATCGTTTATTTGTTTATTTAAAATAAGGTATAAAAGTTCTGTTTAAAGTTAAATATTTCGAAAGTAGGGATTATAATGTTATCGTTATAACCAATGTTTTTATAAAAGAATTGGATTCGTAAACTGAATTTGAGAATTGCATAAGCAATGATTTGATAAGAAATTAAGAAACGGAGTTAAGGAAATTAGAAACTGTCTGAAGATTAGTTATGTTGAACAGCTTTCTGGGTATTGATCTGATGTTGGTTTCAGCCTTTGGGGTTAATGCGTAGTGAGTTGCTCTCTTACTAGTTTATAGTTAAAGACTGATAGAAAATGGGAGGATAGTGATGCATGAATAAGGAATGGAAATGTTTTCCAGTGTTACTATCATATATTTTCTAAATGTAGAAAATAAGAATTTGATGAATATATGGAAATGGGGAAATGAATAAATTAATGACAAATTAATTAAAGAGGAAAAATGTTGATTGATGATTGATTGATAAAATTTCCATTTGGAAATAAGACCGTTGTGTGTATGGATGGTTTCCTTTGATAGTTAAATAACCGACTACCATTTTTTCGTCGTCAATACGGAGAGATCGAGATCAGATTTATTATCTGAAAACCACTCCGTATGGACATTAGCATTGTGAATCAAATATGATGAAGATAATTGAAGACATAGTTTATGCAAGGGCTGTTCTAGAAAATCCTAGGTAGAAATTTCCTAAGATGGGTTTACAGAATAGTGCCTTCGGTTTGTCCAGTCCCAGGACAACCTGTATGGAAGAATGTGTAACAGAGTATATTTAATAGATCGCGTAAGTTGATCTCTTCAAACATATTTACGTTTGGTGGCGGAGGAATTCATTTCTCTTAGCTGTATACCGGTGGTATTTTTAAGGAAATCAATTTGTGATTTGGCGGGTATGATAATGTGACATTCAAAGTAAATAAAGGTGTGATCTATACGTTATGGCCTCTTGCATCACAACCAGGAAATGGTATAAAATCGGGTAGGTCGCATGGTTAAGTGGTTAGCTGCCAATTAGGGTGTATTGTCACCTGATCTAGAGAAATTTCATTTATTTCTATAATCTATTTCGATGCTGTCCCTTTTGGGAAACGGTTGCTAATCCCAACCGTTGGTGGTAATACATTCGGTACACTCAAGCGAAATGAGTGACCGGTCATGTTTAGCCTGGGTTACAAGATCTTCTTGTTGAACTCGGTGAATTCCTCTCTAGAGATACACTGTCGGAAGGTGGTCCCATACCTTGCCAGTTGGAATCCATTACCCAATAAGCATCGCGGAGTTTGATTATAAATTATATATATGGAATGTGATATGAAAGCGTTTCATTAGATTGCTATTTATTTGATTCAGAAACTATCATAATATCATAAGAGATTTGATATAAAGAATATTTTGGTTTATCGTAAGGTAAAAACCGTCCGTGTTTATGTGTGGATCAATCTTACGATTATCCTTTCCTTTAAAGGGATTTTAAAAGTTAAACAAATGTTTGGAGTTTACTCACACCAGTCACATGACCGACCAAGAGTTTATTTTGTTTTGTTTTACCCTAAACTCTTGGGTTCCCAAATTTTTACGGGCAGTCAAGTAGTTAGGATTTACAGATACGTTATATAGAGTTGGGAGCAGGAGGCTTCAGCAGTATTTATAACTATTTTTTATTTCCGCTGTGATGTAAGTGTTATACTCTAATGATGATATGTATATACAAATGACAGATTTGTATTTCAAAATTATATTGTATACTATAATTTTTTCATTCCGCTGTGAGATTAGTGTTACTCTGATTTCTGTTGTTATGTTCTTACTTTTCCATTCTAATTTTCTATCTTATCTATTCTCACCCGCTAACTTCTTTCTATTAATGATCTAGAATGTTTGATGCTTTAATAATTGACATGGGTTTCATATTGATTTTCTGGGTCGAAAATTCGCGTTCGTTACAAAACAAGAGTTAGAGTTCTCCTGAAGCGGTAATTGACCTCGTATAATGCATGTAGAAAGGAGCTAAGTGTTCGAGTTCAACTACTCTTTGTTTTTCCTTATAGCTCAAATGTATGTGATCAAAGATTCTACCTTGGAAATTGTTAAACTGCCTTTTGGTCCGATTCCCAAAAGCAATTTGAGCCCACACGACTTGGCCCATCGCATAGCCTAATAGCCTGAAGTGTTACCAAGATACTCAGGAACCAAGCTCAGATGAGGTCGCAAAAGTGTGGACGTCGCAACTCGTTGATGCTACTCAAATATGGATCAACAATTGGGATCGGTATTCAGCGCTCCTCAACTTTCGTATCCCAAGCCTCACAACTCTACAATCTTCTAACTCCTTTTTCGTATTCCGACTTCGACGCCTCCTCAAAACTCCTTCAACTCCAAATTTCATATCCCCGATGTATTCTCCACTTTTCGAATCCCAGTGCTACCAGCGAGATTTTGTATCCCACCATTACAACCTATTTCGTATCCCACTCGAGCCGTACTTCGGATCGCACTCACAACGCCAAAAAATAAACAAGTCTCGGGATCAGCAAAGTTTGATATGAAATATAGGGTATGAATTGGCAAGCACAAAGAACTTAGGAGCAAAAATCAGAGGAATCTGATACCCCAGGATAAGTACTGATTCCGAGGTACAAAAATTGGACTGTGGGATCCACTTCTCACCTACTCCCACCTACCTACTACCTATAAATACCCTCTTGTCGACAATATGAAGAGGGCTGGAATTCTGTTGATTTAATACTTCTAAGAGGAATTCTTGACCTTGGACACCATTAGAGTACCTTGAAGCTTTGGAAAGAAAAAATTGCATACTTCTCGAGGATTTGAACTCCTGGACAGTAAGGGAATTTCGAGAACAAGGGCAATAACTCCATATTTGGATCTAATAGAACTTTATTGGCACCATTACCTTTGTAATCACTTCCAATGATGATGTTCACCATTGTACTTCAATAAGAGTGGATAAAATTAGCAATTCCTTCAAAGTGGACGTAGGTTCATTACGAGCCGAACCACTATAAATACTATGTTCTCTATTTCCTGAATATTTTTCCCTATGCGAAACATTATTTTCGTTAATTCTGAAACCTGTGGGTGTTGTGCCGATTTTTCGTATCTACATTATGGTGCTTTCATTGAAAGCTTGAAGACTCAAGACTTTGTCTGTTTCCTACCATCTTCCATTTCAAACAAGGAGTTCTACTTAGTTTCCTTATACATACCTGCTAAGTTCACTTACAATGGTTAAGAAAGGAAAGAATGTTGTGAAATGAACTTCCACTGCCATTGAGATGGAAACTTCCCCTCAGCCTCAACCTTCGTAAATTCCAAATGATATAGAAATCGATACCTCCTCCGACTGGGAAGCTCCAATTACTTAAGCCTATTTCAATGAGCTAAATAAGAAACTGAAGGAAAGGATGGGATAGCTTAATGAACAAATTAGACAGAATATTAAACTGATTCAACGACTACAAGAAAATGCTAAATGACATGTTGCTCGCCTAGAAGTCAAATGCAAACGCTTGTCCTCTATAGATAGTCTCAGAAAGCTCTTCTTTCGACACTCACCATAGAAATTGTAGCCAAAGAAGGAGGATCAATGCCAATGGAAATACCAACAGAAACAGTAACGGAACTACTAATACCATTAGTGAGAGAACGCATCAATGCAACCGTTCCTAAGTTGGGTCCTAATAGTGAACCAGGAACTATGTAAAGTCCCATATTTTCTAGCCAATTATTTAAATTATTTTATTGTTTTGAATATTGATTTGAATTTAAATAGTCTAAATTTAATCATTTTAAATATTTTATTAAAATATATAATATAATAATGTTTTAATTCCAAAGTTGTCGGAAAATGTTTAATTTGCAATATAATGTGAAAGAACAATTTAAAATGGTCTAATATTGTTTTATATTGAAATCTTATTAACGTATGTTTATTAAATGACATTTGAACGTTTAACTTATAATTTAGTTATAAAACGAGCTGTAACGGCGGCAGTTAATGCCCCGCTATAACCCCACTATATCTTGTATCACATTACCACCGCAACGCTTTACCCGAAATAGCCTTTCTGCTTTAAGCCCCGCTATATTCAGCTATTCCCGATATATCCTGTTATTTCCGCTATTTTTCGCTATTCCCGCTATATCTTGGTGAAAGAAATGAACTCAAAAATGAAATTTACGCATTATGAAAATTATGAAATTAGGTTTTTTAATTGATTTATTTAATATATATTATTAGGAACAAAAATACCCTAATATTCTATTAAATTTAATTTAATTAAATGAAAGTTTATGTTTATTTGTCGGTATTTGCACATATTTGTACTTAAAATGAAAAATGTACTTAATAGAGTAAAACAAAATGTTATTTTTTCACTTAATTATCATTCACATAATCATAAAAACATTTTAAAGGACTTATATGTGTTATTTTGGGGTCATCCTCTATATCCTGCTATTTCCTCGCTTTATCACCGTTATAACTTTCTAGACCTTCGCTGCATTTGATCCGCTAAGCACTTTAACTGTATAGGCAGCGCGGTAGTTCGTAATATTACGTTTTGAACATTAATTGGCGATGCAAAATCCAATATAAGTCGGATTTCTTCGAAACAAGAAACATCTGAATTTATTGGATAATATTTTTCTAATGGAAGAGAAAATTCGAGTTTTCATATTATAGAATTTATTTTATGTTCAAATCAAATTTTCAAATAGTCACAATGGAATTTGTTTATATAATATAACGATTAATTATATAAAAATAAGGGAATTTTATTTTATTTAATATCAATTTTGCTTGGAACGCAACCAAGAGTATTTTATTATGGAACCATATAGAATTCTTCTCAAGTACGGTCGATTGTAATATTTTATTATTTTTATATTGAAGTATGTTAAAATTTATTAAATTTAATTTAAATTGGACACTTAAAAAGGACTATAATTCAAACAACCTCCGTTTTCAACGAAACAAATTTTATTGGGTTAGCAATACCTAATTATTGCTAAATTTCAAGTTTCACGCCAATTGGAGTTATTCTATTAGAGTGGCAAAATTAAATGCAAATAAATTGACCGTTTTAGCTTAAACAAGCACCATTTGAGCAAACTGGCCCGAAATTCGACGAAACAAGATTCATTAGGACCGTAACGTCGAATTTTACCATGAAGTCTAATTTCATCACGAACGGAGTTTGTATGTGACTATAGGAACGAATAAACAGCATTTAAAAATTGCGATAGGCGCGAATAAAAATCATTAGTCGCTATCAGTAAAATATCTTCAGTCACATCAGCTTAAATTAATAATAAATCATCTTTATAAACACCATATCTCAGCCGAACTCTTTCACGAAAACCAGACCGTCACTTTTCTTTACAAATAAACCCTTTCTACTCATAAATTTTTATCTCCATTTTTGGGCTGAACCAGAGAATAGTTTAAACACGAATATTGTTGAGGGGGAGGAGTACTACTCACCTTAAAATTTTGGTGGCGTTCGGTGGAGTCTGGTGGTCGCGAGGGGGAGTGAAACGTGAATGTTCAGTTTCGGATTTTGGCCCATTGAATGAGTTTTGTGAAGAGTTAGGACTTGGGGTCTGAAGGGAAATTATCAGAAGAGTTAGGGCTACAACTCTCCTTTTGGTCGGTCGGGATGTAGATGACCGTGGTGGTCGGGGTGATGAGATCAACGTAGGTTAGTGTTTCGGGTTCGTTTGAAGTAACTAATGGCGGTTTCAGTGGATTGAAGGCCGGAGGGAGCGTCGGGGAGGCGAGGCGTCTGAAGAAAAAACATCGGCGATGAAGAGGCACAACTAACAACGGCGGTGCGGCGGTCTCTGATTAAGCATGGTCGGAGAATTTTCCTTTGGAAGGCATCTCAGTCGAACAAGTTTTCATGGTGGTCGGAGATGCTGGCAGAGCGGAGGCTGCTGGCGATTGGGGAGGTGGGAAAGGCGGTGCCGGCGATGACCTCAGATGGGATACGACGATCTTAGAAATGGTCTAGCAGGCGAACGTTGGTGGTGAAGTCAAATTTGAAGTAGCAGATGGAAAGAGCATCTGGATGAGAATGATGAAAGGGAGAAAACACATTTGGGGTTAGCTCACTGATGTGGATTTTGGTAATTAAGCTAATATTTTATTTATTTATGTATATTATTTCTAAAACAAATAAAACTTGTAATGATCATAAAATATCCATACGTTCTCAGAATTTCGCAAAGTTGGATTCCTTGGAATCGTGCTGGAAAATACTACATTGTTGACAAGTTTGAAGGGAATTGGAAGCAGCTAGATTTTTATTTAATTTTAAACGCTCGTTTAGAATTAAATAAAATGACATACGACTCGCTCATGTGAAATAAGGTGAGTTAATTCTCATGCTTTCTGGAATTCTACGATGTGTTAAATTCAAATAAAAATATAATTCATCGTTGATAATAATTGGATGAATGGATGCCTTTGTCGCTTGTTGGTTGTTTGACGACATTTATATTGTGTCGTATTGGATGATTTATTTTAAATATGTTTCACATATTATTAATCAAATATTATCATGATCTGTGATGCAGGGAAGAACAGGTTGGAGGGATCCGACCGGATTCCTCAGAATATTTTGTATGTTGCTTATTTTCCCATATTATTCAAATATGAATTGTTTACCCCCAAATGATATTACATTTTGATAGAATATTGATGGCTGATTATATACTGAACGTTGAATTGAAATTCAACGTTGATGTGATGTTTTTAATCAATAAACGGTATTGATTAAGTTATTGGCAGCAAATACTATAAACGTAGTTTTTAAGATGTTAGTTTACACCCGGGCGAATTGACGTAATTGAAGTCATAAAATTTATTTTTATAACTGAAATGAAGTTCTAAAATTTATTTCTATTTAAAATAGAAGTTTTAAAATAAGATATATTTATAAGTAGTTTTATAAATTAGTTATATAATATTTTACAATAGTTTTAATGAGTTTTATAAGTGTAGAAGCCAGAATTTAACCTACAAGTTATTATCTTGAAAATAACTGTTTAAGTAAAATAGTTTAGCGTAGTTTTAGGTTAATTATATTAATCTAAAGGTAAGGATAATTTGAAACCAATTAGGAAATAACTGGTGTTTAAATTGATAAAGTCAACTGGTTAATTAAAATGGATAACTAGATTAATCGGTCTTCCGTTAATCTAATCAAAATAAATTAACAAATAATTGTTTTTATTTTAATAATATTTGTTAAATATTAATTTTCTTTTATTTAGTGATACTTAAAAATGCTTATCAATCGACAAATCAGTAATGGAGAGTTATCATTTAACATAGTCGACAAGTGATCAACTGATCTATTTTAATTACAGACGAAGTAAATTACTTTTACTTCAGTTAATGACAAAAGTAATTATTATTTTATTAATAATAATTAAAGTATTTTACCTTGTTAAATAGAAGTTGATTAAGTTATGGAATTTTGTAATGGAACTAACAAAATTATGTTAATAATGACGTTATACTAAAGCTTGTAAACCAGGATATGACGCTAACATGCCATTTTAATTAAGTATTACTTAATAATTGAGAAGTTTGAAAAGAGATTTATTGCAAGAGATTGGATAAGAAAATCCAGTTATAATTGAAAGGTTATGAGGAGACGATTAATGTAAAGATTTCAATAAGACTTGCTTTTACTTGATTATTTAACTAAGTAAATAAAATAAGATATGATTTCAGAAAGGAAAAGATTATTAGATTGCTATGGGAAGATTTTAGAATTTGAATTCAAGATTTCGTAAGTAAAGCTATAAAGTAAACTTAAGCGATGAGTTTTGTAATAAGCTTAAGTAAAAACATGTTTAGGAAGAAGATTTGAAAAGGTAATAAGCTTAGTAGAATTCCGTGTAAGGAACTTATTAAATGGATTTTAAAATATATCCAAATGATAATGAGTTATATTACATGGTTTTAAAGCAAAAGATTTTGAGTTAGTTAGTTTACTTGAATAAAAAGTAAAAGAGATTTATTTTGAGAATAAATATGCTAAATGAAGGAAATGGGTATAAAAGCCATGTTTTGAATAAAATGGTAAAACAGAATTGATAGTAAATGGAACGATAGGTTTTGTGCTTTAAACTTTTACATATTTTGAGGTAAGAACGTTGTCGGTCAAGGTCTGAGAGGTAAACTAAAATACCCCAACTTGAACGACTTCACTATTATCAAGGGATGATATTAGTTTGAAACGGTAGGAATGTTGAATTTGTTTATTGTTTCTACAAGAGAAATATTGCGATGTTGTTAACAAGGTTTTGAAAGGTTAATTAGAACTCATGGATTTTAGTAAAATAACATATAATTTAACATGGTTTAACTCAAGTATGAATTATGAATTTATTTTCACCTTGAGTTAAGAATATATGGCGATTCTCACAAGGCAAAGGGTAATGTACAGATTTAGCAAATGTATAGTGATAGTTTGGAAATAAAGGAATGAAAAGGAGTTGGTAAATAAAGATATGTTATTGTTTTTGAAGTATGAATAATGACATTTGAGACATGAGAATATGAAATCGACTTCTAAGGATCGATAAAATAGTTTTAATAAATGAATCAGACCTGCCAATATACTTAATCGTATTGTGTGAATTGATATTTAAAAACCCGACTATCAATGAATATATTATTGGACCTTTTGATGTGTTGTTTCGAAGAAACCGGGATGGGAACTAGACCCAAAACCACTTCGATCCAACATTGCGTACGAAACTAAATTACAGCAATTAAAGATGGAGCATTGAAGACCTTAGATCTTTATGAAACGGAAGAACTACTTATAATCTCTAGGTAGCTCCCATAAAAGAGACAAGCTGTGGTTCTGTCATGATTGGAATTTATGGATTGCATTGATTACTCGCTACTGATCCTTGGGGTGATTCCTATATAAGGATGCGGTAGGAGGGTGTCTTCAGTTCATACTGTTCCTGGATGACTTGTATGGACGAATGTCTGACAGAGTATTTCCAGATGGTCACACACGTTGATTTTTACAAATATATCAAATTTGGTGGTGGAGACATTCTCTTACTTAATACCCAGAGTATATTTATGGACGTCAATTGGTGATTTGACAGATCTGACAATGTGGCATTCAAAGTAAATGATGATGTGATGTTCTGGAAAGGTAAACATGACCTCAAGCCTCATCAACCGGGAAATGACAAAAATCGGGCAGGCAACATGGCTAGGTAGGTCATTCCCATGTAGGGTATATTGTCACCATCTAGAGAAAATTCATTTTTGTTCTTCTTTTCATTTCTGTATCTCCTGCGAAAACGGTAGTTGTGCAGCGTAATGGGTGAAAATATATTTGATACACTCAAGCCAAATAAGTGATTGATCATATGTGGACGGGTTGCAAGATGTTCTTGTTGAACCCCAGTGTATCCCCTATAGAGTACACTGATCGGGAGGTGGTCCCATACCTTGTCATAATCGGAATCCAATCTCCAATAAGCGCCTTGCGGTTTTTGATTTTTTAATGAATATGTAGAGCGTGAGATGCAAGCGTTTTGCTAGATGGTTTTTTATTTGTGATTGATAGACGCTATTATAATATCACTGGATTTTGATATATCAAAAATGTTTTGGGTTATAGTAAGGTATAAAAAAACTCCACATTTATGTGTGGGATGGTCTTACTATTGTCCTTTCTTTCAGAAAGGATTTCTAAAGTTAAGCCAGTTGTTTTCCATGTGAATTTACCACTGAAAGTATTTCAGACTGATCTGGATGAATTTTGCTTTGTTTCAACTGTTCTCGGGTCAGACCGGGTATATTTACAGGATAGGTTCCACTGGATGTTTCAAGAGCTGGAAGCAGGAGGCTTCACCGTTAGTTATTTAGAGTCTATTTCCCATGTGTCTGATATATGATGTACTATGATGGTTGGTATGTATATACAGTTTCTTTTTGTAAAAGAGATTTGATATATTATACTTTATTCGTTCCGCTGTGAGATTCTGGTGTTGATCTTCTTATTCTTCTATTCTAAAATTTCTTTCACTTCCTATCCCTAGCTTCTTTCTATTTACAATTTGGAATTTCGATACTCGAGTTTTTGGCAAGCAATATAGAATTATGTATTATTGTTGAAAATTCGAGCGTCAAATTTTCCGGGCCGTTACAGTTGGTATTAGAGCATAAGGTTGATTAACATAGAAATATGTTTATTTTATGCTCTTATACCTTATCTTTTGTATATAAATAAACATTGCTTGGGTATTGTTTTGTTACTTTTACAGATATGCCGACTTAACCGCATGCAGTCAGAAAAAATAAAAACAGAGATCAAATTGCTGTATATTTGCATATGAAGACCTGCTGACGAAGATATCATATTCAGTTGCTTTTCGGACAAGAAAATAATTGGCAGAAAGGCTATGCATATCACAAATCAATGAAGAATTCTCAAGGATGCAAGAGGAAAAGAGGAAAGGCCCAAATTTACTAGATTTCACTAATGCCCATTTGCAATTCTCATTGTAAACTCTTTTGTGATTGCCTAAGACTCATTTATCATTGTATTAGGGTTAGGGTTGGCTATCTATCCTATAAATACCCTTGTATTCTCATTGTAAACATCATCTTAGAATTAATAAATCTTCTTCTTCTCTTTTTTGCAATTTTTTTATTTTCTTAGCAATTAGTGTTGTCTACATAATTAGATTTGGTAGAACACTATTTGTCTTTTTCATTTATTTTTCATTAGCGATTAACCGTCTGATTAGATTCGGTGGTAATCCTAATTTTATTTCCTGTTTGTTATTTTAATTTCTGCAATTTCAAATTCCGTTCTTTTTACTGCTTCCTTAGGTCAATTGGATTGAATACAAGATTTGATTAGTTTCAGATTTGATTCAATTCAATAATAGTTTAATTGTAGTTTCAATTTCATTTGCTTTCAAAACCAACCTCGAAGATTTGTCTAACTCTCCCAAGAAATTTTATAAATAATTTAGTTTAATTTACCTCCCTGTAATTCGACCTGCATACTACACGATCTGTGCACTTGCAGTATTTATTTAAAATTCGCGTTTTTCTATTTCATAGGAAAGCATCGAACAAGTTTTTGGCGCCGTTGCCGGGGAGGTAACGATTAAATTTTATTATTTATTTAATTTCTGATTCGTGTTAGTATTTTTATTTTTATTTTTCCTTTTGTTTCTTGTATATATAGAAAAAAGTCTTGATTAACAATGTGGTGTATCAATTACATTGGTATTGTCATGAATTAAGCAAGAGATTTTTTTTTCAAATTTCTATCTTTTCTCTGCCTAATTCTCTCCTCTGCATTAATAATCTTCCTTTTTTCTCAAATTTCTTTCCCTTTTTACAGTTGTTACTTTTTTTTATAAAAAAAAATCTCTGCAAATTCTTTCTTTAATTCCTCACCAATCACCACTTCAAACACATCCATCTAAACACCATCAGCCTCAAAACCGCAACCACCAAATTCCCCGTCACCCTGCCTCTACTCAAAAGCATCCATTCTACAAACTCTAACTTCATAAAAAGCTTCACCGTACAGTCCTTCACATCACCCAGTTCATACCAACTCACCACCTCAACCTTTAACAACCCTACCCAAATCACATCCGAAACCATTTCTCAAATCCCCTTCTCTTCTACGTTCCACTGCTTCAAACTGCATCACGACCCACAGCACCTTCCATCTTCAGCACCATAACCATCTCCATACTCTATTTGCGGATCTGAACACACCACATGCCATCAAAAATCACTTCAGCCCCGATCATCTCAAACCGGATACCACAAATCCCAACGCCATCAACAATTCACCCAGTTCGCACAGACCCAAAACCTCAAACTTCACAAATCCCTCAACATCCAAGACGCAACCCTTCCAAATCGCCAGAACTGCAACTTCAGCCATTACCTTTTTAGTTCAAAGCTCCCTTCAACCCATAAACCCTGACCTCTGAGACCCCAAAATGTTTGCTGTAAATTCCACAAAGCACACCAACCATCCTCCTACCGTGAACCGCAACCTTTCCATCGTCAACTTTCACAACCGCGTTACACCAACCAACCACAAGTTCGTATAGTCAAACCAAACGCCCATTTTCATCATCAACCACGATTGTCAACAGCAAGTCAACCCGCAAACTCTTATCCCAGACCAAACTTCCCTCACCAAACAAACCACATTAACGCAGAGACAACTCATGCACCATCATATGATCACCATTACCACTGTAAACCACAAACATACACCCATACAGTTCCTCCACAAGACCAATTCGCTTCCGGTTCCGAAACTGTAGAAACCCAAAACAAATTGAAAACTTAAATAGCAATCGACATCGCCAGTTCGCTAAACCCTCAAATCATCAAACATTGTTGACCAACAATCCAAATCTGATTCGAATCAAGTCAGAACCCGATTCGATTATTTCAAAAAGGGGAATTTATGGGATCAGTTACGTGAATTATTCCGGATGAGATATTTGATTTAGATCGTGGGTTCCTTTCTTTTTTTAGGCAGTATATTTGGACATCTGATTGCCTTCTTTCCTGAGTGCGTGATTTTTAATTTTCTTTTTTTTTCCAATTGAGCATTGATTTCCTTTGGTCTGATTAGTGGGACGTGGTCATAATTGAGTAATTGGTGGCAATTGGAATGTTTTAATAAATAACATTTGAGGAATATTTGCTTCCTATTTACTTCTGGTGGTCATCGGTTTTGAGAAGGAAAAAAAGTAAAGGGAGTGAGTATTGATTCCAGTTGGGTCCGATTCATATTTGTCAGGAACGGGCATAAGTGGTGTGTGGCATTACTTATTTTATTGTCAGTGCGCCCAGCTTTTGCTTGGCTTGCGTTATCTAAAATTTGAGAAACATATATGTTTTGTAATTCTCTTTAAATACCGATTTGGTTTGACTGTTTAGTGGTTCATTTTACATTCTGAGGAGGTGGATCTAACACAGTGTAGTGGTTCGACTAGTTTGTTTTGATTGCTTGAGCGGCTTTGATTTAATTTCAAAGTAACAATTGTTAGTTTCTTTTCTCCTCCTTTTTAGCCTAGTTTAGTTTTATTCTATTTTATTTTTTGAATTTGGGTTTAGTTTAGTTTTAATTTATTTTGTCTAGTCGTTATTTTATTTTTTTAGTTTCTTTTAGTTCCTAGTTAGTTTGTCAGTTTGCAGTTTCTTTTTTGTTTTATTTTTTTCTTTACTTTCTTCAAAAAAAAAGAAAAAAAGGAAAATCAAAGATCAAAGTGAGAAAGAATTCAAGGAATAAGCAAGGGATCCAAAGGTCAATCGATTTGCAAACAGTTGATTTGAATTGTCGGTGCTACTCAATTTCTCTGGATGGACAGCCATACACCACTGTAATGTTCTCTAAACTCTACAGGTGCTCTGCTGCAAAGAAAAAAAGAATATAGACATTGCTTGTAAAAATCTTGTGCAGGGGCAGCGGCTTGCTTATACAATATTTTAAATTTCTGCAGTTATTATTGTCTGATTTTTTGTGGTTGACTGATATTTCCATAACTGAAATCTTCATTCTCATTGTTTTCAAAAATAAAAATAGACATCGCAAAATAATATAATTGAAATGTGGTGCTTGGTGAAGTTGATTGCCTCGTATAATTGGATCGCGGATATATAGTAGTTCAATTTATTGAACTATTAGCAAAAGAGGTTGCATACTACCCGTAAAACATTGGTCGTATCCCTTAGTATTCATATTATACGTGAACGGCCATAAGACCCTCCTCCCCCTTCTAATTGAGTCAGTTAATTAATAAAGCACAGCTTAGTATTTTATACTATTTTGAAGTGAGAATAATTTTTGTCTTGCCGTGACTTCTTTAAAATGTCTAATTCAAAAAAATCATTGAGAGAAATGTAGGATAATAATCGGAGTAGACATCCTCTTGAAGAGTATGAGTATGAATTACAATTCATGAGGCAAGATTTTCCAAAATTTTGTGGACCCAATGTCAACAATTTTCAAAATTTTCCAAATGACCAACATTTTCAAAATCATAGAAATGATCGAAATTTTGATTTCAATTCTAACTTCAATAATTTAGATTATGGGCCACATACTCATCAAAACAGCTTTGAATCCCAATATAGCTTTGATCAACATCAATATGGAGTTGTAAACCAAAATTTTCAAAATTATAGCCCATATCAACATCTTGAAAATAACCAAAATTGCAATTTTCCCTCAAATTCCAACAGTTTTGGTTACGAACATAATTTTCAAAATCAAAATGATTTCCAATATCATTGTCATTTTTCTGAAGATTCAAACAACCACCACATTGGAAATAATATTGATTGTGAAATTGATGTGGACTATAATTTTGAGAATTAAGAAATCCAAAATGAGAGCCCTGAAATCAACGATTCTGAAGAATATCATCTTAACATTCTTAAAGAGAGGGTAGAAAACCAAGATAGTCAGCTTGATGAAAAAGATAGACAGCTTGATGAACTTCTTTGTTTAATGACATCTTTTAAAGAACAACTCGAACAACAAAATCAAATTCAAACATGTGATGAATAAAAAAATAGTCCATTCTTTACTGATAGTGAAAATTTTCAAACAACAACTTTGGAAATTGAGAATGACAATCTAAATGAAGTTGTTCACAATTCAGTAAATGATTTAGACTTCAACTCTTTTCAGGAAAACAATTTAAGCTTAGATTTTGATCTTCCTCTTCCAAGCTGTGAGAAACTCGAAATTCTAGAAACTGAACAGAATAAAAATGTTGAATTTTTCAATTCAAATTTGGAGAAGGATTTTAATGAACATGAATTTTTTTGGATTGTATGAGGATGAGTTGCCAAACGAGGATGAAATAGAATCAAGCCACCAATCCAAGTTTGAAAATTTTGATTTTGAGGTTTTAAACAAACTAGAATTTGTCAGTGTCGAAAATACGTTGTCAATTAATAAAATTGAGAAATGTGATCACATTTAGAATTTAAATTTCATGAGTGCAACTGAGTTTATGTATGATCAAAAATTTTTGGACAATTACACTGATAAATTTGTTGAGCACATGAATTATTTTTGGAATGTTAGTTTTGTTGAAAAACTGCATGTTAGGATGACCTTGGGCATTTATCTACCGGACTATAAATCTAGGTATAAACATGATATGGTTTTCAAAAACCTTTTCTTATTAGAAAACATGCCTAGACATAGTAGGAATGGGATTCATTGGGCTAGAACCAAGTTTACGGGAAAAGGTTGGTGGCATTCTTTGCATCGCATGCATCGTAAACACATATATCATTGTACATATGATCCATTCTTACATATAGTTAGACTGCATTTTATTTTACAAATCATTTTGCATTTAATACATCTTTGGGTTTTATCATTCACATTCAGGAAACATGTTTACAGTGTGGACACTGTTTAGTTCTAGTGTGAGGGGAGTCTGCATTACATCCTTCTATTTTTCTTTAATTTGTTTTTTTCTTTTCATATATGACCATCATGCATTTTAGATTATAGTAACATGCCTTTTTTTTTAAACCTAACTCATTTTAGATTGATATAATAAGTTAAATTAACAATTGTTAGTCAGTTGATAGTATTTTTTTCTCTCAACTAAGATTGAATAAGAAATATAATTAAAAATTGAATTTTGAGGGTTAATAGTATAACCAGTACATAGGGAGATTCTTAGGTGATGGCCATGAAATCTATTCTATATTGTAGTCTTTGTTTAAATAAGTGGAGGACTTAAAATACTTATATTGGCTTTTCGAATCTTTAAAACTAAGTTGTGTTAAGCTGAATTCGCGTAACTCTCTCTTGTTCTTATATTTTCAATTATAATAATAGCAATCCAAGGGTATCCAACATTGCTTGTATATCTAGCGTTGGTGTGCAAACCCGCCAAACTCTATCTAACATGTTGTTGACAAAGTCAGCGTTGGAATATCTTGGTCTCATTTTATGAGTTAGGCACCTAAGGATTACCGACATATTGTTGACAAAGTCAACGTCGGTCTGCACAATCCACAAGCTCTGTCCCAACTCTCCGTCAGTCCGCAAGGCAGTGTATGGGTGGTATACCTTGGTCTTTTAAGTTAGGTGTATATAATTAATCATAAATTTTAACTTTTATAGAGATAAAGAATAAGCGATGATGCCCAAGCACTTCTTGACCTTATTGATTTGACTAGCCATACATAAGGAAATTAGAATACCACTTTACAAACTGTGACAAGCAAACTAAGAATTTATTTCATGGATGCACTATGTTATCAACCGAACTAACCAGCCAAACTAGAACATAACATTTGAAAACTTGATTTATATTGAAAATTTGTGACAAGTTGAGATATCTAAAATAAAATCAACTGACTAGAAATTGTTAATTTAATTTGTTGTACCAGTTTCCTGAAACAGGTCGTATTTTCATTTTTTCGTTTTTATTTGCATATGTCCATTGCATTCATGTAGTTGCATCAAAACCATATCATACTGCATTTGGATTTTGTGGGTAATATCCGCTGAAAACCCTCACGAGACACCACTCATCCTACTAGGGACACCTAGAGGTTTAACGGCATGTTGCATACGCTCAATGCAATCGTGTTTCCTACGAAAGTGTGACTTATCTAGTGCAGTTTTTCATTTTTTTGTTTTACTCGAGGACGAGTAAAAGATAAGTGTGGGGGTATTTGAATGACATAGAAATATGTCTATTTTATGCTCTTATACCTTATCTTCTGTATATAAATAAATATTACTTGGGTATTGTTTTGTTACTTTTACAGATATGCCGACTTAACCGCATGCAGTCAGTAAATATAAAAACAGATATCAAATTGCTATATATTTGCATATGAAGACCTGCTGACGAAGATCTCACATTCAGTTGCTTTTTGGACAAGAAAATAATTGGTAGAAAGGCTATGCATATCACAAATCAATGAAGAACTCTCAAGGAAGCAAGAGGAAAAGAGGAAAGGCCCAAATTTACTAGATTTCACTAAGGCCCATTTGTAATTCTCATTGTAAACTCTTTTGTGATTGCCCTAACGCCCATTTATCATTCTATTAGGGTTAGGGTTAGGGTTAGGGTTGGCTATCTATCTTATAAATACCCTTATATTCTCGTTGTAAACATCATCCTAGAATTAATAAAGTCTTCTTCTTCTCTTTTCTGTAATTTTTTTATTTTCTTAGCAATTTGTGTTGTCTACGCAATTAGATTTGGTAGAACACTATTTGTCTTTTTCATTAGTGACTAACTGTCTGATTATATTCAGTGGTAATCCTAATTTTATTTCATGTTTGTTATTTTAATTTCTGCAATTTCAATTTTTGTTCTTTTTACTGCTTCCTTAGGTCAATTGGATTGAATACAGATTTGATAAGATTCATATCTTATTCAATTCAATAATAGTTTAATTGCAGTTTCGATTTCGTTTGCTTTCAAAACCAACCTCGAAGATTTGTCTTACTCGCCAAGAAATTTTATAAATAATTTAATTTAATTTACCTCCCTGTGATTCGACCTGCATACTACACGATCTGTGCGCTTGCAGTATTTATTTAAAATTCGCGTTTTTCTATTTCATAGGAAAGCGTCAATCAAAGCTTCAGCAATAACCTTGGCTCTGTGGCTTAAATCAATAGAAATGGGATTAGTAATATCCTAGATTGAGTTTGAATGTATATATGAGTGGACGTATTTGTAATTTGAATACAAAATTATTTTTAATTATTTTTTAAAGAGGGTAAATGAAATAATTTTACTAGAAACATATTTTTTTATAAAAAAAAGAAGGAAAATAGCTATCTCAAATTATTGATTAGTTGTTTGAAACTTGTATTGGCTTGATTGGTTTTGAATTGGTTTGGTTATGAAATAGTAAGGATTAACCAACCAAGAATTTCAAATGTGAATCATAATTTAACTTGAATATTGAGATAAAATTTGACATAAGTCAATGGAACATATATGAAAATCAGTGAATTTAAATTGGATGTTTTGGCAGTATTGTTGACTGCATAAATATAAATTTGAATATGAATATAGATTAAACCTGATTGAAACCAATCTGAAATAAGGAAGTCAAAATTATTAGAATATAAGTTTAATGGCCCTGAATGAATGAATGAATTGAACAGAATTGTTTGGTTATTAAGATATTTCATGAGAATTGAATTGTGTGTAGAATTAGTTGAAACGGATGATATGGATATTTGAACCTAACTTGCATTATTTTGAAAACTAATTAAGTTCATTGGAGTTGAGAACAGGTGCAGAAGAGCTGATTCATCTTTAAAACCTATCCAAGAGGATTCTGCAGTTAATAGAATTCGGTTTGATTAGGGTTGCATAATAATTTAGCCAATTCAGGTATAGATTACTGCGTATCGCATAATAACGCTCGCGGAAAGGTAAGCCTATGCACAATATAAATATTTGGTTTTGATTTGGGTTTTGAGATTTGATTTTGTATTTTTCCGACCGTGTGGCTCGATGTATATATATTTGTTGAACCTGCAATATTGCAGATGTCCCTCCGTACAGGGGAGACTCTGCCAATTTTTTACCAAAATTTAAGGTGCTAGTATTTTTTTGAAGATTTGTAGAAAATTTTGTTATCAAAAACAAATTGGTTTTAAAACCAATCAGATTAGTTTTGGAAATAAAACTGAGTTTTAACTAAATACTTTTGTAAAGATAGTGGTTTGTAGCATTCTTCCTTTCTTAGTAATTTCGGGGACAAAATTCTTTTAAGGGGGAAGGAATGTAACATCCCGTATTTTCTGGCCAATTATTTAAATTATTTATTGTTTTAAATATTGATTTGAGTTTAAATAGTCTAAATTTAATAATTTTGAATATTTTATTAATATAAATAATATAATAATGTTTTAATTCCAAAACATTCGGAAAATGTTGAATTTGCAATATAATGTGAATGGACAATTTAAAATGGTTTAATATTGGTCATATTGAAATTTTATTAACGTATTCCTTTATTAAATGACATTTGAACACTTAAGTTATAATTTAATTATAAAACGAGCTGCAGCGGCTTGGTAGTTCGTAGTACTACGTTTTGAACTTTAATTGGTTATACAGAATCAAATATAAGTCGGATTTCTTCAAAAAAAGAAACGTCTGAATTTATTGGATAATATTTTTCTAATAGGAGAGAAAATTCAAGTTTTCATATTTTAGATTTTATTTTATGTTCAAATCAAAATTTCCAATTGTCACTATTGAATTTGTTTATATAATATAATGATTTATTATATAAAAAAAGATTTTTATTTTATTTACTATTGATTTGGCTTGGAACTCAACCCAGAGTATTTTATTATGGAACTATATGGAATTTTGCTCAAGTATGGTCGATTGTAATATTTTATTATTTTTACATTGAAGTATTTTAAAATCGATTCAATTTAATTTAAATTGGACACTTAAAAAGGTCTATTATTCAAACAACCTCTGTTTTCAACGAAACAAATTTTATTGGGTCCGCAATTGCTAATTATTGCTAAATTTCTAGTTTCACGTCAATTGGAGTTATTCTGTGAGCGTGGCAAAATTAAATGCAAATAAATCGGCCGTTCTAGCTTAAACAAATACCATTTGAGCAAACGGGCTCGGAATTCAACGAAACAAGATTCATATGGACCGTAACGTAGAATTTTGCCGTGATGTCTAATTTCATCGTGAACGGAGTTTGTATGTAACTATAGGAACGAATAAACAACATTTAAAAATTGCGACAGGCACGAATAAAAATCGTTAGTCACTATCAGTAAAATATCTTCAGACACATCAGCTTAAAGTCATAATAAATCATCTTTGTAAACACCATATCTCAGCCGAACTCTTTCCCAAAAACCAGATCGTCACTTTTCTTTACAAAATAACCCTTTCTCCTCTTAAATTTTTACCTCCATTTTTTGGTTGAACCAGAGAAAAGTTTAAACACGAATATTGTTAGGAGGAGGAGTGCTACTCACGGTAAAATTTTGATGGCGTTCGGTGGAGTCTGGTGGTTGCGAGGGGGAGTGAAACGTGAATGTTTAGTTTTGGTTTTTGTCCCATTGAAGGAGTTTGGTGAAGAGTTTGGACTTGGGGTCTGAAGTGAAATTTCTCAGAAGAGTTAGGGCTAAAACTCTCCATTTGGTCGGTCGGGTTGTAGAAGATCGTGGTGGTCGGGGTAATGAGATGAACGTGGGTTAGTGTTTCGGGTTCGTTTGGAGTAGCTGGCGGTGATTTCAGTGGATTGAATGCTAGAGGGAGCATCGAGGAGGTGAGGCATTCGAAGGAAAAACATCGGTGATGAGGAGGCAAAGCTAACAACGGTGGTGCGGCGGTTTCCGGTTGAGCATGGTTGGAGAATTTTGCTTGGGAAGGCGTCTCAGACGAACAGGTTTTCAGGGTTGTCGTAGACGCTGGAGGAGCGGAGGCTGCTGGCGATTGGGGAGGTGGGCAAGGCGGTGCTGACGATGATCTCAAATGGGGTATGATGGTCTTAGAAATGGTGCAGCAGGCGGATGTTGGTGGTGAAGTCAAATTTGAAGTAGCAGATGGAAAGAGCATCGGGGACGAGAACAATGAAAGGGAGAAAACGCGTTTGGGGTTAGCTTGCTGACATGAATTTTGGTAATTAAGCTAATATTTTATTTATTTATACTATTTTAAAAACTAATAAAACTTGTTATGGTCATAAAATATCCATATGATCTCAGAATTTAGCGAAGTGGGATTCTTGGAATCGCGTTGAAAAATACTACATTGCTGGACAAGTTTGGAGGAAATTGGAAGCAGTCGCATTTTTATTTAATTTTAAATGCTCGTTTAAAATTAAATAAAACGACACACGACTCTCTCATTAGAAATAAAGTGAGTTAATTCTCACGCTTTCTGGAATTATACGATGTGCTAAATTTAAAAATATAATTCATCGTTGATAATAATTGGATTAATGGATGCCTTGGTTGCTTGTTGGTTGTTCGACGACATTTATACTGTGTCATATTGGATGATTTCTTTAAATATTCGTTTCACATATTATTAATCAAATATTATCATGATCCGTGATATAGGGAAGAACAAGTTGGAGGGATCCGATCGGATTCCTCAGAATATTTTGTATGTTGTTTATTTTCTCATATTATTCAAATATGAACTGTTTACCCCAAATGATATTACATTCTGATTGAATATTGATGGCTGATTATATACTGAATGTTGAATTGAAATTCAACATTGATGTGATGTTTTTAATCAATAAACGGTATTCACTAAGTTATTGGCAGGAAATGATGTAAACCCTGCTTTTAAGACATTAGTCCCCCGCCAGGCTAATTGACGTGATTGAAGTTGTAAAATTTATTTTTATAACTGAAGTGAAGTTTTAAAATTTATTTCTATTTAAAATAAAAGTTTTAAAATAAGAGATTTTTGTAAATAGTTTTATAAATTAGTTATATAATATTTTGCAATAGTTTTAATGAGTTTTATAAGTGTAGAAGCTAGAATTTAACCTACAGGTTATTATTTTGAAAAAAACTGTTTATGTAAAGTAGTTCAGCATAATTTTAGATTAATTATATTAATCTAAAGGTAAGGATAATTTGAAATCAGTTAGGAAATAACTGGTGTTTAAGTTGATAAATCAACTGGTTAATTAAAATGGATAACTAGATTAATCAGTCTTTGGTTAATCTAATTAAAATAAATTAATGAATAATTGTTTTTATTTTAATAATATTTGTTAAATACTAATTGTCTTTTATTTAATGATACTTAAAAATGCTTATCAATCGAGAAATCAGTAATGGAGTATTATCGTTTAATACTGTCGGCAAGTGAACAACTGTTCTATTTTAATTACTAATGAAGTAAACTACTTTTACTTCAGTTAATGACAAAAGTAATTATTATTTTAATTAATAATAATTAAAGTGATTTACCTTGTTAAATGTAAGTTGATTAAGTAATGGAGTTTTGGAATTGAATCATGTTAACAATGATGTTATACTAAAGCTTGTAAACCAGGATATGAAGCTAACATGCCATTTTAATTAAGCATTACTTAATAATTGAGAAGTTCGAAAAGAGATCTATTGTAAGAGATTGGATAAGAAATTCAATTATAATTGAAAGGTTATGAAGATTTCAACCAGACTTGTTTTTACTTGATTGTTTAATTAAGTAAATAAAATGAAATATGATTTCAGAAGTGAAAAGATTATTAGACTGCTATGGGAAGATTTTAGAATTTGAATTCAAGATTTCATAAGTAAAGTTATAAAGTAAACCTAAGCGATGAGTTTTGTAGTAAGTTTAAGTGAAAACATGTTTGGGAAGAAAATTTGCGAAGGTAAGAAGCTTAGTTGAATTCTATGTAAGGAACTTAGTAAATGAATTTTAAAATATGTCCAAATGATAATGAGTTATATTACATGGTTTTAAAGCAAAAGAGTTTGCGTTAGTTAGTTTACTTGAATAAAAAGTAAAATAGATTTATTTTGAGAATAAATATGCCAAATGAAGGAAATGGGTATTAAAGCCATGCTTTAAATAAAATGGTAAAACGGAATTGATAGTAAATGGAACGACAGGGTTTGTGTTTCAAACTTTTATCAATTCTGAGGTAAGAACGTTGTCGGCCAAGGTATGAGAGGTAATTAAAATACCCCAACTTGAACGACTTCACATCAAGGGATGATATTAGTTTGAAACGATAGGAGTGTTGAATTTGTTTATTGTATCTACAAGAAAAATATTGCGGCGTTATTGACAAGGTTTTGAAAGGTTAATGAGAACTCATGGATTTTAGTAAAATAACATATAATTTAACATGGTTTAACTCAAGTATGAATTTTGAATTCATTATCACCTTGAGTTAAGAATATATGGTGATTCTAGCAAGGCAAAGGGTAATATACGAGGTTTAGCGAATGTATAGTGATGGTTTAGAAATGAAGGAATGAAATGGGGTTGGTAAATAAAGATATGTTATTGTTTTCGAAATAATGAATAATGAGATTTGAGACAAGAGAGCATGAAATCGATTTCTAAGGATCGATAAAATAGTTTTAATAAATGAATTAGAGCTGCCAATATAATTAACCGTACTTGTGAAATGGATAGTTAAAACCCTGACTATCAATGAATATATTATTGGACCTTTTGACGTGTTGTTTCGAAGAGACCGAGATGGGAACTGTAACACCCCGTAATTTTAAGGAACACTACAATGATAAACAAAAGAATACTTAATTAAATTTTGGGAGTTATGTAAAGCGGACTAGGCCATTGTGTCCCGGAATTCTACACAAGATAGACTCTGAGTTTGCATAAAATGGACATCGTATGAAGAAGATATTAAGGTTTGAAGTTTGTATACATATCCGGGTGATCCGGGTGAATTTTTCTTTGCTTCAAATGTGCTTGGGTTTGACTGAATATATTTACTGGATAGGTTCCGCTGGAAGTTTCAGGAGCTGGAAGCAGGAGGCTTTACTGTTAGTTATTTAGAGTTTATTTCCGCTATGTTTGATATATGATGTACTCTGATGGTTAGTATGTATATACAGTTTCTTTTTATAAAAGAGATTTGATATATTATACTTTATTCATTCCGATGTGAGATTCTGGTGCTGATCTTCTTATTCTTCTATTCTAAAATTTCTTCCTTTCTCTTCTCATCCTCTAGTTTCTTTCTATTAACAATCTAGAATTTTGATACTTGAGTTTTTGGCAAGTAATACAAAATTATGTATTATTGTTGAAAATTCGAGCGTCAAAATTTCCGGCCGTTACAAACAAGTTCACAACCCCCTGCACGACAAAATCTTCCTGTCCTCAACTAAAACTTGGCGCCTACATGTCCAACAGCTAACCAGGCTCAGGTTCTTCCCAACCAACCTCAGCAGAACCAAGCAGTCGAGTTTGACGACTTACTTGAAGATGATACTGATGTCCATCACAGAAGGTGCCCACGACCATGAACTACCGAGGAGGACCACAACCACTAGAATCTAGCGGAGGTCCAACCTGCGATTCTCATCGACATGGTCTGTAGGATCATGAGAGAAATGCGGGGGCACGCCGCCGAAGCTTGGGAAACCAATACAAGGCGTTACCCTTTCACTTTGGCTGTGCACAATGCCGAAAGACCATGACACTTCGAGTTGCCTCAATTAACGGCTTACTCGAGAAAAACTATCCCCGTAACTTCTTGAATGGTTATGATTGGCATATGGACTGAAGTCATTCCACCAACGCGTGAGACGCAAATGCTTCCCATTTTTTGATGAAGGTGTTGCTCTCCTCTAGTTCTCTTGGCTCCCGCCGAGATCCATTTCAACTTTCGACCAGCTTGCTACCGAGTTGGTGAAACAATTCAAGATGCACGTCGCAAGACTAAAAGACATCCTGACTCTCTCTAATCTCTACCAAGGAACGGGGGAAACACTTAAGAGTTACCTCGAATGCTTCTACAACGCCATGGCAGAAGTCGAAGACCTCAAGCCTTGCACCATCTTGGTTCAACTAGCTAAGGGAATTCTGTTCAACTCTGAATTCAGACCTTGGGTCGTAGGAAGCAGCCAAAGACTTTGGAAGCTTTCTATAAAAAAGCTAATTAGTTTCTTTGTTAAGAAGAAGTGCGCAAAAATAGGGAGACTCAAACTGGCCATCCAAACAACCCACATTAAAGCACTATTCATGACAGCCTCAAGGGTAAATAGGTCAGGAAATCTTCTGACATGGGTATAGGGATTGCCCAATTCAAACCAAGGCCAAACAACGGCAAGCCAGGTAGCCATAACAACCATAAGGATAGAGATCCAAAGAAGCATGACTGCTACTCAACGTACAAGGTCCATACTTCGCTCAATTCCGAGATGGAGACAATCTACCTAGAGACCTATAACACAATGCGGTACAAGAAGCCGAACAATAGAGAATCTACCGATCGGGAGAATAATTCTGGCAAATACTGCATATTCCATGATATGTTCGGCCACAATACAAATGATTACCATCATATCAAGGATGCCATTGAAAATTTTAACCGAGAGAAACGCCTCGAGCAGTATGTTCAAAACCCTACTCCTCAAGAAGCAGCCACGGGCCCTTCAACACTCGCATCCCCTCAAGCTCCAGTGGTACTTGGGCCATCTAATCTGAGATATCCCTGAAGGGGTGTCATGATTAAAACTATTTATAGTGAGCCTCACCCCGCAAACGAAAGCTTCAGACGTATGGAGGAGTACGCCAACTCAATCAAGCATGCCATCTTGGAAGCGTGCTTTGCTTAGGATGAATCTATCTCGACCAAGCTTCATAAAACTATGCCTGATGACATAGTTTTCCACGAGATGGGTTATAACGCCCTACACTTTTTGAGCCCAAATTTTTAAAGAAAAAAAAATCAAAATTCGAACACATCCAACCATTGAGCATGTAAATTTGGTACCTGCAAATAAATGAGCATAAGCAAAATCAAAGTATGATAAAATAACTCACAGCAAAAACAAAATAGGATAGACTAGTATTAACTCAAGTAACTACCTTTTTAAAGTCAGTCACCATGTCGATATTGAGCATAAGAGAGAACGAGAACCGAAAGCCCAACTTAGACACCTATGAGAACCCGACCTTCTCTAGAGAAACCTGGGAGGTTGTAATGAGGAGGGGGGGTCAGAACAATAAGTTTTGGTGAACAAGAAAGGTACAACATAGATTACAATACACAGATGTATCCTGTTTGGTTCAACCCAAGATACATGCCTTCCAAGGTAAGTAATTCTAACCTAACCTTGTAGGCATTTACACATGAATCTAACTAACCATCCCAAGGTGGTATTCCCAATGATATCGATACTGAGATAGAATGTTTACGTATATACTTATGAAGCATTTATACTAATTTTTTGAAAGGCAAGTAAAATTTTATTTACACAATGAAAGACTATACAATGTTTTGTTCACAATATATACAACAAAATATCAACATAAGAACCAGACAAAACTGGAAAATGCACTCAAAATATCAACAAAATTACACTGGACATTACGAAATTGATTACATTTATCAATAGCTTCCATACTGCTACATTATGGCCCCACGCAGCTGCATCAAAACTTTAACAACTTCAACCACACTGAATACTCTTCAAAATCCTTCTATGAATGGCCATGTAAAGTTTAGATGGATTCAACAAACCAATTCCAAATACTCTGTTATTCCCTTCAATCAACACAACATAAATAAAATGCTTCAATATCTTCAAGAGTATCTTAGTTTTAACTATCTTCCATCTAGTTGCTTTAAAGATATTATACCACTCAATCATGCTAACATTTGAAGGTCTGTAGCCATTAGCCAGTAGCCTATACCAAATTTGAAATACAAAAGGACATAAAAAATAAATGTGCATTAGTCTCAACATCATCTTTACATAATATACACAAGTTCTCAGAAATAAGTCCAAATGCATGTAGCTTGTCTTTAGTATTCGAGCCATTAGCTCTAACCTTCCAAAGAAGAAAATTTTCTTTTGCTGAACTACTCATATTCCAAATTCTTGAATGCCATGGGAATACCTCCTTCTCACCTTGTAACAAATTGTATACATGTTTAATTGAGTGTACCTTACCCTTCCATCTCAAAAGTTCTTTACAAGTGACATTAAAACATACTGTAATCTCACTCCATAGCTATCTCAACAAGGCATAACTAACATATGGTAACACCAGAGTACCCTCATGCATGAAATCATCAACTGTAATAGACTCTGAAATTCTCATACTCCTTCTTAGATTATAGCAAACAATATCACTTAATATAATTCCTATGCTTGCCCAAGGTGAATGAAAGAATGAAAGATTCCTCATTACTCTACAATCAAACTGAATGAAGTGTAGAAATTGTCTCCTAATCTTTAAGATGTTTCTCCAACTCCAGCTACAATTTGGTGGAATTTGCATAGTCAAGAATTCCTTTTTTCCAGTAAGGTTATGCATAACCCATTGTGTCAATAAGCAATTATCCTTCGAGAAAGCTTGCTGAATAAGTTGACATTGCTGCTTTGTTTAATAAAAATAGGTTAGTTTTGCTAAGACCTCCAAATTTCTTTTCATCATACAGCTTGTGGAAAGAGATAGGAATTAACATCTTAGAAAATGGGTCATCATGCCGTAAGAATTTATTTAGTGCACTTGTTCCTTATTAAGCAATTTCAATGGAAGGGTATAATGCTTTCTGCAATACATTGTCATAGCAGTGGCAATTGCTTGAACCATTGTTAACCTCCCTGCTTGAGAAATTTTATGACTTGAACATTGTTTTTAACTTAGCAATCATCTTTTCAAACAATGGCATGAATTTCTCTTTGGTAATCCTAGAACAAATAATAGGAAGTCCTAGATAACTGGCATTAGCAGGTAACTCTAATCGTCCAAAACTATGAATAATTAGTCCTAGATAACTAGCATTACCTGGTAACTCTAATAGTCCAAAACTATGAATAATTTCATTCTTCTTGTCAAGTGGCAAACCTGCTATCATAATGTGTGATTTACTGACATTTATCCGTAGCCTAGTAATGTGATAAAAGGTTTGAAGAGTTGACATAATACATTGAATATTATGTAATGTAGGCTTCGTAAAAATAATCAGATCATCGACAAATAAAAGGAGAGTAATCAATAGGTACTTACATTTTGGATGAAAGTCTAACTTCTTCTGTTCAACCTTATCTATAATCAAAGCATTCAGAAGCTCTATGATTATTATAAAGAGGTAGGCTGAGATTGGATCACCCTGCCTTACACCATTTGTGCCCTTGAAATATTCTTGAAGATCCCCATTTCTCAAAATATAATAATGTGAAGATGAAATATAAGTATAAATCCAAGCTAGATTCGGCTTTGGAAAATTCATCCTAGACATAACAGGCAAAATAGCATGCCATGAAACTGAGTCAAATGTCTTCCTAATGTCCAATTTCGACATACACCTTGGAGAAATATTCTTCCTATTATAACCTAACAATAATTCTTGAGTGATCAAAATATTATCACTAATTGATCTACCTCTTACAAAATCAGATTGATTACTCGAAATGATAGTAGGAAGAACCACTTATAACCTATTTACAAGGATTTTAGATATCACCTTATATATTATATTGTAGCATGATATAGGTCTGAATTCAGAGACCAAAGTTGGATTATCAACCTTTGGAATTAATGTTATTGCTATTGTAGATAGGCTAGCTTGCAATGAATTTTCCATTAAAAGTACTGAACATCACCTAGCACATCTTCTCCAATGACTGACCAACATTTCTGCAAAAAGAACGCATTATATTCATCAGGCCCCCCACAACTGGTAGCATCCAAACCAAAAACTGCTGATTTGATCTCTTCTCTTGATACAAGAATTATTAGATCCATTGATTGTTGATTTGAGATACATGGAAGTTTTATATGAAATAGGGGATGTACATTAGTCTGTGAAGGATTTGGGGAAGCATGTATAGAAGAGAAATAACTAACAAATGCATCATTAATACCCATATTAGTAGAGCGTGTTTTTCCTTTACTGTCCTTGATCATGAAAATAGATTCCTTAGCCTTCTTAACCTTCAGTGAGCTATGAAAATACTTAGTATTTCTATCCGCCTCTACTTCTTTTCTTAAATATGAACTCTGCCTTATTGCTGAAGTTCCATATCCATAACACTTTTCACCTTATACTTCAGTTCTGATTCATATTGCAAAAGCTTTTTGGCATTAAAATTTCTGTAAATTGCCTCCTACACATTGAGTAGTTCGGCCCTTACAGCTTCAGATTGCTTTGTGACGCAACTCCGAGATCTAACACTTCACACGAATTGATGAATTCGTAGAAAATATAATTGGAATAGGATAAATGCTTGACTCCGTTGATCTCACGATGTCGGAATCTTGCTATCTTCAACACGTTGATCTCGCAAGGTACCGTGTTGTCGATCTACGATTCTTCAAACGTTGATCACTCGCAAGCGATACCGTGAATCGGCTTCAAGTTCATTGATTCGAGCGCACTCGAATATTCGAAGATGGGATGATGAAGGAGATCTCACTCACTTCAACAATGGTGGCACAAGGCTCACACAAGGAATTTATTCAAATGTCAACAACCCTTTACAACTCACACCACGCCCTTATTTATAGGGTCCATACAACACATGCTCCAACATAACGCGACTCAACTAGGTCGCATCACGACCTACGACCTACACAGAACAACAGCCTAACACAAACAATGACCCAAACATACAGATATACAACCTACATACAAGCGTATGAACCAACAACACAATACAAACAAACACGACCTTGCATAGGCGTGGCACGACCTTGCATAGGCGTGGCACGACCTACTTCATCCACTTATTCTTCCTTTTGGAACTAACTAACGAACTAAGAGTGAACGACCTATCCCCCACACGGACTAACAATGCTTCCACAAGCATGCCTCTTCTCTTTAGGTCGGAGCATGATCTAGTTAGTCATGAAGCTTCTTTCCATGATTCTTTAGCTTGCTAGACTTGTTTCCCCGTTGCCTTAGCCCGCGGAACAACTCTGTTAGGTCGTGGCATGACCTATACAACACTCCTTCATGCTTTAACTCATAGAACACCTTTCTTAGGTCGTTGGACGACCTGCTCCTCCTTCCTTCAAGCTTTAGGTCACAGAAAGGCTTCTTTAGGTCGATGGATGGGTCCCTTAGGTCATTGAACGACCTGTGACTCATAAACAAGCACCTTCCATGATGTGCTGCATCATCCTCCCTAGGTTGACAAGAATTCGTCCCCGAATTCGTATATTCTTCTTCCATATGCTCATCTTCACAATATGGACTTAAATGCTTGACGCTGAAAACATCAGAAGTATGGACATCATCTGGCAAACTCAACTGATAAGCGTTTTCATTGATCCTCTTCACGATCTCTACGGGACCAATCTTTCTATCTTTCAATTTATTATAAGTTCCAATAGGAAAACGATCTTTTGTCAATACCACATAAACAAAATCTCCTTCTTTGAAGTTAACATTTCGTTGTTTCAAATCTGCAAATTGCTTATACTTCTCATTTGTCTTAAGCAATCGTCCCTGCACAACTCTGTGGCATTCCTGCAACTCATTAACAAAATCACTGGCTCACTTAACAACCCCTTTCTGCTACGGAACCATAGACAAGTCTAATAGTCCTCTTGGCACAATTGAATAGACAATCTGGAATGGACTAAACCCAGTACTTCGATTAACGACATGATTATGTGCAAACTCGGCTTGACATAGCTTTGTATCCTAACTCATCAATTTATCATTCACAAGACATCTCAACAAATTTACCAAAAATATGTTTACCATTTCTGTCTGTCCATCTGTTTGCGGATGATAAGCAATACTAAATTTCAGCTTCGTCCAAATAATCTTCCACAAACTGATCCAGAAATGGCTTAGAAAACGAGTATCTCTATCGGAAACAATGGACTCAGGTAACCCATGAAGATGATAGATTTCTTTGAAGAATAACTGAGCAATATTCACATCATTTGCCATCTTCTTGCAAGTAATAAAATAAACCATCTTTAAAAAACAATCTACTACCACATATATATAATCATTGCCTCGCTATGTCCTCGGCAATCCTAAGACAAAATCCATACTAATATCCACCCATGGATTAGTAGGCACAGGCAACAACATGTACAATCCAGCATTTGTGGCAGTTCCCTTAGATACTTGGCAAACATGACATCTCTGCACAAACTTCTAGACCTCTTTCTATATAGATGGCCAAAAGTAAGAGTCAGAAATCAGCTTCAAAGTACAATCACGGCCCACGTGTCCTTCCTCATGCAATTCCTTGATGATCCTTATCCTCAAACTATAATCTGGAATACACAATTTATTTCCCTTGAAAAGAAAACCATTGATCAGCACATATCCATCCATGTTCCCATCTTAAACTCTATCTATGACCTACAAGAAATATGAATCTATCATTAGCAATTCTGGAAGGACATCAAAACCAACCACTTCGACTCACATAGTCGTAAGCAAATGATTCCCTTAAATCAAAGCATCAGCTACATGATTATTCACTCCCGATTTGTGCTTCACAACAAAGGTAAGCTATTGTAGATAAGCAATCCACGATGCATGCCTTGCAGCAATTTTGTCCTGACCTGGCAAATGCTTCAATGCTTCATGGTCAAATATAGAAAAAACTCCTTGTGAAATAAGTAATGTCTCCAATGCTTTATGGCTTGTATAATAGCATAGAACTCTATGTCATACTATTGTATCTCATCTTTACTCCAGATAGCTTTTCACTGAAATAGGCAATAAGACGACCCTTCTGACTCAACACCCCTCCAAGTCTAACCTTCGATGCATCTGTATGTAATTCAAATAGCAATTGAAAATCTGGCAACACAAGGACTGGTGCTACCATCAAAAGTTCCTTGATCTTCTAAAAAGAGAATTGAGCTTCCTTCGTCCATATAAAATGCTTTCCTTTCATGCAATCAGTAACAAGAGCCATCACACAACTAAGGTGTGGAATAAGCCTTTGATAGAATGGTGCCAATCCAAGAAAGCTTCTGACTTCTGTTATAGTCTTAGGTTTAGGCCAATCTCTGAATGCAACAACTTTATTCTGGTCCACTTGTATTCCTTCCTTGGACACAATGTATCCCAAGAACATAACACTTTGCGTCATGAACACACACTTCTTTGTTGCACCATAAAATTGTTCTTAACGAAGAATCGTCAATAGTGCTTTCAAGTGTTGTATATGCTCCTCCATGCTAGCACTATAGATCAAGATATCATCCAAATAAACCACAACAAACTTCCCAATGAATGGTCTAAATGTTTGATTCATCACTCTCATAAAAGTATTAGGTGCATTTGATAGACCAAACGACATAACAAACCATTCGTATTACCCCTCACGAGTCTTGAATGTGATCTTCCATTCATCTCCTGGTCTAATTCGAATATGATGATAACCGCTCTTCAAATCAATCTTTGAAAAGATAACAGATCCACTAATTTGATCAATATATCATCAAGTCTCGGCATAGGAAATCTGTATCTAATAGTGACCGTGTTGAGAGCTCTACTGTCCGTACACATTCTCCATGAACCATCTTTCTTTGTTAGTAACAAGGCAGGTACGACACAAGGACCAAGACTTTCTCGTATTCTCCCTTGCTCAAGCAGCTCTTCAATCTATCTCACTCAGCTCTTCATGCTCCTTCGGACTCATTCGGTAATGGGGTCTGTGCGGTAACACAACACCTGGTACCAAGTCAATCTGATGTTGTATGTCTCTGAGCGGAGGTAATTCCTTCGACAATTCTTCAGAATATACATCTTCAAACTCTTTCAGTATAGACTTAGCTTCAGCAGGAATTTCAGGCTCTCTACTTGATTCAAATCCAATCAACATAAACACTTCAGGACTCTCTTCTACCTCTTCAATAAATTTCTTCAAAGATAAAAGACTAGTTGAATTCACCTTTCCCTCTGTTTTTCCTTCACTTTGTTCTTGTTTCTTAGGAACTAATGTGATTTTAGTGCCTTCAAACATGAAACTATAGCTGTTGGTTCGACCACCGTGTTGAACAGCTCTATCATACTGCTATGGTCTTCCCAAGAGTAGGTGACATACATCCATGTTAACTACATCACACCAAATATCATCCTCGTACTTCAGCCCAATAGAAAAGGTAACAAACGCTCTTCTTCCCTTTGTGACTTCTCCTCCTTTCTTCAACCAAGCAAGCTTGTACGGTCTAGGATGTTTCTTAGTCTTCAACCCCAAATTCTTAATAGCTTCATCAGAAATCATATTGTCACAACTCCCAACATAAATGAAGAATCGACAAACTTTTCCTAGAATAGTACACGTAGAATGAAAAATATTGCTTCGCAACCAACTAGATCATCCACATGCTTTGGAGTTAAACATGATCTTATCATCATTAAACTACTCCCTTTGTAACCTGAGACTAACTCTTCGACATTATTTTCAACATCATCGTCAAATTGAGGTGGTAGAGAGTAATCAACTTCAGCTTCTACATCTTTAGCTATCATTGTTCTCTTCTTTGGCTTCGTACATTCATTGCTCTTATGGCCCACTTCTTGACAACTAAAGCATTTGACATGTAAATTGACCTTCATTTTAGCATCTTATTTGACAACAGGTTTAGGAACTGGTTTGGAAACATTAGCACTGCTACTCACTCACTTGCTCTGAATGTTGGAATTCGTGAACACTCCTCCTCCTCTTCTCCCTTGCTTCTCCCAAGCTAGAGCTTTCTGGTGAGCTTCAGCAATAGACATCATATGAAACATATTCATTATGTCTTGAATTTGCATCCTCAGTCCCCTAACATATCTAGCCGTCAGTTGTTCCTCCGTTTCCATGATATCATTTCTTGCAATCAATTGGTAGAATTCATCAGTATAATCACTCACAGACTTCGTCCCTTGTCTCAAATTCTGCAAACGTTGATACATAAGAGACTGATAATTGTGTGGTAAGAATGTAGCTCTCATCATCTTTCTCATCTTCTCCCATGTGACAACCTTCGGCTTTCCCATATTTTCTAGAGTTATCTTAGTTTGTTGCCACCAAGCAATAGCTCTTCCTCTCAAATGAGTAGCAACTAACTGAACTCTTCTATTGTCAGGCACATTCTTAAACTATAGAATTTCCTCTATATTTGACAACTAATCTAGAAATTCTTCCACTGACATTCCTCCTTTAAATTCTGGAATTTCCGTCTTCATCCCGGACTCCCAATTGTGATTATTTTCCGGTTGGTGATATGGATCTCGGTCTCGACCTTGATAATAAGAATGACTACTACTTCCTTCTTCTTCAAAATCTGAATGATGATGATGTCAATCATGACCATCTTCATGTCTTCGGTCATTCATTTCTCTTCTATCTCGATCCAATGGTGGTGATCTTCTTCACCTTTACGAAATTGATGGCGAAATTCGATGTCCACCATGATTTGAATCGGGTGATGCTCTTCTTCTAGCTTGATTCATATCTAGCATAAGCCTCTCTAATCTTCCATTTCCTTCATCAAATTGTCATTAATCCTTCTCTCCATTTGTTTGCCTTCTTCTATCCAATACAACTCTTCCACAGGTTGATGGCGATTAGCACAGCTCGGCGACATGATTAAGTACAACGCTTCACACATGACCAAGCTTCAAATCAACTCTCATGTCCAAAAATCAATGGAATGGCCCAAAGATGCACAACGGTCTAACTTCCTGAACGATTTGATGGCCTGGAGATCTGATTTGCTTGATCTGATGGTGGTGGCGATCGGGCGATAAATGCAAGCTAAACTAGATTTGGCAATCTAAACAAGCTCCGGCGATCTTGGACAGGTGATGGTGGCGGTCTAGAAATGAAGATCTGATGATGGTGGTCAATAATGATGGTGGTGATCCAACTAGTGGTGGTGGTCCAACTGGTGGCGGCGGTTCAACTGGTGATGGCGGTTCAACTAGTGGTGGCGGTCCAACTAGATCTGGCGATCCAACCTGGTGGTGATGGTCCGAATCTGGCTCTGATACCAAACTAACGTAGCTCTAGGATCTAACACTTCACACGAGTTGATGAATTCATGGAAAATAGAACTGGAATAGGATAAATACTCGACTCCTTTGATCTCACGATGCCGGAATCTCTCTATCTTCAACACGTTGATCTCACAAGATACCATGTTGTCGATCTATGATTCTTCAAACGTTGATCACTCGCAAGCGATACCGTGAATCGGCTTCAAGTTCGTTGATTCGAGCGCACTCGAATATCCGAAGATGGGATGATGAAGGAGATCTCACTCACTTCAACAATCGCGGCACAAGGCTTACACAAGGAATTTATTCAAATGTCAACAACCCTTTACAACTCACACCACGTCCCTATTTATAGGGTCCATACAAGACACGCCCCAACATAACGCAACTCAACTAGATCGCACCACGACCTACGACCTACACAGAACAATGGCCTAACACAAACAACGTCCAAACATACAGATATATGACCTATATACAGGCGTACGACCCAACAATACAATACAAACAAACCCGACCTTACACAGGCGCGACACGACCTACTTCATCCGCTTATTCTTCCTTCTGGCACTAACGAATTAAGAGTGAATGACCTATCCCCCACACGGTCTAACAATGCTTCCTCAAGCATGCCTCTTCTCTTTAGGTTGGAGCACGATCTAGTTATGTCGTGAAGCTTCTTTCCATGATCCTCTAGCTCATTAGACTTGTTTCCCTACTGCCTTAGCCCGCGGAACAACTCTATTAGGTCATGGGATGACCTATACAACACTCCTTCATGCTTTAACTCGTAGAACACCTTCCTTAGGTCGTTGGACAACCTACTTATCCTTCCTTCAAGCTCTAGGTCACAGAAAGGCTTCTTTAGGTTGCTTGATGTGTCCCTTAGGTCTAAAAGATGACCAAGGCTTAAGATGAAATTTAATCAGTTTCAACTTATGTAATAAAATGATCATGGGGTTACTTCTAGATTGATTGGACCAAACATGCAACAAAAGATTAGTAAAATCCATATGTGTAATCCAAAAATAAAAAAAATAAAAAAGAGGACTTTTCTTTGCTAATGGCTACATCATTTACCCAATGAAAGTGGAGAGGAAAGTGATTAGATACAGAGGAAGGAAGATTTTGACAGAAAAATTTTGTCTAGAGATTTATGAATTGAGTATTTTTAAAGATATCATCAAGTTTACACAAAGTTGGATTCCCATTTTTACTTCTGTTAGACCATAAAAAGTCAAAACCAAAACTATTAGGAGGAAAGAGACATGACTTTATTAAAGCTTGATTCAAAGGAGCAATATCATTGGTAGACAAAGCACAACCTCCCATTTTTTTATTACAAGAATACATACAATTAAAATCATCCCCAATTATCCTAGGATCTATAGTTAAATGGATGTGATTCATGCTACTAAGAAATACATCTCTCAAAGGACTAGCATTACGAAGATACACTGAAGTCAAAAAGTAAGAAGAATTTGTAGGTAAATGTTCAAATTTGAAATGAATAAACTGATCTGAAGAGGATAACTTAGTAAACTTGAAGAAAGATTGATTCCACATAACTAACAGTCTACTAAAACTTGCACCAGCAAGATTATGATCAAACTGTCAATTAGAAGTAATAAAGAAGCTGCTTTCAATGTTGAACTCAAGTATAATTTAGTTTTAGACAAAAAGAGCAATTGAATATTCTTTTCCTTGTTCAAAACTTTGATTTCTCCTTGCTTAGAGGCGAAATGCAAGCCTCTAATATTCCAAAAACTATGTTGTGCATCATCATTTATTAGAGAGTGGATCGGAAAGGGGTGTTCGATATTTCCTAGTGTGTCTCTTTAAAGGAATTTTCTGGCAACCCAAAGGTAAAGCATCATTGATTGAATACTCAATACCATCATTTAGATCATCAATATTAGTTGAATTCATCTTATCTCTATTCTTCCTGCCCCTTGATGATTTGCCAACAGACTGTGATAGAGCGGGTGATTTACCAAAGGATTAGGAGGGAGATTTATCAAATGAGTTAGAAGTTGAATTCAAGGTAGAGGATGTGGAAGGTGGTGGAAGGGTAATGTGATTAGGTGGAGATAAGTGAGAATATGGTGAAGCTGATGTAGTTTCAAGAGAGTCAATTTTGAAACTAAAAGACGATGACAAAGGAACTTGAAAACTGAAGGTGAAAGCACAAGATGAAATATGAATAAATGAAAATGTGGATGTGCTTGTTGAAATAACTGATGAAGAAAGTGTGGAGGCACAGTTGGATTCTTCCATTGCAGATAAATTTTCTAAAACTGAGAATGAGTTATGCATTTGAAATTCTTTCTCAATTTCATCATTTTCTATTACAAACTGTTTTCCTTTGCTCATAGAAACTTGATCACCAATCATTTCCTTATTTTGATTCAAATTAGCATCACATTTTTATTCTATCCACCATTATTATTCTCTTTTTATAAATCATCTGACACATTAGCACCAGCATTATCATTCTTATCACTAGTATAATTATTGCCCTCTTTCATATGAACATTACCATTTATATCAACATTCTCCTTTATATCTATCTTCTTTCTCCATATCTTCTTTTTCCTAGTAGCAACATTTTGTCAACCTTTATGATTACCATCAAATTGAGCTCTATCATTATATTGCCTGGTATTCATTCTTTCATTCACATGTCCTTCCTCGTATGCTTTCTGATTCTGCTCTTCATCATAATATTCCATCTTCTCCTTCCCCAACTTAAAATTAAACTCACATTTGGATGTTTCATGTCCAAAGATCTTACAATGTGCACAAGTACAAGGTTTCCAATCATAAGAGAGTTTTAATTAAGGGCGATTGTCTCCTAAACCAACAACATCAATTAATTCAAGGAGTTCAAAATCAGGGGATACTTCTACTAGAGCTTTAGCATATTTAAACCTTTGCATTTTTTCAGTACAACTATCAAAGCATATTAACCTCCCAACATGATATTCTAACCAGTTAATCCCTATTAACATCCATAGAATTGTTGGAATTCGATGAAAATGATTCCAAACAAGAACTCTTTTTGATCTGTGCTTGTGAACTACCTATGGATGGATCCCATCTAGTAATTATGAACTTTCTACCACATATAAAAATTGGGTTAGATTGGAGAATTTTGTCATTATCCAGATCATTCAAAAAATTAAAAATGAAGTTTACACCATCAGATTTAATGATCACCTCACCGCCTTATTTCTAGAATTTGTTCAAAAAAATTACCACCATGATATAGGACAAAGTACCATCCAGAAAGAATCCTACCAAGTGATTGTTCCAATATTTGACACCTTTATTTTTTAGCAGACCCGGTAATTCCTTCGGCAAGCCATCTCTTGCAATATCAAAGTGTTGTGGTTTTAAAAACTCTAGCATTACAAGGTAGAGATTTGAAAAGAGATACAAAATTAGATTTAGCAAAAGGTTGATTGGAATTTGGGGTATTCGACGATTTGAAATTAGAGGGATTATAAGTGTTTGACGAAATTACTTTTGCAAAATTTAGATTAGTTGAATTGAATTTTTTATAATCAGATTTTAAATTGAAGTATTTACATTAAAATTATATAGATTATTGAAAGTATCAGGCGTATTTGGATTATTGATAATATCAAGATTTGAGTTCACAGAATTCACACTATTAGCAGAAAAAGATGAATTAGCATGAGGGGTATTGGCATTAGAACGAGGTGGATTAGGAGGGACAAGAGGAGATGAATGCGAGGGAAGAGGAAGAAAAGATGAGTCTAAGGCAAAGGAAGAAGAAGAGGATGGGGATGTCAAGGTCGCCATTAGAAAAGAGGGCATCAAAATTGAATCAAGCCTTTAAAATAATTATTACACTAAGAAGTGAACTCCCAAATATGGAGTTTATTTATTCATAAGTGCATATGCAACACTTAACGCCTCACTATCGATTGATAGATAGGGTGGACTCCTCCGATCGCTTAAGACCATAGGCGGACCTATTGATCATTTAATACCTCTTGATAATTTACTCAACATTATTTTAAATAGAGGACACTAGCTATAGGGTCCTACTAGTAAAGGCTTCTGTTGTTCATGCAATAAAACCCATGCCCCGCACAAGGTGAGAGATGGTAGCTCATCGCTTAAGACCAATAGTTCGTGTTGGTGGAATCTCGTTGTACCATCTAGCTGGCCTTATTGATAACATACTTAGACGCTTAATACTTTCCGTAGGATAGGTAACCTTATGGAATTATCATACCAAACATTTTTAAATCCAAGTTTAGGTAGGATTCACGCACCATTTAAGACCCCTAACTGGATGACCTATTACCAGGTGGACTCCTCGACCCAAAGCCACTTAAGACCCAAGGAAGCGGGCCACTCGCGAAGATTATCAAGCTCGTACCCAATTAGCCTTAATACTTCTTTTTATGGGAGGTGGTCTACACAATCACTTTATACCTTTTTATAGGTGGATTTGACCACTTAAGACCTTAATCCCAAAGCGGCTACATTACTGAGTTATTCCCGTTTAGTTTCTCTTTACCGAAACGCCATACGCACACGATTAATTATCGGCTCGGGTTCCTATGGTTAATGATGCTTTACATCATCAACCTACCAAGTCTAATTCTAACTTTTAGTTATAAGTTATAGGTTAACTAGTAGAAACAAGGAAAGTTATATCCTTTTTAGCCTAGGATATTTATTCAATTATTTTCTTTATTAGACTTAGTATTTAAAACGACAATCGTTACCCATAAATCCCCGTTTTATTTCCTATATTCTAATCAATAGAGTTGTTTCCATTTATGACCATAATGGTTATATTTTCCTAAGGCATTAATTATCCTTCATGTACCATTTTTCTCCATTGGTTATAATTAATGTCATTTATGAGCCTAACAGTCATAATTTTCCTAAGACATTAATTATCCTTAATTATCAGTCCCGAGATATCTATTTGTTGTACCCCGACATACATTACTAATTTATTTATTTATTGCTTGTTGTGTGTGTGTATTATACTAGACCCCTCACATTAAGCTGACCACTTATGGATGCTGGATTTACCGCGCGGTTCTGAAAAGACTTTTGTCACAAGTTGATCTTACCTCGTGTCTCAGTGCGGTTATATTTAAATTTCCTAATTGGGGTTTACAACATTAATCCTAGCCAATTTATAAATTGTAACCATTAGGCTTAACTGCCTAATTAAAATTTGCTTTCCCCAATCAGCGACGGTTACAACACTACTTATTTATTTATAGCCCTACTTATAGCAACCAATTATACTAATTGCTACAACGGTCATCACAAATATATTCATTTAATATGGATTAAATTTACATGTATAATTCCATAAAATCAAATTCATTCAAACATCCATTATTATATATATTTCGTTGTTCACGCAGATTCAGACGGATAATGTATATATATATATATATATTTTTGCGCAGTTAACATAGTTATTTTCTTTTAATATTATTATTGTTAATTTTAATAACTTGGTTCAACTAATAACCAAACATTCCTTTTCTGTATTCAATCTTGAAATAAGGTTCTAAATCTTACAAAAAGAATGTCAACTATAATTATTGTAAATCATGCCTGAATATTGGAGTACACACATTTCAAACCACAAGAAGTATATTTTATGTATATATTGCAATAGTTGATGTAAACTACGCACAAATATGTCTATTTAAATTTATAAGTAAATTTACACAACTTTTCCCTTTTTCAATATGTGACATATTTCTTATTGGTTTCAGATAGTGTCTTTTTTTATTTAAAAAGAGCAAAAAGGCACAATTTACAATAAAATTAAACTCCAACAAAACTGAACACAAATAGGCTTATGTCTTTTTAATCAAAATTAAATAATTTATCATTTTACACTGAAACTAGATATTTGGAATAAAACTGTAACACCCCACCTCCGCCAGTACCACTCTTGCAAGGGCACTGACTTTGGAGGGGCGTTTGAATCAGGTAAACATGCATAATGATATATCAAGGCAGAACAAGAACATATGTATATATGTAAACAGAGTAAATAACATAGATAAAACAGCGGAAGATTTTAAACCATGTCAAATCAAGTCTGGTACAACATAATATCAATTTTCCAAATAAACAAGTCTAGATAAAACAACATTAACTGACAAACTGAAATACATAAGTGCTATCCCCAAAATACGTGAGAACCATAGCTAGCTTCATGTAGAAAGCGTACATGAGCTGAAATTCCACAAGCAAGCAACCAAAATCCAAGCTAAGCTCCTGTATTCCCTCCCTGAGAACCTGGGGGGGGAACGGAAGAAAAGAGGCGAAAGAAAACAGGTCAGTCAAAAAGACTGAGTAAGCCCTACTACAATCAATGTAAACTGATAAAGCTAACTGGTATGAGCAGCGGGGATGAACATAAGGATAACAACATACTAGCATGATGATTAACTAACAAGGTAGATAAAGGTGTCATCGCATAATCAGGATTCAGGTTTTGCACCACAGGTGTACTAGCAAACTACCATGGCTTGAATAAACAAGTATTGATCCCATGGCCCAAGCTTTGGCCCAATAACATGAAGTGACCCTCATACGAGGTCCAATAACATGAAGTGACCCTACCACGAGGTCCAACCCAAACGGTCTAGACGATCGGCTCCCTAAGCCTAACTCGTCACGTGTTGGTGTCAATACGGCCCCAAACATGATTGTAGTCGAACTGTGTCGGGTCCACCCTTCGGGTGTATCAAGCCCTAGGGTGTCAACCCCTGGACACCATGAACATGAGTGCACAGTCCCGATCTACTGGTACCCGTGCATGTTTTCTCCGGCTACGGACTATGTGCACGACCAGAGTCCGCCCGGAACTACACCGGCGTACCACCCTGCCGTCGTTTATTGGTCGCTTACCTCCAGTCCAGTAATCGTGCCCCCACCCTAGCCTAGTCCCTAGGGTCATGATGATACAAACTAGGGATTACTGCTGGAGTGGACCCCCATTGCTAGGATTTCTCTAGTGGGTTAAGTATGGTTTAACCCCTTTACTAATCATGGATTAACTTGGTTAAGTGTAACGATGAGTTCACGACTTAACCCCGATTTATCTACCGAGCCCAAATTGGTTAAGTATTAAATGGACCATGACTTAACCCTAATCATGAGGCATTAATTAATGCACCTTAACCTCTCACATTAGACTTTGTTGCGGTTACTAGTTAAGCCGGTCGGTTCCGGGTAGCTTTACACCACAACTTGGTCTAACCTCGGGTCCAAGGTACCACATGACCAACTTCTCACATTGGGTCCTATTGCTTGTAGCAACTAGTTAAGCCGGTCGGTTCCGGGTAGGTTTACGCTACAAACTCAACCCAACCTCGAGTTGGCCACACTTATCTTATCTAAGTGTCATGTCCACCATGTTTCCAAAACATGTTACAAACTTTCAAGCAATTGGGTAGACCTAACTTAATAGGTAAATTCCCAATGGGTAGACCTAACTTAATAGGTAAATTCCCAAGCTTATGTTTTTATGTCTTTTAAGTTTACCCAACCCCAAACGCAATCCCATCGCTTACATATCGCAATAGCGCATAAAGGATAGAAAGAGGGAACTTGGCATAATCATGACATAAAAGTGTTGAAGCCACAAGTTCAACATGGTGGCATATGAAATGTACATATGTTCAAATACTTGCATTAGGCCTCAAAAAGCATGCATAACTTGCATATCATATGACAACTTGCATATCAAACTTGCATAGCATAACTTGCATATCATGTGACAACTTGCATATCAAACTTGCATAGCATAACTTGCATATCATGTGACAACTTGCATATCAAACTTGCATAGCATAACTTGCATATCATGTGACAACTTGCATATCAAACTTGCATAGCATAACTTGCATATCATGTGACAACTTGCATATCAAACTTGCATAGCACAACTTGCATATCATGTGACAACTTGCATATCAAACTTGCATAACACAACTTGCATATCATATGACAACTTACATATCAAACTTGCATAACACAACTTGCATATCATATGACAACTTACATATCAAACTTGCATAGCACAACTTGCATATCATATGACAACTTACATATCAAACTTGCATAGCACAACTTGCATATCATATGACAACTTACATATCAAACTTGCATAGCACAACTTGCATATCATATGACCACTTGCATAACACATCTTAGTAAACTTGCATATCACATCATAGTAAATTTGCATATAAACTCGCATATCATACATTTAACTTTAAAGTTTAAGTATGAAAGGAATAGGGCTTACAATGCTTATGCAGACTCCAATGAGTATAGCAAATGTAAGAAGACCCTTATGCAACCAATTAAACCCCAAAAATGCAAGCAAAATAGATCAAAACTCTCTCTTTATGATGCAAAGATAGAAACTTGACTTGAATGCAAGCTAATGATGATCATACAAGTCTAAAAACACTTGTATGCATGGAAAATCTCATAAAAACTTGTTTAGGAATTTTATGAAGAGAGTGGAGGCCATGAGAGGATTGATTTTGCCATAGTTTAGTTGCTAGAATGAATAATGATGATTTAGGGTAGGTTAGGGTCTTATTTATAGATTAGGCAAGTGTTTTAGGCCATAGGATTAAACCCTAGTTGCAATCTCAGCCCTCTAAACCGAATCTGGCCCCCAAGCTCAACACATTCTCAAAATGGTGCACCAGGCAGGACTGCTCGTCTGAGCCCAGTCGACAGCCAAGTCAACAGGGTTGTCGACTTGGTCAGACCAAGTCGACTCCCAAGTCGACAGGGCTGTCGACTTGGGTACTGTGGCGGGAATTTTCCCGCCTGGCCCAACTGGCCCAATTTTCCAAATTCAAGTTTGAATTTGAAATCTGTTTTTACTTAGAAATTTTCTGAAAACTTTGTTGGGCCTTAATCGGGTCATACGGACTCCGATTTTTGAAAACTCGGACTCTATTTCGCGTATTTTTCCGAGACGAACGCAATGGCATAGCCCGTTTCCCTTGATTCAAATTTTAGAATTAAATTCTGCCTCGATTTACGTTATAACAGGTTATTGAAAATACGGGTTGTTACATTCTCCCCTCCTTAAAGGATTTCGTCCCCGAAATCTTCAAGTTAGGAAGAACGTATCCTACCATCCAATCATCCATCTACTCAAAACATCATCCACGAGCAATCATTGTCCTTACAAGATTCTAAATGTTATATGAACATATGCAAAGGTGTGTGTATATGTCCTTATCTAATGCAAATATCATCAATGCAAATTATGTTAGTGAAATGAATCCATATGTATGCAATCCCTAACATAATGTATAACATCTATATGTGTGCACATAACATACATCCATATGCAACATCCATGTGATAACACAAAAATTTTCATCCATGAATAAGAATAAACACTCATGCATATGCAATATGAGGAGTGTGTGAGTCGATCTAGTGCCTAATCGTGTATAATGCATCCACGAGTAACCACTTGCAACACTTGCAACCACTTGCAACCATCAAGCATAACATGTTTCAAACACATGTTTCATCCAAAGAGTTTCTACCTAAGGTTCCCATGACAAGATTAACACGATAAACTAGATAATTATGGATAGCAAAGAGAAAGGTATGCTAACAAAGGAAAGAGATTGAGAGTGTACCCTCAAAAAGGAATGGATAAAGCCCACGCATCTTCTCCTCGGTTTCCCAGGTTGCGTCTTCTTCGGCTTCACCCCATTGAACCTTCACCAATTTGACCTCTCGATTCCTTAGCTTCTTGGTCTCTGTCCCCAAGATACGAATCGGAGCTCTCCTCAAGGTAGCTTCTTTCTCCACTTCTACATCTTCCAGAACACTTGGCTCAACAACCTCTGCTGACTCATGTAAACATTTCCGGAGATGCGAGACATGAAAAAGATCGTGTACTCCGGCAAGCTTCTCGGGCAACTTCACTCTATAAGCCATCTGCCCGATCCTCTCTATAATAGGGAATGGTCCAACAAACCTTGGTGCTAACTTCCCAACGGCTCCAAATCGGACCACATTCCGCAAAGGAGAAACCTTCACGAAAACCATATCCCCAACATCAAACTCCAAATCAGTCCTTCGCTTATCAGCATAGGATTTCTGTCGGTCTTGGGCCGCTTTCATCCGTTTCCGAATCAACTCGATCTTCTCGGATGTATCTCTGATCATATCAGGCCCAAGTATAAGCTTATCTGTAGTCTCCCACCAACATGTAGGCGACTTGCACGGCCTCCCATATAAAGCTTCAAATGGTGCCATCCCTATGCTTTCCTGATAACTGTTATTATATGCAAACTCAACAAGAGGAAGATGGTCTTCCCAAGTACCACCAAAATCCAGAATACAAAGCCTCAATAGATCCTCGAGTACCCTATTCACCCTTTCGGTTTGACCGTCCGTCTGTGGGTGATAAGCAGTACTTAGATTCAACCTTGTGCCCATAGCTTCTTGCAAGCTATTCCAGAACTGACTTGTAAAGATTGGGTCACGGTCACTGACAATACTAGAAGGGATTCCATGAAGTCTCACAATCTCACGAAGATATACGGATGCTAGCCAAGATGCGGTCCTCTTGCTCTTCACCGGGATAAAATGAGCACTCTTCGTAAGTCTATCGACAATAACCCAAATGCTCGTATTCCCTTTCCTTGACCTTGGTAGCCCATCGATAAAATCCATGGAAATACTCTCCCACTTCCAAAGTGGAACGTCTAGAGGATGCAATAGCCCACCGGTCTTCTTTGACTCGGCCTTAACTTGCTGGCAAACGATACATCTAGAGACAAACTCTGCCACATCCTTCTTCATCCCAGGCCAAAAGAAAATACGCTTCATATCTTTATACATCTTATCTCCGCCTGGATGTATAGTCAACTTAGAGCGATGCGCTTCCTCAAGAACTTTTCTTACTAAGTCTTCTACCCTTGGAACACATAACCTTCCGTCTCTTCTCAGCCAACCCTTGTCGTCAATAGAATATCGAGCGAGATGACTAGACGCCTCTCCTCGAATCAGCTTATCCATAATCTCAACTATCTGAGGGTCTTCTCTCTGCGAAGCCCCAACTTGATCAAGAAGGGTAGGTCTGAGTTCCAGAGATGCTAAAGAACCGGTCATCGACTCAGTCGCCAAAGAGAAATCAAAGGTTGCCACATACTCTAAATTCTTCATCTCAACGAATAGAGGACTTAGGGTCAACCTTCTTCTACTCAATGCATCAGCTACCACATTACCCTTGCCAGGGGTATAAGCTATCTCAAAATCGTAGGACGCCAAGAATTCCATCCATCTTTGTTGCCTCAGATTCAGATCCTTCTGAGAAAAGAGATACTTCAATGACTTGTGATCGGTATAAAGCTCAAATCTTTCTCCCAGAAGATAATGGCGCCAAGCCTTGAGTGCATATACTATTGCTGCCAACTCTAAGTCATGAGTGGGATAATTCTTCTCATGCACTTTGAGTTGCCTACCGCCAAAGCATATCACCCTTCCTTCTTGCATCAGAACAGCTCCCAACCCCGTGCCACATGCATCGGTGTATACTGTAAATAACTTCCCTCCATCGGGCAAAGCTAGAACAGGTGCTGATGTGAGAGCTCTCTTGAGCTTCTGAAAAGCAAGCTCGCACTCTATGCGCCAAGCAAAAACTAAATTATTCTTCGTCAATTTAGTGAGAGGAGTGGAAATCTTCGCGAAGTCCTTGATGAACTTCCGATAAAAACCCGCAAGACCTAGAAAGCTTCTCACTTCGGTTGCATTCCTTGGAGTCTTCCAATCCTGAACTGCAACCACCTTAGCGGGATCCACCGCTAAGCCTTGCTTAGATACTATATGCCCAAGGAATCTAACTTCCCTTCTCCAAAAGTGACACTTGGAGAACTTGGCCTTCAACTGATGCGCTCTAAGCGTATCCATCACCTCCACGAGGTGCCTTGCGTGCTCTTCCTCATCCTTAGAGAAGATCAGAATATCATCTACGAAGACCACGACAAACTTGTTCAAGAACTCCCTGAACACCTTACTCATCAAGTCCACGAAATATGCGGGTGCATTAGTCAAGCCGAACGGCATGACAAGCCATTCGAAGAATCCATCTGGAGTTCTGAACGCAGTCTTGTCTATACTATCCTCAGCTACCCTGAGCTGATGGAATCCAGTAGCAAGATCAAGCTGAGAGAAAACAGAAGCACCGACAAGCTGGTCAAAGAGATCATCAATCCTCGGTAACGGGTGTCTGTTCTTCTTAGTCAGCTTATTCAACTCTCGATAGTCAACACAAAGTCGGAGAGAACCATCTGCCTTGGTAGCAAATACCACAGGCGCTCCCCATTCAGATATACTTCGTCTAATGAAGTTCTTCTCAAGCAACTCTTTCACTTGCTTGCTTAGCTCCCGCCTTTCACGCGGAGCCATGTGCCGAACGGGCAAAGAAACCGGCTTTGCATTATCCAACAGATAAATGCGGAAATCAATCTCTGGCTTAGGGGGCAACCCCCTAACTTCATCAAAAACATTCGGATAATCTCGAACCACACTCACAGACTGAAGAGTCTCCACTGACGAGTCGAATGATTCAAGATAGCACAACATGACGGGACCTCTCGGATCACAAGAAATCTCTAGGGTGTTCCCGAGGCGAGTCACGAGCCTCACAACCCTATGCTCACAATCAAGAATGGCTCCATATCTGGACAGCCAATCCATGCCCAATATCAATCCGTATCCCCTAAAACCAAGAACATAAGCACTGCACAAGAACTCTACACTCAGTATAGAGATCCTCAAATCCCCACATATCATAGACAAATGGGCGGAACCCCCAATAGGATTTGAGACACAGACGGGATCATCTACCAAGCTAGTACTAAGGTGCAAACTATCAACAAGATCAGATGAGATAAAGCTATGCGATGCACCAGAATCAAACAAGGTACGAACTGGAAAATCAGAAATATATACAAGGCTCTCAACAGAAATACTACCTCGATCAGGAACTGGAGCGGTATTGAGAGCATGAACTTGCCCTCCTGAAGGTCCAGCACGCTGAGTCTGACCCTGGCCTTGCGCTCGCTTCTTCGGGCAATCCTTACTGAAATGTCCAGTCTCACCGCAGAAAAAGCATTCACCATTCTTCCTTTTTCTCTTCTTACAATCCTTGATAAGATGCCCAGCTGAACCGCAGTAATGGCACTTCCCCTTGGTGTTTTTGCCCTTGTTGTTGTTCCCCTTGTTGCCTTGACTCTTGTTCTTGTTCTGATTGCCTTGACTGCTTTGACCACTTGGATTACCCTGATTTCCTTTTCCCTGGGAATCAGTCTTCTTGACTTGAGTATCATTTTTCTTGATATCTCCCTGAAGTAACGCCATATCAACCAAGCTCTCAAACGTGGCCCCATGGGGAATATGTGACATAGCCAATCCCTGCAACGGCTCATTCAATCCTCTAGCAAAACGAAGAGCCTTCTTCTGAGGAGTATTCACCATATCCAAGCCAAAAGGAGCTAACTGATTAAACTTGTTCACATATTCTTTGACAGACATATCTCCTTGCTTCAAAGTTATGAACCTCTCCATTTGCAGATTCTCCTCAGCAGAAGATAGAAACTTAAGCATGAACCTTGCCCTGAAATCGGCCCAAGTCTCAACAGGCCTAGTACCATTGGTGACTTCCCACCAATAAGCGGCTTCATCCTTCATAAGCCAAACTGCCAACAAGACCTTCCTCTGATCGTCTAACCCAAAGATAGCAAATAAATCCTCGGTCTCTTTCAACCAATTCCTGGCCTCTACAAAAGTCTCAGTGCCTTGAAAGTTCTTGCCACCCATTGCTTTGAAATCTTTGCAAGTCTTTGCGAAGTCAGCCTGAGGATGCTGAGGGGGAGGGGGAAGAGGAACCTCAGCGACAGGAGGAGGAGGAACATTAGCGACGGGAGGAGGAGGAATATTAGCCACTGGAGGAGGAGGAATATTAACTACTGGAGGAGGAGGAGGAGGAACATCTGCGGGGCCGGCTTCGGTCGCCCTAGCCTCCAAAAGTCTCCTATACCAAACAGGTACGTGCACTCCCTCCGGAATAGCAAAGTTATCGGCCATACTGAAAAAGAAAAAGATAGATTCAGAATGGAGAAAAACGAAGGGATTTTGCTAGTGGCTTTTTGGGGAATAGCCTTTAAAATAAACTAGACTTTTCTTTGGAAAATACTTTATACTTGATTTTGAAAATAGTTTTCCAAAAGTTTTCTAAAAACCTTTCTGTTCCTTCTCGTAAACCTGGCTTTGATACCAAAATTGTAACACCCCACCTCCGCCAGTACCACTCTTGCAAGGGCACTGACTTTGGAGGGGCGTTTGAATCAGGTAAACATGCATAATGATATATCAAGGCAGAACAAGAACATATGTATATATGTAAATAGAGTAAATAACATAGATAAAACAGCGGAAGATTTTAAACCATGTCAAATCAAGTCTGGTACAACATAATATCAATTTTCCAAATAAACAAGTCTAGATAAAACAACATTAACTGACAAACTGAAATACATAAGTGCTATCCCCAAAATACGTGAGAACCATAGCTAGCTTCATGTAGAAAGCGTACATGAGCTGAAATCCCATAAGCAAGCAACCAAAATCCAAGCTAAGCTCCTGTATTCCCTCCCTGAGAACCTGGGGCAGGGGGGGACGGTAGAAAAGAGGTGAAAGAAAACAGGTCAGTCAAAAAGACTGAGTAAGCCCTACTACAATCAATGTAAACTGATAAAGCTAACTGGTATGAGCAGCGGGGATGAACATAAGGATAACAACATACTAGCATGATGATTAACTAACAAGGTAGATAAAGGTGTCATCGCATAATCAGGATTAAGGTTTTGCACCACAGGTGTACTAGCAAACTACCATGGCTTGAATAAACAAGTATTGATCCCATGGCCCAAGCTTTGGCCCAATAACATGAAGTGACCCTCATACGAGGTCCAATAACATGAAGTGACCCTACCACGAGGTCCAACCCAAACGGTCTAGTCGATCGGCTCCCTAAGCCTAACTCGTCACGTGTTGGTGTCAATACGGCCCTAAACATGATTGTAGTCGAACTGTGCCGGGTCCACCCTTCGGGTGTATCAAGCCCTAGGGTGTCAACCCCTGGACACCATGAACATGAGTGCACAGTCCCGATCTACTGGTACCCGTGCATGTTTTCTCCGGCTACGGACTATGTGCACGACCAGAGTCCGCCCGGAACTACACCGGCGTACCACCCTGCCGTCATTTATTGGTCGCTTACCTCCAGTCCAGTAATCGTGCCCCCACCCTAGCCTAGTCCCTAGGGTCATGATGATACAAACTAGGGATTACTGCTAGAGTGGACCCCCATTGCTAGGATTTCTCTAGTGGGTTAAGTATGGTTTAACCCCTTTACAAATCATGGATTAACTTGGTTAAGTGTAACGATGAGTTCACGACTTAACCCCGATTTATCTACCGAGCCCAAATTGGTTAAGTATTAAATGGACCATGACTTAACCCTAATCATGAGGCATTAATTAATGCACCTTAACCTCTCACATTAGACTTTGTTGCGGTTACTAGTTAAGTCGGTCGGTTCCGGGTAGCTTTACACCACAACTTGGTCTAACCTCGGGTCCAAGGTACCACATGACCAACTTCTCACATTGGGTCCTATTGTTTGTAGCAACTAGTTAAGCCGGTCGGTTCCGGGTAGGTTTACGCTACAAACTCAACCCAACCTCGAGTTGGCCACACTTATCTTATCTAAGTGTCATGTCTACCATGTTTCCAAAACATGTTACAAACTTTCAAGCAATTGGGTAGACCTAACTTAATAGGTAAATTCCCAATGGGTAGACCTAACTTAATAGGTAAATTCCCAAGCTTATGTTTTTATGTCTTTTAAGTTTACCCAACCCCAAACGCAATCCCATCGCTTACATATCGCAATAGCGCATAAAGGATAGAAAGAGGGAACTTGGCATAATCATGACATAAAAGTGTTGAAGCCACAAGTTCAACATGGTGGCATATGAAATGTACATATGTTCAAATACTTGCATTAGGCCTCAAAAAGCATGCATAACTTGCATAACATATGACAACTTGCATATCAAACTTGCATAGCATAACTTGCATATCATGTGACAACTTGCGTATCAAACTTGCATAGCATAACTTGCATATCATGTGACAACTTGCGTATCAAACTTGCATAGCATAACTTGCATATCATGTGACAACTTGCATATCAAACTTGCATAGCATAAATTGCATATCATGTGACAACTTGCATATCAAACTTGCATAGCATAACTTGCATATCATGTGACAACTTGCATATCAAACTTGCATAGCACAACTTGCATATCATGTGACAACTTGCATATCAAACTTGCATAACACAACTTGCATATCATATGACAACTTACATATCAAACTTGCATAACACAACTTGCATATCATATGACAACTTACATATCAAACTTGCATAGCACAACTTGCATATCATATGACAACTTACATATCAAACTTGCATAGCACAACTTGCATATCATATGACAACTTACATATCAAACTTACATAGCACAACTTGCATATCATATGACCACTTGCATAACACATCTTAGTAAACTTGCATATCACATCATAGTAAATTTGCATATAAACTCGCATATCATACATTTAACTTTAAAGTTTAAGTAAATTTACAATGCTTATGCGGACTCCAATGAGTATAGCAAATGTAAGAAGATCCTTATGCAACCAATTAAACCCCAAAAATGCAAGCAAAATAGATCAAAACTCTCTCTTTATGATGCAAAGATAGAAACTTGACTTGAATGCAAGCTAATGATGATCATACAAGTCTAAAAACACTTGTATGCATGGAAAATCTCATAAAAACTTGTTTAGGAATTTTATGAAGAGAGTGGAGGCCATGAGAGGATTGATTTTGCCATAGTTTAGTTGCTAGAATGAATAATGATGATTTAGGGTAGGTTAGGGTCTTATTTATAGATTAGGAAAGTGTTTTAGGCCATAGGATTAAACCCTAGTTGCAATCTCAGCCCTCTAAACCGAATCTGGCCCCCAAGCTCAACACATTCTCAAAATGGTGCACCAGGCAGGACTGCTCGTCTGAGCCCAGTCGACAGCCAAGTCGACAGGGCTGTCGACTTGGTCAGACCAAGTCGACTCCCAAGTCGACAGGGCTGTCGACTTGGGTACTGTGGCGGGAATTTTCCCGCCTGGCCCAACTGGCCCAATTTTCCAAATTCAAGTTTGAATTTGAAATCTGTTTTTACTTAGAAATTTTCTGAAAACTTCGTTGGGCCTTAATCGGGTCATACGGACTCCGATTTTCGAAAACTCGGACTCTATTTCGCGTATTTTTCCGAGACGAACGCAATGGCATAGCCCTTTTCCCTTGATTCAGATTTTAGAATTAAATTCTGCCTCGATTTACGTTATAACAGGTTATTGAAAATACGGGTTGTTACAAAAACTATATCTTAACAGTGTTTTATGGGACTGATTTCCAAACCTACAGTGTTTTGCAATAACCACAATATATTTTCAAATACAATTGCAGGCAATGGTTTAAAAAAATAGTAGGCCTACAAATTATAATGTTATTCATAACCACAAATCTATACATTTAGGTTTTTGACAACATTCATAAATAGATCCGATAAATATCATTTCAGATTTTACAAGATTATTAACAGATCTAATAAATGTTAGGCATATATTTAAGATCTAATACAAATGATATAATTAAGCTATTGTAACTTGTATATCAATTTCCCACTCACCTAAAAGCATCCAAATATGAAATCTGAATAACCTTTTAGGCCTATAATTCCCAAAATTTTACAAATCTACGGTTATTCTGAAAAGGGGATACTTTCATATTTGTAGATTTACAAGAAAATAGGAAAAAAGGGGATAATCTGATGAAGGATAGCTTAGACATTAATTCACACCCTTTTCCATTTGAATCTGATAATCCCTTTCAAATCTAAATGATTTATATTTGATTGGTTGTATATGAACCTCTTTTTAATTTAGAAATTGATTGGAAGAGAAACAGAAATGGTAGAGCTTTGCTGCTTCCCACAGATTTGTATGGAGAAGATTGAGGTCTTACCCCTTTATTAGTAGGAGTGGAATTGGCCATGAACCGTTACATTTATTTTAATTAACATCTGTCCATTTACATAATAATTTATATAGCCAAATCCCTAGCGTCACTGCCTAGCTCGACCAAGCGGTCGCAACCAGCAGTGACCGCTTGGTCGACCTGGCAGTGAGGCGGCTAGGGCGATTAATGTGATGGTCGGAAATTTCGGTCGATCTGAATCAGTCGTTAAACCGATCTAGACCGTTCGAAACCCCTGATCGTTTTGAGAACAGGACAAATCAGAACGCAGACGGAAGAACATTTCATTGTTATCGCAACAATTCCATCAGATAAAAGAATATACAGAGTATAAATGAATAAATTACATTCGATAAATATCAGAGATTACAATAAATTACATAGCAGTGGAAAAATAATACAAAGCACGACTGAAGGTGATATACGGATACAGAGCTTTCCGGATATCATTCCAGCTGTAAACCAGGATCCTGTGAATATAAATCTGCAAAACAAAACTACTAGCTGCCCGTGTGGAAATAGGGGCACCCAGAGTTTAGGTTAAAACAATAAACTCCAGGTCAGTCATGTGACTGGTGTGAGAACTAAAACAGTTATTTAAAACTTTACTTTAAAAGAGAGTAATTCAAGGGACCACGCGGTATAACATGGAACGGGTTTCCTCCCAAGAATACCATTGCATAGAATAAACAGCGCAATGCTTTTTCGAAAAATGAAGCTATTATAAGACCCAGGTCCCATCACACAATGCAACGCAACCCGGACTATAGGGTTTTCCCTTATAATAGCCAAACATGCTTGGTACGTTTAAAACAAATCATTTGATACTATTATAAGTGTATAGTGTCAAAACAATTTCAATCATAAATATCAATCCTAGGCGGCATGGGTACCATCTATCATGTCGCCATACTAGGCTCTACAAATAAAACCGAGATACACGTATTGGAAATTGGATTTCCGTCATGAGTCGAGGCAAGGGGCAAGCTCCTCTCCGCTTCGAGACACTCTAGCAAATGTCCCAGGACTACACACTCTGGGTAACCCTGGATGCTTCAGGGCCGGTCCTCTCTTACGTTTGAGGATTAGTTATGCCTGAACACATGTTTCCCGGTCCTTACAGACCTAAAATCGAGGCGCCTCATCCAACAACCACATAGGTGAAAAGTATATAAATGTCAGGGCTGGTAAGTCACTGACACCACCAAAGCTAGAAAGAAACGTCGTGCTCTCCCTGCAGTCCTTATCCCGTTTTTAACTCATACCGAGGTGTGAGGCTCACGAATCCCCGCTATACACAAAGCTGCCACGTAGGCCGTGCTTTGATCATCAACCACAAGACTTTGCTTTTCAACAGAAGCCTTGATCCATGCAACTCAGCATGCCACACAGGCAATTCATGCCATGCGACTGATGTCCATCGATATACAACCTCTGAGCTCGTACGTCTCAGAGAAGGGCGTTAAGCAAGAGAATAATTTCTCCGCCGCCAAACAGATGTATATTTAACAGAAATCAATCAACACAGAATAAAATCCAATGTCGGACACACAATCCATTTACAAGTTCGTTCTGGGTCTGAACGAAACCGGAGGCACTTTCCTCGCATATCCATCGATCTCCAAGTACGTCTGGACGACCACCAACTATTTCCATCCTCTTGGGTGTACAGCCCAATCAGGATCGTCAGTAATTATCCAAACGATGTGAAGACTTCCGGTCTTCGACCACCGTCTTCATCTTCGACTTATCGTCGAATCGGTTATTCAAAATGGGTATAAACCCGGCCATTCCGAACAATCCGCGTATATTAAAAACAAATGTTACACAAACACAACATACGCCTCATTCCAATTCATTAGTCACTAACCGTAAATCAGTAAGAGAGCAATTCCCCAAATATTAACCCCGAAGGCCGGAACCAACATCAGATCCATATCCAGGAAACCATTCTTCTTAACTAACCTACAGCTAGTTTCTAAATTCCACATTCTTAGGGAAAGGTTCCCATTAATTTTATCCAAGATAAATTCTTTAAAATTTATCCTTTAATCTTCCTTTGGATGTCATTTCAAACCAAATTATGGTTTTCCAAACTAGTCGAGATTAGCGAACCACACCGAAGTAATTATTTATTTTATTTCCCAGTCCCAACCTATTCATCCCATGAAGCAAAACTGGTAATACTCCATATCTAACACCACGGTGTTATTGATAAAATTAATCACCATTTCACGTTCAAATCTAATTAAAGATTTAACTATCGCTTTGGAGCAAAACTGGTGATACTCCATTCTCGCTCAATTTCTAAATTTGATAATTTAGATTATCAATTCACATTTCGATCTAATTACAGATTCATTAAAACTCCTTTTACTGGGTTAAAGAACTAGTGTCATTTAAAACACAGTCCACGATAAACCCAAATCACATTCTATTTATTATCGGATTAAAGAACTAGTGTTATCTAAAACACAATTCACGATAAACCCATGAATCAATTCTATTTAAACCCATTTCAAATCCAATTTATTTATTTAAAAATAAATGGGATTTAATTTCAGTTCAAAACTAGTTCATTTCGATAAAAATCTATTTTTATCTTTTCAAATATGGAGTTTTTCATCCCAATTTTCCCCAAATCATTTCTTATGATTTTAGACGAATTATTACTATTTTTAATAATTTTATCAAGGCCCGTACAGTCGATTTCCAACAACGGCCATCGAACTGCACTTACAGCGACCTTTTCCAAATTTGATTTGGACGTATCTCCAAATCCAACCGTTAGATTTCAAATTTCTAATATTCGTTAGAAAGCTCTTTTCGATATGAACCCAACGGTTCCGGTTTTAGGAGAATCCGACGGTCGGATCTCCCGTAATGTCCGTTCGAAGTTAATGGTCGAAATTCGCGAACTACCGCGGCGCGGCGCGTTCTATTCAGGCCATTATATATAATATATATATATATATATTATATATATTTCGTCGATTTCTATTTTAAAATGAATTTTATAAATAGTTTTAAATTCGTTTCAAAAACATTTCAACTTCCATTTCCAATTCAAATCAAAATTGAATTTTTCCTTATAAATTCGTTTTAAAATTCATTTGAATTCAATTCAAATTTCAATTCGTTTTGAATTCACTTCAATTCATATTCAATTCAATTCGAATTCGTTTTATATTCAATTCATTTTCGTTTTATATTCAATTCATTTTCGTTTTATATTCAGTTCATTTCGAATTGATTTTCTATTCGATTCAATTCGAAATGGTTTTCTATTCAATTCAATTCAAATTGGTTTTCTATTCGATTCAATTCAAATTGGTTTTCTATTCGATTCAATTCAAATTGGTTTTCTATTCGATTCAATTCAAATTGGATTTCTATTCAAATCAAATTAGATTTCTATTCAAATCAATTCGAATTCGTTTACTATTCAATTCAATTCAAATCAAATTCGTTTTCTATTCAAATCAAATTCGATTTCTATTCAAATCAATTCGAATTCGTATATAATAGATAAGTATCGTTCACGTCAAAATAGCGCATCTCTAATCAACACGGCTTTATATATTTCAATAATCCCGTTATTCTATTCAACAAATGGATATTTATATTTTTGTCAACACATGACTAATCTCAACGAATGAGTACTGTCAACACATGAACCTTTATTTTATAAAGATAAAGATGTAAATTTTATTGTTAAAATATTTCGTTCAACACATGACTAATCTCAACGGATGAGTACTGTCAATACATGAACCTTTATTTTATAAAGATAAAGATGTAAATTTTATTGTTAAAATATTTCGTTCAACACATGACTAATCTCAATGGATGAGTACTGTCAACACATGAACCTTTATTTTATAAAGATAAAGATATAAATTTTATTGTTAAAATATTTCGTTCAACACATGACTAATCTCAACGGATGAGTACTGTCAACACATGAACCTTTATTTTATAATATTCTTTATTTTCCCGATTGGAATGAGGCCCAATCAATTACCATATAAAGTTAATTATATGGATTCCATACAACACATGTATATTATAGCAACGATAAATAATCAACCATCATCCAAAGTGCACTACACCGTATAAGCATCAAAAATAGATACCTAACGCTTATAACAGCCTGTCGATCCATCGATCGACATACAACTAATTATTGGGATTAGTGTATGCCGTATTTTATCCCAATACCCGTGTGGGGTTTCAAATAAAAAAACACAGATTTTTCTATTTGTGCAGTTGGGCAATGTGTAAAATTTATCATTCCAGTCAATGTCCTTCAAATAGGTGTACATAAACAAACCGTCCGGTTTGTAAATGAATATTTATTTATTCACATTCACGTTAAAAATTATATTTTTAACGATAAAACATTTTATTCCAACACATGAATTTCTCTTCAGTTCATTTACACAATAAAATGATATTTTTATTTTTCTAACTTATTTTAGAAAATTTCGGCGGCATAACGGCACGATACTAGAAAAGGGACGAGGCCTAGCCTTATCCCCGGTTTAGTGAAGGCCCACGCCATTCACACATCAATCAAATCCATTCCATTTCACCAAACAATCTCAATTCAAACCAAATAATCTAACCAACTACACAACCAAACAAACAAGTCCATGGTCTGTGGACGATTGTGTCGGGTGCTACTAAACACCGTCTGCATCCTAGTGTATATATATAACTAGAAAAAGAAATTGAAGAGTGAGAAATTATCACCGAAAGCTAATCCAATACCACGACTCTTCTTATGTAGAAATCTTCGCTGTTCTCGTCTCTTATCGTTTTCGTCGCCCGTAGCCACTACATATATAAAAATCACATTTTTATATTGCTATTCAATATATAAAAATCGAATTTTTACTTCGCTATTCAATATATAAAAATCGAATTTTTACTTTGCTATTCAATATATAAAAATCGAATTTTTACTTCGCTATTCAATATATAAAAATCGAATTTTTACTTCGCTATTCAATATATAAAAATCGAATTTTTACTTCGCTATTCAATATATAAAAATCGAATTTTTACTTCGCTATTCAATATATAAAAATCGAATTTTTATCATGCTATTCTCTATATAAAGATTTCGCCTTTTTAAATATAAAAGATTTTATTTTTATATTCTCTATTATATAGAAATTTTATTTTCAATACACTACTTATATAAAAATAGTATTTTTATATCTTCTACTATATAAAGGTCATATTTTTAATACTCTACTATAATAAAAAATTATATTTTTATATTCGCTATCTAAACAAAAATCAATTTCTCATTCGCTACATACCTTATAAAAATCATATTTTTGTTTCCCTAGTTTTATAAAAATTATATTTTTATTCTATCGCTTCGTACATAAGAAAGTTCATATTTTTCTTCTAATCAAAATCGAATCTTTCTCTTAATAAAGTTATATTTTTATAACTCTACCTAAATAAAAATAATATTTTTAACCTTTCTATATTATAAAAATTATATTTTTATATTTCCTATTCTACAAAAATCCTATTTTTAATTTGAAATCTTATTCTTTTCTGACAGGAAAAATCACGTCTCTCATTTGATAAAAATCCGATTTTTATCACATTTAAATAAAGGAAGAATCCTAGCTTCCATATAAATAAAATCAGAATTTTACAATGCAAAAAAAAAAAAACAGATTTTTAATGCTTAAATAAATAAATAAAACAAATATAAAAAAACTTACATCCATTCGAAGGAGGAGGGGGGTTTATGCGCTGTGTTGACCGACTGGAGGGGGGGTGCTCGCGGCGTGGTGGAGTGCGGCGGACCTGGGAGGAGCGGCTCACATCGATTGGGTTAAACTGGTTTTGGGGGTCTACGGCCTAAGTCAGAGAAGGTTGGGAGGAGGAAGGGGGTGCGACGCCTGATCGGAGGGAGGGGGGAATCTCGGTGAACGGCGGCAGTTGTAGGCGGGTCGCGTCGGATTAGGCTAGGGTTTTATTTTTATTTTTCTCTGATCGATTACGGTTTGACTGAGAGTAGAGAGAGGGGAGAGGATATGAGGGAAAGAATATATAATTATATATATATATTATTATTATTATTAATTCTAAAAAGTTACTTTTTATTTCGACTTCTAAACGAGGCCCACCGACTGTCGTCCATAGCTAATTACCCCCATTCCGAACACAATGGGATATGTTTGACAAGCTGATTCGACTGTTTCGACCAGTTTCCGCTAAATTTAAAATATAATTCTTTATATATTCAATTTAAATGCACATTTCAAATTACCGGGGCCACACACTAACTCTAAAAATTCCAGAAAAATTATTTCTAGCTTCGTACTGACGATACGGTCCTAACAAAACTAATTTCGTCAAATTCTGAGACCGTTTGAGAAATGGCCATTTTCTGGTCGATTAAAATCAACTAAAACTGGTCAAACACGTTTTCCTTTGCCACGCTCACATATTGATTCGAAAAATTATGAAATTTAAAACCTAGCAATAATTTGACATCCCGGACCCAACAAAAGTGGTTTCGTCGAAATCCGAGGTCGTTTGCAAAATGTCTATTTTTAAGGGCCTGAATTCCATAGCGACTATTCAGAATTTTCAACTGGACATATCTTTTGATTCCCGCTATGAAATTTTGATTTCTCGGATTCGTTGGAAAGATATTCTCAATTTGATCCTATTATTTTTGGTTTCGTTAAAGTCCGGATTGTTTTGCACCCAGTACATTCAATTGAAGTTTGAAATCGAATTATCGAACTACCGCGCCATTTTCAATTCTATTTATAATTATATATAATTATTTATATACTAACGACGATGTATATAAATACGTTCGTTCGAATTATATTCAAAATAAATTTTTCGTCCATATTATTTAAAATAATCTATTTTAAATGTTCAAAATTCGCTAAAATTGCCAAAATAAAAATTTTAAACTGGCCCAGATTTTTGGGTTATTACAATCTCCCCCACTTAAAACTTTTCGTCCCTGAAAAGGAACAAAGTCGAAAGTGGTTTGATCAATCAACTCTACGTTCGATCTGGCTTCCATTCTCCAACTTTTCAGTTTCTGAGAATTTTCAAATTTCCAAAAATTTGGCTAACACCCGGAATTTTCGAAAAATTTCGCCATAACCTCCCCTGCACCGGGAGCCACGGGAAAATCCCGAAATTGCCATGCAGGTCTTCTAATCTCAAAAAGAAAAAGAAAAAGCCAAGCGGCTAGCCAATCGGCTCATAAAATCATCATCACCCAATCAAAACAGTAAATTATAGTAAACATGTACCTATTTGTCGGGCAAACAAATTTTATTCTCTGCTCTAGCCTCCTTGCTATGACCTGTTCAATGTAAGTACGTGTATATGCAAGCAAATGCAACCAATTTTCAATACAATTCAATATTTGGTTCTATTAGGCATAATGGTTCAAAATTATCAAACAAATAAACAAACAACACAAACATCAATCAATTAGTGAATTTGCCTTTCAAATTCATAATTTTGATAAATATACTGAAAATCTTGTTCTTGATGCCAAATCACAACAATAAATTCTAGCTATATTAGTTTTTGGTTCTCACACCAGTCTAATGGAAATATATAGATATCACACCTTCGAAACACGAACATAAATACTGATGATGTCATGACAATTATCAGTACCATCTCCGAGCGACTAGAATGTGATTCTATATCTATCCAGTATATTAAAACTTCGAATATATGTTCATGACGCGTATATGAAAAATCTTTATATATTGTATTGTCCAAATTCAATACAAATAAATATTCAAATACGTTTAAAACGATTTAAATTTCAAAACAAAACTGTTTTCATTTGAAAAATATACTCTTCACACTCGTTCTAGGATACTACTGATCCTATCTCTAACGAGTCATTCTAATTGGATTTTACTAATCCAATATCTGATGAATTCTTTCATATGGTTCTGATGTGTCTTGTTCTCGAGCTCTGTAAACCAAAGCACTGATACCAAATGTGACGGCTGGGAATTTCGCTCAATCCGAATCAGTCGTTAAACCGATCTAGACCGTTCGAAACTCCTGATCGTTTTGAGAACAGGACAAATCAGAACGCAGACGGAAGAACATTTCATTGTTATCACAACAATTCCATCAGATACAAGAATATACAGAGTATAAATGAATAAATTACATTGGATAAATATCAGAGATTACAATAAATTACATAGCAGCGGAAAAATAATACGAAGCACAACTGAAGGTGATATACAGATACAAAGCTTTCCGGATATCATTCCAGCTGTAAACCAGGATCCTGTGAATATAAATCTGCAAAACCAAAACTGCTAGCTGCCCGTGTGGAAATAGGGGCACCCAGAGTTTAGGTTAAAACAATAAACTCCAGGTCAGTCATGTGACTGGTGTGAGAACTAAAACAGTTATTTAAAACTTTACTTTAAAAGAGAGTAATTCAAGGGACCACGCCGTATAACACGGAACGGGTTTCCTCCCAAGAATACCAGTGCATAGAATAAACAGCACAATGCTTTTTCGAAAAATGAAGCTATTATAAGACCCAGGTCCCATCACACAATGCAACGCAAGCCGGAGGATAGGGTTTTCCATTATAATAGCCAAACATGCTTGGTACGTTTAAAACAAATCATTTGATACTATTATAAGTGTATAGTGTCAAAACAATTTCAATCATAAATATCAATCCTAGGCGGCATGGGTACCATCTATCATGTCACCATACTAGGCTCTACAAATAAAACCGAGATACACGTACTGAAAATTGGATTTCCGTCATGAGTCGAGGTAAGGGGCAAGCTCCTCTCCGCTTCGAGACACTCTAGCAAATGTCCCAGGACTACACACTCTGGGTAACCCTGGATGCTTCCGGGTCGGTCCTCTCTTACGTTTGAGGATTAGTTATGCCTGAACACACGTTTTCCGGTCCTTACAGACCTAAAATCGAGGCGCCTCATCCAACAACCACATATGTGAAAAGTATATAAATGTCAGGGCTGGTAAGTCACTGACACCACCAAAGCTAGAAAGAAACGTCGTGCTCTCCCTGCAGTCCTTATCCCGTTTTTAACTCATACTGAGGTGTGAGGCTCGCGAATCCACTCTATACACAAAGCTGCCACGTAGGCCGTGCTTTGATCATCAACCACAAGACTTTGCTTTTCAACAGAAGCCTTGATCCATGCAACTCAGCATGCCACACAGGAATTTCATGCCATGCGACTGATGTCCATCGATATACAACCTCTGAGCTCGTACGTCTAAGAGAAGGGCATTAAGCAAGAGAATAAATTCTCCGCCGCCAAACAGATGTATATTTAACCGAAATCAATCAACACAGAATAAAATCCAATGTCGGACACACAATCCATTTACAAGTTCGTTCTGGGTCTGAACGAAACCGTAGGCACTTTCCTCGCATATCCATCGATCTCCAAGTACGTCTAGACGACCACCAACTATTTCCATCCTCTTGGGTGTACAGCCCAATCCGGATCGTCAGTAATTATCCAAACGATGTGAAGACTTCCGGTCTTCGACCACCGTCTTCATCTTCGACTTATCGTCGAATCGGTTATTCAGAATGGGTATAAACCCGGCCTTTCCGAACAACCCACGTATATTAAAAACAAATGTTACACAAACAAAACATACGCCTCATTCCAATTCATTAGTCACTAACCATAAATCAGTAAGAGAGCAATTCCCCAAATATTAACCCCGAAGGCCGGAACCAACATCAGATCCATATCCAGGAAACCCTTCTTCTTAACTAACCTACAACTAGTTTCTAAATTCCACATTCTTAGGGAAAGGTTCCCATTAATTTTATCCAAGATAAATTCTTTAAAATTTATCCTTTAATCTTCCTTTGGATGTCATTTCAAACCAAATTATGGTTTTCCAAACTAATCGAGATTAGCGAACCACACCGAAGTAATTATTTATTTTATTTCCCAATCCCAACCTATTCATCCCATGAACCAAAACTGGTAATACTCCATATCTAACACCATGGTGTTATCGATAAAATTAATTACCATTTCATGTTCAAATCTAATTAAAGATTTAACTATCGCTTTGGATCAAAACCGGTGATACTCCATTCTCGCTCAATTTCTAAATTTGATAATTTATATTATCAATTCACATTTCAATCTAATTACAGATTCATTAAAACTCCTTCTACTGGGTTAAAGAACTAGTGTCATTTAAAACACAGTCCACGATAAACCCAAATCACATTCTATTTATTATCGGGTTAAAGAACTAGTGTTATTTAAAACACAGTTCACGATAAACCCATGAATCAATTCTATTTAAACCCATTTCAAATCCAATTTATTTATTTAAAAATAAATGGGATTAAATTTCAGTTCAAAACTAGTTCATTTCGATAAAAATCTATTTTTATCTTTTCAAATATGGAGTTTTTCATCCCAATTTTCCCCAAATCATTTCTTATGATTTTAGACGAATTATTACTATTTTTAATAATTTTATCAAGGCCCGTACAGTCGATTTCCAACAACGGCCATCGAACTGCACTTACAGCGACCTTTTCCAAATTTGATTTGGACGTATCTCCAAATCCAACCGTTAGATTTCAAATTTCTAATATTCATTAGAAAGCTCTTTTCGATATGAACCCAACGGTTTCGGTTTTAGGAGAATCCGACGGTCGGATATCCCGTAATGTCCGTTCGAAGTTAATGGTCGAAATTCGCATACTACCGCGGCGCGACGCGTTCTATTCAGGCCATTATATATATAATATATATATATATTATATATATTTCGTCGATTTCTATTTTAAAACAAATTTTATAAATAGTTTTAAATTCGTTTCAAAAACATTTCAACTTCCATTTCCAATTCAAATCAAAATTGAATTTTTCCTTATAAATTCGTTTTAAAATTCATTTGAATTCAATTCAAATTTCAATTCATTTTGAATTCACTTCAATTCGTTTTCAATTCAATTCGAATTCGTTTTATATTCAATTCATTTTCGTTTTATATTCAATTCATTTTCGTTTTATATTCAATTCATTTCGAATTGGTTTTCTATTCGATTCAATTCGAAATGGTTTTCTATTCAATTCAATTCAAATTGGTTTTCTATTCGATTCAATTCAAATTGGTTTTCTATTCGATTCAATTCAAATTGGTTTTCTATTCGATTCAATTCAAATTGGTTTTCTATTCGATTCAATTCAAATTGGTTTTCTATTCAAATCAAATTAGATTTCTATTCAAATCAATTCGAATTCGTTTACTATTCAATTCAATTCAAATCAAATTTGTTTTCTATTCATATCAAATTCGATTTCTATTCAAATCAATTCGAATTCGTATATAATAGATAAGTATCGTTCGTGTCAAAATAGCGCATCTCTAATCAACACGGCTTTATATATTTCAATAATCCCGTTATTCTATTCAACAAATGGATATTTATATTTTTGTCAACACATGACTAATCTCAACGAATGAGTACTGTCAACACATGAACCTTTATTTTATAAAGATAAAGATGTAAATTTTGTTGTTAAAATATTTCGTTCAACACATGACTAATCTCAACGGATGAGTACTGTCAACACATGAACCTTTATTTTATAAAGATAAAGATGTAAATTTTATTGTTAAAATATTTCGTTCAACACATGACTAATCTCAACGGATGAGTACTGTCAACACATGAACCTTTATTTTATAATATTCTTTATTTTCCCGATTGGAATGAGGCCCAATCAATTACCATATAAAGTTAATTATATGGATTCCATACCACCCATGTATATATTAGCAACGATAAATAACCAACCATCATCCAAAGTGCACTACACTGTATAAGCATCAAATATTGATACCTAACGCTTATAACAGCCTGTCGATCCATCGATCGACATACAACTAATTATTGGGATTAGTGTATGCCGTATTTTATCCCAATACCCGTGTGGGGTTTCAAATCAACAAACACAGTTTTTTCTATTTGTGCAGTTGGGCGATGTATAAAATTTATCGTCCCAGTCAATGTCCTTCAAATAGGTGTACATAAACAAATCGTCCGGTTTGTAAATGAATATTTATTTATTCACATTCACGTTAAAAATTATATTTTTAACGATAAAACATTTTATTCCAACACATGAATTTCTCTTCAGTTCATTTACACAATAAAATGATATTTTTATTTTTTTAACTTATTTTAGAAAATTTCGGCGGCATAACGGCACGATACTAGAAACGGGACGAGGCCTAGCCTTATCCCCGGTCTAGTGAAGGCCCACGCCATTCACACATCAATCAAATCCATTCCATTTCACCAAACAATCTCAATTCAAACCAAATAATCTAACCAACTACACAACCAAACAAACAAGTCCATGGTCTGTGGACGATTGTGTCGGGTGCTACTAAACACCGTCTGCATCCTAGTATATATATATAACTAGAAAAAGAAATTGAAGAGTGAGAAATTCTCACCGAAAGCTAATCCAATACCACGACTCTTCTTATGTAGAAATCTTCGTTGTTCTCGTCTCTTATCACTTTCGTCGCCCGTAGCCACTACATATATAAAAATCACATTTTTATATTGCTATTCAATATATAAAAATCGAATTTTTACTTCGCTATTCAATATATAAAAATCGAATTTTTACTTTGCTATTCAATATATAAAAATCGAATTTTTACTTCGCTATTCAATATATAAAAAACGAATTTTTACTTCGCTATTCAATATATAAAAATCGAATTTTTACTTCGCTATTCAATATATAAAAATCGATTTTTTACTTCACTATTCAATATATAAAAATCGAATTTTTACTTCGCTATTCAATATATAAAAATCGAATTTTTATCATGCTATTCTCTATATAAAGATTTCGCCTTTTTAAATATAAAAGATTTTATTTTTATATTCTCTATTATATAGAAATTTTATTTTCAATACACTACTTATATAAAAATAGTATTTTTATATCTTCTACTATATAAAGGTCATATTTTTAATACTCTACTATAATAAAAAATTATATTTTTATATTCGCTATCTAAACAAATTCAATTTCTCATTCGCTACATACCTTATAAAAATCATATTTTTGTTTCCCTAGTTTTATAAAAATTATATTTTTATTCTATCGCTTCGTACATAAGAAAGTTCATATTTTTCTTCTAATCAAAATCGAATCTTTCTCTTAATAATTTATATTTTTATAACTCTACCTAAATAAAAATAATATTTTTAACCTTTCTATATTATAAAAATTATATTTTTATATTTCCTATTCTACAAAAATCCTATTTTTAATTTGTAATCATATTTTTTTCTGACAGGAAAAATCACGTCTTTCATTTGATAAAAATCCGATTTTTATCACATTTAAATAAAGGAAGAATCCTAGCTTCCATATAAATAAAATCAGAATTTTACAATGAAAAAAAGACAGATTTTTAATGCTTAATTAAATAAATAAAACAAATATAAAAAAACTTACATCCATTCGAAGGAGGAGGGGGGGTTTCTGCGCTGTGTTGACCGACTGGAGGGGGGTGCTCGCGGCGTGGTGGAGTGCGGCGGACCTGGGAGGAGCGGCTCACATCGATTGGGTTAAACGGGTTGAAACGACCCGTACTTCCCCGTGAAGGAAAGCACGGATAGAATTGAGGGTCGTTTCATTTGGTATCAGAGCTCGAGTGACCCTTGGATCGTCAGGGCCGGTCCACCGATGTGGATTAAAATGCCTGAACACTGCGTTTCCCCACCCTTTGGGGTGTCAATGAGCCAACAAATGACTCCATCGGTTCGAGAACGACCGATATATCCGAGGCGCCTCGCAACAGCAACAACCACATAAGTCAAACTCGTCAGGGCGTGTAAAACCACTGACGCCACTTTTTAGCTAGAAGGAAACGCATGCCCTCCCTGAGGTCCTCTCCCGTTTTTGGTTCATACCGGGTGTGATACTCGCGAATCAACGTTACACAAAGCTACGCCACACAGGCCTTGCTTTGATCATCACCACAAGACTTTTGCTTTTCAACAGAAGCCTCGATCAATTGCCACTTAGGCATGCCACACAGGCAATTCACTCCATGCGTTTGATATCCATCAATATATAACCCCTGAGCTCGTACGTCTCAGAGAAGGGCGTTAAGCAAGAGAATAAATCCTCCGCCGCCAAACAGATATATATTTAATAGAGATCAATCACACAGACTAAAATCCAATGTCAGACACACAGTCCATTTACAAGTCCGTTCTGGGTCTGAACGAAACCGGAGGCACCTAGTACCCCGCATATCCATCGATCTCCAAGTACGTCTGGACGATCACTAACTGTTTCCATCTTCTTGGGTGTACAGCCCAATCAAGATCATCAGTAATTACCCAAACGACGTGAAGACTTCTGGTCTTCGACCACCGTCTTCATCTTCGACACCACGTCGAATCAGTTATTCAGAATGGGATAAACCCGGTCTTTCTGAATAACTCGCGTATATATTATAAAAGTGTTACACAAACACAACATACGCCTCATTCCAATTCAGAATATTCTTTTATTCAAATATTCCTATACTTTGGGAAAAGTTCCCATTAATTTTATCCAAGATAAATTCTTTAAATTTATTCTTTAATCTCCTTTGAATATCAATTCAAACTAGTCGGGATTATCGAACCACACCGAAGTAATCATTTATTTTATTTTCCCAATCCCAACCTATTCATCCCATGAAGTAAAACTGGTAGTACTTCATATCTAACACCACAGTGTTATCGGTAATTCAATTACCATTTCACGTTCAAATCTAATTAAAGATTTAACTATCGCTTGGAGTAAAACTGGTGATACTCCATTCTCGATCTTTTCAATCTATTTAAAGATTCATTAAAACTCCACTTAGTTTTAATCTTTAACTGGGTTAAAGAATCAGTGTCATTTAAAACACGGTTCACGATAAACCCAAAATCACATTCATTAATTATCGGGTTAAAGAACGAGTGTTATTTAAAACACTGTTCACGATAAACCCAAAAATCAATATCAATTCAATTCCAATTAAATATCATTTAATTGGTACACTTCATTAAATCTAAATAAAAAGATTTAATCTTTTCTCAACTGGGCTCAAGAACAGTGTTAGTGAAGACACCATTCACGACAAACCCAAATCACATTCGATATTCAATACAAGGCTCTGAATAGAAAATATATCAGCTTATATTCAATATCAAATTCTACGACTAACAAATGTCGTATTGGAAATAACGATATAAATATATATCTTTCAAATTTCCATAACAACACCTGTATAATCACGAATTCCAACATCGAAATACTCCGAAGACAATTTCGATTCAATTCCACTCCAACGCAATCATTGGATATTCTGGTTATTTTCAAAACCCTTTTTAAATTCAATTTATTTATTTAAAAATAAATAGAATTATATTTCTAGTTCAAAACTAGTTCATTTCGATAAAAATCTATTTTTATCTTTTCAAATATGGAGTTTTTCATCCCAATTTTTCCCAAATCATTTCTTATGATTTTACACAAATTATTACTATTTTTAATAATTTTATCAAGGCCCGTACAGTCGATTTCCATCAATGGCCATCGAACTGCACTTACAGCGACCTTTTTCCAATTTGATTTGGACATAATTCCAAATCCAACCGTTAGATTTCAAATTTCTAACATTCGCTAGAAAGCTCTTTTCGATACGAACCCAACGGTTCCGGTTTTAGGAGAATCCGACGGTCGGATCTCCCGTAATGTCCATTTGAAATCAATGGTCGAAATTCGCGAACTGCCGCGGCGCGGCGCGTTCTATTCAGGCCATTATATTATATATATATATAATATATAATATATACTTCGACGATTTCTATTTAAAACGAATTATATAAATAGTTTTAAAATTCGTTTCAAAGGCAATTTCAACTTCCATTTCAATTCAAATCAAAATTGAATTCTTCTTTATAAATTCGTTTTAAAATTCATTTCTATTCAATTCAAATTTCAATTCAATTTGAATTCATTTCAATTCGCTTTCAATTCAATTTGAATTCGTTTTCAATTCAATTCATTTCGAAATCGTTTTCAATTCAATTCATTTCGAAATCGTTTTCAATTCATTTCATTTCGAAATCGTTTTCAATTCAATTCATTTCGAAATCGTTTTCAATTCAATTCAGTTCGAAATCGTTTGAATTTCAAATCTATTCAATTTCAATTGAAGTTTGAAATCGAATTATCGAACTACCGCGCCATTTTCAATTCTATTTATAATTATATATAATTATTTATATTCTAACGACGGAGTATATAATATATACGATCGAATTCTATTCAAAATAAATTTCACGTCGATATTATTTAAAATAATTCATTTTAAATATTCAAAATTCGCTAAAATTGCCAAAATAAAAATTTTAAACTGGCCCAGATTTTCGGGTTATTACACGGGTTTTGGGGGTCTACGGCCTAAGTCAGAGAAGGTGGGGAGGAGGAAGGGGGTGCGACGCCTGATCGGAGGGAGGGGGAATCTCGGTGAACGGCGGCGGTTGTAGGGGGTCGCGTCGGATTAGGCTAGGGTTTTATTTTATTTTCTCTGATCGATTACGGTTTGACTGAGAGTAGAGAGTAGAGAGAGAGGGGAGAGGATATGAGGGAAAGAATATATAATTATACATATATATTTTATTATTTTTAATTCTAAAAAGTAACTTTTTATTTCGACTTCTAAACGAGGCCCACCGACTGTCATCCATAGCTAATTACCCCCATTCCGAACACAATGGGATATGTTTCACAAGCTGATTCGACTGTTTCGACCATTTTCCGCTAAATTTAAAATATAATTCTTTATATATTCAATTTAAATGCACATTTCAAATTACGGGGGCCACACACTAACTCTAAAAATTCCAGAAAAATTATTTCTAGCTTCGTACTGACGATATGGTCCTAACAAAACTAATTTCGTCAAATTCTGAGACCGTTTGAGAAATGGCCATTTTCTGGTCGATTAAAATCAACTAAAACTGGTCAAACACATTTTCCTTTGCCACAGTCACATATTGATTCGAAAAATTATGAAATTTAAAACCTAGCAATAATTTGACATCCCGGACCCAACAAAAGTGGTTTCGTCGAAATCCGAGGTCGTTTGCAAAAGATCTATTTTTAAGGGCCTGAATTCCATAGCGACTATTCAGAATTTTCAACTGGACATATCTTTTGATTCCCGCTATGAAATTTCGATTTCTCGGATTCGTTGGAAAGATATTCTCAATTAGATCCTATTATTTTTGGTTTCGTTAAAATCCGGATTGTTTTGCACCCGGTACATTCAATTGAAGTTTGAAATCGAATTATCGAACTACCGCGCCATTTTCTATTTTATTTATAATTATATATAATTATTTATATTCTAACGACGATGTATATAAATATATTCGTTCGAATTATATTCAAAATAAATTTCTCGTCGATATTATTTAAAATAATCTATTTTAAATGTTCAAAATTCGCTAAAATTGCCAAAATAAAAAATTTAAACTGGCCCAGATTTTTGGGTTATTACAATTAATAATTACTATATATATATATATATATGTGTGTGTGTGTGTGTGTGTGTGTGTGTGTGTGTGTAATATGCCATTTTATTTATTTCCATTCGTTTATCGTATTTCGTTCGTAACTTTTTCATACGGACTCCGTTCGAGAAATTCCAAACATGAAAGTTGACCGAAATTTCGAGACGAACGTAACAGTTAAAGTTCCGTGGTCAAATTCCATTATTTGCAAAAATTATTATTTTTGAGAACCTAATTAAATAACTAATTTATTGTCAAAATTCCGGGTTGTTACATTCTTCCCTCCTTAAAAGGAGTTTTGTCCCAAAATTTTAACACTTAATTATCTTTTCCTACTCAACCAATTTGTGTACATCCACTTTGCAACCATGTGCGCATGTGCACAATGTACATAATGCATTTCAACCACAAAACATGTGTGCACAACGACTCTTAATTGGATCCTCCTACATGTACACACTTAAATTTTAAAATACATTTGAAAACATGATGTAAAGCATCCTAAATATAATGGCAGTTCTATATGAACGTGTAATGACCCGCATTCTACGCATCGGAGGATCGTAGAATATTTATTTCTTTCTCATATGAAGTCTTATGGTCATGTAACTTTGGGAAACATCTATTAGAGTCATTTCCCATGCTTATGATTTTTTTCGATTTTTAAATGACCATTTTGCTCTTAGTTGATCTTGTTTTGGCCATAACTTTTGATTGGAAAGAAATTTTGACCTGAGACCACTTCCATTGGATTCGTTTGATGGTTTACCTTTCCGTAGAGTGGTCATAATAGCCAAACGGACTTACCGTTTGGGAGATGTGGCTGAAATAAGGTTTGGAGGGTGAAAAACTGCTTAACCGGGCCAAATCGGGTGATTAGTGAGTAGGCCCATAACCCATTTCGGGATTAGGGTTATGGGAAGGCTGAAATGAGATAGAGAATCATTCCATTTCAGTTTTCTAGCCTCCACTTATCACCAAGGAACCCTAAAAATGGCCTCCAACCTCTAAATCACCTCCAAATCATCTTTTGGTCAAGGATTTGGCTTAGCAATCTCTAATCAAGGAAGATCTACACCAAAGCAACATTGGAGTTGCTGTTTAGCATTGGAATTCACATCAAATCAGAGATTTATTTCAGATCTTAGTTTATTTGTGGCTAAGGTGAGTGATTTGCATAGTTTTACACTAATTATGGCTAGTTAAGGGTAATCAGTGTTAATTAGTGAATTTAAGCATGATAAAATTCGGGAAAAATGTTCATAAATTCTTAAATGATGTTTTAGACCTCTGATATGAATTTGGGTTAATTTGGTTAAGTTCTGCTAATCCTATCATTAGTTTCACCTAAACATGCTTAAGGGGAAATATAGGATTTTGGGTATGTTTGATCCATTTTAACCTATCATATTGATGCTTGGATGTTTGTGGATGATTATGCATGTTGCTATGACTGTATGAAATGCTTTATGATTGGTTTCAATAGTTAGAATGGTCGAAAACGTCGTCGAATGGCGTAAACACTTGCTGGAACAGTATCAGAAAACAGTGCAGGTTTCGGATCGGATCGGATATGGGGCTCGGATCGGATATGTTGAACTGGGCAAGGGATTCGATCGGATCAGAGCCTGACACTTGAGAAAATTGGCAAAAAGGAAGGCCACGCTAACTGAACTGGGATCGGATCGGATTAAGGAGGACGGATCGGAGCGGAAGCATGAAGATGGATCGGATAGGAGCATGTGAAGGATGAGGAGGCGGATCGGAGCGGAAGCACGAACTGGAGGGGGATGGCACCCGACCAGACCCGAGGAGAAATACTCGACCCGAACCGTACCAGAAGAGGACCCGACCCGAACCGATGGAGGATACCCGACCTGAACCGATGGCTTGAAGAGGACTCGATCCGACCCAGTATTGACCAATAACCCGAGATGCAAAGGTAGTCCAATATGGGAAGTTAGAGCTCAGGATCCAGTTGGGAACCGATGAGTTCACTTCATGGTTGGATTTTGCTGCGGGACGTGTGCTAAGGAGTTGTCGACGTTCATAACTTCGATTCACCACTAAAAATGAATGATGGGCTACTTATCAGTGCAGTAGAGTCATTATGACTCGAGGGGCAAGGTGATGGTAGCAAGACTACGTTATCAGTGCAGTAGAGTCATTACGACTCGAGGGGAAAGGTGATGCGTAGTAAGACTATGAGCCAGAGCAGATGGGGTGAATAACTCCATGGGGCAAGTAGACATAGTAAAAGATTGGTAAGACTATGAGCCAACGCAGATGGGGTGAATAACTCCATGGGGTAAGTGGACATAGTAAGGATTAGTAAGGCTATGAGCCAGCGTAGATGGGGTGAATAACTCCATGGGGCAAGTGGACATAGCGAAGGATTAGTGGCTACGTTATCAGTGCAGTGAAGCCATTTATGACTTCATGGGGCAAAGTGATCATAGCAAGGTATGTTGGGTGATCGAAGTGGTGAATATCGTATGCTTTACGCACCGAGTGAGAGATGTGAGGATGGATGCTATGTTTGATTGTTTGCCATCACTATGACATGCACACCTCCCCCACCTCCGTATCTTTACACTGTTTGATATGACACCTTAGAGTGTTGTACAGTATGTAGTGCTAACTCTTTGGTTGCAGGTCCAGGTATGTTTTAGTCTACCTGTTATTATTCACTTTAGATGCTTATCGCTCATACCAGGCTTTATGTCTGAACCAGAGTTTTATGTCTCCTCTTATTACTCTGGGTGCTCACACAAGCAGACTAGAGACAGGTTAGCTGGTGATGCGCGAGTAGCTGATTCGGAGGCGGGCAGGAGGCTTCCACGTATGATATATATATATATATTCTCCCTGTGTCGTTGGTGGTCGCTACTTGGGCATTAGTAGCGTACCTCCTTTATCTTACTTTTGCTTTGAGGCAGTTTGAAAAGTTGTAATAAGCTGTATTTTGGATTTCCGCTGCTATGATGTTTTGTTCTGGTTTCCAGCTTATGCACTGTCTCACCTGTTTTATGTCAAGTATGTTATTATTATATTTTATTCTATGCGCTGTGAGACATTCTACAGGTTCTTTGTTAGTTCGTTTCCTTCTTCCTTTTCCTTCTGACGACCCGTTCCGTGCTAACTGGACATGTGTACAGCGCACTTTTGGAGTAAATGTCGGTTGGTGAGGGGCGGGCCGTCATACTTGGTATCAGAGCTCTAGGTTGCGTAGTTAACCTAAGGAAAGACACTAGGGAGAGATAGTACGTATATGAGAGTGCGTATTTGTGATTACTTTGGTTTTCAAAAGTTATATATGTATATACTATTAGTAGTATAAGAATGAAGTCGCACTGCACTACCACCACTATGGGGTCGTTAATCGTTTCCCTTTTCAGATTGACGATGAGCCGAGACACGAGGGGTGCTGGTAGAGGGACCAACCAGGGGAATGCCGCTGACATGAGGGCGATGTTTACTAACCTCATGAGAGATATGCTTAGAGAAGTGCAAGGGGCAGTTCCCAATCCCAGAGTTGGTGTTGTCCCAGTAGCGCAGGCGCCTAGGGTCGATTTTGCCAAGTTGTGCAAAGATTACACTAATCTTGGTGGAAAGCCGTTCCACGGAACGGAGTCGGCCATGGATATTCATGACTGGATGGATAGTTGTGACCGTATCTTCGATGACTTGGGTCTTGAGGATGCGATGAAGAGAAGGTTAGCATCTCGTCAGCTGCAAGGGCGAGCGATGAATTGGTGGAATGCCATTAGAACAGCTACTCCAGAAGATCAGTTTACCTGGGATCAGTTCAAGGCTTGCTTTAGCGAGAAGTTTATTCCAGCTGCCCAGAAGTCAGTGTTGTTCAAGAGGTTCTTGGAACTCAAGCAGAATGGGAGGGCAATTTCTGATTATATTGCTGAGTTTGACACCTTGTCAAAGTATGGACTATCTCTTATCGACACTCCTGAAAAGAAGAATGATAAGTTCATTACTGGCTTGGATGGATACTTGGGGGAAAGGCTTATCAACCACATCGATGAGACTTTTGAATCGATTGTGGGGAAGGCTTTGAGATCAGAGAGTCTTTACCCTAAGTCGAAGACTGAGGCTGCATCTGCAGAAGGGCCAAAGCCGCAAGCAGGCGGTGGAGGCAAGAATAACTCTCAGAATAAGAGGAAGCAGGACCAATCTAAAGGTGGCCAGAAAAAGAGCAAGAAGGATGTTGAGTGCTTCAGCTGTGGTAAGAAGGGCCATTATGCTAAAGATTGTCGGGCCAAGCCAGCGGATAAGAAGTGCTTCAACTGTGGTCAAGTGAGACATTTCAAGGACAAGTGTCCGCAACCTCTTAAGGAGAAGCAGATTGTGAAAGCATATGTTATTGATGTTGTTCCTTCTTCGTCGAATGCCCCAACTGCGGCGGAGAAAGGAAAGAATGTTGTTATTCAAGGTATGCTTTCTATTTATGATGTACCAGTTCGAGTTTTGTTTGATACTGGGGCTTCCCGTTCCTTCATATCTAGTGACCTGGTAGATAGGTTGGGACTGAAACCCGAGATAGTCGATAGACCATTGGTTGTGACGAACCCGATTGGTGGTTCGACTAGCCTTAGTATGATTTGCAGGAATTTGGTCTTATCGAGTCATGGATGTATATTTGTTTGTGATTTCTTTGTTTTGGGCTTTACTGGGTATGACATTATATTGGGAGTCGATTGGCTCCAAAGATACGGGGTGGTGGTAGACTGTGAGGGCTTTTTGGTGACAGTGAGGGCGGATGATGGGCGGAGGGTAGTGTTTGGTAGTCTACCTAGTGATGGGGTTATGGCTAGTTTTGTAAATTCCCTCGACATCCCGCAGGATGAGTTGTCTGAGGTGCCCGTGGTTGGCCAGTATCCGGACGTCTTCGAGGAGGTGACCAGGCTTCCACCACACCGAGAGATTGAGTTCCGTATTGATTTAGTGAAAGATGCCAGACCTATAGTGATGCCACTTCGTCGTATGGCACCAAGGGAGCAGCAAGAGCTCGGGGTGAAAGTCAGCAATCTTTTGAAGAAGGGATTTATTAGGAGTGTCTCCGAGTGGGGAGCACCAGTTGTGTTTGCCACTAAGGCAGATGGTTCCCTTCCTTTGTGTGTGGACTATCGCGAGTTGAATAAGGTGACGAGGAAGAATAAGTATCCTCTACCACAGATAGATGATTTGTTTGTTCAACTGGAAGGAGCAAGAGTATTCTCCCAGTTGGACCTCGCGACAGGATTTCATCAGCTACGAGTAGCGGATGAGAGTGTTCCGAAAACGGCATTTAGGACGCCGTCTGGATTTTATGAGTGGTTGGTCATGCCATTTGGGTTGACCAATGCACCAGCCTACTTTGTGGATCTCATGAATCGAGTATTCAGAGATCAGTTGAATAAGTTTGTTCTTGTTTTCGTGGATGATATCCTTTTTTACTCAAGGACAAAGGAGAAACACAAGGGACACTTGAGGATAGTGATGGAGGTGTTGAGGAAACACCAATTGAAAGCGAAATTCTCTAAGTGTCATTTTTGGAGAAGGGAAGTTAGATTCTTGGGTCATGTTGTTTCAGAGAGTGGTATTGCCGTGGACCCTGCGAAGGTGGCTACAGTACAGGATTGGACTACGCCCAAGAATGTAACGGATGTAAGAAGTTTCTTGGGATTAGCTGGATATTATCGTAAGTTTATCCAGGACTTCTCCAAGATAGCAGCACCGTTGACTCAGTTGACTAAGAAGAATCAGTCCTTCGTCTGGGACGGAGTGTGTGAGGATGCCTTCAAGAGTCTAAAGGAGAAGTTGACGCGTGCGCCAGTGTTAGTCATTCCTAAAGGGAATGAAGAGATGACGGTATACACGGATGCTAGTGGTACCGGACTGGGTGCTGTATTGATGCAAGGAGGTAGGGTTGTAGCTTATGCTAGTCGACAGCTAAAGCCGCATGAGAAGAAGTATCCTACCCATGATTTGGAATTGGCAGCGATTGTATTTGCGCTGAAGATGTGGAGACACTATCTCTTGGGAGAAAGATTTGAGTTGTTTACCGATCATAAATCATTAAAGTATCTTTTCTCTCAGAAGGATCTGAATCTCCGTCAGCAGAGATGGTTAGAGTTCTTGGCTTCGTATGACTTTGATATCACATACACGCCTGGGAAAGGTAATGCGGTAGCCGATGCCTTGAGTAGGAGACATGCCAGCTTAGGGGCAATGTTTCTTGAATGGAAGCAACTGGAGTATATCGCGGGGTTTGATTTCAGACCAAAGTGCGAATTGGATCCAGTCATGCTAGCTAGTTTGATGATCAGACCCACTTTGATAGAGCGGTTTGGTTCTAGTCAGAGGGACGATCCTAACCTATTGGAAATCATCTCCAAGTTAGAGATGGGTATCGATGAGGAGATGAATGTGTATGGGCTTGATCGAGATGGATGGCTTCGAAAGAATGGAAGACTAGTTGTGCCCAACGTAAATGGTTTGAGAGATGAAGTGCTTAGAGAATGTCATCACTCAAAACTAACTGTACATCCCGGTGGTAATAAGATGTATCGAGACATGAAGCAAACCTACTACTAGGAAGGGATGAAAAGAGACGTTGGGAAGTTTATATCCAAATGCATGAATTGCCAGCTAGTTAAAGCCGAGCAAAAGAAGCCTAGTGGGTTGTTGCAACCATTAGAAATTCCCGAATGGAAATGGGAGCAAGTCTCGATGGATTTCATCGATGGCTTACCAAGGACTAGATCGGGATATGATAGCATTTGGGTAATTGTGGATCGATTGACTAAGAGTGCAAGATTTATACCAGTCAAATCGACCAGGACGGCAGCCAAGTTGGCAGAATTGTATATGAAGTGGGTAGTGAGATTTCATGGAGTACCCAAAAGCATTGTGAGTGACCGAGACCCGTTGTTTACTAGTGGGTTTTGAAAGAGCTTACAAGAGGCTCTAGGGTCAGGATTACATCTCAGTACCGCATATCATCCTTAGACCGACGGTCAGACGGAGAGGGTGAATCGTATATTGGAAGATCTCTTGAGAGCTTTTATATTGGATTTTGGTGGATCGTGGGATGACCATTTGCATCTAGTAGAGTTTGCATATAATAATAGCTACCAATCCAGTATCGGTATGGCTCCATATGAAGCTTTGTACGGAAGACCATGCAACTCACCATCATGTTGGATAGAAACTGGCGAGAAGTTTGTGCTTGGACCAGATGTGGTGAGGGAAACTTCCGATAAGATTAAGATCATTCAACAACGAATGAAGGCTGCTCAAGATAGGCAGAGGAGTTATGCTGATAAGAGGAGAAGAGACTTGAAATTCTCCGTTGGTGACTTGGTGTTCGTCAAGATCTCTCCGTTAAAGAGCGTGATTCGATTTGGCAGGAGAGGCAAGTTGGCACCAAGATTTGTTGGCCCGTTCCCTGTTCTTGAACTAGTCGGGAATTTGGCATATAGAGTTGGCTTACCAGAAAAGATGGCGGGAGTCCACAATGTATTTCATGTTTCCCAACTAAGAAAGTTCGTTCACGACTCAGATATGACTATTTCACCTGATCAGTTAGAGGACTTCGAAGTAGAACCCGAGGCGGTTGGGAACCGCAAGCCGATTCGTATTGTGGGGCACGATACGAAGCAACTTCGAAGGAAGGCGGTGAAGCTAGTCAAGGTTCAGTGGGGCGAGGACGAGAATGATTGTACTTGGGAGACAGAGGAGAGCATTAGGAAGGCATATCCAGAACTCTTTGCCTGGTAAGACTTACTTTGCAATTTAGTTTTCCGCATGCTAAGGTAGACTTGTTTTGCTTGATTGCATGTTTGATTGTTGTTTTATGATTGATAGGCATGCGGGACCTTTGTGTGTGTTTCGATTAGGGAATTTCGGGGACGAAATTTCTTAAGTGGGGGAGAGTGTAATGACCCGCATTCTACGTATCGGAGGATCGTAGAATATTTATTTCTTTCTCATACGAAGTCGTATGGTCATGTAACTTTGGGAAACATCTATTAGAGTCATTTCCCATGCTTATGATTTTTGTCGATTTTTAAATCACCATTTTGCCCCTAGTTGATCTTGTTTTGGCCATAACTTTTGATTGGAAAGGAATTTTGACCTAAGACCACTTCCATTGGATTCGTTTGATGGTTTACCTTTCCGTAGAGTGGTCATAATAGACAAACGGACTTACCGTTTGGGAGATGTGGCTGAAATAAGGTTTGGAGGGTGAAAAACTGCTTAACCGGGCCAAATCGGGTGATTAGTGAGTAGGCCCATAACCCATTTCGGGATCAGGGTTATGGGAAGGCTGAAATGAGATAGAGAATCATTCCATTTCAGTTTTCTAGCCTCCACTTATCACCAAGGAACCCTAAAAATGGCCTCCAACCTCTAAATCACCTCCAAATCATCTTTTGGTCAAGGATTTGGCTTAGCAACCTCTAATCAAGGAAGATCTACACCAAAGCAACATTAGAGTTGCTATTTAGCATTGGAATTCACATCAAATCAGAGATTTATTTCAGATCTTAGTTTATTTGTGGCTAAGGTGAGTGATTTGCATAGTTTTACACTAATTATGGCTAGTTAAGGGTAATCAGTGTTAATTAGTGAATTTAAGCATGATAAAATTCGGGAAAAATGTTCATAAATTCTTAAATGATGTTTTAGACCTCTGATATGAATTTGGGTTAATTTGGTTAAGTTTTGCTAATCCTATCATTAGTTTCACTTAAACATGCTTAAGGGGAAATATAGGATTTTGGGTATGTTTGATCCATTTTAACCTATCATATTGATGCTTGGATGTTTGTGGATGATTATGCATGTTGCTATGACTGTATGAAATGCTTTATGATTGGTTTCAATAGTTAGAATGGTCGAAAACGTCGTCGAATGGCGTAAACACTTGCTGGAACAGTATCAGAAAACAGTGCAGGTTTCGGATCGGATCGGATATGGGGCTCGGATCGGATATGTTGAACTGGGCAAGGGATTCGATCGGATCCGAGCCTGACACTTGAGAAAATTGGCAAAAAGGTAGGCCACGCTAACTGAACTGGGATCGGATCGGATTAAGGAGGACGGATCGGAGCGGAAGCATGAAGATGGATCGGATAGGAGCATGTGAAGGATGAGGAGGCGGATCGGAGCGGAAGCACGAACTGGAGGGGGATGGCACCCGACCAGACCCGAGGAGAAATACTCGACCCGAACCGTACCAGAAGAGGACCCGACCCGAACCGATGGAGGATACCCGACCCGAACCGATGGCTTGAAGAGGACTCGATCCGACCCAGTATTGACCAATAACCCGAGATGCAAAGGTAGTCCAATATGGGAAGTTAGAGCTCAGGATCCAGTTGGGAACCGATGAGTTCACTTCATGGTTTGACTTTGCTGCGGGACGTGTGCTAAGGAGTTGTCGACGTTCATAACTTCGATTCACCACTAAAAATGAATGATGGACTACTTATCAGTGCAGTAGAGTCATTATGACTCGAGGGGCAAGGTGATGGTAGCAAGACTACGTTATCAGTGCAGTAGAGTCATTACGACTCGAGGGGCAAGGTGATGCGTAGTAAGACTATGAGCCAGAGCAGATGGGGTGAATAACTCCACGGGGCTAGTGGACATAGTAAAGGATTGGTAAGACTATGAGCCAGCGCAGATGGGGTGAATAACTCCATGGGGCAAGTGGACATAGTAAGGATTAGTAAGGCTATGAGCCAGCGCAGATGGGGTGAATAACTCCATGGGGCAAGTGGACATAGTGAAGGATTAGTGGCTACGTTATCAGTGCAGTGAAGCCATTTATGACTTCATGGGGGCAAAGTGATCATAGCCAGGTATGTTGGGTGATCGAAGTGGTGAATATCGTATGCTTTACGCACTGAGTGAGAGATGTGAGGATGGATGCTATGTTTGATTGTTTGCCATCACTATGACATGCACACCTCCCCCACCTCCGTATCTTTACACTGTTTGATATGACACCTTAGAGTGTTGTACAGTATGTAGTGCTAACTCTTTGGTTGCAGGTCCAGGTATGTTTTAGTCTACCTGTTATTATTCACTTTAGATGCTTATCGCTCATACCAGGCTTTATGTCTGAACCAGAGTTTTATGTCTCCTCTTATTACTCTGGGTGCTCACACAAGCAGACTAGAGACAGGTTAGCTGGTGATGCGCGAGTAGCTGATTCGGAGGCGGGCAGGAGGCTTCCACGTATGATATATATATATATATATATATATATATATATATATATATATATTCTCCCTGTGTCGTTGGTGGTCGCTACTTGGGCATTAGTAGCGTACCTCCTTTATCTTACTTTTGCTTTGAGGCAGTTTGAAAAGTTGTAATAAGCTGTATTTTGGATTTCCGCTGCTATGATGTTTTGTTCTGGTTTCCAGCTTATGCACTGTCTCACCTGTTTTATGTCAAGTATGTTATTATTATATTTTATTCTATGCGCTGTGAGACATTCTACAGGTTCTTTGTTAGTTCGTTTCCTTCTTCCTTTTCCTTCTGACGACCCGTTCCGTGCTAACTAGACATGTGTACAACGCACTTTTGGAGTAAATGTCGGTTGGTGCGGGGCGGGCCGTCACAAACGCAAATTTCGAAAATTCTTTTTATCCATAACCCTTACGTAATTACGAATAAAACTGTGAAGCAGCCAATTTTGCATCCAAACCCTATCATCCAAACGTCAACGCATCTAATCGCTTCCTATTTTATTTTTCCAAAATCATAAAAAGGAAACCAAAGAGAATAATTTCAATACTCTCTTCGCTTATAAATATACCATTTCCTGACCTATAGTGGAAATTTCACCTCAGTTACACAAAATATTCCAAAAATTCTCATCTGTAGACAGTAAAAGAGGCTCAAAACAAGCTCTAAAATGTAAAAGGAGTTAACTAACAACTTGCGCGCATCATTGACAAGGTATGGAAACAACGTTTCCAAGGCTAGAACAATCTTTTCCTTTTCACTATTAACGTTTTTGTCGCATCGTCAGTCCTGTTGCATGGTTAAAATGTGCACATAGACCATCCAAAAAACTTACTTACGTTGTTTATGTGACTAAAAATTGAAATTTTCCACAAAAATAAATTTCTGCTTTAAACTCTTTTTATAAATTTTGAAATTTTCCTTTCTACACAGTTTCACTGTAACAACTCGGAAAATCAAAACCAATTTAAAATTTTTATTTTGGCTATTTCATTGAATTTTGAATAGTTAAAATAATTTATTTTAAATAATAACGATTAAAAATTTATTTTAATCGAAGCTAGAACGAATATATTTATTTTAATTTCAAAAGGAATTAGAAATAGCACGGTAGTTTGAAAAGTCAAAGCTGAACTTTGACCGAATATACATGATTCAAAATTTAACGGATTTTAGTGAAACCAAAAATATCTAAATTTGTTTAAAATATATTTCCAAGAATCCGAAAAATCGAAATTTCATGGCGGGAATCAAAAGTTATGGCTAGTTGAATATTCAGAATAGTCGCTATGGAATATAGTATAATTTATAGCTCGTATAAAAGGCCATTTATCAAACGATCTTCGTTTTCGATGAAACCACTTTTGTCGGATCCGGAATGTCAAATTATTGCTAAGTTTAATTTCCTAGAATTTTTGGAATTAATTTGTGAGCGTAGTAAATTAAACTATGATTCGATAATTTCTGTTGAATTTGATCGACCGTTAAAAAGGCCATTTTTCAAACGGTCTCCAAATTCGACGAAATTAATTTCATTAGAACCGTATCGTCAAAACATAGCTAGATTTATTTTTCGGGAATTTTCGGAGTCCGTATGTGTCCCCGTTGAATTTAAATATATGATCGAATTAATTTAATAAAGGATTTAAAATTTAAATTAAAGAAATCAGGCCAAAAACAGTCGTTTGGGCTGACGGGACCTAGCCTATTAGTTCCAGAACAGGGGCAATTAGGTAGAAACAATGCGTGTTGGACTGAATTGGAGATGTTAAGAATTTATGGATTTATTTGTAAAAATTAGAAATAAAATATTATAAAAATGCTTTTTGTCTTCTTCCCAAAACCCTTTTTCCTGTAGCCGCCACCTCCCTATTCAATGGCCTAGAAAGGTTGATTCTTTCTCCTATGATTTCTCCTCCTACACAAAGAATTAAACCTTCCTCCTTTAGACTTTATAGTAGAGATTTCTCTCCTCTTCGATTCCATACCAAAATCACTTCCTATCGTCAAGCATAGCTCGAGATTTCAAACCCCAAACCTGCCGCCTTTCTCTTCCTGCCGCACCACCAGGCCACCACTGAGCTGGACCCACCTGCGGCGCACGTGCCCCTCCTCCTCCTCTCCGTCGCTGCACCATCCGATCTTCGAACCACTGTACCATTTGATCGCAAAAGCTAAACCTAGAATTGAACAAAGTTAGAAAAGTCACGACCCTTGCATGAGCATTGAAGAAGAAGGGTGATTTTCATTTTTATTAATTTAATTTAAATGTTAACAATACGAATTAATTCATAACTCGCTCATACTGAACCAGAATTGAATGATTATAGATCCTGTACGATTGTGAAACCGAGATCTACACTACTGTCCTGACTAGAACCAATTCTGAGCAGATTGAATTTTGGCCAAAATTACAGATCTGTTCCACTCAGATTCAAACGACTGTGAGATTTCTTATATTTTTTATAATTAAAAATTTAATTAATTATCCTCAGTTGAATCCATATAGTTATGATAATTAAATCAGATTTGCGATTTGAATCTGTTGAATGTTGATTTTAGATCATGATTCTCACGTGTGTTAGATCTTGTTTGAATCTATGGTTTATTATCTGATCTTGATTTGAAATAAAAAATTTATTTTTATTTCAGATCTATGTATAGTGATTTGGTGTTGTGTAAATTTCATATTTTATGAGACACCGTTTTGTCAAATATAGATCTACAATAAAATGTCCATTTTTATTATCAAATGAAGTATCACCTTTGTTATTGATTGAATTAGAATTTTTAATCAAATGAAATGTTACCTTTGTTATTGATTGAATTAGAATTTTCAATCAAATGAAATATCACCTTTGTTATTGATTGAATTAGAATTTTTAATCAAAGTGAAAAATATCACTTGGTTATTTGACTGAAATAGAATTATCAATCAAAATGAAGTATACACTTTTATTAATTGATTGAGTTAAAATTTTCAATCAAAAGGAAATATAAATTTTGTCATTTTGTTGAATTAGACTATTCAACAAAAATGAAATGTAAATTTCTATCATTTTATGGAATTACTACAAAAATAGAAATGTTCATGTTTTAGAGAAAAATATAAAGAACATTACATTAAAACGTTCAAATTTTTAATATAATGTTAGAATATAGAAATTGTTCATGTTTTGAATAAAAACATGATTTTATTAAAAAAAATTACATTTTTAATGTCAAGAACAAAAAAATAGAAAATGCAAATGTTTTGAATAAAAACATGATTTCACTAAAAAAATACATTTTTAATGACAAGAATAGAAAAATGGAAAATGTTCATGTTTTGAATAAAAACATGATTTCATTAAACATTTCATATTTTAGTGTCAAGAATGAAAGTAGTGAAAAGATTCAAGTTTTAAAATCAAAACATGATTTCATTAAAAATATACATTTTTAACATAATGTTAAAAATAAGAAAAGTGTTCATATTTTAAAATCAAAACATGATTTCATTATAAATATACATTTTTAATGTAATGTTAAAAATAAGAAAAGATTCATGTTTTAAAATCAAAACATGTTTTTCATTAAAATATTCATTTTAATGTAAAGTTAGAAATTAGTGAAAAGATACATGTTTTTAAATTAAAAACATGTTTTAGATTAAAAATTCACTTTTTAATGTTACAATAGAAATGTAGAAAAAGAAACATGTTTTAAAATGAAAACATGTTTTACATTAAAAATCCGCTTTTTAATGTAACAATAGAAATGTAGAAAAAGAAACATGTTTTAAAATGAAAACATGTTTTACATTAAAAATTCACTTTTTAATGTAATAATAGAAATGTAGAAAAAGATTCATGTTTTAAAAAGAAAACATGTTTTACATTAAAAAATAACTTTTTAATGTTATAATAGAAGTTGGACAAACATGCATGTTTTCAAAATAAAACATGTTTACATTAAAAACTTTGTTTTTAAGGAAATTGTTAGAATTACATTTATATCTACATCGCATATATTAGAATTTACATGCATTGTTAAAATTACATTTATATTTACATCGCATATATTAGAATTTATTTACGTTGTTAAAATTACATTTTTATTTACATCGCATATAATAGAATTTATATACGTTGTTAAAATTACATTTATATTTACATTGCATATATTAGAATTTATATGCCTTGTTAAAATTATATTTATAATTTAATCGCATATATTAGAATTTATATGCGTTGTTAAAATTACATTTATATTTACATCGCATATATTAAAATTTATACGCGTTGTTAAAGTTGCACTTATAATTACATTGCATATATTAGAATTTATATGCGTTGTTAAAATTACATTTATAATTACATCGCATATATTAGAATTTATATGCGTTGTTAAAAGCACATTTATATGCACTGTCAAAATTACATTTATATTTACATCGCATATATTAGAATTTATATGCGTTGTTAAAATTAAATTTATAATTACATCGCATATATTAGAATTTATATGCGTTGTTAAAATTACATTTGTAATTACATCACATATATTAGAATTTATATGCGTTGTTAAAAGCACATTTATATGCACTATCAAAATTACATTTATATTTACATTTGCATATATTAGGATTTATATGCAAAGTTGACTTGTCATTGGATCAATTTTCATGTAAATGAAATGTACTTTGTTTGACAGTACATGGATATGATATGCAAATAAAAAAAACATTCTTTTATTCAACATATTAAAAACATTGGTGGAATCATCAAACAATTTATATTTATATATACATATATATATAAATATAAATTAAAATTAAACAAATCGCGTGCGGTAGTTCGCGGTTCGAAATCGTAACTTTAAACGATTATACCGAAAGATCCAACCATCGGATTTTCCCAAAACTAGAACTGTTAGGACCGCTTTAGGAAGATCTTTCCAACGATATAAACTTTATTAAATTCCAACTGTTAGATTTCGAGATAAGTGTAAATCAAATTTTGATGAAAACAGCGCCAGGGCTGCCTATTGACCCGAAGCGTCGTTAAATTAATTTTGCTATTTTTATATAAATAAAAATAGAGATAAATCATTATTAAATACTATTGACGACATGAAATGTTTTTAAACTATATATATGCGAGAATCATTCGAAAAGACCGAGTTAAATCTTATTTCAAATGATTATACGACGATCTAAATTGAAGATCTAAAAGACGACGATTGAAGACCGACGATCTCCACATCGAAAGGATAACTACTGATGCCCGACATTGGTTACCTACCAGTAAAGGGTTAAAGTGGTAGTTGTTCGGACGTACTTGTTGATTGTTCGGATATGCGAGCACCTCTCTTCCATATTGGACATACGGGACGAGGCATAAGGTGTCTCCGGTTTCGTTCAGACCTAGAATGGACTTGTAAATGGATGTGTGTCCGACATTGAATTTTATTCCATGTAAATTAAATTGATTTCCATTTAATATATATCTGTGGTGGCGGAGAATTTATTCTCTTGCTTAACACCCTTCTTTGAGACACATGAGCTCAAAGGTTATATATTGGTAGTTATCGATCGCATGGCGTGAATTGTCAATGTGACATGCCAAATGCAATTGATCGAGGATTTTGTTGAAAAGCAGAGCCTTGTGGATGATGATCAAAGCATAGACTATTTTCGACATAGCTTTGTGTATGACGTTACCTCGCGAGCCTCACACCCCAGTAAGAGTCAGAAACGGGACAAGGGAACGTAGGGTGTGCACACGTTTCTTTCTAGCTAGAAGTGGTGTCAGCGTTTACAAGCCCTGACATTTTTACTTAAGTGGTTGATGGAATGAGGCTCCTCGGTTTTATTGGTCGATTGTGACCATTTTATAGGTTCAATAGGATCGGGAAGCATGTGCTCAGGAATTGCCAATCCACTAAAGTATTTGTAGACCGACCCTGCAGGATCCAAGGGTTGCCCGTAGGTGTGATCCTGAGACAGTGCTAGAGTGTCTCGATTCGGTTAGGATATCGTCCCTAGCCTTAGCTCATGATGGAATTCCACTCTCCAATACGACATTACGGTTTTGATTGTAAACCTATATATGGCAACATAGTAGGATATGGTACTATGCCATCAAGGATTGATACATTTACTTTGAAGTATTTTTTAAAACTTATTAGACACTAATAATAATATTAAAAATATTATTTTCTGCGTATCAAGCATTTTTTATCATTATAAGGTAAAACTATATCCTCCGGTTTGCGTTGCATTGTGTGATGGGACTTGAGTCTTATAATGATTTCATTTTCTAGAAAGCATTGCATGTGTTTTGAAATAAAATTTATTAATCATATGCATTGGCAATCCAATGGAGTAAACCTGTTCCGTGTTAGCGGCGTGGTCTTGTGATTTGCCACATTGTTTGTTAAGGAAAATTTCTCATACCTGTCCCATGACTGACTCGTAGTTTGTTTCACTTTGCAAAATCGGGTGCCTCTTTCCACACGAGTAGCCAAATGATAGGTTTAGGTATTGATGCATTCTGGACTGGAGCTTGCTTATGAAGAGGATGAAGGACATTTTCCCTTTTATCTTTTTATTGCTTCTTGAGACATTTAGACATTATTGATCCTTGATGTATTTGTGGAGCTTGAGACTTATTTCTATCTTTGTTGAGACTTATTTCTTTCTTTGTTGAGACTTCTATTTGCTAAGTGTATCCTGTAACTGCGTACTCTGATGTCTGTGATGTTACGTTGTGATGACATTTCCATTTCCACTGCAATGATTTATGTGTTATGCTATTATTTGAGATCAGTTATTGTTGTAATTATGTTATGCTCCTATGACTATCCTTACTTTCATACTACGGAAGTTTGGGGTCGTTGCATTAACTTTCCGTATGAGATTCGTATGAAAATCAAAATTTCAGTAATGTGCGCTTTGCGCCATTCAAACCGTCTAATTTAATGTAAAATAGATGTTTAAAACACGCGTAAACTGTTGTACCTAAATTTTACGTACTCACGCAGACCAAAATAAAAAAAGAAGTAAATCAGTGAAAATTTTAAGAACGATAAAAGTTTTTTTTTCAAACAATGTTTTCCCAAAAGTTTCAAAATGTATTTTGCGGAAACATAAACAATTCAAGTCACATGTCTGCAAAAATCGATAGCTCAAATACCACTGTAACGAACAGGGATTTTCGACCCCGAAAATCGATACAAAAACACCATGTCGAATATTCAAGCATCGAAAACACTAGAACGTTAATAGGAAGAAATAAGAGGGTGAGATGAGAAAAAATGAAATAGAAGAATAAGAAGGAGAAATAACACCACATAGAGTCTCACATCGCAGTGGAATAAAATATAATATAGAGATAAATCTTTTTGGAACTTGAAAAATACTTACAATCATCAGAGTACGTCAACACAACTAGACAGTTATAATGACCTGTCCTCATATACATTACACAGCGGGATAAATATTAAATATCATACATTTCAGCTTCTTCAGTTCGTCTCTGAAATCCATAGCATCTTAACCTGAACCTGTAAAATATGGGCTAACCCGAGCATTACAAACAATGGGTCAGTCCGGTGAACTAGAGTGGGAAACCCACTAAGTTATAAATAACATCCATATTGATTTTAAAGTCAAAAATTCTTTTGAAATAAAAGGATAATAGTAAGACCAGCCCACACATAAACACGGATGGTTTTTATGTTACTATAACACAAAATCAGTTTTTAAATCATACCTTGTCTGATATTATCATAGTGTCTAAATACAAATAAATAACAATCTAGTGGAACGCTTGCATCTCACACTTCACATATATAGTATACGATCAAAACTGCGGTGCTTATCGGATATTGGATTCCAACTATGACAAGGTATGGAACTACCTTTCGATTGTGTATCTTTAGAGGGGAATACACTGGGTTCAACAAGAACTTCTTGCAACCCGGCCCAAACATGACCGACCACTCATTTCGCTTGAGTGTATCAAATATATTTCACCAACGGTTGGGAGCTACCCACCATTTCCCGAAAAGGGACAGCAACGAAATAGATTAAAGAAGGAAATGGATTTTCTCTAGATAGGTGATAATACACCCTAATAGGAGCGACCCACATAGCCATGTTGCCTGCCCGATTTTTGTCATTTCCCGGTTGATGAGGCTTGAGGTTACGATTTCTTACCCTTTTTATATCAGCATATCACTTAGAATGCCACATCGTCAGATTCGTCAAATCACTAATTGACGTCCAAAAATATACTCTTGGTATAAAAGAAGTGCCCTTCTTTGCCACCAACTTGGTATATTTGTAATAATCAACATAAGTGCTTTTTAGGAAATATTCTGCCATACATTCATCTATACAAATCATCCATGAATAGGATGAACCGAAGGCACCCTCCTACTGCATCCAAAAGATCAGTAGCGAGTGGTCTTGCAATCCGCAAAATCTCAGCCATGACTGAATCACGTCAGAAAACCTCTGGTTGCAAGTTAGAGAAATTCGACAGCAATCCTTCCGGTTTTGAAGATCCATGGTCCTCAAATGTTCCATCTCAATTCGCCTCTGAATATCTTTAACGTTTTCGTATTTGTTGGTTGGAATGGTTTTTGAATATAAATTTGATCCCTGTCTTTCCATACCAACAATCATTTTGGTCAGATTTTGATAGTCGGTGTTTTAACTATCAAAATAAACAACCATCATCCATAGAAAAATAAAGTGGATTTATTGGTTCAGTATATAGCATTACTTGGCCTCTTTAGTTAAACAGTTTTTAATTAAATTTCTAAATCTCCCAATAATTGGAGTATCGCTTTCCCACTTCTTATTTCCAAATCAACTTACTTATAATTCTTCGAAATATAACATATAATTTTTTTATGGAAATTTGATTCAAATCCATTCAACTATCCACGTTTCTAAACTAATATCAACCCTGGAAAATCCTGAAGTCGTTCAAGTTGGGGTATTTTATTTACCTCTCAGACCTTGAGTCGACAACATTCTTATCTTCGGAATAGATAGAAGTTTATCAACGAAATCTCATTCCAATAAATATCTCAACCTTCTATTTACCATACGATTTTAACATAATTTATAACCCCATCTGTTTTCTTTTGAAAAACTCCTTTCTAAATTCAAAAGCACGCTTTCTAAATTTAAAACATCCCCATTTCCTCGTCCTTAGGCTTTTAAATATCATTTAACTTCCTCCAGATTTCCAATCCCCTTTTTGAACTAGTTTCGATTCTTAAACTGATTAATCCCTTTATAACTTGCCTTTATAATTAACTAATTTAGTTTTTTTTTAGAAATTCGACCAATAAAATCCTTAATAGGAGTTTATATTAAATATGAATTCATTCACAATTTCATTTAACTACACATAAGGCATTACGACTTTATAAACTTCCATTTACGAGACTTAATTTCAAAATTATCGCTTTGATTATTATTAAATAATAATAAACAATTTCAACATTTTAGAAATCAATTTTGTTTACTTCAACATTTATAGTAAATCTTCCTTTCAAATAATTAAAATAATAATCGATTTTAAAAGAATGATTCAATAATTTATTTAGTAATTTATCTTGGTTTGAAACAATTTTCTTAATCAACTCAAAACAAGGTTAATCCGTTAACCAATTCCATTAATCCTTTCTTTTAATCACTTAAACAATTTTCTTTAATTTAATTAGCAATCTAATTAAATTAAATTAATTGCAAATAAATTGTTATTTGAAACAATTAATTCAACCTTTAACCATTTTGATAATTCTTGCTCATTGCTTATAAAGCCCATTAACAAAAGAATTCATTTTATATAATCGGTTCATAGTTACTAGACATAAGTATTTATTTATTTTAATAAACCGTTATTCAAATAATCTATATAAAATAGATTTCAAAATCCGTTTGGTTATAAATTCAATCCTTATGACCTTATTGCAATCGATTTACCTAACCGTAAATCAATGTTCATAAAATGATTCATTTTAGGCCAACCATTGCCAACTGCTCAACCAATATCATCCATTAATTAATAATAAACAAATGTTGAACTTTAATTCAATGATCAACAATAGATTAATCATCCACTCATACTGGTTAAATAGTTCATATAATATAACATGAACATAAACAACATATGTAAGGAATCCGCTTGGATTCCTCAAACCTATCCTTCCATGCATCAAAATAGGTTACTTCAAATCCAATACGACAATACTTATTTATCACAATAAACATAAATAAACAGTTTAACTAATAACAATCAACAATCAGTTTATAACGTCCATTCAAACATCCATTTTTTTATTTAATACGTTTGTATTATTATAAACGTAACCAACAAGGTAAGTTACCTCGTTTGGAGTCTAATTGTTTAAATAATGATTTAATTCGATTAAATTAAACAAACGTTTAATTTAATTAGTGAATATTAAAAATATACAACCTACATACAACCAGTCATCAAATCACCAACCATCAGCAAACATTGCACACAAAATAAAAACCCAGTTTATATAAATATAAACAGGATAAACTGAGTGAGTTAAACTCACCTTGGTTTCATTCGCCGTCAAAATGGTTCAGTTTACAAGCTTCCAGCTGCGTTCACTCCATCCGTTCTCCTTCCAAAATCTTACGTTTGTTGCCATGGGTCCCCTGCTCCTTGTTTTGTCTAATTCTGTTTTCGTACGACGCAGTTATAATTATGGTTTTCAGTTTAGAATGTAATATTATTAGAACTTAAATAATACTGATATTTAACTAATCTTTACTTATGTTTATATAATATAAGTATATAACTATGATTTGGCATGGTTTAAAATCCAATTAGTCACGTGTGCTATCATAATTAGGCATAAAATACAACGGTATTAGGCACATTCTAGTGATTAGCAAAACTACCTACACCTGCCACCAATTTATTTACACTGTTAATCTCCTTACTTAAATAAATCGTGATTAGGCAACTTTTCAAAAATACCCCATGCTACGTTGATTTCGTCCTTGCTATATTTACGCATAGGATTGGTAACGTTAAATCTTTATTAGGCAATGTCAATTCATAATTCTAAAAAGAGCAGGCACTATTATAAAAACCATACCACTACTAATGCAGAAAAAGATGTGCGCCTACTATTTCATTTCATAAATAGACTATTGAACTTCAACCGATAAATGTTCTAACAAATTAATTATGCTTTCTGTTGTTTCAAAGACTTTAACTCTCCTCTCATCAATGTGAAGTCTCAATACTACTTTCTGAATTGACCAAAATAGCTTGACAGTCATGGTATAAAACCCATATTATCTGGATCAAAGGTATTAAATAACCGTCTGTGACAGTGCTATGTAATCCATTATTTTATTCGTTTATATTTCGGACCCAATGATGAAATGTTCAAGTATCATATTTATTTTCTGTTTTGGTTGTGCCTCAGGGTGTATGCAAACATATACTTCTCATTGACCCATTTCTTCTAGCTGTTGTTACTAATAGGCACGTTATTATATATATGTTTATAATATTTCTTCTACCATACCTGTTTTCGAACAGCTGATGGTCCCTCCATCCCAATGCTTCAAACAACAGTTTGTCCGCCATTCTTCTAACCGTTCTCAACTTCCGTCCAACACCCTGCTCCATTTCTACATGTCACGTTGTAACCATCTTCTAGCTACCTACTTATGCTTCTCCGCCCATATTGTATTTCACGCAACATGCCCCCATACTGCTTCTTCAATGTGGCCATTTGTTCCTCTTCATATTATAATGTTTTTTCTTCTGTTTTTTTAATAATACCTACCTCCATTATCCATTCTTTAATATTGTTGTTCCACTATCCCACGCAACTTCGGTACCCACTTCGCGCAATCGTCCATGCATCCTCCCGATCAACGTCACCTCACGCACTGTTTTGATATGCCCAGCTTCCTTTGAATGTATAATGCCAGATCACCCTTTTACTTTACAGTACTACTCCATTCACAGACACCCACTACTCTCTTATGTATTACCCTTCATTACCTCATGCTACCCCTCACCTGACACCCAAACCGCCATGTTGGCGATGCCAGTACCCTCTGCAACCTTCGAACGAGCGCATATACCGACGTTAGACCCCTGTTCATCCATTAGAGCACAGCCTAGGGCCCCCTTGGTTTGCCCAAAAACTACATATAAGTGCTGGAAAAATAACCCAACAGCCCTAACTAAACCGCTCCCATTTCTGTGTATATGCTAACAAAGCTTTTGGCTTGAGGTTCAAGCGTATTCGCGATGGAGAAACAGTGTCAATAAGGAAGTGTAGTTCCGTATATACATATAAATATTTGGTTTTGTATTTGGTGAAGTATTGGGTTGAATTTTACTGGAAGGGAAGTTTTCACCTTACTGCTTGTGGGGAATAACGAGATGGCCATGCCTATTTATAGTGAGGGCTTCCATGGTGACCACGTCGTATGTAAATATTTATTTATTATCGTTAGGTAGGCTATAATATAGGGTAGCATCTGAAAATGGAAATTTCAAAATGACTTTGTCGGCACGGTTTCATCTGTAGGTCAACGTGCCTATACCTGCTCGTCTTTTCTCCTACACAGGTTGAAGTGAAAATATAGAACCGTGCACGATTTTTCATTTCTATTTGGTATTTCAACCCGGCTGGTTAAGGGTAGGATTGAAGCTTAACAAAGAAGGAACTAAAATTGCATGCATCTTGGTTTTAGGCTAATAGGAGGGACCACATTCGTACCCTATTTGATTTGATTAAGCATTAAGTAAATACATATATATATAATTTAATATAGTATTTTAATTCTACTGTATTTTACCGTTAACCGTTATATATCGCTAACTCGGTGTCTATTGCTAACCGCTTAATATATGCACCGCACACACGAACTCCAAAAATAACGAAAATGGACACCATGCTATAATTTGATGTTACGGTTGTAATGAAACTAATTTCGCTAAAAAAACGGTCTTTGTTTGCAAAAATGGTGTTGTTTAGATTGCAATATATTCATCGGTTCACTTTAAATTTCGTCTATAGCCTAAAACAACTCCGATTGGCTTCAAACTGGAAATATAACAATAATAAATTATATGTATTCCAATAAAATTCATTTCGTCAAAAATGGAGCTTGTTTGAAAATAAAACTATTTCTAAGGCCTATATATTATTGATAAAATAAAATTAAAATCCAAAATAATTCTAACTAAATAATAATAATTTACTATCATTGTAATTCTCCAAATGAAACTTTATACAACTTCAAATTAGACCAGTATATATTTTAAACTCAATATTATATAGTTTAATGTTAAACGATATTCAAATTATATAAAAAAATCCTTTATAATTTATTAAATAAACGTTATCATTTATTAACGAATTCCATAGCGACTATTTGAAAATTTAATTCGGACATAACTTGAAATCCATAATATGAAATCTCCAAATTTCTTTTTTATTAGAAAAATATAATCAAATCGATCCAAATGATTCTTATTTCACAGGAATTCGACTTATATCGGATCCTGTATATTTAGTTAAAGTTCAAATCAAAAATTACGAACCACCATGGCGTTTCAAGCTCGTTTTAACTAATTTATAAATTATATATTTCGAACTCCATTTTATTAAATAGTTACTATATAAAATCCATTATATTTCCAATATAATATATAAAATAGATTTAAATATTCAAATTTAAATGACCGAAAAATCTAGGACGTTACATTCATCCCCCTTAAAAAAATTTCATCCCCGAAATTACAAGGTAAGAAGAATGCTCTTAACCCAACTATTTTAAAATAATCATTTTTGAATTATCATCAAAGCAAATTCAAACTCTTTAAAAAATTTGAAAATTCCGCCAGCACCTCCTCTATGTGTTTCGATCTGTACAACTACAACTGCCACTTCGGGCCTCAATTTTTCCAAAAGAAAACCAAAACCAAATAGCTAACCCAACTCGGTGGTGTAAAATCAACCACTCAAATCGATATATTAAGTTATCTATTTGTCGGGCAACTCAATTTCAATTCTTCAATTCTGAAGCATAACAACTAACCGCTCTTCATCTTCCAAACTGTACTTCAAATCTGTGTAATCAAGCCAATTCCCAGAGCCTTCCAATATCTGCGCTTAACTCAGCTTACAATGCAAGTAACAATACAGGGTTAAATAGTTCGGCTTTATTTCATAACCGATTTTTATCCCCAATTTATTATACTGTGGTTCATTTTCTTCTTCCAATTCATTCAATAACTCGCTCGATGAATTTTATTCGACCAATTCAACATCCAAATAACAAACAACCAAATCATTTGAACAATATTCAATATTGACACTTGTTGGTCTGCGTTCACTTTGGTTTTACATACATTAATATCAATCGACTAATATCTGATTGATGCCCATTATTATGCATTCGGTTTCCAAATATTAAATTTATTTTATTTCAATTCCACTTAACTAGGTTAAGTCTCATTTCCATATCTAGTTTCAAACCAGTTCAATTTCATTCAAATCAAGCAAACAACCAAACAACCAGTATCATTATACTATAGAAAATTATTTCTTTCTCTATAAAAACACAGTTTGGGCAAAATTATTTCATTTACCCTCTTTATAAAATAATATTGCGTCAATTGCAATTTCAAAATCGAAATGATCAAATAACACAATACAAAACATTTTTATATAAAATCTACGAATACACTCTCTCGTATATACATTCAAACTCAATCTTGGGTGTTACTAATCCCATCTCTATTGAGTTACACCACAGAGCCAAGGTTACTACTCAACCAATAGCTCTGATACCACTGTAACGAACAAGGATTTTCAACCCCGAAAATCGACACAAAAACACCATGTCGAATATTCAAGCATCTAAAACACCAGAATGTTAATAGGAAGAAATAAGAGGGTGAGATGAGAAAGAATGAAATAGAAGAATAAGAAGGAGAAACAACACCACATAGAGTCTTACATTGCAGTGGAATAAAATATAATATAGAGATAAATCTTTACTGAACTTGAAAAATACTTACAATCATCAGAGTACGTCAACACAACTGGACAGTTATAATGACCTGTCCTCATATACATTACACAGCGGGATAAATATTAAATATCATACGTTTGAGCTTCTCCAGTTTGTCTTTGAAATCCATAGCATCTTAACCTGAACCTGTAAAATCTGGGCTAACCCGAGCATTACAAACGATGGGTCAGTCTGGTGAACCAGAGTGAGAAACCCACTAAGTTATAAATAACATCCATATTGATTTTAAAGACAAAAATTCTTTTGAAAGAAAAGGATAATAGTAAGACTAGCCCACACATAAAATCGGGTGGTTTTTACCTTACTATAACCCAAAATCAGTTTTGAAATCATATCTTGTTTGATATTATCATAGAGTCCAAATACAAATAAATAACAATCTAGCAGAACGCTTGCATCTCACGCTCCACATATATAGTATACAATCAAACCTGCAGCGCTTATTGGAGATTGGATTCCGACTATGACAAGGTATGGAACCACCTTTCGATAGTGTATCTCTAGAGGGGAATACACTGGGTTCAACAAGAACGTCTTGCAACCCGGCCCATACATGACCGACCACTCATTTCGCTTGAGTGTATCGAATGTATTTCATCAACGGTTGGGAGCTACCTGCTGTTTCCCGAAAAGAGACAACATCGAAACAGATTAAAGAAGGAAATGGATTTTCTCTAGATAGGTGATAATATACCCTAATGGGAGCAACCCACATAGCCATGTTGCCTGCCCGAGTTTTATCTTTTCTCGGTTGATGAGGCTTGAGGTTACGATTTCTTACCCTTTTTATATCAGCATATCACTTTGAATGCCACGTCGTCAGATCCGTCAAATCACTAATTGATGTCCATAAATATACTCTAGGTTAAAAGGAGTGCCCTTCTTTGCCACCAACTCAGTATATTTGTAAAAATCAACATACGTGGTTTTTAGGAAATATTCTGTCAGACATTCATCCATATAAGTCATCCAAGAACAGGATGAACCGAAGGCACCCTCCTACTGCATTCAAAAGATCAGTAGCGAGTGGTCCTTGCAATCCGCAAAATCTTAGCCATGACTGAATCACATCATAAAAACTCTGGTTGCAAGTCAGAGAAATTCGATAGCAATTGTAATAACCCGCAAATTCTGAGCCAGTTTAAAATTTTTATTTTGGCAATTTTAGCGAATTTTGAACATTTAAAATAGATTATTTTAAATAATATCGGCGAGAAAATTTATTTTGAATATATTTAGAACGTATATATTATATACGTCGTCGTTAGAATATAAATATTTATATATAATTATAAAAGGAATTGAGAATGGCGCGGTAGTTCGAAAATTCGATTTCTAATTTCAAATGAATATACAGAATTCAATATAAGTCAGAATTGAACGAAACAAGAAATATTTGAATCTGTATAACTATATCTTTGTAACGAAGTTAACAAACTAGGATTTCATCTTAGAAATGATAAGATATGTCCAGTTTAAAATTAGAAATAGTCGCTGTGGAATTTATATATATTTTTATATATATAAGGCCCTTAAAAATGGACATTTTGCAAATGACCTCGGATTTCGACGAAACCAGTTTTGTTGGATCCGTGATGTCAAGTTATTGCTAGGTTTCAAGTTTCATAATTTTTCGAATCAATATGTGAGCGTGGCAAAGGAAAACGCGTTTGACCAGTTTCAGTTGATTTTAATCGACTGGAAATTGGCCATTTTTCAAACGGTCTCAGAATTCGACGAAACTAGTTTTGTTAAGACCGTATCGTCAATACGAAGCTAGAAAATATTTTTCTGGAATTTTTCGTGTTCGTATGTGGCCCCGGTAATTCGAAATGTACGTTTAAAATTCAATATAGCGATTTAAATGTAAATTTAAACGGAAACTGAGCGTAATAGCCAAACGGGCTCACGAAACATAACCCATTGTGTTCGGAATGGGGGTAATTAGCTAAGGACGGTAGTCGTTGGGTTCGATTTCATGATAGTTGAAAAATCAACTTTTTAGAGGAAAGAAAAATAATTATATTATATATAAATATACACCTCAGCACTTTATCTCTCTAAACCTAATTTAATAAAACTACGCAGCCTTTTTCCTTTTTTTCTTTCTTTTCTTTTTCAAAATCCCAAAATCGAAATGGCTTCCCCCGTCGCTCGATCATCCGCCTCTTCCTCCACCGTCGCAGTCGAAGCGCCACCTCCCCAGTCGAAGACACCACCTTCTTCTCCCTCCTCCTCTCTTCCTATGCCCGTTCATGCCCATTTCCCCAAAGCCCGAATCGTGAGGAAACCGCCGCCTTTGGAGCCGATTTTCTGATCGACGGAGCCCCGAGTTCGCCAGGATCAAGGGAGGGGGGCGCAGCCTCCGGAGCACTTCAACACGGCAAGGTTCGATCGTCTCCAAGCTTCGTCAACTGGACGCAAAATCCAACCCTAATTCGGAGCTGTGGAGGACGACTGTGCAGAACGAAACACAGTGAGCCTCTTTTCCCCTTTTATTTATTTTATATAAAAGAAATAACATTGTTTAAATTTAGTTTTAATTTACATGAATACCTTGTTTAAATTTCAGTTTTCAATAAAAATAAAATTGTTTAAATTTCAATTTTTAACATGAGTAACATTGGCTTGAAAAGAGAAGTATAATTTTTAAAATAAAGGGACATAGTATTAAAAAAAAAAAATCGAATGGTTTTAAAATATAAATTTGAGTAGATCTTTAAAAATAAAAATAGCATTGATTTTAAAATAGAAAATAGCATTGATTTTAAAATAGAAAATAGCATTGATTTTAAAAATAGAAAATAGCATTGATTTTAAAAATAGAAAATAGCATTGATTTTATAAATAGAAAATAGCATTGATTTTAAAATAAAATAGCAGTTGTTTTGAAAAGAAAAATAGGATTTTTATATATAGAACTTCGAAAGAAAAAAGGGGATTTTTATATATAGAACTTCGAAAGAAAAAAGGGGATTTTTATATATAGAACTTCGAAAGAAAAAAGGGGATTTTTATATATAGAACTTCGAAAGAAAAAGTGGATTTTTATATATAGAACTTCGAAAGAAAAAGAAAAATAGAATTTTTATGTATTGAACTTCGATAGAAAAATAGAATTTTTATGTATTGAACTTCGATAGAAAAATAGAATTTTTATGTATTGAACTTCGATAGAAAAATAGAATTTTTATGTATTGAACTTCGATAGAAAAATAGAATTTTTATATATTGAACATCGAAGTAAAAATTCAATTTTTATATATTGAATAGCGAAGTAAAAATGTGATTTTTACGTATGTAGTGAAAGCAGCAACGAAGGTGACAAAAAGGCGAAACGACGAAGACTTCTGCAAATGAAGTGCCGTGGAGCTAGGATAGCTATAAGTGAGAATCTCTCACCTTTCACTTTCTTTTTTCTAGTTATATATATATATACTAGGATGCAGACGGTGCTTAGTAGCACCCGACACAATCGTCCACAGACCATGGACTTGTTTGTTTGGTTGCGTAGATTAGTTGGATTATTTGATTGAAATTGAATTGTGTGGTGAAATGAATTGATTTGATTGATGTGTGAATGGCGTGGGCCTTCACTAGACCGGGGATAAGGCTAGGCCTCGTCCCGTTTCTAGTATCGTGCCGTTATGCCGCTGAAATTTTCTAAAATAAGTTAGGAAAATAAAAATATCATTTTATTTAAAGAATGAACTGAATAGAAATTCATATGTTGGAATAAAATGTTTTGTCGTTAAAAATATAATTTTTAACGTGAATGTGAATAAATAAATATTCATTTACAAACAAGACGGTTTGTTTATGTACACCTATTTGAAGGACATTGATTGGGTCGATAAATTTTACACATCGCCCAACTGCACAAATAAAATCTGTGTTTGATTGTTTGAAACCCCACACGGGTGTTGGGATGAAATTTGAAGTTCACTCATCCTGATTAATTAAATATGTCGATCGATTGATTGACAGACTGTTATAAGCGTTAGATATCCATATTTGATGCTTATACAGTGTAGTGCACTTTGGTTGATGGTTGATTATTTTTCAATGCTATTATATACATGTGTGTATGAAAATCCATATAATTAATATTATATGGTAATTGATTGGGCCTCATTCCAATTTGAAAAATAAAGAATATAATAAAATTTATATCTTTATCAATATAAAATAACGGTTCATGTGTTGACTATATTCATCCGTTGGTATTAGTCATGTGTTGAACGAAATATTTTTATAATAAAATTTATATCTTTATCAATATAAAATAACGGTTCATGTGTTGACTATATTCATCCGTTGGTATTAGTCATGTGTTGAACGAAATATTTTTATAATAAAATTTATATCTTTATCAATATAAAATAAAGGTTCATGTGTTGACAGTACTCATCCATTGAGATTGGTCATGTGTTGAACAAAATATTTTGATAATAACAAACTATTTTGAAAAAGAAATATTTGAAATAGAATATATAAAGCCGTGTTGATTAGTGATGCGCCATTTTGACGTGAACGATATTTATATCGATTTTATGCATTTTAAAATGAATATTGGAAAGTGATTTCGAAATCAAGTATTTCGAAATGAATTGAATATATAACGATTTCGAAATGAATTGAATATATAACGATTTCGAAATGAATTGAATATATAACGATTTCGAAATGAATTGAATATATAACGATTTCGAAATGAATTGAATATATAACGATTTCGAAATGAATTGAATATATAACGATTTCGAAATGAATTGAATATATAACGATTTCGAAATGAATTGAATATATAACGATTTCGAAATGAATTGAATAGATAACGATTTCGAAATGAATTGAATAGATAACGATTTCGAATTGAATTGAAATTTGAATTGAATAAAAATGAATTTTAAAACGAATTTATAAAGGAGAATTCAATTTTGATTTGAATTGAAATAGAAGTTGAAACTGTTTGTGAAACGAATCTAAACTATTTATATAATTCGTTTTAAATAGAAATCGACGAAATATATATATTATATATATTATATATATATAATATAATGGCCTGAATAGAACGCGCCGCGCCGCGGCAGTTCGTAAATTTCGACCATTTATTTCAAACGGACATTACGGGAGATCCGACCGTCGGATTCTCCTAAAACCGGAACCGTTGGGTTCGTATCGAAAAGAGCTTTCTAACGAATATTATAAATTCAAAATCTAACGGTTGGATTTGGAGTTACGTCCAAATCAAATTCGAAAAAGGTCGCTATAAGTGCAGTTCGATGGCCATTGTTGGAAATCGATTGTACGGGCCTTAATAAAATTATTAAAAATAGTAATAATTTGTGTAAAATCATAAGAAATGATTTGGGAAAATTTGGGATGAAAAACTCCATATTTGAAAAGATAAAAATGGTTTTTATCGAAATGAACTAGTTTTGAACTAAATTTAAAACCCAATCATTTTTAAATAAATGAATTAGATTGAAAAAGGGGTTTTAAATAATCGGAATTTCTAATATATTTGAAATGGGTTTATCGTGAACTGTGTTTTGAACAACACTAGTTCTTTAACCCGATAACAAATAGAATGTGATCTGGGTTTGTCGTGAACTGTGTTTTAAATAACACCTAGTTCTTTAACCCAGTAAAAGGAGTTTTAATGAATCTGTAAGATTGAAATTCGAATTTATAGTCTAAATTTCAAATTTAGAAAATGAACGAGAATGGAGTATCGCCAGTTTTGCTCCAAAGCGATAGTTAAATCTTTAATTAGATTTGAACGTGAAATGGTAATTAATTTTACCGATAACACCACGGTGTTAGATATGGAGTATTACCAGTTTTGCTTCATGGGATGAATAGGTTGGGATTGGGAAATAAAATAAATAATTACTTCGTTACGGTTCGCTAATCTCGACTAGTTGGAAAAACCATAATTTGGTTTTAAATGACATCCAAAGGAAGATTACAGGATAAATTTTAAAGAATTTATCTTGGATAAAATTAATGGGAACTTTTCCCTAAGAATGTGGAATTTAGAAACTAGCTGTAGGTTGGCTAAGAAGAATGGTTTCCTGGGTATTGATCTGATGTTGGTTTCGGCCTTCGGGGTTAATGTTTGGGAAATTGTTCTCTTGCTAATTTGCGGTTAACGACTAATGAATTGGAATGAGGCGTATGTTGTGTTTGTGTAACATTTGTTTTTAATATACGCGGGTTGTTCGGAAAGTCCGGGTTTATACCCATTCTGAATAACCGATTCAACGATAAGTCGAAGATGAAGACGGTGGTCGAAGACCGGAAGTTTTCACATCGTTTGGATAATTACTGACGATCCTGATTGGGCTGTACACCCAAGAGGATGGAAATAGTTGGTGGTCGTCCAGACGTACTTGGAGATGGATGGATATGCGAGGAAAGTGCCTCCGGTTTCGTTCAGACCCAGAACGGACTTGTAAATGGATTGTGTGTCTGACATTGGATTTTATTCTGTGTTGATTGATTTCTATTAAATATATATCTGTTTGGCGGCGGAGAATTTATTCTCTTGCTTAACGCCCTTCTCTGAGACGTACGAGCTTAGAGGTTATATATCGATAGATATCAATCGCATAGCATGAATTGCCTGTGTGGCATGCTAAGTTGCATGGAGCAAGGCTTTTGTTGAAAAGCAGAGTCTTGTGGTTGATGATCAAAGCACGCCTACATGGCAGCTTTGTGTATAGCGTGAATTCGCGAGCCTCACACCTCGGTATGAGTTAAAAACGGGATACGGACCGCTGGGAGAGCACGACGTTTTTTTTCTAGCTATGGTGGTGTCAGTGACTTACCAGCCCTGACATATATATACTTTTCACCTTTGTGGTTGTTGGAATGAGGCGCCTCGATTATAGGTCTGTAAGGACCGGGAAACGTGTGTTCAGGCATAATTAATCCTCTAACGTAAGTGAGGACCGGCCCAGCCGCATCCAAGGGTTACCCAGTGTGCGTAATCCTGAGGCATTTGCTAGAGTGTCTCGAACGCGGAGAGGAGCTTGCCCCTTGCCTCGACTCATGACGGAATCCAATTTCCAATACGAGTAATTCGGCCTTAATTGTAGAACTAGTATGGCGACATAGTAGATGGTAGCTATGCCGCCTATGATTTATATTTATGATTGAAATGTTTTGACACTATACACTTATTATAGTATCAAATGATTTGTTTTAAACGTATCAAGCATGTTTGGCTGTTATAAGGTAAAACCCTATCCTCCGGCTTGCGTTGCATTGTGTGATGGGACCTGGGTCTTATAACAGTTTCATTTTTCGAAAAAGCATTGCGTTGTTTATTCTATGCACTGGTATTCTTGGGAGGAAACCCGTTCCGTGTTATACGGCGTGGTCCCTTGATTTACTTAACTTTGAAAATAAAGTTTTAATAACTGTTTTAGTTCTCACACCAGTCACATGACTGACCTGGAGTTTATTGTTTTAACCTAAACTCTGGGTGCCCCTATTTTCCGCACGGGCAGCTAGTAGTTTTGGTTTTGCAGATTAATATTCACAGGATCCTGGTTTACAGCTGGAATGATATCCGGAAAGCTCTGTATCCGTATATCACCTTCAGTTGTGCTTTTGTATTATTTTCCGCTGCTATGTAATTTATTGTAATCTCTGACATTTATCGATTGTAATTTATTCATTTATACTCTGTATATTCTTGTATCTGATGGAATTGTTGAAATAGCAATGAAATGTTCTTCTGTTTGTGTTCTGATTTGTCATGTTCTCAACGTTCAGGGGTTTCGAACGGTCTAGATCAGTTTAACGACTGATTCGGATCGAGCGAAATTCCAGGCCGTCACACTTGGTATTAGAGCTTTGGTTTACAGAGCTCAGAGGACAAGACACATTAGAACCATACGAAAGAATTCATCAGATATTGGATTAGTAATATCCAATTAGAATGACTCGTTAGAGATAGGATCAGTAGTATCCTAGAACGAGTGTGAAGAGTATATTTTTCAAACGAAAACAATTTTGTTTTGAAAATTTAAACCATTTTAAACGTATTTGATTATCTATTTATTTTGAATATGGACAATCGAGTATATAAAGATTTTGCATATATGCGTCATGAACGTATATTCGGGGTTTTAATATACTAGATAGATATGGAATCATACTCTAGTGGCCCGAAGATGATTCTGATGATTGACTAGTTGTCATTAGTATTCATGTTCGAGTAATGAAGGTGCATTCTCTATATATTTCCATTAGACTGGTGTGAGAACCAAAATTTATATAGTTAGAACACTTTGTTGTGAATTGGCATCAAAAACATGATTTTTGCATATATATCAAAATTATGGATTTGAAACTCTAATACACTAATTGATTGATGTTTGCATTGTTTGTTTATTTGTTTGCTAAATTTTAACCATTTATGCCTAATTGTATCAAATATTGAATTATATTGAAAATTGGTCGCATTTGCTTGCATATACATATATATCATTGAACAGGTCATAGCAAGGAGGCCAAAGCCAGAGAATAAAATTTGTTTGCCCGACAAATAGGTACATGTTTATCATAATTTCCTGTTTTGTTTGGGTGATGATGATTATGTGAGCCTATTGGCTAGCCGCTTGGCTTTTTCTTTTTTCTTTTTGAGATCTGAAGGACCGGGGAAGCTATTTGAAATTCCCCGATGCTCCCGGTGCAGGGGAGGTTATGGCGAAATTTTTCGAAAATTTAGGGTGTTAGCCAAATTTTTGAAATTTTGAAAATTCTCAGAAACTGAAAAGTTGGAGAATGGAAGCCAGATCGAACGTAGAGTTGATTAATCAAACCACTTTCGACTTTGTTCCTTTTCGGGGACGAAAAGTTTTAAGTGGGGGAGATTGTAATAACCCGCAAATTCTGAGCCAGTTTAAAATTTTTATTTTGGCAATTTTAGCGAATTTTGAACATTTAAAATAGATTATTTTAAATAATATCGGCGAGAAAATTTATTTTGAATATATTTAGAACGTATATATTATATACGTCGTCGTTAGAATATAAATATTTATTTATAATTATAAAAGGAATTGAGAATGGCGCGGTAGTTCGAAAATTCGATTTCTAATTTCAAATGAATATACAGAATTCAATATAAGTCAGAATTGAACGAAACAAGAAATATTTGAATCTGTATAACTATATCTTTGTAACGAAGTTAACAAACTGGGATTTCATCTTAGAAATGATAAGATATGTCCAGTTTAAAATTAGAAATAGTCGCTGTGGAATTTATATATATTTTTATATATATAAGGCCCTTAAAAATGGACATTTTGCAAATGACCTCGGATTTCGACGAAACCAGTTTTGTTGGATCCGTGATGTCAAGTTATTGCTAGGTTTCAAGTTTCATAATTTTTCGAATCAATATGTGAGCGTGGCAAAGGAAAACGCGTTTGACCAGTTTCAGTTGATTTTAATCGACTGGAAATTGGCCATTTTTCAAACGGTCTCAGAATTCGACGAAACTAGTTTTGTTAAGACCGTATCGTCAATACGAAGCTAGAAAATATTTTTCTGGAATTTTTCGTGTTCGTATGTGGCCCCGGTAATTCGAAATGTACGTTTAAAATTCAATATAGCGATTTAAATGTAAATTTAAACGGAAACTGAGCGTAATAGCCAAACGGGCTCACGAAACATAACCCATTGTGTTCGGAATGGGGGTAATTAGCTAAGGACGGTAGTCGTTGGGTTCGATTTCATGATAGTTGAAAAATCAACTTTTTAGAGGAAAGAAAAATAATTATATTATATATAAATATACACCTCAGCACTTTATCTCTCTAAACCTAATTTAATAAAACTGCGCAGCCTTTTTCCTTTTTTTCTTTCTTTTCTTTTTCAAAATCCCAAAATCGAAATGGCTTCCCCCGTCGCTCGATCATCCGCCTCTTCCTCCACCGTCGCAGTCGAAGCGCCACCTCCCCAGTCGAAGACACCACCTTCTTCTCCCTCCTCCTCTCTTCCTATGCCCGTTCATGCCCATTTCCCCAAAGCCCGAATCGTGAGGAAACCGCCGCCTTTGGAGCCGATTTTCTGATCGACGGAGCCCCGAGTTCGCCAGGATCAAGGGAGGGGGGCGCAGCCTCCGGAGCACTTCAACACGGCAAGGTTCGATCGTCTCCAAGCTTCGTCAACTGGACGCAAAATCCAACCCTAATTCGGAGCTGCTGAGGACGACTGTGCAGAACGAAACACAGTGAGCCTCTTTTCCCCTTTTATTTATTTTATATAAAAGAAATAACATTGTTTAAATTTAGTTTTAATTTACATGAATACCTTGTTTAAATTTCAGTTTTCAATAAAAATAAAATTGTTTAAATTTCAATTTTTAACATGAGTAACATTGGCTTGAAAAGAGAAGTATAATTTTTAAAATAAAGGGACATAGTATAAAAAAAAAAAAAAAAAAAAAAAATTCGAATGGTTTTAAAATATAAATTTGAGTAGATCTTTAAAAATAAAAATAGCATTGATTTTAAAATAGAAAATAGCATTGATTTTAAAAATAGAAAATAGCATTGATTTTAAAAATAGAAAATAGCATTGATTTTAAAAATAGAAAATAGCATTGATTTTAAAATAAAATAGCAGTTGTTTTGAAAAGAAAAATAGGATTTTTATATATAGAACTTCGAAAGAAAAAAGGGGATTTTTATATATAGAACTTCGAAAGAAAAAAGGGGATTTTTATATATAGAACTTCGAAAGAAAAAAGGGGATTTTTATATATAGAACTTCGAAAGAAAAAGTGGATTTTTATATATAGAACTTCGAAAGAAAAAGAAAAATAGAATTTTTATGTATTGAACTTCGATAGAAAAATAGAATTTTTATGTATTGAACTTCGATAGAAAAATAGAATTTTTATGTATTGAACTTCGATAGAAAATAGAATTTTTATGTATTGAACTTCGATAGAAAAATAGAATTTTTATATATTGAACATCGAAGTAAAAATTCGATTTTTATATATTGAATAGCGAAGTAAAAATGTGATTTTTACGTATGTAGTGAAAGCAGCAACGAAGGTGACAAAAAGGCGAAACGACGAAGACTTCTGCAAATGAAGTGCCGTGGAGCTAGGATAGCTATAAGTGAGAATCTCTCACCTTTCACTTTCTTTTTTCTAGTTATATATATATATACTAGGATGCAGACGGTGCTTAGTAGCACCCGACACAATCGTCCACAGACCATGGACTTGTTTGTTTGGTTGCGTAGATTAGTTGGATTATTTGATTGAAATTGAATTGTGTGGTGAAATGAATTGATTTGATTGATGTGTGAATGGCGTGGGCCTTCACTAGACCGGGGATAAGGCTAGGCCTCGTCCCGTTTCTAGTATCGTGCCGTTATGCCGCTGAAATTTTCTAAAATAAGTTAGGAAAATAAAAATATCATTTTATTTAAAGAATGAACTGAATAGAAATTCATATGTTGGAATAAAATGTTTTGTCGTTAAAAATATAATTTTTAACGTGAATGTGAATAAATAAATATTCATTTACAAACAAGACGGTTTGTTTATGTACACCTATTTGAAGGACATTGATTGGGTCGATAAATTTTACACATCGCCCAACTGCACAAATAAAATCTGTGTTTGATTGTTTGAAACCCCACACGGGTGTTGGGATGAAATTTGAAGTTCACTCATCCTGATTAATTAAATATGTCGATCGATTGATTGACAGACTGTTATAAGCGTTAGATATCCATATTTGATGCTTATACAGTGTAGTGCACTTTGGTTGATGGTTGATTATTTTTCAATGCTATTATATACATGTGTGTATGAAAATCCATATAATTAATATTATATGGTAATTGATTGGGCCTCATTCCAATTTGAAAAATAAAGAATATAATAAAATTTATATCTTTATCAATATAAAATAACGGTTCATGTGTTGACTATATTCATCCGTTGGTATTAGTCATGTGTTGAACGAAATATTTTTATAATAAAATTTATATCTTTATCAATATAAAATAACGGTTCATGTGTTGACTATATTCATCCGTTGGTATTAGTCATGTGTTAAACGAAATATTTTTATAATAAAATTTATATCTTTATCAATATAAAATAAAGGTTCATGTGTTGACAGTACTCATCCATTGAGATTGGTCATGTGTTGAACAAAATATTTTGATAATAACAAACTATTTTGAAAAAGAAATATTTGAAATAGAATATATAAAGCCGTGTTGATTAGTGATGCGCCATTTTGACGTGAACGATATTTATATCGATTTTATGCATTTTAAAATGAATATTGGAAAGTGATTTCGAAATCAAGTATTTCGAAATGAATTGAATATATAACGATTTCGAAATGAATTGAATATATAACGATTTCGAAATGAATTGAATATATAACGATTTCGAAATGAATTGAATATATAACGATGAAATGAATTGAATATATAACGATTTCGAAATGAATTGAATATATAACGATTTCGAAATGAATTGAATATATAACGATTTCGAAATGAATTGAATATATAACGATTTCGAAATGAATTGAATATATAACGATTTCGAAATGAATTGAATAGATAACGATTTCGAAATGAATTGAATAGATAACGATTTCGAATTGAATTGAAATTTGAATTGAATAAAAATGAATTTTAAAACGAATTTATAAAGGAGAATTCAATTTTGATTTGAATTGAAATAGAAGTTGAAACTGTTTGTGAAACGAATCTAAACTATTTATATAATTCGTTTTAAATAGAAATCGACGAAATATATATATTATATATATATAATATAATGGCCTGAATAGAACGCGCCGCGCCGCGGCAGTTCGTAAATTTCGACCATTTATTTCAAACGGACATTACGGGAGATCCGACCGTCGGATTCTCCTAAAACCGGAACCGTTGGGTTCGTATCGAAAAGAGCTTTCTAACGAATATTATAAATTCAAAATCTAACGGTTGGATTTGGAGTTACGTCCAAATCAAATTCGAAAAAGGTCGCTATAAGTGCAGTTCGATGGCCATTGTTGGAAATCGATTGTACGGGCCTTAATAAAATTATTAAAAATAGTAATAATTTGTGTAAAATCATAAGAAATGATTTGGGAAAATTTGGGATGAAAAACTCCATATTTGAAAAGATAAAAATGGTTTTTATCGAAATGAACTAGTTTTGAACTAAATTTAAAACCCAATCATTTTTAAATAAATGAATTAGATTGAAAAAGGGGTTTTAAATAATCGGAATTTCTAATATATTTGAAATGGGTTTATCGTGAACTGTGTTTTGAACAACACTAGTTCTTTAACCCGATAACAAATAGAATGTGATCTGGGTTTGTCGTGAACTGTGTTTTAAATAACACCTAGTTCTTTAACCCAGTAAAAGGAGTTTTAATGAATCTGCAATTAGATTGAAATTCGAATTTATAGTCTAAATTTCAAATTTAGAAAATGAACGAGAATGGAGTATCGCCAGTTTTGCTCCAAAGCGATAGTTAAATCTTTAATTAGATTTGAACGTGAAATGGTAATTAATTTTACCGATAACACCACGGTGTTAGATATGGAGTATTACCAGTTTTGCTTCATGGGATGAATAGGTTGGGATTGGGAAATAAAATAAATAATTACTTCGTTACGGTTCGCTAATCTCGACTAGTTGGAAAAACCATAATTTGGTTTTAAATGACATCCAAAGGAAGATTACAGGATAAATTTTAAAGAATTTATCTTGGATAAAATTAATGGGAACTTTTCCCTAAGAATGTGGAATTTAGAAACTAGCTGTAGGTTGGCTAAGAAGAATGGTTTCCTGGGTATTGATCTGATGTTGGTTTCGGCCTTCGGGGTTAATGTTTGGGAAATTGTTCTCTTGCTAATTTGCGGTTAGCGACTAATGAATTGGAATGAGGCGTATGTTGTGTTTGTGTAACATTTGTTTTTAATATACGCGGGTTGTTCGGAAAGTCCGGGTTTATACCCATTCTGAATAACCGATTCGACGATAAGTCGAAGATGAAGACGGTGGTCGAAGACCGGAAGTTTTCACATCGTTTGGATAATTACTGACGATCCTGATTGGGCTGTACACCCAAGAGGATGGAAATAGTTGGTGGTCGTCCAGACGTACTTGGAGATGGATGGATATGCGAGGAAAGTGCCTCCGGTTTCGTTCAGACCCAGAATGGACTTGTAAATGGATTGTGTGTCTGACATTGGATTTTATTCTGTGTTGATTGATTTCTATTAAATATATATCTGTTTGGCGGCGGAGAATTTATTCTCTTGCTTAACGCCCTTCTCTGAGACGTACGAGCTTAGAGGTTATATATCGATAGATATCAATCGCATAGCATGAATTGCCTGTGTGGCATGCTAAGTTGCATGGAGCAAGGCTTTTGTTGAAAAGCAGAGTCTTGTGGTTGATGATCAAAGCACGCCTACGTGGCAGCTTTGTGTATAGCGTGAATTCGCGAGCCTCACACCTCGGTATGAGTTAAAAACGGGATACGGACCGCTGGGAGAGCACGACGTTTTTTTTCTAGCTATGGTGGTGTCAGTGACTTACCGGCCCTGACATATATATACTTTTCACCTTTGTGGTTGTTGGAATGAGGCGCCTCGATTATAGGTCTGTAAGGACCGGGAAACGTGTGTTCAGGCATAATTAATCCTCTAACGTAAGTGAGGACCGGCCCAGCCGCATCCAAGGGTTACCCAGTGTGCGTAATCCTGAGGCATTTGCTAGAGTGTCTCGAACGCGGAGAGGAGCTTGCCCCTTGCCTCGACTCATGACGGAATCCAATTTCCAATACGAGTAATTCGGCCTTAATTGTAGAACTAGTATGGCGACATAGTAGATGGTAGCTATGCCGCCTATGATTTATATTTATGATTGAAATGTTTTGACACTATACACTTATTATAGTATCAAATGATTTGTTTTAAACGTATCAAGCATGTTTGGCTGTTATAAGGTAAAACCCTATCCTCCGGCTTGCGTTGCATTGTGTGATGGGACCTGGGTCTTATAACAGTTTCATTTTTCGAAAAAGCATTGCGTTGTTTATTCTATGCACTGGTATTCTTGGGAGGAAACCCGTTCCGTGTTATACGGCGTGGTCCCTTGATTTACTTAACTTTGAAAATAAAGTTTTAATAACTGTTTTAGTTCTCACACCAGTCACATGACTGACCTGGAGTTTATTGTTTTAACCTAAACTCTGGGTGCCCCTATTTTCCGCACGGGCAGCTAGTAGTTTTGGTTTTGCAGATTAATATTCACAGGATCCTGGTTTACAGCTGGAATGATATCCGGAAAGCTCTGTATCCGTATATCACCTTCAGTTGTGCTTTTGTATTATTTTCCGCTGCTATGTAATTTATTGTAATCTCTGACATTTATCGATTGTAATTTATTCATTTATACTCTGTATATTCTTGTATCTGATGGAATTGTTGAAATAGCAATGAAATGTTCTTCTGTTTGTGTTCTGATTTGTCATGTTCTCAACGTTCAGGGGTTTCGAACGGTCTAGATCGGTTTAACGACTGATTCGGATCGAGCGAAATTCCAGGCCGTCACAGCAATCCTTCCGCTTTTGAAAATCCACGGTCTTCAAATGCTCCATCTCGATCCGCCTCTATACATCTTTAATGTTTTTGTATTTTTTGGATGGAATGGTTTTCGAATATAAATTTGATCTCGGTCTTCCCATACCAACAATCGTTTTGATCAGATTTTGATAGTTGGTGTTTTAACTGTCAAAATAAACAACCATCATCCATAGAAAAATAAAGTGGATTTATTGGTTCAGTGTATAGCATTACTTGGCCTCTTTCGTTAAACAGTTGTTAATTAAATTTCTACATCTCCCAGAAATTGGTGTATCGCTTTCCCACTTCTTATTTCTAAATCAATTTACTTATAATTCTTCGAAATAGGACATATAATATCCTTTACGGAAAGATGATTCAAATCCCTTTAACTATCCTCGTTTCTAAACTAATATCAACCCTGGAAAATCCTGAAGTCGTTCAAGTTGGGGTATTTTATTTACTTCTCAGACTTTGAGTCGACAACATTCTTATCATCGGAATAGATTGAAGTTTATCAATGAAATCTCATTCCAATAAATATCTCAACCTTCTATTTACCATACGATTTTAACATGATTTATAACCCCATCTGTTTTCTTTTGAAAACTCCTTTCTAAATTCAAAAGCAAGCTTTCTAAATTTAAAACATCCCCATTTCCTCATCCTTAGGCTTTTAAATATCATTTAACTTCCTCAAGGTTTCCAATACCTTTTTTGAACTGGTTTCAATTCTTAAAATGATTAATCCCTTTATAACTTGCCTTTATAATTACCCAATTTGGAAATTTTTTAGAAATCCGACTAATAAAATCCTTAGTAGGAGTTTATATTAAATATGCATTCGATTACAATTTCATTTAACTACACATAAGGCTTTACGACTTTATAAGCTTCCATTTACGGGACTTAACTTCAAGATTTATCACTTTGATTATTATTAAATAATAATAATCAATTTCAACATTTTAGAAATCAATTTTGTTTACTTCAACATTTATAGTAAATCTTCCTTTCAAATAATTAAAATAATAATCGATTTTAAAAAAATGATTCAATAATTTATTTAGTAATTTATCTTGGTTTAAAACAATTTTCTTAATCAACTCAAAACAAGGTTAATCCGTTAACCAATTCCATTAATCCTTTCTTTTAATCACTTAAATAATTTTCTTTAATTTAATTATCAATCTAATTAAATTAAATTAATTGCAAATAAATTGTTATTTGAAACAATTAATTCAACTTTAACCATTTTGATAATTCCTGCTCACTGCTTATAAAACCCATTAACAAAAGAATTCATTTTATATTCTCGGTTCACAGTTACTAGATAAAAATAATTATTTATTTATTTTAATAAACCTTTATTCAAATAATCTATATAAAATAGATTTCAAAATCCCTTTGGTTATAAATTTAATCCTTATAACCTTATTCCAATCGATTTACCTGATCGTAAATCAATGTTCATAAAATGATTCATTTTAGGCCAAGCATGGCCAACTACTCAACCAATATCATCCATTGGTTCATATTAAACAAATGTTGAATTTTAATTCAACGATCAACAATAAATTAATCATCCAAACATACTGGTTAAATAGTTCATATAATATAACATTAATATAAACAACATATGTTAGGAATCTGGTTGGATTCCTCCAATCTGTCCTTCCCTGCATCAAAATAGGTTACTTAAAATCAATTACGACAATATGTATTTATCACGATAAACAGAAATAAACAGTTTAAATAATAACAGTCAACGATCAATTTATAACGTCCATTCAAACATCATTTTTTTATTTAATACGTTTTATTATCATAAACGTAACCAACAAGGTAAGTTACCTTGTTAGGAGTCTAATCGTTAAAATAACGATTTAATTAAAAAACATTTAATTTAATTAGTGAATATTAAAAATATACAACCTACATGCAACCAGTCATCAAATCACCAACGATCAACAAACACTGCACACAAAATAAAAACCTGGTTTATATAAATATAAACGAGATAAATTGAGTGAGTTAAACTCACCTTGGTTTCATCCGTCGTCAAAACGGTTTGGTTTACAAGCTTCCGACTACGTTCACTCCTTCTGTTCTCCTTCCAAAAACTTACGCTTGTTGCCATGGTCCCCTGCTCCTTGTCTGGTCTAATTCTGTTTTTGTACGACGCAGTTATAAATTTGGTTTTCAGTTTAGAATGTAATATTATTAGAACTTAAATAATTCTAATATTTAACTAATCTCTACTTATGTTATATAATATAAGTATATAACTATGATTTGGCATGGTTTAAAATCCAATTAGTCATGTGTGCCATCATAATTAGGCACAAAATACAACGGTATTAGGCACATTCTAGTGATTAGCACAACTAACTACACCGGCCACCAATTTATTTACACCGTTAATCTCCTTAAATAAATCGTGATTAGGCCATTTTCGAAAATACCCCATGCTACGTTGATTTCGTCCTTACTATATTTACGCATAGGATTGGTAACGTTAAATCTTCATTAGGCAATGTTAATTCATAATTACAAAAGAGCAGGCACTATTATAAAAGTGGAAATTTGCGTGAAGGGCTTGCGATTGTAGTCCAATTAGTTTAAAGGACACGGCTTTGAAATAATAAGTTTCAAGGACAAAAAATGTCGCAGCCGTTATTTCGCAACTTTGTTTGCCCTAGTTAATCTTCATCAAATAGGCAATTTTCAAAATCAATTCGTGAATTAAACGAATCGATTAAACGATTCAATTTTATTTCTACAGCCGCAATATATCATGCTTCAAATGAATTGGAGTATATTTTACTTTTAGGTCAACAACATCTCACGCTTCAAACGAATCCGTTGTTCGATTTTTAGTCATGTTATTGTCAAGCGATTGCATGTATCAGGTTATATTCTTTTACATGAATTTATTAATGATTTTATAATGGCTGATGTTGAAAATTTAATGACTAATTTGATAAATATATAACTTATACTACTTCAAACTATTAACAGTATTCAACAAACCGATCCTAATAGGAATCGCACAGTGTTCTGCGACGATTGGTTTTACTACAATTATCTTTTTCAAGGTTGTGTATATATAGGCCTTATAGGATTTTCCATTAAAAAGCATAAAATTAAATGGTTTTCTGAGAAAAAGATAAAACCATTTATCTTTTTTCTGTTAAAAGTATAAGTTATATGATTTCCTGAGAAAAAGATAAAACCGTTTATCTTTTTTCTGTTAAAAATGGCGCCTGAAGTGTTTAATTGCCATGGAATTCATGAAATGAATAGTCCAGTAGTAATGAGGTTGGTTAGATGGTATGCTTACATATGTAAAACGTGTTTGTTTAGTAAGCACTTAATTTGTTATATACATATGTGCTTAGACAGTTTTATATATCCAAAATATGTGTGTTTAGTAAACACCTAACCTGTTGTGCATTAGTTTTGATAGTTTAAAAATATATGTGTGTGTATATATATATATGTACATGGTAAACATATGAGCTGCTAGGCCATTGTTTGGACTGTTTAGTATATACACAAATTGCATGATGGGAATATGGACTGCTATTTATTTGTTTAGACAGTTTATCGAATATGTGCTTTGTTGATAAACAAATATCCAAGCAATAGCATTGTTTGGGTAGTTTTAATTTGTTGGAAGGACGTCTAGTATAAACTGCGAAATGCCATTGAAATAGTACACTGAACTATCTATTTTCCAAGTGACGTAAGAAATAAATTGTCCAATAGTAATGATTTGACTGAATGATTTTCTGAGAAAAAAATATTTATTTTTCTTCTGTTTTTCTAAGAAAAAGATAAAACCATTTATCTTTTTCTTGTTAAAAATTGCTTAGACAGTTTACTACATTTGTGTTTGGTTTGATGAGAAAATGACCAATGATTATATGTTATTCAGATTTAAAAAAGATAGTTGCTTCTATCTTTTCAAAACTAAACTTCAGATTTAAAAAAGATAGTCGAATATATATGTATGTGTTAATTGTTAGTTGCAATATGCAATGTTAATGATAAAAATTAACTTTTGATTACAAAATTGCATTTTTGTAATTAACGATTTTTAGATGTTTAGTAGAATATCTTATTTTATTTCAGATTTAAAAAAGATAGTTGCTTTTATCTTTTAGTAAAAGATAAAGGAAAAGTTAAATCAAATATCTTATTTTATTTCATAATTAAAAAAGATAATTGCATCTCTTTTTAGAGCTAAAAATGATTACAATTGATCTCTTAATTTAATATTTTCATTTGTTGTTTCATAAAGTCATAAAGAGGTGCCATGATACCTGTTGTATATGATACGAGTGGTGAGAAATATGGATTTATAAATAGCAAACGTCGCTGAAAAGATAAACATATGTATCTTTTTTCTGTTCTATTGTATTATACAACTAATACATATCAGCAGCTTCTGTATATACTATACTTTTGTTTTAAAATAAAATAACAAAAGAACTTTTCTTTTATATTATTAACATTTTTTATTCTTTTAAGGACTAAATTCCATGGCAATTAAACACTTCAGGGCACCATTTTTAATAGAAAAAAGATAAACGGTTTTATCTTTTTCTTACGAAATCATATAACTTATATGTTGATTAAGTAAAACTTAAAAAAACACTGTTTTATCTTTTTATTCAACTATTAGGATTGAAAACTCGGTATGTATCGTTTTAATCAGACACAACAACATAATCAAAACACATAAAAAGACAACATAAGATTAAAAAATTAAATCAATTTATCTATTTGAACAGAACTAACAACATCGTATTCCAAATAACAGTTAAACACAAACAGTTGCACGAAACAAATGCATTATCTATACTATGTCGTACTGAATAAAGTGCCAATATATAAAAAACAGAATCAACCCATGTACATGGGACTTGAATCAAACCATATACATAAAACTGAAAATGCAGCAAAATACACTACAAAAGTGTCTATATATACAGATTAGTATGAGTCTACACTTATGATTAAAAGATACAATTTGTGATGACAGCTTCTGCTGCTATTTTGTATAAAAGATAAGTTCTTTTATCTATTCATCTAAAATGCATATGAATTTATCAATGTTGGAGAAGGTTGCTGAATGAATCGTTCAAAGAATACCAGCAATAGTGTTGCCTTTCTTTTTCACATGTGAATCACCAACACACCAGTGAATAATGTTAGTGATGATCATCCACTAACACTTGATGCAAAAGCCAAAGCAATAGCCTGAACCCAAACCTTCATACATGCTTTTACTTCTCTTGGATCTCTTCCTGTGTGCACAAATAAAAAACAGCTAATAGATGCACAACCTCAAATCAAGCATCATGCTACACACCAATCGAGTGCATAAGCAGAAATCAAAGGAATATCATCTTGAAAAATGAATACAAAAGGGGATAAAAATGCTCCATTCTAAATGTAAAGCCTAGGCTTCGCTTGAAGAAACAAGGAGACTTCTAACCTATTTTAAGAAAGACCATAAATATTTAATTGTAGTTAAAAGATAAAACTATTTAAATGGTTTTCTTTTAAAAATCATAAAATTAAATGGTTTTCTGAGAAAAAGATAAAACCATTTATCTTTTTTCTGTTAAAAGTATAAGATATTTGATTTTTGTAACACCCCACGTCCGTTAATGTCACTCTCAAAGGGAATGCATTAACTTTCATGGAGTATTATTGGTGAATAGAACATAATATAACAAGACAGATACATATATTGGTACTTGAAAATTTTCAAAACAACATTTATTGCAGCGGAGAAATAGTTTGATTACAACAACATCGTAAACAAATAGAAAAACCAAGTACACTTAGTAACCATCTTGACAAATTGTTTTCTGAATACATAAAATAAAAAGCATAACCTCAACACAAGTAGCCATAAAAGAGATGAGCTGAACTTTACTTTCAGCAATCCAAGCACTTCCAAAAGAGAGAGAAAGAGATCAAAGATCAAGCTCCACTAGTACTAGTCCCACCCTGAGAACCTGGGGGGGGGGGGAAGGAAGAAAAGAGGCAAAAACAAGGGGGTCAGACATAAAGTCTGGCGAGTATAATAACTTTAACGATATAATTATTAAAGTAATTAGGATAAGGCATAAACTGGTAAAACAAGGTATGACCGTGAAACAAGGCATGACAAAGCAAACAAAGGAATATTCTGGCGTTAATCTCGTTCCTAATCACTATAGGATAATTACTATACCGCACCATTACTAGTCACCCTAAAAGTTGATCCCGCCTACAGAACTTAATAATGATAATGGTAGTTTTGTGTACCCCTAGTTGCCTTCATAGGTGCCGCCTGCTCCTATCTCCACTAGTTGTACCCACTACCCCCATGCGATCGGCTCCCTAACTCGTAGATACCCATGCTGGTCCAACAGTGGGGTGTATCACTTCTCAAAGTGGTAACCCGATACCACTAAAGATGCACAGCTTATATCTACATGATGCAACAACGTCTAACCTACCAGCCCGGGCCCACGCACGCACCTGACCCCGTTGGACTTGCGTTGCCACCACCAACCCGTTTTGACCTCTTACAATCAAACCCAGTAATCGTGTTCCGTCATCGATCTAATCGAGCTCACAAAGATACTTAATGGGTTACTGGTTTGAAAAGGGTCCCTATGTTTGACACAAGCTTTCCACATATGCTTGGCCCCCACTAGAACTTCCCACTTAACCCCTTCTTATTCATGTCTTCTTACATGTTTTCAACTTGGTTAAGTGTTTCTAATTGTATTTCACATGCCACCCACTTAACCCCCATGTCCCACCACATGTTTATCTGGTTAAGTGTTACTTAATTCATTAGAACCGTAACCTTGTAAAGATCTCCCACATTAGACTACCGTTTGCGGTTGCTGGATTTGTCGGGCGGGTCCGGGCAGTCTTACACCGCAAACGAGCCTAACGTCGTGTCTTTACAATTGTTACGCATTTAATTTGTGCCTTTGACCTCTCACATTAGACTACCATTTGTGGTTGCTGGATTTGCCGGGCTGGTCGGGCAGTTTTATACCACAAACGAGTCTAACCACGTGTCTTAGGCGGTTTATTATTGCACATAATTATTTAACCCCAAATTGGATTGATATCCCTATTCAAATTTTTCAATAAATTCCAAATTAGTTTATGTCCATAATTGTCACCTAAATTATGTCCATAAATTCCAGGTATACAAATTATACCAATTAATGTCTCAAATTAACTATAAGCTTTTTTTTAAGCCATTTTATGTCAATTCACAATATTAATATTTAATATTATCCCATCGTCCCCATGCTATTCGTACATTTTAATATGACATATATTAGACTCGCAAATAGTCTAATTTATAAAAAGAAAAGCAATATCACATCTTGCATAACACATAAAATAGATCTAAGAATCATGACATAAGTTTGCATAGCCAATAACTTGCATAGGCAATGGATATACATAAATTTGCATAAACTATCATGGATCTAAATATAGATCTAAACATGTAATCATGAACTTGCATATATGGATACGGTTTCATATAACTTGCATATGAATTTCATTCAAACTAGCATATGATTCACATACAAAACTAGCATAGGCAATGGGCATATAGAACATAAATTTGCATAAATATGTACTGTCATGGATCTAAATATAGATCTAAACACAAAGATGTGAACTTGCATATGGATCTAAACATGTAAATCAATGTCACATGTTTGCATATAAACTAGCATATGTATCTACATGATTCACATATGAACTTGTGTATAATTCACCTACAGACTTGCATAAGATTCATAAACCAGTATATGATTTAACATCCCAAACTTGCATAAGATTCAAATACATATGATTTAACATCCCAAACTTGCATAAGATGAATCAAGTTAAACATGTACAATTCAACATATGAAATAGATCCACAATAACAAAGCTGTCAACGATAACATCACATGATTCAAAGTCATATTCTCATAAACCAATTATAACTTATCACAATTAAATAAATTAATTATTTTGTGAAAGGAATTATACTCACAGACAAAAGAACAGTCTTGTTTTTCTGGGATCTGTATTCTGAAACAGAATTGCTCGCCTTTGATGTAGACTAATTGTTATACTAATTTAGATTAGATTTTGATTCTTGCTTCTATCTTGTTTTTGAGTTGAAAGAGAACGGCGGCTACTCTAGGTTCTCCATTGACGGCATGGCGGCTCTTGGTATGAATCAGTGTCATTTTAGGTTTAGAGTTAGGTTGCTTATATAGAATTTTAATTAATTTAGAGCCGTCAGATTAACCCTAGAAGAAATCAAGACCATCCAGTCAAGATTAAATAACACCTCAGCCCTAATGACTCAGCAATGAGTCGAAACAGCATCATCATTTAGATCTGCTCGGGGGGGGGGGGCAGGTCGACCACCTGGTCGACCTGTATGAGTAGGTCGACCTCCTAGTCGACCTGGCTCTTGGGCGGGAGAATTCCCTCCCGGCCTACTCCCCTGTTTGAATTTGAATTCCAAATTTTCTGAACCTGAGCTGTTTTAAATTCTGAAACTTCGGAAGGCCATATCTTCTTCATACAGAGTCCAATTCACGCAAACTCGGACTCTATCTCGAGCAAAATTCCGATATGAACGCAATGGCATATCCCGTTTCCCTTAATTCTCACATTTGAAATTAAGTATTCTTAAATTTGTTAACTTAATATTTAAAATCACGGGGTGTTACATTCTCCCTCCTTAAGGATTTCGCCCCCGAAATCTCCAAGTTAAGGAGAATGTATATCCTAACATCCAATCGTCCATCTACTCAACCATCAAACACAGGCATCCATTGTCCTTAGAAGATTTCTAATGTCATATGAACATATGCCAAAAGTGTGTGTATATGTTCCTTATCTAATGCAAAATCAGGCGGTCTACTGATTTAGTTGACCTCCTTAGTGCAAATCATGATAGTGCCATGCATCCATTATGTATGCGAAAGAATCCTAACGATACATACTATTTCTACATGTGTGCACAATCATTCATCTAAATGCAGCATCCATTTGATAACACAACCATTATACATCCATTAATTTAAATATGCACACACATTTATATGCAATATGAAAGTGATTGAGCCGATCTAGTGCATAATGTGTGTGTACATGCATCCACAGGCAACCACTAACAACCACTTGCAACCACTCACAACCATCAACCATAACATGTTTCAAACACATGTTTACATCCATCGGTTTTACCTAAGGATAAAGAATAGGACTGAGGAGATATACTTGAAAAATAGATATAAGCATGAATAAACTTATGGAAAAAGAGATCAAGGAGGTACCCTCAAAGAGAAAATGGTAGGCTGCGCGTATTTTCCTCTCAGTTTCCCAAGTCGCATCTTCCTCAGCATCACTTCATTGAACTTTAACAAGCTTGATTTCACTGTTGCGTAGCTTTTTGACTTCCATACCCAAGATACGAGTTGGAACTCTTCTTACAGTCGCTTCTCGTTCCACTTCTACTTCCTCTAGTATATTCGACTCCGCCACTTCCGCAGATTCATGTAAGCACTTTCGTAGTTGAGAAACATGAAAAACATTACGAACTCCAGCCAGTCTCTTGGGTAGCTCTACTCTGTAAGCCATCGTCCTAATCCTTTGAATGATAGGAAATGGACCTACAAATCTTGGTGCTAGCTTTCCTACGGACCCAAAGCTAATGACATTCCTCAAAGGAGATACTTTAAGGAACACCCTATCTCCAACCTTAAATTCAAGGTCGGTCCTTCTTTTGTCTGCGTAGGACTTTTGTCTATCTTGTGCAGCCTTCATCCGTCTTCTTATCAAGTCCACCTTTTCTGAGGTCTCTCTAATCATGTTTGGCCCAAGTACGAGATTGTCTGTAGACTCCCACCAAGAAGTTGGTGATCGGCACGGTCTTCCATATAGAGCTTCGAAGGGCGTCATTCCTATGTTGGCTTGGTAGATATTGTTGTAGGAGAATTCCACCAAAGGAAGATGATCCTCCCATGTCCCTCCAAAGTCAAGAATGCATAATCTCAATAGGTCTTCTAATACCCTGTTCACCCTTTCCGTCTGACCATCGGTTTGGGGGTGATAGGCCGTGCTTAAGCATAATTGGGTGCCTGCTGCCTCTTGCAAACTCTTCCAAAACTCACTCGTAAAGATAGGATCTCGATCGCTCACTATGGTCGAGGGTATCCCATGGATTCGAACTATTTCTTTGAGATAAATGGATGCTAGGGACGGGGCAGTCCTTCTACTTTTAACAGGTATAAAGTGAGCGCTTTTAGTGAGCCTGTCCACTATTACCCAAATACTGGTATTGCCCCTTCTTGACCTAGGCAACCCATCAACAAAGTCCATCGAAATGCTATCCCACTTCCACTGTGGGACCTCGAGAGGATGAAGCAGACCATTGGGCTTCTTCTGCTCCGCTTTGACTTACTGGTATATCAAACACTTAGCAACGAACTCAGCTACATCACTCTTCATGCCGTTCCAAAAGAAAACTCTTTTTATATCTTTATACATCTTGTCTCCGCCTGGGTGTATGGTCAGTTTGGAATGGTGCGCCTCTTCGAGAACCATCTTCACTAAATCCCTTATTTGTGGGACGCATAACCTTCCATCCCGTCTCAACCAACCCCTATCATCGATGGAGTATCTGTTGAGGTGACTAGAAGTCTCACCCCTAACTAACTTTTCCATCACAACAACTAGCTGGGAGTCTTCTCGTTGCACGGTTCCTATTGAGTCCAAAAGAGTAGGCCGCACCTCTAGTGATGCTAACAGACCAGGCACAATTTCAGAGGGGGGTCTAAAAATAAAGTTTGCTATATACTCCAAGGTTTGCCTTTCTACTAAGAGAGGACTCAAGGTCAGCTTCTTTCTACTTAAGGCATCTGCTACCACATTGCCCTCGCCTGGGGTATAGGAAATCTCAAAATCATAAGAGGCCAGAAATTACATCCACCTTTTCTATCTTAAGTTAAGATCTTTCTACGAGAAAAGGTACTTCAACGATTCATGGTCAGTATATAATTCAAACTTCTCACTTAGGAGATAATGGCGCCAAGACTTAAGCGCAAAGACGATGGCAGCCAACTCTAGATCGTGGGTCGGGTAGTTTTTCTCATGTGATTTCAACTGTCTGCCTCCATAAGCTACTACCTTCCCTTCTTGCATCAAGACATCACCTAGTCCTGTACCACATGCATCCGTATATACGGTAAACATCTTGCTCCCATCCGGCAATGTCAGAACTGGAGCCGTTGTTAGAGCCCTTTTCAAACATTGGAAAGCAATATCGCAATCCAAATCCCAAGCGAAAGTTAGGTTCTTCTTTGTTAATCTTGTGAGTGGGGTTGAGATTTTAGCAAAGTCTTTAATGAATTTTCGGTAAAAGCCCGCTAGCCCGAGAAAGCTTCGGACTTCGGTTGCATTCCGTGGAACCTTCCAATCTTGCATCGCAACTACTTTTGTGGGGTCCACGGCTAACCCCTCTTTGGATGCCACATGTCCAAGAAACCTCACCTCTTTTCTCCAGAAATGGCATTTGGAGAATTTGGCCTTCAGCTGATGTGTACGAAGAGTATCCATGACTTCCCTTAAATGCAAATCATGCTCTTCTTCATTCTTCGAGAAGATCAAAATGTCGTCTACGAAGACCACCACAAACTTATTAGGGAATTCTATAAACACCCTACTCATTAAGTCAACGAAGTAAACGGGTGCGTTTGTCAAGCCGAAATGCATGACAAGCCATTCGAAAAAACCATCCGGGGTTCTCAACGCGGTCTTATCAATGCTGTCTTCAGCCACTCTTAGCCGATGGAACCCGGTAGCCAAATCTACTTGGGAGAAAACAGATGCACCTACAAGCTGATCGAACAAAGTCATCTATTCTAGGAAGTGGGTGCCAATTCTTCTTGGTCAGCTTGTTTAGCTCCCTATAATCAACGCATACGCGAAATGAACCATTCGCTTTGGTTGTGAATACTACTAGAGCACCCCATTCAGAAATACTCCACCTTATAAACCCCTTTTCGAGCAGCTCTTTGACTTGCTTACTGAGCTCTTTTCTCTCCCTAGGAGCCATGTGTCTAACGGGTAGAGCTACGGGTTTTGCATTATCAACAAGATATATGCGGAAGTCTATCTCCCGCTTTAGAGGTAAGCCCTTCACCTCTTCAAATACATCGGAGTATTCACGGACTACTCTAACAGACTGCAAGTTTTCAACAGATGCATCAAGAGATTCTAGGTAACTAAGCATAACAGAATATATGGGGTTACAAGAGATTTCGAGAGTGTTTCCAAGGCGAGTCATAAGTCTAACCACTCTCTTTTCACAATCGAGGATGGCACCAATACTGGATAACCAATCCGTGCTTAGAATCAATCCATAGCCCGTGAAGCCAAGAACAAAGGCGTTGCATTCAAACTCAATGCTCAAAATAGACACTCTCAAATCCCGACAAATCATTGAAAGATGAGCCGAACGACCAATAGGATTTGAGACTACTATGGGATCCATAACTAGACTAGTATTTAGGTGCAGTGTTTCAACTAGCGAAGCAGACACAAACGAGTGTGAAGCGCCAGAATCAAATAAAGTACGAACAGGATAATCAAACAGAAAAACCAAACTTTCAACAGAAATGTTCCTACCTCTCTCCTGTCCTGGTACCATGAGAGCCTGAATCTTCCCTCTTGCCTGCCCTGGTGCCATGAGAGCCTGAATCTTCCCTCCAGAAGTGGACCCTGTTCTTTTCCCTTGCCCCTGTTTCCTCGGGCAGTCTTTAATTAGATGCCCTGCCTCCCCACAGTGGAAACAGCCAGTCTTCTTCTTCCTACAGTCCTTGCTCAGATGGCCTGGTGTTCCGCAATTAAAGCACCTTTTCTTTCCCTTGCCATTACTATCCTTACCGCCTTTCTTGTTTTGTTGTTGTGATTTCTTTTGATCCCCTTTCTTCTCCGGTGCCTTATTAGCATTAGCACCTTTCTCCTCTTCATGCATAAGCGTCATGTCAACCAATCTCTCAAAGGTAGCCCCCATCGGAATATGGGTCATAGCCAACCCGTGTAGCGGCTCATTCAAGCCTTTAACGAACCTCAGAGCCTTTTTCTTGGGTGTGTTCACCAAGTCTAAGTCAAATATCTCCAACTGATTGAACTTGTTGATGTACTCCTTTACTGATAAATTCCCCAGCTTCAATGCCAAGAATCTTTCCATGTATAAATTCTCTTCTACTCGTGAGAGAAATTTCACCTCGAACCTATGTCTGAAATCCATCCACGTCTCTACTGGATGCTCTCCATTCGTGACCTCACACCAAAACAAGGCTTCGTCCTTCATTAACCAAGCGGCCAATTGGACCTTCCTTCCATCTTCCACCTCGATGATACCAAACAAGTCTTCTATCTCCTTAAGCCAATTTCAAGCTTTAACAAACGTCTCTGATACATGAAAAGGTTTTCCGCCCATTGCTCGAAAGTCTTTGCATATCTTTGAAAAAGTATCAACACGGGGAGGGGGAGGAGGAGGAGCGGCTGCAGCTGGGGGAGGAGGGATGTCTGTTGGGCCTGCGGCGGTGGCCCTAGCCTCCAAATACCTTTTGAACCAGGTCGATATCGGTATTCCCTCGTGTATCTCGGGTAACCCAAACATGCTGAAAAGAAAATGAAGAGATTCAAAATGGAGAATTCGAAAGAAAGATATATGGCTATTGGGGGTCATGTTTTTGAAACAAACTTTTCCCTTGAAAATACTCTCCTTAAAACATATTTTTGAAAGTATTTATTTATAAAACGCTTTTGAAAAACAGTTTTTCAAAATCTCTTATCTGTTCTGTTAACCTTCATCTCTGATACCACGTGTAACACCCCACGTCTGTTAATGTCACTCTCAAAGGGAATGCATTAACTTTCATGGAGTATTGTTGGTGAATAGAACAGAATATAACAAGACAGATACATATATTGGTACTTGAAAATTTACAAAACAACATTTATTGCAGCGGAGAAATAGTTTGATTACAACAACATCATAAACCAACAGAAAAACCAAGTACACTTAGTAACCATCTTGAAAATTGTTTTCTGAATACATATTAAAAAGCATAACCCCAACACAAGTAGACATAAAAGAGATGAGCTGAACTTTACTTTCAGCAATCCAAGCACTTCCAAAAGAGAGAGAAAGAGATCCAAGATCAAGCTCCACTAGTACTAGTCCCACCCTGAGAACCGGGGGGGAGGCGAAAACAAGGGGGTCAGACATAAAGTCAGGAGAGTATAATAACTTTAACAATATAATTATTAAAGTAATTAGGATAAGGCATAAACTGGTAAAACAAGGTATGACCGTGAAACAAGTAGGCATGACAAAGCAAACAAGAGGAATATTCTGGCGTAAACCTCGTTCCTAATCACTATAAGATAATTACTATACCGCACCATTACTAGTCACCCTAAAAGTTGATCCCACCTACAGAACTTAATAATGATAATGGTAGTTTCGTGTACCCCTAGTTGCCTTCATAGGTGTCGCCAGCTCCTATCTCCACTAGTTGTACCCGCTACCCCCATGCGATCGGCTCCCTAACTCGTAGATACCCGTGCTCGTCCCACAGTGGGGTGTATCACTCCCCAAAGTGGCAACCCGATACCACTAAAGATGCACAGCTTATATCTGCACGATGCAACAACGTCTTACCTACCAGCCCGGGGCCACGCACGCATCTGACCCCGTTGGACATGTGTTGCCACCACTAACCTGTTTTGACCTCTTACAATCAAATCCAGTAAGCGTGTCCCGTCCTCGATCTAACTCGAGCTCGCAAAGATACTTAATGGGTTACTAGTTTGAAAAGGATCCCCATGTTTGACACAAGCTTTCCACCTATGCTTGGCCCCCACTGGAACTTCCCACTTAACCCCTTCTTATTCATGCCTTCTTACATGTTTTCAACTTGGTTAAGTGTTTCTAATCGTATTTCACATGCCACCCAGGCCACCCACTTAACCCCCATGTCCTACCACATGTTTATCTGGTTAAGTGTTACTTAATTCATTAGAACCGTAACCTTGTAAAGACCTCCCACATTAGACTACCGTTTGCGGTTGCTGGATTTGCCGGGCGGGTCCGAGCAGTCTTATACTGCAAACGAGCCTAACCTCGTGTCTTTACAATTGTTACGCATTTAATTTGTGCCTTTGACCTCTCACATTAGACTACTTTTTGTGGTTGCTGGATTTGTCGGGCAGGTCCGTGCAGTCTTATACCACAAACGAGTCTAACCTCGTGTCTTGAGCGGTTAATTATTGCAAATAATTATTTAACCCCAAATTGGATTAATATCCCTATTCAAATTTGTCAATAAATTCCAAATTAGTTTATGTCCATAATTGTCACCTAAATTATGTCCATAAATTCCATGTATACAAATTATACCAATTAATGTCTCAAATTAACTATAAGCTTTTTTTAAGCCATTTAATGCTAATTCACAATATTAATATTTAATATTATCCCATCGTCACCACGCTATTCGTACGTTTTAATATGACATATGTTAGACTCGCAAATAGTCTAACTTATAAAAAGAAAAGCAACATCACATCTTGTATAACACATAAAATAGATCTAAGAATCATGACATAAGTTTGCATAGCCAATAACTTGCATAAGCAATGGATATACATAAATTTGCATAAACTATCATGGATCTAAATATAGATGTAAACATGTAATCATGAACTTTGCATATATGGATATGGTTTTCCTATAACTTGCATATGAATTTCATTCAAACTAGCATATGATTCACATACAAAACTAGAATAGGCAATGGGCATATAGAACATAAATTGCATAACTATGTACTGCCATGGATCTAAATATAGATCTAAACACAAAGATGTGAACTTGCATATGGATCTAAACATGTAAATCAATGTCACGTGTTTGCATATAAACTAGCATATGTATCTACATGATTCACATATGAACTTGTGTACAATTCACCTACAGACTTGCATAAGATTCATAAACTAGTATATGATTTAACATCCCAAACTTGCATAAGATTCATATACATATGATTTAACATCCCAAACTTGCATAAGATGAATCAAGTTAAACATGTACAATTAAACATATGAAATAGATCCACAATAACAAAGCTGTCAACGATAACATCACATGATTTAAAGTCATATTCTCATAATCCCAATTATAACTTATCACAATTAAATTAATTAATTAATTTGTGAAAGGAATTATACTAACAGACAAAAGAACAGTCTTGTTTTTCTGGGATCTGTATTCTGAAACTGAATTGCTCGCCTTTGATGTAGACTAATTGTTATCCTAATTTAGATTAAATTTTGATTCTTGCTTCTATCTTGTTTTTGAGTTGAAAGAGAACAGCGGCTACTCTAGGTTCTCCAATGACGGCATGGCGGCTCTTGGTATGAACCAGTGTGATTTTAGGTTTAGAGTTAGGTTGCTTATATAGAATTTTAATTAATTTAGAGCCGTAAGATTAACCCTAGAAGCAATCAAGACCATCCAGTCAAGATAGAATAACACCTCAGCCCTAATGACTCAGCAATGAGTCGAAACAGCATCATCTTTCATATCTTCCCGGGGGGCAGGTCGACCTGTATGGGTAGGTCGACCCCCTGGTCGACCTGGCCCTTGGGCGGGAGAATTCCCGCCCAGCCTGCTCCCCTGTTTGAATTTGAGTTTCAAATTTTCTGAATCTGAGTTGTTTTAAATTCTGAAACTTCGAAAGGCCATATCTTCTTCATACGGAGTCCAATTCACGCAAACTCGGACTCTATCTCAAGCAGAATTCCGAAACGAACGCAATGGCATAACCCGTTTCCCTTAATTCTCACATTTGAAATTAAGTATTCTTAAATTTGTTAATTTAATATTTAAAATCACTGGGCGTTACAATTTCCTGAGAAAAATATAAAACTGTTCATCTTCTTTCTGTTAAAAAGCACAAAATTAAATGGTTTTCTGAGAAAAAGATAAAACAACTTTCGTTAAAAAATTATCTTTTTTTAAATTATCTTTTTTAAATCCAAAGTTCAGTTTTGAAAAGATAGATACAACTATTTTTTCTAAATCTAAAATAAAATAAAATAAAACAAGTTAAGACTAAATTTATGTATATAATTTAACAAATAGTAACATAAAACACAGACAATATCAACTTGAGCAATTCAGTAGATATATCAAACATAAAACATTTTTTTTGAAAAGATAGATGAAATTATCTTTTTTAAATCTTAAATAAAAGAAGATATTCTACTAAATATTTAAAAATTGTTAAATCTGAAATTCAATTTTGAAAAGATATATGTTAAATCAAAAGATAAAAACCTTTATCTTTTTAAGCTGTCAAACAAATTAACATGTACCACTGAATATATACGTATAAACAATTTCATCATCACTATAAATTGATTCATATTACATGTTATTAACCCACTCAATATATATATATATATATATATATATATATATGTATATGATTAACAAAACAACAAATATGTTTACATGTATCAGTAATTTCAAATATTGCTAAATTTCAATACGTAATTAAATGATTCAAATCAAAAGATAAACACCTTTATCTTTTCAAGTTGTCAAACAAAATAAATTCTACCACTGAATATATATGTATGAACGGTTTTATATAGTAAATAAAATCAATCAGTGAATGACTACTTACTTCAGCTAACATAAACAATCGATATATAGAAAACAAAAAAAAATCTAGGAACAACAAACAACAAAGATAAACAAGTACTTACTTGTTCAACAACTCCTAAACAGAAATCGCGTCTTGTAAAAAGTAAATAGAAATTGCATCTTAGTTTCTTCGGTTGAATTAAGGTAAGGCGATTAACATCAGCAATCGACATATAAAAATAGCAGAAATAAACAATCACTTACTCTTTCAGCTGAGAAAAGTGATGTGGTTTGATTTCTCCAACAAATCAACTGAGTTGATTTTGTTCCGAAAGTAGATTATCAATAGATGTGATTTTGAAAGTATAAAGATGAAGAAGAAAGTGGATTTGAAATCGATTTGGGTTTTTAAAGTTTCGATAATGCTTACCGAAATGAAGAATATAAGGAACAAATAGCCGAATTAATTTTTGTCCTGGAAAATAATTATTGTAACAACATGTCCTAGAAACTAATTAGCGGATGAAAGAAGCCCTTATGGTAAAATGCCCCATTATAAAAACCATACCACTACTAATGCAGAAAAAGATGTGCGCCTACCATTTCATTTCATAAATAGACAATTGAACTTCAGCTGATAAATGTTCTAACAAATTTGTAACGACCCGGGAAATTTTCGACTTAGAAAATTCGACACACAACACCATGTCGACTATTCAAATCAAAAATACCGGATAGTTAATGAAAGAGGTTAGAGGATGAGGATAGATAAGACAGAAAACTAGAATAGAAGAAGAAGAACATACAATATCAGAGTAAACACGAATCTCACAGCGGAATGAATAAAATATAGTATACAACATAACTTTGAAATACAAATCTGTCATTTGAGTATAACACTCACATCACAATGGAAATAAATAATAGCTATATAATCCTAAAGTCTCCTGCTCTAGGTCTCCAAGTATATCTGTAAAAACCTGACTGCCCATACAAAATTGGGCACCCAAGAGTTTAAGGATAACAAAACAAAATGAACTCTGGGTCAGTCATGAGACTGGTATGAGTAAAACCATTTAAAACAGTTTGAGAAATTAAACAATATCTCATAAGACCACGCCGTATAAAGGAACGGGTTTTTCCCTTATGAGAATCCAAAACACTTGGTCCAACATTCAAATACCTTTTGAAAGGAACGATATTCTTTATATCAAACTCATTTGATATTATAATAATGTCTATCAACCACAATATAATAATCATCTAGCAGAATGCTTTCATCTCACGTTCCACATACATAATATGTATTCAAAAACCATGGGCGCTTATTGGGTAATGAATTCCAACTGGCAAGGTATGGGACCACCTTCCAATAGTGTATCTCTAAAGAGGAATACATCGGGTTCAACAACAACATCTTGTAACCCATGTTAAACATGATCGGTCACTCATTTCGCTTAAATAAACCGAATGTATTATCATAAATGGTTGGGATCAGCAACCGTTTCCCGAAAGGGACAGCATCGAAACAGAATAAAGAAGCAAATGGAATTTCTCTAGATCAGGTGATACACCCTAATTGGCAGCTAACCACTTAGCCATGCGACCTACCCGATTTTATACTATTTCTCGGTTGTGAGGCTAGAGGCCATAACGTATCCTTTTACAGACCACGCCTTTCTTTACGTTGAATGTCACATCGTCATACCTGCCAAATCACAAATTGATTTCTCCAAACATACCACGGGTAAACAGCCAAGAGAAACGAATTCCTCCGCCACCAAACATAAATACGTTTGTAGAGATCAACTTACGCGATCTATTAAATATACTTTGTCAGACATTCTTCCATACAGGTTGTCCTGGGACTGGACAAACCGAAGGCAATATTCTGTAAATCCATCTTAGGCAATTTCTACCTTGGATCTCCAGAACATCCATTGCATAACTCCATCTTCAATTATCTTTATCGTATTTGATTCGCAACGCTAACGCCCATACAGAGTGGTTTTCAAATAATGAATCTGCTCCCGGTCTCTCCGTATTGACAACGGAAAAATGGTCAAAAATTTGATAGTTCGTGATTTAACTATCAAAGAAAAACATGTGTACAACATCGGTCGTATTTCCAATTAGAATTCTTACCGATCAATCATCAATCAACTTTTTCTCTTTTTTATTAATTCGTCATTAATTTATTCAGTTACCAATTTCCATATCTCCATAAATTCTTATTTTCTAAATTTAGAAAATATACCTTATTAACATTGGAAAACGTTTTCATTTCTTATTCATGCTAAACTATCATTTCACGTCCATTAGTCTATAACCCTAAATTAGTAAAAGAATGATTCCCGAAGACCGAAACTAACATCAGATCGATACCCCGAAAATCATTCAACTTAACTAATCTCTGGTCATTTTCTAATTTCTTTAACTCTATTTCTTATCTTTTTATCAAATCATTGCTTATGCAACTCTCGGATTCAATTTATAAATCTCGTTCTTTTATAAAACGTTGGTTATAACGATAACGTTATAATCTCTACTTTCAATATAATCTAACTCCAAAATATACTATTATTTCTTAAATTGAATAATATAATTTATTAAATAAATAAATGAATCTTGATTTAAAAACAAAAAGTAAATAGTACCTTCCTACATTCGATATAATCGAATCCCAATGCATAATTCTCTTTCGAATAAACTATATTCGATTTAACTCTATTTCGAGTAACTAATTTCGATTAACTCTTTTCGAATAACTCCTTTCGAATAACTAATTCGATTAACTCCTTTTTCAAATGATCTACCTTCGATTTAATTCTCTTTCGAATAACTAATATTCGATTAACTCTCTTCGATATTCACTGCTGGATTTACAATCCAAATTATCCACTGATAGTTATTTTTAATTTATTTACAAACATTGTTTATAAATCATACTACTTGTTTTTATTATTAAACAAGTTATTTATTCCTAGCCATTTGAAATTTCATTTCTATTTAAATTCCTATTTCAAAAATCTGATCTTCTTTATAAATGTTTTAATTTTCAAAGCATTTATTTTAATCCATTATTCATATTTAATATGAATAACATTTCTTTTAAAATCTTCTTCTTTGCAAAAAATACTTGCCTTAATCCATTATTCATATTCAATATGAATAGTTTATTCAGTATATAATTAAAACAGTTTGGTTTCGTATTTAAAATATTAGCTTATTTTAAATATTCTATTTATACTTCTAGTTATAAACAATTCATATAAAATCTTATTTTATATTCAACGCTATAATAATTCCATTAATAAGTCTTGTTAACACTACATTCATATTCAGTTTAAAATATCGATGTTAAAATCGATTTTTACTTCTCTACATAAGTTTTGACTTACATATTCCATTTGTCCAATGATAAATATTTTACTTAATTTATAAAATATTATTTATAAATTAATCTGCTCCATTTATCTGTTTACTTCTTTATATATGTTCAGACTTATATATCTTTATTTATCAAATGATAAATATTTTCCTTAATTTAAAAACACTATTTAAAAATCATTCTTCTCAATTTATTTGTTAAAAACATATTTTTATTTAATATCTATTTTAAACAAATCAAATCATATCTCTATTATAACTTGAAATCCCCTTTTTATAATTCTATCTATTTTTTCAAATATTTCCTTTTATAAAATCTGTTGATTTTATAAAATTCCTTTATCTCAATATTCACCTTGAAATCTCTCTTATAAAGTCCCTTGATTTTATATAATAATTTATTTCAATATACGCATTGAAATTTCCCTTTTTATAAAATCTATTGATTTTAAATAATATTCTTATTCCAATATACACATTGAAATTTTCCTTTTTACGTCCAGGGTTTCTTATGGTATTTAAAATATCAAATGACAATGATCAATATCATCCAAACACACATAATCAGTAACATATTATACACTCAGTCATATATCACAATATATGAAAACAGTAAAATAAATGTTGAGGAATCCAGTTGGATCCCTCCAACATGTTTCCCTGCATTCACAGATGTTAAACAATATAATATAACATCAATTCCATTTTAATATGAAAAATTCTGAAAAACAAAATCAATATTTGATTAATGATTTATATATATATATATATCATTATCTATAATTTTAACCAATAAATAAGCAATTCAACCAAACAATCATCACACAGTAGTCACTCATCATTTATCAATTCTAAAAATAAGTTATAAAAATATAAACTGTGCAGAGTTAGTGAGATTTACTCACATTGGACGGTTATCGTTAAATAACAATTAATTATTTTTTATTCAGACGGACGATTTATTTTGCAATAAATTGTATTGAGCTCCAATTCACTTCCAGTCAGTTCCATTGTGTAGCCACCTTCCATACTATCCCAACGGATCTAGTTTTGTTGAATTCTGACCATGTAAGCATAAGATATGAATTTTCTAAGTTGATACTTTAATTAGATTAAATAAAAACTTATGGTTTAAATGATTTCTGGGCTTACTATTTAAACAAGGCCCGTCACCATTCCTAAAATACCAGACCCGCACATTTATTCCTTTCCTCTACTTCTGAACCTCGACTACACAGCACCGCTCCTCCATCCGTTACAGTAACTTCACTCCACCATCTCTCTTTCTCCGATCAACCATTTCATGAGCCGACTTGACCATTGAACTCCACCACTCCTCCTCTTCAATGTTATACCACCCATCAGGTCCTCGCACCAACTTCAAAATCTCGCGACTTCAGTAAATCCGCACATCCCTTTTGATAACCGAAATCTACCAAATTTCTCGGGGAGACGCGGTTTTCAATAACAGACTCAAATAAAATGCTCATTCATTGAATCAAAACTTCTATGGTCCAAAAACTTGAACCCTAGGACCTCTGCTAGCTTTTGCGTGTCCCGGAATGTTCATCGCACCGAGTAATACCAACATAGAAATGAAGAGGAGAATTAAAAAAGTTTATATATCCTTGTTCAATGATTTTAGGAATTTTCTATGGACTTATATTGATTTTTAAGAGGATCGAAATCCTTTTACTGAAAGGAAAAAACATACGGCGTAAATGTTTGACCAGAGGAAAAATAATTTAGGGTTGGAGAAATAGTGTGATATTTATAGAAAAGAACTATTATTTTAATATTCATTATTTTATTTATTTTCAATCAAACGTTATTTGTATTTATCATTAAAAATCCCTGTGATGACATACAATACCCAAATTCGACGAAAATAGACATACAGCTATATTTCGACATTACGGACCCAACGAAACTTGTTTTGTCGAATTCTGAATCCGTTTGCTCACACAACAAATTTTTAAAGTCAAATTATCGACTGTTTTTCACAGTCAAATCCCGTACGACCACATACTGACTCCAAAAATCACGAAAATTGAAATCTAGCAATAATTTAATATTCCGGATCCAACAAAATTAGTTCCGTCAAAAACGGAGGTCGTTCGCAAAATTGACTATTTTTAAAGCTCTAAATAAACCCATTTAAATATTTAAATATTTAAAAATAATTAAATTAAATATTAGTAAATTCATATTATCGCATATACTTACATAGAATATAATCCGGCTCCAAAATAAACATATTGGGATTTATAACTCGACATTTAAAAATCCCCGATTAAATCGATATTCAATTTATATTAAAAATCCATTTATAATATAAATAAATCATTATAAATTATAAAGGAATTCCATAGCGACTTTTCGAAAATTTGATTTGGACATAACTCAAAATCTACACGACGAAATCTCGATTTTTCTCTTCCATTAGAAAAATATCGTTCAATAGATTCAAACGTTTCTTGTTTCACAGAAATCCGATTTAAAACGGATTCTGTATATTCAATTAAAGTTCGAATCGCCAAATTACGAACTGCCGCGCGCTTTCGAGCTTGATTATAATTATAATATAAATTATACATTCAACTGACATTTATAAATAAATCCATTAATATAATTCAATTCTATACTGAATTATATATTCTAAATTGTCCAATTCACATAATATTGTGAATTCTGTTATTTCCGATTATTCCGGAAATAAATATATTATTCTATTATTTATATTAATTAAATATTATTTAATTAAACGACCATTTAAATCTCTAAACACTATTCAAATAATTAAATAAATTAATTATCATACCGTAAAAATACGGGACGTTGCAAAATTAATTATGTTTTCTGTTGTTTCAAAGACTTTAACTCTCCTCTCATCAATGTGAAGTCTCAATACAACTTTCTGAATTGACCAAAATAACTTGACAGTCATGGTATAAAACCTGTATTATCTGGATCAAAGGTATAAACTAACCGTCTGTGACAGTGCTATGTAATCCATTATATTATTCGCTTATATTTCAGACCCAACTATGAAATGTTCAAGTATCATATTTATTTTCTATTTCAGTTGTGCCTCAGGGTGTATGCAAACATATACTTCTCATTGACCCATTTTTTCTAGCTGCTGTTACTAATGGGCACGTTAATATATACATGTTTATAATATTTCTTCTACCATACCTGTTTTCAAATAGCTCATGGTCGCTCCATCCCAATGCTTCAAACAACAGTTTGTCCGCCATTCTTCTCACCGTTCTCAACTTCCGTCCAACACCCTGCTCCATTTCCACACGCCACGTTGTAACCATCTTCTAGCTACCCGCTTATGCTTCTCCGCCCATATTGTATTCCATGCAATGTGCCCTCATATTGCTTCTTCAATGTGTCCATTTGTTCCTCTTCGTATTATAATGTTATTTTTTCTGTTTTTTTATAATACCTACGCTCCATCATCCATTCTTTAATGTTGTTGTTCCACTATCCCACGCAACTTCGGTACTCGTCCATGCATCCTCCCGATCAACGTCACCTCACGCACTGTTTTAATAGGCCCACCTTCCTTTGAATGTATAATGGCAGATCACCCTTTTACTTCACAGTACTACTCCATTCACAGATACCCACTACTCCCTTATGTATACCCCTTCATTACCTCTCGTTGCCCCTCACCTAACACCCAAACCGCCATGTTGGCAACACCAGTACCCTCTACAACCTTCAAACGAGCGCATACACTGACCTCAGACCCTAATTCATCCATTACAGCGCAGCCTAGGGCCCCTTTGGTTTGCCCCAAAACTACATATAAGTGCTAGAAAAAGAACCCAATAACCCTAACTAAATCGCTCCCATTTCTGTGCATATGTTAACGAAGTTTTTGGCTTGAAGTGCAAGCGTATTCACAATGGAGAAACAGTGTCAACGAGGAAGTGTAGTTCCGTGTATACATATAAAATTTTGGTTTTGTATTTGGTGAAGTATTCAGTTGAATTTTACCGGAAGGGAGGCTTTCACCTTACTGCTTGTGAGGAATAACGAGATGGCCATGCCTATTTATAGCGAGAGCTTCCGTGATGACCACATTGTATGTAAATATTTATTTATCATCGTTAGGTCGGCTATAATATAGGGTAGCATGTGAAAGTAGAAATTTCAAAATGAATTTGTTGGCACAGTTTCATCTGTAGATCAGCGTGCCTATGCCTGCTCGTCTTTTCTCCTAGACAGTTTGAAGTGAAAATATAGAACTGTGCACGATTTGTCATTTCTATTTGGCATTTCAACCAGGCTGGTTAAGGGTAGGATTGAAGCTTAACAAAGAAGGAACTAAAATTGCGTACATCTTGGTTTTAGGTTGATAGGAGGGACCGCATTCGTATTATATTTGATTTGATTAACCATTATGTAAATACATATATATATATATATATATATAACTTAATATGGTATTTTAATTCTACCGTATTTTATTGTTAACCGTTATATACTGCTAACCCGGGTTCTATTGCTAACCGCTTAATATATGCACCACACATACGAACTCCAAAAATAACGAAAATGGATGCCATGCTATAATTTGACGTTACGGTCCTAATGAAACTAATTTTACTAAAAAAGGTCTCCGTTTGTAGAATGGTGATGTTTAGATCGCAATATATTCATTGGTTCACCTTTAAATTTCGTCTACAACCAAAACAACTCTGATTGGCTTCAAACTAGAAATATAGCTATAATAAATTATACGTATTCCAATAAAACTCGTTTCGTCAAAAACGGAGCTTGTTTGAAAGGAAACTATTTCTAAGGCCTATATATTATTGATAAAACAAAATTAAAATCCAAAACAATTCTAATTAAATAATAATAATTTATTATCATCGTAAACTCAATATTATATAATTTCATGTTAAACGGTATTCAAATTATATATAAAATCCTTTATAACTTATTAAATAAACGTTATCGTTTATTATTGAATTCCATAGCAACTATTTAAAAATTTAATTTGGACATAACTTGTAATCCGTAATATGAAATTTCCAATTTTCTTTTTTATTAGAAAAATATAATCAAATCGATCCAAACGATTCTTATTTCATAGAAATCTGACTTATATCGGATCCTGTATATTCAGTTAAAGTTCAAATCGAAAATTACGAACTACCACGGCGTTTCAAGCTTGTTTTAATTAATTTATAAATTATATATTTTCGAACTCTGTTTTATTAAATAGTTACTATATAAAATCAATAATATTTCCAATATAATATATAAAACAGATTTAAATATTCAAATTTAAATGACCGAAAAATCTGGGACGTTAAAGGTGATTTATTTATGCCCATGCCGAAAACAACACAAACCAGTCCGCTGTCAAAATTTATCCAACACAGAATTCTATTCTTTCTAGCTCTAGGACAACTGTTAGTTTGATAACAGAAATGAGATTTCATTCAAATGGATATGCGCGAATGGCATAAATATTTTCAAACGTAGAAATCTCAATAACACAAGTCAAGCAATTTAAACAACACTATCAATTACAAGCACGAATTTCCACAAAGCAAAGAATCAAATGCTGGAAAGGAAAAACAACAAAGACAACAACAAAACAACAACACCGAAACTCCCAAAACAATGGCTATAAACAACGTGATATCTTGCTCTGCGACTAGGGCTCAAACCATTTTTATGACCTTAGGTTAATCATATCATGGTAGCAAAAATGCTCAATCTTGGGTTACAAAAACTGCTGGTGTTGTTGGAGGTTCCCTCATCACTATCTCTTCTAAGAGAGAATTTGCAATGTGAAAAGAAACCTACCACAAAACCGCTTCTCGTGGAAATTCACTTAATATTGTCTAAAGACAAAAATGGATTGGTGAAATTATAGAAAGTAACTCCATGAGACAACACACAAGAACAACAAGATGAATCAATTATGATGCTGCACTAAATGATGGTTACGCAATTGATTCATGAGATAAATGATGGCTATAATATAGGGTAGCACTAAATGATCGTTCAAAAGATGTGAATTCAGCTAGAAATCCGTAAAATGGATTTTCCCCTTACCTAGCTGACAACAAATTAATTGATTCGCAACTCAAATAATTTAAAAATCCGGACGAAGGAATTTTCCTTAGCCTTTTCGAAGGAAAATTAAAAGCTTTTCAATAATAGAATGTATTATAAACCAACAATTATGTATTTATAAACCTAATTTATTGTTACTACTACTATTATTATTTATATTCCAGTTTATATACCGAACTGAAATACCTTTTTGCATTCAAAAATGTTGGAACTTCAAAATCTCAAGTATTAATTGTGATAATTTCAATAAATCATCCAATATATAAAAAAGATGGATACTAAAAATCATAAGGAATAGGTATATATTATTTTTAACTTTAGTGGCATATTCCTTGTCATTTCCAATTCCCTTCTTCCTACCAACCAGATTATATTTATTAAAACCACATAAAGCCTGAACAATCCCGAAACATGAATAGATTGAAATTTTAAAACCACGTCTTTATAAAACATATATTTATAAAACCATTTTCCGAAACTGTAATTTCAAAACCTTCGAAATCCATTTTATTTTTCCAAATAGTTTTAAAAATAAAATTCCCTCGAATACAAGGACAAAAAAACAAATGAATATCTGAAAATTTAACGAAGCAACAAATGGATTCACCTCGTAGGTTTTTCTGAATGGATACGACATATTAACATAGATTTTCTGTTTCAAGACTAAGAAAATGTCATTGACTGGAACTACCAAATGAAACAAAAAACCAAAAATCACGGCTATCTCGGTTCTAGCTAGATTTATGTCCAATCTCCAAACTCGAATCCACAGAATTCACCATTTGTCGTCCTCATGCTCTTCACAATGAAATCGCCAACATACTGTGGGGTAAGACATAATTGGATAGAAACCCGAACTCAACATATTTCAACTCCTAGTTGCTTAACACCCATTCTACATAATTAGGCCCATGACTAATTCATAGTCGAAATAAATTAAAGTCGAGTAAGAAAGACGAAGAAAAACAGAAAAAATCGAATTACGTTCTCTCATGAGTCATAACATAACTAATTCCTTTGATCGACTAACCTATGCTCTGATACCAAATATAATAACCCACACTTTTCTGAGCCCAAATTTTGACAAAATATAAACTCGAACACATCCAAGCATGGAGAATGTAAATCTAGTACCTACAAATGAGTGAGCATGAGAATGATCAAAGTACGATAAAATAACTCACAATGGAAACAAAATAGGATAGACTAGCATTAACTCAAGTAACTACCCTTTTAAAGTGAGTCACCATGTCAATACTGAGTACGAGAGAGAGTGAGAACCGAAAGCCAAACTTGTACACCTATGAGAACCAGACCTTATCTAGAGAAACCAGTAGGTTGTAATGAGGAGGGGGTCAGAACAACAAGTTCTGGTGAACAAGAAAGGTACAACATAGATTACAATACATAGATGTATCCTGTTTGGTTCAACCCAAGATATATGCCTACCAAAGTTAGTATTTATAACCTAACCTTGTAAACATATACGCACGACTCTAACTACCCTTCCCAAGGTAGTATTCCCAATGATATCGATGACGAGATAAAACGTTTATGCATATATTTACGAAGCCTTTAAACTAATTATTAAACCGAGAAGTGAAATCCCAATGTTTATTTATTCGTAAGTGTATATGCAGCCACTTAACGCCTCATAATCGAATGATAGATAGTGTAGATTCCTCTGATCGCTTAAGACCCTAGGCAGACCTGTTGGTCATCTAATGCCTCTCAATGATTTACTCAACATTATTATAAACCAGAAGACACTAGCTACAGGGTCCTACCGGTTAAGGCTTATGTCGTTCACGCATATGAACCCATGCCCCGCATAAGGTGAGAGATGGTAGCTTACCGCTTAAGACCGATAGTTCCTATTGGTGGAATCTTATTGTACCATCTTGTTGACCTTATTAGATAATCTCCTTAGACGCTTCATACTTCCTGTATGATAGGTAGCCCTATGGAGTACCAAACATTTTTTAAATCCAGGTTTAGGTAGGATTCACACACCATTTGAGACCTCTAACTGGATGACCTATTCTCAGGTGGACCCCTCGACCTAAAGCCACTTAAGACCCAAGGAAGCGGACTACTCGCGAAGATTATCAATCTTGTACCCAAATAATCTTTAGTACTTCTATTTATGGGAGGTAGGCTACGCAATCACTTAATACCTTTTTATAGGTGGATCTAACCACTTAGGACCTTAATCCAAAAGCAAGCTACATTATTGAGTTATTCCTGTTTAGTTTCTCTTTATGGAAATACCATATGCACACGATTAATTACCATCATGGGTTCCTATGGTTAATGATGCCTCACATCATTAATGTACCAAGTCCAATTCTAACTTTTAGTTATAAGTTATAGGTTAACTAGTATAAATAAGGAAAGTAATATACTTTTTAGCCTAGGATATTTATTTAATTATTTTCCTTACTAGACTTAGTATTTAAAATGACAATCATTACCCATAAGTCCCCATTTTATTTCCTTTATTCTATTCAACAAAATTATTGCCATTTACGACCATAATGGTCATATTTTCCTAAGGCATTAATTATTCTTCATGTACCATTTATCTCCATTGATTATAATTAATGACAATTATGAGCCTAACGGTCACAATTTTCCTAAGACATTAATTATCCTTAATTATTAGTCTCGAGATATATATTTGTAGTACCCCAATAGACATTAGTAATTTATTTATTTATTTATTGTCTGTTGTATACATATATTTATATATATGATTTTGCACTAGACCCCCCACATTAACCTGAGCACTTATGGATGCTGGATTTGTCGGGCGGTTCTGGGCGGACTTCTACCACAAGTTGAGCTTAACCTCATGTCTTAGTGTGGTTATATTTAAATTTGCTAATTGGGATTTACAACATTAATCCTAGCCAATTTATAAATTGTAACCATTTGGCTTAACTGTTTAATTAAAGTTTTCTTTCCTCAATCAATGATAGTTACAACACTATTTATTTATATCCCTATTTATAACAATCAATTACACTAATTGCTACAACGGTTACAACAAATATATTCATTAACCTGAGCACTTATGGATGCTGGATTTGTTGGGCGGTTCCGGGCAAACTTCTACCACAAGTTGAGCTTAACCTCATGTCTTAGTGTGATTATATTTAAATTTGCTAATTGGGATTTACAACATTAATCGTAGCCAATTTATAAATTGTAACCATTTGGCTTAACTGTTTAATTAAAGTATGCTTTCCCCAATCAATGATAGTTACAACACTATTTATTTATAGCCCTATTTATAACAATCAATTACACTAATTGCTACAACAGTCACTACAAATATATTCATTTAATATGGATTACATTTACATGTATAAAATGAAATTCATTCAAACATTCAAACATTCGTTATTATTTATATTTCGTCATTTACGTAGGTTTAGACGTAAAATGTGTGTGTGAGTGTGTGTGTATATATGTATATATATTTATATTTTTGCGTAGTTAATGTAGTTATTTTCTTTAAATATAATTATCGTTAAGTTTAATAACATGGTTCAACTAATAGCCAAACATTCCTTTTTTGTATTCGATCTTGAAATAAGGTTCTAAAATCTTTCAAAAAGACTGTCAACTATAATTATTGTAAATCAAGCTTAAATATTGGAGTAAACACATTTCAAACCACAAGAAGAATATTTTATGTATATAATATATCTGTTTATATTTATAAGTGAATTTACACAACTTTTCCCTTTTTCAATATGTGACATATTTCTTATTGGTTTCAAATAATATCTTTTTTTATTTAAAAAGAGCAAAAAGACACAATTTACAATAACTAAGTTAAACGTCAACAAAATTAAACACAAGCATACTTATGTGTTTTTAATCAAAATTACATAATTTATCATTTAACACTGAAACTAGATACCTGGAATAAAACTATATCTTAACGGTGTTTTATGAGACTGATTTCCAAATCTACAGTGTTTTGCAATAACCACAATATATTTTCAAATACAATAGGCCTACAAATTATAATGTTATTCATAAACACAAATCTATACCTTTAGGCTTTTGACAACATTCATAAACATATCTGATAGGTATCGTTTCAGATTTTACAGTATTATGAATTGATCTGATAAATGTTAGGCATATATTTAAGATCTAATACAAACGAGATAATTAAGCTATTGTAACTTTGTACATAAATTTCCCACTCACTTGAAAGCATCCAAATTTGAATAACATTTTAGGCCTATAATCCCAAATTTTTACAGGTCTACAGTTATTCTATAAAGGGGATACTTTTAGATTTGTAGAATTGCAAGAAAATAGGAAAAGATGGGATAATCTGATGAAGGATAACTTAGACGTCAATTCACACCCTTTTCCATTTGAATCTGATAATCCAATTCAAATCTGAATGATTTGTATTTGATTAATTGTATATGAGTCTATTTTTAATTTAGAAATTGAGTAGAAGATAAAGGAAAATGGCGGAGCTTCGCTGTTATCCATAGATTTGTGTGGAGAAGAATGATGCCTACCACTTTATTTATAGGAGTGGAATTGGCCATGAACCATTCGATTTATTTTAATTAACATCTATCCGTTTATATAATAATTTATATAGCCAAAACCTTAGCCATCACTGCTTGGCTCGAACAAGCGGTCGCAGCCAATGGTCGACCGCTTGGTCGACCTGGCAGTCAGGTAGCCAGGGGAATTAACAATTACTATATATATATAATATTCCGTTTTATTTATTTCCATCCATAACTTTTTCTTACGAGCTCCGTTCATGAAACTCGAAACATGAAAGTTGACCAGAATTCAGAGGTGAACGGAATAGTTAAAATTTCATGGTCAAATTCCATCATTTGCAGAAATTCTTATTTTTGATAACCTAATTAAATAACTACTTTATTGTCAAAATTCCGAGTTGTTACAGGGATGCTACCGGAATTGAAATTCCAACAATAAATCCACTCGTCACCTCTACATACATTGGTCCGCTATGTCCAAAAAGATCCTCATTGACTCACGGAGCTCTGTTAACATCATATTTAATTTGGCCTACGATCAAACGAAACTTAAGGCCAAAGACATAAATCTTTGCCATTCCACCATCCACGGATTAAATGGCTCATCCAACCGGTCAGTTGGTCTAGTAGAACTACCGGTCCAGCTCGAAGATGAGGATTGTAGCAGTGTCCAGGTCCTCACCTTCGTTGTCATTGATGTTACTTCTCCTTAAAACATCTTCATCGCATGTCCTTTCCTTGAAAAAATCCGAGTCTGCATGGCACCATGGTTCCTCCTCGTGAAATTTACAATAGAGTGTGGGATCGAAACCGTCAAAGTCGACCAAGTTACCGTCAAAGCCTGCTACCTCATAGAATGGAAAGACGTTGTCCATAAGGAGAAGGGCAAGGGCGCGAAACCGATACACTATGCCAAAACTGTAAGCACATAGCAGCCACTAGAATCTAAGGCCTAGCTCAGACGCAACTGTCATCTCTTCCAAGATCTTGATCCTTGGGAAGACGAATAGCCCAACTCCGAAAGGACTACTCCGGTGGAGAAAACCGTTGATATTCCAATCAATCCCGTCGACCCTACTTGGATCTTGAAGATTGGATCACAGCTCCACTCAGCAGTAAAGTAAGAATTTCTGGATTTCCTAAGGGTCAACCTCGATGTATTTATTTGGGCCCATTCCGACATGTGTAGCATCGACCCGCGAATCGCTTGCCACATGCTCAGTATCGAAACAAACCATCTTCTAGTCAAACAAAAGCACTAAATGGGTGCCCAACCTGGTCTTGGTCAGAGAGTCAAATGGGAAGTGGCGAACATGTGTCAACTATTCAGACTTGAATAAAGAATACCCAAAAGAAAGTCTCCCACTTCTAAAGACTGACCAACTTGTTGATTCAACTACAGGCTACCAGCTTCTCTCCTTTATGGACGCATACTCAGGCTACAATAAGGATCACACTTCATTCATCATCGACCTTGGGCTCTATTGTTATGTCTTCATGCCCTTTGGTCTCAAGAATGCTGGAGCCACCTATCCGATATTGGCCAATCGAATGTTCAAGGACCAAATTGGGAGATCCATGGAAGTTTATGTGGACGACATGCTCCTGAAAATGAGGGTGCCAAACGACTATGTCAATGACCTTGTGGAAATGGTCAACGTTCTCCGTAAATACGGCATGAAACTCAATCCCTTGAAATGCTCTTTCGGCGTTGCATCAGGAAAATTCCTGGGTTTCATCATCAATTCACGAGAAATTGAGGTAAATCCGAGAAAAATACAAGCTAGCCGGGATATACATGCCCCATAGAGCATCAAACATGTTCAAAGATTAAATGGGAAAGTCGTCGCCCTTAGTCGATTCAAACCAAAAGCAACTGATAAGTGCATTTCTTTCTTCTACTTGCTCCGGAAACGAAAGCTCAACTTTGTGTGGACATTGGAGTGCATTTTTGCATTCCAGGACATCTTGAATCAATTAGAACGAGCACCCATCCTATCAAAACCCGTTGACCACGAAGACTTATTCATCTATTTGGTTGTTTCTATACAGGCAATTAGCTTGGCGCTAGTGCGCGAAGAAGATCATGTCCAACAACCAATTTATTATAAAAGCAAGAGATTAACAGGCGCAGAAGCGAACTATCCACAGCTTGAAAAAATTACATATTGCCTATTGATTACTTCTCAGAAGCTTCGTCCATACTTCCAGTCTCATCCAATCAAGTTTTACACTAATCGACCGCTATGATAGGCCCTTCAGCAGCCTGAGACATCCGGACGACTTTTGAAATGGAACATCAAGCTAAGTCAATTTGAACATACTTCATCCCTCGTCGAGATATCGTTGGACAAGCCCTAGCAGACTTTATTGTTGAGTTCACTATTCCCGAAAGATCTTTCGAAAGATAGTGAGCCCCTAAGCATCCAATGGAAATTATTTGTGGATAGTTCATCAAACAATCTATGTCATGGCGTCAGAGTTGTACTTATTACTCTCGAGGAATGCTCGATTTTTTAGGCTTTAAAGCTTAACTTCCCTTCCACCAACAACAATGCAAAATACGAAGCCTTGATCGCGGGACTCATAATTGCAATCGAACTTAACATCAAGGCTATCAAAATATACTCTGACTTGCAGCTCCTCGTATGCTAAGGGCATGGGGGAGTACCAAGCCAAGGGAGCACGATTCTCTCCCTACCTTGCTCGGGTTCGTGAACTGCTTACCAGCTTCGAGCATTACATCATCACTCACATCTCTCGACAACAGAACAAGAAAGCCGATTCATTGGCCTAACTAGCAAGTTCTAGGGATGCGCAACTCTTAGGACTAGTCCCAGTCGAAAACTAGACTCTCGGAGTATCGATTAGATGCAGACTGATTTGATATCAATGAAGGAGACAGATCCTAAACCCGAGTCTTGGATGATTCCAGTCAAGAACTACTTGCGGCATGGGATCTTCCCCGACAATCGAAGTGAAAAACGTGAACTCCTCCACAAATCATCATGCTACATCAATCAAGATGAAGTGAATTACCGAAGAGGATTCTCTATCCCACTACTCTGATGTGTAGCCTACAATGACGTCGACCGTGTACTGCAGAATATGCACAAAGGCGAGTGCGGTGACCACATTGGGGGCCAAATTCCGACAAAAAGATTCTGCAATATAGCTATTTTTAGCCAACTCTCAAGTGAGATGCAATATACTACACCTACAAGTGCTAGGGATTCTCCACGATTTCATGAGCTTCGCCTACTGAACTTACGCAAATAGTCAGCCCGTGGTCGTTTGCAATGTGGGGGATCGACATCATTGGAACTCTTCCGATGGTCACGCCATGCCATGTTAACAATTGATCTTGTGAAAATTTTAATATTGTGAAAATGATAATAAAAATGAAAATGAAAATGATATGTATGTGAATGTTAACAATTGATCTTGTGAAAATTTTAGCTTCATATACTTTGTTGTCATTGCCATGCCATGTTTGTTATGTTATATATTGTTTATGCTATGTATGTTCGTTTTCTTTATACATGCATGATTCTTATTGTTTGTTGAGTGTTTAGTAGGTAGCAAGGATGTGTGCTACTCTTTGGAGCTCACGTTTGCCCTAAATAGCTAAAAATGTCAACTAACTGGCTTATAACAATAGTAAAAGGTACGCATCTAAGATTACATTTCGTATTTGGGTTATATATTGTTTTTCCATGGTTTAGAATGCCTTATCGTTGCGATGGGATGTATAACGATTATATATATATATATATATATATATTGTATATTTTTTCGATCAAGCCGCGCAAATGAGATGCTATCGAAGTTTTTTTTGTAATTTCAGATGTTAGAGATTTTTTGAACCTTTAAAATTTCTACAACATATTTTTTTTAATAAGGTAAAAAACTATGCAAGCGCTTTATAAATTGTAGTACTTTATATAAGTTTTATCTTAGTATGATGAAACGACCCAAACTCGCCCTTTCGGGAAAACCCGAATTGAGTTGAGAACATGACAAATCAGAACACAACAGAAAAACATTTCATTACTTATTACAACAATTTACATCAGAGAACAAGAATATAACAGAGTATGAATAAATAATATACATTGGAAAATATCAGAGATTAAATTACAAAGCAGCGGAAAATTAATACATAACACAACTAAAAGAAATACACAGATACAGAGCTTTCCGAAAATAATTCCAGCTATAAACCAGGATCCTGTGAAATTAAATCTGCAAAACCAAAACTACTAGCTGCCCATGTGGAATATATGGGCACCTAGAGTTTAGGTTAAAAAAATAAACCCCAGGTCAGTCATGAGACTGGTGTGAGAACTAAAACAGTTATTAACTTCTTTACTTTAAAGGTTGGGAAATCACGGGACTGCGCCGTAAAACACGGAACGGGTTTACTCGACATTAACCTCAGTTTAAAATAAAACAACGCAATGCTTTTTGAAAAATGAAGCTATTATAAGACTCAAGTCCCATCACATAATGCAATGCAAGCCGGAGGATAGATTTTTCCCTTATAATAGCCAAACATACTTGGTACGTTTAAAACAAATTATTCTGATATTACTATTAGTGTATAGTGTCAAAAACAACTTCAAATATAAATGTATCAATCAAGACGGCATGGGTACCATATATCATGTCGCCATATACAGGTTTACAATCAAAACCGCACGATGTCGTATTGGAAGTTGGATTTCCATCATGAACCAAGGAAAGGGGTCGTCCTTACCGAATTCGAGACAATCTAACCCATGTCCCAGGATCAATCGCAACTGCACCTAGGAACGCTAGGGCCGGTCCACACTTACATTAGTGGATTAGTAATTCCTGAACAATACGTTTCTCTGCCCTATGGGGCATAAATCAAGAGCTACTAGGGACTCAAATCCGAGGTACCTCACTTTCCATCATCCACATAAGTAAAAATGGTTGGGCTCCATACCATGACACCACTTCTAGCTAGAAAGAAACGCATGTCCTTTCCTTCTCCAGTTTCTAGTTCATTTCGGGGCATGAGGCTCGCGAAGTAACGCCATACACAAAGCTATGCTAATTAAAGCTGTGCTTTGATCATCAACCACAAGACTCTGCTTTTCAACAAAAATTCTTGATCATTTGCATCTTAGCATGCCACGCTGACAATTCACGCCATACGACTTATATCTATCGATATATAACCCCTAAGCTCGTACAACTAAGAGAAGGGTGTTGAGTAAGAGAATAAATTCTCCGCCACCAAACAGATATATATTTAATAGAAATCAATCAATATAGAATGAAATCCAATGTCAGACACACATTACAAGTCCGTTCCGGGTCTGAACGAAATCGGAGGCACATTATTCCTCATCCCACATGTCTAACACAGGAGAGAGGTCCTCGCATATCCGTCGATCTCCAAGTACGTCTGAATGATCACCACTTGTTACCTTATCTTGGGTGTACAGCCGAATCAAGACATCAGTAATCATCCAAACGATGTGAAGAACTCCAGTCTTCAACCACCGTCTTCATCTTTGACTTTTGGTCGTCGTATTAATTATTCAGAACGGCTTAAACCCGGTCTTTCTGAATGACTCGCTTATTTTATAATCAATAATCAAGTGTTATAAAAACACATCATATGCCTCATTCCAATTCAGAATATTATTTTAATAAAATATTCACATTATTAGGGAAAGGTTCTCATTAATTTTATCAAAGATAAATCCTTTAAATTTATTCTTTAATCTTCCTTTAGATAGTATTTCAAAGATTTCATTTTATCTTTTCACAATTCTAAACCAAATTAAGGTTTATCAACTAGTTGGGATTAGGGAATCTTACCGAAGTAATCATTTATTACTTATTATCCCAATCCCAACCTATTCATCCCATGGAGAAAAACTGGTAATACTCCATATCTAACACTACGGTGTTATCGGTAAAATTAATTACCGTTTGACGTTCAAATCTAATTAAAGATTTAACTATCGCCTGGAGTAAAACAGGTGGTACTCCATTCTCAATCATTTCCCGAATTTGATAATTTAAATTATCGCATTCTCATTTCAATCTAATTAAAATTCATTAAAACTCTAATTCAGTTTTAATCTCAAAAATCATTACTTAATGATTGTTCAAAGTCAAGAAATTAATCTTATCTTTAAATGGGCTAAAGAACTAATGTCATTTAAAACACAGTTCACGATAAACCCCTAATTCTTCTTCCATAAAAATGGAATCTACGCGAAAATCATAATAGTACATAATCAATATAAATTCCCGTGTCAGACTTATAATATAAATGGAATAGCGGCAAGGCCTTCTAAATTCCATATATAGTAGCGGTCTTCATCCACAGAAGCTCATCTCGATTATTACCCAATCGATTTCCATTCAATTCCAATTTAATATATTAAATTAGAAAACTTTACTTTGGAAAATTTCCATTTAAATCTTAATAAAAGATTTATAAATCCCAAATTATATTTTCACTGTTAATTGTGTTAAAGAACAAATATTTTTAAAAACACAATTCACAATAAACCCAATTCACATTTCATTTTATTCCGATTACCAAATATAATTGGAAACTCTAAAAATCTTAATTAAAAGATTTATAAATTCCAAAATGATATTTTCACTGTTAATCCGGTTAAAGAACGAATGTCTTTAAAAACACATTTCACAATAAAGCCACAATCAACTTTCATTTCAACTCCAATTAAATACTAATTAATTGGTAAACTGTGACGGCCCGCCCCACACCAGTCTGCATTTCCTCCGGTGCGCTATACACATGCCCGACTAGCGCGGAACGGTCGCCAAAGAAAGGAAAGAAGAAAATTAACTAACAAGGAACCTGTAGAATGTCTCACAGCGCATGGAACAAAATATAATAATAACATACTTGACATAAAACAGGTGAGACAGTGCATAAGCTGATAACTAAGACTAACATCATCATCAGAGCAGCGGAAATCCAAATACAGCTTATGATCCAATATGATTATTACAACTTTAAACTGTCTCAAAAGCAAAAGAAAGCTAAAGTAGAAGATGCACTACTAATGCCTAAACAGTGATCTTCAACAACACAGGGAGAATACTATATGTATCATACATGGAAGCCTCCTGCTCGTCTCCGAATCAGCTACTCGTGCATACCCAGCTAACCTGTCTCTAGTCTGCTCGTGAGAGCACCCAGAGTAATAAGAAGAGACATAAAACTCTGGGTCAGACAAAAAGTTTGGTATGAGCGATAAGCAGCTAAACAGAACAATAACAGATATACTAAACCATACCTGAACCTGGACCTGCAACCAAAGAGTTAGCACTACATACCATACAATACTCTAAGGTGCCATAACAAATAGTGTAAAGAATACGGGGGTGGGGTGTGCATGTCATAATGATTGCAAACAAATCAAGCATATCAACCATCCTCACATCTCTCACTCAGTGCGTAAAGCATACGATGTCCACCACTGTCAATCACTAGACCCATCGAAGTAGTGACGAAGTTCGACTTGTACAACTACTGCTACTACCAAGCTTACTACATGGAGTCATGACCAAATCTTTACAAATGACCCCACTTCATTGGTCTATAGCCCCTTTAGTCATACCTAGGCCACTGTGGCCCTGAATCCGTTCACATACTCCTTACACAAGTGATTCAAAGCTACAGACATCGACAACCCCTTTGCACACGTCCCGCAACAAAGCCCAATCATGAAGCTCACTCATTGGTTCCCAACTGGATCCTGAGTCAAAGCTCCTCATTTGGACTTCCTTTGCATCTCGGGTTCTGGTCATCACCTTCTTCTCCGGACCGGTCTTCATTTCTTCACTTTACTTCAGGTCGTGGTCATAAGCTCCTCGGTTCGGATCGGAGTACTCCTCCTTAAGCAATCGGATCGGTTCGGAATCTCCAGCTCAACCTTCCTCTCTGCTTCGGGTCGGATCGGGGTGATCTTCCTCCAGTGGTTCGGATCTGAGTCCACACCTCCTGGCTTCATGGAAAACTCCTCTGGTTCAGTCCTTCTTCCCAAGCAATCGGATCAGGTCGGGTCTCTCAAGCTTCTCCATCGGGTCGGCTCGGGATTCTAGCTCCATAGCACCAGGTCGGTTCGGTTCGGATATGCTCCTTCAGTTCAGCTCGTGAGGCTATCTGACTCCAGAACATCGGTTCGTGGGGAGGTCTCCTGGTCGGTTCGGTTCGGGCTCCTCCCTCCGATCCGATCCGGATCGGCCAAATCGCTGCAACTCATTCCAGCGACTATTTACGCCATTCGACGGCGTTTTCGACCAATCTAACACTTCTAGACAATCGAAAATCATGTCATACAGTCATAGCAACATGTAACATCAACCACAAACATTAAAACAATAACTATAGCATGTAAAATGGATCAAACATACCCAAAATCCCATATTTCCCTTAAGCATGTTTAAGCAAAACTAATCATAGGGTTAACAAAACTTAACCAAATCAAACCAAATTTCTAACAGAGGCATAAAATATTATTTAATAATTTCTAAACATTTTTCCAGAATTTATTAATGTATAAATTCGCTAATCTTCACTAATCACCCTTAATTAACCGTAATTAGTGCAAAACTATGCAAATCACTCACCTTGGCCACAAATAAAATTCTCAGAACTGAAACCTCGCTGATTTGGGTGAATACTGATATATAACAGCAGCTCTAATACTGGTTTGGTGCTATTTCTCCTTGATTTGATGTTGCTAAGCTTAATCCTTGATTAGAAAGTGATTTGAGGATGTTTCTAGATGTTGGCGGCCATTGTTAAGGTTCAAGAATGAAAGTAGCGGCTGAAAAATGAAGATAAGATCGTTCTCTAACTGATTTCAGCCTCCTCATAACCCTAATCCCGAAATTCCCCATTGGGCCTAGCTGTTAATCACCCGGTTAAGCCCAATTAAGCTGTTTTTCACTATCTGAAACGTGTTTCAGCCATATCTCCCAAATGGTGAGTCCGTTTGGCTAATGTGACCACTCTACGGAATTGTAAACCATCATCCGGAGCCAATGGAAGTGGTTTCCGGTCAAAACTCATTTCCAGTCAAAAGTTATGGCCAAAACAAGATTAGCTAGGGGCAAAATGGTCATTTAAAAATCGGGGAAAATCTTGAACATGGGAAATGACCCCAATAGTTGTCTCCCAAAGTTACATGACCATACGACTTCGTATGTGAAAGAAATAAATATTCTACGATCCTATGATCGTAGAATGCGGGTCGTTACACTCTCCCCACCCCCCCCCCCCAACCCCTTAAAAAATTTCGTCCCCGAAATTCCTTAACCCAAAACATACAAAGGATCCCGCATGCCTAACAGCCACATACAACAATCAAACATGCAAAACAAGCAAACAAGCCTATCCTAGCATGCGGAAAGACTAAATCGAAGTTAAAATCTTACCAGGCGAAGAGTTCTGGATACGTCTTCCTAATGCTCTCCTCTGTCTCCCAAGTACAGTCATTCTCATTCTCGGCCCACTGAACTTTGACTAGATTCACCGCTTACCTTCGAAGTTGCTTCGTATCGTTCCCAACAATACGCATAGGCTTGCGGTTCCCAATCGCCTCGGGTTCCACTTCGACATCATCCAACTGATCAGGTGAAATAGTCACATCTGGGTCGTGCACGAATTTCCTTAACTGGGAAACATGAAATACGTTGTGAACTCCTGCCATCTTCTCTGGTAATTCAACTTTATATGCCAAATTCCCAATTTGCTCAAGAACTGGGAATGGACCAACGAATCTTGGTGCTAACTTGCCTCTCCTGCCAAATCGTATCATGCTCTTCAACGGAGAAATCTTGACAAACACCAAGTCGCTAATGGAGAACTTTAAATCTCTTCTCCTCTTATCGGCATAACTCTTCTGCCTATCTTGGGCAGCCTTCATTCGCTGTTGGATAACCTTAATCTTGTCTGATGTTTCTCTTATCACATCCGGTCCAAGCACAAACTTCTCACCAGTTTCTAACCAACATGACGGTGAGTTGCACGGTCTTCCGTACAAAGCTTCAAATGGAGCCATACCAATACTGGACTGATAGCTATTATTATATGCAAACTCTACTAGATGCAAATGGTCATCCCATGATCCATCAAAATCCAATACACAGGCTCTCAACAGATCCTCTAATACTCGATTCACCCTCTCTGTTTGTCCGTCGGTCTGAGGATGGTATGCGGTACTGAGATGTAATTCTGATCCTAACGCCTCTTGTAAGCTCTTCCAAAATCCACTAGTGAACAACGGATCTCGGTCACTCACAATGCCTTCGGGTATTCCATGAAACCTCACTACCCACTTTATATACAGTTCCGCTAACTTAGCTGCCGTCCTGTTTGACTTGACGGGTATAAACTTTGCACTTTTGGTCAATCGGTCCATAATCACCCAAATGCTATCATGGCCCGATCTAGTCCTTGGTAACCCATCAATGAAATCCATTGACACTTGTTCCCATTTCCATTCTGGAATTTCCTATGGTTGTAACATACCACTAGGCTTCTTTTGCTAAGCTTTAACTAGCTGGCAGTTCATGCATTTGGATATAAACTTTCCCACGTCTCTTTTCATCCCTTCCCAGTAGTATGTCCGCTTCATGTCTCGACACATCTTGTTACCACCGGGATGTATAGTCAGTTTTGAGTGATGACATTCTCTGAGCACTTCATCTCTCAATCCATTGACATTGGGTACAACTAGCTTTCCATTCTTTCGAAGCCATCCATCTCGATCAAGCCCGTACTTGTTCATCTCCTCATCGCTTCCCATCTCTAACTTGGAGATGATTTCTAAAAGATTAGGATCGTTCCTCTGATTGGAACCAATCCGCTCAATCAAAGTGGGTCTGATCGTCAAACTTGCTAACATTTCTGGATCCAATTCGCACTTTGGTCTGAAATCATACCCAGCGATGTACTCCAGTTGCTTCCATTCTAGAAACATAGCCCCTAAACTGGCATGTCTCCTACTTAATGCATCAGCCACCGCATTGCCCTTTCCCGGTGTATATGCGATGTCGAAATCATAGTAAGCTAAGAATTCTAACCACCTTTGCTGTCGGAGAGTTAGATCCTTTTGAGAGAAAAGATACTTCAACGACTTATGATCAGTAAACAACTCAAATCTTTCTCCCAAGAGACAGTGTCTCCACATCTTCAACGCGAACACGATCGCTGCCAATTCCAAATCATGGGTAGGGTATCTTCTCTCATGTGGTTTCAGTTGCCGACTTGCATAAGCTACAACCCGACCGCTTGCATCAATACAGCACCTAGTCCGGTACCACAGGCATCCGTGTATACCGTCATCTCTTCATTCCCCTTAGGAATGACTAACACTAGTGCACGCGTCAACTTTTCCTTTAGACTCTTGAATGCATTCTCACACCTTTCGTCCCAGACAAAAGCTTGATTCTTCTTGGTCAACTGGGTCAATGGTGCTACTATCTTGGAGAAACCTTGGATAAACTTACGATAATATCCAGCTAATCCCAAGAAAATTCTTATGTCCGTTGCATTCTTGGGCGTAGATCAATCTTGTATCGTAGCCACCTTCACAGGATCCACGGCTACCATCCTCTGAAACAACATGCCCAAGAACCTCACTTCCCTCCTCCAGAAGTGACACTTAGAAAACTTTGCTTTCAATTGGAGTTTTCTCAACACCTCCATCACTATTCTTAAATGTTGTAACAACCCGTATTTTGAATAACATGTTATAACATAAATCAAGGCAGAATTAAATGATAAAATCTGAATTAAGGGAAACGGGCTGTGCCATTGCGTTCGTCTCGGAAAAATACGCGAAATAGAGTCCGAGTTTTCGAAAATCGGAGTCCGTATGACCAAGTTATGGCCCGTCAAAATTTTCTGAAAATTTCAAGTTCAAAAATAGTTCAAATTTGAATTCAGAATTCAGAATTCAAATTCAGCCAAGCAGGACAGGCGGGAAAATTCCCGCCACCCCCAAGTCGACTAGGTAGTCGACTTGGGAGTGACACATCCCAGGTGGTGTCGACTGCCCAGTCGACACCCCTGTCGACTTGGGTGGTCGGCCAGTTTGGCCTGGGTGCACCTGACTTGTTCCTCAAGACATGCTTTAGGGCTGGTGACGAATTTTTATGGCTCAGATCTGAATTAGGGTTAATCCTATGGCCTAAACTAACCTAAACTTCTATAAAAAGACCCTAAGACCTAGCCTAAACCCACACAAATCAATCCTACAACTAGGTTATGCCAAAATGCTCCATGATCATGGCCTCCATCTTCATATCATGGCCCCCATCCTCTTCATGAAAGTTTGAGTGTTCTAAGCTAGTAAAAGAGCCACCTTTCTTCATCAAAACAAAGATCTTTCTTCATACAAATCAAAGGAGCTTCTTGTTTCTCAAGACAACTTGGAGCTTGTATTCATTTGGGGGTTCTTAGTGTTGCTAGTGTGGCTTCGTCTCAATCTTGTTTTATTTTATAGTCTTCATAGCATGGTAAGCCCCATTCTACTCTTAGATTTAAACTATGAAGTTAAATATGACATGTTGCAAGTTTGAGTTTGGGCCTAAGTATGATTTGTGCTTTAAATCTATCATGTTATGCATAGATTTATCCTATGTATGTTTGTTAAGCTATCACCTTGACTTTGTGGATTGAAAGCTATGAGCTTTGTTTGGAAATGTTGCATAATGCAACATAGAAACTCTCATGACCTTCATGTTAACTTGCATATGATGTTATATGTGAATCACTAGTTATCATCCTATGCCATCTATGACCATGTATCACCTATTTGCTAAGTTTAATGCCATACATGTGTAGATTTGAATTGGACCTAAGTGCAATATTTGCCTTGAACCTATCATTGTATGCATAGATCTATTCATGCCTCTCTTGATTTACGATTGGGGACCTATCATGAACCTAGTACCGTTCATGTTGACCTTTGGGAAAAAATGCTATGAAATGGATTATGGCTTATGCATGTTAACAAACCTTAACCCCTCATGTCCCTTGACATGCATATGATGATATTGAACCTATTTGCTATGCACAAGTTAGGATTGTCACCCTATGTCAACTATTACCATACTACCACCATATTTGCTATTATGCATGCTTGAGGCCAAAGCACCCTTATGCTATTATGCATGCTTGTGGCCAAATCACCCTTATGCTATTATGCATGCTTTTGGCCAAATCACCCTTATGCTATTTGATATGTTTGAGGCCAAGTCACCTTTTATGCTATCATACATGTTGAGGCCATATGCTAGTATGTTGAACCCCCTTTGGCCTCAAATATCACCATGTTTAACTTGTGATAGACTTTGCCATCTTATGCCCACCTTGTCATATTCTTATGTTCCCCCTTTTGATCTATTTGTGTTGATGCGAACTTACGTGCGATGGGGTTACGTTATGGGTAAACTTTAATGACATGAAACATGCCTTGAAAATATGACATGTGATTATGCTTGAAAACATGAACGTGGACATGACATGTAGAAAACATGAAAGTGGCCAACTCGAGGTTGGGTTGAGTTTGTAGCATAAATCTACCCGGAACCGACCGGCTTAACTAGTGGCTACAAACAATAGGACCCAATGTGAGTTGTTGGTCACATCGCACTTAAAACCCGAGGTTAGACTAGGTTGTGGTGTAAAGCTACCCGGACCCGCCCGACTTAACTAGTAACCACAACAAAGTCTAATGTGAGAGGTTGGGGTGCATTAAGTTAATTAATGCCACATGGTAGGGTTAAGTCATGGACTACTTGAATACTTAACCAATTAAACACGATGGATTGGTAGGGTTAAGTCATGGACTACTTGAATATACTTAACCAGTTGAACACGATGTATTGATAGGGTTAAGTCATGAACTGCTTGGATACACTTGACCAACTCAATACATGGTTAGGATAGGGTTAACCACACTTAACTCATTTAAAATCCTAGTTACGTGGTCCTTTTCAGCAGTAACCTACTTGGGAGTATCTGGATACCCTGGACTAGGCTAGGGTGGGGCACGATTACTGACTGATTGTAAGAGACCAAAAGAGACGGCTGAATAGTGCACCAGTTAAGTTCAGGCGGACCATGGTCGTGCACATTAAGTCCGGAGTTGAACATGGGCACCGGTAGGGTTAGACTGTGCGTGCTTGAATTGTGTATGTGGTTTACACCTTAGGGCTGGATACACCCTAGGGTGGACCTTGCACAGTTAACTACATTCCATGATTAGGCCGTATGACACCGATACACGACGAGTTAGGCTTATAGGGAGCCGATCGACTAGACCGAGTAGTTGGACCTTGATTTAGGTCATCTCATGAGTTTGGGCCAACTTTGGGCCAAGGGATCATTTCTTGTTTATACTTGACATGGATTAGAATACTAGTACACTTGGTGCAACTTAACCTTGTATATGCAATGCCACACTTGATCTATCTTGTTAACTTTTCACCACGCCAGTTATCATCCTATGTTTCATCTCTGTTTTACATGGCCAGTTAACTTTATTAGTTTTTATACTAATAGTAGGTAGGACTTACCAGTCTTTTTGACTGACCTGTTTTCCTTTCGCCTCTTTTCTTCCGTTTCCCCCCCCCCCCCAGTTTCTCAGGGTGGGAACACTAGCATCTAGCTTGGATCTTTAGCTTGCTTTCTGGATAGCTCATGTACGGTTTGGACTTGAGCTCGCTATGGCTTTATCACGTCTACTTTGGGGATAGTTTACTTTATGTTATTTCCAGTTTTCAGTTTATGTTTTCTAGACTTGTAGTAGTTGGAAAATAATGACTAAGTACTATGATGTAACTTGACTATGGTTTTGAAATAGTAGTTTTATCCGCTGCTTTATTTACTCTGTTTTACTTATATGTTCTGTCTTGTGATATTTGCATGCATGTTTACCTTGACCAACACCCCTCCAAAGCCTGTGTACTTGCAAGAGTGACCCTGGCGGAGGTGGGGTGTTACATTTGGTATCAGAGCATAAGGTTTACAAGATTTGAGCAAAAGGTTTTTAAAACTTACCTTTTGGAAAACTATTTTCAAAACCAATTAAGTATTTTCCAAGAAAAGTCTAGTTTATTTTAAAAGGCTATTCCCCAAAAGCCATTAGCACTATCCTTTGTTTCCTCGTTCTCAATCTATCTTTTTCTTCGTTTCAGTATGGCCAATAATTTTGCCATTCTGGAGGGCGTACCAGTACCTATTTGGTTTAGAAGGTACATGGAAGCAAGGGCGAATGAAGCCGGCCCCGCGAACATTCCTCCTCCTTCCCCCGTGGCTAACATTCCTCCTCCTCCCGTAGCTGAGGTTCCTCCTCCTCCTCCTCAGCATCCGCAAGCGGATTTCGCGAAGATTTGCAAGGACTTTAAGGCGATGGGTGGCAAGAATTTTGTTGGGACGGAGACTTTTGTTGAGGCAAGAAACTGGTTAAAGGAAACTGAAGACCTCTTTGCTATCTTTGATATAGAAGACCGTAGGAAAGTTCTGTTAGCGGTATGGCTGTTGAAAGGGGAAGCTGCATATTGGTGGGTAGTCACCACCACTACTAGGCCAATTCAGACTTGGGATGACTTTAGGAGAAGGTTTGGACTGAGGTTTCTATCATCGACAGAAGAGAACCTTCAGATGGAGAGGTTCCTATCTCTAAAGCAAGGGGACATGACAGTTAGGGAATACGTGGATACGTTTAATCAACTTGCTCGGTTCGGTCTAGACTTGGTCAACACAGCTCAGAAGAAGGCCCTACACTTTGCTCTAGGATTGAACGAGCCATTGCACAGTTTGGCCATGTCTCACATACCCATGGGGGCGACCATCGAGAGTTTGGTAAATATGGCCCTGCTTCAAGAGGAAGATAAGAGTGGTAAGAAGGAAGTCAAGTTGAATGAGTCTCAAGGCAAGAAGGTAGATTCCGAGAAAGGAGGCAAGGACAACAACAACCGCAATGACAAAAAGACCAGGGAGACAAGGAAGTGCAACTTATGTGGGATCGTTGGACACATAGCCAAAGATTGTAGGAAGAAGAAGAGGAAGTTGGGAGAATGCTTTCATTGTGGAGAGTCTGGACACTATAGCAAGGATTGCCCGAAAAAGCGAGGACAAGGGAAAAGGCAAACTCAGCAAGCAGGACCCTCTGGAGGGCAGTTGCAGGCTCTCCTCGCTCTTCCAGCTTTTGATCGAGGTAGTATTTCTATAGAAAGTCATGTTTACATTTCTGATTTCCCTGTTCGTACCTTATTTGATTCTGGCGCATCGCATAGTTTTATTTCTGACCTTGTTGAAAGTTTGCACCTAAGTACTAGTCTAGTTGAGGTCCCGTTAGTGTTTCAAATCCAAATTGGGGATTCCGCCCATCTACCTGTGATTTGTATGGATTTGAAAACCTCTATCTTGAGCGTAGAATTCATGTGTAATGCTTATGTTCTTTGGTTTATGGGATACGGGTTGATTTTGGGCATGGATTGGTTGTCCAATTATGGAGCCATTCTTGATTTTGAACATAGGGTTGCGAGGCTCATGACTCGCCTTGGTAATACCCTCGAAATCTCATGTGACCTTTAGGGTTCCGTCATGATTAGTTACCTAGAATCCCTTGGCACCTTTATTGGAAATTTTAATCCAATCGAGTAGTGTTCGCCACTAAGGCGGATAGTCCATTTCACTTAAGCATGGGTTAGAGAAATCACCCTAGTAAGTACATTTGGCAACGTGGATTGGCATTTGTTTTCAAGAGATAGTTCTTCTGCGTGGAATACCGTATAGTATGTGAACGAGATCCTGGATTCACTAACGAATTTTGTAAAGCTTGCATGAAACCACGAGCACGCAGTTATGTTTAAGCCAAGTATTTTAGGAAAAGAATAAGTGGAAGTGGAACAAGAGGCAACGGTGAAATGAGTTCTAACTCATATTTTGGAAATAAGAATTAAGAGCTACAAAATTGTGAAGTTAAAAGACGGTCAAGGCACGATAGGATTAAGCTCAAGAAAATGCGGCTTAGAAGATTGAAGACTAGATACGCGCATTATATCTCTTTCTAAGAGTATATCCTTGATCCCTATTATTCTGTAGAGCTTACTCGCATGCTATCTTTTAAGTATATCCTCTCGGTCCTATTCTCAATCTTAGTTCTGTTGCAAACCCCATAAGGAGTATGACTCGCCTATATAGTTGGGGTGAGGATGTCCATTAAGTTGACCAAACTATTTGGGCTTTATGGGATATGGGTCATAGTTGATAGACTTACGTAGAGTGCTCACTTTGTTCCGTTGAAGAGCAAGAGGACCACATCATGGCTAGCATCTGTTCATCTTCGAGAGATAGTGCGATTGCATGGAGTTCCTTCTAACATAGTTAGCAATCGTGACCCAATTCTCGCTAGCCAATTCTGGAATAGTTTGCAGGAAGCGATGGGTACGCGATTGAATCTTAGTACGGCCTATCACCCACAGACGGATGGCCAGACCGAAAGGGTGAATAGGGTACTAGAAGATCTGTTGAGGCTATGCATCCTTGACTTTGGTGGCACTTGGGAAGATCATCTTCCTCTCGTAGAGTTTGCTTACAGTAACAGCTACCAAGCAAGCATAGGGATGGCACCATTCGAAGCTTTATATGGGAGGCCGTGCAAGTCACCAACATGTTGGTGGGAGATGACGGATAAGCTTATACTTGGGCCCGACATGATAAGGGGCACATCCGAGAAGGTAGAGTTGATTCAAAGACGGATGAAAATGGCCCAAGATAGACAGAAATCCTATGCTAACAAGCGAAGGACAGATATGAAATTCGAAGCTGGAGATATGGTTTTCGTGAAGGTTTCTCCTTTGCGTAATGTGGTTCGTTTTGGAGCAGTTGGGAAGCTGGCACCAAGGTTCGTAGGACCCTTCCCTATCATAGAGAGAATTAGGAAGATGGTTTATAGAGTGGAATTGCCCGAGAAGCTGGCCGGAGTGCATAACGTCTTTCACGTCTCGCATCTCCGGAAGTGTTTGCACAGATCCGCCGAAGTGGTTGAATCAAGTATTCTTGAAGACATGGAGGTAGAGAAAGAGGCGACCTTGAGGCGAGCTCCGATTCGTATCTTGGGAACGGAGATCAAGAAACTGAGGAATCGAGAAGTCAAGTTAGTAAAGGTTCAGTGGAGCGAAGCCGATGAAGATGCAACTTGGGAAACCGAGGAGAAGATGCGTGGGCTTTATCCATTCCTTTTTGAGGGTATATTCTCAGTCTCTTTTCCTAGTTAGCATATCTTTCCTTTGCTATCCATGTTTATCTTGTTATCTCGTTAACCTTGTCTTAAGAACCTTACGTAGAAACCCTTTGGATGAAACATGTATTTGAAACATGTTATGCTTGATGTTTTCCAGTGGTTGCAAGTGCTTGCAAGTGGATACTCATGGATGCATGATACACATTAGGCACTAAGATCGGCTCACACACTTTCATATTGCATATGCATGAGTGCTTATACTTATTCATGGCTAAAACTTGTTATGCTATCACGTGGATGTTGCATATGGATGAATGTTATGTGCACTCATATAGAGATTATGAATTATGTTAGGAATTTGCATACATATGGACTCATTTCACTAACGTACTTTGCATTAAGGAGGTTTACTGAATCAGTAACCGCCTGATTTTCGCATTAGATAAGTACATATACACACACCTTTGCATATGATCATACAGCATTTAGAATTTGTTAAGGACAATGGTTACTTGTGGATGATGTTGTGAGTAGATGGATGATGGATGGTAGGATACGTTCTTCCTAACCTAGAGATTTCGGGGACGAAATCCTTTAAGGAGGGGAGAATGTAACAACCCGTATTTTGAATAACATGTTATAACATAAATCAAGGCAGAATTAAATGATAAAATCCGAATCAAGGGAAACGGGCTGTGCCATTGCGTTCGTCTCGGAAAAATACGCGAAATAGAGTCCAAATTTTCGAAAATCGGAGTCCGTATGACCAAGTTATGGCCCGTCAAAGTTTTCAGAAAATTTCAAGTTCAAAAACAGTTCAAATTTGAATTCAGAATTCAAATTCAGCCAAGCAGGACTGGCAGGAAAATTCCCGCCACCCCCAAGTCGACTGGGTAGTCGACTTGGGAGTCGACACACCCCAGGTGGTGTCGACTGCGCAGTCGACACCCCTGTCGACTTGGGTGGTCGACCAGTTTGGCCTGGGTGCACCTGACTTGTTCCTCAAGACATGCTTTAGGGCCAGTGACGGATTTTAATGGCTCAGATCTGAATTAGGGTTAATCCTATGGCCTAAACTAACCTAAACTTCTATAAAAAGACCCTAAGACCTAGCCTAAACCCACACAAATCAATCCTACAACTAGGTTATGCCAAAATGCTCCATGATCATGTCTTTCATCTTCATATCATGGCACCCATCCTCTTCATGAAAGTTTGAGTGTTCTAAGCTAGTAAAAGAGCCACCTTTCTTCATCAAAACAAGAATCTTTCTTCATACAAATCAAAGGAGCTTCTTGTTTCTCAAGACAACTTGGAGCTTGTATTCATTTGGGGGTTTTTAGTGTTGCTAGTGTGGCTTCGTCTCAATCTTGTTTTATTTTATAGTCTTCATAGCATGGTAAGCCCCATTCTACTCTTAGATTTAAACTATGAAGTTAAATATGACATGTTGCAAGTTTGAGTTTGGGCCTAAGTATGATTTGTGCTTTAAATCTATCATGTTATGCATAGATTTATCCTATGTATGTTTGTTAAGCTATCACCTTGACTTTGTGGATTGAAAGCTATGAGCTTTGTTTGGAAATGTTGCATAATGCAACATAGAAACTCTCATGACCTTCATGTTAACTTGCATATGATGTTATATGCGAATCAATAGTTATCATCCTATGCCATCTATGACCATGTATCACCTATTTGCTAAGTTTAGTGACATACATGTGTAGATTTGAATTGGACCTAAGTGCAATATTTGCCTTGAACCTATCATTGTATGCATAGATCTATTCATGCCTCTCTTGATTTATGATTGTGGACCTATCATGAACCTAGTACCGTTCATGTTGACCTTTGGGAAAAAATGCTATGAAATGGATTATGGCTTATGCATGTTAACAAACCTTAACCCCTCATGTCCCTTGACATGCATATGATGATATTGAACCTATTTGCTATGCACAAGTTAGGATTGTCACCCTGTGTCAACTATTACCATGCTACCACCATATTTGCTATTATGCATGCTTGAGGCCAAAGCACCCTTATGCTATTATGCATGCTTGTGGCCAAATCACCCTTATGCTATTATGCATGCTTTTGGCCAAATCACCCTTATGCTATTTGATATGTTTGAGGCCAAGTCACCTTTTATGCTATCATACATGTTGAGGCCATATGTTAGTATGTTGAACCCCCTTTGGCCTCAAATATCTCCATGTTTAACTTGTGATAGACTTTGCCATCTTATGCCCACCTTGTCATATTCTTATGTTCCCCCTTTTGATCTATTTGTGTTGATGCGAACTTACGTGCGATGGGGTTACGTTATGGGTAAAATTTAATGACATGAAACATGCCTTGAAAATATGACATGTGATTATGCTTGAAAACATGAACGTGGACATGACATGTAGAAAACATGAAAGTGGCCAATTCGAGGTTGGGTTGAGTTTGTAGCATAAATCTACCCAGAACCGACCGGCTTAACTAGTGGCTACAAACAATAGGACCCAATGTGAGTAGTTGGTCACATCGCACTTAAAACCCGAGGTTAGACTAGGTTGTGGTGTAAAGCTACCCGGACCCGCCCGGCTTAACTAGTAACCACAACAAGGTCTAATGTTAGAGGTTGGGGTGCATTAAGTTAATTAATGCCACATGGTAGGGTTAAGTCATGGACTACTTGAATATTTAACCAATTAAACACGATGGATTGGTAGGGTTAAGTCATGGACTACTTGAATATACTTAACCAGTTGAACACGATGTATTGATAGGGTTAAGTCATGAACTGCTTGGATACACTTGACCAACTCAATACATGGTTAGGATAGGGTTAACCACACTTAACCCATTTAAAATCCTAGTTACGTGGTCCTTTTCAGCAGTAACCTACTTGGGAGTATCTGGATACCCTGGACTAGGCTAGGGTGGGGCACGATTACTGACTGATTGTAAGAGACCAAAAGAGACGGCTGAATAGTGCACCAGTTAAGTTCAGGCGGACCATGGTCGTGCACATTAAGTCCGGAGTTGAACAAGGGCACCGGTAGGTTTAAGACTGTGCGTGCTTGAATTGTGTCTGTGGTTTACACCTTAGGGCTGGATACACCCTAGGGTGGACCTTGCACAGTTAACTACATTCCATGATTAGGCCATATGACACCGATACACGACGAGTTAGGCTTATAGGGAGCCGATCGACTAGACCGAGTAGTTGGACCTTGATTTAGGTCATCTCATGAGTCTGGGCCAACTTTGGGCCAAGGGATCATTTCTTGTTTATACTTGACATGGATTAGAATACTAGTACACTTGGTGCAACTTAACCTTGTATATGCGATGCCACACTTGATCTATCTTGTTAACTTTTCACCACGCCAGTTATCATCCTATGTTTCATCTCTGTTTTACATGGCCAGTTAACTTTATTAGTTTTTATACTAATAGTAGGTAGGACTTACAAGTCTTTTTGACTGACCTGTTTTCCTTTCGCCTCTTTTCTTCCGTTTCCCCCCAGATTCTCAGGGTGGGAACACTAGCACCTAGCTTGGATCTTTAACTTGCTTTCTGGATAGCTCATGTACGGTTTGGACTTGAGCTCGCTATGGCTTTATCACGTCTACTTTGGGGATAGTTTATTTTATGTTATTTCCAATCTTCGGTTTATGTTTTCTAGACTTGTAGTAGTTGGAAAATAATGACTAAGTACTATGATGTAACTTGACTATGGTTTTGAAATAGTAGTTTTATCCGCTGCTTTATTTACTCTGTTTTACTTATATGTTCTGTCTTGTGATATCTGCATGCATGTTTACCTTGACCAACACCCCTCCAAAGCCAGTGTACTTGCAAGAGTGACCCTGGCGGAGGTGAGGTGTTACAAATGTTCCTTGTGTTCTTCCTCTGTCCTCGAGTAGACCAAAATATCATCCACGAACACAAGGACAAACTTATTCAACTGATATCTAAATACCCTATTCATAAGATCCACAAAATATGCTGGGGTATTGGTCAGCCCGAATGGCATGACCAACCACTCATAAAATCCAGACTGCGTCCGAAATGCTATTTTAGCTATACTCTCAGCTTCCACTCTAAGCTGATGAAAACCTGTCGCGAGATCCAACTGAGAAAATACTCTCGCGCCACTCAACTGATCGAACTAATCATCTATCCGCGGTAGAGGTTACTTGTTCTTCCTTGTCACTTTGTTCAACTCGTGGTAGTCTACACACAAACGAAGGGAACCATCCGCCTTGGTAGCAAACACAACTGGTGCTCCCCATTCAGAAACACTCCTTCTGATAAATCCCTTCTTCAAAAGATCGTTGACTTGCACCCCGAGCTCTCACTGCTCCCTTGATGCCATATGACGAAGTGGCATCACTATAGGTCTGGCATCTTTCACCAAATCAATACGGAACTCAATCTCTCGGTGTGGTGGAAGCCCGGTCACTTCTTCGAAGACATCCGGATACTGGCTAACCACGGGCAAATCTGACAACTCACTATGCGGGATGTCGAGGGAATTTAGAAAACTAGCCATTACCCCATCACTAGGTAGACCACCAAACACAACCCTCTGCCCATCATCCGCTCTAGATGTCACCAAAAAGCCCTCACAATCTACCACCACCCCGTATCTTTGGAGCCAATCGACTCCCAAAATAATGCCAAACCCAGTAAAGCCCAAAACAAAGCAATCACAACCAAACATGCATCCATGACTCGATAAGACCACATTATGAAAAATCATGCTAAGGTTAGTCGAACCACCAATCGGGTTCGTCACTACTAAAGGTCTATCGATAATCTCGGGCTACAATCCCAACCTATCTACCAGGTCACTAGATATGAAAGAACTGGAAGCTCCGGTATCAAACAAAACTCTAACAGGAACATCATAAACAGAAAGCATACCTTGAATGATGACATTCTTTCCCTTCTCCACCGCGGTTGGGGCATTCGACGAAGAAGGAATAGCATTAAGGGCATATTCTTTCACCATTTGCTTTTCTTTAGGGGGTTCCGGACACTTGTCCTTGTGATGTCCCATTTGGCCATAGTTGAAGCACTTCCTATCTGCTGGCTTGGCCCGAAAATTACTAGCATAATGGCCCTTCTTACCACAGCTGAAGCACTCAACATCTTGCTTATTATTTTTCTTCTGACCATCCTTAGTCTGATTCTGCTTTCTCTTATTATGGGAACCACCCTTGCCTCCACCACTTCCTTGTGGCTTTGGCTCCTCTGCAGATGCAACCTCAGTCTTCGGCTTAGGGTAGAGACTTTCTGATCTCAATGCTTTCCCCACAATCGATTCAAACGTCTCATCGATGTGGTTAATAAGCCTTTCCCCCAAGTATTGATCCAAACCAGTTATGAATTTCTCATTTTTCTTCTCGGCAGTATCAATAAGAGATAACCCATACTTCGACAAAGTGTCGAATTTAGCAATATACTCCGAGACAGCTCTGCCATTCTACTTGAGCTGCAAGAATTTCTTAAACAGCACTAACTTCTGAGCAGCTGTAATGAACTTCTCGCTAAAGCGAACCTTAAACTGCTCCCAAGTAATCTGATCCTCGGGAGTAGCTGCCTTTATAGCATTCCACCAATTCATTGCCCGCCCTTGCAACTGACGGGACGCTAGCTTTCTCTTCATCGCATCCTCGATACCCAAATCCTCGAAGATACGTTCGCAACTATCCAACCAATCCTGAACATCCGTAGCCGACTCCGTTCCGTGGAACGGCTTCCCACCAAGACTAGTATAATCCTTATTCAGCTTGGCGAAATCGGCCTTAGGCGCCTGCACTATTGGACCACCACCATTATCACCATTGGGAGCTGCCCTCTGCACATCCCTAAGCATCTCTCTCATGAGGTCAGTAAACATCGTCCTCATGTCAGCAGCATTCCCATTATTGGCTCCTCTACCGGCACCTCTGGCATATCGGCTCATCGTTCAATCTGTAAAGAGAAACGATTAACCATTTCTATGGTGGTGCTAATGCAGTGCGACTTCATCCTTATCTATACTAATAGTATATATATATAGCTTTTGAAAACCAAAATAGTCACAAATATGCTCTCTCATATACGTATACTATCTCTCCCTGATGACTTCCCTAGGTTAACTACGCAACCTAGAGCTCTGATACCAAGTGTGACGGCCCGCCCCGCACCAGTCTGCATTTCCTCCGAAGGTGCGCTATACACATGCCCGACTAGCGCGGAATGGTTGCCAAAGAAAGAAAAGAAGAAAATTAACTAACAAGGAACCTGTAGAATGTCTCACAGCGCATGGAACAAAATATAATAATAACATACTTGACATAAAATAGGTGAGACAGTGCATAAGCTGATAACTAAGACCAACATCAACATCATCATCAGAGCAGCGGAAATCCAAATACAGCTTATGATCCAATATGATTATTACAACTTTAAACTGTCTCTAAAGCAAAAGAAAGCTAAAGTAGAAGATGCACTACTAATGCCCAAGCAGTGATCTTCAACAACACAGGGAGAATATTATATGTATCATACGTGGAAGCCTCCTACTCGTCTCCGAATCAGCTACTCGTGCATACCCAGCTAACCTGTCTCTAGTCTGCTCGTGAGAGCATCCAGAGTAATAAGAAGAGACATAAAACTCTGGGTCAGGAAAAAAGTCTGGTATGAGCGATAAGCAGCTAAACAGAACAATAACGGATATACTAAACCATACCTGAACCTGGACCTGCAACCAAAGAGTTAGCACTACATACCGTGCAATACTCTAAGGTGCCATAACAAATAGTGTAAAGAATACGGGGGTGGGGTGTGCATGTCATAATGATGGCAAACAAATCAAGCATAGCAACCATCCTCACATCTCTCACTCAGTGCGTAAAGCATAAGATGTCCACCACTGTCAATCACTAGACCCATCGAAGTAGTGACGGAGTTCGACTTGTACAACTACTGCTACTACCAAGCTTACCACATGGAGTCATGACCAAATCTTTACAAATGACCCCACTTCATTAGTCTATAGCCCCTTTAGTCATATCTAGGCCACTGTGGCCCTGAACACATACTCCCTACACATAATGATTCAAAGCTACAGACATCGACAACCCCTTTGCACACGTCCCGCTGCAAAGCCCAATCATGAAGCTCACTCATTGGTTCCCAATTGGATCCTGAGTCAAAGCTCCTCATTTGGACTTCCTTTGCATCTCGGGTTCTGGTCATCACCTTCTTCTCCGGACCGGTCTTCATTTCTTCACTTTACTTTACTTCAGGTCGTGGTCATAAGCTCCTCGGTTCGGATCGGAGTACTCCTCCTTAAGCAATCGGATCGGTTTAGAATCTCCAGCTCAACCTTCCTCTCTGCTTCGGGTCGGATCGGGGTGATCTTCCTCCAGCGGTTCGGATCTGAGTCCACACCTCCTGGCTTCATGGAAAACTCCTCTGGTTCGGTCCTTCTTCCCAAGCAATCGGATCGGGTCGGGTCTCTCAAGCTTCTCCATCGGGTCGGCTCGGGATTCTAGCTCCATAGCACCAGGTCGGTTCGGTTCGGATATGCTCCTTCAGTTCAGCTCGTGAGGCTACCTGACTCCAGAACATCGGTTCGTGGGGAGGTCTCCTGGTCGGTTCGGTTCGGGCTCCTCCCTCCGATCCGATCCGGATCGGCCAAATCCCTACAACTCATTCCAGCGACTGTTTACGCCATTCGACGGCGTTTTCGACCAATCTAACACTTCTAAACAATCGCAAATCATGTCATACAGTCATAGCAACATGTAACATCAACCACAAACATCAAAACAATAACTATAGCATGTAAAATGGATCAAACATACCCAAAATCTCATATTTCCCTTAAGCATATTTAAGCAAAACTAATCATAGGGTTAACAAAACTTAACCAAATCAAACCAAATTTCTAACAGAGGCATAAATATTATTTAAGAATTTCTAAATATTTTTCCAGAATTTATTAATGTACAAATTCGCTAATCTTCACTAATTACCCTTAATTAACCGTAATTAGTGCAAAACTATGCAAATCACTCACCTTGGCCACAAATAAAATTCTCAGAACTGAAACCTCGCTGATTTGGGTGAATACTGATGTATAACAGCAGCTCTAATACTGATTTGTTGCTATTTCTCCTTGATTTGATGTTGCTAAGCTTAATTCTTGATTAGAAAGTGATTTGAGGATGTTTCTAGATGTTGGCGGCCATTGTTAGGGTTCAAGAATGAAAGTGGCGGCTGAAAAATGAAGATAAGATCGTTCTCTAAATGATTTCAGCCTCCTCATAACCCTAATCCCGAAATTCCCCATTGGGCCTAGCTGTTAATCACCCGGTTAAGCCCAATTAAGCTGTTTTTCACTATCTGAAACTTGTTTAAGCCATATCTCCCAAACGGTGAGTCCGTTTGGCTAATATGACCACTCTACGGAATTATAAACCATCATCCGGACCCAATGGAAGTGGTTTCAGGTCAAAACTCCTTTCCAGTCAAAAGTTATGGCCAAAACAAGATTAGCTAGGGGAAAAATGGTCATTTAAAAATCGGGAAAAATCATGAACATGGGAAATGACCCCAATAGTCGTCTCCCAAAGTTACATGACCATACGACTTCGTATGTGAAAGAAATAAATATTCTACGATCCTATGATGCGTAGAATGCGGGTCGTTACATAAACTTCTCTAAATCTTAATTAAAAGATTTATTCTTTACTCAACTGGGTTTAAGAATATTGTTATTTAAGATACCACTCACGACAAACCCAAAAATCCAATTTATTTTATTCAATTTCAATTAAATATTAATTAATTGGAAAACTTCATTAAATCTTAATTTAAACATTTATTCCTTTCTCATCGGAGTTTAAGAACAGTGTTATTTAAGACACCATTCACGACAAACCCAAAAATCCAGTTTCACTTCATTTCATATACTGGAAAATTTGATTATACTAAAACCATTACAAATCCAATTTATTATTTCTAAAATAATTGGATTATTATTCTAGTTAAAAACAAGTTCATTTCGATAAAATTATATTTTTATCTTTTCAAACATAGAATTTTTTATCCCAAATCTTTCCAAATTATTAATTATTATTTTACATAATTTTTCCATATTTTTAATAATCTTATTAAAGCACTTACAGTCGGTTTCCAATAACGACCACCGAACTGCATCCATAGCAACCTTTTCTAAAATTGGTCTGGACATATTTGCAAATCAAACTGTTAGATTTCAAACTTCTTATATTCATTGGAAAGCTCTTTTCGATACGAACCTAATGGTTCTGGTTTTAGGAGAAACCAACGGTCGGATCTCCCGTTACGCCAATTTGAAGTTAATGGTCGAAATTCGCGAACGGTCGCTGCGCAGCGCGTTCTATTCAGACCATTAAATAAATATATATTATATATATTTCGTCGATTTCCATTTAAAACATATTTTATAAAGTGTTTATATATTCGTTTAAAATCGATCGATAAACTTGTTCGGGTTAAAATAGCGTTTAACTACATAACTATTTTTATTATTCAAATATTTTATTCGACACATGAATTTTTTATATGGTTTATATATTCATTAAAAATGATCTTTTTATTGTTCAAAATTTTTATTCAACACATGACTAATTAATTCACTTCATTAACATGTTAAAAATAATATTTTTATCTAACAATAATATTTTAACCTATGATCCTTTTTCTTCCTCATTAACATGTTAAAGATGACATTTTTTAACTAATCAAAAATGTATTTTAACGTTTTTCTTCTTTTATTCTTTATTAACATGTTAAAGATAACATTTTTAACTAACAAAAATGTAAATTAACATATGACTCTTTTTAATACTTCACTAACATGTTAAAGATGACTTTTTACTTAACAAAAAACATAATTCAACAAATGATTATTTTATTCTCATTAACATGTTAAAGATGACATTTTTATTTAACAAAAAACATAATTCAACAAATGATTATTTTATTCTCATTAACATGCTAAAGATAATAGTTTATTTAACAAAAATGTAAATTAACATATGACTCTTTTATTGGTTTATACCCACAATAAAAATGTGATTTTTATTGTTAAAACATTTTATTTCACACATGAACATTTTTGGTGATTCATACATACAATAAAAGTGTGATTTTTATCGTTAAAACATTTTATTTCAAACATGAACAATTTTTTTGATCCATACATACAATAAAAATGTGATCTTTATTGTTAAAATATTTTATTTCAAACATGAATATTATATATAAAATGTACATTATTTTAAAATATTCTTTATTTTAAAATGTTCTTTATTTTTGAATCGGAATGCGACTCAATCAATTACCATATAATTTCAGTTATGTGGATTTAACACATCGCATATATTCAACAATAATGATAAATAATCATTAAACAGTCCATTCACATCCAGAGTGAAATTTACAACTGTGCAAGCATTAAAATAAATAAATAACGCTCATCACAGCTTGTCAATCCATCGATTGACATAAAATTAAATATTGAGATTAGTGTATGTCAAATATCATCCTAATACCCGTATGGGGTTTTCAAACAACAACATTCTGTTTAAATAAATCATTGGTTAATAAATTTACCAATTTTAACTCGGTTTGAATTATTTTCTATTTAGCCAATTTTTCTATTTAAATTATAAATGGAAATTTATAATTTAATTTCAACTACTACATTAATATTAACATTCTTTTTAATATGTTAATTATCACAACATCATAAACAAAACACAATACAAACAATTAAATCGTCTATGGTCTAAAGACGGGGGAGGTGATCTAACAGGACCGTATACAATTTATATGATTAAAATATACACTGGCAATTTTATATATTTTATACATGAGTATAATAACATGATAAAAGATAATTTAGTGGGAGGGAGTTTTCACCTTGATCGGTTTCAGGAATTATTTATATAACGATCGTTTCCAATAGTTTAGCCAGACATTTTATTTCACCATAAATCACCACGAGCTCCAAATTGCTCCAAATCTGTTTCATTGCAGAGTTCTCATCGATACGGTTCCAACAGATACTATTTCGCTGAATTTCGATAAAGTACGAAGAAGTTGTGTATTTTACAAGTTGTATACATATATATAAGTTATTAACAATATAATTAGATAATTATCAAACCTTAATAACACCTTAATCTCTCCCTTATTACTTTTCTTCCTCTTCTAGTATTTTCTCACGCACGCTCTAGCCTTCATGGCCGCGTGATTCCTCCTTCCACCCTCCTCATTCTCTCTATATTAAATCACATAAAAATACCCAAAATGCTTCTCTTTGCTACCTCTCCAACATCATACACAAAATGAACCACTCGAACTCTCCATTGAAGTTGTGCCCTTTAGGTCTGAATGCACACTTTACTGTACATGCTCGACATTTTTTTTGCACCAATATTTGCCAAAAATTCGCAGCAACTGCTCCTCTGTACCACAAACACTACAATATTCAATTCACTCAAAACCATCTTCGCTTGCCAAAAATGGGAGCCATAGATCTCACTGATCCCACACTGTACATTTTACAGCGAACACAAAAGACATTGGACTCCATAAAATCCACACTAGGTCGAAGCTTGCTCGTGCACGAGTCCAATGGATCAAACCGACTTTGATTTCCTTAATGTTTGGATTTTATTTGATTTTTCAAAGTAAACTCTTCACGTTTTTAATTATACTGGAGGCGGCTCACGTTTTTGACCAGAAGAAGAGGAATGGAGGGTTTAGAGAAAGTCAAGACCTCTTATAGTGGAGAAAAGTTATTATTTTTATTTATTTATTTTTATTTTATTTTATTATACTCACTATTGCTTATTTTCATCGTTTAAAAATCTATATGATCACCAACGGATTCCATTTTCAATGAAAATTGACATGCAGCTACTCTCAGACATTACAGACCCAAGGAAACTAGTTTCGTCGAATTTTGAAATTGTATGCACAAACAGTGAATTTTTAAAGTCTAAATATTGTCTGTTTTCACTTTAAAAATCATGCCCGGTCACATACTGACTCCAAAAATTACAGAAGAATTAAATCTAGCTATGTTTTGATGATATGGTCCTAAAAAAATTAATTTCGTCCAATTTGGAGATCGTTTGAAAAATGACCATTTTAACTGGTTGATTTAAATTTAAACTGAAATTCAAAAACACATTTAAATTCACCATGCTCACATATTAATTCCAAAAATTATGAAATTTGGAATCTTGCAATAATTTGACATTCCGAATCCAACAAAAGTGGTTTCGTCGAAATCGGATATCGTTTGCAAAATTGCTAATTTTAAGGGCTATATATTCAATTAAAATATATATAAATTCCATAGCGACTATTCTGAATTTTAAACTGGACATAACTTATAATTTATAAAGTGAATTCTTGGTTTCTTACATTCGTTAGAAAGATATTATTAAACAGATTCAAATATTTCTTGTTTTGTTCTATTCTGACTTATAATGAATTTTGTATTATTAATTGAAATTAGAAATCGAATTTTCAAACTACCACGCCATTTCAGGCTTGTTTTATAATTAAAATAAATTATTCGTTCTAACTTCAATTTAAATAAATTTTTAGTCGTTATTATTTTAAATTAATTAATTTAAATATTCAAAACCCATTATAATAGATAAAATTAAAAAATTAAATTGGTTTGGAAATTCTGGGTTGTTACATATGATACTCTACGATGTTCCTTTTCGAGGACGAAAAGTTTTGAGTAGGAAAAGTGTAACGAATTGCAAATTCGAATGTTTTAAAACTAGTATACTTAACTGGAGTTTAACTTAAAATGTGAATTGGTGATTTAATGTTAATTAAAAATCGATTCAATAATCTTAATTGACTCCATTTAGATAGTTAATACCGATCCTAAATTCATTTTGGAAATTTATAGACAATAATAAATAGTTTGGAACTCGATCGATATTATCATATTACAAAATAATATTTTAATATGAAAATTATTAATTTTTTAAATAATCTCAAAATTCGACAAAAAACCAGTTTCATCAGATCCGGAATTGTAAACTATTGTACAATGTCAAATTTCATAACAATTAGACCTGCTATGCGATCGTACGAGCTTGAAACGCTCAATTTAATTAAAGTGAATAAGAATGATAAAAACATATATATAATAGAAAAAAGAAAAATTAATAATAAATACAATTCGTATGCAACATTTAAATACATGTATACTTTTCTCCATGCATTCTTCTCTCCGTTCCTTTTTCTTTTCCTCTTCCCCATCTTCTTCCCAAGAACGAAATCAAAACAAATAACAAAATCCATTATTATTGTAATGCAGTTCCTTCTCCTTCTCTACATTCAATATTTACACAAGTTAAAAAACACCATCAAAAAATCCACAAATTCACATTCCATGTCCTCCCCAAATTGTACCTCTTCCACCATGGCTTGAGCGCCGCCCTTCATCTCCAGCCACCCTCGTCTAGTCGCGTGCCTTCCTTTTTATCCCTATCGAACCTGCATGAGCTCCTCATGCCGTGAGCCGCTTCTTATTAGGGTTTCAATTTTGAGGTGAGATGAAATCGAATTTTGAAACTGGAGACTACTGTTGGAATTACCTTATTGAAGGGCACTTGAAAATGCCAAAATAGGGTTGTCTGATCCACTTTTAGAACTGTGTTCATCTACTATAGCAGACAGAAAGCTATATGTTAGGCGAACTCGTGGGAGTCGCAATGGATTTAGGAAGGTGATGGCGGAGCTCTTTCATTGAGTTGACATTTAGAAGCTTCAGATGCTTTAGTTTATGAGTATTCGATGAGGTTGGGGCATCGTCTGATAGTCATTGGAGGAAGCAGTTCTTTTTTGTAGTCTGCGTATTTTCCTAAGAGGGAAGGTGTGTTGTTTAGGTTTGGATTAGTTGAATTTATTTCAGTATTTAATTTATAATTAATAGTCAAAATATTGTAACTCGTATAATTTATTTGTACGAGATCAGAATCAAACACCATCAAAACTTGTACTGACATAACTTGTTATTTAGACACTGGTAAAATTCTAAGCCTTTTGAAATTAAGCTAAAATCAAAGGCTCGTTTGATTTTAGTTTCAATCCAATCGTTCTGGTAATATCCCAAATCATGATGAGTTTACTCACTCATGAATATCATTTTTATTAAGTAAATTAATACTTATAAAATGACATACGAAGTGTTAGGATTATTTGGCTAGGAAATTCACGAATATTTGTGATGTGATTTGTGCATATGTGACACACGCCCTTGCGATATATGACACAAAAATTGTATTAGTGACTGTTATAGCATGTGCTAATTTATGTATGACACATGTAATGTTGTACGAATTTTGTTCTCACACTACAAGTTCCTATAAAGTTAGAAGAATCACTATGGGTAGAAATGATACATACCCGAACGATCGTATAGATTTTTAGGAATTAAAATAGAAATTTATTTTAGAAATTTAAAATTAAGATTTTATTAAAACTTGGATTTCGATATAATCTAATAATGATTTTAATTTAAGATTCAAAATAAAATTAGATGTTTTAAAATTCAATCTATAAGTTAATATATGTTAAAAATAAATTTGAAGATTTTTGAACTTAATATTTTAGCTTACGTATATGAAATTTAAATAATATTATATAATAGAGTAAGTAAGTAAGAAATATAATTATAAATATAGATTTTCATTTTATAAAATATAAATATAGAATTACAAATAATCAAGTTTTCAAGATAAGTCAAGATTTAATTGTAACCTAGATTGCGTAAAAGGAAAATGAAACAAGATTTGGTAAGAAGTTAACTCAAGATTTTGGATTTGAAAGTAAATTTTAATAATCTAATATAAAGTAAATTTTTATTAAATGATAATTTAATACTTAACAAATTAAATAATTTAATGCTAAAATTTATATAAATTTACTCTAAAATCTTAATTATATATAAAGTTTTAATTTTATAACTTTAATATATTATTTAAATTTTTATAACCTTGATATAAAAAGATCTAATGATACGGTATAGAGATTTGAATAAAAAGGTTTGATATGAATTTATTAAGCAAATGGCTTGATTCTAAAATATAAAGAAGTAAAATATTTTAGAATTGGTTGTAAATTATAAATGTAATCAAGTATGATTTCTAATAATAACAACTACAGTGAGGTGGGGTGTGGTATTATATGTATATGAAATTTCTATGGATCCTTAAGGATGGAAATATCATATCTTTTATGTTACCATGCACTCCTGTGAACAATTTACTTGAGTTAATTCACTTGTATGAGAATTTTAATTTTGACTCGAGTGTTCTGTTTTTTTTTTCTTTACGCTTGAGTCTAACCAAGTATTATAGTTTGAGATTTCACCTTTGAAGCTGGAGGTTTATGAGGACCTCATTCCTATCCATTATTTCCGTCATGTGTACATGTATTAATGATATTTATGTATTAAACTTCCACTGTATTTAATATTGTAACTTTGATGCAGTGTATTATTTTACTTAGCTACGATATATTGTATTATTTTATGTCTGTGATTCTATGACTGATTCTTATTAAACCCATAGCAATAAAGATATGTTGTTTCAAATGATTTAAGTTTGTTTTATTATTGACTTGGTCACTTGAATTGTTGGAAATAGCAGGTCATTACAGAAGTAAGCATGCATGGTTCGTACATAGCAATAAAGTCTGAACGACTTAAAATAAAACTTAATGCAATATAAATCGTTGGCAATTGACATATAATAATGTTATGCATAGATGTTATTTTACTATTCAGTAGAACATTGTTGCGAACCCCTCCTTAAAAAAAACCAAATGATAAACAAAAGGCCGACACTAATATACTTTGGGCGGTGTTGCTGTTGATTGGGACACTTGATTTGAAAATGGTAATTTTATGGTATATACTTATTATTATTATATTTTAAATTATTCCATTGTAAGTTATTTACTTGTGCTCAAATGTACATCTTTATTTATTTGTAGAATATCAAGCAAATAATTCATATTTCAATAGATTTAAGTTTTGTTTTTTTGCGAAAATTAGATCCCACTAGGGTGTAAATTGTCCTATGACTTTTCGTGGTAGAATTTAATGAGACATTATACTGATTCTGAATATCAAAGTCTTTGGAAAGAATTTCATTTTAATATGATATTTGTGATTCTACAATCTGCATACTTTTGTTCGTTTATGTTTTTAGACAGAATAAATGTATATAAGACAACAATAATCAATGCAATCCTTATATATATATATATATATATATATATATATGGGATAGCCTATTTAGACATAAAATTTTGGCACGATTAGTAACACAATTGATTTGCACCGTTGGATCACCCCTTGAATTCCACCTCTCCATATAAAGACAAAAAGATCAAACGGTCGAGCCTTTGTATCTTTCTTTTTGTGTCTAATCTTGTGTCTGTGTCCAAATAGTCCTTATATATATATAAGAAGCGTTCTGGGACACCCCTGTTTTGTAGCACCCATCCATATCCATTCGCGAGCTACACCAATCCAAATCCAACTAGAATTTGTAGATGTTCAACACACATACATATTATCATTTATCTAAAATTTGAGCTCGTTCAGACATTCGTAATATTTTCAAAATCTTAGCTCAATTATTCACCGTTCAAACATTTATTCGAACCGTTAAATTTAAACATCAAATATATTATTCTACGAATGTCGAATCGAGCTCAAATTTTTGATAGATGATAATATGTATGCAGATTGAACATCTACAAATTCTTGTTGGATTTGAATTACCGTAACTCACGAATGGGTAGGGGTGCTGCAAAACAGGGGTGCCTCGGAACGCTCATATATATACATACACTAATAAAGTAATTTTTTTACACTAATTTACTTGCCGTCTTTTTGAAATTCCTAAATTACTCATACCGCTCCTCCAGTTTTACGGTTCCGTGTCTTTTTTGATTTCGCTTGCTGTCGCTTGCTATAAAATTCACGATCATCACTTGTTGTTTTCTCTGATGGCAATCATCGCTTGCTGTTTTCTCCGATGGTGATCATCGCTTGCTGTTTTCTTTGGTGGCGATCATCACAAGCTAATTTTCTATGGTTTTGTATAAATCCACTCTCTAACTCTATTTCGAAGGCCGGGTCCCTCAATTCCACTGCCGATCGTCACCATTTTTCCTCTTCTGCTTATTTCGCATCCTCCAGGTACAATCCCTAGACCGTCTCTCCTTCAATTTTACTATCGACTGTAGCAATGATTCTTCTGGTTGTATCACATCCTCCACGTACGAACCCTAGGTCGGCTCTCTTTCAATACTCCTGGCCACTGTCACACTATCTTCTAGCCTCCTCCAAGTATGAAAAATGGATCGGTGTTGGACATCTTAAATTTGGTTCAAAGATGTTGGACATCTTGGTCAAACTTTATGCCACCACCTCCATTTGCTCACATTTCAGGTATGCTAATGTAACCCTCTTTTCCAAATTCTGCATTCTAGAAATGCCATGCAACTTTATTTATCTTTCTCAGTGTCTGAAAGTAGATTTAAGTGATATAATTGTAATAAAATTTATCTTTCTCAGTTAAAGTGGTTTTAAGAATATGGTACAGATATTTGAATAAAAGGGTTTGATGAAATATATAAAGAAAATAGCTTGAATCTAAAATATAAGTAAGTCAATATTTTATAATTGTTGTAAATTATAGTCGTAAACTTGTAATTGTAACACCTCGTAATTTTAAAAACACTAAAGAGGACAAATTAAAGAATAATTAATTTAATATTCAGAATTAAGGGAGATGGTTGCGCCATTGCGCCCGTCTTGAAATTCTGGTCAAGATAGACAATTGGTTTGCGTAAAACAGACATTGTATGAAGAAGTTATTAACGTTTGAAGTTTGTATACGCACAAGAAGAATATATATATAAGGTCCAAAATTCAAAAATCAAATTCAAAATCGTTCAAAATCTGAAAATTGAAGAGGCGGCAAATTTCCCGCTCAGGGGTGTCGAACCCTTAAGGGGGGTGTCGACCCATGGGTCGACCCCATAAGGGGGGTCGACCCCCCAGGGCAGATATGGTAGTTAGGGTTTAGGGGTAGGCAGCTATAAATATGGCTCTATTTCTCTTGTTTTCTACACTGAAAAATAATGGAGGCCTATATGCTGTCGGTGTCCAGACTAAATCAAACCTTTTCCTTCTTCTACAATCAAGTTAATCAAGTGTAGATTTGTGATTCAACCTCTGCTATTCTTCTTCTATCTTTTTAGATCTAAACACTATGAGTTTAAGTTACTTTTAAATTTAAATAATTAAAAAGTAAAACATGATATGATTTTAATTTGGATCTATGCCTATGACTGCTTGAATCATATCAGATCTGTAATAACTTGTGAACCTGTGATATTCTGACATAACTATGACCTGAATCTTAACCTTTATTACGTCAGATCTACCTTTGATTTTAGATCTAATTCACTATTTAGATCACCTTGTACCAATCATGTTGTTAAATTGGATCTGTTACTAGTTGGGCATCATTATTTAGATCTTATCATGCCTATTATGACATCCCTATTATGTTAGAAGCAATTCTATCACTTCATGTTCACCAGATCTGTTTTTATATGCCTATCTTATCAATATGCCACTATATGTTTATGTCAATTATGTTATTATAATCATTTCTAACATCTTCCCTTCAGCCTTTCACTTTTATTTAATATAACTAGGCTACTTTCGAGCCTAGGCATGCCGCTGAAATATGCAAACACATTAAACGGGGAACGAGGGTAAAAACATTGAAATTTGGCATAACTTGTAAAAGGGAAATTTGGCATAACTTGAATAACATGTATGAATATATATATATTTGGGGCGTATAATTCATTATGAACATATTTGGGGAAAAGGGGCATGACAACCTATAACGACATAGGTAAAAAATTGGCTAATAATGAAATGCCTAGGATTACAGTAATTAGAAATTGTAATTGCGTCTAGATACGAGGTTAGATTACACTTGTAGTGGAAGTCTTCCCGAAACCGCCCGACATATCCAGCGACCACAAGTGGTGAATCTAATGTGAGGGGTCTAGGTGCATAAATACGAGATGTGCTAAGACACGAGGTTAAGCTCAACTTGTGGAAGAAGCTTGGCTGGAACCGAACGACATATCCAGCATCTACAAGTGGTAGGCTTAATGTGAGGGGTCTAGCACATTATAACCATAATTGGACTTGGTAATAAATTGGAATACTTAACCTAGTTGAATCCATAGGGATTTTATAAACATGAACTTGAATAGGGGTTAAGTAAACTTAGTTGAAACGGTGGGAAGGTTATGTATATCTGGGTGGGGTGGGTAATATTTATACATAAGCCCACAAACATAACCTATTGCGGTTATGTAATTAAAGACACCATTAGGTAAGCATAACCTGTGGAAATGATGGGGTTATGTAATTAAAGACACTGTTAGGTAAGCATAACCTGTGGAAATCCTAGTGGGGATACAAGACAAGGGGGAGAACTTGTATCGTCTTGTGTGAGGGACCCGTTTCAGTTAGCAACCCATAGAACAGTATCAGACGAGTACTCCGTCCTAGGTCGAAGTTGAGACACGCTTATTCGGCTTGTTGTAAGCGATCCAAACGTGGAGGATGGTGTAGGTGGCGCAAACTGACCAGGACATGTGCGTGCATGTCCGGGCAGAAGGGGATAAGACGACCATGACACCAGTAGATATGGTTGTGCACATCACGAAGGGTTGCCACTTTAGGAAGTGATACCTCCTACTGTGGGGCAGGTACAGGGTATCTACGGAGTAGGGAGCCAAGCGATTAGGGTAGTGGTTAGGGTACATCTAGACTCTAGTAAAGTTTAGGAGCCTGTTAGGATTGGGTTGCCTGTGGATTGTATGGGGTTAAAACCTCCCACCAGAAGTACGCCTAAGTCTACCATCTTATAGTTGTTGGGATCATCTTATTATGATTATACTAGTATCGATGCAGAGTAATCTTTAGATAAGCGTATACACTCTATCATGTTTACCTTCTCATACCTGTCTTTTATGGTGTTATCTTTCTTATCCACTTTATATGTCTGTCATGATACTTTTACTTATTTACTTGCTAAAAGTAACTGGACTCGCCAGACTTTATGTCTGACCCTTTTTGTTTCCTCTTCTTTCTCCCCCCCCCCCAAGGTTCTCAGGGTAGGAATACTCAAGCTTGACCTGGATTCTACTATCATTTTGCTGGAGCTGCTTAGATGTATTGCTCAAGCTCCTGTCTTTGCTACTATGGCTATGTTTTTATTTAGAGATTTTGCTTCTTTTATTTTGTACTCTGATGTTTAAGTGCCAGACAAAAGTTTTTATGATGTATTGGTTTTTATGTAATTCAGACATATGATGTTTTGAACCACGATGCTTTATGATTAATAAATTTTGTTTTATTCTATTGCTATTTTATATATGTCTTGTAATGTTTCTGTTTCTGCTTACCTATAACGCTTCATGAAACTTAATGAATTCTCTTAATGAGTGACATTAACGGACGTGAGGTGTCACACTTGGTATCAGGGCTAAAGGTTACCAGATTAGATAAAAGTTTTTGAAAAATTTTTTCAAAAAGATTTTATAAGGAAGCATTTTAAAAAGAAAAGTTTGTTTTGAAAAACATATTCCCCAAAGCCATATGTACTATCTTTCGATCCTTTGTCTGAATTTCTTTCTTTTATTTTCATCATGTCTGGGGAACCTAATATTCCAGAGGACGTTTCGATACCAGGCTGGTTCTGTAGGTATATAGAGGCCACGATGCCTGCCGGTGGCCAAGCTGACGTTCCTACCCCAGCTGCACCCATTGTTCCTCCTCCTCCACCTCCAAGAGCAGATAATTTCACCAAGATCTGCAAAAATTTATGTGCCATGGGATGGAAGCCATTCCATGGGACCGAACTATTGGTAGAGGCAAGGAATTGGCTCAAGAATACGGAGGACTTGTTTGGAATTTTCGAAGTAGAAGATCGAAAGAAGATTCAGTTAGCTGTCTGGCTATTGAAAGTTGAAGCTTCATTCTGGTGGGAAGTTACCCAAGCTGGACGTCCAGTGGAGACATGGGATGATTTTCGAATGAGGTTTGAAATGAAGTTTCTTTCCCATGATGAGAAATGCATGCAAATGGAGAGGTTCTTGGCGCTCAAACAAGAAAACATGACTGTTAAAGAATATGTGAACAAATTCAACTAGCTAGCAAAGTTTGTATTGGAACTGGTGGATACTCCGCATAATAAAGCTTTACGGTTTGCTAAAGGATTGAGTGGACCCCTTCATGGGTTAACTATGTCCCATATTCCAATGGGAGCTACTTTTGAAAGGCTTGTTGATATGGCCTTGATACATAAGGAAGACAAAGGAGAAAAGAAGGAAGTTAAGGCTGAGGAAACAACGCAAAACAAGATGGCATGGCCCAAGAAAGGGCAACAACAGCAACAAAAGAAGGGCGGAAAGAATGACAAGGCTAAGGATAAGAGGAAGTGTCACAGTTGTGGAAAAGAGGGTCATTTGGTCAAGGACTGCAAAAGAAGGAAGAATACTTGCTTTAACTGTAGAGAGGTCGGACACTTTGCTAGGGAGTGCCCAAAGAAACAGGGACAAGGTCAAAGGGTAGGAGCTTCTGGAGGGTAGGTGCATGCTCTCGTGACCAGTGCTCCGGATAGAGGTAGGAAAATTTCCGTGGAAGGTTGGATTTCTCTTTCCAATCATCCTATTAGAACTCTTTTTGATTCCGGCACTTCACATTCTTTTATATCTAGTTCTATGGTTGATTCTCTGCACTTAAATACTAGTATGGTAGTGGATCCCATTATTATCTCAAACCCCATTGGTGGTTCGGCTCATTTGTCCATGATTTGTCAGGGTTTGAGAATATCTGGGTTAGGCATCGAGTTTGAGTGCGACGGATATGTGCTTGGGTTTATGGGTTACAGTTTGATTCTAAGGATGGATTGGCTAACCATGTATAGTGCCATTCTAGATTGTGAGAAGAAGATCGTTAGACTTTTTACTTTCCATGGAGGACCCTCGAAATTTCTTGTGACCCACAAGGGTCTGTTATGCTTAGTTTTATAGAGTCTCTTGATGCATCTATCGATGATATGTGATCTGTTCCAGTAGTCCAAGATTATTCTGATGTTTTTGATGAGGTACGGGGATTTCCTCCGAGGCGCGAGATCGATTTTTGTATATATTTGGATGACGAAGCAAAGTCAGTTGCATTGCATGTGCGCCATATGGCTCCAAGAGAAAGAAGGGAGCTCAGCAAGCAAGTAGGGGAGCTACTTGGGAAAGGGTTTATTAGGCAAAGCATATCTGAATGAGGTGCTTTAGTTGTATTCGTGACTAAGGCAGATGGTTCGCTTCGCTTGTGTGTGGACTATAGAGAGTTGAACAAACTCACTAAGAAGAACAAGCACCCACTTCCGAGGATAGATGACTTATTTGACCAGCTTGTCGGTGCCTCGGTATTCTCTCAGTTAGATTGGACATGGGGTTTCATCAGTTGAGGATGGATGAGGACAGTATAGATAAGACCGCTTTCAGGACTCCATATGGTTTCTTTGAATAGCTAGTTATGCCTTTTGGGTTGACGAGTGCACCCGCCTATTTTGTTGATCTGATGAATAGGGTGTTTCGGGAGTTTCTAAATAAATTTGTTGTGGTCTTTGCTGATGATATCTTGATCTTCTCAAAGAACGAAGAAAAGCATGCCCAACATTTGAGAGAAGTTTTGAAAACTCTTCATGCGCATCAGCTTAAGGAAAAGTTCTCCAAATGCCATTTTTGGAGAAAAGAGGTGTGATTTCCAGGGTATGTGGTTTCCAAAGATGGGATAGCAGTAGATCCCGCAAAGGTAGTTGCATTTCAAGATTGGCAAATTCCGAAGAATGCAACGGAGGTGAGAAGCTTTCTTGGATTAGCAGGCTATTATAGGAAGTTCATTAAGGACTTCACAAAGATATCTGTAACACCCCGTATTTTAACAACATTAAAAGATGATAAATTAAATAATAATTAATTTAATATTCAGGATTAAGGAATACGGACTGCGCCATTGCGTCCGTCTCAAAATTCTGGACAAGATAGACATTTGATTTTCATAAAACGGACATCGTATGAAGAATTAATGAGGGTTTTTAGTTTGTATACGCGCAGAAGATGTATGTATATACACATGATACACCTATGAGTCAGATATGAGTCAACACTTATCCAGAAAGGGTCCAAAAATCCAAAATTTCGAATGGTGGCAAATTTCGCGCTCTAGGGGGTCGACCCCCCTAAAGGGGTGTCGACACCGGGGTCGACGCACCTACAAGGGTGTCAACACCCCTAGGGCTGATGTGGCAGTCGGTTTCAGAGGGGCTGGCAGCTATAAATACATGGTCATTTCTCTTATTTTCTCATACTAAAAAAACAATGGAGGCCAGATGCCATCAGTGCCTGAACTGAATTTAATCATATCTTCTACAACTATGAACTTTGCAGATAAATTAGGGATTCTAGCGTGGATCTACAACCCAACAAGCTTCTTTTCTAGTTCTATCTTCTTAGCCAAACACTGTGAGTTCTAGGTTACTTTAAGATTTAAATGACTAAAAGTATAACGTGATAGTACTGTGATTTGGATCTATCATGAATCATAAATCAATGTTATTCTTGGATCTCAAACTTCATTATGCTAGATCTATTTTTTTTATAGACCTAATTCACCTGTGATTAGTTTATCATGTCACCTTTATGGATCTGAACCTTTGACAAATTTGTGGTTAATTTGGGATTATCAGTATATGGACAAGTGAACCTATGTTTAGATCTAGATATTCATATTATAATTAATTGATATCTGTTATTATCGAACATATGAATTCTTATTTAGATTTGTTTATCCTAATTATATTGGACCTAGTTTTATCATTACCCTTTTACTAGATCTGTTTTTATGTCCACCTTATTTTCATATTGTGATTAATTGAGATCTGTTATTATTGGACATATGAATTCTCATTCGGATCTATTGTAACTTTTGTGGCATTCTGTGATGTGGATCTTGAATTTATTTGTGTTAGATCTATTTCTAACTACTGGATCTAAATCTCTATCTTGTCAGAACTATTGTAATTTCTATGACATGTTATGATGTGGATCTTGACCTTATTCATGTTAGATCTATTTTTAACTATTGGACCTGAATTATGTGGACACTTAAATTATTAATTAGATCTAGTTTATCACCTTATACCTATAATATTAGATCTAAACCAGTTGGACATCTAAATTGTTAATTTAGATCTCATTATGCTTATTATGACATCATAGTTATGTTAGAATTAGTTAACTGCCACAAGTTCATCAGATTTATGCTTATATGTCTAACTTATCACCATGTTAGTTTATGTTTATGCCAAAACAATCACCCTTGTCATATTCCCATCACTTTTCCCTTTTTATTGTTTATCACTAGGCTACTTTCTAGCCCAGATGCCACCAAACATATGCGAATGTGTTAGTAAGGGAACGGGGGAAAAAGGTTAGAATTGGCATAATGTAAATAATGTTTATATGAATTGGACGTATAATTCAAAAAGGGGAAATTGGGGCATAATCGCCTATAAAGACATAGGTAGAATGAAATGTATAATAATTACAATTAGAAATTGTAATTGCGCTTATGACATGAGGTTATGTTGCATTAGTGGTGGAAGTCTACCCGGACCCGACCGACATATACAACAGCCACTAATGTTGAACCTATTGTGAGAGGTATAAGTGCGCAAATACGAATCGGGCTAAGACACGAGGTTAGGTCCAACTTGTGGAATAAGTCTGTCCGGACCCGACCGGCATATCCAGCATCCACAAATTGTAGGCCTAATGTGGGAGGTCTAGCCCATTATAACCATAAATGGACATGGCAATGAATTGTAGTAAACAAGAGATGATAGTAACCTATTATGATTAATTATTTAATGAAAATTTTGTAAATAATAGGTAGGCTTGTCCTAGGGACAAGTGGAAATTATAACATAATTTATAATAAAAGGAAAGAAAGCTTATTAGTAAACTTTAGTTAAAAAAACTAAGTTAATAAGTAAACAATGTCAAGTTGTAGTGATATGTTAAACAGAAAATGGGTGAACTGAGAAGGAGTATACTTAATTAAATATTAAGTAAAACATGTTATTGTAATTATGGAATCAGACAATGGATAATAGAGAGGGATTGTAAGAATACTTTCGTTAATTACAATCCAGGGGTGAAAGATTGTAAGATTACTTATGTTAATTACATTCTAAAGAATAACATGTAATGGGGCTTATTAATGAACTTAAATGGATTAAGTTATATTTATATGAAATTAATAAGCAAGTAAAACTTTGGCAAGAAAAAAAGCAGTCAATGTGAATGGGATAACCTGTTAATCTGTAATACTTAACCTAGTTAAATCCATAAGGATTGTGTGAAAATAAACATGAATAGGGGTTAAGTAAACTTGGTTGAATCAGTGGGAGGGTTAAGTAAATTTTGGGTAGGTGGGTAATATTAGTATATATAAGCTCACAAACTTAACTGTTAAATAAACATGCTTGGATCAGTGGGAGGGTTAAGTAAATCTTTGGTAGGTGGGTAATATTAGTATATATACAGCCCCACAAACTTAGTCCGATAAGGTTATGTAATTAAAGACACTAATGGTAAGCATAACCAGTAGAAAGATTGGGGTTATATAACTAAAGACACCTTTAGGGTAAATATAACCTATGGAAAACCTAGTGGGGGATATAAGACAAAGGGGGGAGCTTGTATCATATTGTGTGGGACACGTTTCAGTCAGTAACCCGAAGCATGTATCGAGTAGAGAACTCCGAACTGGGTCGGAGAAGCGACTCACTTACTGACTGATTGTAAGAGATCCAAATGTGGAGGCGGTGTTGGTGGCGCAAAACGACCAGGCCATGTGCGTGTATGAGCTGGGCCGAAGAGGATAAGACGACTGTGACACTTGTAGATATGGGACTGTGCATATCAGCGAGGGGTTGCCACTTTAGGACTTGATACATCCTACTGTGGGGCCGGCATAGAGTATCTACGGAGTAAGGAGCCGATCGATTAGGGTAGTAGTAGGATACATTTGGACGTATGCCTAAGTCTGCCACCTTGAAGTGTAAGGGATCATCTTACTCGGGTTATACTAGCAATGGTGCAGAGTAATCATTAGGGAAGCGTATACACCTCATCATGTCTACCTTGTCACACCTGCCTTTTATATAGTAATCTCTTATCCACATTATATGTCTGTCACACTACTTCTATTTATTTACTTACTAAAAGTAACTGGACTCGCCAGACTTTATGTATGACCCTTTTTGTTTCTCCCTCTTTCTTCCGTCACCCCCCCCCCAAGGTTCTTAGGGAGGAAACGCAGCCTTAGTCGGGACTCAGTTATCATCTTGCTAGAGCTGCTTTTGAAGTATGGCTTAGGTTCTTAGCTCTACTATGGCTTTGTCTTTTTTTTGGGAATTATGTTTTCTTTTAAGTATTTATGTACTCTTTTGGTAAACGATAGAAGTTATATGTTGTAATGGTTTTTGTGACTTATGGTATTTTGGACCACGATGTATGATTTGTGTTTGAAATAAAAAATTGAATTTCCGCTGCTATCTTATTTATATTTCTCTTGTAAATTCTGCGTCTGTTTACTTATAACACTTCACGAAACTTAATGCATTCTCTTTGTGAGTGACATTAACGGACGTAGGGTGGTTTTGAAAGTTATTTTCAAAAAGGTTTTAAAAGAAATCATTTTCAAGAAGAAAATTCTGTTTTGAAAGACATTCCCCAAGAAGCCATATGTAATATCCTTCGGTCCTTTATCTAAATATCTTCCCTTTTTCTTCTCATCATGTCTGGGGAACCTTATATTCCCGAGGGCATTGAAGTACCGGATTGGTTCCGTAGGTATCTTAAAGCCACGACACCGACCAGGAGCCAAGGAGACGTCCCTCCCTCAGCTGCAATCGTTGCTCTTCCACCGTCGCAAGCAGATGATTCCTCTAAAAAGAAAAAAGCTAGGGTTGAGTAAACACAAAATAGGAATGTACAGCCCAATAAAGGACAATAACAACAAACAAAAGAAAGGCAAAAAGAATAACAAAGCTAAGGATAAGAGGAAGTGTCACATTTGTGGACGTGAGGGTCACTTGGTAAAAGACTGCAAAAGAAGGAAGAATACTTGCTTCAGTTGTGAAGAAGTCGGACACTTTGCTAAAGAGTGCCCGAAGAGGCAAGGACAAGGCCAAAGGGCTGGATCCCTTAGAGGGCAGTGTATGCTCTCGTGGCCATCATACCGGATAGAGGTAAGAAAGTTTTGTTGAAGGTTTGATTTCTCTATCCAATCATCCTATAAGAACTCTTTTTGATTCTGGCGCTTCACATTCATTTATATCTAGTTTTATGGTTGAATCTCTGCACTTAATTACTAGTATGGTAGTGGACCCCATAGTTGTCTCAAACCCCATTGGTGGTTCGGCTCATTTATCTATGATTTGTCGGGGTTTGAGGATATCTGTGTTAGGCGTCGAGTTCGTGTGCGACACGTATATGCTTGGGTTTATGGGCTATGGGTTAATTCTAGGGATGGACTAGCTAACAACATATGGTGTCATTCTGGATTGTGAGAGGAGGGTTGTTAGGCTTCTAACTTGCCAAGGGAGGACCCTTGAGATTTCTTATGACCCCAAGGGATCTGTTATGTTGAGTTTCCTAGAGTCACTTGACGCATCTATCGATGATTTAAAATATGTTCCATTAGTCCGTGAGTATCCTGATGTCTTTGATGAGGTCTGGGGTTTATCCCAAGGCGCGAGATCGATTTCCGCATATATTTGGTGGACAATGCAAAGCAATTTGCATTGCCTGTGCGCAATATGGCTCCAAGAGAAAGTAGGAGAGCTATTTGAGAAAGAGTTTTCTTTTTGGATGGGATGAAGAAAGGTGTAGCAGAGTTTGTTTCTCAATGTCTGATTTACCAGCAAGGCAAAGCTGAGCAAAGGAAGCCCGGTGGTTTACTTCGTCCTTTAGAGGTCCCATAGTGGAAGTGGGAGAGTGTCTCTATGGATTTCATAGATGGTTTTCCTAGATCAAGGAAAAGCAACACCATCATTTGGGTGATAGTAGACAGGCTTACTAAGAGCGCTCATTTCATACCATTTAAGAGTAAGAGGACGGCAGCATGGTTGGCAACTGTTTACGTTCGTGAGATAGTACGTCTTCATGGAGTACCTTCAATATCGTAAGAAATCGTGATCCCATTTTCACTAGTGAATTTTGGAGGAGCTCGCAAGAAGCATTAGGTACACAGTTATGTTTGAGCACCGCTTATCATCCTCAGACCGATGGATAAACGGAGAGGGTGAATAGATATTTAGAGGATCTTTTGAGGCTGTGTATCCTAGACTTCAGAGGGACTTGGGAAGAGCACCTTCCTTTAGTAGAGTTTGCCCACAACAACAGGCATCAAGCAGGCATTGACATGGAACCCTTCCAAGCATTATATAAATGACCCTTTAGATCACCGAATGGTTGGTGGAGATCTATGGAAGACTTTTACTTGGATCGGAGGTTAAGAATCTATGCAAACGAGAATTCAGGTTGGTGAAGGTTTAGTGGGGAGACAACCAAGAAGATGCAACTTGGAAGACCGAAGACAAGATTTTTGCGCTTCATACCCTTTTCTTTTTAAGGGAATGTTCTTAACTTTTCTCCCAAAAGCTTTTATTCGCATTTTCTTCTATCATCTGGGTATATCCTATCGATCGAATCTTCGAACTTTAGGTGGGAAATCCCATGATTGTAAACATGTGTTTGAGACATGTTACGTTTGATGGATGCAAGTGGATGCAAGTGTTTGCTAGTGGCTACCTGTAGATGCATACACACACACATTAGGCACTAGATCGGCTCAATCACTCTCATACTGCATATGAATGTGTGTGCATTTTCTTTTCTTTTATGGATGGAAATGGATGTATTACCATATGGATGTTGCATTTGGACGAATGAGTGTGCACTTATATAGAACTCACATGTTATAATAGGATTATTTGCATACATGTTGAATTCATGGCACTAACATACATTGCATTAAGGAGGTCAACTGAATCAGTAGACCGCTTGATTTCCGCATTAGTGTTGGGACATATACACACACCCTTGCATATATTCATATAAGCATTAGAAGTCTTTAAGGACAATGGATTCCAGTGATTGATGGATGAGTAGATGGATGATGGATGGTAGGATATGCATTCTTCTGAACTTAGAGATTTCGGGGACGAAATCCTTTGAGTAGGGGAGAATGTAACACCCCGTATTTTAACAACATTAAAAGAGGATAAATTAAATAATAATTAATTTAATATTTAGGATTAAGGAAAACGGACTACGCCATTGCGCCCGTCTCGAAATTCTGGTCAAGATAGACATTTGGTTTGCGTAAAACAGACACCGTATGAAGAAGTTATGAGGGTTTTTAGTTTGTATACGCATAGAAAAAATATGTATATACACATGGTACACCAATGAGTCAGATATGAGTCAGCATTTATCCAGAAATGGTCCAAAAATCAAAAATTTCGAATGGCGGCAAATTTCCCGCTCTAGGGGGTCGACCTCCCTAGAGGGGTGTCGACACCGGGGTCGACCCCCTTAAGGGGTGTCGACACCGGGGTCGATCCCCCTTAAGGGGTGTCGACACCAGGGTCGACCCACCTACAGGGGTGTCGACACCCCTATGGGTGATGCGGCAGTCGATTTCAAAGGGCCTGGCAGCTATAAATACATGGTCATTTCTCTTGTTTTCTCATACTAAAAAAACAACGGAGGCTAGATACCGTCAGTGCCTGGACTGAATCTAATCCTATCTTCTACAACTATCAACTTTGCAAATCAGCTAGAGATTCAAGCGTGGATCTACAACCCAACAAGCTTCTTTTCTAGTTCCATCTTCTTAGCCAAACACTTTGAGTTCTAGGTTACTTTTAAATTTAAATGACTAAAAGTATAACGTGATAGTACTGTGATTTGGATCTGTCTTGAATCATAAATCTTATTATTCTTGGATCTTAAACTTCATTATGCTTGATCTATTTTTTTATAGATCTTATTCACCCGTGTTTAGTTTATCATGTCACCTTTGTGGATCTGAACCTTTGACAAGTTTGTGGTTAATTTGGGATTATCAGTATATGGACAAGTGGACCTTTTGTTTAGATCTAGATCATCATATTGTGATTAATGGAGATCTATTATTATCGGACATATGAATTTTTTGGATCGGTTCCTCCTAAGTATATTGGATCTAGTTTTATCATTACCCTTTTACTAGATCTGTTTTTATGTCCACCTTATTATCATATTGTGATTAATTGAGATCTGTTATTATTGGACATATGAATTCTATTCGGATATATTATAACTTTTTTGGCATTCTACGATGTGGATCTTGACCTTATTTGTATTAGATCTATTTCTAACTATTGGATCTAAATCTCTATCTTGTCGGATCTATTTTAATTTCTATGACATGTTATGATGTGGATCTTGACCTTATTCATGTTAGATCTATTTTTAACTATTGGATCTGAATTATGTGGACATCTAAATTATTAATCCGATCTAGTTTATCACCTTATGCCTATCATATTAGATCTAAGCCAGTTGGACATCTAAATTGTTAATTTAGATCTTATTATGCTTATTATGACATCATAGTCATGTCAGAATTATTTAACTGCCACAAGTTCATCAAATTTATGCTTATATGTCCACGTTATCACCATGCTAGTTTATGCATCTGCCAAAACAATCACCCTTGTCATATTCCCATCACTTTTCTCTTTTTATTGTTTATAACTAGGCTACTTTCTAGCCTAGATGCCGCCAAATATATGCGAATGTGTTAGTTAGGGAACGTGGGAAAAAGGTTAGAATTGGAATAATTTAAATAATGTTTATATGAATTGGACATATAATTCAAAAAGGGAAAAAGGGGCATAATCACCTATAAAGACATAGGTAAGAATTGGATAAGAATGAAATGTCTAATAATTACAATTAGAAATTGTAATTGCACTTATGACACGAGGTTAGGTTGCATTAGTGGAGGAAGTCTGCCCGGACCCGACCGGCATATCCAGCAGCCACTAATGTTGAACCTAATGTGAGAGGTCTAAGTGCGCAAATACGAATCGGGCTAAGACACGAGGTTAGGCCCAACTTGTGGAATAAGTCTGCCCGGGCCCGACCGGCATATCCAGCATCCACAAGTTGTAGGCCTAGTATGGGAGGTCTAGCCCATTATAACCATAAATGGACATGGCAATGAATTGGAGTAAACAAGGGATGATAATAACCTATTATGACTAATTACTTAATGAAAATTTTGTATATAATAGGTAGGCTTGTCATAGGGACAAGTGGAAATTATAACATAATTTATAATAATAGGAAAGAAAGCTTGTTAGTAAACCTTAGTTAAGAAAAATAAGTTAATAAGTAAACAACGTCAAGTTGTAGTGATTTGTTAAACAGGAAACAGGTGAACTGAGAAGGAGTATACTTAATTAAATATTAAGTAAAACATGTTATCGTAATTATGGAATCAGACAAAGAATAATAGAGAGGGATTGTAAGATTATTTTCGTTAATTACAATCCAGGGGTGAAATATTATAAGATTACTTCTGTTAATTACAATCTAAAGAATAACATGTATTGGGTCTTATTAATGAACTTAAATGGATTAAGTTATATTTATATGAAATTAATAAGCAAGTGAAACTTTGGAAAGAAAAAAAGCAGTCAATGCGAATGGGATAACCTGTTAATCTGTAATACTTAACCCAGTTGAATCCATAGGGATTGTGTGAACATAAACATGAATAGGGGTTAAGTAAACTTGGTTGAATCAGTGGGAGGGTTAAGTAAATCTTGGGTAGGTGGGTAATATTAGTATATATAGGCCCACAAACTTAACCGTTAAATAAACATGCTTGGATCAGTGGGAGGGTTAAGTAAATCTTTAGTAAGAGGGTAATATTAGTATATATATATATATATATAGCCCCACTAACCTGGCCAGACAAGGTTACGTAATTAAAGACACATAGTGGTAAGCATAACCGCTAGAAAGATTGGGGTTATATAATTAAAGACACCTTTAGGGTAAATATAACCTATGGAAAACCTAGTGGGGGATATAAGACAAAGGGGAAAGCTTATATCATATTGTATGGGACCCGTTTCAGTCAGTAACCCGAAGTATGTATCGAGTAGAGAACTCCGAACTTGGTCGGAGAAGGGACACGCTTACTGACTGATTGTAAGAGATCCATACGTGGAGGCGGTGTTGGCGGCACAAACCGACCTGGCCATGTGCGTGCATGAGCTAGGCCGAAGGGGATAAGACGACCGTGACACCTATAGATATGTGGATGTGCATATCAGCGAGGGGTTTCCATTTTAGGATGTGATACATCCTACTATAGGGTCGGCACAGAGTATTTACGGAGTAGGGAGCCGATCGATTATGGTAGTAGTAGGATACATTTGGATGTATGCCTAAGTCTACCACCTTGAAGTGTAAGGGATCATCTCATTCGGGTTATACTAGTAATAGTGCAGAGTAATCATTAGGGAAGCGTATACACCTCATCCTGTCTACCTTGTCACACCTGCCTTTTATGTAGTAATCTCTTATCCACTTTATATGTCTGTCATGCTACTTTTATTTATTTACTTGCTAAAAGTAACTGGACTCGCCAGACTTTATCCATGACCCTTTTTATTTCTCCCTCTTTCTTCCCTCCCCCCTTCCCCCCAGGTTCTTAGGAAGGAAACACTCAGGCTTAGTCAGGACTCAGTTATCATCTTTCTAGAGCTGCTTTCGAAGTATGGCTCAAGTTTTTATCTCTACTATGGCTTTGCCTTTTTTTTTGGAATTATGTTTTCTTTTAAGTATTTATGTACTCTAATGGTAAAAGACAGAAGTTATATTGTTGTAATGGTTTTTGTAACTTATGGTATTTTGGACCACGATTTATGATTTGTATTTGAATTAAAAATTTGAATTTCCGCTGCTATCTTATTTACATTTGTCTTGTAATATTCTGCATCTGTTTACCTATAACGCTTCACGAAACTTAATGCATTCCCTTTATGAGTGACATTAACGGACGTAGAGTGTCATAATATCAGCCTCACTCACCAGGCTGACGAAGAAGAATCTGACATTTACATGGGATATAGATTGTGATGTTGCTTTCCAATGATTGAAGAGGGCTCTGACAACAACCTCAGTCTTGACCTTGGCAGATGGGAATAAAGTGTTTACAGTATACACTGATCCATGTGGTACAGGGCTTCGTGCGGTTCAGATGCAAGAGGGAAAGGTAGTATGTTATGGGGTAGACAGCTAAGAGTTCGTGAGAAGTACTACCCTACCATGATTTAGAGCTAGCTACCATAGTATTTGCACTTAAGATGTTGCGTCATTATTTTCTTGGAGAGAAGTTCGAGTTGTACACCAATCATAAATCTCTCAAGTACTTGTTCTCGCAGAAGGATCTTAATTTAAGGCAACAAAGGTGGATGGAGTTCCTAGCTTCTTATGATTTTGAGATTGCTTATACCCCTGGCAAGGGTAATGTGGTGGAAGATGCACTGAGTAGGCAGAGGATGGCCTTAAGTCCTCTGTTTGTGGAAAGGAAAAGCTTGGAGTTTATATCTACTTTTGATTTTAAACCCTCTACCGAGTTATTGCCTAGTTTGTTTGCATCACTAGAGATACGACCTACCCTTATGGATCAAATAGGAGCTTCGCAACGAGATGATCCACAGTTTTCAGACATTCCATTGACAATGAAGGGTAGTTGCGACGAGATGGAAGGCTTTGTGTTCCCCAAACTGGAAGTTTGTTAAAGACAATCCTAGAGGAAGCCCATCATTCTAAGATGACTATTCATCCATGCGGTGATAAGATGTATAGGGATATGAAGAGGGTTTTCTTCTGGGCTGGAATGAAGAAGGATGTGGCAGAGTTTGTTTCTCAATGTTTGGTTTGTCAACAAGTCAAAGCTGAGCAAAAGAAGCTCGGTGGTTTACTCCATCCTTTGGAGGTTCCACAGTGGAAGTGGGAGAGCGTCTCTATGGATTTCATTGATGGTTTGCCTAGATCAAAGAAAGGCAACACCAGTTTTTGGGTTGTGGTGGATATACTTACTAAAAGCGCTCATTTCATTCCAATTAAAAGTAAGAGGACGACAGCATGGTCGGCATCAATTTATGTTCGTGAGATAGTCCGTCTTCATGGAGTACCTTCCAGCATCGTAAGCGATCGTGACCCCATTTTCACCAGTGAATTTTGGAGGAGCTTGCAAGAAGCATTAGGTACACAGTTGTGTTTGAGCACCGCTTATCATCCTCAGACCGATGGACGGACGGAGAGGATGAACAGAGTTCTAGAAGATCTTTTAAGGCTGTGTATCCTAGACTTCGGAGAGACTTGGGAAGAGCATCTTCCTTTAGTAAAGTTCACCTACAATAACAGTGATCGAGCTAGCATTGGCATGGCACCCTTCGAAGCATTATACAGACGACCCTGTAGGTCACCAGCTTGTTGGTGGGAATCTACAGAAAGGCTAATACTTGGACCAGATATGGTTAGAGAAACGTCCGAGAAGATTGATCTTATTAGACAGCGAATGAAGACCACTCAAGATAGGCAGAAATCCTACCCAAACAAGAGAAGGACTGACATTGAATTTGAAGTAGGAGGTTGGCGCACAGATTTATAGGGCCATTTCCCATAACAGAAAGGATTGGCCAAATGACCTATAGAGTAAAGCTTCCAGAGAGATTGTCCGGCGTTCATGACATTTTCCGTGTTTCTCATTTGCATAAGTGCTTGCATGATACCACAGAAGTAGTTGAGCCGAGTATATTGGAGGAAGTAGAGGCGGAACGAGAGGCGACAGTCAGAGAGTTCCTTCTCGTATTCTTGGATCAGAAGTTAAGAAGCTACGCAATAGAGCAGTCAAGTTGGTGATAGTTAAATGGGGAGATAACCCAGAAGATGTGACTTGGGAGACTGAAGGCAAGATTCGTGCTTCGTACCCTTTTCTTTTCGAGGGTATGTTCTTAACTCCTTTTCCAAAGCTTTTATTTATGCTTGTTTCTATCATTTAAGTATGTACTATTGATCGAATCTTCGACCTTTAGGTAGGAATCCCATGGATGTAAACATGTGTTTGAGACATGTTATGTTTGATGGATGCAAGTGGGTGCAAGTGTTTGCTAGTGGTTGCTCGTGGATGCATATACACACACATTAGGCACTAGATCGTCTCAATCACTCTCATATTGCATATGTATGTGTGTGTATTTTTCTTCTTTTAATGGATGGAAATGGATGTATCATCATATGGATGTTACATTTGGATGGATGATTGTGCACCCATATAGAACTTACATGTTATAATAGAATTATTGCATACATGTTGGATTCATGGCACTAACATACATTGTAGTAAGGAGGTCGACTGAATCAGTAGACTGCCTGATCTTTGCATTAGTATTGGGACATAAACACACACCTTTTTATATGTTCATATAAGCATTAGGAGTCTTAAAGTACAATGGATGCATGTGATTGGTGGATGAGTAGATGGGTGATGGATGCTAGGATATACATTCTTCTTAACTTGGAGATTTTAGGGACAAAATCCTTTGAGTAGGGAGAATGTAATACCCCATAATTTTAACAACACTAAAAAGGACAAATTAAAGAATAATTAGTTTAATATTCAGAATTAAGGGAAATGGACTGCGTCATTGTGTCCTTCTCGAAATTCTGGTCAAGATAGACGTTTGGTTTGCGTAAAAAGGACACCGTATGAAGAAGTTATTAAGGTTTGAAGTTTGTATACGCACAAGAAGAATATATATATGTGTGTGTGTGTGTAAGGTCCAAAATTCAAAAATCAAATTCAAAATCGTTCAAGATCAGAAAATTGAAGAGGCGACAAATTTCCTGTTCAGGGGTGTCAACCCTTTAAGGGGGGTGTTGACCCATGGGTCGACCGCCCTAGGGCAGACGTGGTAGTTAATATGGATCCCTTTCTCTTGTTTTCTACACTGAAAAATAATGGAGGCCTAGATGGTGTCGGTACCCAAACTAAATCAAACCTTTTCCTTCTTCTGCAATCAAGTTATTCAGGTGTAGATTTGTGATTCAACCTCTGCTATTCTTCTTATATCTTTCTAGATCCAAACACTATGAGTTTAAGTTACTTTTAAATTTAAATAATTAAAAAGTAAAACATGATATGATTTTAATTTGGATCTATGCCTATGATTTCTTGAATCATATCAGATCTGTAATAACTTGTGAACCTATGATATTCTGGCATAACTATGACTTGAACCTTAACCTTTATTATGTCAGATCTACCTTTGATCTTAGATCTTACTCACTATTTAGATCACCTTGTACCTATTATATTGTGGTTAAATTTGATCTGTTACTAGTTGGACATCATTGTTTAGATCTTATCATGCCTATTATGACATCCCTATTATGTTAGAATCAGTTCTATCATTTCATGTTCACCAGATCTTTTCTTATATACCCATCTAATCAATATGCCACTATATGTTTATGTCAGTTTTGTTAGTATAATCATTTCTATCATCTTCCCTTCACGCTGTCCCTTTCATTTTATATAGCTAGGCAACTTTTGAGCCTAGGCATGCCGATGAAATATGCGAACACGTTAAATGGGGAACGAGGGTAAAAACATTGAAATTTGGCATAACTTGTAAAAGGGAAATTTGGCATAACTTGATTAATGTGTATGAATATAAATTTGGGGCATATAATTCATTATGAACATATTTGGGGAAAAGGGGCATGACAACCTATAACGACATAGGTAAAAAATTGACTAATAATGAAATGTCTAGGATTACAGTAACTAGAAATTGTAATTGCGCCTAGACACGAGGCTAGATTACACTTGTGGTGGAAGTCTGCCTGGAACCGCCTGGCATATCCAGCAACCACAAGTGGTGAATCTAATGTAAGGGGTCTAGCTGCACAAATATGAGACATGCTATGACATGAGGTTAAGCTCGGCTTGTGGAAGAAGCCTGCCCGGAACCGACCGACATATCAAGCATCCACAAGTGGTAAGCTTAATTTGAGAGGTCTGGCACATTATAACCATAAATGGACATGGTAATGAATTGGAATACTTAACCTAGTTTAATCCATAGGGATTGTATGAACATGAACTTGAATAGGGGTCAAGTAAACTTGGTTGAAACAGTGGGAAGGTTAAGTATATCTGGGTGGGGTGGGTAATATTTATATATAGGCCCACAAACTTAAACTGTTGGGGTTATGTAATTAAAGACACCGTTAGGTGGGTAATATTTATATATAGGCCCAAAAAATTAACCTATTGGGATTATGTAATTAAAGACACCGTTAGGTAAGCATAACCTGTGGAAATGATGGGGTTATGTAATTAAAGACACCGTTAGGTAAGCATAACCTATCGAAATCCTAGTGGGGATACAAGACAAGGGGGAGAGTTGTATCATCTTGTGTGGGGGACCTGTTTCAGTCAGTAACCCATAGAACAGTATCAGATGAGTACTCTGTCCTAGGTCGGAGTTGGGACACGCGTACTAGGCTGATTGTAAGAGATCCAAAGGTGGAGGACAGTGTGGGCAGCGCAAACCGACTGGGACATGTGCGTGCATGTCCGGGCAGAAGGGGATAAGACAACCGTGACACTAGTAGATATGGTTGTGCACATCATGAAGGGTTTCCACTTTAGGAAGTGATACCTCATACTGTGGGGCCAACACTGGGTATCTACGGAGTAGGTAGCCGATCGATTAAGATAGTGGTTAGGGTACATCTAAAATCTGGTAAAGTTTAGGAGCCTGTTAGGATTGGGCTGCCTGTGGATTGTATGGGGTTAAAACCTCTCACCAGAAGTACGCCTAAGTCTACCGTCTTATAGTTGTTGGGATCATCTTATTATGGTTATACTAGTATCGATGCATAGTATTCTTTAGAGAAGCGTATACACTCTCTCATGTTTACCTAGTCATACCTGCCTTTTATGGCATTATCTTTCTTATCCACTTTATATGCATGTCATGATACTTTTACTTATTTACTTGCTAAAAGTAACTGGACTCACCAGACTTTATGTCTGGCCCATTTTGTTTCCTCTTCTTTCTTCTGTTCCCCCTCCTCTCCCCCAAGTTCTTAGAGTGGGAATACTCAAGCTTGACCATGATTCTACTATCATTTTGCTGGAGCTGCTTAGATGCATTGCTCAAGCTCCTATCTTTGCTACTATGGCTATGTTTTTATTTGGGGATTTTGCTTCTTTTATTTTTTACTCTGATGTTTAAGTGCATGACAGAAGTTTTTATGATGTACTGGTTTTTATGTAATTCAGATATATGATGTTTTGAGCCACGATGCTTTATGATTAATAAAGTTTTTTTTATTCCGCTGTTATTCTATATCTGTCTTGTAATGTTTCTGTTTCTGCTTACATATAACGCTTCACGAAACTTAATGCATTCTCTTAATGAGTGACACTAACGGACGTGGGGTGTCACAGTAATCAAATATGATTTTTAATAATGATAATAACCATAGTGAGGTGGCTTGTGGTATTACATGTATATGAAATTTCTACGGATCCTTAGGGTTGAAAATCCCATATCCTTTATGTTATCATGAACTTCCATGAACGCTTCACTTGAGTTAATTTACTTGTATGGAAATGTTAATCCTGATTCAAGTATTCTATTTTTTTCTTTTCCTTAGGGTTAGACCAAATATTACAGTTCGAGATTTCACCTTTGAAGCTGGAGATCGGTGAAGACCTCATTCGTGTCATGTGTATATGTATTAATGATATTTATATTAAACTTCTGTTGTGTTTAATATTGTAACTTTGACGTAGTGTATTATTTTATTCAACTACAAGATGTTGTATTATTTTACGTTTGTGATTCTATGACTGGTTCTTATTAAACCACATAGTAATAACATACTATTGTTTCAAACGATTTGAGTTAGTTTTATTATTGACTTGAATGATTGGGAATAACAGGTCGTTACCGAAGTAAACACGCGTGGTTCGTACACAGTGATGGAGTCTGAACGATTTAAAATAAAACTTAATACAGTATAAATGGTTGGCAATTGACATATGATAATGTTTCGTATAGAAGTATAATTTACTATTCACTAGAACATTGTTGCAAATCCTCCTCAAAACAATCCACATGATAAAATAAGGCTAGTACTAATATACTTTGGGCAGTATTATTGCTGATAGAGACACTTGATTTAAAAATGGTAATTTTAGGGTCGGTACTTATGATTATTATATTTTAAAGGATAAATTGACACGATTAATCCCAAGTTTCATGTGTCTTCCCATATTAATCCAGAGTTTGAATTATTTTTAGTTAATCCCAAGTATGGGGGGTCCCTTCCCATATTGATCCCATTAACCTATTAAATTGTAATAGCGGGTTATCGTGTCTTAACTTTCCCATTAACTTCTGCGCACCTTAATACCCAATCTCAACACTGATTTGTTGATCCCAAATCAAATTCACGTGTTCAAAACGAAGAATGATGAGAGAGAGAGAACAAAAAAAGACGGCATATGCTTTTAAAAAAGCGAGATCCTTTTTCTGGTTCAGGTTAGCGATTGAGTAACTTGAAATTAAGGTTGGATTCTATAGGTGTTCGGCACTTTATTTCGATTGGTGATTTGGTGGTTTTGATTGCAGAATTCGATGGTTCAGATGCGTTTGATTTGGGGACTGTGAGTTTGATTGCATGAGGTCGTTTGATTGATGATTATGAGCCGTTGTATGGAAGGATTTGGGTATTTTCAAGTTGCTTAGTTGATTAACTGAGAGTTGGTTGGTAGGTGATGTTAATGGATTTAAGGGTTGCAGTGGTTTGTTGCTACTGGTTGGGTGAGACAGTGAGGAATCCAATTGTAACGACCCACATTCTACGCATTGAAGGATCGTAGAATATTTATTTCTTTTTCATATGAGGTCGTATAGTCGTGTAACTTTCGGGAATGACTATTGGGGTCATTTCCCATGTTCACGATTTTTGCCTATTTTTAAATGACCGTTTTGCCCCTAGCTGATCTTGTTTCGGCCATTACTTTTGATTGGTAAGGAGTTTTGACCTAAAACCACTTCCATTGAATTTAGATGGTGGTTTACAATTCCTTAGAGTGGTCACATTAGCCAAACGGGCTCACCGATTGGGAGATATGGCTAAAACAAGGTTTAGAAGGTGAAAAACAGATTAACCGGGCCTAATTAGGGTGATTAGCAAGAGAGCCCATAACTCATTTCGGGATTAGGGTTATGGGGAGGATGAGAACAGTAGGAAAACGATTTTTATTTCATTTTTCAGCCGCCTAAAACATTTCTCTAACCCTAGCCATGACCTCCACCTTCTAATTTCATCGCAAATTGCTCTCTAATCAAGGATTAAGCTAATCTTTGTCAAATCAAGGAGAAATAGCACCAAATCAGAGTTGGAGCTGCTGTGTTGCATAGAGATTCGACCCAAATCAGAGATAGTTTCAAATCTAAGTTTTATTTGTGTCCAAGGTGAGTGATTTGCATTGTTTTTCACTAATTACGGCTAATTAGGGGTGACTAGTGTTAATTAGCGAAATTATAACTCAGAAAAATCTGGAAAAATTTGTAAAATTCTAAAATATTATTTTAGGGCTCTGATAGAAATTTGGGTTAATTTGGATAAGTTTTGCTAATTGTATGATTAACATGATTAAGGGGGGTTAAGGGAAAAACATGGGTTTTTGGGTATGTTTGATCCGTATTGACATATTAAATTATTGTTTTGGTGTTTATGGTTGATTCTATATATTGCTATGACTGTATGGTATGTTTTGTGATTGATTAGAAAAGTTAGAGTGGGTAAAAACACCGTCGTATAGCGTAAAACAGTCGCTGGAAAGTTGCAGGAAATATGCAGGGTTTCGGATCAGATCGGATAAGAGAACTGGCAAGGGGATTTGATTCGGATCGAAACTTGGCACTAAGGGAGGCTTGGCAAGAAGGAAGACCATTTGCATAAGAGTTGGAGTTGGGTTCGGATAGGAAGCAAGAAGAGGCTGCGGATCGGATCAGAGAAGAGGAGCTGGAGCAACGGATGGGATTGGATCATCGTAACCAAACCGAACCGGATGGAGATGACCACCGAACCGAACCAAGCAAGTGTGACTAGACCGAACCAAAGAGTAGTGGAGCAATGCGCGTACCCAAACCAAATCAAGGTGTGGGCTAGGACCACCGAACCGAACCGGGTTAGGAGTACCGAACCGAACCAGATGTATACTTTTACTTCTATGCGACGACTCTTCTGAAGACCAACTCCAATTTGATCAAAACCCGAGACGCAAAGGAAGTCCAAACGGGAAGTAGAACTCAGGACCTAGATGGGAACCAACGAGTTAACTTCATGAGTAGGGCTTTGTTGCGGGACGTGTGCTAAGGGGTTATCGACATCCATAGCTTTGACTCACCACCAAGACGGATGTTAGGCTACGGATCAATGCAGTGGGGTAGTTATTACTCCATGGGGCAGAGTGATTGTAGCATGGCTATGAGCCAGTGCAGTGGAGTCGTCATGACTTCATAGGGGCAGAGTGGACATAGCAAAGGATTAGTGGCTATGGATCAGTGCAGTGGAGCCATCATGACTCCATAGGGCAGAGTGATCATAGCAAGGAATGGGTGGTCAAAGCGGTGGATATCGTATACTTTACGCACTAAGTGAGAGATGTGAGGATGGTTTCTATGTTTGATTGTTTGCCATCACTATAACATGCACACCCCCACCCCTGTATCTTTACACCATATGTTAGTGTCACCTTAGAGTATTGTACATCTTGTTGTGCTAACTCTTTGGTTGCAGGTCCAGGTTCAGGTATGGTTTAGCATACGTGTTGTTGTTCTGTTTTGCTGCTTATCGCTCATACCAGACTTTTGTCTGACCCAGAGTTTTATGCCTCTTCTTATTACTCTATGTGCTCTTAAACGGGCAGACTAGAGACAGGTTAGGTGGTTTGCACGAGTAGCTGTACCGGAGACGAGCAGGAGGCTTCCACGTATGATATATATATATATATATATATATATATATATATATATATATATATTCTCCCTGGGTTGTTGCTGGTCACTGCTTTAGGCATTAGTAGTGCACCTTTTTCTTTGCTTTAGAGACAGTATGTTGGAGTTGTAATAAGCTGTATTGTGAATTTCCGCTGCTATGATGATTATGGTTAGTTTTCAGCTTATGTGCACTGTCTCCCCTTTTTTATGTCAAGTATGTAATTATTATATTTTACTCCATGCGCTGTGAAACATTCTACATGTTCCTTTGGTAGTTTTAGCTTCAAATTCCAATCTTTGGCGACCGTCCCGTGCTGGTTGGACATCGGCACAATGCACTTTCATTGAAATGTCGGCTGGTTCAAGGCGGACCGTTACACCAATGTTCATTTCTTTGAGCTCACGCAATCAAGAGCTTCGACTTCGTATGCTTTCATAAGACTCGATGATTATTTAATGAGGCTTCTTTTGGTTATGCTGACTTAGGGCTTCGGCGTGAAGGAGTTAAAAGGGGCGACAAGCCGTGGCGTGTATGGCGTGGGGTTTATGGGTTCGAGGCGCACCGGTGGTGATTTTCGGGTAGGGATGGGTGATTAAAGACGTCGGACCTACTATTGTAGGCCGCAAGGATCTCTGGTCGGAAATTTGAATGTTTCTCTCGAGTTGAAGGCGGTGGGGTCGGGGGAAATGCTCTTGAGCAGAGAAGTGCGATTGTGTCATCATGGGTGGTTTCTGTCGAACGTAGAGGTGGTGTGGGAGGCGTTCTATTCTTCAATAGTAGCAGGTTTTCAAGTGGAAAGTTAGTGCATTGGAAGATAGATTATGATGGGTTTATCATGTTTAAGGTGAGTAAAACGGTAATTAGTGAATTATGATGGGTTAAGAACGTTAGATTTGGGAAAATTAAAGCTTGAAACCGATTATAACAAGTTAATGGGCAATTAGGATCAATATGGGAAGGACCCTCCTCCCTCCCCAACTTTGAATTAACTAAAAATAATCCAACTCTGGATTAATATGGAAAGACACGTGAAATTTAGGATTAATCATGTCAATTTGTATTATTTTAAATTTTTCCAATGTGAATTTATTTACTTGTGCTCAGGTGAACATCTTTGTCTATTTGTAGAATAACAAACAAACAATTCGTGTTTCAATACATTTTACTTTCCGATATTTGTGAAAATTGGACCCCACTAGCTAGGGTGTAAATTGTCGTATGATTTTTCGTGGAAGATTTTAGCGAGGCATTATATATATATGGATTCTAAATATCAAACTCTTTGGAAGGAATTTCATTAATATGATATTTGTGATTCTACAATCTACACACTCTTCTTCTTCTTCGTTTAATATTTTTGACAAAATAAATATATATAAGCTAATAATAATCGGTGCAACCATTATATATTTATATATGAACAACTTCAAACTAATGACTTTTCTCGTTAATCCACTCCTCTTCGGAACTATTGCTACCCAAAAACCGCCTCTTGGGCTTCGTTTTATGTTATCAGGAAATCCAGGTAGGTCAGCCAGCACTTCATACTTTGTATTGTTCGGTCTAAGTTGATATTTATAAACCCAACATGTCGTCGTCTCCGCAAATATAAGAAAACTATGATCCGAGCTTAACATGATCCCATTTGGAAAAAATAGGTTGCTCGGTAGTACTTGAACTTCTTTGTTTCTTGGATCATACCTTATGATTCTTCCGCTTTTATCTCCTGTCTTAACCACCTTCTTATGATCTTTGCATATAATGAATGATGATACAACATTAATTAAGCTTATTAGAAAAAGGATAATGGACAATTAACTAAAGTTAAAATTACCTTCTTTGAAAGTACAGGCTACTGTCTGTAAAATAGATTACTTCAGTCTTTTGATCAATGTCCACAGCATTGTTAAACTGCAATTTATGACCTTGTGCATGTGTAACTACTGGAACATCAAATTTTTCTCCAGGTTCAAGTTCTATTAATCCAAAGTATGCATCAGCAATGTACAGTTTTCTGCTATGTTTATTAAATTGTAATCCCAATGGTCTTCCACATATATGCTCTTTGTTTGGGTTTGTCGAACCCTTGCACTCCTTAACCCTAAACCAACAATCATTTAGCTTGTAACATATAGTAAGATTGCTCAGTGAAGAAAGTGTATAACAGGGAATGCAACTACAAAAACATAGTGTATAATCATATTGAAACTGAAATAAGAGGAAATCTTACAAATTTGAAGGAGTTACAAAAGCATGATCAAGCCATCCAATTAAATTGTTATAGTGGGTTATCGTGTCTTAACTTTCCCATTAACTTCTGCGCACCTTAATACCCAATCTCAACACTGATTTGTTGATCCCAAATCAAATTCACGTGTTCAAAACGAAGAATGATGAGAGAGAGAAAACAAAAAAAAGACGACATATTCTTTTAAAAAAGTGAGATCCTTTTTTTGATTCAGGTTAGCGATTGAGTAACTTGAAATCAAGGTTGGATTCTATAGGTGTTCGGCACTTTATTTTGATTGGTGATTTGGTGGTTTTGATTGCAGAATTCGATGGTTCGGATGCGGTTGATTTGGGGACTGTGAGTTTGATTACATGAGGTCGTTTGATTGATGATTATGAGCAGTTGTATGGAAGCATTTGGGTAGTTTCAAGTTGCTTAGTTGATTAACTGAGAGTTAGTTGGTAGGTGATGTTGATGGATTTGAGGGTTGAAGTGGTTTTGTAATACCCCACCTCCGCCAGGGTGGCTCTTGCAAGCACTCTGACTTTGGAGGGGCGTTTGAATCAGGTAAACATGCATAATGATATATCAAGGCAGAACAAGAACATATGTATATATGCAAACAGAGTAAATAAGATAAGTAAAACAGCAGAAGATTTCAAACTATTTCAAAACAAGTCTGGTACAACATAACTTTCCAAATAAACAAGTCTAGATAAAAACAACATCAACTGAAAAACTGAAATACACAAGTACTATCCCCAAAATAAGTGATAACCATAGCTAGCTTCATGTCAAGACCGTACATGAGCTAAAATCCCACAAGAAAGCGATCAGAAATCCAAGCTAAGCTCCAATATTCCCTCCCTGAGAACCTGGGGGGGAAACGGAAGAAAAGAAGCGAAAGAAAACAGGTCAGTCAAAAAGACTGAGTAAGCCCTACTACAATCAATGTAAACTGATAAAGTTAACTGGCATGAGAAGCAGGGATGATCATAAGGATAACAACATACTAGCATGATGATTAACTAACAAGGTAGATAAAGGTGTCATCGCATAATCAGGTTAAAGGTATTGCACCACAAGTGTACTAGCAAACTAACATGACTTGAATAAACAAGTGTTGATCCCTTAGCCCAAGCTTTGGCCCAATAACATGAAGTGACCCTAATACGAGGTCCAACCAAATGGTCTAATCGATCGGCTCCCTAAGCCTAACTCGTCACGTGTTGGTGTCAATGCGGCCCAAACATAATTGTAGTCAGACTGTGCCGGGTCTCCCGTCGGGTGTATCAAGCCCTAGGGTGTCAACCCCTGGACACCATAAACATGAGTGCACAGTCTCGATCTACTGGTACCCGTGCATGTTTTCCCCGGCTTCGGACTGTGTGCACGACCATAGTCCGCCCGGAACTACACCGGCGTACCACTCTGCCGTCGCTTTTGGTCACTTACCTCCAGTCCAGTAATCGTGCCCCCACCCTAGCCTAGTCCCTAGGGTCATGATGATACAAACTTGGGATTACTGCTGGAGTGGGCCCCCGTTGCTAGGATTTTCTAGTGGGTTAAGTACGGTTTAACCCTCTTGCAAATCATGGATTAACTTGGTTAAGTGTAACGATGAGTTCACGACTTAACCCTGATTAATCTACCAAGCCCAAATTGGTTAAGTATTAAGTGGACCATGACTTAACCCTAATCATGAGGCATTAATTAATTAACGTGCCTTAACCTCTCACATTAGACTTCGTTGCGGTTACTAGTTAAGCCGGTCGGTTCCGGGTAGCTTTATACCACAACTTGGTCTAACCTCGGGTTCAAGGTACAACATGGCCAACTTCTCACATTGGGTCCTATTGTTTGTAGCAACTAGTTAAGCCGGTCGGTTCCGGGTAGGTTTACGCTACAAACTCAACCCAACCTCGAGTTGGTCACACTTATCTTTTCTAAGTGTCATGTCCATTATGTTTCCAAAACATATCACAAATTTTCAAGCAATTGGGTAGACCTAACTTAATAGGTAAATTCCCAATGGGTAGACCTAACTTAATAGGTAAATTCCCAATCTTATGTTTTTATGTCTTTTAAGTTTACCCAACCCCAAACGCAATCCCATCGCTTACATATCGCAATAGCGCATAAAGGATAGAAAGAGGGAACTTGGCATAACCATGACATAAAAGTGTTGAAGCCACAAGTTTAACATGGTGGCATATGAAATGTACATATGTTCATATACTTGCATATTACATTTTTAGGCCTCAAAAGCATGCATAAAACCAAACTTAGCATATTGGTGATACATGGTGATAAATGACATGTAGAAATGGCCATAGGTTCGCATTTAGCCTCACATGCAAGTTATCATAAGAGATATGATAACTTACATGTTGCCAAAATGCAACCTTTGGCATAAAGCTTGAAGCTTTATGTTCACATACTTAAGATAAGCTTGCATAACATGATAACATGAACAAAATGATCATCCCAAACTTTCATAACATAACTTGCATATCATATGGAAAACTTGCATATCATAACCTAGCAAACTTGCATAACATAACATGATAAACTTGCATATCATAACATGGCAAACTTGCATAACATAACATGATAAACTTGCATATCATAACATGGAAAACTTGCATAACATGATAAACTTGCATATCATAACATGGCAAACTTGCATAACATGATAAACTTGCATATCATATCATAATGATCAAACACAACTTGCATCATTCATTAACTTTAGAGTTTAAATATGAAAGTAGAAAAGGGCTTACAATGCTTAGGAAGTCACAAAAATATGACAAAGCCCTTATGAAATCAATTAAACCCAAAATGCAAGCTTCAATAGAAAAACCCTTAAGCCAAAATGATCAAAACTCTTGCTTTATGATGCAAATATAGAAACTTGACTTGAATGCAAGCTAATGATGCTCATACAAGCTTGAAAACACTTGTATGCATGGAAAATCTCTCATAGAAATGACTTAGGAATTTTATGAAGAGAGTGGAGGCCATGAGAGGATTGATTTTGCCATAGTTTAGTTGTATGAATGAATAATGATGATTTAGGGTTAGGTTAGGGCCTTATTTATAGAGATTAGGACTAGTTTCAACCTTAGGATTAAACCCTAGTTCCAATCTCAGCCCTCAAAACCGAATCTGGCCCCCAAACTCAACACAAACCCAAAATGGTGCACCAGACAAAACTGCCCGGCTGGACCAAGTCGACAGCCAAGTCGACAGGGCTGTCGACTTGGGTCCAACCAAGTCGACTCCCAAGTCGACAGGGCTGTCGACTTGGGTACTTTGGCGGGAATTTTCCCGCCTGCGCCCAAATGCCCTAATTTCCAAATTCAAACTTGAATTTGAAATCTGTTTTTACTTTGAATTTTTCTGAAAACTTCGTTGGGCCTTAATCGGGTCATACGGACTCCGATTTTCGAAACTCGGACTCTATTTCGCGTATTTTTCCGAGACGATCGCAATGGCATAGCCCGTTTCCCTTGATTCAGATTTATAAATTAAATTCTGCCTCGATTTATGTTATAATAGGTTATTGAAAATACGGGTTGTTACATTCTCCCCTCCTTAAAGGATTTCGTCCCCGAAATCTTCAAGTTAGGAAGAACGTATCCTACCATCCAACATCCATCTACTCAAAACATCATCCACGAGCAATCATTGTCCTTACAAGATTCTAAATGTTGTATGAACATATGCAAAGGTGTGTGTATATGTACTTATCTAATGCAAATATCATCAATGCAAATTATGTTAGTGAAATGAATCCATATGTATGCAATTCCTAACATAATGTATAACATCTATATGTGTGCACATAACATACATCCATATGCAACATCCATGTGATAACACAAAAATTTTCATCCATGAATAAGCATAAACACTCATGCATATGCAATATGAGGAGTGTGTGAGCCGATCTAGTGCCTAACGTGTATAATGCATCCACGAGTAACCACTTGCAAACACTTGCAACCACTTGCAACCATCAAGCATAACATGTTTCAAACACATGTTTCATCCAAAGGGTTTCTACCTAAGGTTCTCATGACAAGATTAACACGATAAACATGGATAGCAAAGAGAAAGATATGCTAATCAAAGAAAAGAGATTGAGAGTGTACCCTCAAAAAGGAATGGATAAAGCCCACGCATCTTCTCCTCGGTTTCCCAAGTTGCGTCTTCTTCGGCTTCACCCCATTGAACCTTCTCCAACTTGACCTCTCGATTCCTTAGCTTCTTGGTCTCCGTCCCCAAGATACGAATCGGAGCTCTCCTCAAGGTAGCCTCTTTCTCCACTTCCACCTCTTTCAGAACACTTGGCTCAACAACCTCTGCTGATTCATGTAAACACTTCCGGAGATGCTAGACATGAAAAACATCGTGTACTCCGGCAAGCTTCTCGGGCAACTCCACTCTATAAGCCATCTGCCCGATCCTCTCTATAATAGGGAATGGTCCAACAAACCTCGGTGCTAACTTCCCAACGGCTCCAAATCGGACCACATTCCGCAAAGGAGAAACCTTCACGAAAACCATATCCCCAACATCAAACTCCAAATCAGTTCTTCGCTTATCAGCATAGGATTTCTGTCGGTCTTGGGCTTCTTTCATCCGTCTCCGAATCAACTCGACCTTCTCGGATGTATCTATGATCATATCAGGCCCAAGTATAAGCTCATCTGTAGTCTCCCACCAACATGTAGGCGATTTGCACGGCCTCCCATATAAAGCTTCAAATGGTGCCATCCCTATGCTTGCCTGATAACTGTTATTATATGCAAACTCAACAAGAGGAAGATGGTCTTCCCAAGTACCACCAAAATCCAGAATACAAAGCCTCAACAGATCCTCGAGTACCCTATTCACCCTTTCGGTTTGACCGTCCGTCTGTGGGTGATAAGCCGTACTTAGATTCAACCTCGTGCCCATAGCTTCTTGCAAGCTATTCCAGAATTGACTTGTAAAGATTGGGTCACGGTCACTGACTATACTAGAAGGGACTCCATGTAGTCTCACAATCTCACGAAGATATACAGACGCTAGCCAAGATGCGGTCCTCTTGCTCTTTACTGGAATGAAATGAGCACTCTTCGTAAGTCTATCCACAATAACCCAAATGCTCGTATTCCCTTTCCTTGACCTTGGTAGCCCATCGATAAAATCCATGGAAATACTCTCCCACTTCCATAGTGGAACGTCTAGAGGATGCAATAGCCCACCGGGCTTCTTCGACTCGGCCTTAACTTGCTGGCAAATGATACATCTAGAGACAAACTCTGCCACATCCTTCTTCATCCCAGGCCAAAAGAAATTGCGCTTCATATCTTTATACATCTTATCTCCGCCCGGATGTATAGTCAACTTAGAGCGATGCGCTTCCTCAAGGACTTTTCTTACTAAATCTTCTACCATTGGAACACATAACCTTCCGTCTCTCCTCAGCCAACCCTTGTCATCAATAGAATATCGAGCGAGATGACTAGACGCCTCTCCTCGAATCAGCTTATCCATAATCTCAACTATCTGAGGGTCTTCTCTCTGCGAAGCCCCAACTTGATCAAGAAGGGTAGGTCTGAGTTCCAGAGATGCTAAAGAACCGGTCATCGACTCAATCGCCAAAGAGAAATCAAAGGTTGCCACATACTCTAAATTCTTCATCTCAACGAATAGAGGACTCAGAGTCAACCTTTTTCTACTCAATGCATCTGCTACCACATTCCCCTTGCCAGGGGTATAAGCTATCTCAAAATCGTAGGACGCCAAGAATTCCATCCATCTTTGTTGCCTCAGATTCAGATCCTTCTGAGAAAAGAGATACTTCAATGACTTGTGATCGGTATAAAGCTCAAATCTTTCTCCCAGAAGATAATGGCGCCAAGCCTTGAGTGCATATACTATTGCTGCCAACTCTAAGTCATGAGTGGGATAATTCTTCTCATGCACTTTGAGTTGTCTACCGCCAAAGCATATCACCCTTCTTTCTTGCATCAGAACAGCTCCTAACCCCGTGCCACATGCATCGGTGTATACTGTAAATAACTTCCCTCCATCGGGCAAAGCTAGAACAGGTGCTGATGTGAGGGCTCTCTTGAGCTTCTGAAATGCAAGCTCGCATTCTATGCTCCAAGCAAAAACTAAATTCTTCTTCGTCAATTTAGTGAGAGGAGCGGAAATCTTCGCGAAGTCCTTGATGAACTTCCGGTAAAAGCCTGCAAGACCTAGAAAACTTCTCACTTCGATTGCATTCCTTGGAGTCTTCCAATCCTGAACTGCAACTACCTTAGCGGGATCCACCGCTAAGCCTTGCTTAGATACTATATGCCCAAGGAATCTAACTTCCCTTCTCCAAAAGTGACACTTGGAGAACTTGGCCTTCAACTGATGCGCTCTAAGCGTATCCATCACCTCCACGAGATGCCTTGCATGCTCTTCCTCATCCTTAGAGAAGATTAGAATATCATCTACGAAGACCACGACAAACTTGTTCAAGAACTCCCTGAACACCCTACTCATCAAGTCCACGAAATATGCGGGTGCATTAGTCAAGCCGAACGGCATGACAAGCCATTCGAAGAATCCATCTGGAGTTCTGAACGCAGTCTTGTCTATACTATCTTCAGCTACCCTGAGCTGATGGAATCCAGTAGCAAGATCAAGCTGAGAGAAAACAGAAGCACCGACAAGCTGGTCAAAGAGATCATCAATCCTCGGTAACGGGTGTCTGTTCTTCTTAGTCAGCTTATTCAACTCTCGATAGTCAACACAAAGTCGGAGAGAACCATCTGCCTTGGTAGCAAATACCACAGGCGCTCCCCATTCAGATATACTTCGTCTAATGAAGTTCTTCTCAAGCAACTCCTTCACTTGCTTACTTAGCTCCCGCCTTTCACGCGGAGCCATGTGCCGAACGGGCAAAGAAACCGGCTTTGCATTATCCACCAGATAAATGCGGAAATCAATCTCTCGCTTAGGGGGCAACCCCCTAACTTCATCGAAAACATCCGGATACTCTCGAACCACTCTCACAGACTAAAGAGTTTCCATTGACGAGTCGAGTGATTCAAGATAGCACAACATGACGGGACCTCTTGGATTACAAGAAATCTCTAGGGTGTTTCCGAGGCGAGTCACGAGCCTCACAACCCTATGCTCACAATCAAGGATGGCCCCATATCTGGACAACCAATCCATGCCCAATATCAATCCGTATCCCCTGAAACCAAGAACATAAGAACTGCACAAGAACTCTACACTCAGTATAGAGATCCTCAAATCCCCACATATCATAGACAGATGGGCGGAACCCCCAATAGGATTTGAGACACAGACGGGATCCTCTACCAAGCTAGTACTAAGGTGCAAACTATCAACAAGATCAGATGAGATAAAGCTATGTGATGCACCAGAATCAAACAAGGTACGAACTGGAAAATCAGAAATATATACAAGGCTCTCAACAGAAATACCACCTCGATCGGGAACTGGAGCGGCATTGAGAGCATGAACTTTCCCTCCTGAAGGTCCAGCACGCTGAGTCTGACCCTGGCCTTGCCCTTGCTTCTTCGGGCAATCCTTACTGAAATGTCCAGTCTCACCGCAGAAAAAAAGCATTCACCATTCTTCCTTTTCCTCTTCTTACAATCCTTAATAAGATGCCCAACTGAACCGCAATAATGGCACTTCCCCTTGACGTTCTTGCCCTTGTTGTTGTTTCCCTTGTTGCCTTAACTCTTGTTCTTGTTCTTGTTCTGATTGCCTTGACTGCTCTGGCCACTTGGATTACCCTGATTTCCTTTCCACTGGGAATCGGTCTTCTTGGCTTGAGTATCATTCACCTTGATCTCTTTCTTGACATCTCCCTGAAGTAACGTCATATCAACCAAGCTCTCAAACGTGGCCCCATGGGGAATATGTGACATAGCCAATCCCTGCAACGGCTCATTCAATCCTCTAGCAAAACGAAGAGCCTTCTTCTGAGGAGTATTCACCATATCTAAGCCAAAACGAGCTAACTGATTGAACTTGTTCACATATTCTTTGACAGACATATCTCCTTGTCTCAAAGTTATGAACCTCTCCATTTGCAGATTCTCCTCAGCAGAAGATAGAAACTTAAGCACGAACCTTGCCCTGAAATCGGCCCAAGTCTCAACAGGCCTAGTACCACTGGTGACTTCCCACCAATAAGCGGCTTCATCCTTCATAAGCCAAACCGCCAACAAGATCTTCCTCTGATCGTCTAACCCAAAGATAGCAAATAAATCCTCGGACTCTTTCAACCAATTTCTGGCCTCTACAAAAGTCTTAGTGCCTTGAAAGTTTTTGCCACCCATTGCTTTGAAATCTTTGCAAGTCTTTGCGAAGTCAGCTTGAGGATGCTGAGGGGGAGGAGGAAGAGGAACCTCAGCGACAGGAGGAGGAGGAACATTAACTACCGGAGGAGGAGGAACATTAACTACTGGAGGAGGAGGAGGAACATCTGCGGGGCCGGCTTCGGTCGCCCTAGCCTCCAAAAGTCTCCTATACCAAACAGGTACGTGTACTCCCTCCGGAATAGCAAAGTTATCGGCCATACTGAAAACGAAGAAAAAGACAGATTCAGAATAGAGAAAAACGAAGGAATTTTGCTAATGGCTTTTTGGGGAATAGCCTTCAAAATAAACTAGACTTTTCTTTGGAAAATACTTTATACTTGGTTTTGAAAATAGTTTTCCAAAAGTTTTCTAAAAACCTTTTTTTTTCTTCTCGTAAACCATATGCTCTGATACCAAATTGTAATACCCCACCTCCGCCAGGGTGGCTCTTGCAAGCACTCTGACTTTGGAGGGGCGTTTGAATCAGGTAAACATGCATAATGATATATCAAGGCAGAACAAGAACATATGTATATATGTAAACAGAGTAAATAAGATAAGTAAAACAGCGGAAGATTTCAAACTATTTCAAAACAAGTCTGGTACAACATAACTTTCCAAATAAACAAGTCTAGATAAAAACAACATCAACTGAAAAACTGAAATACACAAGTACTATCCCCAAAATAAGTGATAACCATAGCTAGCTTCATGTCAAGACCGTACATGAGCTAAAATCCCATAAGCAAGCGATCAGAAATCCAAGCTAAGCTCCAATATTCCCTCCCTGAGAACCTGGGGGGGAGAAACGGAAGAAAAGAGGCGAAAGAAAACAGGTCAGTCAAAAAGACTGAGTAAGCCCTACTACAATCAATGTAAACTGATAAAGTTAACTGGCATGAGAAGCAGGGATGATCATAAGGATAACAACATACTAGCATGATGATTAACTAACAAGGTAGATAAAGGTGTCATCGCATAATCAGGTTTAAGGTTTTGCACCACAGGTGTACTAGCAAACTAACATGACTTGAATAAACAAGTATTGATCCCTTGGCCCAAGCTTTGGCCCAATAACATGAAGTGACCCTAATACGAGGTCCAACCAAACGGTCTAATCGATCGGCTCCCTAAGCCTAACTCGTCACGTGTTGGTGTCAATGCGGCCCAAACATAATTGTAGTCAGACTGTGCCGGGTCTCCCGTCGGGTGTATCAAGCCCTAGGGTGTCAACCCCTGGACACCATAAACATGAGTGCACAGTCTCGATCTACTGGTACCCGTGCATGTTTTCCCCGGCTTCGGACTGTGTGCACGACCATAGTCCGCCCGGAACTACACCGGCGTACCACTCTGCCGTCGCTTTTGGTCACTTACCTCCAGTCCAGTAATCGTGCCCCCACCCTAGCCTAGTCCCTAGGGTCATGATGATACAAACTTGGGATTACTGCTGGAGTGGGCCCCCGTTGCTAGGATTTTCTAGTGGGTTAAGTACGGTTTAACCCTCTTGCTAATCATGGATTAACTTGGTTAAGTGTAACGATGAGTTCACGACTTAACCCTGATTAATCTACCAAGCCCAAATTGGTTAAGTATTAAGTGGACCATGACTTAACCCTAATCATGAGGCATTAATTAATTAACGTGCCTTAACCTCTCACATTAGACTTCGTTGCGGTTACTAGTTAAGCCGGTCGGTTCCGGGTAGCTTTATACCACAACTTGGTCTAACCTCGGGTTCAAGGTACAACATGGCCAACTTCTCACATTGGGTCCTATTGTTTGTAGCAACTAGTTAAGCCGGTCGGTTCCGGGTAGGTTTACACTACAAACTCAACCCAACATCGAGTTGGTCACACTTATCTTTTCTAAGTGTCATGTCCATTATGTTTCCAAAACATATCACAAATTTTCAAGCAATTGGGTAGACCTAACTTAATAGGTAAATTCCCAATGGGTAGACCTAACTTAATAGGTAAATTCCCAATCTTATGTTTTTATGTCTTTTAAGTTTACCCAACCCCAAACGCAATCCCATCGCTTACATATCGCAATAGCGCATAAAGGATAGAAAGAGGGAACTTGGCATAACCATGACATAAAAGTGTTGAAGCCACAAGTTTAACATGGTGGCATATGAAATGTACATATGTTCATATACTTGCATATTACATTTTTAGGCCTCAAAAGCATGCATAAAACCAAACTTAGCATATTGGTGATACATGATGATAAATGACATGTAGAAATGGCCATAGGTTCGCATTTAGCCTCACATGCAAGTTATCATAAGAGATATGATAACTTACATGTTGCCAAAATGCAACCTTTGGCATAAAGCTTGAAGCTTTATGTTCACATACTTAAGATAAGCTTGCATAATATGATAACATGAACAAAATGATCATCCCAAACTTGCATAACATAACTTGCATATCATATGGCAAACTTGCATATCATAACCTAGCAAACTTGCATAACATAACATGATAAACTTGCATATCATAACATGGCAAACTTGCATAACATAACATGATAAACTTGCATATCATAACATGGCAAACTTGCATAACATGATAAACTTGCATATCATAACATGGCAAACTTGCATAACATGATAAACTTGCATATCATATCATAATGATCAAACACAACTTGCATCATTCATTAACTTTAGAGTTTAAATATGAAAGTAGAAAAGGGCTTACAATGCTTAGGAAGTCACAAAAATATGACAAAGCCCTTATGAAATCAATTAAACCCAAAATGCAAGCTTCAATAGAAAAACCCTTAAGCCAAAATGATCAAAACTCTTGCTTTATGATGCAAATATAGAAACTTGACTTGAATGCAAGCTAATGATGCTCATACAAGATTGAAAACACTTGTATACATGGAAAATCTCTCATAGAAATGACTTAGGAATTTTATGAAGAGAGTGGAGGCCATGAGAGGATTGATTTTGCCATAGTTTAGTTGTATGAATGAATAATGATGATTTAGGGTTAGGTTAGGGCCTTATTTATAGAGATTAGGACTAGTTTCAACCTTAGGATTAAACCCTAGTTCCAATCTCAGCCCTCAAAACCGAATCTAGCCCCCAAACTCAACACAAACCCAAAATGGTGCACCAGGCAAAACTGCCCGGCTGGACCAAGTCGACAGCCAAGTCGACAGGGCTGTCGACTTGGGTCCAACCAAGTCGACTCCCAAGTCGACAGGGCTGTCGACTTGGGTACTTTGGCGGGAATTTTCCCGCCTGCGCCCAAATGCCCTAATTTCCAAATTCAAACTTGAATTTGAAATCTGTTTTTACTTTGAATTTTTCTGAAAACTTCGTTGGGCCTTAATCGGGTCATACGGACTCCGATTTTCGAAAACTCGGACTCTATTTCGCGTATTTTTCCGAGACGAACGCAATGGCATAGCCCGTTTCCCTTGATTCAGATTTATAAATTAAATTCTACCTCGATTTATGTTATAACAGGTTATTGAAAATACGGGTTGTTACAGGTTTGTTGCTACTGGTTGGGTGAGACAGTGAGGAATCTAATTGTAACGACCCGCATTCTACGCATCGAAGGATCGTAGAATATTTATTTCTTTTTCATATAAGGTCGTATAGGTGTAACTTTCGGGAACGACTATTGGGGTCATTTCTCATGTTCACGATTTTTGCTGATTTTTAAATGACCATTTTGCCCCTTGTTGATCTTGTTTCGGTCATTACTTTTGATTGGTAAGGAGTTTTTGACCTACAACCACTTCCATTGGATTTGGATGGTGGTTTACAATTACGTAGAGTGGTCACATTAGCCAAACGGGCTCACCGTTTGGGAGATATTGGTGAAACAAGGTTTAGAAGGTGAAATACATCTTAATCGGGCCTAATTATGGTGATTAGCAAGAGGGCCCATAACTCACTTCGGGAATAGGGTTATGGGGAGGCTGAGAACAGTAGGAAAACGATTTTTATTTCATTTTTCACCCACCTAAAACATTTCATTAACCCTAGCCATGGCCTCCACCTTCTAATTTCATCCCAAATCGCTCTCTAATCAAGGATTAAGCTAATCTATGTCAAATCAAGGAGAAATAGCACCAAATCAGAGTTGGAGCTACTATGTTGCATAGAGATTCGACCCAAATCAGAGATAGTTTCAGATTTAAGTTTTATTTGTGGCCAAGGTGAGTGATTTGCATTGTTTTTCACTAATTACGGCTAATTAGGGGTGATTAGTGTTAATTAGCGAAATTATAACTTAGAAAAATCTGGAAAAATTTGTGAAATTCTAAAATATTATTTTAGGGCTCTGATAGAAATTTGGGTTAATTTGGATAAGTTTTGCTAATTGTATGATTAACTTGATTAAGGGGGATTAAGGGGAAAACATGGGTTTTTGGGTATGTTTGATCCGTATTGACATATTAAATTGTTGTTTTAGTGTTTATGGTTGATTCTCTATGTTGCTATGACTGTATGGTATGTTTGTGATTGATTAGAAAAGTTAGAGTGGTCGAAAACGCCGTTGTATGGCGTAAAACAGTTGCTGAAAAGTTGCAGGAAATGTGCAGGGTTTCAGATCGGATCGGATAAGAGAACTGGCAAGGGGATTCGATTCGGATCGGAACTTGGCACTAAGGGAGGCTTGGCAAGAAGGAAGGCCATTTGCATAAGAGTTGGAGTTGGGTTTGGATAGGAAGCAAGGAAGAGGCCGCGGATCGGATCGGAGAAGAGAAGCTGGAGCAACGGATGGGATCGGATCGTCGTAACCTAACCGAACCGGATGGAGATGACCACCGAACCGAACCAAGCAAGTGTGACTGGACCGAACCAAGGAGGAGTGGAGCACTGCGCGTACCCAAAGCAAATCAAGGCGTGGGCTAGGACCACCGAACCGGGTTAGGAGTACCGAACCGAACCGAACCAGATGTATACTTTTACTTCTACGCGACGACTCTTCTTAAGACCAACTCCAATTCGACCAAAACCTGAGACGCAAAGGAAGTCCAAATGTGAAGTGGAACCCAGGACCCAGATGGGAACCAACGAGTTAACTTCATGAGTAGGGCTTTGTTGCGGGACGTGTGCTAAGGGGTTATCGACATCCATAGCTTTGACTCACCACCAAGACGGATGTTAGGCTACGGATCAGTGCAGTGAGGTAGTTATTACTCCATGGGGCAGAGTGATCGTAGCATAGCTATGAGCCAGTGTAGTGGAGTCGTCATGACTTTATGGGGCAGAGTGGACATAGCAAAGGATTAGTGGCTATAGATCAGTGCAGTGGAGCCATCATGACTCCATGTGGCAGAGTGATCATAGCAAGGAATGGGTGGTCAAAGCGGTGGATATCGTATGCTTTACGCACTAAGTGAGAGATGAGAGGATGGTTGCTATGTTTGATTGTTTGTCATCACTATGACATGCACACCCGCACACCCGTATCTTTACACCATATGTTAGTGTCACCTTAGAGTATTGTACATCTTATTGTGCTAACTCTTTGTTTGCAGGTCCAAGTTCAGGTATGGTTTAGTATACATGTTGTTGTTCTGTTTTGCTGCTTATCGCTCATATCAGACTTTTGTCTGACCTAGAGTTTTATGTCTCTTCTTATTACTTTGGGTGCTCTTAAACGGGCAGACTAGAGAAAGTTAGGTGGTATGCACGAGTAGTTGTACCGGAGACGAGCAGGAGGGTTCCACGTATGATATATATATATATATATATATATATATATATATATTCTCTCTGGGTTGTTGCTGGTCACTGCTTTAGGCATTAGTAGTGCACCTTTTTCTTTGCTTTAGAGACAGTATGTTGGAGTTGTAATAAGTTGTATTGTGAATTTCCGCTGCTATGATGATTATGGTTTAGTTTTCAGCTTATGCACTGTCTCGCCTGTTTTATGTCAAGTATGTTATTATTATATTTTATTCAAAGCGCTGTGAGACATTCTACATGTTCCTTTGGTAGTTTTAGCTTCAAATTCCGTTCTTTTACTTTCTTTGGCGACCATCCCGTGCTGGTTGGACATCGGCACAGCGCATTTTCATTAAAATGTCGGCTGGTGCAGGGCGGGCCGTTACACCAATGTTCATTTCTTTGAGCTCACGCAATCGAGAGCTTCGACTTCGTATGCTTTCATAAGACTCGATGATTATTTAATGAGGCTCCTTTTGGTTATGCTGACTTTGGGCTTCGACGTGAAGGAGTTAGAAGGGACGACAGGCTGTGGCGTGTATGGCGTGGGGTTTATGGGATCGAGGCGTACCTGTGGTGATTTTTGGGTAGGGATTGATGATTAAAGATGTCGGACCTACTATTGTAGGTCGCAAGGATCTCTTGTCGGAAATTTGAATGTTTCTCTCGAGTTGAAGGCGGTGGGGTCAGGGGAAATGCTCTTGAGCAGAGAAGTGCGATGGTGCCATCATGGGTGGTTTCCGTCGAACGTAGAGGTGGTACGGGAGGCGTTCTATTCTTCAATAGTAGCAGGTTTTCAAGCGGAAAGTTAATGTATTGAAAGATAGACTATGATGGGTTTATCATGTTTAAGGTGGGATAAAATGGTAATTAGTGAATTATGATGGGTTAAGAACGTTAGATTTGGGAAAATTAAAGATTGAAACCGACTATAACAAGTTAATAGACAATTATGATCAATATAGGAAGGACCCTCCCCCCCTCTCCAACTTGGAATTAACTAAAAATAATCCAACTCTGAATTAATATGGAAAAACACGTGAAACTTAAGATTAATCGTGTCAATTTGTATTATTTTAAATTATTCCAGTGTGAGTTTATTTACTTGTACTCAGATGAACATCTTGGTCTATTTGTAGAATAAGAAACAAACAGTTCATGTTTCAATACATTTTATTTTCCGATATTTGTGAAAATTGGACCCCACTAGCTAGGGTGTAAATTGTCATATAATTTTTTGTTGAAGATTTTAGCTAGGCATTATATATATATGGATTCTAAATATCAAACTCTTTGGAAGGAATTTCGTTAATATGATATTTGTGATTCTACAATCTACATACTCTTCTTCTTCTTCGTTTAAGATTTTCGACAAAATAAATATATATAAGCTAATAATAATCGGTGCAATCATTATATAATATATATATATATATATATATATATATATATATATATATATATATATATATATATATATATATATATATATATATATATATATATATATATATATAAAGATGAACAGCTTCAAACTAATTACGTGAGCATCCATGATTTTGAATATGCGTACTCAAAGAAAACGTTATAATATAAATAAAAGAAAGTCTATTTAGATTAAAAAAAATAGAGATAATTGGTGACGCAACGAACCTCCATCATTGAACTGTCTTTTGATTTCTACCTCTTCATATATCACTTTAACGACATGATCGATATAACTATCAGCTGAAAAGAGAACTAGTTTTGTTAATTTACCATTATAGTTTACATCGCTTTAACAGTATTAACTAAAAATTTGTTGTTATTTGTAAAAGCAATGTTAATTTGCGTTAGCTGAAAAGAGAGCTATGTAACAAGCATGTGTTGCTTTTAATGAAGTGACGCAACCAAACGGTACACAGTACACAAGCAAAGCGATCTGGATCTGTATGCATGATTTAAATAAACACAGCATTTACTCAAAAAAAATGAAAGGCTACAATATGGTTTGCGTGTTCGGCTGTGCGCGGTGCTCTTCGAACTACAACGAGGATCCACATCCATTAAATTTTCCGAACACCAACAAAAGGCATTGAAACAGAACCAATCCAAAGATTGTCATTTTTCTCTTCAACTTCACTGATATTCATCACTGAACGGCCACCAGAATCTTCCAAAGCTTCTAGAATCTCTCCATCTTCACTAATCCTTAATCCAATAACTTCCGATCCTGTCCACTTACTCAACAAAGACTGAACTCTGAATGGCAAAAAGCCGAACGACTCCCTTAACCATGTAGCAAAACTAATGACTTTTCTCGTTAATCCACTCCTCTTTGGAACTATTGCTACCCAAAAACCACCTCTTGGGCTTCGTTTTATGTTATCAGGAAACCCAGGTAGGTCAGCCAGGACTTCATACTTTGTATTGTTCGGTTTAAGCTGATATTTATAAACCCTACATGTCGTCGTCTCCGCGAATATAAGAAAACTACGATCCGAGCTTAACATGATCCCATTTGGAAAAAATAGGTTGCTCAGTAGTACTTGAACTTCTTTGTTTCTTGGATCATACCTTATAATTCTTCCGCTTTTATCTCCTGTCTTAACCACCTTCTTATGATCTCTGCATATAATGAATGACGATACAGCATTAAGCTTATTAGAAAAAGGATAATGGACAATTAACTAAAGTTAAAATTACCTTCTTTGAAAGTACAGGCTACTGTCTGTAAAATAGATTACTCCAGTCTTTTGATCAATGTCCACAGCATTGGTAAACTGCAATTTATGACCTTGTGCATGTGTAACTACTGGAACAGCAAATTTTTCTCCAGGTTCAAGTTCCATTAATCCAAAGTATGCATCAGCAATGTACAGTTTTCTACTATGTTTATGAAATCCTAATCCCAATGGTCTTCCACATATATGCTCTTTGTTTGGGTTTGTCGAACCCTTGCACTCCTTAACCCTAAACCAACAGTCATTTAGCTTGCAACATATAGTATAAGATTATTCAATGAAGAAAGTGTATAACAGGGAATGCAACTACAAAAACATAGTGTATAATCATATTGAAACTGAAATAAGAGGAAATCTTACAAATTTGAAGGAGTTACAAAAGCATGATCAAGCCATCCAATTTTTGGACCGGCCCATTTCAAGATCCGACCATCTGAAACACCAGTGTAAGGTCCATGCCCGTACGGGTCGAAAGCAAGGCTTTCTGGTCCAGTTGCACCATTGCTTATGGGAATTGTTTGTATTTTTGATGAATTTGCAGCGTTCGAGGGTTTGGAGGGGAAGAAGATGGTTAAAACTGCTAGAGCAATGGCTACATATCGGTTTTTCTTCATGTCGCCAATTATAGTTTGTGAGCTTCTGGCTTTTGATACTTTTGCAGTGATGATTATATAGTGGAAAAGATGGGGAATTGGGAGATGATCTCTCCCATCAAACCAAAATAGATTAGATCGGACGGCTTGAGATTTTCCTTTGTACTTCACCTTCGCTCTTGTTAGTTATACATCTTTTTATGCAAGTTCACAGCTAACCGGATTGAAGTTGAAAATATCTAATTGTAATGTCGTTTTATTTTATGTAGGAGGAAGAAAAGAAAAGAAGAAGTAAAAGGGAGAAAGCAATTTTGACGCTGATCTTGAGTTTTGCGGTAGGGTTTATTCTGAGATCAATGGTTCTGTACCCAATTGCTCTATCCTAGTGGTCCCTCCAATCAAATCTCTTTATTTTGGATTTTTTGCATTTTTGTCCTCGGACAATTAAAGAGTTTAACTGTAAAAGGCGAAAATTAGGGGATTGTGATTGATTGAATACACTGGGCACACCGAATTTCGGGACAGAAGAACTGGTGCAGTTTATTCTCTAAAATGTACATTCATTATTGTAATAAAGACTGATTTTGTAATTGTTCGTTTCTCTCGTCACAATGACGTGTAAATCTTTAATTACAAATTCATTATTTGATGTTTAATTGACATTAATCTGAGATCCAATTAATTTTAGGATCCTTATATACACGTATGTTGTCAAGGAAGATAACAATGGAGCAAAATATCATTTAAGTCGTCTCTCAACAACAAAGTTTATCATCCCCCACTGCTCAATACAATGGATCCATCTAATCCGCATAAACTTTATCATTTACACCATGAGGTCGGCCTGATAACTTGCAAACACCAAGTTCATCTTTTGTTTCTAATTTCTTAATTAATTTAGTCTTCAATAAGGCTTGGATTTTAGATGGTGGGGGTAAAAGATCTCATTACTTCATGTTCTAATTTATTTTCTATGTTAGATCATCATCTACACTAAGTGTACTCAACTTAGCTACAACTTCTATTATCGTTACACCCCATGAAACCAATTCTAATTAAATAAATAAATTGAGAGGATTTGAATTAAATTAAATAGGACTAAAAATGAAAATTAGTAAAACATAAAATTTGAATACGAAAGTTGAACCGTAGCATCCGTGGCAAGATTTTGGTTAATTTCGAACATAATATACTAAATATAAAGCTCGTACATTAAAGTTACAAGCGTTGGAATTTTAAAACTTAAAATAATTTGAATTCACACTCAGATTCAAATAAGTAATTAAATTTATATGAATTTCGGAAACTAATTGAGGTCAAAATTCGGGGATAAGAAACCCACTAACGTTAAGAAATTAATGTTAAATGGGATAACAAACAACTAATTACACTACGCCATAGATGACCTATAGCAACTCCAAAGAAGTAACGCAGTAAGTGCCAAAAAGTGTTGCTATAAGCAAAAATTGATATGTGCAACACTTTTTCGGGGTTGCTTTTTGCTGCGGTGCCTTAGAGTCAAAGACAACACCTTTGCGACCCTACGGTAACATCAGTACAGGTATTGCCATAGGTACCACTACAACAAAAAAAGTACCCTTTCACAACTGTCAAAAACACTTGTAATATGTGTAGTACAGCTGACAATCGTAATAAAGTCAACTCTTTTTTATAACTGTTTCTGGCAGTTGTTAAAATTTGTTTTACAACTGTTAAAAGTAATTATACCTCAACTGCTATTAATCAAAATTTTCATAATATTATAATATTTATTATTATAACCAGTATTCAAACACAATATTTTATTCAAAAATATATTTTATTTCAACATTTCAAACGGTACAATTTTTTTGAAGTTTACTATTGTACATTCACTGGTATATTTCATATTTACATACATTCCTCACTACATTGTCACTCGATTCACTCATATCAGACTCACACATACAACCATAAACAAGAAAAAATACACGAAAATGATTATATAAACTACTACATTCAAATATGAATTTTTTTAAAAGAAGAACCACTAATAGATATGCCATAAAAGAAAAGTCTAAATAGGTAGAGTCAGATATTCCTTATTCATACCTTCAAATCAATATTCATACCAATTTGATAATGTGTAGCTGCAAACAAATGTTTGTCATCTTTTGCTGCTGCTTCTTCTACATATTCCAATCAGATTATGTGGCTAACCTTCACATATTCCAATCAAATGCCTTAAATGCTGGTCATCTTTTATTGCTGCTTCTTCTAATTTATCAACGATAGTCTCTTTCTGAATGAAAGGAGATATAACATGCCATTATAATAAAATATTTGATACATCAACTGATAAAAAAGGACCATACGGCTTAGGAACAAAATTAGTTCATGGATGAGTATAGTCCAATTTAATTGGTGTACAAGGAAATGCTAGACAGAAGACAAAAATGAATTATGCTTACCGAGAATAAAAACAAAAACAATATTGCATAGTCAAACGAAGTGTACAATAGCAACAGGATTGATGCACTAACAGGAAAAAAACAACCCAACACTGTATGGAACCAGTTTCTATTCCTTTTTAGCCCACTGCCAGTGCATTACAAGCTAAAAATCATCTATGTAAATATTAATGAACACACCAGACACATAAAGCTTTTTCACTTATATTTCACAAATAACAAACATCACGAGTGTAAATGGACAAAAATATAAATTTACACAACAACAAAGAAGGTACCTCAATTGTAAAAGAGATCTCTAATCTCCTTCAGTTTGGCTTTTGCAATTGCCAAATCTCTAAGACAAAGCATCAGTAGTTCCACCACTTAATTCAAGCTGCGCAAAAAATAAACTTAATATTTGAAAATTCTAAGGATATTATGTTCCATTTTCAAAGTCTATGATACCTATAAACATGTATAGGATACCTTCAAACGTATTTTCAAAGTAAGATCTCTACAACACTCTTGTATTTAACAAACTTTCTACCTTGGATGGATGAACAAAGAACTCACTAATGTTAGACCTTGGGATCATCCAATGGAAAATAATTATGCTTTTCCTTACATAGTTTTAATAACCATATCCGATAGTCACCAAACAACAATCGTATTTTGGTGCTAACATCCAATTTGATATTTGGCAACCAATAAAAAAATGCATACACTAGTGATTAAGATAAATAATACATGTGAATATCATTTTCTTGTGATCTGTTAACTCAAATATCCTGTATATCAAGCACCCACAAAGGCCAGTCAGCACTAAAAAACTGCAAGATAAGCCAAAAAAGGATTTTTTTTTTTTTAAAAGCTAAAGTTGAAAATAGATTTCTTTTATACCATCCTTTGCACAATTTCAAACATGGTACAATATTTTTATGCATGCCAAGCAGCACACAAGTTGATAAAATAGTAAATTCAAACTATTTAATTCTGTTAAAGGCAGGCATGTATCATTTTTCAGTAAATTTATCGAGAATAACATATTGTTTTCAGTAGATTTATCGGCAGGCTTGTATCATTTATCTTTCAAAATTTTATGGTATGTCACCAAATTTGCTTTAAAGGTATAAACAAGTAAAAAAAAAAAAAAAAAAGGTCAAGACCCTTCCAGATCATGGCATTCTTTAACAGTTTTACTGTTGCCAGTTCAACTAGAATTGTTCCCCTTGTTCCAAAAATGTAGTTCCCTTAACAATCAACAAAAAGAATATATGTTTATGTCATATTTACCGGCATCATATACTTTCCATCTTCACAACAGTAACAGAATGTAGATTGGTTAAGTAATTTAACTGACTGGATTAAAATACCTGAAGCGATAATTTGTGTAAATTTGGCATTATTCACTCCAAATCCTAATATATGTTTTTGTGGGAGGTTCCAGAAGCAAGTCTACCCAAAATAAACATGGTAGCTAGGCTAGAATGCTAATATTTTACTTAATCCACATGATCAGGAAGCATCCTTTACATACTATGCTTCAAAATATATAAAAAAAGGAGGGAAAATATTGATGGTACGCTCAAAACAATCACATGATAACAAAAAAACTAAGTCAGAGTGCTTAATATCGAGCAAGATAGGCATGTAAAGCAAATAAGGACTTACAACACAAAGAATTGATTGAACAAGAGATGCATATTTAGAATCCGACATATCCAAAGATGCAAACTTTTCTCAAATCGGCATCATTTTATGAGTTACAGCTACTACTTCCATTATAAGCACAAAACCCCAACGGAGCTTTTAATGTAATAGGATACTGGAAAGAACTGTTCCTAGAAAGAAGGGTTCGATGGGCCACTGTACAAAATCAATAAACGCAAGAACGAAAATGCTATTTTACCTTGAAACCGGATCCAGGTCAAAACAATTTACCCAAACTAAAGAGAATCGGGTGGAAGACTTTGGAGTTATGGTTTTGAATGTTGCAATTAGAACGATTTCATCATACTCATGATACTCAGTGAGGAGACAGCAGGAAACGGTCGTTGAAGGTAATCGCGGTCACGGTTGGGAGTGGCGTAGAAGTACTGATTTTGGATCTGATTGGAAAGAGCTAATTTTGGATCCGATCTAATTGGAAGGAGGTGATTCCATCGCGAAAGAGGAACGAAATTGGAAGGAGCTGATTTTGGATCTGATTTAGAAATTTGGGGATGAAAGAAAATTAGGGATCCAAATGAAAAAGAAACAAAGGAAAATAGCGTGAATTATGTTTCAGCAAGAAAATGAAAATTTGGAGCAAAGTAGTTAAGTGGCGAAGGGAAAATCTGATTGACGTGGATCACTAACCTGGACCGTTGGATCGTGTTGACGAGGATTGATAATTTTATTCACGCGGGTACTGCAACACAAGTTGATATCTATGCTAACAATCAAAGCGGCGTTGCAATAGACAAAAAACAGCATAGCAATGGCAACATTGTAGCTAGCAACACCATGGATTTTCGTTGTGATAAGTCATCTATGGCGTAGTGTTAATAAAAAAAATATAATCGAAGGGGTCGACCTACCAACCCAAGTGATCGATCAGTGATAGGAGGCATTTGACCTTCACATTGATGGTGGTTGGGGTTGAATTTTGCGTTTGATCTTCACATTGATGGTGGCTAGGGTTGAATTTTTATCTGAAGGATCTAAATTCAGCTGTTTTTTTACTTAGTTTTATCCTGTAGCTCAATTGTTGCAATACTTATAAATAGGACCATGCCTCTTTACTTTTATTCTCATGAATTATTTGGGAAAAGCAACGAATTTCCATAATTTAATTTCTTCCTCTAATTAGATTCATTTCAAATTATGGTTGGGATTTCAAATCCCCCTCATCTTTTAAATCAATTTGTCCTTTTTCTGAATCTAACACACATACACATACATACATACATATATATATATATATACATATATATATATATACACACACATACACACTATAAGAACAAGCCAATTTCGTTACGGACCTTAGCGACGGTTGGTGACGGCTAAAAAAAGCGGCCCTCACCAGCCGTCGCCCAAAAAAGATAAGACCGCGAGGCTACAACAACATTTCTCATTCCACGGCTACTCCTCCAAAACCACCAAATCAAAAAATAAAAACCCTAACCCGGCACGCCACCGTCCCTGCCACCACCCTGTCGTCGCCGCTCGTCGCCGACCGTCGCCGCTGATCATCTCCCCCCTTCTCCAGTGTCTCCCCTTGCTTTGCTCACCTCTAAAGGTATAAATTATACCCTAATTTCTTAATTTAATTAATTGATAGTTATCTAAATGTATATGTTATGTGATTAGATTATAATTGTTGAATTATTGTTGATTTAGTAATGATAGAAAACCCTAAAATGTCGATTTAGTTGTTTATCGATGAAAATGTGGATTTAATTGATTTTGTGCGTATGTATGTGTTAATGAATTGTATCGTGGAAATTATTGGAATGGAATGACTATGTATGGCGCAAGCCAAGGCCTAGGTTAGTATGTATGAACCACTAGAATTTAGAAATCTCATATACTAGGTTGTAGACGAAGTTTAGAAACTCCCGACACTCGTCGTCCACAAACCATGGACGACTTGTTTGATTTGTGATGTGAAATTTGGTGAATATTACCAATGGTTGATTGTTGATTATGGTTGAAACCAAATAGGACTAGTTTGTGGAAAAAAATTCGTTTGCGTACGAAATAGATTATTGAAATCCCCCTTGTTAAAAGTCGCGAGGCTTTAAGGTAGCGCGAGGAGCCGTACATCGGGACGGTGCTGGTTTTAATTACCCTGTCGTTATGCTACCGAAATTTTCATAAATATTCATGTGTTTAAATTATTTTCATATGTTGAAGTATATCCATGTGTTGATAATTTATTCATGATAGAAATAAATTGCTTAGATAATAAAAATCACATTTTTATTATATGTATGAACCACTAAAAATATTCATGTGTTGAATAAATTCTTTGAACAATAAAAATCATATTTTTATATGTATGAACCACTAAAAATATTCATATGTTGAATAAATACTTTGAACAATAAAAATCACATTTTTATTGTATGTATGAACCACTAAAAATATTCATGTGTTGAATAAATTTTTTGAACAATAAAAATCACATTTTTATTGTATGTATGAACCACTAAAAATATTCATGTGTTGAATAAATTCTTTAAACAATAAAAATCACATTTTTATTATATGTATGAACCACTAAAAATATTCATGTGTTGAATAAATTCTTTGAACAATAAAAATCACATTTTTATTGTATGTATGTAACATTAAAAATATTCATGCTTTGAATAAATTCTTTGAACAATATATGTATGTGTTATCGAAATCACTGACATATATTTTTGAATCAGGAAAAATGTTCGATTATTACAATGACCGTAGTTGGATGTATGAAGTTAGAATTGGAATGAAAGGCTCGGTGAAAGAATATTTCTATAATGGTGTAAATGAATTTGTTAGATTTGTAGTATCTAATAATCGAAATTACGAGGAGCTTCGTGTCCGTGTAGTAAGTGTAAACTGATGAGGTTTCATAAACCAGACATGTTAAAAGTACATTTGTATAAATCAGGTTTCGTGACAAATTATTATTTATGGGATCGTCATGGAGAACTTGTTGCGCCTACAGTAAATCCTGTAGCGTCGAAGGTCGAATTAGTTATGACGAATCCAATAGAAGTTATGGTGGAAGATGCAGCACGGTCAATGTTCCCTACCGGCCAGGTTGACGACGACGACGTCAATATTGAAGAAGAACCGAACATGAAAGCCAGAAAAAATATATGATTTATTGGCTTCGGCTAAGCGGCCATTGTGGAACGGTTGTGAAAGTGAAACTGAATTATCGGTAACCGCTGAGTACATCACCATGAAATCAAAATTTAACCTTATAGAAGCTGCATTTACAGCGGTTGTACAAGCTGCAAAAAGACATACGTCACCCAATAATCTGATGTGCGATAGTCATTACAAAGTGAAAGCACTAATGTCGACTTTGGGTTTGCCGTACCAAAAAATAGATATTTGTGTTAAAGGTTGCATGTTGTATTGAAAAGATGATATTAATCTTACAAACTGTAAAAAAATGTGGCGGGGAAAGGTATAAAACTAGAAAAAAGAAAGGTAAGGAAGTTCTGTATACGAGAATGCATTATTTACCAATCATCCCTAGACTACAACGGTTATATGCATCCTCGGTCACTGCATGTCATATGCGATGACATAGTGTACGAACACAAGAAGATGGAACTTTGACACATCCATCGGATGGAGAAGATGGAAACATTTTGATAGGACATATCCTACATTTGCCGCAGAGAGCCGTAACGTCGGACTTGGTTTATGTACAGATGGGTTTTCACCATTTTCTCAGTTTGGTAGTAAATATTCATCTTGGCCTATTATCGTTGCTCCTTATAATTTACCTCCGTGGATGTGTATGAAAACTCCATATATGCTTCTTACTGTTGTCGTTCCTGGTCCTAATGATCCAAAACAAGGAATCGATGTTTATCTACAATCATTAATCGAAAAATTGAAAAAACTACGGGATGATGGAGTTGAAACATATGACATTTCAAGAAAAAAGAATTTTCGTATGTTCGCTTCTTTGTTATGGACGATTAGTGATTTTCCTGCATATGGGATACTTTCAGGTTGGAGTACGGCCGGTCGTCTATCTTGTCCTTTATGCATGAAAGAAACACAAGCATTTTTCTTACGGCATGGAAGGAAGCATGCATGGTTTGATTGTCATCGTTGTTTTCTGCATACCAATCATACTTTTAGAAGAGATAAATTTTTTTTAAAGCTAACAACGGAATGACTGTGCAAGCACCCCTAAATTTGGACAAGTGAAGAAATATACGATATTGTAAAGGATTATCCCAAAATCCATGAGACTTGAGAACAAACAGAAATTCCGGGTAAATCTGACATTCATAATTGGTGTAAACAAAGCATATTTTGGGAGCTACCTTATTGGAAAGATATCAAATTTCGACATAATATCGACGTTATGCACAATGAAAAAAATTGTATTTGATAACGTGTTTAATACTATTTTGAATGTCAAAGGAAAAACAAAGGACGATATATATTCGAGACGTGACATAGAAGAATATTGTAAACGTCCAGAACTTCATATGAAGCCCAATGACAATAAAAAACCCAAAGCGTGTGTTATGAACAAGACAACAAACAAATAAAACTTGTACTAAAATGGGTTGAGGGGCTGAAATGTCCGGATGAGATTTCTTCTAATCTTCGTAGATGTGTTGACTATAAAAACAATAAACTGAGTGGGATGAAAATTCATGATTGTCATATCATGATGGAATATTTATTACCAGTGGTGTTCAAAGAATTATTGCCTGTAAATGTGTGGGGTGTTTTAACAGAGTTACGCTTATTCTATAAACAGCTTTGTTCGGCAACGTTAAAAATTGATCATCTCCGTAAACTTGAAGTAAAAATTCCGATATTGATTTGCAAATTAGAGAAAAAGTTCCCTCCAGGATTTTTTAATGTAATGGAGCATTTATCGATTCATCTTCCATCCGAAGTTATTCTTCGAGGTCCAGTGCAATATGGATGGATGTATCCTTTTGAAAGGTAAAATTTATGCTTACAATTCAAAGTGACATTAGTGCATATAAATTGAATTAATTTTATTTTAGGTATTTGAATCATCTGAAGAAAAAGTACGATAAAAAGCACGAGTTGAAGGTTCGATTTGCAAATCTTATCTTGAAGAAGAAGCTTCATTCTTTTTTTCTCATTACTTCAGTGATCATGTGAACATATCATTTGTAAGTGGTCCTCGTAATGATGAAACCGTGGAACCCAATTTTTGTCCGACAATGTTATCTGTTTTTAGACAACATGGACGATCTTCTGGAAAATGTGTAGAAATATGGTTAGATGATAGAGATCACCATGTAGCACACACATATGTTCTTCTAAATTGAGCTGAAGTTGCACCATTCGTTAGGTACTAAAATTTTAACTTTATTACAGTTATGTGTATATCAATTGTTAGCTAATAATAAAATCATTTATATTTGCAGTATTTACGAATCAGAAAATCCAAATGGCGATCTCATTAAAGATTTTGCTAAATGATTCTCGAAGTACGTTTATGATCCAATAAACTGCGTCAATGACGAGGGTTTGCAACATCTTGCGCTTGGACCAAAAAGAAATGTTAAGACTTATCCAATATTCTTCGTCAATGGATTTAAATTCAACACCAAAGACCATGGTACTGACAGATTAACATATAATAGTGGTGTATTTGTCAAAGGTAGTGATGATCCCGAAGAGCATATAAAAGACTTTTATGGCATCTTGACACAGATTTTAGAGTTGATATATTATGTACAACCCGTTGAAAAAGTTGTTATATTCAAGTGCAACTGGTTCAACAATGTTCCTAGTACTGGAATCAATGTGCATAAAGATTATAAGCTTATAGAAATAAAGCACACATCACATTACTATAAGTATGATCCTTTTGTATTGGCAAAGCAAGCAGTACAATTTTACTTTGCTTCATATCTGTCCTTAAAAAGAGATAAAGCTGATTGGTCTACTGTAATTAAAACAAAGGTAAGATTTACATTTGAAGGAATTGTTATTCCAGACGATGCTGCGTATCAAACGGATGCAAATCAAAACGATGAAATAATAATTGCTAATGATGTTAATTTAGAGTCTTTAAATGGTGAATCAAATAAATTAATAGAAGCTTTTGAGAGTACAAAGGACAACGATATAGAGTATGAGACCGAGACTGAATCAGAAAATGAAGAAGAATAATATTATATGTATCGTTAATTTTTTACATACGTACGTACAATGTTGTGAACTTATATGATGTGCTATGTTGTGAACTTATATGATGTGCTAAGGTTATCAATTATCTGGTTCTTCTTCTTTTATGTAAATGAGTCTTGTAGTTGCATTTGATAATATATGTTGTTTGAGTTTATTTGATAATGAATGTGCATAATGATATATGAGTTTTTAATTCCGTGACAGATATGCCTCCTAGATGCCGACCTACCCACAGTTCAGAGGCAGGTGCAAGCGGTACAACACCGAATACACGTCCGGTCGTAGTGCCCAAGTCCGCAGGGTAAGTTTTTAATTTCGTAAACGCTTAGTATTCAAAAGTTATTAAATGCTAATATCGTACTTTCTGCAAGGGGTTTGATATTATTCCAGGAGATGTTGTTTTACATGTTTCTAGAAATGCATATGTCGCTAAGTGGACAGAGGTGTGGCCTCACTGGGACGATATTCCTATGCAGATTAGGAATGCTATCCTCGCGGAGGTTCTTGTAAGTATATATTTCTCATTTGCAAAATTATATAAAATATGTAATACAATTTGTTTGTTAATTTGTAGTGTGTTGTATGGGCCCGGGATGAAGATATGGATATTTTCCTCACCGCATGGAACCAGAAGATAAGGAAAAATTATTCAGGCAATGCATACGAGGCAAAATTGCGAGAAAGAGGCCTCGGTGGATGAGCGAGGAGGTCTACGCCGATTTCCAGAAATTGTGGGCCACGGAAGCTGCGAGGGTAAATTAATTAAGTTTATTTTAAAAATTTATTTTTTATATCCATCAATTAATCATATAATTAAATATATAGGAGCTTTCAGAGCGAAACTGAGCAAATAGGCTCAAAAATCCTGCTTTGCATCGGGTTGGGTCTAAGTCCTTCTCCCAACATCGTCGTGAATTGGTACGAACGATAAATCACATTTACAAATAGTTCTAAACTTTTTAAATCGTATTGATAAATTCCAAATATATATTTTATCATTTTAGATGTCGACTCTCCAACGGGGGCTACACTTGCTGAGGTGTTTACACAGACTCATGCTGTCGAGCGGACAGATGAGGAGGGTAACACCACATATACCTGGACGGACCCTAAGTCCTGTGAAACGATGGTTAGCATTTGTAATAATTTGTATTTCACATTGTTATTTTGAAATTGAATATTTAATGTATTCCATAATTGTCCGCTATCGCAGGACAAATACAGGGCAGCCTTAGATGCTCGAGCGACGCAGTTAGGTCAAGAGCCCAACGTGGAGGAGTGCAATCGCATCTGGAACAAAACCATTGACCCGCCTACCAGGGGTAGACGCTACGGCTTTGGAAACATAGAGGTAAAGCATTTTATTAAAGGATTTAAACATATCCAAGTGCTATTAATTAATATCACTTAGGTACTCAATCCACGTAAACAAATATCACATATTAATTTATCTCTTACTGGCATGAATAATTACTTTAAATTTATGTCATATTAATACCATTAAAATATTAATTTATCACATATTAATTACTGGCATGAATAATTACTACAAATTGGTTTCATTAATTGGTGTACATTTGATATCGACAACTCTATTATAATCATTGTATAAACCATGTATATATAGTCCAAAAAACTTTTGACAATGGTTTCTAAATATTTTAATATAATGTACATTGCAGTACCATTGGAATATTAATTTATCTCATACACGATTATAATATGATAGTTACAGATAGCGGGGACTCAGGCCTCTTATACGAGGCGTCAGAACGAGCAGGAGATCATCATGCTTCGATAGCAGGTTGCAGCTTTAGAGGATTTTCATAAGAACAAGCTCGAGACCGTGCTGGATGCGCGCATTGCTGCATATCTTCAGGAGCATGGGGTTATGCCGCCGAGTGAGCCTACTACCGTGGGGGAGGATGATGAGGACGACGAGGATAAGTAGATAGGTACTTGTCCTTTTTTTTGGACTTGGTTTGTAAATACAAACTACTTGTCGGTGTTGAACTTGAGATGTTTGTGGTGACAATAAAGCTATTTTGGACTTGGTTTGTTTGATGAGGACGTGTTGATGGTTTTTGAATTGTTTGTCGTTTCTATTTATAGTTTATGGTTATATTTAGTGGTACATGAGTTGATTTATAGCATTTATGAGGTGATTGGATGTAAATTTGAGGTGATGGAATGTAAAAACTGATTGTGTATGAGTTGGTATGATTTGATGGATTGTTAGCCACTGAAATATATAAAAAAAAGTTACAGTTTAGCGATGGATGGCGACGGCTTTGAGATCACGAATGACGACGATTAGCGATGGGTAGTGAGATTTATTGCACAGTTTTTGCCACGAATGGCGATGGTTAGCAACGGATAGTGAGATTTATTGCACAGTTTTTGCCATGAATGGCGACGGCTAGGGACGACTTCTAGCCGTTTGTAGGAAATATAACTGTTTGTCCATGTGGCACTTTTGTCGTCGCCAGCGTCGCCATATTGGTTTCTAAATCCGTCTTCATGCTCGACGCTATTTGCTTAACGTCCACATAATTAGTGACGGTTATTAGCGACGGCAGTCGACGGTTTTTGGCCGTCGCTAAATAAGACTGCTCTTGTAGTGTACATATAGGGATAGTATCAAGAGCACCTCAAAAAATTATATATTAATTAAAGCTTAAGTGTAAATTAAACATTATATATAATATATACACACATACACTCACTCGCATCGTCAGATGGATGATTTTCTGATACGGATACCACTATAACCATTGTTATATCCAGAAGGATTTTTGGATACAGGAAAATTTTTAGGAGGACAAGATTAAAGGCTTTTTTCTCCATAAGGACAGCCCAATTAAATTTTACTCATAAGGACAACACCCTCCTTTCATTGTCTCACGTGCGCTTATTTTCTGTTATCCGTCGGAATTTTATTCCGCATATCACGCGCGCAATTTCCTGATTAATAAAATGGTTTTCGTCGTTGAATCGTTTTCAGAATCTCGCCGCCATTGATCTCGTTTCTTTCTTCCATATTTTCGAATCTACATCGCCGTCATTGATCGCAACGACATCTGAAACCCTAGATCAGTGCACAATTCTTCAACTAAGATTTGATCTTTTGCCAATCATACAGAAAAAACTCAATTGCTTATTTCAACCATTTCTTGTGCTTTTTAATACAGATCAGTAATGGATTCTCGTTGTGATACTACCAGGTATTGGTTTTTCTTTTTTTCAAATCTCTGTTTTTATTATTTTTAATCTCGATTTTTCTTTTTTTAAATTCTGTAAACGGTTTGTAAATGCAATGCTGAATTAATATTCTTTTGTATGAAAACAATTTTTGATTCAGAAAGTATACATGTTAATTTTGACTTACAATTTTCTTTACTTCTGATTTCATGATTAATACACCACAGCAGGTTTTAGTTATCATTTTAGTATTTTTATAGTTATCATTTTCTTCCCTTTCATTTGAATGTGTAGCATTCTGTAGGTATCATTTTAAATATTTTGTAGGTATCATTTCTAATGTGTTATGCACGTTTTATTGATTTGGTTAATATGCTTACATATTTTTACTTGACTAACTGAATTGTTCACCAGAATTATTTGTTCCAGTGGTGAAGATACTCTCCTTATCGTACTTGTCTTCAACGATACCTCTTTTAGTACTCGGTTGTCTGATAATTGTTCACTGTACACTTTGCAAAACGAAATTTGTACATACTGGTCTCAACTTACTCCTAAGTCTTTTGAACTAAGCTATGTGCTTGAGGGCAGAACTAAAATCGTTGAGACTGACTCTGATCTTCAAAGTATCGTTTTATTTCAATTACATAAGAGGACTGCTTTTTTCTGCTTTATTGTGAAGTTGAAAGACTTTCTGTTAGAAAATGTGATTGATGGTTCCTCGGCACTTTCTACCAATGTTTCAATTCCTTCTTCTTCTGTTCAGTGTTTGGATGCGAACATTATTGTACATAGGAAGAGTTACTTAAAAGATTTTATGAAAAACGGATCAACATTGAAAATTTCTGATTTTACCGGTTTTTGTTTTGAAGGCGCTACTGAGTTCAGACAATTCTTAATGGCCTACCAAATTAAATCAGGTCATGATTTACAATTTCTTAAGAACAGTGCTACCAGGATCACAGCTATTTGTTCATCGTCGTCTTCTGGTTGTTTGTTTAAAGTGCATGCCTCTTCTGATGTTGGGCAACTTAGTAGGTTTTTCATTAGAAATTTGATTGCTGACCATTCTTGCGGAGGTGGTCTAACAAATTCGAATAAACCTGCTCTATCTAGCGAGTTTGTTAAGTCATTGATAATTGATGAAATTAGAGATCGTCCAAATAAGAAACCGAAAGACATAATGGCTAATTTTCGAAGAGAGTTTAACCTGACTTTGTCTTACCGTTATGCGTATAAAGGAAAGCAACTAGCTTTAACGGAATTGTATGGCAATGATGCAATGTCATACAATGATTTGTCTTGGTATTTAGGTGCACTACAGACTCACAACCCGGGTTCTTATGTCGCAATGGATGTTGACTCTTCTACTAATCAGTTTGAGAGAGTGTTTGTTGGTTTTGGTGCTTGTATTCTTGGTTTCAAATATTGTCGGCCTATGATATTTTTAGACGGTACCCATTTGAAGGGGAGGCCAGGAGTCTTGATGGGTGCTACAGCTAAGAATGGCAACCAAGGTATTATTTTATACTAATTTTATATGATTTATATATACATAAAGTACCATTTGGCCTATATGGGATCAGTTTTCTTTAGTACATTTTCTGATTTATCAGTTCAAATAGATTTAAGTTATCATTTTTATTGAGATTACAGTATCATTTTCTTCTCTGTTAGCAGTGTACTGCATGTAGATATCATTTTACTACGTATTTAGGTATCAGTTTTTATCAACCAGTCTTTAAGCAGATTTAAGTTATCATTTTTTTTTGTTTGCGGTATCATTTTCTTCTCTGTTACCAGTGTGCTGTATGAAGGTATCATTTTACTACGTATCTAGGGATCATTTTTAATCAAACATTCTTTAAGCAGATTTAAGTTATCATTTTTATTGTCACTAAGGTATCATTTTCTTCTCTGTTTCCATTTTACTGTATGTAGGTATCGTTTTAATACATATATAGGGATCATTTTTTATCAAACATTCAAAATTTTCTGCAGGTTTCTTCCCTCTAGCTATGGCCATAGTTTCAGTTGAAAATGTGGAAAATTGGAGTTGGTTTTTATATCATTTGAAGAAAATGATTAACGAAGATCGCAATTTGGTTTTTATTTCCGATCGACATCAAGGTTTGATTTCCGGAGTTCACGATGTTTTTCCGTCTGCATACCATAGTTATTGCTATCTACACATGGAACAAAATTTGCTGTCTGCTGTTAAGTCCAAAAATGCGCACATTTCGATTGTAGAATTGTTCCACAGATGTTCTAGAGCATCTAATGTTCATGAGTTTCAAGTTGCCCATTCTAAATTTTTACAAGTTGGTGGTGCTGCAGCGGTTACTTTTTTGAAAGACAAACCCTTTGACAAATGGGCTGATTTTTTTTTCCGTGGTAAAAGGTATGGGGAGTACAGTTCAAATGTGGCTGAAAGTTTCAACAGCTGGATTTTAGAAGAACGGGCCTTACCAATTACATCGTGTTTGGACGGGATAAGAATAAAAATTATGGAACAAATGGCTAAACGTCGTGAAGAATCCCGTTTATGGACTACCTTTTTGTGTCCAGCCATGGAAAACCGATTAAAAGTACTAGTTGAGGAAGGTTTTGGTTGGGATGTGTTACGCGCTTCTCAACACCTTTTTGAAGTTAGATCACCAATTTCTCATCGTGTTGATCTAAAAGATTGGACGTGTAGTTGTAACCAGTGGAAAGTTATGGGATTTCCATGTGCTCATGCGATAAAATGCATTACTAAAATGAAGTTAAATGTGTATGATTTCATTGAGCACTATTTCACTGCTGAAGCTTACCGATCTTCTTACAGCCATACAATTAATCCGATACCAACATATGACAAACCGGATGTTGAATCAAGTAATGAAGCAATAATTAAGCCACCAAAGGATAAACGTGGTGCCGGTAGACCTTCATCAAAAAGGAAAGGTGGATTTGCATATTTCCATAACAAGCAAAATAGATGTAGAGTGTGTAATGCATATGGCCATAATAAGCGCAATTGTCAAGTTGGAAAAAAATAAAAAACTGCTTTTTATTTTATTTTTCTCTTGGGATCAAATGTATTTCCATGCATACTTCTTCAGTATATTTGTATATGTTCGCAACTTAGTGTTTGATACTCTTCACATGTACCGAATATTTTACATTTGTAATAAAACCACTTCTTCAATTACTTTGTTTTTGTTTAATTTTTATACTGCTGTGTTGTTGATATGACGTGATTTGCTCTTGTCCTGTTCAATTAAATTCAATGTGCTAAAATTAGTTTTATCCTTTAGCATGTTACTATTACCTTTTTGCTACAAATTCAAAATTATGGTCCGATATTTTTTGTCATTTCATTGTGTAATCAAAAAAATTGTTTATTAAACTAATGCATTTATTAATTCGATGAATTAGTCAGTACTATTTAGTGTGTTATTATCATCTTTAAATTCCATGATTATCATTTTTTTTATAACGCAGTTAGCATTTTTGTATTACAAATAAATACCCAGTTTCTGATTATCATTTTTTTAAGAACACAGTTATCATTTTTGTTTTACAAATAAATACTCAGTTTCTGATTATCATTTTTTTAAGCATGTAGTTATCATTTTTGTAATACAAATACATACCCAGTTTCTGATTATCATTTTTTTTAGAACACAGTTATCATTTTTGTTTCACAAATACATACTCAGTTTCTGATTATCATTTTTTTAAGCATGTAGTTATCATTTTTGTAATACAAATACATACCCAGTTTCTGATTATCTTTTTTTTAGAACACAGTTATCATTTTTGTTTTACAAATAAATACTCAGTTTCTGATTATCATTTTTTTAAGCATGTAGTTATCATTTTTGTAATACAAATACATACCCAGTTTCCGATTATCATTTTTTTTAGAACACAGTTATCATTTTTGTTTCACAAATAAATACTCAGTTTCTTATTATCATTTTTTTAAGCATGTAGTTATCATTTTTGTAATACAAATACATACCCAGTTTCTGATTATCATTTTTTTTAGAACATAGTTATCATTTTTGTTTTACAAATAAATACTCAGTTTCTGATTATCATTTTTTTAAGCATGTAGTTATCATTTTTGTAATACAAATACATACCCAGTTTCTGATTATCATTTTTTTAAGACTGCAATTATCATTTTGGATTTTCAAACAAATACAAAGTTTCGGGTTATCTTTTTAAATTTAGTGTAGCTATCATTTTTGTTCAACAAATAATTACTCAGTTTCTGGTTATCATTTTTATTTTAATGCAGGTATCATTTTTTGGGTTTTTTTCAACATACAGTTTCTAGTTATCATTTTCTTACTCTTGTAGTTATCATTTTTAAACTTTTTCTAGTTACATCACTATTGCACACATACACAATACTGAGAATACAAAAAACAATAACATACATTCAATCCTTTCCAATCAAATTTTGCAATATTTCAACTTTTCAGATTAATCATAATGTATTCATGCAAGATTAGTAGTTCATTCTTACACCCACTCTTTACTGAAATTAAAAACATTAACATTTGCATACTTTTCAAACTAAAAGGAAATACAGTGTTTTCTAACCAACTACATCATACTGCACTGTTTCACTCATTTTTTCTTTCATTTTTTTTTTCTTGGTCACGAACCAAATTCCAGCAGCATGCATGATTCGATATAACTTCATGTACGATCATTGCTCTTATTTTATCCATTTTCTCTTTTGATACCTTTAAAGGAATTTCAGCCCTGTTGTCTGAAATTATATTTACGATGACGAATATCCCGCAGTCCAGTCTGCATAAATCAAAATCAATTTTTTTTAGAAAATATAAAGAAAATTTTTCAGTTATTTTTTGTTTGCGTTTGATACTCAATTATGTCGATTACAATCAATTGTCATTATAAATTATTTCATCTTTTGTATTTACCAAATTATCCAAAAAAACTTTAAAATATATTAAAATATTTACCTGTCAGAGTGTTGCTGTGCACATGGTTCCTGAAAAATCTCTCCTTCACTAATCTTCTTATCTTCAATTTTATTTTCAACCCATATTTTTTGCAGAATTTCTTCAACTTTCTTTCTCTGTATTTACCAATTATTAGTACTAATTTACCAACAATAAGGACATTTGAATTTTCTTACCACTTCATATGCTTCATTTAAATGAAGATTATTCAACTTGTTTGATCTTCTTGGTCTCATCGAATCAAAGTGAACCCATTGCATGTTTGCATATGCTAATGTCAGCAGCGTCCAATGGTTGTCAAAATGTAATGGGAAGTAAATCTTTTCCGTATAATTCTTCAAAGCTGCTTCTTTTAAGAAAGGAGTAACCAAACAATTAATAATTGAACTTCTGCCTTCCATAATTCCTTTCTGTACAATGTAAAATTTATTTTAATTACTAATGAAAACATGAATTTATAACAATTTTATTAAAAAAAACTTTGAATCAACTTACTGTCATGAGTGTAGACATTGCGTAATTGTAATCGACTAAATCACATTTAAGAGTGCACCAGTCGATTATCTGAAAATACATTGACAGCAATATATTACATAAAGTAACTAAACATGATACACCATCATATATCCTAATCATGTTTGCACAGTCTACGGTAGCTCTCCTACTATAAAAAATGATAACTATTACAGCAAGAAAATGATATCTAACAAGTGTAACGTACATAACATATCCTAAAATGATACCTGCAATAAATATAAAATGATAATCAAAAGCTAAATAACCATTACAAGAAATTAAAAGATTATTGATTTGTTAAAAAAAAGATATCTAAATATCATTTTAATTTTTATTTATGAATCATTACCTTAGTGATTATGCTGTCCATACTAAAAATAAAAAATATAGTTATCATTTTTTTAAAAACAATGAAAATCAGTAACAATTTTTTGTACATATGTTTACCTGCCCATCTGTTAATGAACCTCTCATCACTTCTGTCAGCATATCCTTCGTAATAATACATCCTCCCCTTGCCAGATCATCATCTTCCCAAGCTATTGGACTGTCAATTATTTACATGTCAACCAGTTAATAATTTTTTTTCAATATTGTCTTAGTACAGATGAAAATGTTATACTCACTTATCTTCAGCTATTGACATGGAATAAAACTTTCTTACAACTCTGGCTACCTCATCATTGAAATGTTTTATCACTTTTTTGCATTTTTCTAACTTCAAGTCTTTCCATGAAGGTTCTTCAACATTTATTGGCTCTACAAGATTAAGATTTTGTTCCTGCTCTACGTTATCTTCAATAACTTTTTTTCCCTTGCATTTTTCATTATCAAATGGAACCAATGCAAGTTGAAACTCATCATTTTTCCGTTCGCATGAACCTTTAGTCTCCTTTTCTGTTACCCGTGTTTTCTTCGTTGCTTTTACATAATATTCGTACTCCTCTTTTCTATTTTGTTTTCTTCTTCTTGCTCTCATTCTGAGTATGTATGAAGGTGGTTTTGCGCTATTTGATCTGGAAGATGATTTTTTAAACATTTTTTTAACTGTTTTTTGCTGATTCCCTTTTTTGTCTCTGATCTTCGCAATCTCTGCAGTCAAATTAAAACTAAAGTTTGGAGGATCAATGTCGTCAATTGATTGTACACTCTTTTTCCCTGTCCCACTGTTATCAATAGAATCTTGAACTGCAATTGGCGTTGTTTCATTCTCTACTCCATCAACCATGTTTTCTTCTCCACAAATTCTTTCATCATCAATCGGCATGCTATCGTTCATTTTATTCTGGTCCTGACTCTCATTATTCACCTCATTTTTACTTATTTCATTACTTGTCTTGTTTTCATCTGTATGCGCATCATCAAGTGTCGTTTCTAAATTAACTTTATCAACCGTTTTCTCATTTCGCATTTCATCTTTCTGATTTTTCAACAGATCTTTAAGTCTGCATAACTCCTTTTCGACTTTTCTTCTTAAATTTCTTTCTTCCATCCACTTCCTTTTAATTTCCTTGTTTTCTTTCTCCAATTCTATGATGCGATAATTCAGAACTCTATTTTCCATTTCCATATCAACTTTTTCTATTTCTTGGACTTGCTGCCCACGCTTTCTTTTTTTGGATTGCGCAGCTTTCCCTTTTATTGCAGCTCTATTTGCCAAACTTTCCTTACACTCTAACCGCAACGCCTCATGCAATTCAATTCTTCCAAACCCCATTACCTATACATGAATAAACATTATACGATTCAATTAGCATAGTTGCCACATTCCTGAATTGTAATGGAAATGACTGAATTTATAACAATTTTTTTTTTAATTCGCAGTATTTTGTACATGTGCACAATTGATGATATCTTTCTTCATGTTAAAAATGATAATTAAAACAACCAGAAAATAATATACAAAAACTGTTTAGTGGTTACGAAAGGAAAAAATGATACCAACAATAGATAAAAAATGATAATCAAAAGCTGATCAAACATTGCTATAAATTAAATAATAACTGAAAAGTTAAACAATTGATAACTTAGGACTATTATATGTTAAATACTCAACATATTAAATTGAAAAAAATTACCCATTGTGTCATTACATCAACTAGTGTCTTCATTAAATTGAATGATAAAAAACTAAACTGACAACATTATTTTTGGCTACTATTTTTTTTTTGTGCAGAAAATATGTTTAATCAACAAAAGTGAGAATAATGATTACTACATATTAAAAAAAAAAGATATCCAGAATCTGTTTAGTGATAAGAATTAAAAAAATGATAACTAAAATATATAAAAAACTATAACCAAAGTCTGCATTTAGAATTAAAAAAAAAAAACGATAACTGCTGTGAAGAAAAAAAGATACCCATGTCCTTTTTTTCTAACATAAAGGGAAAAAAAATCCTAAAAAATTATTAAATTGATGACAGAAAAATAATATCCATGTGTGCAACAAATACACTGCAGTAATGATATTTTTACCTGTCCGGCATTAAAATTGTCCAAAAATTCCTTGTTCAATATGTTGTTCAATTTCCTCAAATCCCACCTAGCAAATCGAGGGATTTTGTTCTCAAACTTCTTCCTTTGCGCAATTAGATTTACCTTCTCGCACAATACATACTGCATAACATATAAACTAATGTTAAGCCTGACTTCATTCTTACTAGATAGCATATACATAAAAAATACTATATGAAAATATTTACCAAAGGTAGCATTGAACAGCCAGCCATATCCCGTGGATTTTTAACAGAGCTTTTTACAAACTTTTTAAAACTCGAATGAATTGTTTTCGGCCATGACACTGAACTAAACTTCTTCACATCTACAACGTATGGAACAAAACCCCACCTAAACTTTTGTTGGTTGTTGGGAAAGAAAAATGTGAGAAATATTAACATAATCAAAAGACGTGGCAAGTCCTCCTCAAACCCCTTTTTTTTCTTCCCAACAATATCTTTAATTCTTTTTTCAATTAATCCCCTTACAATGCTTTTCGCTTTTCCAAAGTTTCTTTCCACAAATTCCTTGCAATCTGTCGGTATTGTTTTACAAGTCATTTTTGGAGTGTCATCTATATCAATACCTTCTAAAGGCATGTAAAAGAGCAAACTTATATCTTCTGCGCAAATTTCCATTTCAGTTTCACCAAAAACAAAGCATTCTTTCTCCACTGAGTAGCATGAATAAACTACATCCAAATTTTCTGCTTTTTTCTTGCACTCTGTTAGTGAAATTTGTTTCTCATAAAAACAAGAAAAGAAATCATAAAACGGAGTTCTTTTCAAATACTCAATTTGCTTGCTAGTCAAAGCTTTTTTATCTCTCAACATACATATCGTTTTGTACGACGATTGCAACCCACTTCTGTCAGAGCCGGCCCTAGCCCAGTGCAAACTGGGCCATTGCACAGGGCATCACAACGCGTTGGGGCATCAAAAGAAGTTAAGCCGGCATGACCGAAACCGCAAGCGAAGAAATGGAGGAAAAAAAGGCACGGATCTGTGAACTTAGAGGAAAAGGTCGCGGGCAACGAAGAAGGAAAGGCGCGCAGGGAAGAAAAGGCACAAGGAAGAAGAAGATTATGAGGACTTTGAGATCTGAAGTAAGACTTACCCTAATTTTTAAATTAACTGTTTTAGTTTAGTGTCTAATTGTTTTGCCTAAACGCTAGATGCTAAAACCCTAAATTAGTACTTAATAGTTTGAAGCATGTTATTTTAGTCCATGTAATTGGATCAGTTTTCACCCAAATAACCCAAAGCTAATCGTTGATTTTACCTTCTCCTCACCTAAGCCACTTATTGTCCAATGGATTCTGAAAACGTACTTCCTTTCTCTCAATTGTCCAAGATAATTTCATTGGCATAGATTTAGCAAATCTGATAGGAACAACACATCAGGTTTAGAAAAGGATCGCCAATCTCAGCTGTATGTTTTGCAACTAACGCACTGTGGGCTTCTGTGTTTCCAACAGTTGGTTGGCGAGAATCAAAGACAAATTTTATTTTGTATGCCATTTAGTATGCCATTTTTCTTATGTTTCAAAGATGAAAGAATTAGATTTAATATTTATTTAGCTTTGTTTTTTTTTTAATTGATTTCTATTCCAAAAAAAACATGTATGCCACATGTATAAATTTTGTTATTTTGTTATAACCTTCTGCTTGCCATTTCTTCCGGATCAAGGTATTTTATGTTTTTATGATTGTACTTGTGTTTTGATCAATGATAAATGATAGGTGTCTAGGATGTCTATTTATAAGCACAAAATACCAGGTCTTGGAGTTGCTTGTTTTAGGAAGTTAGGTTCAGTATATAAGTGGCTACTTGTATATTAGCTAAAAAAAACCATGGTTTTCTTTATCAGTTTGACTGAGATAACTTTTTTCAAAGTGGATATCGATTATCATCTACTTTATTTGCTCTTTTTTGAGACAAGAGGTCCACTGATTCACATGTTTTGAATTTCCAATTAAGCGATAATTTGTAGTTTGCTTTGATTGTTGATCACTTGTTATGTGTAAAAAGTCTTCATATTTGAACTTATTATTTATAATATTTTGCATTATAATCATGCTATTGTTATTTGTCCTATTTGCACAGTTGCTTCATAATGGCAATATTGAATTTAAAAAATTAACACTGCTATATAAGTTAGAATATTATCCAGTATCATTATACAAAATTTCACAGTAGGGGCATAATTTAACAAATCGCACAGGGCATCGTAATTCTCAGGACCGGCTCTGACTTCTGTAAGCTGAAGCACAACTTGTTTTTTCAACTACAACTAAATCTTCTTTACTTCGCATTGAAATACCAGACTTAGATTCTCGAGGCCTTGGATTTTGAAAATCATCATCCTAGTTTTAATAAATTTTTTTTATAGAGAATGTTAATATAAATCAGTGACAAAATAGACAATAATGCATTTAAAAAAATAATTAATCTAATTATCATTTACAGTAACAATTTACTTAATTCATATCAATTTAACAATAATGCCTTGGATTCTAAATTATCATTTTTTATTGAACTTAGTTAATATCAAGTTAAAAATTACTTTCTTACTCAAGAGATCTTTTTTTTCATATATACAGTATCATTTTAAATATAAATCTTTACTCAATTTATCATTTTAACAAAATTGTAATTATCATTTATATATCAATTAACCTAGCATTTTTTGCTTACAGAATTTTCTTCATTGGTGTCAGCATCCTTCTCTACAATTATTTTTGGTTTTGATCCTTCTTTGACCTACACAAAATAAACATTAATTGTTACAAAATTTAATACATGTACCATAGAATCTTCATACATTGATGCCCAGAATCTGTGCAATGATACTCATTTAAAAAAATGATATCTACAAACATTGAAAAATGATAACTATAAACTGCATTTAAAATTGCTAAACAATAATGATAACTGCATTGAACAAAAAGATATAACTATGGACAGTCAAATTGAGATTAAAGAAAATATGACCCTCAAAAAATTAAAAAAATGATAACTACAAAAATTCAACACATGGTCACAACACATACTGCACGCTACAAAGCCGTATAAATTATAACTACTTATTCAAACACAAAGATTAAAACAAATATTATTCTAAAATTCTTAATATGAATACCTTTTATGAATATTTCAAACTTTTAATACTACATTTTAATAAAGAGTACTGAAATTTCTAGCTACTAATAATACTTACCTTCTCTTTATTGACTCTAATTTTCTTCTTCTTCTTTGCTGCAACAAATTTTGGGTCATTTTTCCGTTTCGAACGAGTCTCTCTTCTCAAAACTGTACTTCTATCTGTAATTTGTTTTTTTCCATCATTTCTTCCATCTAATAAATCACTTCCTATTCCAACTTTCAATTGATCCACCATTCCAGTGTCAAGATTATCAGTTTTTCCACTATTTCCTCTTTCATCATCAAATTGGGAACCAACGTTATCATTTTCACTATCCCCTGCGATTTTATCCGTCTGCTTTTGAGGATCGGTAACTAGGGATTCAACTCCGGCTTGCGACAATACTGCAGCTTCAACTAGGGTTTCTAAATTTCTTTCGACAATCATATCCATTTCATCGATTTGACTAGTTATGTTAGGGTTTACGTCTAAATTAGAGCACTGGGTAGGCGGCGATTGAGTTGAGCGCATTTCTTTCTCCATTTCTAAATTACGGCGGATTGTAAAAGTAACACGACGACAACGAAAAAAAAAAAGAAATACTGGGTTTGTTTTGGGCTGGGCTAAAAGTTGTCCTTTAGGATAAAATATTAAAGTGGTGTCCTTATGAATAAAATATTACACTAATTTGTCCTTAAAAAAATTTTGCCCTTTTGGATATTGGATATCAGTATCCGCTTCTCGGATAATGGATATATTCCTTATTTTCGGATGCGAACGCGAACGGATATCGGCTTTTTTGGATCATATTGACAGCCCTAATGTTTCGATCCTGATAACTGTGATTACAAGTGACAATGATAAATCTACCATTGTCGTACCAACATGATTGATATGACTATTAGCTGAAAAGAGAACTAGTAATGTTAATTTACCATTACAGTTTACATCACTTTAACGATATAGCGCATTAGTTGACAATTTGCTGTTATTTATACCAACTAGTAATGTTAATTTACCATTAGCTGAAAAGAGAACTATGTAAGAAGCATGGGTTGCTTTTAGTGAAATGACGCAACCAACGAGTTCACAGTACACCGCAAGCAAAGCGATCTGGGTCTACATTCATAATTCAAATAAACACATCATTTATTCAAAAAATTTAAAAAGGCTATATCGTTGGAGTGTTATGTGTACGAGTACGAATTCGCATGCCGCTCTTCGAACTACCTCCCAGGTCCACATCAATTAAATTTTGCGAACACTAATAAAAGGCATCGAGACAGAACCAATCCAAAGATTGTCATTTTTTTCTTCAACCTCGCTGATATTCATCATTGAACGGTCACCAGAATCTTCCAAAGCTTCTAGAATCTCCCCATCTTCACTAATCCTTAATCCAATAACTTCTGATCCTGACTGAACTCTGAATGGCAAAATGCCGAAGGACTCACTTAACCAAGTAGCAAAATTAATAGCTCTTCTCCTTAATGTACTCCTCTTCGGAACTATTGCTACCCAAAAACCACCTGTTGGGCTTCGTTTTATGTTATCAGGAAACCCAGGTAGGTCAGCCAGCACTTCATACTTTGTATTATTAGGTTTAAGCTGATATTTATAAACCCTGGATGTTGTCGTCTCCGCAAATATAAGAAAACTACGATCCGAGCTTAACATGATCCCATTTGGAAAAAAATAGGTTGCTCAGTAGCACTTTAACTTCTTTGTTTCTTGGATCATACCTTATAATTCTTCCGCTTTTATCTCCTGTCTTAACCACCTTCCTATGATCTCTGCATATAATGAATGATGATACAACAGTAAGCTTATTTGAAAAAGGATAATGGACAATTAACTGAAGTTAAAGTTACCTTCTTTGAAAGTACAGGCTACTGTCTGTAAAATAGATTACTCCAGTCTTTTGATCAATGTCCACAGCACTGGTAAACTGCAATTTATGACCTTGTGCATGTGTAACTACTGGAACAGCAAATTTTTCTCCAGGTTCAAGTTCCATTAATCCAAAGTATGCATCAGCAATGTACAGTTTTCTACTATGTTTATGAAATCCTAATCCCAATGGTCTTCCACATATATGCTCTTTGTTTGGGTTTGTCGAACCCTTGCACTCCTTAACCCTAAACCAACAATCATTTAGCTTGCAACATATAGTATAAGATTATTCAATGAAGAAAGTGTATAACAGGGAATGCAACTACAAAAACATAGTGTATAATCATATTGAAACTGAAATAAGAGGAAATCTTACAAATTTGAAGGAGTTACAAAAGCATGATCAAGCCATCCAATTTCTGGACCGGCCCATTTCAAGATCCGACCATCTGAGACACCTGTGTAAGGTCCATGCCCGTACGGGTCGAAAGCAAGGCTTTCTGGTCCAGTTGCACCATTGCTTATGGGAATTGTTTGTATTTTTGATGAATTTGCAGCGTTCGAGTGTTTGGAGGGGAAGAAGATGGTTAGAACTGCTAGAGCAATGGCTACATATCGGTTTTTCTTCATGTCGCCAATTATAGTTTGTGAGCTTCTGGCTTTTGATACTTTTGCAGTGATGATTATCTATACTATATTATAATTACTGAGTTAGCAACCGAGCTCTCACAAGCCTCCGTGGAATTTCGGCACTTATCTAAAGCTGAAACGTCTCATTTTCAATTTTTTCTTTTATCCTGTACGGCTTAACTAATCCCTACGCATTCCTGATCTTCCACCTTTTCCATTTCCCCCTTCCGTCGCATCTATGTTGTATTATATTCACTTTATCTCTCTTTCGTATGCATCGCCTTCTCATCCGAGATCCCCAAATTTAAGCCCTAAAATTGTGCCCATACATCGACGTCGACCTCTCCTTTGATAATCTTCGCAGCAGGTACAACTTCACAACTCTGGCCGACTCCTACAGCTATGCTTCTCCGCCAGATCTACTTCCTACATAGTTTATGCCGATTTTGATATGATATGGTTTTTCTTTTTTCAACATACTCGACAGGAATATTTGTGTGCTTACTGCTCCATTCTACCAGGCTCGATTCTCTCCATAAGGTTTTCTAGCAAATTAGCTTATCCCTTATTTATGTTGAATTTGATATCAAAGCATCTTGCTCGATTCTCTCCATAAGTTAGTTGTATAAGTTTTGTGTGCTTGCGGTAAATATTTTAATAGGTGATTTTTGTTTGGATAAAATTTCTCTTCGATGATTTTATTTTCCATGTTATTTATACTGATTACAGTATGTTTTTGTAAATTGATCACACATCTTTCCATCCATATTTACAAATTAAGGATTTCCAATGAAAAGGGTCAAACCTATAAAATTTTATTGAAAAAATGTATCTTAGTCTTGAATTGATATATTCTCATGAAACAAAAGTTTCCACCTATGGAAAAAATTGCACTTCGGAATAATTTGGAAACTGCTGCATCTACAAATTTCAAAAAGAAAAAAGAAGACGAAGAAGCTGTCTCCAATAAGAAACCGACTTTCTTACTTAGTAAAGAATTTGAGGAGGGAAAAAAATGCATTTGTATACTGTTTTCATATGGAACATGTTCATTATTTGATCTTCAAAAGAAGAGCTTACAAGCTCTAACATATTATAATTTATGTTAGTTCTTCTAAGGGGTGTGAGTGGTGCAGTTGTTGATTATGTGTTCTGTTTTATCATTTCTTGATAATTCGTTGCTATTTAACTAAACTATAGTGTTTCTTATTGCATATTGTAGTGCGTTGATTGAATGTAAAAATCTAAGCTAATCTATTAATTATATATAGAAACATAGAAACATATTCATTAGTTGTTGATATACTATGAAACTAACAAATCTTTCAATATATATTGTTACCTAAGCTGTTGCAGTTTTAATATTATTTATAAATGAGAACCAATTCTTGAATCTTGATGCTAGAAAATAACTTAATAAATTGGATTTTATTGAAGTTAACTATGAACCTTTTTTTTTTGCTTCTGTCACCTGATTATGATGAGCATGACCTATAGTCACTATATGCTATAATTGTACACTTTCACACTGGCATGTTCTGTTATCTGTTCATCATTTGCATTTATGTAGGGGTAACATTCAAACAAAAAATAGGTCATTACAGTTTCAAGGTATTAATTTTTCTCCATGAATTTATTAATTTTACCGTCAATGACTTTTGTGTAAATGATAGCCTATTAGATATTATTATTCTACATTTAGAACAAGCAGTGCAATAATATGTACCTATTAGATACTTTGTAGATTAGTTCATCTCATGGAGAAGAATTAACATCAAATAATATCCTTTTTGAAGGTGGATTTTTTATGAAGCTCGGTTTTATATGCTTTCCATGTTAGAACATGGTTTACAAAAATTCCCCTTCCTTATTAACATTTCTAAACTTTGCATTGTTGTCATATGCTACCAACATAATTTTAGTTTTAATGTTAAATAATAAACAAATTCATTGCCTTGCTCTGTTTGTGTATGTTGTGGGGGAAAGGGGAGTGTTGCATGTACTGTATTTCAATAAAAATAAACGTGACTCATGTTTGCTGATTCTTTGCCAAATGATTAGGACATACATGATAAATTTTATATTGCAACTTGGTGCATGCATTGGTGTAAGTTTGATAGGTATGTACTTTCGATAAATGCAAGATGCTATTTGACTATGATTAATCGAATAATACTATGATTGATTTTTAAACTAGGAAACTAAACCAAGTATATGAAATAAATTAGACTTTTATTGGTAGTCATGAATAAATAGTAAACCTAAGAGAAAACACAAAACATTGCGTTCTTTCTAATTTGATTGTGTTATTTTCATCAATTAGAGGTTTTAATAGATGATGAAGCCTTTTTTCTATAATTTTGAATGTGAAGAGTATTAGTGAAATGTTCGTCTGAAGCATCAGTGATGACTCATACCTAATGGTTACACTATAAATTTGCTATTTTATTATACATAAAACACCATAAATAACATGTTTGTAATAGTTCTAAGTGGATATTGCCAAAGATGAATAATTTGTAGCATTTCTACATAGGTTTATCAGACATACGAACGCTGAAAATTTTAATGCGATTGAGTCAATTTTAAAACGAAAAAGTTATTCGACTAATAACTAAAGACTAAGCTAAGAGTATTAGGATTTCTTTTTTTGTTACCATGTCAATCTTGGATTTTTATTTTATTATCTATAAAAAAAATACAAACTGTTTGGTTTTGAAAATTGTAATATGGGCATTTCCAAATTAGATGGAGTCATTTGTAGACTATATGCATGGGTTTATCAATCATTGGTATTTCATTATCAGCAATAAATAATATACTACACCAGGTATTAATTTGATTGTATTATGAGCATCAATAAATAGCTTTAATCGGTGAACCCTATTTTCTATAATTTTCAATGTGCAGTGTATTGGTGAAATGTTCCAATTTTGAGCATTAATCACATCTCAGTCATTAGTGATAGTATCATACCTTAAAATAGGGACCATGTTATGAATTTACTATTTTATTTCACAAAACACCATAAATAACGTGTTTTGTAATTGTTCTTAGTGGATGTTGCCAAAGATAATTGAATCATTTATAGCATTTCTGCATGAGTTTATCAGTCATGGGAATGTTGTTGGAAATTTTAATGCAACCAAGGAAATTTTAAAACAGTAAAGATATTCAATCAATAAATAAAGACTAAGCTAAGGGTATTAGTATTTCCTTTTTGTTGCCATGTCAGTCTAGGATTTCCACTTATTATTTATTAAAAACACTACGACTTATTTGGTTTTGTAAAAATGTAATATTGGTGTTGCCATATTAGATGGAGCCATTTATAGTCTATATTCAATTATTCATGCATGGGCTTATCAATCAGGTATTTATTGTCAAATTCAATGCAGGATTGACGTAATTTAGGAACAATACAAAGATATGATTTGCTTATTTTTGTAAGCATACCCATCAATTTGGTACATTTCCATTTACATTATCATCAAATTTCAATTGTAAGAAACAAATTTAAGATTTCTTCCTGTTAATCATAGGCATTTTCTTCTATTTTAGAGCTATGTCAAAGCTGACTACATGTTCATGTTAATTCACCTTAAACTTCAGTGTCTTTTCTGTTCCGTGAGAGATACTCTGTATTGCGTGAGCTGTGTCTAAGATAGCCAACTGTTAGTTCTTACAAGCATAGAGGTAAATTTTCAATTTCTACGATTTCTTTCCTGTTAATCATACATGTATTTTCTTCCATTTTAGAGCTATGTCAAAGTTGACTACATGTTCATATTAATTCATCTTAAACTTCAGTGTCTTTTCTGTTCCATGAGAGATACTCTGTGTTGCATGAACTGTCTAAGATAGCTAACTGTTAGTTCTTACAAGCACAGAGGTAAATATTCAATTTTTTTGGCTATTTTATTTTTCATTGAACCTTATAATATGCATAGATTGTAGGTTTTTTCATTTGTCGTCTATTTTCTTGCTGTTGACAAACCTACATTATTTCCTACATCTTTTCCTGAATAATTTCCAATTATTTCCTTTAAATCAACAATTTGTTTTCTTTCCTTATTTTCATTATGTGAAAATTTTTCATTCTGGTTTGCAAATTAGATCTTTTTATGAATAGAAGAATTTTCACTTGATTATCATATCCCAAGTTCCATGTATGTTTTGTAGTTATTTTTTGCAGTTGTTGCAACAACAATAAAATGATATTGCAACTGTTGATAAACGATAGTGATGCCTCAAATATTCTCTATTTAAACTATTTGCTTTACGTTGAACTTTCTTCCACTAAGAACTATACATGTATTCAAGTGTTTTTTTTCTTTCTACAACAGGTGGACATTTTGTTTTTCTTATTTACCTTAACAAAAGTTTTTCAGTCCTCATGGATTATAACGGCTGTTGATGTTGTTTTTTCCCTCCCAGCTTTGATGTATTAGGTATCAACCTAGGCTTCCAAAATATTCTACCTTGATGCTAAATTCTTTCCCGCTTACAGCCTAGGTAGAATTTTGCATTGTAGATTGAGTGGAAGGATTCATTGTATTCTTCAGTGACTCAACTCATTTAAGGAGAAATACCCTTGGTTTTGTGCTGCTTTTTTTATTATGTTGTTATTCACTTTTTTTTGTGGATTCCTTATAGAACACTTCATACAAGTGTCGTCTTTCAACTAAATTTGCAAATTTAATTTTATTACCTAATTGTATTGTTTAATATGCATAAAGAAATTCTAACGCGTCCAAAAATGAGCAATAATTGTGCAAAATATGCACTTCCAATTTTTCTTCGAATTATTTTGATATTTTCTTTATTATTCTAGAAAAATGATAACTTATCCTTTGATTGTATTTGATATAAAGAATATATTTGTTCAACCATGTCCGAATATTGATAGTTATGAAGTACGAACAGTAATTGTGCAAATTACTCCTGGTTTTCCCACAACTTGGGATGTTTGCATATTGGCACTATAAAGGTAAGACTTTTTATCTATAGTCAAGTCTCTTTACTTATTAGTAATATGTTAGTAATTTCAAAATTTGTTAATTGTTTCAATTCAAATACATGTTATGTGTTTATATTGTTGCTACGTTTGAATTTTAGGAGCTCCCAAATACATATACTTATCTACGTACGTGTATGTGTCTATGCATGAATTAATTATGTACATATGGTTAATTTTGTTTTGTCAAGTTCTTAAATTTTTCTCATGTTTTTGAGAATACATATTGAATATTTCAATTTACTCAAAATAACCTCAGTTAACTTCTAATTTCTGCCCTTACCTTGAGATTTACTACTATTTTGATGTGAATCTATGGTTGAAATTGTACTTTCTCTATTGTAGTTAAACTATGATCCTCATTCGAGTACAGTCAATCATATATGCAAGTGATACATTTCCTATTTTGAGTGTGTTAACAACATGAAATTAAACATTTATTAAATTTCACCCGACTTTCATTGTACTTTATAGTAACAGAATATAATATGCACTGATAGTTACAAAACATTTTAAAGCCAAAATAAATAGCTGTGTTTTTTATTTATCAGTTTGCATATTTTCGTTTATTTATTGTTTTACGAAAAAAGCATGTTATTTAGTGTGATGTAGAGATTCATATCCAATGCCTCTAGCAGCAACTAGAGCTAGAAATTTAATCGCTAAGATAGTTGTCATTTGAAGCACTACCAGTTCTTTTGATACAAAGTAATGTATTTTTAATAAAGTATTGTATATACTTGGATCCCTTATTCAGTTTCATGCAATAATTCATTTCAATATTGTCAAGTTCCCATTTTATAATGATGATTTAAGTTACATGCTCTGAATTTTATTGGTTTTCTATGAGCTAGAATACTGCAACGATCATCTTGCCTCCTTCATTCACGTACAGTACTTCTAGGATAAAAGCTATTATTTATTCTCTATTAGTTTGGGTCCGTTTTTGTCCCTATAATAATCAGTGTATTATGTGAGAATGATAGGAAGAGGGCAGCGACAAAATGTTCGTTATCTCATAGAGTTATAGTTTGTAAGCTTTGGCGCATCAAAAAAGCTATCAATGAGATCAATGGCAGACTTGCTGTAGTTTTAGCTTTTAAATTCGAAGATACATGATCAATGGACATCAAAATTGAATCGTTATTTAAAGTAGCATGTCATCACAAGTGTAGCTTATCATAAGATGTAGATCTCTCGCATATCAATTATAATAATTAGAAAAATCATAAGATTCATATTTCTCACTCATCAATCACTACAAAGAATTGTAAAGGAAGTAGTATATTATTCATACTACAGTTTTCCTTTAGATTGAATTTAGTGATGGTCATGGTAGTAGAAACAGAGCCTTATCTATCAATGAGATCGACGGCAGACTCGCTGTAATTTTAGCTTTTAAATTCGGCGGTATATGATCATTGAACATCAAAATTCAATATTCTACAATGTTGAATGTCTTTATTTAAAGTAACACGTCATCACAAGTTTAGCATATCATTAGATGTAGATCTTTTGCATATCAGTTATAATAAATAGAAAATCAAAGATGCATATTTCTCACTCATCAATCACTATAAATAATTGTAAAGGAAGTAGTATATTATTCAAGCTAGAGGATTTTGAACATAAGTCTAGATTTTTCATATTTTCGTTTGATACTCTTGGGTGTGATTTTTGTTACTGAAAATTCTTGTGATGTTGTATGGAATAAGAACATAATATCTATGGTATCCAGGAACCTTTTTATCTATGGCTAAAAACAATCTAAAGATGTATATTCCAGGTCTCACATTTCATGTAAAGGTAAGCCATTAGGAGATGCAATGGGCAATGTTAATTGTTATGCATTACAATGAAATCTTGAGGTCATGTTTAGAAATTAGAATTCACTATAGAAGTAAAAAAAAAAAAAAAAAAGTATATGCCACTCTTTTTGCTCACTGAGCTGGGCAAAGATGAAATGAACGGTGGTATGTATTTGAAGGCGTAAGCATGAAAAACTTCGAAAACTATAAATTTACTAGCATGACTGCATTTCCTCATTGTTATGCAGCAACATTATTTCATAACCCTATAGGGGCCATCAATGTAATTGCTATTGGAGGAACCTGTTAACCACCCAATATATTGTACATGTCTTTTAAGACTCTTATTAGGGTTGGGTTTCAATTTTATTTTAAGACAGTTTTGTATGTTTCATCTGCGACATTTCTATTGCTTCCAACCTTTGTATTATCTCTCTCTCTCTCCATCATAATGGCATGTTGCTTATTGATGTTGCAAACTAACGCAATAGTCAATTGGTAAATCATAAATGCATATACAATCCTTTTCCTTCTTACCTTTGAAGCGACAATTTGATATATGCAGCGGAAATACTCCCTTATAAAGAGATCCAGTTGTTGGAAAGCATTTTTATAGTCGAATTTAGCAATACAGATGGATGATGAAGCCATAAAAATTAATCAAGCAACAGAAGCATGTACAAGGTGGAACGGATTGCAAAATGCAAAGCTCCAATTTATGAAATTGGTCCTGAAATTAAAAGAAACTAGAAGACTCTCATGGCTACCATGTCACACTTTGGCTCCATAGTGCCTTTCAACTTTGACTGGGCTAAATAAAATAGAGTTGAGTGCCATCTATTTCATTTTTGAATTTAATATGCTGGTAGTCTCCCCAAGGTGTATTCACTGTAACAATTATTTTTATAGCAAGATATATGGTTTTTCTTTTCAAGAATATATAGAAAATGACATAAGCATGTTTACTTTTGATGTAATATTAATTTTGACATTCAGTCAACTATGCATTACTGGAAAAATGAAACCAGGTTAACTTTGTTTATTTATATGATTTGTAGTTTTCTGTTATGCTTAAAATTAAATATGTACGCCCCCAATATATGGAGCAATGAAGATGTTTGAGTTGATTTGCAATTCATAGGTTCTTATATTGCAACTCTTATCATTATAAGTGCCCATGTGAATTGTGGACATGTTTTTTTCCTCTTAATCCTATTTTCCTATTTATATGGGTTACGGCATATGATTGACAGTGCATTGTAGTTTGTGTTTGTGGTGGGAAACCAAGTATATACGTTGTGCTCTAAGTCTTAACACAACCAAGAATGATATTTGGCTGAAGCCAAATCAACGCGTGAGTTTATTTATTTTTGAGAAAAAAAACACTGCAACTTTGCATGTTTTGAAATAAATATATATCATGTAGATGTTTTCTATATATGTTATATACTTTACTTTCTTATATATATACAATTTTTGTTTTAGCAAATGATTATTTCTTCATATTAACTAGATTATTGATACTCTGATTTAATTATTCGGATGTGGAATATAATGTGCACACAAAAAATAATGTACACAACACAAGTTGTAACTCCGGTTGAATTGACAAAAAAAAAAAAAAAAAAAGATTACTTTATCAGTTTTAGATTTAGCAGTATGTTAATGTTTTTTGTTAATTACATGAAGCACCGACGGATTATACTCCATACAAATATATGATTACCTACTTACAAAATATAATAGTGTACGTAATTATCAAAGTTACTTTTCAATGGTAGTGATGTTTTATTTAACTCACAAAAAGGGCCAAAACAGGGCTTTTGCACTGTTTTGTAGATGTTTCACATATGCACAACTTATTACTTTTTTCTTCGACCACCCAATTATATTTGAAGATCGATCGGATTATCGCTTTAATATTCCATCATAAATGTTGTTCAATAAACAAAACAAAAATTTTAATCTGAACTTTTACGTGTCTTACTATATATGGCTTTTTAATAACAAAATATTTAGAACATACTTACCAAAAACCCAAATATAACAATCCCTTAATTTTCAACTTTCAAGTCGTATTTAATAGAAATGGTGCCTTGCTGCTCCATAAATGTTATTACTGTGAAGGGTTAAATCAATTTTATACATTTATCTCATCGCACTTCTAAATATAACAACAGAAGTAATTACACATACCCGTGTGCGAAGCACGAGTTCGCACTTGTATAGTGGAAAAGATGGGGAATTGGGAGATGATCTCTCCCATCAAACCAAAATAGATTAGATCGGACGGCTTGAGATTTTCCTTTGTACTTCACCTTCGCTCTTGTTAGTTATACATCTTTTTATGCAAGTTCACAGCTAACCGGATTGAAGTTGAAAATATCTAATTGTAATGTCGTTTTATTTTATGTAGGAGGAAGAAAAGAAAAGAAGAAGTAAAAGGGAGAAAGCAATTTTGACGCTGATCTTGAGTTTTGCGGTAGGGTTTATTCTCTAAAATGGACATTTATTATGCAAAATTCATTATAGTAATAAAGACTGATTTTGTAAAAATTTATTTCCCTCTTCACAATCACATGTAAATCTTTAATTGCAAATTAATATTTGATATTGAATCCGCATTAATCTGAGATCCACTTAATTTTAGGATCCTTATATACATGTATGTTGTCAAGGAAGATATCAATGGAACTAGAGCAAAATATCATTTAAGTCGTCCTAAGTCTTGTCTCAACAACGAAGTTTATCATCCCCCACTGCTTAATACAATGGATCCATCTAATCCGCATAAACTTTATCATTTACACCATGAGGTCGGCCTGATAACTTGCAAACGCCAAGTTCATCTTTTGTTTCTAATTTCTTAATTAATTTAGTCTTCAATAAGGCTTGGATTTTAGATGGTGGGGGTAAAAGATCTCATTACTTCATGTTCTAATTTATTTTCTATGTCAGATCATCATCTACACTAAGTGTACTCAACTTAGCTACAACTTCTATTATCGTTACACCCCATGAAACCAATTCTAATTAAATAAATAAATTGAGAGGATTTGAATTAGATTAAATAGGACTAAAAATGTAAATTAGTAAAACATAAAATTTGATTACAAAAGTTGTACCATAGCATCCATGGCAAGATTTTGGTCAATTTCGAACGTAATATACTAAATATAAAGCTCGTACATTAAAGTTACAAGCGTTTGAAATTTTGAAACTTAAAATAATTTGAATTCACACTCAGATTCAAATAAGTAATTAAATTTATATGATTTTCGAAAACTAATTGAGGTCAAAATTCGGGGATAAGAAACCCATTAACGTTAAGAAATTATTGTTAAATGGGATAACAAACAACTAATTACACTACGCCATAGATGGCCTACGGCAACTCCAGAGAAGTGACGCAGTAAGTGCCAAAAAGTGTTGTTGTAGGCAAAAAAAATTATGTGCAACACTTTTTCGGGGTTGCTTTTTGCTGCGGTGCCTTAGAGTCAAAGGCAACACCTTTGCAACCCTATGATAACATCAGTACAGGTGTTGCCATAGGTACCACTAGAACAAAAAAAATACCCTTTCACAACTGTCAAAAACACTTGTAATATGTGTAGTACAGCTGACAATCGTAATAAAGTCAACTTTTTTTTACAACTGTTTCTAGCAGTTGTTAAAATTTGATTTACAACTGTTAAAAGTAATTATACCTCAACTGCTATTAATCAAAATTTTCATAATATTATAATATTTATTATTATAACCAGTATTCAAACACAATATTTTATTCAAAAAAATATTTTATTTCAACATTTCAAACGGTACAAATTTTTTGAAGTTTACTATTGTACATTCACTGGTATATTTCATATTTACATACATTCCTCACTAAATTGTCACTCGATTCACTCATATACAGACTCACACGTACAACCATAAACAAGAAAAAATACATGAAAATGATTATATAAACTACTACATTCAAATAGGAATTTTTTTAAAAGAAGAACCACTAATAGATATGCCATAAAAGAAGAGTCTAAATAGGTAGAGTCAGATATTCCTTACTCATACCTTCAAATCAATATTCATACCAATTTGATTATGTGTAGCTGCAAACAAATGCTGGTCATCTTTTGCTGTTGCTTCTTCTACATATTCCAATCAGATTATGTGGCTAACCTTCACATATTCCAATCAGATGCCTTAAATGCTGGTCATCTTTTGTTGCTGCTTCTTCTAATTTATCAACGATAGTCTCTTTCTGAATGAAAGGAGATATAACATGCCATTATAATAAAATATTTGATATATCAACTGATAAAAAAGGACCATACGGCTTAGGAACAAAATTAGTTCATGGATGAGTATAGTCCAGTTTAATTGGTGTACAAGGAAATGCTAGAAAGAAGACAAAAATGAATTATGCTTACCGAGAATAAAAACAAAAACAATATTGCATAGCCAAACGAAGTGTACAATAGCAACAGGTTTGATGCACTAATAGGAAAAACAACCCAACAATGTATGGAACCAGTTTCTATTCCTTTATAGCCCACTGCCAGTGCATTACAAGCTAAAAATCATCTATGTAAATATAAATGAACACACCAGACACATAAAGCTTCACTTATATTTCACAAATGACAAACATCACGAGTGTAAATGGACAAAAATAAAAATTTACACAACAATAAAGAAGTTGCCTCAATTGTAAAAGAGAGCTCTAATCTCCTTCAGCTTGGCTTTTGCAATTGCCAAATCTCTAAGACAAAGCATCAGTAGTTCCACCACTTAATTCAAACTACGCAAAAAATAAACTTAATATTTGAAAATTCTAAGGATATTATGTTCCATTTTCAAAGTCTATGATACCTCTAAACATGTATAGGATACCTCCAAACGTATTTTCAAAGTAAGATCTCTACAACACTCTTGTATTTAACAAACTTTCTACCCTGGATGGATGAACAAAGAACTCACTAATGTCAGACCTTGGCATCATACAATGGAAAATAATTCTGCTTTTCCTTACATAGTTTTAATAACCATATCCGATAGTCACCAAACAACAATCGTATTTTGGTGCTAACACCCAATTTGATATTTGGAAACCCATAAAAAATGCATACACTAGTGATTAAGATAAATAATACATGTGAATATCATTTTCTTGTGATCTGTTAACTCAAATATCCTGTATATCAAGCACCCACAAAGGCCAGTCAGCACTAAAAAACTGCAAGATAAGCCAAAAAAGGATTTTTTTTTTTTAAGCTAAACCTGAAAATAGATTTCTTTTATACCATCCTTTGCACAATTTCAAACATGGTACAATATTTTTATGCATGCCAAGCAGCACACAAGTAGATAAAATAGTAAATTCAAACTATTTAATTCTATTAAAGGCAGGCTTGTATCATTTTTCAGTAAATTTATCGACAATAACATATTGTTTTCAGTAGATTTATCGGCAGGCTTGTATCATTTATCTTTCAAAAATTTTATGCTATGTCACCAAATTTGCTTAAAGGTATAAACAAGTAAAAAAAAGGGTCAAGACCCTTCCAGATCATGGCATTCTTTAACAGTTTTACTGTTGCCTGTTCAACTAGAATTGTTCCCCTTGTTCCAAAAATGTAGTTCCCTTAACAATCAGCAAAAAGAATATATGTTTATGTCATATTTACCGGCATCATATACTTTCCATCTTCACAACAGTAACAAAATGTAGATTGGTTAAAGTAATTTAACTGACTGGATTAAAATACCTGAAGCGATAATTTGTGTAAATTTGGCATTATTCACTCCAAATCCTAATATATGTTGTTTGTGGGAGGTTCCAGAAACAAGTCTACCCAAAATAAACAAGGTAGCTAGGCTAGAATGCTAATATTTTACTTAATCCACATGAGCAGGAAGCATCCTTACATACTATGCTTCAGAATATATAAAAAAAGGAGGGAAAATATTGATGGTATGCTCAAAACAATCACATGATAACAAAAAAATTAAGTCAAAGTGCTTAATATTGAGCAAGATAGGCATGTAAAGCAAATAAGGATGTAACAACCCGTATTTTTTATTAACCTGTAATAACATAAATTGAGGCAGAATTTAATTCTAAAATCTGAATCAAGGGAAACGGGCTATGCCATTGCGTTCGTCTCGGAAAAATACGCGAAATAGAGTCCGAGTTTTCGAAAATCGGAGTCCGTATGACCCGATTAAGGCCCAACGAAGTTTTCAGAAAATTCCAAGGTAAAAACAGATTTCAAATTCAAACTTGAAATTGGAAAAATTGGGCCAGTTGGGCCAGGCGGGAAAATTCCCGCCACAGTACCCAAGTCGACAGCCCTGTCGACTTGGGAGTCGACTTGGTCTGACCAGGTCGACAGCCCTGTCGACTTGGCTGTCGACTTGGCTCAGACAGCAAGTCTTGCCTGGTGCACCATTTTGAGAATGTGTTGAGCTTGGGGGCCAGATTCGGTTTAGAGGGTTGAGATTGGAACTAGGGTTTAATCCTATGGTCTAAATCACTAGCCTAATCTATAAATAAGACCCTAACCTACCCTAAATCATTCATTATTCATTCTAGCAACTAAACTATGGCAAAATCAAACCTCTCATGGCCTCCACTCTCTTCATACAATTCCTAAATCAATTCCTAAGTTATTTTCCATGCATACAAGTGTTTTTAGACTTGTATGATCATCATTAGCTTGCATTCAAGTCTTGTTTCTCTATTGGCATCTTAAAGGGAGAGTTTTGATCAAGTTTGCTTGCATTTTTGGGGTTCAATTAGTTGCATAAGGGGTTTCTTTCATTTGCTAAACTCATTTGAGTCCGCATAAGCATTGTAAGCCCTATTCCTTTCATACTTGAACTTTAAAGTTAAATGTATGATATGCAAGTTTTCTATGATGTGTTATGCAAGTTTCCTATGATGTGTCATGCAAGTTTTGTTATGCAAGTTGATATGCAAGTTGCCATATGTTATGCAAGTTTTGTTATGCAAGTTGATATGCAAGTTGTCATATGTTATACAAGTTTTGTATGCAAGTTTGATACGCAAGTTGTCATATGTTATACAAGTTTTGTATGCAAGTTTGATATGCAAGTTGTCATATGTCATGCAAGCTTTATTATGCAAGTATGATATGCAAGTTGTCATATGTCATGCAAGTTTTATTATGCAAGTATGATATGCAAGTTGTCATATGTTATGCAAGTTTTGTATGCAAGTTTGATATGCAAGTTGTCATATGTTATGCAAGTTTTGTATGCAAGTTTGATATGCAAGTTGTCATATGTTATGCAAGTTTATCATGTTGTAATATGCAAGTTGATATGCAAGTTTATCATGTTGTAATATGCAAGTTTATAGGCAAGTATGTCATGTTATGGTATGCAAGTATGTTATGCAAGTTTGGGTTGAACATTTTGTTCATGCTATCATGTTATGCATGCTTTTGAGGCCTAATGCAAGTATATGAACATATGTACATTTCATATGCCACCATGTTGAACTTGTGGCTTCGACACTTTTATGTCATGATTATGCCAAGTTCCCTCTTTCTATCCTTTATGCGCTATTGCGATATGTAAGCGATGGGATTGCGTTTGGGGTTGGGTAAACTTAAAAGACATAAAAACATAAGCTTGGGAATTTACCTATTAAGTTAGGTCTACCCATTGGGAATTTACCTATTAAGTTAGGTCTACCCAATTGCTTGAAAAACTTGTAATGTGTTTTGGAAACATGGTGGACATGACACTTAGAAAAGATAAGTGTGACCAACTCGAGGTTGGGTTGAGTTTGTAGCGTAAACCTACCCGGAACCGACCGGCTTAACTAGTTGCTACAAACAATAGGACCCAATGTGAGAAGTTGGTCATGTTGTACCTTGAACCCGAGGTTAGACCAAGTTGTGGTGTAAAGCTACCCGGACCCGCCGGCTTAACTAGTAACCACAACAAAGTCTAATGTGAGAGGTTAAGGCGCATTAATTAATTAATGCCTTGTGATTAGGGTTAAGTCATGGACCGCTGGAATACTTAACCAATGAAAACACGATGGGTTGGTAGGGTTAAGTCATGAACCTTGGGTACACTTAACCAACTTGGTACTTGAATGAGTTGGGTTAACCACGTTAACCCATTAAGGAAACCCTAGTTGCGTGGTCCTTTGCACCAGTAACCCTCTTAGTTGTATCATGACACCCTAGGGACTAGGCTAGGGAGGGGCACGATTATTGGGATGCCATGTAAGCGACCAAACGACGGCTGAGTAGGTGCGCCGGTGTGGGTTCAGGCGGGCCATGATCGTGCACATGGTCCGGAGTTGAAAAAGCAGGCACGGGCACCAGTAGGTTTAAACTGTGCGTGCTTGGTTTGTGTCGGTGGTTGACACCCTAGGACTTGATACACCCTAGGGTGGACCTAGCACAGTTTAGCTACACTTCGAAGTTGGGCCGTATGACACAGACACTTGACGAGATAGGCTTATAGGGAGCCGATCGACTAGACCGTGCTAGTTGGACCTTGGTTTGGGTCATTCATGATGTTGGGCCAAACTTGGGCCTGGGGATCTGTAACACCCCACGCCCGCTAAGGTCACTCATACCAGGGGAATGCCTTAGTTTCGGTGAAGTATTTTAAGTGAATATAGAACAGTAAAATTACAGCAAGACAGATATAAATAATACTTGAAAATTTAAATCATCATTTCATTGCAACGGAAAGTAATACATGTTTGGTTACATCACAAAACCATAAACCAGAGTCAAGTACATAATATCCATCTTGATAAAATAGAAGTACATAATCCCACTACATAACTAATAGCCATAAAAGGAAAGATAAGCTCGGCTTCACTTCAGAGGTCCAAGCTCCATAGGATAGATTCAGCAATCAGATCAAAGCCCACTAGCACCAGGCCCACTCTAATAACCTGGGTTTGGGGGAAAAAGATAAAAACAACGGGGTCAGACATAAGTCTGAGTGAGTCCTATAACCCTAGCAATACAATCATTAAAATAACCAGAGAAGACATAAGTTGATATACGGTAACGACTGGGGATGCATGGCTACACTAAGCAGCTTGGTAAACTTAGGATAAACTAAGATCACCGTAAAGACGCATTTATCCACCCAAGGATAATTACTAGATTACACCGCCCCAGACTTATCCACCCAAAAGTAATTCCTACACTGCACCACACCAGTTTTACCTACCTAAGATTAATTCCTACTTAAAGGTTGATCCCACTAAATGTATTTAGTAATTTTTACCCAGTAGTTTCTAGTACCCCTACATAGGTGCCGTCTGCCCCTATCATTACTAGGTGTACCCACTACTCCCAAGCGATCGGCTCCCTAACGTAGATACCCGTGCTGGTCCCACAATGGGGTGTATCATTTCCCCAAGTGGCAACCTGATAATATCAACGGTGCACGGCTTTATACCTACACGATGTAACAACGATTTACTAACCAGCCCGGGTCCACACACGCATATGAAACCCGTTGGTCCTACGTTGCCACCGCTAACCCGTTTTTGGCCTCTTATAGTCAAGCCCAATATGCGTGTCCCGTCACCCGACTTGGGTCGAGCCCACAAAGATACGTTTTGGATATTGGTTGAGATGGGCCCCCCAAGCTATCACTTAAGCTTGTTAATTTATCTAGTGTATCCCACTTAACCCCTTTAACCATGTCTACTTACATGTTATAAATACTTTGGTTAAGTCATTAATCATATTTTAATTACCTTTCAAGGCACCCACTAGATTTCCACATGACACCCAAGTCCTTTACTTAATTCCCACATGCCACCCGAGGCACTTACTTAACCCCTTAATCATGTTTAATTACATGTTCCACTTTGGTTAAGTCTTCTAATCGTGTTTTCTATTGCCACCCAAGGCAACCCACTAGTTTTCCCATGCCACCCAAGGCACCCACTTAACCCTCAAGCCCCACTACATGCTTATATGGTTAAGTGTTTCTTAATTAATTAAGACCGTGATCCTCATAAAGACCTCTCACATTAGACTATCTTTTATGACCGCTGGTTAAGCCGGTTGGGTCCGGGCAGCCTTATGTCATAACCGAGTCTAACCTCGTGTCTTTACATTAATCACGTATTTAGTTTGTGCCTAAGACCTCTCACATTGGACTAACATTTGTAGCAACTGGTTAAGCCGGTTGGGTCCGGGCAGTTTTACGCTACAACTGAGTCCAACCTCGTGTCTTAGTCGATTAATTACACCTAATTAATCACCCTCATAATTTATATTAATTATCCCTAATTAATATTAAGTTTTCTTAACATGGGTAGACCTAACTCAATAGGTAAATTCCCATGGGGTAGACCTAACTCAATAGGTAAATTCCCACTTATGTTAATTTATTTATTTTTGTGGTATGCTTAATCATACCCAATCATACTTTAATTAACATATTTATTAACCCCATCGTTCCCCACGCAAATCGGTCTCATTTCACGACATAATAAAAGGGAAGATCCATCACAAATATCATGGGTTTTAACCAAATCTTAGTATATAACTTTGTCATGGGTTAAGAGGATGTCAACTTGCATACATGAGCATATATTAACCCAACTATATTTAACCCAAACTTGCATATTATCGCACATGACTTGCATAACATATTGCATATGAACTTGCATATTATCATACACATATCTTGCATAACATGTTGAACTTGCATATTAGCATTCACATAACTTGCATAAGCACACATAACTTGCATAACATGTTGAACTTGCATATAAGCATTCTCACAACTTGCATAACATGTTAAACATGCATTTAAGCATACACATAACTTGCATAAGCATTCACATTCTTGCATAAGCATTCACATACTTGCATATTAACAAACATGTAACTTGCATAGCATATCTTGCATATTAACATACATGTAACTTGCATATTAACAAACATGTAACTTGCATGTGAACTTGTTAAACATGCATAAACCCACTTGTTAAATATGCATAAAACAACTTATTAATCATGCATATTATCACATACTTAGCATGCATAGAATCACATACTCATCTTGCATAATATCATATACTTAGCATGCATAGAATCACATACTAAACTTGCATAATATCATATACTTAGCATGCATAGAATCACATACTAAACTTGCATAATATCATATACTTAGCATGCATAGAATCACATACTCATCATGCATAAAACCACATACTTAACTTGCATAAAATCAATTACTTATTATGCATAAACCCACATATCCAACTTGCATAAACTCTCATATTCAACTTGCATAAATTTACATATTCAACATGCATAAACTCACATATTCAACTTAGGATTCATATTATACATAGATTAGCATATCATTTCAAATGACTCAATCTCACAAATCCGCATTCAAGACCATAAGTCTCATTACCCCTAATCTACTTATCTTAACAATTGATCATCAAAGTGATAGAAACTCACCAAAACACAATTAGCAAGCTAATGAAGAAGATTAAGATACTTAGAATGGATTAGAGGTTGATTAGAGCTTGCTTTCTTCTTCATTGATTTGTGGAGGCCATGATCAAGATTCATTTTGCCATAGTTTAGTTACAAGATTTAATTATGAATGAATTAGGGTAGGGTTGTGGTCTTATTTATAGGATTAGGTTGCATTTTAGACCCTTAGATTAACCCTAGATTAGATTAGGACCCTTAGATCTCGGAACTCTCCAGAAATCAGCCCTAAGACCAAGCCCAAACCCCAAACTGGTGCACCCAACCACAGAACTCTCTAGAAACTGTGCAGGTTTCTTGGCTCGGCACGGGCGCACTTCCCAAGTGCGCCAGTCTATTTTTGTACTGGCGCACTTCACAAGTGCGCCAGTGCATTTTTGTTCTGGCGCACTTCACAAGTGCGCCAGTGCATTTCTGGCCTGTTCCGGGTTCTTCTGCCTAACTTCGTTCGTCCATATCTCTTTCATACGGACTCCGATTCTCGAAAACTCGGACTCTATTTCGCGTATTTTTCCGAGACGAACGCAATGACGCAACCCATTACCCTTGATTCCCACATCTGGGATTAGTTATTCTGTAATTAGTGAATTTTAGCATTAACCGAAATTCGGGGTGTTACATTCTCCCCTCCTTAAAGGATTTCGTCCCCGAAATCTCTAAGCTAAGGAGAATGCATATCCTACCATCCAAACAACCATCTACTCAATCCATCAAACACGGGCATCCATTGTCCTTAAACAATTTCTAATGATGTATGAGCATATGCGAAAAGTGTGTGTATATGTTCCCTATCTAATGTACGAACATATGCAAACCATGATAGTGCCATGCATCCAATATGTATGCGAGATAACCCTATCGACACATACCGTATCTATATGAGTGCACAATCATTCACCAAAATGTATCATCCATATGATAACACAATCATTATACATCCATCAATATAGCTAACTACACACAATTTTATGCAATATGCAATATGAAGTGATTGAGCCGATCTCGTGCCTAGAGTGTGTATATATGCATCCACGAGCAACCACTAGCAAACACTTGCATCCACTTGCATCCATCAACCATAACATGTCTCAAACACATGTTTCAACCATAGGTTTTCCCTATCTAAAGGTCAAACAGGACTAACGAGAGGACCTACTAAAGATAAGATAAGTACTAGGCAAGCGATAAAGGAGAAGTTAAAAGACATACTCTCCAAAAGAAATGGATACAAAGAACGCATCTTCGCTTCCGTCTCCCAAGTAGCATTTCTTTCGTCATCTCCCCATTGCACTCTAGCTAGCTGAACTTCTCTGTTCCTCAACTTCCTAGCCTCTGACCCAATGATGTGAGTAGGAGCTCGTCGAATCGTCTCATCGCGCTCTAACTCTACTTCTTTAAGCAAACTCGGCTCTACCACCTCAGCGGTCTTATGTAAGCACTTCCTCAAATGGGACACATGAAATACATCCGGTACACCACTAAGTCTGTCAGGCAACTCCACTCTATATGCCATCCGTCCAATTCTTTCCTTAATGGGAAATGGCCCTACAAACCTTGGTACTCACTTCCTAACAGATCCAAAGTGAACCACATTCCGTAACGGAGACACCTTGATAAAAAGCATGTCCTAATATCAAACTCAAGCTCTGTTCTCCTCTTGTCCGCATAAGATTCCGCCGCTTTCATCCTTCTTCGAATCCAACCCATCTTCTCTGAAGTCTCTCTAACCATATCTGGCCCAAGCGAGATCTTATCCGTAGATTCCCACCAACATGTAGGAGATCGACAAGGCCTTCCATAAAGAGCTTTGAAAGGAGCCATACCAATACTGGACTGAAAGCTGCTATTATATGCGAACTTCACCAATGGAAGATGCTCTTCCCATGTACCTCCAAAATCCAAAATACATAACCTCAAAAGGTCTTCTAAAATACGATTCACCCTCTCGGTCTGGCCATCCGTCTGAGGATGATATGCGGTACTCAAACACAACTGAGTCCCTACCGCCTATTGCAAACTTCTCCAAAACTCACTAGTGAAGATAGAATCTCGATCGCTCACTATACTGGAAGGTACACTATGCAATCTAATAATCTCTCAAAGGTAAACTGAAGCTAGACATGTAATAGTCCTCTTGCTCTTCACGGGCATGAAATGGGCACACTTAGTAAGTCTATCTACCATAAGCCCAATCCCCGTATTACCCTTCCTTGATTTTGGTAATCCAACGAGACACTATCCCACTTCCCATTACGGAACTTCCAACGGGTGAAGCAACCCTCCGGGTTTCTTCTGTTCCGCTTTCACTTGTTAGCACACCAAGCATCTAGCGACATACTTGGCCGCGTCTTTCTTCATATTGGCCCAAAAGAAAACTCGCTTCATGTCTTGGTACATCTTGTCCCTACTGGGTTGAATGGTCATCTTCGATCGATGTGCATCATCAAGTATAGCCTTCCTCAAATCCTCGTCTTGCGGTACACAAAGTCCATCGTCTCTACGCAACCACCCCTTACCATCTAGGGTGTACCTACTCAAATGGCTGGACGACTCCCCTCCTTATGAGCTTCTCTACTAACTCAACCAATTGTGGGTCGTCCCGCTGTGCTCTGCCCATACGCCCCAAAAGAGTAGGCCTAACCTCCAAGGAGGCCAGCAAAACCGGGTACAAAGTCAACGGAAGGTCTAAAGTCAAACATAGAAATAAATTCTAAACTCTATAGTTCAACGGACAACCTTTTTCTTCTTAAGGCGTCTACTACCCTGTTTCCCTTGTTAGGGGTATACGCTATCTCAAACTCATAAGATGCTAAGAATCCTATCCAAAATCGTCACAACTGTCCATCTCTCACGCAGACCACCCTAGTCGAATTCGACATCCCCCAAATGCAAGCCCCAAAGGCCGAAACCAATATCAGACAAACACCCAAGGGACATCTCCTTCGAGTTCAGGCAACCTACGTGAGATGATACTAAAAATAATAATAATAATGGCTAAACAATTAAGCCTTTGACCAACTTTGGATGTCCTCGCCAGTCTCGCTCCAAAACCACCGTTTATCCTATGACTGGCTTTGCTCACCCTATTGAGCACATACGAAAACTTATTACGCTCCTTGAAAAGACCAAGATGTCATTTACAAAGGCCATCACAAACTTATTTAGGTACTCCCTGAACACCCTTCTCTTCCAATCAACAAAGTATGCGGGGGCGTTCGTCAAACCAAATAGCATCACCAGCCACTCATAAAACCATCCGGAGTCCTAAAGGCAATCTTCTCTATACTATCGTCAGCCACTCTCAACTGACGAAACCATGTGGCTTAGTCCAACTGCGAAAATACTGAGGCGCCAACCAACTGATCAAAGAGATCATCAATCTTCGGCAATGGGTGTCTATTCTTCTTTGTGAGTTGATTAGTTCTCTTTAGCCTACACAAAGTCTGAGGGACCCATCCGCCTTCATGGCAAAAACTACTGGAGCGCCCCACTCCGATATACTTCTTCTTATGAACCCCTTCTCAAGCACATCCGAGTATTCCCGGACCACTTCTAACAGATCGCATACTCTCGACCGACGTGTCAAGCGATTCTAGACAACTTAGCATAACAGATTTTATGGGATTACAAGAGATCTCGAGAGTGTTACCCAAGCGGGTCATAAGCCTAACAACTCTCCCTTCAGGATCAAGAACGGCACCCCTACTGGATAACCAGTTCATGCCCAAAACTAACCCATAGTCCGTGAAGCCCAACAAGCATCACATCCAAACTCAACGCTAAGTATAGAAACTTTCAAACCCAAACACATCATGGAGCCCCAATTGGGTTTGAAACAACTAAGGGATCATCTACCAAACTGGTGTCTAAGTGCAGTGACTCAACTAACAATGATGAGATAAACGAACTCGATGCGTCAGAATCAAATAAAGTTCGAATCAGGTAATATAGAAATCCCAAATTCCAACCTAGACGGTCTTATCCCCATCCGGCACCCTAGTCGTGAGGGAATACAACTACCCTCCAGAAGATTCCATACCTTGTCCTTGCTTCTTTGGTCAATCCTAATAAGGTGTCCTATTCCTCCCAAAAGGATAACTACTAGCCTTCTCCTTCCCATCTCCACTCGTAACCTCCCATCAATGAGGTTTCGTCCTTCATTAACCAAACAACTATTAGGGCCTTCCTCTCATCGTCCATCCAATAAGTACTTACAAGTCCTCCTCCTTCTTGAACCAACTTCTAATCTGATTTACGTCTAAGTCCCTTGAAGCGGTTTTCCATTCTTATCTATCTTAGAAAGATCATCTACACACGGAGGGGATACTCAAATCGAGAGAGAAAGAGATTCAAACGGAGAATTCGAAAGATAAAGATATGGCTATCGGGGATTATGCTTTTCTCTCAAAAACTTTTCTCTTAAAAGACATGTTTTTGAAAATACTCCTTCAAAAATTTTCTTAGAAAAATAGTTTTTCTAAAAAATTTATCTGTTCTGGTAACCTTAAGCTCTGATACCACGTGTAACACCCCACGCCCGCTAAGGTCACTCATACCAGGGGAATGCCTTAGTTTCGGTGAAGTATTTTAAGTGAATATAGAACAGTAAAATTACAGCAAGACAGATATAAATAATACTTGAAAATTTAAATCATCATTTCATTGCAACGGAAAGTAATACATGTTTGGTTACATCACAAAACCATAAACCAGAGTCAAGTACATAATATCCATCTTGATAAAATAGAAGTACATAATCCCACTACATAACTAATAGCCATAAAAGGAAAGATAAGCTCGGCTTCACTTCAGAGGTCCAAGCTCCATAGGATAGATTCAGCAATCAGATCAAAGCCCACTAGCACCAGGCCCACTCTAATAACCTGGGTTTGGGGGAAAAAGATAAAAACAACGGGGTCAGACATAAGTCTGAGTGAGTCCTATAACCCTAACAATACAATCATTAAAATAACCAGAGAAGACATAAGTTGATATACGGTAACGACTGGGGATGCATGGCTACACTAAGCAGCTTGGTAAACTTAGGATAAACTAAGATCACCGTAAAGACGCATTTATCCACCCAAGGATAATTACTAGATTACACCGCCCCAGACTTATCCACCCAAAAGTAATTCCTACACTGCACCACACCAGTTTTACCTACCTAAGATTAATTCCTACTTAAAGGTTGATCCCACTAAATGTATTTAGTAATTTTTACCCAGTAGTTTCTAGTACCCCTACATAGGTGCCGTCTGCCCCTATCATTACTAGGTGTACCCACTACTCCCAAGCGATCGGCTCCCTAACGTAGATACCCGTGCTGGTCCCACAATGGGGTGTATCATTTCCCCAAGTGGCAACCTGATAATATCAACGGTGCACGGCTTTATACCTACACGATGTAACAACGATTTACTAACCAGCCCGGGTCCACACACGCATATGAAACCCGTTGGTCCTACGTTGCCACCGCTAACCCGTTTTTGGCCTCTTATAGTCAAGCCCAATATGCGTGTCCCGTCACCCGACTTGGGTCGAGCCCACAAAGATACGTTTGGGATATTGGTTGAGATGGGCCCCCACAAGCTATCACTTAAGCTTGTTAATTTATCTAGTGTATCCCACTTAACCCCTTTAACCATGTCTACTTACATGTTATAAATACTTTGGTTAAGTCATTAATCATATTTTAATTACCTTTCAAGGCACCCACTAGATTTCCACATGACACCCAAGTCCTTTACTTAATTCCCACATGCCACCCGAGGCACTTACTTAACCCCTTAATCATGTTTAATTACATGTTCCACTTTGGTTAAGTCTTCTAATCGTGTTTTCTATTGCCACCCAAGGCAACCCACTAGTTTTCCCATGCCACCCAAGGCACCCACTTAACCCTCAAGCCCCACTACATGCTTATATGGTTAAGTGTTTCTTAATTAATTAAGACCGTGATCCTCATAAAGACCTCTCACATTAGACTATCTTTTATGACCGCTGGTTAAGCCGGTTGGGTCCGGGCAGCCTTATGTCATAACCGAGTCTAACCTCGTGTCTTTACATTAATCACGTATTTAGTTTGTGCCTAAGACCTCTCACATTGGACTAACATTTGTAGCAACTGGTTAAGCCGGTTGGGTCCGGGCAGTTTTACGCTACAACTGAGTCCAACCTCGTGTCTTAGTCGATTAATTACACCTAATTAATCACCCTCATAATTTATATTAATTATCCCTAATTAATATTAAGTTTTCTTAACATGGGTAGACCTAACTCAATAGGTAAATTCCCATGGGGTAGACCTAACTCAATAGGTAAATTCCCACTTATGTTAATTTATTTATTTTTGTGGTATGCTTAATCATACCCAATCATACTTTAATTAACATATTTATTAACCCCATCGTTCCCCACGCAAATCGGTCTCATTTCACGACATAATAAAAGGGAAGATCCATCACAAATATCATGGGTTTTAACCAAATCTTAGTATATAACTTTGTCATGGGTTAAGAGGATGTCAACTTGCATACATGAGCATATATTAACCCAACTATATTTAACCCAAACTTGCATATTATCGCACATGACTTGCATAACATATTGCATATGAACTTGCATATTATCATACACATATCTTGCATAACATGTTGAACTTGCATATTAGCATTCACATAACTTGCATAAGCACACATAACTTGCATAACATGTTGAACTTGCATATAAGCATTCTCACAACTTGCATAACATGTTAAACATGCATTTAAGCATACACATAACTTGCATAAGCATTCACATTCTTGCATAAGCATTCACATACTTGCATATTAACAAACATGTAACTTGCATAGCATATCTTGCATATTAACATACATGTAACTTGCATATTAACAAACATGTAACTTGCATGTGAACTTGTTAAACATGCATAAACCCACTTGTTAAATATGCATAAAACAACTTATTAATCATGCATATTATCACATACTTAGCATGCATAGAATCACATACTCATCTTGCATAATATCATATACTTAGCATGCATAGAATCACATACTAAACTTGCATAATATCATATACTTAGCATGCATAGAATCACATACTAAACTTGCATAATATCATATACTTAGCATGCATAGAATCACATACTCATCATGCATAAAACCACATACTTAACTTGCATAAAATCAATTACTTATTATGCATAAACCCACATATCCAACTTGCATAAACTCTCATATTCAACTTGCATAAATTTACATATTCAACATGCATAAACTCACATATTCAACTTAGGATTCATATTATACATAGATTAGCATATCATTTCAAATGACTCAATCTCACAAATCCGCATTCAAGACCATAAGTCTCATTACCCCTAATCTACTTATCTTAACAATTGATCATCAAAGTGATAGAAACTCACCAAAACACAATTAGCAAGCTAATGAAGAAGATTAAGATACTTAGAATGGATTAGAGGTTGATTAGAGCTTGCTTTCTTCTTCATTGATTTGTGGAGGCCATGATCAAGATTCATTTTGCCATAGTTTAGTTACAAGATTTAATTATGAATGAATTAGGGTAGGGTTGTGGTCTTATTTATAGGATTAGGTTGCATTTTAGACCCTTAGATTAACCCTAGATTAGATTAGGACCCTTAGATCTCGGAACTCTCCAGAAATCAGCCCTAAGACCAAGCCCAAACCCCAAACTGGTGCACCCAACCACAGAACTCTCTAGAAACTGTGCAGGTTTCTTGGCTCGGCACGGGCGCACTTCCCAAGTGCGCCAGTCTATTTTTGTACTGGCGCACTTCACAAGTGCGCCAGTGCATTTTTGTTCTGGCGCACTTCACAAGTGCGCCAGTGCATTTCTGGCCTGTTCCGGGTTCTTCTGCCTAACTTCGTTCGTCCATATCTCTTTCATACGGACTCCGATTCTCGAAAACTCGGACTCTATTTCGCGTATTTTTCCGAGACGAACGCAATGACGCAACCCGTTACCCTTGATTCCCACATCTGGGATTAGTTATTCTGTAATTAGTGAATTTTAGCATTAACCGAAATTCGGGGTGTTACAGGATCACTTCTTGTTTACACTTTGGACCTCGTATTGGGGTCACTTCATGTTATTGGGCCAAAGCTTGGGCCAAGAGATCAATACTTGTGTATTCAAGTCATGTTAGTTTACTAGTACACCTGTGGTGCAAAACCTTAATCCTGATTATGCGATGACACCTTTATCTACCTTGATAGTTAATCATCATGCTAGTATGTTGTTATCCTTATGTTCATCCCTTGCTGCCCATACCAGTTAACTTTATCAGTTTACATTGATTGTAGTAGGGCTTACTCAGTCTTTTTGACTGACCTGTTTTCTTTCGCCTCTTTTCTTCCGTTTCCCCCCCCGGTTCTCAGGGAGGGAATACAGGAGCCTAGCTTGGATTTTGGATTACTTGCTTGTGGGATTTCAGTTCATGTACGCTTTCTACATGAAGCTAGCTATGGTTCTCACGTATTTTGGGGATAGCACTTATGTATTTCTGTTTTCAGATGATGTTGTTTTATCTAGACTTGTTTATTTGGGAAATTGATATTATGTTGTACCAGACTTGTTTTGAAATGGTTTAAATCTTCCGCTGTTTTATCTATGTTATTTACTCTATTTACATATATACATATGTTCTTGTTCTGCCTTGATATATCATTTTGCATGTTTACCTGATTCAAACGCCCCTCCAAAGTCAGTGCACTTGCAAGAGTGGTACTGGCGCAGGTGGGGTGTTACATTTGGTATCAGAGCATATGGTTTACGAGAAGGAACAAAAAGGTTTTTAGAAAACTTTTGGAAAACTATTTTCAAAACCAAGTATAAAGTATTTTCCAAAGAAAAGTCTAGTTTATTTTAAAGGCTATTCCCCAAATAGCCATTAGCAAAATCCCTTCGTTTTTCTCCATTTTGAATCTATCTTTTTCTTCGTTTTCAGTATGGCCAATAACTTTGCCATTCCGGAGGGAGTACGCGTACCTTTTTGGTATAGGAGACTTTTTGAGGCTAGGGCGACCGAAGCCGGCCCCGCTGATGTTCCCCCTCCTCCAGTAGTTAATGTTCCTCCTCCCCCTCAGCATCCACAAGAGGATTTCGCGGAGATTTGTAAGAACTTTAAGGCGTTGGGTTGCAAGAATTTCATTGGAACCGAGACATATGTAGAGGCCAGAAATTGGTTGAAAGAAACCGAAGATCTTTTTACCTTCTTTAATATAGATGACCGTAGGAAGGTTTTATTAGCAGTGTGGTTGCTAAAGGAAGAAGCTGCACGTTGGTGGGTGGTCACCACCGTTACTAGGCCAATTGAGACTTGGGATGACTTTCGGGGAAAGTTTGGACTAAGGTTCCTATCACTGAAGCAAGGGGACATGACTATTAGGGAATACATAGATCAGTTTAATCAACTGGCTCAGGTCGGTTTAGACTTGGTTAACACAGCTCAGAAGAAGGCCCTATACTTTGCTCTAGGATTAAACGAGCCATTACATGGTTTGGCCATGACTCATATACCCTTGGGGGCAACTTTTGAGAGTTTGGTGAATATGGCCCTACTTAATGAAGAGAGTAGGAGTGACAAGGAGGAGATCAAGATGAATGATACTCAAGCCAAGAAGACTGATTCCCAGTGGAAAGGAAATCAGGGTAATCCAAGCGGTCAGAGCAGTCAAGGCAATAAGAACAAGAACAAGGGCAAGAACAACAAGAGGAAGTGCCATTATTGCGGTTCAGTTGGGCATCTTAGTAAGGATTGTCGGAAGAGAAAAAGGAATAATGGTGAATGCTTTTTCTGCGGTGAGACTGGACATTTCAGTAAGGATTACCCGAAGAAGCAAGGGCAAGGCCAGGGTCAGACTCAGCGTGCTGGACCTTCGAGAGGGCACGTTCATGCTCTCAATGCTGCTCCAGTTCCCGATCGAGGTAGTATTTCTGTTGAAAGCCTTGTATACATTTCTGATTTTCCTGTTCGTACCTTGTTTGATTTTGGTGCATCGCATAGCTTATTTCATCTGATCTAGTTGAAAGTTTGCACCTGAGTACTAGTCTAGTTTATGATCCCGTGTGTGTTTCAAATCCAATTGGGGTTTTCGCCCACTTGTCTATTATCTACGTGGATTTGAAAAACTCTATCTCTAGTGTAGAGTTCTCGTGTGATGCTTGTATTCTCGGTTTCATGGGGTATGAGTTGATTTTGACCATGGATTGGTTGTCCAGTTTTGGAGCCATTCTTGATTTTTGAGCATAGGGTTGTGAGGCTCATGACTCGCCTCGGTAATACCCTAGGAATTTCTAGTAACACTATGAGTCTCGTCATGTTGTGTTATCTTAAATCCCTCGACTCGTCTATCGATAGTTTGCAATCGGTGAGGGTGGTCCGAGAATATCCTGATATCTTGGGTGAAGTGAAGGGGGTTACCCCTAAACGAGAGATAGATTTCCGCATTTATCTGGTTGATAATGCCAAGCCAGTTATGTGGCCGGTAAGGCACATGGTCCCGTGAGACGGGAGCTAAGTAAGCAAGTGAAGGAGTTGCTTGAGAAGAACTCCATTCGATGAAGCATTTCCGAGGAAGGTGCTCTAGTAGTATTCGCTACTAATGTGGACAGTTCGCTTCGCCCGTGTGTTGATTATCGTGAGTTGAACAAGAAGAATAGACAACCATTACCAAGGATCGATGGTCCTATTGATCAGCTTGTAGGAACATCTGTTCTCTCTTGATCTTGCTACTGGATTCCATCAGCTCAGAGTAGCTGAGGATAGTATAGACAAAGCTGCATTCAGAACTCCAGATAGATTCTTAGAATGGCTGGTCATGCCATTCGGTTTGACTAATGCACCCGCATATTTGGTGGACTTGATGAGTAGGGTGTTCAGGGAGTTCTTGAACAAGTTTGTCGTGGTCTTCGTAGATGATATTCTGATCTTCTCTAAGGATGAGGAAGAGCACGCAAGGCATCTCGTGGAGGTGATGGATACGCTTAGAGCACATCAGTTGAAGGCTAAGTTCTCCAAAGGTCATTTTGGAGAAAAGAAGTTAGATTTCTTGGGCACATAGTTTCTAAGCAAGGCTTAGTGGTGGATCCCGCTAAAATGGTCGCGGTTCAAGACCGGAAAGCTCCGACGAGGACAATTGACGTAAGAAGTTCTCTCAGTTTAATTAGTTAGTTAGCGTCCCTTGAGCTTAGACCTACCCTTCTGGATCAAGTAGGGGCTTCACAGAAAGAAGACCCGCAGTTAGTCGAGATCATGGACAAGTTGATTCGAGGCGAGATGTTAAGACACCTCGCTATAGATGACAAGGGATAGCTAGGACGCAATGAGAGAAAGAAGGCTCTTGAAGATGCACATCACACAGGGAAGTGGCCGAGTTTGTCCCAAGGTGCATGTTGGGCCAACAGGTTAAAGGCCAAGTCATAAAAAGACCGGTGGGCTATTACATCCATTGGAGGTCCCCGCAATGGAAGTAGTAAAGCGTCACGAAGGATTTCGTGGATGGACTGCCTAGATCAAGGAAAGGGAATACGAGCATGTGGGTCATAGTAGGTAGACTCACGAAGAGTGCTCATTTCACTCCGGTAAAGAGCGAAAGGATTGCATCATAGCTAGCGACAGTTTACTTTCAAGAAATAAAGCGGTTGCACGAGGTTCCGTAAAGTATAGTTAGTAACCACGACTCAATCTTCACCAGTCAAGTTTTGAGATAGTCTACGGGAAGTCATGGGCAAGCAACTGAATCTAAGTACAGCCTACCATTCGCAGGCGGATGACCCATTTCGTTCAAGCATGAGTTATAGAAAATCATGTTGGTAAGAGTAATTGGAAACATAGATTGGTATTTCCAAGAAAAGTTCTGCTGCGTGGAATACTTTATAGTAAGTAGACGAGATCCAGAATTCACTAGTGAATTTTGGAGAGCTTGCACGAATCCATGAGGTCGTGGTTATGTTTAATCCAAGAATGATAGAAGAGTAAGAAAAAGACGGTCAAAGCACAGTGGAGTTAAGCTCAAGGAAATGTGACTTAGAAGACTGAAGGCTAGATACGCGCATCATATCTCTTTTTAAGAGCATATCCTTGATCCTTGTTTTCCTGTGGAACTTACTCGCATATTATCTTTTTATGTATATCCTCTCGGTCCCATTTTCGGTCCTATTTCTGTCGGGAGGTATGGCTTATTGGCTAGTAATACATGTCAGGGTTTGAAGGGGTCCGTTAGGTTGACTAAACCTTTTGGGCTTTTATGGAATATGGGTTGGGTCAGGAAGGGATTTCTTGTAATCCAAAAGGAGTATATCTTGCTTATCCTCCCGATCTCTTTAGCATATCTTTTGTTATCCATGTTTGTCTTGTTTATCTAGTTTATCGTGTTAATCTTGTCATGAGAATCTTAGGTAGAAACCCTTTGGTTGAAACATGTGTTTGAAACATGTTATGCTTGATGGTTGCAAGTGGTTGCAAGTGTTTGCAAGTGGTTACTCGTGGATGCATTATACACGATTAGGCACTAGATCGGCTCACACACTCCTCATATTGCATATGCATGAGTGTTTATGCTTATTCATGGATGAAAATTGTGTGTTATCACATGGATGTTGCATATGGGTGTATGTTATGTGCACACATATAGATGATAAACATTATGTTAGGAATTGCATACATATGGATTCATTTCACTAACATAATTTGCATTGATGATATTCGCATTAGATAAGTACATATACACACACCTTTGCATATGTTCATCCAGCATTTAGAATCTTGTAAGGACAATGATTGCTCGTGGATGATGTTTTGAGTAGATGGATGTTGGATGGTAGGATACGTTCTTCCTAACTTGAAGATTTCGGGGATGAAATCCTTTAAGGAGGGGAGAATGTAACAACCCGTATTTTTTATTAACCTGTAATAACATAAATTGAGGCAGAATTTAATTCTAAAATCTGAATCAAGGGAAACGGGCTATGCCATTGCGTTCGTCTCGGAAAAATACGCGAAATAGAGTCCGAGTTTTCGAAAATCGGAGTCCGTATGACCCGATTAAGGCCCAACGAAGTTTTCAGAAAATTCCAAGGTAAAAACAGATTTCAAATTCAAACTTGAAATTGGAAAAATTGGGCCAGTTGGGCCAGGCGGGAAAATTCCCGCCACAGTACCCAAGTCGACAGCCCTGTCGACTTGGGAGTCGACTTGGTCTGACCAGGTCGACAGCTGTAACACCCCACGTCCATTAATGTCACTCACAAAGGGAATGCATTAACTTCCATGGAGGTTTTAAGTGAATATAGAACAATAAAATTACAACAAGACAGATATAAAATAGTACTTGGAAATTCAAAAACTTTATTCACTTAAAACCTCCATGGAAGTTAATGCATTCCCTTTGTGAGTGACATTAATGGACGTGGGGTGTTACAACAGCCATGTCGACTTGGCTGTCGACTTGGCTCAGACGGCAAGTCTTGCCTGGTGCACCATTTTGAGAATGTGTTGAGCTTGGGGGCCAGATTCGGTTTAGAGGGCTGAGATTGGAACTAGGGTTTAATCCTATGGTCTAAATCACTAGCCTAATCTATAAATAAGACCCTAACCTACCCTAAATCATTCATTATTCATTCTAGCAACTAAACTATGGCAAAATCAAACCTCTCATGGCCTCCACTCTCTTCATACAATTCCTAAATCAATTCCTAAGTGATTTTCCATGCATACAAGTGTTTTTAGACTTGTATGATCATCATTAGCTTGCATTCAAGTCTTGTTTCTCTATTGGCATCTTAAAGGGAGAGTTTTGATCAAGTTTGCTTGCATTTTTGGGGTTTAATTAGTTGCATAAGGGGTTTCTTACATTTGCTAAACTCATTTGAGTCCGCATAAGCATTGTAAGCCCTATTCCTTTCATACTTGAACTTTAAAGTTAAATGTATGATATGCAAGTTTTCTATGATGTGTTATGCAAGTTTCCTATGATGTGTCATGCAAGTTTTGTTATGCAAGTTGATATGCAAGTTGCCATATGTTATGCAAGTTTTGTTATGCAAGTTGATATGCAAGTTGTCATATGTTATACAAGTTTTGTATGCAAGTTTGATACGCAAGTTGTCATATGTTATACAAGTTTTGTATGCAAGTTTGATATGCAAGTTGTCATATGTCATGCAAGCTTTATTATGCAAGTACGATATGCAAGTTGTCATATGTCATGCAAGTTTTATTATGCAAGTATGATATGCAAGTTGTCATATGTTATGCAAGTTTTGTATGCAAGTTTGATATGCAAGTTGTCATATGTTATGCAAGTTTTGTATGCAAGTTTGATATGCAAGTTGTCATAAGTTATGCAAGTTGATATGCAAGTTTATCATGTTGTAATATGCAAGTTGATATGCAAGTTTATCATGTTGTAATATGCAAGTTTATAGGCAAGTATGTCATGTTATGGTATGCAAGTATGTTATGCAAGTTTGGGTTGAACATTTTGTTCATGCTATCATGTTATGCATGCTTTTGAGGCCTAATGCAAGTATATGAACATATGTACATTTCATATGCCACCATGTTGAACTTGTGGCTTCGACACTTTTATGTCATGATTATGCCAAGTTCCCTCTTTCTATCCTTTATGCGCTATTGCGATATGTAAGCGATGGGATTGCGTTTGGGGTTGGGTAAACTTAAAAGACATAAAAACATAAGCTTGGGAATTTACCTATTAAGTTAGGTCTACCCATTGGGAATTTACCTATTAAGTTAGGTCTACCCAATTGCTTGAAAAACTTGTAATGTGTTTTGGAAACATGGTGGACATGACACTTAGAAAAGATAAGTGTGACCAACTCGAGGTTGGGTTGAGTTTGTAGCGTAAACCTACCCGGAACCGACCGGCTTAACTAGTTGCTACAAACAATAGGACCCAATGTGAGAAGTTGGTCATGTTGTACCTTGAACCCGAGGTTAGACCAAGTTGTGGTGTAAAGCTACCCGGACCCGCCGGCTTAACTAGTAACCACAACAAAGTCTAATGTGAGAGGTTAAGGCGCATTAATTAATTAATGCCTTGTGATTAGGGTTAAGTCATGGACCGCTGGAATACTTAACCAATGAAAACACGATGGGTTGGTAGGGTTAAGTCATGAACCTTGGGTACACTTAACCAACTTGGTACTTGAATGAGTTGGGTTAACCACGTTAACCCATTAAGGAAACCCTAGTTGCGTGGTCCTTTGCACCAGTAACCCTCTTAGTTGTATCATGACACCCTAGGGACTAGGCTAGGGAGGGGCACGATTATTGGGATGCCATGTAAGCGACCAAACGACGACTGAGTAGGTGCGCCGGTGTGGGTTCAGGCGGGCCATGATCGTGCACATGGTCCGGAGTTGAAAAAGCAGGCACGGGCACCAGTAGGTTTAAACTGTGCGTGCTTGGTTTGTGTCGGTGGTTGACACCCTAGGACTTGATACACCCTAGGGTGGACCTAGCACAGTTTAGCTACACTTCGTAGTTGGGCCGTATGACACAGACACTTGACGAGATAGGCTTATAGGGAGCCGATCGACTAGACCGTGCTAGTTGGACCTTGGTTTGGGTCATTCATGATGTTAGGCCAAACTTGGGCCTGGGAATCACTTCTTGTCTACACTTTGGACCTCGTATTGGGGTCACTTCATGTTATTGGGCCAAAGCTTGGGCCAAGAGATCAATACTTGTTTATTCAAGTCATGTTAGTTTACTAGTACACCTGTGGTGCAAAACCTTAATCCTGATTATGCGATGACACCTTTATCTACCTTGATAGTTAATCATCATGCTAGTATGTTGTTATCCTTATGTTCATCCCTTGCTGCCCATACCAGTTAACTTTATCAGTTTACATTGATTGTAGTAGGGCTTACTCAGTCTTTTTGACTGACCTGTTTTCTTTCGCCTCTTTTCTTCCGTTTCCCCCCCCCCCCCAGGTTCTCAGGGAGGGAATACAGGAGCCTAGCTTGGATTTTGGATTACTTGCTTGTGGGATTTCAGTTCATGTACGCTTTCTACATGAAGCTAGCTATGGTTCTCACGTATTTTGGGGATAGCACTTATGTATTTCTGTTTTCAGATGATGTTGTTTTATCTAGACTTGTTTATTTGGGAAATTGATATTATGTTGTACCAGACTTGTTTTGAAATGGTTTAAATCTTCCGCTGTTTTATCTATGTTATTTACTCTGTTTACATATATACATATGTTCTTGTTCTGCCTTGATATATCATTTTGCATGTTTACCTGATTCAAACGCCCCTCCAAAGTCAGTGCACTTGCAAGAGTGGTACTGGCGCAGGTGGGGTGTTACAAAGGACTTATAGCACAAAGAATTGATTGAACAAGAGATGCATATTCAGAATCCGACATATCCAAAGATGCAAACTTTTCTCAAGTCGGCATCATTTTATGAGTTACAACAACTACTTCCATTATAAGCACAAAACCCCAATGGAGCTTTTAATGTAATAGGATACTGGAAAGCACTGTTATTGTCTTAAAGAACTGTTCCTAGAAAGAAGGGTTCGATGGGTCATTGTACAAAATCAATGAACGCAAGAACGAAAATGCTATTTTACCTTGAAACCAGATCCAGGTCAAAACAATTTACCCAAATTAAAGAGAATCGGGTGGTGGACTTTGGAGTTATGGTTTTGAATGTTGCAATTAGAACGATTTCATCATACTCATGATACTCAGTGAGGAGACAGCAGGAAACGGTCGTTGAAGGTAATCGCGGTCACGGTTGGGAGTGGCGTTGAAGTACTGATTTTGGATCTGATTGGAAAGAGCTGATTTTGGATCCGATCTGATTGGAAGGAGGTGATTCCATCGCGAAAGAGGAACGAAATTGGAAGGAGCTGATGTTGGATCTGATTTAGAAATTTGGGGATGAAAGAAAATTAGGGATCCAAATGAAAAATAAACAAAGGAAAATAGCATGAATTATGTTTCAGCGGGAAAATGAAAATTTGGAGCAAAGTAGTTAAGGGTGAAGGGAAAATCTGATTGACGTGGATCACTAACCTGGACCGTTGGATCGTGTTGACGCGGATTGATAATTTTATTCACGTGGGTACTGCAACACATGTTGATACCTATGCTAACAGATCAAACTGTGCGTTGCAATAGACAAAAGCAGCATAGCAATGGCAACATTGTAGCTAGCAACACCATGGAATTTCGTTGCAATAAGTCATCTATGGCGTAGTGTTAATAAAAAAAAATATAATCGAAGGGGTCGACCTACCAACCCAAGTGATCGATCGGTGATAGGAGGCGTTTGACCTTCACATTGATGGTGGTTGGGGTTGAATTTTGCGTTTGATCTTCACATTGATGGTGGCTAGGGTTGAATTTTTATCTGAAGGATCTGAATTCAGCTGTTTTTTTACTTAGTTTTATCCTGTAGCTCAATTGTTGCAATACCTATAAATAGGACCCTACCTCTTTACTTTTATTATCATGAATTATTTGGGAAAAGCAACGAATTTCCACAATTTAATTTCTTCCTCTAATTAGATTCATTTCAAATTATGGTTGGGATTTCAAATCCCCCTCATCTTTTAAATCAATTTGTCCTCTTTTCTGAATCTAACACACACACACACATACATATATATAGACATATACACACACACACACACTACAAGAACAAGCCAATTTCGTTATGGAGCTTAGCGATGGTTGGTGACGGCTAAAAAAAGCGGCCCTCACTAGCCGTCGCCCAAAAAAGATAAAACCGCGAGGCTACAACAACATTTCTCATTCCACGGCTACTCCCCCAAAACCACCCAAATCAAAAAAATAAAAACCCTAGCCCGGCGCGCCACCGTCCCTGCCACTACCCTGCCGACACCGACTGTCGTCGCTGGTCATCTCCCCCCCACTCCAGCGTCTCCCCTTGCTTTGCTCACCTCTAAAGGTATAAATTATACCCTAATTTCTTAATTTAATTAATTAATAGTTATCTAAATGTATATGTTATGTGATTAGGTTATGATTGTTGAATTATTGTTGATTTAGTAATGATAGGAAACCCTAAAATGTCGATTTAGTTGTTTATCAATGAAAATGTGGATTTAGTTGATTTTGTGCGTATGTATGTGTTAATGAATTGTATTGTGGAAATTATTGGAATGGAATGACTATGTATGGCGCAAGCCAAGGCCTAGGTTAGTATGTATGAACCACTAGAATTTAGAAATCTCATATATTAGGTTGTAGATGAAGTTTAGAAACTCCCAACACCCGTCGTCCACAAACCATGGACGACTTGTTCGAGTTGTGAAATTTAGTGAGTATTACGAATGGTTGATTGTTGATTATGGTTGAAACCAAATAGGATTAGTTTGTGGGAAAAAAATCGTCTGTGTACGAAATAGATTATTGAAATCCCCCTTGTAAAAAGCCGTGAGGCTTTAAGGTAGCGCGAGGAGCCGTACATCGGGACGGTGCCGGTTTTAATTACCCTGTCGTTATGCTGCCGAAATTTTCATAAATATTCATGTGTTTGAATTATTTTCATATGTTGAAGTATATCCATGTGTTGATAATTTATTCATGATAGAAATAAATTGCTTAGATAATAAAAAACACATTTTTATTATATGTATGAACCACTAAAAATATTCATGTGTTGAATAAATTCTTTGAACAATAAGAATCATATTTTTATTGTATGTATGAACCACTAAAAATATTCATATGTTGAATAAATTCTTTGAACAATAAAAATCACATTTTTATTGTATGTATGAACCACTAAAAATATTCATGCGTTGAATAAATTCTTTGAACAATAAAAATCACATTTTTATTATATGTATGAACCACTAAAAATATTCATGTGTTAAATAAATTCTTTGAACAATAAAAATCACATTTTTATTGTATGTATGAAACATTAAAAATATTCATGCTTTGAATAAATTCTTTGAACAATATATGTATGTGTTATCGAAATCACTGACATATATTTTTGAATCAGGAAAAATGTTCGATTATTACAATGACTGTAGTTGGATGTATGAAGTTAGAATTGGAATGAAAGGCTCAGTGAAAGAACATTTCTATAATGGTGTAAATGAATTTGTTAGTTTTGTAGTATCTAATAATCGAAATTACGAGGAGCTTCGTTGTCCGTGTAGTAAGTGTAAACTAATGAGGTTTCATAAACCAGACATCGTTAAAGTACATTTGTTTAAATCAGGTTTTGTGCCAAATTATTATTTATGGGATCGTCATGGAGAACTTGTTGCGCCTACAGTAAATCCTGTAGCGTCGGAGGTCGAACTAGTTATGACGAATCCAATAGAAGGTATGGTGGAAGATGCAGCATGGTCAATGTTCCCTACCGACCAGATTGACGACGACGATGTCAATATTGAAGAAGAACCGAACACGAAAGCCAGAAAAATATATGATTTATTGTCTTCGGCTAAGCGACCATTGTGGAATGGTTGTGAAAGTAGAATTGAATTATCGGTAACCACTGAGTACATAACCAAGAAATCAAAATTTAACCTTACAGATGCTGCATTTACAGCGGTTGTACAAGCTGCAAAAAGACATACGCCATCCGATAATCTGATGTGCGATAGTCATTACAAAGTGAAAGCACTAATGTCGGCTTTGTGTTTGCCATACCAAAAAATAGATACTTGTGTTAAAGGTTGCATGTTGTATTGGAAAGATGATATTAATCTTAGAAACTGTAAAAAAATGTGGCGGGGAAAGGTATAAACCTAGAAAAAAGAAAGGTAAGGAAGTTCCATATACGAGAATGCATTATTTACCAATCATCCCTAGACTACAACGGTTATATGCATCCTCAGTCATTGCATGTCATATGCGATGGCATAGTATGCGAACACAAGAAGATGGAACTTTGACACATCCATCGGATGGAGAAGCATGGAAACATTTTGATAGGACGTATCCTACATTTGTCGCAGAGAGCCGTAACGTCAGACTTGGTTTATGTACAGATGGGTTTTCACCATTTTCTCAGTTTGGTAGTAAATATTCATCTTGGTCTATTTTCGTTACTCCTTATAATTTACCTCCGTGAATGTATATGAAAACTCCATATATGTTTCTTACTATTGTCGTTCCTGGTCCTAATGATCCAAAACAAGGCATCGATGTTTATCAACAACCATTAATCGAAAAATTGAGAAAACTATGGGATGATGGAGTTGAAACATACGACATTTCAAGAAAAAAGAATTTTTGTATGTTCGCTTCTTTGTTATGGACGATTAGTGATTTTTCTGCATATGGGATACTTTCATATTGGAGTATGGTTGGTCGTCTATCTTGTCCTTTATGCATGGAAGAAACACAAGCATTTTTCATACGGTATGGAAGGAAGCATGCATGGTTTGATTGTCACCGTTGTTTTCTGCATACCAATCATACTTTTAGAAGAGACAAAAAAACTTTAAAGATAACAGCGGAATGACTGTGCAATCATCCAAAATTTGGACAAATGAAGAAATATACGATATTGTAAAGGATTATCCCAAGATCCATGAGACTGGAGAACAGACCGAAATTCCGGGTAAATCTGACATTCATAATTGGTGTAAACAAACATATTTTGGGAGCTACCTTATTGGAAAGATCTCAAACTTCGACATAATATCGACGTTATGCACAATGAAAAAAATGTATTTGATAATGTGTTTAGTACTATTTTGAATGTCAAAGGAAAAACAAAGGACGATATATATTCGAGACGTGACATAGAAGAATATTGTAAATGTCCAGAACTTCATATGAAGCCCAATGACAATAAAAAACCCAAAGCATGCTATGAACTAGACAACAAACAAATAAAACTTGTACTGAAATGGGTTGAGTGGCTGAAATGTCCGGATGGGATTTCTTCTAATCTTCGTAGATGTGTTGACTATAAAAACAACAAATTGAGTGGGATGAAAAGTCATGATTGTCATATCATGATGGAATATTTATTACCAGTGGTGTTCAAAGAATTATAGCCTGTAAATGTGTGTGTGTTTTAATAGAGTTACGCTTATTCTATAAACAGCTTTGTTCGGCAACGTTAAAAATTGATCGTCTCCGTAAACTTAAAGTAGAAATTCCGATATTGATTTGCAAATTAGAGAAAAACTTCCCTCCAGGATTTTTTAATGTAATGGAGCATTTACCTATTCATCTTCCATCCGAAGCTATTCTTCGAGATCCAGTGCAATATGGATGGATGTATCCTTTTGAAAGGTAAAATTTATGCTTACAATTCAAAGTGACATTAGTGCATATAAATTGAATTAATTTTATTTTAGGTATTTGAATCGTCTGAAGAAAAAAGTACGACAAAAAGCACGAGTTGAAGGTTCGATTTGCAAATCTTATCTTGAAGAAGAAGCTACATTCTTTTTTCTCATTACTTCAGTGATCATGTGAACTTATCATTTGTAAGTGGTCCTCGTAATGATGAAACCGTGGAACCTAATTTTTGTCTGACAATGTTATCTGTTTTTAGACAACATGGACGATTTTCTGGAAAATGTGTAGAAATATGGTTAGATGACAGAGATCACCATGTAGCTCACACATATGTTCTTCTAAATTGAGCTGAAGTTGCACCATTTGTTAGGTACTAAAATTTTAACTTTATTACAGTTATGTGTACATCAATTGTTAGCTAGTAATAAAATCATTTATATTTGCAGTATTTACGAATCAGAAAATTCAAATGGCGATCTCAGTAAAGATTTTGCTAAATGGTTCTCGAAGTATGTTTATGATCCAATAAACTGCGTCAATGACGAGGGTTTGCAACATCTTGCGCTTGGACCAAAATGAAATGTTAAGACTTATCCAACATTCTTCGTCAATGGATTTAAATTCAACACCAAAGACCATGGTACTGACAGATTAACATATAATAGTGGTGTATTTGTCAAAGGTAGTGATGATCCCGAAGAGCATGTAAAAGACTTTTATGGCATCTTGACACAGATTTTAGAGTTGATATATTATGTACAACCCGTTGAAAAAGTTGTTATATTCAAGTGCAACTGGTTCAGCAATGTTCCTGGTACTGGAATCAATGTGCATAAAGATTATAAGCTTATACAAATAAAGCACACATCGCATTACTATAAGTATGATCCTTTTGTATTGGAAAAGCAAGCATTACAAGTTTACTTTGCTCCATATCCATCCTTAAAAAGAGATAAAGCAGATTGGTCTGCTGTAATTAAAACAAAGACAAGATTTACATTTGAAGGAATTGCTATTCCATACGATGTAGCATACCAAACGGATGCAAATCAAAACGATGAAATAATAATTGCTAATGATGTTAATTTAGAGTCTTTAAATGATGAATCAAATGAATTAATATAAGCTTTTGAGAGTACAGAGGACAACGATATAGAGTATGAGACCGAGACCGAATCAGAAAATGAAGAAGAAGAATATTATATGTATCGTTAGTTGTTTACATACGTACGTACAATGTTGTGAACTTATATGATGTGTTATGTTGTGAACTTATATGATGTGCTATGTTGTGAACTTATATGATGTGCTAAGGTTATCTATTATCTGGTTCTTCTTCTTTTATGTAAATGAGTCTTGTAATTGCATTTGATAATATATGTTGTTTGAGTTTATTTGATAATGAATGTGCATAATGATATATGAGTTTTTAATTTCGTGACAGATATGCCTCCTAGATGTCGACCTACCCACAGTTCAGTGGCAGGTGCAAGCGGTACAACACCGAATACACGTCAGGTCATAGAGCTCGTGCCCAAGTCCGCAGGGTAAGTTTTTAATTTCGTAAATGCTTAGTATTCAAAAGTTATTAAATGCTAATATCATACTTTCTGCAAGGGGTTTGATATTATTTCAAGAGATGATGTTTTACATGTTTCTAGAAATGCATATGTCGATAGGTGGACAGAGGCGTGGCCTCACTAGGATGATATTCCTATGCAGATTAGGAATGCCATCCTCACGGAGGTTCTTGTAAGTATATATTTCTCATTTGCAAAATTATATAAAATATGTAATACAATTTGTTTGTTAATTTATAGTGTGCTGTACGGGTCCGGGATGAAGATATGGATGTTTTCCTCACCGCATGGAACCAGAAGATTAGGAAAAATTATTCAGGCAATGTATACAAGGCAAAAGTAGCGAGAAAGAGGCCTCAGTGGATGAGCGAGGAGGTCTACGCCGATTTCTAGAAATTGTGGGCCACGGAAGCTGCGAGGGTAAATTAATTAAGCTTATTTTAAAATTTTATTTTGTATATTCATTAATTAATCATATAATTAAATATATAGGAGCTTTCAGAGCGAAACTGAGCAAATAGGCTCAAAAATCCTGCTTTGCATCAGGCTGGGTCTAAGTCCTTCTCCCAACATCGTCGCGAATTGGTACGAACAATAAATCACATTTACAAATAGTTCTAAATTTTTTAAATCGTATTGATAAATTCCAAATATATATTGTATCATTTCAGATGTTGACTCTCCAACGGGGGCCTACACTTGCTGAGGTGTTTACACAGACTCATGCCGTCGAGCGGGCAGATGAGGAGGGTAACACCACATATACCTGGACGGACCCTAAGTCCTATGAAACGATGGTTAGCATTTGTAATAATTTGTATTTCACATTGTTATTTTGAAATTAAATATTTAATGTATTCCATAATTGTCCGCTATCGCAGGACAAATATAGGGCAACCTTAGATGCTCGAGCGACGCAGTTAGGTCAAGAGCCCGACGTGGAGGAGTGCAATCGCATCTGGAACAAAATCATCGACCCGCCTACCAGGGGGTAGACGCTACGGCTTTGGAAACATAGAGGTAAAGCGTTTTATTAAAAGATTTAAACATATCCAAGTGCTATTAATTAATATCACTTAGGTACTCAATCCACGTAAACAAATATCACATATTAATTTATCTCTTGCTGGCATGAATAATTACTTTAAATTTATGTCATATTAATACCATTGAAATATTAATTTATCACATATTAATTACTGGCATGAATAATTACTACAAATTGGTTTCATTAATTGGTGTACATTTGATATCGACAACTCTATTACGATCATTGTATAAACCATGTATATATAGTCCAAAAATCATTTGACAATGGTTTCTAAATATTTTAATATAATGTACATTGCAATACCATTGGAATATTAATTTATCTCATACACGCTTATAATATGATAGTTACAGATAGCGGGGACTCAGGCCTCTTATACAAGGCGCCAGGACGAGGAGGAGATAATCATGCTTCGACAGCAGGTTGCAGTTTTAGAGGATTTCCGTAAGAACGAGCTCGAGACCGAGCTGGATGCGCGCATTGCTGCATATCTTCAGGAGCATGGGGTTATGCCGCCGAGTGAGCCTACTACCGTGGAGGAGGATGAGGAGGACGACGAGGATGAGTAGGTAGGCACTTGTCCTTTTTTTTTGGACTTGGTTTGTAAATACAAACTACTTGTTGGTGTTGAACTTGAAATGTTTGTGGTGTTTTGTGGTGACAATAAAGCTATTTTGGACTTGGTTTGTTTGATGTGGACGTGTTGATGGTTTTTGAATTGTTTGTCGTTTCTATTTATCGTTTATGGTTATATTTAGTGGTATATGAGTTGATTTATAGCATTTATGAGGTAATTGGATGTGAATTTGATGTGATGGATTGTAAAAACTGATTGTATATGAGTTGGTATGGTTTGATGGCTTGTTAGCCACTGAAATATAAAAAAAAGTTACAGTTTAGTGACGGATGGCGACGGCTTAGCGATCATGAATGGCGACGGGTAGTGAGATTTATTGCACAGTTTTTGCCACGAATGGCGACGGCTAGGGACGGCTTCTAGCCGTTTGTAGGAAATATAACCGTTTGTCCATGTGGCACTTTTGCCGTCGCCAGCGTCGCCATATTGGTGTCCAAAGCCGTCGTCATGCTCGACGTTATTTGCTTAGCGTCCACATAATTAGTGACGGTTATTAACGACGGCTGGCGACGGCCGTCGACGGTTTTTTGCCGTCGCTAAACGAGCCTGCTCTTGTAGTGTATATATAGGGATAGGATCAAGAGCACCTCAAAAAATTATATATTAATTAAAGCTTAAGTGTAAATTAAACATTATATATAATATATACACACATACACTCACTCGCATCGTCAGATGGATGATTTTCGGATACGGATACCACTATAACCATTGCTGTATTCGGAAGGATTTTCGGATATCGGATAACGAATATATTCCTTATTTTCGAATGCGAATGCGAACGGATATCGGCTATTTTGGGATCACATTGACAGTCCTAATGTTTCGATCCTGATAACTGTGATTACAAGTGACAATGATAAATCCACCATTGTCGTAGCAACATGATTGATATGACTATTAGCTGAAAAGAGAACTAGTAATGTTAATTTACCATTACAGTTTACATCACTTTAACGATATAGCGCATTAGTTGACAATTTGCTGTTATTTATACCAACTAGTATTGTTAATTTACCATTAGCTGAAAAGAGAACTATGTAAGAAGCATGGGTTGCTTTTAGTGAAGTGACGCAACCAACCAGTTCACAGTACACCGCAAGCAAAGCGATCTGGGTCTACATTCATAATTCAAATGAACACGGCATTTATTCAAAAAACTTAAAAAGGCTATATCCTTGGTGTGTTACGTGCCTAGTTTTCATGATCGGGCCGGGCCAACGGTCCAACCGCGGTTAGCCGCAGGCCAACATGCTACCCGGCCCGGAAGGAGAAAAAGCCGAAACATTTAGAAACCGGTCAAAAACCGCAAAAACCAATCAAAAACTGCAAAAGCCGGGCCAGACCGCAGTTTTATAATCGAAAAACCGAATTAAATTTTAGCTTTCTCCATTAAAACTTAACTTTCAGCTTAGCCTTCTTTGTGAAGGCCCAGCCCAAGGTAACACCACTTGCCTGCTGTATCCTCAACCAAGGCTACTTTTTTTATATAGGTAAATGAATAAGCGTTTCTCTTTCATCCAAGATGTGGGACATTATTTCTATTTTGCATCTTTTGTTCATAAGCAGCTACTACATTAATCTTTGTAGATGACTTTCTCGTTTTGAAGCTTCAGCAAATAGACTGCAAAACTAAATCATCCCAATATAAAAGCATCATCACCAACGCTCCTAACATATACTGCAAGCATTAGGATTCTCCTCATTAAACATCGCTGTAAGCTGCTGCGGATCTACAGCATGTAATGGAGCTGATCAGGAAATAGACAACTTGTTATTTAGATAATTAAAATTATTGTAAATAGACCATTTTAATCAAAATTAGTAACAAATCATGTGTATGAACAACGACAAATAAAAACGCACGGTTCTGGCGGTCCAACCGGCCCGACCCTCAAAACCTTAAACCATAAGCCGTCACGGTTCGATAGGCGGTCCGGTCATGAAAACTATGGTTAAGTGTACGAATTCGCATGCCGCTCTTCGAGCTACCTCCCAGGTCCACATCCATTAAACTTTGCTGATATTCATCACTGAACGGTCACCAGAATCTTCCAAAGCTTCTAGAATCTCTCCATCTTCACTAATCCTTAATCCAATAACTTCCAATCCTGTCCACTTACTCAACAAAGACTGAACTCTGAATGGCAAAATACCGAACGACTCCATCAACCAAGTAGCAAAATTAATAACTTTTCTCCTTAATGTACCCCTCTTCGGAACTATTGCTACCCAAAAACAACCTCTTGGGCTTCGTTTTATGTTATCAGGAAATCCAGGTAGGTCAGCCAGCACTTCATATTTTGTATTGTTCAGTTTAAGCTGATATTTATAAACCCTACATGTCGTCGTCTCCGCAAATATAAGAAAACTACGATCCGAGCTTAACATGATCCCATTTGGAAAAAATAGGTTGCTCAGTAGTACTTAAACTTCTTTGTTTCTTGGATCATACCTTATAATTCTTCCGCTTTTATCTCCTGTCTTAACCACCTTCTTATGATCTCTGCATATAATGAATGATGATACAGCATTAATTAAGCTTATTAGAAAAAGGATAATGGACAATTAACTAAAGTTAAAATTACCTTCTTTGAAAGTACAGGCTACTGTCTGTAAAATAGATTACTCCAGTCTTTTGATCAATGTCCACAGCATTGGTAAACTGCAATTTATGACCTTGTGCATGTGTAACTACCGGAACAGCAAATTTGTTGGATTTTTTTTTATTAATCCCCTTATTATCACAAAACCAATTGGCTGTGTGATGAGGAACATCTTAGTTTATATTCATGATCATAGTTGCATATTTTCCGATGTGACTGCTTTAGTGAGGAAATCCGCTAGCTGATCTTTTGTGCTTTGGTGGAAATAAAGAAATCATCCACAATTTTTTTTCTTTTCTTCTTCTTTGTCATTGTCATAGCCTTCGATGCAGTTTCACAAATCTTTGTTGCGGTGCTCCATTCATCTTGCTTTCTTTCATCACCATGCGATACTTCAAAAAATTGCTTGTGCTTCAAATCTCCACCAAGCTCTTCAATTTCTTCTTGTTCCATGTGTTCTTTGCTATCATCTACTTTGGGCTTTCTTTTATGCCAGGCTTCAAATGGTGTCATATTTCTAACAGCTTTAGTTGGCGAACGATTCAATATATAGACAGCCGTGTTAACAGCTTCAGTCCATAACTTCTTTGGCATGGATTTTCTTTCTAGCATACTTCGAGCCATTTCAACAATTGTTTGATTTTTCCTTTCTGCGACGCCGTTTTGTTGCGGTGTATATCGCACAGTAAGCTGCCTTGCAATCCCTTCTTTCTTGCAATGATTCATGAACTCGCTGTAAATAAACTCTCCTCCACGATCAGTTCGAAGAGTTTTCATTAAGTGTCCACTTTGGCGTTCTACAAGAGCTTTAAACCGTAGGAAACTTGAGAAAACTTCTGATTTTTCACTTAAAAAATAAATCCACATCATACGAGTGTAATCATCAACAAAAAGAATGAAATATCTCTTGTTATTTAGTGAAGGAGTCCTTGTAGGACCAAAAATATCAGCATGTATCAACTCCAAAGGAGCTTTTGCTCGCCATGAAGTTTTCGGAAAAGGAAATCTATGCATTTTGCCAAAAATACAACCTTCACACACCTTATTTTCTTTCATGATGATAGGAAGACCAATAACCATATTCTTTGATTTCAGCAAATGCAACCCCTTGTTGCTTAGGTGGCCATATCTCAAATGCCATAAATGAGACACATTAGAATTTTTAGATTTGAATGCACAATTCTCATTTAGAGACATAAATAGACGGAAAAATTTTATTTGGAGTCATGTCAATATTTGCCACTGTTAAATTACTTTTCTTATCAATGATCTTGCAAGAATTATTATCAAAATTCACCACATAACCTTTTTGAACAAGTTGTCCAACACTTAAGAGATTTTGAGCTAAATTTGGCACGTAAAGCACATCATGAATAAATTTCTTACCTTTTTTTAGTGTGGACTGCAATGGTCCCCTTTCCTTCAACTTTTTGTGCCTTTCCATCTCCAAGCTTTATCTCTGATGAAAAATTTGCATCAAGTTCTACAAAAATGTCTTTGTTGCCGGTCATGTGGTAGCTGCAACCATTGTCAATATACCAAGCATCTTGTGATTCATTTTCAGCAGATAAACAAGAGTAGAAAACCTGCTCTTCATTTTCTTCACTTGTAAAATTTGCTTTGTCCTTCTCTTTTTTATTTTGATACCAACAATCTCTTTGGGAATGATTAGGAATTCGACATCTCGTGCATTTGAAGTGACAATTTTCAGAATTATGATTTGATTTATTGCAAATAATGCAATAAGTGGCAGAATTACCTTGAATTTTCTGCTGTTCTCGTCGTTGTTCTCCTTTGCCTTGATAATTTCTTTCGTTGCCCTTTCTTTGATTTTGATTTTGCTTTTGAAATGAGCCCTTCTTTGAGTTGTAATAACTTCGTTTCTTTTCTGAAAAACTGAGGGTGGATTGGAATGCTTACTCCAATGAACTATAGTCTCTTAGTATTTATCTTGGATCTTAGTATTTATCTTTGAGTTGTAAAAAAAATGCCAACATGGTATCAGAGCTCAAGATTAGAGCCAATGCAAAAAATACGTATGTGCTTAACCGCCATACGTTCCCCACTCCATTCAAAATACTATGTTCACGTAGATGGCTCAAATACGCCACACGTGAAGGGGGAGTGATGAAAATAATAGTCCCACATCGAGAAATAATCAACTAAGATCCAAGATAAATACTAAGAGATTATAGTTCACAACAACCAATTGGTTTTGTGAACAAACTATATAGCTCTCTAAAGTTATATAAAAAAATGCCAACAAAATTTTTCTCCAGGTTCAAGTTCCATTAATCCAAAGTATGCATCAGCAATGTACAGTTTTCTGCTGTATTTATTAAATTGTAATCCCAATGGTCTTCCACATATATGCTCTTTGTTTGGGTTTGTCGAACCCTTGCACTCCTTAACCCTAAACCAACAATCATTTAGCTTGTAACATAAGTAAGATTGTTTAGTGAAGAAAGTGTACAACAGGGAATGCAACTACAAAAACATAATGGTATAATCATATTGAAACAGAAAAAAGAGGAAATCTTACAAATTTGAAGGAGTTACGAAAGCATGATTGAGCCATCCAATTTTTGAACCGGTCCACTTCAAGATCCGACCATCTGAAACACCTGTGTAAGGTCCATGACTGTGCGGGTCGAAAGCAAGGCTCTCTGGTCCAGTTGCACCATTGCTTATGGGAATTGTTTGTATTTTTGATGAATTTGCAGCGTACAAGAGTTTGGAGTGGATGAAGATGATTAAAACTGTTAGTGCAATGGCTGCAGATCGGTTTTTCTTCATGTCGCCAATTATAGTTTGTGAGCTTCTGGCTTTTGATACTTTTGCAGTGATGATTATATAGTGGAAAAGATGGGGAATTGGGAGATGATCTCTCCCATCAAACCAAAATAGAATAGATCGGACGGCTTGAGATTTTCCTTTGTACTTCACCTTCACTCCTATTAGTTATACATTCGTTTATGCAAGTTCACAGCTAACCGGATTGAATATTTTCTAGAAAGATTTAATTGTAATGTCGTTTTATTTCATATAGGAGGAAGAAAATAAAAGAAGAAGTAAAAGGGAGAAAGCAATTTTGACGCTGGTCTTTGAGTTTTGCGGGTGGGTTTACTCTAAAATGGCCATTTATTATGCAATTCGTTGTTGTAATAAAGACCGATTTTGTAATAATTTGTTTCCCTCTTCACAATCACTTGTAAATTTTTAATTACAACTTTTTTTTGTTTTTTCCTTTTTGCATGGCAAGCCGTTTTTAAATAGTGGTCGTACCACTGTTTATTAGAAAAGCAAAGAAAGAAGTGAAGTTCTGTACAGGCACAAGAACTCCATCTGGTTTGAAGTACCAGAACACTCTATCAATAAAGTACAGGAGTGAAACATAAATTTCAACTACTAGCAAGGACCTAACAATTAATCCCCCACAAGGTAGAATAACTGGAGTAGTCACTATCGCTACCTATAACATTGACATACTCAGAAAAAAGTACAGCAAGGTTAAGTACAAAGCACGGATTAGGACTGCGAAACTAACACTTCCAATCTGAAGAAGAATCGTGGAAAAAAGCTCAAAACTATCACCAACTACATGATATTCCAATCTTCTAGCATCCTCCACTGCATCTGATACATATTTGTAGTATTCATTTTCATGTGGATCATAGTTAATAAATCTGAAGATACAGATGAGAAGGAGGAACTACAGTTGAGAGAATTATAAAGCTTGTTATTTTATTCAGTAAGAAATTGTTTTTGATTGATACAAAATAGAACAGAAAGACTGATATATATACAGGTGAATGTAACTGTAAAATACATTATTTCGGTTAAGCAAAATATTACTATGACAATGTGATGTGGCTCGGTATAGGACAAACTTATCCATAATTAAATGTTTTGCTGACTCGTCGTTCTATTCCATAATTCACTATCTTTCCTTTTATTTCCCCCCTTCAAACCTAGGGTTGGCCATGTCAAACCCTAGTTAGCTTCTGATCCTTTCTCCATTCGCTTTGTACTTGACGCTAATTTTGTGTCGATTGGCCTGATATTCAGGGCGTCGCGTAGTCTGGTAAAGTTTTTAGCTGAGAGAGCCTTGGTAAGTATGTCTGCTTTTTAATGGTAAGACGGTATGTAATTTACTTGTATCTTTCCCTCTTTTACTTGCTCTCGAATGAAGTGAATGTCAATTTCTATGTGTTTAGTTCGTGCGTGCTGAATAGGATTAGCTGTCATGTATATCGAGCTTTGATTATCACACCAGATTGTTGCTTTTTGATTGTTTAATAGATTTAGCTCCTTTAATATTGATTGCAATTCTGATGTAGCGTTGGCAATGCTTCTATACTCTGCTTCCGCACTTGATTTTGAAATTGTTGGTTGCTTTTTCGATGTCCATGATATTAGATTGTCTCCTATATAGATACAATACCCTGTTACCGATCTTATATCATCGGGATATGCTGCCCAGTCTGAGTCAGTGAATCCTGTGATATTTTACTCTTTTCCTCCTTTTATTGTTAAGTCATACTGTATAGTCTCCTTTAAATATCTCAGTATTCGTTTCACTGCTTTCCAGTGTTCATCCCTTGGATCCTGCAAAAATTGTGAAACTTGGTTGACACTGAATGAAATGTCTGGTCGTGTTATGGTTGCATATTGCAATGCTCCCACAACACTTCTATACTCCTTTATATTATTTATAGATTCTCCCCTGTTTTTAGAGAGATGCTGACTAGATATCATGGGTGTTGGTTGAGGTTTTGCTTCATGCATATCAGTCTTTATCAGGAGTTCAGTTATGTACTTCTTTTGACTAAGAACCATTTATGTTTTTGATCTTCTTTGGGCTTCTATTCCTAGAAAATATGATAGACTGCCAAGATCCTTTATTGAGAATTGCTCATTTAGATACTGTGAGTCAGTTGCTTTAGCTCACCTTCATTGTTCCCTATTACAATTAAGTCGTCAACATATATTAGTACATATGTTGTATAGTAATTATTTGATTTGATGAATAATGAAGTGTCAGATTTAGTTGGCCGATATCCCTGTGTCACTAGAGTTGATTTTAATTTGTCGAACCATACTCTAGGAGCCTGTTTTAGACCATAAATTGCTTTCTTCAGTTTGCATACATAATTTGGATTCTGAATGTAGCCCTCTGGTTGTTGCATGTAGATTTCCTCTTGTAACACTCCATTGAGAATGCATTGTTGACGTCTAAGTGCTTTACATTCCATTGTTTTGTGAGAGCAATCGTGAGAATTAGTCTTATGGTAGCTGGTTTGACTACAGGTGAAAATGTTTCATTGTAGTCAAATCCATATTCTTGTGTATATCCTTTAGCTACCAACCTTGCTTTATATCTTTGAATAGATCCGTCTGGATTTCTTTTTGTTCTATATGTCCATCTGCATCCAATTAAATTTTTGTTGGTTGGTAGTTGAACAAGTTCCCATGTTTGATTATTCACCAGAGCTTTGTACTCTTCGTCCATGGCTTCTCTCCAGTTTTCATATTGTGCAACTTACTGGTATGTAACTGGTTCTTCTGAGTTGATAATTGTTGTGAGCAATTTTGGTTTAAAAATACCACTTTTCTCCCTGGTTATCATTGGGTGCCCAATATTTGTTGGAGATTTTGTCTCTGATTGGCTCCCTTGATTGACTGTGGTTGCTGGCATATTGTTGTTGTTTGTACTTCTGATGTCGCTTTCAATATTTTGGCTCTCATTTTCTTCTTGTTGTTGTCTTTCAGGTGAATAGTTGGCAGGGCTGATTGGCTCTTCATTGCTGGTATTGGGTGTAACTGATCCGGTAGTGCAGTTTTGATTGCCTTCAGCAGCCACTGCTTTGCTAGTACCTGCTAGAGAGTCTGTATAGTATGGTATGCTAGGTATGCTACTCTTACCTGTGATTACTTTGTTTGTGGTTTTGATGTCTGAACTTTTGTATGGAAATACATCTTCATTAAATACCATATGTCTGCTAATGAAAATTATGCCATTTTCATCTATACACCTGTATCCTTTTTGCTTTGCAGTATATCCAATAAATGTACATGGTTTGGATCTGAAATTTAATTTATTTGTGTTGGATGGTCTTAAGTATGGGAAACACAAACATCCGAAAGTTTTAAGACTTTGGTAGTCTGGTTTGATGTTATATAGTTTTTCAATGGGACTTAAGTCTTTCAACACTGCTGTAGGCATTCTATTTATTAAGTACACGGCAGTGTTGAAAGCTTCTGACCAAAATTTTAGTGGCAGCGATGCATGAGCCAATAAAGTTAGTCCAGTCTCCATGACGTGTCTGTGTTTCCTTTCCACTAAGCCATTCTGTTCAGATGTGTAGGGGTAAGTGGTTCTGTGTATAATTCCCTTAGTTTTGAAGAATTCGCATAGGTTTTTATACTCAGAGCCACCATCAAATTGCAACACTTTAATTTTGGTATTGAACTGATTTTCAACCATATTAGAAAAATTAACAACAGTAGCATAAGTGTCAGATTTTGCTTTTAGAAAGTAAATTCAGGTGTACCTAATGCAAGCATCCACAATTGAAATGTAATACTTGTAGTTAAAGTCGGTGCAAGCAGATGTAGGTCCCCATAGATCAGTAGCTATCAGTTCAAATGGTTGTGTGTAGTTAGTTAAAGAATTTATAAACGGTAGTTTGTGGCTTTTACCCATTTGACAATAAGTGCAAACATAGGGATAAAATATATCATCAAAAGCAAATTTATTATTCCTAAGAACTGTTTTGACTATGTTTACACTAGGATGACCTAACTTGTAATACCATTTATCAAAAGTACTTCTATTATTTTCTTCAAGTAGCATGACAGAATTGTAGCAGCTTTTCTCTTTAGTATTGTTGTCTTGACCATCAACTTTAAACTGATACAGTCCATTAATAGTGTTCCCCTGCAATAAAATTTCCTTAGTCAGTATGTCCCTGACTAAGCAATATTTCAGGAAAAATTCAAAGTAAACATTGATATCTTTTGCAAATTGTGATACGCTTATCAGATTTTTCTTAATATCGGGTACCCTAAGTAGGTTATTTAAATATAGTTGTTTTTTACCATTAATTATAGCATTTCCCATGTGAGAATTTTTACGCACTTACCATTACCCAAGCTTATGGTTTGATTACCTCGATACTCCTTGTTTCCGAGATTAAGATTTTCCAAGTTGCTAGTGATGTGATTTGTTGCTTCCGAGTTTGGATACCAGTTGTCGCCATGAATATCTTCTCCTTTGGCTTTGTCATTTTGATTATAAGCTCTGCTGTTATTGTTTTGATTTTTCCCTTCTGTTTGAGACACAACCATGTTGACATTAGGATTGCTTCCTCTTTGATTATTGTTACCTTGATTTGGTACATTGTTTGAGTTAAATTGAAAGTAGCACTTCACCGCAGTGTGTCCAACTTTCTCGCAAATTTGACATTTAGGTCTGTTGTTAGGGCTCCACCTGCCACGTCCTCGTCCACGATTAGAGTAACCACCTCTTTGACCAGTGTTATTATACTTATTACTTTGATTTTTCCCTCTGTTGCTAGTAGTGAAGTTCAGTGAGTATTCATTTCTGATGGCTTTTTGTCGTTGATTCTTGCTTCGTGAGAGAGTAGTATAGCGCAGACATCGTCCAGTGGCGGTGTTGCCTTTTGTGATGTTATGACGGCTACTACGGCTTTATATTCGACTCCCAGTCCATTTAGTAATGACAATACATGTTCATCTTCATCTATGTTGCTGCTAGCAGCCTTCAACATATTGCATATATTTTTAACTTTTATATGTATTCTCTCATACTTAGATTTTCTTTTCTACAGTTTTGTAGTTGTCTTTTATAAAATAGCGACTTTGCAGCCGATTGTGAGTTGAATACTTTCTCCATAGTTAGCTATATATCACTTGTTGTTTTACAGCCTATGACTTGAGATAGTAGGCTTGGACTGATGGATGACAACAGCCATGCACTGATGAGTCTTTTCTGTCTATGATATTTTGTATATTCGTCGTTGTCAATGACTCTGTTTTGATTATCAGTTATATATCCTGTTGGAGTTGATAGCGTGCCATATAAGTAGCCTTCCAATCTGGCAGTTTCCACCTGAAGTTTCTACAATAAATAATTGGTTTCTTCAAGTTGGATAGTGATTAATTGGCTTTGTGGGCTGATGATTGTCTTAATCAGTTGTTCGGCAGATTGCATGGTAGCACTAATGTTGGAAGTAGCAGAGTTCTCTTCAGACATGATTATAGATCACAGATCTGAATCCACGAAAAGCAGGTTAGTGGTGAGAACTTTCGTTGCCTTTTGAATTGGGGATTTTCGAGATCTTTAATATGGATTGGGTATTGTGACACCCCATCTCCATTAAGATCACTCACAAAGGGAATGCCTTAACTTTGGTGGAGCGTTTATTGTGTATAGAACAGAAAAGTAAACAAGACAGATAAATATATTGGTACTTGGAGAATAAAAACAACTTTTAGTGCAGCGGAGAAATAGTTTTGTTACATCACATCAAAAACCAACTACAAAACCAAATACACTTATTATCCATCTTGACAAATAAGTTCTGAGTACATAAAATGAAAGACATAACCCCAACATAAAATAGCCATAAATAAGAAAGGCCGAACTTTACTTCAGCAATCCAAGCAACTTCCAAAAGAAAGAGATAAAGCGGTCCAAATCAAGCTCCACTAATACTAGTCCCACCCTGAGCACCTTGGGGGGGGGGAGGAAGAAAAGAGGTGGAAACAAAAGGGGTCAGACATAAAGTCTGGCGAGTGCAATAGCTTTAACAATATAATTATTAAAGTAACTACGATAAGGCATAAGCTGGTAAATAAGGAAATGACTGTGAACAAATGGGCATGACAGAGCAAACAAAGGAAATAAGATGAACAAAGATAACGTTAAAGGCACACCTAATCACTATAGGATAATTACTACATTGCACCACACCAAACACCCTAAAAGTTGGTCCCACCTACTGAACTTAGAAAACATAATAGTAGTTTCGTGTACACCTAGTTGTCTACATTCGTGCCGCCTGCCCCTATCTCCACTAGGTGTACCCACTACCCCATGCGATCGGCTCCCTAACTCATAGATACCCATGCTGGCCCCACAGTGGGGTGTATCATTCCCCAAAGTGACAACCCGATACCACTAAAGATGCACGGCTTATACCTACACGATGCAACAACGTCTTACCTACCAGCCCGGGCCCACACACGCACATGACCCCGTTGGACTTGCGTTGCCACCGCTAACCCGTTTTGACCTCTTACAATCAAACCCAGTATGCGTGTCCCGTCCTCGACTTGGGTCGAGCCCACAAAGATACTTAATGGGTTACTGGTCTGAAAAGGGCCCACATGCCTGACACAAGCTTTCCACCTATGCTTGGTCCCCTCTAGTACATCCCACTTAACCCCTTCTTATTCATGTCTTCTTACATGTTTTCAACTTGGTTAAGTGTTTCTAATCGCATTTCACTAGCCACTCAAGGCCACCCACTTAACCCTCATGCCCCACCACATGTTTATCTGGTTAAGTGTTACTTAATTCATCAGAACCGTAACCTTGTAAAGACCTACCACATTAGACTGACATTTGCGGTTGTTGGATTTATCGGGCGGGTCCGGGCAGTCTTATACCACAAAAGAGCCTAACCTCGTGTCTTTACAATCGTTAGCATTTAATTCGTGCCTTTGACCTCTCACATTAGACTACCCTTTGTGGTTGCTGGATTTGCCGGGCGGGTCCGGGCAGTCTTACACCACAAACTAGTCTAACCTCGTATCTCAGGCAGTTAATTTTTACATATCTTTATTTAACCCCAAAGTGGATTAATATCTCTATTCAAATTTGTCAATAAATTCCAAATATACTTATGTCCATAATTGTCACCTAAATTTTGTCCATTTATTTCAGGTATACAAATTATACCAATTATTGCCTCAAATTAATTGTATGCCTTTTTAAGGCCATTACATGCCAATTCTCAATATGTGTATATTCAATATTAGCCCCATCGTCCCCACGTTGTTCGTTCGCTTATCATGACATATATACATACATATATATACATATACATATACATATATATATATATATATATATATATATTAGACTAGCAAATAGTCTAACACATAAAAGGGAAGAAACATCACAAATTTGCATAACACACAAAATAGATCTAACTTGCAATTAAGAATTACAACATAACTTGCATAAACTTTGTATTGTCATGAATCTAAACATAGACCTAAAGGTGTGAACTTGCATGTATGAATATATTTTTCACCCAAACTTGCATAGGCCATAGTCACAATCTTGCATAAAACTATGCATGTCATAGATCTAAACATAAAGGTGTAAATTTGCATATATGTAAATCTAATTACTACCTAAACTTGCTTATAGTCATTTTACTTGATTCACATGTAAACTTGTGTAAATCCATATAGAAACTAGCATATAATCTACACCCAAATTTGTATATATAATGATGTCAGAAATGAATCAGGTTGATTGGGCATATGAAAAGGATCCACAACTCAACAACAACAACAACAACAACAAAGCCATATATCCCAAACAAGTTGGGGTTGGATAGATATGGAACCCAAAATTAAAATAAAATAAAATTAATAATGATGATAATAATATATATATTAAAAAAAAGGGTTTAAAATAACCAATCAAATAAAAAGTCGTCCGATAAAGGTTTTATTTTTTAAATAATAATAAGAAGAAGAAGTACAAATGTTCAGTAAAAGTGAAATAAAAACTAAAATAGTAAATAAAAAGTAAAAAGGTTCAGTAAACGTGAAATAAAGTCTAAAAAAAACACTATGGTTCTGGTACATTGATTGCCAATTTCCATGCACTCCTATCAACTACCAGCTCTTCCGATAAACTCCCGTTACTTAAATCTCTCTTTATTATCTCCTCCCATGTCATTTTAGGTCGACCTCTACCTCTCTTTAGGCCTTCGGCGCGACCTAGAATTCCAGCGCGTACAGGTGCATCGTATGGTCTACGTTGGATATGTCCAAACCATCTCAAGCGGTATTGGACTAACTTCTCTTCAATAGGTGCAACTCCAAGTTTTTCCCGAATATCCTCATTTCTAATCCGATCTCGTCTGGTATGCCCACAGCTCCAACGCAGCATTCACATCTCTGCTATACTTATCTTCTGGACGTGTTGCCTCTTAGTAGGCCAACATTCTGCACCATATAACATTGTAGGTCTGATTGCTGTCCTATAGAAGTTTCCTTTAAGCTTCTGAGGAATCTTCCGATCACAGAGAATGCCAGATGTTAGTCGCCATTTCACCCATCCTACTTGAATTCTAAAACTAACATCCTTATCAATCTCTCCATCAAACTGCAACATAGACCCTAAGTATCGAAACGATTCCTTCTTGGGTACTACTCTACCGGCCAGGGTAACATCTCCGTCATCTGACCTGACACTGCTAAACTCACACTTCATATACTCTGTTTTAGTTCTGCTAAGCCTGAAACCCTTTGATTCCAAGGTCTCCCTCCATAACTCCAGTTGTCGATTAACCCCTATTCTACTTTCATCAATCAGCACAACATCATCGGCAAAGAGCATACACCAAGGAATCTCCCTTTGTATATCTTTTGTGATTTCATCCATCACTAATGCAAAAATATAGAGGCTCAAAGCAGAACCTTGATGTAACCCTATGTTAATTGGAAAGTCTCTAGTCTCACCATCGCATGCCATAACACTAGTCACAACCCCCTCGTACATATCCTTAATAAGGGTAATATACTTTGATGGCACTCTCTTCCTTTCTAGCGCCCGCCTCATAACCTTCCTCGATACTCTGTCATAAGCTTTCTCCAGGTCAGTAAAAACCATGTGGAGATCTTTCTTCTGCTCCCTGTATCTCTCCATAAGTTGCCTAACCAAGAAAATCGCCTCAGTGGTTGACCTTCCCGGCATAAAACCAAATTGATTCCTAGAGACACTTGTTAACCTCCTCAAACGCTGCTCGCAAACTCTCTCCAAAAGCTTCATTGTATGACTCATAAGCTTAATTCCTCTATAGTTTGTGCAACTTTGAATATCTCCTTTATTCTTGAAGATTGGAACTAAAATGCTTCTCCTCCACTCATCTGGCATTTTGTTTGGTTTGAAAATATTGTTGAACAACTTAGTTAGCCATCTTATCCCTGCATCTCCAAAGTATCTCCACACCTCAATAGGAATATCATCAGGCCCTACCGACTTGCCTGATTTCATATGTTTCAACGCCCCCTTTACCTCAGCTTCTTGAAATCTCCGCACAAAATGTCTATTGTTGCTATCGGCTAAGTCTTCCAACTCGATCGAAGAGCTATCACTTTCTTCGTAGAAAAGCTTATCAAAGTATTCTCTCCACCTATTATTTATCTCATCTTCCTTCACCAAAAGTTTATCATTCTCATCCTTAATGCATTTAACCTAATTGAAGTCCCTTGTCCTCCTCTCGCGTAGCCTAGCTATTCTGTAAACGTCTTTTTCGCCCTCCTTTGTACTTAGCCTTTGATACAAATCTTCGTACGCTCGTCCCCTTGCTTCACTCACTGCTCTCTTTGCAGTCTTCTTTGCCACTTTGTACCTGTGCATGTTCTCTTCGCTTCTATGACGGTACATGCGTTTGTAGCATTCCTTCTTCTCTTTGACAGCCTTTTGCACCTCGTCATTCCACCACCACGAATCCTTGGGTTCTCGCTTGCTTCCTCTTGTTATCCCAAATACCTTAGTGGAAACTCTCCGAATGCAAGTTGCCATCGCATTCCACATGACATTTGCTTCTCCTTCCACATTCCAAGCTCCTTCTCCCATCACTCTATCTTTAAACACCCGTGAAGCATCTCCTTTGAGTTTCCACCATTTCGTCCTGCTAATCTTCGCTCTCTTATCCTTCACCACCCGAAGACGAAACACGCATACCAACAGCTGGTGTTGTGAGACGACACATTCTCCAGGTATGACCTTGCAATCAACACAATCTCGTTTACTATCTCTTCTATTTAGGACAAAGTCAATCTGGCTAGCCTGTTGGCCACTACTGAAGGTGATCAGATGTGATTGCCTCTTTCTAAAGAAGGTATTAGCAATCATGAGATCAAAAGAGAGAGCGAAATTCAAAATATCTTCACCCTCTTGGTTCCTACTGCCAAATCCAAAACCACCATGCACTCGCTCAAAACCCCCGCTAGATGAGCCAACATGGCCATTGAAGTCTCCTCCTATAAAAAGTTTCTCGCTACTATGCACATTCCTAACCATGACATCCAAGTCTTCCCAGAACTTCCTTTCGGCTTCTTCACTTAGACCTACCTGTGGGGCATATGCGCTAATGACATTCAAAACTGCCTCGCCAACTACTAGCTTAACTAGGATGATCCTATCCCCTCGTCTTCTGACGTCAACCACATTGTTCTGAAGGTTCTTGTCAATCAATATGCCTACCCCATTCTTGTTACATACTTCTCCCGTGTACCACAATTTGAAGCCAGTGTTCTCCACCTCCTTCGCCTTCTGACCCACCCATTTAGTCTCTTGAATGCACAAGATGTTAACCTGTCTCCTAATCATAGTATCCACTATCTCTCTTAATTTTCCTGTTAAGGACCCTACATTCCAACTACCTAACCGAACCCTACTATCGTCGACTAGCTTCCTTGCCCCTCGCATCCGCCGAGAAAATGCGAGGACCCTTGCTCACTTATCACCACACCGGGGCGTCGGTGTAGCGCGCCACTAAGAGAATGGCGGCCCAGCCCTTGCATATTTAACACCATATCCGAGCTTCGATATAGCGCGTTGCTAAGAGGGTTACGCCCCAACGATATATCATAAGGTTCCATATCCATAAGAGTGGTTAAGTTTTTACGTTGGCTCGCCAAGCCTATCACAACCCTCCTCCTTTACCCTGGCTTGGGACAGGCTGCATAGAAAACTACACAGGCGGAGTTAGGATCCACAACTCAAATTAACCAAAAACTATCATCATAAACAACTAGCATATATTCACAAACTATCACATTTTCCCATGATTCACAACATAGCCATATAACCCAAATCATAACTCAACCTAATTAACTTGTTAATTATCTTGTTAAAGAAATCAAACTCACAACTCAAAGAAGATCTTGAGTTCTGGGATATGTGTTCTGTAGTTGAATTAGCTCGCCTTTGAAGTAGACAAATTTGTTGTTGTTGTTATAGACTTGAGTTGAATTGAGTTGATTAGCTTTACTTTGCTTCTAGTTGGTGGCGGCTACTCTAGGTTGCGGAGTGACAGCATGACGTCCATGGTTCTAATTTTGATTAGGTTTAGGGTTTGAGTCAACATGTGTTTATATAGAGATTAGGATTAATTTAGGCCATCCGATCAACCTAGAAGCAACCTGAACCATCCAAATAGCCAGCTCAGCCCTAATGACTCAGCAGCAGCTCAGAATTGGGCTTAATTCAAATCTGCCCGAAGGGGGTAGGTCGACCCCCAGGTCGACCTATAGGGTAGGTCGAAACTAAAGTCGACCCCCTGGTTGACCTGGCATGGGCCCTGCTCGGTTCTGAGTCTGAATTCGTTTTTGAATTTAAATTTGAATTTCTGGAAACTTCCGACAGCCATAACTTCTTCATACGAAGTCCAATTTACGCAAAATCAGACTCTGTCTTAACTAGAATTCCGAGATGAACACAATGGCGTAACCCGTTTCCCTTAATTCTCACATTTAAAATTAATTATTCCTTAATTCGTTAGTTTAATGTTAACAGAAAACACGGGGTGTTACATTCTCCCCTCCTTAAAGGATTTCGACCCCGAAATCTTTAAGTCAAGAAAAATGCATATCCTACCATCCAACCGTCCATCTACTCAACCATCAAACACACGCATACATTGTCCTTAAAAGACTTCTAATGCTTTCATGTTTATATGCACAGTGTGTGTACATGTTCGTATCTAATGCAAAATCAGGCGGTCTACTGATTCAGTTGACCTCCTTAATGCAAATCATGATAGTGCCATGCGTCCATTATGTATGCAAAAGGTCCCTAATGATACATATTATTTCTACATGCGTGCACAACCATTCATCCGAATGCAGCATCTGTATGATAACACAACCATTATACATCCAATAACCTAAATAAGCACACATTCATATGCAGTATGAAAGTGATTGAGCCGATCTAGTGCCTAATGTGTGTGTATATGCATCCACGAGCAACCACTAGCAAACACTTGCATCCACTAGCATCCATCAATCATAACATGTTTCAAATACATGTTTACATCCATTGGTTTCTACCTAAGGATAAAGAATATGACCGAGGAGATACACTAAAAAGGTAGATACAAGCTTGAATAAACTTAAGGAAAAAGAGATCAAAGATGTACCCTCGAAAAGAAAAGGGTAGGCTACACGTATTTTGGCCTCAGTCTCCCAAGTCGCGTCTTCCTCGGCGTCGCTCCACTGAACTTTAACAAGCTTGACTTCAAGGTTGCATAGCTTTTTGACTTCCGTCCCCAAGATATGAGTCGGAACTCTCCTCACAGTCGCTTCTCGTTCCACTTCGACTTCCTCTAGTATGCTTGGCTTCACAACTTCTGCCGACTCATGTAAGCACTTTCGTAGCTGAGAGACATGAAAAACATTATGAACTCCAACCAGTCTTTCGGGTAGCTTTAATCTGTAGGCCATCGTCTTAATCCTTTCAATGATTGGAAATGGTCCTACAAATCATGGTGCCAACTTTCCAACGGACCCAAAGCGAATGACATTCCTCAAAGGAGATACTTTAAGGAACACCTTATCTCCAACCTCAAACTCAAGGTCGGTCCTTCTCTTGTCTGCGTAGGATTTCTGTCTATCTTGGGCAGTCTTGAATCTTCTTCGTATCAAGTCCACTTTCTCTGAAATCTCTCTAATCATGTCCGACCTAAGTATGAGTTTATCTGTGGACTCCCACCAACAAGTTAGTGATCGACATGGCCTTCCATATAAAGCTTCGAAGGGTGCCATGCCTCTAGTGGCTTGGTAGCTATTGTTATAAGCAAATTCCACCAAAGGGAGATGATCCTCCCAAGATCCTCCAAAGTCAAGAATGCACAGTCTCAAAAGGTCTTCTAGTACTCTGTTCACCCTTTCCGTCTGACCATCGGTTTGAGGGTGATAGGTCGTGCTTAAACATAGCTATGTGCCTACAGCCTCTTGCAAACTCCTCCAGAACTCGCTCGTAAAGATAGGGTCTCGATCACTCACTATGCTGGAGGGTATCCCATGGATTCGAACTGCTTCCTTAAGATAAATGGAGGCTAAAGCCGAGGCGGTCCTCCTACTCTTAACAGGTATAAAATGAGCGCTTTTCGTGATCCTGTCCACTATTACCCAAATACTGGTATTTCCCCTTCTTGACCTAGGCAACCCATCAACAAAGTCCATCGAGATGCTTTCCCATTTCCATTGCGGAACTTCTAGAGGATGATGCAAACAACCAGGCTTCTTCTGCTCCGCCTTGACTTGCTGGCATATCATGCATTTCGAAACAAATTCAGCTACATCCCTCTTCATGCCATTCCAAAAGAAAACTCTTTTGATATATTTATACATCTTGTCTCCACCGGGGTGTATGGTCATCTTGGAATGGTGTGCTTCTTCCGGAACCATCTTCACCAAATCTCTTGCTTGTGGGACGCATAGTCTTCCATCCCGTCTTAACCAACCCTTATCATCGATGGAGTATCTATTGAGGTGACTAGAAGTCTCTCCCCTAATTAGCTTATCTATCATATCAACTAGCTGAGGGTCTTCACGCTGCGCGGTTCCTATTGAGTCCAACAATGTAGGCTGCACCTCTAGCATTGCCATCAGTCCAGTCACATAATCAACAGAGGATCTAAAATAAAAATTTGCTACGTACTCCAAACTTTGCCTTTCTACAAAGAGAGGACTTAAGGTTAGCTTCTTTCTACTTAAGGCATCTGCTACTACATTGCCCTTGCCAGGAGTATAGGAGATCTCAAAGTCGTATGAGGCAAGAAACTCCATCCATCTTTGATGCCTTAGATTGAGGTCTTTCTACGAGAAAAGGTACTTCAACGATTTATGGTCAGTATACAATTCAAATTTCTCACCTAAGAGATAGTGGCGCCAAGACTTAAGCACAAAAACGATGGCTGCTAACTCTAGATCGTGGGTTGGGTAGTTTTTCTCATGCACTTTCAACTGCCTTCCACCATAAGCTACTACCTTCCCCTCTTGCATCAAAACAATGCCTATTCCTGTACCACATGCATCTGTGTATACCGTAAACATCTTGCTCCCATCTGGTAATGTCAAAATTGGGGCTGTTGTCAGAGCCCTCTTCAACCGTTGGAAAGCGACTTCGCAATCCAAATCCCAAGTGAAAGTCAGGTTCTTCTTCGTTAACCTTGTAAGTGGAGATGAGATTTTCGCAAAGTATTTAATGAACTTGCGATAAAAGCCTACTAGTCCAAGAAAACTTCAGACTTCGGTTGCATTCTTTGGAACCTTCTAATCCTGGACCGCAACTACTTTTGCGGGGTCCACAGCTAACCCTTCTTTGGACACCACATGTCCAAGAAATCTTACTTCTTCTCTCCAGAAGTGGCACTTGGAGAATTTTGCTTTTAATTGATGTGCACGGAGAGTATCCATGACTTCCCTTAAATGCAAAGCATGCTCTTCCTCATTCTTCGAGAAAACCAGAATGTCGTCTACGAAGAGCACGACAAATTTATTGAGGAATTCCCGGAACACCCTACTCATCAAATCGACGAAATTAGCAGGTGCGTTTGTCAAGCCGAAAGGCATGACAAGCCATTCGAAGAAACCGTCCGGGGTTCTGAACGCGGTCTTATCAATGCTATCTTCAGCCACTCTTAGCTGATGCAACCCGGTAGCCAGATCTAATTGGGAGAAAACTGTTGCACCTACAAGCTGATCGAACAAATCGTCTATTCTTGGCAGTGGGTGCCTATTCTTCTTGGTCATCTTGTTTAACTCCATATAATCAATGCATAGGCGAAGTGAACCATCCGCTTTGGTTGCGAACACCACTGGAGCACCCCATTCAAAAATACTCCGCCTTATAAACCCTTTTTCTTGCAGCTCCTTAACTTGCTTGCTAAGCTCCTTTCTCTCCCTTGGAGCCATGTGTCTAATGGGTAAAGCAACGGGTTTTACGTTATCAACTAGGTATATGCGGAAGTCTATCTCCCGCTTCGGAGGCAAGCCCTCTACTTCCTCGAAGACATCTGAGTATTCACGGACCACTCTAACAGACTGCAAATTCTCAACAGACGCATCAAGCGATTCTAGATAACTTAGCATAATAGAATTCATGGGATTACAAGAGATTTCGAGAGTGTTACCCAAGCGAGTCATAGGCCTAACCTCTCTCTTTTCACAATCTAGTACGACACCATTACTGGATAACTAATCCTTGCCCAGAATTAACCCATAGCCGGTGAAGCCAAAAACATAAGCATCACATCTAAACCCAACGCTAAGTATAGAAATTTCCAAATCCAAACAAATCATCGACAAATAGGTTGAGCCCCCAATTGGATTTGAAACAACTAAGGGATCCTCTACTATACTGGTGTCTAGGGGCAGCGACTCAACTAAAGCAGTAGATATAAAAGAGTGCGATGCGCCAGAATCAAAGAGTGTGCGAACAGGATGATAAAAAAGATAAACTAAACTTTCAACAGAAATTATTCTACCTCGTTCTTGCAGCGGTGGGGCCATGAGAGCCTGGACCTGCCCTCTTGCCTACCCTGGTGCCATGAGAGCCAGAACCTGCCATCCAGAAGTAGACCCTGCCCTTTCCTTGGGCAGTCCTTAATCAGATGTCCTGCCTCGCCATAGTAGAAATAACCAGTCTTCTTTTTCTTCCTACATTCTTTGCTCAGATGGCCTGGTGTCCCACAGTTAAAGCATCTTTTCTTTCCCTTGCCATTGTTGTCTTTACCACCCTTCTTGTTCTACTGTTGCTGTTGTGGTTTCTTTTGATCCCCTTTCTTCTCAGGTGCCTTATTAGCATTGGAACCTTTCTCCTCTTCATGCATAATCGCCATGTCAACCAGTCTCTCAAAGGTGGCCCCCATAGGGATGTGGGTCATAGCTAACTCATGTAGCGGCTCATTCAAACCCTTAACAAATGTCAGGGCCTTCTTTTCGGGAGTATTCACCAAATCCAAGCCAAATCTCGCCAACTGATTGAACTTATTGACGTACTCTTTCACTGATAGATTTCCATGCTTCAATGCCAAAAACCTTTCCATGTATAGATTCTCTTCGATTCGTGAGAGAAACTTTGCCTCAAACCTATGCCTGAAATCCGGCCATGTCTCAACTGGACGCTCTCCATTAGTGACCTCCCCCCAAAACGAGGCCTCATCCTTCATTAACCAAGCAGCTAATTGGACCTTTCTTCCATCTTCAACCTCAAAGATTCCAAATAATTCTTCCACCTCCTTTAGCCGATTTCGAGCTTCAACAAACATCACTAGCCCGTGAAAAGGTTTTCCGCCCATTGCCCGAAAGTCCTTGCATATCTTTGCGAAAGTATCAACACGAGGGGGGAGGAGGAGGAGGAACGGGTGCAGCTGGGGGAGGAGGAACATTTGTTGGGCCTACGACGGTGGCCCTAGCCTCCAAATACCTCCTAAACCATCCTGGTATCGGTACACCCTCCGGAAGGTTAAGATCCCCATACATGCTGAAACGAAAAAGAAAGATTCAAAACAAAAGAATCGAAGGAAAGATATATGGCTCTTGGGGGTTATGTTTTTAAAATAAAATTTTCTCTTGAAAATACTCTCCTTAAAACTTATTTATGAAAGTATCCTTTATGAAAATGCTTTTTGAAAAATAGTTTTTCAAAATATCTTATCTGTTCTGGTAACCTTGCTCTGATACCACGTGTGACACCCCATCTCCATTAAGGTCACCCACAAAGGGAATGCCTTAACTTTGGTGGAGTGTTTATTGTGTATTAAACATAAAAGTAAACAAGACAGATAAATATATTGGTACTTGGAAAATAAAAACAACTTTTATTGTAGTGGAGAAATAGTTTGGTTACATCACATCAAAAACCAACTACAAAACCAAATACACTTATTATCCATCTTGACAAATAAGTTCTGAGTACATAAAATAAAAGACATAACCCCAACATAAAATAGCCATAAATAAGATAGGCTGAACTTTACTTCATCAATCCAAGCAATTTCCAAAAGAAAGAGATAAAGCGGTCCAAATCAAGCTCCACTAGTACTAGTCCCACCCTGAGCACCTGGGTGAGGGGGGGGAGGGAGGAAGAAAAGAGGTGGAAACAAAAGGGGTCAGACATAAAGTCTAGCGAGTGCAATAACTTTAACCATATAATTATTAAAGTAACTAGGATAAGGAATAAGCTGGTAAATTAGGAAATGACTGTGAACAAATGGGCATGACAGAGCAAACAAAGGAAATAAGATGAACAAAGATAACGTTAAAGGCGCACCTAATCACTATAGGATAATTACTACATTGCACCACACCAAACACCCTAAAAGTTGATCCCACCTACTGAACTTAGAAATCATAATAGTAGTTTCGTGTACACCTAGTTGTCTACATAGGTACCGCCTACCCCTATCTCCACTAGGTGTAGCCACTACCCCATGCGATCGGCTCTCTAACTCATAGATACCCGTGCTGGCCCCACGGTGGGGTGTATCATTCCCAAAAGTGACAACGCGATACCACTAAAGATGCACGGCTTATACCTACACGATGCAACAACGTCTTACCTACCAGCCCAGGCCCACACACGCCCATGACCCCGTTGGACTTGCGTTACCACCGCTAACCCGTTTTGACCTCTTACAATCAAACCCAGTATGCGTGTCCCGTCCTCGACTTGGGTCGAGACCACAAAGATACTTAACGGGTTACTGGTCTTTAAAGGGCCCCCATGCCTGACACAAGCTTTCCACCTATGCTTGGTCCCCTCTAGTACATCCCACTTAACCCTTCTTATTCATGTCTTCTTACATGTTTTCAACTTGGTTAAGTGTTTCTAATCGCATTTCACAAGCCACCCAAAGCCACCCACTTAACCCCCATGCCCCACCACATGTTTAGCTGGTTAAGTGTTACTTAATTCATTAGAACCGTAACCTTGTAAAGACCTCCCATATTAGACTGACATTTGCGGTTGCTGGATTTGCCGGGCGGGTCCGGGCAGTCTTATACCGCAAAAGAGCCTAACCTCGTGTCTTTACAGTCGTTACGCATTTAATTCATGCCTTTGACCTCTCACATTAGACTATCGTTTGTGGTTGCTGGATTTGTCGGGCGGGTCCGGGCAGTCTTACACCACAAACGAGTCTAACCTCGTGTCTCAGGTAGTTAATTATTACATATATTTTTTAACCCCAAAGTGGATTAATATCCCTATTCAAATTTGTCAATAAATTCCAAATATACTTATGTCCATAATTGTCACCTAAATTATGTCCATTTATTTCAGGTATACAAATTATACCAATTATTGCCTCAAATTAATTGTATGCCTTTTTAAGGCCATTACATGCCAATTCTCAATATGTGTATATTCAATATTACCCTCATCATCCCCACGTTGTTCGTTCGCTTATAATGACATATATATATTAGACTAGCAAATAGTCTAACACATAAAAGGGAAGAAACATCACAAATTTGCATAACACACAAACTTGCAAATAAGAATTACAACATAACTTGCATAAACTTTGTATTGTCATGAATCTAAACATAGACCTAAAGGTGTGAACTTGCATGTATTAATATATTTTCACCCAAACTTGCATAGGCCATAGTCACAATCTTTCATAAAACTATGCATGTCATAGATCTAAACATAAAGGTGTAAACTTGCATATATGTGAATCTAACTACTACCTAAACTTGCATATAGTCATTTTACTTGATTTACATGTAAACTTGTGTACAATCCATATAGAAACTAGCATATAATCTACACCCAAACTTGTATATAGAATGATGCCAGAAATGAATCAGGTTGATTGGGCATATGAAAAGGATCCACAACTCAAATTAACCAAAAACTATCATCATAAACAACTAGCATATATTCACAAAATATCACATTTTCCCATGATTCACAACATAGCCATATAACCCAAATTATAACTCAACCTAATTAACTTGTTAAAGAAATAGAACTCACAACTCAAAGAAGGTCTTGAGTTCTGGGATCTGTAGTTGAATTAGATCGCCTTTGAAGTAGACAATTTTTTTGTTGTTGTTGTTATAGACTTGAGTTGAATTGAGTTGATTAGCTTTACCTTGCTTCTAGTTGGTGGCGGCTACTCTAGGTTGCGGAGTGACATCATGACGGCCATGGTTCTAATTTTGATTAGGTTTAGGGTTTGAGTCAACATGTGTTTATATAGAGATTAGGGTTAATTTAGGCCATCCGGTCAACCTAGAAGCAACCTGAACCATCGAAATAGCCAACTCAGCCCTAATGACTCAGCAGCAGCTCAGAATTGGGCTTAATTCAAATCTGCCCGAGGGGTGGTAGGTCGACCCCCAGGTCGACCTATAGGGTAGGTCGACACTAAGATCGACCCCCTGGTCGACATGGCCTGGGGCGGGAAATTTCCCGCCCTGCCCGGTTCTGAGTCTGAATTCGTTTTTGAATTTAAATTTGAATTTCTGGAAAATTCTGACAGCCATAACTTCTTCATACGAAGTCCAATTTACGCAAACTCGGACTCTATCTTAACCAGAATTCCGAGACGAACACAATGACGTAGCCCGTTTCCCTTAATTCTCACATTTAAAATTAATTGTTCCTTAATTCGTTAGTTTATTGTTAACAGAAAACATGAGGTGTTACAGGTATTGTAGGTGATGGTTGTATGATGGGATTTAATTTCAGATGGGTAAAGAACCAGGTGACGATGTTTCTTTCTTGATTTCAAACAGCTTGAATTGTTGTAGCCGTTAGGCTGTTGCTGGCTCTGATACCAAGTTAATAAAGATGAAGACACAGATGAGAAGGAGGAACTACAGTTGAGAGAATTATAAAGCTTGTTATTTTATTCAGTAAGAAATTGTTTTAGATTGATACAAAATAGAATAGAAAGACCTGATATATGTACAGGTGAATATAACGGTAAAATACATTATTTCGGGTAAGCAAAATATAACTATGGCAATGTGACGTGGCTCGGTATAGGAGAAACTTATCCATAATTAAATGTTTTGCTGACTCGTCGTTCTATTCCATAATTCACTGTCTTTCCTTTTATTTATCATATCTCATAATGGAAACTTCATGTACCCAAGCACGATCATCTGACATCCAACAAATGCCATCATCTGCAGATGCCCCATCCGATGATGTCACTTCATTTTTATTTAAGGGTGCGTTTTTTAGAGGTCCCTATTAAGTTTCAAAATATAAAAAAAACCCGGTCATAAACTTATTGTAAATTAGGTCCCTGTTTTCAAAACTTATAAAATAATAATTAAAAAAATTAAAAAAAAATCGTAAATTAGTAGTAAAATATATTACGCATTATAAAAAAAATTCAGTTCAAAAAACAACAAAAATAATGTCAGAAAGAAGAAAACAGCAAAAAAATAGAAAAAACTGCAGTTAAATGCATAATATTATGCACGTTTTTGATTTTATTGCATGCATATGTGCAATTATTTCAGGTCTTCCAGCGCATAGATTTAAGTTAATTTTTCAGTTCATTTTTATTTGCATCTGAATGTGCAAATTTGTCAGAAAATTTGCAGACATATGTGCAAATTTTTTACAGGATAACACACGGGCTAAAAATAGGGACCTATTTTATATAAAAAAGAAAAGTTTTCAAAATTTTTAAACCCGCCCCCTATTTTTTTATTCCGCCTTTTTGTATTTTTTTTAAAAAAATGTGCGTTCGTTCATAAAATTTTTTTTCTAAAATATGGAAATAATGTCAGGATTGTACGGAAATCGAAAAAAAATAGTTGCATACATTTATGCAATTATTACTGATAATTGCATATATGTATGCAACTTTGTTGTAAGCTGTTTTCGGATTAAAATCTGAAAATAAACCTGCACAAATGTGTGCAAGTATTTGAAATTTTTGCGCACCTGTATGCATGTATTTGCATGAAGAAAATCCAACGAAGATGAATGTAGTGAAAAATAAGCACGGATGTATGCAGGAAAATGATATATGTGCATACTATTATGCATTTAACTGCATATTTCGTTTTTTTCCTCTTTTTTTATTTTTGACGCCTGTTTGATGGTTTTTTGTTCTGAATTTTTTAGCACTTACATGTTTTATTTAAATACGAATTTACGTGATTTTTTTATATTTTTTTGATGAATTTTCAGAAAATAGGGACCTAATTTACAATAAGTTTATGACCGGATGTGAGCCTAATTAAGTTTCAAAATAGGGATGTGAGCCTAATATTCACTTTATTTAATTCATCGTCACTGATCGATTCATTACCCTTCGAAGCTATATCTACACTTGAATCTTTTTCAACTAGATTGTTTGTTTCCTTTTTTTTTCAACCCAAATACTAGGAGGAGGCTTCATGAGAGGATAACATACCTTAGAAGGACATACAAGCCTACAAGATTCTAGAAGATGACCAAAACAGTGACATTTTGTGTATATTTCCGACTGCCAAGAGTATTGTACATCAACAAAGAAATCATAGCCATCTATAGATACTTTGAGTTTTTTGGTAATGGCTTGGATGGTGATATTTCAATCAAGGCTTTAGCAAAAATGAGATTTTTCCTTGTTTCTGTGTTCGCATCAAAACATTTAAAATTCCCAATTCTACTCGCTAGCCAATTCGTACCTAAAAGAGTTTGTAGAACTGAAGGAATTCTAGTAAAAATAGTCCATACTAGAATGGATGGCACAGACTCTCTTTCTCTCTCAACCATAGGAGTCCAAGAAGTAATGATGAAAGGCTTCCCTCCAATTATCGCCGGATCCGATTCCAATACCTTCCTCTCTCCTCAAAAATTGCAAATTTAAAGTAGTAAATTCCATTCACAATATTAGCACTTAAGCCACCTCTAAATTTCCATGCTTTGCGACAGAGCGCCCGAACATCAAGATTTGGAATCTCAGAATCAAGAAAAAAGCCAACCAAGTGAATTTCCAAACGTTTGCTCCCTCTAGAACAATATCAGGAGGAGGATTCGGGTTATCTGGGGATGAGATAAATACACGGGGAGTATACGATCATGCACATCGAGGAAGAGAGGAGAAGCAAGAGACATAATATAGTTTGGATTGCTTGATAGGGGGTATTACAAACTGTGAAGAATGACGAATATCAGAGGCTAAGAAAGATAAGGGAGCAGCCGCAGCAGGTACAGGTTTCTCTGAGGCATTTACACGAGCACCTTGAGTGCTATTCTTCACATAGGATGGGGAATGGTTGGCGTCAGCCAAGTGAGATACATCTGCATTATTCACTGTCTCTTTTGTTACTAAATGCCCATCCACAATCTCCTTAACAACATTACAGGGATCGCTATCTAAGTCACAACGCTTACCTTCACTGTCTCTATTAGCAACGTCCAAAGCCTCAGAAGAATTGCTTGTCTCAATCCCAACATCCAAATTTTCATGAACGGAGTTATCAGAAGTCGTACCTGTATTTTTTTCCTTGCTAAAGGGTTCAAAATTCGCTGATATATCAACATTTGACCATCTCAAGTCAGACCGAGGTCTAGCAAGCAAAGGGGAGACCAGTGACTCAACTAGGGATTTCAGACCAGATAAAGGGAGTTTTACGTTCGATCACAACACAATCTACAGCAAGATCAAGTATTAGTTGAGCAGTTGACTCCGACGGGACTGAAAAGGTACGGCCAGATCTAGTAACGCTTTTGGAGAAACGAGTCTTGGGCTTTTTATTTTTTGGCATCGGAAGAAGGAGGGGATGGAGACGAGGAAATGATAAAGAAGAACGAGGCGGCGAAGTAGTTGTAGGAGAGATTAGACGATGTGGAGGTGGAAGAGCAGAAAGAGCAAATCGCCAAAAGCGTCTGCCATTAACTTGAATTATATTCAGAAATTTATTAGACTTTACAAATTCCTTATTTGATATAGAATTGGCATTAATCTGGAATCAAATTAAGTTTTCGACCCTTATGTACATGTATATTATCAAGGAAGTGAATATGATATTAGAACAAAAATGGAATAAGAGCAAAATATCATTTAGGTCGTCCTAAGTCTTGTCTCAACAACAAAGTTTATCATCCCCCACTGTTCAATACAATGGATCCATCTTGTTGGCCTGCCCAATGACCAGGCCATACAAATATTTTATATTTGGTTGTAAATTGTTTGTAATTGATAAATTTGCATTTTAGCTCATGTGTAGGGTCGGGTATCCATGGTTATTAGCTTTATCCAAATGTCGGATGCTGCAGCACTTAACCTTAGTAAAAAGATGCTTTCACTAGCAACTTTCCCTTACTTTGTAGCAGAGACTTTAGTGTAGGTTATCTTGCACTACACAGTATGCTTCAAAGAAACTGAAAGTTGCAAGTGAAAGCATCTTTTTCCAAAGGTTAAGTGAAGGGGCATTCGACATTTGAATAAAGCTTATAAGCATGGATTACTGGCCCTGCATGTGAGCTAAAATGCATCCACCTGGTGGATCGCCCAGTAAATTCTTAATCAGAAAGTCGAGTATATGTGTCATCCGACGATGATGATTCGATATCTTTAGACATTGGAGCAGGTATATATTATTTTACACTTATCTCTACGTAGTATCTTACATAAGAATTGAATGGACATGTACGTATGTGCACATCTTGAATATTCTTTTCGTTTTTTTGTTCCTTTTTGTGTGTATAGGAGGATGTTCTGTATGCTAGGCTACGAACTACCGGTGTTGCAGATGGACTACACTTCAGGTGATTCTTCTTTTGGGTTTGCATTTTTAATGACTATCAATTTTCCACTCCTATGTACAGTTAATTTCATTTAAACGTCTATGGTCATAGCAAAACCAGTTTACAATGTGTATTCATTCATTTTTGAGACATATACTGATCGACTACACAAACACATGGACGACGCTCGACTAGTTGCGACTTGTCGTCGACTAGTCTACTAATCGAGATCAAACCATCGACATGAAGTCTGGACTTGCTTTTTGTATGAATTTATGTCGCATGACTAATCGACTAGTCGATTCGACTAGGTTGTTATTGGTTACCAGTGAAGTATTTGTACACAGACACACTGATCAACTACCGTTAAATTACACAAACACACTGATCGACATGATATTCCCTTCACTGTTATTGGTGTCCATTGAAATTACACAAGTCCAAAATATTGAAATTATCATCTAACCCATTATATTTGTAATGTGATTCCCTCAACTATACATCCAACTCTGATTCCCTCAACTATATACCCTACGACATAATTTTTTGTTAGAACCATTGTTGTTATCACTTTTTCTACCAGAATTAACATTCAATGGCGCATTCTGAACATATACTCTGCTGAATACAGATCTTAGCTCTGTATTCATGTTTGAATCTTAGTTAGTTTCATTTTATATCTATAATAACATACATTTAGCAATGTATTCATGTTTGCATCTCAGTCAAAGTGAGTTACAATGTCGATCTACTGTCCAGCTGTGAAGTATTTGTAACTTGTTTCTTGTATTTTATAGGCTGTCTTGTTGGAGATTATGGTGCTTTGTGTTGATGGAACTCAGGCGGCAGGTTATATATCACGATTCAGTTTTGCTACCGAAGGAAACTTGAACTCCAGACCGCTGACTATCGAGATCAATCTTCCCGGCCTCGACTGGAGTTTTATCAGGCTGTTATCTTTTTACCTCATTTTTGTTACTTCATAATATGATTAAAATCTTTGACAGTTTCCTTTTATTGTATATGTTTGTATGTACATCGTGTTATGACAAACCTTGTAATGCGTTGAGTGTGTGTGTATATATATATATATATATATATATATATATATATAAATTGTGTTATTCCTGTGTATACCTTGTGGTATGTATGCTCTATGTTATGAAACAGATGTGCTACAGTTTCTGTTTTTATATATATACACATGGATGTATTTATATATATATGTGCACATACATATAATTATACACGGTCAAAGACCGTGTCTGATTAGACTTTAGATACGGCTAAAAGCCGTATGTTAATATAGTGAGATACAGTTTGTAGCCGTATCTAATAAATTAACACGTCACTTTTTATACGGCTTTTTACCATGCCCAACAACTTTAGATACGGCTAAAAACACAGTCTAATCAGCATATATGGTGTAGTGTATTCGTAGAACCAGCCCTTTTTCATAAATCTAAATCCAATATCTTTAATTCTTGTTAATTTAATTTGTATAGGTTTATGATTTGAATTTTAGAAGTGGTTGGAGGATTGGGAATGACAGAGCTTCGTTGCTGCTTCTAGAAAATATAAGAAAAAAATTGGGGGTTTAGCTCTTTATTTATAGGCCTAGAAATGACCTTGAAACGTTAGATTGAATTTCAGATAAATCAATCCGTCGATATATAATTTATAAAAAAAATCCTAGCCGCCACTATTAGGATCGACCACGGTTCGATCCAGTAGTCGACCGCCTGGGTCGACCAGACAGTTGTAGGGAACAGAGTATTTATTACTTTGGATATATAATTCTGTTTTATTTATTTTCTGTTCGTTTTCGTATTTCATCCATAACTTTTTCATACGGACTCCGTTCGTGAAGTTCCAAACATGAAAGTTGACCAAAATTCCATCACAAATGCAACAGTGCAAGTTTCATGGTAAAATTCCATTGTTTACAGAAATTTCCTTTTTAGAATCTAATTAAATAACTACTTTAATTTTTCCAAAATTCTGCATTGTTAAAGATGTGTTTGCCAATCACAACTATGGCGGTGACATTTTCGGTACTGTCAAGTTAATGGGTAGGTCGAATTTGTGTTGGTAGGGGTGCAAAATGTTGTTGCTACCTTGGCACACTTATCTATAAAGGTACCAGAGGACAGACTATATCCTGGTGTCTAGTCATTGTATGGAATCCAAACTCCCACATCGACCTTATACGGTTTTAGTCGTATACCTATTATGCTAGAATTTAATTAATGTAGCAATTTTGGCTAGCTTAATAAATATTTGTATTTAGACACTATTATATTATCATAAGATTTTCAATAAAGTATTTTGGTCATCATAAGGTAAAACCCGTTCGTGTTTATGTGTGACATGGTCTTACAGATACCTTTTGTTTTCAAAAGGTTTATAAGCTGGTAAGAAATAAAGTTTCTTGTTATTTGAGTTTTTTCACAGTGTTTTCCAGCCTGATCTACATGTTACTTCACAATAATGCTTGCATCAGACTATGCATATTTCATAGGTTAGTTAGGTGCTTAGAGCTTATCAGAGGAGCTAGAGCTCAAGTTGTACTTTCATATATTCATATTTCCGTTGTACCAATGTTCTTATTGTTATCGGAGTTAGTCCGGACAAGTTATTATAATTGTCCACATTAGTATTATTGTTTACTATGATTGTTGTATATGTATATAAAATAATTTTTTTTTTCGATTTGTAAAGACTTGCTATATATTATATGTTATCCGCTGCGACTGCAAGATTTTATTATATCTCCTTTTTTTGACCTATAATGATCCGGTTTTCCGGTACTTGGATGATCAACACTTGAATACCGTGGATGCATTAATGTCGACTTCGAGGGTCTAAAAATTGGGCCTTCACACTTTCATTACGATCTCTTATACATATGCACGCTAGACATTCAAACTCTCTCCATCATACATTTCCTAATCTATATTTAGCTGAACATTACTTTCTACAAATTTATGTACTTTCACGTACAACGCTCAATGAGATTATTAGAATAATCATACTGAATTTTTTTAATTTTAGAATAAACAATTAAATTCAATTATCATGAATTAAAATGAATAATTAACTATAAGTTCCATTGATTGAGTCTATTAATGAATTTTCAAGTATCATTAATATGATTGCGAAATGAATTCAAGTATATATTATTATGAAAAATCCAAGCTCAAGTCAAACGATGTTGCACAATTATTTCAAATTATGACTATATAAGCAGCATTTGAAAATGACAATTTAATAAAGGTATCATATGCATATGGTTGAATAATTAAAAGCACAATATGAAAATGAATGAATAAATAAAAATAGCATATGCATATGAATGAATAAAAAGAGATAATATGAACAACATATGACAAAGATCAGAAAAATAAAACTCAATGTAGACCACACATAAGCGTGATAGTTTTGGAGTGTTCTTTCGTAATCTATTCGCCATGTAACTTTAATTTTTATTTTTTTGGTCCCTTGCAACAAAGTGGTTATTTACGCATTTATTTTAGAACTAAAAATTAAATTCAACAGATAGTAAAATAAGGAGTGATACTATAAACAAAAATCCAACGGTGATTTATAATAGAACGGAAATTTTATGAAAAAATTTGGGCACGAGTTAATGTAATAAGATTCCAGTTACTGCGTGAGCATTACAGTTTAAAGTATAATCGAACAAACAATTTATTTTAGCAAAAATGTCAACTGGTTCCAATTGCAAACAAATCAATTTCATCTTGTAGAAGACATCGATATAATCCCCAATGCTATTTGTAAGACAGTCGTGCACCCAAAACCCATCGTCATCTTACACGCATGCCTCTCTCATCCTCATTTCTCCACGAAACGACACGGGACCACCTCAAATCTTCATCTCTTTACGATCTCCTTCCCACTATCCCCAATCGCATGAGGCTTGGAACCACCACAAAGTTTACGACCTACAGCCTAGAACGTGACTAACCCTAATGTCTCGATTGTTTTGAGAGGATTTGACCACCCGAAAAATGCTCCTTCGGCTCGCCATGGCTCCACAAATCTGAATCCATTCTCAAAGTTACCTCTCACCTCACCGTTTTTCAGAAGACCACTACCTAAGCTTTCAACATTTACTGTTGGACTCCTTCACAGTGAAGATGCAACCCATGAACCAATATAGTCTTGATGCTTAGGCTTAAACTAGATTAAAAACTAAGGTAGTGTTTGGTTTAAAATATATTTTGAGTTTTGAGTTTTCAATATCGATAGCAAAACACAAGAAAATTTAAAAGACGACAGAGGGAGTGAAATGGTGATGGAGGGGACCATGTAAAGGAGAGAGGGACAACGAAATGATATATCATCTCTCTTTCTTGTGTTAAGCTTAAAATAAGGAAAACAAATAAAAGTTGTTTTTCATTTTGTGTGTTAACTTTGTTTTCTAAAACGACCGATTTTGACACTACACATGCATCGTTCGCATTTTAATGTGGGCGAAAACTAAAAACTAAAAAGCATAAACCAAACACCACCTAAATGTTGTGGATTTAGGTGACCTGTATCATTTGAAATTTTCTTTTCTTTTATCGGTCATTAACCTTGTTTATTGGAAATGAACAAAGAGAAACGTGAAAAGGATGAATGAGTAAAATAAGGCAAGCCCTTTATTTTGTTTGAAATACGAAACGGTGCATGGTGAATGCTGAAAACTAATTTTCGAATGTTGAATTATGAATTGCAAAAGGTTGTCTATTTATGCTTTTTAAGTTTTTGATTGGAACTAATAAAATGTCTATTTTGATAATATCACCCTTTGTATTAATAAGCTATTCATGCAGTAAATATTAAAATGAAACTTTCGAATCGTATTTTTTTATTAGGTTGAAATTTGGAAATTTTAATTTTTTTAATCTAAAAAAATACTTGAGTTTCAAGGAAATTCTAATATTGGATAATTATTTCAATGACTTAAATTCCTTTTTGGTGATTTCAAGACATCAATTTTCAAAAAATAATAATCATGAATTAAGTTTCCAAAGGTCCAATTTAAAAAAAAAAAAATTATTAAAATTACGCAATTCAAAATTTTGTATTTTCAGATCTTTTTTCAAAAATTTCAATATTATTTGACTTTCATTCTATATTTTTTATTGGGGTTATTTACCATAAGGGTCTACTCACATCAAAGTATTAATTTCTAGGACACATGTTTGAAATAATTATTTCTAAGGACAAAATTTTATGGCCTTATTTCGTATGCATTCTCACGCTAAAAAAAAAAACCAAATCGAATTCAAATCCGCTTTCTTCTTTACTTTCGAAATCAAATCTGCTGCTAATATACTTTCGAAACAAAATCGCCTCAATTGAGTTATCGATTGGCTGAAGAAATCAAACCGCATAACTTTTTGCGTGTCGATTGGTGATGTTAATCTCCTCACCTTTATTCAGCTGTATAAATTAAAACGCAATTTTTATTCCCTATTTGCAAGACGCGATTTATGTTTAGTAGTTGTTGAATAAGTAAGTACTTGTTAATGTTAACATGTTAATATTAACATATTTTTACTGAAAATAAACATGTAAAAAAGTTATAATGCTACCTTATTCAACATGTAAAAATGATATACACATTTATCTTTTACTGTAATTATTATAAATGTTTAGTTGTATTTTTTAGAAAAAACAAATTTTAATGTTTACTTGTTATTTGGTAAACATTGCTATCAGTTTTTTGAAAAAGATAAATGTATGTAAGTTATCACTGTAAAAGATATAAGACAAGTAGACAAAAAAGATAAATATATCTATCTTTGTAAACAATAATGTTTTTATGAGAAGATTTGCATATTAGATTTTTATTAAAAAATATTCAATAATTTCCATGCATTAGGTGATTTAACACATTTATTTCAGCAAATGATTAACATTTTTTTTAAAAAAAAAACACAAAAAAGATAAACATAATTAAATTTTTTAGATCAGCAATTCATGTTTAAAAAAATAGATGTAAATACGATCGAACTATTTAGGAAAACATGTTTTAATATATCTATCCTGGTTAATGTTTTTGTAATAAGAAAGCTAATGACAAAAAAGATAAGCAATTTTATCTTTTAAATAACTAATGTATTTCTGTACAAAAACATAGAAAGATTACTTTTGTAATTAAAAATATTGTTAAATTATTATGTTTATATGTTTTAATATGTTTATCATCACAGGTATGCTTTTTTTAAAAAAAAAACAAACAAGTGTACAAAAAATATAAATAGATTTATCTTTTTATGCAACTGAGCCAATAATTAATGCTTCGCAATATCTTATTTAACCTTATTCTTTTTTTATCTTTAGTGTATAAGACAGCATATATAAGTTATGAATTTTATTGGATTGCCTAATTGTTGTTTGTTATTGTACTTCATTGAAAATCATTATTATAAGTTACGAATTTTATTTGTTGCTTGATTATTGTGTGTTGTTATAGTTGATATATCAATTGTGCATTATTGTGTTTATTTAAAATCTTCTCACTGTTGTATACTCTTGAGTTTGTTATTTCATTATTATGTTTATTCCACAAACTTTACATCAAAAGGGGGTTTACTTTAACTCAAAGAAAATATTAAACAAAACAATAATGTTGGGACTTTATATTTTGTTGTATTTGCAAGTGGAAAAAAGATAAAACAATTTATCATTTTCAGCAAAATATATAAGCTTATATCTTTCTTAGCTTAGCAGCAGAATAAAAATGAGTATTGAAAATTCATGATCATTTATCAGAATTCATCTTCAAATTAACATAAGTTATGTTACAGCTTGGTAGTTAATATTAGATATAACAAATTAACTGTTATTTGGAGGATGTTGTTGGTAGTTATTTTAAAAAAGATAAATGATTTATTGGAAATATAAAAAATGCGATCTCTTATTTTACATCTTCTTTCTTTAATCATATTTCTTTATCACAACATGGCAAGCAAGGTGTGGACAAAGTTGTACCATCTTCGTACGGGGACGTTATTATGGAGACAGCTGTTAAGGGATATGCATATTTTTATAAACTCAAAAATTCCTCCTCTCAACAGACGCGTCGAAATTCTAATCGTTATTCTGAAAAAATTAATTACATCAAATCTATTAATGGGTGCTTCAGGTGCGGACCTTCAGATCATTGGGTTAGCAGGCATCGAAATCCATTTTTATGTTTCAGATGCAACAAAATAGGGCAAATGGGTTTTAATTGTACATCTCATCTCAAAAATCCGCAAAAAATGGCGAACTCTAAAATTAAAACTCATACTTCAGCCGAGACATTCCCTGATGATTCTAATTGGGCTAGATCTATGGTGGTGGTCTCCATAGCTCGGGGAGCTTTCTCTATCATCGAACTTGAAGATCTCATCATATCCAGGTTTGGCAAGAGTGTGTCATATTGCAACTGGACAGTTAGAAAAATGGGCGATAATTTTATTGTGAAATTCCTTCCATCCCTGTTGACTGATAATTTCTACTATTCCTTTGTTATGACGAAGGGGATTGTGAATTTAAAGAGGTGGAGCACACATGTTGGAAGTATAGCCAAGAGGAAGGTTGAAGAATGGGTTAGCTTGAAGAACTTTCCGGTTGTTTGCATACGTTTAGATGTGCTCAAAGCAGCACTGGTGGATTTGGGGGATGTGAAGAGACTTTGGTATGGATCTTTGCATGTTGCAGATTATACTTGGTTGAGGACCCTGATTCTGATAGATGAAGATTTGGTACTCCCGCCTTCGATTATCATTCCCATTGAAAACTTTTATCATGAGGTAACGATTACGGAACTGTATGGAGAGTCTTCTGAGGAGTTTGACATAAGAGAGTTTAGAAGGACTGTTTTTGCCAGGGGCGATGATGGCAGGCTGATGGTTATGAGTTCTAGGAGAGAAAGGTGTAACAACCCGTATTTTCAATAACCTGTTATAACATAAATGGAGGCAGAATTAAACTGTAAAATCTGAATTAAGGGAAACGGGCTATGCCATTTCGTTCGTCTCGGAAAAATACGCGAAATAGAGTCCGAGTTTTCGAAAATCGGAGTGCGTATGACCAAGATATGGCCTCGCGAAGTTTCACGAAAAATTCCCAAATTAAAGTATACATAATTAAGTGAAATGGGTTGCGCAAAGAAATATATATATTGATATATATATATATATAATTGAAAATTTAATAAATAAATATGCAAAAATGTTCAAAACAGCGAATTGGGAGAGGGGAATAACCGAACCGGCCAATTTTTGAGGTCGACCCGAGCTCGCTGGGTCGACTAGGGGTTAATCCAGGGTGTTTGGCTGTCAACCCGTGGGCCGATTCGCTCAAATGTAGATTTTGCATTTGGATGGTTCTCATGGTTCATCTTTAATCTAAAGGCCCTAGATGGTTCCTACACTTGACTTCTTCCCCAAGACATGCTTTGATGGCTTGGATTGAATCTAGGTTTAATCCTATGGCCTAAAAGACTTGCCTAATCTATAAATAAGACCCTAAACCCCCCTAAACCCTCATTATTCACTCATGTAACTAAACTATGGCCAAATTTCTACTCTCATGGCCTCCACTCAACTATCCTAGCCTCCACTTCATTTCTATGAGAGGTTTCATGATCATGAGAGTGTTAGAGAGTCCCTATGTTAGTATGAGAGCTTCTCAAGTTGATTTCAAGGCAAAAGCTATGATCTTTGTTCATAAAGATGGTGTTTTTAGTGATTTGGTGCATCCATCTTTGGGTTTTTAGGTGATGGCATGCATAGGCTTCATCATAAGCTTTGGTTTAATCGATTTAGGCCTTCATAGCAAGGTAAGCCCTTCCCTACTCTTAGGTATTAACTATGAAGTTAAAAGTTCATGTTGAAAGTTTGGGTTTGATCATTGAGAATGATGCATGCTATCATGTTATGCAAGTTTATGAAGTCATTATCTTGATCTTATGAGCTAAAAGCCACAACCTTTATGTTGAAATGTTGCGCTATGCAACATGAAAACCTTCATAATCATTATGTCAACTTGCATATGAAGTCATAACCCTTATATGATGATATATGCGAGTTACTAGTCATCATTCCTTGTCTTTTGTCACCATGATTCGTTTATGTGCCAAGTTTGGGTTTATGCATGTTTTTGAGGTGTAGGAATGTAACATGCAAGTTAATGAACACATGTGTGCCTCATTTGCCACCATGATTAACTTGTGGCTTAATATCCATTTTTGTCATGCCTTTGCCAAGTCTCTTCTTTTAATCCATCACGTTGTTGCAAACGTATATGCGAGTTTAAAAAGCGTTGGGGTCACATTATGGGGAAACATAATGACATGAATATGATTTGGGTAAATGGGTATAAACATGACAACATGTAACGTTAAATATGACATGTGTTTATACTTGAAAACATAACTTGAAATGTAACATGGAAGTTGACATGTAAGTATGCATAAAAACATAAGCTTGGGAATTTACCTATTAAGTTAGGTCTACCCATTGGGAATTTACCTATTAAGTTAGGTCTACCCAATTGCTTGAAAACTTGACTATGAACATGACACTAGACTAAACATGAAAGTGGCCAACTCGAGGTTGGGTTGAGTTTGCAACGTAAAACTACCCGGAACCGACCGGCCTAACTAGTAGTTGCAAACAATAGGACTCAATGTGAGAAGTTGGTCATGTTGTGCTTGAACCCGAGGTTAGACCAAGTTGTGGTGTAAATCTACCCGGACCCGCCCGGCTTAACTAGTAACCACAACAAAGTCTAATGTGAGAGGTTGGGGTGCATTAAATAATTAATGCCACATAATAGGGTTAAGTTAATTTGATTAATGAGGCTTAACCAAATATGATATGGACAAATGGGTTAAGTAATTTGATTAGGCTAATGATACTTAACAAAACATGACAGGGTTGGGTAGGTTAAGTAACTTGATTTGCCTAACGACACTTGACCATTTTTATACGACGAGGGGACGGGATTAAGTTAACCTACACTTAATCAATCCAACACGATAACTTGATAAGGTTAAGTAAATTTTCTTAGTAACACCTAACCGTTTAATACAGTTAATGGATGGGGTTAAGTCAACTCAGACCTAACTAATCTAAACATGGTAATTGGACGGGGTTAGGTTAATTTACACTTAACTAATCCAACTCGTTAGTTTGATGTGGTTAAGTGACCTATACTTAACCAATCTAACGTGAAAACATGATAAGGCTAAGTCACGAATCACTTGAATACGCTTGACCGATTTAACTCGGTAATTTGACAAGGTCAAGTTAATTTATATAATTAACCAATCTAAAATGATAATTAGACGAGGTTAAGTTATTGATTGCTTAATATACTTAGCCAACTTGACACATGGTTTGTAGGGTTAAGTCTTGGACTTGGATACTTAGCCAATTTTGACATGGTTTGTAGACGGGCTAAGTTATGAACTTAAGTGACACTTAACCCATTGGATAAACCCTAATTCGGAGGATTAGGTAAATAACCATAGTTAACAAGGATTATGGAAATAAGGCTAAGTGGTAAACCTTAGTTAAGGGGAACTAAGTAATAATTCTTAGTCAAGGAAATTTGGACCATTTCTTAGATAGATTAGTAACCCGATACGTTAGGTCAACGTTTAAGTATGCGTGTAGGAGCAGGCTATCTGATTTAGATAAAGGCTCCAACGAACTGGGTAACGAAGCAGCGGCTTCGGGGAACGTGAGGATATTCTTGGGATCCCTCTGTGAGCTGCCAGGTCAATATACTAGGCTCACGAGAGGTTGAGGTCTGCGGTAGAAGAACCAAGAATATGCCTTGGTTGCTATGCGAGCGTCCTAAAGACTGGGTTGGATAGCAGTGAGTCGACGAATACATAAGGTGCCCGAGATAGCAAGTTCGTCGATCATCTACCATCTTGAGTCAAGTGTGTACGTACGGAAAGGCAGGGAACACCCAACAGACCATAATTGCTATCTAATTATGGGTGAGGTAGGCCGTAGGATGTGGGCTGGCCGGAGTGTAGTTCTCATGCAAGATTTTCTCTTGTGTTGCCTTTCACTAGTTGAGGGAGGGGTCTCGTGGGACCATAGCCACGTGTAGAAAAGCAGACCTTAGTATCTGCATCGGCAGATAAATCTAAAGCTCCCGACCGAGTCCTGTATTTCTTGTTTTGCCCTGTGACAGGACTCGGATGGCACGATGTGATACATGTGCATACAGTTATAGAAAAACGATTCACGATGAATGCGTGGGAAAAAGGGCGCGGTTGAGGGTTAGCGTAATCCCTAGTGGCCTAGGTGGTTTAACCCAAACCGAAATACGAAAGCGTGCAATAAGTAAGCGTAATCCCTAGTGGTGCTAGGTGGCGTAAGTCCTAGTAGTTCAAACGATGATTCATATGGAAGAGCCTAGCTAGAACAAGGGTGACAGTCCAAACGATTTCAAGGATAATACGACATGAGGAAGCCCGTACGAGGTACGGCAAAGGACTGAACTTATATACATGGAAAGAAACATATGATTTGAGTAACCTATATATGCGATATATTAGGTTGACATGGACCATTACATGACATTGGGCAAGGGACATTCATGGTTAACACATGACGCGGGTTGGGATACTAGTACAAGAGGTGCAGAGCAAATATACATGTTAGAACCAGGAAGAATATACGAAACAGATGCCGTGGGATGTTAGACGGGGTAGATACCTTGGGATAGTATACTTGATAGAAATCTGACGATGGGATACTTTGATTTATCATGATACCGTAGTTTATCGCGATACCTTAGTTTATCTAAGTTCAATAGTTCATCCTGTTATTTTGATTTAGCTTATCTATCTTGTTGTCATGCTTATGTTCATCTCAGTTTCTCATGACAGTTAGCTTTACTAGTTTTTATACTAATAGTAGATAGGGCTTACTCAGTCTTTTTGACTGACCCGTTTTGTTTCGCCTCTTTTCTTCCGTTCCCCCCAGGTTACAAGGAGGAAACACTGCTGTTTAGTTCGGACTTCTTCTGCTTGAAGGTCATCATGGATGGCTTAGACTTTTCCTGGCTATGGCTACTTTACTGTTTTTACTTGGGGAATAATTTATGAAAAAAAGTCTTTATGCTTCTTTACTATTGCAAGACAGGTTTTGATGTACTCTGATGTAAAAGGCTTTAGACCTTATGTATTCATGTTATGAAAGATTGATTTTACTTCTGCTATTTTATATGTTCTGTCTTGTGATATTTCTGTGCATGTTTACCAATAATGCCCCTCTAAAGCTAGTGCATTCCTTTGCGAGTGACCCTAGCGGAGGCGGGGTGTTACATTTGGTATCAGAGCAGAAGGTTACTAGACTGGGCAAAAGTTTTTAAAGACCTTCAGAAAATTATTTGAAAAACCGTTTACAAAGAAGCATTTTTCAAGAAAATTTTCTTTTAAAAAGAAAAAGGCTATTCCCCAAAGGCCATTAGCATTATCCTTGTTTCCTTGATTGAATCTCTTTTCCTTTCTTTCCTCCATCTGTAGTCACAGTGGTTTTGACTGCGACTAGTCTTTCTAGCTGCGTAAGTGTTCCCCGTACGATGGAGGTGGTTCTCGAGAGACCGTTGCAGAGTTATGCATGAAAGGATAGTAAGAACAAGGATAAAGGATACGAGCTCAGGGATATGCAACATGTTGGCATGGCTGAGTCCTAAAAGGAGGGAGAAAGATGAACAATGAAACCCATGACGAGAGAGTACCTTTGGCATGGTGAAACGGGACGGATAGTTAAGTATCATGGAACAGGGACAAGATCATTCGGAGGGCAATAGTATGCTCTCATTTCTAGGGTACCTCAGAAGGAGGGTAACGATCTTGTTAAAGGTTTAGCTTTTCTTCTCTATCATCCTGTCGGGACTTTGTTTTGATCACCGCATCTTTTAAGTCCGCTTCGATAGTTGAGTCTCTGCACCTTAAGTACTAGCGTAATAGAGAATCCCATTTTTGTCTCAAGTCCTGTGGAGAATCGATCCATTTATTCATGACTTGTTTTGGATTTGAGAATGACATGCCTCGGTTATGGATGGATTCTAGGGATGAAGTGGTTATCCAGTAAGGGGTGCCACTCTCGGTTTTGATAGGAGGGTAGTTAGACTCTTGACTAGCCTTGGTAATACCCTCGAAGTCTCGTGGAACCTTTTGGGTTCGGTCATGATTAGTTACCTAGAATCCCTTGGTACCTTTATTGGAAATTTGAAGCCCGATCGAGTGGTGTTCGCCGATAAGACGGATGGTTTACTTCGATTATGTATGGGTTATGGGAATTACCCTAGTAAGTGCGCACGGTAACTTGTTTACTTTCAAGAGAAAGTTTTTCTACGTGGAATACCTTATGGTACAAGGTCCAGGATTCACTAGTGAATTTTGAGGGCTCGCATGGAATAATGTGTACGCAGTCCTGTTTGTGCCAAGTATTCTAGAAGGAGAATAAGTGCAAGTGGAACGAGAGGCGACGAGGAAATGAGTTCCAACTCATGTTATGGAAACAGGAAATAAGAAGCTGCGAAATCGTGAAGTAAAAGGGGCGGTCAAGGCACGATGGAACTAAGCTCAAGGTAATGCGACTCAGGAGACTGAAGACTAAATACGTGCATGATATCTCTTTTGGGAATATATCCTCGATCCCTGTTTTTTCTGTTGAGCTTGCTTGTAGGCTATCTTTTATGGATATCCTCTCGGTCCTGTCTCTGTTACAAACCCCGTACGGAGTTTGTTTTGTTTATCTTCTCGACCCTGTTTCAGGGAATCCTAGGTAGAACCGTATGGATGTAAACATGTATTTGAAACATGTTATGATTGATATGGTTGCAAATGGTTGCAAGTGGTTGCTCGTGGATGCGCGAATACATGTTAGATACTAGCTCGACTCGGTCACATTTCATATTGCATATGCACGAGTATTTATACTTGTTTATGGATGAAATCGAATGTGTTATCATGCGGTTGTTGCATATGAATGAATGATTGTGCACGCATATAGTATCTATATGACTAGGACTATTTGCATACATGTTGGATTCATGGCACTATACATATTTTGCATTAGAAAGATTATTCAGGCCTGATCATTAGCATTAGCTAAGGAACATGTACACACACGTTTTGCATATATTCACATAGCATTAGAAATCATCTAAGGACAATGATTGCTTGTGGATGATGTTTTGAGTAGATGGATGATGGATGGTAGGATATGTTCTTCCTAACTTGGAGATTTCGGGGACGAAATCCTAAAAGGTGGGGAGAATGTAACAACCCGTATTTTCAATAACCTGTTATAACATAAATGGAGGCAGAATTAAACTGTAAAATCTGAATTAAGGGAAACGGGCTATGCCATTTCGTTCGTCTCGGAAAAATACGCGAAATAGAGTCCGAGTTTTCGAAAATCGGAGTGCGTATGACCAAGATATGGCCTCGCGAAGTTTCACGAAAAATTCCCAAATTAAAGTATACTTAATTAAGTGAAATGGGTTGCGCAAAGAAATATATATATATTGATATATATATATATAATTGAAAATTTAATAAATAAATATGCAAAAATGTTCAAAACAGCGAATTGGGAGAGGGGAATAACCGAACCGGCCAATTTTTGAGGTCGACCCGAGCTCGCTGGGTCGACTAGGGGTTAATCCAGGGTGTTTGGCTGTCAACCCGTGGGCCGATTCGCTCAAATGCAGATTTTGCATTTGGATGGTTCTCATGGTTCATCTTTAATCTAAAGGCCCTAGATGGTTCCTACACTTGACTTCTTCCCCAAGACATGCTTTGATGGCTTGGATTGAATCTAGGTTTAATCCTATGGCCTAAAAGACTTGCCTAATCTATAAATAAGACCCTAAACCCCCCTAAACCCTCATTATTCACTCATGTAACTAAACTATGGCCAAATTTCTACTCTCATGGCCTCCACTCAACTATCCTAGCCTCCACTTCATTTCTATGAGAGGTTTCATGATCATGAGAGTGTTAGAGAGTCCCTATGTTAGTATGAGAGCTTCTCAAGTTGATTTCAAGGCAAAAGCTATGATCTTTGTTCATAAAGATGGTGTTTTTAGTGATTTGGTGCATCCATCTTTGGGTTTTTAGGTGATGGCATGCATAGGCTTCATCATAAGCTTTGGTTTAATCGATTTAGGCCTTCATAGCAAGGTAAGCCCTTCCCTACTCTTAGGTATTAACTATGAAGTTAAAAGTTCATGTTGAAAGTTTGGGTTTGATCATTGAGAATGATGCATGCTATCATGTTATGCAAGTTTATGAAGTCATTATCTTGATCTTATGAGCTAAAAGCCACAACCTTTATGTTGAAATGTTGCGCTATGCAACATGAAAACCTTCATAATCATTATGTCAACTTGCATATGAAGTCATAACCCTTATATGATGATATATGCGAGTTACTAGTCATCATTCCTTGTCTTTTGTCACCATGATTCGTTTATGTGCCAAGTTTGGGTTTATGCATGTTTTTGAGGTGTAGGAATGTAACATGCAAGTTAATGAACACATGTGTGCCTCATTTGCCACCATGATTAACTTGTGGCTTAATATCCATTTTTGTCATGCCTTTGCCAAGTCTCTTCTTTTAATCCATCACGTTGTTGCAAACGTATATGCGAGTTTAAAAAGCGTTGGGGTCACATTATGGGGAAACATAATGACATGAATATGATTTGGGTAAATGGGTATAAACATGACAACATGTAACGTTAAATATGACATGTGTTTATACTTGAAAACATAACTTGAAATGTAACATGGAAGTTGACATGTAAGTATGCATAAAAACATAAGCTTGGGAATTTACCTATTAAGTTAGGTCTACCCATTGGGAATTTACCTATTAAGTTAGGTCTACCCAATTGCTTGAAAACTTGACTATGAACATGACACTAGACTAAACATGAAAGTGGCCAACTCGAGGTTGGGTTGAGTTTGCAACGTAAAACTACCCGGAACCGACCGGCCTAACTAGTAGTTGCAAACAATAGGACTCAATGTGAGAAGTTGGTCATGTTGTGCTTGAACCCGAGGTTAGACCAAGTTGTGGTGTAAATCTACCCGGACCCGCCCGGCTTAACTAGTAACCACAACAAAGTCTAATGTGAGAGGTTGGGGTGCATTAAATAATTAATGCCACATAATAGGGTTAAGTTAATTTGATTAATGAGGCTTAACCAAATATGACATGGACAAATGGGTTAAGTAATTTGATTAGGCTAATGATACTTAACAAAACATGACAGGGTTGGGTAGGTTAAGTAACTTGATTTGCCTAACGACACTTGACCATTTTTATACGACGAGGGGACGGGATTAAGTTAACCTACACTTAATCAATCCAACACGATAACTTGATAAGGTTAAGTAAATTTTCTTAGTAACACCTAACCGTTTAATACAGTTAATGGATGGGGTTAAGTCAACTCAGACCTAACTAATCTAAACATGGTAATTGGACGGGGTTAAGTTAATTTACACTTAACTAATCCAACTCGTTAGTTTGATGTGGTTAAGTGACCTATACTTAACCAATCTAACGTGAAAACATGATAAGGCTAAGTCACGAATCACTTGAATACGCTTGACCGATTTAACTCGGTAATTTGACAAGGTCAAGTTAATTTATATAATTAACCAATCTAAAATGATAATTAGACGAGGTTAAGTTATTGATTGCTTAATATACTTAGCCAACTTGACACATGGTTTGTAGGGTTAAGTCTTGGACTTGGATACTTAGCCAATTTTGACATGGTTTGTAGACGGGCTAAGTTATGAACTTAAGTGACACTTAACCCATTGGATAAACCCTAATTCGGAGGATTAGGTAAATAACCATAGTTAACAAGGATTATGGAAATAAGGCTAAGTGGTAAACCTTAGTTAAGGGGAACTAAGTAATAATTCTTAGTCAAGGAAATTTGGACCATTTCTTAGATAGATTAGTAACCCGATACGTTAGGTCAACGTTTAAGTATGCGTGTAGGAGCAGGCTATCTGATTTAGATAAAGGCTCCAACGAACTGGGTAACGAAGCAGCGGCTTCGGGGAACGTGAGGATATTCTTGGGATCCCTCTGTGAGCTGCCAGGTCAATATACTAGGCTCATGAGAGGTTGAGGTCTGCGGTAGAAGAACCAAGAATATGCCTTGGTTGCTATGCGAGCGACCTAAAGACTGGGTTGGATAGCAGTGAGTCGACGAATACATAAGGTGCCCGAGATAGCAAGTTCGTCGATCATCTACCATCTTGAGTCAAGCGTGTACGTACGGAAAGGTAGGGAACACCCAACAGACCATAATTGCTATCTAATTATGGGTGAGGTAGGCCGTAGGATGTGGGCTGGCCGGAGTGTAGTTCTCATGCAAGATTTTCTCTTGTGTTGCCTTTCACTAGTTGAGGGAGGGGTCTCGTGGGACCATAGCCACGTGTAGAAAAGCAGACCTTAGTATCTGCATCGGCAGATAAATCTAAAGCTCCCGACCGAGTCCTGTATTTCTTGTTTTGCCCTGTGACAGGACTCGGATGGCACGATGTGATACATGTGCATACAGTTATAGAAAAACGATTCACGATGAATGCGTGGGAAAAAGGGCGCGGTTGAGGGTTAGCGTAATCCCTAGTGGCCTAGGTGGTTTAACCCAAACCGAAATACGAAAGCGTGCAATAAGTAAGCGTAATCCCTAGTGGTGCTAGGTGGCGTAAGTCCTAGTAGTTCAAACGATGATTCATATGGAAGAGCCTAGCTAGAACAAGGGTGACAGTCCAAACGATTTCAAGGATAATACGACATGAGGAAGCCCGTACGAGGTACGGCAAAGGACTGAACTTATATACATGGAAAGAAACATATGATTTGAGTAACCTATATATGCGATATATTAGGTTGACATGGACCATTACATGACATTGGGCAAGGGACATTCATGGTTAACACATGACGCGGGTTGGGATACTAGTACAAGAGGTGCAGAGCAAATATACATGTTAGAACCAGGAAGAATATACGAAACAGATGCCGTGGGATGTTAGACGGGGTAGATACCTTGGGATAGTATACTTGATAGAAATCTGACGATGGGATACTTTGATTTATCATGATACCGTAGTTTATCGCGATACCTTAGTTTATCTAAGTTCAATAGTTCATCCTGTTATTTTGATTTAGCTTATCTATCTTGTTGTCATGCTTATGTTCATCTCAGTTTCTCATGACAGTTAGCTTTACTAGTTTTTATACTAATAGTAGATAGGGCTTACTCAGTCTTTTTGACTGACCCGTTTTGTTTCGCCTCTTTTCTTCCATTCCCCCCCCCCCCCAGGTTACAAGGAGGAAACACTGCTGTTTAGTTCGGACTTCTTCTGCTTGAAGGTCATCATGGATGGCTTGGACTTTTCCTGGCTATGGCTACTTTACTGTTTTTACTTGGGGAATAATTTATGAAAAAAAGTCTTTATGCTTCTTTACTATTGCAAGACAGGTTTTGATGTACTCTGATGTAAAAGGCTTTAGACCTTATGTATTCATGTTATGAAAGATTGATTTTACTTCCGCTATTTTATATGTTCTGTCTTGTGATATTTCTGTGCATGTTTACCAATAATGCCCCTCTAAAGCTAGTGCATTCCTTTGCGAGTGACCCTAGCGGAGGCGGGGTGTTACAAAAGGGGTGGCTCTGCTAGCACTCCAAATGTTCTATCTATGAATGCCCCGAGTGCTAGTGTGCCTATTGTTCTTTTGTCAGAAGAAGTGGATAAACCAGATAATTTTGAACAAGGGGGGAATGTGGATAACGCTTTTGTGAATTATGGAGAGGGGGCTCAGGTAGAAGTTGATGTAGGTGTAAACATTATGGGATTTGGTAATGCGCAGCCAAATGATGATGATGCGGTAGATTTGGTTGATTTTAGTGATGATCTGAGTGATAGCAATGAGCATTTTGAGGGCAATGAAGATAATTATCAGGACATAGATCTTGGTGCCGGCAATGCTTTGGCTCTTGTTGATTCAGAAGAGTGCTCTGAGATCACTAGCAAAAGGAAGGGCAAAAGACATCTTGACAACTTTGGAGTGGTGATGCTTAGGCGCAGTGCAAGAGGCCTACCTCATCTTATTGAAGGAAATGATAGGAAGAAATATGTTGAAAGCATTACTGAAATAGTGCATGCAAGGGTAAGAAGGATTGTTGGACCTTCTACTTGAAGATGCGGTTGAGAATTTATGCTACTTTGTTATTTTGGGGGCTGTAATATGTAGTACATGCAGTTGTTTTTCTTTTTGGGGGCTGTATAATATGTTTACAACAATTATCACTAACTTTTTGTTTCAAAAGAGTTATATTGTAAGATGAATATTTGGTTATATGTATGTGATGAACATTGCTTTTTAGCAGTGATAAGTGTTAAGAACTGATTAAAATTATGCAAGATTATGTTTGTTATATGCTGTGGTTTAGATGATTAAAAAGATACTCAATTTTATATTTTTATTTTATATTATGCAATTGGTTCTTTTGTTGAATGATTATTTGGTTATTTGGCCTTGTGAATTTTATGCAATGTTTTGTTAAATGATTATTTTATTTTTTGGTTTTTTTCAACATCAAAGGTTTTAAAATATAATCGCATTTATCTTTTCATGTAACAGAAATATTTTAAGTTTGTCGTTTGTACTGACTTTCGTAGGTTGTTGAATGTTGACAACAAAAGATAAAATGATTTGTATAGAGCCTTGCAAACATAATAACAAGCGATATTATATTCAATATCCTCATATAGATACAATATACTTTTAATAACATAGTATGTCACGACCTTAAAAATAATACCAATAAAATATAAAATATTTATCTTTTTTCAAAAAACAAAATAATTATATTACAGATTACAAAGTCATGCTCAGTTATGTGAATAACATCATCAGACAGTATAAATTCACTATCAAATTCATCATAAAGTTTTCAGCATCAGCCATCACAATATCATCACTAAATTTAGTTAAACTAAAAATATTATCAATAAAAGATAAAATCATTTATCTTTCTTCTACATCAGTATAACCATAGTACTCATAATAATACACCATTCGTAGATTTGTTTCAAAACATACAACATTACACATCATATTTCATCAACTCCCAAAAGTTGAAACATGAAAAAAAATATGAAGAAAAACTGTACTTCACTGCACTACGTTGCCATAAGCATACACAAAATGATCCCAAATATGATCCAGGACATAGCTAAAGCTCTTGCAAAGATTTTTTTTCCTTTCTCATGATTTCCACATTTAACGCACATTAAGGCCATCTCTACCTTCATATCAGCAACAATCTCATCGGCTTTTGCCAACTTTTGCTTCAGCAACTTGTCTTCAAATGTCTTCCTTTCCATGAGCAATTGCGATATAGTATTTTCTTTTTCCATCAATTAAACAAAAGTATCTTCCATTTAGCATTGTTATTTATTTCATACACTTCTTCATGCCACATAAGATACCCACAATCGTCATTCTGCACATATGTTAAATTATCAAATAATACATCACTGAAAAATACGATAATCGACAAAGCAACCAAAAATAATTAATTTATACTTACAGGCCACATGGAGCAAGCAAAAAACTCCTTCCCCGCATTCAACCCTACCTTCACAGTCCTCATGTTTGGTGGGATTCTGTTGTGGCAAAGCTTGTTTTCCGCTTCTGTTGTTGAATTTGAAGTAGAAATTGATGGAGTCGTCATTGAACTTGAAGATGGACAAATCAACTACATTAGGCCAAATAATCATCATTATGAAAAATTAAATTCATTGCATTAGGTTGTTTATGGCGTACTAAAAAAAGATAGAACCAGTTATCTTTTTCTATCCCATAACATCTGTTATGTTATTTGAATAAACATTATCAGGACTGTACAAAAGCCTCAATCACATAGTGTTAATATTCTTGAATATCACAAAACCTACGCTATAAGGGAATAAAGAAAAGCTCATGTATTAGTGCTAATTAATTGTGCATAAGAGCATCGCTCAATATTTGCTATATATATTTCCTGTCAATCTTTAAATTTACAAACTTGAAAATATCTTATCACGACTTTCAGTTAAACCATAAAACATTGTAAAAAAAACACTCATGCATGTGTACAAACACTAAGCAGATGCACTAATGCATCATACTCCTACGCACAACTTTAATTTTTACCGTAGCAAACTCTCAAAATAAAACACTACAATGATACTTGCTTTATATTACATGCTCCTTACATTATTCATATTAACTAAGCCTCAATACAGAAACCCAACCCGCAAATATTTAGAAAATAACACCAACAAAATGAAAACATAATACAGGCTACATAGCACTTTGAAAAAAGATAACTGCATTTATCATTTATCAAAAATGGTGAACACCATGTTAAAAAGAAAGGAATAATAATTTTGCTAGAGGCAATTCATTCTTTCTTTTCTTTTTCAATTTTGTTACTTGAATGTGTAGTCTATGAGGGAAAAGTACAAATTGCAAAGATATGAAACATAATTCATGCATACAATACAAAGACTTAAGTTCGAACTTCTAAAACATATATGCTTTTATCTTTTCTATATGTTATTTAAATCATTTGTATACCTTATGTTAGAACTTCAAATCACAAGAAAATTTATATATATTTTTAACATGTAGTAGTAACTATAATATGTAAGTATGACTTAATATTTTATTTCATTATTTTTATAAAAATATAAATGCAATTATCTTTTTTAACTCCCGTATACAGTAACATCCCGTACATCAAATTAAATAAGATTAAATCTTTTACAGTATTTGTTTTGGATCAAATATACATACAACATTAAAAACAATGCAATATGTTTAAGGGTTATCTTACAATAAGAAGGAGCATGGTTGTATATTAAACATTTGTACCTATACATTGAAATGCTATCTTTTTTTGAATATATAATGATTGAGCTTCATTTGTAAATATACATTGAAATGCAGTTATCAGTGAAATCATTTACCATTTTCTATCCCAATTATCATTTTCTGTAAAGAATATCATCTAGTTATCATTTTCTGTCCTACTTTCTGAAAAAAGATAAAAATCATTTATCTTTTACAAATCACAAAACACCAAGAACTGAAGAACAGGCATCGTCAACTAATATTATTTAATATACAATTTCATACTCAAAGTGAATACAAACAAAATTGACTAACAAAAATAACTGGTTTGATTGCTCAAGACAAATATGAAGTTATAATGTAAAAACAAAAATCATAATTTAAAGTGAATAATGCAACCAAGTTAAATACACAGTGCTTTTTTAATCAGAAGAATACATTTTAGAGTTCATTATTCGACCTAAAGCAAATGAAACCTTCCTCTAATAGATCAAAACTACCTCTCAAATAACATCGAATAGTTCATTATAAGAAATATACAAGAGCATGAAAAACGACATAAAACATCATATTAACAACGAAAAGTAATGAATAAAATAGAGACTCACCAATGAACAAGCAACTCAACAGATAAAATCAATTAGCCTATCCAAATGAACAAAATCGCCTCAATATTTCCCATAATTAAACTCGAATTTGATTTCAGAACAAACTAATGCCTAATTTTTTTCCCAAAAAATAAACGAGCACTTTGATTGCACAAGAAACGACGGCTTAATTTTGACCTAATTTCCATGAGCACCTGATTTCAGAAGATACGATGGTTGTTTAAGAAGATGAAGACCCGCGCTTTGATTTTTGTCCTGGAAAATAATTATTTAAAACCCGTGTCCTAGAAAATAATTGGGCCCGACTAGTAAGCCCTTAACGCAAATTTCCTGTTTTTTATTTTTGAAAATGAATCTAAGTTTAAAGTCTTACTAAAAAAATATAATTTAAAATGTTTGAAACCTTAGGTAAAATAAATTTTCAAAATTTTGAATTTTGATTTTTTTTTTATTGTTTAACATAGTTTAAAGGTAATGTAAAAAATATTACTAAGGGTATATATGAAAGAAATTATCATTAAACATTCATAATAAAAAAAGTTCTATGAAAGTGCTTAATGTTTTTACACTTAATAAGTGTTTTAGGTCCGAACAATTACTCAAAACAAACAACATTAAGCTTCTTATTCACCAATAAGTGGCCAAACAAGTGATCACTTGTTCCAAACAAACAAAAACTAAGTGTAATGTTATCAAACCAACTATTCGGAAGGGTAAACAAATTAATTAGAAAACAAAAAAAGCGTGTTTTGTTTTCTAGGAAAATTTTACTTTGTCGCGTATGTTCCCAAATTTTGGTCATATCTTCCTTCTCTTACCTAGTTCCTCTCCAACTTCTCTAGACATATGCCGCAATTTTGTAGTATATATATTCCTTCTCTTATCCTTTTCACTTTGATTTCCTCTCATAAAATCAAATTATAATTCTCATAACACTGCAAAAAGCTACATCTTGCAGCTAGCTAGCAGATTTGAAACTATTTAACACTGACGATGTAACGACTCACCTTTTTATATTATTCAGGTTGGTAATAAAACCAACTCAAATCATTTGAAATTACAAATTATTTTAACAATGGGGTTTAATAAAATCAAATCACAAAATACAAACAGATCACATATACAAAATAGCAGAAAAACTCCCAATGGAATAAACAACCTAGTAGTTCATGACGCAACTAATTACAAAACCTCAAAATGAAAAACATAATACCAGAATCATAATTTAATATATTAGAAAATCTTGTACACATTACAACCTAGTATGTAATCAAATAATAGAATAAGATAATCACTAAGATAGCAGTAACTAATAGATAATAGGTTGAATCTCTCTAGCACTCAAAATGAATTGCCAAAGTTGAACTTCTCGGTCTGATTCGAGCGTACGGTCAAAAATAAAACACTTGAGTTGGGATTAACATTCACATTAGTAAATATATTGAAGTAAAATGCTCAAATGAAATGCACAAGTAACTTAAAGAAGGTTAGGGATTCCATTCTTTAAGGATCCGCTAAACTAGAAATCATATAATACAGTACACTATTATAAAAGTGTCTACGAAAAATACGTTATTGATAATATCGTAAGCGAGGTTATCGTTATTACCCTTACACCATACATGGTCGTAAACATTGCATATAAAATACTAGTTAAACAATCCGTGGATAGGGGTATGCCGCTATACGACAACGTCAAATCAAAATTGTAGGGGGTTCGATCAGGATAATATGACAAGACACCGAAGCTATACCCAACTGTAGGGCTCTATCGAATTGTGAACTCAGGTTGGTGGTAGTGCATAGCCGCAACTACCGCCCACCTCATCCAATACTACCATAATCAAAGGTCCCATTTCAAATCAAGAGGTAATAGTCCAATAGATCATGGTATCAAAGAAGCATGTCTGGTAAGAGGAGCTAACGCAATTGATCTGGTTATGGCTCTATTTTAGTCATTTTAATTATGACCCGAAGATCAAGGTTACCCATCATTGTTCTCTTACTTCATTCCATGGCACTCGCCAAACCAACCTACTTCATTTTGGATTCTTGCCGCATGCACAGTTGTTAAAGTGATATCGGTATTGATAGAGAGTATGTTAATATCGACTTCAATAACTTTAACAACCAAATGCTTATTTCACACCGTGGTCATTTATATTTTAAATCATACTTAAAATATCATAAATAAAATAACAACAATATAGATTTAAATTCAAATATTTACATTCAAATATTTCAATATCATAAATCATATTTTAGACCAATTCATTATTTGATTTAAGTTCAAGATTTAGATTTTATATTTAAAAAGATTTATTAACATAATTACATTTTGATTTCACGTTTCTATATCTCAATTGTCATTATTTCAAAAATCCTTATATTAACATTTCAGATTCAATTACTCAGACTAGGAGCAACTTTTGTTTAAATTAATTAATATAATATAAAATAGAATTAAAATTAATTATATTTAAAAAATAGTTTGATTTAAAAATATATAACATATAATAGTTAAATTTAAGAAAAATGGTATAATCAAAATAGTTATAAAATGTATAATAATTAAGTTAAAATCTTAAAAATAGTTACATTAAAGTAGTTATAAAATAATAGTTAACTTCAAATAGAAATTCAAATAGTTTAATATAAGGTAATACAAATTCCAAATAATTCAAAATTATCCAATCTTAACCACTCATCCGCATTTCCAAAGTTCAACATATTACCGATTTAGATTTTCAAAATTCAATTCAGTCAATTTAACCTTAAATAGTATATTCTTAAGTTCAGTTTATTTTCAAAATACTATTCAAGTTGGGTTATTCGACTTTATTCTTATGATTCACATTACCTTTAAATCACATCTTATAAAGCTCATATCAATTAAATATAGTGAAAATTAGGCTCACAACCCTAAAAAGTTTCGAAATTAGGCTCACATCCGCCCAAACTTTTATAATATAAATTAGGTCCCAATCGTTAAAAAAATCAGCAAAAAAAAAAAAGTCATGAAAATTCATAATTAATTACAAAACTAATCATCAACAAATTCAAGTGTTAAAAATACCAAAAAACAACTCAACGACAAAAATAACAAAAAAAAAACAGCAAATCATTAGTATTATGCATCAAACGATGCACTTATTTGTAATAGTTGCATACATTTCTGCATATGTTTCAGTTATGCATCAAACTGCAGTATAAATGCAGAAATGTATGCATTAGTACTACAATAAATGCATCGTTTGATGCATTAATTCAATCCTGGCTTGTTTTTCAAGCATACATAGTTTTTAAACATTGTTGCATACATTTTTGCATTTATAAGTAATAAATGCATACATTTCTGCACATATTCATAAGTCTTCATCCTTTTTAACTTTGTTGCATACATTTCTGCACTTATATGGAATAAATGCATACATTTCTGCAATAATTCGTAGCCCATGTAGATTAGTTCATCTTTATATGCATACAGCTCTGCAACTATTACCAATATATGCATATATTCATCCAGATTTTCAATATAAACCCTAAACGAACATATGCATACATGTATGCATATATTGAGTATTAATGCAGAGATGTATGCAACTTTTTTAGGTTGCGTCTAGGAATATTTTCGATTTTTTAAAACTTTTTTTTAGTCACCAGCACATTTTTTTCTTTTGCAAAACACGTAAGTCCCAAAATAGGGACCCGCTTTGCATTAGAACTTTGGGGAGGATGACGTTTACATTTTGAAAGATTCCAAGGATGTGTGGCTAAACTACCCTTAAATATAAGTATTCAGTTTAATCAACTACAAATATTTTAACTTCAGCTATATTTAGATCCAAAATGTTTACTTAATAAATTATTATCAAATAGATTTATTAAGTTTTATAATCATAAAAATTCATACAAAACCCATTTATTGTCTAAAATTCACATCTAAAAATCAGTTTATCTTAATTTGATATATTCCATTTTAATCAAGTCATTTAAACAAATATGTTACCCTTAATTTCTAACCTCTTGTTACAATCTTTATATATATTATGTAAATTTTATATTTATATATAATTACACTATAGTAAAAGATTTCTTTATTTAATTATAAAATAATTTAAATTTTAAAACTGCATAATATTATAATTTAGAATCTTAAATTTATATTTAAAACATATATTAACTTATAAATATAATTTTATCTTCGAAATCTAAATTTAAAGATTTATTAAATTATCAAAATATAAGTTTAAATAGAATTCTAAATTTAGATTTCTAAAATATTTTTATCAAATCAAAATATTTTTATAAATTTAGAAATGCTTTTTAAAATAGATCAACGTTGTCCATATATATTTTTCTACCAGGACCAAGTAATACAGATGTATATCATTTCAATTTGTTTAATATTCAATTTACGGGTATTTATTATTTAAACTAGCATCCCAATAAATCCAGTTTCAATTCCTAAACCTATATAGTGATTCAGGTATATACCATTTCAACCTATAGTGATTTACAAATCTATAGAGAACTTGCAGTGTGAGAACAAATAAATATAACGCTACCCATATCATACATGTATCATAATATATCACAACAATCAAATGTCACATACAAATAATTCATATAATATATGCCAAAAGTGTGCCTGTCACATGTGCATAAATTTATAAATGAACAAACAGGTTTTCTAGAGCACTCATAACATTTCAAGTGTCATTTTAAATGGTGTCAATTCACTAAACTAAATATTAATTGTGGGTGAGGGTAACCTTGCATGGAAAATTAAAAGGAAGATGACACGGACTGATACGAACACGGTATAGAAGCTGACATGACACGGTCAAGCACGATTACCACTCAAGCAACTTATCAAAACATGACCATGAATAATCCAACACAACTAAACAATATTATGATCTACCAATACTTATAGCTTTGTATGTCGAATTAGTAGAATTTATTTATAAAATCCTATATTTTAGTAATAATAAGTTTATAATATATAAGGGCATTTTTGATAGTTCATGTTTGCACCAAAAAAGTATGATACCAAAGTATTCCAATTATTATTAAAGATATATAATTATGGTAGAAAGAAATGGCACACCCCACTTACAACAACAATCACCATAGATTCGGCCCGGGGTGCGAACGAGGGGAGACAAGGGTTATGGCTTAGGTAGTTTAGGCGACACTGAGGTGGATTGAGTAGGGTTAGCCAAGGGAAAGGTTGCAGGTCAGGAAGGAAAAAACAAGAAAAAAATTGTTTGCCACCAGGTTTGGTAGTTATAGGGGTCGCTAGGTATTGTTAGGTGCTAGGGACGTCAACTGGTCAATGGAAGTGGATGTAAGGAGGAAAACAGATAATGGTTTTTTTTTTCTAACACGGGTAGGATTTGAGGAGGCTCGGGGAAGATGGTCGAAGGCAAGTCTAGGGGCAACGACGCAATTTTGTAGGGCGCTGGTGGTGTGATGGTCTGATGATAGGAGGTGGAGACACGGTAATGGATGGGTGAGGGAGATAATGGGTTTGTCGGGTTTAGAGTATATGAATAAAATAGAGAAAAGAGGGAGGAGAATGATAGATTTTTTTCTTTTTATAATTTTTTTCTTTTGAATTTTGGTTTTCCTTTTCTATTTGATTTTGGATCTGAGATCAAAGGAGAGAGCAATATAATTCAGTTGAGGAGAAGGAGAATGAGGAAGCAGAAAAGAGAGCATGGTTGTTAAGATTGAACTGTGATTCATACCGTATTGATGTAAGGTAAAAGGTTCTCGTGGTTCAACCAATCAGACCATGAGAACCGTGTTGATTGTTTATTTTTATTTTTCTGATTAAAACGTAAAATTATTTCAAATATAGTTAAAAAATAATTAATTACAATCATCAACTGATATTTAGAACAATTATTTTTTAGCACTTTGTAACAAATACTAATTGGAACAATTATATAACAAGTTCTTATAACAAAGTTGTAAATTTACTTATTTTTTATAACGAAAGAGGATTAGTTCAACAATAATTCGTAAAATATACGGTAATAATAAATTATATCAACTAAAATTTAGTAATTGTAATTACTTGTTAAGTTGGTTATGCCAAATGATAAGAGTGAAGTGACAATTTTTACTCAAATTTGAAAAACCGTGAGGTTTAAAGAGGTTGGTCTAGGGGCTCTGAGGTTAAACCGCGGGTTTATGCACGCTGAAGGTTATTTCATTTTTAAAGCCGTGACGCTCTTAGGTTGAAGGTTAACCGTGGTTGAACAGAGGTTGGGTTGAGTCTTTAAAACACTAAAAGGGAGTACGTGAATGTTTATCTGTTTGTGTAAAAGAGAGTTATAGAATATGAGATGACGTTTAGTTAAAAGATGCCACTTCAAATCCAATTAACACCTTTTAAATTGGTACACTAATTCAATTTCAATATCAGTACGAAAATACCATTATGAATACCAGAGAAGATATAGACAAATATACACAAGTTATCGTTAACAGATTTTGCGCATTGTTCAGATGAAATTAAAATTACGAAGAAACAAACGTTCCAATTTCACAACACGAAAATGACGTCTTGCTCCGAAAATGGTATAATATTCTTTTTATGGTTTGTGATACTTATCACATGGATATTGAAGATGGAGAAATAGGAAGTTGTAGAGTTTAAGGATCTGCTGCGGATTTTATGGATCAATAGAGATATTTTAGAAAAGCTTTATTTTGAGCAAGTTTTAAGGAGTATTTATTTCTGAGATATTTTGGGGCTCAATTAGGTTTTAGACCTAGTCTTTCTATTTGCCTATATAAGCATCTCATTAGGGAGAGATTTACTTGTACTTTTGAAGGGAGAAAAACTTGTTTTTTGTTTTTAGAGATTGAGATATCTTCTCAATTTTAGGTCTTTCTTTGTAGTCAATTGGTGGATTAATAAAAGTTTATTTAGAGGAATTTGACTGTTATTGTTATCTTCTTCTCTCTTTCAAAATCTAGTTGTGTAGTGATCTTGCGAAAACCCTAACAATTGGTCGTATCAGAGCCGAAGGTTATGGACTAGGCCATGTAGGCAAGGCAATGCTCTCAAAAGATACTCGTAAGATGCAAGTAAAGGTGGAGACTTGTTAGAATTGCCTCACATGTTGTTAAGGAGGAATGACGAGTTAGAATTAATAGTCCCACATCATGGAATAAATTGAAAAAGTGGAGTACAAATATGAGTTGGTAGGCACGTAACATCAGGGATTCCTTTTTCTATATGGGAATTGTGTGCCAGCTCATATGTGTTGAAGTAAGAGGGGGCTTTGTTCCAACTGTCGTTTCATGACATTGGTATCGGAGCCTTCTACAAAAATTTTTTGAAAAGGATTTGAATATGTATAAAATAATTATTGAAAAGCTTAATGGAAGATATTGGGGATTATGGAAGGCAAAGATGGAAGATTTCCTTTATCTTAATGATCTTCATCAGCCACTGGAGAATAATTGGAAAAAACCTAGCATCTGTCCGAAGCAAAATGGGAGACATTGGATAGGAAGGTTGCTACGTATATTCGATGTTTTTTGGATAATTCAGTGTTTCATGTCATTGCTAATGAAACGTCTGCTTATGCTATATGGAAGAAATTGGAAGGGGTTTATGCGAAGAACTCCACAACAAACAAGACTCTTCTTACGAGAAGATTGGTAAATCTGAAGCTTAAGGAAGGTGGATCAATTAAGGAGCATTTTAATGATTTTCAGGAAATTCTGAATCAATTGGCTGCCATGAATTTCAAGGTGGACGACGAAACACAAGCTTTAATGATGATGAGTTCATTGCCCGAGAGTTGGGAAACACTTGTGGTAGCATTGAATAACTCAAATTCGGATGGCGTTGTTTCAATGGAGTCTGTGGTTAGTAGCTTGCTTAATGAGGAGATGCGGAGGACGAGCCTTATGGAAGAATGGAAATTGAAACTCCAATTGAAAAAGATTTTATTGCAAGGAGTATTAGTCAACGAAATATGGAAAGGCAATCAAATAGATCAGACAAGAGAAAGGAATACATTTGTTTTTATTGTGACAAACCCGGACATCAACTGAGATTTTGTCACAAGCTTAAAAGAGATAAGGAAAAGATGAAGGCATTGGAAGAAGAGACTGATGAAAAAAATAACAACGGTAATGAGATGAATTTTGGTGAGGAGATTGAAGGAAATGTTTTATGTATTAATGAAGGCGAAAGCAAAGATTGGATGCTTGATTCAGGAACTTTTTTCCACATGTGTCATCAAAAGGAAGCATTTATTGATTATAAAGAACAAAGTAGTTAAGTGGAATCCTCCAACGGTCGAGATTTGCATGTTAAAGGCATAGGTTCGGTTCGATTGAAGATGAATGATGGAAAGACGGTGAAGCTAATAGGAGTTAGGTATATCCTAGATATTAAGAAGAATTTTGCTTCATTGGACAGTTGGAACAAAAAGGTTGCAATTTCTCGATTAGAGGTGGAGTTACAAGGGTTTGGAGGGGTAACAAGGAGCTTCTGTGCGCAAAATAGGGAAATGATAACATATATAAATTGCTTGGAAAAACGGTGGAGAATGTTATGAGTTCTCAAATTGGATTAGGAGAGGCGAGTTCATCTGAATCAAGGTGGAGCAATCAACGTAAAACCACAAAGTCTACATGGAGGCCATTGTGGTATTACTAGCAATTTTGAGATTATTTTTGCGGTGTATCTCATGTGAAATATGCATCATTTGTGGGTGATTTTTTTTTTGGTTCATGGATTTGTTGATTGTTAGAGTGATTTTATATCAAGGTGGAGTGTTATGGTTTGTGACATTTATCACATGGATATTGAAGATGGAGAAATTGGAAGTTACGAAATTTAAGGATCTGCTGCAGATTTTATGGATCAATTGAGATATTTTAGAAAAGCTTTATTTTTAGCAAGTTTTAAGGAGTATTTATTTCTGAGATATTTTAAGGCCCAATTAGGTTTTAGACCTAGTCTTTCTATTTGCCTATATAAGCATATAATTAGGGAGAGATTTACTTGTACTTTTGAAGGGAGAAAAACTTGTTTTTGTTTTTAGGGATTGAGATATCTTCTTAATTTTAGGTCTTTCTTTGTAATCAATTGATGGATTAATAAATGTTTATTTGGAGGAATTTGCTTGTTATTGTTATCTTCTTCTCTCTTTCAAAATCTAATTGTGTAGTGATCTTGCAGAAACCCTAACAATTCTTAGATAGAAAACATCTAAGTTCATTCAAACTTTTATTTTCAAAACGATTTGTTAACTAAATACGTGAATAGAAAATTATTGCATATTTTTTAGTGAAATTTATTCCTACGTTATGTTTAGTTAAACACATTTCAAATTTCAAAATTTTAATTTTTTAACGTGGATTGTGTCATATCGGTTGTTGTTAATGTAAACCGCTTGTAGGCATCAATTTAAACGGAGTGAGGAAAATTTGACGTTTTCATTATAAAATTTAGTGTATTCTCAATTTCAACATTTAATTTATAATTGACTTCACGTTAGTTTCCAAACAAACAAGTTTTGAATAAGTTGATCATTTAGTTTTTTTTTATTTAAGTTAGACGTACATGTTTTTATTTATATCTAGAAATCAATTTCATTCATTCTTATATTTCAAAGTAAATAAAATTTTAAATTCTTGAGTAAAACGTTAGTTAAACACGTTATTCAAAATCGTTAGATTATCGTGTTGTTACAGACGAGATCTCTTCTTCAAGAAGAAAAGTGGCAGCCGACGACATTCTTAGTTTGAGCTCGTTGCTCATCCAAAGATAAGTGAAGTAGGAGCAAATGAAGAATATGCGATGAATTTGATAAAACAATACACAGATGTTCAAGTACTAATTCTGGATGCTTCTTTTCCATTTATTAATGCATCATCAACATATACAATTGGAAGAAGGGAGAAAATGAACTCAATACTTTTAACACTGCCACTCCTCATATTAAAATTATATTCAAAACTAAATCCTATAAGTTTCGAGAGCTTGGAAAAACAACAAGTTCACTCCATACTCACACTCTTATGCTACTTATATAATCTTCTTTTGTGTGTGTGTGTGTGTGTATATATATATATATTGAAAATTGGTTCACTTTATTGAATACTAAAAAACAAGATATAAGAAGAAGGTTAACATCCTAACCATTACAAACAGAAACAAAAAACGAAAAGAAAATACAAGTAACTATAAACCTAATAAAACATCCCATGATGAGGCCACATCTCACTGGCATGCAAACCTCTGCACCTAAACACGAGCCAAAGGCTCCTCATTATCACCTCAAACGTGCCAACACTGGCCATCATAGATTCCACGCTGGATAAACCACTGAAGTGAATACAATATTCCACCCAATAACGACCATCCCTCTCTTTGCATCATGTTTTGTAAACTTGCGCATATAAATTGGTGATTAAGCTTGGTAACCCTGAAAGGTTCCAATTGCACCAATAGTAATTAGCCGAAAATATTGGTACATGCAATTTGAACCTCTTCATACGGTGGGAATCCCACTGCACCACTCCATATCAGTAGTTCGCTTGCAGTAGCGCCACTGTTATATAAGCAGTTGAAAGCATATATTGCCATCTGAATATGTCTTCTAATAAACTACTCATGAACATTCTACCTAAAAGCACTTGCAAACGAACCCCCATTTCATCAATAATTCCATACAGTGATATTAAGTCATAGCCCTTAAACAAATGTAGCTTGCACCTAAATCCAAAAAAAAACTCAATTCCAAACACTAAATCTGGTTGATTATTCACTATCAACATAGATGTGAACCTATCTTAGTGCCAAAATCGACAACATGAACATAGAGAATCCAAGTGCAACTTTCTTAATAACATATAAGAGCCGAGGTCGTTGGGTGTGAACAAATGTAAATGGCATTGAATACAACAAGAACTTCATGCAAAATTCCCAAAATATGTTCAACCAAGCACATAATATATTTCCTTCACACCAATGTAATACTAGCCCATTCAACAACTATATTATCAGTATGAGAAATTGATTTCTCATTAGAAACCAGAGGATCCAATACCAAATACATAAACATATCATAAAAATTAACACCAAAGAACTGGGACATGAAGTTGGATGTAATAGCTTACTGCAATCCATGAATTAGGAGACAAGAAGAATTCGCTAGCATCCATTAACAATGAAGAGGCCAACATCTTCATTAAAATTACAAAAAATATTTTCATCTGTTGACCAATACATTTTAATACTAATGGATTCAGATCTAAGCATCCCTTAAACTTAACACCTAAATCCAATAAATAATTCAAGTGCCATACGCTTAGTTCTGTGGCACAAATCATTGGGTATAAGAAAATCAAGGTGTTGGAACCATGAACAACGTTGGATGAAATCACAAGTTAACCAATTAAATCTTCTGCTCCATCAACTAACATTAGTTGATAAATGATGAAAACCAGATCGCTCAAAAACAGATTAGATCCCAAGTAGAAAAGCAATCCAATAAAAAAAATGCCAGATTCTATTATATGAATTAAATATACATATATCGCGTATAAAATATTTCTATAATCAAATCGCATATACCAGATCTAGGCAAAGCTAAAACCGTAGGTTCCAATCATCCAATGACAACAAACTCATCTTACCCATACCCATATCTGATGTCGATCTGGTTCAACAGAGAACGGTTGGAGAATTTGGAACTGAAACATGTTCAGTTGCGCCAGCAATGCCAAAACCTAAATCTACAGAGGCTTGTCCTTCCTTAATTGAAACAAATCAGACCCAAACGAGAATGAGAAGAGTTATGTTATTATTTGGGGATTGACACTGAAGAACCCTAGATTGGGCATGATCTGGATTAAATCATTTTAATTCCGGCTTTTGATTGTAAAAATTCAATAAAAATCTATTGTCTTATCTACGAATAATGGAATTCGTTGAAGGTTATAAGAAGAAATCAGAAGTAAAGAAGATGAAATTAAAGGATATGAGAAAGCTCACGCATAGCGAAAGAAGGTGAAATTAAAACGCCTGTCGCCACTAAAGAGCTTCTCTTATATATATATATATATATATATATATATATATTGAGAAACTCATAACTAAATTACTGGTGTAGAGTGGGTTTTCTTCGACATGATTGAATTGGATGCACCACCTCTAGCTGGCGACCATTGTTGCCACATGATCAGGCGACTGATCCACGAGAACCGGTGGAAAACCTAGAACAAAAATGTTACAGGTTGAGTGTTGAAATTGGTGATACGCAAATCACAAATTTTGGGCAACAAATAATCTTACATATTTTGTGAAGAGATTTGTTGCTAGATTTTATGAAGAGATTTATTTGCTAGATTTTATAGAGAGATTTATTGCTATATTTGTGGATATTTAATGCAAGGATATTTGGTGCTTATCCAGATAGTTTTTTAACATATATGAAGATAATTTGGATGCCAAGTTTAATTGGGTATAAAGTAATTCTCTCTATAAAAAGACTAGCTAAACATCTTCATTAGGTGTGGGTGAGAGCCACCAAGAGTGATCATTCTAGCTATTCCAAATTGGGTGTTCTCCTTCAAATTTTTTAGCCATTAGATATTCTTACCTATTTCTCAATAAGGTTATTGGTTGAAGTTGTAATTGTTTGTTACAATAGTTGAGATCGATTGTAAACAATTTTTTATTAGTGAATCAATAAAGAGGGTGGTAGGGTGGAATATTTTTTGTTAATATTTCCGATATTATTTGTGTTGTTTTTTGTTTTTCAATCAAATCCATCTTCAAGTGATTGGGTGATAAAGATCCTATTTTTCTTGGCGTTTTGCCAAATTCCATTGCGGTATCAGAGCCAGTTCATCGCATAGCTTGGAGTGAATTTGGATTGAAGATTGTAGATGTCGGAGATGATGTTGCTTTCATAGATGGATATTGTGGAGTAGGAGATTTTGAGAATTTGGAATGAAGAACCTAGTCCGCAGCAAGGTGGAGAGGTTGTTTTTGATCACTGCTGAGGATCCGTTGAGGATCATGTTATCGATTGTTGTCATCACATTGATAATTCTCGAGGGATCCATGTAGATGAAGAGGGATCAAGTGGTATACGTATATCGATAAAGAGGAGGTGTTATTGAGCCTGGAAATCAATTAGGTAATCTTGTGGCCTGATGAAATCAAGAAGGTGTGATTGAGCCTGGAAATCAACTGAGCTTGGACTTGAAGAGAAGACGGGATGGTTTTATCTTGTAGCCATTAAAATTGAGATGGTGTTAATTGAGAAAGAAGAGGTTGGAATTGAGAGCTAAGTTGGTTGGTTTTGGATTTGAGGAGATGTTGTTATTTGGTATCAAGGCGGAGTGTTGAAATTGGTGATACGCAAATCACAAATTTTGGGCAACAGATAATCTTGCATATTTCATGAAGAGATTTGTTGCTAGATTTTATGAAGAGATTTATTGCTAGATTTTATAGAGAAATTTATTGCTATATTTGTGGACATTTAATGCAAGGATATTTGGTGCTTATCCAATAGTTTTTTAACATATATGAAGATAATTTGGATGCCAAGTTTACTTGGGTATGAAGTAATTCTCTCTACAAAATGGCTAGCTAAACATCTTCATTAGGTGTGGGTGAGAGCCACAAGAATGATCATTTTAGCTATTCCAAATTGAGTGTTCTCCTTCAAATTTTTTAGCCATTAGATATTCTCTACCTATTTCTCAATAAGGTTATTGGTTCAAGTTGTAATTGTTTGTAATGATAGTTGGGATCGATTGTAAACAATTTTTTTATTAGTGAATCAATAAAGAGGGTGGTAGGGTGGAATATTTTGTGTTCATATTTCCGATATTATTTTTGTTGTTTTTCAATCAAATTCATCTTCAAGTGATTGGGTGATAAAGATCCTATTTTTATTGGTGTTTTGTCAAACTTCCGCTGCGCACATGTAATAACCCGAAAATCTGGGCCAGTTTAAAATTTTTGTTTTGGCAACTTCGGCGAATTTTGAACATTTAAAATGAATTATTTTAAATAATATCGACGAGAAATTTATTTGAATATAAATCAAACGTATATATTATATACGTCGTCGTTAGAATATAAATAATTATATACAGTTATAAATAGAATTGAAAATGGCGCGGTAGTTCGATAATTCGATTTCAAACTTCAATTGAATGTACCGGGTGCAAAACAATCCGGATTTTAGTGAAACCAAAAATAATAGGATCTAATTGATAATATCTTTCCAACGAATCTGACAAATCAAAATTTCATAGCGGGAATCAAAAGATATGTCCAGTTGAAAATTCTGAATAGTCGCTATGGAATTCAGGCCCATAAAAATGGGAATTTTGAAAACGACCTCGGACTTCGGCGAAACCACTTTTGTTGGGTCCGTGATGTCAAGTTATTGCTAGATTCCAAATTTCATAATTTTTTGAATCAATATGTGAGCGTGGCAAAGGAAAACGCGTTTGACCAGTTTCAGTTGATTTTAATCGACTGGAAAATGGCCATTTTTCCAACGGTCTCGGAATTCGACGAAACTAGTTTTGTTAGGACCGTATCTTCAATATGAAGCTAGAAATATTTTTCAGGAATTTTAAGAGTTAGAATGTGGCCTCGGTAAATTGAAATGCGCGTTCAAATTTAATATATAGAAGTATATGTTGATTTTGACGAAAACTGATTGTAATAGCCGAATCAGCTTACGATACCTATCCCATTGTGTTCGGAATGGGGTAAAACGCTATGGACGACAGGCGGTGGGCCTCGTTTTGAAGTCGAAAATAAAAGTTGCTTTTTGGTGAAAATAAAATAATTAAATAAATTAAAAATTAAAAATTAAAAATTCTCTCTCGCTTCCCTTTAAACCTGTGGCCCCCCCCCCCTTCATTCTTCGATTTCAGCAGAAAAAAAGGGAAGAAGAAGACGAAGCGGGGAGGAGCCGCCGCCCTCCCCGATGACCCCCTCGCCGAGGTGGCGCACACCTCTCCCCCCTCCCTCCACCTTCTCCCGCTCCTCCCTCCTCGCGACACCCCAATCCCCATCAACCGCCGCCTCCCTCTTCGAACCCCCAAGCCGCCAGTCCCCCTTCCGCCACCGCAACCGACGTCCTCCCCCCCCCCAAAACCCGATTCGAGCCCCTCCTCCTCCAACCTCTCCCTCCTTGCCAACGCCAGAGCCAACGCCCCCCCCCTTTGCCTCGAGCCCCGCCTGAATCGAGCCCCCCTCCGATTCCTCTTCTCCCCCATTCGCTGTAAGTTTTTATATATATATTATTTAATTTGTTTTATAAAATTCGTTTAGTTTAATTTAAAAAGAATTGTTAAAATCAGTTTTCACCTATGATGTTGGTGAAGAAAAGATTTTATTCAGTTAAAAATATGATTTTTATATTTTTAAAGTATTAAAAATATAATCTTTACAATGTAGAGGATGTAAAAATATGATTTTGTTTATGTAGAGAATAGAAAAATATAACTTTTACATGATAGGAATATTAGAAATATCATCTTTATATATGTAGCAAAATAGAAAAGATTATATTTTAAAAAGTGAAAAGATTATATTTTTAAAAGTGAAAAGACGATATTTTTAAAAGTGAAAAGACGATATTTTTAAAAGTGAAAAGGCGATATTTTAAAAATAGAAAAGGCGAAATCTTTATATGAAGAATAGCGTGATAAAAATAGAATTCTTATCTATATAGTAGTGGTATAAAAATAGAATTTTATCAATATGAGGAAATTATAAAAATTCGATTTTTATATATTGAATAGCAAAGTAAAAATTCGATTTTTATATATTGAATAGCAAAGTAAAAATTCGATTTTTACATATGTAGAGAATACGGGCGACGAAAGAGATAAGAGATAAGAACGACGAAGATTTCTATAAATGAAGAGTCGTGGTGTTGGATAGCTTTCAGTGAGAACTTCTCACTCTTCAATTTCTTTTTCTAGTTATATATATATATACTAGGATGCAGACGGTGCTTAGTAGCACCCGACATCCGTCATCCACAGACCATGGATGGCTTGTTTGTTTGATTGATGTGTTGTGAAATTGATGTGAAATAGATAATGAAATATATTCATGTGTTGAAATAAATTAATTATCGTTAAAAATATAATTTTTAACGTGAAGGTGAATAAATAAATGTTTATAAACAAATCGGCCGATTTGTTCATATACACCGATTTGACTGATATTGATTGGGATGATAAATTTTACACATCACCCAACTACACAAATAAAAATCTGTGTTTGTTGATTTGAAACCCCACACAGGTGTTGGGATGATATTTGGGTACACTAATCCCAATTATTTAATTGTATGTCGATCGATTGGTCAACAGACTGAGTAAGCGTCGATTATTTTTATTTGATGCTTATGAAGTTGTGTGGTGCACCTTGGATGATGGTTGATTGTTTATCATTGCTATTATATACATGTGTTGTATGGAATCCATATAATTAACATTATATGGTGATTGATTGGGCCTCATTCCAATCGGGAAAATAATGAAAATTATAAAAGAAAATTCATGTGTTGAATATAAAAATAGTCATGTGTTGACGATGTTCCTGAGTTGAAACTATTGATGTGTTGAGTGAAATATTTTATACAGTAAAATTTACATCTTTATCATATTTAAAATTAGAACTACTTTACGGTTGAAGTCTAATTAAAAATCAAACGATAGATACCATTATTTTATAAAATATTTTACATAACAAAAATAGTGATGTGTTGACAGTACTCATTTGTTGAGATTAGTCAAATGTTGAAAGAAATATAGATTCATGTGTTGAATAGAATAAATATTCATTTATTGAATAGAATAAAGAAGTTTTTTTGAAAAATATAAAGCCGGGTTGATTAGAGATGCGTTATTTTGACGTGAACGATATTTATATCGATTTTATTCGTTTTATAATGAATATTGAAAAGTGATTTCAAAATTTAATATTTTGAAATGAAATTCAAATTAAATTAGATTAATATTCAAACGGAAATTGAATTGAATCAATTTGAAATGAATTCCATTCGAATTGAATAGAAAGTGAATTTGAATTCAAATTGAATAGAAATGAATTCAAATTGAATTAAATTGAAATTGAATTAAAACGAAGAGAAATCGTTTTAAATGAAATTTAAAAGGAACAGAAATTGAATTGAAATCAATTTGAAATGAATTCGAATTGAATTAAATAGAACGTAAATTCAAATTAAATTGAATTGAAACGAATTCGAATTAAATAAAATTTAAATGAATTCGAATTGAATTGAAATCAAATCGATTTGAAATTGAAGATGAAGTTGAAATTGTTTTTGAAACGAACTTAAAACGATTTATAAAATACGTTTTAAAAGGAAATCAACGAAATATATATATATATATATTATATATATATATATATATTATATATATATAATGGCCGGAATAGAACGCGCCGCGCCGCGGCAGTTCACGAATTTCGACCATTGACTTCGAATTGACGTTGCGGGAGATCCGACCGTCGGATTCTTCTAAAACCGGAACCGTTGGGTTCGTATCGAAAAGAGCTTTCCAATGAATATTATAAATTTGAAATCTAACGGTTGTATTTGGAATTATGTCCAAATCAAATTTGGAAAAGGTCGTAGTAAGTGTAGTTCGATGGCCGTTGATAGAAATCAACTGTACGGGCCTTGATAAAATTATTAAAAATATCTATAATTTGTGTAAAATCATAAGAAATGATTTGGGAAAAATTGGGCTGAAAAATTCCATATTTGAAAAGATAAAAATAGATTTTTATCGAAATGAACTAGTTTTGAACTAGAATTAAAATCCATTTATTTTTTATATAAATAAATTGAATTTGAATCAATATTCCAAATACGCGGATTGGACTGGAGTTGAATCGAAATTATCTTCGGAATATTTCGATGTTGGATTTCGTGACTATACAGATATTGTTATGGGAATTTGAAAGATATATTTTATATCGTTATTTCCAATACGATATTTGTTGGTTTCAGAATTTGATATTGAATATAAGCCGGTATATTTTCTATTCAGAGCCTTGTATTTAATATCAAATGTGATTTTGGTTTATCGTGAATCGTGTTTTAGATGACATTGTATCTTTAACCCAGTTAAAGGCAGGATATTGATTTTTGAAAAGATTAAAACTAAGTGGAGCTTTAATGAATCTTTAATTAGATTGAAAAGTGAATTGATAATTTAAATTATCAAATCTGAAAGGTGATCGAGAATGGAGTACCACCAGTTTTGCTCCAAAGCGATAGTTAAATCTTTAATTAGATTTGAATGTGAAATGCTAATTAATTTTACCAATAACACCGTGGTGTTAGATGTGGAGTATTACCAGTTTTCTCCATGGGATATATAGGTTGGGATTGGGAAATAAAATAAATAATTACTTCGGTGTGGTTCGCTAATCCCGACTAGTTTGGAAAACCATAATATGGTTTGAAGTGAAATCCAAAGAAAGATTAAAGAATAAATTTAGAAGAATTTATCTTTGATAAAATTAATGGGAACCTTTCCCTAAGAATGTGATTTTGTGAATAAAAGAATATTCTGAATTGGAATGAGGTGTTTGTTGTGTTTGTGTAACATTTGTTTATCATACACGTGGGTTATTCAGAAAGACCGGGTTTATACCCATTCTGAATAACCGATTCGACGAGATGTCGAAGATGAAGACGGTGGTTGAAGACCGGAAGTCTTCACATCGTTTGGGTGATTACTGATGATCTCGATTGGGCTGTACACCCAAGATGAGGGAAACAGTTGGTGATCGTCTAGACGTACTTGGAGATGGATGGATATGCGAGGAAAGTGCCTCCGGTTTCGTTCAGACCCAGAACGAACTTGTAAATGGATTGTGTGTCTGACATTGGATTTTATTCTGTGTTGATTGATCTCTATTAAATATACATCTGTTTGGCGGCGGAGAATTTATTCTCTTGCTTAACGCCCTTCTCTGAGACGTACGAGCTCAGAGGTTGTATATCGATGGACATCAGTCGCATGGAGTGAATTGCCAGTGTGGCACGCGTAAGTGGCAATTGATCAAGGCTTCTATTGAAAAGCAAAGTCTTGTGGTTGATGATCGAAGCACGGTCTGTGTGGCGTAGCTTTGTGTATAACGTGAATTCGCGAGCCTCACACCTCGGTATGAGTCAAAAACGGGATAGTGACTGCAGGGAGAGCACGACGTTTCTTTCTAGCTAAGGTGGTGTCAGTGACCTACCAGCCCTGACACTTATATACTTTTCACCTGTGTGGTTGTTGGATACGAGGCGCCTCGGATATAGGTCTGTAAGGACCGGGAAGCGTGTGTTCAGGAATTGCCAATCCTCAAAAGTAAGAGAGGACCGGCCCTGAAGATCCAAGGATCATAGTGGGGTCCTGAGACATTTGCTAGAGTGTCTCGAATCGGAGAGGAGCTTGCCCATTGCCTCGACTCATGACAGAAATCCAATTTCAAATACGTGATATTGCGGTTTTAATTGTAGAACTAGTATGGCGACATGATATATGGTACCCATGTCGTCTATGATTGATATTTATGATTGAAATTGTTTTGACACTATACACTTATTATGGTATCAAATAATGTGTTTTAAACGTATCAAGCATGCTTTGGCTGTTATAAGGTAAAAACCCTATCCTCCGGCTTGCGTTGCATTGTGTGATGGGACCTGGGTCTTATAACAGCTTCATTTTTCTTTATTTAGCATTGCGTTGTTTGTTTTATGCACTGGTATTCTTGGGAGGCAACCCGTTCCGTGTTATACGGCGTGGTCCCTTGATTTACCGAACTTTAAAATAAAGAATTATAATTGTTTTAGTTCTCACACCAGTCACATGACTGACCTGGAGTTTATTGTTTTAACCTAAACTCTGGGTGCCCTTATTTTCAACACGGGCAGCTAGTAGTTTTGGTTTTGCAGATTTAAATTCACAGGATCCTGATTTACAGCTGGAACGATGCTCGGAAAGCTCTGTATCCGTGCATTACTTCTAGTTGTGCTTTTGTATTATTTTCCTCTGCGATGTATTTAAATGTAATTTAAATCTCTGATATTATTCGAATGTAATTTATTCATTTATACTCTGTATATTCTTGTATCTGATGGAATTGTTGTAATAAACAATGAAATGTTCTTCCGTCTGCGTTCTATTTTGTCATGTTCTCAAAACGATCAGGGGTTTCGAATGGTCTTAGTCGGTTTAACGATCGATTCGGATCGAGCGAAATTCCTTGCCGTTACAGTTGGTATCAGAGCTTTGGTTTATAGAGCTCGAGAACAAGACACATTAGAACCGAACGAAAGAATTCATCAGATATTGGATTAGCAATATCCAATTAGAATGACTCGTTACAGATAGGATCAGTAGTATCCTAGAACGAGTGTGAAGAGTATATTTTTCAAATGAAAACAATTTTGTTTTGAAAATTTAAATCGTTTTATTCGTATTTGAATATTTATTTATTTTGAATATGGACGATCTAGTATATAAAGGTTTTGCATATACGCGTCATGAACGTATATCCGAGGTTTTAATGTACTGGATAGATATAGGATCACGCTCTAGTCGCCCGGAGATGATGTTGATAATGACCATGGCATCATCAATATTTATGTTCGTGTTTCGAAGGTGTGATATCTATATATTTCCATTAGACTGGTGTGAGAACCAAAACTAATATAGCTAGAATACATTATTGTGAGTTGGCATCAAAAACATGATTTTTTGTATATATCAAAATTATGAATTTGAAACTCTAATTCACTAATTGATTGATGTTTGTGTTGTTTGTTTATTTGTTTGCTAATTTTTAACCATTTAGCCTAATTGAATCAAATATTGAATTGTATTGAGAATTAGTCGAATTTGCTTGCATATACATGTACTTGCATTGAACAGGTCATAGCAAGGAGGCTAGAGCAGAGAATAAAATTTGTTTGCCCGACAAATAGGTACATGTTTATCATAATTTACTGTTTTGCTTGGGTGATGATGATTTTATGAGCCGATTGGCTAGCCGCTTGGCTTTTTCTTTTTCTTTTTGAGATCAGAAGGCCTATATGGCAATTTCGAGATTTTCCCGTGGCTCCCGGTGCAGGGGAGGTTATGGCGAAATTTTTCGAAAATTTAGGGTGTTAGCCAAATTTTTGAAAATTTGAAAATTCTCAGAAACTGAAAAGTTGGAGAATGGAAGCCAGATTGAACGTAGAGTTAATTAACTAAACCACTTTCGACTTTGTTCCTTTTCGGGGACGAAAAGTTTTAAGTGGGGGAGATTGTAATAACCCGAAAATCTGGGCCAGTTTGAAATTTTTGTTTTGGCAACTTCGGCGAATTTTGAACATTTAAAATGAATTATTTTAAATAATATCGATGAGAAATTTATTTGAATATAAATCGAACGTATATATTATATACGTCGTCATTAGAATATAAATAATTATATATAATTATAAATAGAATTGAAAATGGCGCGGTAGTTCGATAATTCGATTTCAAACTTCAATTGAATGTACCGGGTGCAAAACAATCCGGATTTTAGTGAAACCAAAAATAATAGGATCTAATTGATAATATCTTTCCAACGAATCTGACAAATCAAAATTTTATAGCGGGAATCAAAAGATATGTTCAGTTGAAAATTCTGAATAGTCGCTATGGAATTCAGGCCCTTAAAAATGGGAATTTTGCAAACGACCTCGGATTTTGGCGAAACCACTTTTGTTGGGTCCGTGATGTCAAGTTATTGCTAGATTCGAAATTTCATAATTTTTTGAATCAATATGTGAGCGTGGCGAAGGAAAACGCGTTTGACCAGTTTTAGTTGATTTTAATCGACTGGAAAATGGCCATTTTTCCAACGGTCTCGGAATTCGACGAAACTAGTTTTGTTAGGACCGTATCGTCAATACGAAGCTAGAAAATATTTTTCGGGAATTTTTAGAGTTAGTATGTGGCCCGGTAAATTGAAATGCGCATTCAAATTCAATATATAGAAGTATATGTTGATTTTGACGAAAACTGATTGTAATAGCCGAATCAGCTTACGATACCTATCCCATTGTGTTCGGAATGGGGGTAAAACGCTATGGACGACAGGCGGTGGGCCTCATTTTGAAGTCGAAAATAAAAGTTGCTTTTTGGTGAAAATAAAATAATTAAATAAATTAAAAATTAAAAATTCTCTCTCCCTTCCATTTAAACCCGTTGCCCCCCCCTTCATTCTTCGATTTCAGCAGAAAAAAAAGGGAAGAAGAAGACGAAGCGGGGAGGAGCCGCCGCCCTCCCCGATGACCCCCTCGCCGCCAGAGGGTGGCGCACACCTCTCCCCTCTCCCTCCAGCTTCTCCCGCTCCTACCTCCTCGCGACACCCCAATCCCCAGCAACCGCCGCCTCCCACTTCGAACCCCCAAGCCGCCAGTCCCCCTTCCGCCACCGCAACCGACGTCCTCCTCCCCCCAAAACCCGATTCGAGCCCCTCCTCCTCCAACCTCTCCCTCCCTGCCAACGCCAGAGCCAACGCCCCCACCTTGCCTCGAGCCCCGCCTGAATCGAGCCCCCCCTCCGATTCCTCTTCTCCCCCATTCGCTGTAAGTTTATATATATATATTATTTAATTTGTTTTATAAAATTCGTTTAGTTTAATTTAAAAAGAATTGTTAAAATCAGTTTTTACCTATGATGTTGGTGAAGAAAAGATTTTATTCAGTTAAAAATATGATTTTTATATTTTTAAAGTATTAAAAATATAATCTTTACAATGTAGAGGATGTAAAAATATGATTTTGTTTATGTAGAGAATAGAAAAATATAACTTTTACATGATAGGAATATTAGAAATATCATCTTTATATATGTAGCAAAATAGAAAAGATTATATTTTAAAAAGTGAAAAGATTATATTTTTAAAAGTGAAAAGACGATATTTTTAAAAGTGAAAAGACGATATTTTTAAAAGTGAAAAGACGATATTTTTAAAAGTGAAAAGACGATATTTTAAAAATAGAAAAGGCGAAATCTTTATATGAAGAATAGCGTGATAAAAATAGAATTTTTATCTATATAGTAGTGGTATAAAAATAGAATTTTATCAATATGAGGAAATTATAAAAATTCAATTTTTATATGTTGAATAGCAAAGTAAAAATTCGATTTTTATATATTGAATAGCAAAGTAAAAATTCGATTTTTATATATTGAATAGCAAAGTAAAAAATTCGATTTTTACATATGTAGAGAATACGTGCGACGAAAGAGATAAGAGACAAGAACGACGAAGATTTCTATAAATGAAGAGTCGTGGTGTTGGATAGCTTTCAGTGAGAACTTCTCACTCTTCAATTTATTTTTCTAGTTATATATATATACTAGGATGCAGACGGTGCTTAGTAGCACCCGACACCCGTCATCCACAGACCATGGATGGCTTGTTTGTTTGATTGATGTGTTGTGAAATTGATGTGAAATAGATAATGAAATATATTCATGTGTTGAAATAAATAAATTATCGTTAAAAATATAATTTTTAACGTGAAGGTGAATAAATAAATGTTTATAAACAAATCGGCCGATTTGTTTATATACACCGATTTGACTGATATTGATTGGGATGATAAATTTTACACATCACCCAACTGCACAAATAAAAATCTGTGTTTGTTGATTTGAAACCCCACACGGGTGTTGGGATGATATTTGGGTACACTAATCCCAATTATTTAATTGTATGTCGATCGATTGGTCGACAAACTGAGTAAGCGTCGATTATTTTTATTTGATGCTTATGAAGTTGTGTGGTGCACCTTGGATGATGGTTGATTGTTTATCATTACTATTATATACATGTGTTGTATGGAATCCATATAATTAACATTATATGGTGATTGATTGGGCCTCATTCCAATCGGGAAAATAATGAAAATTATAAAAGAAAATTCATGTGTTGAATATAAAAATAGTCATGTGTTGACGATGTTCCTGAGTTGAAACTATTGATGTGTTGAGTGAAATATTTTATATAGTAAAATTTACATCTTTATCATATTTAAAATTAGAACTACTTTACGGTTGAAGTCTAATTAAAAATCAAACGATAGATACCATTATTTTATAAAATATTTTACATAACAAAAATATTGATGTGTTGACAGTACTCATTTGTTGAGATTAGTCAAGTGTTGAAAGAAATATAGATTCATGTGTTGAATAGAATAAATATTCATTTATTGAATAGAATAAAGAAGTTTTTTTGAAAAATATAAAGCCGGGTTGATTAGAGATGCGTTATTTTGACGCGAACGATATTTATATCGATTTTATTCGTTTTATAATGAATATTGAAAAGTGATTTCAAAATTTAATATTTTGAAATGAAATTCAAATTAAATTAGATTAAAATTCAAACGGAAATTGAATTGAATCACTTTGAAATGAATTCGATTCGAATTGAATAGAAAGTGAATTTGAATTCAAATTGAATAGAAATGAATTCAAATTGAATTAAATTGAAATTGAATTAAAACGAATAGAAATCATTTTGAATGAAATTTAAAAGGAACGGAAATTGAATTGAAATCAATTCGAATTGAATTAAATAGAAGGTAAATTCAAATTAAATTGAATTGAAACGAATTTGAATTAAATAAAATTTAAATGAATTCGAATTGAATTGAAATCAAATCGATTTGAAATTGAAGATGAAGTTGAAATTGTTTTTGAAACGAACTTAAAACGATTTATAAAATACATTTTAAAAGGAAATCGACGAAATATATATATAATATATATATATATATAATGGCCGGAATAGAACGCGCTGCGCCGCGGCAGTTCGCTAATTTCGACCATTGACTTCGAATTGACGTTGCGGGAGATCCGACCGTCGGATTCTCCTAAAACTGGAACCGTTTGGTTCGTATCGAAAAGAGCTTTCCAATGAATATTATAAATTTGAAATCTAACGGTTGGATTTGGAATTATGTCCAAATCAAATTTGGAAAAGGTCGTAGTATGTGCAGTTCGATGGCCGTTGATGGAAATCGACTGTACGGGCCTTGATAAAATTATTAAAAATATCTATAATTTGTGTAAAATCATAAGAAATGATTTGGGAAAAATTGGGCTGAAAAATTCCATATTTGAAAAGATAAAAATAGATTTTTATCGAAATGAACTAGTTTTGAACTAGAATTAAAATCCATTTATTTTTGAAATAAATAAATTGAATTTGAAAGAGATTTTAAAAATAATCAATATTCCCAATACGTGGATTGGACTGGAGTTGAATCGAAATTATCTTCGGAATATTTCGATGTTGGATTTCGTGACTATACAGATATTGTTATGGGAATTCGAAAGATATATTTTATATCGTTATTTCCAATACGATATTTGTTTGTTTTAGAATTTGATATTGAATATAAGCTGGTATATTTTCTATTCAGAGCCTTGTATTTAATATCAAATGTGATTTGGGTTTATCGTGAATCGTGTTTTAGATGACATTGTATCTTTAACCCAGTTAAAGGCAGGATATTGATTTTTGAAAAGATTAAAACTAAGTGGAGCTTTAATGAATCTTTAATTAGATTGAAAAGTGAATTGATAATTTAAATTATCAAATCTGAAAGGTGATCAAGAATGGAGTACCACCAGTTTTGCTCCAAAGCGATAGTTAAATCTTTAATTAGATTTGAACGTGAAATGGTAATTACTTTTACCGATAACACCGTGGTGTTAGATATGGAGTAATACCAGTTTTCTCCATGGGATATATAGATTGGGATTGGGAAATAAAATAAATAATTACTTCGGTGTGGTTCGCTAATCCCGACTAGTTTTGAAAACCATAATATGGTTTGAAGTGAAATCCAAAGAAAGATTTAAGAATAAATTTAGAAGAATTTATCTTTGATAAAATTAATGGGAACCTTTCCCTAAGAATGTGATTTTGTGAATAAAAGAATATTCTGAATTGGAATGAGGTGTTTGTTGTGTTTGTATAACATTTGTTTATCATACACGTGGGTTATTCAGAAAGACTGGGTTTATACCCATTCTGAATAACCGATTCGACGAGATGTCGAAGATGAAGACGGTGGTTGAAGACCGGAAGTCTTCACATCGTTTGGGTGATTACTGATGATCTCGATTGGGCTGTACACCCAAGATGAGGGAAACAGTTGGTGATCGTCTAGACGTACTTGGAGATGGATGGATAAGCGAGGAAAGTGCCTCCGGTTTCGTTCAGACCCAGAACGAACTTGTAAATGGATTGTGTGTCTGACATTGGATTTTATTCTGTGTTGATTGATCTCTATTAAATATACATCTGTTTGGCGGTGGAGAATTTATTCTCTTGCTTAACGCCCTTCTCTGAGATGTACGAGCTCAGAGGTTGTATATCGATGGACATTAGTCGCATGGAGTGAATTGCCAGTGTGGTACGCGTAAGTGGCAATTGATCAAGGCTTCTGTTGAAAAGCAAAGTCTTGTGGTTGATGATCAAAGCACGGCCTGTGTGGCGTAGCTTTGTGTATAACGTGAATTCGCGAGCCTCACACCTCGATATGAGTCAAAAACGGGATAGTGACTGCAGGGAGAGCACGACGTTTCTTTCTAGCTAAGGTGGTGTCAGTGACCTACCAGTCCTGACATTATATACTTTTCACCTGTGTGGTTGTTGGATACGAGGTGCCTCAGATATAGGTCTGTAAGGACCGGGAAGCGTGTGTTCAGGAATTGCCAATCCTCAAAAGTAAGAGAGGACCGGCCCTGAAGATCCAAGGATCATAGTGGGGTCCTGAGACATTTGCTAGAGTGTCACGAATCGGAGAGGAGCTTGCCCCTTGCCTCGACTCATGACGGAAATCCAATTTCCAATACGTGATATTGCGGTTTTAATTGTAGAACTAGCATGGCGACATGATATATGGTACCCATGTCGTCTATGATTGATATTTATGATTGAAATTGTTTTGACACTATACAATTATTATGGTATCAAATAATGTGTTTTAAACGTATCAAGCATGCTTTGGCTGTTATAAGGTAAAAACCCTATCCTCCGGCTTGCGTTGCATTGTGTGATGGGACCTGGGTCTTATAACAGCTTCATTTTGCTTTATTTAACATTGCGCTGTTTGTTTTATGCACTGGTATTCTTGGGAGGAAACTCGTTCCGTGTTATACGGCGTGGTCCCTTGATTTACCGAACTTTAAAATAAAGAATTATAACTGTTTTAGTTCTCACACCAGTCACATGACTGACCTGGAGTTTATTGTTTTAACCTAAACTCTGGGTGCCCTTATTTTCAACACGGGCAGCTAGTAGTTTTGGTTTTGCAAATTTATATTCACAGGATCCTGATTTACAGCTGGAACGATGCTCGGAAAGCTCTGTATCCGTGCATTACTTCTAGTTGTGCTTTTGTATTATTTTCCGCTGCGATGTATTTAAATGTATTTAAATGTAATTTAAATCTATGATATTATTCGAATGTAGTTTATTCATTTATACTCTGTATATTCTTGTGTTTGATGGAATTGTTGTAATAAACAATGAAATGTTCTTCCGTCTGCGTTCAATTTTGTCCTGTTCTCAAAATGATCTGGGGTTTCGAACGGTCTTAGTCGGTTTTACGATCGATTCGGATCGAGCGAAATTCCTTGCCGTTACAGCACAAAACCCTAATAGTTTGGTATTAGAGCAATTTTTGCATAACATTGAGTTGTGTGTGTCTATCTTTCCGTGTGTGTATCGCAGCATTTTACTCGTGGGTAATATCCAGTTTACAAATTTATGTCTTAGTGCATAAGTGTATATGAATATAAGTGTGTTCATAATTAAAAGTCGTGTGTGATGATTTTTTTGTGTACATGAACATTTTTTATTGTATATATTTGTAAAAACCAGAATTTTAAGTGTATTTTTATTTTAAATATTGATTTCTATTTTATTTAAGAACTCAATTTGTGTGTATTTTATTGTAATAACTATTTTGATTTTTATTTAAAATAAAATTTATTTTGAATTTTGTAAAAGAATAAATCTGAAATTTGGAACAATATTTTACGATTGCTAAATATCAATATTAAACAATACAGAGACAATTTCTAACGTTAATCTTAGAACCCAAAGTTTGAATTTGATTTTGCGTTGCATCTGGTTCGGTTTATTTAAATACATGAAATCGACAGTTAAATGTAGAAATTTATACTATTTCAGACTAACGTTAAATTAGCTGATAATATAATGATAAATTATCGGTTTAAAAATATAAATATGTAATATGAAATTAATCTAGAAATTTTATAATTAAAACATCGAATTCCGTTTCGTCAAATTTTGATTTGGGAACATCCATTTAAATTGATTTATATAGTTGGCTAACAACTGACTATTTCGCAAACTTTAAATCTATGATTTTTGTGTATTGTTCCATTTAAAACAAGAAGTTAGATACAACGATATATAATTGAAAACAAGAAGTTAGATCAATCTGAGAACAGATGAGATGGAAGTGTGCGAAGTGAAAACTGTAATCGGTATGAATTTATTTTTTGCATACCTCAAACTGTTTCTTTTCTTCTAGCTTTTGTATTGTAGTTTTCAATTTCAATCCCATTTCTTTTATAGCCTTTGGTTAAGAAATATCAGCCCGTAATACACTAAAAAAGTTATGGAACTTCTTCTGTGTATTTCACATGCATAATTGTTTGTAACATGGATGTAGAATATATATTTATTTAATGGTGGAGGAAAATTATTTGTTGAATTGTTTGAAAGAGGCATATTTTGTTCATATATCTACTAAGTAACTGTAACTTCTCTGACATGGCAACGGAGGTTACCTAATCCTATGATTTAAGTAACTAGTAATTCAGAGCTTGTAAAAAGATGCAATTGCTTCCTACAGTAAAAGATAATCAACCATTCCTAAGTGCTACACGTTCTTCTTGAAAGATGCAAATCATTGTTCATTCAAGTTTGTGTAAAATATCAACGCTGAATTATTACTGTAGTCATAGTCGGTATCAAATATTCAAAATTTCATTCATGAGGTATCAAGTTATAACCACGTACATAAAAATTAATCTGGCTTCATTCGTTACAATTTGATCAAGGGTACATGTATATAACAAACTACCATCCATCCAGCATGAAATGGTGGTGCTGTATAATAAAACATGAAAGTCCATGGTGGTTGACATTTTGTGGGTTTATCTAGGTTTATGAGTGGTGTAGATGGATGAGAGGAGGTCGAAAGTGAAGGAGGAGGATCAAGAGGTAGGGGCGGCGAGGTAGTGGTACAAGTCGGTGGTTGGCTCAATGTTGGAATGGACGGTTTTGGAGCTGCGATGGGATTAGGCGGGATTGGGTTGTCAGAGGGTGTAGCTACGAAAAGTTAAAAAAAGTAAAAAGCAAACGAATTGTTTTTTAAAAAGGTATTTTTGTCATAGTGTGGAGATATGCCTAGTTTTTTTAATGTTAAAAAAAAATAAAACAGCAATTCCAAAATATTTGGATGCCCATATTTGCATATTGATTTTATATTTTTCCTTGTTGCAATAAATTAAAGTGACCCATATTGTCCATCTTAAATGCTAAATTCAATGGTTTAAGATTACAATTTTGGAAAATCAAGTTTTTCACACATTGTATACTATCAATGCAATTTATATTCCTTGTTCTAATTGGAAATTGGGGAAGGAGAATCAATAGATTTTACCTATTGTGATGTTATTGTCTCCAACAAAAGCGATTATGGCTACCACAAAAGTTTCAAAAGATATTAATTTATTATATGGTACATACAACCAAATCCTATATTTTTTTACCCGTTATGTCCAAAACCAATATTTCCGTTGCGTAAAATTTTAGTTACGTTGTTATATCATCAAATTGTCATATTTTAATTAATCTTCTCTAGTATTAAATTACCGTGATTGGTTAGCCTTATGCATGGGCTATCCAAAGATCTAATTTTTGATTAGTTATCAAAAAATAGCTTAATAAGCAGTAATCACTGAAGTTGAACACGAATATTTAGTATGGTTCAACCAAATTGCCTACATCTACGGACTCAACAACAAATCAATATTTTATTAAAGAAAGAAAATATAAAAGGAGAGGTCACAAAATTCAAAGATAGAAATTCGAAGAGATTAATGTACAACAATAAACCGAATAACCAATTTACTGAAAGATTTGCTCACACTCAAAAATTCTAACTTGATTTGAGTATGGAAATTAAGGTTTAGTTAGATATAAATAGATATAAGGATAAAGAATTTTCTTGGAGACCATGAAAAAATTAATTGTTCTAATTACCTTAACATCTTTTCAAATTACATGATAATGCAAATAGATGATGGTAATCTTCGCTTTCCATAAAAAGATACTAATTGAATCTCCATGTATAAACTAGTTTATATCCATTAACTAATTAATTCATTAATTAGCATTATTTCTCCATAAATATTCTCATAAAACAAATCCATTTTCATTCCAATTATAGCAAATTGAATCGGTTAATTAAGATCTATTGAGACAAGTCCCACATCAGGTAACTTATAAAGTAAATTATGTATAAATATTAAGAGTCCACCCTTCACATTGCCAATTGGTTTTGTGATAATTTGTGGTTCCCTAACATGATATCAAAGAGGGTTTAATTCATGTGCATATAAATGTCACACTTGTCTATGTCACATCCAATAAGATCCACGTGTTGAGCACAGAATATGCCACACATGCGGGGGCGTGTTGAGAAAAGCCCTAGATCGGGAAATTTGTAAAATAAATTCTGTATAAATAGTAAGAGTCCACTCTTCACATTACCAATTGGTTTGTGATAATTTGAGGTACTCTAACAAGATTTTTCTTCATTGAAAATTGTTCCTTCAACCTTGCATAATAAATTGTAATTGAATGTCAAAACAAAAAAGGTTGACAAAACAAAACATACAAGTAGATTTTTATCATGGAGGAGTTAGAAATGATTTTTATATGTCAATGGTAACACTCTTTTATATCATAGGAAGTATAATTTTTTATTTCCATTTCGTAAAACCATTTAAAGAGATAGAGTAAAATGAGCACGTTTCAACTTTATTACTTCTAATTTTTAAAGTAAGAAGTGTGGTACTTAATTTAAGAAATGCATTCATTTTTATAGGGTTGTTATGGTAATGGTTACCGTTACCATTTGACAAATACCGTTGCTGTACCGTTTTTATTGGTAAGCTAGAATTGCTTACCGCTACCGTTACTGATCGACTGGTATATCGATAATCTGGTAACTGTTATACTGGTAATGGTAAATTATCGTTTGTCCATCAAAGTTTATATCTTGACATGTTTTTTGTACACAGTGCATCTTTATTATACTATATGGAGTGTTACTTTATAGAAAAACATAAACGAAAAATAAAATAAGTGTACCTAGAATTATTTCACTTGATTATTGAACTAAATATAATCATTTATTTGGTTCTGAATGCATGTAATAAAGCATATCAGTTGAATATACATGTATTTTAAATTAACTGGTAAAATTACCGTTACCGCTAGTATTGAAGAAATGTTACCGGTAATTTATCATTGAAAATGGTAAATTTACCGTTACCATACCGTTTTAACTAGTATATCGATTTCAATCAAAAATGGTTACTGGTCGACTAGTAATGGTATGGTAAACTTACCGTTACCATAACAACCCTAATTTTTACGCCTTAAAAGCTTTGAACCTATAAACTAGAGAACATCTGTGTAGTGCGTCATAACACTTGACAATTTATAGGTGAATTTATTGTTAAACCTTCTAGGCTTTATTAGAAGTGTAATAGGTATAGTTTTAGGGCATTGTCAATGGACTTCGGTTTTTGATAAGAGAGAATCGTTTTTTTATTCGTAAAATTACTATGGGATGTGCCAGAAAGTTAAATTTGTTTTAGCAATTGCGAGTGCCTCTTATATTTTTATAATCGTTTACGATTTTTTTAATCAAATGCTGCCAAAAGGATCTTCGGTGAATCATCGTCACTTTTTTCCCTTTAATTTTCAATGAAGTTCTAGTGAATTTTGTTTTGTTATATATTCACAGAGGTACCATCGAATTTAAATTTCAATGAAGTCCACATGATAATTTTATTCTTGAGTGAAATCCCCTTAAAATATGCTATTCTTATCCAAACATGGAGTTTGTTTAATAATGCCCTAATTTTATTATGTTCACAAGCATTTATGACATCGTTTTGTGCGTGATAATGACACATGGCTTAGACGAAAAATGTTTTTCTATAAATTGAATGGGGCTAACATACTCAAAAGAAATATTTGTACAATATTTAATTCATATTTTTATTTCAATTAACTAGTTTGAATTTTTGTTTCTTAGTTGCAAAATTCAATATGCTGTTAGCTTGACTTTTTTATTAACTTATAAAAGAAGTATATTTTTTAGATTTTATTTTTAAGTTGTATAAAGATTTGGTAATATTTATATAAAGGAGCGGCTATCGAAACACAAAATTAAACAAAAAAATAAACATATAAATTGTGAAACGTTGGATTTGTTTGTCTTTATATATAAAGTGAAATTCATAAAAAGTTCGAGTGGTTGAGATTGATAAGGATTGACATAATCTAAGTCAATATCTGCATATATGGTATGCCATAATATGAAGAAATAGAATAAGTATCATTAATGATATTATTAAATATCATTAACGATATTATTCCATAACTGAAGCATTATGTATAAATGTATGTCATAATATGAGGAAATAGAATAAATACCATTAATGATATTATTCCATAAATATCATTAATGATATAATTTCATAATTGTTGCTGTGCGTATGACTGTATCTTGTAACTTTATATATTTGTGATCCATGAATGAAAAAGTATCCTTCTCATCAACTCTTCATCATGGTATCAGAGTCTTGATCCAAAACAGTTCAACGTCCTCTTCTTCAATGGCTCTCATTAACCAAACTTCATCCTATCAGATTTTTAATGGTAGTGATCCCACAAAGCCCTACGCTTTTCTAGGTAAATGTCAATGGTGCCGAGAACAAGGACATGTGATTGCTCATTGTCCTTTATTTAAGCAAAAGTTTCCTAAAGCCATTCCTCCTTCTTCAAATCCTCAACCTCCGTCAAACTTATTCACGCCAAAACCTCAAGCAAACATTGTAAATCCTCTGCCTCCTCATCCTCTTCAGCATGGCTTCTCGATAGTGGTGCTTCCCACCATGTCACGACAGATCTGAACAATCTATCCCTCCATGCTCCTTATGATGGAACCGAAGAGTTGATCGTCGGTGATGGCAAAGGCCTTAAAATCACTCACGTCGGTTCTTGTTCTTTATCATCACTCAAACTAAATAATGTCTTAGTTGTTTCTGCCATGTCCAAAGTTATAATTTCTGTTTCTCAACTTTGTCATGATAATAATACCTCAATTGTCTTTTCTTCCACCTCTTTTCATATGAAGGATCTCAAAACGGGGTAACCTCTATTCCAGGGGTTGGTTGCAGCAAGCATTTATCATCTCAAACTACAACCCCTACAGTCCACGCAGGCACAACTAGTTCACCTGATTGGCATCATCGTTTAAGGCATCCATCTCATAATGTTTTTAGGCAAATTGTTTCCAAAAATAAACTTCAAGTTCCTAGTATCTTCACTTTAGATTGTAATTCATGTGTTTGCAATAAAAATCATAACCTTTCTTTTTCTACTTCCTATATTGTGTCTACTGCCCCACTTGAGTATGTTTATTCTGATCTGTGGACATCACCAATTTACTCTCATGATGGCTTTAAATATTTCTTATTTTCATTGATCATTTTTCTAAATACATTTGTTGTATAATTTAAAACGAAAATCAGATGCAAAACATAAATTCATTCGCTATAAAGCTCTAGTTGAAAAACACTTTCAACTGCTTCTCAAAACTCTCTACTCAGATAACGGTGGTGAGTATGAAAGCCTACGTAACTACCTGTCCATCGATGGAATTTCGCATCTCACAACTCCAGCCCACACTCCTCAACACAATGGCTATTCAGAGCGACGACATCGACACATTGTTGAGGCATTTCTATCCCTCTTAACTCATGCTAAAATGCCCCTTGAATATTGGACAAATGCTTGCTCAACAGATGTTTATTTGATTAATCGACTTCCCACGCCAACTCTAAACAATGTGTCACCCTAATTTAAATTATTCAGCCAACATCCTAATTATTCGAAGCTTCGAAGTTTTGGATGTCTTTGCTACCTATGGCTTAAACCCTAAAATTCTCACAAACTTGAACTCAAATCTCAGCCATGTATTTTTGTTGGTTATTCACCTACTCAAAGTTTATATTATTGTCTCGAATAAACACTAATTGTGTTTATGTTTCTCATCATGTTCACTTCAAAGAGAATGTTTTTTTCTCTTTTTCTAAACTTAAAAATTCAACTGCCTCCTTGTCTGACCTAATGGGACAATGGGAACCTCTCACATTATCTATATAATCAAATACTCAATCTTCCTTCTCTCATTCATCGCAAACTAACTCATCTTCCAGCATACCTCCTACCTCATTCCCCACTTCACCACTTTCATCTCCTATGTCCGCAATAAACTCATCTCAACCTCCTAATACCATTGTTGTGCTTTCCTCTATTTCATCCCAGTCAAACCTCGATATATCCACGTCTACAAATTCAATACCCAACAATCCAGTACATTCTCCTCAAATGACCACAAGACTTCAACATGACATTAGAAAACCAATCAGTAAACTGAATTTAAATGCAGAGGTCCATGAAATGGAGATCTAAAAAAAATATCACCCAAGCATTAAAAAGCCCCGTTTGGCATAAAACTATGGATGAAGAGATTAATGCATTGGTGAAAAATAAAACTTGGGATCTTGTACCTTCATCTATGTCACAAAATGTAGTGAGTTGCAAATGAATTTTTTGAATTAAAAAGAATAAAAATGGTAACATTATTCAGTACAACGCTTGCTATGTTGCAAGAGGTTTTAATCAGAGAGCTAGTATTGACTACGGTGAGACTTTTAGCCTCGTAGTTAAACCCGCCACGGTTCGGTTTGTTGTTTCACTTGCGGTTAGTCAAGGTTGGTCATTGCGCCAACTTGACATAAACAATGTTTTTCGACAGGGCGCACTCACTGAAGATGTATACACCATACAACCTCCCGGCTACACAGATCCTATACATCCAACACATGTATGTAAATTAAACAAGGCATTGTATGGCCTAAAACAAGCTCCAAGAGCTTGATATAAAAAATTACGACAATATTTAATTGAGTTGGGCTTCAAGAATACGGTCTCTGATTCATCCTTGTTCACATTGCACAAAAATGGTGACATCATTTATCTGTTGGTTTATGTGGATGATATTATTGTTACAAGTAATGCAACTCATGCACTGTAAGCTTTTATAAAAAAATTGGCGACACGTTTCTCACTCAAAGACCCTGGAGAATTGTCTTGCTTCGTGGAAGTGGAAGTAATGCCTCATCCAAAAGGTATATTCTTGAGTCAAAAGAGGTATATTGCTGATATTTTGTGCAAAGCTAATATGGGCGATGCAAAACCAGTTGCAACACCATTAGAAACTCATCCTCCGTTAACTATACATGGAAATCTTCTTAACGATCCTACTGAGTATCGTACTTTGATAGGTAGTTTACAATATTTAAGTCTTACAAGGCCCGATGTGGTATTCGCAGTGAACAAGTTAGCTCAATACATGCAGCGTCCAACTGAGGAACACATGCAATCTCTACATCGTCTTCTTCGGTATCTAAGTGGTATATCTAATATGAGTTTAATTATACACAAAGATTCATCTCTCACTCTCCATGTTTATTCTGATGCGGATTGGGCTCGTGACAAAGACAACTACATTTCTACAACATCATATATAGTCTTTTTGGGCAAGAATCATATCTCCTGAACGTCAAAGAAGCAGCGTACAAGAGCTAGTTCATCTACCGAGGTCGAGTACAGAGCAGTGACAAATGATATTGCCGAAATTCTTTGGGTAGGAAATTTATTCAAGGAGCTTGGTCATAACCTCACTCTCGTGCCAATCATCTATTGTGATAATGCTGGAGCTACATATGTGAGTGCAAATCCGGTTTTCCATTTTAAAATGAAGCATTTGGGATTGGATTACCATTTTGTCAGAGAAAATGTGCAAAGTGGAAATTTGAGGTCCCTTACATCTCCACTGATAACCAGCTTGCGGATGCCACCACCAAGTCACTACCACGTACCTCCTTCACAGCATTGATTAGCAAAATCGGTCTTTCATCTTAACCATCCATTTTGAGGGGGAGTGATAAGGATTGACATAATCTAAGTCAATCTCTGCATATATGATATGCCATAATATGAAGAAATAGAATAAATATCATTAATGATATTATTGAATATCATTAATGTTATTATTTCATACTTGGAGCATTATGTATAAATGGTATGCCATAATATGAGAAAATAGAATAAATATCATTAATGATATTATTCCATAATTGTTGCATTGTGTATGACTGTATCTTGTAACTTTATATATTTGTGATTTATGAATGGAAAAGTATCATTCTCTTCAACTCTTTATCAGAGATTTGTTGTATTCAATTTTGTGTCCAAATAGAGTTTCCTTTATATAAATAGTATTAAATTTTTAAACCAAATTTACTTGATATCTACAATATTTAAATGATACTAAGATTTAGTATTATTTGTAGCGGGGAAATTTGGACTTCTAAACAAATTTAAGATCCAATTTTTAGGTAATATTAAGAAAGAGGTATATTTAGCCTTGCAAATTAAAAAGAAAGAGGTATATTTTCAATAGTTTACGAATACAGAAAAATTGCAACATCAAAGCTAATACAACTATCATAAAAATTAAGTTAGGACTAAAGAAATGGCTCAAAACGATGCATTAAATCTTGTAAACACCGACAACGGGCACAGAAACCGAACCTATCCAAAGACTGCCATTTCTCTCTTCAACTTCACTAATATACTTCACCAAATCACCACCAAAATTTTCCAAAACGTCTAAAATTTCCCCATCTTCACTAATCCGTAATGCAATTGCTTCTCCAGTCCACTTACTCAGCAAAGACTGAACTCTATGTAAATCAAATGGCAAATAGATGAAAAATCCTCTTAACCAAGTGGGAAGACTTAGAAACTTCCTTAATAGCCTTCTTCTCCTTGAATGTAATGCTACCCAAAAACCACCTCTTGGACTTGGTTTTATATTATCAGGAAACCCAGGGAGCTCAACCAATACTTCATAATCCGTATTATTTGATAGAAGCCGATATTTTAAAATCCAACAAGTAGTTGTTTCCGCAAATATAATAAAACTGCGATCGGAGCTTAACATGATCCCATTTGGAAAAGATAGGTTAGTCAGTAGTGCTCGAACATCTCCGTTTCTTGGATCGTATCGTATCAGTCTTCCACTTCTATCGCCTGTTATGATTGCTTTCATAAACTCTCTGCAAAAATATGAGGATAAGATTCATCATGCTTAACGTTCGACAAGTTAATGCAAAAAACAGGTATATATATGAACATAGAACCTACCGTCTTTGAAAGTGCATGCTGCTCTCTGTAAAATAAACTACTCCTGTTTCTTGATCAATGTCCAAAGCATTGGTGAACTGCAATTTATGGCCTTGTGCATGTGTAATCACGGGGACAGCGAATTTCTCGCCAAGTTCAAGATCCATTAATCCAAAATATGCATCAGCAATGTACAGTTTTCCACTATTTTTGTTGAACTGTAATCCCAATGGCCTTCCACATATATCCTCATTGTTTGGGTTTCTTGATCCCTTGCATTCCTTCACCCTAAACCATTGTATTACCATTCACAGTATTTCAATTTGTATGAGTATTTTATCAATAAGCTTATAGCATAGCTAGACTAATAACAGTGGTGGAAAAATAGATGATTTTCTTGGGAGATATTCAACATGCTCCCATAAACCTGTACATAATAGAATTATGTATCTTATCCAATTGTGTATTACATGTTCAAACAGAATTAAAAGGAAATCTTACAAATGTGAAGGAGTTGTGAAAGCATGATCAAGCCATCCAATTTCTTCACCTTCCCATTTCAAGATCCGGCCATCTGAAATACCAGTGTACGGCCCGCTCCCGTCTGGGTCAAAAGCTAGGCTCTCGGGTCCAGTTGCACCGTCGCTTATCGAAAGTGTTTGTATTTCTGATGAATTATCAGTATTGAAGTATTTGGTAGAGAAGAAGATGGATAAAACTGCTAATACAATGGCTACACATCTGTTCTTCATGTTGCTAATAATACGTTGTTTGTTTTTTGCTTTCGAATTGCAATCCTTATACTAAGGAAAGTATTGGGAAATGGGAAACGATCTCTCCCATCTAAACCAAAACAGATATAATCGGACGGCTCAATTGCTTTCCTCTTATGCTTTGCTTTAACTTCTGTTGGTTACATCGTTTGATACAAATTTATAACTGGATTGAAGAGAGAGACAAAAAGAGAAGTCTTATAAAATTTATTAATTGTTATAAGGGAAGTTTTATTTTCATCCACCCATTTATTTTGATAAGTTGGTCCATAACAAATGGATTAACTTAAAAGATTTTGTGCTTCTCCTTTGAGTATTCTTGCAGCTAAAGCTTTTCTTGGTAAGGTGTAATTTTCTTCCTCCTACTTTTCTATTTTGAATTAGTTTAAGCGCATGCATGCATCTTAAATACCTCTAGATTATAGCTCATAATCTAAAAATACTAAGTTCATGAATCATATTTTCTTCTTTCATTGGTCGTTTAAGTGTAGGTATGGAAGCTAATAATTGATCATATTTTCCTGTCCTTAACCACAGATCCTTTCAAATTTTCCACTTTGCTAAATGTGTATGAGTTCAATCCCAAAGGGTAAGAATAGTTATTATTGTATTCCAAACTTTTCAGTGCCGAAACAGAAAAATGAAAAGAAAAAAAGAAAAAAAAAGATTTTACTTTTACATTTGAATTGTTTATACTTTATATGTTTGTGTGTAAAACCAGGGAAGATGTATCTAAATTTCTGTATATGATTTGCCATTTTCCTAAGATCGCTTGCTATGATATAACGAATTTAGCTACAGGTATTCAAATGTAACTTTGTTCAAAACATTTTTTCCTCAGATGAATATATAACTATACATGTTCTCTCTGATTATGTGTATACTTATATTTAATGGACAATAATATAATGCTAAGAACTAGCTGTTGTCTCAATGCGTCAACTGTTGATCAGTTTTTAAAATGTGAGCCTCAACCAACATCCATGAAAATCATGGTTCATTTTGCTCAAAGTGTGTGTGTATATATATATATATATATATATATATATATATATATATATATATATATATATATATATATATATATATATATATATAGTTATAATATTTACCGCCCTTAAATGGAAAAATCATAGTTTAATATGCATTTTAACACAATAGTAACTTTATTTTTGTAGCATTTAAAGACAAAGTATTGGCCGATTACAATTACAAAGAAGAAAATATGAACTACAAAATATGGACAATACATTCCACCGGTATATAATTTATCAAACATACCAAAAAAAAAAAAAAAAAAAATCCACTCTTTTAAGTTATGGTGGTGGTGATCTTTATCTGATGTAGACGATGTGCAGTACTTGCTCTAAAATGATCTCAAGTTCCATGATAGAAATAAGTTTGAGGTGCAATTCGTAGTTAAGTTTGCACATGCTAATTTTGTCATGACATTTCAACCAAAGAAAGAATGAATGTTGGCGATAGGTGGATAAACTAATTAAATTTTAAATATTATCAAAAGTCAAAACATCTTATAGGGTGGATAGACTAATTAAAAATACGTATGAAAATATACCTTATTATAATTTTATTTCTTTCTAGTAATAGCTAAGGCATTAATGTTAGAAACCATTGGTATCGAAAGTAATAAATATTCAACAATAGCATTTTTGATTTTTCAATTAATATATATAGAAACATTGCAAATTATAGATTATAATAATAAATATATACTATCTATGTATATTGTTATTTTGGTACTGGAATGCATGTTCATGGAATATAACTAATAATTTGCAATATTAAATGTTTACTGTATGATATATGAGCAGTAGCATAGTTTCAAAGACCGAATAGTGGGTGGAACCATTTTGATGAGAGGTTATGGACTAGTGGTTGAAACGAACAAGCCGTGAAAACTGCAACTGCGTTGATTGTAATTTTTTGTTTTATTTTCCAATTTAAATGAAAATTTACATCGAAAATTAAAAATTAACTAATTATAGTTATTACATTTTAAATTAAAACCTTTAGTTTTGAACAATTCATGACAAATATTAGTTGAAATAATTTTTTAATAATCGTTTAGTTTAGAATTGTAAATTTTCTTATTTGTGAATATGAAAGAGGTTCGGTTTAACAATGATCCGTAAAATGTACAATAATAATGCATATTAATTATTTGTTAAATTGATTATATAAAAAATTGAAGAGTGAAATGAAAACTTTTCCTCCAATTTGAGGAACTCTGTGATTCAATGAGGTCGGTCTTGATGTTTTTTCAAGGTTTTAAGATTAGACCATGGGTTCATGCATGCGCAAAGTTATTTCATTTTTAAATTCGTAACGCTTCAAGGTTAACTGTGATCGAACCGAAGTTGGGTTGGGCCCTTAAAACACTAAATAATAGGTAATAAATGTATCGACTCGTGCGTATTTTACGTATTGGAAGATCGTAAAATAATTTATTTAATTCCCTAGTGGTCATATCATTTTCAAATTTTAATAGGTTATTCATGGAGATGTAATACATATCCGTGATTTCTACAAATCATTTTGTGACTATTTTGCCCCCAGTGACTTGCTGTTTTGATCATAACTTTTGTTAGGGACTGAATTAGATGATATAATTGGTTTCATTGGAACGGGATGGAGGTTGGTCATTGCGTTGAGTGGTCACATTAATGATTTGACTCAACAGTTTATGAGATATCACTATTTTAATTTTTAATTTCTATTGGGAAATTAATTAGAAGTTCTTAGGCTGATCAGCGAGCCCATTAGACTAATAAAATACAATTATAAAATGTGGGTTTGAGGAGAGAATTAAGGTACTTCTCCTCATTCTAAACATTAGGTTGAGTGTCTATGAATCTAAGGTTGAACCTAATCTCTTTAAACCCTACTTTCTTTCTCCAAATCATTTTACGTCGCATTTTGAGGCAAGATCTGCATCATGGGAGATTGGATCTCGCTGTTTTGCATCATATCCAAAATATTTCTTTGTTATCCAGATTTTTTTTCATCTATACTACAGCAAATATAGGTTTTGGTGAGTGATAGAGATCTCTCAAATGGTTAGCACAGATTATATGTGTTAATTAGGTTAATCAAACATCTCACATGCTAATTTTACCCTAAAACTGGATCATATATGTTTATTTCAGATCTAGATATCTTAGGATAATCTAATTTGATCATATATCATGTAATTTGTTAGACCATCATGTTTGATCTATAACTAGTGTAAAATTTGGCTAGACTTGAGATTATTATGATATGAATCATTTTTGTAAGTGTTCACATGATTGTGCATGGTTGAGATTGGATGAAATACTGTTTGATTGGTTGAATTGTACGTTGTGCTTGGTTTGTTCATTTAGAATTGTGTATTATAGGATTTAGAATTAAAGAACAGTGAAAATCGAAGGTTCATACGATCAAATTCAGATGAAACTTGGCGAACGAGCTCTAGAAGACGAAACGAAAATTTTCGTGTCGAAATCAGCTAAATACGTGGACCGGTATAAATCCATGCCCCATGGATTGATACTGATCCATCACGGATGATTATGGGGTGCCGAAACTTCTTGCGTGGCATTATGAAGTCTTAGGCATATCATGTGCAAAATTTGGAATGGATTGGATAGATAGATATACAAACGCTCGAATACTCATCGATGGAACGACATAGAAGATTTCAGGGAGGAGTTAGGCTATGAAGTTGGACCAGAGGGAAGTACTCGAGGCTAAGATGAAGGAGATTCAGACACTTAGCCTATTTTGGCTAAGTGTATGGATTGGTACCAATCCATAGGGAATGGATCATATTGATTCATCATGGTGGAGAGTTGGGGCCTGGGCTCCTAGGGAGAGAAGCATGGGTCTTCAGGAGCATAATGGTGGTCTACGTTACTTGTTGTGGAAGTTATCGTCAAAGTAGTGTTGATTCTTCAATTATAAACTCAGGCGGAAGTGGTCGAAGGCGAAAGTGATAGACAACTCAAATTTGAATGAAGCTCATGGATAATAGACATACTTGAGTGAGACTCAAGCTAAAAGATGGATTCGAAGATGACTTATGTGATTGTAAGTGTCAAGGAATCTTTGATAGATCCAAGTATTCTAGCAGAATCGAAGTAGGGGTATCGTGGGGATATCTGTTAGGATTTGAGAAATCAAGTACCTTGGATCGCTTGGGAAGTGATCTAGCTGTCTTGGGAATACAAACGTATATGGGATTTATGATAGTCCGACTAGAACTAGGGTTTTCCATTAGCCCTTGACGGATGGCAATGACCATTCATTCGATATAAACATATTCAAGGTTTAGTAAGTGACAGCTAGGTTATTGTTTGTTATGGATTCTACAATTGCTTGTGTGTTCTCTTCTATTTTTTCTGGGTAGGTCATCATCGTAGGATACTGAAAAGAAGCGGGGATTGGAAATCCTATTCTGACTAGTATCTATTTTTGCATGTTTGAGTAGGATGACTAATTTGATTATTATGTGCTAACTCTTTGGTCGTGGAGACAGGTCAGGTGAGACTTGAACTGTCTATTATTATATTTTCATATATAGTCATTGATAGTCATTTCTCGCTCATATCAGACTGTTGTCTGACTCAAGGTTTTATGTTTCCTCTTATTACCTTAGGATGTTCATTGATGATGCTAATGGGTAGACTGAGCAGCAGGTGATAGGTTGGTGACAGTGATGTTGTGCGGTGGCGAGGAGGAGGACGACGTACTGCAATTATTACTATATAAGTATTTCGGTTATCTTCGCCGTATTTATATTTATATACTCTGATGAGGAATGTAGTAAGACATGATGTATTCAGATATTCAATTACTGAGATATTTTGTACTCGATATTCTTAGATTTTTATGGAGATGAGATTTCCTGCTTTACTATGCTTCACCACTATATCATGTTATATATTTTATTATTATTTATTATCCATGCGCTATGAGTTATACGATAGGTTCTATTTTGGTTCACTTCATTGATGATCGTCCCATATCGGTCTGGCATAAGATGTAGTGCACTTCTCCTATAGTTTAGCGCAGGAGGTATGGGGCGGTCATCAAAATAAATCTGTATTAATTGAGTTTCTAAAGATATATATATGAGCATCGTTCAAGAGCACCACCAAAAACACCTCATTAACCCCTTGATCTCCACCACCCATTTCCCTTTCTTTCTCCTTCCACTAACTTAATTTTATATAAATGGGCGGTTTAAATTAAGGGACTAATAGGGTGTTGCACTGTTACACTGCTCTCTCTCTATATATGCTGGTAGCACCCCTAACCCAAACAGTGCAGCACCCAAATTTTCACTGCACATTCTTGTTTCTATATCTTCCCACTAACTTATTTAAATATAAACGAGAGGCTTAAAATGGAGTGCATTTGGGGTGTTTCTAAGTAGGGATACCATGAAATGTATATGTGTGTGTGTGTGCGCGCTCCATTGCGCGGCCCTTGATTCCCATCAGATGTTCCCATTTATTACCTACTACTCAAATATTTAAATGGGAACATGTGGTGAAAATCAGGAGTCAATGAATCCTAATAACTCTACATATATGTAGTCTGCTTATATATATATATATATATATATATATATATAATAGGAATACTTCCATTTAAAGCTTTTAGAATGTCTAAAAAGACCATCTATCTTTCTTCAATGTACCAGATATATTTTCGTCAATACATCTCCCACGTTTTGGCAATAACCGATAACTCTCCTCTCCACTTTCTTACTACGTCTACCATCTCTTTTCTCAATGATCCCTAATATTACCCTAAAAGAGCGACTAACTTCTTCCTCCATGTATTCATTTTACTGCTTCAGCGAATTCATTTTGGAGTTATTCATTTTTAGCAATTCATTTTGGAGTTGCTACTTCATTTTGGGGTTATTAATTTTTACCAATTCATATTTCTATTTCAGTGAATTTAGTTGTTGCTTCAGTGGATGCTTGGAGCGACGCCTCTGCAAATCCTGAGAATTATTAGAAATTAAATTGGTTTATTTTTATATAACTTTCATTGCTTTTTGGATTTATTATTGTTTTTATGAATATTGGGTAATGTTACTTAGATCTAAAATCAAGTATTACCTATCTTTGAAAATGTTTGTTGTTCATCGATTTAGGTACCAGTTTCCTCCAACTTTTTTCTGTTGTTTTTCATTTGCTATAAATTTGTCTCTCACGTTCTTACTTATTATCAGAAACCGCAAAACCCTAATCGTCAGATATCGTACTCACCATCAATTTTTAAATAGACTTGAACACTTGTCCATTACAATGGTTGATCTTGGAGACACAATGAAGGTTATGCAGGATCGTACGAACTCAGCCTTGGAAATAAATGTGAAACTTAACATCAAAAGATCAACTAAAGCTATATTTCAACTCCGGATAACGGTAAGTAAATTATTATTTTTTGATGATTTTGATTTCTCACTGAAGTTTACCATCATATTATTTGATTGTAAACGTAAAGATAAATGGTTCTGTAGATAATTATAATTAGACATGACATTATTGTTTCATCAATATGCCAATATATTCTGCAGCTCCATAAATTTTGTAAAGTTAACTTTTATAGGAAATACACATAACTTTAGGCATAGTTCTGATATAACTTCATATTTAAATGCTTAGTCTTTTTGGATTTTGATGAACTATATAGGAGCATTCATTCGATAAAATGGATTCAGTAGTCGGAAATAATGTGGGGAGTAATGATGGTGGTGGTGGTGGAAAAGAGTGGATTTTAGTTCCTGTTGGAATTAGACCTTCAAATGAAAAGGAAACATAGAGGAATGATGCTGCAAATTGGGTATACGTCAATGACGTTTTCAAGGATAGCCTTCCTGAAAGTTCAATGTATCCTAGCGTCTACACATTCAGTGAGCTTTTTCATACATTTTGTCTTTTGTGATAAAAAAGTCTTAGTTTCCAAACTATTAGATGTGATAATAGAATAAAACAACTATATATAGGGAGTGTCTAGGAATTTTCTCTTTCGGTTATTAGCAACATCAATTGTTTAAACACTGCTTTGAACTATTTATACCATTTGAACACTGCTTTGAACTAGCCATTTCATATGAAATAAGCACACTATGTTCGTAAATGCAAAGGTTGAATGCAGCATAACATGTATGTTATCCAACACTAAGATTTTTTAAGGAAATCGTTTTTTCCTCTCAATCTTCTAAATGTATAATCGAATAAAAGATACATTGGGTATTTATTCACTGTTTTTATGAACATAAAATCAGAACATCAGCTGATAATATTACTCATTAGATTTGTTATCAAATATCATATATTCATGTTTTCTTAGATAACAAATTAATAAAAAGTACTTTTTACATGTAGGTAGAGCAATTTTACAGAAATTATTATTAAGTTTATTTATTATACATTTTTAGTTGAAAATTTTCAAAAATGCTAATTCCTAAATAAATTTAAGATGCCTTGAACAAATTTGTTGTCTTCACCCAAAAATCATAGGCATAAAACTATTTTATCTTCTATACTTTTTTGTTTATAGTTGGTATTTTTTATGGAAGGCGTGCAAGGTCTGCACATATATTAAAATGGAAACCCATACTGCTAAAGGTTTGCGTGAAATATGTGGGAGCTACAGGTGATTGAATTATGTTAGGCAGAAATTCAGGTGATTAAAGCTTTCTACAACCTTAAACAAATTTGCACGTACATGGGTATCCGGAAGGCAAGTTTTCTTCATTTATAGTGCTTAACATTTCAAAATATGCATGACTACTAATCTTTTAGAATTATTCTTTAAATTTTTAAATCCTTATAAAAAGGCATGGATTGCCCATCATAAACACCGGTTTCCAGCGTTAGTTCGATTCAGTTGCGGAACCTGCACTTCTTATTTCAAAAATTCAGTTGAAGTTGTTTGGGCGGCTGACAAATAAGAAGATGAAAGCACAATCAATGGAAATAGTAAGCGCCAACTTAAACTAGAATGTCATATTCATTGGATACAGTCGGAAAAGCAAAGACATTGTGACATTATTTTCATGAGGAAAAAAGAAGACACAAGCAATCTTCTTATGGATGACTGAATAACGAAGAGGAACATTTTTTTCATGGAGAACCACGGTATCTTTGACTGATCGCGAACTGAAATTTTTGATTCATGCTTTAGTAGCTCAAAGTCATGAGACATTATAGTTCAACTTACCTATGGTATGTCATGTATCATTTTGTTCTATTATGCATCCATATAAGCTTTTTAAATAAGTTAGCTAGAAGGAATCTCAAAATTTTAAATTATAGGACAAAATATAAAATACGCGGATGTTTATGTTTTTATCCAGTTGTGTGATGTAACACCCCGTAATTTTAACCACATTAAAGAGGATAAATTAAATAAAAATTAATTTAATATTCAGAATTAAGGGAAACGGACTGCGTCATTGCATCCGTCTCGAAATTCTGGTCAAGATAGACATTTGGTCTGCGTAAAACGAACACCGTATGAAGAAGTTATGAAGGTTTGAAGTTTGTATACACACAAGATAATTATATGTATATATATAATTAATTTCAAAAATTAGAAAATACAGTTTGAAATCCAAAATACAGTTTGAAATCTAAAAATAAAGAGGCGGCAAAATTCCCGCCCTAGGGGAGTCGACCCCTTAAGGGGGTGTTGACCCCTGGGTCGAACCCTCAAGGGGGGTGTCGACCCCCCTAGGGCTGAGGTGGCAGTCGAATTCTGGGGACTGGCAGCTATAAATAGAGGCTTATTTCTCTTGTTTTCTTCACTGAAAATCAATGGAGGCCTAAATGCTGTCGGTGCCTGGACTAAATCAAATCTCTTTCTTCTTCAAAATTTTAAAGATTCAAGTGTAGATCTGTGATTCATCAACTGCTTTTCTCCTTCTGTTGTTCTAGATCCGAACACTGTGAGTTTTAGGTTACTTTTAGATTTAAATGATTAAAAGTAAAACATAATATGACTGTAACTTGGATCTATCCCTATGACTGAATCATACCAGATCTATTGAAATTGTGAACCCATGATATTCTGAATTATCCATGACTTCGATCTCAACCCTTATCATGTTAGATTAACTCTTGATTATAGATCTAATTTACTATTTAGATCATTTTGTATCTATCACGTTGTGGTTAATTTAGATCTGCCATTAGTTGGACATCTAAATCCTTATTTAGATCTAATCATGCCTATTATGACATCCCTGCTATGTTAGAACCTGTTTTATTATCACAAGTTCACCGATCTATTCTTATATGTTTATCTTAACATTATGCCATCATATGCTTATGTCAGTTTTGTTAGAATAATCATCTCTGCCATCTTCCCTTCGCCTTTCCCTTTTATTTTATATAGCCAGGCTATTCTCGAGCCTAGGCATGCCGCTAAAATTATGCGAATGCGTTAGTTTGGGAACGAGGCAAAAAACGTTAAATTGGACAAAACTTGAAAAGGGGAAAGTTGGCATAACTTGAATAATGTTTATGTATATGAATTTGGACATATAATTCACAATGAACATAATTGGGGGAAATGGGGCATGAGACCTATAGTTTATAACGACATAGGTAAAATTGGCTAATAATGGAATGCCTAGGATTACAATAATTAGAAACTATAACTGCGCCTACGACACAAGGTTAGATTACACTTGTGGTGGAAGTCTGCCCGGAACCGCCCAGCATATCCAGCGACCACAAGTGGTGAATCTAATGTGAGAGGTCTAGGTGCACAAGTACAAGACGTGCTAAGACACGAGATTAAGCCCGATTTGTGGAATAAGTCTTCCCGGACCAGCCCGGCATGTCCGGCATCCACAAATGGTAGGCTTAATGTGGGAGGTCTAGCATACTGTAACCATAAATGGAAATATGGTAATAAACCTTGAATATGTAACCTAGTAAATCCATAGGGATTGTATGAACATGAACTTAAATTGGGGTTAAGTAAATTTGGTTGAACAGAGGGTGGGTTAAGTAAATCTGAGGGGGTGGGTAATATTTACATATCGGCTCACGAACTTAACCAGATAGGGTTATATAATTAAAGACACCTAGTGGTAAGCATAACCTGTGAAAATGTTGAAGTTATGTAATTAAAGACACCCTTTTAGGGTAAGCATAACTTGTAGAAATGATAGGTTATGTAACTAAAGACACCTAGTGGTATACATAACCGGTAGAAATCCTAAAGGGGATACAAGACAAAGGGGAAAGTTTGTATCATATTGTGTGGGACCCATTTCAGTCAATAACCCTTAATTGGTATCAAACGAGTACTCCGAACTAGGTCGGAGTTGGGGCATGCTTACTGGGCTGATTGTAAGAGATCCAAACGAGGAGGACGGTTTGGGCGGCGCAAACCGACCGGGGACATGTGCGTGCATGGGCCGGGTAGAGGGGGCTAAGACGACCGTGACACCAGTAGATATGGTTGTGCACATCATGAAGGGTTGCCACTTTAGGAAAGTGATAACTCTTACTGTGGGGCCGGCACAGGGTATCTACGGAGTAGGGAGCCGATCGATTAGGGTAATAGTTAAGGTACATCTGGACGTATGCCTAAGTTTACCATTTGATAGTTGTCGGGATCATATCATTTCTGGTTATACTAGTATTATTGCAGAGAATCAGATTAATTATTAGGGAAGCGTATACACTCTATCATGTTTACCTTGTCATACCTGCCTTATATAGTGTTATTTTTCTTATCCACTTTATATGCCTGTCATGCTACTTTTACTTATTTACTTGCTAAAAGTAACTAGACTCGCCAGACTTTATGTCTGACCCTTTTTGTTTCCTCTTCTTTCTTCCGTTCCCCCCTCCCCAGGTTCTCAGGGTGAGAATACACAGGCTTGACCGTGATTCTGCTTACATTTTGTTGGAGCTGCTTAGACGTATGGCACAAGCCCCTATCCTTGCTGCTATGGCTATATTTTGTTTAGGGATTTTGCTTCGTTTATGTACTTTGATGTTTTAAAGTACAAGACAGTAGTTTTTATGATGTAATGGTATTTGTCTATTTCTGACATGTGATGTTTTCGAACCACGATGCTTTATGATTAATAAAGGTTTTTTAATTCCGCTGTCATTTTATATCTGTCTTGTAATATTTCTATTTCCGTTTACCTATAACGCTTCACGAAACTTAATACATTCCCTTAGTGAGTGACATTAACGGACGTGGGGTGTCACATGTGATATATTTACAGTTTAGATAACGATGTGCACCCTGTAATGCTGGCTAGACTAGAGATGATATGATGTGATATTTTGTGGGAGAGGCACATAGATTTCACATTCCAAATCTCAACATATTTCCAACATTGTTTCATATGTTTGCTCTTATTCATTTTTTCTTTCATATAGTACATACTACATACATGTATGGTTCTAGATGAATCTTAATCTAAACACATCATTATCAAGCATAATTCTAATCCAACTTTAAAGGAAAGCTTTAAGAAGTTATTATCAACATTAATATCTGCTAATAAGGTCGTTTTAATAGGCGAAGCTTCTTCATAGTGACAAATATGTATATATTTATCAAGTTTGTATAATTAAATGTTATTTACACAAGGATTTTTTTTCACTTTAAAATATTTCCTAAATCTGGAAAATGGACGTACATGAACAAAGATTGCAAAAAGCAAAAAGATCACAAGAGCATAAAAGTTCAGGCATTTGCCTACACCCTACCCTACTATACAAAACTATTATTCTGCTTCAGATTTATCTTTAGCTTCTTATATAGATCCATAGCCTACATCAGTCATATATCCTATGATTTTTTTTCAGACTTAATATCATATTTGTTGCAAGAAGTTGCAAAATCAAGCTTCAATAACCATATCTCTGCTATCTCCACCGAACAATAAGTAAAAATTATCTCCTTTTCATTTCCAAAAATTATATTTATTCTTATTCATTTTAGAGTTTTGACATATATTGGAAATGCATTTAGTTTAACCTACTACAACATAAATTTTATTAAGAGACTAGTAGGCTTAAGAGACCTTAATTTGTATGGGTCATTCTAGATCAACACTTTATACACGTAAGGATTTTGATGAATGCATTATGTACTTTCTCATGGTTTTAATATTTCTCCTATGTAATAAAAGAATAAAATGGCATTTCCTTCGTAAACGTATGCAAAAGTGGAAGATTAATTTGTTCCCAACTAGAAAATAAGTTATACTAACTATTGTATTATTGAAATGAATATTTAGTTGTCTACTGAATTAAATGGCCGCAAAAATGAGACGTTAATATTGATTCTGTATTAAATTAAAATCTTCCTTTTATTACGATTGTTGTCCAATAAATGGAATTAATAATCCATGAAGGCCACACTAGAATCTAAGATCAGCCCATCCTTGCCAACATGATGTTGTAATGGAAATAGTTGTATAATCTACTTAGGTTTGCATGAATAAATAATGAGAACTACATAAAGATTGATTAGTTTGCGTATAAAATCTGGCTTTACAACATATCAAGGGATTGTTTTTTTTAAGTGCAGATAAGTAAATTTTCACTTTAGTTTTGAATCCATACCAACATTTTTGTGTTTTGATGGTAACTTAGACCTCAACGTTATTTCTAATGTCAAAGACCAATAATCTTTATCTTTGGATCCACTGTTTAGCGTAGGCTCTACATTTGTTTAAAAAAAATATTTAACCCGTTTATCATAAGGCTAAAAATGTGGTAATATATCATTTGAAAATAATTTAGATCCAAATTAATTAATCGTGATTGCTCTATTCCGTTGCCGCTTGATTATTCTCTCGATATATGAACTTCCAACAAAATCCGATTATTAACTTTAAATTATATTTCTCATCTAGGCCGAATTACAATCAAAATTTGAGAGAGGTGACAGAGTAGCTAAGCATGGTAGATTGTTTCACTTTTTTATTTCTTTTTTCTTTGATGTATTGTACTTATACTACTATTTTGTTATTGTGGCATGAAATTATGGATGCCGTTATCTATAAACCTATTATTTTGTCTGTATCTACATCGATCATGCTTGGACTATGCGTCAATGTATGGATGAAGTAAAAAATGTGAATGGATGTCAAATACATCAATTTTTATACTATTCAGCTTACAAATGCTCAGAGTAGAATGTGACTTTGGATATTCATTTAATACAAAGAGTACCTTTTTTGTGCAGGTGGTATTTGTACTTATATGTCAACTAAATAATTATGAGTTTCATATAATCTTAGTTTGTGAACCAAGATATTATTAAATATTCTATTTTTATTAATCACCCATAGAAAAATGTAGCTAAATCTTTTATTTTTTTGCACTAACCAAAATTTAATGCACGTTTTTTTGCACACGTCCAACAGCGTGCCATACACACTAGTGTATGTGGGGGGGTGTGTGTATAGTGCACGTGCACACATGTACATGCACGCGCGCACACACATATGCACCTTTCATGCGACTTGTGTGTGTACGCACCATGTTGTGAAAGTTATAAGGTGAACACCATTCAAAGTTCTTTAACCACGTTCCATGTTATGATAATATTATACCTCGTGCACAAGAAGCGGATAGTTATAAGAACTAATTCTGAAAATGAGAATAAATACATATTAAAGGTTTTAAAAAATGCATGCAAGGTAAAATATTTATTATGTATCTTTTTTAGCAAAGCTAGCCAACATTGTTGTGGGTCGTCTACATATATAAATGAATCAGAATCATGTGTCGGACACAAGAGTCAGAATCACTTAAAAGTATATAAGAAAAAAAGAATTTGATTATAACACCAACTTACTATAAAAGCCCAAGTTCAAGGACCTATTGAAGAGTAAGACCACTTCCTACACAGCCATATGTGAAGAATCATACCCAGTGACATGACAATAATTTAGATTAGTAATGCTAAGTTAGGATAGAAGTCCACAAAATGCTAAAGCACTAAACGTTTGACCTATATCTTAGGAAATTATTTCCAGTACTAGTCAGACATTTGAAACTAAAACTAAACTCAAGTATTAAAATAAAATCTTTCGCTTAAATATAATGTTTGACTTATGTAACTTGAAGCTTGACCTGCGCTATAACTGTTTTTATGGAAGGATGTGACTGGTTCTTTTGGCACAAAAAATTGTTCAAACACCCAAAAAGTATATAGAAAAGAATTAAATCGAAGAAATAGTAAATGAAAATGAGGAAAAGAACACACACAATAATTTATAATGGTTTGGCTATTGATTGCTTATAACCACTTTATAACTTCTCTTGATTTCTACTAAAGATTGAGAATACAAGTGATGGGAATTAAGAAATCCCGAGTACAACACAATTTCAGTCAATAACTTGCGTAGAAGAAGCCAAAATAAGCTTTCCAGATGTCCAAGGGTGCTATTTATAGGTGGGGTACGAATTCAGTTCGGCATGAGATGTGTGCGGGAAAGCTGGAATAACGTAGAGGTCGGAGAGTGCCACGGGCTATAGCGTGGATTTTGTGGGCTTTAGCGGGGCTTTCACTGCATAGCTCCCCAGGTCGGTGTGAAGATTTCCATACCCTCGAATTCCATCAAATCTCCTTCGAAACTTCCAAGATCGGAATATTGAATTTACCACCTGCTCCCCTGCCTATAAATACGCTCCAACCTGCTATGGGAAAAGGGTCGGAATTCTGCTCATTTGACACTTCGGCAAGGAGATATTGACTCTTGGACACCATAGACCATCTTAGAGCTTTGGGAAGAAGAAATTACCTCCTTCTTGAAGACTTGGACATTTGGGCTTCATAGATATTTCAAGAAGAAAGACTTGGACTCTATTTTTGGACCTAAAAGAATTTACTTTCCATCATTGCCTTTGTAACCAATTTTAACTATGGATCTTACCATTATCATTTGGCAAGAAGTGAATAAAACGAGCAAATTCAAAGTGGACGTAGGTTCTCACGACCAAACAATATAAAATATTGTGTTAATTTACTTTCCTACATATTGTTTCCACTTTGGACATATAGTTTCGTTATCTTGGAGCTTGTTGGGTGTTGTTGCCAACTTTTGCGCATCGACATTCTGGTGCTTTCACTGAGAACGAGACTCTGTCTTCCCTACCATCTTCAGCATAAACTTGGAAGTGCTACTTAGTTATCCTTAAGCTTACCGATCAAGTTTACAGACTATGGTGAGGAAAGGAAAAACTCCCCTGGGCAGGCCTTTGACTGTTGAACCAGAAGCCCCTCTACAACGCCAAACTTCCAAAGGTCTGGCCGCCATGGATATGGCGACTTCCTCCAACCCCCAAGCTCCGCTCATACAAGAGCAATTCTTTGAAATGTAAAATTTTTTGGAGGAAAGCAAAAGATAGCTAAACGACTATATTAAGAAAAATGTTGACTTGATGCAAAGGTTGCACCAGAATAACCATAGGGATATCTCGCGCCTTCAAGCCAATAGGGCTCCTCCACCCACTCAGTGCCTTTCGGAAAGCTCCTCTTCTGACACATATCACAAAAACCATAGCCAAAGGCGAAGAATCAACGGTGACAGTGTAGCGCTCACAATTAGAAAGGGAGCTCGTCATTTCAACTTCTCCCGGTTGGGGCCTAGTCTCGATCCTAGAACTAGCACATAACCCTTGGCAAGGCAGCCTCTGCCGCCGCTGTTTAGAACTTGTTGCTGACACAACTAGTAGCAAACCAGACTCATGTCCATCTTAACCATTCTCCATAACATCAAGGAATCGAGGTTGATGGCTTGCTTGAGGATGATGTTGATGTTCATCTGTGAAGACGCCTAAGGCCGCGAACTCACAAGGCTGATCATGACCTAGAATCTAGAGAAGGTACAACCTATGATTCTTACCTATGTGGTCCAAAGGATCATGAGAGAAGCACATGGGCACTTCAACGATGTCTGGGAAACCAGTAAAAGTCATAAACCTTTTACTCAAGCTATGCTAAATAGTCGAGGCGCTTCAACATGCCACAATTGATGACTTACTCGGAGAAGACCGATCCTTGAAACTTTCTTAATCGTTATGAGTGGCATATAAATTCATGCCATGCCAACGACACCGTAAAGTGCAAGTTTTTTCCCGTCTTTCTTGAAGGTGTGGCCCTGCTATGGTTCTCTCGACTATCGTCGAGAACCATTGGAACTTTCGATCTACTTGCTACAGAATTGGTGAAGCAGTTCCAAATGCACGTCACCAGGTCGAAGGACACTCTCTCCCTCTCAAACACTACATATTCCATGACATGTTCCATGACATGTTCGGCCATAATAAAAATGACTGCCGATAGCTTAGGGACGCGATCGAGAAACTCATTCGTGAGAAATAACTCGAGCAGTACGTCCAAAAATCACACTCCAAAAGAAGCGGTTGTAGGCCCTTCAAGCCCGCACCTCCGCAGATCCAAGCGACACCTAGGCCATCCAATCCGAGACCTCTTCAAAGAGGTATCATAATTAATATTATTTGCAGTGGACCTCACCCCATGAACGAAATCTTGCTATGTATGCAAGGATACGCCACCTCTATTAAGCACGTTGCCAGGACACTTCCAGGATGTGTGCTTTACCCCCATAGACGAATCTGTTTCAGCGAAGATGCAGAAGACCATGAGGGATGACACAACCTTCCGAGAAAAGGATGCTACGGGAATTGATATTCCCACCATATATCCACTCGTCATCTCAACATACAAAGGTTTGGCCTATGTAAAGAAAGTCCTCGTCGACTCGAGGAGTTCTGTCAACATTATCTTCAAATTTTCTACGATCAAATAAAGCTTAAGGCCGGTGATTTGAAGCCATGCAAAGCTACCATTCATGGATTCAATGGTGCTTCCAACCAGCCAGTCGGTTTGGTAGAGCTGCTAGTGCAACTGGGGATGAGGATCGAAGCTGAATCGGGATCCTCAACTTCATCATTATTGACGTCCCCTCTCGCTACAACGTCTTCCTTGGACTATCAGCCCTCATCGAGTTCCAGATATTCATGGTGCCTTGGTGCCTCCTCATGAAGTTCCCGATAGACAATAGGGTTGGACTCATCCGAGGTGACCAAGTTGCAGCAAAAGCCTGCTACCTTGCTAAGTGGATAGATGCTACGAACAAATGGAACGATAAATTAAGGTGTAGAGACGACACTCCACACCAAATCCTTCAACGCATAGCAGCCACCGAAGTCTGAGTCCTGGTTCAGATGCCACAGTCGTCTCTCCCAAGATCTCGATCAACAGAAGGACAAAGATCCCGAGTATGAAAGGGATACTCTAGTGGAACCAACCATCAATATTGTGATCAAACCCATTGACCCATCTCGGGTTTTGAAAGTTGGATATCAGCTTCACCCAACTATTAGGGAAAAAACTGTGGACTTTCTATAGGCCAACTTGGATGTATTTGCTTAGAACCACTCGGATATATGTGGCATCGACCCTAGAATCGCTTGTCACATGCTTGGTATCGATCCGAAGTATCTTCACGTCAAACAGAAATGCCAAATCTTGGGATCTAAAAGATCGATGGCACTTAGAGAGAAGGTGAATAGGCTGCTCGACAACGACTTTATCTATAACGCCCACTATCTAGAATGGGTCTCCATCCCGGACTTTTTTTAGAACAAAAAAGGGTACTTAATTACATAAGAAAGAGTTACAAAATAGTTTGAGTTAGCATAAATTACAACACACATATAACGAATACTTTACAAAAGAAGAAGCCAACTCAAACTAAATAAAATACAACACATCAACCAGACACACTACAAATGAATACAGAGCCAAAATACAAGATTACCTATATAATAACAACATACAGAACATTGCAAAAAAGCTCCATAATAAAGCTTTAAAGATCACAAGCCAGCAGCAAGCTCTAGCCACCGAGAATTAAAGCATAGAGCAAAGAAAGAAGCCACCCAAGGAAGTATCACATTCAAACATCACTCAAAACAAAGCTCAAATCCAAAATAAAAAAATCCAAGAGCAGAGACGGAAAAGCATTGATAAGCCCAACAATACAAACAAGCACATGAAGACAAAACCAAAACTGAAAAGCCATTAAGAAATCTTCACAAACAAACACAGCGGGAAGCAAAATTCAAACACAAAAGAACTCCTATTTTCGAAAGCCATAACAGAACCCAAAAAAAAAAACCTGAAAGAACCAGAACCTCAAAAAGAGCAGACAAAAACAACAAAGTAGATCAGTTTTTAGAGATTCTTCCACACATGATCCCAACTGAAGTACCCCCGCATCCTTTGTCTTATTTGACTTAGACCTAGTCTGAATTTGTGAAACCAGTTTGACCCACACAGGGTTAATTTCAACTAATGGTTCACTGTACATTAGACTACCTTTACCTTTGAATTTTCCTGATTTAAATTTGACTTTCCTCCTTTTAAAGATGCAAACTGAACTGTCAGATTCATCCATTGAATCGTCATTGACTACAACTCTTATTTTAAATTGATCCTCACCGCAACTTTCTAGAGACTGTCAGCAACAATCTTATTTTCATAATCAACGATATCCTTATCACATGTATTATCTTGCTCACGATACTCTTTCATGCGTACATTATTAGTAGATAATTCTTTTGGCTTATTTAAAGTACCCAACTCACAATTATTATCAAAATTCATCACCACAGAAGGATTAAAATTGCCTGCCAAAGTCTCTGAAGTTATCTGCTGAATCCTATGAATTCCAGAGTGACTCACATCATTACCAACATTTTCAGTATTCTGATGCTTCACTACATCATTCATCTGTTTATCCTGGAAATTCATCTTACCTTCTAGGTCCATTTTACTGCTAATATTAGATGTTTTCTTTGAAACCCAAACTTTAGTGAGTTTACACATTTCAGCAGAATGCCTGAAAACTTTACATGTAGAACATGCGTAAGGTACCCATTCATATATTACTCTTTGCCAAACAATTGGTACCATTATCGTGTTGAATAGGAACACTTTCAGGGAAATCAAAATCTATATTAATCTCTACTAAAATTCTAGCATATGAAATTCTACATGCATTGTCTGTGAATCTATCCATTCTAAGCGGTTGACCCAGTAAGGAAGTTATCCTACTGATGGCTTCGATTGACCAAAAATCAAGATCTAAATTGGGTAATTTAATCTAAACTGGAATGGAATTAAGAAATTCCTTTAATAATTTCATTCCAAGCATCCACTTTTTCATATAAATCAACGTTTGTTATAAAAGTGAGGTCCTATAGCTAGAATTCTTTAACTATCCTCAACTAATTTGCACTTGAGGATAAAAAATCCATTATCTCTCGAATAAAGATGATAACTACCATTCAGTTTCCAAATCCTATCAATATAACCTTTCAAGAAACTGTAATAGGGTTTTGCTGTGATAAACGTAAAAGACTATCGAATTAGTCCATTTATCCCTAGCTTTATTCACAAGATTATCGCTTATAGCAGTAATTTTAAGGTTATCCCTAGTAAGAGGCTCATAATGATCAAGTTGAATGACGTTCTGATGAAGATTGTTCTCTTTTACAGCTTTAATCGACTTTTTAGATTGTATGGAGTTAGGTAAAGTAGGATTTACCTGATCTTTGGGTATTAGATCTGGAAATTCCAGTTAGGATCCCAAATCTGGGCTGCAAAGCAATACCCATAGAAAGACCTCCATTTGCATGTTGTTGCGATGAAGAGAAATCAGGAGGTTTTGTTGATCTTTGTTCGGAATCAGATCTAGGAATTATCCTAGATTGAAATTTTGAAGAGAGTAGAGATGAAGACGCCATGACTCTATTTTTAACTCTTTTCCATCTGCTTTGAAGGGTCTCCTACCCGGTCTTAATCAAGAAAGCAAATGGGAAGTGGCGGATATGCGTTGACTATTCATACTTGAATAAAGCATGCTCGAATGACAACTTCCCGCTTCCGAAGATCAACCGACTCGTTGATTCAATTGCAGGTCACCATCTTTTCTCCTTCATGGATGCGTACTCATGCTATAATCAAATTGCAATGTGTATTTCCTAGGAGAACACTTCATTTATCACCGACCTCGGGATGTACTTTTATATTGTTATGCCCTTCAGTCTCAAGAATTCTAGAGCCACCTATCAACGACTCGTCAAACGAATGTTCAAAGACCAAATCAGAAGATCCATGGAAGTGTACGTGGACGAGATGTTTGTGAAAACGAAACTGTCAAATGACCATGTCAATAACCTCGCAGAGATATTCAGTGTTCTCCGTAAATATGGTATGAAAATCAATTCCTTGAAATGTTCTTTTTTTTATTATATCAGGAAAATTCCTGGGTTTCATCGTCAATTCACGAGGAATCGAATCAATTCCAGAAAAGATCGAAGTTTTTCAAGCATCGAAAATCCAAGAACATCAAGGATGTTCAAATCTTAAATGGGAAAGGGGCAGTCCTAAGTCAATTTATATCAAAAGCAACCGGCAGGTGCATTCCTTTCTTCGATTTGATTAGGAAAGGGAAGCGCAACTTTGCATGGACAACGAAATGCGTTGTAGCATTCCAGGACCTCCTGAATCTCTTAGAATGACCACCTATCAAAACCCGTGGACCATGAGATTTATATATTTAATTGGATGTTTCTGCAAAAGAAATTAGCTCAGCGCTTGTGCGTAGAGAAGACCGTGTCCAATGGACAGTCTACTACAGTACCAAAAGTTTGACATGAGCCCCAAAAAAACTATCCGAAGCTTGAAAAGCTCACCTACTATTCCTAAAAACTTCATCCCTATATTTAGTCACATCCAATCAAAGTCTACACTGACCAACCGCTACAACAGGTCCTTCAACGACTTGATACGTCTGGGCGACTTTTGAAATAGAACATCGAGCTTAGTCAATCCGAGCTCACCTTCATTCCTCGAAGAGCCATCCTCGGACAAGATTTAGCAGACTTCATCGCAGAGTTTACTACTACCGAAGACTCTCTAGAAGATAGTGAGCCTTTCAATATCCAGTGGAAGCTGTATGTGGATGCTTCCTCAAAGATTCAGTGTTTTGGCACCGGAGTTGTACTTGTTAGTCCCGAGGAACGCTCGATTTGTTGTGCTTTAAAGCTTAATTTTTTGTAAATAACAATGATGCATAATACGAAGCCTTGGTCTTAGGACTCAGAATTGCAATCGAACTTAGCATCAAGGCTCTACAAATCTTTTTAGACTTGCAACTCATCGTTTGTCAAATACCTAGGGGATATCTAGCAAAAGGAGAATAGCTCTCTCCTTACCTAGTTCGGGTTCGAGAATTGGTTAACTACTTCGACTAACTACATCATTACTCACATCGCTTGAGAATAGGACTAGAAGTTCGATTCATTGGCCAACCTAACAAGTTCTGGGGATGCGCAGATCTTGGGACTTGTATTTGTCAAAGTGCTCGACAGTCTGAGTATCAATCAGATGGAGGCTGATCTGATATTAGTGACAGAGACCGAGTCAGAACCCGAGTCCTAGATGAATCAAATCAAAGGATACTTGCAACATGGAATCCTCCCGAACTCTCGAAATGAAAAGTGATCACTCCTTCGTAAGGCATCACGTTACATCATGAAAGAAGCAGTACTCTACCGAAGAGGATTCTCTAAACCACTATTCCGGTGTGTAACCCACAACAATGCAAACCATGTACTACTGGACGTGCACAAAGGCGAGTTCAACGACCACACAAGGGGGTAAACTCTGGCAAAAGGATTTTTTGATAAATATACTTTTGGCCAACCCTCAAGCAGGATGTAGCAGACTACACCCGAAAGTGTGACAAGTGCCATATATTCTCCAAGATTCCTCGTGCCCCGCCTACAAAACTTAGTCAAATGGTCAGTCCATGGCCATTCACATTGTGGGGAATCAATATTATCATAAATCTTCCGATGGCAAAAGGCAATGCTCGATATGCTGCCATCGCGGTTGTTTACTTCACCAAGTGGGTCGAACCCAAGGTTGTCACTACAATCATGACCAAGAAAGAAATTAACTTTGTCGTCCGCAACATCATCTGTTTCTTTCGTGTTCCCAAGACTATCATTTTCGATAGGGGACCCAATTCGAGAGTTTCGAGTTCAAAGAATTCTGCCACCGTCATCATTTTGAGAAACGATTCTCTGTAGTAGCTCATCCTCAAGCCAATGGACAAGTTGAAGCTATCAATAAAGTCATCAAATCCATCATCATGAAGCGTTTGGAAAAGGCTGGAGGCAAGTGGGTAGATGAACTCTCTTTAGCCCTTTTGGCTTATTAGACTACGCATAAGTCAACTATCGGTCACAACCCATTAGCTCTCTCGTATCGATCCGAAGTTGTAATTTCCATTGAGCTTGAACTACAATCTCATTGAATCACTTACTACGATCTGAAGACCAGTAGAAATATCCTTCTGGAATATCTCGACTTACTCAAAGAGAAACGGGATGAGTCCGAACTTAGAGCAGTTGTACATTGCTAACAGGTCTTCCGATACTACAACACTGAAGTTCATCCGAAACACTTTCACATCGGCGACCTCGTTCTCAAGAGGATCTTTCCCAAACCAACCGGGCTCGATCCTCGATGGGAAGGTCCATACGTCATTCAACGGAGGATTGGAGATGGTACTTTCAAGCTAACGACCGTTGATGGTGCAAAAGTACCAAGGGCATGGAACAATGAGAATTTTCACGGCTACTTCACCTAGCCTACTATACAGGCTTACTGCTTTCTACAAATGTTTTGTTTTCAATTCAAGGAATTGTAAAGAAAAGGTCGTTACAGCCGATAGTTTATGTAACAACCCGATTGGAATGGGCCTAAATTTCAACCTAGAAAAGGCCCATCGAAACTCAGAGCCATTCTAAATGGGTCGTTGGTTCCTGTAAGGATTACATTTGCACAGAATATATACATGCACCGATACTTCGAATGGAAATATCACACAGCGGAAGGAGAAAATATAATACTGAAATAAGATGTACCACTTATTTAAAAAATAATAGAAATACAACAATCCCAGTTACATCTGTTCAACGGGTACATCAAGTAGTTCATTCAAATAAGTTTCCAAAAGAAGTAAAGCAATAACTACTGATTATAGCATAATAACTTTGTCTTCTTCTTCTTCAGCTCCAGTCATAACTTCGTCCATAACTTTACCCCATCTACTGACATGTTGAATATGTTAAGGAGGGGGAGGTCAGAACATAAAGTTCTATGTGACTGAAATATAGTGTTATTCAATGTCCATACCCTATATTTTTAGCTAGTTACATATGTCAAGGTATGTCTATGCAACACACAAGATTTACAAACACAGAGCAGCTAACCAATGAGATGGATATCCAAGTCAATCTCTCATTAGTGTTTTTAAGGTAAAAACCCAATGAGGTGGACATTCTTGGTCACTTATGGCTCTATTAAAGGTGGATTCTTATGATCTTTTATAACCCTGAGGCAGACCCTAGCTCCTTAAGACCCCATCCTAATACGTTAACGTTCTTAAGTCTATACTCTCAATTGTAATATGAGAAGTAGTATTGCGAAAGTTACTACTTAACTGATATTACGGTGGGACACCTATGTCACTTAAGACTTCCCTTAGACAGTTGGTTAGCATGCAATGACCACATATCTTTTATTTACTAAGCCTGTCCCTAGTTGAGGCCTTACAAGCTTCTAGAGGAAGTGGACGTCCCCGTGAACTACCCTACTCCATTACCATTTATGCCTAACCACTTTAAGAGAAGAAGGACCCAAGTAATTACTTCAAATCTAATAAGGGTAGGTCCTTTGGTTCCTCTCCGAGGAATAAACCTTCAGAGGGATCCTAGTCCTAACTACCTAAGACCCAAACTAGATAAAAAGAGAGTCAGCAACTTAAGACCTTCTCAAGGTGCAGTAAACCTGCCTATTTTCACGCACAATAGACTTATATGTATATGTATAGTTATATGTATATATACACACACTAGCCCTCTCGCATTAAACCGTACACCTGTAGATGCTGGATATGTCGGTCGGTTCCGGACAAGCTTCCACTACAAGTTGGTTTAACCTCGTGTCTAGTGTACTAAGTTTTCAAATGGCCCATGGTAGCTAGACATCTCACATTAGTTGGGCCCACTTGTGGTTGCCGGATTTATCGGTCGGTTCCGGGCTGACTTCTACCTCAAATGGAACCTAACCTCGTGTCTGTATGTCACTATTAATGTATATAAAGTCATTCTATACACACACACAAGCAATTGGTATATATTTACATGTATGGGGACAATTCAAATTCTAATTCTATCCTAATCGCATTTATTACGCTAATAAAACATTAATTACGTTTATATAAGTAAAATAATTATAACGCCTTAATAACGTAACTATTCATAGGAATGAGGAAACGTTCTAGTGAGGTGGTAATTGTCAAATTTATCTAAATCAAGGTAGGCAAGTTAGTTTTTCCATACTTTTACCGCTATAACATAGGCATGATGACATAATAACAATATAACATATAACAGTGAATGGAAAATATACATTCATACCAATTTCAACTTGCATCCTAGACTTGTTGGAATGACTTCAATACTGGATTAAAAATAGAGTATTACATACACTTGTACGTGTATGTTAATAATTTCCACTTTATCCAGTTCACCCTTTTTTGTTGGTATGCACATATAAACATTTAAATTTGACATATTTCAAATATGAATACGTTTGGATTCAAAATAGAATACAAACCTGATCAAATAATGAAATACCTAAATTTAAACCCTTTTAGGTTACAATAAAATGTTAATAAAGGTGAATTACACAAAATAGAAACAGTAGTAGCAACACCCCTTTTCATCTTTAACCCAGTATTAAAATCAACATTCCACAAAACCTAATTAATCATGACAATTCATACGCAAATATAAAATGGGGGATTTGGGGGTTTTGATATTTTTATTATCGATTTCCAAATCCTCCTAGGCATATCTATCAATGTGATAATCTAATAAAAAATATAAATATGCCTAAGTAAACGGTATTCCACTCACAGATCTAGGTAGAACAAAGAGGAATCTGTAGTAGATCTACATATGTGCTTTAATCTGTGTGGCAAACGTGCTCCAGTAATCCTTCTTATATATATATATACACACACACACACACAAGAAACATGTATTAGAATCTTATATATATATTTATACCAAATTACAAAGTTCATTCTAAAAACCTATATGAATTAGAATAGAAAGGAGATAAAAAATTTAGGTTGGAGAATTAGAATAAATCCTTAACCTTTATTTTCTTGGAATTTAGTAATGGCAGAGAGGCTGCATGGAGGCAGGGATGGAGAATGGTTAGGGTTTCATAGTGTTATATGAGGGGCTATATATAGTTGCCCGTGTGAGCGTAGACCGTTTGATTAGTTTGATTTAATCCAGGCCTTTTATTTACATATATCCTCTCTAAAAAATCATAACCACATAGATATATTGGGCTGTCCAGCTGCCAGGCGGTCGACACCCTTCTGAGGGGGCGGTCGACACCTTGGGAGCTAGAATGCTTAATAAACATACAGTTTACACCGATGTATCTCATCTAAGAAAATACCTTCATGATTCTGTTATCAGACTCGAGCTTGATGAAATTGGGGACATAGAAAAACTCGACTAGGGTGCCCCATGCCACTACAAGGACTGCAGACACGAAATCAAGAGTCTCCGCAACAAAAATGTTTGCCTCATCCGAGTACAATGGGATACTTTTACGAATAGTCTTCTGAAGAGGGGATACTTTTACGAATACCAAGTCTCCAATAATAAACTCAAGTTCCCTCCTTCGCTTATTGGCATAAGATTTCTAACAGTCTTGGGCTGCCTTCATCCTCTGCCTAATCAATGTAAACTCCTCCATGGAATTACAGACGAAGTCTGGTTCGAGTATAACCTTGTCGGTAGTTTCCCACCAACAAGTTGGCAATTTGCATGGTCTCCTATAAAGCACTTCAAAAGAGGCTATGCCAATCGTCGTTTGAAAACTATTATTATATGTGAACTCCACAAGCGGCAGGTGCTGCTCCCAAACTCCTCCAAAGTCGATGATGCAAGCTCTAAATAAGTCTTCCAAGATTCTGTTAACTCTTTCTATTTGTCCATAGATCCGCGGATGATAAGATGTGCTTAGATTGAGAGTCGTTCCCAATGTTGTTTGTAGGCTTCTCCAAAATTCACTTGTGAATAAGGGGTCTCTATCACTCACGATACTCGATGGGATACCATGTAATCCGACTATCTCTTTGACATATAATTGGTTAATGAGGTTGCAGTCCTTGTCTTCTTGACTGGTATGAAATGGGCGCTTTTGGTTAAACGATCTATCCCAACCCAAATGGAGATTCCTCTTCATATCCTTATACATTTTATCCCCACTGGGGTGTATGGTCAATTTTGACCTATGGCACTCCTCTAGAATTTCTTTCCTCAACCCTTCATCCTTAGGGACGTAAAGTCGTCCGTCCCAAAGTAAACTCCCATCATCACCGACCAAATATCTAACCAAATGGGAAAAGGTCTCTTTCTTTCCCACTTTTTCTTTTATGCTTCTTAATTCCTCGTCAAATCATTGTGCGCTTTGGATCCTGTTTCTTAGGGTAGGTCTAATTATCATAGCCCCAAGAAAACCATTAGAAGTGGTTGGTGAGGGTTGCAAATTAAAATTAGAGAGGAACTCTAATTGTTTCCATTCGGTCATCGCATTCAAATTTGTATGTTTTCTACTTAAAGCATCCGCCACAACATTCCCCTTTCCCGAGGCGTATTAGATCATGAAATCAAACGAGGCAATATATTCCATCCAGCGTTGTTGTCTCAAGTTTAGGTCACGTTGAGAAAATAAATAATTTAGGGATTTATGATCAGTAAAAAGTTCAAATTTCTCTCTAATTTTAAGGGCGAACACTACTGCGGCTAAGTCAAGGTCGAACTATGTATCTCTTCTCTGGATCCTTGAGTTGTCTACTAGCGTAAGCAACTAGTCTTCCTTCTTACATAAGGACCGCTCCTAAACTGGTCCAACATACATCGGTGTAAACTGTAAACTATTTTGAATCGTCAGGTATAATTAAGACTGGCGCGCTAGCTAATACTTCCATTCATTTTTTAAAGGCTACATCACATTTATCACTCCAAGAAAACACCAATTTTTTCCTTGTTAATTGGGTTAATTAAGTAGCAATCTTTGTGAATTCTTTAATGAATTTCCTATAATATCCGGCCAATCCAAGGAAGCTTCTTACTTCCGTAGCATTTCGAGATATCTTCCATTCTTTGGTTGCCTCAATCTTTGCGGGATCTACGGCCAAGCCTTCGCTTGACACAATGTGTCCTAAAAATCTTACTTCTTCCCTCCACAAATGGCACATTGAGAATTTTGCTTTCAATTGGTTCTTTCTTTATATCCCTAACACTTGTCTTAAGTGATCTTTGTGCTCTTCACGATCTTTTGAAAATATAAGGATAACATCTACGAAGACTACCACAATTTTATTAAGAATGCCTCTAAATACCCTACTCATGAGGTCAACAAAGAAGTCAGGTGCATTCGTTAGTCCGAAGGGCATGACTTCCCATTGTAATGATCCATATGGCTTCCTAAACGCAGTTTTGTCCTTGCTATCCGCAATTCTTAACTGGTGAAATCCACTAGCAAGGTCTAGTTGGGAAAATACTCGGGCTCCTCCCAAGTGGTCAAAAAGGTCATCGATTCTAGGTAAAGTGTACCTATTCTTTTTGGTCAATTTATTAAGTTCCCTAAAGTCCACACAAAGTCTTAAAGATCCATCTGCTTTGGTGGTAAATACAACAACTGCACCCTATTTAGAGGTACTTCATTGAATGAAACCTTTTTGTAATAATTCTAAAATCTTCTTATCTAACTCCCTTATTTCCATAGGTGCTATATGCCTTAAGGATAGTGCTACAGGTCCAGCGTCCTTCTCTGTTGCTATACGAAAAGAGATTTCTCTATGGGAGTGGAAGTCCTATGACTTCCTCAAAAATATATAAGAACTCACAAACTATAGGGACCGAAGATGGTCCTTCAGAACTAGGAGATAAGGAATATAATATTTTTTATCCTTGTTTCTGTAATTAGAAGGAATATTTATACTACGTCCTCCTCGGCTCCTAAGACGAACAATTCTCTTGTCGCAATCTAGGACGGCCCTATAAAATGATAGCCAGTCCATACCAAGGATAAGGTCATACCCCATAAAATCCAACGCATACGCTTTGCAATGGAACTCGACATTGTTAACCTCCAATAATAAGTCTTTACACAACAACTCAAGATACTTAGATCCTCCGATAGGGCTGGACACCTCTATTGGACTATCCGAGATAGATACAGGAAGGTTCAACAGATTTACTGATTGTATGGAGATAAAAGAATGGTTCGCTCCGGAATCGAACAAGGTGTACAAAGAATTTCCTAAAATAGAGGTTATACCTTGCAGTGCGGAGTGCCCTTGGTCTCTTGGGGGTCGGCTTTGAATCCGTGCTGCTTCTATTGCATATTTCTGGCCACTCTTGACAACTTTGGGCTTTGGGCAGTCCCTAGACATGCGTCCTTCCTCATGGCAGTTGAAACATTTTCCCTTGAACTCCTTTTTCGCCAATGAGGTCCTAAAATCCTTGGCCTCATGGCCCTTGCGGTTGCACCTCATACGAGTTTTTGCTTCCTTTTTGAAATTGTTTCCCTTCTTCTTGTTTTTCCACCATTTCTTATTCTTGTTGGAGCATTCTCCTTTCTCTCCTTCTTTATCCTCCTTGGCTCCTTCAGCTATGCATAGGATGGTTGTCTCAACTAGGGTTTCAAAGGTTGCCCTAAACATTACTTGGGCTAATAAGGTTTCTTTTAACGGAGAGTTCAGTCCTTTAACGAATATTAGGGCATTGTTCATTGGGGCTGTCTATCAATCCTCTCTCGAACTTACATAATTCAGTAAATTTGGATACATACTTTTGCAGGCTCAAGCTTCCTTGCGTGAGGTGGATGAATTTATCCAACTAGATAGTCATTTCTGCCCTTGGCAAAAACTTTGCTTTGAAACAGGTTTTGAATTCGGCCCATATAAAAATCTGGCCCTCGTTTTCTCTAGATATTAAATTCCACTATTCAAGGGCTTCATCCTTCATGTTCCAGGTCGCTATCCTCCTTTTCACGTCATCGGGTCCGCCAGTAGCTTCGAAGATTCTTCCATAGTCCATAATCCAAGATTGGGCATTAGCAAAGCCTTTCTTTCAGGAAAATGATTTCCCTCCAAGATTCATAAAGTTCTTATAGTAGCGGGAAAAGTCAAAGGCTAACGCAGCGGCAAGAGCTGCAGGTGCCGTCGGGGCAGGATTGGCAACAGGGACTGTTCCACAATACGAAGATACTATTGGAACCACTTTGGCAAGTATCGGGGTCTTGTTTGGCACTCGGTAAGGTTTTCAACCACTCAACTATCCGAAAAGAAAAGGAAGAATCCCTTAGTGGATAATCCAGAGATAGTATCTAAGCTGAAAAAGGGAAAGGAACGATAAAAATGCCTAGTATAAATGTGTATGCTTACTGGGGTAGTTATATATTATATATATAGTTTGAAAAATCTTTTTCAAATTACAAATACGCCTCACATACATATAATTCCCTTCTAATCAGGTAACCTATGCTCTGATACCAAATGTAACAACCCACCCGGAATGGGCCTAAATTTCAACATAGAAATGGCCCATCGAAACTTAAAGCCATTCTAAATGGGTTTTTGGTTCCTGTAAGAATTACATTTGCACATAAGATATATATACACTGATACTTCGAATGAAAATCTCACATGGTGGAAGGATAAAATATAATATGAAAATAAGATGTACCACTTATTTAAAAATCACAGAAATACAACAATCATAGTTACATCTGTTCAACGAGTACATCAAATAGTTCATTCTCACAAGTTTCCAAAAGAAGTAAAGCAATAACTACTAATAATAGCATAATAACTTCGTCTTCTTCTTCAGCTCCAGTCATAACTTCGTCCGTAACTTTACCCCATCTACTGACCTGTTGGATATGTTAAGGAGAGGGGTCAGAAAATAAAGTTTTGTGTGACTGAAATATGGTGTTACTTAATGTCTATACCCTATTTTTAGCAGGTTGCATATGTCAAGGTATGTCTATAAACACAGAGTATCTAACCAACGAGGTGGATATCTAAGTCAATTTTTCATTAGTGTTTTTAGGGTAAAGACCTAACGAGGTGGACATTCTCAGTCACTTATGGCTCTATTAAAGGTGGATTCTTATGATCTCTTATAACCCTGAGGCGGACCCTAGCCCCTTAAGACCCCATCCTAATACGTTAACGTTCTTAAGTCTATACTATCAATTGTAAAATGAGAAGTAGTATTGCGAATGTTACTACTTAACTGATATTACGGTAGGGAACCTATGTTGCATAAGACTTCCCTTAGACAGTTAGTTAGCATGCACCTATGTTACTACTTAACTGATATTACGGTAGGGCACCTATGTTGCATAGGGACCTAGAGACTTACTTCAAATCTAATAAGGGTGGGTCCCATGACTTTGGTTCCTCTCCAAGGAATAAACCTTCGGAGGGATCCTAGTCCTAACCACTTAAGACCCAAACTAGATAAAATGAGAGTCATCCACTTAAGACGTTCTCAAGGTGTAGTAAACCTACCTATTTTCATGCACAATAGACTTATATATAGTTATATATACACATACACTAGACCTCTCACTTTAAACCGTACACCTGTAGATGCTGGATATGTCGGTCGGTTCCGGGCAAGATTCTACTACAAGTTGGTTTAACCTCTTGTCTAGTGTATTAAGTTTTTAAATGGCATATGGCACCTAGACATCTCACTTTAGTTGGGCCCACTTGTGGTTATTGGATTTGTCGGTCGGTTCCCGGCAAACTTCTACCATAAATGGCAATTGACCTCGTGTCTATGTGTCACTATTAATATATATATATATATATATAAAGCCATTTTATATACACACACGAGCAATCTATATATATATATATACACATATATGTGGACAATTATTCTTCTTGGATATAATCTTTGGAAATGGTGGCCACACCCATACCCGCAGAAACCCTAGCTGGAGAAAAAGAAGATGACGATGGCGGCGGATGGCAGGAAGCCCGACGCAAGGGGAAACAAACGTTGCTGACATTCTCAGGCAATCCCCACGCGTTGCTCAAAGGCCAAACAACCAAAACCCTAAAAACCGGGCAGATGTCTTTGATTCACAAATCAAAATCTCTGGTGACCTACACTATTTCGAGCCACTGCAAACTGGCGACGCAAAATACCAAGTCATAGATGATCTAGACTACGATGAATCAAATAAGATTTGGGAAAACTCAATCTATGTCTACATGGAAGGTAAAAGGCCTTATTTTGTCTATTTTAATGCCTATATTAAAAGGACATGGAAACCCAAAGGGACGTGGGATGTATACCCTAGGGAAAATGGTTTCTTTCTGATCAAGTTTCAACTAAAAAAAGATTATGAAAGGATTCTCAAAGGTGGTCCATAGTTGATGGATAGTAAAATCATATTTATGAGGAAATGGATGGCAGATTTCAACTTTAAAAAAGCAATGCTTGCATCATACCCAATTTGGGTCAAATTCCCAAATCTTAACCTAGCATTATGGAATGCACGATGCATCAGTATATTAGCCAGTATCATCGACAAACCACTGGAAATAGATGAAAACACAAAAATGGTCAAAAATCAGCTATTCCAAAGTTTTGATTTAAATTACAGCTGATTCAGAACTTCCAAAATATATCAAAGCATATGATAAACATGGAAACACTTATGAGTAGTTAGTAGAGTACGAGTTTGTCCCACCTAGATGCACCACTTGCAAATGCTTTGGGCATTCAGTTACATATTGTTCTACAGTTACACTAGACAAAATGTGGGTAAGTAAATCCCCTGAAGCTAACACATCCAAAAATCCGGCTTTGCCAAAAAGAGATGTACACAATGAAGCTAGCACGTCTACAGTATCTACAATCACCATCCCTCCGCCGCCTAATGTGGTGGAGACTGAAGCATCTGCAACATCTTGTAAAGATCTAGATCAAAATCAGGAACATGCTCAGGGAGTGGCGGATGACTCATGTCCAGTTCGTCAACATGCGGAGCCCAGTCAAGCAGTGGAGGAGGATAAGGAACCAGAGACTCTGGATGATATTCAGAGGCTGGATATTCAACTGGATGAGTCTGAGGAACAAAATATAGACGAACCCAACATCAGTGGACTTAGTGGAGCAAACAATAAATACAATGCACGATTCAAACAAAGGGAAAAGAAAGTTACTGCTACCAGTGGCATGGTTAGTGCTGCTCCAGTCACAAGGAGCAAAGCCACCAAATCATAATGTCGATCCTATGCTGGAATGTTAGGGGTCTAAATAATGACACTCGTCAATTAGACCTCTACAACTTTAGGGATAAGTATAAGCTCTCAATAATTGCGGTGTTAGAAAACAAATTCTCACATGAAAACTTAGAATTTTTCAAAAACCATATGGGAGACCAGTGGCACACAAGTGATAACCTAAACACTTCCTTAAAAGGTCAAATTGTCATTTTTTGCGATGTGATGTGTTGGAAATGTGTGTATGTGAATTATGATAAACAACAAGTTACTATTTGTGCAACTAATGTTGGAGGACTTGACATTTACATTACTTTTGTATATGCTAGCAACTGGGCTTCGGAAAGAGTCCTGTTATGGAAAACCATCAATGAAATTTCCAAGTCAATGCAGTCACCATGGTTGGTGCTAGGAGACTTTAATGTTGTACTACGTACTAATGAGAAAAAAGGTGGACTTACCCTCAAGCTATCCCAAGTTTCTGAATTCAATAATTGCGTGTTAGCAAGTGGATTATCAGAAATTCCCCACTCAGGTCTGCAGTTTACATGGAGAAGTGGTGAGGCCAATAAAATATCATCAAGACTTGATCGAGCACTCGCAAATGCAAACTTGCTAAACTAGATCAATGGACTTAACGCTATTGTCTTAGCCTCATCCACTAGTGATCATTCCTCACTGCTTATAAGGTTCAATGATGCCACGAATATCAAAGGCAAGCCTTTCAGGTACGTTAACCATTGGCATCTCATTCATGGATACCACAACGCAACCAATTTCAATGACATAAGCATTCCAGAAGGGAACAACATGTTCAAATTAGTGATGGCCATAAAACAATGCAAAAACAGGTTGAAAGAATGGAACAAATTAAGGCCAAAAGAGGGCGATGCAATTCAAGGACTTCAATAGCAACTCGAACATTTTCAAAACCTACTTACTCTGACCCTCTTACTGAAGTCCTGAACAGTGACTTTTATGAAGTGCGGAGGCAACTTAAAGAAGCTTTATCAAAAAAATCAATGGAAATCAAGCAAAAAGCTAAGGAAAAGTGGCAAACACAGGGAGGTGAATGCAACAAATTTTTTTATACTAAAATGCCACAAAGAAAACATTATAACAATCTGCTTAATTGTTTAAACGAACACGGGGATTCCTCAAAGCAGATTAAACAGCTAGAAGATACAGCTATTGCATACTATACTGACCTGTTTAATAGTGATTATGATGAAGACTTACCCAGTATTAAGTGTAGAAGGCAAATCTCTGCTGATGGGAGGTTGCTGTTGGGTGCTGACATCGGCAAGAGGGAACTGAAGAGTGCTTTGCTCTCCATTCACAACGACTCCAGTCCGGGGCCTGACGGAATGGGGGCATCCTTCTTCAAATTGCACTGGAAAAACCTGAAAAACTGATGTTAGCAGCCTATAAGGAGGCTTTAAATTCAGGTGAATTTATTAGAGAAATAAATCATACTTTTATTTCACTAATACCCAAAGTGCAGAACCCTATCAGAATTGAAGATTACAGACCAATATCATGTTGCAATGTGGTGTACAAAGTGCTTAGCAAAATCATATGCAATAGATTAAATCTAGTGCTTCCAGGCCTTATCTCTCAATACCAAAGTGCTTTAATAAAAGGGAGATTTATCTCTGAAAATTCTTTCATGGCTCATGAACTAGTTAGAGAATTCAATAAGAAAGGAGCAGATAAGATTTGTCTAAAAATTGATCTACATAAAGCCTATGATAGAGTCAATCGAGGATTCATCATACACATGCTAAGCTCTATGGGCCTACCTGCTAACCTATTGAACCTAATTCGATTTTGCCTTAACTCGCCTACGTACTCTATCATCATCAATGGGGTTCCCAAGGGTTATATCACTAGCACAAGAGGAATTAGACAAGGAAACCCACTGTCCCTATACCTTTTCGCAGTGGCTATAGAATGGTTCACATTGCAAATGGAACTGGTAACTGGACAAAGCCTGATTTTGCCAATTTATAATCATCAACCACTGGTCACTCATCTGATTTATGCTGATGATTTATTAGTGGTGTTTAAGGCCTCCCATTCAGCAATTACTCAACTGAAACACATTTTTCACAACATGGAGAGGTGGGTGGGACTCAAGGTGAATTATCTCAAAACTAAATGCTATTTCAACAAATTTTGTAGGTGCAAGAATGAGTTTCTAGAAGCAATTGGTGTTCCAGAGGGAACTCTCCCAGTCAAGTACTTGGGGGTACCTCTGTCAAATAACACTATTACAAATGCTGAGTGTGGTAAACTGGTAGATGGTATTCGTGAAAAATTACAGGATTGGAGATCAAAACTACAGTCTTATGCTGGGAGAGTGGAACTGGTTCACACTGTAATCATTTCAGAAGTCAGATTTTAGCTTCAAACTTTTCAAATTCCAAACTGCTCGATAGCTAAAATTAATACAGTATGTGCAAATTTTATTTGGATGGGAGGCTTGCACAAAATCAGCTACAAGCTTCTATGTAGGCCCAAAAATGAGGGAGGAATTGGACTGAAAAATTTATTTGAACTCAAAAAAACCTATGAGCTGAAGCTAGCCTGGAATTTAATCTCTTCAAATAATTTATGGGCTGTATGGATGAGGGCCAGATACAACAAAAGCAACTTCTGGACCTCACCCATTGATAATAACTCATCAATTATTTGGAAGACATGCCTGAAATTCAGACAAGAGCTAAAGAGCAGAATCCATCAAGAGATAGCCAATGGAAATTCAACTGACTTGTGGCGTGACCAATGGTTGAGTGGTCAAAGTCTAATAGATAGACATGGGTGGGATAGTTTTTCAGCTAATGGTGCACCAACAGTCAATGTAAACACAATGATCTCAAACAACACTTGGAACTGCAATAATAACTTGGTAGCATGCAATTTAGAAAATGAACTTGCAGAGAAAACTATTAATCCTAACAAGGCTGAAGACGAGTGGAAGTGGTCTGATGGCAAATTTATTCTTAAAAATGTTTGGGAGAGTATTAGACATGAGCATGAATAGGTACCTTGGAGCAAAGTGGTTTGGTCAAGCTCTTTCCCACCCAAAATGTCCCCAAGTCCTATATAAAGCTATCCTAGACAGACTGCCTACAAAAGAAAGACTGCATAGTTGGGGGATCATAGATGAAGATATATGCTATCTTTGTAAGAAAGAAAGGGAAACACTTAACCATCTTTTTTCGAGTGTTAGTACATTAGAAGATTATGGGCCATTCAAAAACTAAAATGCTTCAATTCTGACCAAATTGGAAGCTTAGAGGGAGAAATCAACTACCTGCACGATGGGAGTAATATGTCGTAATTGATGATAGAGGTTGGCATGGTTGGCCTCGCAACCACAGTGTGGCAGACATGGAGAGAACCCAACACCCGTGCTTTCAAGAAGAAAGAAAAGGACGTGTTAGAAAACACTACAGTGATTAATCGAGAAATTGCAATAATTATTGACAGAATCAAATCGAAGTATCTCACCACTGCAACGGAACGAGAACTATTGCAATTGCAGAAGTGGAACTGAAGGGAAGTGATTGGAGGAAGGCGAAGAGAGAATCTGCGGCCGCTATAAAAATTAGCTGATGCCCTAATTTTGACAATTGGCTACTTTTTGTTTACTTTTGCAGAGCATGTAGAATGAACGAAAAGTATACAGTTGGATGTATTATGTACCCGTAGCAGATCGGGCTTTGTAACATTGGGCCGAGCCGGCTTTAAGGGCTGAAATAAAAATTTACCCAGTTTCAAAAAAAATGTGGACAATTCAAATTCGAATTCTATCCTAATCGCATTTATTACGCTAATAAAATGTTAATACGATGATTATGTTTATTTAACTAAAATAATTAGAACTCCAAAATAACGTAAATATTCGTAGGAATTAGGAAACGTTGTAACAAAGTGGTAATTGTCAAACTTATCTAAATCAAGGTGTGCAAGTTAGTTTTTCCATACTTTTACCGCTATAACTTAGGCATGATGACATAATAACAATATAACTAATAGCAGTGAATGGTAAATATACATTCATACAAATTTCAACTTGCATCCTAGGCTTGTTGGAATGACTTCAATACTCGATTAAAAATGGAGTATTACATACACTTATACGTGTATGTTTATAATTTCCACTTTATCCAATTCACCCCTTTTTGGTGTATGCACATAAAAACGTTTACATTTGACATATTTCATATATGAATACGTTTGGATTTAAAATAGAATCCAAACCTAATCAAATAATGAAATACCCAAATTTTGAACCCTTTTAGGTTATAATCAAATGTTAATAAAGGTGAATTACACAAAATAGAAATAATAGTAGCAACACCCCTTTTCATCTTTAACCCAATATTAAAATCAATAATCAACAGAATTCGATTAATCATGACAATTCATACGCAAATATAAAATGGAGGATTTGGGGGTTTTGGTCTTTTTATTATCGATTTCCAAATCCTCCTAGGCATATCTATCAGCATGATAATCTAATAAAAAATATAAATATGCCTAAGTAAACGATATTCCACTCACAGATCTCGGCAGAACAAAGAGGAATCTGTAGTAGATCTAGATCTATGCGGCAAACATGCTCCAATAATTCTCCTAATATATATATACACACACACACACAAGAAACATGTAATAGAATCATATATATATATATATATACCATATTCCAAAGTTCATTCTAAAAATCTATATGAATTAGAATAGAAAGGAGACAAGAATTTGGGTTGGAGAATTAGAAGAAATCATTAACCCTTATTTTCTTGGAATTATTAATGGCAGAGAGGCAGCATGGAGGCAGGGATGGAGAATGGTTAGGGTTTCATAGTGTTATATGAGGGGCTATATATAGTTGCCCATGTGAGCATAGACCGTTGGATTAGTTTGATTTAATCCAGGCCATTTACTTTTATATATCATCTCTAAAAAATCCTAACCACATAGATTTATTGGGCTGTCCAACCGCCAGGAGGTCGACACCCCTCGGGGGGGGGGGGTCAACCCCCTGAGGGCTGGAACACCTAATAAATGTGCGTTGCTGAGGTGTTCATTTTAATTAACACGTTCCTTATTCTCTTAATCTTATTCCTTATATACAATATCCTTTGTCCCCCATGATCTTATCTTCATTTCAAAATTCAAATTATCCATCTTCATTTTGAATTTCTTTTGGACACACACACACACATATATATATATATATATATAATCCATTTAATTATATATATTCTGCGTTTATTGTCCAAATTCATTTGTTCATAACTTCTTCATACATTGACTGTTTTCAGTATATTATATATGAAAACGACTCAATTTTTTTCCACGAATTCAAATAAAAGAATTTCTTAGCCAAATTCCTAAAGATGCAAAAATCTCATTTTCGAGCCATACCATGTAATTGCTTATTTTTATATATTTATTTATTATTAATGTTTATGTATTTTACAGGGTGTTACAGTTTATCAGTAAAGTTTTTCAAATCTCTATGTTCTTGGTGTGTTACTTTCTGCCTAGTATGTTAAAGCTGTGATCAGAACCAACTTGCATGCAAGGGAGCACAATACTGGATCAAAACCTCAGAGCTTGGAATTCTCCACCATCATGAGTCTTTACAAAGGCTCAAAACTAATGGACTGGTCCGCCCTTCACAAGTTAACTCGATTCTCGAACCAATGACAAAGCCGAGTATAAGTAACTTGCTTGCTCATTAACTTAAGTGCCCAACTCCGCTCCTTAGTCTCCGAACTTGAACACTTAAGATGGCATGTGGTATAAGAAAAGTAAACTGACTTTCATTCATGAGTCAAAATACAACTATCTTTCTTTCTAATGACTATTACTTCAAAACCACATCTTACATCCAAATCGAGGGTTGTACTCGCATATTCTATCAGCCTATAACCAAAAGCTGTCTACATATAATGTCACTCTAAAGGGCTACCTTTCTACTGCTTCTTCGATCCAGACTCGGGTGGCACCTCCACTTTCTTCCCTCTTCCTTCTCCCTCTTCCTCTTGAGACTACTCCTGCCTCTTTTCTTTTGTCCCTTCGGAGGAGTAGGCTAGGGGTGTGACCCTATCTCAAACCCTGGATCCCTTATGGTCAGTAGTTCTTCATTGTAGTTGCTTGTAATATCTATGATCTCAGTTTCCATGTTGGGGCTAGGCAAGAAACCTCAGGGGTTTATGCTGAGGCTCCATGGGAAGCGTCAGCACCATAGATCTCTCCATCTCCACAAGAGCCGCTATCTTGGCTTTCTTGGCCTCCTTGTAAGCTTTCCTCTTAGCGTCCCTCTCACCCCTCTTCCGAACCTCCACCTTTAGCTTTGCCTCCCCATCGGCCTTTAGTCTCACAAACTCTTCCTTTGCCCTCTTCCGAGTCGTCGCTTCCTCAGCCTTCTTTTAGGCTTCCTCAACCTTGGCCCGAGAACCTGCTTCAGTTTTTTCCCTCGCCTCTTCCTGAGCCTTGAGAAGGGCTTCCTTATTGGCTTTCCTCTTCGCTACCCTCTTCTCTGACTTCATTATCATTTGAGCTTTCTGATGTTTGACCAGTTCGTGCATAGTCTGCCCTCCTGTCTTTGTTGGTCTATGTAATGAACCGTGCCTTTCTTACCCCTAAACGCGACACTTAATACATCCTCGGTATTCTTGTGCCGATCGTTTAGTTATTTAAAAGATAGATTATTTTGGGTGAAAGAAAGAAAGAGAAAGAATAGAATCTGACAACGCAATGGAAAATTTATAATATAACAAAATTCTTTACAAAAAAGTGCTTTAATTTACATATCAGAGTACAACACTAATATATAACAGCTCTGGACAGTTCTAAGAACCTGCCCTTACACATACTGAAAGATAAACATAACTAAAATACAGAAGTATGTCCTGGCCTCTAAGTTCTTTCCTAAGCACCAAAGAGCCTAAGCTAACCTGAAAAAAATGCTCGGTCTAACCTGAGGATTATCGCAAAATAACGCCCATGTCGGGCTATAAAACAAGTGTGAGTAAACTCTAATCATAAAGAAGTTTTTTTATATCACTGAAAATCATATGAAATCGAAGGTATCTCATAAGACCACACCGCACATAAACACAGATAGTTTTTACCTTATAATAACCAAAATACCTTTATAATAAATATCCACTGAAATTTTAATAATGTCTATAATTCACAAGTAAATATATTAAAATAGTTGGAATTCTTGCATCTTACATTCAACCTGTGCAGTTTATTCCCCGCTATTACCCCGCCATATCCCCGCTATATCTTGTATCGGGTTTCTAATGCTACGCTATTGTTACGCTATTTCCAAATAGCCTTTCCACTTTAAGCCCCGCTATATTCCGATATTCCCGATATATCCCGTTATTTTAGCTATATTTCGCTATATCTTATATAAGAGAAATGAATTAAAAATGACATTTATGCATTATAAAATTATTTTTAAATATTTTTTTAACATATATTTTTCATAATATAAAATAATAGAATATTCTATTAAATTTAGTCAAACTAAATAAAAGTTTACACTTATTTACATATATTTTCTTATGCTTTTATTTAAAATTAAGAATGTACTAATTATAATTAAGTTGAATGTTAATTTTCCATTTATTTATCATCTATATATATGTAAAAGCATTAAATACGATTTTTATATGTCATTTTAGACTCATCCACTGTATCCTGTTATTTCCTCGCTTTATCCCCGCTACAACTTTTTGTGCCTCCACCGGATTGGATCTGTTGAGCGCATTAACTGCACAACATTCAACATAATAAGTATACAATCAAGGCTGAAAGTTCATATTGAAGAATGGATTCCAACAATGAATGGGTAAGGTCTACCCACCGAATATGTACATCTCTAGATAAAACTTATGGGAGGTTGCGTTAATTTGCACCTCAGCTACTTAGGACCGACCCCACCCCTAAAATGGGCAGCACCGAATATGATCACCCCGATTGATAAACAACCCTAATGGGCCACGAAGCATACAAAGGAAAATCGACTCTGGATATGGAATGATTGTATCCTAATGTGAGCGACCCACATAGCCCTGCCATTTTACCCTTCTTTATTCATTTACTGGGTGATGAGGCTAAAGGTTACGCTTACCTTACAAATAGAAAACTATCTTGGAATGCTAACATTGCCTTCCAAAGAGATACGTAATGCTAGCATTTATCCATACTAGTGCGTTATGGAACTGAAGGAAACCAAATATTTCCATCTTCAATCGCCTATAAAATATTTCCAGTTCAAAACGCATCAGCCGGATCGAAGTGGTTTTCGGGCAAACAGGCCCGATTCAGTCACTTCGAAACGATGATTCACTACAACAAAATGAGGTTTAGATAGCAAATATAAATAGCGTTTGTTTCAGTTCTCTTCACATGCTCTGGAGCAGATAGTATCCAACGCTATTTCAAAAATAAATCTCGTGTACCCACGTTGTACTAAAGGCGGGAACTAAAATTAATTTGCACAAGAACTAAAAATACGTGCATTTGCCTTTTCCTTAAAAACCATCCTTTTCTTACTTTTTCGCTTTATCGCCTCCAGAAGAGAGCCACGATCTTAAAATCACTAATCTTAATATAGAATCATAAAATCCTAGACCTACAATTGTCAAATCCTCTCATCATCAGCAGCTGATCCGGAACTCTCCAATTTGAACGACAATGAAAGGTACCATAAACTTTCTTAATTATTTTTCACTAATTTATCACTTAAGTAATCTAAATTAACATACATATAAGGAAAGTGTTAACAAATTTTAGGCATATCCATTTTCGATGTTTCGTACCTTATTCATGTTTTTCTTCAAGTTTATTTCCGTTATCGATTGCTCAGCATGAATGATTATGGTCTCTACGTTTAATTTTTGGATTTACTCCGTGTTTTCTGGCTAATTTAACAACTACTTATGATTATTAGAATATGTATAATGCCCTATGTGTGCACTGGTATTCACCAACTTAGATATTAACATTTCATCTTCACATTCTTATTTTCATAGTGTTATTCAATAGAAGAATCTACTAGTTGAACTAACTTTTGGTTATGAAAGATATAATCTAAAATTTTGTCATTTTCATACTTTTATGATATTTGGGAAGGAAAATAAATTTAGGCCTAAGTTTTAGGATTATTTTTGTTAATTCTAACGTGATGTACTCTTTATAAAAGAATTTAGTAAATAGGCAAATAATTTTTCGTCTTAGTAATAATAAAATTTTATGTTTTGAATATAACAAGCCGTATGTTTATTATCTGAATAAACTTTTACTAATTCAATTTTTTGAACCAAATTGCGGATATAGCCGGATGGAGCCCTTTTTTCATGAACTTGATTTGCATATGGATATGAAACAATGTCATATGGTACACACGACTATTTTTCTACTCTTTTACCTATTCTTTTTTTTAATCCTTTTCACCACTTTGCTTGGCTCAATGTTTCGACTCACTATTACTCTGCTATGCTTTTGAATCACCTCTACTGATAATACAAGACACAGATGGTTTCATTTTTGTATTTAGTGATTTTGAAGCCTAGCAGTAGTCAATATTTCATTTACAAGTACATAAGCAAAGTAGTAGCACATGTAGCCGTAAAGAATAAGATGCAAAATATCAAGAGAACACCAAAATATGAATTGCAAACTTTGACATATCTTGTTTCATAATTCTTGAATCATATTCTTTTTCTTTACAAGAAAAGGAGAACAAGAGAATTTATACCTTTAACAGATAACATCATTTTTGACTCCTTTCTCACACCCATCATAGCTCGTCTTCACTTTTAATTCCATGGTCGGATAAACACAACATTATTGTATATTTTCTGTTAACAGTGATGAATATCATATTTGAGTTGGTTATATGATGAAACTTTAACCATTATGTATACACATATATTCACTTGCAATGGTGTTCTTTTCCTTCTTAACAAAGCTCTATTTGTTTCTGTTGACGTCAAAAGTTAGTCTAGAGACAGTCAACCCCCAACGTGTGTTCTACACACACGGTAACATTCACAAAAATGCGAGAAAAGATAAATGAACATAGGAGACACAATAGTCTTATAGTGGTTCAGCTTAAACCAAGCCTACGTCCACGTTATAATCACTGTATATACCGTCGATTACAATTTACAATTGTTTTTGATCGAAAGAGAGTAGAGATAGAAGTGGTTTATACACAATATCCTTGTGTTGAATCAGGAGTATATGGCATGTTATTTTTGGGATGTCGAATAGGAGCTTCTCCGTGGTGGTTTCAAGATGCCTTTCCATTTTTGGAAACTGATGTATTTATATGCGAGGAGGAGGTCCAAGTTTGAATGCAACATGGCATGCATCTTTCTCGGGGTTAGCCAAGGGTAACTCGATCCTATAAAGTAGTTGTACGAGGAGGGACCCGGTCTATTGATGATGAATAGTTCTTCTAAAAAATTGTAGCATACGTGGAGCTTGAGACTTAGTGCATGAAAAGTAGTGCGAGATAAAGCTGATTGATTCTGTAGCCTTGGAAGTAGGACTTCGTTTGGTAGAGTATAACTCAGTCAGATTTTCTGATCCGGTATTCTAGGTTTGATCCGATCTTTCAGGAATAACTCAATCAATCGGTTGATGACCCAATCGATCGGTTTGGTTTTGGCTTTGGAAGAATGCCAATTTTGAGGAAGAGAGCTTTTACTTGCTGTGGAGACAATTCGGGTCGAATTATAAACGATCGTCCTAGGATGAAAGTCGACCCTGGAGGTATAGAACTGGGTCGATATTTAACAGTATGCTTCTTTTGAGTTGTGACGACTTCTGCCAAAAAGCTGGTCAACATTTTGGCCCCCAGAACATATCTTTTATGGTAAAGAAAGATGTGTTCTGGATTTTCAGGATGATGTTGAAAGGAATTCTGATGTCTTGTGATCCGGGAAGCTATGGTCATGTTGAACCATAATGTGAGGAAGGCTAGAAAACCGACGATCACTAATCATTGTATTAAGGCCAAAAAACCGACGACCGCTAGCTAGGGATCATATTATGGTTAGGAAATCGACAATCACCAATGATCGTATTAAGGTCGGGTCTCCAAGAATGCCACAAAACCAGTCAAGCCAACTTTAAAGAAGAGCCGTAGGACCGGGCCCTGCTGAGTAAAGCAGTTCCTGTAAAGGTTTTAAGGTAGACGTGCCAAATCCTGACAATGCCGTTCAGTACTATCAAGCACTAGTCGTGCTTGGGTGTTTGCTGGGAGTATTAACTATACTCAAACTGTGATCAAGTTCCCTTGAAAAATCCTGTCAAGATAACTTGTTTCATCAAGTATAAACCATACTTGGAAATCCAAAGAGCGGCATAAACCATGCCTAAAAGTTTGAAATAAGGTATAAACCATACCGTAGAATCGGAGAAGGGTGTAAACCATACGTGCTTATTTAGGGAGGGGTATAAACCATACCCTGGAGTCCGAGCATAAACCATACTCTGAGATTTAGTGTGGGATAACAACCATATCTGATGATTTAGAGAGGGGTACAAACTATATCCTTAGTAGTGGGATGAGTACAAACCATACTCATAGGTCGAGTATAAACCATACCCGAGTTAAGGATCGAGTATCAACCATGCTCGGGTTGTGATTCAACGAGGTTGAGTATAAGACATACTCTTATTGAGAAAGTGCTAAGTTTTCCATATCATGACAAGTAGATTTTTAGGAGAGGTATCAACCATACCTTGAAGGCGAGTATAAACCATGCTCGATTTAGAAGCAGGGGTATAAACCATACCCTAGTGACAAGCATAAACCATACTCGGTTTGAGAGAAGTGATATAAACCATACCCTAGCGATGAGAATAAACCATACTCAGTTTGAGAGAAGGGGTATAAAACATACCCTATTGACGAGCATAAACCATGCTCCGTTTTGGTTTGAGGACTTTACCATGTCCTAGCTAAGTATTCATCATACAAAATCCACGTTCGAGAAAGAAAGTTTATTGCTGCAAAAAACTGTTATAGAAGCAAAAACAAATCCAAATAGGTTTATAGCAGAATCCAAAGCGTGCCTAGGGATTAAATCCTAACCCCATACATATGTACTTCAACATAATCACATTATTAAATATAACAAAAATACATTTCTTGTATCCTAAGAAATGAGGTGCATCCATAAAGATCTGAACTAGATCAGTCGATGATGATGCCGCGGTTGCTTAACTCAGGATCCATCCCACTTCGACGAGCTCGGGTACCGACCTGAGGAGCTTGTGAAGGAAGCTATGGTGGTGCGGTTGGTGCAGACTTTTTAACGTACTCGGTAGCTCTTCACGTCTAATTCGTTCATCGATGAAATCGCAAAAATGCCTGCAGTAATTAGTCCCTTGACCTGCCATATCATGATATATGCGGTGCTTTCCTGATTAACATTCTCTTTGGGTCGGCTCCCTCCTGGGAGGCTTTGGAAAAGGTAGAGATCCTTGCACATCGAGGTATATATCCAGTAGGGAGGAGTTTTACTCGGTGTAATAATCGTATTTGTTCTCTCTCCGAAATTGCATGTTCCAATCATTCTTTTTCAAGGCTTTCCCCTTTCCTTTGTTCTGGCCAGTGGTATTAGATGGGCCTCCGTCCTTTGTAGCATGTACTTCAAGATTTCTCATCTTGATGTTAACATCCTCGTGTTGGAGGAATCTATCTACTTCGGCATAAAAATCTTTGATATCCTTGGGGGGATACCTAGTTAGGGAGATCTTGAAATCAGTTCGGCTCTGAACAAATGTCCATAAGCACCATCGATTGCACGGGTCGATCGACCGATGCTACGGCTGCGTTGAATCTTTCTAGGAAGGAGCATAGGGTCTCGTCGAACTGCTGCTTAACAGATGTGAGGAACGTGACGATCTTTGGTCGAGAGATGTGAACTCTGAATTGTGCGATGAAGCGGGTAAACAATATATTTTAGTTGTTGTTCGATTCAGTTGTCAGCTACCGAAACCACATTCCGGCAATGTCGGTGAGAAAGAGAGGGAAACATTTAGCCATGACATTGGTTTATCCTGATAGTACTTCCATGTGACGCATGAATCGCATGAGATGTATGGACGAATCGGTCCTGATGTTGTAGAGATCCAAGATCAGAAGCTTGAAGTCCAGTGGATTTTGCGAGTTTCTGATTTTCTACGTGAAAGGGCTGCGATGGATGTTGTCCACATCCTATTGAGAAGAGGTGCCTTTGGTGAAGCGTTTAATGATTCTTGCAATCTGACTTCCACCCTCAAGGAGTTGTTGCCACGAATCCAATTCTGTACAAGGGACATTAATGAGAACCCCAGGACGAGGCGGTAGCATGGTTTGAGTTCTTGGGGTCAGTTGGGTTCGACCCACGAGTGATGGGCGGAGGTGGTCCTCAGACTCAACTATGTGTTCCAGATTGACCGGAGTCGCTTGGGTCGAAAGCCTATTAAGTCGAACCATATCCGTGCCGGTAGGATTGGACCGATTCGTGTAAGCATTATCTACTCGGGGCTCGGTACTACCCCCGCCCAGGGCAATGTCAAAGTGATTTACCGTAGTGTTTCCCTCCGTCACATTGGGGACCGATATGGTAGAGTGGTCTTGGTGACACGGAGGGTCGTTGCCCCCAGCCCTTCTTGGATGGACATGTTTTGGAAGGCTATGATGGAGGTTGCATAAGACAGGTTTGTGGTAAGATACTAGGTCGGAGTGGAAGTTGCATCAATCTAGGAGTTTTTTTCCAGGGAGATGAGTCAAACCCTGGACTGGAAGCAAAATGGTCGACCGATCCGGAACTTAGCCAAGGCCGACATGTGAATCTGTGGCTACTCCAGCTTCATTGGTTGCAGAAAGCGATAACATTGGATCTGGCCGATCGGGAAGTGAAGTTGAGCCTGGAAGAACTGTAGACCGATCTGGGGATTAGATGCCCTCAGATCATAGATTAGCTATTGCCCTAGCTTCATTTCGTGTAGGAAGTGATGCTTGGTTTCTCGGTCTCCCTTCCATCTGAGCGAGGAAATCCTTCATCATTTCCTACTATAGTCCATCCTGGTTTGCCATATGAGCTCTGAGCTCCATTAAAACTTTATCTTTCTCATCCCTAGTTAAGTATTGGGACATTTCTTCGTGGGAGGAAGCCTCCTGGCTTACCTCCGTTGCTGCTGCATCTGCTGCACAAGCGGGTTGAGATTGAGCGTGAGAAGGAGTTGTATCCTTCTTCCATTTTATCATTGCTTCTTTAAGAGTTGCCAAAGGTCATAGGGTATATCCATCATCTACCTTGCGCGCCAAAGTTTTGACGTTAAAAGTTGGTCTAGTGACAGTCAACCCCCGACTGTGTTATACACACACGGTAATATTCACAAAAATGCGAAAAAAGTGAATGAACATAGGAGACACAATATTTTTAGAGTGGTTCGGCTTAAACCAAGCCTACGTCAACTTTATTATCTCTATTTATACTGATGATTGCATGTTACAGTTGTTTTTTATTTAAAGAGATAAGATAGAAGTGGTTTATATACAAAATCCTTGTGTTGAATCTGGAGTATATAGCATGCTATTTTTGGGACGACGAATAGGAGCGTCTCCGTGGTGGTTTCAAGATGTCTTTCCATTTCTGGAAAGTGATGTATTTATAGGTGAGGAGGTGGTCCAAGTTTGAATGCAACGTGGCATGCGTCTTTCTCGTGGTTGGTCATGTGTAACTCAATCCTATAAAGTAGTTGTAGGCGCAGGGACTCGATCTACTGCCAACGAATAGTTCTTCTCGAAAATTGCGGCATACATGGAACTTGAGACTTGGTGTGTGAAAAGTAGTGTGAGATAAAGATGTCTGATTCTGTAGCCTTGAGAGTAGGACTTCGTTTGGTAGCGTATAACTCGGCCAGATATTATGATCTTGTGTTCCAAGTTTGATCTGATTTTTCAGGAATAACTCGGTCAATCGGTTGATGACCCGATCAATTAGTTTGGTTTTAACTTCGGAAGAATGCCAATTCTGAGGAAGAGAGCTTTTACTTGTTGTGAAGCCAATTCAAGTCGAATTATAATCGATCGTCCTAAGATGAAAGTCGACCCTGGAGGTATAGAACTGGGTCGATATCTAGCAGTATGCTTCTTTTGAGTTGTGCCAGCTTTTGCCAAAAAGCTAGCCAAAACTTTGGCCCTCAGAACATATCTTTTTCAGTAAAGAAAGATGTGTCCCATATTTTCAGGATGATGTTGAAAAGAATTCCGATGTCTTGTTATCCGGGAAGCTATGGTCATGTCGAATGATAATATAAGGAAGGCTAGAAAACCGACGATCACTGATGATTGTATTAAGGCCAGAAAACCGATGACCATTGGGGATCGTATTATGGTCGGGAAATCGAAAATCACAAATCACAAATGATCGTGTTAAGGCCGGGTCTCCAAGAATGCTAGAAAACCAATCAAGCCAACTTTATAGAAGAGCATTAGGACCGGGGCCGTGCCGAGTAAAGTAGTTCCTATAAAAAATTTAAGGTAGACATGCCAAATCCTGACAATGTCGTTTGCTACTATCAAGCACAAGCTGTGCTTGGGTGTTTGTTGGGAGTATTAACTGTACTCAAACTGTGATCAAGTTCCCTTGACAAATCCTATCAAGGTAGCTTGGTTCATCAGGTATAAACCATACTTGGAAATCCAAAGAGGGGCATAAACCATGCCCAAAAGTTTGAAATAAGGTATAAACCATACTGGATGAATTAGAGAAGGGTATAAACCATACCCGGTTACTTAGGGAGGGGTATAAACCATACCCTGGACTCCGAGCATAAACCATAATCTGAGATATTGTGTGGGATAACAACCATATCCGATGATTTAGAGTGGGGTACAAACCATATACTTAGTAGTGAGATGAGTATAAAATATACCCAAGTTTAGAATCGAGCATCAACCATGCTCGGGGTGTGATTCAATGAGGTCGAGTATAAGCCATACTCTTATTGAGAAAGAGCTAATTTTCCATATCCTGACAAGTAGATTTTTAGGAGAGGTATCATCCATACCTTTAAGGAAAGTATAAACCATGCTCGGTTTAGAAGAAGGGGTGTAAACCATACCCTAGTGACGAGTATAAACCATACTCGGTTTGATAGAAGCGGTATAAACCATACCCTAGTGATGAGTATAAACCATACCCTTTAAGAGAATGGGTATAAACCATACCTTATTGACGAGTATAAACGATGCTCGGTTTTGGTTTGAGGACTTTACCATGTCCTGGCTAAGTATTCGTAATACAGTATCCTTGTTCGAGAAAGAAATTTTATTGCTGCAAAAATCTGTTACAAAAAAAAATCCTAATGGGTTTATAGTCGAATCTAGAGCGAGCCTAGGGATTAAATCCTAACCTTGTACATATGTACTTCAACATAATCACATTATTAAAAATAACAAAAATACAAAATGAGGTGTATCCACAAAGATCTAAACCAGATCTAGTTAGGATGATGTCGTGGTTGCTTAGCTCAGGGTCCTTCCCACTTTGAGGGGATCGGGTGCCAACCTGAGGAGCTTGTGAACGTAGCTGTGGCAATGTGGTTGGTGCAGACTTTTTAACGTACTTGGTAGCTCTCTACGTCTAATCTGTTCATCGATGAAATCGCGCAAATGTCTACAGTCATTGGTGCCGTGACATACCATATCATGGTATATGTAGTGCTTTCCTGATTCACGTTCTTTTTGGGTCAGTTCCCTCCTGGTAGGCCTTGGAAACGGTAGAGATCCTCGCATATCGAGGTTATATCCAGTAGGGAGGAGTTGAGCTCGGTGTATTGATCGTATATGTTCTCTCTCCGGAATCACATGTTCCGATTGTTCTTTTTTGAGGTTTCCCCTTTCCTTTGTTCGGGCCAATGGTATTAGATGTGCCTTCATCCTTTGTAGCAATTACTTCCAAAATTTTCATCTCGATGTTAGCATCCTTATGTCGGAGGAATCTATCTGCTTCGGCATAGAAATCTTCAATATCCTTCGGGGGATATCTAGTTTGGGAGATCATGAAATCGGTTCGACTCTGAACAGGCGGCCATAAGCACCATCGATGGCTCGGGTCGATTGACCGATGCTACGGCCCATGTTGAATCTTTCTAGGAAGTAGCATAGGGTCTCATCAGATTGTTGCTTAACGGATCTGAGGAACATGATGCTCTTTGGTCGAGTGATGTGAACTCTGAATTGTTCGATGTAGCGGGTGACCAACATATTCTAGCTATTGATCGATTTAGTTGTGAGCTGCCAAAACCACACTCCGGCAATGTCGGTGAGAAAGAGAGGGAAACATTTAGCCATGACATTGGTTTATGCTGATAGTACTTCCATGTGACGCATGTATCGCATGAGATGTATGGTCGGGTCGGTCCTACCGTCATAGGGATCCAGGATCGGACGCTAGAAGTTCGGTGGATTACGCGAGTTTTTGATTTTCCGCATGAAAGGGCTGCGATGGATGTTATCTACATCCTGTTTAGAAGAGATGCCTTTGGTGAAGCATTTAATGATGCTTGCAATCTGACTTCCATCCTCAAGGAGTTGTTGCCACGAATCCAATTCTGCACTGGGGACATTAGTGAGAACCCCGGGATGGGGCGGTAGCATGGTTTGAGTTCTTGGGGTCAGTTGGATTCAACCCATAAGTGATGGCCAGAGGTGGTCCTCGGCCTCAGCTAGGTGTTCTAGATTGACCGGAGTCGCTTGGGTGGAATGCATATTGAGTCGAACCATATCCGTGTCGGTAGGATTGGACCGATTCGGGTAAGCATTATCTACTCGGGGCTCGGTACAACCCCTGCCCAGGGCGATGTCAGAGTGATTTAAAGTAGTGTTTCCCTCCGTCACATTGGGGACCGGTATTGTAGAGTGGTTTGGGTGACACGGAGGGTCGTTGCCCCAACCCTTCTTGGGAATGCCGTGATGGAGGTTGCATAAGACGGGTTTGTGGTAAGATAATGGGTCGGAGCAAAAGTTGCATCGATTCAAGAGCTATTTTTCCAGGGAGTTGAGTCGAACCCTAAAACACCCCACCTCCGTTAAGGTCACTCACAAAGGGAATGCCTTAACTTTGGTGGAGGTTTATAAGTAAAAGCCACAGATAAACTCCAGACAGATATAAATACACATATTTTTAAACAGCGGAAACCAAACAGACTTTTATTTCATCAATACGTGTTCAAACAAAACATTCCATAATTGTCTCAAAATACTTCCAACATTACAACCTCATTACTGTCTTGATTATTAAAGAAGCATAAAACATAAATAAAGTAACAAAAATCCCTATAGTGATATCCAAAGCCATAATCCGAGCAAAAGAGATCCAAATCATACATCTACGTCCTTGGAGCTTGTAAAGAGTCTGAATGAGCTGAGTTGTTTCCTCCCTGTGGACCTGGGGGGGGGGGGGAGGACGAAAGAAAAGAAGACGAAAAGAAAATAGAGTCAGACGTAAAGCCTGAGTAAATCTAGTAACTCTTCAGTATGTGAATAAGAAAAGGGCATGATAGATATAAACTGAAAACAGGAAAGTGTCACCAGCTAAGGAAGTGTCATTTAGAATCGAATGTACTATCGCATCCATACTATATCTCTGCACCTACTTGAGCTTATTCTATCTGGCACCCCATGCTGAGGGTGAAGTGATCCCCATTTTTATTTAAAGATCGGCTCCTACTCGCGTAAACATGTGTCATACGGCCCCCAAGAATTGTAGATACCTATGCTGGTCCCACCACTGGGTGTACCAAGACCCATGGTGGCGGCCCCGACACAACTCTAGAAGGCATAGGTTAAACTACTGGTGCCCCCAGTGCCCTGTTTGTCTGCTCCGGAGTGTGTGCACGCCCGCACCCGTTAGAACCTACACTGTTGCACCCACCGCCGTCGCTTTGACCGCTTACAATCAGCCCAGTAATCGTGCCCCACCCTGCCTAGTTTCAGGGTACCATGATACCTAATTTGGGTTACTGCTGAAACGGGTCCCTCGTTACTAGGGTTTTCTAGTCAAAACATGTTAAGTGGTTAAGTGTCTGTATTTACCTAACCTCACCCATCGATTCTTGTTAACATGTTGAATTTGGTTAAGTGTTTATAGTTGACTTAACCCTACCATCTGTCCTTAGCCTCTTAGAGCACCAGACCACTCACATTAGACAGGTATTGCTACGGTTACTGGATGTGCCGGTCGGTTCCAGGCAGGTTTACACCGTAGCTCAGTCTAACCTCGGGTCATTATTGGGCTCAATGCTTAACCACCCACATTGGATAGGTATTGTTGTGACTACTGGACAGCCGGGCGGGTCCGGGCAGGTTTACGTCACAACTCAATCCAACCTCGGGTTAAGCATACCGTGTTTTCTAAATTTACTTATTTTATCACTTCTCAATTATATGTAAATGTCATGTCTTTTATTCTTGGGTATAACAATTCATACCACTAGAATGTCATTGCCATTGGCATGTGCCAACCATGCCAACTTATATTTTTATATTTTACACCCAACGTTATTACCCTCGTTTGTACGCTCGCAACATTATAACAAATGTTGGGCTCGACACAATTCAGCCCGATTTTTAAACGTGAGAAAAAAGGGAAATCAAGAACATGTAATACATAAAGGTGTGTGGCGCATGAAGTTGCAATTTAGCGATTCAACTAACATAAATTATGGGTCATATGAACTTGCATTCAAATCAAAGTATAACTAAGTAGGTGACATATGAAATGGCATAGTTTAGGCTTATAGAAACTTGGGTTTAAACAAGTTTAACTTGGCATAATGTCAACCACAAAACTAACATGTTGTATATTCACCAAAATGTCCAATTTTAACATCTAATCATATAGCCTATTTCAACATGAAGTTGCATAGTTTATGTAACCCAAATGATACTTAACATGGATCCAATTATACTTGCAAATAAATATAAGAATGTGTTCATAGGTTTTGGGTCATGTAGGCATAAAAGGTATCAAATCTAGAACATGTTTACATAATCCTTAATTTAGACTTAGTGAACGTATATAGTCCATGCCATAGGAATAAACGTAAAGGGATCAAATTCTAGTTTTTGCCACAAACTTGCAAGTGCCATTGTTTTCATATACAATTGTTCAATATGCTTGCATCAATCAATTTAGGCCACAAATATCAATACACAAGTCATGAAAGAATCATTACAATACACAGAATTTATATCATATTCATAAATAACACAGTTCTATTTTCATTTACATCGAATCACATCATAGTTTTTATTCATATTCTGAAAGGTCACTATACTTACAACGAATGCAGAATCTTGAATTCTGGATTCTGAATTCTGAAATTGAGATGCGCTCCTTTGGGTAGATTAACGTTGCGTTGATTAATTTGATTAAGCTTTAATCTTCTTCTTAATTTGATTCGTCTCTAAGCTTCCCTCTCTTGACGGCTATGCTCAATTCCTCCCTGGCAGCATGACGACTCCCATCTTATTTTTTTGTGTGAATTTTTAGTTGTGACTTAGGGTGTATTTATAGATTTTTAAATTGTTTTGGGCCGTCAGATGAAGACAGGAGGAATCTAGACCATACAAAGTTCAAAGAGCCAATCAAGAGGTGACATGTCAGCCCTAGTGACACACCGAGCCACAGAAATTCGAGCCAGAGCCAGACCTAACTAGCCAGGTCGACCAGGTAGGTCGACTGGCAGGTCGACACCCAAGTCGATACTATGGTCGACCTGGGGTGGCCAGGTCGACACCATGGTCGACCCTATGGTCGACCTGGTCTCTGGGCTGGAATTTTCCCGCCCAGCCCAGTTTGAACCTGTTTTTCGAATTTCGAAATTAAAACCGAGCTGTTTGAATTTAAATTTTGTTCTGAAACTTCTGAAGGCCATAACTCCTTCATACAGAGTCCGATTCACGCAAACTCGGACTCTATCTCAAGCATAATTCTGAGACGAACGCAATGGCGTAACCCATTTCCCTTAATTCTTTCATTTAGAATTAATTACACTTTAATTTGTGAAGCTTAATGTTATAGAATTCACGGGGTGTTACATTCTCCCCGCCTTAAAAGGATTTCGTCCCCGAAATCTTCAAGTTAGGAAGAATGTATATACTACCATCCAACAGTCCATCTACTCAACCAACAAACACAGGCGTCCACTGTCCTTAAAAGACTTCTAATGCTTCATGATCTTATGCATAGTGTGTGTACATGTCCTTATCTAATGCAGAAATCAGGCGGTCTACTGATTCAGTTGACCTCCTTAATGCGAATCATGTAAGTGTCATGAATCCATTATGTATGCAAATTTTTCCTACTCATAATTCTACATGAGTGCACAACTATTCATACAAATGCGACAACCATATGACAGCATATCAAGTTTCAACCATATACAAATGAGAATACATATATGCATATGCAATATAAAGTGACTGAGCCGATCTATAACCTAGGGTGTGTGTGTATATGCATCCACGAGCAACCACTAGCAATCACTAGCAACCATTTGCAGCCATCATCCATAACATGTTTTCAAATACATGTTTGCATCCATTTGTTTTCTACCTAAGGAGTTAGGAAAAGGACCGAGGAGATATACCTAAAAAGATAGATGAAGCATAACTTAAGGAAAAATAGAGATAAAAAATGTACCCTCAAAAAGAAGAGGGTAGGCAGCGCGTATTCTGTCCTCAGTTTCCCAAGTCGCATCTTCCTTGGCATCGCTCCACTGAACTTTAACGTGTTTGACTTCGCGTTTGCGTAGCCTTTTCACTTCAATTCCTAAGATGAGGGTTGGAACTCTCCTCACAGTTGCTTCACGTTTCACTTCGACTTCTTCTAGAATGCTAGGTTCCACCACTTCCGCAGACTCATGCAAACACTTCTGAAGGTGAGAAACATGAAAGACGTTGTGAACCCCGACAAGTCTCTCGGGTAGCTCTAATCTATAGGCTATCTTCCTAACCTTCTCGATGATAGGAAACGGTCCTACAAATCTTGGTGCTAGCTTTCCTGTGGATACAAAGCGAACGACGTTCCTTAAAGGGGATACCTTAAGGAAAACCCTGTCCCCATTTGTCGGCGTAGGATTTCTATCTGTCTTGGGCAGTCTTCATTCTCCTACGTATTAAGTCCACTTGCTCCGAAGTCTCTCGTATCATGTCTGGCCCAATTATAAGCCTATATGTAGACTCCCACCAACAAGTTGGTGATTTGCACGGTCTTCCATACAAGGCTTCGAAGGGTGCCATGCCTATGGTAGCTTGGTAGCTGTTGTTGTAGGCAAATTCTACTAAAGGAAGGTGATCCTCCCATGTCCCTCCAAAGTCAAGAACACAAAGTCTCAAAAGATCTTCTAAAACTCTATTCACCCTTTCCGTCTGGCCATCGGTTTGGGGGTGATAGGCCGTGCTCAAACATAACTGTGCGCCTACAGCTTCTTGCAGACTCCGCCAAAACTCACTTGTGAAGGTAGGGTCTCGGTCACTAACAATGCTGGAGGGTATCCCATGGAGTCGAACTATTTCCTTGAGATAAAGAGATGCTAGAGATGCGGCAGTCCTTCTACTCTTGATAGGTATAAAGTGGGCGCTTTTGGTAAGCCTATCCACTATTACCCAAATGCTAGTATTGCCTCTTCTCGACCTAGGTAGTCCATCAATGAAGTCCATTGAAATGCTATCCCACTTCCACTGTGGGACCTCTAAAGGATGAAGTAGTCCTCCAGGCTTCTTCTATTCCGCCTTGACCTGTTGGCAGGTCATGCACTTAGAAACGAGATCTGCCACGTCCTACTTCATGCTGCTCCAAAAGAAAGTTCTTTTTATATCCTTGTACATCTTATCACCGCCAGGATGTATAGTCATCTTAGAATGATGCGCTTCCTCGAGAACCTCCTTTGTCAACTCCCTTGCTTGTGGGACGCATAATCTTCCATCTCGCCTCAGCCAACCCTTATCATCGATGGCGTATCTGCTGAGGTGACTAGAAGTCTCACCCCTAATAAGTCTATCAATCACATCAACAAGCTGAGGGTCTTCACGTTGTGCAGCCCCTATTGAGTCTAAGAGAGTAGGGCGTACTTCGAGGGATGCTAACAAACCCAGTACAAAATCCGAGGAGGGCCTAAAGTTAAAACTGGCTATATACTCCAAGCTTTGCCTTTCCACAAAGAGCGGGCTTAAGGTCAGTTTCTTTTGGCTCAACGCATCTGCTACTATGTTGCCTTTGCTGGGAGTATAGGAAATTTCAAAGTCATACGAGGCAAGAAACTCCATCCATCTTTGCTGCCTCAAGTTAAGATCCTTCTACGAGAAAACATATTTCAACAATTTATGGTCAGTGTATAATTCGAACTTTTCACCTAGGAGATAATGGCGCCAAGACTTAAGCGCAAAGACGATGGCGGCCAACTCTAGATCGTGGGTTGGATAGTTCTTTTCATGAACTTTCAATTGTCTTCCACCATAAGCTACTACCCTTCCTTCTTGCATTAGAACAGCGCCTAGTCCCGTTCCACATGCATCTGTGTACACTGTGAACATTTTGCTTCCGTCAGGCAGAGTTAGAACTGGAGCTGTTGTAAGAGCCCTTTTTAGGTGTTGGAAGGCAATGTCACAGTCCAAATCCCAAGCGAATGCTAGATTCTTCTTTGTTAGCCTTGTGAGTGGGGCTGAGATTTTCGCGAAATCCCTAATAAATTTCTGTAAAAACTGGCTAGCCCAAGAAAGCTTCGAACTTCGGTTGCATTTCTTGTGTCTTCCAATCTTGCACTGCCACCACTTTCGCAGGGTCCACGGCCAACCCCTCTTTGGACACTATATGCCCAAGAAATCTTACCTCCTTTCTCCAAAAGTGGCACTTGGAGAATTTGGCTTTTAGCTGATGTGCACGGAGAGTATCCATGATTTCTTTCAGATGCTGAGCATGTTCTTCCTCATTCTTTGAGAAGATTAAGATATCATCTACGAAAACAACCACAAATTTGTTGAGGAATTCTCTGAACACCCTGCTCATTAGGTCTACGAAATAAGCGGGTGCTTTTGTCAAGCCGAAAGGCATGACAAGCCACTCGAAGAAACCGTCTGGGGTTCTGAACGCCGTTTTATCAATGCTATCTTCAGCTACTCTTAGCTGATGGAACCTAGTTGCCAGATCAAGTTGGGAGAAGACCATCGCACCTACAAGCTGATCAAACAAATCGTCGATTCGGGGAAGAGGGTGCCTATTTTTCTTGGTCAATTTGTTTAACTCCCTATAGTCAACGCAAAGGCGAAGCGAACCGTCCGCTTTGGTTGCGAACACCACTGGAGCACCCCATTCCGAAATGCTCCATCTAATGAACCCCTTTTCGAGAAGTTCTTTAACCTGCTTACTGAGCTCCTTTCTCTCCTTTGGAGCCATGTGTCTGACAGGTAAAGCTACAGGCTTTGCATTATCCACAAGATATATGCGGAAGTCTATTTCCCGCCTCGGAGGTAAGCCTTTCACCTCCTCAAAGACATCCGGATATTCTCGGACTACTCTAACTGATTGCAATTCTCATCAGAAGCATCAAGCGACTCTAGATAACTAAGCATAACAGCATTCAAGGGATTACAAGAAATTTCTAGAGTGTTACCAAGCCGAGTCAAGAGTTTAACTACTCTTTTCTCACAATCAAGAATGGCACTATTACTGGATAACCAGTCCATGCCTAAGATCAAACCATATCCCGAGAAACCCAAAACAAAGGCATTGCAACTAAACTCAACGCTGAGAATAGTGATTTTCAAACCCAAACAAACCATTGACAAGTAAGCGGAGCCCCCAATTGGATTTGAAACTACTAAGGGATCTTCTACCATACTAGTGTATAGATGCAGAGATTCTACTAAGGCAGATGAAATAAAAGAGTGTGATGCGCCAGAGTCAAAAAGTGTGAGAACTGGATGATCATAAAGATAAACTACACTTTATACAGAAATATTACTACCTCGTTCCTGCTGAGGTGCCACAAGCGCATGAACCTGACCCCCTGAAGAGGATCCGGCTTTCTGTCCCTTCCCTTTCTTCTTTGGGCAGTCCTTAGCTTGGTGCCCAGTCTCTCCACAATGGAAGCAACCACCCATCTTCGCCTTCCTTTTTCGGCAGTCTTTTGATATATGTCCCACAATGCCATAGAAATTGCACCTTCTCCTCTCACGGGGCTTATTGTTCTTCCCTCCTTTCTTGAAGTATGTTTTCTTTGCTTGTAGACCCTCTTTCTTCTCTTCCACCTTAGTTTCTTTCTTGCCGTGGTCTTCCTCGTGTAGCAACGCCATGTCCACCAAGTTTTCATAAGTCGCTCTCATGGATACAAGGGTCATAGCAAGGCTGTGTAGAGGCTCATTCAAACCTTTGACGAAGCGAAGCGCCTTCTTGTGTTAGGTGTTTACTAAGTCCAACCCAAATCTGGCCAGCTGATTAAACTGATTAACATACTCCCTAATTGTCATACTTCCCTGTTTCAGAGTTAGAAAATTCTCCATTTGCAGGCTTCTTTCGGCTTGGGAGAGGAATTTCATCTCAAACCTTGTCCTGAAATCTTCCCATGTTTCCACCGCCCTTTGAGCATTGGTAATTTTCCACCAATAGGAAGCTTCATCCTTAAGCAACCATACCGCTAGTTGTATTATTTGCATGTCATCAACTCCGAAGATGACAAACAGATCCTCAGTCTCCTTTAGACAGTTTCTTGCTCCTACAAAGGACTCTGTTCCATAAAAGTTTTTTCCACCCATAGCCTTGAAGTCTCTACATGTTTTTGCGAAGGTATTTCCACGAGGAGGAGGAGGAACCGCGGCCACTGGAGGAGGGATGTCTGCTGGGCCCGCGCCATTAGCCCTTGCTTCTAAGTACCTGCTAAACCAGCCGGGTATCGGTACTCCTTCTGGAAGGTTAAGGTCTCCAGACATGCTGAAACAGAAAGGAAAGATTCAAAACGAAGGATAGAGAGAGATAGTGCATATGGCTTTGGGGGATTATGCCTCTTTTAAAAATATAACACTTTTTCTTGAAAAATGCTTCTTTAAATTTTCTTTTTTGAAAACAATTTCAAAAACTTTTATCTTATCTGGTAAACCTAGGCTTTGATACCAAGTGAAACACCCCACCTTCGTTAAGGTCACTCACAAAGGGAATGCTTTAACTTTGGTGGAGGTTTATAAGTATAAGCCACAGATAAACTCAAGACAGATATAAATACACATATTTTTATACAGCGGAAACCAAACAGACTTTTATTTCATCAATACGTTTTCAAACAAAACATTCCATAATTGTCTCAAAATACTTCCAACATTATAACCTCATTACTGTCTTGATTATTAAAGAAGCATAAAACATAAATAAAGTGACAAAAATCTCCATAGTGATATCCAAAGCCATAATCCGAGCAAAAGAGATCCAAATCATACATCTACGTCCTTGGAGCTTGTAAAGATTCTGACTAAGCTGAGTTGTTTTCTCCCTGTGGACCTGGGGAGGGGGAACGAAAAAAAGAAGACGAAAAGAAAATAGAGTCAGACATAAAGCCTGAGTAAATCTAGTAACTCTTCGGTATGTGAATAAGAAAAGGGCATGATAGATATAAACTGAAAACAGGAAAGTGTCACCAGCTAAGGAAGTGTCGTTTAGAATCAAATGTACTATCGCACCCATACTATATCTCTGCACCTACTTGAGCTTATTCTAACTGGCACCCCATGCTGAGGGTGAAGTGATCCCCATTTTTATTTAAAGATCGGCTCCTACTCGCGTAAACATGTGTCGTACGGCCCCCAAGAATTGTAGATACCTATGCTGGTCCCACCATGGGGTGTATCAAGACCCATGGTGGTGGCCCCGACATAACTCTAGAAGGCATAGGTTATACTACTGGTGCCCCCAGTGCCCTGTTTGTCTGCTCCGAAGTGTGTGCATGCTCGCACCCCGTTAGAACCTACACTGTTGCACCCACCGCTGTCGCTTTGACCGCTTACAATCAGCCCAGTAATCATGCCCCACCCTGCCTAGTTTCAGCGTACCATGATACCTAATTTGGGTTACTGCTGAAATGGTTCCCTTGTTACTAGGGTTTTCTAGTCAAACATGTTAAGTGGTTAAGTGTCTGTATTTACCTTACCTCACCCATCGATTCTTGTTAATATGTTGAATTTGGTTAAGTGTTTATAGTTGACTTAACCCTACCATATGTCGTTAGCCTCTTAGAGCACCAGACCACTCACATTAGACAGGTATTGCTACAGTTACTGGATGTGCCAGTCGGTTCCGGGCAGGTTCACACCGTAGCTCAGTCTAACCTCGGGTCATTATTGGGCTCAATGCTTAACCACCCACATTGGATAGGTATTGTTGTGACTACTGGACAGCCGGGCGGGTCCGGGCAGGTTTACGTCACAACTCAATCCAACCTCGGGTTAAGCATACTGTGTTTTCTAAATTTACATATTTTATCACTTCTCAATTATATGTAAATGTCATGTCTTTTATTCTTGGGTATAACAATTCATACCACTAGAATGTCATTGCCGTTGGCATGTGCCAACCATGCCAACTTATATTTTTATATTTTACACCCAATGTTATTACCCCCGTTTGTATGCTCGCAACATTATAACAAATGTTGGGCTCGACACAATTCGGCCCAATTTTTAAACGTGAGAAAAAGGGGAAATCAAGAACATGTAATACATAAAGGTGTGTGGCGCATAAACTTGCAATTTAGCGATTCAACTAACATAAATTATGGGTCATGTGAACTTGCATTCAAATCAAAGTGTAACTAAGTAGGTGACATATGAAATGGCATAGTTTAGGCTTATACAAACTTGGGTTTAAACATATTTAACTTGGCATAATGTCAACCACAAAACTAACATGTTGTATATTCATCAAAATGTCCAATTTTAACATCTAATCATATAGCCTATTTCAACATGAACTTGCATAGTTTATGTAACCCAAACGATACTTAACATAGATCCAATTATACTTGCAAATAAACATAAGAATATGTTCATAGGTTTTGGGTCATGTAGGCATAAAAGGTCACAAATCTAGAACATGTTTACATAAGCCTTAATTTAGACTTAGTGAATGTATATAGTCCATGCCATAGGCATAAACATAAAGGGATCAAATTCTAGTTTTTGCCAAAAACTTGCAACTGCTATTGTTTTCATATACAATTGTTCAATAGGCTTGCATCAACCAATTTAAGCCACAAATATCAATACACAAGTCATGACAGAATCATTACAATACACAGAATTTATATCATATTCATAAATAACACAGTTCTATTTTCATTTACATCGAATCACATCACAGTTTTTATTCATATTCTGAAAGGTCACTATACTTACAACGAATGCAGAATCTTGAATTCTGGATTCTGAATTCTGAAATTGAGATGCGCTCTTTTGGGTAGATTAACGTTGCGTTGATTAATTTGATTAAGCTTTAATCTTCTTCTTAATTTGATTTGTCTCTAAGCTTCTCTCTCTTGACGGCTATGCTTAATTCCTCCCTGGCAGCATGACGACTCCCATCTTATTTTTTTGTGTGAATTTTTAGTTGTGACTTAGGGTGTATTTATAGATTTTTAAATTGTTTTGAGCCGTCAGATGAAGACAGGAGGAATCTAGACCATACAAAGTTCAAAGAGCTAATCAAGAGGTGACATGTCAGCCCTAGTGACACACCAAGCCATAGAAATTCGAGCCAGAGCCAGACCTAACCAGCCAGGTCGACCAGGTAGGTCGACTGGCAGGTCGACACCCAGGTCGACACTATGGTCGACCTAGGTTGGCCAGGTCGACACCATGGTCGACCCTATGGTCGACCTGGTCTCTGGGCGGGAATTTTCCCGCCCAGCCCAGTTTGAACCTGTTTTTTCGAATTTCGAAATTAAAACCGAGCTGTTTGAATTTAAATTTTATTCTGAAACTTCCGAAGGCCATAACTCCTTCATACGGAGTCCGATTCACGCAAACTCAGACTCTATCTCAAGCAGAATTCCGAGACGAACGCAATGGCGTAACCCATTTCCCTTAATTCTTTCATTTTAATTAATTACACTTTAATTTGTGAAGCTTAAATTTATAGAATTCACGGGGTGTTACAAACCCTGGACTGGAAGAAAAATGGTCGACCGGTCTGGAACTTGGGCATGGTCGACTTAAGAATTGCGGCTACTCCCAGTTCATTGGTTGCAAAAAGCGATAACATTAGATTTGGCCGATCAGGAAGTGAAGTTGAGCCAGGAAGAACAATAGATCGATCTAGGTATTGAATGTCATCAGATCATAGATTAGCTATTGCCGCAGCTTTGTTTCGTGTAGGACGTGATGCTTGGTTTCTCGGTCTCCCTTCCATCCGAGCGAGGAAATCCTTCATCATTTCCTACTGCTTTGCGAGGAGTCCATCCTGGTGTGCCATTTGAGCTCCACTAAAACTTTATCTTTCTCGTACCTAGTTAAGTATTGGGACATGTATTCGTGGGAGGAAGCCTCCTGGCTTACCTCCGTTGTTGCTGCATCTGCTGCACAAGTGGGTTGAAATTGAGCATGAGAAAGAGTTGTATCCTTCTTCCGTTTTATCATTGCTTCTTTAAGAGTTTCCAAAGGTCATAGGGTATATCCGTCCTCTACCTGGCGCACCAAAGTGTTGACGTCAAAAGTTGGTCTAGTGACAGCCTACCCCCAACTGTGTTATACACACATGGTAATATTCACAAAAATGCGAGAAAAAGTAAATGAACATAGGAGACATAGTATTTTTATAGTGGCTCGGCATAAACCAAGCCTACGCCCACTTTATAGTCTCTGTTTATATTGATGATTACATGTTACAGTTGTTTTTAATTTAAAGAGAGAACAGATAGAAGTGGTTTATACACAAAATCCTTGTGTTGAAAATGGAGTATATGGCATGCTATTTTTGGGATGATGAATAGGGGCTTCTTCGTGGTGGTTTCAAGGTGTGTTTCCATTTCTAGAAACTAATGTATTTATAGGCGAGGAGGTGGTCCAAGTTTGAATCCAACGTGACATGCGTCTTTCTCGGGGTTGGTCATGTGTAACTCGATCCTATAAAGCAGTTGTTGGCGGAGGGACTCGGTCTGCTGCCGACGAATAGTTATTCTCCAAAATAGTGGCATATGTGGAGCTTGAGACTTGGTGCATGACAAGTAGTGTGAGATAAAGATGTTTGATTCTATAGCCTTGAGACTAGTACTTCATTTGGTAGCGTATAACTCGGTCAGATATTCTGATCCGGTATTCCAGGTTTGATCCGATCTATCAAGAATAACTCGATCGATCGGTTTGCTTTTGACTTCGGAAGAATGCCAATTTTGAGAAAGAGAGCTTTTATTTGCTGTGAAGCCATTTCAGGTCGAATTATATTCGATCGGCCTAGGATGAAAGTCGACCCTGAAGGTTTACAACTGGGTCAATATCTAGCATTATGCTTCTTTTGAGTTGTGACGGCTTTTGCCATAGCTGGTCAACATTTTCTATTACACTGCAAAAGTTTGAGAGACAGTCAAGTGCACCATTCTCTTAGTTTTTTATTATATTCTTTTTCACTATTTGAAGGATCCATAGTTTGATTTTTTTGTGTGTGTTTCTCTTGTGTGTTTGTGTTAGCAAGTACAACTTCCAGCTATGTCGATACTACAAGTCAAACAATTTGGAAATATTATAGTGTGTTTGCTTTGGTCATTAGTCTTGTCCATAATTTTGTTACTGTATTACAGTATATAATTTCTGCCATTGTAATCATGTTTCTAGTATTTGGTCAAGATTAGCTCCGTATTTTCCTAAAATTGGAGGTTGTATTTTAGGTCAATAAATTTTGGGTGTTGCTGGATACTTTTGCAAGTTGAGCTTTCTTTCCCGATTATAAGATCATTGGTGTGTGAAATTGTTCATCTTTATCATTTTACTTGGGTATTCTATGGTCTGGATTTTTTGGCTAGCATTTGATATGAATTCCTTTTTTACAACATGATTATAGGGGACATCAGCTCGTAATCTGATAATTTGACATGATTACTTTTACAACCTTTTTCTCAATGACTTTACGGAACCATGTGATTCCTTTATCAAATAATATTGACATGATATCTTAACCTTATATTTTCTAACTTATTGAGATTTACTTGTATTCAAAATGAATAAATGGACCGACAAGAGAGTATTAAACAGTTTTAATATGTTGACTTTTTTCGAAGACTGATAAACATATTATTGTCAACTATATTTTGCTTCAAAAGGAAGAAAGCATTTAACTCTATTCATTATGGTCTTTTCAAAATATACTAGATCCAAAAATACCTATTTACGAGTGCATATATTTTAAAACTTGAAATTGCAAGTGTATTTACATGTAAACTTGAATGTGTGGTAATCTTGAAATAATAACCACTCCTATAAGTATGCAAATATTTTGTAAACATGTCAATTCATGTGAGTATATACTTCGAATATGATGAGTCTGAGTTTGTTCCCACTTTTTAAGGAAGGTGAACATAACTCTCGGACCTGATTAGTGGAAATCAGGGAGATCCATATGAGTCCCCCTGATTTCCACCAATCAGGGAAAAGTGCTATGTTTACATCTTCAAAATAGATGTGAACAAACTCACAGTCGAATATATTATGTTATATTCCAAACAAAGAATATATTTTGCCTTTTTTATTAAATTGTTGGTTTTGGTTCACACGAGGAAGAGAGTGGATGATTATTATAGTTTATTACAGTTGATGTTCAGCAATCACAAAAAAGCCTTTTGTTATCTTCATTTCTTTTGCAGATATATTTGTTATATTTTTACCAATTTGAAATTTCTTCCAATTACCTGTATGATTTTACTATTGGACTTAACATGCTCATGCTAAAACAGACCAAATTATGTTTAGCCATTCCTACATCACTTATAATTGGCTATACTATTTTACTTGATTCTTTGTCACCATGTACATATAATCTATCTCATCAAAGATACTGGAAGTGACATTGCTAAATTTGCATGCCATAATACAAAAAAAAGTTACGTTAGAATGAGAATGACATAGGCTGAAAATTATGATATATTTGTTTCGATATTGGGTTAGGAACTATTAAGGAAGAAAAGAGACATTCTACTTATATGTAATATATACATGTAAATATTATAAACATTTAACTACAAATTTGGCTTTCCATCGACATTGTTAGCAAATGATCTTACACAGGGTCATTTTTAAGGCAATCCGAGTCGGACGACCATCAAGGGCAGCTCTCCCGTAGAGGGAAACATGGCCGGGGGAGGTAGATTGTTAATAGAATATGTATTTTAAAATATCGTATTGTGTTATGCTTTTGCAATGTAACTACTAGTGTACGGGTTGGTAACTGGAGTTCACATATTTGATTCTCCTTAGTGACTTTTTTAGATTTCTTTAGCTGGATTTTCCAACAGCCCAGGGTTTTTTCCCTTCCCCTCTCAACATTAATTTTCCTTCAGCAATCTAGATTTTCAAAATTTCTTCAACCGACCTTGATTATTACGCTTCATATAAACACAGTAAGCTTCAGCCATACCTTCGTGAGGACGTGCGCATTGTATAAATAAACCTTGCTTTTATTTAGTAGTTGTATTAAGAAGACTCATGCATCTATAAGTAGACTTTGCTTCTATTTGGTTGTGATATTAATGAGACCCTTTTGTTGTAAAAATAAATTCACATATGTTTTGCTAAATTATATGCACTTTTTATTTTTCTAGCAAAACAAAAAATTATTATTATGACTCCTTAGAGCACAACAAACAATGGCTTGTTCAGTTACTAAACAAGCCATGGAGCAACCAGATATTGCTTGTTCAGTCACCCGTGGCTAGTCTGTGGCTGGTTTGGAGCTGGGTGGTGGTTCGTTCACTGGACAGAGGTTGGTGGCTATAACGGCAAATATTTTGCCGTTATATATTTATAACGACAAACTCTTTGCCGTTATAAGTTTATAATGGAAAAGAGTTTGCCGATATAAATATATAACGGCAAACTATTTGCCGTTATATTTTATACCCATTGCACCACAACGGCTAGTGCAGCGGTTACATTCCCTCCCCTATATACCAACCTACCTCCTTCTTCTTCCACACAACCATACCACCTCCTCAACTTTAACTTTGATAACAAAAAATGTCTTCTTCTGCACCCAAGTGAACCGAAAAAAAATTGCAAGCACGAAACCCATGTCCCAATGGCACTCGTCATCGTATGCCATGCAACATCCAGTCTGTAACACCCCACCTCCGCCAGGGTCTCTCTTGCAAGTACACTAGCTTTGGAGGGGCGTTTAACCGGGTAATCATGCACAGAGATATCACAAGATAGAACATATGAGTAAAACAGAGTAAATAAAGCAGCGGATAAAATTACTATTTCAAAACCATAGTCAAGTTACATCAAAGTACTTAGTCATCATTTTTCCAGCTACTACAAGTCTAGAAAACATAAACTGAAAAATACATAAGTAAATTATTCCCCAAAGATAACAGTGGTGTAGCCATAGCAAAGATCAAGTCCAAACCGTACATGAGCTGTCAGAAAAGTAAGCCAAATATCCAAGCTAGGTGCTAGTATTCCCACTCTGAGAACCTGGGAGGGGGGGGGGAACGGAAGAAAAGAGGCGAAAGGAAAACAGGTCAGTCATAAAGACTGGTAAGTCCTACCTACTATTAGTATAAAAACTAGTAAAATTAACTGGACATGAGAAACTGAGATGAAACATAAGGATGGTAACTAAACTGACATGGTAAATAGTTAACAAGATAGATCAAGTGTGGCATCGCATATACAAGGTTAAGTTGCACCAAGTGTACTAGTATTCTAATCCATGTCAAGTATAAACAAGAAATGATCCCTTAGCCCAATATTGGCCCAAACTCATGAGATGACCTAAATCAAGGTCCAACTACTCGGTCTAGTCGATCGGCTCCCTATAAGCCTAACTCGTCGTGTATCGGTGTCATACGGCTTAATCATGGAATGTAGTTAACTGTGCAAGGTCCACCCTAGGGTGTATCCAGTCCTAGGGTGTAAACCACAGACACAAAACAAGCACGCACGGTCTAAACCTACCAGTGCCCATGTTCAACTCCGGACTTAATGTGCACGACCATGGTCCGTCTGAACTTAACTGGTGCACCATTCAACCGTCTCTTTTGGTCTCTTACAATCAGCCCAGTAATCGTGCCCCACCCTAGCCTAGTCCTAGGGTATCCATGATACTATAGGTTACTGCTGAAAAGGACCACATAACTAGGATTTTCAAACGGGTTAAGTGTGGTTAAACCTATCCTAACCATGTATTGAGTTGGTCAAGTGTATCCAAGCAGTTCATGACTTAACCCTATCAATACATCGTGTTCAACTGGTCAAGTATATTCAAGTGGTCTATGACTTAACCCTACCAATCCATCGTGTTTAATTGGTTAAGTATTCAAGTAGTCCATGACTTAACCCTACCAATCCATCGTGTTTAATTGGTTAAGTATTCAAGTAGTCCATGACTTAACCCTACCAATCCATCGTGTTTAATTGGTTAAGTATTCAAGTAGTCCATGACTTAACCCTACCAATCCATCGTGTTTAATTGGTTAAGTATTCAAGTAGTCCATGACTTAACCCTATCATGTGGCATTAATTAACTTAATGCACCCCAACCTCTCACATTAGACCTTGTTGTGGTTACTAGTTAAGTCGGGCGGGTCCGGGTAGCTTTACACCACAACCTAGTCTAACCTCGGGTTTTAAGCGCGACATGACCAACTACTCACATTGGGTCCTATTGTTTGTAGCTACTAGTTAAGCCGGTCGGTTCCGGGTAGATTTATGCTACAAACTCAACCCAACCTCGAGTTGGCCACTTTCATGTTTTCTACATGTCATGTCCACGTTCATGTTTTCAAGCATAATCACATGTCATATTTTCAAGTCATGTTTCATGTCATTTAAGTTTACCCATAACGTAACCCCATCGCACGTAAGTTCGCATCAACACAAATAGATCAAAAGGGGGAACATAAGAATATGACAAGATGGCAAAGTCTATCACAAGTTAAACTTGGTGATATTTGAGGCAAAAGGGGTTCAACATACTAGCATATGGCCTCAACATGTATGATAGCATAAAAGGTGACTTGGCCTCAAACATATCAAATAGCATAAGGGTGCTTTGGCCTCAAGCATGCATAATAACATAAGGGTGATTTGGCCACAAACATGTATGATAGCATAATTAGCAAATAGGGTGGTAACATGGTAATAGTTGACATAGGGTGACAATCCTAACTTGTGCATAGCAAATAGGTTCAATATCATCATATGCATGTTAAGGAACATGAGGGGTTAAGGTTTGTTAACATGCATAAGCCATAATCCATTTCATAGCATTTTTCCCAAAGGTCAACATGAACGGTACTAGGTTCATGATAGGTCCACAATCATAGATCAAGAGAGGCATGATTAGATCTATGCATACAATGATAGGTTCAAGGCAAATATTGCACTTAGGTCCAATTCCAATCTACACATGTATGGCATTAAACTTAGCAAATAGGGTGATAAACTTGTGATTAGCATATAGGTCCATCATGGCAAGTTAATATGAAGGTCATGAGGGGTTCTATGTTGCATTTATGCACAATCACCACATAAAGCTCATAGCTTTCCACCCAAAAGTCAACATAAATGGTACTAGATTCATGATAGGTAAACATTAGGTCCACAAACATAGATCAAAAGGGTCATGAATGAATCTATGCATGAAATCCAAGGCAAGCATAACACAAAAGTCTCATTTCAACTTGCTACATGTCATATTAAGTTCATAGTTTAGATCTAAGAGTAGAGGAGGGCTTACAAAGCTTGGCTAAGAAGACTAGAACAAAATAAAACAAGATTGAGACGAAGCCACACTAGAAATCCCCAAATGAATATAAGCTCCAAGTTGTCTTGAGAAATAAGAAGCTCCTTTGATTTGTATGAAGAAAGATGGCTCTTTTACTAGCTTAGAACACTCAAACTTTCATGAAGAAGATGGAGGCCATGATATGAAGGTGGAGGCCATGATTAGGAAGCATTTTGGCATAACTTCGTTGTAGGATTGATTTGTGTGGGTTTAGGCTAGGTATTAGGTTGTTTTTATAGGTGTAGAGACTAGTTTAGGCCATAGGATTAACCCTAATTCAGATCTGAGCCATCAAATCACGTCACAAGCCAACAAAACAAGACCCAGGAGCCAAAACAGGTGCACCAGGCCAACTGGCCCGACCACCCAGGTCGACAGGGGTGTCGACTGGGCAGTCGACACCAGCTGGGGTGTGTCGACTCCCAAGTCGACTCCCCAGTCGACTTGGGGGCTGGGCGGGAAACTTTCCCGCCCAGTCTGTTTGGCTCCAGATTTGAAATTTGAACTGTTTTTGAACTTGAAATTTTCTGAAAACTTTGATGGGCCATAACTTGGTCATACGGACTCCGATTTTCGAAAACTCGAACTCTATTTCGCGTATTTTTCCGAGACGAACGCAATGGCACAGCCCGTTTCCCTTGATTCAGATTTTAATATTTAATTCTTCCTTGTTTTACGTTATGATATGTTTTTCTAAATACGGGTTGTTACATTCTCCCCACCTTAAAGGATTTCGTCCCCGAAATCTCTAGGTTAGGAAGAACGTATCCTACCATCCATCATCCATCTACTCAAAACATCATCCACAAGCAGTCATTGTCCTTAACAGATTCTAAATGTTGTATGAACATATGCAAATGTGTGTGTATATGTACTTATCTAATGTGAAAATCAGACGGTTACTGATTCAGTAAACCTCCTTAATGCAAAGTATGTTAGTGAAATGAGTCCATATGTATGCAAATTCCTAACATAATTCATAATCTCTACATGAGTGCACATAACATTCATCCATATGCAACATCCACGTGATAGCATAACAAGTTTCAGCCATGAATAAGTATAAGCACTCATGCATATGCAATATGAAAGTGTGTGAGCCGATCTTAGTGCCTAATGTGTATCATGCATCCACGAGTATCCACTTGCAAACACTTGCAACCACTTGCAAATATCAAGCATAACATGTTTCAAATATATGTTTCATCCAAAGGGTTTCTACCTAAGGTTCTCATGACAAGGTTAACGAGATAACAGGATAAACATGGATAGCAAAAGAAAGATATGCTAACTAGGAAAAGAGATTGAGAATGTACCCTCAAAAAGGAATGGATAAAGCCCATGCATCTTCTCCTCGGTTTCCCAAGTTGCATCTTCATCGGCTTCACTCCACTGAACCTTTACTAACTTGACTTCTTGATTCCTTAAATTCTTGATCTCCGTTCCCAAGATACGAATCGGAGCTCACCTTAGGGTTGCCTCTTTCTCTACCTCCATGTCTTCAAGAATGCTAGGCTCAACTACCTCGGCTGACTCATGTGGGCACTTTCGGAGATGGGAGTCATGAAAAACATTGTGCACTCCAGCCAGCTTCTCGGGCAATTCCACCTTATAAGCCATCTTCCCAATCCTCTCTATGATAGGGAAGGGTCCTACGAACCTTGGTGCCAGCTTCCCAACTGCTCCAAAACGAACCACATTTCGCAAAGGAGAAACCTTCACAAAGACCATATCTCCAACTTCAAACTCTAAGTCTGTCCTTCGCTTGTCTGCATAGGATTTATGTCTGTCTTGGGCCGCTTTCATCCGCCTTCGAATCAACTCAACCTTCTCGGATGTGTCCCTTATCATGTCGGGCCCAAGTTTAAGCTTATCCGTCGTCTTCCACCAACATGTTGGTGACTTGCACGGCCTCTCATACAAAGCTTTGAATGGTGCCATCCCTATGCTTGCTTGGTAGTTGTTATTATAAGCAAACTCTACGAGAGGAAGGTGGTCTTCCCAAGTGCCACCAAAGTCAAGAATGTATAGCCTCAACAGATCTTCTAGTACCCTATTCACCCTTTCCGTCTGACCATCCATCTGTGGGTGATAGGCCGTACTTAGATTCAATCTTGTACCCATCGCTTCTTGCAAACTATTCCAGAACTGGCTAGTGAAGATTGGGTCACGATCGCTAACTATGCTAGAAGGAATTCCATGCAATCGCACTATCTCTCGAAGATAAACAGATGCTAGCCATGATGCGGTCCTCTTGCTCTTCACCGGAATAAAGTGAGCACTCTTCGTAAGTCTATCAACTATGACCCATACCCCATAAAGCCCAAAAAGTTTGGTCAACTAAGTGGACACCTTCACCCCAACTATATATCACAAACAGACGAGTCATACTCCTTATGGGGTTTGCAACAGAACTAAGATTGAAAATAGGACCGAGAGGATATACTTAAAAGATAGCATGCGAGTAAGCTCTACAGAATAATAGGGATCAAGGATATACTCTTAAAAAGAGATATGATGCGCGTGTCTAGTCTTCAATCTTCTAAGTCGCATTTTCTTGTGCTTAATCCCATCGTGCCTTGACCGTCTTTTAACTTCACAATTTCGTAGTTTCAAAATATGAGTTGGAACTCGTCTCACTGTTGCCTCTCGTTCCACTTCCCCTTATTCTTTTCCTAAAAATACTTGGCTATAACTGCGTGCTCATGGTTTTCATGCAAGCTTTCCAAAGTTCGTTAGTGAATCCTAGATCTTGTTTTCATACTATACGGTATTCCACGCAGAAAAACTATCTCTTGAAAACAAATGCCAATCCATGTTGCCAAATGTACTTACTAGGGTGATTTCTATAACCCATGCTTAAGCGAAATGGACTATCCGCATTAGTGGCGAACACTACTCGATCGGATTACAAATTTCCAATAAAGGTGCCAAGGGATTCTAGGTAACTAATCATGACGGAACCCTAAAGGTCACACGAGATTTCGAGGGTATTACCGAGGCGAGTCATGAGCCTCGCAACCCTATGTTCAAAATCAAGAATGGCGCCATAACTGGACAACCAACCCATGCCCAAAATCAACCTGTATCCCATAAACCCGAGAACATAAGCATCACACATGAATTCTACACTCAAGATAGAGATTTTCAAATCCACACAAATCATAGATAAATGGGCGGAACCCCCAATTGGATTTGAAACACTAACGGGATCCTCAACAAGACTAGTACTTAGGTGCAAACTTTCAACAAGATCAGAAATAAAACTATGCGATGCGCCAGAATCAAATAAGGTACGAACAGGGAAATCAGAAATGTAAACATGACTTTCTATAGAAACACTACCTCGATCAAGAGCTGGAAGAGCGTTGAGAGCCTGTAGTTGTCCTCCAGGAGGTCCTACTCGCTGAATTTGCCTTTTCCCTTGTCCCAGCTTTTTCGGGAAATCCTTGCTATAGTGTCCAGACTCTCCACAATGAAAGCATTCATCCAACTTCCTTTTCTTCTTCCTACAGTCTTTGGCTATGTGCCCAGTGATCCCACAGAAGTTGCACTTCCTTGCCTCTATGGTCTTGTTGTCATTGCGGTTGTTGTTGTCCTTGCCTCCTTTCTCGGAATCTACCTTCTTGCCTTGAGACTTATTCAACTTGACTTCCTTCTTACCACTCTTATCTTCCTCTTGAAGCAGGGCCATATTTACCAAACTCTCGAAGGTCGCCCCCATGGGTATGTGAGACATGGCCAAACCGTGCAATGGCTCGTTCAATCCTAGAGCAAAGTGTAGGGCCTTCTTCTGAGCTGTGTTAACCAAGTCTAAACCGAATCGAGCAAGCTGATTAAACTTATCCACGTATTCCCTAACGGTCATGTCCCCTTGCTTTAGTGATAGGAACCTCTCCATCTGAAGGTTCTCTTCTGTCGATGATAGAAACCTCAGTCCAAACCTTCTCCTAAAGTCATCCCAAGTCTGAATTGGCCTAGTAGTGGTGGTGACTACCCACAAATATGCAGCTTCCCCTTTCAACAGCCATACCGCTAACAGAACTTTCCTACGGTCTTCTATATCCAAGATAGTAAAGAGGTCTTCAGTTTCCTTTAACCAGTTTCTTGCCTCAACAAAAGTCTCCGTCCCAATAAAATTCTTGCCACCCATCGCCTTAAAGTCCTTGCAAATCTTCGCGAAATCCGCTTGTGGATGCTGAGGAGGAGGAGGAGGAGGAGGAACCTCAGCTACGGGAGGAGGAGGAATGTTAGTCACGGGGGGAGGAGGAGGAATGTCCGCGGGGCCGGCTTCATTCGCCCTTGCCACCATGTACCTTCTAAACCAAATAGGTACTGATATGCCCTCCAGAATGGCAAAATTATCGGCCATACTGAAACGAAGAAAAAGATAGATTCAGAACGAGGAAACAAAGGATAGTGCTAATGGCTTTTGGGGAATAGCCTTTTAAAATAAACTAGACTTTTCTTGGAAAAATACTTCTTTATAATCGGTTTTGAAAATAGTTTTTCAAAAGGTAAGTTTTAAAACCTTTTGTTCAATCCCGTAAACCTTATGCTCTGATACCAAATGTAACACCCCACCTCCGCCAGGGTCACTCTTGCAAGTACACTAGCTTTGGAGGGGCGTTTAACCGGGTAATCATGCACAGAGATATCACAAGACAGAACATATGAGTAAAACAGAGTAAATAAAGCAGCGGATAAAATTACTATTTCAAAACCATAGTCAAGTTACATCAAAGTACTTAGTCATCATTTTTCCAGCTACTACAAGTCTAGAAAACATAAACTGAAAAATACATAAGTAAATTATTCCCCAAAGATAACAGTGGTGTAGCCATAGCAAAGCTCAAGTCCAAACCGTACATGAGCTGTCAGAAAAGTAAGCCAAAGATCCAAGCTAGGTGCTAGTGTTCCCACCCTGAGAACCTTGGGGGGGGGAACGAAAGAAAAGAGGCGAAAGGAAAACAGGTCAGTCATAAAGACTGGTAAGTCCTACCTACTATTAGTATAAAAACTAGTAAAATTAACTGGACATGAGAAACTGAGATGAAACATAAGGATGGTAACTAAACTGGCATGGTAAATAGTTAACAAGATAGATCAAGTGTGGCATCGCATATACAAGGTTAAGTTGCACCAAGTGTACTAGTATTCTAATCCATGTCAAGTATAAACAAGAAATGATCCCTTAGCCCAATATTGGCCCAAACTCATGAGATGACCTAAATCAAGGTCCAACTACTCGGTCTAGTCGATCGGCTCCCTATAAGCCTAACTCGTCGTGTATCGGTGTCATACGGCTTAATCATGGAATGTAGTTAACTGTACAAGGTCCACCCTAGGGTGTATCCAGTCCTAGGGTGTAAACCACAGATACAAAACAATCACGCACAGTCTAATCCTACCGGTGCCCATGTTCAACTCCGGACTTAATGTGCACGAACATGGTCCGCCTGAACTTAACTGGTGCACCATTCAGCCATCTCTTTTGGTATCTTACAATCAGCCCAGTAATCGTGCCCCACCCTAGCCTAGTCCTAGGGTATCCATGATACTATAGGTTACTGCTGAAAAGGACCACGTAACTAGGATTTTCAAACGGGTTAAGTGTGGTTAACCCTATCCTAACCATGTATTGAGTTGGTCAAGTGTATCCAAGCAGTTCATGACTTAACCCTATCAATACATCGTGTTCAACTGGTCAAGTATATTCAAGTGGTCTATGACTTAACCCTACCAATCCATCGTGTTTAATTGGTTAAGTATTCAAGTAGTCCATGACTTAACCCTACCAATCCATCGTGTTTAATTGGTTAAGTATTCAAGTAGTCCATGACTTAACCCTACCAATCCATCGTGTTTAATTGGTTAAGTATTCAAGTAGTCCATGACTTAACCTTATCATGTGGCATTAATTAACTTAATGCACCCCAACCTCTCACATTAGACCTTGTTGTGGTTACTAGTTAAGCCGGGCGGGTCCGGGTAGCTTTACACCACAACCTAGTCTAACCTCGGGTTTTAAGCGCGACATGACCAACTACTCACATTGGGTCCCATTGTTTGTAGCTACTAGTTAAACCGGTTGGTTCCGGGTAGATTTATGCTACAAACTCAACCCAACCTCGAGTTGGCCACTTTCATGTTTTCTACATGTCATGTCCACGTTCATGTTTTCAAGCATAATCACATGTCATATTTTCAAGTCATGTTTCATGTCATTTAAGTTTACCCATAACGTAACCCCATCGCACGTAAGTTCGCATCAACACAAATAGATCAAAAGGGGGAACATAAGAATATGACAAGATGGCAAAGTCTATCACAAGTTAAACATGGTGATATTTGAGGCAAAAGGGGTTCAACATACTAGCATATGGCCTCACCATGTATGATAGCATAAAAGGTGACTTGGCCTCAAATATATCAAATAGCATAAGGGTGCTTTGGCCTCAAGCATGCATAATAGCATAAGGGTGATTTGGCCACAAACATGTATGATAGCATAATTAGCAAATAGGTTATCTATAAGGTATAACACAAATAATTGAACAAGCTCCAAGTCATCATCACCAGAGTACTAAGCGAGTATGCTATCCATGGCCGCACGGATGGTGCTCACTCTAATAGCGCCTCCGGCCTGATAAGACGCATCAGAAACGTTAAAATGAGGCAGTAGATCATGACGAAGTGCACGATCATGCCATCGAGCATCATCAAAAGGCTGTGGGGGATAAGCAGCTACTCCAATACTAATACCAATAAGCATGGAGAAATCAAGCGGTGTAAGTCCTAACTCACCGCAAGGAAAGTGAAATGTGTGGGTTGTTTTACACCACTGTAGAGGAATGGTCGCACACAACTGAACATCAACATTTATAACATGGTTGATTCCTAAAATTGTAAAGCGCACAATAAGATAAACTAAGACTAATAAATTATCCGGTAGTTTCATTAAAATATCATTAATATTACCTAGAAATAGTTGAAATCCAAGAGCATGTAACAGTGCTACCACCCTCTCCTTACCCGCTAAGTGTGCATGATAATATCTAAGTGTGTTCGCTAATGAACCACGTGAACGTATATTCCGCAACTGTCAATAGTCAATAAAAAGTTATACTATATGCCCAATGTCTAATAATCAAAGAATATTATTTAAATAATACTAAAAATACTTACAGCCAAACTCGACTGCGTGCTAACATGTGCTTGGCCTTCTGGAAGCGTGCGAAAGTTGGATAGCATAGGAAGCTTCACGGCGTTGAGGTTCGGGTCCACACAACCATCGAGATCAGCCTATCTACTGGAAACCGATCCCATACCCCTACGCGACCTGCCTGCTCGTCCGCCTCTACGGCCGCCGCATCCACGACGACCGGCTTCCTCTGCGCCTACAACCAGGTTTTCCTCAGCGCCTACTTGTTGGTTCCCCATGTTTTCGGCGGCTACAAGCAAATCTTCTATTCCGGGCATGTACGGTGCGACTGGTTGTTCTCCACTACCAACTGCACCATTCCCACCTGCGCCACTGCCGCTGGTGCCACCATCTTTGCCGTGCATGAATTTTTTTTGCGAAATTTTTAAGGAATCTAGACATATTTTCAAACGAATATCTCAAAAAAGGTAGTTAATTTGGTTATAAGCTGACGGATTGGTGGAAATTTTTGGGTGAAAAATGGGGGAAGAGATTGGGATTTTCGGGTTGGAGAAATTGGGAGAGAAGAGTGAAGATGGAGTGGCGGTGGGGTAGGGTTTACTGAGTTGTAACTTACAATGGCAAACTCTTTGCCGTTATAATTTTATAACGGCAAAGATTTTGCCGTTGTAAATTACAAAAGCAAAGAGTTTTTCGTTGTAATTTTATAACGGTAGACTCTTTGTCGTTATAAACCCCCCCTTGGCTAGCCCCATGACTGCTTCCCCCCTTCTAGTTGATCGGCTCGTTCGATTAGTTGCAAAACAAGAGAGAGAATAAGTGAATAGAACAGATTGTTGGTTAGGGTCTTACACTGGTTACATTGGTATTTTCTACATTGATGACGATGATAGTGATGAGACATAGGTTTCTTTTGACTGAATCGATGTACCATGTTATGTTGTTTCCTTTTACTATTATGCTTTATTGATAGTGCTTGGACACTTCAAACTAGTTGTGTTACTCCGTGCATGTGCGGAGTACCAGTTATTAACTTATTAATAAACGGTGTTTCTGGACACCTTAAAAACCAGTCGGCATTGCCAACAAAAAATTGTTGTTATGATTGAGAATGGAACCTTGGTCTATTCTAAAATCTAAGGAGAAGGAGGTTGTATATTATGATTTTGTACAATTGCAGTTGATTACAAGTTGGGATGGAAACAACAAAAAGCATATAATCTCTAACCGTAATATAATATGTAACAACTATTAGACATGATGCGTCTCATGCAAGTATTAAAGTACTTGTCTTACAAAATTAGAAGGCTTGTTCTAGAGAATCTTCTTTATAATGTGATGTTTGTATGTACTTGGCCAAGCCTGTACCTGTTTTTCTTTGGTAATTTTATACATCAGTTTTAACGTCTATAGCTAGAAAAATATATACTTTAACATATGTTGTACCAAATATTTAATTTTCTTTATTAACTTGGATAACGATCAGCTTATCTATAAGCTTGAATAAATACAAACTAATAGCTTGTGTTGCTCTTAATTTTTTATCATCGAGCAATTCAGAGTTCTGATAGTGGTTTATTTTTTCAGGGAGGAGGGGCAGATAGTTAAGGAAGAAGAAGAGATGTGAAAGAGAGAACTCGAGAGAAAATAATGCAAATACTTCTATATCATTTCACTATTCATTCAGGTACATATATAGAATTTCCTACCTACTACAATTGCTTTTTGAACGTGGCTACTAATGCGCCTACCTTACTTTTTCTGTAACCAAATTCTTTTTGCAAAACAGAATTGTAATAAAAAGACAATATTTCCTAATTATAATAACAATAAAAGGATTGATAAAAACTCTACTATGTGTGCCTATTCTCTTGAATATATGTTAGCCGTAATTCAATCCAGCAATCTTTTTGGCTTCTGAACAGTTCTTTTCTGTCGTGCATTTATTGCTGCTTCATCTGTATGTGCACCACTAGTCGAACCATGCATATCAGTACCCACGCCTTCAAGATCGACCTTGTCCTCAAGGTCATTGGTTGTGTTGTCTACTGGAAATGGTTGTGTGGTTGCTTGTAAGGGATCCAGACATAGTTTAAGCATAGACACATGGAAAACAGGGTGTACACATGCATCTGGTGGTAAGGATGATTTGTATGCAACATTCCCTATTTTTTCGACAACTTGATAAGGTCCAAAGTAACGCTTAGACAATTTGTGGTGGTTAGCGCATACTGACATGTGCCTGTGTGCTTGAAGTTCCACAAAAACCCAATTTCCAGGTTCGAAATGCTTGTCCTGCCTATGTAAATCTTCTTCAGACTTCATACGTGCTTGCGCTTTTTGTAGGTTCTATTTGATGCTGTGCAGTAACTGGTCACACGAGGCTGCCCAGTCATTAAGTTCTGGTAGAGGGGATGTTGAGCATAGATAGTTGGATAAAACAGGAGGTGGTCTGCTATACACAACTTAACAAGGAGACATTTTCAGTGATGTGTGCTTAGTGGTGTTATACCATAATTTTGCCCATGGTAAGCATGTCACCCACTTTGATGGCACATCGCCGATCACTGCATGCAAGTAGTTTTTCAAGCATATGTTGACAATTTCATACTGTCCATCGGTCTGCGAATGGTATGCGCTGCTCATTCGGAGTTTGGTGCCATGTAACCAAAATAATTCTTTCCAAAAATGGCTCGTAAAAAGACGATCGCGGTCCGATATTATTGAGCGGGGAAATTGATGTAAGCGGACATATTCTTATAAGAATTGCGAGGCCAGCTGAGCGGTAGAGACTGAAGTTGGCACAGTGCAAAAGTGCGCATATTTTGATAATCGATCAACTATTACCCAGATTTGTGTTTTACCAGCAGATGGCGGCAAATTGGTTATAAAATCCATGGAAATGTCTTGCCAAATTTGAAGAGGGATCGGCAATGGTTGAAGCAGACCTTTATATGGCGTGTTCTCTGGTTTGGTTTGAATACACACATTGCATTGTCGAACAAATTCTTGTACTACAGTGGTAAGCTTCGGCCAAAAGAAATTTCCAGATATTCTCGCAATAGTAGCTTTAATGCCTGAGTGGCCTCCGATTCTCGAATTGTGGAATTCATCGATGATTTTGTTTTGTAACTCAAGAATCGCAGGAATGTAAATTCTATTTCCCTAAAATAATAAATCGTTACGAAGCTGGTAATTGGGATTTGGACATGTACCTGCGCTGAGCTGCTTTATTATTTCTTGGGCTGCTGGGTCATTGCGTAGTGCGTGTTGTATGTCTGTCAGTAGCGAGAATGATGGACCTGCGATTGTGGACATGGAGGCTTTGGTTGTGAATCTGGATAGGCCATCTGCGACAACGTTCTTTGTTCCTGGTTTGTACTGGATGCTGAAATCGAACCTTAGGAGCTTCGTGGGCCAACGCTGCTGCTCAGGTGTTTGAATCTAACTTTGGCGATCGGTAATGATTGTGAATGGTCGGCTTAGTAAGTAATGCCACCACTTTTTGACAGCATAAGTGATTGCATACATTTCTCTCGAGTAGGCCGAAGCCTTTTGGAGGTGGAGGGGTGATTTTAGGCTGAAGTAGGCGAGAGGGTGGTTGGCTTGGGATAAGACGGCACCTATGGAAATGGAGGAAGCATCGATGGTAACTGTAAAGGGTTTACTGAAATTGGGAATTTCCAAAACTGGCATAGAAGAAACCGCCTGTTTTAAGGTATCAAAGGCTATTTGGGCTTGTGGGCTCTAAACGAATTTGTTGAACTTTAGTAATTCAGTTAGTGGGCTTGCAATTCCGGCATAAATTTTAATAAATCTACGGTAATTGCCCGTTAAGCCCAAGAATCCACATATTGCAGTAACATTTGTTGGTGCTGGTCACTGTAACATCGCTTTAACTTTATCCGGGTCTACACGGACTCCTTGATGAGAGAATACATGGCCTAAATAATCGATTTTTTGAAGGCCGAATTTACATTTGATCCAGTTGGCAAAGAAGTGATGGTTGTAGAGGATTTGCAAAGTGGTTTAGAGGTGGTTAATGTGGTCATCCCATGTAGCACTATAAATGAGGATGTCATCAGAAAATACGAGGATAAATTTACATAGATGTGGTCGGAATATTTGGTTCATTGTCGCTTGGAAGGTGGATGGTGCATTTGTAAGACCAAAGGGCATGACCAAAAATTCAAAATGGCCTTCATGGGTTCGAAAGGCTGTTTTTGGAATATCGTCATGGTGGACCTGAATTTGGAAGTACCCACTACGTAGATCTAGTTTGAAAAAAAAATATGGCCCCATATATTTCATCTAACAATTTGTCGACGATTGGGAATGGAAAACGATCTTTGATTGTGCTTTCTTTGTGGGTTCGATATTCCACACAAAATCTCCATGTTCTGTCTTTCTTTTTTACTAAAAGAACCAAAGAAGAAAAAGGGCTTGTGGAAGGTTGGATAACTTTTGAATTGATCATATCTTGAATTTGTCATTCAATTTCAGTTTTTTGGTAGTAGGGGTAACAGTATGGTCTAGTGTTGATCGGGTTAGAGTTCAGAAGGAGGTTAATGTGATGTTGAAGTGTTCGGATTGAGGGTAATGTCATTGGTGTGGTAAAAATATGTTTGAAAGATGTCGATAGTTGGTTAAGAGCAGGGTCGGGATGTTGCGTAGGTGATAAATCATTAGTGGCGATATTTGGTTGGTAACGTATGAAGAGGAAGTTGGCTATCGTGGATGTTTGATCCAACCTTTTTAACTATTGAAAGGAAATTTGCGATGGGCTTGAAGCAGGCCGAAGGCCAGTTAAGCAAATTTGTTGGCCCAAGTGGTTAAAGGAAATGGTTAATTTCTTGTGATCCACGGTGATGGGTCCAAGTGTTCGAGCCATTGGATGCCTATTACCCCATCCGATCCAACGATATCCAGTAAATTAAAATCAATTTCAAATCTACGGCCTTCGATTTCAACACCAACTTTCGAGCAACTACTAGAACTCATTAATTTCTCTTCGTTGACCACCGTGACAACGGAAGTATGTGTGTTGTCGATTTCCAGTCCTAAAAATTTTGCAGTCTTTGGGTGGAGGTAGTTATGGGTTGAACCAGTGTCGACCATGATTGAAATTGGGTTATTATTTGTGGAAACGGGGAGGCATAGTGCTCGTGGGTGGGAGGAACCGGTGAGAGCATGGAAGGATATTTCTTGTGGAAGTCGGTTGTTAGGTTTGTGGTGTCGAGTGAAGTCAATTCGGCTATGGTTTCAACAGCTGGTTCAGAGGTGGATGGTTCATCATCAGGGTTGGTATCGGGGAGGATCATGAGTATATAAGTAGGTTTGCATCTATGGCCAAAATGGTATTTCTCGTCGTAGTTGAAGCAAAGTCCCTGTTGCTTACGAGCATTCATTTCAGTTTGTGATAAATGTTTTATTGTGATTTGAGGTTTAGGGTTTTGTAGAGGAGGTGTTTTTGGAATTGTCTGTATGGTCGAGGGGCTACTGTATTGTTTGTGAAATGTATGGCTAGGTTTAGAAAATGGAGGTTCGGCTAGGTCGTTTAGTTTCTTCTCTATGAGTTTCGTGCCATCAATTGCATCAAAGATGTTGGCCAGTTTAAGGAGGTGAAGCTCATTTGGTATGTTCGGTTTGAGTCCCGAGATGAAGCATTAAAGAATCGATTCATTGGGAAGTGTTGTAATCCGGTTGCAAAGACTTTCGAAAGTGGATATATAATTGTCTACTGTAGTTACCTGCTTTAGCTTGAACAAGGTAACTTGTGGGTTGAGAAACGTTTGTGAGCCAAATCGCTTTTCTAATGATTTTGTTAGCGCTGTCCATGAGGAGATTTGGTTGTTGCGAAGCATCCATTGGAACCACGATAGTGCTAGGCCTTTCATATGGAAGCTTGCGAGATCTACTCTTTGATCTTAGGGCATGGAATTGTAAGCGAAGAACCGGTCCGCTTGAAATATCCAGTCGTGTGGGTTTGAGCCATCGAAGGTTGTAAGTGAACTTTTGGGGTGCGGGTGGTTGATGGAGTTGCTAGTAATGGTGGTTGGCGGTTTATAGGGGCTTGGTATATTGATGAAGATTGGTTGGTGAAATAGAAGGTTGGTATCTAGCTTGCGGTTAATGTCGGCTAAGGTAGCTTTAATGTCGATGTTATCGGCCGTCAGGGTTTCAAGCATGGCACTGTGGGAATTTTAGTTGTTTGGATCTTATTAATAGCGGTTTGGTGTTCAACAAGCTACTGGAAGGCATCGTCGACGCGCGACATGGTAAACGGGTTGTTTTGGATATTGAGGAGTAGAAGGAGGGGGAGTACAAGAGTGAAAGCACCGGTTGATAGGTTTTTTCAGGGAGGAGGGGCAGATAGTTAAGGAAGAAGAAAAGATGGGAAAGTGTGAACTCAAGAGAAAATAATGCAAATACTTCTATATCATTTCACTATACATTCAGTTACATATATAGAATTTCCTACCTACTACAATTGCTTTTTGAACGTGGCTGCTTGTGCGTGCACCTTACTTTTTTTGTAACCAATTTCTTTTTGCAAAACAGAATTGTAACAAAACGACAATATTTCCTAATTATAATAACAATAAAAGGATTGATAAAAACTCTACGGCATGTGCTTGCTCTCCTGCATATATATTAGCCATAATTCAACTCAACAATCTTTTTGGCTTCTAAACAGTTCTTTTCGGTTGTGCATTTATTGATGCTTCATCTGTATGTGCACCACTAGTCGAACCATGCATATCAAGTTCTCAGTATATTTATCAGAAACTGCATTTGAATATTTTAAATCAATTGTTATTTACCATTTAAACCTTGGTCTATCATAATCAATTATTATTATGATTTAATTCGTAGTGCCTTGTAATATATGCATTTTTATATAAAGCAGCCCAAAAGGATGATCGCTATTCTGCATCATACTATGTGAATTTGCTTGTGGATTTGTCAAAATTCCTACACTAGGGCATATAGGACTCTCAGTATGCTGATTGCAATGAAAATTATGCCTTCGAAAGATAAAAGTTGAACTGATTTGCTAGTAGCACTTGCTTATTAAGTTTATTGGTTCATAAAATAAAAGTCGAACTGAGCCAATCACAGAGCAAGTTCCGCTGGGTGTGCGTTCAGAACATGCACCCACAACTCTCCTTCATCAAAAATTGTTTGTGCTAAGTCTACTCCATTTAAATGTGAAGTCCAATTATGTTACATATCATATTTTAGTTAGAGAACATACATTGGTGTAAGGTTGAAAATCTGTATTATTGTAGCCACTAAGGTTTAAGAAAAACCATAACTGCCTTTTCTGCTCAAGGTTTTCTATTTTTGCACTGGCACCTCTCATATGGCTTGTTTTTTGGTGGCAAATAATTAGTAGAATTTTCCATTATAGCCAATGTCTTCAATTTTTACAAAAATGAATAAGAGCTTTATTTAACAGCTCATTTTTGGAATTTGCGATACTTGGATTTGAGCTGGGCTACTCTATGGAGAATCCAAATTCATTATTCACATGGGAAGCACAACTTGGTGACTTTTCTAATGGTGCACAGGTAATAATATTTGATCATTTCTTGAGCAGTGGAGAGTCAAATTGGCTTAGCCCGACTGGTCTGTTGTATTGCTTCCTCATGGTTATGATGTCAAGGACTTGAGCACTATAGTGCACGATTAGAATGTTTTCTTCACATAAAATTATCTCTCCTCTTAAATTAGCGAGAATATTTGATAGAATCGATTAGGGGTTACTTCAAGCTACACCCACAATATCACACACAAGACAATCAATCAACACACCATTCAAATAAAAAAGATACAATGAAAGTAAAATAGCAAGACACAAGATTTTATACGTGGAAAACCTCATCGATGTGAAGAGTAAAAACCACGAGACCTCTTAAGGAGTCTACCCTCTTCTCTTATTTATAAACCAAAAAGGAAAAACAGCCCCAAAATGTTTACAAAAGATTCGCTTCTAATCACCGAAATCCAAAAACAATAAGAGATGAAAAAGGTGTAAGAGAACACCCTATGTGTGCACTTCAGGCCAGCGGTGAATCGAGCAAGAATGAAGCTCAATCTTGAAGACCAAAACACCTTGAAGAAGATGATAAATGACCAAAAACTGCTACTACCTTATGTTACCAGATCTGGTTATATTAACCCTCTTTTCTTTTAATGTGCATACCAAAAATGTGAGTAATCTCCCAAAATGTCTTTCCTGAAAAGAAAAGATATTGTTGCACAAAAGGCATGCTTTCACAACAAATATGGGAAAAAGACAAAACCAATAAATCTCACCCACAAATTAAGCATGGCCTGCATAAAAAGATATGCCAATTATGCCTGCATAAAATTATGCCAAATATGCCTCCATAAAATGATGCCAAATATGCCTGCATAAAATTATGCCAAATATGGGCTGTAATACCCAACAATCTCCCCCTCCAGCTCAACTTGGGAAAGATGTGCATGCTTCAAACATCATTTGAAACTCATTCCCACAAGCTTGCTACAAACATCAAGCTTGTTTCCTGGAACCACTTTAGTCAACATATCTGCACCATTCTTCTTTGTATGAATTTTCTTTAACTTGAGCATATTTTCTTCAATCACATTTCTTAACCAATGATACCGAACATCAATATGCTTAGTGCGTGCATGATACATGGAATTCTTTCTCAAATCCATAGCACTCTGACTGTCACAGAATACTATATACTCTTCTTGTTGCAAACCCAACTTTTGAAGGAATCTCTTCAACCAAAGCATCTCTTTACTTGCTTCCACAGCTGCTATATACTCTGCCTCGGTTGTAGATAAAGCCACACACTTTTGTAACTTGGATTGCCAAGAAATGGCTCCCCCTGAAAATGTGAACACATAACCTGAGGTAGATTTTCTACTATCAATATCGCCAGCCATGTCTGCATCTGTATACCCCTCAAGAACATGTTTGTTACCTTCAAAACATAAGCAAAATCTAGAAGTACCACGAAAATATCTGAAAATCCACTTTACTGCATCCCAGTGAACTTTACCAGGATTGGATAAGTATCTACTCACCAAACCAACAAAATATGCAATATCTGGCCTAGTGCACACCATAGCATACATCAATGAAACAACTGCAGATGAATAAGGAATATAAGACATATTTGCTTTTTCCTTCTTCGTTGTTGGACAATCCCTCTTACTTAGCTTAAAATGAGATGCGAGTGGTGTACAAACCGGCTTAGCATGCTTCATATTGAACCTTTCAAGCACACGTTCAATATATTTTTCTTGAGATAGCCACAACTTCCTAGCTTTTCTGTCACGAACAATCTCCATGCCTAAGATTTGCTTTGCAGGACCCATGTCCTTCTTGTCAAATGACTTGGACAAATCTTTCTTCAAGTTGCTAATCAATTCTAAGTTTTGTCCAACTACCAACATGTCATCCACATATAAAAGAAGAATAATGAATATATCGCTACGAAACTTTCTAAAATACACACAAGGATCTGCAACAGTCCTCTTGTAACCATTGCTTGTCATAAATGAATCAAATTTATGATACCACTGCCTTGGTGCTTGCTTAAGTCCATAAAGACTCTTCTTCAACTTGCAAACAAGTTTTTCTTTTCCCTTTTCTTCAAATCCTTCAGGTTGTTCCATGTAGATTTCTTCCTGCAAATCACCATGTAAAAATGCGGTTTTTACATCAAGTTGTTCCAATTCAAGGTCACAACTTGTTGCTAAACCCAAAATGGTTCTGATAGAAGTCATCTTGACAATTGTGAAAAAATCTCATCAAAATCAATGCCCTTTTTCTGATTGCATCCTTTGACTACCAATCTAGCTTTGTGCTTTACTATCTTCTCACCATCTTTCTTGTTCTTGAAAACCCATTTGTTTTTCAAAACTTTCTTGTCTTTTGGAAGTTTTACTAGCTCAAAAGTCTGATTCTTCATCAAAGAATCCATCACCTCTTTCATAGCCTCAAGCCAAAGAATTTTGTCTCAACTAGACAACACTTCTTGGAAGCTCTCGGGCTCACCATCAGCTGTAACTAAGATATAATCTGTGCTTGGATATCTTGTAGATGGTTTTTGTTCTCTGGTTGACCTTCTAACTTGAGCATCATCCACTTGTGGGGCAATTTGCTCCCCCTGCTCACAAGCCACTTCTCCATTTGGTTGAGCTTCATCATGAACATCATCAAAATGTGCACCATCAAGCTATGCATCATCAACACCTTCATGTGTTGCATCAAGATCAGCCTGTATTGGCTGTTCAACAAAACCACGAGTAGGGGACAAAGAAACATCAGTAGTATCAATAAAAAAATCTGAGCTAGTATGATACCTTGCACTCAAAAGTTCTGCACCTTTTTCATGCTCAAAGAACACTACATCTCTGCTTCTTACTACCTTTCCTTTTTCTGGATCATATAGCCTGAACCCATACTCTTCATCACCATTGCCAACAAAAACATATGGATTACTCTTGGAATCCAGCTTTGATCTTTGGTCTTTTGGCACATGCATGTATGCCTTGCATCCAAATACTCTAAGATGTGTATATACAGGATCACATCCCTTCCATGCTCTCTCTGGAATGTCAAGCCCCAATGGAATAGATGGAGAACGGTTGATCAGATAAACTGCTGTATTCACTGCTTCAGCCCAAAATGACTTTGGTAGATCGGACATCTTCAACATACATCGCACCTTCTCCACAATGGTTCTATTCATCCTCTCAGCTACACCATTGTGTTGGGGAGTACCTGGAACTGTCTTCACATGTCGAATACCATATTGCGCACAATAATTCTTGAACTCATGTGAAGTATACTCTCCACCATTGTCTAAACGAAGGCACTTCAACTTGCTTTCAGTCTCCCTTTCCACCATAACATGAAACTTCTGAAAAGTTTCAAACACTTGGCTTTTGGTCTTCAAAATGTAAATCCATGTCTTTCTAGTAGCATCATCAATAAAAGTGACAAAATATTTGTTGCCACCATTGGATTCAACCTCAATAGGACCACATACATCCGAATGTACAAGCTCCAACTTAGCCTGCTTTCTTGTAGACTTTCTAGCAAAAGAAGCTCTATTTTGTTTTCCTGCTAAGCAATGATCACAAGGGTTAAGAGAAATTGTAGTATTGACAGGAATAAGAGATTTACCTGCTAAACATTTCAAACCCTTTTCACTCATGTGTCCCAATCTTCGATGCCACAAATTAGGAGAATCTTTTTCTTCCACTGCATTGAGCTCACCAAAACATACAGTCAAATATGTCTTGTACAAAGAACAACACAATTCGCCTCTTGCAATTGTCATGGATCCCTTGGATAATTTCCACTTGCCACTCTCAAATGTGTGACGAAAGCCTTCTTGATCAAGAATATGAGCTGAAAGCAAATTAAGACGTAAATATGGAATAAGATTTACACCTTTCAATGTAAGCATGCATCCAACATTAGTCTTCACACGAATATCACCAATCCCAACTATGCTTGCTGAACTCTGGTTACCCATCTTGACACTGCCAAAATCACCTGCTTGATAATTCAAAAAATACTCTCTCTTAGGAACACAATGATATGAAGCACCTGTATCAACCAGCCACTCAGAATCTGTACTGCTAACATGATGACATTCACTAGTTGCGCAAATTAAAGTGACATCATCATCACTTTTAGAGGCTACTGCTGCAACATTTTTATCATCGCCTTCTTTCTGAAAATCATTCTTCTTCCCATGTTTTCTTTTCCAACGAAAGCAATACTTTTTAATATGGCCAGGCTTCTTGCAATAGTTTCATATGAAGTGATTCTTTCCATCACTAGACCTGGATCTTCCTCTTGAGTTATCACGCCCTTTGGGTCCTTTGCTCTTACTTCTTCCTCTATTCTCCACAACAAGAGCTTGTGAATTGTCAACTCCAATCTCCTTTCTTCTAATTTCTTCATTAAACATGCTTTCTTTGATCACATCCAAAGATAGCACACCATCTGGAGCTGAATTACTAATGGTCACAACTAAAGTTTCCCAACTATCTGGCAAAGAACTCAATAAGAACAAAGCTTGCAATTCATCACCAAAAATGATCTTAATAGTTTTCAACTTGTTAATAATGTCTTGGAAATCACTAAGATGCTCAGAAACTGACTTTCCACCTTTCAACTTTAGATTAACAAGCCTTTTAATCAATGAAGCTTTGTTATGGGCGGTTTTCCTCTCATACAAACCTTCTAATTTCTTCCACAAATCATATGGATCGGTCTCTTGTGACACATGGTTAAAAATGCTAATGTCAACCCATTGTCTAATGGTTCCTAAAGTTTTCCTTTTCAACTTTATCCATTCATTCTCTTCCATTTTATCGGGTCTAGAAGGTTTAGAAATAATACCACTCGAACTAGTGACGGTTTCAATTGGGTCATGAAAATCCTTGCAATATAACAAGTCTTCCATCATAGGTCTCCAAATAGAATAGTTGGTTGATGTCAACTTAATCATTGAGCTATGACTGCTCGACTCCATAGTGTGATAAATAACCTACCTCAAGCTCTGATACCAATTTGATAAGATCGATTAGGGGTTACTTCAAGCTACACCTACAATATCACACACAAGACAATCAATCAACGCACCATTCAAATAAAAAAGATACGATGAAAGTAAAATAGCAATACACAAGATTTTATACGTGGAAAACCTCTTCGATGTGAAGAGTAAAAACCACGAGATCTCTTAAGGAGTCTACCCTCTTCTCTTATTGATAAACCAAAAAGGGAAAACAGCCCCAAAATGTTTACAAAAGATTCGCTTATAATCACCGGAATCCAAAAACAATAAGAGATGAAAAAGGTGTAAGAGAACACCCTATGTGTGCACTTCAGGCCAGCGGTGAATCGAGCAAGAATGAAGCTCAATCTTGAAGACCAAAACACCAGAAGATGATAAATGACTAAAAATTGCTACTGCCTTATGTGACCAGATCTGGTTATATTAACCCTCTTTTCTTTTAATGTGCATACCAAAAATATGAGTAATCTCCCAAAATGTCTTTCCTGAAAAGAAAAGATATTGTTGCACAAAAGGCATGCTTGCACAACAAATCTGGGAAAAAGACAAAACCAGTAAATCTCACCCACAAATTAAGCATGGCCTGCATAAAAAGATATGCCGATTATGCCTGCATAAAATTATGCCAAATATCCCTGCATAAAATTATGCCAAATATGCCTACATAAAATTATGCCAAATATGGGTTGGAATACCCAACAATATTTACTATTTTCTATTGTGCGGTCATATTTTTTCTATGTAATGAACTTCAAGAATGCTTATTATTGTCTGTAATGTTTGCCTTGTCAGCATATTCATGAGTAGTTTTGTTGTTGTTGAATGAGAGTTTGTTTTATGATCAAATGCTAGTTGGAAAGTGCTAAAGAACGAATCGGAGTACCTAGTGCATGAGTGGCAGTTACATGTGGTATGGGTCCTCTTCCTCTAGCCCCATCCTGTTAGGTTCAGTAAGCTGCTAATGAGATGGTCCCACTGCTTGAGTGCACTATCCACCTGTTTGAAAGTAATGTACCAAAGGCTGAGATATAAGGGAGGGATAAAGAGCACTACCTTCGCTACTAGTCCTACTCCGCTCTCTCTGGTGCGAACAAAGCCACATAAACATCTAAGTATGTAACAAATAACCTTAAACTACTTTATTTTCTCCTACTTCCCTTCCGTAATCGTCCCTATTAATTGCTCGTATCTATCAGGCATCGAAATTGTCCATCCCTTTCTAGATGAAGAGGGAGCTAAATCTTTCTCTTCAACTACGGGCACCTAAGTCTCAGTACAAATCTCATCTATATTCATAGGTATCTTCATTGCTTTTTATAATTTCTTTTTGAAACTTTTGTCTCACATTTTTAAAGCAATCATGTACTGGAGGGCTACCTACCTGCCTTAAATTTGTTCAATATAGAGCATGACGGCAAATAAGAGAATAACCACAGACTAATGTTCAAAGAAGAAAATGATGAACTATTTTGATAAAGTTTCTGTTTGAAAAACAATGGCTGAGTCACGTACTTCGTCGCTTTTTTGAAAATGATTCGGTGATCTGGTCAAAGGTGCAAACCAGTCGTTCTCAATCACCAACGCCTTTAGGATAAAACAGCCTTGACTAACAATAACCGATTTTCTTGCACAACAAATCAGTCCAGATTTGTACTGTCAAAAAATCACTGGTCGTTTTAATTTTCTATGAAAAAATTTAATGGCGGAGGTAAGAAGAGAAAATGTTGTTCGGTACTGAATTTCGTCTAAAAATGAATATATTATAGACGAAAAAGAATGTGTCGAACTGCTTTCTGAGTAGTGGGAGTGAGTCGACAGAAAAAGTGAATCAAAAAATTTAACGTGTAAAATAAAAAATCGGGTCATAAATTTTACCGTCTCATAAAAATATGGTTAGAAAAATGCAATGTTTTTCAGTCCAAAAATATATGTGTCTACACCACCAAGGCCCAAGCCTAAGCCCAAGCCCGAGCCCGAACCGAGTAGTCGGTCGCGTGCGTGTGGTGGTCATGATGCATGGTCTCCCTCCTCACAACAAAGCATGCATTGGGATCCCGAAGGCCCTAACATGTCTTCTACGAAACAAATATAAATACTTTGCCTGTTTCTTATAGTCTCAAGATGTGGGACTATTCACATATAGGATCCATTTCACACTTAATCTAAATTTTTAACAATTCACCAAATGTTTATAAAACTATTTCCAACAATCCCCCACTTGAATTTTTAAAAATATTTTCGAGCAGTTTCTAAAAACATAAGATTGTGCATAAACAAAGGTGTCTTCCGACTTGCACCTTTGCATAGTGGATAAGATTCATTTTTTTACTAGAGTGACACATGGTCTTGAACTCTATTTCTGACATCAGACCATACACAACCTTTTCTATAGTGCAGTCAAATAAGCCTGTGCATTTATGGCCATGTACGTCTATCCCAATTTAGTGAATCCTTTAGAAGTTTTACCCAAAACTCCATAGGAAACGGCTATATCCCACATCTACATAGGTGAGTCTATTAAGAGTACTTCTGAAGGTAGGTACTCCACTCCAAATAAAGTATAGATCTCATTAAGAGTTTCTATCAACCCATCCTCTAATCACTTAAGGAATACATGCTTCTTGGTATATTAAATAGCATGTTCAACTACTATCCCTACACCACTTGTTTTTGCCCATTGAACCTAGTTATTTGGATCTCCAGTCATTAAGTCGGGTTACCATTGTGCGTGACTCAACAATCTAAGGGCAATAGTCCCATTCTTTTAGAAGTATTAAGAACTTTCTCTCTAGACAGTCCTTTTGTCAAAGGATCTGCCAAATTTTCATCACTGCGTATGTGATCCACTCTAACAGTGCCTGAAGAGAGTAGCCCTCTAACAGTACTGTGCTTACGACATATATGTCGTCTCTTACCGTTGTAACGCGGTACTATCGCAATGGATCAACACAGTTGGTATCAGTTTTTCCCATAAGGGAATCTCAGCTAGCAGATCTCTCAAATACTCTGCTTCTTCACTAGCTGTGGCTAGTGCTATCATCACAGACTCCATAGTAGACTGAGCCAAAATAGTCTGTTTCTTGGATTTCCAAGAAACAACCCCTCTAACGATGTTAAATATATAGCCACTGGCCGCTTCAGAATCATCAGATAAAGTATTCCAGTCCGCATTAGAATATCCTTCAAGTATAGCTGAAAACCTTTCATAACGTAGTCCAAGGTTCATAGTTCGTTTAAGGTATCTCATGATCCTTTCAATGGCATGCCAATGCTCTATACTAGGTCTACTGGTAAACCTGCACAATAATCCCACGACGTAGGCAATGTCGGGTCTAGTACAATCAATGGCATACCAAAGGCTGCCAATGATGCTTGCATAATCAGATTGTCTTACACCTTCACCGGTGTTATTAAATAACTTTACACTGGGATCATATGGTGTACACGTAGGTTTATAGTCAAGGTAATTGCATTTCTTTAGTTTCTTCTCAATGTAATGAGATTGATCCAAAGAAAGTCCCTTTTCTGACCTAGTAATTTTAATACTAATGATTACACTCGCCTCACCTAGATCTTTCAGATCAAAATTGGCACTTAATAAGGATTTGACTAAGTTTATGGCATGAATGTTTGACCCAAAAATGAGTAGGTCGTCTACCTAAAGGCATATAATAGTACAAATGTCATTCTCAGATTTGTAATAAATGCATTAGTCATTTTCATTAACTTTAAAACCATGTGAAATGATTAAGTTATCAAAATTTTCGTGTCATTGTTTAGGTGCTTGTTTTAAATCATATAATGATTTATCTAATTTTCACACTTTATACTCTTGACTATGTACTACAAATCCTTCAGGTTGGTCCATATAAATTTCCTCTTCTAATTCACCGTTTAAAAATGCAGTTTTAACATCTATTTGGTGTATTAATAAATTATGAATGGAAGCAAGTGAGATTAATACCCGAATGTGTAATTCTAATTACAGGTGAAAAAGTGTCGAAGAAATCTATATTTTATTTCTATTTAAAACCTTTAGCTACTAGACGTGCTTTATATTTACCGACAGTGCCATCAGGCTTTAGTTTTCTTTTAAGTACCCATTTACAGCCTATAGATTTACAACCAGGGGGTAAATCTACTAAGTGCCAAGTCTTATTAGATTCCAAAGAATCCATCTCATCATTTATAACATCTTGCCAAAAGTCGGCATCTAAATAAGATAAGGCCTCTTTGAGGTTTGAGGGATCCTCCTCTGTAGTGAAAGCACAAAAATCTGAACCAAAATCGTTTATGGTTCTTGCTCTTTTACTTCTTCTAGGTTCAACTTCAGAATTTTCATCAAGTTCTGTTCTAATAGGAATACTTGAAGTGCCCCCACTAATCCTTAATTTAAAAGGAAATTCTATTTCATAAAAATTGGCATCATTTGATTCAATTATATTATGTGTATTTAGGTCATAAAATTTGTATGCTTTACTATTAATAGCATGGCCTATAAATACACATTCATATGCTCTACTTGCCGACTTTATCCTCCTAGGGTCTAGAATGCGAACATATGCTAACCAACCCCAAGTTCTAAAATATGACACAATGGGTTTATAATTCTTTAAAATTTCATAAGGTGAAATTTTATTCTTAGATTTAGGGGTTCTATTCATAACATAGCATATGGTTAATATATATCCCCCACCAATGTTTTCTACAGAAGAATTTAGTAAAATGGAAACTACAAATTTGGTAAAGATCCTATTTTTTATTTCAGCTTTACCGTTCATTCCAGGAAAATAGGGTGCATGCAGTTCTCTCATGTGCTATATCATGTAGTTTATAAAAATCCAGAATCGTAGTAGATTCATATTATGTTCCTCTATCACTACGAAGTCTCTTAATTTTCTTATTTTCTTGATTCTTAGTTTCAATTTTGAATGTTTGCAACATATCAAAACATCACTTTTATTTTTCATAAGGTATACATAGGTAAAATTAGAATAGTCATCAATAAAAGTGATAAAATAACGATGTCCATGTCTAGTCAAAGTGCCATCAAGCTCACATATATCAGAATGAATCAAGTCTAAGGGTTCAGATACTCTTTCAACATATTTGTGAGGTTTCTTTGTGATTTTAGCTTGAGTACATAATTCACATTTATCAAGTTCAGATTCTGACATTTTAGGAATCATATCTAAGGTACACATGTTATGAATTATACGTTTATTAACATGACATAATCTAGAGTGCCAAATACTAAAATCACACACCATATAAGTAGAACTGGTCACTTTATTAGATTCAACATTCAATTTATACATTCCTTCACAAGCATAACCTTTCCCACAAAAGTTCCCTTATAATTTAAGGTATACAAATCATCCCCAACAACTTGAGAGTAAACCAGCCTTATTAAGGAGAAAGCCAGAAACCAGATTCTTCTTCATCTTTGGAGTACGCATAACGTCTTTCAGAATCATAGTCTTTCCAGAGATAAACTTGATTTCTACATTGCCAATCCCTGCAACTTTAGTGGTGTGAGAATCTCCCAATAACACTTTCTGATCATCAACAGCCGTGTATGTTGTGAACATATCACGACCATAATAGACATGGAGAGAAGCACCAGTGTCTTCCCACCAACCCTCTGATCCACTAACAAGGTGAATCTCAGTAATCATAGCCATAAGAGGCTCCTCACTCAGGTTAGCCTGCGGTGCAGAGCTTGGCCTGTTCCGACACTTTCGTGCCATATGACCTAGTTTTCCATAGTTGTAACATAGAAACAACTGTCCAGAATCATTATTTTGAGCTAGTTTCTGCTGTCCTTTCTCGTTTCCTTGCGGATTCCCATTCTGTTTGTTGCGCATGTTCTAATTCTTAAAGGACTTCTAGTTCGGTTTCAAAACTACGGGTTTGGTCTTTTTAGTGTTGTTATTATTGACAATGGGCACCTCTTCTTTTTGGTCCTACTTGTGTGCCTCCTCTTCGATACGGAGGCACATGATCAAGCTCTCTAAGGAAAATTTCTTAGTTTTATGCCTTAAGACATTATTAAAATCTTTCCATCCAAGGGGCAGTTTGTCAATAATCACAACAACTTGAAACTATTCGTCTGACGCCATACCTTCGGAGATGATCTCATGAGCTATTTTCTTAAGCTCATGAGACTACATCTCTATTGACCTGTCATCTGTCATCTGGTGCTTGAGGAAGTGACTGCCAGCATACTTCTTTGCCTCTACCTCCACTGTGACGTACTTCTTCTTCAGTGCTTCCCAGATCTCCTTCGCTGTCTTGTCCTTCGAGTTATAGTAGTCGTGCAGGTCATCGCTGAGGTCGTTGAGTATGAAATTTTTGCATAAATAGTCCTGTTCAGTCCAGGTCTGCAGCTGCTTTGATTGTTCAGTCCAGGATGCCATCTGTGCTGGATCAGCCCTGTTATATTTGTCTGGTAGCTGCGGTTTGTCAGTGGTCAGCGTAGCCACCACCTTTCTCATCGTCAGGTAGAATTCCATCTTTTGACGTCATCGCTTCAAGTGTAAGCCTTCGAATCTGAATGGAGCAGCAGTCAAGAGAAGGATCTGGAAGGCAGAGGGAGGAGCAACATCATCTAGGGTTGAGGTCGAAGCCATTGTTTCAATTTGTCTTCAAATTGTTTGAAAAACAATGGCTGAGTCACATACTTCATCGCTATCTTGAAGAAGATTCAGCGATCTGGTCAGAGGTGCAAACCAGTCGTTCTTAATCACCGACGCCTCCAGGATAAAACAGCCTCGAATAACAATAACTGATTTGGTGGCACAACAAACCAGTCCAGATTTGCACTGTCAAAAAATCACTGCTCATTTTAATTTTCTATGAAGAAATTTAATGGCGGAGGTAAGAAGAGAAAATCTTGTTTGGTACTGAATTTCGTCTAAAAAAGAATATATTTTAGACAAAAAAGAATGTGCTGAATTGTTTTCTGGGTAGTGGGAGAGAGTCGGCAAAAAAAGTGGATCAAAAAATTTACCGTGTCAAATAAAAAATCGGCTTAGAAATTTTACCGTATCATAAAAAAATGGTTCAAAAAATGTAATGTTTCTCAGTCCAAAAATATAAGTGTCTACACCACCAAGGCCCAAGCCCGAGCCCGAACCGAGTCGAGCCGGGTCGAGTCGAGTCAGTCGGTCGCGCGCACGTATGTGGTATTCATGATGCATGGTCTCTTTCCTCACAACAAAGCATGTATTGGGATCTACTAGGCCCCAACATGTCTTCTAAGAAACAAATATAAATACTTTGTTTCTTTCATATAGTCTCAAGACGTGGGACTATTCACATATAGGAGCCATTTCACACTTAGTCTAAACTTTTAACAATTCAACAAATGTTTATAATACCGTTTCCAACAGTTTCACATGCAACGTATAAATGCAAGATACAATGAGAGCAGCTAGAATGGTCATCGATTTTAACATTTAGCATTTACTATCGTTTTCTCCATACCCTATATTAGCTTAATTCAGATACCCTACAGACAATAAATAAACTAAAATAAAATATGTTGTTGCATCATATGCAACTCAAAATACTACAAAAACTGCCGAAACCTTATAAAATGGCATGGATTTAGAGGTACATTGAACGTAAATAACTGTTTAAGTTGCAAGCTGGAAAATAGAAAACAAAGATTTTTTTTAAAGCAGAAATGACATTTGGGAAATAGTGTGTAGACGTGAATGAGTAATAGAAGTGGTAGTAATAAATATATCATGTTGCAAAAGAGATCAACTTATAATGTTTTATGGTAAAAATGTAGCTTTATATGTATACTGCGGAGATAAAACCGATGAGGATGTTGTCAAATTTATAATTAAGTGGTCACTTTTTCATTGAGTATCTAGAGATAAGATGCGACTAATTCATTATGAAAGTTAACAAAATGTTTCTGACTTTTGAATGTGTAGTTTGCAAACGGTCATAAATGGCAGAGCTAATTTCCCCCAATTCTTCCTCCGCCTCTCAAATCTCTCCCAACTCAACCGCCTCTCAAATCGATCGTTCCATTGAACCTCATGATCAACCTCCGGCAATCCCACCTCAGATTTCCGGCTCCGCTTTACCAGATCCAACCCCAAAGCTTCCAGACCTAACATCCGCCCTAAAGCCTCAATCTACAACTGATCCACCGCCGCTATCCTCGCTAGGCCAGCCTGATCCGTCTCTGCAACCTCCAGACCCTATGCCGCATCTTCCTCCTGACCCCCCTAAGCAACCTTCCTCTTCCCTAACCACTCCTCCTACACCACCACCACACTCACCTGTCTCAGCTTTGCAAACCAATCCGACACTGCCCTCTGCTGTTTTTTGTCATGTTGCTATCAACCCTCCTAGTTTGGCTCATGGTAACCCAGCAGGCAATTTCGCGAGTAGCTCCCACCAAGAAATCAATCAACGTGTTTGGACTTCCTTTGCTCAGCGCTTGCCTCGCATTGCGGGGAAGTACAAACCCGTTGAAATGCAACCCTCTTACGTGAATGGAGTTATGCAACACACCGCAGCTGTTGTAGAAGCAGGCACAGCGGTTTGGAAGGATGTTCTAGTTGGTTTTCTCCTCGATAAGCCGCTATCGTATACAGCCGTGGATATGAAATGCAGATCAGTATGGAGGCCTAAAGGGGAACTGAAAATCAAATCCGATGGAGTCCTCTTCTTGTTTCAGTTCACATGTGAAGAAGACAAGGAACGGGCGCTCATGGGTGAACCTTTATTAATACAAAACAAGCTCTTCATAGTAAAACCGTACGACCCCAGTGTGAGCAATGTATGTGGCATGATCAAGTCTGTCCCAGTTTGGGTGTACTTCACCAACATTCCGCTTTTTTCCTGGTCACATTATGGAATCAACTGGCTTGCTAGTAGGCTTGGTAAGCTAATTTGTATGGACGAAACTACCGAGAGGCTAGAAAGACTACACTATGCCAAATGTCTCATAGAAATAAAACCAGACAAAGAGCTAATTGAAGACTTCTTAACCTCGCTTCCAGATGGGGGTACCCAGAAAGTTAAAGTTAATTACTTTTGGAAACCCCTAGTATGCACTCATTGTCATGTTTTCGGTCATAAGACTGAAAAACTGTGAAGCGATCAAGCAAAAGGAAAATGCTCAAGGAAATAACTCCAACGGTGATGCGAACAAACAAAAGGAGAACGCTCAAGGGAAAAACTACAAGGAACAGCCAAACAGGAATGCTATTCAAGTCAATTATAATGGGTACAACAAAGGAAAAGAGCCGGATAATGCTATGATGCCTCAGCAGGATAACAACAAACACAGGAACCATGACAATAGAATACAAGTAAGGAAAGAAGCTCCGTGGCAGCGTGTAGAAAGAAATAAAAACAAAGTCACGTTCAAAAATCATAGGCAGATTAGTTTTGCCAAAGCTTATACGCCACAAAAACCAATTTATAAAAGAAAGCAAGTGAGTCTCGCAGACTATATGCCAGAAGAAGGCGAAATTTACAACAAAGATGCCCAGAAACAGCAAGTAAGCAAACCAGTGCCAGTTATGAACAGCTTTAATGCTCTAATTAATATTGAAGGAACAAGCATAAATAATGAAGATATCATCGTTGAGCACAATCCAGAGAACCATTCTCAAACGACCCTTTCAAACAAGACACATGAGGATGCTACTAACAAATATTCTGGAAAGTCGCAACATGAAGCTTTGCAGAATAACACCATTTTATCAACAACCAACCAAGTAACGGTCTATCTTGATAAAGCTTCAACTGGGAACAATGATCACACAACTCTGAGTTCTTCATGCCAACAAGCAACTAAGGATACAGCAACTGATGTAATTCCGTGTAGAGACAATGTGACTACAATTGAAAGGATCAACGTTGAAAAAATGCCGGTTTTCGAACCTGGTATTCTTGCTGTTATGCCTGATCTATCCAATATCATTGCTTGTACCCTTAGTGACAGCCAAGATAAAGAATTAGTAGCACAAGAAACACAAGAAAGTCGCAAATCAAGCGAGAAGGAAATATCAGAGGAAAACAGCAGGAAGTCATGGCAGGTAGACAACTCGTATAATAAAATTCCTCCACCTCCTGGATTCAAAGAAGCTAGCGAATCCTATTTGTTTGTAACTGAAAGCAGTAGCAAGCAAAGTCAAAAAGGAAAAGAAACCAAAAACGGCACCCCAAAAGCAGGAATTAATGTTGAAGATGATGAAAACAAGGTCAAGACCAGATCTATGACAAGGAGTTCCGAAAAACAACTAGAGTTTAAATTATGATACACAACATATGCGTTTGGAATATAAGAGGAGCTCATAAACAAATTAAGCTCGACAGATGTAGGACCTTGGTTCTGAAATTCAACCTCTCGGCTATTGCTCTTCTCGAAACCAAGCTCAACCATGACCTCACAATCAAAGCTGCCAGGTACGTGAACCCTAATTGGCAATTTATTCATAACTTAGAGGATGCTTCCTACGGTAGAATTTTAGTTTTATATGATCCGACTACACTTCATATTAGTAGAATAGGTACATCTAGTCAGCATATTCATTGTCAGTCTTTACACATACCCACATCTACTTCATACTTTTTTACCTTTGTGTACGCGCATAACTCTAGAGCTGCTAGGGAAAATCTGTTTCAAGTTATGCCTTCTCTTAAACAAGATAGCGTACCTTGGCTGATTTGTGGCGACTTTAACTCTCCATTAAACATTCATGATAGAGTAGGAGGTGTACCGGTTTCTCTAGCGGAAATAAGTCACATAAACACGGCCATTTTGAACTCTGACCTGATTGAAATTAATACAACTGGACCTGAGTACACTTGGAATAACAGTAGTCGAAATGGCACTCGCATGTTTTCCAAAATTGATCACTCTTTTGTAACACCGCTGCTCTTAACATATGGCCTAGTCTTGTCAACGAAATTGCTCTTCCTATTCTGTCTGACCATTCACCTCAACTACTTCATATGAATGAGCAGACTATGAATAGGAAACCTCCTTTTAGATTCTTTGACATATGGACTAAGCATAGCGATTTCACTCAAACTGTTAAAAAGGCTTGGGAAATCAATTGCTTCGGAAATCCTATGTTCAAACTATACAAAAAACACAAGGCCATTAAAAACGACTTAAAGGCATGGTCCAGCAAGATCTTTGGAAGTGGAAGTCTTCAATCGCATACGCTTGAGATTCAACATCAGCAAATCCAGGAAAATATGTTACGAGACCCTCTCAACAGCTCACTTCCAGCTATTGAGCACGACTTATCTAATCAACATCAAGAAGCTCTTATCACGGAATCCTTGATGAGAAAACAAAAAAGCAGAATCAAATGGTTTGAAGACGGAGACAGGAACACTGCTTACTTCCATGCAACTCTTAAAGCTAAACAGGTTAGAGAAACGATACACACCATTAAGGATCAGCATGGTCAGGTACATTCTACCCTTATTTCTGTTCAAAATGCTTTCGTCGAATACTTTACAGACCTTTTTGGTAATACAAATGACATTGTCCCACATATAGATGATATTAATCCAATGCTTTTGCCCAAGATTAGTGACAATATGAAAAAAAAATTATGCACTACAATTTCAGATGATGAAATAAAGCAAGCTATGTTTTCGCTCAATAAACACTCCTGTGGTGGCCCTGACGGGCTGAATGCTGTGTTTTATACTACCTGTTGGAATATAGTTAGCTTCGGCGTTTGCAACGCTATCAAGCAATTTTTTAAACGTGCTAACATGTTTCATTCTTTCAATAATACTGTCATTGCTCTTATTCCCAAAACGAAGAATGCAAACAATGTTAGTGATTTTAGACCCATTTCTTGCTGTAACACTATTTATAAATGCATTGCTAAAATCATTGCTAGTAGACTCAAGCATGTTCTTCCAAATATAATTTCAGCCAATCAGTCCGCTTTTCTTCCGAAGAGAAATATTTTAGACAACGTTCTTTTAGCACATGAATTAATCAAAGGATACAACACGAAAAATATTTCACCAAGAGCTATGATTAAATTAGATATCAAGAAAGCTTTTGACACCATTCAGTGGTCCTCTATTATAAGAATCCTTAGTTTCATGAACTTTCCTGCTTGTTTCATATCTTGGATTCACTCGTGTATTAGCACAACACACTTTTCCGTTAATGTTAATGGCATGCCGGTTGGTTTTTTTGAAAGCAAACAGGGAATTAGACAAGGAGATCCCATATCTGCCTACTTATTCATAATTGTCATGGAATTGTTAACTAGAATGCTCGATAGTTTGGTAACTTCTGATCTTTTTGACTTACACCCTAAATGCAATGATCCGCGCATCACTTCTCTTATGTTCGCTGATGATTTGATTGTTTTTTGCAAACCGAATGATAAGACCTTAACTAATATCATGTCAACGCTTCAGAAATTCTACACGTTAACTGGGTTAAAAATTAACTACGACAAATCGAACATCATGCTCGCTGGTGTAAGTCAAGACCGAATCACTCACATACAGGGCTTCACTGGGATTACTTGTACTGACACTTCCTTAACATATCTAGGTTTACCAATGGCTACTTCTAGAATCACCACGCAACATTGTTTACCTCTTTTTGATCGCATTACTAAGCGTTTGAACTGTTGGTCTACCGGTTTTCTCAGTCAAGCCGGTAGACTAACTTTGATTAAATCTGTAATTACTTCAATGCAAGTTTACTGGTCTCGTATGTACTTACTCCCTAACAAGCTCCACAATTTAATTCGTTCTGCGTGCATGAAATTTCTTTGGAAGGGTAACATACACACTAAGTATCTAGCTCCCATATCGTATACTAAAATTATGAGGCCCATTGATAGAGGTGGCCTTGGCATAATTAATACCAAACTCTGGAACTCAGCGGCCATTGCCAGACACTTTGATGATATATTAAATAATATCTCAAGCCTTTGGGTTCGCTGGTCACTAAAATATGTGCTTAAAAATCAAAGTATTTGGAGCTTAAAAACACTTCAAGGTTTTAGCTGGACCTGGAAATGTATAAATAAATTAAAATATAGGATTCTGCCATTTTTCAAATTTGGTTATGCAGCATATAACAGGATCAAGTTCTGGGAAGACCCTTGGCTCGATTACGGACACATTATCGATGAAAAGGTTACATCTCTTGAAAAGCATGCTGCTCGAGTGCGGAAGGAAACAGTAGTCAGTGACATGATGGTCCATGGCAAGTTTCAAATGACAAACAACTCGGTCCAGGCAATACAAAGGATATGGAACAAGATAAATGACATGAACAACCAGCCTCTTTCCCAACGTGTCACTGTTTGGAATTGGACTGGTGAGGCCTTCCACATAAACCGTATGTACTATGCATTAGCGGGTTTCTCAACTCTTCCTTTTTGTAGCTGGTCCAAGAAAATCTGGAAGAGGGACAATACTGCCAAGGAAAATATGCTGCTGTGGAAGGTCATCAACAAAGCTCTCTTAACTAATGACAGATTAGCGGACTTCGGAATGGGGGTGCCTACTGGTTGCCTTCTGTGCGGAAATAACTCTGAAAATTTTCGCCACTTGTTCTTTGAATGTGGACCGGTTCAACAACTTTGCACTGAAGTACTTATTGAAGTTGGCTACAGCAGCTTTCCAACACTAAGCGATGAGCAGTGGAAATTCTTCAAAAAAGTTACCGGTAGCAAAAAGCCAAAAGCAAGGCTTAACACTTATGTGCTGAAGAAATTAACTCATGCGATTTGGGGGATGCGCAACACCTGCATCTTTGATTCCGCGCATGCCATGAATCACTTACAATGGAAGCATCAACTTTGGCGTAACATCAGAGAAGGTTTGAAGTTCCTCAAATTTTCTTATGACCCGGGGATTTTTGAGCAACCACGTTAGGTTGCTAATGACTTTTGTTGTATATACGTGTTGTGTTCTGTAGGTAATCGTTGATATGCTTGTAAGCCCAGTCCTCTTTGTTTTTTCTTTTTTCCTTTCTATGTTGCTATGTAATCGTCTTAGCATATCAATAAAAATGGTAGGGGTCCATTCAACCCCGTCGGCTTTGCCAAAAAAAAAAGATGCGACTAATTATTGCATTGCCATAAATGAATCAGAGAAATCTTTCTTTTTTTATTGTGTTAGGCCTGAATCCACTATTTCTAGAAGGGACTGAGTTAGTTTCAATGCTTCCAAGGTTCTGATTTTTCTTCCTTTACTATTTTCATTTTCCCTTTATTATTGAGTATATAGGGCTTAGACTTGTATTTTTTTTGCATGTGAAATTCTGTAAACTAGTATAACCTGTGTGTAATTTGTTACTTTTTTGAATTTGATAATGTTTGGCATGATAGTCGAGTTTGTTGTAGATTGATTTTTCATATTGGGTACTTATATACAACTTTACTTTGCATTTTCTGGGTTGATAGTGTATTATTAGGAGAACATCATACTATCATGTTAAAGATCATAATTTGTTAGCATGTGTAGCCTAAAGATAATAATATTTTTCGATTGGCAGTGTATTGTAGGCACGCCAAATGCAGGATAATAATGACCAAAGCCAGTGAAAATTGTAGGCATGGTAGGGTATGCTATAATCTTGTGTGATAGCATGAACTTAATCGATGCGAATGACCATTGTATGCTGATTAGAAGCTGGAGATGTTTGTTTTTTGTTGATGCATTAGATTGGTGATGTAGTTGAGTAAAGTGTGTATGTAGCAAGATAGAGATATTGCATTGCAAGGAGCAGGCACCGATGAAGGAGAATAATCTTTCCCTACAGTTTGTAAGGCTACAACAATGACTTGAAGTTGGGCTTGGTGCTTTTTCATGATTTTAGTATGCAATCAAAACCGTGAAGTATTTTTCCCCCCTTCTGATTTGATATGATGTATGCAAATCTAGTTAATGTAGAATAAGTTAGAACTAATATGATATCTTCTAATTAGGAGTTGCTACACGTTCGAATGCACAATCGCATTGAACCCTTGCATAATTGCATTATACATTTTTCTCTTAGTTGCATTTTTTTTCTGTTTTGTTTTGCTTTTTTTTACTTTGTCAGTATATGAAATAACAATTACTAACAGGTTGACAATTTATTTAACGTTAGCAGGACCACTATTGTTGATGTAAGGAGAAAATATCAAAAGCAAAGCAAGATTAAATCTATTGTTTGTTGGTTTTGTAAGCAACTTATTGATGCAAAAATGTAAGACAAATTATATATTGTGTGTGGGCGTGCAAAATTTGATAAAACAATATAAACGAAATACTAAGTTTGAATATGTGAAAATGTATTTGAATGATGTGTATAAAATACTAAGTATGGATATACGAAAATTGTTAAAATGATATGAATGAAATATTATGTAATAGTTTATAGATTTGTTGTTTGTGAAAAGTTGTTAGATAAGAAATATTTAAATGTATATATGCATATACATGAAAAAAGCTAGTTGAAGCGATGATAAATTAAATTTATACAATAATATAAGCAATAGCATTTCGTAAATGCTATACAAACATGCAGTGGGAGTTCTATAATATAATTAAATAAACCAGGAAAACTGGTTGAAGGAAGAACACTTGGGTTTTTTTATTTTGAAGGACATGCTTTTTTTTTTTGCACATGAAGGAGCGATGAGCAAAATTTTGGTTGAAGGAAATATTTTTATAGTAAATTTAGCCGATCATCTTCTTCTTCAATCGTGCCGATTAAAATTAAAACCCACAGATCGTTCTCAATTTTCTAATTATGCGTCTTAAATCTATAATCGACGCCTTCAATCTCAAATCGATCACAATTTGTGCTTTTTCTGTCAGATGAAGATTGAGGTAAATGCAAATTTGATCGATCCATCTCAAATCATGCATTTTGTGTCAAATCAATCGAATTTTCCATTCTGCTTGTGATTTTGGGATTTTTATTTTGCTGTGAGTTTTTTCGTTTGGTTTTTTTTCTTGTCTAGAATAATGATATATAAAACTATCATTTCGAGTGTTTTGGAATGATGCGATCACTAACCACGTTACAATGGCAGATTTGAAGTTGCTGCTTTGGCGTTGGCGCGATGACGAAGTTTAGGTAGAGACGTTGAATTGTATGCCATAGGTTAGCAAGTTTAGGTTGATGGATTTAGAAGTTTTTATTGTGAAGTTGTTGTTGAAGTACTGATTTCGCTTGCTGATGGAAAGAGGAGGTGTAGGGGGTTGTAGAGGATGGTTTTAAGGGGATTTGGAGTTGGAGTGTGTTTACTAATGAGGTCAAGGCAGTGATTACGATTGATTCAAATTGAGGAAGAGCTACTGCTTGGGGATTATACGTTGCTGTAGTTTGAAGGATTTGTTGAGAAGGGTAGTGTTGCTAGAAGGAAGTTACTTGCTATTGAATGACGTTGGAGATGAAGTTTTAATTGAAAGTTTATAGTTTTGGATGACAGGAGACCACGATTCAGGCGAAACAGTTGATTGTATTTTATGCTGAGAATAAGAGATGTATTTATGTTGATTGTATTTTATGTCGTTGTATTATATGTGCAGTTTAGTTTATTGAAACTATCATTTATGTTGATCGATCTCAAATCGTGCATCTTCTATCGAATTATCGAGTTTTCCGTTCTGCTTGTACTTTGTGATTTTGAGAATAAGAGATGTTGTTGCTGGTGTAAGTTGTTTCGATTGGGTTTTGATTTCTTCCTAGAATAATGATATATTAAACTATCATTTTTGTGCATTCTATGAAATTCACTCTATTATATGTGCAATTTAGTTTGTTGTTGTATTTTATGTTGATTTTATTTTTGGTAAGTTCCAGGCTGTTGTCGAATTTACTAAAGTGTAATGCTAGATGTATATAACATTTCAATTTAATAGTTAACTTTTTGTATCATTTGTAAACATTTTGAAATTTACATGTATACTAAATTTTTTTGGCCATCTAAGTTCTCGACAATATATGTTGTTTATGATTTTCACAGTACAAACATCGAACATCAAAATTTTGTATTATGCTAGTTTCAATGGCATTTCCATATAATTGAAAGTAGTAGGAATAGATATACTATTTTATCAATTTGCATGAATTAATTAGACTAATATACTTTATAACTAAAATGCCATAAGATATTATCATTTCAAATATCATAAACATTCTAATAAACTTTATAATAAAATGCTACATTAATTTATCATTTTTAATGTTATAAATATTGAAGTGCATTTCAAAATTAAAATGTCATATAAAACTAAATTTTTATATATCGCAAAGACTTTACTAGATCTTGTACAAAAATGCTAGATTAAATTATCATTTACATTCCATAAGTCCCCGCTTAGGTTTGAGTCCGACCGTCCTTTGCATCACATAAGTACCCGCTTAGGTTTGAGTCTGACCGTCCTTTGCATCCCATAAGTACCCGCTTAGGCTTGAGTCTGGATGTCTTTGCATTTTTTTAGTTTGTTCGGTTAAATAATATATTTTGGATATAGATTGGTTTTCAAAAGTATCCGCTTAAGTTTGAGTCTGGCCTTCCTTTGCATCCCATAATTACCCACCTAAGTTTGAGTTCAGCCATCCTTTGCATCCTATAAGTACCCGCTTAGTCTTGAGTCTGACCATCCTTTGCATTCTTTTAGTTTGTTCGGTTAAATAATATATTTCGGGTATAGATTGGCTTTCAAAGGTACCCGCTTAGGTTTGAGTCGGTCGTCATATTCATCCCATATGTACCCGCTTAGGCTTCAGTCTGGGCGACCTTTGAATTATGTTAGTTTGTTCAGTTAAATAATAAATGTTGGGTATACATTGGTTCTCAAACGTACCTGCTTAGGTTTTAGTCTGACCATCCTTTGCATCTCATAAGTACCCACTTAAGTTTGAGTACGGTCGTCCTTTGCATCCCATAAGTGCCCGATTAGGCTTGAGTCTGATCGTCCTTTACATTCTTTTTGTTTGTTCGATTAAACAGTATATTAGGGTATAAATTGGTTTTCAAAAATACCCGCTTAGGTTTGAGTCAGTCCACCCTTTGCATCCGACAAGTACTCGCTTAGGCTTGAGTTTCGACTCCTTTGCATTCTTTTAGTTTGTTCGGTTAAATAATATGTTTAGATTGGTTTTCAAAGGTACCCACTTAGGTTTGAGTCCGACCGTCCTTTGCATCCATAAGTACCCGCTACGGTTTGATGGAGGTCGTCATTTGCATCCTATAAGTACCCGCTTAGGCTTAAGTTCAACTTTACTTTGCATTCTTTTAGTTTGTTTGATTAAACAGTATATTTTGGATATAGATTAGTTTTCGTAGGTACCCGCTTAGGTTTGAGTCCGACCGTCCTTTGCATCCCATACGTACCTTCTTAGGCTTGAGTATGGACGTCTTTTGTATTCTTTTAGTTTGTTCGGTTAAACAATATACTTTGGATATAGACTGGTTTCCAAAGGTACCCGCTTTGGTTTGAGTCTGACCATCCTTTGCATCTCATAAGTACTCGCTTATGTTTGAGTCTGGTCGTCCTTTGAATCCCATAAGTACCCACTTAGGCTTGAGTCTGACCGTCCTTTGCATTCTTTAAGTTTGTTCGGTTAAACAATATATTCTTGGAATAGATTGTTTTTCAAAGATGTCCGCTTAGGTTTAAGTCTAGCCATCCTTTGCATCCCATAATTACTCGCTTAGGCTTGAGTCCGGATGTCCTTTTGCATTCTTTTAGTTTGTTTGGTTAAATAATATATTTTGGAAATAGATTGGTTTACAAAGGTACCCGCTTAGGTTTGAGTTCGACCGTCCTTTGCATCCATAAGTATCCGCTTAGGTTTTAGTCTGGCCGTTATTTGCATCTCATAAGTACCCGCTCAGGCTTGAGTCTAACCATGCTTTGAATTCTTTTAGTTTGTTGGGTTAAATAGTATATTTTGGGTATAGACTGGTTTTCAAATGTACCCGCTTAGTTTGAGTCTGACCATCCTTTGCATTCCATAAGTACCCGCTTATGCTTGAGTCTGAACGTCCCTTGCATTCTTTTAGTTTGTTCGGTTAAATAATATTGTTAACGATATTTTTCGTCAACACCGGAGATAGGTCTATGGAAGTGGACCTAGGGAGAAATAGGTTGTTTAGCCTTCGCAGGTTTGAGTTAGTTCACTGTTTCCTAGGAATTAAGTTCTAGAATTTGAAAGAATAGTTACTCTTCCCTCGATGGGGTGAGCATCACGCTTAAGCGATTCATGAATCAACAGTTACCTTGGGAAGATGGATTCTTAAACACAACCCTTGATAAAGGACTTAAAGGATGGTAGGAAGGGGTTCTGCACTAAGCTTGCTGAAGGGTCTAAGGTTATAAGTAGGGATTAAGCCTGTTGGAAGGGGTGTTTCACCAAACTGGTGGAAAGGCTTGGGTAGTGTTCATGCACCAGTAGGAAACAAGCATTAAGTTGTAGCAACGATAACTAAGAAATAGCATGGTAAACTCATAAAGAAATAACATAAGTTTTTCTCTTTATTGATCTTTGATTTGTAATACGTGAACAGAATAGAAGAAATCCCCAAATCATCTAAGAATTAGGGTTTACTCTACAGAAAAAGAGTACAAGAATAAGAATGAAAAAGTCGTTCCCAAAATGTGACCCCTGGGGTCTTATTTATAGAGAATTCGAGGGCCCTTCTACTGTTGGTCCATTGGGGTTGCAAAAGTCTCTGTCGGTCGCCTTTCTCCTTGGTCTCGGATGTTTTAGCTTCCGGCCGCTTTATGGTGCAGATTATAGCATCCGGAGGGAGGATCCCGGTCAGTTTAGGCTTCTACGAGATTGATGTGAGCCTGTTAATGTAAATGGATTTCAGAAGGTATTTAAACCTCCGGTTGTAGGCTTATGGGTGTATGCTTCCGGCTTTCTCATGAATACTTTGAGGAGCTTGCCCTCGTGATGTATGTAGATGGCTGCCGATTCGGAACCACTATCGGTGTCTATACTAAGCAAATTGGTATGGATAGCCTGTATTCCTTATAAGGTTCCAGTTTGCCTTCCGATGGAGCCTTTGGGTATAACTTGGTCTTCCAGAAGGTAACTTCCAGTGATGTTTATTAATGTGGCCTTCCAATGTTAGTGTGGCGGATATGTCGGAAGTTGGTTCCGGATAATCCCTACGTACTTTGGGCTTGATATCCTTGATGCCTTTACCTCCTGATGTATCGGTGTAAAGTAGGTTATTGCCGATAGCCCTTCCGTCCTTCTGGGTTTTGATCATTGGATCTCTTGCTCCCTTCTTTCTTAGTTTTTTGACTTAGATGACCTTTTGCCATAGTACCCACCTGCCGGATAGACCCTGCCGAATGGCCCCTGTCGATAATATGTAGCTTTTGAGCTCTCTCTAACGATTGGCTTTTTCTTTTGGAGAGTTCTTATGTGCTTGTGTTCATCCGATTACCCCTTCACCGACAGCCTGTTTCAGAGTTAATTTTGGTAGTAACAAATATATTTTGGATACAATTGGTTAAAGGTACCCGCTTAGGTTTGAGTCCGGCATCCTTTGCATCCCATAAGTACCCACTTAAGTTTGAGTCTGGTCGTCCTTTGCATTCCATAAGTAACCGCTTAGGCTTGAGTCCAGCCATCCTTTGCATTCTTTAAGTTTGTTCGGTTGAACGTTATATTTTGGGTATAGAATGGTTTTCAAAGGTACCCTCTTAGGTTTGAGTCCGGTTGTCCTTTGGATCCCAGATGCACTCAGTTAGGCTTGAGTACGGGCGTCCTTTGCATTTTTTTAGTTTGTTCGGTTAAATAACATATTTTTGGTATTGATTGGATTTCAAAGGTACCCGCTTAGGTTTGAGTCTGGTCGTCCTTTGCATCCGTAAGTACTCCCTTTGGTTTGATGCGGCTACTGTTTGCATCCCAAAAGTACCCTCTTAGGCTTGAGTCCGACCGTCCTTTGCATCCATAAGTACCTGCTTCGATTTGATCCGGTCGTTTTTTGCATCCCAAAAGTACCCTCTTAGGCTTGAGTCCGACCGTCCTTTGCATTCTTTTAGTTGTTCGGCTAAACAGTATATTTTGGGATAGATTGGTTTTTAAAGGTACCCTCTTAGGTCAGAGTCCGACCTCCCTTTGAATCCTATAAGTATGCGCTTAGGCTTGAGTCCGAACGTCCTTTGCATTCTTTTAGTTTGCTCGGTTAAACAATATATTTTGGGTATAGATTGGTTTTCAATGGTACCCGCTTAGGCTTAAGTCTGTCCGTCCTTTGCATCCATAAGTACCCGCTTAGGTTTGAGTCCGGGCGTTATTTGCATCCCATAAGTACCTGCTTAGGCTTGAGTGCGACCATCATTTGTATTCTTTATTTTGTTTGGTTAAACAGTATATTTTGGGTATAGACTGGTTTACAAAGGTAACCGCTTAGGTTTGAGTTCGGCTATCGTTTGCATCCCATAAGTACTCGCTTAGGCTTGAGTCCGGACGTCCTTTGCATTTTTTTAGTTTGATCAGTTAAACGATATATTTTGGGTATAGATTGGTTTTCAAAGGTACCCACTTAGGTTGAGTCCGACCGTCCATTACATTCCATAAGTACCTGCTTAAGTTTGAGTCCGACCATCATTTGCTTCACATAACTACCCGCTTAAGCTTGAGTCCGAATGTCATTTGCATCCCATAAGCACGCGCTTAGGTTTGAGTTCAGACGTCCTTTGCATTTTTTTAGTTTGTTCGGTTAAATAATATGTTTTGGGTGCAGATCGTCTATCATTTTTTCTCAATGCTATATTTTCTATCATTCTATAGCTATTCATCTTGCTTTTGTCTATCATCTGTCAAATACCAAATGCTATTTTTCTCTCTATCATTTATCATTGCAACATAACACATTAAGCAAACAAAGTAACATGTCCAACTGTAACTATATCGTGCTATGTTTGTCTATTATTATTTTCAATGATATGTATGTCTACCATTTTATATATATACATGAATGCTATGTTCCTCTATCATTTATCATTGCATTATAACACACATCAAACAAAGTTACATATTCAATTATAATTATGTCATGCCATGTTATGTCACATTGTTTGATGTGTCACAAATTTGAATATGTACATTATTTGATGTGCGTTATGGTGCAATGATAAATGATAAATGATAATTGACATAAATAGAAACTAGGGTTGTTTTGTCAAAGTTTTTACTAGTAGCGACAAAGGCGAAAAAGACGACGGAGATACAGAAGAGAAAACGAGATCATGGACAACAATATTTACACAAATTTTAACACAAATGCTTAAATTCAATGTGTGTAGTAACTACAACTATATTTTTAAATTTTGTACTGGTTAACTGGGGAAAAATAAATAGAAATCTTTTAGAAAATGCTTGATTAATTTAGCAATGAACTATAGTGTTTTCTGCTGTAGAAATCTATGGTTTATAAAGCTATATTAGATTAGCATTAAATTTAGACTAACATAACATAGATGCTAAAATACATTAGCATTATAAAATTTTAGAAATTGTTAAAATGCTAGATTAAATTATCAGTAAATTATAATTTGCTATAGAAATGTTAGTGAAGAGTATCATTCTTATTGTAGGATCAAACTTATAGAAGAAAAAAATGCTACATTAAATTAGCATTCGATTATAGTATAACATCGTATAGAAATGCTAATTAATAGTATTGTGTTTATTTTAGGATCAACTTTATGGAAGAAAAAAAATTCTATATTATATTACTAGTAGCTTAATTTTTGCAGATATTCAATGAGTAAAATTAATGTACACTAACTCAACACAAATACTAAATTATATTAGCATTATATTTATCAAGCATACAACCGAGCATATGATCCCATGACCGAGTACAAATGCTAAATTATATTAGCATTATATTTACCATGACCTCAATGGGAAAATGGGGAACCTAACAACGCAGTGCCCTTGACCGAGCCCTTGACCAAGCACCTGACCGACCCATAACCGAGCACTTGACCGTGCCCACGACCGAGCCCATGACCAAACCCATGACCGAGCCCTTAACCGAGCACTTGACCGATCCCATGACCGAGCCCATGACCGAGCCCATGACTGAGCCCTAGCACTTGACTAATCCCATGATTGTGCCCTTGACCGAGCTCTTGAAAGAGCCTTTGACCGAGCCATTGACCTGACCAAGCCATTGAATGAGCACTCATTTTGTTGTAGTGATTGATAGTTTCTAGAACACTCAACTCTGGTTCTTTAGGAATAAACCAACAATACATAAGTGCAGAGTTCATCTCTTAACTATTTACGAGAACTGGCTTCCTTATCATTTGTCCAATAAACTTCAAAAGTTAAAAGGTTAGATTTTATATTCAATTATTTAATTATCAAATAAACAAATAACATGTAACGGCCGAGAATTTCGCTCGATCCGAATCAGTCGCTAAACCGACCCAGACCGTTCGAAACGCCTGGTTGTTTTGAGAACACGACAAATTGGAACACAGACAGAAGAACATTACATTGTATATTACAACAATTCATCAGATTACAAGAATATACAGAGTATAAATCAATATTAGACATTCGATAAATATCAGAGATTACAATACATTACATAGCAGCGGAAAATAATACAATACACAACTAGAAGAGATATACGGATACAGAGCTTTCCGGATATCATTCCAGCTGTAAACCAGGATCCTGTGAATATAAATCTGCAAAACCAAAACTACTAGCTGCCCATGTCAAAATAAGGGCACCCAGAGTTTAGGTTAAAACAATAAACTCCAGGTCAGTTATGGGACTGGTGTGAGAACTAAAACAGTTATTTAAAACTTTACTTTATAAATCAGATATATCAAGGGACCACGCCGTATAACACGGAACGGGTTTCCTCCCAAGAATACCTGTAGTGACCCGCATTTTAGCTGTTGAACAATTAATTTATTTAATTTTTAAATATCGATTTATCGATATCGAGAACGTGAACTATATAATATTGAATATTTAATTAATAATTATAATAAAATAAAATATATTATAACGTCGAAATAATAAAAAATATTGGAAATCACAATATTCTGTGAACGGGGTCATCCCTAAGATGTAATTCAACTCAAAGTTGGATTTTATTGACGAATATATTCAATCGACGACAGTTTGAACGTATAATTATATTATAATTAAAATCGAGCTTGAAATGGCGCTGCAGTTCGCGATTTGGCGATTCAAACTTCAACTGAATGTACAGGATTCGTTTTAAGCCGGATTTCAGTGAAACAAGAAACGTGTGGAGCTGGTAGAGTATATTTTTCTAATGGAAGAGAAAAATCTGGATTTCGTCGTGTAGATTTTGATTTACGTCCAAATCAAATTTCAGAAAAGTCGCTGTGGAATTCCTTTATAATTTGCGACGTTTTAATTACGTTATAAATCGATTTTCAATATAAATTGAATATCGAGATAATATGGAATTCTGAAATATCGTGTTATAAAATCTGATGTGATATTCTGGAGCTGGATGATATCGTATACGAATATATACGATAATATTAATTTATTAATATTTTATTTAATTATATTTAAATATATTTATATATTTAAACGGTCTGTTCAGCGCTTGAAAAATAGCCAGTTTTGCATACGACCTCCGTTTTTGACGAAACCAGTTTCGTTGGGACCGTAATGTCGAACTCGAGCTACATGTCCAGTTTGGTGATTTTTAGGTATCGTATGCGGTAGCAGTGATTTTTAAGGACAAGAACAAATAGCGTTTTCTTATAGTTAAATATAAAAATCGAATATTAAATTATTAAAAAAATACTATATAATACCTTCTCATTTCTAAACCTAATTCCAATTTTCCTCTGGCCAAAATATTGCGCCGTCACTCTCCTTTTTCTTACAGCGAAGGTTTGAACAAAAAGGGAAAAATCCAAATCAAATGAAATCAAATCCAATAAATCATGATACACACATTTTTGGATTCACTGAGGGATTGTCTTCGAGGCTGTACTCGTTTTGCTGGGTGCGCATCATCTGTCTGAGATTCGGATGGTTGCTGCGTCGATTAGGGTTCGATGCTGGGCGAGATTCGGGGGTTTATAAATCAATTCGTGTTCGTGTGGTGAATGAGGAGATCGACTGGAGTTTGCACACATGTTTTTGGGGTATACGGTGGCAAAAAGGTTTGCTACCTATAGCTTGCGCTACAGGCATTTCTCGACGACGGAAAGTGGTACATGGGTGCGAGTTTGGAGGTGATGGGATAGGGAGGAAGAGGTCGCCGAGAGAAGGAGTTTGCGATGGAGTTTGGTGATCTCGGTGGTGTGTTGGAGGAGATAAAGGAGGTCAAATAAGTGGAGTGGCGTGGTGTTTTTCCTGGAAGCGACGGGAATGTGGAGTTTGGGGAAGACGAGGTATTTTGGGCACGGGTTGGGTTCATAAGGTGTTAGTGGGTCGGATGGTGAAGGGTAAAGCCCATTTTCTTATTTAAATCCAAGTCCTTATCTATTTAAAAATATATGGATCTTGTTAACGCGATAACTTGGTCATACTATATCAGAATTGAGAACCGTCAGTCACATTGAAATCGTATGGACGGGAGCAACACAATGACACTGACCGGGAGTGAATCCGAGCTCGTTACAATTTATTGCAAAATAAATTGTCCGTCTAAATCAAAGACAGTTAATCGTTTTTAACGATAACAGTCCAATGTGAGTAAATCTCACTAACTCTGAACAGATTATAATTTCATGTTGTATTGTTAGAACTGTTAAAATTGTCTGATTTACTGTGTGTTGGCTGTTTGATTGAACTGCTAGTCGGTTAGTTAAATTTCTATATTGATTCTGTTTAACAGAATATATCATATGAAACTGCAAGTGATGTTATCTATATTGTCTAACATCTGTGATGCAGGGAAACAGGTTGGAGGAATCCGACTGGATTCCTCAAAAGTTATTTTATTGTTTTCATATATTATTATATGATGTGATATAAAATCTGTGGGCGATTATATGTGCTTGGACGATATTGAACATCGTAATTTGATATGAAAATACCATAACATGCCGGAATGTTGATAGGGGAATTTTAAAAGTGATATTGAAAATAGAATATTTATAAATTGGAATATTTATAAATAAGAGATATTTATAAAGTGGAATATTTATAAATAAGGAATATTTATAAATTGGGATATTTATAAATAGGAGATATTTGAAAAGGAAATAAATTCAAAACATTTCTTTTTGAATGGAAAGGCCTGTGTGGCGAGTTGGGGATTTTCCCGATGCTCCCGTTACAAAGGAGGTTATGGCGAATTTTCCCGAAAATTTAAGGAGTTAGAATATTTCAAGAATAAATTTGAAAAGGAAATATTTGTAAACCATTTACAAATAGAATTGAAAAGGAAACGTTATAAAAAGGAAATCATTTTTAAAGTGTAGAACCGTTATTTAAAAGTAAATCTTTTCAAATGAATAAAACGTTGTTAAAAAGGAAATCTTTATAAAGTGAATAAAGCAAATCGAATATGGTATTCGAATGGAGAAATCGAATATGTTATTCGAAAGGAGAAATCGAATATGGTATTCGAAGTTAGTTAATCGAATATGGTATTCGAAGTTAGTTAATCGAATTAGTTATTCGAATAGAGTTAAATAGAGTTAATCGAATATAGTTTATTCGAATAGAGTAAAGGAGTTAATCGAATATAGTCTATTCGAATAGAGTTAGAGGAGTTTTCGAATATAGTTTATTCGACAGGAGTTAAGTGAATTAGTTAAGTTAAACTAAGTGAGTTAGTTAAGTGAATTGGTTAAGTTAACCAAAGTGAATTAGTCGAGTTAATCAAAGTGATTAGTTCAGTTAATCGAGATAAGCAAATCAAGTTAGGTTAATCGAGTTGAATTTGTCAGTCGAGTTAATAAATTGAGTTAGTCAAACCAAGTAAAACCAGTTAAAGTTAAATAAGTTGAGTTGATCGGGTGGTTCGACCAAGTTAGTCGAGCCTGGTTAATCGAATCGAATTGGTCGAACCAAGTAAGTCGAGTTAGTCGAGTCAAGTAAAGTTAGTCGAGTTAAGTTCGTCGAGTTAAATAAATCGATGTTAGTTTCATCGAAAGGAGTTATCGATGTTAGATAATTCGAAAGGAGTTATCGATGTTAGATAATTCGAAAGGATTTATCGATGTTAGTTTCATCGAAAGGAGTTATCGATGTTAGTTTCATCGAAGGGAGTTATCGATGTTAGTTTCATCGAAGTGAGATTTTCAAATAGGAGATATTTGAAAAGGAAGAGTTATCGAATATTAGCTATTCGAAGAGAGATTATCGAATATCGTTTATTCGAGAAGAAGTTAATCGAATATAGGTTATTCGAAGAAGAGTTAATCAAATAGAGATTTCTCGAAGAGAGTTAATCGGCAAATTCGATTATATCGAATTCGGGAAAGTACTTATACTTTTCCAGTGCTTAAATAGAGATTTATTTATTTATAAATAAATAAGTGTTAGGTTAATTATTCACTAATAAGAATAGAAGTTATAATTAAAGTTAGATAATTCGAAAGTAGGGATTATAACGTTACCGTTATAACCAATGTTTTAAATATAGAAGTGAATTAGTAAAATTGAATCCGAGAAAGGCGTAAAGAAGTTGTTAAAGATTAAAAGATAAACTTTGACCATTTCGAAGTTATAACGTTGTTCAGTTAAGGTCTGAGAGGTAATTATACCCCAACTTGAGTGACTTCCTTCTTAACTAAGAAATGGTAAGGTTTAATCGTAAAGGAGTTTTGGAAATGTTTTCCAAACGAGAATCAGAAATGTTTTCTGATAAAAGAAAAATAAGAATTTAGAATATAGGGAAACAGGAGATAAGTAAATAAATGAACTAAAGAGATTTATGTTAAATGATGTTTGTTCGATATAATTTCCATTTGGAAATAATATCGTTGTTTGCACACTTGTTTTTCTTTGATAGTTAACTCACCGACTATCGAAGTTTTGACCATTTTAACGTTGTTAATATGGAGAGACCGGTTGGATTATTATCCAAAGAACCACTCTGTATTGGCATAAGCGTCGCGAATCATATATGCCAAAGATAATTGAAGACGGAGTAAAATGTAAGGGCTATCCTATTTACAGAATAGTGCCTTCGGTTTGTCCAGTCCCAGGACAACTTGTATGGACGAAGGTCTGACAGAGTATATCCAATGGATCGCGTAAGTTGATCTGTTCAAACGTATTCACGTTTGGTGGCGGAGGAATTCGTCATCCTTAGCTGTATACCCGTGTTATTTTTGGATAAGTCAATTTGTGATTTGGCGGGTATGACGATGTGACATTTCTAAGTGAATGAAGATGGATGTCTGACATAGTATTTCCAGACAGTCACGTACATTGATTTCTTCAACTATACCAAGAGTGGAAGCGGAGAAGGAAACTTCTTTTAGCTGACACGTAATGTATGGTTGTAGACGTCAATTAGTGATTTCGATGGATTTGACAATGTAGCATTCGAAGTGAATCTATTGTGATGACAAAGCGTAGCTTCTAGCCTCACATCTGGTAAATGACAGAAATCGGGCAGGCAGCATGGCTAAGTCGGTCGCACCGAAGTAGGGTGTATAATCACCTATCTAGTGAATATTCATTTGTTTCTTAAATCTATCAATGTTGTCCCATATATATATACGGGAACGGTTGCTGATCCCAACCGTTGGTGATGTACATTCGATACACTCAAGCGAAATGAGTGGTCGGTCATGTGTGGCTGAGTTGCAAGATGTTCTTGTTGAACTCCAGTGTATCGTTCCTAGAGTACACTGATCGGAAGGTGGTTCCATACCTTGTCATAGTTGGGAATCCAATCATCCAATACGAGCTTGCGATTTTGATTGTATACTATATATGTAGTAACGTGAGATGCAAGCGTTTCTGCTAGATTGATATTTATTTGTACTTAGACATTATTATAATATCAGAATGATATTGCTTTGAAAAGTTATTTGGATTCTCATAAGGGAAAAACCCGTTCCGTATTCACGGCGTGGTCTTATGAGATATCATATACCTGTTTAAATGATTTGAGTTTATTCACACCAGTCCCATGACTGACCCGGAGTTTATTTGTTTTGTTTTCCCTAAACTCTTGGGTGCCTAATTTTGTACGGGCAGCCAAGTAGTCAGGAATTTACAGATATACTGGAAGAGCGTGGAGCAGGAGGCTTAAAGATCATATAGCTATAGTTATTTCCGCTGTGTTGTAAGTGCTGTACTCTGATAAGTGCTATTGTATACATAACTGTTATATTTCAAAGTTATGTTATCTATTATATGTTATTCGTTCCGTTGTGAGGTTCGTGTTACTCTGATGTTGTGTTCTTCTTCTTCTTCTATTCTAAGTTTCTATCTTATCTATTCTCACCTTCTAATTTCTTTCATTAATTACCGGGATTTTTTGATGTTTTGTTTATCGACGTCGTGCTTACGTCGATAACCAAAGTCGCTCAAAATCCGGGTTACTACAGTTGGTATCAGAGCTTAAGTTAAGAATTACTTGGCTCTGTGGCGTGACTCGGTAGAGATAGGGTTAGTAATACCCTAGATTGAGTTTGAGTGTATATATACGAGTGCATATTTGTATTTGATATAAAAATGGTTTTATATTGTGGAGATTCATTGGCTGAGTTGTTTATGAGTTCTGGTCGATCAGTTTGATCCACTGTATCGGTAGGAGTAAATAAACACTTGAATACGATGGACCGACACAGTATGGATATGTGATATATTATCATATATAGGATATATTTGTTGCTATTATAATCGAGTAAGATTATAACATGTGAAATGGTTACATATAACCAAACAGAGTTCATATAAGTAAAGTGTATGAAATAAGATGAATTAATTCTGAATTAAATCAGAATTGGAATTAAAATAAGGAAATTTTAAGTTCTTGGGGGATTTTGAAATGTTTCCAAAATGGAAGTATTTAGTAATGGTTTTGGAAGTGATATAGTATTGAAATCACTTGGGTCGCTGGAAGATAATTCCGATGATGACTGCGCAGTATCATCAGTGTGATTTTTGAGTTCTAAGTGGTGGATTACTACAAAAGATTTTGATTTGAATTGTTTTGAGAAAACAAGTGGTTTAGAAATTCAAAGGTTTTGAATTGGCATTATGATTCCAAATTGATTTGAAATTTACCCAGGGATTTAAGTTCTGGAATTAAAATTTAACGTATGAAGTTAAACAGACTGAGATGACAAATGTGAATAAGTGAATTAGAATTAAACTTGAACTAAGTTAAATAAAATTGAATTGGATTAAAGATAATCTAGAATGGAACCAAATTGATAAGTCAATAATTTGGGATTTGATATTGGGGTTCGAATGAAATTCGATTTGGATTTGAGGATATGAACTGAATGGAATTCAATTGAGATAACACTGGTATATGCTGAGTTGATAGCATATGGAAGTGATAGAGTTGATATGCCCGACAAAAAGGTACTAGTTTATATTATATATGGATATGAGATTTATGAGCCGAATTGGCAAGCCGCTTGGCTGTTTGATTTTCTTTTGGGATAAAGAAGGCCCAGAGAGGCGAGCTGGAGTTTGAGATATTGACCAGTACAAAGGAGGTGCTGGCGAAATTTTTTGAAAAGTTAAGGCGTTAGAAAATTTTCAAAATTTTTGAAAATATAGTTAGTCAGAATAAATTAATATTTTAGTCGATATTAATTGGTTTAGTTGAAACCAGAGATAAGAGGTAAACAGATAAATTTTTACCCAGTAGATAGGGTCGTCCCCTAGCTTAGCAATTTCGAGGACGAAATTTTATTAAGGGGGGAAGATTGTAGCGACCCGCATTTTAGTTGTTGAACAATTAATTTATTTAATTTTTAAATATCGATTTATCGATATCGAGAACGTGAATTAAATAATATTGAATATTTAATTAATAATTATAATAAAATAAAATATATTATAACGTCGAAATAATCAAAAATATTGGAAATCACAATATTCTGTGAACGGGGTCATCCCTAAGATGTAATTCAACTCAGAGTTGGATTTTATTGACGAATATATTCAATCGACGATAGTTTGAACGTATAATTATATTATAATTAAAATCGAGCTTGAAATGGCGCTGCAGTTCGCGATTTGGCGATTCAAACTTCAACTGAATGTACAGGATTCGTTTTAAGCCGGATTTCAGTGAAACAAGAAACGTGTGGAGCTGGTAGAGTATATTTTTCTAATGGAAGAGAAAAATCTGGATTTCGTCGTGTAGATTTTGATTTACGTCCAAATCAAATTTCAGAAAAGTCGCTGTGGAATTCCTTTATAATTTGCGACGTTTTAATTACGTTATAAATCGATTTTCAATATAAATTGAATATCGAGATAATATGGAATTCTGAAATATCGTGTTATAAAATCTGATGTGATATTCTGGAGCTGGATGATATCGTATACGAATATATACGATAATATTAATTTATTAATATTTTATTTAATTATATTTAAATATATTTATATATTTAAACGGTCTGTTCAGCGCTTGAAAAATAGCCAGTTTTGCATACGACCTCCGTTTTTGACGAAACCAGTTTCGTTGGGACCGTAATGTCGAACTCGAGCTACATGTCCAGTTTGGTGATTTTTAGGTATCGTATGCGGTCGCAGTGATTTTTAAGGACAAGAACAAATAGCGTTTGCTTATAATTAAATTTAAAAATCGAATATTAAATTATTAAAAAAATACTATATAATACCTTCTCATTTCTAAACCTAATTCCAATTTTCCTCTGGCCAAAATATTGCGCCGTCACTCTCCTTTTTCTTACAGCGAAGGTTTGAACAAAAAGGGAAAAATCCAAATCAAATGAAATCAAATCCAATAAATCATGATACACACATTTTTGGATTCACTGAGGGATTGTCTTCGAGGCTGTACTCGTTTTGCTGGGTGCGCATCATCTGTCTGAGATTCGGATGGTTGCTGCGTCGATTAGGGTTCGATGCTGGGCGAGATTCGGGGGTTTATAAACCAATTCGTGTTCGTGTGGTGAATGAGGAGATCGACAGGAGTTTGCACACATGTTTTTGGGGTATACGGTGGCAAAAAGGTTCGCTACCTGTAGCTTGCGCTACAGGCATTTCTCGACGACGGAAAGTGGTACATGGGTGCGAGTTTGGAGGTGATGGGATAGGGAGGAAGAGGTCGCCGAGAGAAGGAGTTTGCGATGGATTTTGGTGATCTCGGTGGTGTGTTGGAGGAGATAAAGGAGGTCAAATAAGTGGAGTGGCGTGGTGTTTTTCCTGGAAGCGACGGGAATGTGGAGTTTGGGGAAGACGAGGTATTTTGGGCACGGGTTGGGTTCATAAGGTGTTAGTGGGCCGGATGGTGAAGGGTAAAGCCCATTTTCTTATTTAAATCCAAGTCCTTATCTATTTAAAAATATATGGATCTTGTTAACGCGATAACTTGGTCATACTATATCAGAATTGAGAACCGTCAGTCACGTTGAAATCGTATGGACGGGAGCAACACAATGACACTGACCGGGAGTGAATCCGAGCTCGTTACAATTTATTGCAAAATAAATTGTCCGTCTAAATCAAAGACAGTTAATCGTTTTTAACGATAACAGTCCAATGTGAGTAAATCTCACTAACTCTGAACAGATTATAATTTCATGTTGTATTGTTAGAACTGTTAAAATTGTCTGATTTACTGTGTGTTGGCTGTATGATTGAACTGCTAGTCAGTTAGTTAAATTTCTATATTGATTCTGTTTAACAGAATATATCATATGAAACTGAAAGTGATGTTATCTATATTGTCTAACATCTGTGATGCAGGGAAACAGGTTGGAGGAATCCGACTGGATTCCTCAACAGTTATTTTATTGTTTTCATATATTATTATATGATGTGATATAAAATCTGTGGGCGATTATATGTGCTTGGACGATATTGAACATCGTAATTTGATATGAAAATACCATAACATGCCGGAATGTTGATAGGGGAATTTTAAAAGTGATATTGAAAATTGAATATTTATAAATTGGAATATTTATAAATAAGAGATATTTATAAAGTGGAATATTTATAAATAAGGAATATTTATAAATTGGGATATTTATAAATAGGAGATATTTGAAAAGGAAATAAATTCAAAACATTTCTTTTTGAATGGAAAGGCCTGTGTGGCGAGTTGGGGATTTTCCCGATGCTCCCGTTACAAAGGAGGTTATGGCGAATTTTCCCGAAAATTTAAGGAGTTAGAATATTTCAAGAATAAATTTGAAAAGGAAATATTTGTAAACCATTTACAAATAGAATTGAAAAGGAAACGTTATAAAAAGGAAATCATTTTTAAAGTGTAGAACCGTTATTTAAAAGTAAATCTTTTCAAATGAATAAAACGTTGTTAAAAAGGAAATCTTTATAAAGTGAATAAAGCAAATCGAATATGGTATTCGAAAGGAGAAATCGAATATGTTATTCGAAAGGAGAAATCGAATATGGTATTCGAAGTTAGTTAATCTAATATGGTATTCGAAGTTAGTTAATCGAATTAGTTATTCGAATAGAGTTAAATAGAGTTAATCGAATATAGTTTATTCGAATAGAGTAAAGGAGTTAATCGAATATAGTCTATTCGAATAGAGATAGAGGAGTTATCGAATATAGTTTATTCGACAGGAGTTAAGTGAATTAGTTAAGTTAAACTAAGTGAATTAGTTAAGTGAATTGGTTAAGTTAACCAAAGTGAATTAGTCGAGTTAATCAAAGTGATTAGTTCAGTTAATCGAGATAAGCAAATCAAGTTAGGTTAATCGAGTTGAATTTGTCAGTCGAGTTAATAAATTGAGTTAGTCAAACCAAGTAAAACCAGTTAAAGTTAAATAAGTTGAGTTGATCGGGTGGTTCGACCAAGTTAGTCGAGCCTAGTTAATCGAATCGAATTGGTCGAACCAAGTAAGTCGAGTTAGTCGAGTCAAGTTAAGTTAGTCGAGTTAAGTTCGTCGAGTTAAATAAATCGATGTTAGTTTCATCGAAAGGAGTTATCGATGTTAGATAATTCGAAAGGAGTTATCGATGTTAGATAATTCGAAAGGAGTTATCGATGTTAGATAATTCGAAAGGAGTTATCGATGTTAGTTTCATCGAAAGGAGTTATCGATGTTAGTTTCATCGAAGGGAGTTATCGATGTTAGTTTCATCGAAGTGAGATTTTCAAATAGGAGATATTTGAAAAGGAAGAGTTATCGAATATTAGCTATTCGAAGAGAGATTATCGAATATCGTTTATTCGAGAAGAAGTTAATCGAATATAGGTTATTCGAAGAAGAGTTAATCAAATAGAGATTTCTCGAAGAGAGTTAATCGGCAAATTCAATTATATCGAATTCGGGAAAGTACTTATACTTTTCCAGTGTTTAAATAGAGATTTATTTATTTATAAATAAATAAGTATTAGGTTAATTATTCACTAATAAGAATAGAAGTTATAATTAAAGTTAGATAATTCGAAAGTAGGGATTATAACGTTACCGTTATAACCAATGTTTTAAATATAGAAGTGAATTAGTAAAATTGAATCCGAGAAAGGCGTAAAGAAGTTGTTAAAGATTAAAAGATAAACTTTGACCATTTCGAAGTTATAACGTTGTTCAGTTAAGGTCTGAGAGGTAATTATACCCCAACTTGAGTGACTTCCTTCTTAACTAAGAAATGGTAAGGTTTAATCGTAAAGGAGTTTTGGAAATGTTTTCCAAACGAGAATCAGAAATGTTTTCTGATAAAAGAAAAATAAGAATTTAGAATATAGGGAAACAGGAGATAAGTAAATAAATGAACTAAAGAGATTTATGTTAAATGATGTTTGTTCGATATAATTTCCATTTGGAAATAATATCGTTGTTTGCACACTTGTTTTTCTTTGATAGTTAACTCACCGACTATCGAAGTTTTGACCATTTTAACGTTGTTAATATGGAGAGACCGGTTGGATTATTATCCAAAGAACCACTCTGTATTGGCATAAGCGTCGCGAATCATATATGCCAAAGATAATTGAAGACGGAGTAAAATGCAAGGGCTATCCTATTTACAGAATAGTGCCTTCGGTTTGTCCAGTCCCAGGACAACTTGTATGGACGAAGGTCTGACAGAGTATATCCAATGGATCGCGTAAGTTGATCTGTTCAAACGTATTCACGTTTGGTGGCGGAGGAATTCGTTTCTCTTAGCTGTATACCCGTGTTATTTTTGGATAAGTCAATTTGTGATTTGGCGGGTATGACGATGTGACATTTCTAAGTGAATGAAGATGGATGTCTGACATAGTATTTCCAGACAGTCACGTACATTGATTTCTTCAACTATACCAAGAGTGGAAGCGGAGAAGGAAACTTCTTTTAGCTGACACGTAATGTATGGTTGTAGACGTCAATTAGTGATTTCGATGGATTTGACAATGTAGCATTCGAAGTGAATCTATTGTGATGACAAAGCGTAGCTTCTAGCCTCACATCCGGTAAATGACAGAAATCGGGCAGGCAGCATGGCTAAGTCGGTCGCACCGAAGTAGGGTGTATAATCACCTATCTAGTGAATATTCATTTGTTTCTTAAATCTATCAATGTTGTCCCATATATATATACGGGAACGGTTGCTGATCCCAACCGTTGGTGATGTACATTCGATACACTCAAGCGAAATGAGTGGTCGGTCATGTGTGGCTGAGTTGCAAGATGTTATTGTTGAACTCCAGTGTATCGTTCCTAGAGTACACTGATCGGAAGGTGGTTCCATACCTTGTCATAGTTGGGAATCCAATCATCCAATACGAGCTTGCGATTTTGATTGTATACTATATATGTAGTAACGTGAGATGCAAGCGTTTCTGCTAGATTGATATTTATTTGTACTTAGACATTATTATAATATCAGAATGATAATGCTTTGAAAAGTTATTTGGATTCTCATAAGGGAAATACCCGTTCCGTATTCACGGCGTGGTCTTATGAGATATCATATACCTGTTTAAATGATTTGAGTTTATTCACACCAGTCCCATGACTGACCCGGAGTTTATTTGTTTTGTTTTCCCTAAACTCTTGGGTGCCTAATTTTGTACGGGCAGCCAAGTAGTCAGGAATTTACAGATATACTGGAAGAGCGTGGAGCAGGAGGCTTAAAGATCATATAGCTATAGTTATTTCCGCTGTGTTGTAAGTGTTGTACTCTGATAAGTGCTATTGTATACATAACTGTTATATTTCAAAGTTATGTTATCTATTATATGTTATTCGTTCCGTTGTGAGGTTCGTGTTACTCTGATGTTGTGTTCTTCTTCTTCTTCTATTCTAAGTTTCTATCTTATCTATTCTCATCTTCTAATTTCTTTCATTAATTACCGGGATTTTTCGATGTTTTGGTTATCGACGTCGTGCTTACGTCGATAACCAAAGTCGCTCAAAATCCGGGTTACTACAATACCAGTGCATATAACAAACCAGTGCAATGCTTTTTGGAAAAATGAAGCTATTATAAGACCCAGGTCCTATCACACAATGCAATGCAAGCCGGGGGATAGGGTTTTCCCTTATAATAGCCAAACATGCTTAGTACGTTTAAAACAAATCATTTGATACTATTATAAGTGCATAGTGTATAAAACAACTTCAAATCATAAGTATCAATCATAGACGGCATGGGTACCATATATCAGTTCGCCATACTAGGCTCTACAATCAAAACCGCAAATGTCACGTATTTGGAAATTGGATTTCCGTATGTGAACCGAGGCAAAAGATAGTCCTCTACCGATTTGAGACTCTCTAGCCCGAGTCTCAGGGCAAGTACTCAGTCAAGCAACTTGGAGTGACACGGCTGGTCCACCGATGTGGATTAAAATGCCTGAACACTGCGTTTCCCCGCCCTTTGGGGCGTAAATGAGCCAATGAATGACTCCATCGGACCCGGATCGTCCGATCTAACCGAGCCGCCTCGCAACTGCAACAACCACATAAGTCAAACTCGTCAGGGCGTGTAAAACCACTGACGCCACTTCTAACTAGAAAGAAACGCATGTCCTCCCTGAGGTCCTCTTTCATTTTTGGTTCACAACCGGGGTGTGAGGCTCGCGAATCAACGTTACACAAAGCTACGCCACACAGGCCGTGCTTCGATCATCAACCACAAGACTTTGCTTTTCAACAGAAGCCTTGATCCATTGCCACTTAGGTATGCCACACAGGCAATTCACTCCATGCGATGGATATCCATCAATATATAACCCCTGAGCTCGTACGTCTCAGAGAAGGGCGTTAAGCAAGAGAATAAATTCTCCGCCGCCAAACAGATATATATTTAATAGAAATCAATCACACAGACTGAAATCCAATGTTAGACACACAGTCCATTTACAAGTTCATTCTGGGTCTGAACGAAACTGGAGGCACCTAGTACCCCACATATCCATCGATCTCCAAGTACGTCTGGACGACCACTAACTGATTCCCTCCTCTTGGGTGTACGGCCCAATCAAGATCATCAGTAATCACCCAAACGACGTGAAGACCTCCGGTCTTCAACCACCGTCTTCATCCTTGACACCACGTCGAATCATTTATTCAGAATGGGACAAACCCAGTCTTTCTGACTAACTCGCGTATATAATAAACAAGTGTTACACAAACACAACATACGCCTCATTCCAATATCCTTATACTTCGGGAAAGTTTCCCATTAATTTTATCGAATATAAATTCTTTAAATTTATTCTTTAATCTTCTTTGAATATCAATTCAAACTAGTCGGGATTAGCGAACCACACCGAAGTAATCATTTATTTTATTTCCCAATCCCAACCTATTCATCCCACGAAGTAAAACTGGTCATAGTTCATATCTAACACCACGGTGTTATCGGTAAATTCAATTACCATTTCACGTTCAAATCTAATTAAAGATTTAACTATCGCTTGGAGCAAAACTGATGATACCCCATTCTCGACCATTTCAATCTAATTAAAGATTCATTAAAACCCGACTTAGTTTTAATCTTCACAGAAATCAATATCCTGTCTTTAACTAGGTTAAAGAACCAATGTCATTTAAAACACAGCTCACGATAAACCCAAAGTCACATTCCATTAATTATCGGGTTAAAGAACCAGTGTTATTTAAAACACCGTTCATGATAAACCCAAAAATCAATCCCAATTAAATTTCCAATTAAATACTATTTAACTGGCACACTTCATTAAATCTAAATAAAAAGATTTAATCTTTTTCTCAACTGGGTTTAAGAACAGTGTTAATGAAGACACCATTCACGACAAACCCAAATCACATTTGATATTAAATTCAAGGCTCTGAATAGAAAATATATCGGCTTATATTCAATATCAAATTTCTACGACCAACGAATATCATATTAGAAATAACGATATAAATATATCTTTCAAATTTCCATAACAATATCTGTATAATCACAAAATCCAACATCGAAATATTCCAAAGACAATTTCGATTCAAATCCATTCCAATTCAATTATTGAAAATCCTGGTTACTTTTAAAACCCCTTTCAAATTCAATTTATTTATTTCAAAAATAAATTGATTTTAATTCTAGTTCAAAATTAGTTCATTTCGATAAAAATCTATTTTTATCTTTTCAAATATGGAGTTTTTCATCCCAAATCTTCACAAATCATTCCTTATGATATTACAGTCGATTTCCATCAACGGCCATCGAACTGCACTTACAGCGACCTTTTCCGAATTTGATTTGGACATAATTCCAAATCCAACCGTTAGATTTCAAATCTCTAATATTCGTTAGAAAGCTCTTTTCGATACGAACCCAACGGTTCCGGTTGAGAATCCGACGGTCGGATCTCCCGTAATACCCGTTTGAAGTCAATGGTCGAAATTCACGAACTACCGCGGCGCGGCGCGATCTACTCAGGCCATTATATATATATAATATATATATATATATATATATATATTTCATCGATTTCCTTTCAAAACGTATTTTATAAATCGTTTTAAATTTGTTTTCAAAACAATTTCAACTTCATATTCAATTTCAAATGAAAATTGAATATTCCAATATAAATTCGTTTTAAATTCCTTTCAAATCTATTTCAATTCAGATCCATTTCAATTCAAATCGGTTTCAATTCAAATCGGTTTCAATTCAAATCAATTTCAGTTCAATTTCAATACGTTTTAAATTCAATTCAAAACGATTTCAATTCTTTTCAATTTAATTCGAATTTCAATTCTTTTCAATTTAATTCGAATTTCAATTTATTTCAAAATATCAGATTTTGAAATCACTTTCGATATTCATTATAAAATGAATAAAACCGATATAAATATCGTTCACGTCAAAATGACGTCAATCTAATCAACATGGCTTTTATATATTTCTATTTTCAAATATTCTATTTCAAATATTTTTATTCAAATATTTCTTTTCCAAATATTCTATTTCAAATGTTTCTATTCAAATATTTCTATTCAAAATATTCTATTTCAAATATTCTATTTCAAAACTGGAATGAGGCCCAATCAATTACCATAGATTTTATTTCTATGGATTTCCATACAACGCATGTATATATCAACAATGACAAATAATCGACCATCATCCAAAGTGCATTCTACACTGTATAAGCATCGAATATAAATATTCAACGCTTCTGACAGTCTCTCAATCAATCGATCGACATACAACTAATTATTGGGATTAGTGTATGTCATATATCACCCCAATACCCGTGTGGGGTTTCAAACAATCAAACACAGATTGTATTTGTGTAGTTGGGCAATGTGTAAAATTTATCGTCCCAATCAATATCAGCCAAATGTGTGTATATAAACAAATCGTCCGATTTATTTATATTTATTTCATTTTAAGTACCCGTTAAAAATTCTATTTTTAACTATAAAATATTTTTAACTATATAAATATTTTTAACTATATAAATATTTCATTTCATTTCACATCACATCACACAATCAACTACACCTCAAAATCAAACAAACAAGCATACAAGCCGTCCATAGTCTGTGGACGATGGGTGTCGGGTGCTACTAAACACCGTCTGCATCCTAGTATATATTTTAACTAGAATATTAAATTAAAAGTGACAAGTTCTCACCGACTAGCTAAACCAAACGCCACGATTCATCATATGCTGAAAACCTTCGTCGTTTCTTCTTTTGCCACTTTCGTCATCCGTATTCACTACATATATATAAATCACATTTTTATATCGTTGCTATTTATATAAAAAATCACATTTTTACACCGCTACTATATAGATAAAAATTCTATTTTTACATCATCGCTATAAAAATTATATTTTTAACCTTTCTATGATATAAAAAATATATTTTTATACCACGTTCCTCATGATAAAAATCTGGTGTTTTTATAATTAAAGTTCTAACCTTTTCTATTATAAAAATCGAATCATTTCTAGTTTAAAAATCTCACCTTTTAAAGTTTAAAAATCTCACCTTTTAAAGTTTAAAAAAACTCGCCTTTTCTTTCATAACAAAACTGATTTTTAAAATGCGAATTCCTTTAACAAAACTGATTTTTTTTAAATGTTAACTACATAATAAAAATCCAATTTTTACATAACATCCCTATAAATAAATTTCCTATTTTATTAGATCAATGGTATTTATATTTCTAAAAACTAAGGGTTTTAAAACAAATTGCATTAGTAAAATTAACGTAAAAAGAAAAAAAACAAAACCTGCTGGCAGCAAAGGGGGGCTTGGTGTCGAAGTGGCGCAAGGGGGAGGTGGCCGGAGGTCGGCTCGAGCTCGCGGTGGTCCAAGGAGGCGAAAGGTGGTTACGTTCGTTCTGGGGGAGCCTTCGACGTGGTAGGAAGAGGAGGGAGAAGAGAGAGGGAGGGTGATCGACGGAGGGGGGGAGGAAAAAAGGTGGAGGCGGCGCGGCGCGCGAGGGGGGGCGCGATGGTGGTTGGTGGCGGCTAAGGCAGAGCGCGATCATCGTTTCTCTTTTTTTTTCTATTTTTTTTCTTTCTGAAAGAATAAAAGGGTGATTGAGGGAGTTAAGTGAAAATAAAGTTATATTTTATTATTTAATTTTCCTAAAAAGTTGACTTTACATTCGAACTTCAAACTAGACCCAATGACTGTCGTCCCTAGCTAATTACCCCCATTCCGAACACAATGGGATATGTCACGTAGGCTGATTCGATCGTTTCGATCAGTTTTCGTCAAAATCAACATATAACTCTATATATTGAATTTGAACGCACATTTCAATTTACCGGGGCTACATACTAACTAGAAAAATTCCTGAAAAATATTTTCTAGCTTCGTATTGATGATACAGTCCTAACAGAACTGATTTCGTCAAATTCTGAGACCATTTGAAAAATGGCTATTTTCCAGTCGATTAAAATCAATTGAAACTGGTCAAACGCGTTTTCCTTTGCCACGCTCACATATTGATTCGAAAAATTACAAATTTTGGAATCTAGCAATAACATGACATCCCGGATCCAACAAAAGTGGTTTCGTCGAAAACCGAGGTCGTTTGCAAAATTTCTATTTTTAAGGGCTAGAATTCCATTGCGACTATTCTGAATTTTCAACTGGACATATCTTTTGATTCCCGCTATGAAATTTCGATTTGTCGGATTCGTTGGAAAGATATTCTCAAATAGATTCTAATATTTTTTGTTTCGCTAAAATCCAGCTTATTTTGCATCCTGTATGTTCATTTGAAGTTTGAAATCGAATTTTCGAACTACCGCGCCATTTTCAATTCCTTTATAATTATAAATAAATATTTATATTCTAATGACGACGTATATAAATATATACGTTCTAATTCTATTCAAAATAAATTTCTCGTCGTTATTTTTTTAAAATAATCATTTTAAATAATCAAAATTCACTAAAATTGCCAAAATAAAAATTTTTAATTGGCTCAGATTTCCAGGTTATTACACAACAAATCAATAAAAAATATTTATTTACATATGGTGATTGCTAAGCCTCACTAAAATGAATCTTTCATTTATAAAATAACATTTTAAGAATATTAAGTAAAATTTTCTTATAATTATTTTACCTACCTAAATTTATTTAACAACCATTATATTTATGGTTAGAAAATAAGTTCATAACTTATATTATCAGTATAAGCATATTCAAAAAATATTTAGAAAAGCTTTCTTATTTTTTGAATCATATCAAAGGATTGAACAAAGTTATTTAAAAAGAAATGGATATAAGAATAGATGCAGCCCTGATTCCTCCAATGTTAAGTGGGGAACAAATGACCATACCACCATTTTTAAGAAGATCGAATTTGAGAGTCTCAAATATCAATCCCTTTTATTAATCTCTTCGATAAATCCTTCTATAAAATTTCTTATTAAAAATCATTCATGAAACTTTTTTATTTTAAAACAATCTCCAAATTTAGTTATAAAGCTCTTCAAATCAATATCCGACTATCATAACACTTTATAAGTATCACAAAATCCTTTATAAACTTTCTTTATACATATTCAAAATGATTTATAAACTTTATTTGTAATTGAAAAATCAATTATGAGGTTCTTTAATAAGTATCAATTTTTTTTCTTCTAAAAATTCCTTTAAAAATATCAAATTTTAAATCATCTACTCTTGATGTTAAACCAGTACTATTTCTCGGATAACGCTGAAGCAAATCAAGTTGGGGTATTTTATTTGCCTCTCATACTTGACTCGACAACACTCTTACCCTTTGAACTAAAAATTTACGATCTCTATTTAATTTACAAATACACATTTTCAATATTCTATGTTAAATTCCTTTAATCTCGGTTTGTAAATCATTTTATTAACTCTAAACCTTATTTAATTATAAAATTATTATCAGACCATCAGCTTTTGCTAAATTCAACCATTAACTTATCTGAAAACATCTTCAGTAAATTTTACTTTAACAAGGCGAGTTTAAAATCACATTGTAAAATATTATTTATACTCTCTTAAAGAATCCATATACTTTCAAATTTGAAAGAAGGCTTAGAAATTTCCAAAGGCCCTCAATAAATTAAGTTTAACTTATTCAAGTTATAATATGGGTGTTTTCATACAACTAGTTATGTATAAAGAATCAACTAATAATAGTCAATCATCGTAAATTATTCAAGTGATAAAAGCAGATGTGTAACAACCCGAAAATCTGGGCCAGTTTAAAATTTTTATTTTGGCAATTTTAGCGAAATTTGGTTATTTAAAATGAATTATTTTAAATAATATCGACGAGAAATTTATTTTTGAATATAATTCGACGTATATATTATATACATCGTCGTTAGAATATAAATAATTATATATAATTATATATGGAATTGAAAATGGCGCGGTAATTCGATAATTCGATTTCAAACTTCAATTGAACATACCGGGTGCAAAACAATCCGGATTTTAGTGAAACCAAAAATAATGGAATCTAATAGTGAATATCTTCCCAATGAATCCGGCAAATCAAAATTTCATAGCGGGAATCAAAAGATATGTCCAGTTGAAAATTCTTAATAGTCGCTATGGAATTCAGGCCCTTAAAAATGGACATTTTGCAAACGACCTCGGATTTCGACGAAACCAGTTTTGTTGGGTCCGCGATGTAAAGTTATTGCTAGATTTCAAATTTCATAATTTTTCGAATCAATATGTGAGCGTGGCAAAGGAAAACGTGTTTTGACCATTTCAGTTGATTTTAATCGACTGGAAAATGGCCATTTTTCTAACGGTCTCGGAATTCGACGAAACTAGTTTTGTTAGGACCGTATCGTCAATACGAAGTTAGAAAATATTTTTCGGGAATTTTTAGAGTCCGTATGTGGGCCCGGTAAATTGAAATGTACGTTTAAAATTCAATATAGTAATTTAAATGTAAGTTCAACGGAAACCAATCGAAACGGTCAAATCCGCTTGCGATACATATCTCATTGTGTTCGGAACGGGGGTAATACGCTATGGACGACAGGCGGTGGGCCTCGTTTAGAGGTCGTATGTAAAAGTCAACTTTTTCGGAAAAAAATAAAATAATTAAATAAATAAAAAAAAAACCTTTCTCTTCCTTTATCTCTGCCCCCCCCGTTACAATCGATTTACAAATCAAAAATAAAAAAAATAGAAGAAACCCCCCCCAACCCGATTCCGTTCGCCAGTACTGGCGTGGACCACCGCGCCACCCGACCTCGGCGCCCCTCCCCACTTCGATCTCCCCTCCATCTCCTCGCTCCTCTTCCTCCTCTGACGAAACCGCTGGAGCCTCCCTCGACCTCCATCTCGATCCACGAACCCGCCACGCCTTCGTCCGTGCTCCGCTAGACCTCGCCGACCTCCCTCCGATCAACTGCACGACCCGCGCCCCCCTGCTGCCATCGACCGCCGCCTGGAAGGACTGCGCCCCCCCCCCTAATCGCGCTGACGCAAGAAACCCCCCCTTCTTCGAGCTGCAGTGAGTATTCTATTTTAATTTTAATTTTGTTTTTTTTATTATAGCATTTAAAAACTGAATTTTGAAAAGGATTTAAACTGTTTTTTTTATAGAGTTTAAAAACTGATTTTATTATAAAATATAATGAGTCGAAGGAAAAGATACGATTTTCAATAGGTAAAAATGTAATTTTTATATGTTGAACTTCGAAATAAAAATGTGATTTTTATATGTTAAACTTCGAAATAAAAATATGATTTTTATATGTTGAACTTCGAAATAAAAATGTGATTTTTATATGTTAAACTTCGAAATAAAAATGTGATTTTTATATGTTAAACTTCGAAATAAAAATGTGATTTTTATATGTTAAACTTCGGAATAAAAATGTGATTTTTATATGTTAAACTTCGGATTGAAAATATGATTTTTATATGTTGAACTTCGAAATAAAAATGTGATTTTTATATGTTAAACTTCGAAATAAAAATGTGATTTTTATATGTTAAACTTCGAAATAAAAATGTGATTTTTATATGTTAAACTTCGGATTGAAAATATGATTTTTATATATTGAACTTCGAGTTAAAAATATGATTTTTATATATTGAACTTCGAGTTAAAAATATGATTTTTATATATTGAACTTCGAGTTAAAAATATGATTTTTATATATTGAACTTCGAGTTAAAAATAGGATTTTTATATGTTGAATAATGAAGTAAAAATATGACTTTTATATATTGAATAACGAAGTAAAAATTCGATTTTTACATATGTAGTGGCTATAGCAACGAAGATGCGATGACGATGATGATTTCTATCAAAGAAGAGTCAAGAGGATTGGATAGCTATCTGTGAGAATTCCTCACCTTTCAATTTCATTTTCTATTTATATATATATACTAGGATGCAGACGGTGCTTAGTAGCACCCGACACAATCGTCCACAGACCATGGACTTGTTTGTTTGGTTGCATAGATTAGTTATATGATGTGATTTGAATTTGGTTGTTTGGTGATTTTGATTGATGTGTGAATGGCGTGGGCCTTCACTAGACCGGGGATAAGGCTAGGCCTTGTCCCGTTTCTAGTATCGTGCCGTTATGCCGCCGAAATTTTCTAAAATATGTTAGAAAAATAAAAATATCATTTTATTGAATAAATGAACTGAATAGAAATTCGTATGTTGGAATAAAATGTTTTATCGTTAAAAATATAATTTTTAACGTGGATGTGAATAAATAAATATTCATTTACAAACTAGACGGTTTGTTTATGTACACCTATTTGAAGGACATTGATTGGGACGATAAATTTTACACATCGCCCAACAGCACAAATAAAATATGCGTTTGATTGTTTGAAACCCCACACGGGTGTTGGGATGAAATTTGAAGTTCACTCATCCTGATTGATTAAATATGTCGATCGATTGGTTGACAGGCTGTTATAAGCGTTAGATATCTATATTTGATGCTTATACAGTGTAGTGCACTTTGGTTGATGGTTGATTATTTGTCGATGCTATTATATGTGTGTAATGCATGAAAATCCATATAATTAACTTTATATGGTAATTGATTGGGCCTCATTCCAATTTGAAAAATAAAGAATATTATAAAATAAAAGTTCATGTGTTGACAGTACTCATCTATTGAGATTGGTCATGTGTTGAACGAAATATTTTAGTAATAAAATTTACATCTTTATCAATATAAAATAAAGGTTCATGTGTTGACAGTACTCATCCATTGAGATTGGTCATGTGTTGAACGAAATATTTTGATAATAACAACTATTTTGAAAATAGAAATTTATGAAGCCGTGTTGATTAAATTAACGCCACTTTGACGTGAACGATATTTATATCGATTTTATTGATTTCGAAATGAAATGAATTGAAAACGATTTCGAAATGAAATAAATTGAAAACGATTTCGAAATGAAATGAATTGAAAACGATTTCGAAATGAAATGAATTGAAAACGATTTCGAAATGAAATGAATTGAAAACTATTTCGAAATGAAATGAATTGAAAACGATTTCGAAATGAAATGAATTGAAAACGATTTCGAAATGAATTGAATTGAAAACGATTTCGAAATGAAATGAATTGTAAACGATTTCGAAATGAAATGAATTGAAAACAATTTTGAAATGAAATTAATTGAAAACGATTTCGAAATGAAATGAATTGAAAACGATTTCGAAATGAATTGGATTGAAAACGATTTCGAAATGAATTGAATTGAAAACGATTTCGAAATGAATTGAATTGAAAACGATTTCGAAATGAATTGAATTGAAAACGATTTCGAAATAAATTGAATTGAAAACGATTTCGAAATGAATTGAAAACGAATTCAAATTGAATTGAAAGCGAATTTAAATGAATTCAAATTGAATTGAAATTTGAATTGAATAGAAATGAATTCTAAAACGAATTTATAAGGAAGAATTCAATTTTGATTTGAATTGAAAAAGGAAGTTGAAATTGCTTTTGAAACGAATTTTAAAACTATTTATATAATTCGTTTTAAATAGAAATCGACGAAATATATATTATATATATTATATATATAATATAATGGCCTGAATAGAACGCGCCGCGCCGCGGCAGTTCGTGAATTTCGACCATTTATTTCAAACGGACATTGCGGGAGATCCGACCGTCGGATTCTCCTAAAACCGGAACCGTTGGGTTCGTATCGAAAAGAGCTTTCTAACGAATATTAGAAATTAGAAATCTAACGGTTGGATTTGGAATTATGTCCAAATCAAATTTGAAAAAGGTCGCTGTAAGTGCAGTTCGATGGCCGTTGATGGAAATCGACTGTACGGGCCTTGATAAAATTATTAAAAATAGTAATAATTTGTGTAAAATCATAAGAAATGATTTGTGAAGATTTGGGATGAAAAACTCCATATTTGAAAAGATAAAAATAGATTTTTATCGAAATGAACTAGTTTTGAACTAGAAATATAATTCTATTTATTTTTAAATAAATAAATTGAATATGAAAAGGGTTTTAAAAATAACCAGAATTTCCAATGATTGCATTGGAGTGGATTTGAATCGAAATTGTCTTCGGAATATTTCGATGTTGGAATTCGGGATTATGCAGATGTTGTTATGGAAATTTGAAAGATATATATATTTATATCGTTATTTCCAATACGACATTTGTTAATCGTAGAATTTGATATTGAATATAAGCCGGGATATTTTCTATTCAGAGCCTTGTATTTAATATCAAATGTGATTTGGGTTTGTCGTGAATGGTGTCTTCACTAACACTGTTCTTGAACCCAGTTGAGAAAAGATTAAATCTTTTTATTTAGATTTAATGAAGTGTACCAATTAAATGATATTTAATTGGAATTGAATTGGTATTGATTTTTGGGTTTATCGTGAACAGTGTTTTAAATAACACTTGTTCTTTAACCCGATAATTAATGGAATGATTTTTGGGTTTATCGTGAACAGTGTTTTAAATAACACTTGTTCTTTAACCCGATAATTAATGGAATGATTTTTGGGTTTATCGTGAACAGTGTTTTCAAATAACACTCGTTCTTTAACCCGATGATTAATGAATGTGATTTTGGGTTTATCGTGAACCGTGTTTTTAAATGACACTGATTCTTTAACCCAGTCAAAGATTAAAACTAAGTGGAGTTTTAATGAATCTTTAATTAGATTGAAAAGATCGAAAATGGAGTACCACCAGTTTTGCTCCAGGCGATAGTTAAATCTTTAATTAGATTTGAACGTGAAATGGTAATTGAATTTACCGATAACACTGTGGTGTTAGATATGAAGTATTACCAGTTTTACTTCATGGGATAAATAGGTTGGGATTGGGAAATTAAAACAAATGATTACTTCGGTAAGGTTCGCTAATCCCGACTAGTTTGAATTGAGATTCAAAAATAGAACAAAGAATAAATTCAAGGAATTTATCTTGGATAAAATTAATGGGAACCTTTCCCTATGAATGTGAAATTTAGAAACTAACTGTCGGTTAGCCAAGCAGAATGGTTTTCTGGATATTGATCTGATGTTGGTTTCGGCCTTCGGGGTTAATATTTGGGGAATTATTCTCTTGATTAATTTACGGTTAGTGACTAATGAATTGGAACGAGGCGTATGTTGTGTTTGTGTAACACTTATTCAAAATATACGCGAGTTATTCGGAAAGACCGGGTTTATCCCATTCTGAATAACTGATACGACGATAAGTCGAAGATGAAGACGATGGTCGAAGACCGGAGGTCTTCACGTCATTTGGGTGATTACTGATGATCTTGATTGGGCTGTACACCCAAGAAGATGGAAACAGTTAGTGATCGTCCAGACGTACTTGGAGATCGAAGGATATGCGGGGTACTAGGTGCCTCCGGTTTCGTTCAGACCCAGAACGGACTTGTAAATGGACTGTGTGTCTGACATTGGATTTTAGTCCGTGTGATTGATCTCTATTAAATATATATCTGTTTGGCGGCGGAGAATTTATTCTCTTGCTTAACGCCCTTCTCTGAGACGTACGAGCTCAGGGGTTATATATTGATGGATATCAAACGCATGGAGTGAATTGCCTGTGTGGCATGCCTAAGTGGCAATTGATCGAGGCTTCTGTTGAAAAGCAAAGTCTTGTGGTGATGATCAAAGCACGGCCTTTGTGGCGTAGCTTTGTGTAACGTTTACCTCGCGTGTTTCACACCCGGTATGAACCAAAAACGGGAGACGGACCTCAGGGAGGACTTGCGTTTCTTTCTAGCTAAAAGTGGTGTCAGTGGTTTTACACGCCCTGACGAGTTTGACTTATGTGGTTGTTGCTGTTGCGAGGCGCCTCGGTTTGATCGGACGATCCGGGTCCGATGGAGTCATTCGTTGGCTCGTTTGCGCCCCAAAGGGCGGGGAGACGTATTGTTCAGGCATAATAATCCACATCGGTGGACCGGCCCTGACGATCCAGGGGGCAGTTGCGGCTGTTCCTGAGACATGGTAGGCTAGATTGTCTCGAATCGGTTGAGGACTATCTTTTGCCTCGGTTCATAGACGGAAATCCAATTTCCAAATACGTGACTTTGCGGTTTCATTTGTAAACCTATATATGGCGACATAGTGGCATGGGACGCTCATGCCGCCTATGATTGATACTTATGATTTGAAGTTGTTTTATACACTATGCACTTATAATAGTATCAAATGATTTGTTTTAACCGTATCAAGCATTCTTTGGCTGTTATAAGGGAAAACCCTATCCTCGGCTGCGTTGCATTGTGTGATGGGACCTGGGTCTTATAACAGCTTCATTTTTCTTTATTTAGCATTGCGCTGTTTGTTTTAGGCACTGGTATTCTTGGCAGGAAACCCGTTCCGTGTTATACGGCGTGGTCCCTTGATTTACCTAATGATTTAAAATAAAGATTAATAACTGTTTTAGTTCTCACACCAGTCACATGACTGACCTGGAGTTTATTGTTTTAACCTAAACTCTGGGTGCCCCTATTTTGACACGGACAGCCAGTAGTTTTGGTTTTGCAGATTTATATTCACAGGATCCTGGTTTACAGCTGGAATGATATCCGGAAAGCTTTGTATCCGTATATCTACTTCTAGTTGTGTATTGTATTATTTTCCGCTGCTATGTATTTAAATGTAATTTAAATCTCTGATATTTTTGTGTATTATTCATTTATACTCTGTATATTCTTGTAATCTGATGCATTGTTGTAATATACAATGAAATGTTCTTTTATATGCGTTCTGTTGTGGCTTGTTCTCGAACTATCCGACACTTTCCTTTACGGGGAAGTTTCGGGTTTTCACAGTTGGTACCAGAGCTTTGGTTTACAAAGTAGAGAACAAGGCACATTAGAACCATACGAAAGAATTCATCAGATATTGGATTAGCAATATCCAATGGAATGACTCGTTGGAGATAGGATCAGTAGTATCCTAGAACGAGTGTGAAGAGTAAATTTTTAAAATAAAAGTGAAAACAAATTTTTGTTTTGAAAATTTAAATCAATTATTCGTATCTGGTTATTTATTTATATTGATGTGGACAATCCAGTATATATAGATTTTGCGTATACGTCTGATCCGCGTGTATTCGAAATTTTAATATATTGGATATGTATAGAATCACACTCTAGTTGCCCGGACATGGTCCTGATGATGAAGTATACCATCACCAGCATTTATTTTCGAGTGACGAAAGTGTGATATCTATATATTTCCATTAGACTGGTGTGAGAACCAAATCTTATATAGCTAGAACACTTTGTTGTGAATTGGCATCAAAAACAAGATTTTCTGAATATGTATCAAAATTATGAATTTGAAACGTTAAATTCACTAATTGATTGATGTTTGTGTTGTTTGTTCATTTGTTTGCTAATTTTGAACCATTTAGCCTAATTGAATCAAATATTGAATTGTATTGAAATTTGGTCGCATTTGCTTGCATATACATATTCTTACATTGAACAGGTCATAGCAAGGAGGCTAGAGCCGAAGAATAAAATTTGTTTGCCCGACAAATAGGTACATGTTTACTACATAATTTACTGTTTTGTTTGGGTGATGATGATTTTATGAGCCTATTGGCTAGCCGCTTGGCTTTTTCTTTTTCTTTTTGAGATCTGAAGGACCGGGGAAGCTATTTGAAATTCCCCGATGCTCCCGGTGCAGGGGAGGTTATGGCGAAATTTTTCGAAAATTTAGGGTGTTAGCCAAATTTTTGAAATTTTTGAAAATTCTCAGAAACTAAAGAGTTGGAGAATGGAAGCTTGATCGAACATAGAGTTGATTGATCAAACCACTTTCGACATTGTTCCTTTTCGGGGACGAAAAGTTTTAAGTGGGGGAGATTGTTACAACCCGAAAATCTGGGCCAGTTTAAAAATTTTATTTTGGCAATTTTAGCGAATTTTGATTATTTAAAATGAATTATTTTAAATAATATCGACGAGAAATTTATTTTTGAATATAATTCGACGTATATATTATATACATCGTCGTTAGAATATAAATAATTATATATAATTATATATGGAATTGAAAATGGCGCGGTAATTCGATAATTCGATTTCAAACTTCAATTGAACATACCGGGTGCAAAACAATCCGGATTTTAGTGAAACCAAAAATAATGGAATCTAATAGTGAATATCTTTCCAACGAATCCGGCAAATCAAAATTTCATAGCGGGAATCAAAAGATATGTCCAGTTGAAAATTCTGAATAGTCGCTATGGAATTCAGGCCCTTAAAAATGGACATTTTGCAAACGACCTCGGATTTCGACGAAACCAGTTTTGTTGGGTCCGCGATGTAAAGATATTGCTAGATTTCAAATTTCATAATTTTTCGAATCAATATGTGAGCGTGGCAAAGGAAAACGTGTTTTGACCATTTCAGTTGATTTTAATCGACTGGAAAATGGCCCTTTTTCTAACGGTCTCGGAATTCGACGAAACTAGTTTTGTTAGGACCGTATCGTCAATACGAAGTTAGAAAATATTTTTCGGAATTTTTAGAGTCTGTATGTGGGCCCGGTAAATTGAAATGTACATTTAAAATTCAATATAGTAATTTAAATGTAAGTTCAACGGAAACCAATCGAAACGGTCAAATCCGCTTGCGATACATATCTCATTGTGTTCGGAACGGGGGTAATACGCTATGGACGACAGGCGGTGGGCCTCGTTTAGAGGTCGTATGTAAAAGTCAACTTTTTCGAAAAAAATTAAAATAATTAAATAAATAAAAAAAACCTTTCTCTTCCTTTATCTCTGCCCCCCCCCCGTTACAATCGATTTACAAATCAAAAATAAAAAAAATAGAAGAAACCCCCCCCCCCCCCGATTCCGTTCGCCAGTACTGGCGTGGACCACCGCGCCACCCGACCTCGGCGCCCCTCCCCACTTCGATCTCCCCTCCATCTCCTCGCTCCTCTTCCTCCTCTGACGAAACCGCTGGAGCCTCCCTTGACCTCCATCTCGATCCACGAACCCGCCACGCCCTCGTCCGTGCTCCGCCAGACCTCGCCGACCTCCATCCGATCAACTGCACGACTCGCGCCCCCCTGCTGCCATCGACCGCCGCCTGGAAGGACTGCGCCCCCTCCCCTAATCGCGCTGACGCAAGAAACCCCCCCCCTTCTTCGAGCTGCAGTGAGTATTCTATTTTAATTTTAATTTTGTTTTTTATTATAGCATTTAAAAACTGAATTTTGAAAAGGATTTAAACTGTTTTTTTTATAGAGTTTAAAAACTGATTTTATTATAAAATATAATGAGTCGAAGGAAAAGATACGATTTTCAATAGGTAAAAATGTAATTTTTATATGTTGAACTTCGAAATAAATGTGATTTTTATATGTTAAACTTCGAAATAAAAATATGATTTTTATATGTTGAACTTCGAAATAAAAATGTGATTTTTATATGTTAAACTTCGAAATAAAAATGTGATTTTTATATGTTAAACTTCGAAATAAAAATGTGATTTTTATATGTTAAACTTCGGAATAAAAATGTGATTTTTATATGTTAAACTTCGGATTGAAAATATGATTTTTATATGTTGAACTTCGAAATAAAAATGTGATTTTTATATGTTAAACTTCGAAATAAAAATGTGATTTTTATATGTTAAACTTCGAAATAAAAATGTGATTTTTATATGTTAAACTTCGGATTGAAAATATGATTTTTATATATTGAACTTCGAGTTAAAAATATGATTTTTATATATTGAACTTCGAGTTAAAAATATGATTTTTATATATTGAACTTCGAGTTAAAAATATGATTTTTATATATTGAACTTCGAGTTAAAAATAGGATTTTTATATGTTGAATAACGAAGTAAAAATATGACTTTTATATATTGAATAACGAAGTAAAAATTCGATTTTTACATATGTAGTGGCTATAACAACGAAGATGCGATGACGATGATGATTTCTATCAAAGAAGAGTCAAGAGGATTGGATAGCTATCTGTGAGAATTCCTCACCTTTCAATTTCATTTTCTATTTATATATATATACTAGGATGCAGACGGTGCTTAGTAGCACCCGACACAATCGTCCACAGACCATGGACTTGTTTGTTTGGTTGCATAGATTAGTTATATGATGTGATTTGAATTTGGTTGTTTGGTGATTTTGATTGATGTGTGGATGGCGTGGGCCTTCACTAGACCGGGGATAAGGCTAGGCCTTGTCCCGTTTCTAGTATCGTGCCGTTATGCCGCCGAAATTTTCTAAAATATGTTAGAAAAATAAAAATATCATTTTATTGAATAAATGAACTGAATAGAAATTCGTATGTTGGAATAAAATGTTTTATCGTTAAAAATATAATTTTTAACGTGGATGTGAATAAATAAATATTCATTTACAAACCAGACGGTTTGTTTATGTACACCTATTTGAAGGACATTGATTGGGACGATAAATTTTACACATCGCCCAACAGCACAAATAAAATATGCGTTTGATTGTTTGAAACCCCACACGGGTGTTGGGATGAAATTTGAAGTTCACTCATCCTGATTGATTAAATATGTCGATTGATTGATTGACAGGCTGTTATAAGCGTTAGATATCTATATTTGATGCTTATACAGTGTAGTGCACTTTGGTTGATGGTTGATTATTTGTCGATGCTATTATATGTGTGTAATGCATGAAAATCCATATAATTAACTTTATATGGTAATTGATTGGGCCTCATTCCAATTTGAAAAATAAAGAATATTATAAAATAAAAGTTCATGTGTTGACAGTACTCATCTATTGAGATTGGTCATGTGTTGAACGAAATATTTTAGTAATAAAATTTACATCTTTATCAATATAAAATAAAGGTTCATGTGTTGACAGTACTCATCCATTGAGATTGGTCATGTGTTGAACGAAATATTTTGATAAAAACAACTATTTTGAAAATAGAAATTTATGAAGCCGTGTTGATTAGATTAACGCCACTTTGACGTGAACGATATTTATATCGATTTTATTGATTTCGAAATGAAATGAATTGAAAACGATTTCGAAATGAAATTAATTGAAAATGATTTCGAAATGAAATGAATTGAAAACGATTTCGAAATGAAATGAATTGAAAACGATTTCGAAATGAAATGAATTGAAAACGATTTCGAAACGAAATGAATTGAAAACGATTTCGAAATGAAATGAATTGAAAACGATTTCGAAATGAATTGAATTGAAAACGATTTCGAAATGAAATGAATTGAAAACGATTTCGAAATGAAATGAATTGAAAACGATTTCGAAATGAAATGAATTGAAAACGATTTCGAAATGAAATGAATTGAAAACGATTTCGAAATGAATTGAATTGAAAACGATTTCGAAATGAATTGAATTGAAAACGATTTCGAAATGAATTGAATTGAAAACGATTTCGAAATGAATTGAATTGAAAACGATTTCGAAATAAATTGAATTGAAAACGATTTCGAAATGAATTGAAAACGAATTCAAATTGAATTGAAAGCGAATTTAAATGAATTCAAATTGAATTGAAATTTGAATTGAATAGAAATGAATTCTAAAACGAATTTATAAGGAAGAATTCAATTTTGATTTGAATTGAAAAAGGAAGTTGAAATTGCTTTTGAAACGAATTTCAAAACTATTTATATAATTCGTTTTAAATAGAAATCGACGAAATATATATTATATATATAATATAATGGCCTGAATAGAACGCGCCGCGCCGCGGCAGTTCGTGAATTTCGACCATTTATTTCAAACGGACATTGCGGGAGATCCGACCGTCGGATTCTCCTAAAATCGGAACCGTTGGGTTCGTATCGAAAAGAGCTTTCTAACGAATATTAGAAATTAGAAATCTAACGGTTGGATTTGGAATTATGTCCAAATCAAATTTGAAAAAGGTCGCTGTAAGTGCAGTTCGATGGCCGTTGATGGAAATCGACTGTACGGGCCTTGATAAAATTATTAAAAATAGTAATAATTTGTGTAAAATCATAAGAAATGATTTGTGAAGATTTGGGATGAAAAACTCCATATTTGAAAAGATAAAAATAGATTTTTATCGAAATGAACTAGTTTTGAACTAGAAATATAATTCTATTTATTTTTAAATAAATAAATTGAATATGAAAAGGGTTTTAAAAATAACCAGAATTTCCAATGATTGCATTGGAGTGGATTTGAATCGAAATTGTCTTCGGAATATTTCGATGTTGGAATTCGGGATTATGCAGATGTTGTTATGGAAATTTGAAAGATATATATATTTATATCGTTATTTCCAATACGACATTTGTTAATCGTAGAATTTGATATTGAATATAAGCCGGGATATTTTCTATTCAGAGCCTTGTATTTAATATCAAATGTGATTTGGGTTTGTCGTGAATGGTGTCTTCACTAACACTGTTCTTGAACCCAGTTGAGAAAAGATTAAATCTTTTTATTTAGATTTAATGAAGTGTACCAATTAAATGATATTTAATTGGAATTGAATTGGTATTGATTTTTGGGTTTATCGTGAACAGTGTTTTAAATAACACTTGTTCTTTAACCCGATAATTAATGGAATGATTTTTGGGTTTATCGTGAACAGTGTTTTAAATAACACTTGTTCTTTAACCCGATAATTAATGGAATGATTTTTGGGTTTATCGTGAACAGTGTTTTTAAATAACACTCGTTCTTTAACCCGATGATTAATGAATGTGATTTTGGGTTTATCGTGAACCGTGTTTTTAAATGACACTGATTCTTTAACCCAGTCAAAGATTAAAACTAAGTGGAGTTTTAATGAATCTTTAATTAGATTGAAAAGATCGAAAATGGAGTACCACCAGTTTTGCTCCAGGCGATAGTTAAATCTTTAATTAGATTTGAACGTGAAATGGTAATTGAATTTACCGATAACACTGTGGTGTTAGATATGAAGTATTACCAGTTTTACTTCATGGGATAAATAGGTTGGGATTGGGAAATTAAAACAAATGATTACTTCGGTAAGGTTCGCTAATCCCGACTAGTTTGAATTGAGATTCAAAAATAGAATAAAGAATAAATTCAAGGAATTTATCTTGGATAAAATTAATGGGAACCTTTCCCTATGAATGTGAAATTTAGAAACTAACTGTCGGTTAGCCAAGCAGAATGGTTTTCTGGATATTGATCTGATGTTGGTTTCGGCCTTCGGGGTTAATATTTGGGGAATTATTCTCTTGATTAATTTACGGTTAGTGACTAATGAATTGGAATGAGGCGTATGTTGTGTTTGTGTAACACTTATTCAAAATATACGCGAGTTATTCGTAAAGACCGGGTTTATCCCATTCTGAATAACTGATACGACGATAAGTCGAAGATGAAGACGATGGTCGAAGACCGGAGGTCTTCACGTCGTTTGGGTGATTACTGATGATCTTGATTGGGCTGTACACCCAAGAAGATGGAAACAGTTAGTGATCGTCCAGACGTACTTGGAGATCGAAGGATATGCGGGGTACTAGGTGCCTCCAGTTTCGTTCAGACCCAGAACGGACTTGTAAATGGACTGTGTGTCTGACATTGGATTTTAGTCCGTGTGATTGATCTCTATTAAATATATATCTGTTTGGCGGCGGAGAATTTATTCTCTTGCTTAACGCCCTTCTCTGAGACGTACGAGCTCAGGGGTTATATATTGATGGATATCAAACGCATGGAGTGAATTGCCTGTGTGGCATGCCTAAGTGGCAATTGATCGAGGCTTCTGTTGAAAAGCAAAGTCTTGTGGTGATGATCAAAGCACGGCCTTTGTGGCGTAGCTTTGTGTAACGTTTACCTCGCGTGTTTCACACCCGGTATGAACCAAAAACGGGAGACGGACCTCAGGGAGGACTTGCGTTTCTTTCTAGCTAAAAGTGGCGTCAGTGGTTTTACACGCCCTGACGAGTTTGACTTATGTGGTTGTTGCTGTTGCGAGGCGCCTCGGTTTGATCGGACGATCCAGGTCCGATGGAGTCATTCGTTGGCTCGTTTGCGCCCCAAAGGGCGGGGAGACGTATTGTTCAGGCATAATAATCCACATCGGTGGACCGGCCCTGACGATCCAGGGGGCAGTTGCGGCTGTTCCTGAGACATGGTAGGCTAGATTGTCTCGAATCGGTTGAGGACTATCTTTTGCCTCGGTTCATAGACGGAAATCCAATTTCCAAATACGTGACTTTGCGGTTTCATTTGTAAACCTATATATGGCGACATAGTGGCATGGGACGCTCATGCCGCCTATGATTGATACTTATGATTTGAAGTTGTTTTATACACTATGCACTTATAATAGTATCAAATGATTTGTTTTAACCGTATCAAGCATTCTTTGGCTGTTATAAGGGAAAACCCTATCCTCGGCTGCGTTGCATTGTGTGATGGGACCTGGGTCTTATAACAGCTTCATTTTTCTTTATTTAGCATTGCGCTGTTTGTTTTAGGCACTGGTATTCTTGGCAGGAAACCCGTTCCGTGTTATACGGCGTGGTCCCTTGATTTACCTAATGATTTAAAATAAAGATTAATAACTGTTTTAGTTCTCACACCAGTCACATGACTGACCTGGAGTTTATTGTTTTAACCTAAACTCTGGGTGCCCCTATTTTGACACGGGCAGCCAGTAGTTTTGGTTTTGCAGATTTATATTCACAGGATCCTGGTTTACAGCTGGAATGATATCCGGAAAGCTTTGTATCCGTATATCTACTTCTAGTTGTGTATTGTATTATTTTCCGCTGCTATGTATTTAAATGTAATTTAAATCTCTGATATTTCTGTGTATTATTCATTTATACTCTGTATATTCTTGTAATCTGATGCATTGTTGTAATATACAATGAAATGTTCTTTTATATGCGTTCTGTTGTGGCTTGTTCTCGAACTATCTGACACTTTCCTTTACGGGGAAGTTACGGGTTTTCACAAGATGGTGATTTGTTGTGCCATATAGATGTCCAAGTTAACAATATAGCAGAATGAGTTCTGGTTCTGCTTAAAAGATGTCAACATAATCAACAACTAGTTTATAGTAGAATAAGTTTGTATTCTACTACTAGATTTCCACAAATAGGATTGGAACATAACATGTCTATACATATAAACATGTACAACAATAACAAAGTAACATGAAGATGATTCATTCTGTTAAATGGATATCCAAGGTCAAACTTAGTTTTAGTAACATAATGAGGTTTTATTTTGTTAACCAGTGTCCATATAATTCAATCAATTATACTAATAGAAAAATGGTGTTTTGTTCTACTAAACATATGTCATTTGATTTCTAATTAAAGGGGTTGCTTAAAGGTGATTGACAAAGAGAACCCTTAGTGTAAAACATGTTTTGAAAACAACCATATAAAATAAGTCACTCAAATTTAAAGCAATATAAAACTTATTATCAAACAATTATTAAACCTTCAAATAATAATTAATTATTATTTTAAATAACTTAATTCCAAAATCAATATTTGAATTAATAATTAAATATTTAAGAAACCTTTTAAATAAATAAGTGAACATTTATTTAATCCTTAAACTAATTAGATATTAATTAACCCTTAAAGAATAATTAAATAATAATTATTTCTTATAAGTTATTTGTTAAACCTCAATTAATAATTAAACAAACTATAATTATGTTCATAAATTAAACTTAACTTAATTTAAAATAACTAATTATTTAATACCTTTATTAAGCAATCAATTAATTTAAATAATCTTGATTAAGTAATTAATCATACTTAATCTTAAATTTAAAGTCATTATAACATAATTAACTTTCATAAATTAAAAAAATTAACTTCAAACTTACTTGATTAAAACTTAAGTACAAACTACTTGATTACATAGTATTTAAGTACTTATTACTCCATTTGATTATCATTAGCTAAATTTTAAGTAATTACATAATAATAATTACTTGCTTACATTTCAAATGAGTTTTGAAAACATTTCCAAAACTTAGTTAAGTTGAAAACAATCCTACCTTTAATAATAGTTTGTTTCACGAACTGCACCTACAGCGATTATCGCTATTAAACCCAAAATTTCAAAGTCTTAACTTTTAAACTTTCTTTCAAAAAAAATCTTTAATGCTCCCCAAAATTCATGATTTATACGAAACAAATTTTCTAAAAATTTAAAAGATCATATAAATTTTACATTATGAACTCTCCATTCGAAAATACAAATTATTTTTCTTGTATTATATTGAATAACCGCACGGTGAGAAATTTCGATCAACTTATTTCCTCGTTCTGACCTTCCAGTAAACAAGGGCTTTCTAAAGACCCCACAACATCAAATAATGGATATGACCAAAAATATTGCTAAAGAAAAATTACTAACTTTCCAAAACATAAATCATATGTTTGTAAAAATGAAAAAGGTTTTAGATTTAAAAAACATAACATGTTTTCAACCAAGGATTTCAATGTTATAAACCATAAAAAAGGTTCTTACTTTCAAGGCATATAACACAACATGATGGTCATAACATTCACAATAAAATCAAAGCCATAAGCATAATCAAATTATAACCACAAACGAGCCAAAGATCTTAGCATTCAACATTTGAACAATATAACAAATATAAATTTTAAAGAATAAAACTTGAAATTTAAAGTTGTGAGTTTTAATCGCCTTAAGCATGTCCAAACCAATGCTAACTTCATCACAACTGAATCAATAGTAGTGTATTCAAATATCTAAGTAATTATGGAATTTGAAGGCTTCATGGCCAAAATGGCACGACCTAAGTGATGTGATGAGAGTTTTTGGATTTGAAATATCAATAAATCAACAAAAACAAAGCCGGAAAATTATTCTTTTTCAGCTGATTTTCAGGCATGAAAACAAAGGAATTTCAAAAGGTTGTCAAAATGAAAGTTCTTGAATTTTTTTCCTATACTGTATGAAAAAATGAAAAACAAATTTTTGTTTAGTTTGAGTGAGATACGACCAAAATAGTAAGGGACATTTCAGACCTTAAAAAAGGGACATAAAATGAACCTGAAAGAATCGAACTTTTGGTATATTAAATCTCAAAACTAGAAAAAGTGAGTAAAACAATAATTATAGGCAACTCTAAGCTCTTGAGTTTAAAAAAGAAAATCTTAATTTGAACTTTTTCAAAGAGAGCTATGGTCGAATGAATATGAGGTAAAAAGTGAGTAAATTAGAAAATAAAAACACAAGTTTTTGAGATTTCAAAATGCAAGAAATCAAATAAATTTGAGTTTATAAAACAATGGAAAATTAAGTTTGGAAAATTAGAAGCCATTATAACTTTTTTAAAAGCTTAGTGGAAGAAGAACTGGAATAAAATGAAAAATGAGAACGAAGAAGAAGTCTCTTTTATATAAAATGAAATTGCCAAACTAACCTTAGTCATTTACCCTCCTTAACTTCATGTTATTTCACCTCCTTCCTTACACACAACTTTCAACCTAGTGTCCTCTATACCAACACCATCATTTCACAAAAGCACTGTGCCTTTTTTTGCTTAATTTAAGTGTACTTTATGTACTCTTTCCTTTATTATTTATTAAACTTACTTAACATCAAATCATTACTTTATTAACATAATTAATTATTTAATTGAAACTAACCTAAGTTTATTATTAATATATTTATATGTTATATTTATTGAAGTAAATTAAACAACATTTTAAACAACTTTTACATGATCATAAATCAGCCTTTTTGAAAATTCTTCTGGTCATATTTTATGTTTTTCTTTGAACTATTTATTTTTGTAAACCAAATTTAAAAACATTTTAAAATTATTTAATATAAATTAATAGTGGGTATTTTAATTATAAAACACTTATTTTTGAATATTTAAAATTAGTTAAATATTCCGAATCAAACTGGTAAAATTCCGGGTTGTTGCACTCTTTCCCCTTTAAAAGAATTTCGTCCTCGAAATTTCACCACAATAACTTTTAATATTATTCGCATGTTTGTATAATATCTATAGATAATCCATAAAAAAAAGCAATACAGTCATACTCGAACACATTGCTTTATTTCAAACTAGCGTCTCTCACTCGATTTCTCTAATGCGGGCTCTGATCGGGCTTCTTGATTAAGAAGCTCTATTCTCCTTACATAGCTATATTACTGTGGTAAAAAACTTTTAGTTGCATATCAAAATTCTCCACCAAGTATTCGCCCTCAAGAATCGAGCAGTAAATGCTTGTTTGAAATGATGTGAAAACACCTCAAAGTCATGTACTCGAACTCATCTGGTCAAACTATATGAAAAGTAAAATGATCTACTTCCAATATACAAGCTCATTTTACTAGTTACACTAATAGGAATTCTGTACCTGATAAAGTCATTTATGTTAATTTTTCACAAAAAATAATTTTGATCTAACATGTGTAACACCCTACTACATCTTGAGAGTATATATTCCTTTCTAATTCAACTTCTTATTTAAAAAAATGATTAGTCTCTTAAGAAAACTCAAGATCTAAAATACTGGGTTTCATGTCAAATTCTTACTTGAAATCAAACAATACACTTCTAGTTATAGAAAATATATATGTATACATATATATAGCTTGAGTAACACCAAAATAATACTTAGGAGATGAGTATTACCAAATAGTTTCTTATATTCCCTTACCAAAAAGGGTAATAACTGAGTGAAGTTTTAGCCATCCGAACACATCTCCTTCCCCTTTTAAGAAATTACGAGTCACTTGAACTAGATAATTTATAATACTTTTGTTTTCCAAATCCTAATTTTGAAACAATATTATACAGACATATTCAAAGTATCTACTATTATTGACCCGCCTTTTGGCAAGGCCGTCAACCCACAGACCCATCACATGATCGCTCAGGGCTTGAACATGGGCCTTGAAAAGCCCAAACTTTCTCAGAAGAAGTGGTGGAACACTCCTAGACACGAAAGACTTGGGCTCGATGGTCTTGAGATCGGCTTGCACTACAGCAATGACTTGGTAATGAGATCTATTTAATAGCCTACTTAGTTGGTCCAACTACCTATTCTAAAGCATATAAACTCGGATCTAGCTACATTTATGCTGCCACATATTAGAGGGAACTTCTCCATGTAATCAAGACTCAGCTCCATTATCTGCTATTCACAAGGATCAACCGAGACATGGCACCTCCAATTATTGAAGCCTACTGCTTATAAATACACCAAGCAATACAACAAAGAGGGGATCTTCAGCTCAAATTAGAGCCTAACTCTTTGGCCCATGCATGACTCAATCATGGCTGCCAACCACTTTCATCACAAAATACTTGCTACGTTCCTCAAAAACGATTATGTAATAGAGATCTCGACGGTCTCATTCATTGTATCTCTAACTTTATGATATTATTATGAGATTATAAAGTGGACGTAGTCTATTTAACGCCGAACTACTATAAAAACGATGTTGTTTGGCTTTTTCTCGCTTTTTCTGATATTTCTTTATATATCATGCTCAAGTCTGACTTTTGGCCATTGATGACCACTTTTTGGCGTCAAAAGTTTGGTGTTTTCACTAAGAAATGGATTTTCAACGTCTTAAGGGTTTCGCTCAACTTTTGGATCACCAAGTCCAAGAAAAAATCCTAGTTTCAGTAATCTTCAGAAGCCATGGTTTCTAATACTTCTGCACAAGCCTTGGAAAACAGAAGCAACAACATCTCCATCACTAGCAAACACCAGTTTTGTCCTAGTTCTAGGTTCGACCCCGGTCGGGTCAGCCCTTCCCGGATCGACCCGACCAGACGACCAACCAATGGAAATTGCACTTTGGAAGGTTCCAAGTGTGCAGCTTGGCCCGAAGCTGGTATAGAGTCGGAGTGAGATTGGTTCGAACAACCATCGTCATAATAATGTTCAAGCCCAGGTCGACCAACTATAGATCGACTGACTCTTATGAAACCCTCCAGGTCGACCAACTCTTCCAGATATACCAACCCAGATTACTAGCCATTTCTAAAGCCCTTCACATCGACCCGAGACAAGGTCATTTTAAAAAACATGCATTTTTGTGATCATTTCAGAAAAGGCTCCATCTCTCCAAAAGTGAAAAAATCGTGCGGTGCCCACATTTTCGACCTAACCGGTTAGGTCGATCGCCGCCGGGACTGTGGGCCCCCGGACCCGCTTGACGGCTCGCCTTCGGCTCGGAGCACGACTCGGCATATAATTTGGCCAACAATAAATATTATCATCCAAGATTCGACGGATGGTCCGAGAATATCAACAACATGATAGCAACGATTGGGATTCTTCTAAGAGCCATCACCCTCATTTACTGAGGTTATTCAATCCTGATCGACTGCTTTAGTCTTGCCTGAAGATTGACGAGTTAAAAGTTTGAAACACTTAAGTCTGGATGCTGATTGATTGTCTATATATCGACTCTCATTCCCCAACATAGAATTAAAGACATAACTACGGATGGACGAAGCATGTCTACATTCCTAGCCTCCGTATCCCACTTCCTAACATGGAAAAGGCTAAGCTTCTATAAGTATGGATCCATTGTTCTTCTACCGATCACCGTCTTAGCACCGACAAGATGAGATGCCACTATTAGCGGTTCTGATCTGACTACCTGACCCTTATTCCTTGCCCTTGACGTGGGGACAAAAATCATCACTCACCCACAGAGGCCGCTTGACCGCCTTTATTATCCCAATACCTCGATCAAGGTCTGATCGTTCTTAGCATTGCCGCCCCACAAGGATTTGAAAAGACTTCTTTCATCAACTAAAACTTCAGCAGTCGTCAGAGATAGGACAAAGCAGAATGGACTTGCAAAGGATATACGATACCATTCTCATTCTGAATAATATTCATTCCTCTAACAAGATTAATTTTTACCCACATCTCTTATCTTCGCATGCTTAATGAGTTATTGATCTGACTAACTCATATGGATTTATCTGTGACTAATGCAGGTACCCGAGATCTGGTACCAATCACTCCTTCCATAGTTTGATCGAAGGAATGTAAAGCTTTGGCGAACGTGATTCGACAATTCACCCGCTTACTATTGCCCTAACGCCAACAATGCAACATAAATGAATTTTGACAATTCATTCACTGACTTTTTGCCCTCGAAGCAAGGGGCAAGAGAATAAACGCACATGATTTCCACGTGAGCTATCTAGGCACGGGATACTAATGAGGCATCCTCAACATCTAGACTTTGATTTGCCAGGCAAGACATAGAGATGTATTCGGGTGTGACATAACTACTCAGTAGATCGACAACTTTATCCTTTGATCCGGCGGGAAGAGTGCAACAATGACGGGGGCACAACCCCATGAACAACATAACAACTTTTTCCTTTGACGTGAGGGCAAAAGAGAAATGATAAGGCGAGGATGAGTATGACTCGACCGCTCTCTAACGGCGTCTCTAACTCTTTCCCGTGCTTTTGATGGAAGGAGTATAAAATCAATAGGGGCATGAACTGACCACCCCTATTGGCGACTTTTGCCCCTGATATGGGAGCAAAGGAACGATGCCAAGGCAAATGTGATCCGACTGTTTGCCCGACTAACTCTAATCCTCAGAGCTTGGATATGAGTATAAACTTATGACGAGTGTGACAGGCACGCCAAGATTTAAGACCACTCGATCTATAACTCTAACCCAATTCGACTTTGGGAGAGTATAAAAGACGAGCCACGACGTCCATAACTCTAACTCTCATGGCTTAAGAGAGAGAGTATAAACCTATTGGGGTAGTGTGATGGTGCACCATGACTTAAGACCACTAAACCCATAACTCTAACTCTCACGACTTGGGAGAGAGTATAAAGGACAATGTTGCGACGTGCATGCAATCTCCATCACCCTCCGACTGAGGACAGGAGTATAAAAGACCTATGGACTAGACGTCTGAATGACTTAACCTAGTTCCCACCAACGTTGGGGGAACAGACATAAACTTTTGAATTAACTTCAAACACGTTTCAGATGAGACCCGTGTTTCAAAGATAAATAGAGGCCACAGACACTATACCTCCAAACTGGGATACTTGACACTTTGACATTTAATCATTCTATGCTAGATAGCTTATCACTTAACATGTTTTCATTGCAAGATAGAATTTCTTATGACTTAAAGATCGACTTAGTAGCTTGCATGACTAAGAGGATTATTCTATTCCAAATTACAAGTTCATATACATATACAAAGCACATATGCGAGGGTCGTACTCGCATACAACAATAAAGGGTCATGTTCGAAGGGATGGCTTCGACTCCCAATTCTAAACTTCTCACTTGACTCAATGCAACAGCCGAAAGGAAACCTTGAGAATGGGAGGTTCAATAACATATCACGCGACTTAAGGCAGCGACCGAAAGAGGGCCTTGAGAGTGATATCTCGAATCGACACACATACCCATATGTGACTGACTATAACCCAAGTGCAATGACAAGTTTTCATATTGGTAGTACACTGAATGAAAAATGCAATAGCTCGAGCATTTTAATGACACAATCACTTAAGCTTTGAAAGCCATGCCTTTTTATGCATACATGTCTAAATTCGAAGTGTGTTTGGTCCGACCACCTGTCTTTTACCATCACTCCCGGACTGGGCATAACTATTGAAAGTATATGTAAAAGGCACAACTTATTTGCCTGTATCTAACTTATGCTTTGATCCTGACAGGCTACATAGGGACCATGAAATGGATGCATCCTGACCATCCACTGACCAGTTCCAACTTACTTCTGGACCAAAATGCTCATATAAGCCTGGACATGAATTAACTATCTTATCCCATAAAGAAATTGGGTGTGATGCAGCCACTTTTGTCTTCGACTTTTCCCCTTGACACGGGACAAATGGGAGCACTCGAGGCGACTACAGTCAGACTTTTCACCACAGGACTCCGATCCTCAAAGCCTGGATGGGAGACTTTTGGCTAATATGGACTTAGTACCAACATATCATTTTGCACCCAACTCTGACTCACGATTTGACGAGAGAGCATAAATCAAGAAAAGACATGGATTTAGCCTCTACAACTCTAGCCAAACCCTAGTGACTGGGGCATGGGATTCAAAGCTCTGAAAAGCACAATTTGACTGTCCGATTACATTATGCGCATTTACTCTCCTCAGAGTTCCGTAGGATCCCAGACTCCGGCCAAAAGGATGACTCCTCAAGATTAAAAACATACATTTGAGCAACGAATCATCATCCCGCATCAAAGAACATGTCTGATTAGTTGCTATTGCATACGCGGAATCAATATGCCCAACACTCCACAGCCCGTGAAGAGGGCAGGAGAATGACTAGGACAATGACCATATCGAATGATAGGAATATAAGGTTTCAGAGAGAACCAATTTTAGTGATCAAGTCTACAATTTTATTTGTTAAGATAAATGGAACCGAGCATAAGGAACAAACTCAACTAAAGTATGATGACCATTTTGGGATGAAACATGAACAAAGGGGCTCGACCTCACTGGCTTGAACGATAAGAGCAACTACGTTCACTGGCGCCCGATGAGCCGATCCTCACTTTCTGACTAAAGTGAAGGAACAATGCCTAGGAAAATAAGATTTGACTGTTCGCGTCTTCAACTTTAACTCTCGCTGACTTGAGAGAACGTATAAAACGACTTAGGTTGGCTAAGACCGCTAAACCTATAACTCTAACCCAAAACAACAACGCAGAGTATAAAGACTTAAGGACTGGACTTCCGATTGACTTAACTCAACCCCCACCGACATTGGGGGGATGACCACTGACCTCACTTGTCTCTCAACGATGTTGGGTGCATGAGCGTCGAGTAACAGACTGACTTTGAATATGCTCCTGACTTGGCACGTGATTCAAAGGATATATGCTATACCTTCGGGCTATGACACGACTTGTCTTACTCATTCAAGCGAGACAGCTTATGAGTTTGACATGACTCTACTTACTCATTCAAGCGAGACAACTTATGAGTTAGGCATGATGTTGAAGACTAAAATCGCAAGTACATTGAATGGAGAGCGAAACTAACTTTTCTACCGCCTTATGATTTTTGCAATCATACTAGACACCGGCTCACATGATTTTCATAATATCTCGTACTGGCTCGTACGTGATCATTGGACCATAACAACAATCCAGAGCGATCATGTATTTCTTTAAATATGGTCTGACGCAACTATGGATTTGTGGTCTTATGTCAATTCAACCCCGAGTGATTGTGGTTTTCTGGCATTTTATTGATGGCATACGACGTGATCGTTGGTTCCTGGACTACTATTCCAATGACTCGAAAAGAAAAAAGCTATGTGCAATGTCAAGCTCATGTGCCATTTCTAATTTTCTACACTATTTCATGACTTGGATAACCAATCCATGCATCGACTTGTGCGTGACTAATGGAGCCAGCAGTCCAGCTTGACTTATGATAAGTTCATTCGACCTCTTAATTCGATGAGGCGTAAATGATTACCTTTTCATCTCGACTACTCCATCATTGAACTTTGGCTCGATAGGTACCACAAATTGGGTGTGATACATGACATGATGTTTGCACAAAGAAAAGAAAAAGAATTCAAGTTTTAGGACTACTCTAAGGAACGACGATTCGACATTGCTTCCCCGAAGATGAATGTCATTCCAAAGAGATGCGACTCGACTTATTCAAAGTACATCATGTCTACCACGTGATGCACTTTGGGGGGCAAAGTGTTGACCCGCCTTTTGGCAAGGCCATCAACTCATGGACCCATCACAAGATCGCTCAGGTTTCGAACATGGGCCTTGAAAAGCCCATACTTTCTCAGAAGAAGTGGTGGAACACTCCTAGACATGAAAGACTTGGGCTCGATGGTCTTGAGATCAGCTTACACTACAGCAATGACTTGGTCATGAGATCTATTTAATAGCCTACTTACTTGGTCCAACTACCTATTCTAAAGCATATAAACTCGGATCTAGCTACATTTATGCTGCCACATATTAGAGGGAACTTCTCCACGTAATCAAGACTCAGCTCCATAATCTGCTATTCACAAGGATCAACTTTGACACATGGCACCTCCAATTATTGAAGCCTACTGCCTATAAATACACCAAGAAATACAACAAAGAGGGGATCTTCGGCTCGAATTAGAGCCTAACTCTTTGGCCCATGCATAACTCAATCATAGCCGCCAACAACTTTCATCACGAAATACATGCTATATTCCTCAAAAACGATTATGTAATAGAGATCCTGATTATCTCATTCATTGTATCTCCGACTTTATGATATTATAATGAGATTATAAAGTAGACGTAGGCTCGTTAACGCCGAACCACTATAAAAACACTGTTGCCTGGCTTTTTCTCACTTTTTTTTTATATTTCTTCGTATATCATGCTCAAATCTGACTTTTGGTCGTTGATGACCACTTTTTGGCGTCAACAATTATCTACTTACTTTGGATTCTTTTGGATTCGAACTCATTTCGATTGTATAATAATAAGGTGAATAATTTACTAAGTGCTCTACAATATTCGCTAAAGCGAACATCTGATCGTCACTTATAAGATTATTTAAATTATTACAGAACAGGTCGACTCTACTTCTTCCAAACTACCCCAAGAAAAATTTCGTGAAATATTCATTTCTAGTTTTTGTTATACTTAACCAAATTTCATTTCAATGAATATTATTATCACATCCATAATTTTGATATTTAATTTCAAAAATACCGGAAATTGAGTTCTTAAATTTCCTACTTAGGTTCTCTTTATCGAGACACTATCTTGAATTTAGTGTCACATGGTTATTTCTAATATAAAATCCGGATAACCTGACTTCCTTAAGAATGTCTCTAATTAAACTAAATTTTAATCCAACATTGATACAAATGCCTTATAGTCAAATAGTGAAATTTAATGCACAAGATATTGGTTTCGATGCTTCCATAATTTCTATTTATTCAACTAACTAAAATGAAACTATCTACAAAAACTAGAAATAGTCAATGCTCAGACTAAGCAAGCATGACTAAACTAACCTACATAATAATAAAATACTTTACTATTTTGAAAATCATTTTTGGTATATAAAATTTGTTTGTAGGTAAAATTATTTCATTTACCTACTTTAAAACAATACTATGCCAATTTTCCTTTTCAAGTGTCTGGAAATCCATACCGATACGGGTGTACCTTCCTTACCGACCAAAATTTGCAACCTTCTTAAAAGATAAAATAACACAATATAAAAATCATTTTTTAATACTAACAAATATGCACTCATATAATACACTCGAACTCGTTCTAGGGCACTACTAACCCTATATATATTGAGTCATACCCCACCAAAGCCTAGGTGTTCGCTCAACCTAAGCTTTGATATCACTTTAACGAATCGTTCCATTCTTACCCCTAAATATGACACTTAATACATCCTTGGTATTCCTGTGCCGATCATTTAGTTGTTCGAAAGACAAATCATTTAGGGTGAAAGAAAGAACAAAATCTTACAACACAATGGAAAATTTATAATATAACAAAAGTCTTTATAATAGAATAAGCTTTAATTTACATATCATAGTACAACACTTATATATAACAGCTTTGGATAGTTATAACAACTTGTCCTTACACATACTGAAAGATAAACACGAATACACAGAATAGAAATAATACTAAAATACGGAAGTACATCCTAGCCTCCAGCCCTTTCTTAAGCTCCAAAGAACCTAAGTTGACTTTACAAAAATGCCCGGTATGACCCAAGCATTACCATAAAATAACGTCTAGGTTAAGCTAGAAAACTAGCGTGAGTAAACTCTAATCATAAAGGAGTAGATTTTTATATCATAGGAAATCGTTTGAAATCAAGGGTATCTTGTAAGACCACGCGATACATAAACATGGACGAGTTTTTACCTTGCAATAACCAAAATACTTTTATAATAAATATCCATTGATATTATAATTATGTTTATATTTCACAAGTAGATATATTAAAATAGCTGGAATGCTTGCATCTCACATTCCAACATAATATGTATACAATCAAGTCCGAAAACTCATATTGGAGAATGGATTCCAACTATAAGAGGGTAAGGGTCTACCCACCAAATCCATACATCTCTAGATAAAATGTACGGGAGACTGCATTAATTTGCACCTCAGCTACTCAAGACTGGCCCTACCCCAAACATTGGCAGCACGAAATATGATTACCTTGGTTGATAAACAACCATAATGGACCCCGAAGCATACAAAGGAAAATCAACTCTAGATATGGAATGATCATATCCTAATAGGAGCGACCCATATAACCCTACCGCTTTCCCCTGCTTTATTCATTTATCGAGTGATGAGGCTAAAGGTTACGCTTACCTTATAAATACAAAAAATATATTAGAATGATAATATTGCCCTCCAAAGAGATGTAATGCTAGCATTCATCCATACTAGTTCATTCTAGGCATGAACGAAACCAAATAACTCCATCTTCAGTCATCCTCAAAATATTTCCAGCTCGGAATGCATCAGCTAGAATGAAGTGGTTTTCAGGCAAACAAGTCTGAGCCCGGTCTCTTTGAAATGAAACTCGATAGTGTTAAAACCAAAAATCGAATTTCAACACCTAAGGTGCTATGTGAGCACTTCACCAAATGGTTAGATTAGAATATGGAACTGCGTAATCACAAAATAAAGAGCATAAAATGACGAAAAAAGAATTTTTATAGTGGTTCGATCTTAGGAAAGATCTACATCCACTTTAATAGCAATTTCCATTATCAATTCAAAGATTACAAGTCGAGGATCACTCAAGAGTACATTCATCTTGCTCATTACAAAAGGGCATCATTATAATCAACTCAAAATGGCGGAAAAGTAAGCGGATTCCACAATATGCAAGGAGAGTAGTGGAGAATCTTCATTCTCTAAGATGTTTGATCATTTTTGGTTGATTTCATGATGAACTTCATGTTGGATCTTCAATTGAAGGTGTTGAAGAGATGGAAATCACTTAGAAATGCTTAGGAAATAATTGGGCAGCCCTTTGGGGTCCTGGAATTCAGTCCTCATCAATGAAGAAAGGTGGGGGGTATTTATAGGTGAGATTCAGGCCAGGTGGCAGAGTTGTAATTATCTCATACCTTCCTTAGGCCGTTGGAGCAACCTAATTTAGTCTGGTCTTAAGGCGGCACGAGCTAAAGCAAGGCGGGGTGAGCTAGAGTAGGGTGGAATGGGCTAAGAAAGGCGGAGCGACTCAAAAAACAGCAGATAAGAAGCATCACGACCCAAAGCTACTAAATAGAAGGCGGAGCGGTTTAAAGCTTTATGATATGAGGCGGCATGTGCTAAGGCAATGCAGATCGGGCTAAAGCTTTCAGCGGGTTAAATGCTTGGCGGGCTAGAGGATTTGAAGTGTTAAGGACATATCACGAGTTATGAACATGGCGACCCAAAAAGCTCGGCGATCCAAACTACGTAAACTGACTAGAGCACTGTAATGACCTAAATACTTGTAAGGGGATAAACTAATGAAAAGCTCTACTACAAACTAAGGGCTTATAACGACCCAAACATACTTATTACCTTTGATCCATATTGTATGGATTAACATTTTCCCCTTGAAGCTTGTATTTATTGAAAATAATACAAGCTTCAACTTGAACAGTTATGACATGTGTTAGGTCGTGTTAATCCGTAGATCGCACTACATTTTAGATCGTTTTATGCTTTAGGTCATACAGTTTCGTGGATCTCCATCAGGCCTTTAACTTGGACTTGGCCCATCTACTTTTTGCCCATATATACTCTTTGGTTGTCATTCCCTCTTACACTTCCCTTCTTGCTTCTAGGTCATTAATGGCGGCTCTCTGAGGTCAAATTTTAACCATCGTTCTGGAGCAATCTTCAGTTCAGAGTATCATTGATTCTTCCAGCAATCTCAACTTCAGCAAATTTGATCTCTTTAACGATTCTATCAACGATCAAGCTACTCAAATTCGGAGTTCCAAGATTCAAGTTTTATTTTGATTTTAAACTTCGAGTTAGATTTAAGGATTGGTTTTGGCTCGGATTCCATGTGCAAATTCTCGTAATTTGATCATGGCTTTTGCTGATAAATGATGAGTACACCGAAACGATGATTTTGCATGATTTTATTGCTCATTAACAACCCTAATTTGAAATCTATGCCTTGTCATTTCTTTAAAAGTTGAAGCGCCTTTATTGATTGTTTCAGATCGTTGTACTTTAGTATCTTATAGGGAATACTCTTGATTAGATCGTTACAATCACTTTAGGCCTTAGATCGTGATCTCGCTCTAAGTGACTATAATAACTTAAGGCCTTAGGTCGTTATTTCAATCCACAGTTTTGGGTCGTTTTTAACTTGAAGCTTTAGGTCTTTCACGACCTAAAGACTTAGAAATAAAAAGACGATCCAAGGAACTAGACTATTATTGCAGCCTAAAGCTTCTGGTTGTACAGAACGACCTAGAGCCTGAAGCTACATATAACGAGCCAAATACTTAAGGTTGGTGGGAATGATCTAAATGCTTTGAACAAGTTTCTTTAAGCCTTTAAACTTTCTGTTCGTACTTAATGCACACTAGATGCTCGTGACATGTAATCTCTGTTCATCCCATTGTTTTGTTTTAATATTACTTGATAATGTTTGAGCCCATTGCATTTTGGCCTGTTATTTACTTTCAAACACCACTATTTGTGTAGGATGTCTACAAGGATTGCGGAGACTTCGAGCGAGGACAATACTCGGAAACACCATAGGCCGGACAAGCTCCCCGCGCCTGATACTCAGACTACTTCTGATTCACCTTCTTTGGATACTTCCTTTGTTGCCCCAACTCTGGCTGATCTTCAAGCAATCATAGATAGGCCTTTTTATACTCCTAGGCCGTGCAGCCCTGAATTCACCGAGCAATTCAAGGGTTGGTGTCTACAGGTGTTGCACTTCGACCACCTTGACTTGGATATATACCCTTCTGACAAATGATCAGTCCCTGACGATTTAGATGTTTTAAAAAATCACTCGCTAGCATAGCTTGACGCTGCCAAGGATTGGCTAGAGAAGCATCTTGACCTTATCAGAATCTACACTACGCGCAAATTGGGTGCTTGGAATACCTTTGCTTGTGATCTTCAGAGGCTAAACAGGGAGAACATCGAACGCATCTCTACTTTAGAGAAGGACAAAGCTGCGCTTATCCAGGCTCTCAAATCACGGGATAAGATTATTGCCTCACTTTCCCAAGGGAATGTCGAGCATGTGCGTTCAGAAAAAGAGAGTCAAAAGGTTGGCACACCCCCTTCTTTCTCTGCTTACATTGGCAAACTATATCCATGATCTGGTGATTCAAAGGTCAGCCAGAAAAAGAAAGGGATTATAAGGCTATGGCAGTCTTTTCTTCATCTTCTGTTATTTCCTTTTATGCACCATGCTATTAGACTGGATGTATATGCAGGTGCCGGCCCTCGCTTACTACTTTTATGCTATTTTGTGTTCGAAACCTCCGTGTTGAATTTGTGATGTTGTGATGATAATGTGTTCTACTTGTTGTACCTTAAGCTTTCATTTTTGCTTTATCGTACTCTTTGCCTTGCATTAAGATCCAACGATGGTTTTTTGTCTTGCTGGGACAAACCATACTTTGAGCTAATATGCTTTGCATCACTTGTTTTACATAAGAGGACAAGCAATTACACAGCATTGGACTTATACATCACCATTGGTCATTTATATCGATAGTGGATTAGTTAATCATTAACAATGACTTATAGCAAACTCTATTTTGAACTCAATAGTGTTTTTGTATTAATCCAATGGTTTAGAACTCATTGGAAAGTATTTACACGAACACGATATTCTAATTCGAATTCGCTCTAACGCTTAAAATCAGCTAATCAATCTAAAGTCGGTTGTGGGTTTCAAGCGTTATCATTTTAATGACTCTCATCTGTGATTTACTCCCCACTCCCCTTTTGAGTAGCTTCAAGATTCGTTCCCCTTTTTTAGGGAGCCGTCATTAATCTTCTCCACGGGAAGTACTTCGGATCTCATGCCCTGGCTTGGGCTAAAATTAGACACTTTTCGTATCTGAGAAGGCCAGACATTATGCAAGTGATTATTTGAATCCGAACTTTGTTTACAATCTGGCTTGGTTAATTCAATCATTGGAGACTTTCGCCACTTAATTATACTGATTAATCCAAGCATCGGTAATTTCAAGAGGAATCGGTTAAGACCCAATGTTTGTCGCGATTGGATCAGGTGCTTCCTAATACTGATGATCAATTGGGTGCCTCCGGAGAGGACTTTGGTTAGAACCCAAATGTTTGTCATTATCGCATCAGGTGCTTCCTGATTCTGACGGTCAATTGGGTGCTTGACATTCTTCACATTTGAGGTTTCAAATGTTACGCAGATGGTTTGCACTTTTTACATCTAGGCATTCCAGATATTACGCAAGTGGATTTCATTCTTCACATGTGGAGATTCCAGATGCTACGCAAATGGATTATACTTTTCACATCTGGAGATTCCTGATGTTACATAAGTGGATTTTATTCTTCACATCTGGAGATTCCAAATGCTACGCAAATGGATTATACTTTTCACATCTGGAGATTCTAGGTGTTACACAAGTGGATTTCATTATTCACATCTAGAGATTCCAGATGCTACGCAAATGGATTGATCATTCTTCACATCTGATTTTTTCAGATGCTACGCAAATGGATTGATCATTCTTCACATCTGACTTTTTCGGATGCTACACAAATGGATTGATCGTTCTTCACATCTGACTTATTCAGATGCTACGCAAATGGATTATACTTTTCACATATGGAGATTCCAGATGTTACGCAAGTGGACTAATCATTCTGCACATCTGACTTTTTCAGATGCTATGCAAATGGATTGATCATTCTTCACATCTGACTTTTAAAGATGCCACGCAAATGGATTGATCATTCATCACATTTGACTTTTGCAGATGCTACGCAAATGGATTATACTTTTCACATCTGCAGATTCCAGATGTTACGCAAGTGGACTAATCATTCTTCACATATGACTTTTTCAGATGCTACGCAAATGGATTGATCATTCTTCACATCTGACTTTTTCAAATGCTACGCAAATGGATTATACTTTTCACATCTGGAGATTCCAGATGTTACGCAAATGGACCAATCATTCATTACATCTGACTTTTCCGGATGCTATGCAAATGGATTATACTTTTCACATCTGGAGATTCCAGATGTTACGCAAGTGGTTTGGGTGGCTGTTATATCGTTTCACGGGGCAACTATCAGTTTCTTTGTTGGATTTTCGACTTGCCAGGCTATTTCTGTTTAGAAACCAGTGTTGTGAACTTCTCACTTGGGAAAGTGCCCCTTCGATAAAAGCTACAGCTCTCATGTTTGTTTTCCGTGGCGCCTGTTCGATGTCTGGATCTTCGCGACTTTCCCATTCACTTTTCAAGGCGGTGCTTTTCTATCTTCGTATTTGTGCATGTCAATATTTACAGCATTTGGCTCTAGAACTAGCGTCGTCGGGGTTGCGATGTTACGGGAACAAGCGCTCGACAGATTGCCTACAATATGAAGTCATCTTTTAAGAAAATTTTGATTTGACATATAATTTTGCAAGCAAGGAATACATTCAGACAAATATGCTCTTAGTCGTAGAGCTAATGTTCAGTGCATCACTTGCAGATTATTACCGACTGTTTACAAGAAGTTTTTAATATAACAGAAAGTAAAATGCGAAGTAAAGCATGAACTAAAGCAGGAAATAGAGCATGGTGGTGACGTTGATTTCTTATTTTGAGCCATTTGAAATTGAAGCACCATCAAAATTTGTCAGTTGATGATTTGCCTTGGATTGGTTTGAGCAGAAGCTCCATTGCCTTTCCCAGACTGATCATTTGATGCCCCCTACTTCTGGGGAGTTGCTGCGGATTCTTTACATACTGCTGCAGCCTATTTTTCCTGATCAACTCCTCAATGAGGTTCTTTAGATGTCGGCACTCATTAGTGTTATGACAAGGCTGGTTGTGAAATCTACAGAACTTTCCTGAGTTTGCTGCTTTTTCGCTTATTCTTATTGGATTTGGCTCAGCACACTCATCAGAATTCTTTGTTGCAAGATAGATATTCTCAGGAGTGTCATTCAAAGGCGTCAACTCTGATGATTTGAAAAGGCGGGACTTCTTATTAGCTTTGTTGCCATTCCCATCATTGGTGCACTTCTGCCCCTGAGTACTCTTCTAAATATATTGGGTAGCAACATTTTTGGGAGCCTCAAGAAGCGGGTTAGCGTCAATAATATGTAGAGGAACAGGATTACTGTCGACTCTCATGTACTCCTCGTCCTTTTTGTAGAATTTCTCAAGTGTGTTTGGTTCTTTCATCCTAATTCATCTACCAAATTCGATTTTTTTCATCTACAGTGCCGATTAAGGACATGAGAATTATGGGACGTTCTGGATTTCTCACTTCGGACAAAGCGATGTTGAATAGACTGAGAAAAGCTTTAACAGATTCTCCTAGATTTTGTTTCATTGCTGAAAGTGTTATAGCATCCTTAGCTTTGGTAGCATACAAACGGAACTGCTCCTTGAATTTTTTGGTCAAGACGGAGTATCGGTCTATGGATTTAGGTGACAGCTTTGTAAACCATAATGATGCGGCACCTTCTAAGTAGAGAGGAAAGTATGTGCATCTCATCTCATCTCATCGGTCGCCCTAGCTGCACTTATATGCCATTCGTATTTGAACAGAAAATAGTTCGGATCAATAAGGCCAATGCATGGAGGAAAAGTCAGAGGATTAAATTTTTTTGGACACTCTACTTCAAGGATTATTTCAGCGAATGGAGTCCTATAGGGAGAGAAGTCCCATTCTCTGTCATCTCCATTGCCAGCTTGATTCTTCTTCATCATTTGTTCTACCATGTCCGAGATGTACTCTTCAGTGTTATGATGTTCTGCAAAGCTGAGCTCTTTACCAAACGTTCATCTAGGCATGCGATCCTGATTAGAGAGTTCAGGCCTTTTACCTTCCCGATGAGGAGGTGCCCTTGTGACGGGATTGGTAATCTTTCGGCTTTTCATCTCGGAACAATTTTTAGCTTTTGTCTTCGAGTTTTCAATGTTGGCTTCATCCTTGTCACTCACCCGATCATTGTCATTTTCCATGTTGTCGTGGCAATTAAGATTAGAAGCAAATGAGTTGCCATTTTCTTCAAGATCAACATGGACTTTCGGAGGGGCTGGATTTGGTCGAGCATTAAGGATGACATCAAGTTTTTCCATCGTAGCTTTAGTGGAAGCATCCATTCGTTGATTCATGTTGGCAACAGCAGCATTCAGCTCACTTTTAGTCACATCGGCTCCATTTGCCGAGTCTTCACCAATTTCGAAGCGGTTGGTAAGCGGAGTTTCTTCATTAGCAATGTTGTTGGTATTTCCAACATTTTTTCTCATGATCTTCTCAGATTTTGCCATGATTTTGGAAAAGGAGGGAGTTTAGAACTTCAATGCGATGCCTTCAACCTTGAGAGGGAGTGTAAGAGGAAAAATTGTGAGTACGTCCCCACGGTGGGTGCCAAATGTTTATTCCGAAATTGGAATGAACACCAAAGGTGCAAAAAATTGCACTTCCCCAATTTGGTAAGAGAAGAGGCCACAATCACAACAAAAGTAAAAAGACACAAATTTTGTAGTGGTTCGATCTTAGGAAAGATCTACATCCACTTTAATAGCAATTTCCATTATCAATTCAAAGATTAGAAGTTGAGGATCACTCAAGAGTACATTCATCTTGCTCATTACAAAAGGGCATCATTATAATCAACTCAAAATGGCGGAAAAGTAAGTGGATTCCGCAATATGCAAGGAGAGTAGTGGAGAATCTTCATTCTCTAAGATGCTTGATCATTTTAGGTTGATTTCATGATGAACTTCATGTTGGATCTTCAATTGAAGGTGTTAGAAGAGGTGGAAATCACTTAGAAATGCTTAGGAAATAATTAGGCAGCCCTTCTGGGTCTTGGAATTTGGTCCTCATCAATGAAGAAAGGTGGGGGGTATTTATAGGTGAGATTCAGGCCAGGTGGCAGAGTTATAATTATCTCCTACCTTCCTTAGGCCGTCGGAGCGACCTAATTTAGTCTGGTCTTAAGACGACATGAGCTGAATCAAGGCGGGGCAAGCTAGAGCAGAGTGGAAGGGCTAAGACAAGGCAGAGAAACTCAAAAAGCAGCGGATAGGAAACAGTATGACCCAAAGCTACTAGATAGAAGGCACAGCGATCTAAAGCTTTCTAATATGAGGTGGCATGTGCTAAGGAAATGCGGAGCAGGCTAAAGATTTTAGTGGGTTAAATGCTTGGCGGGTTAGAGGATTTGAAGTGTTAAGGACTTATCACGAGCTAAGAACAGGGCGACCCAAAAAGCTCGACGACCCAAACCGTGTGAACTGAATAGAACACTGTAACGACCTAAATACTTGTAATGTGCTAAACCAATGAAAAGCTCTGCTATGACCTAAGGGCTTATAACGACCCAAACACATTTATTACCTTTGATCCATATTGTATGGAAACTCAACTCTGGTTCTTTAGGAATAAACCAACAATACATAAGTACAGAGTTCATCTCCTAACTGTTTACGATAACATGTTTCCTTATCATTTATTGAATAATCTTCCAGAGTTAAAAGGTTAGATTTGATAATCGGTTATTTAACTATCAAATAAACAAACAGCAAATCGATAAAAAGATTTATTTACCCATGGTAATTACTAAGCCTCACTTAAATGAATCTTTCATTTATAAAATAATTTTTAAGAATATTAACCAAATTATCCTTTTATGTATCCTAACTACCTAAGCTTATTTAACAACCATTCCATTTTCAATTTTTAGAAACTAAATTCATAATTTATATTATCAGTGTAAGTATATTCAAAAAGCATTTAGAAAAGCTTTCTTATTTTTTGAATCATATCAAAAAATCTAACAAAGTTATTTAAAAAGAAACAGATATAAGAACACTACAAGAAAAATACCTTATTGCAACTAGCTATTTGCAACAGGCGACATATGACGGTTGCAGTAAATGATATTTAGCAACAGACCTATTATAGCAGTTGCAATAGATGAGATTTAGCAACTGTCCTTCACTTCCCGTTGCAAAAAACATATTTTTAGCAACTGTCCTTCACTTCCCGTTGCAAAAACATACTTTTAGCAACTATGTTTCCAAGCCAGTTGCGAATATATATCTTTAGCAACAGTTTTTGCCACTTGCAATAACTGTAATTTTTTATAACTGGTAAAGCCAGTTGCAAAAAACATACTATTAAAGATAAGCATCAGGATTTAATTATTAATTGTTAATAATTAATTTTAAATAGTTATTATTAAATGATTAACTACTAGTAAAAAATTTAAATAGTTATTATTAAATTATTAAATAGTACGAAGTAATAAGTAATATTTAGTTATAATATAATAAGTACTAAGTAATAATAATTAATTAATATGAATTAACACTTTGATAATTAATAAATTCTATAAGAACTTATCATTGTTGGTTATTAATAATGTATAAATTATAAATTCAACAATTCTTTTAGCTCAAACATTTAAATTTTTGACTTCAATATTTATTTATTTTTCAAATGTCTAAAATATGTACTCTAACACCACGCCTTTTTTGAAGAATGACAAATAGCGTTTGTGTTGGAATTCAAAGTTTGAGATTAAATTAAGTAGCAAATTTTGAATCGTTATTGTTATTAATTGGTATTACTAATTATTATATTTTATAATTATTACTATTAATATAAATTATTACTACTAATATTTAGTACTTAATTTTTAATAAATAATAAGTACTACTAAATAACAATTAATTAAGGTTAATATTTAGTCTGTAATTAATAAATGTAGGTTTTTATGGTACGAAGTGTTGGTAGTATCGAATTTCCAGGTTTGGGATTCGGAATAAAACTTTTGGCTCCAAACTGAAATTTTCGCCCTCCCTCCTAAAACCGAGTATTATATTTCCTACGCGCTCCACTAACCCACCCAAATCCCCAAATAAACATTCAGTAAATCCCTAAATTGCAAAGCTTTTCCCTAAAACCACAGAACATAACGATGGCTTCTTGCTTAATCTCCTCCTTGGTATGCCGCTCAATTCCCAGTCTTTCATTTATTTCAAGATCTCAATTTTACTTGACAACTCCTCTCATCTCAACGACTTTGATCCTTCGAAATTTAATCAACAAACCATGTTGCGTGATTTCTAACAAATCCGCTTCTTCAAGAAGTTTAGCCAATGAGAATGATAAGATCAAGCTTGACAACGAGAATCTCTTGCGTGTTTTGGAATCGGTCATGGCTGAGAAAAATTTGGTAATAATACTCGTTAATCCTTTCGCTCTTTTTATTGAATTATATTGTAATAACGTTGATCATTTATTGCTCAATCAAATATGTAATAAGGTAGCTAGAAATGAATTATTGCTCAATGAAAATATGGAGAAGGGGCTAAATGAAAAGGTTAGTTATAAAAAAGGGTGATGGTGGCCGCAGGACAAATGAAAATGAGGTGATTTCGCAACCTGACCATTTGGAATTTGGTAAATTACAAAATGGCATTCTGTGCAACCAGTTAATTGATTTTCAAGATCAATTGAATTTTGAGAAAAGAGGCTCTCTTGATCAGCAGGCAAGCATTGACTCTCATTATTCAAATAATGATTTATCCAATTAAATTTCTGGTGAACAGATGTTATTGAAGCAACATTTTTGACCTCCTCAATGCAACAATGGTATTTCATACCCAAACTCAAGCCATAGGAATCACAATTAAAATATTGATTCACTTTAAATTTCAAAATCAAACTTGAATTTGCCAATAGTCTGGGCTTGGGTCATAGAGCTGAAGTATATTTAACAGATTTGCTGGAGTATATTTGATGATGGTGAATTTGTGGAGTATGGTGAGGTGGAAGATGGTTGAAGCAAATAGTATTGCAGTTGATGATTAATAAAGTGGATGATTGCAGCTGTAGTGTTTGTTCTGATTGGTTTGTGTTACGGTTGAAAGTGAACCGAAGAAGTTTCAGGTAGAAAAGTAGGCAGAGATGGCTTTGTCAAATGCAAACTAAAGGCAACATTTTGATATAGAAAACAAAATGTAACACAGACTATGCAGGGACTGTTCAGCATTTTCAGGATGTTAGTGTGATTAATAATTTTATGCCATCCAACAATAAGGTATTTGATCTAGTGTCTTACCGTGCTTTTTTAATTTGAATATCATGTCCCGACCAAGTTTAGATATCATTTTGGCTTTGAACATAATGTGCATATGTAGATTGAATTTCTGGTCAACAGCATTTATTGCATCCTTAGATGGGAAAGTGTGAAAACCCGTAACTTCCCCGTAAAGGAAAACGACGGATAGTTCGAGAACAAACCACAACAGAATACATACAGAAGAACATTTCATTGTATATTACAACAATGCATCAGATTACAAGAATATACAGAGTATAAATGAATAAACACAGAAATATCAGAGATTTAAATTACATTTAAATACATAGCAGCGGAAAATATTACAATACACAACTAGAAGTAGATATACGGATACAAAGCTTTCCGGATATCGTTCCAGCTGTAAACCAGGATCCTGTGAATATAAATCTGCAAAACCAAAACTACTGGCTGCCCGTGTCAAAATAAGGGCACCCAGAGTTTAGGTTAAAACAATAAACTCCAGGTCAGTCATGTGACTGGTGTGAGAACTAAAACAGTTATTAATCTTTATTTTAAATCATTAGGTAAATCAAGGGACCACGCCGTATAACACGGAACGGGTTTCCTCCCAAGAATACCAGTGCATAAAACAACAGCGCAATGCTAAATAAGGAAAAATGAAGCTGTTATAAGACCCAGGTCCCATCACACAATGCAACGCAGCCGAGGATAGGGTTTTCCCTTATAACAGCCAAAGAATGCTTGATACGTTTAAAACAAATCGCTTGATACTATTATAAGTGCATAGTGTATAAAACAACTTCAAATCATAAGTATCAATCATAGGCGGCATGAGCGCCCCATCCCACTATGTCGCCATATATAGGATATACAATCAAAACCGCAAAGTCTCGTATTTGGAAATTGGATTTCCGTCTATGAACCGAGGCAAAAGATAGTCCTCAACCGATTCGAGACTGTCTAGCCCGAGCCTCAGGCAAGTACTCTGTCAAGCCTTTGGATCGTCAGGGCCGGTCCACCGATGTGGATTAAAATGCCTGAACACTGCGTTTCCCCGCCCTATGGGGCGTAAACGAGCCAACTAAATGACTCCATCGGTTCGAGAACGACCGATCAATCCGAGGCGCCTCGCAACAGCAACAACCACATAAGTCAAACTCGTCAGGGCGTGTAAAACCACTGACGCCACTTCTAGCTAGAAAGAAACGCATGCCCTCCCTGAGGTCCGTCTCCCGTTTTTGATTCATACCGGGTGTGAAACTCGCGAGGTAAACGTTACACAAAGCTACGCCACAAAGGCCGTGCTTTGATCATCACCACAAGACTTTTCTTTTCAACAGAAGCCTCGATCAATTGCCACTTAGGCATGCCACACAGGCAATTCACTCCATGCGTTTGATATCCATCAATATATAACCCCTGAGCTCGTACGTCTCAGAGAAGGGCGTTAAGCAAGAGAATAAATTCTCCGCCACCAAACAGATATATATTTAATAGAGATCAATCACACGGACTAAAATCCAATGTCAGACACACAGTCCATTTACAAGTCCGTTCTGGGTCTGAACGAAACCGGAGGCACCTAGTACCCCGCATATCCATCGATCTCCAAGTACGTCTGGACGATCACTAACTGTTTCCATCTTCTTGGGTGTACAGCCCAATCAAGATCATCAGTAATTACCCAAACGACGTGAAGACCTCCGGTCTTCGACCATCGTCTTCATCTTCGACTTTTCGTCGTATCAGTTATTCAGAATGGGGTAAACCCGGTCTTTCCGAATAACTCGCGTATATATTATAAAAGTGTTACACAAACACAACATACGCCTCATTCCAATTCATTAGTCACTAACCGTAAATTAATCAAGAGAATAATTCCCCAAATATTAACCCCGAAGGCCGAAACCAACATCAGATCAATATCCAGAAAACCATTCTGCTTGGCCAACCGACAGTTAGTTTCTAAATCTCACATTCATAGGGAAATGTTCCCATTAATTTTATCCAAGATAAATTCTTTGAATTTATTCTTTATTCTATTTTTGAATATCAATCCAAACTAGTCGGGATTAGCGAACCTTACCGAAGTAATCATTTGTTTTAATTTCCCAATCCCAACCTATTCATCCCATGAAGTAAAACTGGTTATACTTCATATCTAACACCACGGTGTTATCGTTAAATTCAATTACCATTTCACGTTCAAATCTAATTAAAGATTTAACTATCGCCTGGAGCAAAACTGGTGATACTCCATTTCGATTATTTCCATCTAATTAAAGATTCATTAAAACTCCACTTAGTTTTAATCTGTGACTGGGTTAAAGAATCAGTGTCATTTAAAACACGGTTCACGATAAACCCAAAATCACATCACATTTCAATCGGTCCCTAATTGTAAATTAGCAAGTGAGCAATTCCCTAAGTATGAATCCCGAAGGCCGAAACCAACATCAGATCAATACCTCGGAAACCATTCAACTTAACTAATCTCCAGTTAGTTTCTGATTTTCTTAACTCCTTTAGGTCTAAGAACTGTATTCTTGAAGATACCGTTCACGACAACCCAAAATCACATTTCATCAATGATCGGGTTAAAGAACGAGTGTTATTTAAAACACTGTCCACGATAAACCCAAAAATCAATATCGATTTAATTCCGATTAAATATTATTTAATTGGTACACTTCATTAAATCTAAATAAAAAGATTTAATCTTTTCTCAACTGGGTTCAAGAACAGTGTTAGTGAAGACACCATTCACGACAAACCCAAATCACATTTGATATTCAATATAAGGCTCTGAATAGAAAATATATCGGCTTATATTCAATATCAAATTCTACGATTAACAAATGTCATATTGGAAATAACGATATAAATATATCTTTCAAATTTCCATAACAACATCTGTATAATCACGAATTCCAACATCGAAATATTCCGAAGACAATTTCGATTCAAATCCACTCCAATGCAATCATTGGAAATTTTGGTTATTTTTAAAACCCTTTTCGAATTCAATTTATTTATTTAAAAATAAATAGGACTATATTTCTAGTTCAAAACTAGTTCATTTCGATAAAAATCTATTTTTATCCTTTCAAATACGGAGTTTTTCATCCCAATTCTTTCTAAATCATTTCTTATGATTTTACACTAATTATTACTATTTTTAATAATTTTATCAAGGCCTGTACAGTCGATTTCCATCAATGGCCATCGAACTGCACTTACAGCGACCTTTTTCGAATTTGATTTGGACGTATCTCCAAATCCAACCGTTAGATTTCAAATTTCTAATATTCGTTAGAAAGATCTTTTCGATACGAACCCAACGGTTCCGGTTTTAGGAGAATCCGACGGTCGGATCTCCCGTAATGTCCGTTTCAAATAAATGGTCGAAATTTACGAACTGCCGCGGCGCGGCGCGTTCTATTCAGGCCATTATATTATATATATAATATATATAATATATATTTCGTCGATTTCTATTTAAAACGAATTATATAAATAGTTTTTTTTTTAAATCGTTTCAAAAGCAATTTCAACTCTCTTTTCAATTCAATTTGAAATTGAATTCTTCTTTATAAATTCGTTTTAAAATTCATTCCTATTCAATTCAAATTTCAATTCAATTTGAATTCATTTCAATTTTCTTTCAATTCAATTTGAATTCGTTTTCAATTCCTTTTGAAATCGTTTTCAATTCATTTCGAAATCGTTATATATTCAATTCATTTCGAAGTCGTTATATATTCAATTCATTTCGAAGTCGTTATATATTCAATTCATTTTGAAATCGTTATATATTCAATTCATTTCGAAGTCGTTATATATTCAATTCATTTCATTTCGAAATCGTTTTCAATTCTTTTCATTTCGAAATCGATAAATCGATATAAATATCGTTCACGTCAAAATGGCGTCAATCTAATCAACACGGCTTCATAAATTTCTATTTTCAAATATTCTACTCCAAATATTTCTTTTTCAAAATAGTTGTTATTATCAAAATATTTCGTTCAACACATGACCAATCTCAATGAATGAGTACCGTCAACACATGAACTTTTATTTTATAATATTAAAGGTGCAAATTTTATTACTAAAATATTTCGTTCAACACATGACCAATCTCAATGAATGAGTACTGTCAACACATGAACTTTTATTTTATAATATTCTTTATTTTTCAAATTGGAATGAGGCCCAATCAATTACCATATAAAGTTAATTATATGGATTTTCATACATTACACACATGTATATAATAGCATTGAAAAATAATCAACCATCAACCAAAGTGCACTACACTGTATAAGCATCAGATATAGTTATTCGACGCTTATAACAGCCTGTCAATCAATCGATCGACATATTTAATCAATCAGGATGAGTGAACTGCATATTTCATCCTAACACCCGTGTGGGGTTTCAAACAATCAAACACATATTTTATTTGTGCAGTTGGGCGATGTGTAAAATTTATCGTCCCAATCAATGTCATTCAAATAAGTGTACATAAACAAACCGTCCGGTTTGTAAATGAATATTTTATTTATTCACATTCACGTTAAAAATTATATTTTTAACGATAAAAACATTTTATTCTAACATATGAATTTCTATTCAGTTCATTATTTAAATAAAATGATATTTTCATTTTTCTAACATATTTTAGAAAATTTCGGCGGCATAACGGCACGATACTAAAAACGGGACGAGGCCTAGCCTTATCCCCGGTCTAGTGAAGGCCCACGCCATTCACACATCAATCCAATCACCAAACAACCAAATTCTAATCAAATCATATAACTAATCTATGCAACCAAACAAACAAGTCCATGGTCTGTGGACGATTGTGTCGGGTGCTACTAAGCACCGTCTGCATCCTAGTATATATATAAAACTAGAAAAGAAATTGAAAGGTGAGAAGTTCTCACATATAGCTATCCTAGCTCCACGGCACTTCATTGTAGGAAATCTTCGCCAACTCGCCTTTTGTCGCTTTCGTTGTCCGCTTTCACTACATATGTAAAAATCGAATTTTTACTTCGCTATTCAATATATAAAAATCATAATTTTATTTTGAAGTTCAATATATAAAAATCCTATTTTTCTACGCTATTTTCCATATAAAGATTTCGCCTTTTTATAAATAAAGATTTCGCCTTTTCTAAAATAAAGGTTTCACCTTTTCTAATTTAAAGATTTCATCTTTTCTAATTTAAAGATTTCACCTTTTCTAATATAAAGATTTAGTCTTTTCAAAAATAAAGTTTTCGCCTTTATAAAAATAAAGATTTCATCATTATAAAAATCATCACTTTACTTCAACGTATATAAAATAAAAATCAGATTTTTATTTTGCCACATATACAAAGATGATATTTTTATATTCTCTATCCTATAAAGATTATATTTTTAATACTTTAAAAATATAAAAATCATATTTTGATTATCTTCCTTATATGAAAATTATATTTCACTACTCATCTCAAAATATCGTCTTTTATGTTTTAAAAATCAAAACTTTATGTTTTAAAAATCAAAACTTTATGTTTTAAAAATCAAAACTTTATGTTTTTAAAAAAATCAAAACTTTATGTTTTAAAAATCAAAACTTTATGTTTTAAAAATCAAAACTTTATGTTTTAAAAATCAGTTTTTAAATTAACAAAAATCAGTATTAACATTATATAAAAATCAAATAAAATAAATAAGCAAAAACTTACAGGGGGGGTTTTTTTCTGTCGCAGCAGGCTTGGGGGGGGGGGTTTCCTCGCCGATCGCGGGTTCGTGAGGGAGGAGGCGCTGCCGTCGGAGAGGTGGCAGGTCGGAGGGGATAGGGGCGACGGGGGTTGGGGGCGCGGCTAGGGCTCGGGGTTTTGGGTTGGATTTGGATCGGGGTGGGGGTCTAGGCTGGAGGAGGAGAAGCGACAAGAGGAGGAGGAAGAAGAAGAGCGGCAGCGGCGGCAGAGGGGGGCGGCGGTCGGTCGATGGCAGGTGGCGGCGAATCGCGCCCCCCTATTCATCGTTTTTTTTTTTATTTCTTTTATTCTCTGAATGAACGGGGAGGGAAGAAAAGGTATGGGGGGGTATTATAATTTATATATATTTATTTAATTTTAAAATTCAAAAAGTTGACTTTTTATTCTGAACTCGGATTCAAACCCACCGATTGTCGTCCATAGCTAATTACCCCCATTCCGAACACAATGGGATATGTATCGTAAGCTGATTCGATCGTTTCGACCAGTTTTCGTTAAATTTACATTTAAAACATTATATTGAATTTTAAACGTACATTTCAAATTACCGGGGTCACATACTAACTAGAAAAATTCCAAAAAAATATTTTCTAGCTTCGTATTGACGATGCGGTCCTAACAAAACTAGTTTCGTCGAATTCTGAGACCGTTAGAAAAATGGCCAATTTCCAGTCGATTAAAATCAACTGAAATGGTCAAAACACGTTTTCCTTTGCCATGCTCACATATTGATTCGAAAAATTATGAAATTTGGAATCTAGCAATAACTTAACATCACGGACCCAACAAAACTGGTTTCGTCGAAATCCGAGGTCGTTTGCAAAATTGCTATTTTTAAGGGCCTTATATATATAAAAATATATATAAATTCCACAGCGACTATTTCTAATTTTAAACTGGACATATCTTATCATTTCTAAAATGAAATCTCAGTTTGTTAACTTCGTTACAAAGATATAGTTATACAGATTCAAATATTTCTTGTTTCGTTCAATTCTGACTTATATTGAATTCTGTATATTCATTTGAAATTAGAAATCGAATTTTCGAACTACCGCGCCATTTTCAATTCCTTTTATAATTATATATAATTATTATATATTCTAACGACGACGCGTATAATATATACGTTCGAATTATATTCAAAATAGATTTCACGTCGATTTTATTTAAAATATTTCATTTTGAATATTCAAAATTCGCTAAAATGGCCAAAATAAAAATTTCAAACTGGCTCGCATTTTACGGGTTGTTACAATCTCCCCCACTTAAAACTTTTCGTCCCCGAAAAGGAACAAAGTCGAAAGTGGTTTGATTAATCAACACTACGTTCGATCTGGCTTCCATTCTCCAACTCTTTAGTTTCTGAGAATTTTCAAAACTTCAAAAATTTGGCTAACACCCTAAATTTTTGAAAAATTTCGCCATAACCTCCCCTGCAATGGGAGCATCGGGGAATTTCAAATAGCTTCCCCGGTCCTTCAGATCTCAAAAAGAAAAAGAAAAAGCCAAGCGGCTAGCCAATAGGCTCACAAAATCATCATCACCCAAACAAAACAGGAAATTATGTAGTAAACATGTACCTATTTGTCGGGCAAACAAATTTTATTCTCTGGCTCTAGCCTCCTTGCTATGACCTGTTCAAGGTAAGTACATCTATGCAAGCATATGCGACCAATTTTCAATAATATTCAATATGCGGTTCAATTAGACTAAATGGCTAAAAATTAGCAAACAAATAAACAAACAACACAAACATCAATCAATTAGTGAATTAGAGTTTCAAATTCATAACTTTGATATATAGTCAAAAATCACATTTTTGATGCCAAATCACCACAATAAGCCCTATCTAATTTTGGTTCTCACACCAATCAATAGGAAATATATAGAAATCTCACTTTTGTCACTCGAATATAAATACTGATAATGTGATCACAATTATCAGCATCATCCCCGGGCGACTAGAGTGTGATTCTATATCTATCCAGTATATTAAAACTTCGAATAGACGCTAGCTAGGCGCATACGCAAAATCTTTATATATTGGACTGTCCTAATCAATATAAATAAATAATCAAATACGATTAAGTGATTTAGATTTTCAAAACAAAAATTTGTTTTCATTTTCAAAAATATACTCTTCACACTCGTTCTAGGATACTACTGATCCCATCTCTAACGAGTCACTCTCATTGGATATTGTTAATCCAATATCTGATGAATTCTTTCGTACGGTTCTAATGTGCCTTGTTCTCTGAGCTTGGTAAACCAAAGCTCTGATACCAACTGTGAAAACCCGTAACTTCCCCGTAAAGGAAAACGACGGATAGTTCGAGAACAAACCACAACAGAATACATACAGAAGAACATTTCATTGTATATTACAACAATGCATCAGATTACAAGAATATACAGAGTATAAATGAATAAACACAGAAATATCAGAGATTTAAATTACATTTAAATACATAGCAGCGGAAAATATTACAATACACAACTAGAAGTAGATATACGGATACAAAGCTTTCCGGATATCGTTCCAGCTGTAAACCAGGATCCTGTGAATATAAATCTGCAAAACCAAAACTACTGGCTGCCCGTGTCAAAATAAGGGCACCCAGAGTTTAGGTTAAAACAATAAACTCCAGGTCAGTCATGTGACTGGTGTGAGAACTAAAACAGTTATTAATCTTTATTTTAAATCATTAGGTAAATCAAGGGACCACGCCGTATAACACGGAACGGGTTTCCTCCCAAGAATACCAGTGCATAAAACAACAGCGCAATGCTAAATAAGGAAAAATGAAGCTGTTATAAGACCCAGGTCCCATCACACAATGCAACGCAGCCGAGGATAGGGTTTTCCCTTATAACAGCCAAAGAATGCTTGATACGTTTAAAACAAATCGCTTGATACTATTATAAGTGCATAGTGTATAAAACAACTTCAAATCATAAGTATCAATCATAGGCGGCATGAGCGCCCCATCCCACTATGTCGCCATATATAGGATATACAATCAAAACCGCAAAGTCTCGTATTTGGAAATTGGATTTCCGTCTATGAACCGAGGCAAAAGATAGTCCTCAACCGATTCGAGACTGTCTAGCCCGAGCCTCAGGCAAGTACTCTGTCAAGCCTTTGGATCGTCAGGGCCGGTCCACCGATGTGGATTAAAATGCCTGAACACTGCGTTTCCCCGCCCTATGGGGCGTAAACGAGCCAACTAAATGACTCCATCGGTTCGAGAACGACCGATCAATCCGAGGCGCCTCGCAACAGCAACAACCACATAAGTCAAACTCGTCAGGGCGTGTAAAACCACTGACGCCACTTCTAGCTAGAAAGAAACGCATGCCCTCCCTGAGGTCCGTCTCCCGTTTTTGATTCATACCGGGTGTGAAACTCGCGAGGTAAACGTTACACAAAGCTACGCCACAAAGGCCGTGCTTTGATCATCACCACAAGATTTTTCTTTTCAACAGAAGCCTCGATCAATTGCCACTTAGGCATGCCACACAGGCAATTCACTCCATGCGTTTGATATCCATCAATATATAACCCCTGAGCTCGTACGTCTCAGAGAAGGGCGTTAAGCAAGAGAATAAATTCTCCGCTGCCAAACAGATATATATTTAATAGAGATCAATCACACGGACTAAAATCCAATGTCAGACACACAGTCCATTTACAAGTCCGTTCTGGGTCTGAACGAAACCGGAGGCACCTAGTACCCCGCATATCCATCGATCTCCAAGTACGTCTGGACGATCACTAACTGTTTCCATCTTCTTGGGTGTACAGCCCAATCAAGATCATCAGTAATTACCCAAACGACGTGAAGACCTCCGGTCTTCGACCATCGTCTTCATCTTCGACTTTTCGTCGTATCAGTTATTCAGAATGGGGTAAACCCGGTCTTTCCAAATAACTCGCGTATATATTATAAAAGTGTTACACAAACACAACATACGCCTCATTCCAATTCATTAGTCACTAACCGTAAATTAATCAAGAGAATAATTCCCCAAATATTAACCCCGAAGGCCGAAACCAACATCAGATCAATATCCAGAAAACCATTCTGCTTGGCCAACCGACAGTTAGTTTCTAAATCTCACATTCATAGGGAAATGTTCCCATTAATTTTATCCAAGATAAATTCTTTGAATTTATTCTTTATTCTATTTTTGAATATCAATCCAAACTAGTCGGGATTAGCGAACCTTACCGAAGTAATCATTTGTTTTAATTTCCCAATCCCAACCTATTCATCCCATGAAGTAAAACTGGTTATACTTCATATCTAACACCACGGTGTTATCGGTAAATTCAATTACCATTTCACGTTCAAATCTAATTAAAGATTTAACTATCGCCTGGAGCAAAACTGGTGATACTCCATTTCGATTATTTCCATCTAATTAAAGATTCATTAAAACTCCACTTAGTTTTAATCTGTGACTGGGTTAAAGAATCAGTGTCATTTAAAACACGGTTCACGATAAACCCAAAATCACATCACATTTCAATCGGTCCCTAATCGTAAATTAGCAAGTGAGCAATTCCCTAAGTATGAATCCCGAAGGCCGAAACCAACATCAGATCAATACCTCGGAAACCATTCAACTTAACTAATCTCCAGTTAGTTTCTGATTTTCTTAACTCCTTTAGGTCTAAGAACTGTATTCTTGAAGATACCGTTCACGACAACCCAAAATCACATTTCATCAATGATCGGGTTAAAGAACGAGTGTTATTTAAAACACTGTCCACGATAAACCCAAAAATCAATATCGATTTAATTCCGATTAAATATTATTTAATTGGTACACTTCATTAAATCTAAATAAAAAGATTTAATCTTTTCTCAACTGGGTTCAAGAACAGTGTTAGTGAAGACACCATTCACGACAAACCCAAATCACATTTGATATTCAATATAAGGCTCTGAATAGAAAATATATCGGCTTATATTCAATATCAAATTCTACGATTAACAAATGTCATATTGGAAATAACGATATAAATATATCTTTCAAATTTCCATAACAACATCTGTATAATCACGAATTCCAACATCGAAATATTCCTAAGACAATTTCGATTCAAATCCACTCCAATGCAATCATTGGAAATTTTGGTTATTTTTAAAACCCTTTTCGAATTCAATTTATTTATTTAAAAATAAATAGGACTATATTTCTAGTTCAAAACTAGTTCATTTCGATAAAAATCTATTTTTATCCTTTCAAATACGGAGTTTTTCATCCCAATTCTTTCTAAATCATTTCTTATGATTTTACACTAATTATTACTATTTTTAATAATTTTATCAAGGCCTGTACAGTCGATTTCCATCAATGGCCATCGAACTGCACTTACAGCGACCTTTTTCGAATTTGATTTGGACGTATCTCCAAATCCAACCGTTAGATTTCAAATTTCTAATATTCGTTAGAAAGATCTTTTCGATACGAACCCAACGGTTCCGGTTTTAGGAGAATCCGACGGTCGGATCTCCCGTAATGTCCGTTTGAAATAAATGGTCGAAATTTACGAACTGCCGCGGCGCGGCGCGTTCTATTCAGGCCATTATATTATATATATAATATATATAATATATATTTCGTCGATTTCTATTTAAAACGAATTATATAAATAGTTTTTTTTTAAATCGTTTCAAAAGCAATTTCAACTCTCTTTTCAATTCAATTTGAAATTGAATTCTTCTTTATAAATTCGTTTTAAAATTCATTCCTATTCAATTCAAATTTCAATTCAATTTGAATTCATTTCAATTTTCTTTCAATTCAATTTGAATTCGTTTTCAATTCCTTTTGAAATCGTTTTCAATTCATTTCGAAATCGTTATATATTCAATTCATTTCGAAGTCGTTATATATTCAATTCATTTCGAAGTCGTTATATATTCAATTCATTTCGAAATCGTTATATATTCAATTCATTTCGAAGTCGTTATATATTCAATTCATTTCATTTCGAAATCGTTTTCAATTCTTTTCATTTCGAAATCGATAAATCGATATAAATATCGTTCACGTCAAAATGGCGTCAATCTAATCAACACGGCTTCATAAATTTCTATTTTCAAATATTCTACTCCAAATATTTCTTTTTCAAAATAGTTGTTATTATCAAAATATTTCGTTCAACACATGACCAATCTCAATGAATGAGTACCGTCAACACATGAACTTTTATTTTATAATATTAAAGGTGCAAATTTTATTACTAAAATATTTCGTTCAACACATGACCAATCTCAATGAATGAGTACTGTCAACACATGAACTTTTATTTTATAATATTCTTTATTTTTCAAATTGGAATGAGGCCCAATCAATTACCATATAAAGTTAATTATATGGATTTTCATACATTACACACATGTATATAATAGCATTGAAAAATAATCAACCATCAACCAAAGTGCACTACACTGTATAAGCATCAGATATAGTTATTCGACGCTTATAACAGCCTGTCAATCAATCGATCGACATATTTAATCAATCAGGATGAGTGAACTGCATATTTCATCCTAACACCCGTGTGGGGTTTCAAACAATCAAACACATATTTTATTTGTGCAGTTGGGCGATGTGTAAAATTTATCGTCCCAATCAATGTCATTCAAATAAGTGTACATAAACAAACCGTACGGTTTGTAAATGAATATTTTATTTATTCACATTCACGTTAAAAATTATATTTTTAACGATAAAAATATTTTATTCTAACATATGAATTTCTATTCAGTTCATTATTTAAATAAAATGATATTTTCATTTTTCTAACATATTTTAGAAAATTTCGGCGGCATAACGGCACGATACTAGAAACGGGACGAGGCCTAGCCTTATCCCCGGTCTAGTGAAGGCCCACGCCATTCACACATCAATCCAATCACCAAACAACCAAATTCTAATCAAATCATATAACTAATCTATGCAACCAAACAAACAAGTCCATGGTCTGTGGACGATTGTGTCGGGTGCTACTAAGCACCGTCTGCATCCTAGTATATATATAAAACTAGAAAAGAAATTGAAAGGTGAGAAGTTCTCACATATAGCTATCCTAGCTCCACGGCACTTCATTGTAGGAAATCTTCGCCAACTCGCCTTTTGTCGCTTTCGTTGTCCGCTTTCACTACATATGTAAAAATCGAATTTTTACTTCGCTATTCAATATATAAAAATCATATTTTTATTTTGAAGTTCAATATATAAAAATCCTATTTTTCTACGCTATTTTCCATATAAAGATTTCGCCTTTTTATAAATAAAGATTTCGCCTTTTCTAAAATAAAGGTTTCACCTTTTCTAATTTAAAGATTTCATCTTTTCTAATTTAAAGATTTCACCTTTTCTAATATAAAGATTTAGTCTTTTCAAAAATAAAGTTTTCGCCTTTATAAAAATAAAGATTTCATCATTATAAAAATCATCACTTTACTTCAACGTATATAAAATAAAAATCAGATTTTTATTTTGCCACATATACAAAGATGATATTTTTATATTCTCTATCCTATAAAGATTATATTTTTAATACTTTAAAAATATAAAAATCATATTTTGATTATCTTCCTTATATGAAAATTATATTTCACTACTCATCTCAAAATATCGTCTTTTATGTTTTAAAAATCAAAACTTTATGTTTTAAAAATCAAAACTTTATGTTTTAAAAATCAAAACTTTATGTTTTTAAAAAAATCAAAACTTTATGTTTTAAAAATCAAAACTTTATGTTTTAAAAATCAAAACTTTATGTTTTAAAAATCAGTTTTTAAATTAACAAAAATCAGTATTAACATTATATAAAAATCAAATAAAATAAATAAGCAAAAACTTACAGGGGGGGTTTTTTTCTGTCGCAGCAGGCTTGGGGGGGGGGGGTTTCCTCGCCGATCTCGGGTTCGTGAGGGAGGAGGCGCTGCCGTCGGAGAGGTGGCAGGTCGGAGGGGATAGGGGCGACGGGGGTTGGGGGCGCGGCTAGGGCTCGGGGTTTTGGGTTGGATTTGGATCGGGGTGGGGGTCTAGGCTGGAGGAGGAGAAGCGACAAGAGGAGGAGGAAGAAGAAGAGCGGCAGCGGCGGCAGAGGGGGGCGGCGGTCGGTCGATGGCAGGTGGCGGCGAATCGCGCCCCCCTATTCGTCGTTTTTTTTTTGTTCTTTTATTCTCTGAATGAACGGGGAGGGAAGAAAAGGTATGGGGGGTATTATAATTTATATATATTTATTTAATTTTAAAATTCAAAAAGTTGACTTTTTATTCTGAACTCGGATTCAAACCCACCGATTGTCGTCCATAGCTAATTACCCCCATTCCGAACACAATGGGATATGTATCGTAAGCTGATTCGATCGTTTCGACCAGTTTTCGTTAAATTTACATTTAAAACATTATATTGAATTTTAAACGTACATTTCAAATTACCGGGGTCACATACTAACTAGAAAAATTCCAAAAAAATATTTTCTAGCTTCGTATTGACGATACGGTCCTAACAAAACTAGTTTCGTCGAATTCTGAGACCGTTAGAAAAATGGCCAATTTCCAGTCAATTAAAATCAACTGAAATGGTCAAAACACGTTTTCCTTTGCCACGCTCACATATTGATTCGAAAAATTATGAAATTTGGAATCTAGCAATAACTTAACATCACTGACCCAACAAAACTGGTTTCATCGAAATCCGAGGTCGTTTGCAAAATTGCTATTTTTAAGGGCCTTATATATATAAAAATATATATAAATTCCACAGCGACTATTTCTAATTTTAAACTGGACATATCTTATCATTTCTAAAATGAAATCTCAGTTTGTTAACTTCGTTACAAAGATATAGTTATACAGATTCAAATATTTCTTGTTTCGTTCAATTCTGACTTATATTGAATTCTGTATATTCATTTGAAATTAGAAATCGAATTTTCGAACTACCGCGCCATTTTCAATTCCTTTTATAATTATATATAATTATTATATATTCTAACGACGACGCGTATAATATATACGTTCGAATTATATTCAAAATAGATTTCACGTCGATTTTATTTAAAATATTTCATTTTGAATATTCAAAATTCGCTAAAATGGCCAAAATAAAAATTTCAAACTGGCTCGCATTTTACGGGTTGTTACAGAAAGAGTCACCTCTTACTTGTGCTACTCTTGGTTTAGAAGTCCGAACATAATCCATAATATATTTTAGATTCATTTACTAGAATACCTCTCAACAAATCTTGTTAATACACAATGCACACTTGATTAAACTCAGCTACCAATTGATCATTGAATCGATATTCACTTGATTTTTTTACTTTTTATTTTTGGGTGAAACTCTAAGTCAAATCCTTTCAACGAGACGTCATTTGACACATGGGTGGAGTCCGCAAAAGCACCAGCTTTGCCTGCAAGTTTGAAATTATACAAAGAGCTTCTGGACCTGGGGTTCAAAATTGTTCTCTTAACTGGAAGAGGTGAAAATCAAAGACATTATACTGAAAAAGTCTGTTGTTTGCGGGTTACCATTCATGGGAAACGCTTCTCTTGAGGTAAAGTTTCTTCTCCATTTTACAGAAAATAAGTATTTTTTGATCTAACAAATTAATCTAACCAAATAACCCTTCGCTTGAGGTAATGTACATGTTAAACTTCACTGACAATGTTTTTGAGCTATACAAAATTTCATGGTATATATAGGCATTGCCTCTATTTTTTGTTTCGATTCATCATTGCATGGTAAATTACATCTACAGTTCTGGTTTTGCATGATAGAACTAACGTTAGCAAAGTAGTACAATAGATATTTCATTTTGTTTCAGTCAAATTCTAAAAGTGAAGCAAAGTAGTTTCAATCATTTTACTATCCTTATTAATGACAACATGATATTAAATTTCTCAGTGTCGATGATTTAAGTACACTCATTCATTTTCCTTTTTTTCCAAACGTTGGTTACTTGATGCCAAATCTATACATATGGACCAATGATATAAAGCCTTGTAAATTCATTCTTGTTCTAACTGAACCTTTGTTTTCATGGTTTCATTCATTTTCCTCTGAGTATTTATGTATTTACATTTTCCAAAGGCATGGCAACTACGCGAAGAAGGGAGGTTGAAAGAGATAGTGGATTCAAGTCTAGAAGGATACCCCAAAGAAGAAGTATTAAGATACGCAAAAGTTGCACTCTTTTGTGTACAAGTAGCAGCTCAACGAAGACCCTCAATGGACCAAGTTTACTCTCTTGTTATAATATAAGTATGATAGGGTGTAAATATGAGTAGAAAATACTCTTCGAAAAAAAATATGTTGTGTGAAAGAAGAAATTATTGCGCATGAATGGTGTATGAAAATTGTAGAAACTTTTATTGTAATTGTTTGTACTATTAAAACTTTGTTAAAATAAAATATTTATTTGTTTATTTCATTCTGTGATATACACTATTACTGAAACAAATACATTTAATATGTATTATTTATAAGCTATATTTTTTTTTATAGATTTATGAATCTATTGCAACGGGCATATACTATTGCAAAATGGTCTGCTGCAACAACAATGACTAGTTGCAAAAAAGTATACCGCAACGTTTTATTGCAATAGGCAGAAAACGTTGCAGACTTTTTGCAACTTCGGCTATACCAAGAGGCATGGGCCTGTTGCAATTGGTCTACTGCAACAGATATTGCCTGTTGCGAAAAGTGTTTTTTGTTGTAGTGGAATAAACCCAGACATGATTCCTCTGGTATTAAATGTAGAATAAATGTCCATACTACCTTTTTAAGAAGATCAGATTTGAGAGAATCAAATCTCAATCCCATTTATTAATCTCTTTGATAAATCCTTCTGTAAAATTTCTTATTAAAACTCATTCATAAAAATTATTTTATTTTAAAACAATCTCAAAGTTTAGTTACAAAGCTCTTCAAATCGATGTCCTACTATTATAACACTCTATAAGTATCATGGAATCCTTTATAAACTTCTTTTATAAGTATTCAAAATTATTTATAAACTATATTTGTAATTATCTAAATCAATTATAAAGTTCTTTAATAAATATCAAAAGTTTTTTAAAATTCCTTTATAAATATCAAATTTTAAATCATTTACTCCTAATCTCCAACCAATACTATTTCTTGGATAACAAAAAAGAAAATCAAGTTAGGGTATTTTATTTACCTCTTGGACCTTAACTCGACAACACTCTTACCCTTTGAAATAACTTAATGTTTACGATCTTTAGTTAATTTATGAAGAAATATTTTCAATAATCTATATTAAATTCCTTTAATATAAGTCTATAAATTGTTTTATTAACTCCAAACCTTATTTAATTATAAAATAATTATCAGACCAACAACTTTTGCAAAATTCAAATAATACCTTATTTGAAAGCCTCTTTAGTAAATTTTACTTTAACAAGGCAAGTTTAAAATTACATTGTAAAGTATTAGCTATACTAGCTTATATAGAAAGAATCCATATACTTTCAAAATTGAAAGAATGTTTACAATTTTCCAAGGTCCTTAATTAATTGAGTTTAACTTATTCGAATTGTAATATGGGTGCTTTCATACAATCAAATATGTATAAAGTATCAACTAATAATAGTCAATTAACATAAAGGAAGTATTCAAGTGATAATAGCAGACGGTGATTTGTTCTACCATATAGATGTGTAAGTTAACAATATACAAGGATGATTTTTGGTTCTGCTTAAAAGATGTCAAAATAATCAAAAAGCAGGTTATAGTAGAATGGGGTTGTCTTCTACTAATAGATATACATAAATATCATTGAATACATTACATGTCAATACATATAAATATGTACAACAATATAAGAGTAACATGAGGATGATTTGTCCTATTTAATGGATATCCAAGGTCAAATTTAGTTTTAGTACTAAAATGAAGTTTTGTTCAGTTAACTAGTGTCCAAACAATTCAATCAATTATACTAATAGCAGAATGATGTTTTGTTCAGCTAAACATATGTCATCTGATTTCTATTCAAAGGGGTTGCTTAAAGGTGATTGACAAAAAGATCCCTTAGAGTAAAGAATGTTTAAAAACATCCTTATAAAATAAGTCTCTTAAATTTGGAGTTATATAAAACTTATTATCAAACAATTATTAAACTTCTAAATAATAATCAAATAATATTTTTTTAGCAAAGCTAAGCCGTTTTTTATAGTGGACACAACCACTTTCATCATAACATATAATGAATATAAGGAAAAACAAGAGCCAAACACATTGTCTGACTACTACACTGACTAGATTGAAGTGTCCAATTCAAAATACAATGAAAACTGGAGAGAAACTAATTGCTACAACTACGAAGAAAAAGGAAACTAATCCCTTGAAGCAAAGGAAGAAGAGGAGGAGGAGAAGCTGCGGGCATAAGGAGGCACAAGACCAGTATCATGCAGCAAGGTGACAAAAAGATTAAGGAGATTAGGAACATAATCGTGATAGTCGTTGCTGTATATATACTTCCTGTCCTAATTGTTACCATCTAGGATGGTCTTATTGCAAATACCATAACCACCTTCCTTAATAAAAGACAAGTCAGAACCAACGACATGGTAATGCAAGCACCTAATATCACTATCTTCGACACCAACAAACAAGTAAAAAACTTGCTTGCAGGGATCATAGCGCACATCAGAACACAGATGATGCCATGCTCGTTCATGATCATTCCAAACATTAGCCTTTTCAGTAGTAGTCGAAGAGGCCTCAAGCAAAGCTGAACAAAGAGGAGATGCCAAATTAACTTCATCAATCATCTTGGATTTGTGAACCCAAATGCGTGGAGTTAGTATATGAAGTAGGATTTTATCTTGAATAGGTCCAGTTGTAGAATTTATTTTTGCAAATATCAATCAAGTGTCCAAAAGAATGACATTTCGTGCAAATGTCAGGTTGCTAACTGAATTGGACATCCACATAAGTGTCAAAACCATCTATTGAAACTTTAAGCTTTGTTGGAAGCGGTTTTCTTGGAGTGAGTTCAACCAGCGCTTTTGAAAATATAAGATTTTTCCTAGCTTCCGTATTTACATCAAAACATTTGAAATTCCAATCCTACTAGCAAACCAGTTCAAACCTAGAAGAGTGAAGAACAGAAGAATACTCGTGAAAATAGTCCATACCGGAATAGAAAATACTCTCTCTTGCCCTTTCCATAGAGGTACTACATTGCCTCCAATAATGTTCGGATCGAATTCCAATACTCTTATTTCCTTTTCTGAATTCGAGAATTTGAAATAAAACATAACATTCACGAAATTGGCACGAAGTCCTCCCCTCAATTTCCAAGCATTACGACAGTGCTCACATACTTCTTCAAAAGGAACATTCAAGTTTAAGAAGAACCCCACTAGGTAGTCTTTCCAAAAGTTGACTCCTTCTAGGACAATCTCAGAAGGTGGGACTAGGTACCTGGGGAGGACGTGAACTCAAGAGGGAAGCATGCACCTGCACATCTTGGCAATAAGGAGAAAAAGGATGAAAATTTAGGTTTATTTAGATTGGGGAAAGGCTGGTGTTGACCAGGGCAAGTTGGGGCAATTTTGCGAACACCTAGTGGGCATGTGGAGGTAGACTTGGACATAGGGAATACTGATATTTGGGGGTGGCAGATAATACATCACAATCCTTACTTGCCGAATTACTTGCACAATTCACATTTACTTGTACATCCAAGCCTAAATTTGAGTTAGCACAATTCACTTCCTTACTGGCCGAATTAAAAACGTTCAAATCCAAACTTGTATTGCCTATCTCAGACCCAACAACCACAATATTATGTAAATATTGAACAGAGCTTACATCAAACTGCACTGGCTTGACGAAAACTTCAAAGTTAGCTGAAACGTTAACATCCGACCATCTCTCAATAATTAAAAAATAATTCATCATTATTTTAAATATCTTAATTCCAAAAATCAGTATTTGAATTAAAAATTAAATATTCAAAAACTCTTTTAAACAAATAATTAATCACTTATTTAATCCTTTGAATAATTAGATATTAATTAACCCTTAAATAATAATTAGATAATAATTATTCCTTATAAGTAATTTGTTTAACCTCAATTAATAATTAAACAAACTTTAATCAAGTTCTCAACATTAAACTTAATTTAATTTAAAATCACTTATTATTTAAAAACTTTATTAAATAATAAATTAATTTAAATAATCTTGATCAAGTAATTAATCATACTTAACCCTCAATTTAAAGTCATTATAACATAATTAGCTTTCATAAAATAACAAATTAAAATCAAACTTACTTGATTAAAACTTAACTACAAATTGCTTATTACATGGTAATTAAGTAATTAAGTAATCATACTTAATTAATCATACTTGATTAAAACTTAAGTACAAATTACTTATTACATGGTAATTAAGTACTAGTTACTCCATGTAATTACCATCACTTAAATAATAAGTAATTAAATAATAATAATTACTTGCTTGCATTTCGAATGAGTTTTGAAAACATTTTCAAAACTTAGTTAAGTTGAAAACAAACTTACCATTAAAAATAGTCCATTTCATGAACTGCACTGACAACGTTATCGTTATAAAATCTCCAAAATTTCAAAATCTTAACTTTTAAACTTTCTTTTGTAACTTGCTAAAGAAAAATTAATAACTTTTTTTTGGCAAAAAGAGCCAGTTTTTAGAGTGGACCGCAACACTTTTTCATTATAGCAAATAATGAACACAAAATATAACAAGAGATAGGCGTATCGCCTATCTACTGCGGACATTCTGACACAAACTACAAGTAAACTGTAATCAAGACCACGCAGGGTATGATCAGTCTATAGTAATATGTAGAATTAAAGACTTAATACATCTCAATTGGGTCTAATTGATCCATACATTCATACAACATGATTTCTGTATTACATTTATTTGCCTACAACTAATTAGAAGCAGATCATTGAAGTCCTCCAAAACCAGGAGCTAGAACATATAAAATTGTTGTAGATGAGAAAAACTAAAACCAAGCTAGGAGACAGACACATAAACAACAAGCACCAAGTTGAAGCAGAGAGTTGAATTGACGCAGATATTGAAAGGTCCAGGAGCTTTGAAATAAGCATCATGTTGTAGAAAATTAAATTAAGGCGATGGTTTTAGACAAACCAAACGAAAGAAACCTGCAGTAAACTGTAGAGCATAAGGAATTACCGAGGATGGAAGTGATAATGCAGAAGATTGAAAGTGATTGTACAGAGAGTGGAAGCTGGCTTCAAATATGGAAAGGCTCAGCAAAACAACACACAAGGTAAAGATCCATCTCGATGCTCATTGCCAAAACAGATCCAGGAAGAGCCAAAATAAGACATACAGTCAAACTCGCTAATAACCAAAGAAACCACTCAAACAAACCCGATTATACACTAAGATGACACGCATATGATAATATGCTACAACTCAAAGAGAGCCAAAAATCTATATCCCAATAGTCTCAACTTCACAACAAACAAGCAAAATGACCCAAGAAATTAATCGTAAAACAACACAAGCTACTACCAATATGTCGCAAGAATAGAATTGTCATATGGGAAGAAGGGAGGCAATCGATGGTGGACTGAAAACATGTTCAGCATATATATGACACTAGCATCAAATATAGCCAGCAAGGCCTACGAAATAGCTAACGGGTAAACATGAAAGTTAGGGACAGAAGCCAATTGGACGAGAAGAGACAAAAGACTCAGATCTAGGGTTAGAAAGGAGGTAGAAAAGTGAGCTTAGCAGTGCCGTCAGAAAAGACAAACAAGGAGAGAGTGGGAGACCAAAGTATCAGCTAATGAAGGCTGCCAGTAGAAATAACTACTATGACCTAGATCTGGATCTGACAAAAAGCAAAACGATGGTTTAGATCTGGATCTGATACGGAAGTAGCCACAATTCACGAAGGAGAAAGCTAGGGGTTAGTGTAACCACCCGCTCGGAATGGGCCTAAATTTCGACCTAGAAAAGGCCCATCGAAACTTAGAGCCATTCTAAATGAGTCATTGGTTCCTGTTAGGATTACATTTGTATAGAATATATACATACACAGATACTTCGAACGGAAATCTCACACAACGGAAAGAGAAAATATAATAGTGAAAATAAGATGTACCATTTATTCAAAAACCACATAAATATAACATTCGCAGTTACATCTGTTCAATGGGTACATCAAATAGTTCATTCTCACAAGTTCCCAAAAGATGTAAAGCAAAAAATACTAATAATAGCTATCAACTTCGTCTTCCTCATCAGCTTCAATCATCACTTCGTCCATGGCTTTTACACCATCTATTGACCTTTTGGATATGTTGAGGAGAGGAGTCAGAACATAAAGTTATGTGTGTTGAAATGTAGTGTTACTTAATGTCCATACCCTATATTTTTAGCAGGTTACATATGTCAAGGTATGTCTACGCAGCACACAACAAACACCAAGTTTCTAACCAATGGGGAGGGTATCCAAGTCAATCTTCCATTAGGGTTTTTTGGGTAAAGACCCAACGAGGGGTTATTCTCAATCACTTATGTCCTTATTAAAGGTGGATTCTTATGATCTCTTATAACCCTGAGGCAGACCCTTAGCCCTTTAAGACCCCATCCTAATACGTTAACGTTCTTAGATCTATACTCTCATTTGTAATGTGAGAAGTAGTATTGCGAACGTTACTACTTAACTGATATTACACGGTACGAAACCTATGTCGCTTAAGACTTCCCTTAGACAGTTGGTGAGCATGCAATGGCCACATATCTTTCAATTGCCAATCTATTCCTGGTTGAGCCCTTACAAGCTTCTAGAGGACGTGGACATCCCCGTGAACTACCCTATTCCGTTTCCATTTTATGCCTAACCACTTTTAGAGAAGAAGGACCCAAAGATTTACTTCAAATCTAATAAGGGTGGGTCCCATAACTTTGGTTCCTCTCCAAGGAATAAACCTTCGGAAGGATCCTAATCCAAACCACTTAAGACCCAAACTAGATATAAAAAAAGTTAGCCACTTAAGACCTTCTCAAGGTGTTGTAAACCTTCCTATTTTCACACAATAGACTTATATATATATTTAAATATATACACACACACTAGTCCTCTTACATTAAACCGTATACCTGTAGATGTTGGATATGTTGATCGGTTCTGGGCAAACTTCTACTACAAGTTGGTTTAACCTAGTGTCTAGTGTACTAAGTTTTTGAATGGCCCATGGCGCCAAGACATCTCATATTAGTTGGACCCACTTGTGGTTGCTGGATTTGTCAGTCGGTTCCGGGCAGACTTCTACCATAAATGGAAACTTACCTCGTGTCTATGTGTAACTATATATATATAAAGCTATTCTATACACACACACACAAGCAAACAATTATATATTTATTATGGGGACATTTCAAATTCGAATCTAACCTAACCACATTTATTACGCTAATACAATGCTAATTACTTTGAGTATGGTTATATAAGTATAATAATAATAACTCCTAAATAACGTAAACACGTATAAACGGTGAAACGTTCTAACGAGGTGACAATTGTTAACTTTTATCTAAATCAAGGCATACAAGTTAAGTTTTCCATACTTTTACTGCTACAACATAGGCATGATGACATAATGACAAGATAACAAATAGCAGTGGATGGAAAATATACATACATTCAATTTCAACTTGTATCCTAGGCTTGTAGAAATGATTTCAATACTGGATTAAAAATAGAGTATTGAATACACTTATATATGTATGTTTATAACTCATATTTTACCCAATTCACCCTTTTTGGTGTTATGCACATAAAAATGTTTACATTTGACCTATTTCAATTGTGAATGCATTTAGATCCAAAATAGGATCTAAACCCAATTCAAATCATGAAACAATCAAATCCAAACCTTTTTAGGTTGCGATCAAATAATAATTAAAGGTGAATTACATAAAATAGGAATAATAGTAGCAACATCTCAATATCATCTTTAATCCAATATTAAAACCAAAAATCCACAAAACCTAAATAATCTGGACAATTCATACACAATTTCAAGATAGAGGATTTGAGGGTTTTAATGTTTATATTATCGATTTCCAAATCCTCCTAGGCATATCTTTCAAAATGATAAACTAATAAAAATATGAATATGCCTTACGTAAACTAGATTCCACTCACAAATCAATGTAGAACAAAGAGAAATTTGTAGTAGACCTAGATCTGCTTTAATCTTTTGTAGTCAAACGTGCTCCAATAATCCTCCTAATTGTGTGTGTGTATATATATATATATTGTAACGACCTGGATTTCTGATAGTCAAATATTTCATATATTTTATTATTTAAATATCGATTTAGAATTTTAAATGGATTTAAAATATATAATTTGTTTATTAAATAACATATAGATGTATAATTTATATATAATTTTAAATCGAGCCCGTAACGTCGCGGCAGTTCGTAAAGTTCGTTTTGGACTTCAACTGAAAATACATAGTCTATTTTAAATCACAATTCTGCGAAAACAGGAACATTTAAGTCGATTTGATGATAATTTTCTAATGGAAGAGGAAAATGGAGATTTCAGCTTATGGATTGATAGTTATGGCTAACAGAAAATTTCGAATAGTCACTATAGAACTGTTTTTAAATTATAACAATTTATTTTAATATAAAAGGTTTTTATATAAATGAGATGTCATTAAAACCCAAAACGTTAACCGTTGAGTTTAAATTCTATACTGTTTGAAATTGAAAATGTTGTTTAATAAATACGATGATATTTATTGTAACACCCCACGTCCATTAATGTCACCCTCAAAGGGAATGCATTAACTTCCATGGAGTATTATTTGTGTATTGAACAGAATATAACAAGACAGATACATAAATTGGTACTTGAAAAATTCAAAACAACTTTTATCGCAGCGGAGAAATAGTTTGATTACTACAATTGCATAAACCAACAGAAAAACCAAGTACACTTAATATCCATCTTGACAAATTGTTTTCTGAGTACATAAAGTAATAAGCATAACCCCAACATAAGTAGCCATAAAAGAGATGAGCTGAACTATACTTTCAGCAATCCAAGCACTTCCAAAAGAGAGAAAAAGAGATCCAAGATCAAGCTCCACTAGTACTAGTCCCACCTTGAGAACCTGAGGGGGAAAAGGAAGAAAAGAGGCGAAAACAAAGGGGGTCAGACAAAAAGTCTGGCGAGTATAATAACTTTAACAATATAATTATTAAAGTAATCAGGATAAGGCATAAACTGGTAAAACAAGGTATGACTGTGAAACAAGTGGGCATGACAAAGCAAACAAGAGGTATATTCCGGCGTTAATCTCGTTCCTAATCACTATAGGATAATTACTATACTGCACCATTACTAGTCACCCTAAAAGTTGTTCCTGCCTACAGAACATAATAATGATAATGGTAGTTTCGTGTACCCATAGTTGCCTTCATAGGTGCCGCCTGCCCATATCTCCACTAGTTGTACCCACTACCCCCATGCAATCGGCTCCCTAACTCGTAGATACTCGTGCTGGTCCCACAGTGGGGTGTATCACTCCCCAAAGTGGCAACCCGATACCACCAAAGATGCACGGCTTATATCTACACGATGCAACAACGTCTTACCTACCAGCCCGGGCCCACACACGCACATGACCGCGTTGGACTTGTGTTGCCACCGCTAACCCGTTTTGACCTCTTACAATCAAACCCAGTAAGCGTGTCCCGTCCTCGATCTAACTCGAGCTCACAAAGATACTTAATGGGTTACTGGTTTGAAAAGGGTCCCCCATGCTTGACACAAGGTTTCCACCTATGCTTGGTCCCCACTAGAATTTCTCACTTAACCCCTTCTTATTCATGTCTTCTTACAAATTTTCAACTTGGTTAAGTGTTTCTAATCGTATTTCACATGCCACCCAAGGCCACCCACTTAACCTCCATGTCCCACCACATGTTTATCAGGTTAAGTGTTACTTAATTCATTAGAACCGTAACCTTGTAAAAACCTCCCACATTAGACTACCGTTTGCGGTTGCTGGATTTGCCGGGCGGGTCCGGGCAGTCTTATACCGCAAACAAGCCTAACCTCGTGTCTTTACAATTGTTACGCATTTAATTCGTGCCTTTGACCTCTCACATTAGACTACCGTTTGTGGTTGCTGGATTTGTCGGGCGGGTCCAGGCAGTCTTACACCACAAACGAGTCTAACCTCGTGTCTTAGGCGGTTAATTATTACACATAATTATTTAATCCCAAATTGGATTAATATCCCTATTCAAATTTGTCAATTAATTTCAGATTTATTTATGTCCATAATTGTCACTTAAATTATGTCCATAAATTCCAGGTATACAATTTATACCAATTAATGTCTCAAATTACTTATATGCCTTTTAAGGCCATTTTATGCCAATTCACAATTATGTATATTCAATATTTTCCAATTGTCCCCACGCTATTCGTACGTTTTAAATACGATATATGTTAGAATCGAAAATAGTCTAACTTATAAAAAGAAAAGCAACATCACAACTTGCATAACACATAAAATAGATCGAAGAATCATGACATAAGTTTGCATAGCCAATAATTTGCATAGGCAATGGGTATACATAAATTTACATAAACTATCATGGATCTAAATATAGATCTAAACATGTAATAGTGAACTTGCATATATGGATATGGTTTTCCTATAACTTGCATATGAGTTTCATTCAAACTAGCATATGATTCACATACAAAACTAACATAGGCAAACATAAATTTGCATAACTATGTAGTGCCATGGATCTAAATATAGATCTAAACATAAAGATGTGAACTTGCATATGGATCTAAACATAAAGATGTGAACTTGCATATGGATCTAAACATGTAAATTAATGTCACATGTTTTGCATATAAACTAGCATATGTATTTACATGATTCACATATGTTTTAACATCCAAAACTTGCATATATAATTCAACATCCCAAACTTGCATACAATTCATATAAGAACATATAATTCAACATCCCAAACTTGCATAGGATTCACGTAAGAATTAGCATATAATTCAACATCACAAACTTACATAAGATTCACATAAGAACTAGCATATAATTCAACATCACATGATTCAATAGTCACATTCTCATAATCCCAATTATAACTTATCACAATTAAATTAATTAATTATTTTGTGAAAGATATTATACTCACAAACAAAAGAATAGTCTTGTCTTTCTAGGATCTGTATTCTGAAACTGAACTGCTCGCCTTTGATGTAGACTAGTCGTTATTTTAATTTTGATTCTAGCTTCTATCTTGTTTTTGAGTTGAAAGAGACGGCGGCTACTCTAGGTTCTCCATTGATGGCATAGCGGCTCATGGTATGAATTAGTATGATTTTAGGTTAAGAATTAGGTTGCTTATATAAAATTTTAGTTAATTAAGAGACGCCAGATTAACCTAGAATCAATCAAGACCATCCAATCAAGATAGAATAACACCTCAGCCCTAATGACTCAGCAACTGGTAAAAACAGCGTCATCTTTCAAATCTGCCCGAAGGGGGGGCAGGTCGACCCCCAGGTTGATCCCCTGGTCGACCTGTATGGGTAGGTCGACCTGGCCTTTGGCCGGGAGAATTCCCGCCCAACCTGCTACCCTGTTTGAATTTTGAATTTTGAATTATAATTTTCTGAACTGATTATTTTATATAAAATTGCTGAAACTTCGGAAGGCCATAACTTCTTCATACGAAGTCCAATTCACGCAAACTCGGACTCTTCTCAAGCAGTATTCCGAGACGAACGCAATGGCATAACCCGTTTCTCTTAATTCTCACACTAAGTATTCTTTAATTTGTAAATTTTAATATTTAAAATCATGGGGTGTTACATTCTCCCCTCCTTAAGGGATTTCTTCCCCGAAATCTCCAAGTTAAGGAGAATGTATATCCTAGCATCCAATCATCCATCTACTCAACCATCAAACACAGGCATCCATTGTCCTTACAAGATTTCTTATGCCGTATGAATATATGCAAAAAGTGCGTGTATATGTTCCTTATCTAATGCAAAATCAGGCGGTCTACTGATTCAGTTGACCTCCTTAATGCAAATCATGATTGTGCCATGCATCCATTATGTATGCGAATGAATCCTAACGATACATATTACTTCTACATGTGTGCACAACCATTCATCAAAATGCAGCATCTATACGATAACACAACCATTATACATCCATTAATTTAAATATGCACACACCTTTATATGCAATATGAAAGTGACTGAGCCGATCTAGTGCCTAATGTGTGTGTACATGCATCCACGAGCAACCACTAGCAACCACTTGCAACCACTCGCAACCATCAATCATAACATGTTTCAAATACATGTTTACATCCATTGGGAAACGACCCGAACTTCCCCGGTAAGGAAAGCACGGATTGAATTGAGAACAAGCCACATCGGGACACAAACAGAAGAACATTTCATTGTTAATTACAACAATTTCATCAGAATACAAGAATATACAAAGTATGAATAAATAATATACATTCGATAAATATCAGAGATTACAATACATTACATAGCAGCAGAAAATAATACAAAACACAACTGAAGGAGATATACGGATACAAAGCTTTCCGGATATCATTCCAGCTGTAACTAGGATCTTGTGGATATAAATCTGTAAAATCAAGACTACTAGCTACCCGTGATGAAAATAAGGGCATCCAGAGTTTAGGTTAAAACAATAAACTCCAGGTCAGTCATGTGACTAGTGTGAGAACTTAAACAGTTATTAATCTTTATTTTAAAGTTAGGTAAATCAAGGGACCACGCCGTATAACACAGAACGGGTTTCCTCCCAAGAATACCAGTGCATAAAACAACAGCGCAATGCTAAATAAAGAACAATGAAGCTATTATAAGACCCAGGTCCCATCACATAATGCAACACAAGCCGGAGGATAGGGTTTTACCTTATAATAGCCAAAGAATGCTTGATATGCTAAATTTCATCTTTTATTATTACTATAAGTGTATAGTGTCAAAACAATTTCAATCATAAGTACCAATCATAGACGGCATGGGTGCCATATATCATGTCGCTATACTAGTTCTACAATTAAAACCGCAAAAGGTCGTATTTGGAAGTTGGATTTACATCTGTGAACCGAGGCAAAAGATAGTCCTCACCACTTCGAGATGCTCCAGCCCGTGTCTCAGGAACAACCGCAACTGCCCCTTGGATCGTCAGGGCCGATCCATACGAAGTGGATTAAAATGCCTGAACACTGCGTTTCCCTCCCTTTGGGGCGTAAATGAGCCAACGAATGACTCCATCGATCCCGGATCGACCGATATAATAGAGGCGCCTCCAATTCCAACAACCACATGAGTCAAACTCGTCAGCCTGTTTCAAGCACTGACGCCACTCATAACTAGAAAGAAACGCATGCCCTCCCTGAGGTCCTTCTCCCATTTTTGGTTCACACCGGGGTGTGAGGCTCGCGAATTAATGCTACACAAAGCTACTCCACAAAGGTCGTGCTTTGATCATCAACCATAAGACTTTGCTTTTCAACAGAAGTCTTGATCATTTGCATCTCAGCATGCCACATAGGCAAACCACTCCATGCAACCGATATACATCAATCACACAGAATGATATCCAATGTCAGACACACATCCATTTACAAGTCCATTCTGGGTCTGAACGAAACCGGAGGGACCTTATTCCTCGCATATCCATCGATCTCCAATTACGTCTGGACGATCATCAACTGATTCCCTCCTCTTGGGTGTATAGCCCAATCAATATCATCAGTAATTATCCAAACGATGTGAAGACCTCCGGTCTTCGACCACCGTCTTCATCTTCGACTTATCGTCGTATCAGTTATTCAGAATGGGATAAACCCGGTCTTTCTGAATAACTCGCGTATATAATAAACAAGTGTTACAAAAACACAACATACGCCTCATTCCAATTCAGAATATTCTTTTATTCAAATATTCTTATACTTTGGGAAAGGTTCCCATTAATTTTATCAAAGATAAATTCTTTTAAATTTATTCTTTAATCTTCTTTTGGATTTCAGTTCAAACCAAATTATGGTTTATCCAAACTAGTCGGGATTAACGAACCTTACCGAAGTAATCAATTGTTAAATTTCCCAACCCCAACCTATTCATCCCATGAAGTAAAACTGGTAATACTTCATATCTAACACCACGGTGTTATCGGTAAATTCAACTACCATTTCACATTCAAATCTAATTAAAGATTTAACTATCGTCTGGAGTAAAACTGTTGGTACTCCATTTTCGATCATTTCAATCTATTTAAAGATTCATTAAAACTCCACTTGGTTTTAATCCTCCCAAAAATCAATATTATTGATTGTTGAACTTGGGAAATCATATCCTGTCTTTAACTGGGTTAAAGAACCAATGTCATTTAAAACACGGTTCACGATAAACCCAAAATCACATTCTATTCCATTAGCCTTTAACCGTAAATTAGCAAGTGAACAATTCCCTAAGTAATAACCCCGAAGGCCGAAACCAACATCAGATCAATACCCAGGAAACCATTCAACTTAACTAATCTCCAGTTAGTTTCTGATTTTCTTAACTCCGTTGGGTCCAAGAACAGTATTATTAAAGATACCATTCACGACAACCCAAATCACATTCATTAATTATCGGGTTAAAGAACAAATGTTATTTAAAACACCGTTCACGATAAACCCAAATCCCATTTGATATTAAATACAAGGCTCTGAATAGAAAATATATAGGTTTATATTCAATATCAAATTCTACGACCTACAAATGTCGTATTGGAAATAACGATATAAATATATCTTTCAAATTTCCATAACAATATCTTTATAATCACGAAATCCCATATCGAAATATTCCGAAGATAATTTCAATTCAAATCCATTTCCAATTTATATATTGGAAATCCTGGTTATGCTCAAAACCATTTCAAATCCAATTTATTTATTTTTCAAAATAATTAAATTATAATTCTAGTTCAAAACTAGTTCATTTCGATAAAAATCTATTTTTATCTTTTCAAATATGGGTTTTTCATCCCAATTCTTTCCAAATCATTTCTTATGATTCTACACTAATTATTGATATTTTTATTAATTTTATCAAGGCCCGTACAGTCGATTTCCATCAACGGCCATCGAACTGCACTTACAACGACCTTTTCCAAATTTGATTTGGACATAATTCCAAATACAACCATTAGATTTCTAATTTCTTATATTCGTTAGAAAGCTCTTTTTGATACGAACCCAATGGTTCTGGTTTCAGGAGAATCCGACGGTCGGATCTCCCGTAGTGCCCATTCGAAGTCAATGGTCGAAATTCGCGAACTACCGCAGCGCGGCGCTTTCTATTCAAGCCATTATATATATATATTATATTTCATCGATTTCTATTTAAATCGTATTTTATAAATAGTTTCAAATTCGTTTCAAAAACAATTTCAACTTCCATTTCAAATTCAAATCAGAATTGAATTTTTCCTTATAAATTCGTTTTAAATTCATTTCAATTTGATTTCAATTCATTTCAATTCGAATTCAATTCTCTTTCAATTCTATTTCATTTCAATTTCAATTCGATTAAATTCATTTCGAATTCGTTTTCTATTCAATTCAATTCGAATTCATTTTCTGTTCAATTCAATTTGAATTCATTTTCTATTCAATTCAATTCGAATTCATTTCCATTCAGTTCAATTCGAATTTCATTTCTATATAATTCGAATTCTATTTTCAAAATATTCGATTTTGAAATCACTTTTCGATATTCATTATAAAATTGACAAAATTCCCGTTCGCGGTGAAATGGCGTTTAACTACTTAACACGGCTTCACATTTCAATTTTCACTGAATATTATTTTAAATTATTTGATAATTTTGAACTGGAATCAGACACAGTCAATTACCATATATTTTCAGTTATATGGATTTCATCAAATTCATATATACAACAATGAAGATAAACAATCAACCATCATCCAAAGTGCATCCTACACTGTATAAGCATCAAATATAAATATTTAACGCTTATAACAGCCTGTCAATCAATCGATCGACATACAGCTAATTATTGGGACTAGTGTATGTCATATATCATCCCAGTACCCATGTGGGGTTTCAAACAATCAAACACAGATTTTATTTGTGCAGTTGGGCGATGTGTAAAATTTATCGTCCCAATCAATATCAGTCAAATGTGCGTATATAAACAAATCTTCCGATTTGTTTATAAATATTTATTTTATATACACGTTAAAAATTATATTTTTAACCATAAAATATTTATTCCATCACACAATCAATTTTCACAACACGACAATCAAACAAACAAGTCATCCATGGTCCGTGGACGACGGGTGTCGGGTGCTACTAAACACCGTCTGCATCCTGGTATATATTTTAACTAGAAAATTAAATTAAAGGTGGGAAGTTCTCACAGAGGGTTCCACTCCGCCGTGCTTTACTTTTGAACTGCTGAACCGTCTGGATCTGTTTGAAATTCCAATGCCGTTCTTGCCTCGCTGTTCATAACAAAAATTATATTTTTATTGCTTCATTTTAATAAATAAAAAACATATTTTTATTTTTACTTCATATATTTTTACAATGTTTCTTTCTATATAAAAATTATATTTTTATATTTCTACTTCATATATAAAGATCGAATCTTTATATCATCGCTATAAAAATCACATTTTTATTTCAACATATTTATAATAAAAATCATATTTTTATTTCGCTACATAAATAAAGATCAAATTTTTACTAGTTATATAATATAAAAATCGTATTTTTAATCCTTATAAAATATAAAAATCATATTTTTATTTCACTTCATATAAAAATTTCGCCTTTCTTTGTATAAAAATATCGCCCTTCTACTGATAAAAATATCGCCTTTCTACTATGAAAAATATCGCCTTTCTTATGATAAAAATCTGATTTTTATATTCGCTAATATCCTATATAAAACTGATTTAAAATAAAACTATGTCCAAATAAAAACTGATTTTATAATACGCTTCATATAAATAAAAACTGAGATTAAACAAAATTAAAGCTTACAGTTCAAATTAGAAGAGGGGGTGCTGCTGCACCATCATCGGAGCGGAGGAGGGTCAGAGGGGGAGGTCGCGGGTGTCGGACGGGTGAGGCACTGGCGATGGGCGGTTTCGGGGGGGGGGGGGGAGGGCTGCGTCGACATAGAAGAGGGGGAGGAGAGAGGAGGTCGGGCGCGAGAGGGGAGGTGCCGGAGCGGGGTGCGATGGCCGGAGGAGGAGGAGGAAGAAGAAGCAGCGGCGGCGGCAGATGTGGGGAGGGGGCGACGGCTTTTTATTTTTTATTTTCTTTTGATTTGGGGTCTGGAAGTCAATGAGGAAGGAGAAAGAATGGTGGGGGCTATATATTATAATATATATTTAATTATTAAATTTTCTAAACGCAACTTTTATTTTCGACCTCTAAACGAGACCCACCGCCTGTCGTCCCTAGCTAATTACCCCCATTCCGAACACAATGGGATATGTATCGTAAGCTGATTCGATAGTTTCGATCAGTTTTTGTCAAAATCAACATATACCTCTATATATTGAATTTGAACGCGCATTTCAATTTACCGGGGCCACATACGGACTCTAAAAATCCCCGAAAAATATTTTCTAGCTTCGTACTGACGATACAGTCCTAACAAAACTAATTTCGTCAAATTCTGAGGTCATTTGAAAAATGGCCATTTTCCAGTCGATTAAAATCAACTGAAACTGGTCAAATGCGTTTTCCTTTGCCACGCTCACATATTGATTTGAAAAATTACGAATTTTGAAACCTAGCAATAACTTGACATCACGGATCCAACAAAAGTGATTTCGTCGAAAACCGAGGTCGTTTGCAAAATTTCCATTTTTAAGGGCTAGAATTCCATAGCGACTATTCTGAATTTTCAACTAGACATATCTTTTGATTCCCGCTATGAAATGTCGATTTCTCGGATTCGTTGGAAAGATATTCTCAATTAGATTCTAATATTTTTGGTTTCGCCAAAATCTGGTTTATTTTGAATCTTGTACATTCATTTAAAATTTGAAATTGAATTTTCGAACTACCGCGCCATTTTCAATTCCTTTTATAATTTAAAATAAATATTTATATTCTAACGACGATCTATATAAATATATACGTTCGAATTCTATTCAAAATAAATTTCTCGTTGATATTATTTAAAATAATTCATTTTAAATATTCAAAATTCATCGAAATTGCCAAAATAATAATTTTAAATTGGCTCAGATTTCTGGGTTGTTACAGTTTCTACCTTAGGATAAAGAGTAGGACTGAGGAGATATACTTAAAAGATAGGTATAATCATGAATAAACTTATGGAAAAAGAGATCAAGGAGGTACCCTCAAAAAGGAAAGGGTAGGTTGCGCATATTTTCCTCTCAGTTTCCCAAGTCGCGTCTTCCTCAGCATCACTCCATTGAACTTTAACAAGCTTGACCTCACGGTTGCGTAGCTTTTTGACTTCCATACCTAAGATACGAATTTGAACCCTTCTCACAGTCGCTTCTCATTCTACTTCCCCCAGTATGCTTGGCTCCTCCACTTCCGCCGATTCATGTAAGAACTTTCGTAGTTGAGAAACATGAAAAACATTATGAACTCCAGCCAGTCTCTCGGATAGCTTTATCCTGTAAGCCATCGTTCCAATCCTTTCAATGATAGGAAATGGTCCTACAAATCTCGGTGCTAGCTTTCCTACGGACCCAAAGCGAATGACATTCCTCAAAGGAGATACTTTAAGGAACACCCTATCTCCAACCTCAAACTCAAGGTCGGTCCTTTTTTTGTCTGCGTAGGACTTCTGTCTGTCTTGTGCAGCCTTCATTCGTCTTCTTATCAAGTCCACCTTTTCTGAGGTTTCTTTAATCATGTCTGGCCCAAGTACGAGTTTATCTGTAGACTCCCACCAACAGGTTGGCGATCGACATGGTCTTCCATATAAAGCTTCGAAGGGTGCCATACCTACGGTGGCTTGGTAGCTATTGTTGTAGGCGAATTCCACCAAAGGAAGATGATCCTCCCATGTTCCTCCAAAGTCAAGAATGCACAGTCTCAAGAGGTCTTCCAAAACTCTATTCACCCTTTCCGTCTGACCATCGGTTTGGGGGTGATAGGTCGTGCTTAAGCATAATTGTGTGCCTACACCCTCCTGCAAACTTTTCAAAAACTCGCTCGTAAAGATAGGATCTCGATCACTCACTATGCTGGAGGGTATCCCATGGAGTCGAACTATCTCTTTTAGATAAATGGATGCTAGGGACGAGGCTGTCCTTCTACTTTTAATAGGTATAAAGTGGGCGCTTTTAGTGAGCCTGTCCACTATTACCCAAATACTGGTATTGCCCCTTCTTGACCTAGGCAACCCATCAACAAAGTCCATCGAAATGTTATCCCACTTCCACTGTGGCACCTCTAGGGGGTGGAGCAAACCACCAGGCTTCTTCTGCTCCGCTTTGACTTGTTGGCATATCAAACACTTAGCGACGAACTCAGCTACATCACTATTCATGTCATTCCCAAAGAAAACCCTTTTTATATCTTCATACATCTTGTCCCCGCCTGGGTGTATGGTTAGTTTAGAATGGTGTACTTCTTCAAGAACCATCTTCACTAAATTCCTTACTTGTGGGATGCATAGCCTTCCATAACCAACCCCTATCATCGATGGAGTATCTATTGAGGTGACTAGAAGTCTAACCCCTAACTAGCTTATCCATCACATCAACTAGCTGAGGGTCTTCTCGTTGTGCGGTTCCTATTGAGTCCAAAAGAGTAGGCCGCACCTCTAACGATGCTAACAGACCAGTCACAATTTCAGTGGAGCGTCTAAAGTTAAAGTTCGCTATGTACTCCACGTTTTGCCTTTCTACAAAGAGAGGACTCAAGGTCAGCTTCTTCCTACTTAAGGCGTATGCTACCACATTGCCCTTGCCTGGGGTATAGGAAATCTCAAAATCATATGAGGCCAGAAATTCCATCCACCTCTGCTGTCTTAAGTTAAGATCTTTCTGCGAGAAAAGGTACTTCAATGATTTATGGTCAGTATACAATTCAAATTTCTCACCTAGGAGATAATGGCGCCAAGACTTAAATGCAAAGACGATGGAAGCCAACTCCAGATCATGGGTTGGGTAGTTTTTCTCGTGTATTTTCAACTGTCTGCCTCCATAGGCTACTACCTTCCCTTCCTGCATCAAGACAGCACCTAGTCCCATACCACATGCATCCGTGTATACGGTAAACATCTTGCTCCCATCCGGCAATGTCAGGACTGGGGTTGTTGTTAGAGCCCTCTTCAAACGTTGGAAAGAAATATCGCAATGCAAATCCTAAGCGAAAGTTAGGTTCTTCTTCGTTAACCTTGTAAGTGGGGCTGAGATTTTTGCAAAGTCTTTAATGAATTTTCGGTAAAAGCCCGCTAGCCCGAGAAAGCTTCAGACTTCGATTGCATTCCGTGGAACCTTCCAATCTTGCACCGCAACTACTTTTGCGGGGTCCACAGCTAACCCTTCTTTGGACACCACATGTCCAAGAAACTTCACTTCTTCTCTCCAGAAATGGAATTTGGAGAATTTGTCTTTCAGCTGATGTGTACGAAGAGTATCCATGACTTCCCTTAAATGCTGAGCATGCTCTTCTTCACTCTTCGAGAAAATCAAAATATCATCTACGAAGACCACCTCAAACTTATTAAGGAATTCTCTGAACACCCTACTCATCAAATCAACGAAGTAAGCGGGTGCATTTGTCAAGCCGAAAGGCTTGACAAGCCATTCGAAGAAACCATATGGGGTTCTGAACGCGGTATTATCAATGCTGTCTTCAGCCACTCTTAGTTGATGGAACCCGGTGGCCAGATCTAGTTGGGAGAAAACAGACGCACCTACAAGCTGATCAATCAAGTCATCTATTCTTGGAAGTGGGTGCCTATTCTTCTTGGTCAGCTTGTTTAGCTCCTTATAATCAACGCATAGGCGAAGTGAACCATCCGCTTTGGTTGCGAATACTACTGGAGCACCCCATTCAGAAATACTCCGCCTTATAAACCCCTTTTCGAGCAGCTCTTTGACTTGCTTACTGAGCTCTTTTCTTTCCCTAGGAGCCATGTGTCTAACAGGTAGAGCTACGGGTTTTGCATTATCAACAAGGTATATGCGGAAGTCTATCTCCCGCTTCGGAGGTAAGCCCTTTACCTCTTCAATTACATCTGAGTATTCACGGACTACCCTAACAGACTGCAAGTTTTCAACAGATGCATCAAGAGATTCTAGGTAGCTAAGCATAACAGAATGTATGGGATTACAATAGATTTCAAGAGTGTTGCCAAGGTGAGTCATAAGTCTGACCACTCTCTTTTCACAATCGAGGATGGCACCATTACTGGATAACCAATCCATGCCTAGAATCAATCCATAACCCGTGAAGCCAAGAACAAAAGCGTTGCATTCAAACTCAATGCTCAAGATAGACACTCTCAGATCCCGACAAATCATTGAAAGATGAGCCGAACCACCAATAGGATTTGAGACTACTATGGGATCCGTAACTAGACCAGTATTTAGGTGCAGTGTTTCAACTAACGAAGCAGACACAAACGAGTGTGAAGCACCAGAATCAAACAAAGTACAAACATGATGATCAAACAGAAAAACCAAACTTTCAACAGAAATGTTTCTACCACTCTCCTGTCCGGGTGCCATGAGAGCCTGAATCTGTCCTCTTGCCTGCCCTGGTGCCATGAGAGCCTGAATCTGCCCTCCAGAAGTGGACCCTTTTCTTTACCCTTTCCTCTGTTTCCTTGGGCAGTCATTAACTAGATGTCCTGCCTCTCCACAGTGGAAACAGCCAGTCTTCTTCTTCTTCCTACAGTCCTTGCTCAGATGGCCTGGTGTCCCATAATTAAAGCACCTTTTCTTTCCTTTGCTATTGTTATCCTTACCACCTTTCTTGTTTTGGTGTTGTGATTTCTTTTGATCCCCTTTCTTCTTCGGTGCCTTATTAGCATTAGCACCTTTCTCCTCTTTATGCATAAGCGCCATGTCAACTAGTTTCTCAAAGGTAGCCCCCATCGGAATGTGGGTCATAGCCAACCCATGTAGCGGCTCATTCAAGCCTTTAAGGAACCCCAGAGCCTTCTTCTCAGGTGTGTTCACCAAGTCTAAGCCAAATCTTGCCAACTGATTGAACTTGTTGACGTACTCCTTTACTGACAAATTTCCTTGCTTCAATGCTAAGAACCTTTCCTTATATAAATTCTCTTCTGCTCGTGAGAGAAATTTCATCTCGAACCTACGCCTGAAATCCATCCATGTCTCCACTGGACGCTCCCCATTCGTTACCTCCCACCAAAACGACGCTTCGTCCTTCATTAACCAAGCAGCCAATTGGACCTTCCTTCCATCTTCTACCTCGAAAAAACCAAATAAATCTTCCACCACCTTAAGCCAATTTCGAGCTTCAACAAACGTCTCTGCCGCGAAAAGGTTTCCCGCCCATTGCCCGAAAATCTTTGCATATCTTCGAAAAAGTATCAATGCAGGGAGGAGGAGGTGGAACATTTGTTGGGCCTACGGCGGTGGCCCTAGCCTCCAGATACCTTCTAAACCAGCCGGGTATCGGTATCCCCTCGGGTATCTCGGGTAACCCAGACATGCTGAAAAGAAAATGAAGAGGTTCAAAATGGAGAATTCGAAAGAAAGATATATGGATCTTGGGGGTTATGTTTTTAAAACAAACCTTTCCTTTGAAAATACTCTCCTTAAAACATACTTTTTAAAGTATTTCTTTATAAAATGCTTTTGAAAAACAGTTTTTCAAAATCTCTTATTTGTTCTGTTAACCTTCAGCTCTGATACCACATGTAACAGCCCATGTCCATTAATGTCACTCTCAAAGGGAATGCATTAACTTCCATGGAGTATTATTAGTGTATTGAACATAATATAACAAGACAGATACATAAATTGTTACTTGAAAAATTCAAAACAACTTTTATTGCAGTGGAGAAATAGTTTGATTACAACAACTTCATAAACCAACAGAAAAACCAAGTACATTTAATATCCATCTTGACAAATTGTTTTCTGAATACATTAAGTAAAAAAGCATAACCCCAACATAAGTAGCCTTAAAAGAGATGAGTTGAACTTTACTTTCAGCAATCCAAGCACTTCCAAAAGAGAGAAAAAGAGATCCAAGATCAAGCTCCACTAGTACTTGTCCCACCCTAAGAACCTAGGGGGAGGAAAAGGAAGAAAAGAGGCGAAAACAAAGGGGTCAGACAATAAGTCTGGCGAGCATAATAACTTTAACAATATAATTGTTAAAGTAATTAGGCTAAGGCATAAACTGGTAAAACAAGGTATGACTGTGAAACAAGTGGGCATGACAAAGCAAACAGGAGGAATATTCCGACGTTAATCTCGTTCCTAATCACTATAGGATAATTACTATACTGCACCATTACTAGTCACTCTAAAAGTAGTTCCTGCCTACAAAACATAATAATGATAATGGTAGTTTCGTGTACCCCTAGTTGCCTTCATAGGTACCGCCTGCCCCTATCTCCACTAGTTGTACCCACTACCCCCATGCGATCAGTTCCCTAACTCGTAGATACCCGTGCTGGTCCCACAGTGGGGTGTATCACTCCCCAAAGTGGCAACCCGATACCACCAAAGATGCACGGCTTATATCTACACGATGCAACAACGTCTTACCTACCAGCCCGGGCCCACGCACGCACATGACCCCGTTGGACTCGCGTTGCCACCGCTTACCTGTTTTGACCTGTTACAATCAAACCCAGTAAGCGTGTCCCGTCCTCGATCTAACTTGAGCTCACAAAGATACTTAATGGGTTACTGGTTTGAAAAGGGTCCCCCATGCTTGACACAAGCTTTCCACCTATGCTTGGTCCCCACTAGAATTTCTCACTTAACCCCTTCTTATTCATGTCTTCTTACATGTTTTCAACTTAGTTAAGTGTTTCTAATCGTATTTCACATGCCACCCAAGGCCAGCCACTTAACCCCCATGTCCCACCACATGTTTATCTGGTTGAGTGTTACTTAATTCGTTAGAACCGTAACCTTGTAAAGACCTCCCACATTAGTCTACCGTTTGTGGTTGCTGGATTTGCCGGGCGGGTCCGGGCAGTCTTATACCGCAAACGAGCCTAACCTCGTGTGTTTACAATTGTTATGCATTTAATTCGTGCCTTTGACCTCTCACATTGGACTACCGTTTGTGGTTTCTGGATTTGTCGGGCAGGTCCGGGCAGTCTTACACCACAAACGAGTCTAACCTCATGTCTTAGGCGGTCAATTTTTACACATAATTATTTAACCCAAAATTGGATTAATATTCCTATTCAAATTTGTCGATAAATTCCAAATTTATGTATGTCCATAATCGGGCAGGTCCGGGCAGTCTTACACCACAAACGAGTCTAACCTCTTGTCTTAGGCGGTCAATTATTACATATAATTATTTAACCCCAAATTGGATTAATATCCCTATTCAAATTTGTCGATAAATTCCAAATTTATTTATGTCCATAATTGTCACTTAAATAATGTCCATAAATTCCAGGTATACAATTTATACCAATTAATGTCTCAAATTACTTATATGCCTTTTAAGGCCATCTTATGCCAATTCACACTTACGTATATTCAATATTTTCCCATTGTCCCCACGCTATTCGTACATTTTAAATACGATATATGTTAGACTTGAAAATAGTCAAACTTATAAAAAAAAGCAACATCACAACTTGCATAACACATAAAATAGATCTAAGAATCATGACATAAATTTGCATAGCCAATAATTTTCATAGGTAATGGGTATACATAAATTTACATAAACTATCATGGATCTAAATATAGATCTAAACATGTAATATTGAACTTGCATATATGGATATGGTTTTCCTATAAGTTGCATATGAGTTTCATTCAAACTAGCGTAAGATTCACGTACAAAACTAACATAGGCAAACATAAATTTGCATAACTATGTAGTGCCATAGATCTAAATATAGATCTAAACATAAAGATGTGAACTTGCATATGGATCTAAACATAAAGATGTGAACTTGCATATGGATCTAAACATGTAAATTAATGTCACATGTTTTGCATATAAACTAGCATATGTATTTACATGATTCACATATGTTTTAACATCCAAAACTTGCATATATAATTCAACATCCCAAACTTGCATACAATTCATATAAGAACATATAATTCAACATCCCAAACTTGCATAGGATTCACGTAAGAATCAGCATATAATTCAACATCACAAACTTACATAAGATTCACATAAGAACTAGCGTATAATTCAACATCACATGATTCAATAGTCACATTCTCATAATCCCAATTATAACTTATCACAATTAAATTAATTAATTATCTTGTGAAAGATATTATACTCACAAACAAAAGAATAGTCTTTTCTTTCTGGGATTTGTATTCTGAAACTGAACTGCTCACCTTTGATGTAGACTAATCGTTATTTTAATTTAAATTTGATTTTGATTCTAGCTTCTATCTTGTTTTTGAGTTGAAAGAGACGGCAGCTACTCTAGGTTCTCCATTGACGGCATGGCAGCTCTTGGTATGAATTAGTGTGATTTTAGGTTAAGAATTAGTTTGCTTATATAGAATTTTAGTTAATTAAGAGCCGTCAGATTAACCTAGAATCAATCAAGACCATCCAGTCAAGATAGAATAACACCTCAGCCCTAATGACTCAGCAACAGGTCAAAACAGCGTCATCTTTCAGATCTGCCCTGGGGGTAGTGGGCAGGTCAACCCCCTGGTCGACCTGTATGGGTAGGTCGACCCCCTGGTCGACCTGGCCTTTGGCTGGGAGAATTCCCACCCAGCTTGCTCCCCTGTTCGAATTTTGAATTTTGGATTTTAATTTTCAGAACTGTTTTATTTTATATAAAATTGCTAAAGCTTTGGAAGGCCATAACTTCTTCATACGAAGTCCAATTGACGCAAATTCGGACTCTATCTCAAGCAGAATCCCGAGACAATCGCAATGGCGTAACCCGTTTCCCTTAGTTCTCAAATTAAGTATTTTTTAATTTGTAAATTTTAATATTTAAAATCACGGGGTGTTACATTTATTATCGTTAATTTTAGCTGTTTGAAATTAATTCATATTGTAACGAGGTTATATGAGATTTAACATAATAACCCAAAACCTGTGTACAACACAGACCATATTTTCAACATACATACACCCAATAACATTTTCACTAGTTTCGACAAAACGAGTACATATCATACTTGTACAATAAAAACAAAGGCTGATCCATGATTCATTCATGAAAAATGGGAATATATAATATAAACTGAAGCGTATATAACATGAAACTGGAGATGCAAATACAAAGAAAACAACATATTCAGGTACATAACTATCCGTACAAATGCCAAATATATACATGTTTTGTCTGAACAATACAAAAACCAAGGGAGCATCACCATTCATCATAATTTTTACCTCCTGCAAGTCTCGTCCCTTTCCTAGAAAATTGTAAAACAATTTTCAATATACATAGCAGAACAGCTATAGAAAAAGATCATGAACAACTAAATTTAAACAAACAAATATACATATATATATAGATATATGTGTATGTACAGACAACTATATATGTATACAGACAGCTAGAAACATCAAATCCATATGAGCGAAATAGATTCAAGTACATAGCTGGAATTAGACAAATATATATATTATACAAACAGCTAATATATATGTACTTATCTATATACAACAGATTTCCAAATCAGTGAATAGCTAGAAGGAAAATATAAAATTAAACTATTAAATAACAGTATATATATGTATGTATGTCTTGTTAAAGAAATGGAAATTGAATAGTTAAAGAAGAAAGATTACGAATAGCTAAAAAAAATTATATATATATATATATATGTATTCAGACATCAAATCTGAACAGCTAAATAAAATAGCTAAAACAGCTAAACAGTTGAGTATAAGTATATATTTGCCCCATCAAATCTATACAAAATCAAAAAAGCTAAGGGAAACATATATAAAATTGTTTGTACAACGCAAACCAGAATGGACAAGTAGCTCATTTTAATTGCTGCATGTCTTGTTTCATTCAAGGGAACAGTAAAACGCAGATTTTCCATATAAATCAGACAATACACAGCTGATGAAAAACACATGTATGTACAGCTAAATCAATATGTAGGTAATAAATTCATGTACACATTTGAACAGTGAATGAATAGCTATAGAATTGGTATGATCAGCTAAGGAACAATGGGAAACTCATAGCTGAATGAAAAACATATATGTATGTATTCATACATCAAGTCTGTACAGTACAATGAACAGGTTATATATATATATATCTATATATACAGTCGAATACAAATTAATACAAGACTGAACCATACATTAGAAAATCCAACATAGAATCCAAATTACGGCTTCAAAATCCCTGATTGAATAAAGCAATACATAGTCCCATCTAATCTATACAGTTTAATCAGATTTCTATGTGAACAGATCCACTGTACTGAAATGAAATACAAAACTCAACAAATCTCTGCCAAACCATTTCGCATCCATCAATTTCCAATCACCTGTACACTGATCAGAAGGGGGGAAAAGAAAACAAATGGCCTAAAAACTAAGTAGTTGAAGCTATCTAAACTAGGCTCTGATGGACGTTGATTATATCTAAACCGAGCCATACTATAAATAGGTATCCACACAGTGGTGTTTCTCAAACTCCAGAACCAAATGAATCAACACAGTAAAAAGAAAACAATTCGAATTACATAAAATTCGAAACTAAAATCATACAGCAGTACAAAAATAATATTAAAATACTTATCTACGTTCGAAAATCCATGCTCTTCATCTCGAGATGCTGCTGATGAATCTTCGGATGTATTTGTTCGGGGCCAAGGATTTAGGGTTTGAATAATCGAGTTGGATCGTTGGTTGGTTGTAGTGGATTTGGAAAGCTTAGGGGTTGATTAGCGAAGTGTGGTGGCGTTAAGAGTTGAAAGGGTTGATTAGGGGTTTGGTCGAATGATTGAGGGAGGAGGATGAAGGGAGATCGGAAAAAATGGTGACGTAGAGGAGGTGCGAGGCGACGGATCTCGAGTTTTGTTGAAGACAAGAAAAAGGGAAGCAGACAAGGTTTTCAGCCATGGAAGGATTTTAGTGGAGGCGGTGATGATTTGTGGTTAGGGATCTGGTAGGAAGGGTTTTGAGGAAATAGATGCGGGTTGGGTAATAGCGGGTGTGGTGTGGGCTGAAGTCTATGGTAAAGGTCTGCTTTACAAATTTTAATCCATGTTTTAAAAATATAATCATTTTATAAATTAGCTAATAGGATATATCGTATGTACATTATCAGATTTAAGCACGGTCAGTCACGTTGGAACCGTTGAGACGAGAGTTTCGAGATGGAGCAGTGTCAATCAGGACTGGAAGCAAGTAGGATTTTTAATTAAATTAAATCGCTATTTAATTTAATTAAAAACCAGCGTTAATGATCAAACCAAATCAAGGTCAGTTAAACTCACTCAGTTCTTCCCATTTATATTTTATATAAATTGGGTTTTTATTTTGTGTTCTCCGGTTGCTAGTGGTTGACCATTTGCTAGTTATATATTTATTGTTGATTTAACTAATGGAATTAAACGGGTATTTAATTCCAGTAAAATATCAAATCGTTGTCCTAATGATTTAATCCAATAGAGGTAACTTCTCTTGATTAGTCACGTTTATAAAATAAACGTGTTTGAATTGTTTGAATGATCTGTTAATTGATTGATGGTCATTATTTATTATATGAATGGAATTGAATGATTTGATTTGAGCTAACCGTTTTGGATACAGAGAAGGACAGGTTGGAGGGATCCAAATGGATTCCTCAAATTTACTGTTTATTTTCATATTTCCATTATATGAACCGTTCCCACAATATGATTGAATAATTGATTTATTGTTTATTGTTAAATCTTATTTCAACATTTGTTGTAATATTAACCAATGGGCAACATTGGTTGAGTTATTTGGTATCACATGGTCTATAAGTCAATCATTATACAAATATGGATTTTTTATCAACTGAATCGACCGTAATGAAGTTATAAATTTATTTTATAACTGAAATAGATTTTAAACATATTATTTTGAATAGAGCAATTTTAAGTATTATTATTATTCAAAAGTTTATAAGTTATTATTAAATTGTTTTGGTAAAATAAATTCTTATGTTAATAGAAATTGTAAGCATATGAGCAGGAAATAACCTAATGGTTAAGAATTCGATTAATTGTTTCTAAGAAACAATTAAATGAAGTTATTTAAATTAATTATATTATTAATTAATTTAAAGGAGGAATTAACTGGAGTTGATTAAAGAAATAATTGTGTTTTGAGTTAACCGAGTTCCCTTTTAACTAAGATCGACTTTCAAATTAGTTGGTTAATAATGAACTTAATGGAATAACTTAACAAATAATTGTTTAATCTTAACAAGATTTTAAAAGAGATATTTTTATTTATTTCAGTAAATAAAGCAGTTAACTGATTTTACAGCAGTTAATGTTGAAGTGAATTATTTGTTTTAATTTATGTAATTACTTCTTAAATGAAATACATTTAGGTAAGTAACCAATTTTGGAATGGAATATAGTTAAAATTTGAGAAGAGATTATGAACGAGTTTTATATTTGAACTCGAGTTTATAATTATAAAGGGAATTAAGCAAACGCATAGCTTAAATGAAAGGTTTACTTAACGTTTGGATTAAGTAAAGAAAGATGAAGATATGAAAAGAGTTATAATTAAACCTGAGATGTAAAAACAAGATTTATAAAGAGAATGAGAAGTAAAGAAGCTGATTTTGAATTACAAATACTTCAGTGTGGAATTAAGTAAGTAAATGGAATTGAATTGATATTCCCATAAAGAAAAGGGTATTGGTAAAAGGGATTTGTAATTGAGTGTGGTAAAGAAGTAGGTGATAGGATTTGTAATAATAATCCAGTTTAGGGAACAAAGTATTTAAATAAGTTGAAAGTTAATAAGAGTGATGTTTAGTAAGTAATTAAGTAATCGATGAATTAAGCAATATTAATTAGATTTAAAAAAGAGACTTCCTAAAAGATAAAGTAGAATTTTAAAGCTATATTTTGAATTAAATAGTTTAATGGAATGTAAATGAAAATTGGTTTTTGAACTATGGTTCGTATTTATCTTAAGATAAGAATGTTGTAGATCAAGGTCTGAGAGGTAATTAAAATACGCCAACTTGAACGACTTCGGGATTATCTGAAGATGATATTAGCTGATAATGGTAGGATGTAAGAATAATTTATTATTTCCATAAGAGAAATAATAGTGCAACGTTAGTTGAATGATTTGAGAATATCTCATGAGTTTTCCAAAGTAACGGAAATAATAAGGGAATGAGAATATGAGATGATGTTTTCAAAGTAACGAAACGAATGAGATTAGTGTAACGTTGTTTTACGAATAATAAGTTAAACTGATTCCTCAGTTTTATAAAATGAATATGCTATATTACATATTTTGAAAATGATAGTCAAAGGGAGTATTAGATCTTATTATAATATATTTTCCAAATATTAAAATGAAGGGGTTTTGCAATTTTAGTATACTAAAAAAATAAGTGGATGTTTTTTCCCAATATTGGGATATTTAAGTTAATAATTCTTTAATTATTTTAATTAAAGAAGCCAAGTGATGCTAAATACTAAACCAATAAATCTTTTTTTATTTTATGATTGAATGACTATTTAATTTGATAGTTAAATAACCGACTATCAAATCTGATTCCATTCCATTCCATCTAAAACATACCATTTTCATTTTCAGTTTCTTTAGAATTTCCATATCAAACTTTCCATCAATGGCTCAAATAAACGACTCGCATGAAATAGAAATCCGAGTTGACCCAGAAACAAACCAACACAGTCCATCAGTCTCGGCCGTACCATCTCCGATAAACCACCATCCACTGACCGAATTATCGGAAAGCCCAGGCCACCTGCGCCTCCTCGAGCTCTTCCAAAGAGAGGAAGAGCGTATCTCCCAAAAAATACCCTCAAAGAAGCTTGTCTGCATAGCCTCAAACGTGAGGCCTTCTGCTTCTCTTCCCTCTTCTTCTTCTTCCATGGATTGTGCTGCACCATTCTCTTCACCTCCAGCATCTCCCAGGGAAGCGAAAGGAAGGCGTATGAAGATTTACAGGTACTGGAAGGCCATGGCGGATTTGAAGAGGGAGAGGAGCGACGGGAGAGCGTTGAAGAGATGCATCACTGAGCTTAGAATGAAAGGTGCGAGCTTTGATTTTAGCATGGATATTGGTGCTGTTTTGGGTGGGAAGAAGATGTAGAGCTCGAGTGTGGAGATTGATTGGAAGCCCTTGAGGTGGCTGAAGATGAACCTTGTTGCTTTCATTTTTCTTTTGTTTACTGGCCTTGTTCTTCCTGCTTCTAAATTTGTTCTTTGTAGCTAGCTAACCACTGTGGGTTTTTTCTCCTTAAGTTATTTTTGGATTATTTTGTTAGCAAAAAAAAATCAACTATCAAATATGGCCTATACGTTTGTTGGTACGAAAAGACCGGGATCGAATTTATGTTCAAAAACCATTCCAACCAACAAATACGAAAATATAGAAGACATCAAAAGACAATCGAGATGGAGCATTGATGACCATAGATCTTCATAAAACGGAAGAACCACTTACAATCTCTGATTCGACCCGGAGATATACTGGGGTTCTGTCGTAGTTGGAATCTGTGGATTGCAAGGACTGCTCGCTACTGATCCATGGGGTGATTCCTATATTGGATGCAGCAGGAGGGTGCCTTCGGTTCATCATGTTCCTGGATGACTTTTATGGACGAATGTCTGACAGAGTATTTCCAATGGGGTCATGTACGTTGGTTTCTTTAAACATGTCATAGTTAGGTAGCTCCCAACTAGGATATTTTTGTGGACGTCAATTAGTGATATCTGGCGGATCTGACGATGTGGCATTCAAAGTAAACGGTGGCCAGATGTTCTAAGGGTAAATTTTAACGTCAAGCCTCATCAATCGGGAAATGACAAAAATCGGGTAGGCAGCATGGCTATGTGGATCGCTCCCATTAGGGTGTATAATCACCTATCTAGAGAAATTCCTTTTGCTTCTTTAATCTATTTCTATGCTGTTCCTTTTTCGGGAAACGGTGGGTAGCTCCCAACCCTTGGTGGTATACATTCGATACACTCAAGAGAAATGAGTGGTCGGTCATGTGTGGGCCGGGTTGTAAGACGTTCTTGTTGAACCCAGTGTATTCGCCTCTAGAGATACACTATCGGCAGGTGGTTCCATACCTTGTCATAATTGGAATCCAATCTCCAATAAGTGCCCGTGATTTTGTTTGTATACCATATATGTGGAGCATGAGATGCAAGCGTTCTGCTAGATTCTATTTACTTGTAGTTAGACACTATTATAATATCCGAGAAGTATTGATTTTCACAACTGTTTAGGTCATCGTAAGGTAAAAATCGTCCCTGTTTATGTGTGGATTTGGTCTTACGATTATCCTTTTCTTTCAAAAAGATTTTTAACTTTGAAATCAAGTTGGATGACTCCCCTAAAAACTTAGCGAGTTTTTCTCACTCTGGTTCACCAGACTGACCCGATGTTTGTAATGCTCGGGTTAGCCTGGTTTACAGGTTCAGGTTATCGAATGTTGTGAAATCCAAGAACGAGCTGAAGAAGTTCGGTGTTATACAGCTATTATTACGCTGTGTGATATATATGAGGACAGGCTATTATAATTGTCCAGATTTATTGATGTACCCTGATAATTGTAAGTTATTTCAAGCTCTCAATAAAGTTATTTCTATATTATATTTTATTCCGCTGCGTTGTGAGACTCTGACTCAGTTGTGTATGTTGGTTCTTCTTCTTCTTCTATCCTAATATTTCTTTCTTTCTTATCTCATCCTCTGAATTCTTTCTATGGCATCCGGGTTTCCAGTGTAATTTGGGTTGGACTGGTGGTGTTTAGCCGGCTCAAATGGTAATAAGAATTTGGGTCACTACACTTGGTATCAGAGCTATTGGTTGAGTAGTAACCTTGGCTCTGTGGCGTAACTCAATAGATATGGGGTTAGTAACACCGTAGATTGAGTTTGAGTGTATATATAAGAGAGTGTTTTTGTAAATTCTATATAAAAATGCTTTATATTGTGTCATTGACCAGTTCGGTTTTGAACTAGCAACTGACACAATAATGTTTTATGAAGATGGTCAGATGAAATAATTTTGGCCAAATTATATTTTTGTATAGAAAAGGAATAGTTTTATGATTGATTTTGAGTTATTTGATTTATTAAAGTATGAATTGGAATGGTCTAATATAACCAGATTTTTCATATATGAAATTAGAAAGAGAAAATGGATAAGGTTTGAAATAGCAATCAAAATTTGAGTTTGAAATGGCGGTGTATAGATTAGAAGGGTAAATAGTTAATTGAATATGATTTTGAAACTTAACATGGTTAAGAGTTGGATATTGGAGTTAAAATTTGGAGTTTGGAAATAAAAGTTGCTTGATTTGGTTGAATGGATTGTGCATTGTTGATTGGTGGTTTGTAAGATGAATTGAATAAATTCATGATTAAATAAATAGGAGATAAATAAATTAAAAACAAAGATAATAGAATCCGATACAATAAATAATAAATTTGAATAAAATCAAATTTGAAATGAAACTAGAAGGATTTGACTCTGTAACGGTTATTGTATATCGAGCTAAGTACGGGTTGAAAATAAAAAGAGCTGCAAGTTGCTTTGGGATTTGAGTTTGGTTGCTTGACAAACAGGTAAACTTAATATTGTTTGTTAATGATTGCTTTTGTACCCATGAACCGGGTAGCCATTTGGTTTTGTTCTCTTTTGAGATGTGTGAGGCCCGGAGTGGCGGATGTAGTTAGCCTGATCGAGTAATGCTGTAGAGAAACTGACGAAATTTTTCCATAAATTTATATAACTTCGAATTTTGATGATCATTCCATAATAATTATTTTAAGAATAATTGGGATTGGAACATTCCTCTTACTTAGCAATTTCGGGGACGAAATTATTTTAAGGGGAAGGAATGTAACGACCCGAATTTCTGGTAGTCAGATATTTCATATATTTTATTATTTAAATATCGATTTAGAATTTTAAATGGATTTACAATATATAATTTGTTTATTAAATAATATATGGATGTATAATTTATGTATAATTATAAATCGAGCCCGTAAAGTCGCGGCAGTTCGTAAAGTTCGTTTTGAACTTCAGCTGAAAATACAGAGCCTATTTTAAATCAGAATTCTACGAAAACAAAAACGTTTAAGTCGATTTGATAATAATTTTCTAATGGAAGAGGAAAATGGAGATTTCAGCTTATGGATTGATAGTTATGGCTAACAGAAAATTTCGAAAAGTCGCTATAGAACTGTTTTTAAATTATAACAATTTATTTTAATATAAAAGGTTTTTATATAAATGAGATGTCATTAAAACCCAAAAATTAGACCGTTGAGTTTAAATTCTATACTTTTTGAAATTGAAAATGTTGTTTAATAAATACGATGATATTTATTATCGTTAATTTTAGCTGTTTGAAATTAATTCATATTGTAACGAGGTTATATGAGATTTAACAAAATAACCCAAAACTTGTGTACAACACAGACCATATTTTCAACATATATACACCCAACAGCATTTTCACTAGTTTCAACAAAACGAGTACATATCATACTTGTACAATAAAAACAAAGGCTAATCCATGATTCATTCATGAAAAACTGGAATATATATAATATAAACTGAAACGTATATAACATGAAATCGGAGATGCAAATACAAAGAAAACAACATATTCAGGTGCATAGCTGTTTGTACAAATGCCAAACATATACATGTTTTGTCTGAACAATACAAAAACCAAGGGAGCATCACCATTCATCATAATTTTTACCTCCTGCAAGTCTCGTCCCTTTCCTGAAAAACAGTAAAACAATTTTCAATATACACAGCAGAACAGCTATAGAAAAAGATCATCAACAGCTAAATGTAAACAAACAAATATATATATATATATGTGTGTGTATGTACAGACAGCTATATATGTATACAGACAGCTAGAAACATCAAATCCATATAAAGTGAAATAGATTCAAGTAAACAGCTGAAATTAGGCATATATATATTAAACAGACAGCTAATATATATGTACTTATCTATATACATCAGATTTCCAAATCAGTGAACAGCTTGAAGGAAAATATAAAATTAAACTGCTAAAGAACAGTGTATGAGCAGCTAAGGAAATGGAATTTGAATAGTTGAAGTAGAAAGATTACGAGCAGCTAAAAAAAATTATATATATGTATTCAGACATCAAATCTGAACAGCTAAGTAAAATAGCTGAAACAGCTAAACAGTTTTGGATACAGAGAAGGACAGGCTGGAGGGATCCAATTGGATTCCTCAAATTTACTGTTTATTTTCATATTTCCATTATATGAACCATTCCCACAATATGATTGAATAATTGATTTATTGTTGATTGTTAAATCGTATTTCAACAATTGTTGTAATCTTAACCAATGGGCAACATTGGTTGAGTTATTTTGTATCACATAGCCTATAAGTCAATCATTGTACAAATACGAATTTTTCGTCAAGTGAATCGACCGTAATGAAGTTATAAATTTATTTTATAACTGAAATAGATTTTAAATATATTATTTGAATAGAGCAATTTTAAAGGAAAATAAGTATTATTATTATTCAAAAGTTTATAAGTTATTATTAAATTGTTTTGATAAAGTAAATTCTTATGTTAATAGAAATTGTAAGCAGATGAGCAGGAAATAACCTAACGGTTAAGAATTCGATTAATTGTTTCTAAGAAACAATTAAATTAAGTTATTTAAATTAATTATATTGTTAATTAATTTAAAGGAGGAATTAACTGGAGTTGATTAAAGAAATAATTGTGTTCTGAGTTAACCGAGTTCCGTTTTAACTAAGATCGACTTTCAAATTAGTTGGTTAATAATGAACTTAATGTAATAACTTAACTAATAATTGTTTAATATTAATAAGATTTTAAAAGAGATATTTTTATTTATTTCAGTAAATAAAGCTGTTAACTGATTTTATAGCAGTTAATGTTGAAGTGAATTATTTGTTTTAATTTATGTAATTACTTCTTAAATGAAATACATTTAGGTAAGTAACCAATTTTGGAATGGAATATAGTTAAATTTTGAGAAGAGATTATGAACGAGTTTTATATTTGAACTCGAGTTTATAATGAAGTTATAAAGGGATTTAAGCTAACGCATAGCTTAAATGAAAGGTTTACTTAACGTTGGGATGAACTAAAGAAAGATGAAGATATGAAAAGAGTTATAATTAAACCTGAGATGTAAAAACAAGGTTTATAAAGAGAATGAGAAGTAAAGAAGCTGATTTTGAATTAGAAATACTTCAGTGTGGAATTAAGTAAGTAAATGGAATTGAATTGAGATTCCCAGAAAGAAAAGGGGATTGGTAAAAGGGATTTGTAATTGAGTATGGTAAAGAAGTAGGTGATAGGATTTGTAATAATAATCCTGTTTAGGGAACAAAGTATTTAAATAAGTTGAAAGTTAATAAGAGTGATGTTTAGTAAGTAATTAAGTAATCGATGAATTAAGCAATATTAATTAGATTTCAAAAAGAGACTTCCAAAGAGATAAAGTAGAATTTTAAAGCTATATTTTGAATTAAATAGTTTAATGGAATGTAAATGAATATCGGTTTTTAAACTACGGTTCGTATTTATCTTAAGATAAGAACGTTGTTGATCAAGGTCTGAGAGGTAATTAAAATACCCCAACTTGAACGACTTCGGGATCATCTGAAGATGATATTAGATGATAATGGTAGGATGTAAGAATAATTTATTATTTCCATAAGAGAAATAATAGTGCAACGTTAGTTGAATGATTTGAGAATATATCGTGAGATTTCCAAAGTAACGGAAATAATAAGGGAATGAGAATATGAGATAATGTTTTCAAAGTAACGAAACGAAAGAGATTTGTGTAACGTCATTTTACGAATAATAAGTTAAACTGATTCCTCAGTTTTAGAAAATGAATATGCTATGAAAATGATAGTCAAAGGGAGTATTAGATATTATTATAATATATTTTCCTAATATTAAAATGAAGTGGTTTTGCGATTTTAGTATACTAAAAAAAATAGGTGAATGTTTTTCCCAATATTAGGATATTTAAGTTAATCATTCTTTAATTATTTTAATTAAAGAAGCCAAGTGATGCTAAATACTGAACCAATAAATCTATTTTTATTCTATGATTGAATGACTGTTTAATTTGATAGTTAAATAACCGACTATCAAATCTGCCTATACGTTTGTTGGTACGAAAAGATCGGGATCGAATTTATATTTGAAAACCATTCCAACCAACAAATACGAAAATATAGAAGTCATCAGAAGAAAATCGAGATGGAGCATTGAAGACCATAGATCTTCATAAAACGGAAGAACCACTTACAATCTATGATTCGACCCGGAGATATATTTTGGGTTTTGTCGTAGTTGGAATCTGTGGATTGCACGGACTGCTCGCTACTGATCCATGGGGTGATTCCTATATGGGATGCAGTAGGAGGGTGCTTTCAGTTCATCCTGTTCCTGGATGACTTGTATGGATGAATGTCTGACAGAGTATTTCCAACGAGGTCACGTACGTTGGTTTCTTCAAACGTGTCATAGTTGGGTAGCTCCCAACTAGGATATTTTTGTGGACGTCAATTAGTGATATCTGGCGGATCTGACGATGTGGCATTCGAAGTAAACGGTGGCCAGATGTTCTAAGGGTAAACTCTAACCTCAAGCCTCATCAACTGGGAAATGACAAACATCGGGCAAGCAGCATGGCTATGTGGGTCACTCCCATTAGGGTGTATAATCACCTATCTAGAGAAATTCCTTTTGCTTCTTTATTCTATTTCGATGCTGTTCTTTTTTTAGGAAACGGTGGGTAGCCCCAAACCTGTTGGTGATATACATTCGATACACTCAAGAGAAATGAGTGGTCAGTCATGTGTGGGCCGGGTTGCAAGACGTTCTTGTTGAACCCAGTGTATTCGGCTCTAGAGATACACTATCGGTGGGTGGTTCCATACCTTGTCATAGTCGGAATCCAATCTCCAATAAGTGCCCGCGGTTTTGTTTGTATACCATATATGTAGAGCGTGAGATGCAAGCGTTCTGCTAGATTCTATTTACTTGTAGTTAGACACCATTATAATATCAGAGAAGTACAGATTTTCAAAACTGTTTTATGTCATCGTAAGGTAAAAACCATCTGGATTTATGTGTGGATTTGGTCCTACGATTATCCTTTTATTTCAAAAAGATTTTTAACTTTAAAATCAAGTTGGATGATTCCCCTAAAAACTTAGCGAGTTTTTCTCACTCTGGTTCACCAGACTGACCCGGTGTTTGTAATGCTCGGGTTAGCCCGGTTTACAGGTTCAGGTTATCGAATGCTGTGAAATCCAAGAATGAGCTGAAGAAGTTCAGTGTTATACTTATATTATTACGCTGTGTGATATATATGAGGACAGGCTATTATAATTGTCCAGATTTATTGATGTACCCTGATGGTTGTAAGTTATTTCAAGTTCTCAATAAAGTTATTTCTATATAATATTTTATTCCGCTGCGATGTGAGACTCTGACTCAGTTGTGTATATTGGTTCTTCTTCTTCTTATATCCTAATATTTCTTTCTTATCTCATCTTCTGAATTCTTTCTATTGCCATCCGGGTTTCCAGTGCAATTTGGGTTGGACTGGTGGTGTTTAGCCAGCTCAAATGGTACCGGAAATTTGGGTCGCTACATATATATATAAGACACATGTATTAGAATCTCATATACATATATATGTTTATGTCAAATTCCAGAAAACTAAACTCATATGAATTAGAATAGAGAGAGGTTAAGAATAGATTTGGAGAAATAGAAGAAACCTTACCTTATTCTTTTATTTTTCTATGGAATTTAGCAATGGTGGAGAGGCTGCATGGAGGTAGGCATAGAGAATGATTAGGGATTTATAGTGTGATGGGAGTGGTATATATAGTTGTCCAAGTGAGCATAGACCACTGGATTATTTAGAATTAATCCAAGCCTTTAATTTATACATATCCTGTAATGACCCGGGGGATTTGACTACCGAATCTCGACAATAATACTTAAAACCTACTTGCCAAAACTCAAGTATCGAAAACACCTAATAGTTAATAGAAAGAAGTGAGAGGATGAGATAAGAAAGAAAGAAATATTAGAATAGAAGAAGAAGAACACAACAAAATTGAAGTCACCACATTACAGCGGAATAAAATATAATATAGAAATAAATCTTTATTGAGAGCTTGGTATAAAACTTACAAATCATCAGATTACATTAATCTACTTAGACAGTTACAACATCTTGTCCCCATAAACAACACACAGCAAAATAAATACTAATACTTCTGAACTCCTTCAGCACATCTTCTGAACTTCGTAGTGTCCAATAACCTGAACCTGCGAAACCCGGTCTAACCCGAGCATTACAAACGCCAGATCAGTCTGGTGAACCAGAGTGAGAAACCCACTTAGTTTATAGGTATCATCAAACTTTACTCTAAAGTTAACAAATCCTTTCTGAAAGAACAGGATAACCGTAAGACCAATCCACACATGAACACAGACGGTTTTTACCTTACGATAACCCAAAACAGCTTTTGAAATCATATCTTATTCTGATATTATAATAATGTCTAAATACAAATAAATAGCAATCTAGCAGAACGCTTGCATCTCACGCTCCACATACATAGTATACAATCAAAACCGCTGGCGCTTATTGGAGATTGGATTCCGACAATGACAAGGTATGGAACCACTTGCCGATAGTGTATCTCTAGAGGAGAATACACTGGGTTCAACAAGAACATCTTGCAACCCGGCCACACATGACTAACCACTCATTTTGCTTAAGTGTATTGAATGTATATCACCAACGGTTGGGATCAACAACCATTTCCCGAAAATAGACAGCATCGAATAGAATAAAGAAGGAAATGAAATTTCTCTAGATAGGTGATTATACACCCTAATGGGAGCGACCCACTTAGCCATGTTACCTGCCCGATTTCTGTCATTCCCCGAGTTGTGAGGCTTGAGGTTATAGTTACCTTTTGAAGATAGCACACCACCATTCATTTTGAATGTCACATTGTCAGATCCGTCGACTCACTAATTGATGCCCACAAATATATTCTGGGTGTTAAGCTAAGAAGTTGCCTTCTTCGCCACCAACTTCGTATATTTGTAAAAATCAACGTATGTAACTCTTAAGAAATACTCTGTCAAACATTCGTCCATACAAGTCATCCAGGCACAAGATGAACCAAAGGTACCCTCCTACCGCATCCTAGGTATCATCCTATAGATCAGTAGCGAGTAGTCCTTGAAATTCATAGATTCTAACCACGATAGAATCACGGTACATCTTCAGGCACAAATCCATAAATTTTAAGTAATTCTTTCGTTTTATGAAGATCCACGGTCTTCAATTGCTCTGTCTTGATCGGCATCTGATATCTTCTATATTTCGTATTTGATGGTCGAAATGGTTTTCGAATATAAATTCGATCCTGGTCTTTATGTACCAACAATCGTATAGGGTGGGTTTGTTAGTCAATTATTTAACTATCAAATAAACATCCATACAACCATAAAATAAACATCCATACAACCATAAAATAAAAATAGATTTACTAGTTCAGTAGTCAGCATCCCTTGGCCCTTTTAATTCAAAATAATTACCAAACGGTTAACTTAACATTTAAATCTTCCAATATTTTCAGACACGGTATTTACTTCTTGTTTTATATATAAGAGTCTCCTCAAAACAATTTTAATACTTAAACAATATATTATAGCCATATCTCATTTTCCAATTAATTATCCTTTCAAAACATTTGTTACAATATTTTCATGCCTTACTATACTTCAACATTCATCAGTCCTTGACTGTAAATTGGTTAGCAAATGATTCCCTAAGTATCAACCCCGAAGACCGAAATCAACATCAGATTAACACTCAGAAAATCACTCAACTCAACCAATCACTGGTTAGGTTCTAATTCTTATCTTAACTCCTTATCAACCCATATTTTTCCACTTTAAAACCATTTAACCATTTTCTACTTTGAAATTCTCGTTTCATCTTCATTTGTTTCACTTAATTCCTTTATTAAGTAATGTTAACTTAAACTTAACATTTTGGCCTCGCGCCCCTTTATAAACCTTGTTTATAAAACTCAAGTTGAATATAAAACCCTGTTTGCCCCGCTTTCCTCTACTTACTTCAAATATTTCGTAAACATTTATTTTAACCCATCGCATTAGCTTAAAAATCTCTTTTTATAACTCTGTTCAAAGTCTCAGTTTTAATATAAACCTGTTCACACACCCCTTTAGAAATCCAACTAAACTCTATTCCAAACTCGATTACTTACGTAATGAATTTCATCATTTAAATAGTAGTTCCCCAAATTATTAGAAAAATTGCCCCATCTTTAACTATTATAGAAATAGTTAAATTCTTTATTTAAAATAAATATTAAATTCTTTTTAAAATTAATGAAATATTCATTAATCTATTTTATTAGATTAATTCAAAATGAATTAATCAAATGACTAAGTTCAATTAAAATAGTCGACTTAGTCAACTTAAACCACAGTTAACTTGTTAACCTACTTCAATTAGTCCTTCTTTTAATTTAAATGATTACATTTAATTATTTCTGATAAACAATTAATCCAACTCTTAACCATTACGTAAATTTCTGCTCATCTGCTTATAAATCTTACTAACATAAGAATTTGATTTATAAAACCCTTAAATAATTACTTAACTTAAATAATAAATATAAATTTCCTTTTTTATTAACTTTTATTCTAATTGATAGATTTCAACTTTTATTCAAATTAATAGATTTAAAAATCTATCTTCAGTTATAAAATAAATTTTATAACTTCATTACCGTCAATTCACCTGACAATAAATCAATATTTATAAAACAATTTATTTTTAGGCCAACTGCTGCCAACTACTCTACCAATTCTACCCATTGGTTAAAACAAAACCAACATTGAATTTCAAGTCAACGATTTACAACCAAATCAATCGTTCAACCAGAACAGTTCATATAATGATAGTATAAATAACATTTACATATTTGAGGAATCCAGTTGGATCCCTCCAACCTATTTTTCCCTACATCCAAATATGTTACCTCAAATAAGATCATATATTTCAATAAACAGATGTAATATTCAACTACCAAACAGTAACAGTAACAGCAATCAAACATCCATTTTTAAATTTAACACGTTTATATTATTATAAATGTGACCGACGAGGTAAGTAGCCTCTTTATATTATTATAAATGTGACCGACGAGGTAAGTAGCCTCATTTGGAAATAATCGTTAAAAATAATGGTTGGTTCAAATTAAATTAAACAACCGTTTAATTTAATCAGTTCAGTCAGTATAAAATAATATATTCAATAAACAACCAATAATAACAACCATAACACACAAATATTAAACCCGACTTATATAAAATATAAGCGGGATACAACTGAGTGAGTAAACTCGCCTTGGGTTTCCATTCGTTGTCAAAACTGATCTGCTTCAACATTTAATTTAACTGAAGATTTCAATTGCTTTCAACTCCGCCAATCTAGCTACAAGATGTTGTGCCCATCGATACAGTTCCAACGTCTTTGGCTTTGTCGAATCCTGATAACAAATAGGAATGTTACAACATTTACACGGTCATGGTATTTAAGTTAACCCATAAAACTTTAACTAGATTTTAATTTATTAATTTATTTTACCTTTATACATAACTCTTTGGCTACGTTTTATATTATGAGGCTATTTGGGCTACGTCAAAACATCACACGGCAATTTAAAAATGTGATTAGGCATTTGCACTATATACGGTTAAGCAATATTATATATATGGTTAGGCACTGGAAAAAATTTAGGCAATTTGTATGCATTCCAAGTCACACAGGCTTATATAAACTATTCCTTAACTTTTCATTTCATTAAAAATGTTCAATTCGGCAGAGTCTAAATTCTTCATGCCATGATAATGCATTTGCTTCTTTGTTATATACTATTTTAAGTTTAATATTAAAATAACTTTATACTAATTCTGCAACTAGTTACTACTCACATTGTTTAGGTCGTGATTAGGCACCTCGAAATAACCCAAGCACATTATATATTGTGCATCTTCTTCAATTGCTTCACCGTTTTTCTTCGAAACCGCATGCACAAACCCTTTCCCACCACTTTATTTCTCCACGCAAATGCCTGAAGCTCTATTCCCATGCAATCTTTATCATTCGCACGTCACCCTTTCCACCCATTAGAGAACTTGCGCAAGCTTCTATTTTTCATTTCAACAAACCCAGTTTGTTTTACTTCCTCTACGCTTTATACCCGAGCCCGCTATTTCTTCCATCTCTACTGTATCTCTTCCTTTTAATTTTGCTTTCCAGTTTCTACTTTATGAAAATGCACGCTACCTACGTTTGTTCCCAGCGCCTTCATTGAACCCTCGCTCACATCACTTTCTCAGCCGCTGCACCATGTCCCTATCAATGGAACTCCACCCGTTGCCACTAGTCACCCCGCTCGAGCCTCCTTAGCCTGCGCCAGAAGAAGTTTCGTCCCACTATGATGGAGTTCGCAAGAATCGACCAAGATCTGTCATGGCTTCGAAGTTCAAAACTTATCTCCTTCGACTACTGCAAGGGACACTACCACCACCAGAGTTCTTACTTCACTCCCCTCTGCCTTTTCTCCGTTAACACCTTAGTTTGATTCATTATAGTTGAGGAGGTAGGAATTATTTCTTTGAATGAGCGTGTTTGGTTTCTTGCTGTCGAAAGGATCAAATGAACAGGCTTATATATAAATGGGTAGAATGTAGATTGGATCAACATTAGTTCCTTCAGTACAGGTAAGAGAAACATTTTCAAAGATAGCTGCGCAAATAGGAGGTTAGGCATGTGTGAGAAAACATTGATGTGTGTAGCATGTGAATAAGCATGCGTATGTATATTCATTTCATCGCTTAGCCATGGCGTAGATAGGTGCAGGCTTTTTTAAGCTGAGACAGTGTGCACAGGGATTAATTTGTATGTGGAAGAGCAGAAAAAGATAGGATAGGTGCAGTGTTCTCTTTTTAGCTGCATCAATTTTCATTTCATACAGAGTTGCTGGGTGTACTCTCCACTTGAAGTCTATGTGCGAATTCACAGAATATAGGATGGAATAGAAAAGAAATGGTAGCTGAAAGATTTGAATACATAAACATATAGGGTAGGGCAACTTTCTCAAAGGACATAGGACAAGGGTATGATTGTGACTCGTCTGTTTTAATTTATTGCTTAGAAGTTAAGCATGTTTAAATTTTAATTTATTTCATTTCTAGAATATTAAATTTTACCGTTAACCAGTGTTCATCACCAACCGTTAAATTTGTATTTCCAAACACAAACTCCAAACATAATGGAAATGGACACACCGCTATGTCTTGACATTCCTAATAAAATTAATTTCATTGAAAACTGTCTCCGTTTGCACAACGGCGTTTATTTTAGTTCCAATTTATCCATCGGTTCACCTTTAAAATGCACACACAGATAAAACAACTCTGATTGGCTCCAAACTGGAAAACTAGCAATAACTAGCTATCGCATTTCAATAAAATTCGTCTCATCAAAAACAGATGTTGTTAGAAAAACGGCTATTTCTAAGACCTACATGATATCGATAAAAATATAATTAAATCCAAACAATTCAAATTAAATAATAATAAAAATTATTATTATCATATATCTCCAAATGGAATCATGTACGGCTCCAAAATAAACACACACACACACACACACACACACATATATATATATATATGTATATATATATAACTCAATATTCAAGATTTCGGGTTAGCGATATTCAAATTATATATGAAATCCCTCAATATTTATTTAATAAACGTTAACGTTTATTAATGAATTCCATAGCGACTATTTTGAAATTTGAATTGGACATAACTCACAATATATAATATGAAATCTCCAATTTTTTCTTACATTAGAAAATTAAAATCAAATAGATTCAAACATTTCTTGTTTTACAGAATTCCGATTTATATCGGATTCTGTATATCAAATTGAAGTTCAAAACGTAAATTATGAACTACCACGATGTTTCGTGCTCGATTTATAATTAAATATAAATTTAACATTCGAACTTCGCTATATCTACGAATTATACATTATAAATCCATTAAAAATTCCAAATCAATATTTAAAATAATTAATTAAATTAAATATCTGACTACCAAAAATACGGGACGTTACATATCTTCATAGAAAAACCCTAACCAACTAGCTTTATTGGGTTGTCCAGCCGCTGAGCAATAGCGGTCGACCGGCAGTCGACACCCCTTAAGGTGGGAGGTCTACCCCTTTTGGGCTGGAACGCCCAATAAGGCTGCATTGTTGAGCTGTCTATTTTATTTAATACGTTCCTTAATCTCTTAGTCTTTTTCCACATATACAATATATTTTACCCCCTGATCTTATCTTCAATTCAAGATTTGAATTCTCCCTCTTTATATTGAATTTATCTTGGACACAAACATATATATTATCCATTTAATTATACATATATATTCTACGTTTACCATCCAAATTCATTTTTTCATAACTTCTTCATACATAGACCATTTTCAGCATATTATATATGAAAACGATTCAAAATTTCGCCACGAATCCAAATAAAGAATTTCATAGCCAAATTCCTTAAGCTGCAAAATCTCATTTTCTAGCCTTACCATTTAATTGCTTATTTTAAATTATTTATTTTATTATTAAATACTTATGAATTTTACGGGGTGTTACAGTTAGGATAAGGGAGGAAGGAGGATGGCAGTGATAAGGTTAGAAATGGAAGAAGACAGAGGACAAATCAGATGGGGAAAGCAATTCCTAGTTGCCTTAGAGAGAGGAAGCTCCTCTATTTTCAACCATTCGCGTAGAAATGTTTTTGATTTTCTTTAAAAAAAATTACTAACTTTCCAAAATATAAATCATATGTTTATAAAAATGAAAAACAAAGCGCGAAAACTAATGATTTTAGATTTCAAAAGCATAACATGTTTTCAACTAAGGGTTTCCATGTCATAAACCATAAAAAGGTTCTTACTTTCCAGGCATATAACAAAACATGATATTCCAAACATTCACAAAAAAAAAGCCATATGCATAACCAAATTGTAACCGTAAACGAGCCAAAGATCTAAGCATACAACATTTAAACAACATAAGGTATATAATTTTTAAATATCAAAATTTTAAATTTAAAGTTATGGGTTTTACTCACCTTAAGCATATCCAAACTAATTCTGACTTCACCACAACTTGAATCAACATTGTCGTATGCAAATCCATCAGTAATTATGGAATTTGAAGGCTTCATGGCTGTTAATCGGCCTTTCGGTCTGGTTCCCAAAAGTACACAAGACACGCTCGACTCAACACATCCTATGCGACTAAATCCGAAAGGGACGCCCAAGAGCAAAAGAGACAGGATAGAGAGGGACCGCGCCGCCGAGGACCTCGCGCTTCCCCCAAACACATTTCTGAACCAAGGCCTCAAACCCCTAAGCCTGGATCTCGAGCCCCTCCTTCATACAGCCTTCGCACCCCTTGAAGCAAGAACTTCGTACCCCCCTGGGGGTGTGTATTTTGCACCTCTAAGAGGTGCGAAATTCGCATCCTGCAGGGGTACGAAATTCACACCCCCTCAGGTGCGAAATTCGCACCTAGCAAGGGTGCAAAATTCATGCCCTGGGGTGCGAATTTTGCACCCACGGAGGTACGAAATTCGAACCCTCCGGGGGTACGAGTTTCGCACCCAGCAGGGTATGAAATTCATATCCTATGAGGTACGAATTTCGCACCCCCAGGGGGTGAAAATTTCACTCCCCACGAGGTGCGAAAATTCGCACCCCGGGCTCCAGGTGCGAAATTTCAGGGTGTGCAGGCCTGAGGTGCGAAATTCTGGGTGTGGTCCCCTATTTCTACCTACTCCCACCTACTACTACCTAACCCCTTTCCTATAAATACCCCATGACTTCACACTTGAAAGGGGTTGGAATTTGTGAGCTCAAGATCCCTAGAGAGCTACTTTAATGGCATCTCCCATTTGAGGAAGAAGAAGGGAAAAAGTGTCTTTTTCCTAATATATTAAATATATGATAATTATGACATAATATATGATAATGATGACATCATGTCTTAAAGATGACATCATATAGCCTTAGAGATGACATCATATAGCTTAGAGATGACATCATATGGCTTTGAAATGAATGTAATAAGATGTCATGAGAGGGTCTTAGCCTTGTAATCTTTTGTGATAAATAATATTCCAACAACACTTCAAAGTGGACGTAGGCCCCTCACGAGGCCGAACCACTATAAATCTTTTGTGTTATTTACTGCTTTTCTCTCTAGTCTATGCGACCAAATTAATTATTCATAGTAATTGGAATCTTTGGTGTTTACGACATTTTTTGCCGTCAACATTTGGTGCTTTCACTGAGAATTGAACTCAAGTTTTGCGTCTTTACCGCACGTTATCGTCTCAACTTCGACGAGCTTGAGAATCCTTTGCTAAACCTGCCGCTGAGTCCGCTTATGATGGTAAAGCGACCAAAGAACGTAATAATGGGCTCTTCAACCGCAGCCGAGGCCGGGACCTCCCAACAACCACAATCGACAGACATCCCGGCTGCTAATGAAAACATCCCTCCTATTGTGGACCCCGAAGCTCCCTCAACACAAGCTCATGTCCGCGCGCTTAATGAAAAATACGAGAGCACGGCGGTCGAGCTCAATCAACCATTAAGGAATAACATCGACCTTATGTGACAACTTCAAGAAAGTCAGTGCATCATCGCTCGACTTCAACTAAGTCGGGACAACGCTCGACCCCGACCAACTATCTCGTAAACCTCCTATTCCGAGTCAAGAGGCCCACATCAAAGGAGGAGGTTTAGCCTTATCAACAATGTCGCCGCCCGCACCAATGCTCTCGACAACGGTAACGGCTATGGCTATGCCAGCGGCAATGGGAACGCCGACCGAACTACAGTCACATATAGCGAGGGGGCGCAATACCGGGATTTCTTCCGCTTGATCATCAATGACGGACCAGTCCTATCAACCTCTTCCTCGACACAACCTGACGTCCCCTAATCAGGATTATGGGCCCGCTATTCCAATGGCCTGCGTTCCTCCAGAACAGGATCCGCCTCACCCTGCTCCACCTCACCATCCACACCAGGACCTAATCATGGATGTCGAGGACATGGAGGAAGATGATACGGACATCCATCATAGAAGACGCCCTCGCAACAGAACTCCAAAACCTCGCTGAAACCCATGGGTCCCAATGGTGGACCCCCATCTAATTAACTTACCTTCCCGATATGGTCTGAAGGATCATGAGGGAGATGCGAGGGAATGTACACGACTCCTGGGAGGCCCATATTAGACGTAATCCCTTCACAAGGAGGATAAATGAGGCCGAGTAGCCGCGACATTTCAACATGCCACAGATGCTGCTCTACGACGGCACCACCGATCCCTGTGCCTTCCTGAACCGATATGAATAGCAAATGGACTCGAGTCGGGGCAATGATCCAGTCAAATGCAAGTGCTTCCCGGTATTCTTTTCAGGGACGCATTACTTTGGTTCTCTTGCCTTCCACTCGATTCCATCAACAACTTCGGCCAGCTAGCTACATAACTAGTCAAGCAATTCGTGATGCATATCCTAACTCCGAAAAACGCCCTTACTTTGTCCAACCTGTACCAAGGGCCATCCGAGTCGCTCAAAAGCTACCTCTCCCAGTTCAACATTGGCCTCGTCGAGGTCAAGGATCTGGATCCTCGCACCATACTTTTTTAGTTAGCCAAAGGCGTCCTCCTAACTTCCGAATTCGGGGCATGGATCGATCGAAAGCAGCCAAAAAGCCTTGATGCCTTCTATGAGAAGGCAAAGCAGTACTTATGCCAAGAGGAGACGAGACGCAACCGGCTCTCCGCCACAAGTTGTCACAATAACCCCCAAGCGGACACCGCAAATGGCAACCTTAGTTGAAAACAAGTTGGAGAGCCCTTCGACCAGAACAAGGGGGCAGGTCCCTACAGGAAAAAACCAAATAACGGTAGGCCAGGTGGCCGAAACAACGGTCAGCCCCCGGCCGAGCCGAGAAAACCTGGCCCCTACCGTGTCTTCGAAACCTACACCCCATTAAAAGAAGACTTAGAAACATGCAATATATTGTTGTACAAGAAGCCGCGCATCAGAGAATCAACTGACCGCGAGAAAAATACCGGGAGGTACTGTCGATACCACGATGTATACGGGCACGATACCAATGAGTGTCGCCAGCTCAGGGATGCAATCGAGAAGATTATCCGTGAAAAATGACTCAAGCAATATATCCAAGAACCCTTTCCTCCTGTGACAAATTCAAAACCCCCAGCGCCAACACCTCCGGTAACCGCCAAGGCGGCTGCATGCGAGGGATCGTGATCAACAAAATATGTGTCAGACCTTACCCTACACACGACAGCTTTCGGAAAATGGAAGAGTATGTGAGTTCAATAAAGCATGCTACTTATGAAGCTTGCTCCGCTCCCGACGAATCCGCCCCATCCAAGCTCCAAAAAACCATGCGGGACGACATCGTTTTCCGTGAAAGAGATTCTACGGGGGTTGAGATCCCGACCACCGATCCAATGGTTATCACAGCTCAAATTGGTGCGGATTCCGTCCGAAAAGTATTAATTGACTTAGGAAGCTTGGTCAACATTCTTTTCAAGACTGCTTACGACTAGATGAAGTTGGAAGCGAAAGACTTAAAGCCATGTTGTGCCACGATCCACGGCTTCAATGGGGCTTCTAGTTCCCCAGTGGGAATGATCGATTTACCTATGGAACTATGCGAGGGCGATCGAAGCCGGGTCCGAGTTCTCACTTTTGTGGTTATAGACATCGATTCCTCCTACAATGCTTTCCTTGGACGCCCTTTTCTCATAGAGTTTTGGGTCTGAATGTCTCCATGGTCCCTCCTAATGAAATTTCCGACAGAAAACAGGATTGGAACAGTCAGAGGCGACCAAGCAAGCTCTAGAGAATATTATGCAATAGAATGGAAGAATGCGCGCAATAAGGACAAGGGCAAAACCTTGTCCATGCCTTATTGCACCAAGAATACGTCAGCATAGAAATCAGCGGCGTCTGGGCCTTGGCTCAGGCGCCACTGCCGTCTTTGCGATGATCTCGACCCACGGAAGGACGAAGAGCCCGAATATGAAAGCTTTACTCCAGTCGAGCCTACGGTGGATGTTTCGGTTAATCCCGACGACCCATCAAGGGTGCTGAAGATTTGAACACTTCACGAAATGGTATAGAATAGAAAAATGGAGCCACGAAATGTACAAAAAACAAGTAAAAAACAAGAGATTTTAGAGTGGTTCGGTCAATTTAGACCTACGCCCACAATGGTAGAAATTTTCATTAGCACTTTTGAGTTTACAAAATACATGATTTAATTCACTTCACTCATTTGTGATTTTTCTCCTTTTTATCTCTCTTTGATCTAGGTTTCACTCGAATCTACCAAAGGAACACTTTGATCTCTCTAAGTGTGGTGGAGATTGATGAATATCTTCAACACTTGATCACCTGAGTGGTTTTCCTTGATTCCATAGTGATTTTGCTTTAGTTCTAAGCTTTAAAGAGGATTAATGGCGGTTGGAGATCAGCTGAATTGTGTTGGAGAGATTTCTAATGTAGTTTGGAGAAGATTTGATCCATTTTTTGTTGAAGAGAGATGGATTGATCATGAGAAGCCATTAATGGAGCATGGAATGAATTTAAATTAGTGAAGAAATGATTTAGCGGCCCTTCGGAGTAGAATTTTCAGTACCCCTTCAAGTGTGAAGTAGTGGGGTATTTATAAGTGGTATCTGAGTGTAGTGGAAATTTTGTAAATAAGGGTGTACAACTGGAAATCATACTTTAAAGTTGTCATGTGGCTGGCGCACGACATGAAGTGGCTCACGGTATGAAGAATTGCGACATGGATATGAATTGCTGAACTGGCATGCTTTTACATGTTATCAGGTGCCATGTATTACCTTTCCCACGGTCTGAATTGGTTGGAACAGCTCGGCTCTCAACAATTTGATTATCCCATGCCGACATGCTTTTTGGATAAATACATGAGCTGGCATATTACACTTTACAGCTGGCAAGATTATAACATATGGCATGCTTTTCCCCACGACTTGCGACTTGAGTAGTTAACGGTTTGAGTGAGCAACGAGTTCATATCGTTAAGACAGGTCTAAGATTAATAGCCCAGCTTCACTTGTATTTAGCCATTCGTTTAGTCATGCGCCACATGGCATCCTTCTGTATATAACTGTATCCATGGTATATCACATGTTACGGTCTGACTTTGCATGGTCTTTGTGACTTGAATATTTCCATTAAATATAGCCAACGACATGGATCCTTAAAGCTGGCAACGACATGTTAATGTTGAACGATATGGTGACTTGACAAACGACATGCAGCATGAAAGCTCTTTCGATATGAAAGGGAACGACATGAGTTAAAGCCTTAACGCCATGAAGCTTACGGCATGAATAATCATGATGACTTGAATCCTTCATGCAAGAAATCTGAGTTGTTCAGCCTGTTGCTCAACTGACGCTCCATCATGTCTACACGTTTCTATTGGCACGTCGTTAGTCTAGATCAAGCAGCATGAACACCTTTGCACGACTTGAATTCTTCAGCGGCATGGTTTCATATTAACGGCTTGGTGTTGACATGCAAAATGAGTTGTGCGATATGATTATGCTTCCATGAACGACATGATTTAAGCATACAATGGGCGATTTGGAGCTTGACGACATGGAGGCTTGCGACTTGATGCTCGACGACGTGAACTGCTGAGGTGTGAATGATTGGTGCTGACGTGTTAATGACATGCTATTCATGGCACGATGATATTCACAGCATGGACCATGTCATGTTGAACGGTTTTTCACCATGTCGTATGAATGACTTTGAGTCATGTTGCCAGAACATGTTTTGTGAAACTGCCCGGTCCGTTGTGCACTATATTGTCACCTTATTTTTTCTGAACCACGTTCTTATAATGGGGTTAACATTTTCCCCTCGAAGCTTGTTTTTTTGCTTGCGGGAAATGCGGGTTTCGAACTGAACATTGTAACTGGTGAAATTCTCCTTGATTGGAATTGATAATCTTTGCAGAAAAGATTACAATCTAGATTTGTTCACATCTTTGCAGTGTTCAATCTAGTGTCATGAATTCCAGTGTATTTTTGCGCTACTGATGATTTGCCAGAATTTCAACTTAACTCGTTGATTTCTGAAACTGCGTTGGAGTGTGAATTACTTTACGCCACTTGTTCTATGGTTAAAACAAGTACTTCCACAATTTTGGACTTATACTTCGCCATCGACTGTCCATATCGATAGTGGATTAAAATCGACATGCGAAAATGAGTGTTTGCTATATCGGTTAGTTTTGACGTTGGAGACTCCATTGGATGCCCCTATATGGAGAAGTCGCTTATAACCCTACGCTCGTCTTCTCCTACCGATTGGATCGACATTATGGACTTCATTGAGGATAGTTGATCTCTGCTATAGTGAAGTTGCCCTTTCTATGAAAGGAATTTTGTTGTTACGCCCCCACTTGGGAAGGAGTTTGAATTTCGTGTCCCTACTTGGGCTAAAATCTAACACTTTTCGCGTCTAGGGTATTCAGACACTACGTAAGTTAATTGGTTAATGTCCAACACTTGTTGCATCTGACGTATTCAGACACTGCGCAAGTTAATTGGTTAAGGTCCAACACTTGTCGCATCTGTGATATTCGAACACTACGCAAGTTAATTAGTTAAGGTCCAACACTTGTCGCGTCTGAGTTATTCAGACACAGCGCAAGTTAATTGGTTAAGGTCCAACACTTGTCGCGTTTGAGATATTCAGACACTGCGCAAGTTAATTGGTTAAGGTCCAACACTTGTCGCATCTGAGATATTCAGACACTGCGCAAGTAAATTGGTTAAGGTCCAACACTCGTCGCATCTAAGGTATTCAAACACTACGCAGGTTAATTGGTTAATGTCCAACACTCATCGCATCTGAGGTATTCAGACACTGCACAAGTTAATTGGTTAAGGTCCAACACTTGTCGCATCTGAGATATTCAGACACTGCGCAATTTAATTGGTTAAGGTCCAACACTTTTCGCATCTGAGGTATTTAGACACTGCGTAAGTTAATTAGTTAATGTCCAACACTTGTCTCATCTGAGGTATTCAGACACTGCGCAAGTTAATTGGATAAGGTCCAACACTTGTCCCATTTGAGATATTCGGACACTACGCAAGTTAATTGGTTAAGATCCAACACTTGTCGCATCTGATATATTCGTACATTGCGCAAGTTAATTGGTTAAGATCCAAAACTTGTCGCATCTGAGAGATTCACACATTGCACAAGTTAATAGGACAGCTTTTGTATCGTTTCACGGGGCTAGGACCAATTCATTTGTCGAACGTTTGACTTGGCGAGTTATCTCAGTTTAGGAACTCGGGCTTTGAACCTCTCACTTGGGGAAGTGCCCCTTCGACGAAAGTTACAATCCTCTCATTTGTTTTTCATGGCACTTGTTCGTTGTTTGAATCTTTGCGACTCTTCCCATTCACTTTCCAAGGCGGTGCTTTTCTATTTTTGCATTTGTGTATGCTGATATATATAGCCTTTGTCGTTTGAACTAGTGTTGTTGGGGTCGCTATGTTTTATCAGATTTTGAAGGAACAACCGCTCGATAGATAGCTGCAATATGAAATCAACTTTAATCAATTTATGATTTGACATAAAAATTTCAAGCAAGGAATATATTCAAGTGGATATGCTCTTAGTCATAGAGCTAACATTCAGTATAGTGTGTGTAAAATACTACAGACTATTTTACGAGAATTTTGAATACAACATGAAGTAAAGCATGAAAATAAAGTTGTGGCCATAATGATCGCTTATTCTGGGCCACTAGAGTTGGAATGCTAATCGATGGTCGTTAGTTGATCACGGGCTTTGCAGTAGTCCTTGCTAAAGCTCGGTTACCTGGACCGAATTGATTTGTAGGTTCATTTTTTCCTTGAAGAGATGGAGCAGAGTCTGAGACTTGTGAATTATTCACATATTGCTGGAATCTGTTTTTCCGAATCAAAACCTCAATCAAGCTTTTCAAATGTCTATATTCATTTGTATTGTGATCGGGTTGATTGTGGAAGCGGCAGGACTTCCCATAGTTTGCTTGATCGTCGCCTACTTTCTGAGGTTTTGGTATTGGATAATTTTCGATGTCTTTTGTCGCAGCAAAGTTGTTTTCTGGAGTTTACGTCAAAGGGGTTAATTCAAAGTTTTTGAATAAGCAGGGCTTCTTACTGTTCCGGTCATCCCTTTCTGTCATTTCCCTTTTTTTGACCGCCCCCAGGATTTTTCTGATTGTATTGAGTAGAAGCATCTTTGGGAACTTCAAGAGGTTAGTTAGCATCAATAATCTGAAGTGGCATGGGATTATATTCCACTCTCATGTACTCCTCTGCTTTTTTATAGAATTTTTCAAGCGTGTTTGGTTCTTTCATTTTAATCCATCTACCAAATTCGCTCTTTTTCCTCTATGGCGCCGATAAAGACATAAGATTATGCAAGGTTTTGTATTCCTCACTTCAGATAAGGCAACATTGAATCGACTGAGAAAAGCTTTAACAAATTCCCCTGGATTCTGCTTCATTGTTGGAAGTGTTATAGCATCCTTGGCTTTGGTAGCATACAAGCGGAACTGCTCTTTGAACTTTTTGGTCAAGTCATAGAACCGATCTACGGGCTTAGGCGATAGCTTTGTGAACCATAGTGATGCAGCACCTTCTAAGTAGAGAGGAAAGTATAAGCATATCATCTCGTCTGTTGCCTTTGCTGCTCTCATATGCCACTCATACTTGAACAAAAAGTAGTTAGGATCAACAAGGCCATTTTACAGAGGCAAAGTTGGAGGATTGAACTTCCTTGGACACTTTATTTCTCAGATTCTATCAGTAAATGGAGTCCTATCAGGAGAGAAATCCCATTCCCTTTCATCATCATTGTGAGCTTGATTCTTCTTCATGATTTGTTCTATCATATCTGAAATGTACTTTTCAGTAGTGTGCAGCCTCGCGGGGTTGATTTCGATCCCTTTACCAAATGTTCGTCTGGGCAAGCGATCATGATTAGAAAACTTTGGTCCTTTACCTTCCCGGCGAGGAGGTGCCCCCGTGGCGGGACTAGTAATCCTTCGAGCGTTCACTTCGGAATGATTCTTAGCTTTTGGCTTCAAGTCTTCGACGTTAGCCACGTCTTTGTCGCTCAACCAATCATTATCGTCTTCCATGTTGTCATTGTGATGACGGTCAAAAGCGGTCGAGTTGGTGTTTTCTTCGAGATCAACATGGACCTTTTGAGGTGGTGGATTTGGTCGAGCGATAAGGATGGCGTCAAGTTTTTCCATCATTGCCTTGGTAGAAGCATCCATTCATTAGTTCATGTTGGCAACGACGGCGTCTAGTTCAGCTTTAGTTACTCCGGCTCTACCTATTGAGTTTTCTCTAATTTCAAAGCGGTTAGTAAGTGGTGTAGCCTCATTAGCAACATTGTTGGTTTCTCCAGTGGTTTTTGTAGTTTTCTTAGAATTAGCCATCATCTCAGAGAAGGTTTAGAATTTCAATGCAAGGCTCTTAAGATTGAGAGAAATGCAAACGTGGCCCCACTGTGGGCGCCAAATGTTGAAATAAAAAAAATGACTTCAACGCTAAAGGTGTTTAGAACACTTCACCAAATGGTATGGAATAGAAAAATGGAGCCACGAAATGTAAAAAAACAAGTAAAAACAACACGAGATTTTAGAGTGGTTCGGCCAATTTAGACATACGTCCATTATGGTAGAAATTTTCATTAGCACTTTTGAGTTTACAAAATACATGATTTGATTCACTTCACTCATTTATGATTTTTCTCTCTTTTATCTCTCTCTTTGATCTAGATTTCACTCGAATCTACTAAAGGAACGCTTTGATCTCTTAAGTGTGGTGGAGATTGATGAACATCTTCAACACTTGATCACTTGAGTGGTTTTCCTTGATTCCATGGTGATTTTGCATTAGATCTAGGCTTTAGAGAGGATTAATGGCGGTTGGAGATCACTTGAGTTGTGTTGGAGAGATTTCTAATGTAGTTCGGAGAAGATTTGATCCATTTGTTGTTGAAGACAGATGGATTGATCATGAGAAGCCATTAATGGAGCTTGGAATGAAGTTTAGAATGGTGGAGAAATGATTTGGCGGCCCTTCGGGGTAGAATTTTCGGCCCCCCTTCAAGTGTGAAGTAGTGGGGTATTTATAGGTGGGATTTGAGTGTAGTGGCAATTTTGTAAATAAGGGTGTACAACTGGAAATCATACTTTACAGCTGTCATGTGGCTGGCGCGCTGCATGTAGTGGCTCACTGTATGAAGAATTGTGACATGGATATGAATTGCTCGGTCCGTTGTGCATTATATTGTCATCGTATTTATTCTAAACCACATTCTTATAACGGGGTCAACATTTTCCTCTCGAAGCTTGTTTTTTTGCTTGCGAGAAATGCGAGCTTCGAACTGAACATTATAACTGGTGAACTTCTCCTTGATTGGAATTGATAATTTTTGCAGAACATATTACAATATGGATTTGTTCACATTTTCGTGTTGTTCAATCTAGTGTCATGAATTCCAGTGTATTTTTGCACTACCGATGATTTGCCAGAATTTCAACTTAACTCGTTGATTTCTGACATTGCAGTGGAGTGTGAATTGCTTTACACCACCTGTTCTATGGTTAAAACAAGTACTTGCACGATTTTGGACTTATACTTCGCCATCGACCGTCCATATCGATAGCGGATTAGTTAAATCATTAGAAAATGAATTATGGCGAATTTTATTTGAATTAAATAAAAATGTTTGCACAGGACTGTATTATTCAACGGTTTATAATTCATCAAATATTATCTGCACAAACACGATATTCGAATTCACGTTAATGCTTAAGATCAACTAATCGACTAAAGCCGATTGTGGATTTCAAAGTCATCGTTTTAATCGACTTATATGGTGTATGACTTTTCACATTTGGAAAATACGTATCTGTGATTTAATTCTACTTCCTTTTGGAGAAGTCTTGAATATTTGTGCCCCATCTTAGGGAGTCTTCATTAGTCTTTGCTATGGGAAGGACTTTCATGACTCAATGTTTGTTTGCTATTCCAGTCAGTTCTGACGTCGGAGACTCCATTGGATGCCCCTACTATGGAGAAGTCGCTTATAACCCCACGCTCGTCTTCTCCTGCCGAGTGGATCGACATTATGGACTTCATTGAGGATAGCTGATCTCTGCTATGGAGAAGTTGTCTTTTCTATGAAAGGAATTTTTGTTGTTACGCCCCCACTCGGGAAGGGCTTTAAATTTCGTGTCCCTACTTGGGCTAAAACCTAACACTTGTCGCGTCTAGGGTATTCAGACGAAACGCAAGTTAATTAGTTAATGTCCAACACTTGTCGCATATGAGGTATTCAGACACTGCGCAAGTTAATTGGTTAAGGTCCAACACTTGTCGCATCTGAGATATTCGGACACTACGCAAGTTATTTGGTTAAAGCCCAACATTTGTCGTATCTGAGATATTCAGACACGACGCAAGTTAATTGGTTAAGGTCCAACACTTATCGCATCTGAGATATTCTAACACTGTGCAAGTTAATTGGTTAAGTTAATTAGTTAAGGTCTAACATTTTTCGCATCTGAGATATTCAAACACCGCGCAAGTTAATTGGTTAAGGTCCAACACTTGTCGCATCTGAGACATTCAGACACTGCGCAAGTTAATTGGTTAAGGTCCAACACTTGTCGCATCTAAGGTATTCAGACACTGTGCAAGTTAATTGGTTAATGTCTAACACTTGTCGCATCTGAGGTACTCAGACACTGTGCAAGTTAATTGGTTAAGGTCTAACACTTGTCGCATCTGAGATATACAGACACTACGCAAGTTAATTGGTTAAGGTTCAACACTTGCCGCATCTGAGTAAACTCCAACCACTTTGTCTAACTTCAAAATCCTTTTTAAAAGAAGGAATAATCGTAAGACCGATCCACACATAAACACGGTTGGTTTGTACCTTACGATAACCCGAAACATTCTTCTAAATCAATACTCTTCTGATATTATAATAATGTCAAAATCAAATAAATAACAATCTAACAGAACGCTTTCATCACACGTTCCACATACATAAATATATAATCAAAACTACGGGTGCTTATTAGGTAATAGATTCCAACTGGCAAGGTATTCGATCACCTTCTGACAGTGTTTCTCTAGAAAGGAATACAATCAATGTAACAGCTCGCATTTTACGTATTGAAATATCGTAAAATATTTTTATTTTATTCCTTGAGGGTCGGATCATTCTCATCTTTTAATATGTTTCTTATGGGAATGTGAGACATGTCCATAATTTTTACCGATTTTGTTTGTGACCATTTTGCCCTTGTTAGGCTTGTATAGGGCATAACTTTTGACTCAGGTCGAATTAGAGGGTGAGACCTATGCTATTGGAAAGGAATTGATGATTGACTTTCCGTAGAGTGGTTACATTAAGGATTTGGCTCAGCGGTTTGGGAGAAATCGTTGTTTTAAGGTTTTTCAGTTGGCTATTCAGGTTTTGGAGCCTTAGTGGAATCCTATAAATAGGGGGTGAGAGTGGATGGAAAAGGTTTACTTTCCCATTCTCTCATTTGGGGGCATTGATCTCCTTCTTCCTCATACACCTTTCCACCATTAAAAATCCAAATCTAAGGGAGGAAATCGAAGATCTACACCATCTAAGGCAAGATCTACATCATTTCAAAGGGAATTCATCGGATCGTGGGGTTTGATTCGGAGTGCTCGCTGTCCGGTTCTTAACTCTGTCGTTTTAGATTGTTTCGGCAAATCGATGAGTGATTTACATCTCTCACATGAATGCAATGAAGTATATGAGAGTTTGTGTATGTTTCTTATCAAATTGGGATGTTTTACCATAGATTTACACCATTATAAGTTCATTTTTATATGCATCACCCTATGATCTAATCTAACAAGTTTTAATCTTTAATTTCATGTCATTTTACATGTTTATGTTAGTTAGATCTCTCATTTTGATCATATGTTCATTTTAATGGTTTTTGGTGAGATTTACATCTTTTTTGTGGTAGTCGTTATATTCATGTGGTTAGTAGTGTTATGATATGTTTTATGATTGTGTTTGATGATTTTGGTTGAGTTGGTTTCGTCGGATTCGTCCTTTGGCGAAGTTTTGGTCGAAATCAGAGTTGAATTGCAACATGCAGGGTTTGGATCGGACCGGACCAAAGTGGATCGGACCGTACCAAAGTGGATCAGATCGGACCAAAGTGGATCGGACCGGACCATAGTTGGATCGGACCACATTCGGACCGGACCATAGTTGGATCAGACCATATTTGGATCGGACCATATTTGGATCGGACGAAAGTGGATCGGACGAAGGTGGATCGGACGAAGGTGAATCGGACGAAAGTGAATCGACGAAAGTGGATCAGACGAAAGTGTATCGGATCGGACCAAAGTGGATCGGACCGGACCAAAGTGGATCGGATCGGACCAAAGTGGATCGGATCGGACCAAAGTGGATCGGACCATTCTGGACAGTCGTTTCTAGTCAGCCATTTCTGCCATTTCTGGGCAAGTTTTTCTGGTCGGATATTTTCGGTGATGATGTAACTTCAAAGTGAATTCAATTAGGGAGTTTGGAAGTGTTCAAAAGTGTTCTAATTAGGGTTGATATTGCTATAAACTACATTGAACCTTATGTTGATGTTGTTTGGTTCGATGGTGATGATGACTTCGACGAGAGTCCAGAAGTGGATGTTCGAAGTGATGTGATATGTTCGTTGATTGGTGAAAAGCAACGAATAGGCAGACAACTCAAAGGTCGTGAGTTGGTGGATAATGGTTGCTCGAGAAGGTCGCTTGAATAGTAAATAACCGTCAAGGTTGGACGACTAGAAGATACTGAAGACCGAGAGATTATCGTTGTCGCAAGTTCTAGCAGGCTCAAAGCAGGGGTACGATGGGGGCACCCAAAAGACCGATTGTAGGTCGAGTACCTTGGGTATCGTTGAAAGGCCTAGTTGTCAAGGTTGGACATTGTCAAGGTTGGACATATAGAGTTTATGTTAGAACTGGGGTTACCATTAGCCCTTGGCATATGGCAAGGTTGGCCGTCATACGATTAACGATGGTTTCAAAGCAGGATTGGCAGTGATAGTCAGAGTCAGTCATGGATGACTGGTTGTTCTGTTTGTACTATCTCACATGGATTATCCAAAGTCGAGGGAGATGTCCTTTGAGTGCTTAACTGATATTGGTTTAGGCCTCTGGGGAGAGTGCTTGGGGAACGTTAAACTCGATTAGGGTTGTCTATGTGTGACTTATATAATCTGGATGTTATGTGTGTTTTCCATGATTGAATGGTTGCTCTGGTTTCCATGTATGAATTGTTATTCCTTTGGTTGAATGGATTGTAAATGCTATCATTGTCCGATGTGGGGAAGATAAGGTTGAGCTCTTCTCTGGTGTTATGGGTTGATAAGTAGGTTTATCTATCCCCTCTCATACACTTTATTGTTGAAGTTTGTTAGCTGTTTTATCGCTCACTAAGGCTGTTGTCTGACTCAAGGTTTTATGTGTCCTCTTATTACCTTGGGATGTTCATCCGATTGTGGATAGGCAGATTAAGTAACAGGTGACAAGTAATGCTTTAGTGAGGACAACAATGCTGATCGATGGCGAGCAGGGGGCTCACGTACCAGTTTTACTACTAGCTAGTAATTGGATTGCCGCCGTTTTCTTTTCTGAGTGATGTAGCGAGGAAACCTTGTATAAACACTATTTCCAAGTTTGTGGATCTTACTTCCTAGTTGTAGGTATTCCAGTGTTTCTGATTCACTATTATTACCTATTGTATATGTTCTATTATATTTTATCCTTGCGTTGTGAGTTTTACGACAGGTTCCGCTTGTGTTTTCCTACTCTGATGATCGTCCATGACAGCCTTGCACATCTTTCAGCGCATTATTTCTTTTGTATAGTGCAGGGGTTATGGGCGGTCATCACATTTGGTATCAGAGCTCTGGTCAACGATTTTTGGCCAAAGTTCAAGGACGTAATCACGTATGAGAGACGTACTTGTAGATTTCAGTTGGAAGCTTACTATATATATTAGCATATATAGTAGTAGCGGTTGTTTTCCTTTAGCAGTTTTTCTTGAAGGTGGCTAATTATTCTAAATTGCAGATTTAGAATGAGTAAACGAGAAACAAGACACGCTGCTAGGGGAGCCAATACTGGAGGGGGAAATGGTGTTGAACCTAATTACGCGGCCATGTTTGAAGCCATGGCAGAAGCAGTTATGCGAAGGGTACCCGCTCTAGTGGCAGCAACGGTAGATGTTGGTGTGCGAGTTCCTAGAGTAGTAGATTTTGCAAAGCTGTGCAAGGACTTTACATCTCTAGGGGGAAAACCATTCAAGGGAACTGAACCAGCTGAAGAGGTTCAGAGGTGGATGGACTCATGTTTCCGAATCTTTGGAGAGTTGGGTATTGAGGATGCAATAAAGAGAAAGCTTGCATCAAGGCAACTGCAGGACAGGGCCATGGAATGGTGGAATTATGTTACACTCGAGACTCCAGAAGAAGAAATTTCATGGGAGCTATTCCAAGCTAAGTTTGAAGCAAAGTTTTTCTCCACAGCTCAGAAATCTTCTCTATTCAAGAAGTTCGTGGAGGTGAAATAGAATGGTCATTCTGTGCTTGACTATATTTCTGATTTCGAAGCCTTGTCTAGATATGCTCGTTCGTACATTGATACACCATATCAGAAGAACGAGAAGTTTGTCTTGGGTTTGGATGCTTATATCAGAAAACCGTTAGTGGACCATCTTGATGATTTATTTGAGAAGATTGTCGAAAAAGCTATTCGTCATGAGATCTTGTTTCCTAAGGAAGTAAATGTTGTCACTGCCACCAAAGAGGCTCAGAAACCACAGCAGGGTGGTAATAATAAGAAGAGAAAGCAGCAACAACAAAAGGGAAAAGATGGCCAAAAGAAACCCAAGAGTGAGGTGGTTTGCTTTAACTGCCAGCAGAAAGGTCATTTTGCTAATGAGTGCAAGAATCCCAAAGCTGAGAAGAAGTGCTTCAAATGTGGGAAGCATGGGCATGAGAAGAAAGATTGTCCAGAATCAGCTAAGGGCAAGCAGGTTGTGAGGGCATATGCTTTGGATGCTGTGCCAACTTCTTCAAGGGCTCCTACTGTAGAGGAGAAGGGAAATGGTGTCGTGGTGCAAGGTACTCTTTCAGTTAATGGTATTTTAGCTCGTGTGCTTTTCGATACCGGAGCATCGCATTCCTTCATTTGCAATGAACTTGTGTGTCTCTTGGGTTTGGAACCTGAGATTTGTGATAGACCCTTCATAGTGACTAATCCAATTGGGGGTTCGTCAAATCTTTGCATGATATGTCGTGGTCTAGTGTTATCGAGTCATGGTTTCTCTTTTATGTGTGATTGCTTTGTTCTTAACTTCGCTGGGTTTGGGATCATCTTGGGCATGGATTGGCTCAAGGGGTATGCGGCAGGGGTGAATTGCGAGAAGCTAGAGGTGAGGGTCGGGAATGTGTAAGGGTGAAAGGTGTTGATTAGATGTAAGCGCGAAGACGGGGTCTTCGTGAGTTATCTATATTCGCTTGGGATTCCATAAGAACACCTATCATCAGTGATGATCGCAACTGAGTATGTAGATGTCTTTGATGAGGTCAAAGGGTTGCCGCCGCATCGTGAGATTGAGTTTAGGATCGATTTGGTCGAAGGTGCTAGACCAATCGTTATGCCACCTAGGCGGACGGCGCCTAGGGAACAACGAGAGTTGGAGGTGCAAGTTCGAGAGCTTTTGGGAAAAGGGTTCATTCGGAGGAGTGTATCTGAATGGGTTGCAGCGGTCGTATTTGCAACCAAGGCGGATGGCTCGTTAAGATTGTGTGTGGACTATCGTGAGCTGAACAAGGTGACAAAGAAGAACAAGTATCCATTGCCAAGGATAGATGACTTGTTCGATCAGCTTCACGAAGCCAAAATGTTTTCTCAAATTGATTTGGCAACGGGATTTCACTAGTTGATGCTGGCTAAGGATAGTGTGCCAAAGACTGCTTTTAGGACACCATCTGGTTTCTTCGAATGGTTGGTGATGTCATTCGGGTTGACTAACGCGCCAGCGTATTTCGTGGAACTTATAAATAGGGTGTTCAAAGATCAGTTGAACAAGTTTGTGGATGATATTCTGGTTTACTCTAGAAATGAGGAAGAACATAAGACGCACTTGAGAGTTGTGTTAGAGATCTTGCGGAAGCATATGCTTTAGTCTAAGTTCTCAAAGTGTCACTTCTGGAAGGATGAAGTGAGGTTCTTAGGTCATGTAGTTTCTGGAAAAGGGATAGCGGTTGACCTGGCTAAAGTTGCAGCAATCCAGGACTGGGATCGACCTAAGAATGCGACGGATGTTCGGAGTTTCCTTGGGTTGGCAGGATATTACCGACGGTTTATCAAGGATTTCTCCAAGGTATCTACACCGTTGACAGGATTGACGAAGAAGAACCAAGTATTCACATGGGATGCAAAGTGTGAACAAGCATTCGGAATCCTGAAGGAGAGATTAACGAGTGCACCTGTGTTGACCATTCCAAGTGGGAATGAAGAGATGGTGGTATATACCGATGCATGTGGTACTGGACTTGGAGCAGTATTAATGCAGAAGGATAAGGTTGCGGCCTACGCGAGTCGACAACTAAAGCCGCATGAGAAGAATTACCCAACTCATGATTTGGAGTTGGCGGCGATTGTATTTGCTCTGAATATGTGGAGACATTACTTGTTGGGAGTTCGATTCGAGTTGTTTACGGATCACAAGTCGTTGAAGTATCTTTTCTCCCAAAAGGATTTGAACTTTCGGCAGCAAAGATGGTTAGAGTTTCTGGCATCATATGATTTTGAAATAGCCTATACTCCGGGCAAGGGTAACGCAGTTGCAGATGCGTTAACTCGAAGACACGCAAGTTTGGAAGCAATGTTTTCGGAATGGAAGAGCCTCAAGTACTTGGCAAGGTTCGATTTCAGGCCAAGGTGTGAGTTGGAACCTGAAATGTTGGCGAGCTTGTCGATAAGACCTACTCTTATCGAAAGGATTGGCGAGAGCCAAAAGAAAGATGTGAAGCTTGTCGAGTTCATTCAGAAACTAGAACCAGAAGATAAAGAGTTCGAGGTCGATCGAGAGGGTTGGCTTCGAAAGCAAGGGCGATTAGTTGTTCTGGATATTGACGGATTGAGGGATGAGGTTATGAGAGAATGTCATCATTCGAAGCTGACGATTCATCCCGGTGGAAATAAGATGTATCAGGACATGAGGAGAGTCTGTTACTGGGAAGGGATGAAGCGAGATATTGGAAAGTTCATTTCCAAGTGTATGAACTGTCAGTTGGTGAAAGCTGAACAGAAGAAGCCGAGTGGTTTGCTTCGACCATTGGAAGTTCCTACGTGGAAGTGGGAGCAAGTATCAATGGATTTTATCGATGGACTACCTAGAACCAGGGCAGGAAATAATGGGATTTGGGTCATCGTGGATCGTTTGACCAAAAGTGCGAGATTCATTCCTGTCGAGTCAACTAGGACGGCATCGAAATTGGCTGAACTTTATGTGGAGTGGATAGTTCGATTCCATGGTGTCCCAAAGAGTATAGTAAGTGACCGAGATCCATTATTTACGAGTGGATTTTGGAAAAGTTTGCAAGAAGTTTTGGGAGCCGAGTTGTGCTAGAGTACGGTATATCATCCCCAAACTGATGGTCAGACCGAGAGAGTCAATCGAGTTTTAGAAGATCTCCTGAGGGCTTGTGTGTTAGACTTCGGAGGATCGTGGGAAGACCATCTACATCTCGTTGAGTTTACGTATAATAATAGCTACCAGTCTAGTATTGGGATGGCACCATATGAAGCATTGTGTGGAAGGCCGTGCAATTCTCCCGCATGTTGGCTAGAAACTGAAGATAAGTTGGTACTTGGGCCTGAGATGATTAGAGAAACCTCAGATTGTATCAAGACAGTTCGGCAACGAATGAAGGCAGCCCAGGACCGTCAGAAGAGTTACGCCGACAAGCATCGTAAGGACTTGGAATTCGACATGGGCGATATGGTTTTCGTGAAAGCTTCACCGCTGAAGCACATGGTTAGATTTGGTAAGAAAGGAAAGTTAGCTCTAAGGTTTGTTGAACTATTTCCGATAGTCGAGCAAATTGGAAAGCTCGCATATAGATTGGAGTTACCCGAGAAGATGTCGAGTGTGCATAATGTGTTCCATGTGTTGTTTCTACGGAAATTCGTGCATGATTCGAATATAGTGGTATCTCTAGAGCAATACAAAGACTTAGAGACCGTAGTTTCGAGACCTCGTAAGCCACTTCGTGTTGTGGGGAATGACACGAAACAGCTTAGGAGGAAGACGGTTAAGATAGTCAAGGTGCAATGGAGTGAGGATGGAGACGATTGTACATCGGAGACGAAAGAGAGCATGAGAGCGACTCATCCAGAACTCTTCATCGGTAGGACCCTTTGATATCATATCTTCGTTATATCGTTGTATCTTGTTGTTGATTGTTAGAATTCCACGTGCTAGGATAAGGCTATGGATGCATGGCTTGATGGATGCTAGTTTGGATGATAGAATTCGCTTCTCATGGATGATAGGCATGTGGAAATTGTTATAGTTGCTTATGTTTACTTGGAATTTCGGAGGCGAAATTCTTAAGGGGGGGAGAATGTAACAGCCCGCATTTTACGTATCGGAATATCGTAAAATATTTTTATTTTATTCCTTGAGGGTCGGATCATTCTCATCTTTCAATATGTTGCTTATGGGGATGTGAGACATGTCCATAATTTTTTCCGATTTTGTTTGTGACCATTTTGCCCCTATCAGGATTGTACAGGGAATAACTTTTGACTCAGGTCGAATCAAAGGGTGAGACATGTGCCATTGGAAAGGAATTGATGATTGCCTTTCCATAGAGTGGTTACATTAAGGATTTGGCTCAGCGGTTTGGGATAAATCGTTGTTTTAAGGTTTTTCAGTTGGATATTCAGGTTTTGGAGCCTTAGTGGAATCCTATAAATAGGGGGTGAGAGTGGAGGGAAAAGATTTACTTTCCCATTCTCTCATTTGGAGGCATTGATCTCCTTCTTTCTCCTACACCTTTCCACCATTTAAAATCCAAATCTATGAGAGGAAATCGAAGATCTACGCCATCCAAGGCAAGATCTACATCATTTCAAAGGAAAATTCATCGGATCGTGGGGTTTGATGCGGAGTGCTCGCTGTCCGGATTCTTATTTATATCGTTTTAGATTGTTTCGGCAAATCGGTGAGTGATTTACATCTCTACCATTAATGCAATGAATTATATGAGTGTTTGTGCATATTTCTCATCAAATTGGGATGTTTTACCATAGATTCACACCATGATAAGTTCATTTTCATATGCATCACCCTATGATCTAATCTAACAAGTTTTACTCGTTAATTTCATGTCATTTTACATGTTTATGTTAGTTAGATCTCTCATTTTGATAATATGTTCATTTTAATGGTTTTTGGTGATATTTACATCATTTTTGTGGTAATCGTTATATTCATGTGGTTAGTAGTGTTATGATATGTTTTATGATTGTGTTTGATGATTTTGGCTGAGTTGGTTTCGTCGGATTCGTCATTTGGCGAAGTTTTGGTCGAAATCGAAGTTGAATTGCAATATGCAGGGTTTGGATCGGACCATAGTTGGATCGGACCGGACCAAAGTGGATCAGAACGTACCAAAGTGGATCGGATTGGACCAAAGTGGATCGGACCGGACCATGGTTGGATCGGACCACATTCGGATCGGACCATGGTTGGATCGGACCACATTTGGATCGGACCATATTTGGATCGGACGAAAGTGGTCGGACGAAGGTGAATCGAACGAAAGTTGAATCGGATGAAAGTGGATCGGATCGGAACAAAGTGGATCAGATCAGACCAAAGTGGATCGGACCGGACCAAAGTGGATCGGATCGGACCAAAGTGGATCGGACCGGACCAAAGTGGATCGGATCAGACCAAAGTTGGATCGGACCATTCTGGACAGCCGTTTCTGGTCAGCCATTTTTAGGCAAGTTTTTCTGGTCGGACATTTCCGTTGATGATGTAACTTCAAAGTGAATTCAATTAGGGAGTTTGGAAGTGTTCAAAAGTGTTCTAATTGGGGGTGATATTGCTATAAACTATATTGAACCTTATGTTGATGTTGTTTGGTTCGATAGTGACGATGGCTTCGACGAGAGTCCAGAAGGGGATGTTCGAAATGATGTGATATGTTTGTTGATCGGTGAAAAGCAACGAATAGGCAGACAACTCAAAGGTTGTGAGTTGGTGGATAATGGTTGCTCGAGAAGGTCGCTTGAGTAGTAAATAGCCATCAAGGTTGGACGACTAGAAGATATTGAAGGCCGAGAGATTATCGTTGTCGTAAGTTCTAGCAGGCTCAAAGCAGGGGTACGATGGAGGCACCCAAAAGACCGATTGTAGGTCGAGTACCTCGGGTATCGTTGAAAGGCCTAGTTGTCAAGGTTGGACATTGTCAAGGTTGGACATATAAAGTTTATGTTAGAACTGGGGTTACCATTAGCCCTTGGCATATGGCAAGGTTGGTCGTCATACAATTAACGATGGTTTCAAAGCAGGATTGGCGGTGCTAGTCAGAGTCAGTCATGGATGATTGGTTGTTCTGTTTGTACTATCTCACATGGATTATCCAAAGTCGAGGGAGATGTTCTTTGAGTGCTTAACTGATATTGGTTTAGGCCTCTAGGGAGAGTGCTTGGGGAACGTTAAACTTGATTAGGGTTGTCTATGTGAGACTTATATAATTTGGATGTTATGCGTGTTTTCCATGATTGAATGGTTGCTCTGGTTTCCATGTATGAATTGTTATTCCTTTGGTTGAATGGATTGTAAAGGCTATCATTGTCCGATGTGGGGAAGATAAGGTTGAGTTCTTCTCGGGTGTTATGGGTAGATTAGTATGTTTATCTATCCCCTCTCATAAACTTTATTGTTGAAGTTTGTTAGTTGTTTTATCGCTCACTAAGACTGTTGTATGACTCAAGGTTTTATGTATCCTCTTATTACCTTGGGCTGTTCATCCGATTGTGGATGGGCAGACTAAGTAACAGGTGATAGGTAATGCTTTAGTGAGGATGACGATGTTGATCGATGGCGGGCAGGGGGCTCACGTACCAGTTTTACTACTAGCTAGTAATTGGATTTCCGCTGTTTGCTTTTCTGAGTGATGTAGTGAGGCAACTTTGTATAAACACTATTTCCAAGTTTGTGGATCTTACTTTCTAGTTGTATGGAAGTCCAGTGTTTCTGCTTCATTATTATTACCTGTTGTATATATTCTATTATGTTTTATCCGTGAACTGTGAGTTTTACGACAGGTTCCGCTTGTGTTTTCCTACTCTGATGATCGTCCATGACAGCCTTCCACATCTTTCAGTGCATTATTTCTTTTGTGTAGTGCGGGCGTTATGGGCGGTCGTCTCATTCAACAAGAACATCTTGCAACCCAGGCTAAATAAGACCGGTCACCCATTTTTCTTGAGTGTACCGAATGTATTATCACCAATGGTTGGGATCAACAACCTTTTCTCGAAAGGGACAACATCGAAATAGATTAAAGAAGCAAATGGTTTTTCTATAGATCAGGTGACAATACACCCTAATTGGGAGGTACCTACTTAGCCATGTGACCTACCCGATTTTATACTATTTCCTGGTTGTGAGGCTTGAAGCCACGTTTATCTTTTGACAAGTCACATCTTCATTCACTTTGAATGCCACATCGTTAGACCTGCCAAACCATTTATCGATTTCCCAACAATATCACGGGTATAAAGCTAAGAGAAACGAATTCCTCTTCCACCAAACGTAACACATTAGAAGAGATCAACATATCTGATTTGTTAGGGATACTTTGTCAGACATTCATCCATATAAGTTGTCATTGGACTGGACAAACCAAAGGCACCATTCCGTTAATCCATCTTAAGCAATTTCAACCTAGGATTTGCCAAAATAGCCGTTGCATAAACTCGTTCTTCAATTATCTTCGGCATATTTGATTCGCAATGCTTATGCCGATATGGAGTGTTTCCAGATAATAAACATGTTCCCGCTCTCTCCATATTAACAACGGAAAATTGGTCAAAAACTTTTATAGCTGGTTGTTTAACTATTAAAGGAAACATCCATACAAACAACGATCTTATTTCCAAATGGAAAGTCTGTCGGTCAATCATCAATCAACATTTATCCCTTTAAATTAATTTATCATTTATTTATTCATTTCCTAACTTTCCTTTCATATTTTTACCTAAATATTTCTCCAACTCGTTTAGCCTCTCACGATTCTCGGTAAAACATTTCCATATACCCACAAGTTTTTATTTTCTATATTTAGAAAATATACGTTATTAACATTGGAAAATATTTCCATTTCTTATTCACGCCTCATTATCCTTCCCCATTCATCAGTTCTTAACTGTAAACTAGTAAAAGAGCAATTCCCTAAGTATCAACCGAAACCAATATCAGATCGATACTCGGGAAACCATTCAACTTAACAAATCTCCAGTCAGTTTCTAATTTCCTTAACTCCATTTCTTAACTTCTTATCAAATCATTGCTTACACAACTCTCGGATTCAGTTTACAATTCCACTTCTTTTGTGAAAAACATTGATTATAACTATAACGTTATAATCCCTACTTCTGAAATATCTAACTTCAAAATATAGCGTTTATTTCTCAATTTGAACTAATAATCAAACAACTAATTTATTAATAAATAAATAGATCTTGATTAAAAATTGAAAGTAAATAGTGCTTTCCTGAATTCGATATAATCGAATTTCAATGTATATATCTCTTTCGGATAATCTCTATTCGATAACTCCCTTTCGAATAACCTATATTCGATTTAATGTTCCGAACATCGGAACAAATTCACCATTTCAGGTCCACTCAATTTCTAAATTCGTTTTTGAATTTATTACTTCGAACATTTACCAATCTCCTTTAATAACCAATTACAAAACATTTGCTTTAAAAACCATTATCCACTTTAAAATGTGAATATTATTCCTTTAAAGAAATATGGACTTGGTTTATCAAATCTCAACTTGATTTCAATTTATATATATATATATATATATATATTATTATTATAGGTTCAAATTATGTTTATAGAGTCATTTTGTAAATCTGCTTTATTCATAAACTCCATTTATGTCAACTTTCATATACAAAGTTATAACTGTCCATCGACTTCACATCCTATTATAAAACATTGGTTTTAAACCAATTATAATTCATCTAGTCAGGTTCGAAATGTTTTAAATAACATATTTTATAATATTTGAACATAGTCGAATTCCATTTATAAACCCTTTGGATTTATTTCAATTCGGTTTACATTTCGAATTTTAGAATAAAATCTATCGCTTCGTTTTCGGAACGATTTCTAACTTCTCTTTTTTCTCAAAATCCCCATTTGAATTTATATTCCAAAACCCAATTTCCTTTATACTCTCCGTTGCATAATACATGCTTTAATCTATTCTTCACATCAAATGTGAATAATATTTCTTTTATACAATCAAAACAGTTTGATTTCGCATTTAAAACAATGTTTCAAATCCTAATACTTTTTATACTTCTATTTATAGACAATTCAGATAAAATCCTATTTTATTTCCAACACATAATCTCATTGGTAATTCCCTTTGTAACTGCTATGTTCACATCAAATTCCAAATATCGGTGTCAAAACGATTTCTAGTTTTTATATAATTTCAGACTCGATTTTATAATTCCATTTATGGTAATTGAAACGACTCGAACTTCCCCGTGAAGGAAAGCACAGATTGAGTTGAGAACAAGCCACATCAAAACACAAACAGAAGAACATTTCATTGTTAATTACAACAATTCCATCAGATTACAAGAATATACAGAGTATGAATAAATATTACACATTAGAGAAATATCAGAGATTTAAATTACATTACATAGCAGCGGAAAACAACACAAAACACAACTGAAAGAGATAAACGGATACAGAGCTTTCCGAATATCATTCCAGCTGTAAACCAGGCTCCTGGGAATATAAATCTGCAAAACTAAAACTACTAGCTGTCCGTGTGGAAAATAGGGGCACCCAGAGTTTAGGTTAAAACAATAAACTCCATGTCAGTCATGTGACTGGTGTGAGAACTAAAACAGTTATTAATTTGATTTTAAAGTTCGGTAAATCAAGGGACCACGCCGTATAACACGGAACGGGTTTCCTCCCAAGATTACCAGTGCATAAAACAAACAGCGCAATGCTAAATAAAGAATAATCAAGATATTATAAGACCCAGGTCCCATCACACAATGCAATGCAAGCCGGAGGATAGGGTTTTACCTTATAATAGCCAAAAATGCTTGGTACGTGAAATTTCATCTTTTATTATTACTATAAGTGTATAGTGTCAAAACAATTTCAATCATAAGTATCAATCATAGACGGCATAAGTGCCCCATCCCACTATGTCGCCATACTAGGCTCTACAAATAAAACTGAAATGTCACGTATTGAAAATTGGATTTCCGTCATGAGTCGAGGCAAGGGGCAAGCTCCTCACCGCTTCGAGACACTCTAGCAAATGCCTCAGGGCTACACACTCTGGTAACCCTTAGAATCGGCTGGGCCGGTCCTCTCTTACGTTTGAGGATTAGCAATTCCTGAACACACATTTCCCGGTCCTTACAGACCTATAATCGAGGCGCCTCGCAATCCAACATCAACATAGGTATAATAATCAACGATGTCAGGGCTAGTAAAACACTAACACCACCTATAGCTAGAAAGAAACGTCGTGTTCTCCCAGCGGTCCGTATCCCGTTTTTAACTCATACCGAGGTGTGAGGCTCGCGAATTAACGCAATACACAAGGCTACGCTGTATTAAAGCCATGCTTTGATCATCAACCACAGGACTCTACTTTTCAACAAAAGCCTTGATCACTGCATCTCAGCATGCCACACAGGCAATTCATGCCATGCGACTGATATCTATCGATATATAACCTCTGAGCTTGTACATATCAGAGAAAGGCGTTAAGCAAGAGAATAAATTCTCCGCCACCAAACAGATATATATTTAACAGAAATCAATCAACACAGAATAAAATCCAATGTCAGACACACAATCCATTTACAAGTCTGTTTTGGGTCTGAACGAAACCGGAGGCACTTTATACCTCGCATATCCATTGATCTCCAAATACGTCTGGACGATCACTAACTATTTCCATCCTCTAGGGTGTACAGCCCAATCAAGATCACCAGTAATCGTTCAACCGATGTGAAGACCTCCGGTCTTCAACCACCTTCTTCATCTTCGACTTATCGTCGAATCAGTTATTCAGAATGGGTATAAACCCGGCCTTTCCGAATAACTCGCGTATATAATAAACAGGTGCTATAAGAACACAACATACGCCTCATTCCAATTCTGAATATTCTTTTATTCAAATATTCACATCTTTTGGGAAAGGTTCCCATTAATTTTATCAAAGATAAATTCTTTAAAACTTATTCTTTAATCTTCCTTTGGATGTCATTTCAAACCAAATTATGGTTTTCCAAACTAGTCGGGATTAGCGAACAACACCGAAGTAATCATTTATTTTATTTCCCAATCCCAACCTATTCATCCCATGGAGCAAAACTGCTATTACCCCATAACTAACACCACGGTGTTATCGATAAATTTAATTACCATTTCCCATTCAAATCTAAATTAAGATTTAACTATCGTTAGGAGCAAAACTGGCGATACTCCATTCTCGATCACTTTCCAAATTTGGTAATTTAAATTATCAATTCACATTTCAATCTAATTAAAAATTCATTAAAACTCCACTTCGTTTTAATCTCCCCAAAAATCAATATTAATGATCATTTCAAGTTAAGAAATTAATCTTATCTTTGACTGGGTTAAAGAACCAATGTCATTTAAAACACAATTCACGATAAACCCAAATCACATTCCATTAATTATGGAATCTTCACGGAAAAACAAATCAATATATAATCGATATCAATTTCCGTATCCGACCAATAATATAAATGGAATAACGGCAAAGCCTTTCAAATTCCATATGTATTAACGGTCTTCCTCCACAGAATTTCATTTCGATTACTATCAGATCGAATTCCATTCAATTCCAATTTAATGTATATTAAATTGGAAAACTTTACTTGGGAAAATCCCCTTAAATCTTAATAAAAAGATTTATAAATTCCAAATCACATTTCACTGTAAATCGGTTTAAAGAACGAATGTCATTAAAAACACAATTCACAATAAACCCAATTCACATTCTATTTATTATCGGGTTAAAAACAAGTGTCATTTAAAACACCATTCACGATAAACCCAATAATCAATTCTAATTCAATTCCAATTAAATATATTAATTAATTGATATACTTCATTAAATCTAAATAAAAAGATTTAACCTTTTCTCAATGGGGTTTAAGAACAGTGTTAATGAAGACACCATTCACGACAAACCCAAATCTCATTTGATATTAAATACAAGGCTCTGAACAGAAAATATATCGGCTTATATTCAATATCAAATTCTAAAACCCACAAATATCGCTTTGGAAATAACGATATATATATCTTCCAAATTTCCATAACAATATCTGTATAATCCCGAATCCAACATCGAAATATTCCGAAGATAATTTCAATTCAAATCCATTCCAGTAATTATATTGGAAGTTCTGGTTATTTTTAAAACCATTTCAAATCCAATTTATTTATTTTTTAAAATAACTGAATTATAATTCTAGTTCAAAACTAGTTCATTTCAATAAAAATATATTTTTTTCTTTTCAAATATGGAATTTTTCATCCCAATTCTTTCCAAATTACTTCTTATGATTTTACACAAATTATTGCTATTTTTAATAATTTTATCAAGGCCCGTACAGTCGATTTCCAGAAACGGTCATCGAACTGCACTCACATCGCCCTTTTCCAAATTTGATTTGGACATAATTCCAAATCCAACTTTTATATTTCTAATTTCTCATATTCGTTAGAAAGCACTTTTCGATACAAACCCAACGGTTCCGGTTTTAGGAGAATCCGACGGTCGGATCTCCCGTAATGTCCGTTTGAAGTCAATGATCGAAATTCGCGAATTACCGCAGCGCGGCGCGTTCTATTCAGGCCATTATATATATTATATATATTTCATCGATTTCCTTTTAAATCGTATTTTATAAATCGTTTTAAAGTCGTTTTCAAAACGATTTCATCTTCATATTCAATTTCTAATCAAAATTGAATATTCCATATCATCGATATATAAATGATAATATTTTCAAAACGTTATATTTTGAAATCAATTCCTTTTTTATATTCATTATAAAAATGAATAAAATCAATATAAATATCATTCACATCAAAATGGCGTCAATCTAATCAACACGGCTATATATATTTAAATATATTCGTGTCCATCCCAAATCGGACATCAAAATCAAATTTTGATCTTTTACTGAATATTATTTTAAAATATTCGTTATTCTAAAAATATTTATTCTTTATGAACTAGAATCAGACACAGTCAATTACCATTTAATGTGATTATATGGATTTCATACAGCACACGTACACCACAACAACCAAACACAGTCAACCATCATCCATAGTTCATTCTACACTGCATAAGCATCAAATATAAATATCTAACGCTTATAACAGCCTGTCAATCAATCGATCGACATACAGCTAATTATTGGGATTAGTGTATGTCATATATCATCCCAATACCCATGTGGGGTTTCAAACAATCAAACACAGGTTTTATTTGTGCAGTTGGGCGATGTGTAAAATTTATCGTCCCAATCAATATCAGTCAAATGTGTGTATATAAACAAATTGTCCGATTTGTTTATAAATATTTATTTCATTTTATATACACATTAAAAGTTATATTTTTAACTATAAAATATTTATTTCATTTCACATCACACAATCAATTTTCACAACAGATCAATCAAACATACAAGTCATCCATGGTCTGTGGACGACGGGTGTCGGGTGCTGCTAAGCACCGTCTGCATCCTAGTATATATTTTAACTAGAAATTAAAATAAAAGTGAGGAGTTCTCACCGAGGGTTCCACTCCGCCAGTGTTACTTCTGAACTTCTGAATCGTTTGGATTTGTTTGAAATTCTAATGCAGTCCTTACCACGCTGTTCATAATAAAATATATATTTTTATTGCTTCATTCCAATAAATAAAAATCATATTTTTAAAACGCTACTATATGAAGATTATATTTTTATAACGCTAACTTCATAATAAAAATCACATTTTTATAACCTGTATTATATAAAAATCATATTTTTATATTGCTAACTTCTTAGTAAATATCGTATTTTTCCATATTTAAAAATCGAAGCTTTTCTAAATTAAAAATCAAATCTTTGTATTCTATAAAAATCTAATCTTTTAATCTATAAAAATCCAATCTTTTTACAGTTAAAAAAATCAAATCTTTTTATGACTATACATATAATAAAAATCACAGCTTTTATATTTTAAAAATTCAAACTTTCCTATGTTAAAAATTCAAACTTCAACATCATAATAATCAAATCTTTCTATAATCATTTCTATACTAAAAATCATACTTTTAAAGCGTTAAAAATCCTATTTTTATTAAACACGATTACATAATAAAACTGAAAATAAAAATAAACGTAAATTAAAAAAACTACTCACTGTTTTCGGTTTACAGAGGAGGGGGTGCGCGTTGGACAAAATGGAGGAGGCGGAGGTGCAATCGGGGACTGGAGAGCAGTGAAGCGAGGCCGTTCAGGTGGGTGGAGGCCTGGTTTGGGGTAGGGTTTTTGGGCGTGGGGTCTTTACTTAGAGGGAGAGGGAGGAGAGAGAGAGAGGAGGAGGAGCGGCGCCTGAGGTGGAGGAGGCGGAGGGGCGGTGGCACGCCTAGAAGCGGCGACGGGTGGTGATGAATGGCAAGCGCCATTCTCGATCAAAGAAAACAGAAAAGGGAGGGGGTAATCGAATGAAAGAAAATAGAAGGGGGGTTTTGTAAAAGAAAATATTTTAATTTTATTTATTTATTCCCAAAGAGCAACTTTTATTTTCGAACTCGAAATCAAAACCACCGACTGTCACCCCTAGCTAATTATCCCCATTCTGAACACAATGGGATATGTACCGTAGGCTGATTCGACTGTTTCAATCAGTTTTCGCCAAAATCAAAATATAAATCTATACATTGAATTTGAACGCACATTTCAATTTACCGCGGCCCCATACTACCTCTAAAAATTCCCAAAAAATATTTTCTAGCTTCGTATTTCTGATACGGTCCTAACCAAACTAATTTCATCAAATTCTGAGACCGTTTGAAAAATGGCCATTTTCCAGTCGATTAAAATCAACTGAAACTGGTCAAATGCATTTAACTTCGCCACACTCACATATTGATTCAGAAAATTATGAAAATTGGAATCTAGCGATAATATGACATCCCGGATCCAACAAAAGTGGTTTCGTCGAAAACGAAGGTCGTTTGCAAAATTTCGATTTTTAAGGGCCAGAATTCCATAGCGACTATTCTGAATTTTCAACTGGATGTAACTTTTGATTCCCGCTATGAAATTTTGAATTTTCGGATTCGTTGGAAAGATATTTTCAAATAGATAATATTTTTGGTTTCGCTAAAATCCGGTTTATTTTGAATCTTGTGCAGTCATTTGAACTTTGAAATCAAATTTTCGAACTACCGCGCCATTTTCAATTCCTTTTATAACTAAAAATAAATATTTATATTCTAATGACGATCTATATAAATGTATACATTATAATTCTATTCAAAACAAATTTGGATCCCTCCAACCTGTTTCCCTATGTCCACATATGTTAATCAACATAAATTATATCCATTTCATACCAATATGAAATTTGATAGAAAGTGGAATAAATATTCAAATAACTACTTTCATATATATATATATATATATAACTACATATATTGTATTATCTCAACCAATTATCGAAAATTCATTCAAATAATCATCGCACAACATCAAATTATCATTTATTAATTTTAAAATACGTTTATAAAAATATAAATTGGACAAAGTTAGCGAGTTTACTCCATTGGCCGTTTATCGTTAGATAACGATAAACCGTCGTCAATTCGGACATACGTTTTGTTATGCCATAATTTGTAATGAGCTCCAATTTACTCCAAACCAGTTCCACTGTGTAGCCTTCGTCCATACGATCCCAATGGATCCTGTTTCTTTGAATTCGGGTAACATATGAAAAAGTTGTATGTTTTAGAAGTTTGTACATATTAAAAAGGTCATTAACTTATACATTAATATATTACTTAACCTTTAAAAACCTTAATTCTCTAATTAGCCGACAAAATGTTCTTCCTCAATTTCGCCTACAGTAACTCGTGTTAAAAACCCATCCATGGCCAATATTTGCAAAGCCTCGATCACCCTGTTCGATCCATGATTCAACAAACGTTTTCTACCATAATCCCCCTCTTCAAATTCTCCTCAACTCCAAACCATCAAAGCTAAACTCAACACATCCTTCTCACATGCGATTTCCAGACCCCGCTCATGCACAGTATAGAAGTCGCGACATTTTTAATCGCCTTAAATTCCCAAACTTTGAATATATCTACCATTTTCCACCCTAAGTCCAGAAACAATACCCATTCCATCCATCGAAGCTTCCAATTCGCCATATCCCGAACCCTAGCGTAGATGTTGAAAATCGTGAACCCCAAAATGCCGATTGCAACCCAAGTTTCATACGCCAAAGCGAAGCTCTTTCCAAAACAAGCACAATGATGTTTGCACTAATATTTAAGGATTTTCATTTGATTTGTGGGAATTTTTTCCAAAGTAACGGTTGCTTCCATTTCTTATTTCAGGTGGCGGCTCCTTCTGCTGACCACGAAAAAAAATGAATTAGGGTTTGGGTAGGATAGGGTATACTTGTAGGATAGTTTATATATTTTATATTCATTTATAGCCTACCGCTATTTGAATTCGTCAATTAAAAATCCGCATAGTCACATACGATACCCAATTTCAATGAAAATTCACACACACCTATAGTTTCAAATTACGGACCGAACGAAACTTGTTTTTTGAATTCCGAGCCCGTTTGCTGACACAGTGATAATTTAAAACCAAAATATTGATCGATTCACATTTAAATCCCGTACGGTCACAAAACGACTCTGATTGGCGCGAAAATTTAAATCTAGCAATAATTAATTATTACGGATCCAATAAAATTTGTTTCATCGAAAACGAAGGTCGTTTGCAAAATGGTTATTTTCTAAGGTCTAAATAAACCAATAAAATATTAATATATTCAAAAACAAATTAATTTAATATTAATAGATTAATATTATCGTATATATCCCAATAGAATATCATATAGCTCCAAAATAAACAAATCTGGATTTATAACTCGATATCTCAAAATTTAAGTTAAACTGATATTCAATTTATATTAAAAACCCTTTTATAATATAAATAAATCGTTATAACGTGTATTCTTCCATTAGAAAAATATCGTTCAATAGATTCGAATGTTTCTTGTTTCAGAGAAATCTGACATATAATGAATCATGTATAGTCGTTTAAAGTTCATAACGAAATATTACAAACTACCGTGGCGTTACGTGCTCGTTTTAAATATAATTATAAATTATACGTTCAAACTACGTTTATAAATAAATTCGTTAATATAATTAAATTCTAAACAGAATAAAATCAGTTAAATCATCCAATTCATACAATATTGTGAATTCTACTATTTCCGACTATTTCGGTATTTAAAATTTATTATCCATTATAAATATTAATTAAATATTCCAGATTTGTTTAGTTCAAGTCATTTATATTGCCAAATTGATATTTAAATAATTAAATTAATTAATTATTCATTCGTCAAGAATACGGGACTTTACATTCTTTCCCGCTTAAAAGAATTTCATCCTCGAAATTACTAAGGTAGAAAAATGCTATAAACTCTATTAACTGGTCTTCAATTCAAATGAGATTTGGTCCATTTGATATCAGTCTATTTCAAATCAATTTCCACTTAACTGGTCTTCAATTCAATTTTCTTTTGCAAATCCCTTTTTAATATGTTTTTTATTCAAACAGTCTTGTTTTAGGAATTTTAAATAGCTTGAATTTTCTCTAAAGTCAAATATTCATTTTAGAATTTCAAAACAACTAGTTTTCCCAAACCAATTCAAAATCAAAAACTTTGGTAGTAATCCGTCACTTAGAAACTCGAAAATGAACACTGATTATATAGCCAACATCATCATAGTTCTTTCCTAGCGACCGAAGTGAGTTCAATACTATATCGCTTTTCAAAATCATTCCTTTAATACTTCCATTTGGAAGTTACTTCAAAATATCATTCACAATATTTTGGAAAATATTTTCAAATCTCCCCAGGATCTTAGAATTTTCTTATATTTAATTCAAAATCATTTCCAAACACCTATCCAACTTATAGGAATTTTAATTCCAATTCTAATTTAAATTCAGATCTAGTCCATTTGATTTTATATGTTACTCTTATACGGATTATGATTGGTTATCTATAACAAATTTAATTATAATTTTATTCGATTATAATAACAACCAACAACCAACACATCCAAGATAATATAATAATTCTGATATATATAATTTGTTTATATCTGAAATATACTTTAGGTAAAATTATTTCATTTACCATCTTTCAAAATATACTATGTCGGTTCATCGTATTCAAGTGTTTAGAAACCCCTATCGATACAGTGGATCCTACTCATCGACCGAAATTCATAAACGACTCAACCAATAAATCTTCACAATATAAAACAATTTTTATAAAATCTATAAATACTTTCTCTCATGTATATACACTCAACTCAATCTAGGGTATTACTAACCCCATCTCTATCGTGTCACGCCAAAGAGCCAAGGTAATCACTTAACCTTTAGCCGTTATGCCACTGTAATGAACTGGGATTTTTGACCACGAAAATCGACATAAAACTCATGTCAACTATTCAAGCATCGAACATACCAGATCATTAATAGAAAGAAGTTAGAGGGTGAGAAATAGAAAGACAGCAAGTTAGAATAGAAGAAGAAGAAGATCACAACAGAACAGAATTAGAATAAACACGAATCTCGCAGCGGAACGAATAAAATATATTATATAACATAACTTTTGAAATACAAACTTATAACTATATATACATACCATTTCAGAGTACAACATAACATCATAGCGGAAATAAACAGTAGCTATAAAATGTTGAAGCCTCCTGCTCTAAGCTATACCAAGTATATCTGTAAAATCACGACTACGTGACTGGCCGTACAAATTTGGGCACCCAAGATTTTAGGGTAAAACAAAACAAAATAAACTCTGGGTCATTCATGAGACTAGTGTGAATAAATTCCAACCACTTGGTTTAAATTGTAAATTCCTTTTTAAAAGAAGGAATAATCGTAAGATGAATCCACACATAAACACGGATGGTTTTTACCTTACGATAACCCAAAACATTCTTCAAAATCAATACTCTTATGATATTATAATAATGTCTAAATCAAATAAATAACAATCTAGAAGAACGCTTGTAACACCCCGAATTTTAGTTAATACTAAAATTCACTAATTATAGGATAAATAATCTCAAATGTGGGAATTGGGGGAAACGGGCTGCGTCATTACGTTCGTCTCGGAAAAATACGCGAAATAGAGTCCGAGTTTTCGAAAATCGGAGTCCGTATGGCCCAGTTATGGCCCGATGAAGGTTGCAGAAAATTCAAAACTAAAACAGATTTAAAAATTTAAAATGTTCAGATTTGGAAAGGGTCAGGCGGGGTCAGGCGGGAAGCTTCCCGCCCTACCCATGTCGACAGGGCTGTCGACAGGCCTGTCGACAGGGGTGTCGACTTGCCTGTCGACTTGCCTGTCGATAGGGTCGCGCCGCCCAGTAAACCTGGGTGCACCAGGTTGGGTTTCAGGCTGGCTAGGAGGGCTGGTTCTAGAGATTTCCTAAATCTAAGGGTCCTAATCTAATCTAGGGTTAATCTAAGGGCCTAAAACACTCACCTAATCCTATAAATAAGACCCTAACCCTACCCTAATTCATTCATAATTAAGTCTTGTAACTAAACTATGGCAAATTGAAATTTGAGCATGGCCTCCACTAGTTCATGAGAAAGTTGCAAGCTAATCCCTCTCAAATCATTCTCTAATCATCATTATCTTCATAGTTGGCAACTAATCCCTCTTCATAAGTGGTTAATTTGGAGTTTGGTGAGTTTCTATCACTTTAACATTGATTGTTAAAGTAAGTAGGTTGGGTGTAATGAGACTTATGGTCTTAAATGCGGATTAGTGAGTTTGAATCATGTATAATGATATGTTACTCTATGTTGTTCTATGTTTATGCATATTTGATAAGTTGGTTTATGCATGCTTACTAAGTTGATTATGCATGTTTAACAAGTTGATATATGCATGCTTAATAAATGGATTTATGCATATGTAATGAGTGGAATCATGCATGTAGAACAAAGTGAGTTATGTTTAAATGCAAGATTTATGTGATATGCAAGTTATGCATGCTTATGCAAGTATATGGGTGGTTATGCAAGTCATGTATATGATTAAATGCAAGATTTATGTGATATGCAAGTTATGCATGCTTATGCGAGTATATGAATGCTTATGCAAGAGATGTATATGCTTAAATGACATGATATGCAAGTTATGCATGTTTATGCAAGTTATGTATACTTATGCAAGTATGTGAATGTTTATGCAAGTATGTGAATGCTTGTGCAAGTTATGTGTATGCTTAAATGCATGTTTAACATGTTATGCAAGTTATGAGAATGCCTATATGCAAGTTCAACATGTTATGCAAATCATGTGTATGATAATATGCAAGTTTGGGTTAAATGTGGTTGGGTTAAAATGTGTTCATATATGCAAGTTGACATCCTCTTAACCCATGACAAAGTTATATGTTAAACCCATGATATTTGTGATGATCTTCCCCTTTATTATATCATGAAATGAGAACGATTTACGTAGGGAACGATGGGGTTGGTAAATATGTTAATAAATGAATGATTGGGTATGATTAAGCATACCATAAAAATAAATTACCATAAGTGGGAATTTACCTATTGAGTTAGGTCTACCCCATGGGAATTTACCTATTGAGTTAGGTCTACCCATGTTATGGAAAACTTGATATTAATTAGGGATAATTAATATGGGGGTGATTAATTAGGTGTAATTAATCGACTAAGACACGAGGTTGGACTCATTTGTAGTGTAAAACTGCCCGGACCCGACCGGCTTAACCAGTTGCTACAAATGTCAGCCCAATGTGAGAGGTCTTAGCCATAAATTAAATACGTGATTAAGGTAAAGACACGAGGTTAGACTCTGTTATGATGTAAGACTGCCCGGACTCTACCGGCTTAACCAGGCGGTCATAACAGTCAGTCTAATGTGGGAGGTCTTTATGGGAGATCACGGTTTTAATTAATTAAGAAACACTTAACCATATTAGCATGTAGTGGGACATGAGGGGTTAAGTGGGTGCCTTGGGTGGCATGTGGAAATTTTATGGTTGCCTTGGGTGGCATGTGGAATCTAGTGGGTTGCCTTGGGTGGCAATAGAAAATACGATTAGAATACTTAACCAAGTGGAAACATGTAATTAAACATGATTAAAGGGTTAAGTGGGAAACACTAGATAATTGACAAGCTTAAGTGGGTAGCTTGTGGGGGCCCATTTCAACCAATATCCCAAAACGTATCTTTGTGGGCTCGACCCATGTCGAGTGACGGGACACGCATATTGGGCTTGATTATAAGAGGCCAAAACGGGTTAGCGGTGGCAACGCAAGTCCAACGGGCTTCATATGCGTGTGTGGGCCCGGGCTGGTAGATAAGCCGTTGTTGCATCGTGTAGATATAAAGCCGTGCACCGTTAGTATTGGGTGGCCACTTTAGGGGAGTGATACACCCCACTGTGGGACCAGCACGGGTATCTACGGTAGGGAGCCGATCGATGGGGAGTAGTGGGTACACCTAATGAAGATAGGGGCAGACGGCACCTATGTAGGGGTACACGAAACTACTGGGTAAGAATTACTGGGTACACCTAGTGGAGATAGGGGCAGACGGCACCTATGTAGTGGGCTAGGAGTACACGAAATTACTGGGGAAATTTTCTAAGTCCTTGGAAGGGATCAAACCTTTAAGTAGGAATGACTGGTGTGGTGCAGTTAGTAAATATCCTTGGGTGGGTAGATGCGTCCTGACGGTTATCTTAGTTTATCCTAAGTTTACCAAGCTGCTTAGTGTAGCCATTCATCCCCAGATATTACCGTAGGTCAAGTTTATATCTTCTCTGGTTACTTTAATGATTGTATTGTTAAAGTTATAGGACTCACTCAGACTTATGTCTGACCCCGTTGTTTTTATCTTTTTCCCAACCCTCAGGTCCTACGGTGGATCCTAGCGGTAGTAGAGCTTGATCGGATTGCTGTTCCAGTCTTTCGGAGCTTGGGTAGATGTAAAGCTCCAGTTATCCAGTTATCTTTTCTTTTGTCATGGCTATTGTATGAGAGAGTGGGATTATGTACTTCTTTATTTTGACGGATATTGTACTTGACTTTTATCAAGGTTTTATGATGTAATCAGACATGTTTATTTCCGCTGTTATGAGATGATGTTTTAAAATTTCAAGTACTATTTATATCTGTCTTGGTGTAATTTTTCTGTTCTATATTCACTAAAATACTCCACCGATGCTATGGCATTCCCTTAGTGAGTGACTATAGCAGGCGTGGGGTGTTACACGTGGTATCAGAGCAAAGGTTACCGGAACAGATAAAATTTTTAGAAAATTATTTTTCTAAAACATTTATGGAAAAGATATTTTCAAAAACATGTCTTTTAAAGAGAAAAGTTTTTGAAAGAAAAGCATAATCCCCAATAGCCATATCTATATCCTTCGAATTCTCCGTTTTGAATCTTTCCTTTTTCGTTTCAGCATGGCTGAGAATCTTAATTTTCCGGAGGGTGTGACGATACCAGTATGGTATAGGAGATTGATGGAGGCTAGGGCCACCACTGCGGGTCCAGCAAATGTTCCTCCACCAACCGTAGCACCCGATCTTCCTCCTCCCCCTCCTCCTCGCACGGATACTTTTGCTAAGACTTGTAAGGAGTTTAAAGCTATGGGAGGGAAACCTTTTCAAGGATCGGAAACTTTTGTGGAGGCTAGAGATTGGCTTAAGGAGGTGGAAGAGTTGATAGATATCTTTGAGATGGAAGAAGGGAAGAAAGTCAAGTTGGCTGCTTGGTTAATGAAGGGGGAGGCCTCATTCTGGTGGGAGGTCACTAATGGAGAACGCCCCGTTGACTCTTGGGCAGATTTCAGGCAAAGATTTGTGGCAAAGTTTCTCTCAAGGGCGGAGGAGAACTTGTATATGGAGAGATTCTTGACTCTAAAGCAAGGAAATCTTTCGGTGAAGGAATATGTTAACAAGTTTAATCAATTGGCAAGGTTTGGCCTAGACATGGTGAATACACCGGAGAAGAAGGCTTTGCGGTTCGTGAAAGGCTTGAATGAACCGATGCATGGGTTGGCTATGACTCACATTCCTATGGGGGCCACCTTTGAGAAGCTAGTTGACATGGCACTCATGTGTGAGGAAGAGAAGGGTCCTAATGCTAATAAGGCACCCGAGAAGAAGGGAGATCAAAAGAGACCTCAACAACAGCAAAGCAAAGGTGGGAAAGGCAACGGTGGCAAGGGCAAGAAGAAGAAGTGTTTCAATTGTGGAACACCTGGCCACCTAAGCAAGGATTGTCGCAAGAAGAAGAAGACTGACTGCTTCAACTGTGGCGAAGCAGGGCATTTAGTGAAGGATTGCCCTAAGAAAGGGCAAAGGACGGGATCTACCTCAGGAGGTCAGGTGCAAGCTCTTATGGCACCGAGTCAGGCTAGGGGGCAAGTACAGGCTCTCGCGGTTCCACCGATTCAGGAGAGAGGTAGAACTATTTCCGTTGAAAGTCTGGTTTTTCTGTTTGATCATCCTGTCTGTACATTGTTTGATTCAGGCGCATCGCATTCGTTTATCTCATCATCATTAGTTGAGTCACTGCACTTAGACACCAGTCTGGTAGATGATCCCTTGGTTGTTTCAAACCCAATTGGGGGCTCCACTTATTTATCCATGATATGTTTGGGTTTGAAGATTTCTATACTTAGCATTGAGTTTAGATGTGATGCTTTTGTGTTGGGCTTCACGGGCTATGGGTTGATTTTGGGCATGGACTGGTTATCCAGTAATGGTGCCGTTCTTGATTTCGAAAGGAGAGTGGTTAGGCTCATGACCCGCTTGGGTAACACTCTCGAGATCTCTTGTAATCCCATGGAATCTGTCATGCTAAGTTATCTTGAATCGCTCGATGCTTCGGTCGAGAGTTTGTATTCTGTTAGAGTGGTCCGGGAATATCCGGATGTGTTTGAGGAGGTGAAGGGCTTACCTCCGAAGCGGGAGATTGACTTCCGAATATATCTGGTGGATAATGCTAAACCTGTATCTTTACCAGTGCGCCACATGGCTCCTCGTGAGAGGAGGGAACTCCATAAGCAAGTAGGGGAGTTGCTTGAGAAGGGGTTCATAAGGCGAAGTATATCGGAGTGGGGTGCTCCAGTAGTTTTTGCTACAAAGGCGGATGGGTCCCTCAGACTTTGTATAGACTATAGAGAACTCAACAAGCTCACAAAGAAGAATAGACACCCTTTGCCGAGGATTGATGATCTTTTCGATCAGTTGGCTGGCGCTTCAGTATTTTCTCAATTGGACTTAGCCACGGGGTTTCATCAGTTGAGGGTGGCTGAGGATAGCATAGACAAGACTGTCTTTAGGACTCCGGATGGTTTCTATGAGTGGCTGGTGATGCCATTTGGGTTGACGAACGCCCCTGCATACTTTGTTGATTTGATGAGTAGGGTGTTCAGGGAGTTCCTTAATAAGTTCGTGGTGGTCTTTGTGGATGATATCTTAGTATTTTCTAAGAGTGAAGAAGAGCATGCCTTACATCTTGGGGAGGTGTTGAAGACTCTTCGAGCACATAGCCTTAAGGCTAAATTCTCTAAATGTCACTTCTGGAGGAGGGAAGTGCGGTTCTTGGGGCACGTGGTCTCCAAGGAAGGGATAGCTGTGGATCCCGCGAAGGTAGTATCAATACAAGATTGGAAGGTTCCGAAGAATGCTACCGAAGTAAGAAGTTTCTTAGGGTTGGCGGGTTACTATAGGAAGTTTATCAAAGACTTCGCAAAGATATCAGCCCCATTAACCCGCTTAACGAAGAAGAATCTTGTTTTCGCATGGGACGTAGACTGTGATGATGCGTTCCGACGGTTAAAGAGAGCTTTAACCACTGCTCCAGTTTTAGTATTGCCAGATGGGAGCAAGCCATTTGTTGTCTATACTGATGCCTGTGGGACAGGTCTTGGCGCAGTCTTAATGCAAGAGGGAAGGGTGATAGCCTATGGTGGAAGACAGTTGAGGGCACATGAGAAAAATTACCCTACCCATGATCTAGAGCTGGCCGCTATTGTTTTTGCGCTTAAGATTTGGCGCCATTATCTTCTTGGTGAGAGATTCGAATTGTTCACTGACCATAAATCTTTGAAGTACTTGTTCTCTCATAAGGATCTAAACTTAAGACAGCAAAGGTGGATGGAGTTCCTAGCATCTTATGATTTCGAGATAGCGTATACCCCTGGCAAGGGTAACGTAGTGGCGGACGCCTTGAGCAGGAAGAGGTTGTCCTTGAGTCCATTGTTCGTGGAACGACGAAGCTTGGAGTTTATCTCGATGTTTGATTTCAGACCTTCCATTGATTATGTACCCGGTTTGCTAGCTTCTTTGGAAGTTAGGCCTACTCTTTTGGGGCGGATTGGGGATGCCCAGAGGGACGACCCACAGTTGGTTGAGTTGATAGAGAAGCTCATAAGGGGGGAGTCGTCCAGCCATTTGAGTAGGTACACCCTAGACGATAAGGGGTGCTTGCGTAGAGATGGTAGGCTTTGTGTACCGCAAGATGAAGGGTTGAGGAAGGCTATTCTTGATGACGCACACCGTTCTAGGATGACCATTCATCCCGGTGGGGATAAGATGTACCAAGACATGAAGAGGGTTTTCTTCTGGGCCGGTATGAAGAAAGATGTGGCCGAGTATGTCGCTCAATGTTTGGTGTGCCAGCAAGTGAAGGCGGAGCAAAGGAAACCAGGTGGGTTGCTTCACCCATTGGAGGTTCCGCAATGGAAGTGGGATAGCGTCTCGATGGATTTTATTGACGGGTTACCCAGGTCGAGGAAGGGTAATACAGGAATTTGGGTGGTGGTAGACAGACTTACTAAGAGCGCCCATTTCATACCTGTGAAGAGCAAGAGGACCGCTCCGTGGCTAGCTTCTGTATATCTTCGAGAGATAGTTCGATTGCATGGGGTACCCTCTAGCATAGTGAGCGATCGAGATCCTATCTTCACTAGCGAGTTCTGGAGAAGTTTGCAAGAAGCAGTGGGGACTCAATTGTGTCTGAGCACTGCATATCATCCTCAGACGGACGGCCAGACTGAGAGGGTGAATCGTGTTCTAGAAGACCTTTTGAGGCTTTGTATCTTAGATTTTGGAGGTACATGGGAAGAGCATCTTCCATTGGTAGAGTTCGCATATAATAATAGCTTTCAGTCCAGTATTGGTATGGCTCCTTTCGAAGCTCTCTATGGAAGGCCTTGTCGATCACCTACATGTTGGTGGGAATCTACGGATAAGATCTTGCTTGGGCCTGATATGGTTAGGGAGACTTCTGAGAAGATTGACTTGGTTCGAAGAAGGATGAAAGCAGCGCAGGATAGGCAAAAATCGTATGCGGACAAGAGAAGGGCGGATCTTGAGTTTGAGGTTGGGGATATGGTTTTTGTTAAGGTGTCTCCGTTGAGAAATGTTGTTCGCTTCGGATCCGTTGGGAAGTTAGCACCGAGGTTTGTTGGGCCGTTTCCTATCAAGGAAAGGATTGGACGGATGGCATATAGGGTGGAGTTGCCCGACAGACTTAGTGGTGTTCATGATGTATTCCATGTATCACATCTGAGGAAGTGTTTACATGAGACGGCAGAGGTGGTAGAGCCGAGCTTCCTTAGAGATGTAGAGGTAGAGCGTGATGCGACTATTCGACGAGCTCCTACTCGCATCCTTGGGTCAGAGACTAGGAAGTTAAGAAGCAGAGAGGTTCAACTAGTCAAGGTTCAGTGGGGAGAAGATGAGAGCAACGCAACTTGGGAGACGGAAGCGAAGATGCGTTCATTGTACCCATTCCTTTTTGAGGGTATGTCTTTACTTCCTCCTTTATCGCTTGTCTAGTACTTATCTTATCTTTAGTATGTCCTCTCGTTAATACCTTTGACCTTTAGATAGGGTAAACCTATGGTTGAAACATGTGTTTGAGACATGTTATGGTTGATGGATGCAAGTGGATGCAAGTGTTTGCTAGTGGTTGCTCGTGGATGCATATACACACACTCTAGGCACTAGATCGGCTCAGTCACTTCATATTGCATATTGCATAAAATTGTGTGTAGGAAAAGATATTTATGGATGTATAATGGTTGTGTTATCACATGGATGATGCATTTTGGTGAATGATTGTGCACTCATGTAGATATTGTATGTGTCGATAGGGTTTTCTCGCATACATAATGGATGCATGGCACTATCATGGTTTGCATATGTTCATACATTAGATAGGGAACATATACACACACTTTTCGCATATGCTCATACATCATTAGAAATTGTTTAAGGACAATGGATGCCCGTGGTTGATGATTTGAGTAGATGGTTGTTTGGATGGTAGGATTTGCATTCTCCTTAGCTTAAAGATTTCGGGGACGAAATCCTTTAAGGAGGGGAGAATGTAACACCCCGAATTTTAGTTAATACTAAAATTCACTAATTATAGGATAAATAATCTCAAATGTGGGAATTGGGGGAAACGGGCTGCGTCATTACGTTCATCTCGGAAAAATACGCGAAATAGAGTCCGGGTTTTCGAAAATCGGAGTCCGTATGGCCCAGTTATGGCCCGATGAAGGTTGCAGAAAATTCAAAACTAAAACAGATTTAAAAATTTAAAATGTTCAGATTTGGAAAGGGTCAGGCGGGGTCAGGCGGGAAGCTTCCCGCCCTACCCATGTCGACAGGGCTGTCGACAGGCCTGTCGACAGGGGTGTCGACTTGCCTGTCGACTTGCCTGTCGACAGGGTCGCGCCGCCCAGTAAACCTGGGTGCACCAGGTTGCACCAGGTTGGGTTTCAGGCTGGCTAGGAGGGCTGGTTCTAGAGATTTCCTAAATCTAAGGGTCCTAATCTAATCTAGGGTTAATCTAAGGGCCTAAAACACTCACCTAATCCTATAAATAAGACCCTAACCCTACCCTAATTCATTCATAATTAAGTCTTGTAACTAAACTATGGCAAATTGAAATTTGAGCATGGCCTCCACTAGTTCATGAGAAAGTTGCAAGCTAATCCCTCTCAAATCATTCTCTAATCATCATTATCTTCATAGTTGGCAACTAATCCCTCTTCATAAGTGGTTAATTTGGAGTTTGGTGAGTTTCTATCACTTTAACATTGATTGTTAAAGTAAGTAGGTTGGGTGTAATGAGACTTATGGTCTTAAATGCGGATTAGTGAGTTTGAATCATGTATAATGATATGTTACTCTATGTTGTTCTATGTTTATGCATATTTGATAAGTTGGTTTATGCATGCTTACTAAGTTGATTATGCATGTTTAACAAGTTGATATATGCATGCTTAATAAATGGATTTATGCATATGTAATGAGTGGAATCATGCATGTAGAACAAAGTGAGTTATGTTTAAATGCAAGATTTATGTGATATGCAAGTTATGCATGCTTATGCAAGTATATGGGTGGTTATGCAAGTCATGTATATGATTAAATGCAAGATTTATGTGATATGCAAGTTATGCATGCTTATGCGAGTATATGAATGCTTATGCAAGAGATGTATATGCTTAAATGACATGATATGCAAGTTATGCATGTTTATGCAAGTTATGTATACTTATGCAAGTATGTGAATGTTTATGCAAGTATGTGAATGCTTGTGCAAGTTATGTGTATGCTTAAATGCATGTTTAACATGTTATGCAAGTTATGAGAATGCCTATATGCAAGTTCAACATGTTATGCAAATCATGTGTATGATAATATGCAAGTTTGGGTTAAATGTGGTTGGGTTAAAATGTGTTCATATATGCAAGTTGACATCCTCTTAACCCATGACAAAGTTATATGTTAAACCCATGATATTTGTGATGATCTTCCCCTTTATTATATCATGAAATGAGAACGATTTACGTGGGGAACGATGGGGTTGGTAAATATGTTAATAAATGAATGATTGGGTATGATTAAGCATACCATAAAAATAAATTACCATAAGTGGGAATTTACCTATTGAGTTAGGTCTACCCCATGGGAATTTACCTATTGAGTTAGGTCTACCCATGTTATGGAAAACTTGATATTAATTAGGGATAATTAATATGGGGGTGATTAATTAGGTGTAATTAATCGACTAAGACACGAGGTTGGACTCATTTGTAGTGTAAAACTGCCCGGACCCGACCGGCTTAACCAGTTGCTACAAATGTCAGCCCAATGTGAGAGGTCTTAGCCATAAATTAAATACGTGATTAAGGTAAAGACACGAGGTTAGACTCTGTTATGACGTAAGACTGCCCGGACTCTACCGGCTTAACCAGGCGGTCATAACAGTCAGTCTAATGTGGGAGGTCTTTATGGGAGATCACGGTCTTAATTAATTAAGAAACACTTAACCATATTAGCATGTAGTGGGACATGAGGGGTTAAGTGGGTGCCTTGGGTGGCATGTGGAAATTTTATGGTTGCCTTGGGTGGCATGTGGAATCTAGTGGGTTGCCTTGGGTGGCAATAGAAAATACGATTAGAATACTTAACCAAGTGGAAACATGTAATTAAACATGATTAAAGGGTTAAGTGGGAAACACTAGATAATTGACAAGCTTAAGTGGGTAGCTTGTGGGGGCCCATTTCAACCAATATCCCAAAACGTATCTTTGTGGGCTCGACCCATGTCGAGTGACGGGACACGCATATTGGGCTTGATTATAAGAGGCCAAAACGGGTTAGCGGTGGCAACGCAAGTCCAACGGGCTTCATATGCGTGTGTGGGCCCGGGCTGGTAGATAAGCCGTTGTTGCATCGTGTAGATATAAAGCCGTGCACCGTTAGTATTGGGTGGCCACTTTAGGGGAGTGATACACCCCACTGTGGGACCAGCACGGGTATCTACGGTAGGGAGCCGATCGATGGGGAGTAGTGGGTACACCTAATGAAGATAGGGGCAGACGGCACCTATGTAGGGGTACACGAAACTACTGGGTAAGAATTACTGGGTACACCTAGTGGAGATAGGGGCAGACGGCACCTATGTAGTGGGCTAGGAGTACACGAAATTACTGGGGAAATTTTCTAAGTCCTTGGAAGGGATCAAACCTTTAAGTAGGAATGACTGGTGTGGTGCAGTTAGTAAATATCCTTGGGTGGGTAGATGCGTCCTGACGGTTATCTTAGTTTATCCTAAGTTTACCAAGCTGCTTAGTGTAGCCATTCATCCCCAGATATTACCGTAGGTCAAGTTTATATCTTCTCTGGTTACTTTAATGATTGTATTGTTAAAGTTATAGGACTCACTCAGACTTATGTCTGACCCCGTTGTTTTTATCTTTTTCCCAACCCTCAGGTCCTACGGTGGATCCTAGCGGTAGTAGAGCTTGATCGGATTGCTGTTCCAGTCTTTCGGAGCTTGGGTAGATGTAAAGCTCCAGTTATCCAGTTATCTTTTCTTTTGTCATGGCTATTGTATGAGAGAGTGGGATTATGTACTTCTTTATTTTGACGGATATTGTACTTGACTTTTATCATGGTTTTATGATGTAATCAGACATGTTTATTTCCGCTGTTATGAGATGATGTTTTAAAATTTCAAGTACTATTTATATCTGTCTTGGTGTAATTTTTCTGTTCTATATTCACTAAAATACTCCACCGATGCTATGGCATTCCCTTAGTGAGTGACTATAGCAGGCGTGGGGTGTTACAACGCTTTCATCTCATGTTCCACATACATAATATATAATCAAAACTGCGGGCGCTTATTGGGTAATGGATTCCAACCGGTAAGGTATGGGATCACCTTTCGACAGTGTATCTCTAGAGAGGAATACACCGAGTTCAACAAGAACATCTTGCAACCCAGGCTAAACATGACTGATCACTCATTTCGCTTGATTGTACCGAATGTGTTATCACCAACTGTTGGGATCAGCAACCGTTTACCGAAAGGGACAACATCGAAATAGATTAAAGAAGTAAATGGATTTTCTCTAGATCAGGTGACAATACACCCTAATTGGGAGCTACCGCTTAGCCATGCGACATAACCGATTTTATACCATTTCGCGGTTGTGAAACTTGAGGCCACGTTTATCTTTTGACATGTCACATCTTCATTCACTTTGAGTGCCACATCGTTTAACCTACCAAACCATTTATCGATTTCCCAACAATATCACATCTATAAAGCTAAGAGAAACGAATTCATCCACACCAAACATAACACGCTTGAAGAGATCAACATATCTGATTTGTTAGGGATACTTTGTCTGACATTCATCCATATAAGTTGTCCTGGGACTGGAAAAACCGAAGGCACCATTCCATCAATCCATCTTTGGCAATTTCTACCTAGGATTTTTGTAACAACCATCATTTTTACTTACTTCAAACCGACAAAAACTCGAACCCACGTCGATTCAACATAAGAAAAAATACGTTTCGTTAGGGTTCATCAGAGCAAAACACAGCGGAATACAAAACTCACAGCGGAACAGATAAAATATAACATGAAAGTATCATCGCAGCGGAATTTCTTTTTGAAATAAAAACACTTTAAAATAAAAATCTGATTATCCATACCTTTGTCAGCTTAACCTAATATACCGATAATAGAGTACGCCCGGCCTTCATATGAAGCCCTGATTCTCTATGGGATTCCACGTATTCAGGCTTTCATCCTGGAAACACTCGCTCGGATCTGACCCGAGCGATAAACACTCGGGTAAAGCTTGGGTTATATCAGTTATAAATTAATGTAATCAAACCTAACCATAGCGATCATAACCAAACATAGCAACCATTCATCCATAGCAACCATAAACCAAGTTTGAAAACATAATTTTTTAGAAAAATGAATGATTATAAGCTCCAGGTCCCATCAAACAATGCAAGCGCAAGCCGAAGTATGGGGTTTGCCGTATAATAGCAAAACATGCTTGATATAGTTTAAACAAAACATTTCATATTATAATAATGTCTAAGGTGCGGAAAAATCCTTCCAAGAATAACTTATAAATCTTAGCTCGCATAGTGTCCCATACCACTATATTGGCTACATAGGTGTACAACTGAAAATCGTAAAAGGGTTCATATTGGAGTTTGGATTCCATCATGATGTTTACTAATTCGAAATAACTCTCGGGCATTCAGCGGATACAATGTTTGTACACAACACTACACCCATTTTTCAGGTTGGCTGAATTTAATCCCTACAACCTATCAGTAGGTAGGCCACCTCCCCTACTGGGTCGACCGAATCTGTGCAAAACATAGAGTCATGCTGATCTGACCATCAGATACCATCATACCGGGGTGTGAGGCTATCGCGAGGTCCCGTCATACACAAAGCTACGCATTTAAGCCATGCTTTGATCATCACCACAGAGTCGTGCTTTTCAACAAAAGCCCTGATCATTGCTCAGCACTTAGCATGCCCCATGGTCATTCCATGTCAGACATACAATCCATTCACAAGTCCGTTCCGGGAATAGGAACGAAACCAAAGGCACTTGATTCCACGTCCCTGCCTGGGAGTGCAAGTCCTTGCAATCCGATACACTTCAAGTACGGTCAGATAATGCCATTACTTTAACCTCTTAAGTAGCGACCCCAAGGCATCAACAAGCTATCCATCCGATGTGAAAAATACTGGTATTCAAGCATTATCATTGAGAACTTAATCCTTTCATGTCGTATAATTATTCGGAATGAGTAAAAAACTGGCCTTTCCAAATAATTAGTGCATCTTTTAAAGCCAACCAGTTTATAGGATCTCACGAACCTCATCCCATTATTTTATTCAATCCATTCATTAAAAGTATATTTATTTTTAAGATGTCAAAACTCTTCATTTCTATCTCATGGAGCAAAACTGGTAATACTCCATTTTTAATCATCTTATGTTTTGGTAATTTTAATTACCTTTCAAATCCTATTCCTTCAAATCTTGTTGAAAGATTTCAAATCAAATATTCTGATTACTTAACTTCAAATTCCAAGTTAAATCTTTCCAATAATCCTTATCGATTATTCGCCATTTGCCTCATGTAAAAACATGTTCATTCCTTTCCCAAAAATCTTTATAAATAAATATTTCATTTTCTTAACTTGGAAAATTATCTTACTTTTAATGGGCCATAGAACAATGTTATTGAAGACATCATTCACAACAAACCCAAATTCATATTTCCTTTTATATTAGAATCTCTATAGAAATCATATTGTTTATAATCGATATAAACCTCCATATCCAACAAACACTACAAGCGGGATAACAACACATCCTTTTAAATCTCTCGAATAGTCTAAGTCATCATCCATGGAGACTTATCTCAGTCAATGACCAATCTGGTTTCTATTTAATTTCAATTTAATTATATAGATTGGAAACTTGGATTCTAATTTACCCTTTATAAATAGTCTCATTTAATAAATAAACTTTTTTATGTTTAAATGAAGATCTTATTAAATGTTTAAACTGGATTATATTGATGTCGACAGGTGAACTATTCATGAATTGAAGATACATAATGGTTTCGTCTGGGTTCCCCAGAAAACATCCATATCAATAAAAAGCTGCTTCCCTATGAATTGGATAGACCAACTGAAGACAACTTTATATTTAAATAAAGGTCTTATTAAAAGTCAAAATTGGATTTGTTGAAGGGTTCACTTTAGTTGTTAAATAACTCACTTTAGCACGATTCATTTTTATTTTACCAAGTATCAATATATTTGGTCCAAAACACTTTTAAATCATTTAATATGATTTATCATTATTATTCCATATTTTTATATAATTTATAAACACATTTTTACGAAAAATCCGAATTTGGCACTTGAACTGTCGAAACTGGATTTTTCGATCAAACTGATTTAGACTTGTAGGAAAATCCGACCGGTTAAAAATGTTTCTTTTTCTTTTGCTGGAAAGCTATTCAAATTTCAGACAAAACGTGATGCGTTTCAAGAAAATACGATGGTTAGATCTCCCGGAATTTCAATTTCAAATTTCGGGTCGAAATTCGCGAACTGTCGCTACGCGACGAGTCCCATTCGAACCCAGAAGTGACATATTATTAAAACTGAGTACAAATACTTCAAAATAAGTTCAATAATTATTCAAACCATATTAGATAACTTTTGGAATTTAATTTCCACATTTTTGACATTTAGATCAATTATTCCACATTTAAATATTTAAATTAATATTTAAATCAATAAAATAATATTATTCTTCAAAAATGATTATAAAAGTCTCAAAGTTGGCTGACGCCTATTATAAAAATAAGTAAGAACATTGAATCCATAGTTTCGCAAAACCGAGTCCGTTTGTTAGGCAAACGCAACTTCAATTTACTATTCATCGTAAAATCGATTTACTATTCGTTTCAATATTCAATATGCCATAACTTGTTCTTAACTTCTTCAAAACCAGTTCGTTCTTTTGCAAAAGTCCATTGTTATGAATTCAATTTCATTTCCGAAAAGTATTGGAACTTAAATTCAAACTATTATTTTCCCCGATTATTTTATTATTAAAATAATCATTTAAAATCCAATTTCTGGAATGATATTCATTCAACTCCTGTATAACCCAAAAATTTGGTGATATACAAACATCCAATAAACATAAACAAGATGTCATGAGTCTAACGAGTTACAACCAAACTGCTTAGTTATTTAACAACATATGTCAGTGTTAATTTGGTTTCTATATTTCCATAAAATTTTTCCATAACCTCCCCTATACAGGAGCATCAATACAACCACACTATTGCCTTAAAAGGTCATCCAAATCACATATCAAATCAAATGGTGTTCATAACCATTTGGTCAACCCAATCCAAATATCAAACACTATAACATCTGCAAAGCAACCACATACACAATTTAGTGAACACTTAGGGTTGGTGTGGGTCATCATCCCAATAACCTATGTAGGGGTTTACTAATAAATAGCAATTTGTGTAATAAACACATGGGCTACCTTAATTTCATCTCACGACCTGTTTAAGGTTTCCAAACAATATCAAAACATTTCAAGCCACACAACAACATGCATGTTATCATCTCACACAAACAAATACCACAAGCAAATGTGAGAGAATAAACCACTCACCATGCCAGTAGCTTCCTTCAATTCCTTCATTGTAGGACCATCACAGCTTTGCGCTCTCTCTCGAATGTTTAACAACCTACCCATCAAGGGTTATAATTAACATTAGCCCTTGTAATAATAATAATACCTTTTCTAATTAACATGAATATACTTTTAAATATATATATTGGTTTCCAAATCTAACTATATTCATACATGGGAATACCTTCTCCATGGACTTAGTTAACATAAATTCATGATTACAATTTTCAAAGGTCCTTATAGCTTTCACAATATTACATCTAATTTTGCTAATCACTTAAATAGGTAATTAGCTTATTACCTTTAGGATCTAACTTCTAATCTCAACAGATTCACATATAAACTTCATGGAAGTATAAGCTATTAACTACAACCTTAAACCACGAATATTCACCACAAATTTATTTAGGTTTTCTCTTTTAGGAATTTATACAAACACCTTGTATGCATTTTATTAAAACTAGTTTTATACACTTTAAATCAAACCATTTCTTACCTCATAAGCTTGCAGATCTTAGCCTAAGGTATATAAGTCCTTCCCTTCCATTATCTTCTTCTTTTCCCTTGAAAATCCTTTTTTTTAATTTGATAAGGGGGGAAAACATGAGCAACATGTGGGAGTTAGGAGGAGATTTTATGGAGGAGGAGGTGATTAAATGGAAGAGCTTGGTTCTCCTTTATTTCTTCTCTCTTTTCCCTTTAATTTCTCCTTTCCTTTGATTTTTCTTTTTATCTTATACATAAACTGTAACACCCCGAATTTCGGTTAATGCTAAAATTCACTAATTGCAAGATAAATAATCTCAGATGTGAGAATTGGGGGAAACAGGCTGCGTCATTGCGTTCGTCTCGGAAAAATACGCAGAATAGAGTCCGAAATTTTGTAAATCGGAGTCCGTATGACCCAGTTAAGGCCCAAAGAAGTTTTCAGAAAATTCAAAATTAAAAACAGATTTGAAATTAAGTTTTAAAAAAACATAATTGGAGCCAAAAGCGGAGGTGGTGGAAAAATTCCCGCCTAGCCCCGTGTCGACAGGGGTGTCGACAGGCATGTCGACAGGGGTGTCGACAGCCCTGTCGACAGGGGTGTCGACAGCCCTGTCGACAGGGGTGTCGACACAGGGTGTCGGCCCTGTTGATCTGGGTGCACCAGATCTGGTTTTTGGTTGAGTCTTGGGCTGGGTTCTAGAGATTTCCTAAATCTAACGGACCTAATCTAACCTAGGGTTAATCTAAGGGCCTAAAACACTCACCTAATCTATAAATACACCCTAAACCTACCCTAATCCATACTAAAAATAGTAATGATGGCCTCATGCCGCCAAAATCAAACTTGAGAGAGCCTCCACTAGTTTATGAAGGAAGTTGCAAGCTAATCACTCTCTAATCAATCTCTAATCATCACCATCTTCATATTTAGCAACTAATTCCACTTCATAAGTTTGCTAATCTTGGGTTTGGTGAGTTTCTATCACTTTAACATCAATTGCTAAAGTAAGTAGATTGGGTGTAATGAGACTTATGGTCTTAAATGCGGATTAGTGAGTTTGAATCATTTGTAATGATATGCTACTCTATGTTTTCCTATGTTTATGCATGTTTAATAAGTTGGTTTATGCATGTTTAACAAGTGGGTTTATGCATGTTTAATAAATGGGTTATGCATATTTAATAAGTGGGTTTATGCATGTTTAACAAGTGAGATATGCAAGTTATGCATGCTTATGCAAGTATGTGAATGCTTATGCAAGAATGTGAATGCTTATGCAAGTTATGTATATGCTTAAATGCAAGTTTAACATGATATGCAAGTTATGCATGCTTATGCAAGTATGTGAATGCTTATGCAAGTATGTGAATGCTTATGCAAGAATGGGAATGCTTATATGCAAGTTCAACATGTTATGCAAGATATGTTTATGATAATATGCAAGCTCATATGCAACATGTTATGCAAGTCATGTGTATGATAATATGCAAGTTTGGGGTTAAATGTAGTTGGGTTAATATATGCTCATATATGCAAGTTGACATCCTCTTAACCCATGATAAAGTTATATGCTAAGATGTGGTTAAACCCATGATATTTGTGATTGATCTTCCCTTTATTATGTCATGAAATGAGAACGATTTACGTGGGGAACGATGGGGTTAATAAATATGTTAATAAAAGAATGATTGGGTATGATTAAGCATACAATAAAAATAAATTAACATAAGTGGGAATTTACCTATTGAGTTAGGTCTACCCCATGGGAATTTACCTATTGAGTTAGGTCTACCCATGTTATGAAAAATGTGTAATTAATTAGGGATAATTAATTATGGGGGTGATTAATTAGGTGTAATTAATCAACTAAGACACGAGGTTGGACCCTTTTGTAGCGGAAGTCTGCCCGGAACCAACCGGCCATCCAGCGGCTACAAATGATTGGCCCAATGTGAGAGGTCTTAGTCATAAATTGAATACGTGATTAAAGTAAAGACACGAGGTTAGACCCTTTTGATGACAGAAGTCTGCCCGGAACCAACCGGCATATCCAGCAGTCATAAAAGACGGTCTAATGTGAGAGGTCTTTATGAGGTCATGATCTTAATTAATTAATTAAGAAACACTTAACCATATTAGCATGTAGAGGGACATGAGGGGTTAAGTGGGTGCCTTGGGTGGCATGTGGAAATCTAGTGGGTTGCCTTGGGTGGCAATAGAAAATACGATTAGAATACTTAACCAAGTGGAAACATGTAATTAAACATGATTAAAGGGTTAAGTGGGATGCACTAGATAAAGGGACAAGCTTAGGTGGGTAGCTTGTGGGGGCCCATTTCAACCAGTAACCCATATGTATCTTATTGGGCTCGACCCATGTCGAGGACGGGACACGCGTACTGGACTTGACTATAAGAGGCCAAAACGGGGTAGCGGTGGCAACGCAAGTCCAACGGGTTTCATATGCGTGTGTGGACCCGGGCTGGTAGGTAAGACGTTGTTGCATCGTGTAGATATAAGCCGTGCACCGTTTGTTGTATCGGGTTGCCACTTTGGGGAGTGATACACCCCACTGTGGGGCCGACACGGGTATCTACGGTAGGGAGCCGATCATTTGGGAGTAGTGGTTACACCTAGTGGAGATAGGGGCAGACGGCACCTATGTAGTCAGCTAGGGGTATACGAGACTACTGGGGAAATTTTCTAAGTCCTTGGGAGGGATCAACCTTTAAGTAGGAATGACTGGTGTGGTGCAGTGTAGTAATTATCCTTGGGTGGGTAAATGCGTCTTTACAGTTATCTTAGTTTATCCCAAGTCTACCAAGCTGCTTAGTGTAGCCATTCATCCCCAGACATTACCGTAGGTCAAGTTTATGTCTTCTCTGGTTACTTTAATGATTGTATTGTTAAAGTTATAGGACTCGCTCAGACTTATGTCTGACCCCGTTGTTTTTATCTTTTTCCCAACCCTCAGGTCCTACGGTGGATCCTAGCAGTAGTGGAGCTTGATCGGATTGCTGTTCCAGTCTTTAGGAGCTTGGATAGATGTAAAGCTCCAGTTCCCAGTTATCTTTTCTTTTGTCCTGGCTATTGTATGAGAGAGTGGGATTATGTACTTCTTTATTTTGATGGATATTGTACTTGACTTTTATTGTGGTTTTATGATGTAACCAGACATGTTTATTTCCGCTGTTATGAGATGATGTTTTAAAATTTCAAGTACTATTTATATCTGTCTTGTTGTAATTTTTCTGTTCTATATTCACTAAAATACTCCACCGATGCTATGGCATTCCCTTAGAGAGTGACCATAGCGGGCGTGGGATGTTACACGTGGTATCAGAGCAAAGGTTACCGGAACAGATAAAATTTTTAGAAAACTATTTTTCTAAAAACATTTTTGGAAGAGATATTTTCAAAAACATATCTTTAAAGAGAAAAGTTTTTGAAAGAAAAGCATAATCCCCAATAGCCATATCTTTATCTTTCGAATTCTCCGTTTTGAATCTTTCCTTTTTCGTTTCAGCATGGCTGAGGATCTTAACTTTCCGGAGGGTGTGACGGTACCAGTATGGTATAGGAGATTGATGGAGGCTAGGGCCACCAATGCGGGTCCAGCAAATGTTACTCCACCAACCGTAGCACCCGATCTTCCTCCTCCCCCTCCTCCTCGCACGGATACTTTTGCTAAGACTTGCAAGGAATTTAAAGCTATGGGAGGGAAACCTTTTCAAGGATCTGAAACTTTTGTGGAGGCTAGAGATTGGCTTAAAGAGGTGGAAGAATTGATAGATATCTTTGAGATAGAAGAAGGAAAGAAAGTCAAGTTGGCTGCTTGGTTAATGAAGGGAGAGGCCTCATTCTGGTGGGAGGTCACTAATGGAGAACGCCCCGTTGACTCTTGGGCGGATTTTAGGCAAAGATTTGTGGCAAAGTTTCTCTCAAGGGCGGAGGAAAACTTGTATATGGAAAGGTTCTTGACTCTAAAGCAAGGAAATCTCTCGGTGAAGGAATATGTCAACAAGTTTAATCAATTGGCAAGGTTTGGCCTAGACATGGTGAATACACCGGAGAAGAAGGCTTTGAGGTTCGTGAAAGGCTTGAATGAACCGATGCATGGGTTGGCTATGACTCATATTCCTATGGGGGCCACCTTCGAGAAGCTAGTTGACATGGCACTCATGCATGAAGAAGGGAAGGGTCCCAATGCTAGTCAGGCGCCCGAGAAGAAGGGAGATCAAAAGAGACCTCAGCAACAACATCAAAACAAAGGTGGGAAAGGCAACGGTGGCAAGGGCAAAAAGAAGAAGTGTTTCAATTGTGGGACACCTGGCCACCTAAGCAAGGATTGTCGCAAGAAGAAGAAGACTGGCTGCTTCCACTGTGGCGAAGCAGGGCATCTAGTGAAAGACTGTCCTAAGAAAGGGCAAAGGACGGGGTCTACCTCAGGAGGACAGGTGCAAGCTCTTATGGCACCGGGCCAGGCTAGGGGGCAAGTACAGGCTCTCGCGGTTCCACCGATTCAGGAGAGAGGTAGAACTATTTCCGTGGAAAGTCTGGTTTTTCTATTTGATCATCCTGTCCGTACATTGTTTGATTCAGGCGCATCGCATTCTTTTATCTCATCATCATTAGTTGAGTCACTGCACTTAGACACCAGTCTGGTAGATGATCCCTTGGTTGTTTCAAACCCAATTGGGGGCTCCACTTATTTGTCCATGATATGTTTGGGTTTGAAGATTTCTATACTTAGCATTGAGTTTAGATGTGATGCTTTTGTTTTGGGCTTCACGGGCTATGGGTTGATTTTGGGCATGGACTGGTTATCCAGTAATGGTGCCGTTCTTGATTGCGAAAGGAGAGTTGTTAGGCTCATGACCCGCTTGGGTAACACTCTCGAGATTTCTTGTAATCCCATGGATTCTGTTATGCTAAGTTATCTTGAATCGCTTGACGCTTCGGTCGAGAGTTTGCAATCGGTTAGAGTGGTCCGGGAATATTCGGATGTGTTTGAGGAGGTGAAGGGCTTACCTCCGAAGCGGGAGATTGACTTCCGAATATATCTGGTGGATAATGCTAAACCTGTATCTTTACCAGTGCGCCACATGGCTCCTCGTGAGAGGAGGGAACTCCATAAGCAAGTAGGGGAGTTGCTTGAGAAGGGGTTCATAAGGCGAAGTATATCGGAGTGGGGTGCTCCAGTAGTTTTTGCTACAAAGGCGGATGGGTCCCTCAGACTTTGTATAGACTATAGAGAACTCAACAAGCTCACAAAGAAGAATAGACACCCTTTGCCGAGGATTGATGATCTTTTCGATCAGTTGGCTGGCGCTTCAGTATTTTCTCAATTGGACTTAGCCACGGGGTTTCATCAGTTGAGGGTGGCTGAGGATAGCATAGACAAGACTGTCTTTAGGACTCCGGATGGTTTCTATGAGTGGCTGGTGATGCCATTTGGGTTGACGAACGCCCCTGCATACTTTGTTGATTTGATGAGTAGGGTGTTCAGGGAGTTCCTTAATAAGTTCGTGGTGGTCTTTGTGGATGATATCTTAGTATTTTCTAAGAGTGAAGAAGAGCATGCCTTACATCTTGGGGAGGTGTTGAAGACTCTTCGAGCACATAGCCTTAAGGCTAAATTCTCTAAATGTCACTTCTGGAGGAGGGAAGTGCGGTTCTTGGGGCACGTGGTCTCCAAGGAAGGGATAGCTGTGGATCCCGCGAAGGTAGTATCAATACAAGATTGGAAGGTTCCGAAGAATGCTACCGAAGTAAGAAGTTTCTTAGGGTTGGCGGGTTACTATAGGAAGTTTATCAAAGACTTCGCAAAGATATCAGCCCCATTAACCCGCTTAACGAAGAAGAATCTTGTTTTCGCATGGGACGTAGACTGTGATGATGCGTTCCGACGGTTAAAGAGAGCTTTAACCACTGCTCCAGTTTTAGTATTGCCAGATGGGAGCAAGCCATTTGTTGTCTATACCGATGCTTGTGGGACAGGACTAGGCGCAGTCTTAATGCAAGAGGGAAGGGTAATAGCCTATGGTGGAAGGCAGTTGAGGGTGCATGAGAAAAATTACCCTACCCATGATTTAGAGTTGGCTGCTATTGTTTTTGCGCTTAAGATTTGGCGCCATTATCTTCTTGGTGAGAGATTCGAATTGTTCACTGACCACAAATCATTGAAATACTTGTTCTCTCATAAGGATTTGAATTTGAGACAACAAAGGTGGATGGAGTTCTTAGCATCCTATGATTTCGAGATAGCATATACCCCTGGCAAGGGTAACGTGGTGGCGGACGCCTTGAGCAGAAAGAGGTTGTCCTTGAGTCCATTGTTCGTGGAACGACGAAGCTTGGAATTTATCTCAATGTTTGATTTCAGACCTTCCATTGACTATATACCCAGTTTGCTAGCATCCTTGGAGGTCAGACCTACTCTTCTGGGGCGGATTGGAGAAGCACAGAGGGACGACCCACAGTTGGTTGAGTTGGTGGAGAAGCTCATAAAGGGGGAGTCGTCCAGCCATTTGTGTAGGTACACCCTAGATGATAGGGGGTGCTTGCGTAGAGACGGTAGACTTTGCGTACCGCAGGACGAAGGGTTGAGGAAGGCTATTCTTGATGATGCACACCGTTCTAGGATGACTATTCATCCCGGTGGGGACAAGATGTACCAAGACATGAGGCGGGTTTTCTTCTGGGTCGGTATGAAGAAAGATGTGGCCGAATATGTCGCTCGATGCTTGGTATGCCAACAGGTGAAAGCGGAGCAAAAGAAACCTGGTGGGTTGCTTCACCCATTGGAAGTTCCGCAATGGAAGTGGGATAGCGTCTCGATGGATTTTATTGACGGGCTACCCAGGTCAAGAAAGGGTAATACAGGAATTTGGGTTGTGGTAGACAGACTTACTAAAAGCGCCCATTTCATACCTATGAAGAGCAAGAGGACTGCTCCATGGCTGGCTCAGTATATCTTCGAGAGATAGTTCGATTGCATGGGGTACCCTCTAGTATAGTGAGTGATCGAGATCCTATCTTCACTAGCGAGTTCTGGAGAAGTTTGCAAGAAGCAGTGGGGACTCAATTGTGTCTGAGCACCGCATATCATCCTCAGACGGACGGCCAGACTGAGAGGGTGAATCGTGTTCTAGAAGACCTTTTGAGGCTTTGTATCTTAGATTTTGGAGGTACATGGGAAGAGCATCTTCCATTGGTGGAGTTCGCATATAATAACAGCTTTCAGTCCAGTATTGGTATGGCTCCTTTCGAAGCTCTTTATGGAAGGCCTTGTCGATCACCTACATGTTGGTGGGAATCTACGGATAAGATCTTGCTTGGGCCTGATATGGTTAGGGAGACTTCTGAGAAGATTGACTTGATTCGAAGGAGGATGAAAGCAGCACAGGATAGGCAAAAATCTTATGCGGACAAGAGAAGGACGGATCTTGAGTTTGAAGTTGGGGACATGGTCTTTGTCAAAGTGTCTCCGTTACGAAATGTGGTTCGCTTTGGATCTGTTGGGAAGTTAGCACCGAGGTTTGTTGGGCCGTTTCCTATTAAGGAAAGGATTGGACGGATGGCATATAGGGTGGAGTTGCCCAACAGACTTAGTGGTGTTCATGATGTATTCCATATATCACATCTGAGGATGTGTTTACATGAGACCGCAGAGGTGGTAGAGCCGAGCTTGCTTAGAGATGTAGAGATAGAGCGTGATGCGACGATTCGACGAGCTCCTACTCGCATCCTTGGGTCAGAGACTAGGAAGTTGAGAAACAGAGAGGTTCAACTAGTCAAAGTGCAATGGGGAGAAGACGAGAGCGACGCAACTTGGGAGATGGAAGCGAAGATGCGTTCATTGTACCCATTTCTTTTTGAGGGTATGTCTTTACTTTCTCCTCTGTCGTTGTCTAGTACTTATCTTATCTTTAGTATGTCCTCTCGTTAGTACTGTTTGACCTTTAGATAGGGTAAACCTATGGTTGAAACATGTGTTTGAGACATGTTATGGTTGATGGATGCAAGTGTTTGCTAGTGGTTGCTCGTGGATGCATATACACACACTCTAGGCACTAGATCGGCTCAGTCACTTCATATTGCATATTGCATAAAATTGTGTGTAGGAAGCTATATTTATGGATGTATAATGATTGTGTTATCATATGGATGATGCATTTCGGTGAATGATTGTGCACTCATGTAGATATTGTATGTGTCAGTAGGGTTCTCTCGCATACATAATGGATGCATGGCACTATCATGGTTTGCATATGTTCATACATTAGATAGGGAACATATACACACACTTTTTGCATATGCTCATACGTCATTAGAAATTGTTTTAAGGACAATGGATGCCCGTGTTTGATGGATTGAGTAGATGGTTGTTTGGATGGTAGGATATGCATTCTCCTTAGCTTAGAGATTTCGGGGACGAAATCCTTTAAGGAGGGGAGAATGTAACACCCCGAATTTCGGTTAATGCTAAAATTCACTAATTGCAAGATAAATAATCTCAGATGTGAGAATTGGGGGAAACGGGCTGCGTCATTGCGTTCGTCTCGGAAAAATACGCAGAATAGAGTCCGAAATTTTGTAAATCGGAGTCCGTATGACCCAGTTAAGGCCCAAAGAAGTTTTCAGAAAATTCAAAATTAAAAACAGATTTGAAATTAAGTTTTAAAAAAACATAATTGGAGCCAAAAGCGGAGGTGGTGGGAAAATTCCCGCCTAGCCCCGTGTCGACAGGGGTGTCGACAGGCATGTCGACAGGGGTGTCGACAGCCCTGTCGACAGGGGTGTCGACACAGGGTGTCGGCCCTGTTGATCTGGGTGCACCAGATCTGGTTTTTGGTTGAGTCTTGGGCTGGGTTCTAGAGATTTCCTAAATCTAACGGACCTAATCTAACCTAGGGTTAATCTAAGGGCCTAAAACACTCACCTAATCTATAAATACACCCTAAACCTACCCTAATCCATACTAAAAATAGTAATGATGGCCTCATGCCGCCAAAATCAAACTTGAGAGAGCCTCCACTAGTTTATGAAGGAAGTTGCAAGCTAATCACTCTCTAATCAATCTCTAATAATCACCATCTTCATATTTAGCAACTAATTCCACTTCATAAGTTTGCTAATCTTGGGTTTGGTGAGTTTCTATCACTTTAACATCAATTGCTAAAGTAAGTAGATTGGGTGTAATGAGACTTATGGTCTTAAATGCGGATTAGTGAGTTTGAATCATTTGTAATGATATGCTACTCTATGTTTTCCTATGTTTATGCATGTTTAATAAGTTGGTTTATGCATGTTTAACAAGTGGGTTTATGCATGTTTAATAAGTGGGTTATGCATATTTAATAAGTGGGTTTATGCATGTTTAACAAGTGAGATATGCAAGTTATGCATGCTTATGCAAGTATGTGAATGCTTATGCAAGAATGTGAATGCTTATGCAAGTTATGTATATGCTTAAATGCAAGTTTAACATGATATGCAAGTTATGCATGCTTATGCAAGTATGTGAATGCTTATGCAAGTATGTGAATGCTTATGCAAGAATGGGAATGCTTATATGCAAGTTCAACATGTTATGCAAGATATGTGTATGATAATATGCAAGCTCATATGCAACATGTTATGCAAGTCATGTGTATGATAATATGCAAGTTTGGGGTTAAATGTAGTTGGGTTAATATATGCTCATATATGCAAGTTGACATCCTCTTAACCCATGATAAAGTTATATGCTAAGATGTGGTTAAACCCATGATATTTGTGATTGATCTTCCCTTTATTATGTCATGAAATGAGAACGATTTACGTGGGGAACGATGGGGTTAATAAATATGTTAATAAAAGTATGATTGGGTATGATTAAGCATACCATAAAAATAAATTAACATAAGTGGGAATTTACCTATTGAGTTAGGTCTACCCCATGGGAATTTACCTATTGAGTTAGGTCTACCCCATGGGAATTTACCTATTGAGTTAGGTCTACCCATGTTATGAAAAATGTGTAATTAATTAGGGATAATTAATTATGGGGGTGATTAATTAGGTGTAATTAATCAACTAAGACACGAGGTTGGACCCTTTTGTAGCGGAAGTCTGCCCGGAACCAACCGGCCATCCAGCGGCTACAAATGATTGGCCCAATGTGAGAGGTCTTAGTCATAAATTGAATACGTGATTAAAGTAAAGACACGAGGTTAGACCCTTTTGATGACAGAAGTCTGCCCGGAACCAACCGGCATATCCAGCAGTCATAAAAGACGGTCTAATGTGAGAGGTCTTTATGAGGTCATGATCTTAATTAATTAATTAAGAAACACTTAACCATATTAGCATGTAGAGGGACATGAGGGGTTAAGTGGGTGCCTTGGGTGGCATGTGGAAATCTAGTGGGTTGCCTTGGGTGGCAATAGAAAATACGATTAGAATACTTAACCAAGTGGAAACATGTAATTAAACATGATTAAAGGGTTAAGTGGGATGCACTAGATAAAGGGACAAGCTTAGGTGGGTAGCTTGTGGGGGCCCATTTCAACCAGTAACCCATATGTATCTTATTGGGCTCGACCCATGTCGAGGATGGGACACGCATACTGGGCTTGACTATAAGAGGCCAAAACGGGGTAGCGGTGGCAACGCAAGTCCAACGGGTTTCATATGCGTGTGTGGACCCGGGCTGGTAGGTAAGACGTTGTTGCATCGTGTAGATATAAGCCGTGCACCGTTTGTTGTATCGGGTTGCCACTTTGGGGAGTGATACACCCCACTGTGGGGCCGGCACGGGTATCTACGGTAGGGAGCCGATCATTTGGGAGTAGTGGTTACACCTAGTGGAGATAGGGGCAGACGGCACCTATGTAGTCAGCTAGGGGTATACGAGACTACTGGGGAAATTTTCTAAGTCCTTGGGAGGGATCAACCTTTAAGTAGGAATGACTGGTGTGGTGCAGTGTAGTAATTATCCTTGGGTGGGTAAATGCGTCTTTACAGTTATCTTAGTTTATCCCAAGTCTACCAAGCTGCTTAGTGTAGCCATTCATCCCCAGACATTACCGTAGGTCAAGTTTATGTCTTCTCTGGTTACTTTAATGATTGTATTGTTAAAGTTATAGGACTCGCTCAGACTTATGTCTGACCCCGTTGTTTTTATCTTTTTCCCAACCCTCAGGTCCTACGGTGGATCCTAGCAGTAGTGGAGCTTGATCGGATTGTTGTTCCAGTCTTTAGGAGCTTGGATAGATGTAAAGCTCCAGTTCCCAGTTATCTTTTCTTTTGTCCTGGCTATTGTATGAGAGAGTGGGATTATGTACTTCTTTATTTTGATGGATATTGTACTTGACTTTTATTGTGGTTTTATGATGTAACTAGACATGTTTATTTCCGCTGTTATGAGATGATGTTTTAAAATTTCAAGTACGATTTATATCTGTCTTGTTGTAATTTTTCTGTTCTATATTCACTAAAATACTCCACCGATGCTATGGCATTCCCTTAGAGAGTGACCATAGCGGGCGTGGGGTGTTACATAAACTTTCGAACATGAAAGTTTCATTGAGGAGTAGTTTTCAAGAAGAAAAGAGGTGTTAAAATGAATATAAGGATAAACTTAAGGCTTATTTATAATAAAGTAAAATGCATGGATGAATAACACGTGGCTTGTGGATAAGCACGGAAGAATGAGTGACCCATATTCATCCTTACCTTAGGAATAGTAACTTGTGTTTTCTCATGCACCTTCCGGCCTCGTGTCGGAGTATCAAACGATAACGGTTTTCAGAAATTCTTCGACCGTAAGGTCCGGTTTCTTACGAAGTTACGTACTTCAATCCTATATGTTCAAATATAAAATCTGAGCTCGTTTTCATTTTCAAATAATTTATTTTAGTTTTATTATGTTAATAACTTTTTATATTCAATAAGGAATTTTCTCAGACTTTATACATAGCTAATATCCTACATTTAAAATTTTCCTGGATAGGTCTCAAATTCCAGTTTTTCCATTAGCACTATCAAAATCCAATTACCATCAAAATTTAGTTCAAATGTTGGCCTTTTATTTTTTCTTTTCCATACACGGATGTCTTTTTACGAGAAATTTCCCTGAGTGTTGAAATTCACTGTTCTGGATCCAACGGAGGTGGTCTCATGATCCAGCGATATCTCGTTCTCAAGATACCCTCAAAATCGTTCGTTTTTAGTTCAAATTTTAATCTTTCAATCTTTAATCAGTATTAAACGGATTTTGTTTTTAGCCAAACTTGGTCGGTTACCTGATTTCATTATTTTGGATTCAATGGAACCAGTTTCAGGGTTTGGAAATAAATATTTCTTATACTTCCTTTGTAAATGTGTTATTTTTATATTAAAACTCATTATTATAACCCCATTCCAATTATATCATTATCCAATTTCAATTTTATTTTGACTCTTATGAAATTTGGAAGTTCTAAATTGGTTCCAAATTTCTGGGTCGTTACAATTTGCCAGAATAGCCCTTGCATAAACTTCATCTTCAATTATCTTCAGCATATTTGATTCGCAGTGCTTATGCCAATATGGAGTGGTTTCCAGATAATAAATCTGATCCCGGACTCTCCGTATTAACAACGGAAAATTGGTCAAAAACTTTGATAGCCGATTGTTTAACTATCAAAGGAAACATCCATACAAACAACGATCTTATTTCGAAATGGAAAGTCTATCGATCAACCATTGATCAACATTTATCCCTTTAAATTAATTTGTGATTTATTTATTCATTTCCTAATTTTCCTTTTATATTTTTTACCAAATATTTCTCTAACTCGTTTAGCCTCTCACGATTCTCTAAAAAAACATTTCCATATACCCACAACTTCTTATTTTCTATATTTAGAAAATATACGTTATTAACATTGGAAAATACTTCCATTTCTTATTCATGCCTCATTATCCTTCCCTGTTCATCAGTCCCTAACTGTAAACTAGTAAAAGAGAAATTCCCTAAGTATCAACATCGAAGGCCGAAACCAACATCAGATCGATACTCAGGAAACCATTCATCTTAACAAATCTCTAGTCAGTTTCTAATTTGCTTAACTCTGTTTCTTAACTTCTTATCAAATCATTGCTTATGCAACCCTCAAATTCAGTGTACGATTCCACTTCTTTTATGAAAAACATTGATTGTAACTATAATGTTATAGTGCCTACTTCTAGAATATCTAACTTCAAACTATAACTTTTATTTCATAATTTGAATAAAACAAATAACTAATTTATTAATAAATAAATAGATCTTGATTACAAATCAAAAAGTAAATAGTACTTTCCTAAATTAGATATAATCGAATTTCAACGTATAACTCTCTTTCGAATAATCTCCATTTGATAACTTTGTTTCGAATAACCTATATTCGATTTAACTTCTAAACATCGGAATAAATTCACCATTTCAAGTCCACTCAATTTCTAAATTCGGATTTGAATTTATTACTTCCAACATTTACCAATCTCCTTTAATAACCATTTTAATCTGCAAAACATTTGCTTTAAAAATCATTATCCACTTTAAAACGTGAATATTATTCCTTTAAAGAAATACAGACTTGGTTTATCAAATCACAACTTGATCTCAATTTTTATAAATAATATTACAGGTTCAAATTATGTTTATCGAGTCATTTTGTAAATCCGCTTTATTCATAAACTCAATTTATGTCAACTTTCATATACAAAGTTATAACTGTCCATCGACTTCACATCCTATTATAAAACATTGGTTTTAAACCAATTATAATTCATCTGGTCAGGTGCGAATGTTTCAGATAACTTATTTTATAAAATTTAAACATAATCGAATTCTATTTATACACCCTTTGGATTTACTTCAATTAGATTTACATTTCGAACGTCTATATAAAATTTATCGCTTCATTTTCGAAATGATTTCTAACTTCTCTTTTTTCTCAAAATCCCCATTTGAATTCATATTCCGAAACCCAGTTTCCTTTATAATACTTTCCTTTGCATAAGACATGCTTTAATCCATTTTTCACATCAAATGTGGATTATATTTCTTTTATACAATCAAAATAATTTGATTTTGCATTAAAAACAATATTTCAAATCCAAATTGTTTTTATACTTCTATTTGTAGAAAATTCAGATAAAATCCTATTTTATTTCCAACACTTATAATCTCATTGGTAATCCCCTCTTTTACTGCTATGTTCACATCAAATTCCAAATATCGGTGTCAAAACCGATTTCTAGTTTTCTGTATAATTTCAGACTCGAATTAATAATTCAATTTACGATAATCTCAATGAACTGTTTCTTTAAACAATTATTTCCAACTGTTAGCCCTTTTGGTTAAATTCTTGCTTTTATGTTCTATAACACCTTATTTAAATCACAAGAATTTGTTTTGCAAAACATTTGCAATTATTTTATAAACCTGATTATGCATGCTTATTTATTTATAAACTTTTTATTTAAATCTAATTCATATAAAAATATGAATTAAAACCTTTTTTAATTAAAGAAATAAATTTTATAATCTTAATTACGTTAATTTGTCTGACAACAAATCAACTCCTTAAAACGGTGAATTTTAAGCCATCAGCTATCAATCACCTAACCAATACTGCTCATTGGTTAATAGCAGTTCAACGTTGAATTTAAAATCCAACAATCAATATCCAAACCAACATCCGATCACGTTTGGATTAAACAGTTCATATAACAATATATGAAAGCAAATAATACGCAATAATATTTGAGGAATCCAGTTGGATCCCTCCAACCTGTTTCCCTGCATCCACAGATGTTAATCAACATAAATTATATCCATTTCATACCAATGTGAAATATTATAGCAAGTGGAATCCATATTCAAATAACTACATATATTATATTATCTTAACCAATAAGCTCTGTATGAAATTTTAAGGATTTTTGTTTTTGGTTGTTCTAATTCTTTTAGCAACTGTGTTGATTTTTGGAATTGTTATAGATTTGTTTTTAATTCTAGGCAGAGATATGTTTTGGATTCTTTAGTTACTATCATTAGTTGGTTCATTTGGTAGGAGAGGAATCAGAGATTTTTTCATTCTATTTCTGTTTCTGTTGATAATTTAATTATTTGGATTGTTACTTTTTGTCTGGATTGGATGTCTAACTCGCACTATAAGTTTTTTGGTGATTCGCGTTTCGAGAGTTTTTCGATTAAGGTCAGATTTAATTTGAGTTTATTTATTAGAATCAATAGATATTTTAGATGTAATAGATCTCGCATTTGTTGTTAATTTCTGTTTTTTGTTGTTTCTTGATTGTCTCTTTTTCTTTTTTATTTCTTCTTCACATATATGTATGGATATATATATATATATATATATATATATATATATTCTTAGATATATATATACACAACTCTACACACACATATATATATATATGTGTGTGTGTGTGTGTGTGATGGTTACTTATGGTTTGGCTAGTTTCTTTCATGTTTCAGGTTGTTGATTATAGCTGAGGAGCTTTGTGGAAAGCTATCTGGATTGGTGGTTGATATTTGCTTTGGAGTTGTTGTGTGCAGTTTTGGAGAATTTTTGGGGATGTTCCGTTATCTTTTTTGTTGTATTTAGCTTGGAATGACTAGTTTTTGTATTGGAGTAGATATACTTCACTATCGGGTGGTGGCTTTGCCGGAATTCGATATTGAAGTATCATGGGAGGTGGTTTATCCGGAGCTCATCTATCTAATTTCCTTTACATTCTTATAGTCATGTATTGTATTGTTTTTATCTCCTTTTGGTTTTGTGGTCGGATTTTGTAGCCTTTTTGTTTTTATATTATAAATGTGTGCTCTCTTCTTTTTACAAGATCACACATTTTTATTTTCAAAAAAATTATCTCAACCAATTATCGATAATTCATACAAACAATCATCACACAACATCAAATCATCAATTATCAATTTTAAAATACGTTTATAAAAATATAAACTAGACAGAGTTAGTGAGTTTACTCACATTGGTCGTTTATCGTTAAATAACAATAAACTGCTATCGATTCAGACAGACGTTTTATTCTGGCATAATTTGTAATGAGCTCTAATTCACTCCAATCCATTGTGTAGCATTCGTCTATACGATCCCCATGAATGGTGTTTCGTTGAATTCGGGTAACATATGAAAAAGTTGTATGTTTTAGAAGTTTGTACATATTAAAAAGGTCATTAACTTATACATTAATATATTAATTAACCTTTGAAAACCTTAATTCTCTAATTAGCCGCCAAAACCTTCTTCCTCAATTTCGCCTACAGTAACCCATGTTAAAAACCCATCCATGGCCGATATTTGCAAAGCCTCGATCCTCCTCTTCGATCCATGATTCAACAAATGGTTTGCACCATAATCCCCCTCTTCAAATTCTCCTTAACTCCAAACCATCAAAGCTAAACTCGAGACATCCTTGTCATACGCGATTTCTAGACCCAGCTCACGCATAGTATAGAAGTCGCGACATTTTTAATCATATAAATTTCCAAACTTTACATACATCCACCATTTTCCACCCCAAGTCTAGAAATAATACCCGTTCCATCCATCGAAGCTTCCAATTCATCATATCTCGAACCCTAGCGTGGCTGTTGTAAACCGTGAACCCCAAAATGTTGATCGCAACCCAAGTTTCATACACCAAAACAATGCTCTTTCCCAAACAAGCATAACGATGCTTGCATTAAAATTAAAGGATTTTGTTTTGATTTATGGGAATTTTTTTCAAAGTAACGGTTGCTTCACTTTCATATTTCATGTGGCGGCTCCTTTTGTTGACCACAAAAAAAATGAATTAGGGTTTGCGTAGGATAGGGTATATTTATAGAATAGTTTATATATTTTTATATTCAATTTTTATGTTCATTTATTGCATACCGCTATTTGTATTCGTCAATTAAAAATCCGTGTAGTCACATACGATACCCAATTTCAATGAAAATGGGCACAAACCTATAGTTTGAAATTACAAACCCAACGAAACTTGTTTCGTTGAATTCCGAGTCTGTTTGCTCACTTAGTGATATTTCAAACCCAAAATATTGATCAATTCACATTTAAATCCCGTACGATCACAAAACAACTCCGATTGGTGTGAAAATTAAATCTAGCAATAACTAATTATTACGGATCCAATAAAATTCGTTTCGTCGAAAATGAAGTTCGTTTGCAAAATGGCTATTTTCTAAGGTCTGGATAAACCAATAAAATATTAATATATTCAAAAACAAATAAATTTAATATTAGTAAATTAATATTATTGTATATATCCCAATAGAATATCATTGTAATGACCTGGGATTTTGATGACTTTGGTTATCGCCATAAACTCAATGATGACTAACCAAACATCGAAAAATACCAGTCATTAGTGAAAGAAATTAGAGGGTGAGGAAAGATAAGATAGAAAATTAGAATAGAAGAAGAAGAAGAACACAACATCAGAGTAACACGAATCTCACAGCGGAACGAATAAATATATTTCATAACATAACTTTGAAATACAAATCTGTACTTGAATATACATATCATTATCAAAGTACAACACTTACAACACAGCGGAAATAACTATAGCTATATGATCCTGAAGCCTCCTGCTCCTAGATCTTCCAGTATATCTATAAATCCTGACTACTTGACTGCCCATACAAAATTGGGCACCCAAGAGTATAGGGAAAACAACAAAATAAACTCCGGGTCAGTCATGGGACTGGTGTGAGTAAACATTTTAAAACAGTTCAAGCAGGTAAATGATATCTCATAAGACCACGCCGTATAACGGAACGGGTTTTCCCTTATGAGAATCCAAAATATCTTTATATCAAAAACCTTTTGATATTATAATAATGTCTATCAGCCACAACTATAATAATCATCTAGCAGAAACGCTTTCATCTCACGTTCTACATATATAGTATACAATCAAAACCGCAAGCACGTATTGGGTATTGGATTTCCAACTATGACAAGGTATGCAACTACCTTTCGCTAGTGTACCTCTAGAGAGGAATACACTGGGTTCAACAAGAACATCTTGCAACCCGGCCACACATGACCGACCACTCATTTCGCTTGAGTGTATCGAATGTATATCACCAACGGTTGGGATCAGCAACCGTTTCTCGAATGGGACAGTATCGACAATAGATTTTTAGAAGTAAATGAAACTCTAGATCAGGTGATTATACACCCTACTTCGGTGCGACCGACTTAGCCATGCTGCCTGCCCGATTTCTGTCATTTACCGGATGTGAGGCTAGAAGCTACGCTTTATCATCACACCAGATTCACTTTGAATGTCACATCGTCAAATCCATCAAATCATCGATTGACGTCCTCAACCATACATTATGTGTTAGCTAAAAGAAGTTTCCTTCTCCGCTTCCACTCTTGGTACGGTAGGAGAAATCAATATACGTGATCGTCAGGAAATACTCTGTCAGACATCCGTCCATACAAGCCATCTAGGAACAGGATGAACCGAAGGCACTATTCTGTAAACATGATAGCCCTTGCATAACTCCGTCTTCAATTTCCTTTGGCATATATGATTCGCACGCTTATGCCAATACAGAGTGGTTCTTTGGATAATAATCCAACCTGTCTCTCCATATTAACAACGTTAAAATGGTCAAAACTTCGATAGTCTGTGATTTAACTATCGAAGAAAAACAGGTGTGCAAACAACGATATTATTTCCAATTGGAAATAATATCGATCAAACATCATTCAACATTTATCTTTTTATTTCATTAATTTACTTATCTCCTGTTTCCCTATATTCAATATTTCTTATTTTCTAAATTTGGAAAATATACGTTATTAACAATGGAAAACATTTCCATTTCTTGTTTTCTTTATTAGAAAACATTTCTGCTTCCTTATTCGGAAAACATTTCCAAAGCTTCTTCATTGGACTTAGACAGATGTTTAAACAAACCATCGCGATGCCAACTCAAACCATTTCCTTTAATTACTAAATTCACTTAACCATCCTTTACTATCGAACCTTAACCATTCCTTAGTTAAAAATGAAGTCAATCAAGTTGGGGTAATACTACCTCTCAGACCTTAACTGAACAACATTTCTAACTTTGAAATAGGCAAAGTTCACTTTGTATTTCTTTAACTAACTTCCTTACGTAACCCTCCTTCGAATAGCTATATTCGATTGACTCTTTTCACTTAACTCTATTCGATTAACCCTTATCAATTACTCTATTGGACTAACACTATTGATTTACTCATTTTGACTAATGCTATTGATTTACTCATTTCACTTAACTCCTTTCGAATAAACTATATTCGATAACTCCTTTTACTTTCTTCGAATAAACTATATTCGATAACTCCTTTTACTTTCTTCGAATAAACTATATTCGATTAACTCCTTTATTCTATTTGAATAAACTATATTCGATTAACTCCTTGGCTTCTATTCGAATAACTATATTCGATTAACTCCTTTGCTTTCTATTCGAATAAACTATATTCGATTAACTCCTTCCGATTAAACTAACATCGATTAACTCCTTCCGATTAAACTAAAATCGATTAACTCCTTTTGATTTAACTAACATCGATTAACTCCTTTTGATTTAACTAACATCGATTAACTCCTTTTAACTCGATTAAACTATTCATTGATAAAGATTTACTTTTAGTAACAGTTCTTCACTTTACAAATGATTTCCCTTTTATTCTAACTTATCCTTTGATTTTATAAATATTTCTTTTATAAAAATCCTTTTCCTTTTCTATATAAAATCCATTGATTTTATATAAATAATTCATTTTCAAAATACACTTTGAAAATCCCCTTTCCCATATCCAGTATTTCTTATGGTATTTAACATACCATATAACAACGATAAATATCATCCAAACACACATAATCAACAACAGATTATATATCACATCATATATCACAATACATGAATCACAGTAAAATAATTGTTGAGGAATCCAGTTGGATTCCTCCAACCTGTTTCCCTGCATCACAGATGTTAAACAATATAGATAACATCACTTTCAGTTCCATATGATATATTCTGTTAAACAGGATCAATATAGAAATTTAACTAACTGACTAGCAGTTCAATCAAACAGTCAACATACAGTCAATCAACCAATATTTAACAGTACTAAAAATATGTTGTAAAAATAGAACTGTACAGAGTTGGTGAGATTTACTCACATTGGACGATCATCGTTAATAACGATAACCATCGCTTGATTCAGACGGACAATTTATTTTTCCATAAATTGTAACGGACTCCACTCCGCTTCCGGTCAACTCCATTGCGTAGTGTCCGTCCATACGATCCTGTCGGATCTTGTTTCGTCAGTTTCCTTCTCATCCGGCCCAAGACCCACTCTTGTCCGCACTGCCATTTCTTCCCAGGGACGAACTGTACATTTCCTCATCACCATTTTCCCTGTGCTTTGTTCTACAACTCTTCCTCTTTCTTGAACATCATTTACCAAAATATAATTACTAACTAACAATCCAATTAGGCCCTTTTTCTTACTCTTCTTTTACTCTTCTTTTTAATTTAACTTGGGCTTCTGGACTCAAAGTGGCCCAATATCCCTTATAAACTTGCGTTGTCGGCCTACTGTGAAACAGACCCGAGCACTTCATCTTCTACATTCATTTAACAACTGAAACCCTACCACGTTATTACTGAAAACCCGCACCTGGATATGTATGTACCGACCCCAACCCTTTATAATACTCCTCTCCCCTTCACCAGAAAATCAACTGAGACCACCATTATCATTTCCTTCATCTCCGGACCATCCACTTCGCACCTCCATCCCAAACGATGGTCAACCCGGTCAACTGTTTCTCGTTTAACTCGTACTGCTGCTACTTCTCGTTTGAACTTCAGTAACCCCATACGACACACTCCACCACAACGAACAACTCGACCCCTCAACGTACACCAGATGTGCCTCCAACGTCGACCTAGCGGTCGATCAAATACCACCAGCAGCACCATCCTAAAGCCCACGTCGATCGCCAGCAGCCTCGTCTTCCCTCTCATCACCGCTTGTTGTCAGTTCTTCCCCGACCGCCGCTGCTCAAATGTCAGATCCAGACCATCTTAGGGGCGTAAGACTCCATCGCGATATCCCAAGTTGAAGAGCTCGCAATTGTAAACCAGTTTGTTGTTGGGTCCTTTGATTTAATTGATCGTATTTAATGGTAAAAGGGAAGGAAGGTTGAGAGGTTCTGTTCGTTCATTAGTGTTTTGGGCGGCGGCTTACCCTCGTTGACCACGAATGAAAAGTATCTGCGAGAATTAGGTTTTAGGAAGTTATAAAGGGTTATTTATAGATAAACAAGGTTAGGTATCATTGGTGGCTGAGAAAGAGGGCGGGTGTTTTTGTTTAGGTTCACTCATTTGTTAGGACATTTGTTTTTGAGTTTAAAAGAATTTGGTCGTCTCATTTTACAAAACTTCATTAATTACGAACTGTTATCGACCGGATCAACTACACCATCGTGACGATCAATGCGCCACGATCCCAGAAATATAATAATACCGGTAGTTTGACTCATATTGTGAAATCCCAAAATCGCTGATTAAGGGTGCAAAATACTCCAAATAAAAAGTTGCTTATTTAATTAATTAAAAATTACATAAAAATTCTAAAAATTAAATTATCGCTATGTCTCAAAATAACTCTGCCATAATTCGAATCCGATATTTAAATATACTCAAATAACCGTTATGGCCATAAACGAATATGCCGCTGTTTTTCTGAATATTTGATTTGGACATAAAACAAAATCTACATGACGAAATCCCGATTTTTCCCTTCCACTAGAAAGAAATACTCCACCAGCTCCACACGTTTCTTGTTTCACAGAAATCCGATTTAAAACGAATCATGTACATTCAGTTGAAGTTCAAATCGCCAAATAGCGAACTGCCGCGTCGTTTCGAGCTCGATTTTAATTATAATATAATTATATGTTCAAACTGTCGTTTATATAATATATTCGTTATTCAAATTCAATCCCAAGCTGAATTAAATATCACAGATGATCCAGTTCACACCATATCGCCATTTCAGCCAATTCTGATTATTTCAGAATTAAATATATTATTTAATTTATTATTTTAATTAAATATTCACCATTATTAAATTCCACGACCATTAAATTCTCTAAACCACCATTTATATAATTAAATAAATTAATCATAATACCTCTGCCAATGCGGGTCATTACAATCTTCCCCACTTAAAATAATTTCGTCCTCGAAATTGCTAAAAGGTAGAGAACGACCCTATCGACTGGTTAGAACATATTTGTTCACTTCTTAACTTCAGTTTCAACTGAACCAATTTAATTTCAATTAAATTATTAATTAATTCTTATTAACGAAAATTTTCAAAAATCCTGAAAATTTTCTAACGCCTTAACCCTTCGAAAAATTTCGCTAGCACCTCCTTTGTACTGGTCAATCGGTCAAACTCCAACTCGCCTCTCTGGGCCATCTCCATCCCAAAAGAAAATCAAACAGCCAAGCGGCTTACCAATTTGGCTCATAAATCTTATATCCAATAGAAATATAAACTTGTACCTTTTGTCGGCATATCATTATATCCTTTCCACCTGTTATCAATCCAGCGGATACAAGGGTCATCCCAATCAAATCCCAATCTGCTTTTATCCACGACACAACCATTCGCTTATATCCGAGCCAAATATCATTTCAACTCGAGTTTCTTCTCGATTCCCAACTCTTAACTTGATTGTCACATTACACTTCAAATTTGAATCTCACAATCCAATTTGTCCTGATATCATTCTAATTCAATCTCCGCTACTACTTTACTGGCTTTACTTTAATTCAATTTTGCTTTCACACATTTCCGTTAAATTTATTTTTAATTCTAACATCTTTCCCTGGGAGTTTTTTAAACAGTTTAATCTTTTCAAAAATCAAATTTTCCTTTTTGAACATGTCAATGAGCCCTTAATTAATATTCCACTAGTTAAATCACTTCTCTACTTCTTTATCAATATTTGTTAACCAAATATTTTCAATAACCATATTGGCCCTTTTATGTTATTTGGAAAACATTTCCGAATATCGCCTTCCTCTATTTTCTAAACTTTAGAAAATATATGCTATTTATAATTGGAAAATATTCCAATTACTTATCTCTCTTCCGATCTCGTTTATTTCTATACTTAGGAAATATTCTTTATTATATTTCCAAGCTTACACTTATTTGGGTTAAAACGGATGTTGTGTAAAACATCGTTACGACAACCCAAATACTATATTCAACTAACTCTTATTCAACATTGATCTTCGAGCCTGAAATCTTACTATTTATTTGTTAATAATGAAATCAATCAAGTTGGGGTATAACTACCTCTCAGACCTTGACTGGATAACATTTATAACGTCAAAACAGATATGACTACTTGCTCGAGTAATCAATACCATACAACTACTTATTCACTTTTAAACACGTATATGCTTCTTCTTTCTATTCTTACTAGATTTTATTCTTAGTCTTCCTTTTTGATTTTACTATTCTATTTCTAAGTCCGTTTCCTTATCAACTTCTATATATATCGACACGTTGATTTCTAACTATCAAATTATCTTAAAAATATTCTAACTCCTTAAATTCCTGGAAAAATTCGCCATAACCTCCTTTGTACCAGGAGCATCGGGATATTTCAAATAGCCTCCTATGGCCCTCACCAATCCAAAAGAAAAAGAAAAAACAAAGCGGCTAGCCGATACGGCGCATAAAATCTCATATATGAATTAAATACATACCTTTTCGTCGAGCATTCTATTTATATACCTTCATACCTTATCCATACCTATCTCATGTATATTTATACCTGCCCAATCTATTTTAACTATACCTGATCGTTTTAACTCAGTTCGTTAATTAATTTGTTAATTAACTCATTAGTCTATTTTACTTTTATATTTGAACATGACATGTTCAAATATATTTTAACTTTCTTATTGACTAATTTGAATTCAAATTTCAAACTTAAGTTCTACATTCGATTTCAAATATACATCTACAAATCCAATTCACCTTTCAAAGTTCAAATTTCAAATTCAAAACTCGATTAACTAATTCCTCTTCGACTTAGTTAATTCCATTCAATTTCTATTCAAATTTTATATCACTTCTATTATTCAAATCTATATATCAAATTCTATTATTCAAATTCTATATATTCAAATTCTATAGTTTAAATTCCATTTGAATTCTATATTCAAATTCTATATATTCAAATCCTATATTTGAATTTCTTTATATTTTCTATATTCAAATTCTATATTTGAATTCCATTTGAATTATATATTCCAATTCCCATTTCAACTCTATTTGAATTCTATATTCAAATTCCTCTTTCAAATTCTATTTCGAAATTCTATTTTCAAATTCCATTTCAATCTATTTGAATTCTATATTCAAATTTCATTTCAAACTATTTGAATTCTATATTCAAATTTCATTATTACTCTATATGAATTCTATATTCAATTTTCCATTATTTAAATCTTCTTTATTCAAATCTCATTTGAATTTCTATATTCAAATCCCCTTTGAATTGTCTATATTTAAATTCTATGTTTGAACTTCCTTTATTCAAATTCCTTTAAATAAGTCTTGATTTCAATTCCTTTTGAAATCGATATTTCTACCTTTTGAAAATAAATTTCCCTTTCAATTTCACACTTGTGTTTTTTATTTCTGAATTATCCAATGATAATTCTTTTCACTTCATTTATAAACTTCGTTTATAAAAGAACTATTTATAAACTTCGTTTATAAAGGAACTACTCGTTTTATTTCTTTTAAACCAAGTTAATATTTCAAATCTATTTAAAATTTCAAATTCTATATATTCAAACTCCCTTTGAATTTCTATATTCAATTTCTATTTCAATTCTCTTTATTCAAATTCTATATTCAAATCTATTTGAATTCTCTTTATTCAAATTCTATATTCAAATCTATTTGAATTCTCTTTATTCATATTCTATATTCAAATCTATTTGAATTCTCTTTATTCAAATTCTATATTCAAATCTATTTGAATTCTCTTTATTCAAATTCTATATTCAAATCTATTTGAATTCTCTTTATTCAAATTCTATATTATAAATCACATTTTGAAATTCAACACAACTTGTCTTTCCCAAAACAAATTCAAAACAAATTCAAAACAGTATCTCTGGTAGTAATTCGTCACTTACAACTCGAAAATGAATACTGATAATGCAGTTGTCATCATCAGAATCTATTTTCCAGCGATCGAAGTGAGTTTAATACTATAAAACCATTTCTAAACATTTCCACTTTGAAATTCATTTCAAAATATAATTCACCCTGCTTGTAAAACAATTTAAAATCTCCCAGGATCTTAAATTTTCCTTATTTTAATCCAAATCCATTTACAAACACTTATCCAATTTTCCAGAATTTTAATTCAAATTTTTGGTTTAAATTTCAGATTTAACTCATCTGATTTCACGTATTTCACTTATATGAATTCTGATTGGTTATTTACATAACCATTTAATTTATAATCTTACTCGATTATAATAACAACCAATATATCCAATATATTATAATTTTGATATATATATCTTCTCTATATCAAGATATACCTTGGGTAAACTTACTTTAATTTACCATCTTTTCAAAACATATCGTGCCGACCCATCGTATTCGAGTGTTTAGTAACTCCTACCGATACAGTGGATCAAACTGATCGACCAGAACTCATAAACAACTCAACCAATAAATCTCCACAATATAAAACATTTTTTTATATCAATAACAAATACGTTCACTCGTATATATACACTCAACTCAATCTAGAGTATTACTAACCCTATCTCTACCGGGTCACGCCACAGAGCCAAGTAATTCTTAACTTAAGCTCTGATACCAACTGTAATGACCCGGGATTTTGACGACTTTGGTTATCGCCATAAACTCAATGATGACTAACCAAACATCGAAAAATACCAGTCATTAGTGAAAGAAATTAGAGGGTGAGGAAAGATAAGATAGAAAATTAGAATAGAAGAAGAAGAAGAACACAACATCAGAGTAACACGAATCTCACAGCGGAACGAATAAATATATTTCATAACATAACTTTGAAATACAAATCTGTACTTGAATATACATATCATTATCAAAGTACAACACTTACAACATAGCGGAAATAACTATAGCTATATGATCCTGAAGCCTCCTGCTCCTAGCTCTTTCAGTATATCTGTAAATCCTGACTACTTGACTGCCCATACAAAATTGGGCACCCAAGAGTTTAGGGAAAACAACAAAATAAACTCCGGGTCAGTCACGGGACTGGTGTGAGTAAAACATTTTAAAACAGTTCAAGCAGGTAAATGATATCTCATAAGACCACGCCGTATAACGGAACGGGTTTTCCCTCATGAGAATCCAAAATATCTTTATATCAAAAACCTTTTGATATTATAATAATGTGTATCAGCCACAACTATAATAATCATTTAGTAGAAACGCTTTCATCTCACGTTCTACATATATAGTATACAATCAAAACCGCAAGCACGTATTGGGTAATGGATTTCCAACTATGACAAGGTATGGAACCACCTTTCGCTAGTGTACCTCTAGAGAGGAATACGCTGGGTTCAACAAGAACATCTTGCAACCCGGCCACACATGACCGACCACTCATTTCGCTTGAGTGTATCGAATGTATATCACCAACGGTTGGGATCAGCAACCGTTTCCCGAATGGGACAGTATCGACAATAGATTTTTAGAAGTAAATGAAACTCTAGATCAGGTGATTATACACCCTACTTCGGTACGACCGACTTAGCCATGCTGCCTGCCCGATTTCTGTCATTTACCGGATGTGAGGCTAGAAGCTACACTTTATCATCACACCAGATTCACTTTGAATGTCACATCGTCAAATCCATCAAATCACCAATTGACGTCCTCAACCATACATTATGTGTTAGATAAAATAAGTTTCCTTCTCCGCTTCCACTCTTGGTACGGTTGGAGAAATCAATATACGTGATCGTCTGGAAATACTCTGTCAGACATCCGTCCATACAAGCCATCTAGGAACAGGATGAACCGAAGGCACTATTCTGTAAACAGGATAGCCCTTGCATAACTCCGTCTTTAAATTCCTTTGGCATATATGATTCGCAACGCTTATGCCAATACAGAGTGGTTCTTTGGATAATAATCCAATCTGTCTCTCCATATTAACAACGTTAAAATGGTCAAAACTTCGATAGTCTGTGATTTAACTATCGAAGAAAAACAGGTGTGCAAACAACGATATTATTTCCAAATGGAAATAATATCGATCAAACATCATTCAACATTTATCTCTTTATTTCATTAATTTACTTATCTCATGTTTCCCTATATTCAAAATTTCTTATTTCCTAAATTTGGAAAATATACGTTATTAACAATGGAAAACATTTCCATTTCTTGTTTTCTTTATTAGAAAACATTTCTGGTTCCTTATTTGGAAAACATTTCCAAAGCTTCTTCATTGGACTTAGACAGTTGTTTAAACAAACCATCGCGATGCCAACTCAAACCATTTCCTTTAATTACTAAATTCACTTAACCATCCTTTACTATCGAACCTTAACCATTCCTTAGTTAAAAATGAAGTCAATCAAGTTGGGGTAATACTACCTCTCAGACCTTAACTGAACAACATTTCTAACTTTGAAATAGGCAAAGTTCACTTTGTATTTCTTTAACTAACTTCCTTACGTAACCCTCCTTCGAATAGCTATATTCGATTGACTCTTTTCACTTAAGTCTATTCGATTAACCCTTATCAATTACTCTATTGGACTAACACTATCTATTTACTCATTTTGACTAACGCTATTGATTTACTCATTTCACTTAACTCCTTTCGAATAAACTATATTCGATAACTCCTTTTACTTTCTTCGAATAAACTATATTCGATAACTCCTTTTACTTTCTTCGAATAAACTATATTCGATTAACTCCTTTATTCTATTTGAATAAACTATATTCGATTAACTCCTTGGCTTCTATTAGAATAACTATATTCGATTAACTCCTTTGCTTTCTATTCGAATAAACTATATTCGATTAACTCCTTTATTCTATTTGAATAAACTATATTCGATTAACTCCTTCCGATTAAACTAACATCGATTAACTCCTTCCGATTAAACTAACATCGATTAACTCCTTTTGATTTAACTAACATCGATTAACTCCTTTTGATTTAACTAACATCGATTAACCCCTTTTAACTCGATTAAACTATTCATTGATAAAGATTTACTTTTAGTAACAGTTCTTCACTTTACAAATGATTTCCCTTTTATTCTAACTTATCCTTTGATTTTATAAATATTTCTTTTATAAAAATCCTTTTCCTTTTCTATATAAAATCCATTGATTTTATATAAATAATTCATTTTCAAAATACACTTTGAAAATCCCCTTTCCCATATCCAGTATTTCTTATGGTATTTAACATACCATATAACAACGATAAATATCGTCCAAACACACATAATCAACAACAGATTATATATCACATCATATATCACAATACATGAATCACAGTAAAATAATTGTTGAGGAATCCAGTTGGATTCCTCCAACCTGTTTCCCTGCATCACAGATGTTAAACAATATAGATAACATCACTTTCAGTTCCATATGATATATTCTGTTAAACAGAATCAATATAGAAATTTAACTAACTGACTAGAAGTTCAATCAAACAGTCAACATACAGTCAATCAACCAATATTTAACAGTACTAAAAATATGTTGTAAAAATAGAACTGTACAGAGTTGGTGAGATTTACTCACATTGGACGATCATCGTTAATAACGATAACCATCGCTTGATTCAGACGGACAATTTATTTTGCCATAAATTGTAACGGACTCCACTCCGCTTCCGGTCAACTCCATTGCGTAGTGTCCGTCCATACGATCCTGTCGGATCTTGTTTCGTCAGTTTCCTTCTCATCCGGCCCAAGACCCACTCTTGTCCGCACTGCCATTTCTTCCCAGGGGCGAACTGTACATTTCCTCATCACCATTTTCCCTATGCTTTGTTCTACAACTCTTCCTCTTTCTTGAACATCATTTACCAAAATATAATTACTAACTAACAATCCAATTAGGCCCTTTTTCTTACTCTTCTTTTACTCTTCTTTTTAATTTAACTTGGGCTTCTGGACTCAAAGTGGCCCAATATCCCTTATAAACTTGCGTTGTCGGCCTACTGTGAAACAGACCCGAGCACTTCATCTTCTACATTCATTTAACAACTAAAACCCTACCACGTTATTACTGAAAACCCGCACCTGGATATGTATGTACCGTCCCCAACCCTTTATAATACTCCTCTCCCCTTCACCAGAAAATCAACTGAGACCACCATTATCATTTCCTTCATCTCCGGACCATCCACTTCACACCTCCATCCCAAACGACGGTCAACCCGGTCAACTGTTTCTCGTTTAACTCGTACTGCTGCTACTTCTCGTTTGAACTTCAGTATCCCCATACGACACACTCCACCACAACGAACAGCTCGACCCCTCAACGTACACCAGATGTGCCTCCAACGTCGACCTAGCGGTCGATCAAATACCACCACCAGCATTATCCTAAAGCCCACGTCGATCGCCAGCAGCCTCGTCTTCCCTCTCATCACCGCTTGCTGTCAGTTCTTCCCCGACCGCCGCTGCTCAAATGTCAGATCCAGACCATCTTAGGGGCGTAAGACTCCATCGCGATATCCAAAGTTGAAGAGCTCGCAATTGTAAACCAGTTTGTTGTTGGGTCCTTTGATTTAATTGATCGTATTTAATGGTAAAAGGGAAGGAAGGTTGAGAGGTTCTGTTCGTTCATTAGTGTTTTGGGCGGCGGCTAACCCTCGTTGACCACGAATGAAAAGTATCTGCGAGAATTAGGTTTTAGGAAGTTATAAAGGGTTATTTATAGATAAACAAGGTTAGGTATCATTGGTGGCTGAGAAAGAGGGCGGGTGTTTTTGTTTAGGTTCACTCATTAGTTAGGACATTTGTTTTTGAGTTTAAAAGAATTTGGTCATCTCATTTTACAAAACTTCATTAATTACGAACTGCTATCGACCGGATCAACTACACCATCATGACGATCAATGCGCCACGATCCCAGAAATATAATAATACCGGTAGTTTGACTTATATTGTGAAATCCCAAAATCGCTGATTAAGGGTGCAAAATACTCCAAATAAAAAGTTGCTTATTTAATTAATTAAAAATTACATAAAAATTCTAAAAATTAAATTATCGCTATGTCTCAAAATAACCCTGCCCAAATTCGAATCCGATATTTAAATATACTCAAATAACCGTTATGGCCATAAACGAATGTGCCGCTGTTTTTCTGAATATTTGATTTGGACATAAAACAAAATCTACATGACGAAATCCCGATTTTTCCCTTCCACTAGAAAGAAATACTCCACCAGCTCCACACGTTTCTTGTTTCACAGAAATCCGATTTAAAACGAATCATGTACATTCAGTTGAAGTTCAAATCGCCAAATAGCGAACTGCCGCGTCGTTTCGAGCTCGATTTTAATTATAATATAATTATACGTTCAAACTGTCGTTTATATAATATATTCGTTATTCAAATTCAATCCCAAGCTGAATTAAATATCACAGATGATCCAGTTCACACCATATCGCCATTTCAGCCAATTCTGATAATTTTAGAATTAAATATATTATTTAATTTATTATTTTAATTAAATATTCACCATTATTAAATTCCACGACCATTAAATTCTCTAAACCACCATTTATATAATTAAATAAATTAATCATAATACCTCTGCCAATGCGGGTCATTACAATCATATAGCTCCAAAATAAACATATCTGGATTTATAACTCGATATCTCAAAATTCAAGTTAAATCGATATTCAATTTATTTTAGAAACCCTTTTATAATATTAATAAATCGTTATAATATATAAACAATTCCATAGCGACTATTTGAAAATTTGATTTGGACATAACTCACGATCTACAAGACGAAATCTCAATTTTTCTCTTCCATTACAAAAATATCGTTCAATAGATTCGAACGTTTCTTGTTTTAAAGAAATCCAAATTATAATGAATCATGTATAGTCGGTTTAAGTTGAAAACGAAATATTACGAACTACCGCGGTGTTACGTGCTCGTTTTAAATATAATTATAAATTATACTTTCAAACTATGTTTATAAATAAATTCGTTATTATAATTAGATTCTAAACTGAATAAAATCAGTTAAATCATCCAATTCATACAATATTGTGAATTCTACTATATCCGTCTATTTAGGCATTTAAAATTTATTATCCCATTATAAATATTAATTAAATGTTCCAAATTTATTTAATTCAAGTCATTTATATTACCAAATTGATATTTAAATAAATAAATAAATAAATAAATTATTCGTTCATCAAAAATACGGGACGTTACAATTAAAACTTTTATAAAAGCTTGAAGGAATAAGAAGTGGAATAAAATGAAAAAGTAAAATAAAAAATGAGAAGGAAGAAGAAGAAGTCTCTTTTATATAAAATGAATTTGTTAAATTACCAAACTAACCTTAGTCCTTTACCCTCCTTAACTTCATGCCACATCACCTCCTTACTTACACATTACTTCCAACTAATATCCTCTCTGTTAACACCATCATTACACAAAATTACTTGTGTGTCTTCTTTTCCTTAATTTAAGCGTACTTCAAGTACTCTTTCCTTTATTATTTTATAAAACCTACTTAACATCAAGTCATTACTTTATTAACTAAATTAGTTGCTTAATTAACACTACTATAAGTTCATTATTCAAAATATTTTTATGTTATATTTATTTAAGTAATTCAATCAATATTTTAAACAACGTTTACATGATAAAAAATCATCCTTTTTGAAAAATTCTTCCGGTCACATTTTCCTGTTTTCTTTGAACTATTTATTTTTGTAAAATCAAATTAAAAATTATTTTCACATTATTTAATATAAACTAAAAGAGGGTATTTTAATTATAAAACGCCTATTTCTAAATATTTAAATTAACTAAATATTCCAAATTCAAGTGGTAAAATTTCGGGTTGTTACAGTCCGATCGCTTGAAGATCCGCCTTCTGATTTCCTTTCTCCTTCGGAAAAAGCTTATCGAAGTCCTTCATTGTTGTCTCCCCTAACTCAAGCCCCAGGAACATATCCAGGTGACCGAAATCCTCTCCGCGCTATTGTAATGACCCAAATTTCCGCAACATCGGAGTTGACTATATACATCATACGTCCAACCCAAATATCACGAAAATACGAAACATTTTTTTTAGAAGAAAGAGGTAGAAGAAGAAGAGAAATAACAACACAGAATCTCACATCGCAGCGGAACAAAATATAATATATCATAACTTTTGAAATACAAAATTTCAACTGTATAACATACACTTATCAGAGTACAACACTTACAACACAGCGGAACAAAAACTCTATATAACTAACGTTGAAGCCTCCTGCTCCAAGCTCCTTTAGATAGATCTGTAAAATCCTGAACAACTTGACTGCCCGTACAAATTTAGGCACCCAAGAGTTTAGGTAGAACAAAAAAAAATAAACTCCGGGTCAGTCATGGGACTGGTATGAGTAAACAGTTTAAAACAGTTTCAGAAAACTAAATGATATCTCATAAGACAACGCCGTATATCACGGAACGGGTTTTTCCCTTATGAGAATCCAACCACTTGACTTAACTTTCAAAATCCCTTTGAAAGGAACGATAATCTTTATATCAAAACTCCTTTGATATTATAGTAATGTCTAAATTAAGTAGATAATAATCTAGTGGAACGTTCGCATCTCACGTTCCACATATATATACAATCAAAACCGCAAGCATGTATTGGGTAATGGATTTCCAACTATGACAAGGTATGGAACCACCTTCCGCTGGTATATCTCTAGAGGAGAATACACCGAGTTCAACAAGAACATCTTGCAACTCAGCCACACATGACCGACCACTCATTTCGCTTGAGTGTATCGAATGTATATCACCAACGGTTGGGATCAGCAACCGTTTCCCGAATGGGACAGCATCGACAATAGATTTTTAGAAGTAAATGAAACTCTAGATCAGGTGATTATACACCCTAATAGGTGCGACCTACATAGCCATGCTACCTGCCCGATTTCTGTCATTTACCGGTTGATGAGGCTTGAAGCTACGCTTTATCATCACACCAGATTCACTTCGAATGTCACATTGTCAGATCCATCGAAAATCACTAATTGACGTCTACACCAGTACATTACGTGTTAGCTAAAGAAGTTTCCTTCTCCGCTTCCACTCTTGGTACGGTTGAAGAAATCAATGTACGTGACCTTTCTGGAAACACTCTGTCGGACATTCATTCATACAAGTCACCCAGGAACAGGATGAACTGAAGGTACAATTTCTATTAATAGAAAAAGTCCTTGCACTTTACTCCGTCTTCGATTATCTTTATATAATCTGATTCGCAACGCTACTGCCAATACGGAGTGGTTCTTCGGATAATAATCCAACCGGTCTCTCCATAATGACAACGATGGTCAAAACTTCGATAGTCTGTGATTTAACTATCGGATAAAAATAAGTGTTTCGATAGTCGATGATTTAACTATCGAAGAAAACAAGTGTTCATCCAATTATCAAACAATCACTTGGCCCTTAATTAATATTCCATTAATTAAATCACCTTTCCATTTCTTTATCAATATTTGTTAACCAAATATTTTCAATAACCATATTGGCCTTTTACGTTATTTGGAAAATATTTCCGAATATCGCCTTCCTTTATTTTCAAAGCTTAGAAAATATCTTCTATTTAAAATTGGAAAATATTCCAATTACTTATCTCTTTTCCGATCTTGTTTATTTCTATACTTAGGAAATATTTATCATTCTATTTCCAAGTTACACTTATTTGGGTTAAAACGGATGTTGTGTAAAACATCGTTACGATAACCCAAATACTATATTCCACTAACTCTTATTCAACATTGATCTTCGAGCTTGAAATCTTACTGTTTATCTGTTAATAATGAAATCAATCAAGTTGGGGTATAACTACCTCTCAGACCTTGACTGAATAACATTTATAACATCAAAACAGATAAGACTACTTACTCAAATAATCAATACCATACAACTAATTCTTCACTTTTAAACACATATACACCTTCTCTTTCTATTCTTACTAGATTTTATTCTTATACTTCCTTTTTGATCATACTATTCTATTTCTAAGTTTGTTTTCTTATCGACTTCTATATATATCGATACGTTGATTTCTAACTATCAAATTATCTTAAAAATATTCTATCTCCTTAAATTCCCGGAAAAATTCGCCATAACCTCCTTTGTACCGGGAGCATCGGGATATTTCAAATAGCCTCGGCCCTTATCAATCCAAAAAGAAAAAGAAAAGCCAAGCGGCTAGCCGATACGGCGCATAAAATCTCATATATGAATTAAATACGTACCTTTTTGTCGGGCATTCTATTTATTTCACTTCTATACTTTATTCCAAACCTGTCTCCTGTATATTTATACCTGTCCAATTTATTTCCAACTATACCCGATCGTTTTACTAAATTCGTTAATTAATTTGTTAATTAACTCTTCAGTCTATTTCACCTTCATATTTGAACATGACATGTTCAAATATAATTTAACTTGCATATTAACAATTTCTAATTATACTCATACTCTCGTTTCCTTATCGACTTCTCTATTCAAATTCCAGTTCAATTCTATTTGAATTCTCTGTATTTAAACTTCATTTGAATTCTATTAGAATTCCTATATTTAAACTCCATTTGAATTCTATTTTCAAACTCTATAGTTAACTTCATTTGAATTCTATTTTCAAACTCTATAGTTAACTTCATTTGAATTCTGTATTCAAATTCTGTTGTTTAAAGTCCATTTGAATTCTATATTCAAATCTATTTAAATTCTCTGCATTATTTATAAACAACGTTTATAACTTCACTTAAAAAAAACCATTATATATTTATAAACAAAGTTTATAAATTCAATTCAAATTCCACCTTTTGATTTATAACCAAAGTTTATAAATTTAATTCAAATCCCACCTTTTCATTTATAAACAAAGTTTATAAATTCAATTCAAATCCCACCTTTTCATTTATAAACAAAGTTTATAAATTCAATTCAATTCCCACCTTTTCATTTATAAACAAAGTTTATAAATTCAATTCAAATCCCACCTTTTCATTTATAAACAAAGTTCATAAATTCAATTCAATTCGCACCTTTTGATTTATAAACAAAGTTTATAAATTCAATTCAAATCCCACCTTTTGATTTATAAACAAAGTTTATAAATTCAATTCAATTCTCGTTTTATATATATCCAAAACAAGTTAATATTTTCTATAGTTCATTAAAATTTCAAATTCTATTTATAAAAATAGAATTCCCTTTTTAAATCTCAAATACCTTTTTCAATATTTTTATAAATCAATATTCAAGCCCCAGTGATATTTTAAACAATCAAATCAACCAATTTTCAATCATTTGATTTTTAACAGATCATATATGAATATATATGAAATCAAACAAACAACAAACAGATAACATATTTTTGAGGAATCCAGTTGGATTCCTCCAACCTGTTTTCCTGCATCCACAGACGTTAGTCAACATAGTAATACCCATCCTGCTTCGAGGCAGGATATCGCGGTATGAAGGTCATCCACTATCATAGCGTGGGGTGTATAGGGAAATCATCCGCTAATGATACCGCGGGCGTCCGCTAATGACACTGCGGGAATCCAATCAATCTCAACCCAATATATATATAATAGTCAACCAATCCTAGATAACTAATATATTTAAAACAATCAGACAACATTCAAACAAGCACAACAATTATTTTTAACAACTAGAAATAATTCTAATTAAATGGTGAGTGAGGTTTACTCACTTTGATTTTCCTTTTGCCGAATATCCAATGAAGCCAATTATAAAGATTTCACATTGATTTCTCCAACTGTCTTATCGCATTAACATCTTTCTTCCCAAAATTACACTGTTCGAACACCTCTGCACTCAGCTCAACCGTTTTCACCCCAACATCATCGAACTGCAATCGCTCCTATAATAGTGTCGGCCTTCATTGACATTGCAGTATCCAATCCCTTCAAATCGCCCAACAAGAGCGTCGGCATCACCCCAGCAAACCATGCCGACAACACCCCCTCTTCCAAGAAGATCGTGAGTACCTCCATACTGTTGTCGAGTTCCTCTCATGTCGATGTTAACCTAAAATCACACTCGAAATCGTCGTTGATGAGCCCCACTGGTGCGACAGTATAGGGCTTCGAATTCCCCTTTCAAATGATTCGAGCTTCACCAGATCGCCATCACTTTACTGGCGCACCCCCAAATCGAAGGTGGACGAACCCTAGACATTGCTCAAGCTATCGAGTCTAACGCGCTCCAGTCAAGCTTCAAAGATACCACAAATCAATTTACAGAAGAGAGGGCGTCCCTTTTATAATGAGGTTTTAGATTTTGTTTGTGGTAAAAGGAAAGACACGGGATGTTTTTGGTTTGTGGATAACAAGAGAGTACGGGATGGTTTGTTTGTGGTAATAGGGGGAAGCACGGGTTTAGTTATGGTCCACATAAAATAAAGGATTTATATTTTATTTTAAATTAAACCGGTCCCCTGTAATAACAATACGCCCTGTTTTTCCGAACTCCTTTCTGAACCCAACAACTGTCAATTCTAAGGTAATACCCCTGTTTCGGACACACTGAAATAGGTCACAAAGTCCAATTCGATCATCTGAATAAGATATTAATTTAAATTGATTTAAATAAATTTTTAAAACAATTAATTCTTCGATAATTCAATTAATATTATTCTTCTAATTCAAACAGGAGTTTGAATTGATTATCTGAACTGTTTCTAATTCAGTGTTTGACTTCGAATTCAGTTATTTGCTAATTCCTTATTTTGATAATTTAATATATACGATATTAAATTTAAAAATCGATATTTAAATCGATAACATAAGTATAAAAATTCATTTATATTATCCACCCAATATTTAAATCCGTATTAAATAGTTAAAATTAACCCATAAGAATCCGGGTCGTTACAATCTTCCCTACTTAAAATAATTTCGTCCTCGAAATTGCTAAGGTAGAAAAAGTGCTACAAACCCATTAACTTTTCAAAACTTATTTATGTTGATACTCAACATTTCAAACTTCCTTACGTAACTCTCTTTCGAATAAATCCCTATTCGATAACTCCTCCCTTCGAATAACTATATTCGATAATCTCTCTTTCGAATAACTAGATTCGAAAACCTTTCTTCGAATAAACTATATTTTATTTACTCTATTCAATTTACTCTATTTGATTAGCTCTTTTCATTTAACTCCTTCTGAATAAGCTATATTCGATAATCCCTTTAACTCTATTCGAATAAAATATATTCGATTAACTCCTTTAATTCTATTCGAATAACTAATATTCGATAACTCCTTTAATTCTATTCGAATAACTCGTATTTAATTTAACTCCATTCGCTTGACGCTAGATCGCAGCAATCACAATGGTTACGCCTGATTCCCTCAGGAAACATCCGACCACCCTAGGCTATTTGCAGCCCTGCGAATTACGCTAGCAGTCGTACGAAATGGCAACTTATCCTGAGTAACTATGTTTGACTAACTCTATCTTAATAACTATATTCGATCAACTTTAATTGAATAACTAACATTCAATTAAATCCTAATTCGATGAACTATGTTCAATTAACTCTATCTGGTTAACTCTTAATTTGAATAACAAATATTCGATAAATTCTAATTGAATAACTAATATTCAATTAACTCTATGGATTAACCCTAACTGATTAACTCTAACTGGTTAATTCTTACTCTAATCGATTTATTCTAACTCTAATCGATTATTTCTAACTCTAATCGACTTCTCTAACTCTAATCGACTTCTCCTATTCGAATAACTCCTTTTAACTTTTATTCATTTATAAAGATTTACTTTTAGTAACGGTTCTTCACTTTATAAATGTTCTCTTTAATAACGTTACTTCACTTAGACAAGTGTTGTGTACCCCTTCTATTTAAAACTATCGGTGTTAAAACCCAATATCTCTTCTCTATATAAGTTCAGACTTATATATTCCATTTATCTAATGATAAATATTTAATTTAATTTATAAACTGCTATTTTTAAATTAATCTTTTCTATTTATCTGTTAAAAACAGATTTCCATTTTCTATTCACCTTCTAAATATTCCTTTGATTAAATTCTATTTATTTAACAAATAAATATCCCATCTATGACATTCTATTTATTTTCTATAAATAAATGTTTCCATTTAATTTATTTGTAAATGTTTTTACAAATATTCCCTTTTAAATTCTATTTGTAAATGTTTTAACAAATATTTCTCCTTCTATTTGTTTGCACATAACTTCCTTTGTATTTGTGTTACAAATATATTTCTTTTATTCATTCCCAATTCATATTTCATTCACATTGATTTTACTCAATTTATTCATTTCGATCCATTTAACTTACTTAAGTTAAATTTAATTTCAATCATTCAAATTCCCATTAACTAGTTGCTAATTAACCGTTTTGCCTATTTCACCCTTTTTATTTGAATATAACTTGTTCAAATATATGTCAACTTAATTATAAACTAATCTAATTATATTTTCAACTCGAGTTATATATTCGATTTCAAATATAAATTCTCAATCTCTTTCACTTATCCAAAAACCCAATTTCGATTCAAATTTCCTTTAACTAATTATTTTCCAATTTAGTTAATTCTATTTAACCATTAAAATATGATTTTTGTCTTAAAAATCATTTCACTTACTTCACTGGAGTTCATATTTACTTTGTATCTCCAGTCTGGATTTTTCTAATGTCAACTCGGATTTTATTTCCTAAAAATCCTTTTATTTATTTAATTAAACCGTTATGGTTTTATAGGTTCTGGCATTGCTTTTCTAAAAATTTGATTTTCACATAACTCAAAATCTATACGATGAAATCCAGATTTTTCTCTTTCATTAGAAAACTATTGTTCAACCGGTCCCGACGATTCTTGTTTCAAAGAATTCCGACTTCAATTGAGTTATGTATACTAAATTGAAGTTCGAATCGCCAATTTACGAACTGTCGCGCTACGGCGAGCTCGTTTTAATTATATTTATAAATATAAACGTTTTAACTTTATTTATAATAAATTCAACTCCATTCTGATATATTTTTAATCAAGTCCATTTCACATAATATTCCCGATCTATTTCACTTCTAATATTCAAATCCTATATATTTACAATATTCAAATTCCATTTGAGTTTCTTTATTCAAACTCTATATTTGAATTTCCTTTATATTTGAAATATTCAAATTCCATTTGAATTTATTTATTCAAACTCGTTTGAATTCCTTTATTCAAACTCATTTGAATTCCTTTGAATTCAAATTCTATTTCACTTCTATTTGAATTATATATATATATATATTCAAATTCCTTTATTTTACTTCTATTTGAATTATATATATTCAAATTCCTTTATTTTACTTCTATTTGAATTCTATATTCCAATTCCCATTTCAAAATTCCTTTGAAGTAATATAAATATATACCTATATTTATATCTATCTCAAATTCAAAACATTTGAATTTTCAAACAACTTGTTTCTTTTCAAACAAATTTCCATCAAAAACTTTTCTAAGGCAGCAATTCATCACTTAGGAACTCGAAAATGAATATTGATGATGTTGCGACCATCATCAGAATTATTTCTCAGCCGCTGAAGTGAGTTCAAAGCTATATTTCTTTCAAACTCCATTTAGAAAAATATTTTCCAAACACCCAGGATTTTAAATTCTGAATTCTCGTTGGAATTCAATTTCAATTCATCTCATTTGTATATATTTCGTTCTTATACAAATTCTATTGGTTATATATAACTATTTCAGTTTTTATAATCTAATTCGATTATAATCCTAACAATCAACTGAACTATTTAAAAACAATATCGTGTCCAATCTTATGTTCAAGTGTTTATAAACTCCTATCGATGTCGTGGCATCCCACGATTCGATCAGAATTCATAAGCCACTCAACAGACTAGTCAACACAATATAAAACAGTTTTTATATCAAATAACAAATATGCTCTCTCGTATATATATACACTCAACTCATTCTAGGGTACTACTGACCCTATCTCTAATGAGAACATTCCAACAAGCCTAGGTATTCGCTCAACCTAAGCTCTGATACCAACTGTAATGACCCAAATTTCCGCAACATCGGAGTTGACTATATACATCATACGTCCAACCCAAATATCACGAAAATACGAAACATTTTTTTTAGAAGAAAGAGGTAGAAGAAGAGAAATAACAACACAGAATCTCACATCGCAGCGGAACAAAATATAATATATCATAACTTTTGAAATACAAAATTTCAACTGTATAACATACACTTATCAGAGTACAACACTTACAACACAGCGGAACAAAAACTCTATATAAATAACGTTGAAGCCTCCTGCTCCAAGCTCCTTTAGATAGATCTATAAAATCCTGAACTACTTGACTGCCGGTACAAATTTAGGCACCCAAGAGTTTAGGTAGAACAAAACAAAATAAACTCCGGATCAGTCATGGGACTGGTATGAGTAAACAGTTTAAAACAGTTTCAGAAAACTAAATGATATCTCATAAGAACACGCCGTATATCATGGAACGGGTTTTTCCCTTATGAGAATCCAACCATTTGACTTAACTTTCAAAATCCCTTTGAAAGGAACGATAATCTTTATATCAAAACTCCTTTGATATTATAGTAATGTCTAAATCAAGTAGATAATAATCTAGTGGAACGTTTGCATCTCACGTTCCACATATATATACAAATAAAACCGCAAGCATGTATTGGGTAATGGATTTCCAACTATGACAAGGTATGAAACCACCTTCCGCTGGTATATCTCTAGAGGAGAATACACCGAGTTCAACAAGAACATCTTGCAACTCAGCCACACATGACCGACCACTCATTTCGCTTGAGTGTATCGAATGTATATCACCAACGGTTGGGATCAGCAACCGTTTCCCGAATGGGACAGCATCGACAATAGATTTTTAGAAGTAAATGAAACTCTAGATCAAGTGATTATACACCCTAATAGGTGCGACCTACATAGCCATGCTGCCTGCACGATTTCTGTCATTTACCGGTTGATGAGGCTTGAAGCTACACTTTATCATCACACCAGATTCACTTCGAATGTCACATTGTCAGATCCATCGAAAATCACTAATTGAAGTCTACACCAGTACATTACGTGTTAGCTAAAGAAGTTTCCTTCTCCGCTTCCACTCTTGGTACGGTTGAAGAAATCAATGTACGTGACCTTTCTGGAAATACTCTGTCGGACATTCATCTATACAAGTCACCCAGGAACAGGATGAACTGAAGGTACAATTTCTATTAATAGAAAAAGTCCTTGCACTTTACTCCGTCTTCGATTATCTTTATATAATCTGATTCGCAATGCTACTGCCAATACGGAGTGGTTCTTCGGATAATAATCCAACCGAACTCTCCATAATGACAACGGCGGTCAAAGCTTCGATAGTCTGTGATTTAACTATCGAATAAAAACAAGTGTTTCGATAGTCGATGATTTAACTATCGAAGAAAACAAGTGTTCATCCAATTATCAAACAATCACTGGGCCCTTAATTAATATTCCATTAATTAAATCACCTTTCCATTTCTTTATCAATATTTGTTAACCAAATATTTTCAATAACCATATTGGCCTTTTACGTTATTTGGAAAATATTTCCGAATATCGCCTTCCTTTATTTTCTAAGCTTAGAAAATATCTTCTATTTAAAATTGGAAAATATTCCAATTACTTATCTCTTTTCCGATCTCGTTTATTTCTATACTTAGGAAATATTTATCATTCTATTTCCAAGTTACATTTATTTGGGTTAAAACGGATGTTGTGTAAAACATCGTTACGACAACCCAAATACTATATTCCACTAACTCTTATTCAACATTAATCTTCGAGCTTGAAATCTTACTGTTTATCTGTTAATAATGAAATCAATCAAGTTGGGGTATAAATACCTCTCAGACCTTGACTGAATAATATTTATAACATCAAAACAGATAAGACTACTTACTCGAATAATCAATACCATACAACTAATTCTTCACTTTTAAACACATATACACCTTCTCTTTCTATTCTTACTAGATTTTATTCTTATACTTCCTTTTTGATCATACTATTCTATTTCTAAGTTCGTTTTCTTATCGACTTCTATATATATCGATACGTTGATTTCTAACTATCAAATTATCTTAAAAATATTCTATCTCCTTAAATTCCCGGAAAAATTCGCTATAACCTCCTTTGTACCGGGAGCATCGGGATATTTCAAATAGCCTCCCATGGCCCTAACCAATCCAAAAAGAAAAAGAAAAGCCAAGCGGCTAGCCAATACGGCGCATAAAATCTCATATATGAATTAAATACTTACCTTTTTGTCGGGCATTCTATTTATTTCACTTCTATACTTTACTCCAGACCTGTCTCCTGTATATTTATACCTGTCCAAATTATTTCCAACTATACCCGATCGTTTTACTAAATTCGATAATTAATTTGTTAATTAACTCCTCAGTCTATTTCACCTTCATATTTGAACATGACATGTTCAAATATAATTTAACTTGCATATTAACAATTTCAAATTATACTCATACTTTCGTTTCCTTATCGACTTCTCTATTCAAATTCCAGTTCAATTCTATTTGAATTCTCTGTATTTAAACTTCATTTGAATTCTATTAGAATTCCTATATTTAAACTCCATTTGAATTCTATTTTCAAACTCTATAGTTAACTTCATTTGAATTCTATTTTCAAACTCTATAGTTAACTTCATTTGAATTCTGTATTCAAATTCTATTGTTTAAACTCCATTTGAATTCTATATTCAAATCTATTTAAATTCTCTGCATTATTTATAAACAACGTTTATAACTTCACTTAAAATCCCCCATTATATATTTATAAACAAAGTTTATAAATTCAATTCAAATTCCACCTTTTGATTTATAACCAAAGTTTATAAATTTAATTCAAATCCCACCTTTTCGTTTATAAACAAAATTTATAAATTCAATTCAAATCCCACCTTTTCATTTATAAACAAAGTTTATAAATTCAATTCCCACCTTTTCGTTTATAAACAAAGTTTATAAATTCAATTCAAATCCCACCTTTTCATTTATAAACAAAGTTTATAAATTAAATTCAATTCCCACCTTTTGATTTATAAACAAAGTTTATAAATTCAATTCAAATCCCACCTTTAAAAATATATAAACAAAGTTTATAAATTCAATTCTCGTTTTATATATATCCAAAACAAGTTAATATTTTCTATAGTTCATTAAAATTTCAAATTCTATTTATAAAAATAGAATTCCCTTTTTAAATCTCAAATACCTTTTTCGATATTTTTATAAATCAATATTCAAGCCCCTGTGATATTTTAAACAATCAAATCAACTAATTTTCAATCATTTGATTTTTAACACATCATATATGAATATATATGAAATCAAACAAACAACAAACAAATAATATATTTTTGAGGAATCCAGTTGGATTCCTCCAACCTGTTTTCCTGCATCCACAGACGTTAGTCAACATAGTAATACCCATCCTGCTTCGAGGCAGGATATCGCGGTATGAAGGTCATCCACTATCATAGCGTGGGGCGTATAGGGAAATCAGCCGCTAATGATACCGCGAGCATCCGCTAATGATACTGTGGGAATCCAATCAATCTCAACCCAATATATATATAATAGTCAACCAATCCTTGATAACTAATATATTTAAAACAATCAAACAACATTCAAACAAGCACAACAATTATTTTTAACAACTAGAAATAATTCTAATTAAATGGTGAGTGAGGTTTACTCACTGTGATTTTCCTTTTGCCGAATATCCAATGAAGCCAATTATAAAGATTTCACATTGATTTCTCCAACCGTCTTATCGCATTAACATCTTTCTTCCCAAAATTACACTGTTCGAACACCTCTGTACTCAGCTCAACCGTTTTCACCCCAACATCATCGAACTGCAATCGCTCCTATAATAGTGTCGGCCTTCATTGACATTGCAGTGGCCAATCCCTTCAAATCGCCCAACAAGAGTGTCGGCATCACCCCAGCAAACCATGTCGACAACACCCCCTCTTCCAAGCAGATCATGAGTACCTCCATACTGTTGTCGAGTTCCTCTCATGTCGATGTTAACCTAAAATCACACTCGAAATCGTCGTTGATGAGCCCCACTGGTGCGACAGTATAGGGCTTCGAATTCCCCTTTCAAATGATTCAAGCTTCACCAGATCGCCATCACTTTACTGGCGCACCCCCAAATCGAAGGTGGACGAACCCTAGACATTGCTCGAGCTATCGAGTCTAGCGCGCTCCAGTCGAGCTTCAAAGATACCACAAATCGATTTACAGAAGAGAGGGCGTCCCCTTTTATAATGAGGTTTTAGATTTTGTTTGTGGTAAAAGGAAAGACACGGGATGTTTTTGGTTTGTGGATAACAAGAGAGCACGGGATGGTTTGTTTGTGGTAATAGGGGGAAGCACGGGTTTAGTTATGGTCCACATAAAATAAAGGATTTATATTTTATTTTAAATTAAACCGGTCCCCTTTAATAACAATACGCCCTGTTTTTCCGAACTCCTTTCTAAACCCAACAACTGTCAATTCTAAGGTAATACCCCTGTTTCGGACACACTGGGATAGGTCACAAAGTCCAATTCGATCATCTAAATAAGATATTAATTTAAATTGATTTAAATAAAATTTTAAAACAATTAATTCTTCGATAATTCAATTAATATTATTCTTCTAATTCAAACAGGAGTTTGAATTGATTATCTGAACTGTTTCTAATTCAGTGTTTGACTTCGAATTCAATTATTTGCTAATTCCTTATTTTGATAATTTAATATATAATATATTAAATTTAAAAATCGATATTTAAATCTATAACATAAGTATAAAAATTCATTTATATTATCCACCCAATATTTAAATCCGTATTAAATTGTTAAAATTAACCCATAAGAATCTGGGTCGTTACAGCTATCTCTGATAAGCCTCCACGTCAAACCCAAGAACGACAGGCATTGTTGGTTCGTATTCGGCTGCCAACCCTACTCCGGAGGAACCTGCGCGATGACGAAGAAGAAAGGTTAGCTTACTTCGACTTCATGTTACCGTCCTTTTGAGCAACATTGAGGAAGTGGATTTAGCTTTCGTCGGTAGCTGCATGACTTTGATGGGTATCGTACTCCCAGTTATTGATGGAAGATAGCGTCCATGCTCCCCGAATACTCGGGATCATACTCTGTAACAATGGAAGTTGGCATGGACAGAGCGCCAGCGGAACTAAGCGGAGTGACTTGCTGTTGTTGGGAACTACCCCCTCTAAATTCATGAGCGACCACCATGCTCTCAGTAACGATGGTTTTCCTCTTCTTGACAGCAAGTTGCTCTGCCTCCTCCACTTTGGTGTCTTATTTCCATACAGCCCTGCCTTCCGCCAAAATTTGATGCTCTTCATTGTTTGAGTATTGAGACATCGGCGCTGTCTCATCCACCATTTCCACCACCTGGACTCTGGCTTCATACTCAACCAAATTTTCCCAAGTTAAAGCCAGCGTGCATGTGTAATCTTTGACCTACGAGATTTCGTCGAATCAAAATGTCTTGACAAAGAATCCCTACACTACTGGCTCTAACTCCAGCTCCATCTCCGCCTTCATCTGATCATCCCTAGCTTCGGCTCTCAGATCTTCTGTTTGGGCCTCGAACTTCGCCTTCATGCCTTCCACCTGGCTTAGTACTTTGCAATTAGAAGCCTTCGATGCCTCCTTATCCTTCTTCACCTATTCAAGCTCAGATCGATTTGACTTAAGAAGTTGTCTGAGCTCTTCATTCTCCTTAATCAGGCGTCGTTCCCTCTCATTCTCCTCATGCAGTTTTTCAATCTCCATGGACAAGTCCTCGTTTTTTTGATGAAGCTGATTCACTTCTTTGTTTTCCTCCCGCAGCGGGAGATTCTTCTCATATATATCCTTGTTGTCCTTCTCCAGCACGGTGGCTTGAGCCGAAACGGAGGCTATCACATCTTTGTGCTCACCTCGAGCCGTGACCATCGCTGCTTTCACCACCACCATCTCCCTCTTTAATCTGTATGTTTCGGCAATAGAGAGTTAACACATAAACATGTTACTCGAATACACATGAACAAATGTGACTCAGGGACATATATTACTTATTTCAACCTCTCGATTCTTGAGACTCTCTCGCTCAAACTTCAACTCGAGCTTCAAACCCTCAATCTCAGCATTCTTTTGGATGATCATCTCCGAGAATATCTTAGCGTACCTGTGCAATTCCTGATATTGGTGAAAGGCATCGTATACCCGGGACCAAGTATCTTCATCAATATGCGGTGGGATCTGATGCAGATCGGTATCCACAACAGCTCTTCGAAATAGAAGCCTAGGAATGACTTCTTCAGCATCTCTTTCTTCTCCGCGATGCTCAGACCTGGATCTTCGATATGTCGGGCATTGTTGGGCCCTACTTCCTCACGTCCCTTCTCCCGGTCCACTAGATTCCTCTAGTCTTGTATTTTCCTGTGAGCCTAGCCAACGGCGCTGTAGGTGGTACATAAAGGGGAATGGTTGCTGCCAGTTGCCTTATGCTTGTTATTTATGGTCCCTTTTCTACTTCGATCGGCTAGAGGTGGTGGGGACACCAAATTCTAGAGTCTATCTTGACATTGCCGACTGATGCCATGGTCGTAAGATTGTGGGGCTTGAGTTCGTAAGTACGCACTTCTTATGAAACTACTTACGGCTCCGCCTTTCGATCGTCAGTGACTTCTAGAACCCCAATCTCTATCTCTATCACCATCTCGAGCCACTGCACCTATGCAAAGAAAACTTTGAGTCAAAAGCGAACACCTCATGCGTGTGAACAAGTGTTATGTTATCAATGCTTATGAGATGTGTGTGTCCTAAGTTTTCCCTCCACAGACCAAATGTCTACATGCTTGAAGTGGCGACCTCCCTAAAGCTCAGCAAAAGGCTCTCGACGTTAGTGTCGCTAAACACAAAAGTTGAAATCTCGATTAGGACTATTTCCAAGCCCACGAACCGATGCTCCACATTCATCGACGCAGTGATCTCAGAGGTCATAGCTAGAGAAATTGGTTCGATACATGCTCCCGACCTCATCTCCTCTTCAAGAGATGAACGGAAGTAGGAATCGACTCATATCCTCTGGCGAATCTCTCCTCATCATCTCAGTCGTGGCCATCTAACTCCCCTTGAGCTCTTGCAACCTCATCTCGACCAAGGGCACAACGGGATGCACGACACAGGGAATTTCTTTTGCGAACCCAGAGAAGCCAATCCTCCCTCAGATTTGGACTCATCTTCCTCTTTTTCATTGTCATCCTTGCGACCCATTGAGCAACCTTCGAGAAGTAGGCTTAGCAGGTGGAGGAGATGGTCCGATAGAAGAGTCTAGGCGTTACGATACGCGTTAGGCACATTCCTCGACACCAAGACTCGCTCAGAATAAACACTCTCCCTCCGGATTCGGGGAATGCCTGTTATATAAATTTTCAGGTTAATCTAGATCTTACGACTCAGTGAACTTGAAGAACAACGTAAGTTTTAAAACACTTACGACCCATGAGCCATCTCCTAGCAAATCCTAGAGGACATCGAACGAATAACTAGTCGTGCTTGAAATAGCTAATTAAACTTGTTCCACGCCCCCAGGATGATGCGACTGTTGGCTTGTGCCTCTAAGAATACAAGGGAAGGCATGGTACTTCTTTTCTTCATAGGGTAAAGGGAAGAAATGCTTTCCCCGGTCATCTCTATATCCAACCACTCGATAAACAAGATGTATGTGCTAAGCAGAAAGGCGTATGCACATTCGAATGAAGCTTCATCGGCGCTAAGCTGAAGAAGTGCAAAATATCCCAGATATAAGAGCACGGCAGAGGCACGCACCCAACAGAGAATATACGCATATTCACGGTAGTGTAGCAATACGAGAGTGCGTGCGCCCTATCGTCCCTCCCAGGAACTCGAACATCATCCAAGGATATTTTGTACTTTAAACAAATGCGCCTCAGCGAAGCTTTGTCGATCCGCAAGACAACCGAATCCGACAAATTTTGTAGAATAACGACATCCGCCATCATGTTCGATGCCACGATAATGCCTTCTTGGTCGCCACCAACATTCTCTTCTCCGTACGGCCCTGCTTTCATGAGTTCTGCCTCTCCCTAGAAGACCGACTCATCCACATGTTCGTCCAAATGTTGTAATCCTTCTGGTTGTAACTCTTAGTCATGCATGTCGTGAGGGATCATTTGTTGGGAGGAGGTGGAATCCATGGAAGTCTCAAGCTCACTCTTATAGGGCTATAATGGTATGAATATTTGGAAGACCCTAATGTCGGTACGACGATTTCGGCTTTCAAGCCTGAAGTCATCTGGAGACCCTTTGTGCTATTGCAAACTATACTCTCAAGATAGTTGCATTAGTAACTGCATGAAAACCTGCACATCCTGTGTCGTTGTAAACTAATGTGAAATATGCTATGTCATCCATGCTGATGTAATTATGACAAAGAATGTCGAGATGCGATGACGATTTCCCATCTCTTAAACCTAAACCATTGTCTTCACCGACCGAGGTTGTCAAATTCGCATCGAGTCACGATTACGTCGTGATCTGGTTAAGAATCGAGTCTAGGAATTGGTAGGTTCACTCATATGTTCATAGTTCGAGTTTATGTTCTAATCTTATGTGCATGTTTGAGTTATCAATACAGGCGGGTCTTTCAAACAGTAACGTGCTATGCGCCGATATGATCGTTCAACTCTCAACCCAATCACGCGACATGGTGAAACGACTCGGATTCGTGAGGTAGAATTTCGAAGTTAGAAATTTAACTTCGAAAAGCGGCTAAGTATCGGGATATGAAAAACATTTTATATCCCCGATCTGCCTGACACCTTATCTCCACCTATCCCCCTCTTCCTTTTCTTTTTGTATCCCAACCTTGTTATCCCCGAGGATGCGAAATCCACTTTATTGATCCCGCTTTCCACTATACTGAACCCGCTCTGGTACTTCCTCCATTTTTGTAACAACCTATTCTGAATGGGCCTAAACTCCTAGAAAAGTCCCATTGGTACTTCGAGCCACTCTAAACTGACCATTGGTTCCTATAAGCGGTTACTAAACAGACATATAGACCAGTTTAAAACGAAAAATCAGAATCTCACACAGCGGAAGGGATAAAATATAATAGCATAAAAAAGATGTACCATTTTAAAAAGCCACAAATTATGATACAATAAGTCTCACATATGATAAAAGGTACGTCATTTATTATCCCAATTACATAACAACAATAATAATAAAGCTACTGCCATAATAACTAAATCTTCATGAGGCTCCTCCTCCAAGAAATCGTTATCATTCTCAATCAACAGTCTCACATACTAACCTATTTAATGTTAAGTGGAGGGAGGTCAGAACATAAAGTGCTGGTGAATGAAATACAGATAAGATTAGGAATAACTGTTTCCTATATTTGGTAGTACAAACTCTATATGTTATGTCTACGCAAGAAACATACACAAAATAGAACATATGAGGCGAACACCTTAACAATCACTTAAGGCCTATATGTAAACCTAAGGGCTATTGGAATTTGATACAGAGAGGAGGAGAGAGATTAAAGGTAGAATAAATTGAATGAATACATTGTTATTGCTTCATTTTTTCTTCATACCACAAATGAGAGAGTACAATTATGTTTATAACACAACAAAGATTTTAGACTCTTCTTCTCTAGATTTTTCCTTATCCTCTAATTTCTAGACTTGCCTTAATAAACCATACCCCAGATAATTCTATTACATATATAATATTTATAATGTTTGTTACCATTTATTTTTGTCCTTTCCTAAATACAATAATTAAATCTATTCCATAATTTATGTTTTGTTTTAAAAACCAAGTTTATTTTCAACATTCCCCCTTAAACTTGGTTTTATTACTCCAAGCAGATTCCTTGATTCAAAGTTATTAAGATAATAAACGAAGCACTTCTCTTCGATTTGTGATGCACTTCTTATCACCTTCGATTGTTAAAGCACGTTTCTTCGACTGTACTCTTTGAATATTGGAGCACTTCTTTCCATGGTGCACTTCTCACCCAGAACTCTAAAATAAATTTTCTTCCACGGCCACTTTTGTCATATTCTCTTGCTCTTCATCGTTGATTCTACAAAATCCTTGCCATATGCCCAAATTTTTGACACTTTTTCCCTTATGCAAACAATCATTTTCTTCATGACCAGATCTGCTTGCTTTTGTTGTGCTTCAGCTGGTCCGTCTTTGTATTATTTAAAAAAACTAATTTTTTTTTCTCTCTAGATATCTTTCTATCCCCCTCATCAACCTAGCTCTGATACTATATTGGAATTTGATATAGAGAGAAGGAGAGAGATTAAATGTAGAATAATTGAATGACTACATTGTTATTGCTTCATTTTTTCTTCATACCACAAATGAGAGAGTACAATTATATTTATAACACAACAAAGATTCTAGGCTCTTCTTCTCTAGATTTTTCCTTATCCTCTAATTTCTAGATTTGCCTTAATAAACCATTCCCTAGATAATTCTATTACATATATAGTAACTAAAATATTTATTACCATTCGCTTTTATCCTATCCTAAATACAAAAATTAAATCTATTCCATAATTTATGATTACTTTAAAAACCAAGTTTATTTTCAACAAGGGCGGACGTACTTACAATCACTTAATACACACAAGGTAAATTTAAGGGCGGACATTCTTGCATCCACTTAACATCTCACGAGGCAGGCTATTCCCAGTCACTTAAGGTCATTACTAATTTATATAAGGTGGACATCCCTATGGTCACTTAATACCCTATGGCGGACCCCAGCCACTTACGACCTCATCACTAGCGTCAACGTCACAAATAATTTCTCTTGTAGGTCGAGAAATAGCAACGACCACTTACTACCAGGTTTGGGTCAGGAACTCAACTTCGTTTTAAGAGAACCCTCCCGGAGGAGCCTTTTGTTACTATCTAGTTGTCCATACGGGTGAACTCCCAGTTACTTAATATTTCCCTTGGACGGTGGTTAGGCTATATATATAACCCGTCCCTAAGTCAGCCCTCACTACCCTCTATATAAGAAACATACATTGCCTGGAGAACTACCATACTCACGTTATCATCTATTAAGACCATTTAATACCTTATATGAGGAAGGCGGACCTAGTGACCATTTAATACCCTTGTAAGAGCGAGCCCATAACTTGGGTCCAAAACGAAGGAGTGACCTTAGGAATGGACCTAGTCCTAACCACTTAATACCTAAATGAAGGAAGGTCAGACACTTAATACATGTTCTCCTAGGCGGGTCTACTTCACACACAAATATATATACACTAGACCTCTCACATTAGACCAACCACTTGTAGTTGCTAAATTTGCCAGGTGGTTCCGGGCAGACTTCTAATACAAGTAGGGCCTAACCTTGTATCACAGTGTACTAATTATAATGGCCTATAACACTTAGACCTTTCACATTAACCGGACTTACTTGTAGATGTTCGATATGCCAGTTGGTCCGCGGTAGGTTTCTACTACAAGTAACGGTTAACCTTGTTTCTATGTGTCATTACTATATCTAAAGCCATTAACACACACGAACATATGGACTCCTATGGAGACATTCGAACTTAAATTCGCAATTTAACTGTATTATTGCGCACTTAATACGTATAGATACTACATTGTTTACGCTATATAATATATATATATATATACTTAGGCTTGATTTAAGCGAACGAACTTAACGTCCTAACCACGTTTTTGAAATGTCAATCCCTATTTCAAATTAAAGGTGTACAAGTTATCATTTCCCGTATTTCCTTCAATCATGGCATAAATGTACATATTAACATGTAAAAATCAAAATGGGAAAATAGCAATAGCAAAACACAGAATTTGCAACCTAATTTTGACTTGATTATACGAATAATAAAAGATAAACAAAGTGTCATATATCCAATATATATATCCTATATTAACAGATTCACTTTTATGTACGTTTACATGCAAAATCTTAATATTTGGACGTCTTGTAAACAATACGTTCAAATACTTTGTTTGGTTAAATAAAGATTTAAACCTATTCAAACTAACAACCCCATCCATATCTTAACCTTTTGCACAAAACCATGCATATGAAATTACAAAAATAAAATAAGATGAATCCTTCAAAATATAGAGAGTTATACAACATTAATCATGTTTCTCTTTTATTAATTCAATAATCCCAAAACCACAAACATAAATAGATTGACAATTTTATCAGATAAACAATAAGCAAATGGAAGATTTAAGGGATTTTGTGTCGTTTTCTTTTTGTAATAACTCAAATCTTTATAGGCATAATAATATAACTTTAAACTAACAAATCATAGAAAATAGTATCTTAAATGAATTCCATTCATAGTGTTATAAGAATGAGAAACAACAGAATTGAGTAAAATAATTTTTGGATTTGGCCTTCATAAACAATCGTGCTCCTACCTTTCAATATATATAAGAATCACATATTAGAATCTCATATATATATATATATATATATATATTTAAAAATTATATATATATATATTCCAGAATAAATCCTCCTTTTAGAAAACACCCTCACTGGGCATCCTAAGGAAGGCGGTCGACCGCTCCTATAGAAGGGCGGTCGACTGGGCAGTCGACACCCCTTCTAGAGCAACGATCGACATCCTTTCTAGAGAGGCGGTCGACCCCCCTTTTGGGGTCGAGCCTAGGAGACAATGTCTCGTGTACATTACTATTTATTAATTCCTTGATTTATTTGGATTGATTTGTTACCTTGTATTAATTATTCTTTTCCCTATTGTGTATAAATAAATACACACTAGTTTGAATTCAAAAGGAATATTCTTTTGATTCTTATACAAATTAATTTATTCCAGGTTTGTATATTTATTTGTTTGGAATTCAAACTTTGTACGTTAATATATACACACAACTTACTTTATTGATATCTTTTGCTTACGGACTTCGTGTTCAGTAAATAAAATATGAAAACGGATCATGTGACGCCCGCCCCGCGCCATCATACATTTTCCCCGAAATGCATTGTACCAATGTCCAACTAGCACAGGACGGTCGTCAAAAGAAAGGAATTTGGAACTATGAATCATCAATAACCTATAGTATATCTCACAACGCATGGAATAAAATATTGTAATAACATAACTTGATATAAAACAGGCGAGACAGTGCATAAGCTGAAACTAAATCATAACCATCAGAGTAGCGGAATCTAAACACAGTTTATGATCCAAACCATTATTACAGCTTCAAAATATTGTCTCTAAAAAGGAAATAAAAGAGGTACACTACTAATGCCCAAAGCAGTGACCAACAACAACACAGGGAGAATATATATAGAGTACGCGGAAGCCTCATGCTCATCTCCGGACTGCTACTCATGCATAACCACCTAATCTATCTCTAGTCTGCTCGTTTAGGAGCACCTAGAGTAATAACAAGAGACATAAAACTCTGGGTCAGACAAGAGTCTGGTATGAGCGAAAGCAAGTCTATACCACCAAAAAGAGCAATAACAGGAATAAGTAATCAGACCTGACCTGGACCTGCAACCAAAGAGTTAGCACAACAAGATGTGTAATACTCTAAGTTAACACTAGCATATAGTGTAAAAATGGGAATGTGCGTGTCATAGTGATAACAAAGATCAAACATAGCAATCATTCTCACATCTCTCACTCAGTGCGTAAAGCATATGATTATCCACCGCTTTGATCACCAAATCTATTGGGGTCATGACGGAGTCCCACTCCGTACAACTATTGCTATTACCATACTTCCCTGATCTATAGTCAATAACCCTACCCAGTCCATACATCCCTGGCTCTAGGTTGAGGGCCAACCAGTTCACACTTCCCTGGATCTGGTTCGTCTACATGCCCCCTCTCTCAATGGTGAACCAAAGTTATAAATATCGATAACCCCTTTGCACACGTCCCGCAGCAAGCCCAACTCTAGAAGTTAACTCTTTGGTTCCCGTCTGGATCCTGAGTAATAACTTCAGATTTGGACTTTCTTTGCATCTCGGGTTTTTGGTTAGATTAGAGTTGATCTTCAGAAGAGTTCATGGTTGTCATCGCGTGGTAAGCATTCAAATCCAGCTCGGTTCGGAGTCATCATCAAGTCTCGGTTCGCGGTCATCATCGAGGTCGGGTCGTGGTCCTCCCTGGGTGGCTCGTGGTCCTCCTTCATAGGTGGTTCGTGCTCCCACATCCTCCTCCCCCCCTGTTCGTGGTCCCCCCTAGGTCATGGCCCTCCTGGTCAAGGAGGTTTGTGATCCTCCTAGTCAAGGCGGTTCGTGACCCTCTTGGTCAAGGCGATTCATGACCCTCCTGACCAAGACGGTTCGTGACCCCCTCCTAGCCACCATCAGGAACAGAAATCCTACAACTTTTCCAACAAGCTAATCTCACCAAACGAAGGTGTTTTCAACCATTCTAACTTTCCTATGCAATCAAAAAACATACAAAACAGCGGTAGTAACATGTAGAATCAACCAGAAACATCAAAATAATAATTTCATACGTTAATTTAGATCAAACATGCCCAAAACCATGATTTCCCCTTAACCATGTTTAACCATATCTAACAATAGGATTAGCAAACTTAATCCAAATTCACCCAAATTTATACCAGCGACATAAAATAATATTTTAGAATTTTCACATATTTTTCCAGAATTTTCAGATGTATAATTTCGCTAATTACCACTAATCACCCCCAGTTAGCCATAATTAGTGAATAAACGTGCAAATCACTCACCTTATCCATAAATGAATGTTAGATCTGAAACTTATACTGATTTGGCATGGATTCCTATGTAGTGCAACAACTCTACCTCGAATTTGATGCTAATTTGACTTGATTTGATGTAGTTTTGCTTAATTAGTGATTAAAAGGTGATTAGGAAGTGATTTAGTAGATGGAGGCCATTGCTAGGGTTAGAGGAAGGTTTGTGGCAACTAGGAAAATGAAAGGAGATGATTATCCAACTCCTTTCAGCCCTCCCATAACCCTAATCCTGAAATGGGTTATGAGCCTAGCTGCTAATCACCCTATCAAGCCCGATTAGGCTGTTTTTCCATCTTCAAATCTTATTTCAGCTATATCTCCCAAACGGTATGTCCGTTTGATTAATGTGACCACTCTACTGAATTGGAAACCGTCATCCAAATCTAATGGAATTGGTTTCAGGTCTAAACTCCTTGCCAATCAAAAGTTATAGGCGAAACAAGATACACTAGGGGCAAAACGGTCATTCGAAATTCGGCAAAAATCGTGAATGTGGGAAATGACCCCAATAGTCGTTTCCCAAAGTTACACGACCATATGATTTTGTTTGTAGATAAAATAAATATTCTACGATCCTCCGATACGTAGAACACGGGTCGTTACACTCCCCTCCCCCCTTAAGAAATTTCACCCCCAAAATTCCTTAACCAAGAAAACATACAATGGTGCCCCGCATGCCTATCAGCCATTTACAAACAATCAAACATACATAATAAACACAACAAGCCTATCCTAGCATGCGGTTTACTAACAAAGGAATAACTATATCGCGATTAAAATCTTACCAGGCAAAGAGTTCTGTATACGACTTCCTTACGCTCTCCTCAGTTTCCCAAGTACAGCCATTCTCATGATCACCCCACTGGACCTTAACAAGTCTCACCGTCTTCCTTCGAAGTTGCTTCGTATCGTGTCCGACAATACGAATCCGTCTGCGGTTTCCAACTTCCTCGGGTTCTACCTTAATATCATCCAACTGATCTGGTGAAATAGTCGTATCAGAATCGTGCACGAACTTTATTAACTAAGAAACATGAAATACATTGAGCACTCCCGCCATCTTGTCAGGTAATCCAACTTTATATGCTAAATTTCCAGCTTGTTCGAGAACTGGAAATGGACCAACAAACCTTGGTGTTAATTTACCTGTCCTACCAAACCGAATCACACTCTTCAACGGAGAAATCTTGACGAATACCAAGTCTCCAATGGAGAATTTCAAATCTCTTCGCCTTTTATCAGCGTAACTCTTCTGCCTATCTTGATCAGCCTTCATTCGTTGTTGAATAACCTTGATTTTATCTGAAGTTTCTCTTATTACATCTGGCCCAAGCACAAATTTCTCACCGGTTTCCAACCAACATGATGGTGAGTTGCACGGTCTTCCGTACAAAGCTTCAAATGGAGCCATACCAATACTGGACTGATAACTAATATTATATGCGAACTCTACTAGATGCATATGGTCATCCCATGACCCCCCAAAATCCAATATACAAGCTTTTAAGAGATCCTCTAATACATGATTCACCCTCTCTGTTTGACCGTCGGTTTGAGGATAGTACGCGGTACTGAGATATAATTCTGATCCTAAAGCCTCTTGTAAGCTCTTCCAAAACCCACTAGTAAATAAGGGATCTCGTTCACTCATAATACCTTTTGGTACCCTATGAAATCTCACTACCCACTTCATATATAGTTCCGCTAACTTAGCTGTCATTCTATTCGACTTGATTGGTATAAACCTTGCACTTTGGTCAATCAATCCACAATCACCCAAATGCTATCATGACCTGGTCTAGTCCTCGGTAAACCATCGATGAAATCCATTGAGACTTGTTCCCATTTCCATTTGGGAATTTCCAACGGTTATAACAAACCACTAGGCTTCTTTTGCTCGGCTTTAACTAACTGGCAATTCATGCACTTGGATATAAACTTTCCAACGTCTCTCTTCATCCCTTCCCAGTAGTATGTCTGATTCATGTCTCGATACATCTTGTTACCACCGGGATGTATAGTCAGTTTCGAGTGATGACACTCTCTAAGCACTTCATCTCTCAATCCATTAACGTTGGGTACAACTAGTCTCCCATTCTTTTGAAGCCATCCTTCTCTATCAAGTCCATACTTGTTCATTTCCTCACCGTCGATACTCATCTCTACCTTGGAGTTGATTTCCAATAGGTTAGGATCGTCCCTTTGACTGGAACCGATCCTCTCAATTAAAGTCAATCTGATCGTCAAACTTGTTAACATCTCTGGACCTAATTCACACTTAGGTCTGAAATCATATCATGCGATATACTCCAGTTGCTTCCATTATAGAAACATAGCCCCTAAACTGGCATGTCTCCTACTCAATGCATCATCTACCGCACTGCCCTTCCCGGATGTGTATGCGATATTGAAATCATATGAAGCCAAGAACTCTAACCATCTCTGTTGACGAAGATTTAAATCCTTTTGAGAGAAAAGATACTTTAAAGACTTATGATCGGTAAACAATTCAAATCTTTCTCCCAAGAGATAATGTCTCCACATCTTCAACGCGAACACGATCGCTGCCAATTCTAAATCATCGGTAGGATACCTTTTCTCATGCGGTTTCAGTTGCCGACTTGCATAAAATACAACCCTACCTCCTTGCATCAGTGCAGCACCTAGTCTGGTACCACAGGCATCCATGTATATCGCCATCTCTTCGTTCCCCTTAGGATTAACTAACACTGGTGCACACGTTAACTTCTCCTTTAGACTCTTAAATGCATTCTCACACCTTCCATCCCAAATGAAAGCTTAATTCTTTTTGGTCAACTGAGTTAATGGTGCTGCTATCTTGGAGAAGTCTTGGATAAACTTACGATAATATCCAACTAAACCCAAGAAACTTCTCACGTCCATTGCATTCTTGTGTGTAGACCAATCTTGCACCATAGCCACCTTCGCAGGATCCACGGCAATATCATTCTCCAAACCAACATGGCCCAAGAACCTCACTTCCCTCATCCAGAAGTGACACTTAGAAAATTTCGCTTTCAATTGGTGTTTCCTCAATACCTCCATCACTGTCCTCAAATATCCCTTGTGTTTTTCCTCTGTCCTCGAGTAAACCAAGATATCGTCCACGAACACAAGAACAAACTTATTTAAATGATCTCTGAAAACAATATTCATAAAATACACGAAATATGCGGGTGCGTTGGTCAATCCGAATGGCATAACCAACCACTCATAGAATCCAGACAGCGTCTGAAATGTCGCCTTAGGTATACTCTTAGCTGTTACTCGGAGCTGATGAAATCATGTCGCGAGATCCAACTAGGAAAATACTCTTGCTCCATTTAATTGATCAAATAAATCATCTATCCGTGGAAGAGGATACTTATTCTTCCTAGTCACCTTGTTCAACTCGCGGTAGTCCACACATAAGCGAAGGGAACCATCGGCCTTAGTAGCAAATACAACTGGTGCTCCCCACTCGAAAACACTTCTTCGGATAAGTCCCTTCTGCAAAAGATCACCTACTTGCATCTCGAGCTCTCACTGCTCCCTTGGTGTCATACAACGAAATGGCATCACTATAGGTTTGGCATCTTTCATTAAATCAATCTGAAACTCGATCTCTCGGTGTGGTGGAAGTCCGGTCACTTCCCTGAAGATGTCTGAATACTCACCAACAATAGGCACATCTGATAACTCATCATGCGGGATGTTAAGGGAATTTAGAAAACTGGTCATCACCCCATCACTAGGTAGGCAAACCAATACCACCCTCTGCCCATCATCTGCTCTAATGGTCACCGAAGACCCCTCACATTCTACCACCACTCCATACCTTTGGAGCCAATCGACTCCCAAAATAATACCAAACCCAGTAAAGCCCAAAACATAGCAATCACAAGCAAACATACATCCATGACTCGATAAGACCAAATTACGACAAATCATACAAAGGCTAGTCAAACCACCGATCGGGCTCGTCACAACTAAAGGTCTATCGACAATCTCGGGTTCTGATTCCAACCTATCTACTAGGTCACTAGATACGAAGGAATGGAAAGCCCCGGTATCAAACGATACTCGAACAGGAACATCATAAATAGAAAGCATACCTTGAATAACGACACCCTTTCCCTTCTACGTCGTAGTTGGGGGATTCGACGAAGAAGGAACAACGTTGATAGCATAAGCTTTCACGATCTGCTTCTCCTTAGGAGGTTGTGGAAATTTATTCTTGAAATGTCCCACTTGATCACAGTTGAAGCACTTCTTTTCCCCTGGCTTTTCTCGACAATCTTTGGCATAGTGGCCCTTCTTGCCACAGCAATAGCACTCGATATCTTTCTTATTCTTCTTTTTCTGACCATCCTTGGTTTTGTTTTGTTTTCTCTTATTCTGGGAATTCTTATTGCCTTCCCGCTCGCCTGCGGTTTTGGCTCCCTTGCAGATGTAATAGCAACCTAGGTCTTTGACTTAAGGTAAAGGCTCTCTGATCTCAAGGCCTTTCCCACAATAGATTCGAAGGTCTGACCGATATGGTTTATAAGTCTTTCCCCCAAGTACCCATCCAAGCCCGTTATGAACTTCTCATTCTTCTATGCAGTATCGATAAGGGATAATCCATATTTCGATAAGGTATTGAATTCAGCAATATACTCCGAGATTGCCCTACCATTCTGGTTAAGCTCCAAAAACTTCCTAAACAATTCTGATTTCTAAGCGGTTGGAATAAACTTATCACTGAAGCTAGTCTTAAACCGATTCCAAGTAATTTGATCCTCAGGAGTAGCCGCTTTAATGGCATTCCACGAATTCATAGCCCGTCCTTGAAGCTGACACAATGCTAACTTTCTCTTCATTGCATCATCGATTCCCAAACCTCGAAGATGCACTCACAACTATCAAGCCAATCCTGCACCTCCGTAGCCGATTCCGTTCCGTGGAACGACTTCCCACCAAGACTAGTATAATCCTTGCTAAGCTTGGTGAGGTCGGCCCTAGGCGCCTGCACTATTACACCACCACCGTTAGCGGCATTGGGGACTGCTCCCTGAGCATCCCTAAGCATCTCTCGCATGAAGGTAGTAAACATCGTCCTTATATCAGGGACATTCCCATTATTGGCCCTTGAACCCTCTCCCCCTTCAACTCCCAATGCGACGTCCCTTACCGTACTCCTCGTATTTCGGCTCATCGTTCAATCTGTAAAGAGAAAACGATTAACCATCTCTGTAGTGGTGCCAGTGCAGTGCGACTTCATCCTTAGATATACTAATAATATATATATATAGTTTTTGAAAATCAAAATATCACAAATACGCGCTCTCATCTACATATACTATATCTCCCTGATGTCATCCCCTAGGTCAAACTATGTAACCTAGGCTCTGATACCAAGTGTGACGTCGGCCCCGCGCCATCAGACATTTTCCTCGAAATGCATTGTACCAATGTCCAACTAGCACGGGACGGTCGTCAAAAGAAAGGAATTTGAAACTATGAATCATCAAGAACCTGTAGTTATCTCACAGCGCATGGAATAAAATATAATAATAACATAACTTGATATAAAACAGGCGAGACAGTGCATAAGCTGAAACTAAATCATTACCATCAGAGTAGCGGAATCTAAAACACAGCTTATGATCCAAATCATTATTACAACTTCAAAATACTATCTCTAAAAAGGAAATAAAAGAGGTACACTACTAATGCCCAAAGCAGTGACCAACAAAAACACAGGGAGAATATATATAGAGTACGTGGAAGCCTCTTGCTCGTCTCCGGACTGGTACTCGTGCATAACCACCTAACATGTCTCTACTCTGCTCATTTAGGAGCACTCAGAGTAATAAGAAGAGACATAAAACTCTGGGTCAGACAAGAGTCTGGTATGAGCGATAGCAAGTCTATACCACTGAATAGAGCAATATCAGGAATAAGTAATCATACCTGACCTGGGACTGCAACCAAAGAGTTAGCACAACAAGATGTACAATACTCTAAGGTAACACTAGCATATAGTGTAAAAATGGGAGTGTACGTGTCATAGTGATAACAAACATAGCAATCATCCTCATATCTCTCACTCAGTGCGTAAAGCATACGATTATCCACCGCTTTGATCACCAAATCTATTGAGGCCATGATGGAGTCCCACTCCGTACAACTATTGCTATGACCATACTTCCCTAATCTATAGTCAATAACCCTACCCAGTCCACACATCCCTGGCTCTAGGTTGAGGGCCAACCAGTCCACACTTCCCTGTCTCTTGTTCGTCTACATGCCCCCTCTCTCAATGGTGAACCAAAGTTATAGATATCGATAACCCCTTTGCACACGTTCTGTGGCAAGCCCAACTCTAGAAGTTAACTCGTTGGTTCCTGTCTGGATCCTGAGTAATAACTTCAGATTTGGACTTTCTTTGCATCTCGGGTTTTTGGTTAGATTAGACTTGATCTTTAGAAGAGTTCACGGTCGTCATCGCATGGTAAACGTTCAAATCCATCTCGGTTCGGAGTCATCATTAAGTCTCGGTTCGCGGTCATCATCGAGGTCGGGTCGTGGTCCTCCCTGGGCGGCTCGTGGTGCTCCTTCATAGATGGTTCGTGGTCCCGCATTCGCCCCTCTCCCAACTCTGGTTCGTGGTCCCCCGTTCTCCCCCCCCCGGTTCGTGGTCCCCCGGTTGCCCCTCCCCCCCGGTTCATGGGTTGTGGCCCTCCTGGTCAAGGCGGTTCGTGACCCTCTTGGCCAAGGTGGTTCGTGACCCTCCTTCTGACCATCGTCAGGAACCGAAATCCTACAACTTTTCCAGCAAGCTAATTTCGCCAAACAAAGGTGTTTTCAACCATTCTAACTTTCCTATGCAATCACAAAACATACCAAACAGCAGTAGTAACATGTAGAATCAATCAAAAACATCAAAATAATAATTTCATATGTTAATTTAGTTCAAACATGCCCAAAACCATGGTTTCCCCCTTAACCATGTTTAACCATATCTAACAATAGCATTAGCAAACTTAATCCAAATTTATACCAGCGACGTAAAATAATATTTTAGAATTTTGACATATTTTTCCAGAATTTTCAGATGTATAATTTCGCTACTTACCACAAATCACTCCTAATTAACCATAATTAGTGAATAAACGTGCAAATTACTCACCTTAGCCACAAATGAATGTTGGATCTGAAATTTATACTGATTTGGCATGGATTCCTATGTAGTGCAACAGCTCTACCTCGAATTTGATGCTAATTTGACTTGATTTGATGTATTTTTGCTTAATTAATTAGTGATTAAAAGGTGATTGGGGAGTGATTTAGAAGATGGAGGCTATTTTAGGGTTAGAGGAAGGTTTGTGGCGGCTAGGAAAATGAAAGGAGATGATTCTCCAACTCCTTTCAGCCCTCCCATAACCCTAATCCCGAAATGGGTTATGGGCCTAGCTGCTAATCACCCCATTAAGCCTGATTAGGCTATTTTTCCATCTTCAAATCTTATTTCAGCCATATCTCCCAAATGGTAAGTCCGTTTGATTATTGTGACCACTCTACAGAATGGGAAACCATCATATGAATCCAATGGAAGTGGTTTCAGGTCAAAACTGCTTAACAATCAAAAGTAGGCGAAACAAGATTCACCAGGGGCAAAATGATAATTTAAAATTCGGCAAAAATCGTGAATGTGGGAAATGACCCCAATAGTCACTTCCCAAAGTTACACGACCATATGACTTCGTATGTAGAATAAAAAATATTCTACGATCCTCCGATACATAGAATGCGGGTCGTTACAAAATAGAATCTCGCCATGAACGCAACTACAATACTTTCATGTCCTAGTTCTTAATTTATCAAAATTACATTTTTCATCCATTGGTTTATTACTTATTTTCCTTATTCATTTTTAAATTATACTATTATATGTTCAATATATGTGTATTTTATAGGGTGTTACAATTGGTGTCTCCTTGAGTTTCCCTTAGGATATGAAAAACGTGGAGTTTCCAGAGGATACGTAATTCGAGTCCTATCCCCGTACTTCGACAATTTTATCCATCTCTTTTCAAAATTCGTACTCCCTAACTCGCTACTTCATCCTCAACCCATCTCTTCGAACTCCCGAAACCACCACTTCATTGATGATTGTGGCCATCGATCAAGCGCCATGGGCGGCCAGTCCCCTTCTTTTTCCCCTACCGAACAAACTCCACGGCCAAGCCCTAGATTAAATCAACCACTAAAACATGTTGTGCACAAGGTTTGAGTCACCCACCTGAGTTTGGATCGAAAGGAGATGAGCGGAGTTTGAAATGTTTTGGGGGCGAGATTTCTTTTTCTTGAAGGAAAAATCGCTAACTCAGGGAGTAAGAAATATGCTAGGAAAGAGACATGAAAATTCGGATCTGGGTTAGATAGTGGGGAGTAGGACAACTTTCAAAAACTTTGAAAAAAATCTGTAAGTGTTTCGGGATAAGTACCGACGTCGTTTATAAAAAATGAGAAAGGGAAAGAAAGAAAAGGGAAGGATGAGAGATTTGACAACCTAGGGATCGGTGAAATTACCAAAACTTAGACTATGGTGATGATCATGCATACGCGTTTTTGAAATCTTGATTATCAAAACTATCTCGTGTTCTCAAGAACTTTAGTGTCCTATAGAACACTCTAAGAGACCGAGTTTCTAATTCGCTAACAAATCATAGAAAATAGTATCATAAATGAATTCCACTCATAGTGATGTAAGAATGAGCAACAACGGAATTGAGTAGAATAAGTTTTGGATTTGTCCTTCATAAACAATCGTGCTCCAAACTTTCAATATACATATAAGAATCACATACTAGAATCCTATACATATAAATCTTAATTCCAAAATAAATCTAAATCTATACTGGAATAGAATTGAATAAGTTAGGAAGATAGAATAAAAACCTAAACCATTTTTCTTTTCCAGAATTAGCAATGGTAGAGAGGCATCATGGAGGCTTGAAGAAGAATGGTTGTGGGGTGTTGAGTAAGGGTTTGAGGTCTTATTTATAGTTGACATTGTGTATATAAACCGTTAGATTCAATAGATTTAATCTAGGAAGTCCGTTTAATGAAAATTTAATTAACTCCTCCTTTTAGAAAACACCTTCACTGGGCACCCTATAGGAGGGCGGTCGACACCCCTCCCAGAGAGGTAGTCGACCTGTAACGACGCGCATTTTACGTATTAGTGGATCGTAAAATATTTTTATTGATTTCTCTAAGGGTCGTGTCATTCTCATCTTTTGATATGTTGTTCGTGGGGATGTGAGACATATCCATGATTTTTACCAATTTTATTTGTGACCATTTTGCCCCAGTTGTTTTTGTTTAGGGAATAAATTGTGAATGAGATCGAATCAAGTGTCGTGATCGATTTCATTGGATCGGAAATGGTGTTTCCAATTCCATAGAGTGGTCACAATAAAGATTTGGCTGAGCGGTTTGGGAGGATCACTGCTTTAATGTTGCTATTTTACTGACAGACTAATTAGTCATTAGTGGGCTGATTAATAAGGCCCATTAAGGCTAGGGGTTGTTGTCTATAAATAGGAGGGTAGGGGTAGAGAGAATTGTTTAGTTTCTTCATTTCTCATTTGGTTAGGTGTTTGTGATGCTCCTGCTCAACCAAATACACCTCCACTTCATTTCAATTCATAGATTTAAGAAAGAGGATGAAGATCAACATCGAGGAAGGGTAGATCGCATCAATTGGATTGATTTGGAAGTCGTTCTTCAATGTTCTTTGTTGTCCGTATTAGAGATTTGTTGATTTCAAGTTATTTTGTGGATTTTGTGAGTGATAAGAATCGCTCACAGGGATTCAATCGAGTATATGAGTTTGTTTGATCTTATTTCATCATTACAAGTTGTTTTCACCTAGATCTAATCGAGGTAAGTATATTTTGAATTCGAATCACACCATAGGATCTAATCTAGCAAGTTAGAATGGTTAATTCTTATGTTTATGCAAGTTTCGATCTAATAATTGATTCATTTATTTTTTGTCATGATTTGGTGAATTTCAGACGATTGTATGCTGATTAATGGTTGTGCTAATGTTTGTTGATGATTGTTTGTTGTGCTATTGAATGTTTGGCTGAAATCCTTTGATTTAGATGAGATGGATGCATAGATGTTCATCGTTTGTGGTATGGATCGGATTGGCTGTAATACGATGGATCACGTTGGTGTAAGTGATGGATCAGTTACAATTTTGAAGAATTGTGGGTCGTGCAAGGCTTGGATCGGTGTAAACATGGTGTGCAAACTAAGATGGATTGGCCCGTGATAAGAGGATTGATCGCATGGCAAAGAAATGGTTCGGATTGCATGCACACTGATGGATAATGTGCAAAAGAAGTTGGATCAGGCATGGGGATTGATTGGTGAAAAGTCCTGATTGCGTGCATGACAAATTAGTGGATCGAACCACTGTGCACATGATGGATCGCATGATCCGGCAAGCGGATGGATCGTTGAATGGGCCATGGAATGCACACGGTAAATCGATGATCGAATCGAGTGTGATTCAATGGATCGGGAAAGTCAAAGGATCGGGAAAGTCAAAGGATCGGGAAAAAGGTGGATCATTGCACAAAATCATGAATCTGGCAAGAGCACGCACGACAAAAATGATGGATCAGCCAGTGTTTGGCAATGGACCATTGCGCAAAAGTTGTATCAAGCAAGGTGAAGGATCGTGTGATCCGATCGAGCGGTGCATGTATGGATCGTGTGATCTGATGAGTGTCGCACATATGGATCATGTGCATTCCATGGAGATGGATCGGTGGTCGATCCATTGATGGATCATGAACTTTCCATCATATATTGACCAAATGAAGTTAATTTTTGGTTCGACAATGAGCGTAGCTTCGATGAAAGTTCAGTTGGAATCTTCGAAGCAAGGTGAAGTGTTCGTTGATCATGATGTGATGCAACGAAGTTGTAAAGACGACTCAAGATGATTTGAGCTTGTGGATAATGGCTTGCTCGAGAAGGCACTTGAGCTTATGGATAGTTGTCGATGATGGCGGATATAGTTATAGAATTGCCAATGGATCGTCGTTAGTCGGAGGTTCTAGCGGACTCAAAGCAGGGGTATGACGAGGGCGGTTATCACATTTGGTTTCGGAGCTTTGGTTAATCTATTTTACCCAAAGTTCGTGGTTGTAATGACGTATGAGAGACGTATTTGTACTTTCCTTATAGATGATTACTATATTATAGTGTATAGTATAGTAGCGCTTGAACTCCATTGCAGTTTTCTCATGTGTGGACTAATCATTCTATTTTCAGATTTTGAATGATTCATCGACTTTTGAGACATACTACTAGGGAAGAGCTAGTTCTTGAAGGGGGAGATGGTGGTTTACTTGATTACCCAGCTATGTTCGAGGCTGTGATGGCAGCGATCATGAGGATGGTACCCGCTCCAAAAGCAGCGGGGGTAGATGTTGGGGTTCACGTGAAGGTGCAGGTGCCTAGAGTAGTTGATTTCGCTGAGCTGCGTAAGGGTTTCACCCCTTTTCGTGGGAAGTCGTTTAAGGGGACATCACCGACTGTTGAGATTCAAGGGTGGCTTAATACTTGTAATCGGATATTTGGAGACTTGGGTATTGATGATGCGACTAAGAGGAAGCTTGCATTGAGGCAGCTACAGGGAAGAGCTATGGATTGGTGGAACTCTAACACTTTAGAGACTCCTGAAGAAGAGATCACTTGGGATCAGTTTCGTGTCAACTTCAAGAAGAAGTTCATTTCTACCGCCCAGAAGTGAGTTATGTTCAAGTGGTTTGTTGAGCTAGCGCAGAATGGTCGACCCGTGTTCGAGTACGTTTTTGAGTTTGAAGCTTTATCCAAGTATGCTCGTTTGTATATTGAGACTCCTTATCAGAATAATGAGAAATTCATCATGGGCTTGGATACCTATCTTGGGAAGCAGTTGGTTGATCATCTGGACGACCCTTATGGGAAGATCGTTGAGAAAGCGTTAAGGAACGAGAGTTTGTTTCCCAAGGAAGAAGTTGTTGTTGCAACCAAAGAGGATCCAAAACCACGGCAGGGTGGTAATATAAAAAAGTGGAACAGAAAGAGGAAGTAACAACAACAGCAAGGGAATGTTGGTCATAAGAAGCAGAAAAGTGAGGTGACTTGCTTCAACTGTCAGCAGAAGGGCCATTATTCCAAGGATTGTAAGAATTTGAAAGTTGAGAGGAAGTGCTATTATTGTGGTAAGCATGGGCATAACAAGAAGGGTTGTCTAGAACCATTGAAGGGTAAGCAGATAGTGAAGGCATATGCTTTGGAGGTTGTTCCATCTTCTTCGAGAGCTCATATGGCAGAGGAGAAAGGGAAGAGTGTTATTGTTCAAGGTACGCTTTCAATCGGGGAGGTTTTAGTTCGAGTGTTGTTTGATACTGGAGCATCACATTCTTTCATTTGCAATGATCTTATGTGCCGATTGGGTTTGGAACCCAAGATTTGTGATAGACCTTTGGTTGTTACTAATCCAGTAGGGGGTTCGTCTAGTCTTTGTATGCTTTGTCGTGGTCTAGTGGTGTCGAGTCATGGTTACTCCTTTGTGTGTGATTGCTTTATGTTGAACTTCGCTGGGTTTGGGATCATTTTGGGCATGGACTGGTTCAAGAGATATGCAATCAAAGTGGATTGCGAGAAGCTCGAGGTGACAGTCGAGAATGTGGAAGGGCGAATGGTTGTGATTCGATGTAAGCCAGAAGATGGTGTCTTCGTAAGCTTTTTATATTCGCTTGTGATTCCACGGGAAGACTTGTCATCTGCGTCGATCGCTAGTGAGTTTGATGATGTCTTTGAATAGGTCAAAGGGTTGTCGCCGCATCGTGAGATTGAGTTCAGGATTGACTTGGTCGAAGGAGCTAGACCTATCGTTATTCCCCCTTCAGCGGATGGCGCCTAGACAACAGCGAGAGTTAGAGGTGCAATTAGTGACCTTTTGGGAAAAGGATTCATTCAGTGGAGCATGTCCGAATGGGGTGCACCATTTGTGTTTGCAACCAAAGCTAATGGATCTTTGAGATTGTGTTTGGATTATCGTGAGCTAAACCACGTGACTAAGAAGAACAAGTATCCATTGCCGAGGATAGATGACTTGTTTGATCAGCTTCACGAAGCCAAGTTGTTTTCCCAAATGGATTTGGCAATGAAATCTCACCGGTTGAGAATGGCAAAGGATAGTGTGTCAAAGACAACTTTTAGGACACCATCCAGTTTCTTTGAGTGGCTGGTGATGCCATTTGGATTGACCAACGCACCAGTGTATTTCGTGGATCTTATGAATAGGGTGTTCAGAGATCAGTTAAACAAGTTTGTGCTTGTGTTCGTGGATGATATTATGGTTTACTCACGCAACGAGGAAGAACATATGCGCACTTGCGAGTTGTTTTGGAAATCTTGCGAAAGCATCAGTCGAGAGCTAAGTTTTCAAAGTGTCACTTCTGGAAGAATGAAGTAAGGTTCTTAGGCCATGTTGTTTCTGGAAACAGAATAGCGATGGATCCCGCAAAGGGGGCAGCAATCCAAGACTGGGATAGACCTAAGAACGCAACAAATGTTATGAGTTTCCTTAGGTTGGCGGGATACTATTGTCAATTTATTAAGGTTTTCTCCATGATAGCTGCACCATTAACATGATTGACGAAGAACAATCAAGGGTTCACATAAGATGCGAAGTGTGAGCAAGCTTTTGGAATCCTGAAAGAGAGACTAAAGAGTGCTCCTATTTTGACCATTCCAAGCAGGAATAAAGAAATAGTAGTGTATACAGATGCATGTGGTATTGGACTTAGAGAAATGTTGATGTAGAAAGATAGAGTTGTGGCATACGTGAGTCAACGGCTGAAGCCGCACGAAAGGAATTATCTGACTCATGATTTGGAGTTGGCAGCGATCGTATTTGCTCTGAAGATGTGGAGACATTACCTGTTGGGAGTTTGATTTGAGCTATTTACGGATCACAAGCCGTTGAAGTACCTTTTCTCCAAAAAGGATTTGAATCTTCGGCAGCAGTGGTGGTTAGAGTTTCTGGCATCTTATGATTTTGGTATTGCCTATACTCATGGTAAAGATAACCGCTGACGTCAAAAGTTGGTCTAGTGACTATCAATCCCCAAAGTGTGTATTCCACACACAATTATAATCACATAATGCAAGAAAAAAGAATAAAAACAGGAGACACACAATGTTTTTATAGTGGTTCGGCTTCAACCAAGCCTATGTCCGCTTTATAATCTTTGTTTATAATGTCGATTACAGGTTACAGTTGCTTTGATAGAAGGAAAGCAAAGAGAGAAGTGATTTATACACAAAATCCTTGTGTTATAAAGTTGAAGAATTGAAATGTAAGGTAGGCTATTTTTGGAGTGCCGACCGTCAACTTTTCAATAGGAGATCTAGCTTGCTTTCCATTTCAGGAAATGATGTATTTATAGGCAGAAAGTCGAGCCGATTGGTATTCTACGTGGAAATCATCCACTCCGAGGTTGGCCACATGTTTCTTGATCAAAAAAGTAATTGTAGGCGGCGGGACCTATTCTTCTATTGAGGAACAATTCTCCTTGGTGTCTACGGCATACGTGGAGCTCAAGGTTTGTGTATGGACAGCAGAGTTTGTATTCTTCTTGATTATCAAAGCATACGAGGACCTTGGAATCCGAAGTAAGGGAAGTTGAATGGGCCCAGTTTGACCAATAAAGCAGCCTTGAGAATCGGGCTTGTTATGTAGCGTAGGAGGTGGATCATCATTGTTAGAGGTCGATCTGCTGGTTTGAGCGACGTGGTATTTGGACTTTGGTCCATTTGCTGAAGATGAATGCTTCGACTTTGAGAACTGCCGATTTGGGTCGAGCAATGTTTCGATCGATTGAGGTGCGAATTGGGAGAAGGAGATAGCTTGTCTTAGGTACAGATTCTGGTTGTGACAGCTTTTACCAAAAAAGCAGGTCAACACTTTGCCCCTCAGAACATATCTTTCTTGGTAAAGGAAGGTGTGGTCTGGATCTTCCAAGAAAGCCATGGTTACACCCAACCATATTATAAGGTGGCCAGAAAACCGACGATCGTTACCGATCGTATTAAGGCTGAAGGAGATACAAGAGAACTAATTACTTAGTCCACCCAACTATGAATATAATTTGTTCTTGCGTAAAAGGAGAGACAGATATGCCAAATCCTGACAATATTGTTCGACTATTCATACCATAAACCATGCTTATACATCTGTTGGAGTATAAATCACACTCAAGTAGGGATCGAGTCATTTTTTTCAAATTCTGGCATGATAGTTTTGATTTGCTAGGTATAACCCATATCTGGGGTTTGGATTTAAACCATACCCGAGTAGCAATCGGGTTAGCTTTCCATGACCTGGTAAGATAGTTCAATCTTTCAAGTATAAGCCATACATGGGAGTCTAGAGTCGAACATCAACCATGCTTGGGTTGTGATTCTTTCAAAGAGATTGAGTATAAACGATACTCGAGATTTAATAGTGTTTACTTGTCAAATCCTAACAAGGTTTTTTTTACGTATTATCCATACTCATATTGAATGAGAGCTGAGCTTGTCACATCCTAACAAGTAGATTTTTAGTATCGGTATTAGCCATGCCTTAAGTAGACTATAAGCCATACTCGGTTTGAGGGAAAATTAGGGTCGTCGCATCCTGACGATTGAATTGTATGCCTAGGTATCAGTCATACCTAAGGGATGAGCTTAAGCCATGCTCGGTTTTTGATTGAGAACTTTGCCACATCCTGGAAAAGTTGTTACATTCATCAAACATAATCCATATTTGAGAAATAAATCTTATTGTTGCTAATTAATAAAAATTCCAAGACAAATTCTAACGGTTTTATGGTTGAATCCAGAGCACGCCTTGGGATTAAATCCTAATCTCGTACTGTGTACTTCAACATAGCCTCTTTATTTTAAAACAACAGAAATTTGTTTATTATATCCTAAGAAATGGGGTGTATTCACAATGATCTAATCCAGATCAGTTAATAATGATACCATAATTGCTAGGTTCAGGATCCTTCCCATTTTGAGGAGGATGGGAACCACACTGAGGAGCATGGGAGGGTAGTAGTAGCGGTGTAAATTCCGTAAAGTTTTTAACAAACTCAGGTAGCTCTCCACGTCTAACCCGTTGTTCGATGAGATCAAGCAAGTGTCTGCAATCGTTGGTGCCATGGCCTTCCATGTCATGAAACATGCAGTGCTTTCCTGATTCACGTTCTCTTTGGGTCGGCTCCCTCCTGGGAGGCTTAGGAAATGGAAGAGTTCCTCATACGTTGAGGTATATGTCCAGCAGTGAGAAATTGAGCTCGGTGTAGCTATCATACTTGGGCTCTCAACGGAACCGTACATTTCTGTCATTCATTTCCGAGAATTTCCCCTTACCCTTGTTTTGGACAACAGTGGACGGTCCTGCATCCTTTGCAGCAAGTACATCGAGATTTTCCATCTTGATATTAGCGTCTTCCTGTCGTAGGAATCTATCTGCCTTTGTGTAAAAATCTCCAATGTCTCCAGGAGGGTCCCTCTGAAGAGATATTTTGAAGTATGTTCGATCCAAGACTCCGGCCATGGCGGCAATGAGCACCATCGATGGTTCAGATCGATCAACCGATGCCACAGCCGCATTGAATCTTTCTAAGAAGGAGCGTAAGGTCTCGCCGGACTGCTGTCTGATGGATGTAAGGAACATGATGCTCTTAGGTCGAGATATTTGAACTTTGAATTCTTCAACGAAGCGGGTGACCAACATATTCCAACTGTTGATCGATTTAGTTGTTAGCTGTTGAAACCACATGGTGGGGACATCGGTTAAGAAAAGAGGGAAGCATTTGGCCATGACATTGACTGATGCTGATAATACTTCCTTGTGGTGCATATAACGCATGAGATATATGATTGGATTGGTCCTACCATTGTAAGGTTCCAAGACCAGAAGCTTGAAGTCAGGTGGATTACGGAAATTCCTGATTTCTCGTGTAAAAGGACTGCGATGGACGTTATCCACCTCTTGCTGAGAAGTAGTGCCTCAGGTGAAGCGCTTAATGATACTGGCGATTTGATTTCCATCCCCAAGAAATCGTTGCCACGAATCCAATTCTTCACTAGTGGTTTCAGCGAGGGTCTCAGTATGGGGTGGAAGCATGCCTTGAGTTCTTGGGGCCAATTCGGTGCATCCCAAAAGTGATGGGTGGAGGTGATCCCTAGCCTCGGCTGTTGGTTCAAGATTGAATTGGGTCCCTTGGTCGGCATGTGAGTTGGGATGAACCATATCCATGCTGGTAGGATTGAACCGGTTTGGGTGAACGCTATCAGCTCGAGGTTCGGCATTGCCCCCGCCTGGGGAGATACCAAAGTGGTTTACAGTAGCCTCTCCCTCCGTCCTATTAGGAACTGGTATGGTTGACCGGTCTTGGAGAGACGGAGGGTTGCTGCCCCCAGCCCTACTTAGATCGACATGCTGGGAAGGCTGAGTAGGAAGTGGCATAAGTCTGGTTTGTGGTAAGATGCCAGATTGGACCAGAGGTCACATCAAACCATGATCTGGTCGATTCGGATGTTGCATTGATCGATCTGACCTTAGATTCGGTCGATCAGGAAGTAAAGTTGGACCAGGTGGAGGAAGAGCAATAGACCGATCTAGGGCTTGGATTTCATCGATCCGAGGGTTAGTTGTTGCCCCAGCTTCGCCTGGTGCAGGAAGTGATGCTTGGTTGCCCGGCCTTCCATCCGAGCAAAGAAATTATTCATCATTTCCTACTGCTTCGAGAGGATTTTATTTTGATGTGCCATTTGAGCTCTGAGTTCGGCGAGAACTCCATCCATCTCATCCCTAGTCAAGTATCGGGACGGTCCTTCATGAAAGGAAGCCTTTAGGCTTGCCTCCACTATAGCGTCTACTACACGAGTAGGTTGAGCGTAGGAAGGTGTTGCATCCTTCTTCCGTTTTTCCATTATTTCTTCAGGAACTGCCGAAGGTGGTTATGCAAAGATTCGACTTTACCCTTACCTGGCACACTAAAGTGTTGACATCAAAAGTTGGTTTAGTGATAGTCAACCCCAAAGTGTGTATTCCACACACAATTATAATCACAAAATGCAAAAAAATACTAAACACAGGAGACACACAATATTTTTATAGTGGTTCAGCTTCAACCAAGCCTATATCCACTTTATAATCTCTTTTTATACTATCGATTACGGGTTACAATTGCTTTGATAGAAAGAAAGTAGAGAGACAAGTGATTTATACAAAAAATCCTTTTGTTAAAAAGTTGAAAATTTGAAGTGTACGATAGGCTATTTTTGGAGTGCCAACCATTAACTTTTCAATAGGAGATCCGGCCTGCTTTCCATTTCAGGAAATGATGTATTTTATAGGCAGAAAGTCGAGCTAAATGGATTGTTACATGGAAATAATCCACTCTGGGGTTGGCCATGTGTTTCTTGATCAAAAAAGTATTTGTAGGCTGTGGAACCTATTCTTCTGTCGAGGAATAGTTATCCTCGATATCTGTTCCATAAGTGGAGCTCAATATTTGGTGTATGAACAACAGAGTAGGTCTTCTTATCGATTATCAAGGCATACGTGGACCTTGGAATCCGGAATAAGGGAAGTTGAATGGACCCAGTTTGACCAATAAAGCAGCCTTGAGAATCGGGCTTTGTTGTGTAGCGAAGGAGGGGGATCATCATAGTTAGTGGTGATCTACTAGTTTGATTGACCTGGTCTTCGAACTACGGTCCATTTGTTGAAGATGAATGCTTCGGCTTTGACTGATTCGGGTCAAGCCATGTTTCGATCGATCGAGGTATGAATCGGTCAACAAGAAGGAGATAGCTTGTCTTAGGTACAAATTCTGGTTGTGAATGCTTTTACCAAAAAGATGGTCAACAGTAACACAATGGCAGATGCGTTAAGTCGAAGACATGCAGGTTTGGGAGCGATGTTTCGGAATAGAAGCACCTCAAGTACTTGGCAGGATTTGATTTCAGGCCTAAGTGCGAGTTAGAGCCTGAAATGTTGGCAAGCTTATCGATAAGACCTACTCTCATCAAAAGGATTGGTGAAAGCCAAAAGTGGAACCAGAAAAGGATAAGGAATTCGAGGTTGATCGAGATGGTTAGCTCCGAAAGAAAGGACGACTGATTGTTCCTAATATTGATGGATTGAGAGATGAGGTTATGAGAGAATGTCATCACTCAAAGTTGACGATTCATCCTGGTGGTAACAAGATGTATCAGGACATGAAGCGAGCTTATTACTGGGAAGGTATGAAGAGGGATGTTGGAAATTTTATTTCCAAATGTATGAACTGCTAGTTGGTGAAAGTTGAACAAAAGAAGCCAATCGAATTGCTTCATCCATTAGAAGTTCCTATGTGGAAGTGGGAGAAAGTATCAATGGATTTTATTGATAGACTACCTAGGACCAGGGCAGGAAATGAAGGGATTTGGGTTATAGTGGATCATTTAACCAAAAGCGCAGGGTTTATTCCCATCAGATCGAATAGGACAACATCGAAGTTGGCTGAGCTATACATTAAATGGATAGTTCGATTCCATGGTATCCTAAAGAGCATAGTGAGTGACCGAGATCCTTTGTTCTCAAGTAGATTTTGGAAGAGTTTGCAAGAGACTTTGGGAACCAAGCCATGTTTGTGTATGGCTTATCGTCCCCAGGGTGATGGTCAAACCAAGCAAGTTGATCGAGTTTTGGAAGATCTCCTTAGAGATTGTGTATTGGATTTTGGGGATCATGGGAAGACCATTTACATTTGGTTGAGTATGTGTATACCAACAGTTATCAGTCGAGCATCGGGATAACACCATACGAGGAGTTGTATGGAAGACCGTGTAATTCTCCGGCAGGTTGGTTAGACTCTAGAGATAAGCTAATACTTGGGCCTGAGATGATAAGAGAAACATCAGATTGTATTGAGATTTTCCGGCAACGAATGAAGGCATCCCAAGATCATCAGAAGAGTTACGCCGATAGGCGTCGAAATGATTTGGAATTTGACTTTGGTGATATGGTTTTCATTACGATTTCACCTTTGAAGATTGTTGTTCGGTTCGGAAGTAAAGGAAAGTTGGCTCTGAGATTCGTTGGACCATTTCCAATAGTCAAGCGAATTGGAAAGCTCGCGTATAGATTGGATTTACCTGAGAAGATGTCAAGTGTGCACAATGTTTTTCATGTGTCCTTTCCGCAAAAGTGTGTGCATGATTCGAATGTGGAAGTATCTCCGGATCAGTATGAAGACCTAGAAGTTGAGTCCATAGTTATGAGACCTCGTAAGCCGCTTCGCATTGTGGGGAATGACATGAAACAACTTAGGAGGAAGGTGGTTAAGCTAGTCAAGGTGCAATGGAGTGAAGATGATGACGACTGTACGTGGGAAACGGAAGAAAGTATGAAGACGACCCATCTAGAACTTTTTGTTGGTACCACCCATTGATATCGTGTCACCCTTACACCATTGTAACTTGTACCATTATTAGAATTCTGCATGCAAGGTTAAGGCTATGGATGCATGGCATGTTGGATGCTAGATTGGATGGTAGATTGGTTGCTTGTGGATGATAGGCATGCAGAACGGTTTATGGTTGCTCATATTTTCTTGGGATTTCGGGGGCGAAATTTCTAAAGGGGGGAGAATGTAATGACTCGCATTTTATGTATCGGAGGATCGTAAAATATTTTTATTTAATTCTCTAAGGGTCATATCATTCTCATCTTTTGATATGGTGTTCATTAGGATGTGAAACATGTCCATGACTTTTATCAATTTTATTTGTGACCATTTCTCCTTTGTTGTTTTTGTTTAGGGCATAACTTTTGAATGTTATCGAATCAGGTGTTGGGATTGATTTCATTGGATCGAAAATGGTGTTTCCAATTCCTTAGAGTGGTCACATTAAAAATTTGGCTAAGCGGTTTGGGAGAAATCGATGTTTTAATGTTGCTAGTTTGCTAGACATGCTAATTAGTCATTAGTGGGCTGATTAGTGAGGCCCATTAAGGCTAGGGGTTGTTGGCTATAAATAGGAGGGTAAGGGTAGAGAGAATTGTTTAGTTTCTTCGTTTCTCATTTGGTTTGGTGTTTGTGATGCTACGGCTCAACCAAGTACACCTCCACTTCATTTCAATTCATAGATTTAAGAAAGAGGATGAAGATCAACATCCAGGAAGGGTAGATCGCATCAATTGGATTGATTCAGAGGTCTTTCTTAGTTGTTCGGATTAGAGATTTGTTGATTTCAAGCTATTTTGTGGAATTGGTGAGTGATAAGCATCTCTTACACGTATTCAATCGAGTATATGAGTTTGTTTGATCTTATTTCATCATTACAAGTTGTTTTCGCCTAGATCTAATCGAGGTAAGTATATTTTGAATTCGGATCACACCATAGGATCTAATCTAGCAAATTATAATGGTTAATTCTTATGTTTATGCAAGTTTAGATCTAATTATTGATTCATTTATTGTTTTATCATGATTTGGTGAATTTCATATGATTGTACGATGACTAATTGTTGTGCTAATGTTTGTTGATGATTATTTGTTGTGATAATGATTGTTTGGCTGAAATTGGTTGATTTGGATGAGATGGATGCATATATGTTGTTGTAGTATGCATTAAATTGGATGTAATACGATGGATCACGTCGGTACAAATGATGGATCGGTTACAATTTTGATGGATTATGGGTCGTTCAAGGCTTGAATCGAAGTGAACGTTGATTGCAAGGCTTGGATCTGTGTGAATGTGTTGTGCAACTAAGATGGATTGGCTCACGATAATAGGATGGATCGCATGACAAAGAAGTGGTTCGAATTGCATACACACTGATGGATCGTGCGCAAAAGAAGTTGAATCGGGCATAGGGATGGATTGGTGAAAAGTCTTGAGGTGCACATGGAAAATTAGTGGATCAAACCACTGTGCACATAATGGGTCGCATGATCGGGAAAGCGGATGGATCATTGAATGGGCCATGGAGCGCACATGGTAAATCGATGGATTGGATCGAGTGCGATCCGATGGATTGTGAAAGTCAAAGGATCGGGAAAAAGGTGGATCACTACGCAAAATTATGGATCGGGCAAGAACGGGCACGGAAAAAAGGTTGGATCAGCCAGTGTTTGGCAATGGACCGCTACGTAAAAGTTGGATCGAGCAAGGTAAAGGATCGCGTGATCCGACCGAGCGGCGCAAGTATGGATCATGTGATCCGATGAGTGTCGCACGTATGGATCATGTGCGATCCTTGGAGATGGATCGGTGGTTGATCCATTGATGGATCATGAACTTTCCATCATATATAGACCAAGTGAAGTTAATTTTGGTTAAACGATGAGCATAGCTTCGATGAAAGTTCAGGTTGAATGTTCGAAGCAAAGTGAAGTGTTCGTTGATCGTGATGTGATGCAAAGAAGTTGTAAAGACGACTCAAGATGATTTGAACTCATGGATAATGGCTTGCTCGAGAAGGCGCTTGAGATTATGGATAGTCGTCGATGATGACGGCTAGAGTTATTGAAGTGCCAAGGGATCCTAGCGGACTCGTAGCTGGGGTATCACGGGGGCGGTAATCACACGACCCCGCTTCCGGGGTCGAATCCAGGAGGCAACGTCTCTTATACGTTACTTTTTATTAATTCCTTGATTTATTTTGAATGATTTGTTACCTTATATTAATTATTTTTGTCCCCATTGTGTATAAATATATACGTACAAGTTTGAATTCAAAAGGAACATTATTTTCATGCTTATCCAAATTAATGTATTCCAGGTTTGAATATTTATTTGTTTGAAATTCAAACTTTGTACGTTAATATATACGCATAACTTAATTTATTAATATCTTTTTCATGCGGACTCCGTTTTCAGTAAATAAAATATGAAAACGGATCAGAATGTCACCATGAATGCAGCTATAATACTTTCATGGCCTAATTCTTAATTTCTCAAAAAAATTATTTTTCAGCCTATTAGTTTATTATTGACTTTCCTTATTTATTTTAAATTATATTATTATATGTTTATTTTACGAGGTGTTACATTCTCCCCCTATTAGAGATTTCGTCCTGAAATCTTTTGAAGGGGCGAAGAAAACAACTCACTTTAAACAACCATATTGTACACCCATGTTATTTTAATAAACAACCATAACTCATAGTGATTATGAACTGCAGACTTGCTAATAATGAGCTCAGTCCTAGCATGTATGTGTAAATAGTGATGCGATATGTATGCAAACATCCTAATATGCATATAATTATATATGAGTGCATGGTGCATCTGTGTTGCATCCACTTCCTACCATCCTTTCAAGAAACCACAATGCAACCAAAAACAAGAATTTGGGGGAAATTAATTACCCGAGAAAAGTTGTGGATGAGTTAGTCTTCTCCTCGGTTTTCCATATGCCGTCGATAGGGTTATCTCCCCACTGAACTTGGACTAGGCGAATAGATTTTTTGAGGAGTCGTTTGATCCGTGCTCCAAGATCCTTGCAGTGGGACGGGGCAACTTGGACTCCAACTTGAAGCTCCTTATGTCCTCAATATCATTAAGCTCGAGTCTGTTAGCTTAATCATGAAGGCATTTGAGAAGATGAGAAAAATGGAAAACATTGTGGACTCTTGACAACTGCTTGGGAAGATCCACACAGTAAGCCATCTTCCTAATCCTATATAAACCCGAAAAGGCACAATATACCTGGGAGCCAACTTCCTAGTCTTTCCAAACCGAATTGTCTTCTTCTGAGAGTAAACCTTAACAAATAACAAATCTTCAACATCAAATTCTACTTCTTCCTTCCTCCTATCCGCATACAACTTCTGTCAGTCTTGTGAAGCCTTCATTCTCTACCGAATCAAAGCGATAGTTTCCGTAGACTCACGGATAAGGTCTGGTCCGAGTAAAACCATGTCAGTAGTTTCCCACCAATAAGTAGGCGATTTGCATGGTTACCCATACAAAGCCTCGTAAGAGGCCATACCAATCGTTTCTTGGTAACTGTTATTGTACAAGAACTCTACCAAAGGTAAGTGTTGCTCCCATGCTCCTTCGAAGTCAGCTATGCAGGCTTCGAGCAGATCTTCCAAGACACTACTGACTCTCTCTGTCTGGCCATCTGTTTAGGGAAGATAGGCTATACTCAAGCTCAGGGTCGTTGCCAAAGCTTCTTGAAAACTCTTACAGAATTCGCTAGTAAACAATGAGTCTTTGTCACTGACTATCGTAGTTGGAATCTCATGTAGCCTAACAATCTCCTTAACATACAACTAGGAAAATGAATTGGCAGTTTTACTCTTCTTAATCAGAATAAAATATGCGCTTTTCGTTAATCGGTCCACTATTACACAAATGGCTTCATTCCCCTTCTTACTCCTAGGAATCCCATCAATAAAATCCATAGAAATGTGTTTCCATTCCCAAGTGGGAATCTCTAAGGATAACAAAAGTCCTCCAGGCTTTTGTTGCTCCGCCTTCACCCTTTGACAATGTTTATCCACTAAAAATCATGCACATATTGATAGATTGGATTTAAGCCTAAACAATGGGTCAACATTCAAATGGCACGATGGGTCAGACATGTCACTACCCTATGGGTCTTGCGCCTATGGGTCTTACGCCTATGGGTCTTACGCCTACGGATATTGCGCCTATGGGTCTTGCACCTATGGATCGTGCACCTATGGGTCGTGCATCATTGGGTCGTGCACCTTTGGGTCGTGCGCCTATGGGTTGTGCGCCTATGGGTCGTGCATCTTTGGGTCGAGCATCATTGGGTCGTGCATCTTTTGGTCGTGCATCTATCATCTATGGGTCGTGCATCAATGGGTCGTGCACCTATGGGTTGTGCCCTTATGGGTCTTGCTCCTATAGGTCTTACGCCTATGGGTCTTACGTCTATGGGTCCTGCGCGTATGCCAGCTGTTGCCAACTGCCCAATGGCATTTTCGTAAATACTTTCATGACTGACCCAAACCTTGCACACTATAATTACAACTCTGTCACAACCCCCAAACTACACCTATAAATACCCCACTTCTCAACCATTCAAGGAAGGGATTTTTGGACCCCGAAGGGCTGCCATTTTCACTTCTCCACCACTCTAAGCTTCTCCAAACTCCATTGATGGCTTCTTAAGCTAAATCTATCTCTCTCCAACAACAAATGGATCAGGTCTTCTCCAAACTCCATTAGAGACTTCTCAAGTTTAATTCAAGCGACTCTAATCTCCACTAATTCTCTCTCAAACCTAGATCCAACACAAAATCATCATGGAACCGATGAAGATCGTCTAAATGATCAAGTGGTCAAAGTTCTACACAACAACAATCACAAATCAAGAGATCTCGTTCGTTCCTTCATGAATTCAAGTGAAATCAAAAGCAAACGAGAGAGAAATGAGTGATATGAATGAAGTCATGTACTTTGTAAATCCAAAAGTGATAATGAAAATAGTTTCCATAGTGGGCATAGGTCTAAATTGACCGAACCACTCTAAAATTCTTGTGTCTCTACTTGCACTTTATATTTGTGGCTCCGCATTATTTTTAGTTTTTACTCTTTTGTAAAGTGTTGCATACACCTTGAGTGTGGCATCACTATGGCTCACGAGGCTGCCGCCCAAATCCATAGACCGATTTGCTGATTTGACTCTGAAATACAAGGAGCAGTTTAGGATGCATGCTACGAAGGCTAAGGATGCTATTTCTTTGAAATCAATGAAACAGAATCTAAGAGAGTCTGTTAAAGATTTCCTAAGAGGTTCAACACTGGTTTGTCCGAAGTGGCGAATCCTGAGCCCCACATGATCTAAATGTCACTAATTAACGCCATAGATGAGAAGAGCGAATTTGGTAGATGGATTAAAATGAAAGAACCAAACAATCTTGAGAAGTTCTATAAAAAAGCGGAGGAGTATATGAGAGTGGATAATAATATTGTGCCTCTTCAGATTATTGATGGTAACCAACTTCTCGATGCTCCCAAAGTGCTGCTATTCAATATAATCAGAAGAATACTCAGGGGCAAAAACGTGCCAACGATGCAAAGGGAAACAAAGACTGTAAGAAGATTTTCCTTTTCAACCCATCGGAGCTTACGCCTCTGGGTGACACCCTTGAAAATATCTATCTTGTAACGAAGAATTTTGAAGAATATGCAGAACCAAAAGCGACAAGGGTTGGCGATAAAGCAGCTAACTCGAGAAAGTTCTGTAGGTTTCATAACCAGCCCGGCCATAATACAAACGAATGTAGAAACCTCAAAAGATTGATTGAGGATTTTATTCAAAAGAACAGACTGCAACAATATGTCAAGAATCCACAAGCTAAAAATCCTTCTGCAACTTCCCAGGGGAAAGAGGCATTAAATGGTCAACTTGGTCCAAGCAACGCATCTCCCGCTCAAACCAATTCAAGGTCAGTTATCAACTGAGGACTGATGATTGGCGCTCCAATTTCAATGGTTCAGAATAAGCGATCAACATCACTACTTCTTTACCTCCTTCTTTACTTCTTGCTTTACTTCATGTTTTGCTACGTTCTGTATTCAAAACTTCTTGTAAACAGTCTATAATAATTTGCAGGTGATGTAATGAACATTAGCTCTGTGACTAAAAGCATATTTGCCTAAGCTATCCGATGAACGCTTGCTTCCTCGAAACCCATTGCAATGTGGCAACCCCAATAACTGCTACTCAATCGTCGAGTGCACAAAACATCAACATGCATACACCACCTTGGAGAGTGAGCGAGAGGAGTTGCCAAGGGTCAAACGGTGGAAAGTTCAGCAGGAGGATGCAAAGTCAATGCCAGAGGTTGCAAGTTCCAAGGAGCAGCCAGCGCCCGGCTGCGATCACTTGCCACAGTCAAGTGCATCCAGCAGGAGGCCGAAGTTTGCTCCATGGAATGACGCAAACCCTTGTAAGTTCCAAGGGGTCACAACCTCTCAGTCTAGATGTGATCATTTATTATAGCTAGGTGCATCCGACAAGAAGACTGATGTATGAAAGAACCTCTCGGCCCGGATGCGATCGCCTACTATGGACAAGTGTTTCCGACACACAGGGATTGATGTTCACCCTGTGGAATGAAGCAAACCCTGCAAAGTTCTATCAGGGGAGCCTCTCGGTCCGGTTGCGATCTCTTACCATAGTTAAGCGTATTCGACACGACGATTGATGTTCACATTATGGAATGAGCCGAAATTAAAAGTCCCTCCATAGTAAGGGAAAATTAAAAATTTCGTCCTCCAATAGCAGAGGCGAAATTAAAATTCCCTCCATAACAAGGGCAAATTATAATTTTCGTACTCCCATAGCAAAGGTGAAATTAAAAGTCCCTGCATAGAAAGGGAAAATTAAAATTTTCATCCTCCCATAGCAGAGGCAAAATTAAAAGTCCCTCCATAGCAAGGGAAAATTAAAATTTTCGTCTCCCATAGCAGAGGCAAAATTAAAAGTCCCTCCATACATTGGCAAATTAAAATTTTCGTCCTCCTATAACAGAGGCGAAACTAAAAGTCCCTCCATAGCAAGGGTAAATTAAAATTTTCGTCCTCCCATAGCAGGGGCAAAATTAAAGCCCCTCCATAGCAAGGGAAAATTAAAATTTTCGTCCTCCGATAGCAGAGGCAAAAATTAAAGTCCCTCCATAGCAAAGGCAAATTAAAATTTTCGTCCTCCTATAGCAAAGGAGAAATTAAAAGTCCCTCCATAGCAAGCGAAAATTAAAATTTTCGTCCTCCCATAGCAGAGGTGAAATCAAAAGTCTTGACCTTCCCTAGCGGGGTCAAAAAGCATATGTCCTCCCCTAGCGGGTGCAATGAACCCAAATTCAAAATTTTGAACCCAACTAAGCTACTGCAGCCGACTTAAAAAATAAACAATTAGAAAATTCTTAAGAGGAAGAGGAATAACCAAAGACTGATTCGTTTACAATCTAAAAGTTGCAGTCGCTCTAGCCTCAGGAACTCAAAGTGAAGCTCCAATTTGAACCGGTACGCATTTCATGAAATGTGAACCGTCGTACAAAATTGCACAAGTCATTAAAAGAACCAAGCTTGAGATTCATGATTGGTATATATCTCAATTAGCAGAACTCAAGTGTCGTTGCAAACCTGAATGAGAATGTCGTATTCATGCAAATAAAGTTCAACAAGTTATAAAACAGTTGAATAAATATATATTTTTGTAAAAATGCTTCATTCAATTCAGAACAGAAATTCGCTATGGCTTAATTTTTTAACTGACTAATCTATTATTGATGTGGGCGATCGATAACGAAATATTAGCCCAAAAATATGCAATGTTTTTGTTGTTGTAAAACAGGTTGTAGCGTTAAAAAAGACACAACCGTCGTTCGCTTTAGAAAGTGTGCTTTGCTTCATAAAAATCCAATGGCTAAGCGAGTTCGTAAAACAAGTAGATTAGTGTGAATTGGCCACGACTGTTTCAATGAAAGTCGAGTATGACCAATCCATCGCGAATTTCACTTGTTTCACACACTCGAGTCTGAGTCAAAACCGGGGCATTCACACATTAGCACGGCGTTATCTACAATGAATGCTTGAATTCAAAACTGAAGCGTCTGTTAGCATAACAAAGTCTATGCAAAAGAAAATTTCTAAGGAGGGAAGCTGCCATTAAAGTGTTTTCTTCTTAAGAAAGTGGGATAATGGAAAAGCTACCGATCCAATAGTGATATATGCGGCTTTCTCTAAGTGGGTTGTTCTAACCCATCGTGTGTGTGCTCAGCCCATTAAAGTTTTTGTTTTATGTCCAATCCATAGTGCAATAAGTGTTCTGACCCATATACAAAAAGGTCACAATGATATTGTATGTGTATTCCAATCCATGCTAAGGAAAATGTTGTCTACCCATGTAAATTAGATTGCAATCTATCAAAAGGCACTAAAATCAGTCACTTCGAATCTTGCAATTTTTATGCAAAAATTAAAAAATACAAACTTCGAGGGGAAAATGTTTATCCACCAAAAATCATGCGCATATTGATAGATTGGATTTAAGCCTAAACAATGGGTCAACATTCAAATGGCACGATGGGTCGGACATGTCACTACCCTATGGGTCTTGCGCCTATGGGTCTTACGCCTATGGGTCTTGCACCTATGGGTCGTGCATCTTTGGGTCGAGAATCTTTGATTCATGCATCTTTGGGTCGAGCATCTATGGGTCGTGCACCAATGGGTCCTGCACCTATGGGTCTTGCGCCTATGGGTCTTGCACCTATGGGTCTTGCACCTATAGGTCGTGCATCTTTGGGTCGAGCATCTTTGGGTCGTGCATTTATGGGTCATGCACCTATGGGTCGTGCACCTTTGCGCCTATGGGTCTTACGCATATGGGTCTTGCGGCTATGGGTATTACGCCTATGGGTCCTGCACCTATGCCAGCTGTTGCCAGATGCCAATGGCAGTTTCGTAAATACTTTCATGACCGACTCAAACCTTGTACACCATAGTTACAACTCTGCCACTACCCCCAAACTACACCTATAAATACCCCACTTCTCAACCATTCAAGGGAGGGATTTTTGGACCCCTAAAGGGCTGCCATTTTCACTTCTCTACCACTTTAAACTTCTCCAAACTCCATTAATGGCTTCTCAAGCTAAATCTCTCTCTCTCTCTCTAAAAACAAATGGATCAAGTCTTCTCCAAACTCCATTACATATTTCTCAAGTTCAATTCAAGCTACTCTAATCTCCACAAATTCTCTCTCAAGCCTAGATCCAACACAAAATCATCATGGAACCGATGAAGATCGTCTAAATGATTAAGGGGTCAATGTTCTACACAACAACTATCACAAATCAGGAGATCTCATTCGCTCCTTCATGAATTCAAGTGAAATAAAAAGCAAAAGAGAGAGAAATGAGTGATATGAATGAAGTCATGTACTTTGTAAATCCAAAAGTGATAATGAAAATAATTTCCATAGTGGACATAGGTCTAAATTGACCGAACCACTCTAAATTCTCGTGTTTCTACTTGCACTTTATATTCGTGGCTCCGCAATATTTTTTGTTTTTACTCTTTTGTGAAGTGTTGCATACACCTTAAGTGTGGCATCACTATGGCTCACGAGGCTGCCGCCCGAATCCATAGACCGATTTGCTGATTTGACTCTGAAATACAAGGAGCAGTTTAGGATGCATGCTACGAAGGCTAAGGATACTCACGTTATCATCTATAAAGACCATTTAATACCTTATAGGAGGAAGGCGGACCTAATGACCATTTAAGACCTTAGTAAGGGAGAGTCCTATGACTTGGTTCCTAAAACAAGGAGTGAACCTTAGTAATGGACCTAGTCATAACTACTTAATATCCAAATCAAGGTAGGTCAGCCACTTAATACCTTTTCTCCAAGACAAGTCTACTTAACATGCAAATATATATATATACGTACACTAGACATCTCATATTAGACCAACCATTTGTAGATGCTGGATTTGTTAGGCGGTTCCGGGTAGGCTTCTACTACAGGTTGGGCCTAACCTCGCATCATAGTGTACTAATTATAATGGCCTACAACACTTAGACCTCTCACATTAACCAGGTGTACTTGCAGATGTTGGATATACAGGTCAGTTCTGAGACAAACATACAAATTTCTATGGGGACATTCGAATTCAAATTCCTAATTTAACCGTATTTATTGTGCACTTGATACTTATAAATATTACTTTGTTTACGCTATAGATATACATCTATATACATATGCGTGTTTTAAGTGAACACAATTAACGTCCTAACCACGTTTTTGAAATTTTAATCCCTATTTCAAATTAAAGATGTACAAGTTATTATTTTCCATATTTCCTTCAATAATGGCATATATATATATATATATATATATTAAGATGTAACAATCAAAATGGGAAAAATAGCAATTGCAAAACACAGAATTTGCAACTTACTTTTGACTTGATTATCTGAATAATAAACGATAAACAAAGTGTCATATACAATATATATAATTTCTATTTTAACGGATTCACTTTTAAGTACGTTTACACGCAAAAATCTAATATTTGGATGTCTTCTAAACAATACGTTCAAATACTCTATATAGAAAAATAGATATTTAAACCTATTCAAAGTTACAATTCCATCCAAATCTTAACCTTTAGCACAAAACCATACATATGAAATTACACAAAATAAAATAAGATAAATCCGGCAAAATATAGAGAATTATAGAACACTAATCATGTTTCCCTTTTATTAATTCAATAATCCCAAAACCACTAACACAAATAAATTGACAATTTGTTTGTACAAACAATAAGCAAATAGAAGATTTGAGGGATTTTGTGTTGTTTTCTTTTTGTAATAACTCAAATCTTTCTAGGCACAATAATCCAACTTTAAACTAACAAATCATAGAAAATAGTATCTTAAATGAATTTCACTCATAGTGCTGTAAAAATGAGCAACAACAGAATTGAGTAAAATAATTTTTGGATTTGGCCTTCATAAACAATCGTGTTCCAACCTTTTAATATATATAAGAATCACATATTAGAATCTTATATATATAAACCTTAATTCCAGAATAAATCTAAATCTATATTAGAAAAGAATAGAAGAGGTATAATAGTTTAGGAAGATAGAAGAAGAACCTAAACCCTTTTTCTTTTCCGGAATTGGCAATTGTAGAAAGGCATAATTGAGGCATGAAGAAGAATGGTTGTAGGATTTTGAGTGAGGGTTTAAGGTCTTACTTATAGTTGATATCATGTATATGGACCGTAAGATTCAATAGATTTAATCTAGGCAACCCGTTCGATGAAAATATAAATAAGTCCTTTTAGAAAACACCATCACTGGGCATCTTATAGGAGGGTGTTCGACCGGTCCTATAGAAGGGCGGTCGACACCCCTTCTAGAGCGGCAGTCGACATTCTTTCTAGAGCGGCAATCGACCCCCTTTTGGGGTCGAGCCCAGAGACAATGTCTCATGTATGTTACTTTTTATTAATTCTTTGATTTATTTTGATTGATTTGTTACATTATATTAATTATTCTGTTCCCCATTGTGTATAAATATATACACACAAGTTTGAATTCAAATGGAATATTCTTTTCATTCTTATACAAATTAATATATTCCAGGTTTGTATATTTATTTGTTTGAAATTCAAACTTTGTACGTTAATATATACACACAACTTACTTTATTGATATCTATTGCTTACGGACTCCGTTTTCAGTAAATAAAGTATGAAAACGGATCAGAATCTCGCCATGAACGCAACTACAATACTTTTATGTCCTAATTATTAATTTATCAAAATTTCGTTTCTTATCCCATTTGTTTATTACTGATTTTCCTTATTCATTTTAAATTATATTATTATATGTTTAATATATGCATATTTGATAGGGTGTTATAATTTGTGTCTCCCGGAGTTTCCCTTGGGATATGAAAAAAGCGAAGTTCCCGAGGATACGTAATTCGATTCGTATCCCCGTACTTCAACAATTTTATCCATCCCTTTTCAAAATTTGTACTCCCTAACTCGCCACTTCATCCTCAACTCATCTCTTCGAACTCCCAAAACCACCACTTCATCGATGATCGTAGCCATCGATCAGGCCCATGAGCGACTAGTCCACTTCTTTCTCCTTCACTGAACAAACTCAACGGCCAAGCCCTAGATTAAATCGACCACTAAAACATGTCATGCACAAGGTTTGAGTCACCCACCTGATTGGATCGAAAGGAGATGAGCGGAGTTTGAAATGTTTTTGGGTGGGATTTCTTTTTCTCGAAGGAAAAATCGCTAACTCAGGGAGTATGAAATATGCTAGGAAAGAGAAGTGAAAATTTGGATTTGGGTTAGATAGTGGGGAGTGGGAAAACTTCCAAAAACTTAGAAAAAAATCTCTAAATGTTTTGGGATTAGTACTGACCCCGTTTATAAAAATGAGAAAGGGAAAGAAAGAAAAGGGAAGGAGGAGAGATTTGACAACCTAGGGATCGGTGAAACTTCCAAAACTCAGACTATGGTGACGATCACGCATACACGTTTTTGAAACCTTGATTGTCAAAATTGACTCGACTCACTACCAATCATGTTCTCACGAACCTAAGCGTGCTAAAGAACACTCTAAGAGACAGAGTTTCCAATTCAGTAACCTTTCAAAAACCAACTTGCGCAATCAGATGCCTGAAACAAACTATTGCAATTATGATTTACTATGAACTCCGACTGTATTGCATAAAACCACGTGCAAATATGTGAGCGTATACGTAACACTATTCATACAACGAATCGTGTATGTTCCAATGTTAACGGGAGTCGACAGCTAATGCTTAATTTCTTGAATCGAAAGGAATTGGACACTTACCTGAGGAATCAGACAGGTTCCATACTGAGTGACAAAGTTCGAGGCAAGAAGAGTTCTCAATAATGTTGGGACCACATATTTATGCCAATAAGCTACGACAATGTGTCATGGCAACTCAATGGAAAGGTCGCGAGCAGTCATTGACATCACTTGGATATCTTTCTGTCTTTTAGAAATTCTTGTCTCAACTCAAAGCATGTCAAGTTAGCAGAAGGTATCCTTTGAGGGGTAAGTGTTACTTGACTTTTTGGCTTGGATACCACAAACAGTCCAGGCCTACGCGACTCGACCCGTCGCACGGTTGAACAGCCCAAAAGTGTCGCTAAGATACCCAAGAACAAAGCTCGGATGGAGTCATAAGAGTATAGTCATCGCGATTCATCGAAACTTCTCAAATTCACCTAAGTGTTCAGGGGTCGGTGTTCCTCTTCAACAACAATTCATACCCCCGCACATGAACTCTCATGGTCGGTAGCCAGCCATTCGCACCCCGGCCTCAAAATTCATAATTCCCTAGGTCAGTGTGAAGTTTTCTCACTCCTGCCGTCCATCAAATCTCCTTCGAAGCTTCCAGGATGGCATAGTGAATTTTATACCCTAGGATAAAATGTCGACCAAGAAGAAGAGTTCGAGACTTCAGGAAGCAATGCAAGCAAAAACAATCACCTGAGATATGTACCAACCTCAGGGTCAGTACCGGCGCCAGGGTACGAAAGTTGTGGGCGTGGGCCTTACTCTCCACCTGCTCTTACTTGCTCGTCTGCCTATAAATACACTCCAATATGCTATAGGAAAAGGGCTGGAATTTTGCTCATTTGACACCTATGCAAGGAGATTTTGACTCTTGGACACCATAAACCACCTGGGTGCTTTGAGAAGAAGACCTTACCTCCTTTTTGAGGACTTGGACTTTTTTGGCTGCACAGGCATTTCGAGAAGAAAGACTTGGACTCTATTTTTGGACCTAAACGAACTTAATTTCCACCATTTCCTTTGTAACCAGTTGTAACTATGGATCCTACCATTGTACTTTGATAAGAAGTGAATAAAACGAGCAAAACCTTTAAAGTAGACATAGGTTCTCGTGGATTGTACCACTATAAAATATTATGTTAATTTAATTTCTTGCATAATGTTTCCATTCTAAACATATAGTTTCATTATCTTGGAACTCATTGGGTATTTTTGCCAACTTTTGGGCATCAACAACAGATAACTACTCAAACCCCGTTGAGTTAAGAGGTTGCGTACATTTGTCATAAAGTCGTGTTGTGTCAAGTTGTGTGCTCTTGCCTGTGATTATATACATGTAAGTCATTGCTAGATGACGTCCTTTTTTGAGCAAGTCAAGTGCATTGTCAAGTCAAGTCAATTGTTGCATGTGAGTTGATGCATGAAGTTATTGACCAAGTCATAGGAATGCCAGAATTTATGTTTCTAATTTTTCTTTTTTCAGTTCAATGATCGAATCGGATTCTGGATCAGCATAGCCGATCTGGACTGTATGCCAGTCAAATCAAAGGGAAGCGGAAGAGTCTTCAATTTCCATTATAAATATCGGGTCCACACATCTTTTTAATTTTTTTACTTTCAACTACATAAGCCGATCTAAGACTTACTCAAATTCTCCAAATATTAAATCAAATCCTCCGTGGTTTCAATCGATTATCGAGACCTTCCCCATTGACTTCATAAATTTCGTCTTCGAATTAATTAGGTAGATTTAACCCAAATTGTATAGCTGTTCTATTAAATTGGGTTTTGATTTTGAGAGTCATGGTTGGGTTCAGTGTTGCCTTCATTGGAGGTGATAGTTGCGATGACGGAGGTGTCGTGAGCAACAATGATGATTGGAGAGGCCAAGACGGCTGGCGATCCTAAGCAGAAGATCGAAAGGCATTGAGGAGGCTTCGAGAATACGGTGGAGAAGTCGAGGTATAAATGGAAAAAAGATGTGCTTCGTGGTCTTCGAATCGACTAAGTCGGAATTCAATCAAGAATTGACTGATCCGGAAAGGTCGACCTAGAATTGACCGATCCGGAAAAGGTCGATCCAGAAATGACCAATCCGGAAGAGTTGATCTAGAATTGATTTATCTGAAAGGTTGATCTAGAGTTTTTCGATCTAGATATGTTCGATCCGGCCTTGCATCCAATTTGCATTTCATCAATCTGAGCATGTATTTTCATAGTTGATCTTGAGCGACTTAGAGTCTAGATAGCTTACGAAGGACAATAGTAAGATGACTTAAAACTACACTCAAATATTCGGACCTCTGGACAGTTAGGATAGAGCATATCTGAACTTTGACACTTGCATATGAACATTGTTGGACTTGCATATAACTGAAAACTACCAACAAATAGGAATTTTCTCCTCGTGGGATTTATAGTTTAGAATTGATTCTGAAGACGATCCAATGAGACGGTCGGGAACGATGGTCTGACGAACCGTCACTCACTACATTGTCTTTGTATCACACTGCATACGCTTCACTAGTTCATGCATAGGGGGAAAAGGTTAATCACTTTAACTAGTGGTATTTCTTAGGTAGCACACCCATCTGTCAAGAAGATATTCCACAAGAGCCTCTGAAGCCAGGAAAAGAGACATAGTCTACCTAGAAGCCGACTCAAATTCTAATTTTAGAACTGATTCTGATAATGAAGATTCACAATTCGAAGTCCAACCTCATGGTGAACGGTCGATTTCATCGTCTTAGGAATTAAACTCTTCGAGAGATGAAGAGGTTGAGGGCGGCGGTGCTCCAGACATTATACCCGGAACAGACATCGACTCTTGGTCTTCTTCGATAGGAGAAAATTTTAGTGTTGTAATTTATATGAGTTGGGAGGAAATTACAAAAAGTTTCAAACACTATGTGCTTGAATACTTAAAGTAAAAAAAATTCTAAGGGAATAAATTTGGGATGTGTTGTTAGGATTGGAAATGTAAGTAAATTAACCTAAGCAAATTGCGAGGACGCGCTTTCTTTAAGGGGCGGAGTTTGTAACAACCTGGGTTTTTAGGTACCCAGGGTTAACAACTTATATCGTGTCTTGTAAATTTTAACTTGAGAAGATTAAAATACGAGTACGAGAGCCTAACTTGTATAATAATTTAAGATGTGAAAATAAATAGTTAGTGATTTATATAATTGTGTGTGTTGGAATAAATTGAATACGTTTGGTATAATAAGAAAATTTATTTCAATTTGTGTTTATGAATTATATTTTGATGGTATAAACGAATATTGAAAACATACAATATTGATTCGCAATCAATATTTAAGTAGAAATATATTTTCAATATGAAATGTTAAGTTGTTTTAACAAGTCAATTAGTAATTTGTGGATTTATGTTTGGAAAATGTAAGTGTTTGAAATTAAAAAATAAAATAAGATTATTGTTTAAAACCATGTTTGGAAATAGTTAAGTAGATTTATAGAGTAACAATATAGTGTTAAATTGTGTTAAGTTGGAATTAAATTTTAAATTGTTGTTAAAATGAATTTTTGTAATTACCATGGTATTTGTGGAATTTTGCGCCGTATTAAAAGAAGAAATATAAGAGATCAATGTGAAATAAATATTTTATGTGCCAAAATAATTTTAATATGATTGTAAAAATTATTTGTGTAAAATTAACGAGGTTTATGTAATTTTAAAACTTAAGAATGTTAGTTTTGAATGCCTAAAGTGTAAAATGTGTGTTTTTGTAAGAATATGAATTTTATTGTGTGTTGCATATGTTTCAAATATTTTAAAATTTATTCAAACATGTATGTTTGAATTTTATGAAGTAGAAACAATGTTAATTATGTGTTAATGTGGTTAAAATGGGTTAAAAATGTGTTAGAATTGCTTAAACATTGTGTGATTGAGCCTAAATTATATAATTAAGTTATACTTGGACTCATTTGGATCAAGATTAGCCCAAACCCGTGTAATAATTATCTAGAATGGGAAGGTTGGGAGAAAGATACAACACTTTTTCTAAGGGGGTCTTTCTTCTTCCTTTTTCATTCTTTTATTATCCTCTTCCTATAAAAGTTGAGGAAAAAAAAACCATGGCCTTCCTCAGATGAAATCAAGAAAGCCAGATGATTTATCTCCTTCCTAGTCAAAACCAAGCTTCAATTGGAGAATTAATTCGCCAAATTCAAAAATTCAGAGGGGAGGAAAAATTATAGTACCTTCTTGGGTTGCATGTCTGTTGTTTCTAGTCTACAAGTTGTAGGAAAGTCTAAAGCTTTAATCTAACTCTAAAATCGCTAGAAATCTATTGTATGCGATGCAAGGTGTGTTGTTCGACTTACTCTTCTGGCTTGCATGTGATTAAATTAGAGTTTGATTGTGAACTAATTGAAATCCTGTTGTCTATGACGAAAATGTGCTTTAGCTATATCACTGTGCAAAAACTAACTTAAGTCCATGTTTGAGACTGTATATCTCCTTCATTTCATGTTGGAATATGGTTATTCTTTTTCCGGTTGATAGTTAATTATTCTTCTATGTACATGCCAATTTTCAGGCAAATCGGAGGTCATTAGAGTCATTGTTTATGGCTGGCAAATCGAACTCGGGTGGGTTTTCAAAACTTGTTTCCTTCTCGTACCTATGTCGACACAGTATGAACCCGTGTTGACACATATGTCGACATGTCTATGTCGACACGGGCCTGTGTAAAAGCCCAGGTAATTTCCCTGTGTTGGTGCTTGTTGTACAATCTTTTAATGCATCCTTTAGGGGTTTTTGAACATGGTTTTGATGAATTCTTGAGATAATATTGTGTGATGTTTTAAGGCTTAATCATGTAAATATATAAGCCAACATAATCATCAATTTGTATATAAAGCATTAATGAATTTTTTGTGGCTTTCATGATGAATATTCATGTGTTATTTTCAAGAGTGTTTTTGGTACAAGTTTTAGTAAAACAATTTATAAATAAATTTCCTTATTAAGTATACAACTTTGTGGCGATGAATTTTCTAGTGTTTTAGTTTTAATAAATAAAATTGTCTTAAGGCAATAGTATGAATGATATTTTCCTAATATAAAGATTTTAAAGAAAAGAACCAAATGTTTTCTAAATCGCTTTATAAAACCTGTTTTCTTAAAACTAAATATTTTCGTATATAAAGCTATGCGTTTTTGCACTCTTCAAGGGAGCGAGGAAGAGAATTAAGCGATCTAATGCGCCTCATGGTATGTGACACAAAGGAATATTATATCGGTTAATTCTGAGCGTGTTCGTTTGAAGCTTCTTTATGGAATTGGCTAACTTTGAGTAAACCGTTGAGTGAGAACGTACGATATAGGATGTATCATTGTCACTGTTCGGGTTACTGATGGAAAATCAGTGACACATACTCGGAGAACAGTAAGGGACCTTCAGGTCACTTGTGGGTGTCTTTAGTGTTACTAATACTAGGTCGTTGTGGCCATATACGTAGGCTGAGAGTCTACATTTATCTGGGCTATGTGGAGCGCGGATGCTAGATAATTGTATGGAGTGCTAATGCTAGGTAACTGTGACACGCTAATACTAGATAACTGCATGGGCATCAAACTGTGTGGAATACTGTGTGTTTAGTATTGGACGACTTTGGCCGACTGTGTGGAATTTATGCAGGCATAGCTCAGCCTCGCCTTATTGGATCCAAACTGTGTGGTTTTTTATTTACCTTATGAAGATTGTGTTTACATACCTGGTTTTGGTGCTATTTGATGATTTTATTTGGTGACTGCACCATTGTGTGGTGAACGCTCAATTGAATTCGATGTGTTGTGTTGGTGTAATTTCCATCATATGCTTTGATTTGTGTAAGATTTCTTAGACCATCGCGGCTTTTGGCTTTGGTCACTTAGACGATGGAAATATTCACTTTGTATTGTGTTTATTTTCTTACATGAAATCCATGTGTATGAATTGATGAACATATCTCATGTATCCAACGATGATCGTGCTCCTGTTGCGCTCCTCCTTCCTTCGGAGGTGGTATTCATTACATGATATCACTTTGCTTTCGTCATCTTATTACTAATATGTTAAGCTAGACTGATTAGTGTATTTATAATCGGGTCAAACCAAGTTATTTCAGGCTATAGCTCAATGTTGATTTGGGCTTGGTAGCTTCATCTTGGACTATGTCTCTCGAAGCTATTACAATATTAGTTGCGTACTCGTGTATTTGTGTCATCTGTGTATTTATTCTTTTGAGACTTGTTGTATGTATATGGTTCATAAGTAACCATTCGAGTTTGTAGCACATGTATCTGTTGTACCTATATGTGTTCTGTTTTGTGATATGCTATTTGTGACATGTTGTGACTTGTTTTGAATACGATTCTTAATCATCGTTGTTTTATATTAAACAAACTAAATATGTCAACCCACTTGAGGTAAGAAAAGAAAAACTTATACATCCAATCGACGTACGGTAGAGGATACTGATTAAATCAACGCTCGGACCGATTCAAAATACTAAATTGAATCCTGAATTTTCACATAAATGTTCAACGAAAAACTGTTTGTTGAAAAATGAAAAATTCTTCGTTCAGACTTCAAAAGCTGAATATTGTGTTTGCTAGAGATGCTCTAAGTAAGCATAGAAGATATTTATATACAGATAAATGAAAAAACACTGTACTGTACATAGAAGACAAAGAATATGCAACATATTTAGTTAACAGAATGCATAAAACAATCAAAAGAATCCAAAAAAACAAATTCCAGAACTCACAGCATCCATCTAATAACTTAGTAAAAACAATCAGCTAAAAGATACGCTAGCAGAACAGTTCAAGAAAGCATAAATTATAGCTATACTATTCTCCCTACTACTAGTGTTGATTTCATACTTTAATAACACATCTTTAAAATTTAAAATCATATATGATTTATAACTAAAATATGAAATTCAATTAAAATTCAAAACAGAAAGCACATAAACTAAATTTTCAAATCAATAATGTTACTGTTAAAAATACACTGATACACCAAACATGTAATTGTATAACTGGTGTCGAATAAAAATATATTGACCCTCGTATGGAAATCTAATATTATTTCAATATTCCTCACAAATAACATGAATAAAATTTATATTAAAATCAAATAAGTTGAGAATCTTTATAAATCAAATTTACTTGTAATATAATCAAGATATAAATGCATAAAAATTCCAAGTTTTTATTACAAAAATAACATCCCCATCCCCCTTCACTTCTCAACCTAAAATCGGGTTTGCATGACTAATCATGTAGCACAATTCATTTGGTGATCCGTTGTACACCAACCTAGTGTGAGCATTGCCTTTGCCAAAAGCATATAATCTTTTGTAATGACCATCCGATGAATAACAATGACAAAACAACCTGGTGATGTTTGATGGTACCAGGCTACGGACTAAATTTACAATATAAGCATACATTGAAAAACGAATAAACTATTAACCACAAGTGGCAACATAACAACAGATCCTACTCATAACATCATAAAAGACCCACCCCGCCCCGCCCAAAAGCAAACACAGTCAACATGAGTTACAAATTTAAAAAAACAATAGCTACTGAAAAGAGAAAAACATCCGTTGGTTAGACATACTTCAATAGAAAGTTATACAAACCACTAAAAAAAAGCTCAGTACAGGCCTGAGCAATTTATGTTCAAGACTGCTACAACTAACAAGATCAACAGATGATCTGCAAACATATTCTAATGGTCTCGGAATCAGTTAAAAAATCACTGACCCTCGCCTTTTGGAGCCTCCTTAATCTCATCTCCTGCATCCTCCTGAAACCCAAAAAAATATTTGTTTTAATTCAAAAGATTCACAGCCAATACAAAATAACAAACATATACCAAAAAATGGAATTTATATAAGTGTATATAAAGGAATTTTGACAACTAAACATTAAATAGGAGATCGAGGGAGATGGAGAGAGACCGTTAGATCAGAAGTCCATAAAGTCAAGTTGTCGCGCAGAAGTTGCATGATCAACGTGCTATCCTTGTACGATTCCTCACCCAAATTATCAAGTTCAGAGATCGCTTCATCAAATGCCTGCTCGCATTTACAGATTAAAACTATAAAAACTCTGATGTGCATTAATGATTTTGAACTGTTGGGATTCATACATTATCAAAACCAAAAATGTTAATACTGTAAACATTGAAGAGATTATATTGACTGACCTGTTTTGCTAGGTTACAGGCACGGTCAGGCGAGTTCAGGATCTCGTAGTAAAACACCGAGAAATTGAGAGCCAAGCCCAATCTTATGGGATGAGTCGGAGGCATCTCAGCCAGAGCAATGTCCTAAGGAACAAACAACACAATGAATCAATGTCACAAATGCCCACGCTGTGATAAACAATGCAATTCAATGCAAATTGAGAGCAATTCAATGCAAATTCAATTCAATGCAAATTCAATCTCAGTATTATTTATGTCTCCTCTTATCCCCATCATTCACTTTCTACCCACTTAATGAAAGTAAAAAATGCAATTCAATGCAAATTGAGAGCAGTTACATACTTTTTTTCCCCTTTCAAAAAGGAGTACGCTCACAGTATATGTTGTAGGCTAGGAGATAACACCTAGAAAGCAGGGTTATTACTTTCAACTATGAATTATTTAAACAAGGAGATGATTATAGTGTACCATAAGTTTTTAACAAGCCAAAACATGAAAACTAGCTGCTGGTCATAGTAGAATAGTATGTGTAAGTGTACAGAAATGGAGTAACAGAAAGCGAAAAGCAGTAATATATTAGAGTAATTAACATTTATGGAAAAGAAGAAAAAAAAAAAGTGTGTTATAAATATAGAAGTCCGACCTGAGCAGACTTGTAAGCAGTGAGCGTATTCTCAGCTGCCTCCTTCCTCTCATCGCCACTCTTAAACTCAGCAAGGTACCTGAGAAGTTTACAAAAAATATAAAAGAGAAAGAAATAACTTTATGGACTATAACCAGATAAAATAATCTACATCGATTACTGCACTGATATATAAATGTAGTTTACCTGTAATAATCTCCTTTCATCTTGTAATAGAAAACCTTAGACTCGGCAGCCACAGAAGAAGGAATTAGGTGAGATTCTAAAAGATTCAAAATACCACCACATATCTTGCTGAGCTCAGCTTCGACATTTGCACGATACTCCTTGATCATTTTGACGTGCTCATCATTTCCACGGCTCTCCTCTTTCTGCTCGATTGATGAAATTATGCGCCATGAGGCACGACGGGCCCCAATCACGTTTTTGTAAGCAACCGATAGAAGGTTGCGTTCCTCAACTGAGAGCTCCTCGGCATTAACTGATTTTACCACGTGTTCCATGTATTCAACCATCTCTTCGTATCGCTCAGCTTGTTCTGCCAACTTGGCCATGAATATGTTTTCTTCACGGGTCAACTCAGCAGGAGACATCTTTTCTTTTATGTCTAGCAACCAGAAGTTCAAATTATTGGGATATTTTTATTACCAAAGAAAGAAAAACAGGTACTCAGATTAATATTATAAAATCACAAACAAAACAAGAAAGGGAGAAGGGCTGATAATCACGAAGATTATGACAAAAGAAGAGGCAAATACTGCTACTTGATTTTTGCAATTATATTCACAAATGACACTGTTCAGAGTACACACAAAAAGTTTGTAAGCCTTTATCCCAATAAATGAATTAAACACCAGATTGCAATTCCACAATTATCGCTATTTCTTTATCATTTTAGATAATAAATTTGAAGCACTTCAGGGATACCAAAGAGCATGTTTTCTATAATAAACTTATGTAAATGTTAAGATGTCTTTAATTAGTAAAATATTAGATGGAGCAAATTTATAATAATAACAATAATAATAATTAATAATAATCTTAGCACATGTACGATCAACTGGAAAATGGAAACAAACGATACATGTTTTAGTGACAATTTGCCAGTGTCATCCTCCATTTCGATGCCCTTGATTAAAAATTGTGAAGAAAAAAAGAAAAAAAAGTGATAGAATGAATTGATTATGAACCCTTGTGCTATTGACCTACAAATGGCAACCATACTTTAGTATATATACCTAGTGGCACAATTTTTGCATGCACATTAAAACACAAAAAATGGAAGAAGTGTTTGTGATCCCTTATACCATAGATGTTCTACAGGTGTACCAGACAAACTAGACGTAAATGTACTTCTACACACCCACTCGCACAATTTTTGACCACCAGAGGACGAATATAATGTGAGTGTGCATGTTCAAAAGTAACATTCAATCATCTCGCTGCTAAACAAATCAAACCATGCATGCTATAAGCCAACAGAGATAGTACTGTCCATGTCACGCCTACTGTTAACAAATAATTAAGAACGCCACGCTTAGAAGTTTAAAAATAATAGAGGCGGTATCATGAGTATGAGTTTAAATCATCTGCTACGGAGAAATTCAAAGCATTACACTAGAGAGATGGATCCCTAAAAAAGCAAATGCTAAAATGTGGAAAGACAAATAATAATTAAAGGTGCAGAGATTGAATGGAAATGACTGACATTTAATAAGTGTATGCCTCTGTGGATGCTTTGAATGTTTGTATACCATCTCTACTGTTAATTATTTTTCAACCATTTTATAATGGCAATTGGTCTTCCAGCTAGGTATACCAGGTAATGGCATGACCATCAGTACATAGAATTACTGTTCCTCGCATTGAGCACCGAGAAACCAAAAGTACCAAAAACTCGCAAATTATTGTAATTTTTCTTGTAAGAGTGAAATAGGTTAGATGATCCACCAAATGTTACCCATATTTACAATTTATTAATAATAAAACTTATTTTAAATCTAAATTCGTGGATGCTTGCAAATTCACTTGTTCAACTATTTGTCGTAGACATGTTTGTTCGATCTAAGGTATGGTATAAAAATTACTCGATTTGGATTTCATTCTAAACGGTCTCACCTACTATTTCTGCAGTTTTTTTTTTTTTTTTTTTTTTCCCTACGACTACACAAAATCAAACACATCTAACTGTTACCAAAATACAACAGCAAAATAGCTGCAATAATTTATCTTAAATCATAAGCCGTTGCTACGGAGATCTTCTTAGATCTAGATCCATCCTTGAATCATTTAGTCACAGCATAAAATGGAATAAAACCATTTTAATATCTACTGGTACTATCAAATTAACGGGAAAAAACACGAGGAAATCAATGGAAAAAACTGAAGAAAATTGGGGAAAATACGCACCTTGTAGATCGAATTAGGGCAAACGGAAACAAAAAACAGTGCAATGAGAAAACGCGACTGAGAAACCCAGGCAGATGACCCAAGCTGTCAACGATTTAATAGAAAAAAGAAAAAAGCATACGCGGATAGTCAGGACTAGTGGGCCCTAGCAGGCTGGATAAAAATCGAAACCTTTCGCATGGGAAATAACGGTTGCAATTGGCAAAAGGACCGCTTTGTTCAGAACATTTCCGGTGCACCCCAATAACACTACCAACCAACACAGCATTGGTGCACCATGCACTTTGATCTCAGCATTAATTAATAACAAATGTGAAAAAGGAAATCCGTCAAACATCAAAGTTTACAATGAAAGTGGCTCTATTTTCGTTCGTGGTGATTTTTCGAGCATTCTTCATATATAAAATTCTACTATTGAAGTTAAAATGAAGAAATTGTTAAAGTTTGAATAATTCAAATCAAAAGTAATAAAATGGGAAAATAAATAAATGTTAAATATGATATTAACGTATAAGTAAACATCAGGAGATATTTAATATACCATTCATAAGGAGCGGTCGATCGGTCATTATTGCGACCGCTAGAATTTTCCTTAACCTGAACAAATTGGATCATGTATGATTAAAATATTCTTGATTTAACGGTTGTAACTCATCCAAACAATTATAACTATAAGAGAAATGCTAAGAACACTCTCCCTTAGGGAGGGTGAGCTTGTACTTGTCACCTGATTGGTGGAAATGAGTTGACATTTATTATATCATACATAGCTAATGATTGGTGCCAACTCATTTCCACCAATCAGGTGGCAAGTACAAGCTCACACTCCCTAAGAGAGGGTGAGCTTAGCATTTCTCTCAAAATAAGAGGTTAATCTCCTTATTCTTTTCAATAAAAATCTAAAATCAGAAACGACGCTCTGTCCCACTCTCTCCCTCCACATAATTTTAAACTCATATCCACGAATAAATATATACATTCAAGGATCAATGGAATGTTCGAAGCAACCAAGCTTAAGAGAAAGTAATCAAATTTATATGTGTGTGTGTATATGTATACACCCACATATTCTAAATTTTAATAATCTATAATTTCTAAATCTATTAAGTACAAGCATATTTGTTATATGTTACATAATAAGAAGAACATAAATTGGAGGAAGAGATAGGCTGCCACATCAAAACAAATCAAGGAGAATTTCATGGGAATTATGTATGGGTGTAAATCTTAAATTTTCCTTAATATTATTTTGTGTAGTTCGATTTTTCGATTTGTATTGTGTCTATTGTAACTTTTGAGATTTGTATGTGAAAAATTATCAACTTATACTCAAAAATCTCCATATAATATGAAAATTTTAAATCCTTTGAAATATCGCTTGTTTTATTTTAACAAAGTAGGATTGGTTTCATCGATATTTACAATACAAAAATTTATGCTCTATTTGATCCTACTTTTCAGTTTGTGACTTTAATGACAATGAATTCCAAAACAGGAAAATCGAAAGAGGCATGGAAAGAAAGGAAAATGTGATTATTTTTTTCCTCTTATTGATTGCTTTCCCCTTTTGGCAATTAAAACAAGTATGAATTTTTGTCATTTCAACGTTATGCATTCAAATTACCAAATGAAACATAAAAGATTTTTACTGTAAATTTGCTTCTTTGGAAGAAGATACATGGTTTTACTATGTAAACATAATATAAATTGAACGTTCTGGATTTCATTTTGAATTTACATACGAGTCTATTAGTGTACCAAAACCGTTGATGATATTATCGTTCATGTAATTGCTTTAGTGAATTGGATGTGTATACAAATTTTAGTTGCCAACATTAAAATAACATAACAAACTGCATAAGTGACAAGCAGACTACTTGAATATGCATAAAACTAATTACTCATAATTTAATATTAGACATTGATACAATAATAACATATTCTTTTAAACTTTGAAAGTGACATTTATAAACTATAATGCATGTAATAACTAAGAAATTAAATAAATAGATAGACAAAAAATGGTAATTAACTGTTAACAATCAGTCTAATTAATGAGATAGACAATTATGAAAGTTAATCGATAAGTAAAGGAAAAACAAGGAGCTTTCCTTATAAGACCTTTAATGTATAATTCTAGGTTAAGCCCGTGAATGTGTATATCGATGTTGTGTAATTAAAAGCACATAACAAACATTATGCGGTGGAGGCGTAAAAAGTGGTAACAGGGATAAAGCATGGAAATAGCGGGATATAGCAAATGACTCTAAAATAGCATATAGAACTCATACTTAATGTTTTTAGAATATGTAAATGATAACTAAATTAAAAACTCCATATTCGATTTAGTTATAATTAATACACCCTCAATTTTAAATAAAAACATGTGCAAATATATGTAAATAAACATTAACTTTTATCTAATTTAATAGAATTTATAGTATTTTTGTTTCTCAAAACATGTGTTAAAAAATTCAATTAAAATAACTAATTTCATAATTTTAACAGCGTATAAATGTCATTTTTCAATTAATTAATTTTATAGAAGATACAGCGGAAATAGTATAATATAACGTAAATAACGGGATATACCGAGAATAATGAAATATAACGAAGGTTAAAGCGAAAAGTTTACTTTGGAGGCGAAAAATCGTAGCGGTAGAAATCCACTACCGGATATAGCGGATTTATATCAAGGTAATAGTGAGTCATTAACTGCATAGTGTTCATGTAACTTGCACTAAATGTTGGCGAGTGAAAATATGGCTAAGCTATAGGGATGTGAGGTCAGTTGAAAGCACACGGAAGTCTTCCTAGCTTATATGGCTATCAATGGTGTAAGTAGATTATTTTAGACGTCGTTTACGATAAGCATGCATGGAGAACTTGAGCTTAGTCCCCATACTATGGATGTTTGTCCAAGTGGTCAGACTACCAGCACCTATAAATAGTCAAACAAATATGGGACATTGTGGTAGGATTACGAGTCATAAGGATGGCTACCTTAGGAAGTGTCTGCATCCAGGTTGAGGTATTAAATAGTTATGTTAGTTACCTCTCCCGATTTAAGAAGTATTGAATAATCAAAATTATCTTTTAGGCGTGTATTAAATGGATGTGATTATCTTTTAAGTGTGTCAGTGCTTGGGGCATAGTTCCATGGTTGAGGAATTAATAGGCATTGCGGTCTGCTTCTTCCATATCTAATAAGCATTAAGTGACTCAGAAGAGACTTTGTATTGTTATGCAAATATTGCACAAATGCGGAAGCGCAATGTGCAGGATCTAGATTTGCCAATTGAACACCAATCTAATCTGATAGCAATTATTCTATTACATCAACAAAATAGTAAATAACTATAGCAGAGAAACAAAGAGACACAATATTTATACTGGTTCCACTATCCTCGAGATAGTGTACGTCCAGTCCAACAGAGAGAGATTTTATTCCACATGAGAGAATTACAAGAGATTATAAAATAAGAGTTTACATATCCAAACCTCAATCAGGTTTAACAAGAAGAGACACCATTGGGGATCACTGGCTCCAGGCTAGGATGGGTTTACACTACAGTCTACCCCTCAATATATAGCTAGTGCAAATCTATGTGAGTCATCAATTAAATTACCAAGATATGGTAATAATATAATGGAGGCAAATCACCATAACAACAAATGTGCAAACATAGGAAGTAAATCAATCTGTTTCTTTAGCATAGATGAAAGATATTAATCCCTTCATTTATTTCTCTATCACCTCATCAAATGCAATCAATGCATTCCCATTATAAAAATATTTACTTTCCATTCTTTGCAAATTTGTTCCAATCAATTTGTGATTTTGTATCACAAAATTTAACATGTATGATGTCGGTTAGGGAGTTCTAGGGGGTTTGCTTGAAGTTAGGTATTAATTGGCTGGTGGATCTGACTATTTCCTAATCAAAGGGTATTAAGTCGACCAAGTACTAATATGATGCTCATAGCAAAAAAAATTATTAAACGATTTAATGAATTAAATATAAATAGAAAAGGATCTAATCATATAATAAATATATTTAAAATTTATCTCATGCTTAAAGGCTTTCAGTAAAAAATAAGAATTTTTTCTGGGGATAATCATTATATATACACTATTATTTAATTAAAATTAACCTTTTTATATACACACATAATGTATATACTTATTAATAATATAAAATTCTATAAAAATTTATATAACATAAAATACACATTATAGTTTCGAAAATGTTTTAAATTTTATTAATTTTGTACATTTTAATAAAATAAAAATAATAATAAAATTTTACAAAAATGCAACAACATAATATATATTTAATTAAATACTTTTATATATAATTATAACTAGCTATATAATTTTATGTAATATGCATTCAAATTAGTAAATATATCAGAAAATCTAGTTCAGATTTCATACTATAAGCATTATGAATTATTTTACAAAATTATTCAAATAATATCATAACTTATATATATATATATATATATATATATATATATATATATGTATACGCATATATATTTGTTTTTATTTTAGTGAATGCTCAATGTAAATAATAACAACTAATATTTTATAACAATTGTATACTTACATTATATATATATATATTGATGCATATACACTTACATTTAGACAATCCATTTGTGTACACAATGGGTTAACTATCCATTATGGTGGAAATCCATATATTATATATGGGCATGTCAAATCATGTACATGTTACCCTGTTGCACGAGCAAGTACATAAAATATGTGTATATGATACACATATATAAAATACAGTGCAAATTACATAAAATAAAATATTATTATAAATTTAAGTAAAATATTTATTAGATAATTTAGAAAATTTCTAAATGAATCAAACTACATGGGCCCATTAAAGATTCAATAAAGGTTTTTTTTATTTCACCAACAACTCCACTATTAGTTGGCCAATTCCAATATGACTAATGTGAGACATCATGGTTGGGTTGTAAGTTATAAGGACGATGTAATAACCCTTAATGATCGAATGCTTGAATGATTTATCTAAACACTTAATCATTAAACTATGGATTACCTTGTATACTCAAATTTGCATATGATCAAATTAGGACTTATGACTACTTTCAATTGAGTTAGGATCTATAATAGAACTTTTATGAGTATGAGCATTGATATATTTTTAGCTAGCAGCCTGCGGCTGATTCATAAATTAATCCGAAAAACTAAGGGTGCTTTTGGATTGTCATTTCCAATTTATGTCCAATTTTGAAAAACATTGAAAACATGCTCCCTTTGTCGTTTTTAAAAGTCCATTTTTTAAAATACATCATTTTGCAAAATGGGCTTAACAAAGAAAACTAAAACCAGTTTTTTCCTTTTCCCCGTTTTCAAGCCTAATTGAAAATTTTGAAAACACAAAAAACAAGGAAACACGTAAAAAGAAACCTAATTCGTTTTTTGGCCGCGCTCTTCCCCTTCTCCGACTTTTCGTCCGTCGTCAAAATCTAGGTAAAATCGCCAGTTTTGATTTCTTCTATTCCTCGTTTGATTCAATTTAATTAGATCATAAAGTTTTTTATTGTTCGCTGTAACGACTCCTTCTCTTCAGGGTTTTATCTTTGATTCAACCTACTTCTGATCCAACCGTTGTAAGTTAAACTCTAGTATGCTTGTTGTAACTCTTTTATTTCACGTGTTTTCAAGTAATTTCTTTGCTTTCGATTTAGATGAGATCAATAATGATTTTTGCCTAAAAGATTTTGTTACTTGCTATTAGCTAGTTTTTTTTTTTTTTTAAGAAAAAGTAGAGCACCAATTGAAAAAGAGTACACATTGGTTTGAAATGACCTGAATATACATTAGTTTTATGGATTGTGTAGGAGCAGGTTAGATGTATTTGGATATGGGGTTGTGTGGGATTGTTGTTTTCTTCAAAAGAGGAATGAAGTGTATATAAGGCAGTGTTAAATGGGTTTCATTTGTCTTTGATTAAATTGATTTGCATTTTAAAACTTTACCGAGTTTTAGTCTATACCAGTATTTAAACATAGTAGTTAAAATATTGATGATCCATATTTATACATAGTAGCTTTACCAGATGGGTGATTTCCATTGGAAAATCTATTAGCAATTTTTTGAAGATGAATATTAACGAACTATTGTGAATGTTCCCTAACTGAATGGTGGATATCAGAGCTAGATCATCGCAAAGCATATAGTGATTTTGGATTGGAAAAATCATTTTTTTAATGTTGGATATGATGGCACTTCCGAAGATGACTATTTTTTATTAGGGAATTTGAAGGCCTCGATGGTTTAGTTGATGGAGATGAAGAGAAGCCCTCTGATGTGGATGAAGGAAGGTGGAAGAAGACGAAGATGCTGACAGTTGATTTGATTTTCCTGTACCTTGGTGGTTCAGTTCATGTTTTAGACTTGGGTCTTCATGTTGATGACGCTCGAGGGATCCAGGGTGATCGAGGAAGGACCTCAGATTAAGTGGTAGACAAGTGTCGATTGAGCTGTGGTCGTAGTCCTTTTAAATCGACTGGGTGTATCTCGTTGCCTTGAAATCGAGGTTGTTGAGTGTATCTCGTTACCCTGAAATCGAGGTTGTTGGGTGTATCTCGTTGCCCTGAAATCGAGGTTGTTGGGTGTATCTCATTGCCCTAAAATTGAGGTTGTGGGGTGTATCTTGTTGCCTTGAAAATCAAGATTAGTTTTAATTGAGAGTAGGAGTCGTAGAAAGATCTAGATCGACTTGTTTAGTGTTTGTTGGATTGTTGATATGAATTCAGATTAAGGTGGAGCAATTTGTGATTGGTGGTATCACATGTCCATGGAAGTCTGATGGCTTGTTTGTGGATGTGATTTCATATCAAGGTGGAGTGTTGTTATTTGTGATATGAAATCACATATGTTAATGAAGAGGATGTGATCAATTAAGTGATTTGATTAATTGATTGATTGATTTGATTGATTAATTAATTGACTAATTGGTTAGTTAGTTGATTGATTGATTAGTTAGTTAATTGACTGATTTGATTAATTGATTTTATTATAGAAGGGAAGAAATGAATGATTACATTATGGATATATTTTTGAGGGGAAAATTGGATATTTGCCTAGGCCTTCTATTCTCCTATAAAATCAGCTTTCAGGATTGGATGAGGGTATGACCGAATTGAGTTGAGAGATTGAAAGGTTGTGTGCCTAGGGCTTGTGCCCTAGAGAGGAAGATTAGTAATTGAGAGCCGAGAGCAGCTATTCCTATTGGTGCCTCTAGATTGTCCAAAGGTTTTCCGTCGTTCTTCATTGTTCTCCTTCTCCAACAAGAGTTGTAGTCATTTAGATATTCTTTCCCTTCCTCAATAAGATTGTTGATTCATTGTATTTTGTTTATTTTTGGTTGTTGATCCATTGTATGTAAACAAAATTTGTTTTGTTGAATCAATAAAGAGGGTGGTTGGGTGGAATATCTTATATTTATGCATGTAATTTCATATCTGTGTTGTTTTTCCATAGAAATCATCTTTATGTAATTGGGTGATTAAGATCCTGGTCGGTTCTGCAAAGGCGCAGTTCCCACAACAGTAACTCCAATATATTTAGACATGTGTGAGCTAAAATTGGAAGAATTTAAAGTAAGTATATACTTAAAACAGCCCAACAAAGTGGGTAATTCTCATAAATTTATTTTTATCTCCTTGATTATTTATATAATTATGTATGAATTAAAAAAACTGTCACAATATTGTATAGGAATGACTGATAGTTCAGGGCCTGTCAGTTACGTATCTGCTAGTTGAGTGCTCACTACAACAAAATGACCCTATTACAATGGTGGAACACCGTTGTAATATACATTTTACAACGGTGGGCAAACCTTCGTGTATTAAGAAGTTGTAATAGACTAATATCTTTTACAACTTTTTTGCACTGTTGCAACACCGTTGTAATATGTATATTTTACAACTTTTTTCCACCACTGTAATAAACTTTTTTACAACAGTTATGCACTGTTGTAATAAAATATACTACAACTATTATGCACCGTTGTGATTGACATTTGGGTTTTTTAAAAAATAAACATCTTTTGCAACTGAAAAGAACAATACACTAAATAAAGTGATACTCCATAAGCAAATCCAATATTACAGTTATTTGCAAACTAATTTATTAAAATACTCAAATATTCAGTATTACAAACAATAAGTTTTTGATGACATTTCGTACATTATTACATATTTGACCGTTACAAAGCAACTTAGTACAAGCACAAGTTATCCACAAAAAATTGCATATCCTACGGGAGAACACCATCATCCATAATCTACTACAACTGTTATGTACAAGTTACCTGAATCTTTACACCATCATCCATAATGTCCTTATGTTCCAGTAATACATCTTCATAGTATTTCTTTAACCAACCTTCAATCACTTTTTGAATGATATTTTCAGGCTTCCATGAACTTGCAACCTTATAAAATCGAAAAAAGTATAAATGAGCCAACGATATAAGAAAGGACTTTAATTGGACGTTAACAAAGAAAAATGGAAAATTTGTGAAAAATTCCATGAAACCATATACAAATTATAAAGAACAAACATGTTATCAAACCATTTATGTAATAATTAACATAATAGGTAACACTCAAAAATAAACCGAACAGACAAAGAAATGGCAAACAAATTCAGAAATGGCAAACAACTGTGTTAGTTATGGCAACATACTACAACTATGTTATTTTAAAGGGAAAAAAATTTCAGAAATGGCAAACAAATTATATGCATGATTCACATCCAATTCAGAAATGGCAAACATACACCGTATTTATCTTAGTTTAGATATTTACTTAGGCTGTGCCATATGACTCTTCCCATATAGTTTCATATAGCGCCTTTTCTCAAAAATAAACCGAACAGACAAAGAATGCAGACCATAATAACATGCATCTGACTGCAAAATAAAACTAAATCGAACCAACCATCAATTCTTCACTCAAAAGTCAATTTTCTTATAAACAAAAATATTGTTACCTGTTCGTTCTCGAGTTATTTTTCTTCTCTTGGAAATTTAAGCCTACTACGACTCTTGCTGCAAGAATCTGGAAACTGGTTCCCGGATATATGTGCCTAAGCGTAATTTTGGGCAAGGGAAAACTGAGTAAATAAGATCTGACTTGAATGGAAATCAAAATTGACTTTAGCATATATCAAATCAAGTACAAATCAGTACCTGTGATTAACAAAAATCGAATCAACGATGTATGAGTACGCAATCGTCTTCCATTGGTAACTCTCCTTGATTGCCATTCCTACAAATCCATAACTGTAACTCGATGGAGGAAGAGATAGCGAAGGGGTTGGTATGTAATATTAGGAGCGCAGGAACGCGATAGCGAAGGGGTTGGTATATAGACGGAACGTGTGAGAGAAGGACAACGATAGCGAAGGGGTTGGTATGTAGAAGGACGGAGAAAGGTAATTAGGTTTAGGGTTAAAGGCATGGCAGCGGCTGAAGATGTAGTGCGAGAGGAACTTTACTGTGGTGGGATTGGGAATTTAGGGTTGCATAGGCCAGAAAAGTGGTAGTTGAAAATCAAAAATGAACGACTACCGGGAAACGAAAATTTAGATGAATTAGGAGCGCAAGAACGTTGTAATTATTAGCAGAAAATTTATTTCTAAATCTAAGGAAAGCTTCTAAATTCACTTTCCATTAATTTTTTTATTTAACAATAGTTACTAATCTTATTAATTAAAGATTTCTTATTAATCGTTCGTTATTATAAATTAATTATTAAATATAATCTTAGTTATTAATCTCTTCTTCTTAATTATTAATCTCTACTTCTTAATTATTAATAGCAATCGTTGATTATTCATGATTAGCGTTAATTATTATATTTTAATTATTAACTATTTAATAGTAATAATGTAATATTAACTATATTTTTTAATTATTCTTCTTAATTGCTAAGTATTAAATATTACGGATTGATTATTAATTATTACTTCCTAATTGATTATTAATTGTAAATAATCAATATAAATGTATTAAATATTAATTATTAGTTGTTAATTATATTAAAATATAATCATATATTATAACAGTCAAAAAATAAAAGTTGTGATAGGCTTTTATTACAACTATCAAAATAACACAGTTGTTAAAAATAAGTTTATTACAACTTTTCTGGAAAAAAGTTGTAAAAAACATTTATTACAATGGTGCTTTTACCACCGTTGTAAAATTAAAGTTGTAATATAGTGTTTTTGTTGTAGTGGCTCATATTAGTGTAATTTTGGATGTGTGCTTATATTTATATGTGCAAAATGTTGTGTGGCAGAGTTGCTACACTGGGTTATTACACCAGTTATAGTGCAGACTTGAACTAAAATATTGTTTTGTTTAATTATAGAAACATATAAATGTGTATGTACATGCTTTGCCTTAAAACTTGTTAACTTGTCTTTGTCTTTTTACATATATAACCATACACTTTTAAAAGTGATGAGCCTTTGATTTTGTGACCGTTGTTCTAACCTAAACAGATGTTGTACATGTTTTATTAACTAAAACAAATGCCTGTACAATATATTCCGTTCTATATGCATGCTTTGAGTATATATCCTGACATTTTTATTCATAACACCATATACATAAATAGCTTAACTTTGTTTACCTTCTATTTGTCCTTTGAAATGAATGGCCACATATGCAAGTATTCTTGCTTCTAAGTTTTCATCCCCACCTGTTAGGCTATTATATTCTAAGTTTACCTTTTATTTGTCCAATATAAATTCACCCATTACTAATTATAACGAAATATATTTTGGAATGCAGATGTGTATGTACATGCTTTGCCTTAAAACTTGTTAACTTGTCTTTGTCTTTTTACATATATAAACCATACATTTTTAAATGTGACGAGCCTTTGATTTTGTGACCGCTGTTCTAACTTAAACAGATGTTGTACATGTTTTATTAACTAAAACAAATGCCTGTACAATATATTCCGTTCTATGTGCATGCTTTGAGTATATATCCTGACATTTTTATTCATAACATCATATACATAAATAGCTTAACTTTGTTTACCTTTTATTTGTCCTTTGTTTGAAATGAATGGCCACATGTGCAAGTATTCTTGCTTCTAAGTTTTCATCCCCACCTGTTAGGCTATTATATTCTAAGTTTACCTTTTATTTGTCCAATATAAATTCATCCATTACTAATTATAACGAAATATATTTTGGAATACAGTCAGTCACCGCTTCTACGAACAAAATTGCACAAAAAATATATATGATTCACATGTATTACTGCATGCATTTCATCTTGAATATATTTTGGAATACGGTCAGTCGTCATTTCTAACCTTTATAAAAGAATCATGCATAACACCAACAAACTTTGCATCCATGTTGTTGTTATAATATCACCTTAACTATTCTCTTCAACCTAAGGTGCCAGTAAGTGTTATAGGATAAATGTATCATAATTGGAAAGAATTCAATGAGAAATGGGTAATAATTGATTAACTTATCATAATAAGGATCCCAGGAAATTACAATATAATAGTGAATTTACTAAAAATTATTTCATTGAACTATATAGGTTCATAGGGTATAGATTTGTCCTACCGTATTTCATTAACAAATTTTATGTCTTACATTTATGCTATTTTTTGCAGATATGATTTGGAAGACTACAATGTTGTGTTTCTGGCAAATATTGTGGTCATTGACATATCTATATACTATTATGGATGATGCTTGAGTTGTTTTCTATTTCTTCTTTATTTGGTGTATCTTTTCTATTACATGTTAAAATTTTGTAATGAAATTTTTCATTGTAATTTTATTTCTTATGCAACTCGGTCTCATGTAATTATTTAAAATATTGTGCTCTCTTTAATTCTTAACTATTATGATACGATTTACTGTATTTTACCTCATCATGTATTGACTGATAATTAGTTACTTGATATAATGGTAATAATTTTCATTTAACTTTGATACATTTGACTCTTTTCATTGGGCTTTTTCTTAAAAATTAATTCAACTCACGGTGTAGGTATCTAGGGAATAGTCACTTCTAAAGTGAATCCTCCTTAGATACATGAATTTTATTATGATCCATTTCACGAAAATACGAATTGTGTGTCGAAGACAAAAAATGAAGTTTTTTTATAAAATTTCATAAAAAAGAAAAAAAATCTTTGAAATGAAAACTTATTCTTAGGTAAATTGATTGCGAGATCTTTATGATGCTTTTTTTTATCAATTTGATTCTTTATCCATAGAATATAGTATGTAGGCTTTATCTGTTTATTTCCTTTTTTTTGTTATCATGAGGTTTCTTTCCTTGCTACAGCTGGTAAAAATCGTTACTTTGAACGATGCATATGTAGAAAGCCTTTTTTTTCTAGTATTGACTAGTTAATTTTATCTTTTTTCTTTCTTTCTATAGTGTAGATAGTCACATGTAATGATAGATCACGGCCATATTATTAAAAGCTTATGGTAAGAATGGTTTTCATTCTAATGCCCGGAAATAGTATTCCAAAACCTTTGTATGCTCTCCGTTGCTTGTGTGTATAAGGCCTGTATTATAAAGTATATAACTTCGATTATAGTGATCAATTTCTGGTCGCATAGCTTCATAATAATTCTGTAAAGCTTCTGCATAATTTGTATTCTTGTATGTTCAAATGAATATGAATAATGGTTAATGTATATTATGTACTATGATTCAAATGTAAATATTGTTTGAATTACAAAGAGGAAAATTTAAAACTTCAAAATATGAAAATATAATTCAAACCAAACGTGATTTTCAGTTTTCATTTTTTAAAATATGTTTTCAGAATATTCTATGCCAAACGCATTTTCTAAAATAATGAAAATTGTCAAAATGGAAAACTGAAAATGACTAAAAAAACACAAAATTGAAAAAAAAAATCAAACGCACCCTAACTTTTTCATATGATGGAATTAGGTCCTGACATCTTTTCCATTAGGTCTGGAATGACTTCGAGGATTCTTTTGAGTATAAGATTAAATATGTTTGGATTTCGTAATTTTCGGGAATGAATAGTGTTGGATGGTCAGCATTTAGCCTGAACTGTTTGACTAGCCGATAAGTGACCAATTCCTCTCATTCATGTTCATTTTCTTCCTCCTCTCCTAATCACTTACCAGCAGCTTCGTAATCACTTTCTAGTATCTCAAGCCCTAAAATTCTTAAATAAATTCCCTAAAATTAGACAAAAATCACTATAAATCTTCTCTTCTCATTCCTACAAAACTCGCGAAGGATTTGGCTTCAATCGAATTTTGGTGGGAGATCTCAACTTTCAAGAGATCAAATTGATGGGTTTTGATGAGTTGGAGCTTGGTTTCAAGAGATCATATTTTGATTATTGATAATTATAGGATCATATGAAGTGATTTGGAGATTCCTATGCTAAGGTTTAGACTTGTATTCATATTATAAACATGTTTCTCTTTGCTAGCTGATGATTTAACACCTTAATAATAAGCTGTGCAGTTAAAATGCTTAGCGGCTCTATAGCGACGGAGGTGTAAAAAGTTGTAGTGGAGAAATAGTGGGGATAAAGAAAAAATGCAAAAATGTTCATTAAATGTAAAAATGAATATTTAAAATTAGTTTGATATCATTCTTACATGATCTTTGTAGAAGAATCTAAGATTAGTCAACCTTAAATTAGAAAATCAAAGAATATTATGGTTATGCGGACTAGATTTGATGTTTATAATAGATTTTTGCTTTATACTGGGAACTAAGCCTTAGATATTAGCTTTTCTCAACAAATTTCTAATTTGTTGTAAAAGTGAAACTAGTTGAATCAACCTCTATATATCGATATTGCTAAAGAGGATGCTAAAACTCATTGATTTAGCGGATGCAGCGGAAAAAAGCGGGGCTTAAAGTGGATCTATTATTCATTGGGGCTAAACCGAAGTTGCATAGCGGTGGAAGAGTGCTACGGGCTATAGCAGGCATATTCCAGGGCTTTAGCGGAGATTTAACTACATACGTACTATGTTCTGAAGATAGTTAGTAAGCCATAGAATTCATTTAGGATAACTAGGAGATTGATGATATTATTTGATTTGAGGTTAATTACGTAGAGTAATGATATGCACGTCATTAACAACAACGAATCAATTCATTTGATTTTTTTTAATCAAGATCCAACCCTCAAAAACCATTAGAAGCATGGTGGGTACGGTGGCACTGTATGCATATAAATATAGTTGGGAAATAGCCTCATAATAGTGGCTCACAAAATGAAAGATATAAAAGGCTAAAACTAGATAATGCCAAGTAAGATACAAAGATACATGAGCATAAGACAATATAAATAAGTGGCTAAAAGGCAAAGAGGCAACCGTCCAAATGCAAAGGAGACTGGGAGACCCTTTGGAATCACAAATGTAACACCCCGCATTTTTAACAACATTAAAGAGAATAAATTAAATACTAATTAATTTAATGTTCAGAATTAGAGGAAATGGTCTACACCATTGCGTCCGTCTCGAAATTCTGGTCAAGATAGACGTTTGGTTTGCATAAAACGAACACCGTATGAAGAAGTTATGGAGGTTTTAAGTTTGTATACGCACAGAAATATTTTATATATATGCATGAGTCAGAGTTGAGTCAGAGATGAGTCAGAATCTTATCTAGAGGATTCAAATTCGAAAAATTCCTCTGAGCGACAAAATTCCCGCTCTAGGGGGTCGACCCCTCTAGAGGGGTGTCGACCTAGGGGTCAACCCCCCTGAAGGGGTGTCAACCTAGGGGTCGACCCACCCACAGGGATGTCGACACCCCTAGGGCTAATGTGGCACTCGGTTTCAGGGGTATTGCAGCTATATATACGTGTCCTATTTCTCATATTTTCTTCATTGGAAGTCATGGAGGCCATATGCTGCTGGAGTGCGAATTGAACCCCTTCTACAACAACATATTCTACAAATCCAATTTAGAAATTCTAGATCCGTACTTCCTAAATTATCTAAACCTAATGCTGTGAGTTTCTAGATTACTTTTAGTTTAGGTAAATAAAAGTGTACTTTGAAAGACTATGCATTGGATATGTTGTAAAATATGATTCTGTGTTAATGTGAAATTCTATACTATGTCATGACAGATCTATTTTCCTATATCTACTAAAATTGTGTTGATTTGATTATGATGCTTATGTGGATCTTGAATTGTAACCATGATTATGGTAGATATACATCTATTAATTTGGACAATTGTGACATCACTTGGATCTAGATCTTTATGTTAATCACCTTTCACCTGTCATATTGTGATCCATTGAGACATGTTGTAAACTTGACATGTGAACCCACCTTTAGATCTAAACATTTTATTATGTCACCGTAACTATGCTAAATCTAAGTAACTGGACACCAAATGTTTAATCTAGATCTTATTATGCTTACTTGAACATTTAGTGATAGTCACAAGTTATCAGTTTGATGTCCACTTTATTATGTGTTAATCACATGTCCATTCACTTTACTATGCTAGTTTATGTTCATGTTTACGCCAAGACATGTTGAAACTATCACCCTTATCATACTCTCTTTTTATTGTTATAGCTAGGCTACTTTATAACCTAGATGTTGTCAAAATGTGTACGAATACGTTAGAGAGGAAACGGGGAAAAAGGGATTATAATTGGCATGATTTATGTAATGTTATATGAAATGGGACATGTAATTCAAATGGGGAAAACATAGAAATAGTTACATATAATGACATAGGTAGATTTGGATTAAATTGGAATGTTTATTAATTTACAATTAGGAATTGTAAATTGTACTTATGACACGAGGTTAGGTTACATTAGTGGTGGAAGTCTGCTCGGACCCGACCAGCATATCCGGCATCCACTAATGTTGAACCTAATGTGGGAGGTCTAAGTATGCAAATACGGATCGGGCTAAGACACGAGGTTAAGCACAACTGTGGAATAAGATTACCCGGACCCGACCGGCATATCCAACATCCACACATTGTAGGCATAATGTGGGAGGTCTAGCCCATTATAACCATAATTGGACACGGTAATGAAATAAACTACTTAGCCTAATTTAATATGACTATGGACTTAAGTTAGGGTTAAATAAAATTGGATGGGTAGTGGTGGTTTAAGTAAATTAGAGGGGGTGGGTAATATGTATATATAGGCCCACGAACTTAACCCAATAAGGTTATGTAATTAAAGACACCTAGTGGTATACATAACCAATAGATAATGTAATAGGGTTATGTAATTAAAGACACCTAGTGGTATACATAACCGATAGATAATGTAATAAAGTTATATAATTAAAGACACCCTTTAGGGTATGCATAACTAGTATAGGGCTATGTAATTAAAGACACTTAAGGGTATACATAGTCAGTGGAAAACCTAGTGGGGGATACAAGACAAGGGGGAGAGCTTGTATCATATTGTGTGGGACCCATTTCAGTCAGTAACCCGGAGATGAAATCAAGTAAAGACCTCCGTACTAGGCGGAGAAGGGGCACGCTTACTGATTGATTGTAAGAGATCCAAACGAGGTGGATGTTATGGGCGGCGCAAACCAACTGGGGGCGAGGGGGCTAAGACAACCGTAACACCCGTAGATATGGTTATGCACACCATGGGTTGCCACTTTAGGAAGTGATACCCCCTACTGCAGGGCCAGCACAGGATATCTACAGGGTATGGAGCCGATCGATTAGGGTAGGGGTTAGGGTACACTTGAACGTATGACCTAAGCCTGCTAACTTATAGTGGAAGGGATTATCTCATTTCAGTTATACTAGTAGTAATGCGGAGTAATCATTAGTGAGGCACATACACCTTAACTTGCTTACCTTCTCACACCTGCCATTTATGTAGTGATCTCTCTTATCCACTTTATATGCCTATCATGTTGCTTTTATTTATCTACTGGCTAAAAGTAACTAGGCTCGCCAGACTTTATGTCTGACCCTGTTGTTTCTCCTTCTTTCTTCCGGTTCCCCCTTAGGTTCTCGGGGAGAAAACACTCAGGAATCAGATATCATCTTGCTAGGAGCTACTTCTGAAGTATGACTTAAGTTCTTGTCTCTACTATGGCTTAACTCTTTTTTTATTTGGGGAATGATGCTTTTTATTTACTTATGTACTCTGATGGTGCAAGATAGAAGTTATTTTATTGTAATGGTTTTTGTGACTTATGAAATTGTGCACCACGGTATTATGAATTATGTTTGAAATAAAAGTTTAAATTTTCCGCTGCTGCCTTATTTATATCTATCTTGTAATTATTCAGTGTCTGTTTACCTATATCACTTCACGAAACTTAATTCATTCCCTTAGTGAGTGACATTAATGGACGTGGGGTGTTACACTTGGTATCAGAGCTGAAGGTTACCAAATTAGATAAAAGTTTTTGAAAATTATTTTCAAAAAGGTTTTAAAAGGAAAGCATTTTCAAAAAGAAAAGTCTATTTTGAAAAACATTCCCCAAAAAACCATATGTAGTCATTCGGTCCTTTATCTAAATTTATTCCTTTTCCCTTTTTCAGCATGTCTGGGGAACAAAACATCCCTAATCTCCCAGAGGGCGTCACAATACCCGGATGGTTCCGGAGGTATTTGGAGGCCACGACGCTGGCCGAAGGCCAAAGAGAAGTTCCTCCCCCAGTTGCACTAGTCATTCCTCCTCCTCCCCCTCCAAAAACTGACAACTTTGCCAAAATCTGCAAAGACTTCCGGCCTTTGGGAGGAAGGCCATTCCATGGGAACGAGACATTTGTAGAACCTCGGAATTGGCTTAAGGAGACCAAGGACTTGTTCGTAATCTTTGAAGTGGTGGAGCAAAGAAAAATTCAGTTAGTTGCTTGGCTGTTAAAGGACGAAGCCTTATTTTGGTGGGAAGTCACCCAAGCGGGACATCCGGTAGAAACTTGGGAAGACTTTAGACAGAGATTCAGAATGAATTTTTTTCCAAGCGGAGAGAAGCATACAGATGGAGAGATTCTTAACACTCAAACAAGGAAATCTGACGGTGAAGGAGTATGTGAACAAGTTCAACTAGCTGGCAAGGTTCGGGCTATAGTTGGTAGACACACCACATAAAAGGGCTTTAGGTTTGCTAAGGGGCTGAATGAGCCTCTGCATGGTTTAGCTATGTCCCATCTTCCAATGGGGGCCAACTTTGAAAAGCTTGTTGATATGGCCCTAATGCATGAGGAGGACAAGGGGGAAAAGAAGGAAACAAAAGATGAGGGGACATCGCAGAATAAGAAGGTATGGCCTAAGAAAGGGAAGCTACAACAGAAGAAAGGGGGGAAGATGATAAAGGCAAAGGATAAGAGAAAATGTCACAATTGTGGAAAGGAGGGCCACCTGATCAAAATCTGTAAGAGAAGGAAGGTCAGTTGCTTTAATTGCTGAGAGATCAGACACTTCTCTAAAGAGTGCCCGAAGAAACAGGGATCGTAGGGATAAGGGCAAAGAGCAGGGACTTCTGGAGGGCAGGTGCATGCTCTTGCGATCAATTCTCCTGAAAGAGGTAGAAAAAATTCCATAGAAAGTTTAGTTTCTCTTTCAAACCATCCAGTTAGAACACTTTTTGATTCTGGTGCTTCACACTCGTTTATATCTAGTTCTATGGTTGAATCTCTGCACTTAATTACTAGTATGGTAGTAGATCCCGTAGTTGTTTCAAATCCCATTGGTGGTTCGGCCCATTTATCAATGATTTGTCGGGGTTTGAAAATATCTGTGTTAGGCGTCAAATTTGAATGCGACACGTATGTGCTCGGGTTTATGGGCTATGGGTTGATTCTAGGAATGGATTGGCTTACCACGTATGGGGCCATTCTAGATTGTGAGAGGAGGGTTGTTAAACTCCCGAATTGTCATGGGACGACCCTCGAAGTTTCTTGTGACCCCCAAGGGTCTGTTATGCTTAGCTTCCTAGAGTTTGTAGATGCATCCATAGATGATTTGCAATTTCTTCCAATGGTTCGAGATTATTCAGATGTTTTTGATGAGGTATGGGGTTTACCTCCAAGGCGCGAAATTGACTTCCGCATATATCTGGTGGACAATGCAAAGCCAGTTGCATTACCAATACGCCACATGGCTCCAAGGGAAAGAAGGGAGCTGAGTAAGCAAGTAGGGGAGCTACTTGAAAAAGGGTTTATCAGAAGAAGCATATCTGAGTGGGGTGCTCTAGTTGTATTCGCAACTAAAGCGGATGGTTCGCTTCGTTTGTGTGTTGACTATAGAGAGTTAAATAAGCTCACCAAGAAGAATAGGCACCCACTTCCGAGGATTGATGATTTATTTGATCAGCTTGTTGGTGCCTTGGTATTTTTTCAGTTGGACTTGGCTACGGGGTTCCATCAGTTGAGGGTGGCTGAGGACAGCATAGATAAGACTGCTTTCAGAACTCCAGACAGTTTCTTTGAATGGCTAGTTATGCCTTTTGGGTTGACAAATGCACCTACCTATTTTTTTGATTTGATGAGTAGGGTGTTTCAGGAGTTCCTAAACAAATTCATTGTAGTCTTTGTTGATGATATTTTGAACTTCTCCAAGAGTGAAGAAGAGCATGCCCAACATTTGGGAGAAGTTTTGAAAACTCTCCGTGAAAATCAGCTAAAAGCAAAGCTCTCCAAATGCCATTTCTGGAGAAAGGAGATGAGATTCTTGGGGCATGTAGTCTCCAAAGAAGGGATAGCTGTAGATCCCGCGAAGATAGTTGAAGTACAAGATTGGCAGATTCCTAAAAATACAACTGAGGTGAGAAGCTTTCTTTGTTTGCAGGTTATTATAGGAAGTTCATTAAGGACTTCGCAAAGATATCAACCCCTCTCACCAGGCTAACAAAGAATAATTTGGCATTTTCATGGGACATAGACTATGACGTTGCTTCCCAACGACTGAAGAGGGCTCTGATAACAGCCCCAGTCTTGACCTTGCCCGATGGAAGTGTTTACTGTTTACACTGATGCGTGCAGTACAGGGCTTGGTGCGGTTCTGATGTAAGAAGGGAAAGTAATATGTTATGGGGGTAGATAGTTGAGAGTTCATGAGAAGAATTACCTCACCCATGATCAAGAACTAGCTGCCATAGTATTTGCGTTAAAGACGTGGCGTCATTATTTACTTGGAGAAAAGTTCGAATTATACACCGATCATAAATCTCTCAAGTATCTATTCCCACAGAAGGATCTAAACTTAAGGCAACAACGGTGGATGGAGTTCTTAGCTTCATATGATTTTGAGATTTCTTATACCCCCGGCAAGGGTAATGTGGTGGCAGACGCACTAAGTAGGCAGAGGGTGGCTCTGATTCCTCTGTTTGTGGAAAGAAAGAACTTGGAGTTCATATCATCTTTTGATTTTAGACCCTCCATCAAGGTTTTGCCTAATTTATTTGCATCCTTAGAGATACGACCGACTCTTGTGGATCAGATAGGAGCTTCACAACAAGGTGACCCACAGATTTCTAGACATCATGGATAAGCTCAGAAGAGGAGAAACTTCTAGTCACCTCAGTAGGTATGCCATAGATGAAAATGGGTGGTTACGACGAGATGGAAGGCTTTGTGTTCCTCAAATTGGAAGCTTGATAAAGGAAGTCCTTGAAGAAGCCTACCATTCTAAGATGACCATTCATCCAAGGGGTGACAAGATGTATAGGGATATGAAGAGGGTTTTTCTTTTGGGCAGGGATGAAGAAGGATGTGGCCGAATTTGTTTCTCAATGTTTGGTTTGCCAGCAAGTCAAAGCTGAGCAAAAGAAGCCCGGTGGATTCCTTCACCTGTTGGAGGTTCCGCATTGGAAATGGGAGAGCATCTCTATGGATTTCATAAATGGTTTGCCTAGATCGAAGAAAGGTAATGCCAGTATTTGGGTGATAGTGGCCAGACTCACTAAGAGCGCTCACTTTATTCCAGTTAAAAGTAAGAGGACGGCATCATAGTTGGCAGCAATTTATGTTCGTGAGATAGTTCGTCTCCATGGAGTTCCTTCCGGCATCGTGAACGATCGTGACCCCATCTTTACCAGTGAATTTTGGAGGAGCTTGCAAGAAGCATTAGGTAAACAGTTGTATTTAAGCACCGCTTATCATCCTCAGACCGATGGACAGACAGAGAGGGTGAACAGAATTCTAGAAGATCTTTTAAGGCTGTGTATCCTTGACTTCGGAGGGACTTAGAAAGAGCATCTTCCTTTAGTAGAGTTTGCCTATAATAACAGCTATCAGTCTAGCATCGGTATGGCACCCTTCGAAGCATTGTACGGACGACCCTGTAGATCGCCAACTTGTTGGTGGGAATCTACAGAAAGATTATTACTTGGACCATATATGGTTAGAGAAACGTCCGAAAAGATTAACCTTATTCGACGGCGAATGAAGACAGCTCAAGATAGACAGAAATCCTTTGCAAACAAGAGAAGGTCTGACATCGAACTCGAAGTGGGAGACTTAGTTTTTATCAAATTATCACCTCTGAGGAATGTGGTTCGCTTCGGATCAGTAGGGTAGTTGGCACCTAGGTTTGTGGGACCATTCCCCATAACTGAGAGGATTGGCCAAATGGCCTACAGAGTAAATGTAAGGACCCATAACTTCCCCGTGAGGAAAAGAGTGGATTACCTTGAGGACAACACACATCGGAACACATACAGAAGAACATTTCATTGCTTATTACAACAATTTCATCAGAATACAAGAATATATAGAGTATCAATAAATAAAATACATTCGATAAATATCAGAGATTACAATAAATTACATAACAGCGGAATACAATACACAACTGAAGGAGATATACGGATACAAAGCTTTCCGAATATCATTCCAGCTGTAAATTAGGATCCTGTGAATATAAATCTGCAAAACCAAAACTACAAGCTGCCCGTGTGGAAATAGGGGCACCTAGAGTTTAGGTTAAAACAATAAACTCCAGGTCAGTCATGTGACTGGTGTGAGAACTAAACAGTTATTAATCTTTATTTTAAAGTTAGGTAAATCAAAGGACCACGCCGTATAACACTGAACAGGTTTTCTCCCAAGAATACCAGTGCATGAAACAACAACGCAATGCTAAATAAAGAACAATGAAGCTATTATAAGACTCGGGTCCCATCACACAATGCAACACAAGCCGGAGGATAGGGTTTTACCTTATAATAGCCAAAGAATGCTTGATACGCTAAATTTCATCTTTTATTATTACTATAAGTGTATAATGTCAAAACAATTTCAATCATAAGTATAAATCATTGACGACATAAGTGCCACATACCACTATGTCGCCATATATCGGTTCTACAATCAAAACCGCAAAGTCACATGTTGGAAGTTGGATTTCCATATGTGAACCGAGGCAAAAGATAGTCCTCACCGATTCGAGACTCTCTAGCCCGAGCCTCAGGATCAGAGCTCGAGTGACCCTTGGATCATCAGGACCGGTCCACCGATGTGGATTAAAATGCCTGAACACGGCGTTTCCCCGCCCTATGGGGGCGTAAATGAGTCCAATGACTCCATCGGCTCCACATTGTCACCGATATATCCGAGGCGCCTCGCAATCCAACAACCACATAGGTGAAAATAATATAAATTTCAGGGCTGGTAGGTCATAAACACCACCCTAGCTAGAAGGAAACGCATGTCCCCCCTGAGGTCCTCTCCCGTTTCTGGTTCACAACCGGGGTGTGAGGCTCGCGAATTAACGCTACACAAAGCTATGCCACACAGGCGGTGCTTTGATCATCAACCACAAGACTTTGCTTTTCAACATAATCCTTGATCATTTGCATCTCAGCATGCCACACAGGCAATTCACGCTATGCAACCAATATCAATCACACAGAATGAAATCCAATGTCAGACACACATATCCATTTACAAGTCCGTTCTGGGTCTGAACGAAACCGGAGGAACCTTATTCCTCGCATATCCATCGATCTCCAAGTACGTCTGGACGATCACCAACTGATTCCCTCCTCTTGGGTGTACAGTCCAATCAAGATCATCAGTAATTATCCAAACGATGTGAAGACCTCGGGTCTTCGACCACTGTCTTCATCCTCGACACCACGTCGAATCAGTTATCCAGAATGGGATAAACCCGGTCTTTCTGAATAACTCGCGTATATAATAAACAAGTGTTACACAAACACAACATACGCCTCATTCCAATTCAGAATATTCTTTTATTCAAATATTCACATTATTAAGGAAAGGTTCCCATTAATTTTATCAAAGATAAATTCTTTAAATTTATTCTTTAATCTTCTTTTGAATATCAATTCAAACCAAATTATGGTTTGTCAAAACTAGTCGGGATTAAAGAACCTTACCGAAGTAATCATTTGTCAAATTTCCCAACCCCAACCTATTCATCCCAAGAAGCAAAACTAGTAATACTTCATATCTAACACCACAGTGTTATCGGTAAATTCAATTACCATTTCACGTTCAAATCTAATTAAAGATTTAACTAACGCTTGGAGCAAAACTGGTGATACTCCTTTCTTGATCATTTCTTGAATTTGATAATTTTAGTTATCAAATTCACCTTTCAATCTATTTAAATATTCATTAAAACTCTACTTCGGTTTTAATTTCCAAAAATCATTACTTAATGATTATTCAAATCCAGGAAATAAATCCTATCTTTAACTGGGTTAAAGAACTAATGTCATTTAAAACACAGCTCACGATAAACCCAAAATCACATTCCATTTCAATTCCAATTAAATATTATTTAATTGGTATACTTTATTAAATCTAAATAAAAAGATTTAATCTTTCTCTCAACTGGGTTAAAGAACAGTGTTAACGAAGACACCATTCACAACAAACCCAAATCCCATTTGATATTATATATAAGGCTCCGAATAGAAAATATATTGGCTTATATTCAATATCAAATACAATAACCAACAAATATCGTATTGGAAATAACGATATAAATATATCTTTCAAATTTCCATAACAATATCTGTATAATCAAGAAATTCAATATTGAAATATTCCCAAGATAATTTCGATTCAAATCCATTTCCAATTTATATATTGGAAATTCTGGTTATTTTCAATAACCATTTCAAATCCACTTTATTTATTTTAAAAATAAATGGGATTATAATTCTAGTTCAAAACTAGTTCATTTCAATAAAAATCTATTTTTAACTTTTCAAATTTGGAATTTTTCATCCCAATTCTTCCCAAATCATTTCTTATGATTTTACACTAATTATTGATATTTTTAATGATTTTATCAAGGCCCGTACAGTCGATTTCCATCAACGGCCATCGAACTGCACTTACAGCGACCTTTTCCAAATTTGATTTGGACATAATTCCAAATCCAACCGTTAGATTTCTAATTTCTTGTATTCGTTAGAAAGCTCTTTTCGATACGAACCCAACGGTTCTGGTTTCAGGAGAATCCGACGGTCGGATCTCCCGTGGTGTCCATTCGAAGTCAATGGTCGAAATTCGCGAACTGCCGCAGCGCGGCGCGTTCTATTCAGGCCATTATATTATATATAATATATATTTCATCGATTTCTATTTAAAACATATTTTATAAATCGTTTTAAATTCGTTTTCAAAACGATTTCAACTTCATATTCAATTTCTACTCAAAATTGTATATTCCAAATCATTAATATATAAATGATAATATTTTCAAAACGTTATATTTTGAAATCACTTCCTTTGCTATATTCATTATAAACACAAATATAATCGATATAAATATCTTTCGCGTCAAAATGGCGCATATCTAATCAACACGGCTTTATATATTTTAATAACTTCGTTATTCTTTTCAACAAATGAATATTTTCTTCAACACATGAATATATATTTTACTCAGCACATGAATATTTATTAATTCTTACTTGCAATAAAATTTTGAACTTTATTGTATAAATATTTCATTCAGCACATGAATTTTCTTTTATTCAACACATGAATATATATTTTATTCAACACATGAATATTCTTTTATTCAACACATGAATATATATTTTATTCAACACATGAATTTTCTTTTATTCAACACATGAATATGTATTTTATTCAACACATGAATTTTCATTTATAATATTCTTTATTTTCCAAATTGGAATGAGGCCCAATTAATTACCATATAATGTTAATTATATGGATTTCCTACAACACATGTATATAATAGCAACGATAAATAATCAACCATCATCTAGAGTGCACCACACAACTGCATAAGCATTAAATATAAATAATTAACGCTTACACAGTCTGTCAACCAATCGATCGACATACAGCTAAATAATTGGGATTAGTGTACGCCAAATATCATCCTAACACCCGTGTGGGTTTCAAATCAACAAACACAGATTTTTTATTTGTGCAATTGGGGATGTGTAAAATTTATCTTCCCAATCAATATCAGTCAAATGGGTGTACATAAACAAATCGTCCGATTTGTTTATAAATATTTATTTTATATACACGTTAAAAAATATATTTTTAACTATAAAATATTTATTCATTCCACATCACACAATATAATTTCACAATACATCAATCAAACAAACAAGTCATCCATGTTCTGTGGACGATGGGTGTCGGGTGCTGCTAAGCACCGTCTGCATCCTAGTATATAATTTTAACTAGAAAACAAGAATTAAAGTGAGAAGTTCTCACCGAGGGTTCCACACCTCCATTCTTTATTTCTGAACGGTCTGGATTCTGTTTCGCTTCCAGTCAGTTCCATCGCAATCTGTTTCACACGGTTTGCGTTAAAAATCACATTTTTATCATTACGCTTTACATATAAAAATTACATTTTTATATCGTCGTTATGTATGTAAAATTCACTTCTTTATATTGTTGTTATATAAATAAAAATCACTATTTTTATTTCTACTATAATATAAAAATCATATTTTTATTATCTTACATATATAAAAATCAAATTTTTATTCAACTGAAAATCGTATTTTTTTAGATCTTAAACGCATATGTAAAAATTGGATTTTTCTACTTTAAACACATATGTAAAAATCAGATTTTTCTTCTTGTAAAAATCCTAACTTTTTTACTAACAAAAATCTAATCTTTTATAGTTTAAAAATCTAATCTTTTATAGTTTAAAAATCTAATCTTTTATAGTTTCGATATCCTATTTTTTTATTCAATTTAAAATCAGATTTTTTTATTATAAAATAAAATAACATAAATGAAAATAGGAAAAAGAGGCTTACATCGTTCAGAAAAGGAGGGGGTGCCATGGTGGTGCTGCTGCGAAGGCGTCGCAGGTGGTCACAAGGAGCTGGTGGCAGTTTTCATTGATTTGGGAGGGGTTTGGGATCAGATTGGGTCGTCGGAGGAGGAGGGGAAGGCTGGCGTCGCGGGTCTCAGGCGGTGGTGCACATGCGCAGGGTTGGCGGCGCTCTTCATCTCGATTTGGGGATTAGGGTCCTCGTGGGTTTAAGCGCGTGGCTGGAGAAGGAAGGAGGAGGGGAAACGGAGGACGGGGGTGCGGTGCCATGCATCGGCGGCCAGAGATGGGCGGCGCGACTGAGTGCCTGCCTGGAGGAAGTGGCGACGGCTAGGGCACGAGCCCCAATTTTTTATTTCTTTTATTTTACTGAGCGGGAGAGATAAAGGAATAGGGGGGTATTATTTATATAATTATTATTTTTATTTTTCGTCTTTAAAACCCTAAGTGTTGACTTTTCATTCAACTCCAATCGAGACCCAATGACTGTCGTTCCTAGCTAATTACCTCCATTCCGAATACAATGGAATATGTATCATAAGCCAGTTCGGCTGTTACGATCAGTTTCCGTTCAAATTAAAATATAAATCAATGTATATTGAATTTGAATGCACATTTCAATTTACCAGGGCCACATATTAACTCTAAAAATTCCCGAAAAATTATTTCTAGCTTCGTATTGACACTACGGTCCTAATGAAACTAATTTCTTCAATTTCTGAGCCCGTTTGAAAAATGCCATTTTTTGGTCGATCGAAATTGACTGAAACTGTTAAACACGTTTACGTGTGCCACGCTCACATATTGATTCAGAAAATTATGAATTTTGAAACCTAGCAATAACTTGACATCCCGGATCCAACAAAAGTGTTTTCATCAAAAACATAGGTCTTTCCATTTTTAAGGGTTATATTTTCATAGCGACTATTCTGAATTTTCAACTGGACATAACTTTTTATTCTTGCTATGAAATTTTGATTTTTCGGATTCGTTGGAAAGATATTTTCAAATAGATTCTAATAATTTTGGTTTCGCTAAAATCCGGTTTATTTTGAATCTTGTACATTCATTTGAACTTTGAAATCGAATTTTCGAGCTACCGCGCCATTTTCAATTCCTTATATAATTTAAAATAAATATTTATATTCAATGACGATTCAAATAAATATGTACGTTCTAATTCTATTTAAAATAAATTTTCGTCATTATTATTTAAAATAATTCATTTTAAATACTCAAAATTCATCAAAATTGCCAAAATAAATTTTTTAAATTGGCTTGGATTTCCGGGTTATTACAATCTCCCCCACTTAAAACTTTTCGTCCCCGAAAAGGAACGAGTTGAAAATTGTTTTACAAATCATCTCAACTTTCATTATTTTCATTATGGCTTAAGTTCCTTAACTTTTCAGTTTCTAAGAACTTTTCAAATTTTTCAAAAATTTGGCTAATACCCTAAATTTCTCCATAACCTCCCCTGCACGGGAACACCGAGAAAATCCCGAAATTGCCATACATGCCTCTCCAATCCAAAAGGAAAAAGAAACAGCCAAGCGGCTAGCCAGTCGGCTCATAAAATCATCAAAAATCCCAAGAAATACAATAAACATGTACCTATTTGTTGGGCATACAATTTTATTCCTCTGCTCTAGCCTCCTTGCATTGACCTGTTCACACATATATATGTACATGCATGCATTTCCAAACAATTTTCAATTTAGTTCAACATTTGGTACAATTTGGCCTAAATGGTTAAAAATATCAAACCAATAATCAAACAACACAACCATCAATTAATTAGTTGATTAGTTTTTCAAATTCATAATTTTGATACATATGTAGAGAATCATGTTTTGATGCCAATTTACAACCAATGTATTCTATCTAGTTTTGGTTCTCACACCAGTCAATTGGAAATATACAGAAATTCCACTTTCAATACTCGAACACAAATACTGATGATGTCGCGACATCACCAGAATTATGTCCGGGCGACTGGAGTGTAATTCCATATCTATCCAGTACATTAAAACTTCAAATACACGTGGATCAGACGTATACGCAAAATCTTTATATACTGGATTGTCCAAATCAATATAAATAAATATTAAATACGTTGAATAGGGTTTAAATTTTCAAACAAAAATTGTTTTCATTTTTATAAATATACTCTTCACACTCGTACTAGGATACTACTGATCCCATCTCTAACGAGTCATTCCCATTAGATATTACTAATCCAATCTCTGATGAAATCTTTCGTATGGTTCTAATGTGTCTTGTTCTCGAGCTCTGTAAACCAGAGCTCTGATACCACTGTAAGGACCCGTAACTTCCCCGTGAGGGAAAGTGCGGATTACCTTGAGGACAACACACATCGGAACACATATAGAAGAACATTTCATTGCTTATTACAACAATTTCATCAGAATACAAGAATATACATAGTATGAATAAATAAAATACATTCGATAAATATCAGAGATTACAATAAATTACATAGCAGCAGAAAATAATACAATACACAACTAAAGGAGATATACAGATACAAAGCTTTCCGAATACCATTCCAGCTGTAAACCAGGATCCTGTGAATATAAATCTGCAAAACCAAAACTACAAGCTGCCCGTGTGGAAATAGGGGCACCTAGAGTTTAAGTTAAAACAATAAACTCCAGGTCATTCATGTGACTGATGTGAGAACTAAACAGTTATTAATCTTTATTTTAAAGTCAGGTAAATCAAGGGACCACGCCGTATAACATGGAACGGGTTTTCTACAAAGAATACCAGTGCATGAAACAACAACGCAATGCTAAATAAAGAACAATGAAGTTATTATAAGACCCAGGTCCCATCACACATTGCAACACAAACCGGAGGATAGGTTTTTACCTTATAATAGCCAAAAATTCTTGATATGCTAAATTTCATCTTTTATTATTACTATAAGTGTATAGTGTCAAAACAATTTCAATCATAAGTATCAATCATAGATGGCATAAGTGCCCCATACCACTATGTCGCCATATATAGGTTCTACAATCAAAACCGCAAAGTCACGTATTGGAAGTTGGATTTCCATCTGTGAACCTAGGCAAAAGATAGACCTCACTGATTCGAGACTCTCTACCCGAGCCTCAGGATCAGAGCTCGAGTGACCCTTGGATCATCAGGGCCGGTCCACCGATGTGGATTAAAATGCATGAACACTGCGTTTCCCCGCCCTATGGGGGCGTAAGTGAGTCCAATGACTCCATCGACTCCACATAGTCACCGATATATCCGAGGCGCCTCACAATCCAACAACCACAAAGGTGAAAATAATATAAATGTCAGGGCTGGTAGGTCACTGACACCACTCTAGCTAGAAGGAAATGCATGTCCTCCCTGAGGTCCTCTCTCATTTCTGGTTCACAACCGGGGTATGAGGCTTGCGAATTAACGCTGCACAAAGCTATGCCACACAGGCGGTGCTTTGATCATCAACCACAAGACTTTGCTTTTCAACAGAAGCCTTGATCATTTGCATCTCAGCATGTCACACAGGCAATTCACGCTATGCAACCGATATCAATCACACAGAATGAAATCCTATGTCAGACACACATCCATTTACAAGTCCGTTCCGGGCCTGAACGAAACCGGAGGAACTTTATTCCTCGCATATCCATTGATCTCCAAGTATGTATGGACGATCACCAACCGATTCCCTCCTCTTGGGAGTACAGCCCAATCTAGATCATCAGTAATTATCCAAATGATGCGAAGACCTACGGTCTTCGACCACCGTCTTCATCCTCGACACCACGTCGAATCAGTTATTTAGAATGGGATAAACCCGGACATTCTGAATAACTCGCGTATATAATAAACAAGTGTTACACAAACACAACATACGCTTCATTCCAATTCTGAATATTCTTTTATTCAAATATTCACATTCTTAGGGAAAGGTTCCCATTAATTTTATCAAAGATAAATTCTTTAAATTTATTCTTTAATCTTCCTTTGAATATCAATTCAAACCAAATTATGATTTATCAAAACTAGCCGGGATTAACGAACCTTACCGAAGTAATCATTTGTCAAATTTCTCAATCCCAACCTATTCATCCCGTGAAGCAAAACTAGTAGTACTTCATATCTAACACCACGGTGTTATCGGTAAATTCAATTACCATTTCACGTTCAAATCTGATTAAAGATTTAACTAACGCTTGGAGAAAAACTGGTGATACTCCATTCTCGATCATTTCTTGAATTTGATAATTTTAGTTATCAAATTCACCTTTCAATATATTTAAAGATTCATCAAAACTCTACTTCGGTTTTAATTTCCAAAAATCATTACTTAATGATTATTCAAAGCCAGGAAATAAATCCTATCTTTAACTGGGTTAAAGAACTAATGTCATTTAAAACACAGCTCACGATAAACCCAAAATCACATTCCATTTCAATTCCAATTAAATATTATTTAATTGGTATACTTCATTAAATCTAAATAAAAAGATTTAATCTTTTTCTCAACTGGGTTAAAGAACAGTGTTAATGAAGACATCATTCACAACTAACCCAAATCCCATTTGATATTAAATACAAGGCTCCGAATAGAAAATATATCGGCTTATATTCAATATCATATACTACAACCAACAAATATCGTATTGGAAATAAAGATACAAATATATCTTTCAAATTTCCATAACAATATCTGTATAATCACGAAATTCAATATTGAAATATTCCGAAGATAATTTCGATTCAAATCCATTTCCAATTTATATATTGGAAATTCGGGTTATTTTCAAAAACCATTTCAAATCCACTTTATTTATTTTAAAAATAAATGGGATTATAATTCTAGTTCAAAACTAGTTCAATTCAATAAAAATCTATTTTTATCTTTTCAAATTTGGAATTTTTCATCCCAATTCTTCCCAAATCATTTCTTATGATTTTACACTAATTATTGATATTTTTAATAATTTTGTCAAGGCCCGTACAGTCGATTTCCATCAACGGCCATTGAACTGCACTTACAACGACCTTTTCCAAATTTGATTTGGACGTAATTCCAAATCCAACCGTTAGATTTCTAATTTCTTGTATTCGTTAGAAAGCTCTTTTCGATACGAACCCAACGGTTCTGGTTTCAGGAGAATCCGACCGTCGGATCTCCCGTAGTGACCATTCGAAGTCAATGGTCGAAATTCGCAAACTACCGCAGCGCGGCGCATTTTTTTCAGGCCATTATATTATATGTAATATATATATATATAATATATTTCGTCAATTTCTATTTAAAACATATTTTATAAATCGTTTTAAATTCGTTTTCAAAACGGTTTCAACTTCATATTCAGTTTCTAATCAAAATTGAATATTCCATATCATTAATATATAAATGATAATATTTTCAAAACGTTATATTTTGAAATCATTTCCTTTGCTATATTCATTATAAACACGAATATAATTGATATAAATATCGTTCGCATCAAAATGGCGCATATCTAATCAACACGACTTTATATATTTCAATAACTTCGTTATTCTATTCAACAAATGAATATTTTCTTCAACACATGAATATATATTTTATTCAACCCTTGAATATTTATTAATTCTTACTTACAATAGAAATGTGAACTTTATTTTCATAAATATTTCGTTCAACACATGAATTTTCTTTTATTCAACACATGAGTATATATTTTACTCAACACATGAATATTCTTTTATTCAACACATGAATATATATTTTATTCAACACATGAATTTTCTTTTATTCAACACATGAATATATATTTTATTCAACACATGAATTTTCATTTATAATATTCTTTATTTTTCAAATTGGAATGAGGCCCAATTAATTACCATATAATGTTAATTATATGGATTTCCTACAACACATGTATATAATAGCAACGATAAATAATCAACCATCATCCAAAGTGCACCACACGATCTGTGTAATTGGGCGATGTGTAAAATTTATCATCCCAATCAATATCAGTCAAATGGGTGTACATAAACAAATCGTCCGATTTGTTTATAAATATTTATTTTATATACACGTTAAACATTATATTTTTAACTATAAAATGTTTATTCATTCCACATCACATAATAAAATTTCACAACACATCAATCAAACAAACAAGTCATCCATGGTCTGTGGACGACGGGTGTCGGGTGCTGCTAAGCACCGTCTGCATCCTAGTATATAATTTTAACTAGAAAACAAGAATTAAAGTGAGAAGTTCTCACCGATGGTTCAACTCCTCCATTCTTTATTTCTGAACGGTCTGGATTCTGTTTCGCTTCCAGTCAGTTCGATCGCAATCTGTTTCACACGGTTTGCGTTCAAAATCACACTTTTATCATTACGCTTTACATATAAAAATCACATTTTTATATCGTCGTTATGTATGTGAAATTCACTTCTTTATATTGTTGTTATATATATTAATATCACTATTTTTTTCTACTATAATATAAAAATCATATTTTTATTATCCGACATATATAAAAATCATATTTTTATTCAACTTAAAATCGTATTCTTTTATATCTTAAACACATATGTAAAAATCAGATTTTTCTACTTTAAACACATATGTAAAAATCGGATTTTTCTTCCTGTAAAAATCCTAACTTTTTTACTAACAAAAATCTAATCTTTTATAGTTTAAAAATCTAATCTTTTGTAGTTTAAAAATCTAATCTTTTTTAGTTTAAAAATCTAATCTTTCATAGTTTCGATATCCTATTTTTTTATTCATTTTAAAATCAGATTTTTTTATATTATAAAATAAAATAACATAAATCAAAATCGGAAAAAGATGCTTACATCATTCGGAAAAGGAGGGGTGCCGTGGTGGTGCTGCTGCGAAGGCGTCGCAGGTGGTCACAAGGAGCTGGAGGCGGTTTTCATCGATTTGGGAGGGGTTTTGGATCAGATTGGGTCGTCGGAGGAGGAGGGGAAGGGTGGCGTCGCGGGTCTCAGGCGCTGGCGCGACTGAGTGCATGCGGAGGCGCACGGCAGGGTGGCGGCGGTCTTCATCTCGATTTGGGGATTGGGGTCCTCGTGGGTTTCAGCGCGTGGCTGGAGAAGGAAGGAGGAGGGGAAACGTAAGGACGGGGGTGCGGTGCCATGCAGCGGCGGCCAGAGGTGGGCGGCGCGACTGAGTGCCCGCCTGGAGGAAGCGGTGACAGCTAGGGCACAAGCCCCATTTTTTTATTTCTTTTATTTGACTGAGCGGGGAGAGAGAAAGGAATGGGGGTATTATTTATATTATTTTTATTTTTCCTCGTCAAAACCCAAAGTGTTGACTTTCATTCAACTCCAATCGGGACCCAATGACAATCGTCCCTAACTAATTACCCCCATTTCGAACACAATGGAATATGTATCGTAAGCCAATTCGTCTGTTACGATCAGTTTCCGTTCAAATTAAAATATAAATCAATGTATATTGAATTTGAACGCACATTTCAATTTACCGGGGCCACATATTAACTCTAAAAATTCCCGAAAAATTATTTCTAGCTTCGTATTGACACTACGGTCCTAAAAAAACTAATTTTGTCAAATTCCGAGCCCGTTTGAAAAATGGCCATTTTCTGGTCGATCAAAATTGACTGAAACTGTTAAAACACGTTTACGTGCGCCACACTCACATATTAATTCAGAAAATTGTGAATTTTGAAATCTAGCAATAACTTGACATCCCAGATCCAACAAAAGTGGTTTCGTCGAAAACAGAGGTCGTTTGCAAAATTTCTATTTTTAAGGGTTATATTTCCATAGCGACTATTCTGAATTTTCAACTGGACATAACTTTTTATTCCCGCTATGAAATTTTGATTTTTCGGATTCGCTGGAAAGATATTTTCAAATAGATTCTAATATTTTTGGTTTCGCTAAAATCCGGTTTATTTTGGATCCTGTACATTCATTTGAACTTTGAAATCGAATTTTCGAACTACCGCGCCATTTTGAATTCCTTATATAATTTAAAATAAATATTTATAGTCAACGACGATTCAAATAAATATATACTTTCTAATTCTATTCAAAATAAATTTCTTATCGTTATTATTTAAAATAATTCATTTTAAATATTCAAAATTTCCAAAATAATTTTTTTAAATTGGCTCGGCTTTCCGGGTTATTACAGTAAAGCTCCCAGAAAATCTATCTGGTTGTCATGACATTTTCCATGTCTATCATCTACGAAAATGCCTGCATGACACTGTGGAAGTTGCTGAGCCGAGCATGTTGGAAGAAGTCGAAGTGGAACAGGAGGCGATAGTCAGATGAGTTCCTACCCGTATTCTTGGGTCAGAGATTAAGAAGCTGCGCAATAAGAAAATCAAGTTGCTAAAGGTTCAATGGGGAGATAATCCAGAAGTTGCAACTTGGGAGACCGAAGACAAGATTCGTGCTTCGTACCCTTTTCTTTTCGAGAGTATGTTCTTAACTCCTTTCCTAAGTTTTATCAGTACTTATTTCTTTCAATAGAATATATCTTATCCATCGTATTTTCAACCTTTAGATAGGAATCCTTTGGATGTAAACATGTGTTTGAAACATGTTATGTTTGATGGATGCAAGTATTTGCTAGTGGTTGCCTGTGGACGCATACACACACACATTAGGCACTAAGATCGGCTCAATCACTTTCATATTGCATATGGATGTGTGTACATTTTCTTTTCTTTTATGGATGGAAATGGATGAACTGGCATGTGGATGTCGCATTTGGACGAATGTGTGTGCACACATATAGAACTTATATGATACAATAGGTTTATTTGCATACATATTGAATTCATGGCACTAACATACATTGCACTAAGGAGGTCATCTGAATCAATAGATCGCCTGATCTTCGCATTAGTATTGGGACATATACACACACCTTTGCATATATTCATATAAGCATTAGAAATATTTAAGGACAATGGATGCTAGTTATTGGTGGATGAGTAGATGGATGATGGATGGTAGGATATGCACTCTTCTCAACTTAAAGATTTCGGGGACGAAATCCTTTGAGTAGGGAAGAATGTAACGCCCCAAATTTTTAATGACATTAAAGAGAATAAATTAAACAATAATTAATTTAATGTTCAGAATTTGAGGAAACGGACTGCACCATTGCATCCTTCTTGAAATTCTTGTCAAGATAGACATTTGGTTTGCGTAAAACAAACATTGTATAAAGAAGTTATGAAGGTTTTAAGTTTGTATACGCACAAAAATATTTTATATATACGCATGAGTCAGAGACGAGTCAGAATACTATCCAGAGGATTCAAATTCAAAAAATTCCTCTAAGTGCCAAAATTCCCGCTTTAGGGGGTTGACCCCCCTAGAGGGGTGTCGACCTAGGGGTCGACCCACCCACACGGTTGTCGACACCCCTAGGGCTGATGTGGCACTCGGTTTGAGGGGTATGGCAGCTATCTATACATGTCCCATTTCTCATATTTTCTTCATTGGAAGTCATGGAGGCCATATGCTACTGGAGTGCGAACTGAACTGTTTCTACAACAACATATTCTACAAATCCAATTAAGAAATTTTAGATCCGTTCTTCCTAAATTCTCTAAACCTAACTCTATGAGTTTCTAGATTACTTTTAGGTTTAGATAAATAAAAGTATACTTTGAAAGACTATGAATTGGATATGTTGTAAAATATGATTCTGTGTTAATGTGAAATTCTACATTCTGTCATGACAGATCTATTTTCCTAGATCTGATAAAATTGTGTTGATTCGATTATGATGCTTATGTGGATCTTGACTTATAACCATAATTGTGGTGGATGTACATCTATTAATTTGGACAATTGTGACATCACTTGGATCTAGATCTTTATGTTAATCACCTTTCACTTGTCGTATTGTGATCCATTGAGACATATTGTAAACTTGACATGTAAACCCACCTTTAGATCTAAACATTTTATTATGTCACCCTAACTATGCTAGATCTAAGTAATTGGACACCTAATGTTTAATCTAGATCTCATTATGCTTCCTTGAACATCATAGTGATAGCCACAAGTTACCAGTTTGATGTCCACTTTATTATGATGTTAATCACATGTCCATTCACTTTACTATGCCAGTTTATGTTCATGTTTATGCCAAGACATGTTGAAACTATCACCCTTGTCATACTCCCTTTTTATTGTTATAGCTAGGCTACTTTATAGCCTAGATGCCGTCAAAACACGTACGAATACGTTAAAGAGGAAATGGGGAAAAAGGGATTATAATTGGCATGAATTATGTAATGTTATATGAAATGGGACATGTAATTCAAATGGGGAAACATAGAAATAGTTACCTATAATGACATAGGTAGATTTGGATTAAATTGGAATGTTTAGTAATTTACAATTAGGAATTGTAAATTGTACTTATGACACGAGGTTAGGTTACATTAGTGGTGGAAGTCTGCCCGGACCCGACCGACATATCCAGCAGCCACTAATGTTAAACCTAATGTGGGAGGTCTAAGTACGCAAATACGAATCGGGCTAAGACACGAGGGGGCTCCCAACTGTGGAATAAGACTGCCCGGACCCGACCGGCATATCCAGCATCCACACGTTGTAGGCCTAATGTAGGAGGTCTATCTCATTATAACCATAATTGGACATGGTAATGAAATAGACTGCTTAGCCTAATTTAATATGACTACGGACTTAAGTTTGGGTTGAGTAAAATTGGATGGGTAGCGGTGGGTTAATTAAATTAGAGGGGGTGGGTAATATGTATATATATAGGCCCACGAACTTAACCCAATTAAGTTATGTAATTAAAGACACCTAGTGGTATACATAATTAGTAGATAATGTAATAGGGTTATGTAATTAAAGACACCTAGTGGTATACATAACCGATAGATAATGTAATAAAGTTATGTAATTAAAGACACCTTTTAGGGTAAGCATCACTAGTATAGGGCTATATAATTAAAGACACCTAAGGGTATACATAGTCAGTGGAAAACCTAGTGGGGGATACAAGACATGGGGAAGAGCTTGTATCATATTGTGTGGGACACATTTCAGTTAGTAACCCATAGTTGGTATTAAGTAAAGACCTCCGTACTAGGCGGAGAAGGGGCACGCTTACTGATTGATTATAAGAGATCCAAACGAAGCGGATGGTGTGGCCGGCGAAAACTGACCGGGGACATGTGCGTGCATGGGCCGGGCAGAGGGGGCTAAGACGACCGTAACACCAGTAGATATGGTTGTGCACACCATGGGTTGCCACTTTAGGAAGTGATACCTCCTGCTATGGGGCTAACACATGATATCTATAGGGTAGGGAGCCGATCGATTAAGGTAGGGGTTATGGTATACTTGGACGTATGACCTAAGCCTACCAACTTATAGTGGAAGGGATCATCTAATTTTAGTTATACTAGTAGTAGTGCAGCGTACACATTAGTGAGGCACATACCCATTAACTTGCTTACTTTGTCACACCTGCCATTTATGTGGTGATCTCTCTTATCCACTTTATATGCCTATCATGTTGCTTTTATTTATCTACTGGCTAAAAGTAACTAGACTCGCCAGACTTTATGTCTGACCCTGTTGTTTCTCCTTTTTTCTTCCGTTTTCCCCCACATTCTCAGGGAGGAAACACTCAGACTTAATCAGGAATCAAATATCATCTTGCTATGAGATACTTCTGAAGTATGGCTCAAGTTCTTGTCTATACTACGGCTTAACTCTTTTTTTATTTGGGGAATTATGCTTTTTATTTACTTATGTACTCTGATGATGCAAGGCAGAAGTTATTTTATTGTAATGGTTTTTGTGACTTACGAAATTGTGGACCACGTTATTATGACTTATGTTTGAAATAAAAGTTTAAATTTTCCGCTGCTGCCTTATTTATATCTATCTTGTAATTATTCTGTGTCTGTTTACCTATAGCACTTCACGAAACTTAATGCATTCCCTTAGTGAGTGACATTAACGGACGTGGGGTGTCACAATAAACAAGCATAGCGCTTGAGCAGACGATCAGGGGAAAGAGAAGTCATCTCCAAAACTCAATCTTAAAAGCAATATAGGATGATAGCAGTAAGTGAAATAAAAAGAAAACAAGTGCATCAACAAGATTAGTGAACTCATGAAGATGTGGAGATGTTAAAGTCGGTGATGAAGGAGGTTAGGAATTGGTTAGTTGGTCACTTATAAGGGTAGGCAATGAAAATATTTTTGATGTCACCGTGAATGAAATCAATAATTTTGGCCTTGCCAAATTTTTTTTGTTGAATCAAAAGTTGTTGTATACACACCAGAGGTGCCAGCATGTATAATATGGAATGATACGAGAAAGGATGTCCTTGATAGATTTACCATGGGAGTTGGATCACCAGAAGTTGCTGCGAGCATTAAGGGAAACATGAATAGATGGAAAACCCATGATATTGCTAAAATGCTACCAAATGAACCTAGCAGCCGTGTTATGTCGAAAAATGAGGGATCGATTCGCAATGACTGTAGTCACAACAACAGCAATTAGATATACCATAAATGCCAATCTAGAAATGTTTAGGTCCAACAAGAGGGCATTATGACAAATTTTCCATATAAAATGGATATCTTAGGTAGAATGTGGCGATCCAAGATCATAGAGAAGGGAAACCAGATGGGAGAACGAGTCTGAATGGTTTCCCATGCTTTTTTGATAGAGAGCGAACTGCCAGACCAGAGAGGATGGATCAAGGAAGATAGGGCATCATCAAATTCACATTTAACTTTTTGCATGCATTTCCAAGTTTCATTATAGTATGCAGGAGTGCCTCGGAAGCCTGCGATATTTATGATGAAAAAAATCCCACAGAGAGTCATAGAAGTATAAACAATACCATAGCTTAAAACGTTATGTTTTGAAGACATTATGCATGCTGCGAATTCTCAGGCCTCCTTCACTCTTGGGATGATATGTGTAATTCCAGGAGACACATTAATGTTTGAGATGATTGTCTTATAATCCTTAAAAGAAGTTAGAGCAGAGACACTAATAGTCAGAGAAGAAGGAGGCAGTGGGCATGGATACCGAGAAAATGTGTGAACCAAAAGCGATCAGGACTGATTGTAAGAAAGGAGCGAACCATTCCATTTATTAATGAATTTACGGGCTTTGATAATAGGATCTCTAAAGTGAAGGTTAATTTTTTGACCCCTAGTGTTGTTGAACACCCATGTAATTAATAACAAGGTTACGAACAGAAAAGTTGATTTCTTCCCGAAGTCTTATTTTAAGGGCGATGGTGGCTTGGAAGGAACAAAAATGGATCTTTTAGAAGAGTTTATGAGTTGACCAAAACATCTCTCATAATCGTTTAAAAACTTAATGAGATTGCATATAAACCTGGATTGGCCATTGGTAAACACCAAAATGTCATCGGCGAATGAGAGGGATGAGATATTGTGTACCCACTAGGAAGAGAGAATGGATGATCTCGCTAGAGGACATAAGCTTTTGGATACCTCTGTTGAGGGCCTCAACGGCAAAGATGAACAGGCTTAGAGCTAAAGGGTCACCTTAGCGAACTCCCCTACCGGATGGAAAAAAAATCCATGGGACAACCATTGATGAGAATGGAGTACCGCAATTGGAAATGAATCTCCATACCAAGTCAATAATAGTTTCACAAAACCCGAATTTATGAAGGACCTTAATAAGGAAGAACTAGGATAGATGGTCATAGGCCGTAGCCTTGTCCAGTTTAATTACCACATTAGTACCTCTAACTTTGTGATTAATCTGAGATAAGTTCCTAAAGTAGAAGAATGTTAACGAATATGAGTCTACCTTTGATATATCCTGCCTGAGGCAGAGAAACAATGTAGGAGTAAAATGTCGAAAAGACAATTAGCAAGAATTTTAAAGATATTTTTTTATAGAAATTACAGAGACCGATCAATCTAAGATCGGATGGTTTTCCTGAATTATCAGTTTTAGGAAGAAGAATATTTTTGGTGGAAGTCCAACTTCTGGGAAGTGGAAAGCCATAAAAAATTCATAATGGCTCGACAGAGATCAGGCCCAATGATGTCCCAAAAGAAATGAAAGAAAAACCGTTAAACATGTGTGGACCTGCAATACTATTTTTTATCAAGTTGGAAAACGGAATTTTTGATCTCTTCATTTATGGGAGAGTCCACAATGGTGGCATTGACGGGATCCTAGATAAGAGAGGGAATGTGCTATAAAATGTTAATGTCGTCGATGGATGTTGATGAGGAACCAAAAAGATCCTTGAAGAAAGAAACAATCATATTATTAGTATCACCCCCACAGTAGCCTAAGAGCCATCTAATTTTTGTATTTTATGAACCGTAAGCTTGTTTCTATTTTTGTTAACAATGGAACAGAATATTTTTGAATTAGAATCCCCATGTAGAATCCATTTAATACGCGCATTCTATTTCCAGAAAGATTCTTTGATTTTAAGGGCTTAGTCGAAGTCAATTTTGGCATGAAGCGAGGCATCGCTGCTCGAAAGAGATGGATCTCATCAAAAATTACTTCCTTGATCAATAAATTTTTGTCTACTTCCATAACGCGGTCGAAAATATTAGTGAAAGTTGATTTATTCCATGCACAAATCTGCACCTTGATGTTGTGTAGCTTAGTAGAGAAAGCCTGAACCGGGGTTCCAAACAACTGGGGAAACCCTCTCGGCCATCATAACATCACGAAAACAACGGTAAGAACTAAGAAGCCCACATATTTTGGAAACGAAATGGCTTTGGAGGCGAATCAGAACTCGATTTTAGGTAGAGAAGCATAAGCGCATGGTTTGAGTTAGACCGGTGTAGATGGTCCACCACAAATGTGAAGGGATTGACACAGGGGTGAGCGTTTGGTCGGTTTGATTAGTTTTGAGGTAAAAAAAACTCAAACCAAATCGAAACCGAAAATTTTCTAAACAGAACCGAATTAATTTTGATTAGTTCGATTGGTAATCAATTTAACCGAATTTGAATGGTGTATTAATATTTAAATGATGAATTCACTCAAAGTAAAACATAAAATCATGTTTGGAGAAATTTTTTATAGTAAATTTTATGTTTATAATAAAAATAACCTATTTACAATGCATGTCTTTATATTTTATCACTAAACTAATTATTTAAAATACTACAACACCATAAAATTTGATAATAAATTGAATGTTCGGTTAAATCGATAGCCAAAAAATATATATTTTAATATCTAAATTCAAACCAATTTAGTTTAAAAATCGAACTGACTGAAATGAACCAATTTGGTCGGTTAATTTGGTTTGAACCAAATATTGCTCAACCCTAGATTGATGAACCAACTATAGTTGTCAAATACTCGATCTGTTCTAGTAGGCATACGAGTGCCTCCTTCCCTTTTTTACACCAAGTTACTTAATTCTGAGTTAGATAATTAATTATTTAAAGGTTTAAAGTTGATGTATAAGCTAGTGATACGATTTGTAAATAAAAGCAAGGTTTGATCTAATAATGGTTTATTCACTTATTCGAATGCATGTACATGTTCACGAGCGGGTATACATCTATGTAGTTATGCACCTTTGGAGTAAAGCAACAATTAAAACCAATACTGAATTGTACTTAGAATTGCTATATTATTGCTTGTTTATACTGAAAATTGTTTGAATATATAGATGGATGATTGAATGCTAGTTCATTATCGACATTTCAAACAGCCATAACGGCGGCTATGCATGAGAGTCCACCGGATCTAGTAATTACTCCAGTAAAGTCTGAAATGTGAATTGTTAAGCGCTGTTTGCTTGGTTGTGAAACCAGTTTATTTCTTAAGGATTATTCTGCTTAGCGTAATCAAGCACTTAACTTGCTTTTACTCAAATGATCTACAACAAGGACATAAATCTGTGTTGAAGATGTTCAAATGGTGCATCCCATGGTACACTACTATACATTGAAGAAATTATGGTTGAAACGATAAACCTGTGTTCATTTTGGATCTTCAAACAATTTGTCGAATCATCACCTTCATTAGTATTCATCTCATGATATGATCATTGATGATATAAACTTGATTATGAATGAATATGATGTGAAGCTGTGTCCATTAAGTTACCATGTTCAGAAGTATGCTTGGAAACGACCAAAACGTTATCACTGTGATGTATCACGCTTGCACAAAGTCGTGTATCAAAGGCATTTAATAAGAGTTCAATTTCAAAACTTGTTCAAATTCACGGTTTAAAGACTCTAAATTATAGAAATTTTCTCTATGATCTCATGTAAGAAACATCGAGTCATTTGGAGTAATGGATCAAAAGTTATGGTCATTTAAAGTTCGAAAGTGAAATGGGTTGTTCACAAGTAGCCAGACATCTGCATTTACAATCCAAATGTATGACCAGGTTCAAGAAACAGACATAGATTTTGGTCAGATGTTTAACTTGAAGGTTCAGATGTCTAGATGAGGTTTCAGATGTCTGAACGACTATTTCAAACGTCTTATCTGCTGGTTGATCGCCTCAATCGTTGGCTCGACTAAATTTTCAAAACATGACAACTTTTTCATACGAAGTTGGATAGAGGCATGGCTTGAACCATTGTTCACCATTTCTTGAGGGCTAAAACCTAGTAAAGTTTGATAGGTTTTGGATTATGTAACAATTCAACAATTTCAATGTTGTATAAACAAAGTTAATTAAAATGTAACATTTTGAACGAATGTTTATAACTGGGATTTGAGTTAGAAACTTGAAATTTTAATTTATGTTGAAAATATGAATTTTATTTTTGAACATAAACTTAAACAAGTAAGTTTGTTTGGAAACATAGAATTTAAACGATAAATTAATTTACGACTTATTTATTGACATAAATGTGAAATCATAAGTTACAAAACATGAATTAAGTTTGAATACATTACATAGAAATGATCTAGATAAATGCATAACAAAATGTCAAAATTCACTTACTCAGTTTAATTCGATTCATGCGATTGATTCGTGGTGGCGGCAACCGATATATCGTAATTAACGTTAAAATCTAAAATATGAATTAAACTACATTTGGAATACATTTAACTAACATAGCAAAAGAATAAATTTCATAGTAAAATTTGCAAATTAGTTCCTTTCGCGTCAGTTAAGGAAACATCGAGTAAATCATTAAGCTTAAATCATTTGTCGCATTATAGGTGATTCCGGCCTAAAATTACTAGATTGTATTATAAGAAAAATGGCATTTTTAATTTCGCGAAATTTGAATGTTAATTGTTCTGAATCTTTAACTTTGGCCCAAAAACACGCAATACAGACAAAGTCTGATATGTATATATCGATCCACAATTTTTGACCAATTTTAAAACTAGGATTTCAAATATAAAACTAGGATTTCAAATATAAAACTAGGATTTCAAATAAAAAATGAATGTAATTTTGTTTAATATGAATTTGGGTTAAATATAAACTAAATTTTTAATATAGTTTTAGAGCAATGTTATTGACACTCCAAATATTGTTAAGGGGAAGCCTTTTTTTTCAAAAATTGTTAAAAGGAGTACCAGTGAGGAAAGTAGCCCCTTAACAAATAAATTTAATTTTACCTTATTACCCATTTAGCCCCATAACAAATAATGGTAGTTTTACCTTAAAAAATATTGCATGGACCGTAGTATTTTTTTTCGATTCGCATATATTGATTATTTCTAACCCTAAGGATAAGCTTTTTTAGAGAAATAGGATCGAACTATTTTTTTTGGTTAACATGAATATGACGAATTTTATTATTATGGAAGCAATCCAAAATGATTATTAATTTTTGACATAACACTGTCGAATTCATTTATAATTGATTGCATGCTGCATTCGGTGCAATGGTGACGAACTGCTTATTTTAATTCGGTTTCCTTTATTGAATAATTTTTTTTAATCTAATTTAAAGAGGCAATCCAGGAATATTGAGTAGTATGAAATAATATGTTTTTGTAGCCCCTTAATAATTTTTCGAAGAGTGGAGTGTTTTTAAAAAATGATCCCCCTTAACAATTGTTGGAATGTTAATAACAACACCCTAGTTTTAATATAAATGTGGTTTGAATGATAAAATGGATATTTGATTTTGCAAAATACAATGTATAACTTTATTAAGGATTTATTAGGTTCTGTTACAACAAATTTTCCAAGTATGTATTTATATAACTATTTTTAAACGTGATCATTTCTAGCTAAATATATATAAATATGAAATATAAAATAAATAAATATTTTTAAATTATTAATTTGTTAACAAATATCATGATTTGATAATGTTAATAGTTAGATGTTAAAACGATGACCTAGAAGAAATTATTTTATAACATATAAGAAGTGTTTCAACTTGCATCACTTTTAAGTGCAACTAAAATGTTTCAAAATGAAACCATGTGTAGGAACATGGTATTAGGAAGGTGGTTTTTTGAGGTGGCTTCATGCATGAAGATGTAGCTTTGAAGTGGACAACTGGACATGTGAAAAATCCCTAAAATACCCTTGAACCATCCTATATATGAATCCTTAAACCCCATCCTTTTCATTCCATCCAAGCTTCTCCATTTCTTAGCTCCCTCTTTCTTTATTTTTCCCTCTTCTTCTCCTCCCTAAGTTCGTAGTAATGCCCTCCTTCCCTCTTCGCCTCCCTCGGTCATACCACCTTACCTCTCCTTCACCTCCCTCCGACTATGTTTCAACATCTCTACCTCCTCCATTTCCCTCCCCCCGACCATCCACCTCCCTCCTCATCACCTCCACACGTCGGTGCAATTGCCCTCTTAAACGCTACCACCCGAAGCCTTGCCTCCCCTACCCACGTCGTACGCCCTCCTCCATCCACCACGTTTTCGGCCCCACCTACCCCTCCTCCATTCATTTATAAAAATATATAATATATATAATATAAAATAATAATTTGCCGAGAAGTCAATACGAGGAAATATTATCTATTCGAGATCGGTGGTGGATAGGCTCTCCTACCGTGAAGATTTAAGGAGAAAATATGCTGGTGAGAAACTCTACAAATTTTTGTTTTTATACGGATAATTATGGATGATAATTATATATATGTAATTTTTGATGAATGTTTGTGTATTTAATAACGCATATACACTGATAAGCATTGAGTATTGTAACGCTTGCCCACAGCTGATAACATTTAATTGATGATATTGTTGATGATTGTTGTAAAAACCCGTAACTTCCCCGGTAAGGAAAGCCCGGATACTTCGAGAACAACACACAAAAGAACGAGACGGAAGAACATTTCATTTTATATTACAACAATTCCATCAGAATACAGGAATATACAGAGTATAAATCAATATTACACATTTACCAAATATCAGAGATTACAATAAATTACAAAACAGCGGAAATTTATACAATACACAACTGAAGGAGATATATGGATACAAAGCTTTCCGGATATCATTCCAGCTGTAAACCAGGATCCTGTGAATATAAATCTGCAGAACCAAAACTACTAGCTGCCCGTGCGGAAAATAGGAGCACCCAGAGTTTAGGTTAAAACAATAAACTCCAGGTCAGTCATGGAACTGGTGTGAGAACTAAAACAATTATTAATCTTTATTTTTAAAGTTAGGTAAATCAAGGGACCACGCCGTATAACACGGAACGGGTTTCCTCCGAAGAATACTAGTGCATATAACAACAACGCAATGCTAAATAAAGAAAAATGAAGCTATTATAAGAACCAGGTCCCATCACACAATGCAACACAAACTAGAGGATGGAGTTTTCCCTTATAATAGCCAAAGCATGCTTGATATGTTTAAAACAAATCATTTTGATATTATTATAAGTGCATAGTGTATAAAACAACTTCAAATCATAAGTATCAATCATAGACGACATGGGTACCATATATCATGTCGCCATACTAGGCTCTACAATCAAAACTGCAAAGTCACGTATTTGGAAATTGAATTTCCATCTGCGAACTGAGGCCAGGGATCGTCCTCAACCGATTCGAGACAATCTAGCCCATGTCTCAGGACCCAGACACAGGTGAGCCATTGGATCGTCAGGGCCGGTCCATCGATGTGGATTAAAATGCCTGAACACTACGTCTCCCCGCCCTATGGGGCGTAAATGAGTCCAATGACTCCATTGGTCCCGGATCGACCGATATATCCGAGGCGCCTCGCAACAGCAACAACCACATAAGTCAAACTCGTCAGGGCGTGTAAAACCACTGACGCCACTTCTAGCTAGAAGGAAACGCATGCCCTCCCTGAAGTCCTCTCCCATTTCTGGTCCACTACCGGGGTGTGAGGCTCGCGAATCAACGTTACACAAAGCTGTGCCACACAGGCTGTGCTTTGATCATCAACCACAAGACTCTGCTTTTCAACAGAAGCCTTGATCATTTTTCACTTAGGCATGCCACACAGGCAATTCACTCCATGCGATTGATATCCATCGATATATAACCCCTGAGTCGTACGTCTCAGAGAAGGGCGTTAAGCAAGAGAATAAATTCTCCGCCGCCAAACAGATATATATTTAATAGAAATCAATCACACAGACTAAAATCCAATGTCAGACACACAGTCCATTTACAAGTCCGTTCTGGGTCTAAACGAAACCGGAGGCACCTAGTACCCCGCATATCCATCAATCTCCAAGTACGTCTGGACGATCACTAACTGATTCCCTCCTCTTGGGTGTACGGCCCAATCAAGATCATCAGTAATTATCCAAACTACGTGAAGACCTCTGGTATTCAACCACCGTCTTCATCTTCGACACCACGTCGAATCAGTTATTCAGAATAGGATAAACCCGGTCTTTCTGAATAACTCGCGTATATAATAAACATGTGTTACACAAACACAACACACGCCTCATTCCAATTCAGAATATTCTTTTATTCAAATATTCTTATACTTTGGGAAAGGTTCCCATTAATTTTATCAAAGATAAATTCTTTAAATTTATTCTTTAATCTTCTTTGCATATCACTTCAAACTAGTCGGGATTAGCGAACCACATCGAAGTAATTATTTATTTTATTTCCCAATCCCAACCTATTCATCCCATGAAGTAAAACTGGTCATACTTCATATCTAACACCACGGTGTTATCGGTAAATTCAATTAACATTTCACGTTCAAATCTAATTAAAGATTTAACTATCTCCTGGAGCAAAACTGGTGATGCTCCATTCTCGACCATTCCAATCTAATTAAAGATTCATTAAAACTCCACTTGGTTTTAATCTTCCCAAAAATCAATATTAATGATTATTTAACTTGGGAAATCACATCCTGTCTTTAACTGGGTTAAAGAACCAATGTCATTTAAAAACACGGTTCACTATAAACCCAAAATCACATCCCATTAATTATCAGGTTAAAGAACAAGTGTTATTTAAAACACCGTTCACGATAAACCCAAAAATCAATTCAAATTCAATTCCAATTAAATACCTTTTAATTGGTACACTTCATTAAATCCAAATAAAAAGATTTAATCTTTTTTCTCAACTGGGTTTAAGAACAGTGTTAATGAAGACACCATTCACGACAAACCCAAATCATATTTGATATTAAATACAAGGCTCTGAATAGAAAATATATCGGCTTATATTCAATATCAAATTCTACGACCAACCAATATCGTATTGGAAATAACGATATAAATATATCTTTCAAATTTCCATAACAATATCTGTATAATCACGAAATCCAATATCGAAATATTCCAAAGACAATTTCAATTCAAATCCATTCCAATTCAATTATTGGAAATTCTGGTTATATTTTAAAACCATTTCAAATTCAATTTATTTATTTAAAAATAAATAGAATTATAATTCTAGTTCAAAACTAGTTCATTTCGATAAAAATCTATTTTTATCTTTTTAAATATGGAGTTTTTCATCCCGATTCTTCTCAAATCACTTCTTATGATTTTACACAAATTATTGATATTTTTAATAATTTTATCAAGGCCCGTACAGTCGATTTCCATCAATGGCCATCGAACTGCACTTACAGCGACCTTTTCTAAATTTGATTTGGACATAATTCCAAATCCAACCGTTAGATTTCAAATTTCTAATATTCATTAGAAAGCTCTTTTCGATACGAACCCGACGGTTCCGGTTTTAGGAGAATCCGACGGTCGGATCTCCCGCAATACCCATTCGAAGTCAATGGTCGAAAATCGCGAACTACCGCGGCGTGACACGTTCTATTCAGGCCATTATATTATATGTATATAATATATATAATATATACTTCGTCGATTTCCTTTTAAAACGTATTTTATAAATTATTTTAAATTCGTTTTCAAAACGATTTCAACTTCCTTTTCAAATTCAAATCAAAATTGAATTTTCCCTTACAAATTCGTTTTAAATTCATTTCAAATTGATTTCAATTCAAATCGATTTTCATTTCAATTTCAATACGTTTTCAATTCAATTCAATTTCAATTTGAATTCATTTCTATTCAATTTCAATTCAAATTCATTTCTATTCAATTTCAATTCAAATTCATTTCTATTCAATTTCAATTCGAATTCATTTCTATTCAATTTCAATTCGAATTTTGAAATCACTTTCAATATTCATTGCAAAATGAATAAAACCGATATAAATATCGTTCACGTCAAAATGGCGTCAATCTAATCAACACGGCTTCATATATTTCTATTTTCAAATATTATATTTCAAATATTTCTATTTAAATATTTCTATTCAAATATTTTATTCAAATAGTTCTCTTCAAATATTCTATTTCAAAACTGGAATGAGGCCCAATCAATTACCATAGATTTTATTTCTATGGATTTCCATACAACGCATGTATATATCAACAATGACAAATAATCAACCATCATCCAAAGTGCATTCTACACTGTATAAGCATCAAATATAAATATTCAACGCTTATAACAGTCTGTCAATCAATCGATCGACATACAACTAACTATTGGGATTAGTGTATGTCATATATCACCCCAATACCCGTGTGGGGTTTTCAAACAATCAAACACAGATTTTATTTGTGCAGTTGGGCGATGTGTAAAATTTATCGTCCCAATCAATATCAGTCAAATCAGTGTATATAAACAAATCGTCGATTTGTTTATAAATATTCATTTCATATACACGTTAAAAATTATATTTTTAACTATAAAATATTTTCCACTATAAAATATTTTATTTCATTTCACATCACATCACACAGTCAACCACACATCAAAATCAAACAAACAAGCATACAAGCCGTCCATGGTCTGTGGACGACGGGTGTCGGGTGCTACTAAACACCGTCTGCATCCTAGTATATATTTTAACTAGAAATAAATTTAAAAGTGAGGAGTTCTCACCGACTAGCTAATCCAAACGCCACGACTCTTCTTATGTAGAAAATCTTCGCCGTTCCTTCTTTCATCACTTTCATCATCCGTAATCACTACATATATAAAAATCGAAATTTTACTTCGCTATTCAATATATAAAAATCGAATTTTTACCATGTTATTCAATATATAAAAATCGAATTTTTACCATGCTATTCAATATATAAAAATTGAATTTTTTTCTATGTTATTCAATATATAAAAATCGAATTTTTTCTATGCTATTCAATATATAAAAATCGAATTTTTACTATGATATTCAATATATAAAAATCGAATTTTTACTATGCTATTCAATATATAAAAATCGAATTTTTACTATGCTATTCAATATATAAAAATCGAATTTTTTTATGTTATTCAATATATAAAAATCGAATTTTTTTTATGTTATTCAATATATAAAAATCGAATTTTTTTATGTTATTCAATATATAAAAATCGAATTTTTACTATGCTATTCAATATATAAAAATCGAATTTTTTTGTGTTAAAAATCTAAACATCAGTTTATAAGATCAAATCGTTTCAGATCTTTGTTTGCTAATCATATTTGTATAAATCGGATTTTTCTGAGTAAATTAAAATAAATAAAGTAACCTTACCTTCGCTCTTCAAATCGGAAAAAAAGGGGTAAAGGGCTTGTTGTGCTGTCGCAGGTGGTGGGACGCGTTGGAGGTGGCGGTGTCGGGCGGCGGTGGTCCTGCAGGGGTGGTGCGACGCGTTGGGCTGGGGGGTGACGGAGTTGCGTGGATGGGGGGAGCATTCCCGGCGAAGAAAGAAGAGGAGAGAGAGTGCGAGAGGAGGGGAGGAAGTGGGGGCGTTGTGAGGTGGTGCAGCGCCAAAGGGTGGGTGGCGCGGTGGGCGGAAGCGGCTGCGAGGAGCCAGGGTTGAGCGGCTGGAAGAATTTGGAGAAAAGGGCATCGGATCTGGTAATGAGGAAAAAGGGGGTGGAGGGGTTATTTTATATTTATTTAATTTAATTATTTAATTTATTCTCCTTAAAATTGACTTTTCCTTTGAACCCCAAATCAGACCCAACGACTGTCGTCTCTAGCTAATTACCCCTATTCCGAACACAATGGGACATGTATCGCAAGTCAGTTTTATCGTTTCGACTAGTTTTGATTTAAATTAAAATATAATTCAACATATATTGAGTTTGAACGCACATTTCTATTTACCGGGGCCACATTCTAACCCTAAAAATGCTAGAAAAATTATTTCTAGCTTCGTATTGACGATACGGTCCTAACAAAACTAATATCGTAAAATTCTGAGATCGTTTGAAAAATGGCCATTTTCCAGTCAATTAAATTCAACTAAAACTGGTCAAACGCGTTTTTCTTTGCCACGCTCACATATTGATTCGAAAAATTACGAAATTTGAAATCTAGCAATAACTTGACATCACGGATCCAACAAAATTGGTTTCGTCGAAATCCGAGGTCGTTTGCAAAATGGCTATTTTTAAAGGCCGAAATTCCATAGCGATTATTCTGAAATTTCAACTGGACATATCTTTTGATTCCCGCTATGAAATTCCAATCTTTCGGATTCGTTGGAAAGACATTCACAAATAGATCCTAATATTTTTGGTTTCACTAAAATCCGGTTTATTTTGCACCCGGTGCATTGTTTTGAAATTTGAAATCGAATTTTCGAACTACCGCGCCATTTTCAATTCCTTTTATAATTATAAATAAATATTTATATTCTAACGACGACGTATATAAATATATACGTTTGAATTCTATTCAAAATAAATTTCTCGTCGATATTATTTAAAATAATTCATTTTAAATAATCAAAATTCGCTAAAATTGATAAAATAAAATTTTTAAATTGGCTCAGATTTCCCGGTTATTACAATCTCCCCCACTTAAAACTTTTCGTCCCCGAAAAGGAACGAAGCCGAAAGTCGTTTAACTAATCAACTCAACTTTCATTATTTTGACTACGGCTTAAGTTCTTCAACTTTTCAGTTTCTAAGAACTTTTCAAATTTTTCAAAAATTTGGCTAACACCCTAAATTTCCGAAAAATTTCGCCATAACCTCCCTTGCACTGGGAGCACCGGGAAAATCCCGAAATTGCCATACAGGCCCTCTGATCTCAAAAAGAAAAAGAAAAGGCCAATCGGCTCATAAAATCATCATCACCCAAACAAAACAATAAATTATGATAAACATGTACCTATTTGTCCGGCAAACAATTTTATTCTTCTGCTCTAGCCTACTTGCTATGACCTGTTCAATGCAAGTACATGTATATGCAAGCAAATGCGACAAATTTCCAATACAATTTACTATTTGGTTCAAATTGGCTATATGGTTCAAACTTTAATTACTCAACCAATAATCAAACACCACAATCATCAATTAGTTAATTATCGTTTCAAATTCATAACTTTGATATATAGTCAAAAATCATGTTTTTGGTGCCAAATCACAACAATAGGCCCTATCTAATTTTGGTTCTCACACCAGTCAATAGGAAATATATAGACATCACACTTTCGAAACTCGAATATAAACACTGATGATGCACGTGCTATCATCAGTACCATCTCCGGGCGACTAGAGTGTGATTCTATATCTATCCAGTATATTAAAACTTCGAATACACGCGGATCAGACGTATACGCAAAATCTATATATACTGGATTGTCCAAATTCAGATATAATAAATAATCAAATACGAATAGTTGATTTAAATTTTCAAAACAAAATTTGTTTTCATTTTCAAAAATATACTCTTCACACTCGTTCTAGGATACTACTGATCCCATCTCTAACGAGTCATTCCATTGGATATTACTAATCCAATATCTGATGAATTCTTTCATACGGTTCTAATGTGTCTTGTTCTATGAGCTTTGTAAACCAAAGCTCTGATACCAACTATAAAAACCCGTAACTTCCCCGGTAAGGAAAGCCCGGATACTTCGAGAACAACACACAAAAAAACGCAGATGGTAGAACATTTCATTGTATATTACAACAATTCCATCAGAATACATGAATATACAGAGTATAAATCAATATTACACATTTACCAAATATCAGAGATTACAATAAATTACAAAACAGCGGAAAATAATACAATACACAACTGAAGGAGATATATGGATACAAAGCTTTCCGGATATCATTCCAGCTGTAAACCAGGATCCTGTGAATATAAATCTGCAAAACCAAAACTACTAGCTTCCCGTGCGGAAAATAGGGGCACCCAGAGTTTTGGTTAAAACAATAAACTCCAGGTCAGTCATGGGACTGGTGTGAGAACTAAAACAGTTATTAATCTTTATTTTTAAAGTTAGGTAAATCAAGGGACCACGCCGTATAACACGGAACGGGTTTCCTCCCAAGAATACTAGTGCATAAAACAACAACGCAATGCTAAATAAAGAAAAATGAGGCTATTATAAGGGAAAACTCTATCCTCTGGTTTGTGTTGCATTGTGTGATGGGACCTGGGTCTTATAATAGCTTCATTTTTCTTTATTTAGCATTGCGTTGTTGTTTTATGCATTAGTATTCTTGGGAGGAAACCCGTTCCGTGTTATACGGCGTGGTCCCTTGATTTACCTAACTTTAAAAATATAGATTAATAACTGTTTTAGTTCTCACACCAGTCCCATGACTGACCTGGAGTTTATTGTTTTAACCTAAACTCTGGGTGCCCCTATTTTCCGCACGGGCAGCTAGTAGTTTTGGTTTTGCAGATTTATATTCACAGGATCCTCGTTTACAGCTGGAATGATATCCGGAAAGCTTTGTATCCATATATCTCCTTCAGTTGTGTATTGTATTATTTTCCGCTGTTTTGTAATTTATTGTAATCTCTGATATTTGGTAAATGTGTAATATTGATTTATACTCTGTATATTCCTGTATTCTGATGGAATTGTTGTAATATACAATGAAATGTTCTTTCGTCTGTGTTCTTTTGTGTGTTGTTCTCGAAGTATCCGGGCTTTCCTTACTGGAGAAGTTACGGGTTTTTACAATTGTTATGGATGTGCATGTGATTGTTAATATTGCTTATATATCATCACACACTGATGACACAGTAATTATGCAATTACATGCGTGATTGGTTAAGTCTCCGTCCCTTTTGAACATATAAACAGGATTTATATTATTTTAATATGAAAATAATGCCCAATAATGAAATTTGGAATTTGATATTTGAAATAGTTTGAAAATGAAATTAAAGTATATATGAATAACTTTTGTAAAGGCGGAAACGTAATTGAAAACAATTTTGGCTATAAATGGCATGTTTAAGTTTGAAATCGATTTTGAATTGCAGATTCCAAAGTTGAAGTTTAGTTTGGTATATAAAGGATGGTTTAAACTCAAACTGATTATTCCTATAGTCTTATCTACTATTTAGTTTATTTCTACAAAGTTGAAGTTCAACGGATTAATTTGAAAAATAATATTATTTTATTAATACAATAATATTCTAAAATTCAATTTTAGTCTGAAATTGAATTTGAAGTGAAATTTTAGAAAATTTGTTTTAAATGAATTTGTATATGTTTATAAAAGTTTATAATCGTATTGGAAGTAAATCAGATGAATTTTTATTTGAAATTATAATATGGTCTGAATAGGAATAGTCGCGTTGTGGTAGTTCACGAATTTCAACCATAAACTTCAATTGTTTATAACTAATGCAATTTAAATCAGACTTATGTAAAATGAAAAACATTGGGTTTATAATGATGATAGTTTCAATTGATTTTTTTTTGAATTCCAATGTTTAGATTTCAAGTTATGTTCAAATCAATTTTCAAATAAAATCGTGGTTTTGTTGTTCGGTGACCGTAACTGGAAACCGCTTAAATCAACTTTAAGAAAATCATTGTAAATCATCTAAAAGTGATTTGAGTTGGAAAATTAAAGTTTTGAATGATATAAAAGTTATTTTGATCAAACTAGCTATTTGGCAGAGCTTTTGTAATGCTTTTGTAGCGTTTTCTGAAAATGATATGTTATGATGTTTTAAACTTATTAATCACTATTCGAATCTTAAAGAATCGTTTTTAAATGATTTGTAAAATATTTCTGGAAGTTTATAGTACTTAAACATACTAATTTTAAATAAAATTTTGTTTACTTTAGGATAAAAGGGTTTTCTAATTATTAATAAAATTGGAAATGGTTGGAAGTGATCTTTGAATGTTGATATTAATTCCATAAAAAAACTTATACTATTTGGGGAAATTAAAAGGTAGATTTACCACTATTTCCTTTTATAGTATCGGTTGAATACAGGAATTGATATCGAACATGAGCTGATATAATTTTTACCCAGTTCTCATATCAAATTGTTTTGATTACATTTTTGATTAAGATGAAGGATTTCAAATTTAATAAGATGGGTTTGGACAAAAATAATCTTCGAATGTTTGATATGGAACTCAGTTGTTAGACGCATACTATCTGAGGAATTTAAAAGATGTTATACCATTATTCCGCTTATAGCATTCGCTGATTTCGAGAATTGGTATTAAATATAAGTTGGTCCAATTTCTATACGAATCTTATATTTGATATCAATTAATTTGGATTAAAATGAATTCTAAATAAAGTTAATCAAATAAGGTTTTGAATAACTTTGTTTTAAAGTAAGCAAAGCTATTAAGACTTACAAGTTTTAATCATGGTTGGTTTTTAAAAGTTAAGTTTTAAAAGGAAGATTTATGAAATAAATATTTAAAGGAAGAATTTAAGTAAGGATTTAAAGGAAACTTTGATTAGGTTTTGATTAACAAAATATTGAATGAAGTATTAGTTAAAAATTATTAAATGTGGATTTTGTTAAAAGATAAGAAACTGAGAATGGTTTTAAAGATATGTTTGATTAACCAAATTTAAGTAAAGTGAAACTTGATAAAGATTTTATATAATCCATAATTGTTTTCTAAATTACGCCGATTATTCGAAAAGACCAAAAGTATTAAAATATAAGTATTTGTAATCACCCACAGACAAATTAGTTAAGAATTTGAATATGAACAACTGTGATTAGAATTTCACAATTTGACCAAGGATGCTCATATAAAATTGTAATTAGGATAGGTAATCCAAGTAGGGAAAGCTTTGTAAATCTATGAACTTGGTTAAAAGTATGTTTTGGAAAATAATTAGGGTAATCAAACTTGAACAAGTCAGGTTAAAATGTAAGTGGTTGGATTGAAATAGGAATTTTTGACGATTTTGGGCAGTCAATAAATATTGATTAAAAAGTTTGAATATGACATATAGACTATAGGTATTAAACTTATTATTTAGGAATAGTTTTGACTTTTCTATTTTCTTTTCATTAGTAGGTAAATCAAGGACAACCTAACTTAAGCTAGTAATAATTCTTATAGGAATCTGAATTTAAGAGTCAGAATTCCCAATAGTTTCTAGTAGTCAACGAGTTTTGGAATACATCTGAATAGGAAATAAAATACTTGAAGTAAGATAACTTGTGAATTAAGTTTCATAATTTGACTAAATGATATCCGGTAATTAGAAATAAGAAGTTATCTAAAATAAGGTACTTAGAAAAGTTAAGTTGTAACATTGTAACACCCCGAAATGTTAATGACACTAAAAGAGGATAAATTAAATCATAATTAATTTAATATTTAGAATTAAGGAAAACGGACGGCGCCATTGCGTCCGTCCCGAAATTCTGGTCAAGGTAGACATTTAATTTGCGTAAAACGAACATCATATGGATAAGTTATGAGGGTTTTACGTTTGTATATGTGCAAAAAGAATATATATACACACATGACCAACCACTCATAAAATCCAGACGGCGTTCGAAAGGCCGTTTTGGCTATACTCCCAGCTTCCACTCTAAGCTGATGAAAACCTGTCGCGAGATCCAACTGGGAGAATACTCTCGCGCCACTCAACTGATCAAACAAATCATCTATCCGCGGTAGAGGATACTTATTCTTCCTCGTCACCTTGTTCAATTCGCAGTAGTCAACACACAATCGAAGGGAACCATCTGCCTTGGTAGAAAACACACCTGGTGCTCCCCACTCAGAAACACTTCTTTAGATAAATCCCTTCTTCAGAACATCGCTTACTTGCACTCCGAGCTCTCGTTGCTCCCTTGGTGCCATACGACGAAGTGGCATCACTATAGGTCTGGCATCTTTCACTAAATCAATACAGAACTCAATCTCTCGGTGTGGTGGATGCCCGGTCACTTCCTCGAAGATGTCCGGATACTGGCCAACCAGGGGCAAACCTGAAACTCACCATGCGAGATGCCAAGGGAATTTAGAAAACTAGTCATTACCCCATCACTAGGTAGACCACCAAACACTACCCTCCGCCCATCAATCGCTCTAGCTGTCACCAAAAAGCCCTCACAGTCTACAACCACCCCGTATCTTTGGAGCCAATCGACTCCCAAAATAATGTCGAACCCAGTAAAGCCCAAAACAAAGCAATCGCAAACAAACATGCATCCATGACTCGATAAGACCACATTATGACAAATCATGCTAAGGCTAGTCGAACCATCAATCGGGTTCGTCACTACTAAAGGTCTATCGACAATCTCGGGCTCCAATCCCAACCTATATACCAGGTCACTAGATATGAAAGAACTGGAAGCTCCGGTATCAAACAAAACTCTAACAGGAACATCATAAATAGAAAGCATACCTTGAATAACGACATTCTTTCCCTTCTCCGCCGCAGTTGGGGCATTCGACGAAGAAGGAATAGCATTAAGGGAATATGCTTTCACCATCTGCTTTTCTTTAGGGGGTTGCAGACACTTGTCCTTGTGATGTCCCACTTGGCCACAGTTGAAGCACTTCCTGTCTGCTGGCTTGGCTCGACAATTACTGGCATAATGGCCCTTCTTGCCACAGCTAAAGCACTCAACATCTTTCTTCTTCTTCTGACTATCTTTATTCTGGTACTACTTCCTCTTATTCTGAGAACCACTCTTGCCTCCACCGCTTGCTTGCGGCTTTGGCTCCTCTGCATATGTAACTTTAGTCTTCAACTTAGGGTAAAGACTCTCTGATCTTAAAGCTTTCCCCACAATCGATTCAAATGTCTCATCGATGTGGTTAATAAGCCTTTCCCCCAAGTATCCATCCAAACCTGTTATGAACTTCTCGTTCTTCTTCTCAGCAGTATCAATAAGAGATAACCCATATTTCGATAAAGTATCGAACTCAGCAATATACTCCGAGATAGCTCTGCCATTTTGCTTAAGCTCCAAGAACTTCCTAAATAGTTCCGACTTCTGAGCAGCTGGGATAAACTTATCGCTGAAGCGAGTCTTAAACTGATCCCATGTAATCTGATCCTCTGGGTAGCTGCCTTTATAGCATTCCACCAATTCATTGCCCGTCCTTGCAGCTAACGGGATGCTAGCCTTCTCTTCATTGCATCCTCAATACCTAAGTCTTCGAAGATACGCTCGCAGCTATCCAACCAATTCTGAACATCCGTAGCCGACTCCGTTCCGTGGAACGGCTTCCCACCAAGACTAGTATAATCCTTATTCAGCTTGGCGAAATCGGCCCTAGGCGCCTGCACTACTGGACCACCTCCATTACCAGCATTGGGAGATGCCCTCTGCACATCCCTAAGCATCTCTCTCATGAGGTCAGTAAACATCGTCCTCATCTCAGCAGCATTCCCATTATTGGCTCCTCTACCGGTACCCCTTATGTATCGGCTCATCGTTCAATCTGCATAGAGAAAACGATTAACCATCTCCATAGTGGTGCCAGTGCAGTGCGACTTCATCCTTAGGTATACTAATAGTATATATATATAGCTTTTGAAAACCAAAATAATCACAAATACACGCTCTTATATACGTATACTATCTCTCCCTGATAACTTCCCTAGGTTAACTACGCAACCTAGAGCTCTGATACCAAGTGTGACGACCCTCCCTGCACCAGCCGGCATTTCCTTTGAAAGTGCGTTGTATACATGCCCGACTAGCACGGAACGGTCGCCAAAGAAAGGAAAGAAGAGGATGAACTAATCAAGACCTGTAGAATGTCTCACAGCGCATGGGATAAAATATAATAACAACATACTTGACATAAAACAGGCGGGAGAGTGCATAAGCTGAAAACTAAAACTACACATCATAGCAGCGGAAATCCAAATACAGCTTATGTTCCACATCACCATTATTACAACTTTTCAAACTGTCTCTAAAGCAAAGCAAAGGAAAAGGTACACTACTAATGCCCAAAGTAGTGACCCACAATGACACAGGGAGAATATCTATATATGTCATACGTGGAAGCCTCCTGCTCGTCTCCGGTACAGCTACTCGTGCATCACCAGCTAACCTGTCTCTAGTCTGCTCGTGAGAGCACCCAGAGTAATAAGAAGAGACATAAAACTCTGGGTCAGACAAAAAGTCTAGTATGAGCAAAACAGAACAATAAAAGGTATACTAAACCATACCTGAACCTGCAACCAAAGAGTTAGCACTACATACTGTACAATACTCTAAGGTGCCACTAACATATGGTGTAAAGAATATGGAGGTGGGGGTGTGCATGTCATAGTGATGGCAAACAAATCAAGCATAACAACCATCCTCACATCTCTTACTTAGTGCGTAAAGCATACGATATCCACTACTTTGATCACTAGACCCATCCAGGTAATGACGGAGTTTGACTTGTACAACTACTGCTACCACTAAGCTTATCCCATAGGATCATGACCAAACCTTTTCAAATGACCCCACTTCATTGGTCTATAGCCCACTAGTCATACCTAGGCCACTGTGGCCCTGAATCCATCCATGTACCTCCCATACATAGTGATCCAAAGTCATAGACATCGACAACCCCTTAGCACACGTCCCGCAGCAAAGCCCAAATCAAGAAGTCGACTCGTTGGTTCCCAACTGGATCCTGAGTACAAACTTCCCACTTGGACTGCCTTTGCATCTCGGGTTCTAATCGTCTTTGGATCGGTCTTCTTCCTTGCCCTCGGTTTGGTTCGGTTATGCGCCTTCCAGGTTGGTCCGTGGAGGCATCAGTTCGTGGCTTCTGAAGTGGTTCGGTTCAGTAGGGGCGATCCATTGGGTTCAGATCGTGCTCCAAACTTCACGGTTGCACCATCGGTTCGGATCGTGTTCACCCCTCGGATCGGGTCGGAGCTTCTGATTCGGATGGTGCAAACAGTTCACGTGGAAGGCGGTTCGTGGAAGGGTGGAGCAGCTCGTGGGTGGCATCGGTTCGGATCGGAGCTCCTTCTCACAAGCGGATCGGATCGTGGAGCTTCCAAGCGAGCGGGTCGGATCGTGCTTTCCTCCTCCGATCCGATCGGTTCGGGCAATTTCCTGCACTTCTTTCCAACAACTATTTTATGCCATTCGACAGCATTTTCGACCAATCTAACTATTCTAACCAGCATACCATACAGTCATAGCAACATGTAGAAATGACCATAAACACTAAAACATCAATTTGATAAGTTAAAACAGATCAAACTTACCCAAAATCCCTTATTTCCCCTTAATCATGTTCAAGTATAATTAATGATAGGATTAGCAAAACTTAACCAAATTAACCCAAGTTTCTAACAGAGGTCTAAAACATCATTTCGAATTTTATAAATATTTTTCTAGAATTTAATCATGTTTAAATTCGCTAATTGACACTAATTACCCTTAATTAACCATAATTAGTGAGGAACTATGCAAATCACTCACCTTAGCCACAAATAAAACCTTTAGAACCGAAACTCTACTGTTGGGCGCGAATACTAATGCAACACAATAGCTCTACCTCGATTCTTGTGCTAATCCGCCTTGATTTGATGTAGATTTGGCTTAATTAGCGATTAGAAGGTGATTTGAGGTGTTTTAGGAAGTGGAGGCCATGGCTGAACTTGAAGAAACAAAAAGTGGTGGCTGGAAAATGATAGAAACTGAATTTCCTAACCCTATCAGCCTTCCCATAACCCTAATCCCGAAATGGGTTAGGGCCCACTCACTAATCACCCAAATTAGGCCCGGTTAAGCAGTTTTTCGCCCTTCAAACCTTGTTTCAGCCATATCTCCCAAAGGTAAGTCTGTTTTTCACATATGACCACTCTTCGGAAAGGTAAACCATCATCTGGAGCCAATGGATGTGGTTTCAGGTCAAAACTCCTTTCCAATCAAAAGTTATGGCCAAAACAAGATCAGCTAGGGGCAAAACAATCATTTAAAAATGGGGAAAAATCATGAACATGGGAAATGACCCCAATAGTCGTCTCCCAAAGTTACATGACCATACAACTTCGTATGTAAAAGAAATAAATAATCTACGATCCTTTGATGTGTAGAATACGGGTCGTTACACTCTCCCCCCTTAAGAAATTTTGTCCTCGAAATTCCTTAATTCAAAACATACAAGGGATCCCGCATGCCTACCAGCCATACACAACAATCAAACATGCAAAACAAACCTATCCTAGCATGCGGAAAGACTAAATCGAAACTGAAATCTTACTAGGCAAAGAGTTCTGGATACGTCTTCCTAATGCTCTCCTCTGTCTCCCAAGTACAATCATTCTCATACTCGCCCCACTGAACTTTGACTAATTTCACCGCCTTCCTTCGAAGCTGCTTCGTATCGTTCCCAACAATACGCATAGGTTTGCGGTTCCCAACCGCCTCGGGTTCAACTTCGATATCATCCAACTGATCATGTGAAATAGTCACATCTGGGTTGTGTATGAACTTCCTTAACTGGGAAACATGAAAAACGTTATGAACTCCCGCCATCTTGTCTAGTAATTCAACTTTATATGCCAAATTCCCAACTTGCTCAAGAACTGGAAACGGACCAACAAATCTTGGTGTTAACCTGCCTCTCCTGCCAAATCGTATCACGCTCTTCAACGGAGAAATCTTGACAAACACCAAGTCGCCAATGGAGAACTTTAATTCTCTTCTCCTCTTACCAGAATAACTCTTTTGCCTATCTTGGGCAGCCTTCATTCGCTGTTGGATAACTATAATTTTAGCTGAAGTTTCTCTTATCACATCTGGTCCAAGCACAAACTTCTCACCAGTTTCTAACCAACATGACGGTGAGTTGCACGGTCTTCTATACAAAGCTTCAAATGGAGCCATACCAATACTGGATTGATAACTGTTATTATATGCAAACTCTACTAGATGCAAATGGTCATCCCATGGTCCACCAAAATCCAATATGCAAGCTCTCAAAAGATCTTCTAATATACGATTCACCCTCTCTGTTTGACCGTCTGTTTGAGGATGATACGTGGTACTGAGATGTAACTCTGATCCTAATGCCTCTTGTAAGCTCTTCCAAAATCCTCTAGTAAACAATGGATCTCGGTCGCTTACAATGCTTTTGGGTATCCCATGAAATCTCACTACCCACTCTGTATACAGTTCCGCTAACTTAGCTGCCGTCCTGTTTGACTTGACGGGTATAAATCTTGCACTTTTGGTCAATCGGTCCACAATCACCCAAATGTTATCATGGCCCGATCTAGTTCTTGGTAACCCATCAATGAAATCCATTGAGACTTGTTTCCATTTCCATTCTGGAATTTCTAATGGTTGTAACAAACCACTAGGCTTCTTTTGCTCAGCTTTAACCAGTTGGCAATTCATGCATTTGGATATAAACTTCCCAACGTCTCTTTTCATCCCTTCCCAGTAGTAGGTCTGCTTCATGTCTAGATACATCTTGTTACCACCGGGAAGTATAGTCAGTTTTGAGTGATGACATTCTCTAAGCACTTCATCTCTCGATCCATTGACATTGGGCACAACAAGTCTTCCATTCTTTCTAAGCCATCCATCTCGGTCAAGCCCATACTTGTTCATCTCCTCATCGATACCCATCTCCAACTTGGAGATGACTTCCAATAAGTTAGGATCGTTCTTCTGACTGGGACCAATCCGCTCAATCAAAGTGGGTCTGATCGTCAAACTTGCTAACATTTCTGGATCCAATTCGCACCTTGGTCTAAAATCATACCCAGTGATGTACTCCAGTTGCTTTCATTCTAGAAACACAGCCCCTAAACTAGCATGTCTTCTACTCAATGCATCAACTATCACATTGCCCTTTCCTGGTGTGTATGCGATATTGAAATCGTAGGAAGCCAAGAATTCTAACCATCTTTGCTGTCAGAGATTTAGATCCTTTTGAGAGAAAAGATACTTTAATGACTTATGATCAGTAAACAACTCGAATCTTTCTCCCAAAAGATAATGTCTCCACATCTTCAACGCGAAAACGATCGCTACTAATTCCAAGTCATGGGTAGGGTATCTTTTCTTATGCGGTTTCAATTGCCGATTTGCATAAGCTACAACCCTACCTCCTTGCATCAATACAACACCTAGCCCTGTGCCACATGCATCCGTATATACTGTCATCTCTTCATTCCCCTTAGGAATGACTAACACTGGTGCACATGTCAACTTTTCCTTTAGGCTCTTGAATGCATTCTCGCACTTTTCGTCCTAGACGAAAGTTTGATTCGTTTTGGTCAACTGAGTCAATGGTGCTGCTATCTTGGAGAAGTCTTGGATAAACTTATGATAATATCCAGCTAATCCCAAGAAACTTCTTATGTCTGTTGCATTCTTGGGCGTAGACCAATCTTGTACCGTAGCCACCTTCGCAGGGTCCACAGCGATACCATTTTATGAAACAACATTGCCCAAGAACCTCACTTCCCTTCTCCAGAAGTGACACTTAGAAAAATTCGCTTTCAATTGGTGTTTTCTCAACACCTCCATCACTATTCTCAAGTGTTCCTTGTGTTCTTCCTCTATCCTCGAATAAACAAGTATATCGTCCATGAACACAAGAACGAACTTATTCAACGGATCTCTGAATACCCTATTCATAAGATCCACAAAATATGCTGGCGCGTTGGTTAACCCAAATGGCATGACCAACCACTCATAAAATCCAGACGGCGTTCGAAAGGCCGTTTTAGCTATACTCTCAGCTTGCACTCTAAGTTGATGAAAACCTATTGCGAGTTCCAACTGGGAGAATACTCTCGCCCCACTCAACTGATCAAACAAATCATCTACCCGCGGTAGAGGATACTTATTCTTCCTCGTCACCTTGTTCAATTCGCGGTAGTCAACACATAATCGAAGGGAACCATTTTCCTTGGTAGCAAACACAACTGGTGCTCCCCACTCAGAAACACTTCTTCGGATAAATCCCTTCTTCAGAAGATCACTTACTTTCACTCCAAGCTCTCGCTGCTCCCTTGGTACCATACGACGAAGTGGCATCACTATAGGTCTGACATCTTTCACTAAATCAATACAAAACTCAATCTCTCGGTGTGGTGGAAGCCCGGTCACTTCCTCGAAGACGTCCGGATACTGGCGAACCACAGGCAAACCTGACAACTCATCATGCGGGATGCCGAGGGAATTTAGAAAACTAGTCATTACCCCATCATTAGGTAGACCAGCAAACACTACCCTCCGCCCATCAATCGCTCTAGCTGTCACCAAATAGCCCTCACAGTCTAGCACCACCCCATATCTTTGGAGCCAATCGACTCCCAAAATAACGCTGAACCCAGTAAAGCCCAAAACAAAGCAATCGTAAACAAACATGCATCCATGACTCGATAAGACCACATTACGACAAATCGTGCTAAGGCTAGTCGAACCACCAATCAGGTTCGTCACTACTAAAGGTCTATCGACAATCTCGGGCTCCAATCCCAACTTATCTACTAGGTCACTAGATATGAAAGAACTGGAAGCTCCAGTATCAAACAAAACTCAAACAGAAACATCATAAATAGAAAGCATACCTTGAATAACGACATTATTTCCCTTCTCCGCCGCAGTTGGGGCATTCGACGAAGAAGGAATAACATTAAGGGCATATGCTTTCACCATCTGCTTTTCTTTAGGGGGTTGCGGACACTTGTCCTTGTGATGTCCCACTTGGCCACAGTTGAAGCACTTCCTGTCTGCTGGCTTGGCTCGACAATTACTGGCATAATGGCCCTTCTTGCCACAGCTAAAGCACTCAACATCTTTCTTCTTCTTCTGACCATCTTTATTCTGGTTCTGCTTCCTCTTATTCTGAGAACCACTCTTGCCTCCACCGCTTGCTTGCGGCTTTGGCTCCTCTGCAGATGTAACTTCAACCTTCAACTTAGTGTAAAGACTTTCTGATCTTAAAGATTTCCCCACAATCGATTCAAATGTCTCATTGATGTGGTTAATAAGTCTTTCCCCCAAGCATCCATCCAAACCAGTTATGAACTTCTCGTTCTTCTTCTCAGCAGTATCAATAAGAGATAACCCATATTTCGATAAAGTATCGAACTCAGCAATATACTCTGAGACAGCTCTGCCATTTTGCTTAAGCTCCAAGAACTTCCTAAATAGTTCCGACTTCTGAGCAGCTGGGATAAAGTTATCGCTGAAGCGAGTCTTAAAGTGATCCCATATAATCTGATCCTTTGGGGTATCTGCCTTTATTGCATTCCACCAATTCATTGCTTGTCCTTGCAACTGACGGGATGCTTGCCTTCTCTTCATTGCATCCTCGATACCCAAGTCTTCGAAGATACGCTCGCAGCTATCCAACCAATCCTGAACATACGTAGCCGACTCCATTCCGTGGAACGGCTTCCCACCAAGACCAGTATAATCCTTATTCAGCTTGGCAAAATCGGCTCTAGGCACCTGCACTACTGGACCACCTCCATTACCAGCATTGGGAGCTGCCCTCTGCACATCCCTAAGCATCTCTCTCATGAGGTCAGTAAACATCGTACTCATCTCAACAACATTCCCATTATTGGCTCCTCTACTGGTACCCCTTACGTATCGGCTCATCGTTCAATCTGCACAGAGAAAACGACTAACCATCTCCATAGTGGTGCCAGTGCAGTGCGACTTCATACTTAGGTATACTAATAGTATATATATAGCTTTTGAAAACCAAAATAATCACAAATACGCGCTCTCATATACATATGCGATCTCTCCTTGATAACTTCCTTAGGTTAACTACGCAACCTAGAGCTCTGATACCAAGTGTGACGGCCCGCCCCGCACCAGCCGGCATTTCCTTTGAAAGTGCGTTGTACACATGCCCGACTAGCACGGAACGGTCGCCAAAGAAAGGAAAGAAGAGGATGAACTAATCAAGAACCTGTAGAACGTCTCACAGCGCATGGGATAAAATATAATAACAACACACTTGACATAAAACAGGTGGGACAGTGCATAAGCCGAAAACTAAAACTACACATCATAGCAGCGGAAATCCAAATACAGCTTATGTTCCACATCACCATTATTACAACTTTTCAAACTGTCTCTAAAGCAAAGCAAAGGAAAAGGTATACTACTAATGCCCAAAGTAGTGACCCACAGCGACACAGGGAGAATATCTATATATGTCATACGTGGAAGCCTCCTGCTCGTCTCCGGTACAGCTACTCGTGCATCACCAGCTAACCTGTCTCTAGTCTGCTCGTGAGAGCACCCAGAGTAATAAGAAAAGACATAAAATTCTAGGTCAGACAAAAAGTCTAGTATGAGCGATAAGCAGCAAAACAGAACAATAAAAGGTATATTAAACCATACTTGAACCTGGACCTGCAACCAAAGAGTTAGCACTACATACTGTACAATACCCTAAGGTGCCACTAACATATGGTGTATAGAATACGGGGGTTGGGGTGTGCATGTCATAGTAATGGCAAACAAATCAAGCATAGCAACCATCCTCACATCTCTCACTTAGTGCGTAAAGCATACGATATCCACCACTTTGATCACTAGACCCATCGAGGTAATGACGGAGTTCGACTTGTACAACTACTGCTACCACCAAGCTTATCCCATGGGATCATGACCAAACCTTTTCAAATGACGCCACTCCATTGGTCTATAGCCCACTAGTCGTACCTAGGCCACTGTGGCCCTGAATCCGTCCACGTACCTCCCATACATAGTGATCCAAAGTCATAGACATCGAAAAACCCTTAGCACACGTCCGGCAGCAAAGCCCAACTCATGAATTTGACTTGTTGGTTCCCAACTGGATCCTGAGTACAAACTTCCCACTTGGACTGCTTTTGCATCTCGGCTTATGGTCGTCTCCGAATCGGTCTTCTTCCTTGCCCTCAGTTCGGTTCGGTTATGCGCCTTCCAGGTTGGTCCGTGGAGGCATCAGTTCGTGCTTCCGAAGTGGTTCGGTTCGGTAGGGGCGATCCATTGGGTTTGGATCGTGCTCTAGACTTCACGGCTGCACCATCGGTTCAGATCGTGTTCACCCCTCGGATCGGGTCGGAGCTTCTGATTCGGATGGTGCAAAAAGTTCACATGGAAGGCGGTTCGTGGAAGAGTGGAGCAACTCGTGGGTGGCATCGGTTCAGATCGGAGCTCCTTCTCACAAGCGGGTCGGATCGTGGAGCTTCCAGGCGAGCGGGTCGGATCGTGCTTTCCTCCTCCGATCCGGTTCAGACAATTTCCTGCACTTCTTTCCAATGACTATTTTACGCCGTACGACGACGTTTTCGACCAATCTAACTATTCGAACCAATCACAAAGCATACCATACAGTCGTAGCAACATGTAGAAATGACCATAAACACCAAAACATCAATTTGATAAGTTAAAACAGATCAAACTTACCCAAAATCCCTTATTTCCCCTTAATCATGTTCAAGTATAATTAATGATAGGATTAGCAAAACTTAACCAAATTAACCCAAGTTTCTAACAGAGGTCTAAAACATCATTTCAAATTTTATAAATATTTTTCCAGAATTTAATCATGTTTAAATTCTCTAATTAACACTAGTTACCCTTATAACCATAATTAGTGAGGAAATATGCAAATCAGTCACCTTAGCCACAAATAAAACCTTTAGAACCGAAATTCTACTGTTTGGGCGCGAATACTAATGCAACACAACAGCTCTACCTCAATTCTTGTGCTAATCTGGCTTGATTTGATGTAGATTTGGCTTAATTAGCGATTAGAAGGTGATTTGGGGTGTTTTAGGAAGTGGAGGCCATGGCTAAACTTGAAGAAACAAAAAATGGCGGCTGGAAAATGATGGAAACTGAATTTCCTAACCCTATCAGCCTTCCCATAACCCTAATCCCGAAATGAGTTATGGGCCCACTCACTAATCACCCAAATTATGCCCGGTTAAGTAGTTTTTCGCCCTTCAAACCTTGTTTCAGCCATATCTCCCAAACGGTAAGTCCGTTTTTCACATATGACCACTCTACGGAAAGGTAAACCATCATCCGGAGCCAATGGAAGTGGTTTCAGGTCAAAACTCCTTTCCAATCAAAAAGTTATGGCCAAAACAAGATCAGCTAGGGGCAAAACGGTCATTTAAAAATCGGGAAAAATCATGAACATGGGAAATGACCCCAATAGTCATCTCCCAAGGTTACATGACCATACAACTTCGTATGTAAAAGAAATAAATATTCTACGATCCTTTGATGCGTAGAATATGGGTCGTTACAGCCGGTGTCTGAACTGAACCCGTTATCTTCCACAACTATCAATTTTGCAAATCAAATTCTGAGATTTAAGCATAGATTCAACACCAACTTCTTTGCTATCATCTTAACAATCTAAACACTGTGAGCTAGTTATTTTTAGGTATAAATGAATAAAAGTAAATTGTGAAAGACTATGATTTAAATATGTTGTAAACTATGAATTTATGCTATTATTAAATCTTATACTATGTCATGATAAATCTACTTCTCTGGATCTAACTCAATTGTGGTTATTCTATTATGTCTCCTTGTGAATCTTGATTTGTAACCATATTGTTATTAATGTAAAACTGTCAGTTTGGATAGTTACAACATTGGTTAGATCTAATTCTTTATGTAAATCACCTTTCACCTGTCATATTGTGATCAACTTAGATATGTTGTAAATTGGACATGTGAATCCATATTTAGATCTAAACATGCTATTATGTCATCCTAATTATGTTAGATCTGTTTTATGTCCATATTATAATTTTGTTAGATCTACTTTTACCTATTAGATCTATATTATGTAGACACCTAAATTATTAATCAGATCTAGTCTATTATTTGGATCCCTTTTTTGTGCTTCTCATATTAGATCGGAACTTGTTGGATATCAAAATTAAATTTAGATCATGTCATGTTCATCTTATCACCTTTGCTATGTTACAACTAGTTAACTACCACAAGTTCATTGGATCTATGCTTATATGTTCACCATGTTAGTATATGTTTATGCTAGTTATGTTAGAACATTCACCTTGTCATATTTCCATTACCTTCCCTTTTTGTCGTTTATGATTAGGCTAATATTTAGCCTATACATGTCGTAAATTATGCGAACACGCTAGTTAGGGAACGGGGAGGGAGAAAGGTTAGTATTGGCATAATTTGAATACAAACATGAGTCAGACATATAATTAAAATAGGGGAAAGTGGGGACATAATCACCTGTTAAGACATAAGTAAGAATTGGATAAAAATGGAATGTCTAGTAATTACAATTAGGAATTGTAATTGCACTTATGACACGAGGTTAGGTTGCATTAGTGGTTGAAGTCTGCTTGGACCCGACCGGCGTATCCAGCAGCCGCTAATATTGAACCTAATGTGAGAGATCTAACAGCGCAAATATGAATCGGGCTAAGACACGAGGTTAGGCCCAACTGTGGAATAAGACTGCCCGGACCCGACCGACATATCCAGCATCCACACGTTGTAGGCCTAATGTGGGAGGTCTAGCCCATTATGAACCATAAATGGACATGGTAATGAATTGGACTACTTAACCTAATTTAATCCATAAGGATTGTATGATTATGAACTAAGGTTAGGGTTAAGTAAAATTGATTGGATAGTGGATGTGTTAAGAAAATCTGGAGGGGGTGGGTAATATTTACATATAGGCCCACAAACTTAACCCGATAAGGTTATGTAATTAAAGACAACTAGTGGTATACATAACCTGAGGAAATAATAAAGTTATGCAATTAAAGACACCTTTTAATGTAAGCATAACTTGTAAAAGTAATAGGGTTATGTAATTAAAGACACCTAGTGGTATATATTATCGAAGAAAACCTAGCGGGGATACAGGACATAGGGGAGAGCTTGTATCATATTTTATGGGACCCATTTCAGTCAGTAACCCGGAGTAGGTATCAAACAAAGTACTCTGTACTAGGAGGAGAGGGGGCATGCTTACTGACTGATTGTAAGAGATCCAAACATGAAGGACGGTGTGGGCGACCCAAACCGACCGAGCCATGTGCATGCATGAGCCGGGCAGAGGGGGATAAGACGAACGTGACACCTGTAGATATGGGGCTATGCATATCAGTGAGGGGTTGCCACTTTAGGACGTGATAGATCCCACCGTGGGGTCGACAGAGAGTATCTAGGAGTAAGGAGCCGATCAGTTAGGTAGTGGCCAGGGTACATTTGGATGTATGCCCTAAGCCTACCACCTTATAGTAGAAAGGATCATCTCATTCTGGTTATACTAGTAATAGTGCAGAGTTATCATTAGAAGCAAATACACCTAATCCTGTCTACCTTGTCACACCTGCCATTCATGTAGTGATCTCTCTTATCCACTTTATATGCCTATCATGCTACTTTTATTTATTTACTGGCTAAAAGTAACTAGACTCGCCAGACTTTATGTCTGACCCTTTTGTTTCTCCTTCTTTCTTCCGTCCCCCCCAGTTCTCAGGGAGGAAACACTCAGGCTTAGTCAAGACTCATATGTCATCTTGCTAAAGCTGCTTTCGAAGTACAACTCAAGTTCTTATCCCTATTATGGGTTATCTCCCACAACACCAGAAAGGCCCATTCCTCACGCTTATAACCGTGAGGAAACAGAATACTCACGGTTATAACCGTTGAGCCAACTAGCATGGGTGATTTTTATCACGCAAGCTATCACGTTTATAACCGTGAAAAATAACGTATATGCTCACGGTTATAAGTGTGACTATATTTTCTCTACTAACGGTTATAAGAGTGATAATATTTATTCTACTAACGATAATCAGCGTGGTAATATTTATTTTTATAACGGTTTTAAATGTGACAAATTCCAAAATTATAACGGTTATAAGTGTGATATTAAGATTCTTGCCAACGGTTATAAGCATTATGTTATCGAAGATTCCATTGGCTACTGTCACATTTGTCACGGTTATAACCGTTAGAAACTACACATAGTATGCTACTTCGATAAAACACTTATATTTCATATCAAATACACACACACACACACACACACACACACACACACACACATATATATATATATATATATATATATATATATAGTACTAGCGCTGGCTATATACACAGTAATAACATTAGAAAAGCAAATAACATGTAGAACATACTAAATTTAAAATAACAAACATATCAAGTTTAAAATACCGAAAGTTTTACACCGTCATTTACATAATAAATTTTAAAAAAAGATTCAACATACTTCTTTTAAATTCAGTCTTAACATACATATCACTGATCTACCGAATTAACTTCAATCCTACCACTAACCACCCAGAAAGTTCCAACTTGCTGCAGTACCTATAGAAAACCACAATAAAGCATCAGAAATCAACAATGATTCATATGTTACACTATAAAGAATATTTTCTGTTCATATTAACAAGGTATGTTAGTTATTCTTATTGGTTATAAATTCTAGACGAACTAAGTTTATTAATGATGGAACCAGTACATTGCACTTTAAAATATAACAAGAAGGTTTGTTTAGTCCCCACCATCATATGTTGTAGAGAATATTTTCTGATCAAAATGCTTGGCTGTGTGTTACAGCAATAACGATCTTGGTATTGGCACATGCTGTGTAACACCTGATACCATTTAAATTGGCAGATTTCACACAAACTGAACTGGCTATTAGGGAAAAGGAACAACAAATTTAGCACTTCTCATCATATAAGGTTTATATTGGATATTTTTCGCAAAACTTAACATATTCATACAATGACAACATCTTTAAAAGCTCACAGAAACTAACCAGTCTCCAAGAGATCATTGGCCTTGCGGGAACACATATAGGTATTGGTCCATTCCAAGAAAGGACCAACTAAATAATTTTGAACCTAGGGTAGCGTTGCGTTGCACTAAAAATACTAACTATCAAGGATATTCTGTTGAATTCATTTTTATACATAATATGCAGAAATATGCAGTAAACTGACAAATTATCAACTAGTTAACGTTGGTAGAATGCAACCATCACAAATGCCACCTAAATAATTTCCTACAGTATAAAACTAATAAACAACTATGGTATCAGTATTGCCAATTAATATATGAATTTATGCCAATTAATTTTAGTAGATTATGTTCTGATGAGATCAATTGCAGATTTAAAATTGTAATGTCCTTTTACATCTTTAACACAAAAACCAATTATCACAATTGTAGATTTAAAAGTGTAATGTCCTTTTACATCTTTTACACAAAAATCAATTGAATTAAAGGCAATAAAATGGTAAAATCAATTCAATCTGGATGGCATATTTGTTTGTACTTTGTATGAGTTAATATATTTGTATTGGTTGTTATTTTTACATCATTGCCTTATGGCGATTGGGTACTTTCATACTGCATAATTTGTATTGGTCCTATTAAGCCTGGAACTCCAATCATGCCTCATGCTACACCTCCAACCCATCCTATGCATGGATCTCCTTTTGATTCTTTCTACCCTACTTTGTATTTGTGTTTTTTTCGACCTATTTCCCTTTTATCTAACTAGTGTTTTGTGCTGTGATATCATCTTTTTGTAAAGATGTGATTATTTGTTGGATAATTAGAACCAATGTTATTAACTTGTTATGCTTGACGTTTATGTTTACCAGATTTTGGTTGCAGTTACGGGTTTCCTCAGTTAGTATGTAGTGTCTAAACAGAGTATTATCCGAGCAATATATTCTTTCAAATTAAGCTGTCGGTCATCTCTGCTGTAAATGAATCATTTGTCTTAGAAGTTTATGAGTTGTGCTTGATGTTTTTTCTTTGTCTTTATTTTACTTTTAGAAATGAATATCAAGGCCTCATTAACAATTACCGGAAACCAAATACATCAAGCGCAGCGAGTACGAAGAAAACAGTAAACAAAAAAAAGATTGGACCAGAAAAATCAAAAGACTGAACTAGAAAATAGTAAACTAAAAAACAAATCAATTTTTTTGACCTTTACTCTTGGTCTCTACTTACCTTGGCTATCAAATTCTCAATAGCAACAGCCTAGGTGAGTAGCTAGTTCCCACGGTAGATAATTAAGGTTACAGGCTTACAGCCATGGTTTGGAAAATGAAGCAGCAACATAGTAACAGGTGATTGAACAAAAATCAAAGGGGTTAAATAATAATATAGATAAAAATATGAGCAAATATAAAAGGAAAACAGCCATGCAACCAAAATAAGCAAAATTCAATTCAATGCTTTTTAAAAAACATATAAGAAATACAATTGTAAAATTGATGCCAATTGCAGCAAACTTAAAATAGGTAGAGAGACCAAAAATTAGAGAAATTTATTTTGGGGTTTCAAAATGGAATCAGTTGATTGAAATGGTAGTGTATGAACTAAAGTCTGTAATCAATAATTTGATGAATGAAAAATGGGAAATGAATCAATAGTCGAAATCACTAATTTGATGAATTAGAAATGGAAAATGAGTATTTGTAAAGAAATGAACTATACTTTGAAAATCTTCATATATGTAAACAATAAATCATCACTAGACAAATTGATTAACATACTATAGTATTTCCAAAATGGGGGTATATTTGTATTTACTGCGCTGTTAGTGAATGTTTTGTAGTCAACACTGCACTGCAAAGATAAAACATATACCAAATCTTAACATGGCTATCATGAAAATTAAGTGTTTGCAAACTTATTTTACATTTCTAGTTCATAATATAAAAATTAAAATAATCATCAGACTAGAATTATCTCATTATCTTATGAATTAAAATTGATTTTTTTGTCTAAGGTAATAAATCAACAAAATGACTTTGAACAAATGAATCGGAAAAATTAACAAACATGGCTGTCATGTTATTAAAGATAGAGAAGATTTGCATAAGATACAAGAGTTACTTAGTTTCATGAACACAAAAAAGTACAAATGTTAAAAAAATGACTTCAAATTAATGAATTATACTATGAACATTTTCATTCATGTAAACACTACATGAATCACTAGGCAAATTGGTATACATGGTAGTTGTGTTTTCAAAAATAAGGTAAATTTTTATTTATAGCCTGTAGTGTGGAAGGTAAAAGTAAATCTGCATTTAATTTTCAAAAAACAGAGAAAAGGAAAACAAAAGAGGAATGTTCTGATTATATATAGTATAGATAGATTTTAAATTTATGGTTTAATAAGAAAATTAAAAAAAAAGACTATAATTAACTCATTATCTAATGAATTTAAGCAGCATTTTAGTCATATATTTTAATATTTTGGCTAAATGAAGTTGCCTGAAGTATTCAAAAGTAATAGTCAATTATTAATTTCGAAATTGTGGTAAATTAAACCAACTTGTTTTCATTCATTTGTACAGCTTATAAAATGTAATTTAAAGCAACTCAAATTAAGGGGTTCACATGTGTCTTCTTACTGAAATCTGTATCTATTTGTGCTTGGGGAAAAATTGAAAAAGGGAAAATATAACAACTACATGCTTAATTAAAGAGCGATGTGTTGTTTTTCCGTCAATGAGATGTTATCCCAGTTACTCAAAATTGAAATTGCATTTTAGAATGCATTTTATGCACTTTCTAAGCATGGAAAGAAATTTCATTAGAGATATCTTTCTTTATTGCTATTTCAAAACGACCTGAACAAAAATTTGGCTACCCGTAATAGTTCATTTAATTTGAAATCAATATTTTATCTTATGCGTATTAAAGTGGATTATGCAAATAATGATTTTTATTTTGCCTTTTACTTGATGTTTAACACAATTTTTCTAGTTCTTTTTACTTTTCCATCTGTCAATAGGTCTGAAAATTGTGTCTCTAAACGTAGTTTGAAACCTGCATTAGTAAATTTAGTCCAGAAACTTGGTTTCCAAACTGAGTTTTGAAATTCGATTCCAGACTAAAATAAATTAAGTTTGGAAAACTCAGTTTGGTAACTATTACCAAACTAGGTTTGGGTTTGCAACCTGTGTTTCTGAACTCGTTTTAGAAATTTAGTTTCCATGAGTTTGGAAACTCAATTCACAACTCGGCCTCAGTTTTGATTTTAGTTGCCTACTCAGTTTCAAACTAATCTACAAAAGTCAAACGCAAGTTTTGCAACCGAGCTTACAACCTAGTTTTGCATAACTGAGCTTTAACTCAATTTTAAATCCGAGCTACATATAACGCTATTAGCATAGTTTTGAAAAGCTTGCTATAACTCAACCATTTTTAATCAAAACGAATTTCACTTTCTAAATGTAGGAAATTTTGGTAAAACAGTAGACAAGAAAGAGTTGGAATTTAATGGTGATGACATAGCAAAGCTTATGCATTCAAAAAATGATCTTATCTGCAAAATTTGAAACTTGATTAAGGTCATATGTTCAAATCCCAACGATAAATAATTTTTTACATATACTTGTTTTTGTATATTCATATCGATGAAAGAAAAAACACTTTCAAGTATTAATGAGCATACATCCATTCTTATTTTATTTTAGACTTATATTATAGGGACTCTTGTACAATTTTAGCTAAACGTTGAAATTTTATTTCCTTAATATTTGAAATTAGAAGTAAATTTTTTCCAACCATAAACAACATCATTTGTTAAGTAACTTATTGCATGACATTAAGCTTACATGAAACTGAGCTGTTTGGTTTCATAAAACTAAGCTATATGTTTCATGAAACTGAGCTATTCACTGAAAGAATCAAACGGTGCAAACAAACCAAATAAAAAGATACCTGGTTCTCAAGTCGTTCATTAAAAACCAGTCATCTTTACTGGACTTAATAGTTTTTGAAAAGGCAATCGGCAACCAAGATTCAACCTCAACCTCATCCCTCTTATTGATGATCGATACTGAAAGTTGAGCCACCGACACCATCTTGCCTCCAGCAAAGCGAATTGCACATCCCTGCTGGATTCGTTCCAGTTTCGGTTTAGATTCACGTTAATGGATCCGGATCTTGAACTGTTAACATCCATGCTGTTGGAAATGGAAACAAGACTGGGTTAAACCAACATAATATGTTTATGACTTCAAAATTTGCACATCACTGTCTTTAATCAAGAAAACTCAAATCATTTTCAATTCATTTAACAACAACACCTCAATAATACCCTGCACACTCTAGATAGATAACAACATTACCTCAACAAGACATCACTGTCATTTACATCCGTGCTGTTGAAAATGGAAATGGAAACAAGCAAACTTTTCACATCATTGTCATTTACCAAGCACACTCATATCATTTTCAATTCATTTAACAAAAAAATTTCATTTATTTACTTTCATTTACTAAGCACATCACTGTCATTTACCAAGCGACTGAAATCTAGTTAATTTTATGTGAATTTTTGGTGTGGAAAGGGTCGACCTATTAATTTGCACTAACGCAATTATCTGTTCCACCCATGGGAACACAACAACCATTGAGATCAACCAAATTTGCTAATAGTTATAAAAGTGGTCAAATACTATATCTTTTATTTAAGTTAAAAGAAAGTTTCTATTAATGGTTGGTAAAAAGCACTAACCAGGAATGTTTTTTTGGCACAAAAGGTAACAGCAGTCATATCTATAGCAGAAAAGCTTCTCGAGTCAAGTTCCTTGAACGATACATGCTCAAATCCAGCACTATTGCTTCCAGAATGGCATTCATAAACTTGATCCATGTCGGTGCCCTTCAATAGGACATCAGCATTGATCTCAGAGGATCGTAGGGTGGCTACAGTGTCCTTGGTCAATAGTGGGTATCCATTTCCTGCATCACTTGCACTGAATATCACAACTCATCCTTTTTCAAGATGACGCATCACTCTCCTCCTTATGTATGGTTTGGCGATCTCTTGCATCATGAAAGCAGTTTGTACACAAGTTTCTATACCGATTTTCTTTAGTGATGCTTGAAGTAAAAGAGCATTCATTGCCAATGCCATGATTCTTTTCATCATAATGATTCACAAATCATTTTGCAGAAAAATAATTAGTTGGTGCTATTAAGCACTACTTGTATGCAGTCTTGTTTTAATGTTTGATGTTTAATCCAGATTAATTAGCTAGGTTTGTTTAACCATGTTGAATCTTCATCGGATGTTAGCAGATTATTATTCGAATCGACCTTAACATTGTCCGTCTTAACGTTCGGCATGTTCTTTGTATCATCCGTGCTGTTGGACTCTTTACAGGACTTGTCGGAATCTTCGTCGGAGATCACTTTCCCAATGATCTCTTTTTTCCTTGAGGTTCTTCTTCCTTTGTATCCAATTCCGATCCGGTTTATAGTTCTTTTTTTTAGTTTCTGAACTTTTAAAAAAATTACAACATAACTTCACCTATGGATTCAATCTTTTTTGTGTGCTAATCTATACCATACAAGTCTGCAACTTAATAAACTGCTTGTAATTGAATTTTGATCCAGTACCTTCTACGAATATCAAGATACCATTACCAACTAAACTAAGATTAACATATTTCACGTTATAGTTCCCTTAAAAAGGAATAAAAGGTCTCAAAAGGCTTAATATTGCTTTTCTTGAACAAGTGTAAATTAGGGACCACTTGCCAAACTATAGATCTTTTCATACTTTTTCATACTGGGGGCAAAAGGTAATCATGAGGCAATTGCTCAATTCCCATTGCTCAGTTTTTAGACTGAGTAGTTTCTCAACTTTATGAAACTAAGCTATATGCTCGGTTTCAAAATTTAAGCAATGCTCAGCCTTTTAAAACTTACTAGCTTAGTTTGTGGAACTGAGCTATACGCCTAACTTTTTTAAACTGAGGTATATGCAAGAACAAGCATTACTCAGTTTAAAAACTGAGCATTAGCCCAGTTTTTAAATCTGCGCTAATGCTTAACTTTTGAGCATTAGCTCAGTTTGTGAAACTGAGCTCTAAAAGGGGCTAACCCAACCAATGGCAACTGCTGCTAATTAATCTAGAGATATCAATGAATTAATTTTATCTAAAATCAAACTAGTTTTTAGATAGTGCAATAAAAATCAAACTTAAATGTCCAAAAATCAAAAGCAAACCAATATTATTCCCGCACCTTCGACGCTTTCTATATCCTCTAGGTTGAATACTATAAGTGTGTCATCCACGTGTTTTGAGCCATTCCTATTTGATTTCAACTTCTCTTTTGTGAAGCGCCAAACATTAATGAAATAAACCCACTTTGTATGTCATTAAAGTATAATAACCAAATAAAGCAATTTTACTGAAGATGCAACCATTACCAACATAAATAGGACCTTGCATGTTATCTACCTTCTTAAATAAATCCATGAACACAAGTAATAGATACCAAATCAGAACAACTCATAGAAATTACACCATAGATATGAGAGTATTAGAAAATATTTTAATAAGAAATACTAAGTAGGATCGAACAAGGTTATATTTTGTATTTTTTATTGCAATAAAGTAATACATTTTACTGTGTATTATTTGTTTGTTTGTTTGTATTTCTTTTTAGTTTTATGTAAATTACAAAAAACTTTAGTGAACCGCATTCTCCACAATGTGCAGTTTATACATCCACGATTGTTTAGACAGTCAAATTTTATTAAGTTAACTCTTGGACAATGTACACTTTACGAGCATTTCCCAACAACTTACAAACCGAATACATTATTCTGAAACAACATGCACACGACAGTAAATATCCAAAATTGCAATTGAACAGACCAACTATGTGTAATATAAGGAAAAACTCTAAGAGAGAAAATTTCAAGTCATAAGTTAACTGTATAGAAGGCCACTATAATCTCATGCCTGTCGTTCGATTGCCAGGTAGGCAGGTACAAATTTTACTTATAAGCAATGAAATTTTTTGAACATCTTGTGGACGTGATTGTGTTTTTTAACTTATTTCCACCTCCAAATAGTCCTAATTTATATTCCTATATACTAAGATTTATTCCAACAGATCAAAATCATGAATAAAAACTAGAATCAAAAAATCTCCTTTCGAATTCAAAACCTTTATCCCCAAGATGTTGAAATTTACATCCGATTACATGGGAAAAGTGGACAAAAAAATGTTTTCAGCCAAGGTAATGTCTCTTTGTATGGCAGAAACTAATCCAAATTCATAATGTAAAGAAAAAATAATTCAAATCGAAATCAGAACCGAATGAAATACGCACACGATGCACATCTAAAGAAAATAGTAATGATAGTATTTGAGTGTACGCCATTTTGACGTGAACGATATTTATATCGATTTTATTCATTTTATAATGAATATCGAAAGTGATTTCAAAATCTGATTTTTCGAAGAAAAAAAGAATTGAATATAAATAAATTCGAATTGAAATTGAATATAAATAAATTCGAATTGAAATTGAATATAAACGAATTCGAAATGAAATGGGATAGAAATGAATTCGAATTGAAATGGAATTGAATTGAAAACGAACTGAAATTGAATTAGAAATCAATTTGAATTGAAATCAATTTGAAATGAATTTAAAATGAATTTAAATTGGAATATTCAATTTTGATTTGAAATTGAATATGAAGTTGAAACCGTTTTGAAAATGAATTTAAAACGATTTATAAAGCACGTTTTGAATTGAAATCGACGAAATATATATTATATATATTATATATATAATATAATGGCCTGAACAGAACGCGCCGCGCCGCGGCAGTTCGCGAATTTCGACCATTTATTTCAAACGAATATTACGGGGGATCGACCGTCGGATTCTCCTAAAACCGGAACCGTTGGGTTCGTATCGAAAAGAGCTTTCTAACGAATGTGAGAAGTTAGAAATCTAACGGTTGGATTTGGAATTATGTCCAAATCAAATTTGAAAAAGGTCGCTGTAAGTGCAGTTCGATGGCCGTTGATGGAAATCGACTATACGGGCCTTGATAAAATTATTAAAAATAGTAATAATTTGTGTAAAATCATAAGAAATGATTTGGGAAAAATCGGGATGAAAAACTCCATATTTGAAAAGATAAAAATAGATTTTTATCGAAATGAACTAGTTTTGAACTAGAATTATAATTCTATTTATTTGTAAATAAATAAATTGAATTTGAAATGGTTTTGAAAATAACCAGAATTTCCAATGATTGCATTGGGATGGATTTGAATCGAAATTGTCTTCGGAATATTTCGATGTTGGAATTCGTGATTATACAGATGTTGTTATGAAAATTTGAAAGATATATATTTATATCGTTATTTCCAATACGAAATTTGTTAATCGTAGAATTTGATATTGAATATAAACCGATATATTTTCTATTCAGAGCCTTGTATTTAATATCAAATGTGATTTGGGTTTGTCGTGAATGGTGTCTTCATTAACACTGTTCTTGAACCCAGTTGAGAAAAGATTAAATCTTTTTATTTAGATTTAATGAAGTGTACCAATTAAATGATATTTAATTGAAATTGAATTGATATTGATTTTTGGGTTTATCGTGGACAGTGTTTTAAATAACACTCGTTCTTTAGCCCGATAATTAATGGAATGTGGTTTTGGGTTTATCGTGAACCGTGTTTTAAATGACACTGTTTCTTTAACCCCGTTAACGATTAAAACTAAGTGGAGTTTTAATGAATCTTTAATTAGATTGAAATAATCGAAATGGAGTATCACCAGTTTTGCTCCAGGCGTTAGTTAAATCTTTAATTAGATTTGAACGTGAAATGGTAATTGAATTTACCGATAACACCGTGGTGTTAGATATGAGGTGTAACCAGTTTTACTTCATGGGATGAATAGGTTGGGATTGGGAAATTAAAACAAATGATTACTTCGGTAAGGTTCGTTAATCCCGACTAGTTGAATCGAAATTCAAAAGATGATTTAAGAATAAATTCAAGGAATTTATCTTGGATAAAATTAATGGGAACATTTCCATATGAATGTGAAATTTAGAAACTAACTGTTGGTTAGCCAAGCAGAATGGTTTTCTGGATATTGATCTGATGTTGGTTTCGGCCTTCGGGGTTAATATTTGGGGAATTATTCTCTTGATTAATTTACGGTTAGTGACTGATGAATTGGAATGAGGCGTATGTTGTGTTTGTGTAACACTTATTTAAAATATGCGCGAGTTATTCGGAAAGACCGGGTTTATCCCATTCTGAATAACTGGTACGACGATACGTCGAAGATGAAGGCGATGGTTGAAGACCGGAGGTCTTCACGTCGTTTGGGTGATTACTGATGATCTTGATTGGGCTGTACACCCAAGAAGATGGAAACAGTTGGTGATCGTCCAGACGTACTTGGAGATCGATGGATATGCGGGGTACTAGGTGCCTCCGGTTTCGTTCAGACCCAGAACGGACTTGTAAATGGACTGTGTGTCTGACATTGGATTTCATTCTGTGTGACTGATATCAGTTGCATAGAGTGGTTTGCCTGTGTGGCATGCTAAGATGAAATTGTTCGAGGCTTCTGTTGAAAAGCAAAGTCTTGTGGTGATGATCAAAGCACAGCCTTTGTGGCGTAGCTTTGTGTAACGTTTACTTCGCGAGTTTCGCACCCCGGTTGTGAACCAAAAACGGGAGAGGACCTCAGGGAGGGCATGCGTTTCCTTCTAGCTAGGGTGGTGTCAGTGACCTACCAGCCCTGACATTTATATACTTTTCACCTGTGTGGTTGTTGCTGTTGCGAGGCGCCTCGGTTAGATCGGACGATCCGGGTCCGATGGAGCCATTCGTTGGCTCATTTACGCCCTAAAGGGCGGGGAAACGTATTGTTCAGGCATGATAATCCACATCGGTGGACCAGCCCTGACGATCCAAGGGGCAGTTGCGGCTGTTCCTGAGACATGAGCTAGATTGTCTCGAATCGGTAGAGGACGATCCCTGGCCTCGGTTCATAGATGGAAACCCAATTTCCAAATACGTGACTTTGCGATTTTGATTGTATAACCTATATATGGCGACATAGTGGTATGGGGCATTCATGCCGCCTATGATTGATACTTATGATTTGAAGTTGTTTTATACGCTATACACTTATAATAGTATCAAATGATTTCTTTTAAATGTATCAAGCATTCTTGGCTATTATAAGGTAAAAACCCTACCCCCCGGCTTGCGTTGCATTGTGTGATAGGACCTGGGTCTTATAATAGCTTCATTTTTCTTTATTTAGCATTGCGCTGTTGTTTTATGCACTGGTATTCTTGGGAGGAAACCCGTTCCGTGTTATACGGCGTGGTCCCTTGATTTACCGAACTTTAAAAACAAAGATTAATAACTGTTTTAGTTCTCACACCAGTCACATGACTGACCTGGAGTTTATTGTTTTAACCTAAACTCTGGGTGCCCTTATTTTGACACGGGCAGCTAGTAGTTTTGGTTTTGCAGATTTATATTCACAGGATCCTGGATTACAGCTGGAACGATATCCGGAAAGCTTTGTATCCGTATATCTCTTCTAGTTGTGTATTGTATTATTTTCCGCTGCGATGGATTTAAATGTAATTTAAATCTCTGATATTTCTGTGTAATATTCATTTATACTCTATATATTCTTGTAATCTGATGCATTGTTGTAATATACAACGGAATGTTCTTCCGTGTGCGTTCTATTTTGTGGCTTGTTCTCAAACGATCAGGCGTTTCGAACGGTCTGGGTCGGTTTAGCGACCGGTTCGGACCAAGCGAAATTCCTTTTCGTCACAGGAAGACGCATTTGACCAGTTCCAGTTGATTTTAATCGACTGAAAAATGACCATTTTTCAAACGGTCTCAGAATTTGACGAAACTAGTTCTGTTAGGACCGCATCGTCAATACGAAGCTAGAAAATATTTTTCGGGAATTTCTCTAGTCAGTATGTGGCCCAGTAAATTGAAATGTGCGTTCAAATTCAATATATAGAGTTATATGTTGATTTTGACGAAACTAATCGAAACGATCAAATCGGCTTACGATACATATCCCATTGTGTTCGGAATGGGGGTAATTAGCTATGGACGACAGGCGATGGGTCTCGTTTTGAGGTCGAAATAAAAAGTTGCTTTTTGAAAATAAATAATTAAATAAATATTTAATATAACCCCCCAACTTTATTTACTCCCTCAGCCCCTTTACCCGTTCATTTCAATCAAAAAAAAAGGAACGAGCGACGGAGCCGCTACCCCCCTCTATCTGCCTCACGCCCCCCTGTCAGAGCCGCGACTGCCGCTACGCCCCTACCTACGCGACGCGCTTCCCCCCCAACCTGCGCGACGCGCTACCCCCTTTCCTCCTACCATCGCCTCGTCCCCCTTCTCCTCCGCCTGCGCCTCCTCCTGCGGCCGCCAGTTCACCCCCTCATCCCCTTTTCGCTGTAAGTTCTTATATTATTTTATTTTAATTTATTTAAAATACTTAGCTTAGTTTGTCCAAGTTAGGAATCTGATTTTTATATGAAGGAAAATATATACCCATCGTTTTGCATCACAAAGGGTTTGATTTTGATTGTATAAGAATAATAATATGATTTTTATACTTTAGAAAGAATAAAAATATGATTTTTATATTTTAGAGATAATAAAAATATGATTTTTATATAGGAGAGATAATAAAAATATGATTTTCATATAATAGAGAATATAAAAATTTGATCTTTAATGTTGTAGCAAAATAAAAATTCAATCTTTGTCGCGTAGAGGATATAAAAATATAATTTTTATTATATTACTGGCGAGATAAAAATAGAATTTTTATCTATATAGTAGCAGTATAAAAATATGACTTTATATACATAGCAACAAAACAGAAATGTGATTTTTATATATGTAGTGGCTACGGACGATGAAATTGACAAAAGGCGAGCACGACGAAGATTTCTACCTAAGAAGAGTCGTGGTATTGGATTCGCTAATTGGTAAGAACTCCTCACTTTTAAATTTATTTCTAGTTAAAATATATACTCGGATGCACACGGTGTTTAGTAGCACCCGACACCCGTCGTCCACAGACCATGGACGGCTTGTATGCTTGTTTGTTTGATTTTGATGTGCAGTTGATTGTGTGATGTGATGTGAAATGAAATAAAATAAAATATTTATATAGTTAAAAATATTTTATAGTTGAAAATAGAATTTTTAACGTGTATCTAAAATGAAATAAATATAAACAAATTGGACGATTTGTTTATATACACACATTTTACTGATATTGATTGGGACGATAAATTTTACACATCGCCCAACTGCACAAATAAAATTTGTGTTTGATTGTTTGAAACCCTACACGGGTATTGGGATGATATATGACATACACTAATCCCAATAATTAGTTGTATGTCGATCGATTGATTGACAGACTGTTATAAGCGTTGAATATTTATATTTGATGCTTATACAGTGTAGAATGCACTTTGGATGATGGTTGATTATTTGTCACTGTTGATATATACATGTGTTGTAGAAAATCCATATAATTAACACTATATGGTAATTGATTGGGCCTCATTTCAATTTGGAAAATAAGAAAATAATTTCATGTTTGAATAAAAGCCGTGTTGATTAGATTGATGCCATTTTGACGTGAACGATATTTATATCGATTTTATTCACTTTATAATGAATATCAAAAGTGATTTCAAAATTTGATATTTTGAAATGAATTGAAATTGAAATGAATTGAAATTCAAATTAAATTGAAATTCGAATTAAATTGAAATGAATTGAAATTCGAATTAAATTAAAAAGAATTGAAATTCGAATTAGATTGAAATAGAATTGAAATCATTTTGAATTGAATTTAAAACGTATTGAAATTGAACTGAAATTGATTTGAATTGAAACCGATTTGAATTGTAATGGATTTGAATTGAAATCGAGTTGAAATGAATTTAAAACGAATTTATATTGGAAAGATTCAATTTTGATTTGAATTTGAGATGGAAGTTGAAATCGTTTTGAAAACGAATTTAAAACGATTTATATAATACGTTTTAAAAGGAAATCGACGAAGTATATATTATATATATTATATATATAATATAATGGCCCGAATAGAACGTGCCGCGCCGCGGCAGTTCGCGAATTTCGACCATTGACTTCGAATGGACATTGCGGGAGATCCGACTGTCGGATTCTCCTAAAACCAGAACCGTTGGGTTCGTATCGAAAAGGGATTTCTAATGAATATTAGAGATTTGAAATCTAACGGTTGGATTTGGAATTATGTCCAAATCAAATTTGTAAAAGGTAGCTGTAAGTGCAGTTCGATGGCCATTGATGGAAATCGACTGTACGGGCCTTGATAAAATTTATAAAAATAGTAATAATTTGTGTAAAATCATAAGAAATGATTTGGGAAGAATTGGGATGAAAAACTCCATATTTGAAAAGATAAAAATAGTTTTTTTATCGAAATGAACTAGTTTTGAACTAGAATTATGACTCTATTTATTTTTAAAATAAATAAAGTGGATTTGAAATGGTTTTAAAAGTAACCAGAACTTCCAATAATTGAATTGGAATGGATTTGAATCGAAATTGTCTTTGGAATATTTCGATGTTGGATTTCGAGATTATACAGATAGCGTTATGGAAATTTGAAAGATATATTTATATCGTTATTTCCCATACGATATTTGTTGGTCGTAGAATTTGATATTGAATATAAGCCAATATATTTTCTATTCAGAGCCTTGTATTTAATATCAAACGTGATTTAGGTTTGTCGTAAATGGTGTCTTCATTAACACTATTCTTTAGCCCAGTCGAGAAAAAGATTAAATCTTTTTATTTAGATTTAATGAAGGGTATCAATTAAATAATACTTAATTGGAATTGAATTGGTATTGAATTTTTCTGGGTTTATCGTGAACGGTGTTTTAAATAACACTTGTTCTTTAACCCGATAATTAATGGAATGTGATTTTGGGTTGTCGTGAACGGTATCTTCAATAATACTGTTCTTAGACCCAATGGAGTTATGAAAACTAGAAACTAACTGGAGATTATTTAAGTTGAATGGTTTCTGGGGTATTGATCTGATGTTGGTTTCGGCCTTCGGGGTTAATATTTGGGGAATTGTTCTCTTACTAATTTACTGATGAATTGGAATGAGGCGTATGTTGTGTTTGTGTAACACTTGTTTATTATATACGCGAGTTATTCAGAAAGACCGGGTTTATCCCATTCTGAATAATTGATTCGACAATGAGTCGAAGATGAAGACAGTGGTCGAAGACCGGAGGTCTTCACGTCGTTTGGGTGATTACTGATGATCTTGATTGGGCCGTACACCCAAGAGGAGGTAATCAGTTAGTGGTCGTCCAGACGTACTTGGAGATCGATGGATATGCTAGGTACAAGGTGCCTCCGGTTTCGTTCAGGCCCAGAACGGACTTGTAAATGGATGTGTGTCTAACATCGGATTTCATTCTGTGTGATTGATATCGGTTGCATAGCGTGAATTGCCTGTGTTGCATGCTGAGATGCAAATGATCAAGGCTTCTGTTGAAAAGCAGAGTCTTGTGGTGGATGATCAAAGCACAACCTGTGTGGCGTAGATCTGTGTAACGTTGATTCGCGAGCCTCACACCCCGGTTGTGAACCAAAAACGGGAGAAGGACCTCAGGGAGGACATGCGTTTCTTTCTAGTTAGAAATTGCGTCAGTGGTTTTACACGCCCTGACGAGTTTGACTTATGTGGTTGTTGCTGTTGCGAGGCGCCTCGGATTTATCGGTCGTTCTCGAACCGATGGAGTCATTCGTTGGCTCATTTACGCCCCAAAGGGCGGGGAAACGCAGTGTTCAGGCATAATAATCCACTCCGTATGGACCGGCCCTGACGATCTAAGGGGTTGATGCGTTCTGATCCTGAGACATGGGCTAGATTGTCTCGAATTCGGTAGAGGACGATCCCTTGCCTCGATTCACAGATGGAAATCCAACTTCCAAGTACGTGACATTTGCGGTTTTGGTTGTAGAGCCTAGTATGGCGACATGATATATGGTACCCATGCCATCTATGATTGATACTTATGATTTGAAGTTGTTTTATACACTATGCACTTATAATAGTACCAAATGATTTGTTTTAAACGTGCCAAGCATGTTTGGCTATTATAAGGGAAAACCCTATCCTCCGGCTTGCGTTGCATTGTGTGATGGGACCTGGGTCTTATAATAGCTTCATTGTTCCTTATTTAGCATTGCGCTGTTGTTTTATGCACTGGTATTCTCAGAAGGAAACCCGTTCCGTGTAATACGGCGTGGTCCCTTGATTTACCTAACTTTAAAATAAAGATAAATAATTGTTTTAGTTCTCATACCAGTCCCATGACTGACCTGGAGTTTATTGTTTTAACCTAAACTCTGGGTGCCCTTATTTCAACACGGGCAGCTAGTAGTTTTGGTTTTGCAGATTTATATTCACAGGATCCTGATTTACAGCTGGAAGGATACTCAAAAAGCTCTGTATCCGTGTATTACTTCTAGTTTTGTATTGTATTATTTTCCGCTGCGATGCATTTAAATGTAATTTAAATCTATGATATTTCTGTGTAATATTCATTTATACTTTGTATATTTCTGTATTCTTATGGAATTGTTGTAATATACAATGAAATGTTCTTCTGTTTGCGTTCTGATATGGCTTGTTATCAACTCAATCCGTGATTTCCCGTAAGGGGGATTTCAGGTCGCTTCATTTTGATATCAGAGCTTTGGTTTACAAAGCTCGGAGAATAAGACACGTTAGAACCAAACGAAAGAATTCATTAGAAATTGGATTAGTAATATCCAATGGGAATGACTCGTTAGAGATGGGATCAGTAGTATCCTAGAACAAGTGTGAAGAGTATATTTTTAAAATGAAAACAATTTTTGTTTAGAAAATTTAAATCGTTGTATACGTATTTGAATATTTATTTTATATTGAATTTGGACAATCCAATATATAAAGATTTTGCATATGCGCCTTGCAAACGTATATTCGAAGTTTTAATATACTGGATAGATATAGGATCACACTCTTGTAACACCCCACCTCCACTAGGGTCACTCACAAAGGGAATGCACTAGTTTTGGAGGAGCGTTATCGAGGTAAACAAACACAGAAATATATCAAGACAGAACATAGATAAAACAGGGGAAGAATCAAAAGATAAATTTCATTACTTTCAAAAAGAGTCAAAACCTTTTACATCAAATAGCCAAGGTCATTATTTTCCATTACCATAAATTCTGTCTTGCATAAATAAAGAAGCATAAACTTGAAACAACAAAAGGAGCTTAATTTCCCAAAGGTAGTAGAAATGCAGCCATAGCATAGCTCAAGATCAAACCGTACATGAGCTGAACCGAAGGCAAGTGGAATCCAAGCTAAGTGTTAGAGTTTCCTCCCTAAGAACTTGGGGGGGGAAACATAAGAAAAAGAGGCGAAAGAAAACGGATTAAAAAGACTAGTAAGTCCAAGTGACTTTCAACATAAAAACAGATAAAGGTAACATGACATGTATAAACTGAAAGTAATCATACGGATGATGACAAGATGAGCAAGATAGACTAAGATAACATGATAAATCAAGTATAGCATCACGTATTCAAGGTTCGCTGCATCTACTGTACTAGAATCCCAAACCCATGTCTTATATTAATCATGAAATAATTCCTTGACCCAATATCATGAAATGACCTATTTCTAGGTCCAACGAAACGATCCACTAGTCGATCGGCTCCCTACAAGTTCTAGCTCGTCATGTGTCTGTGTCATACGGCCCTATCACGAATGTAGTCACCTGTGCTAGGTCCACCATAGGGTGTATCAAACCCTATGGTGCCAACCACCGACACGAATCAAGAATGCACAGATAAACCTACTGATGCCTAATGCCTGCTTTTTCAACTCCGGACCACGTGCACGACCATGGCCTGCCTGAACCTATACTGGCGCACCAACACAGCCGTCGTTCTGGTCGCTTACAATCAGCCCAGTAATCGTGCCCCACCCTGCCTAGTCCCAGGGTACCATGATACATCTAGTGGGTTACTGCTGAAACGGAACGCGTAACTAGGGTTTCCGTTCAATAGGTTAAGTGTTGTCATTTAAATTCGTGACTTAACCCCTATCAGTCTAGCATGTCAAGTTGGTTAAGTGTTGTCATTCAAGTTCGTGACTTAACCCACCTACGAATCATGTATCAAGTTGGTTAAGTGTTGTCTTACATGTTCATGACTTAACCCTTTCATGTGGCATTAATTCGTTAATGCACCCCAACCTCTCATATCAGACCTGTTGTTGTGGTCACTGGATATGCCGGGCGGTTCCGGGAAGAATTACACCACAACTCAGTCTGACCTCGGGTTTTCAAGTGCGATATGACCAACTACCCACATTGGATCCTATTATTTGCAGTCACTGGATTTGCCGGGCGGTTCCGGGCAGAATTACACTGCAAACTCAACCAAACCTCGAGTTGGCCATATTCAAGTTCATTCTAGTGTCATGTCCATGTTCAAGATTCATGTCAAGTTTAAAGGATAAGTTTCATGCCCACATCCAGATTCAAGTTATAACAATGTTCATGTTTCAAGTTTTGCCTATTATCAAGTTCATAATTCATGTTCATAACCAATTCATGTTTTGCCTAATCTACCCAAATCGTATTCCCATCGCACTTAAACGTGAATCGATCTATACTACAAGTAAATCCAAATCCCAAAATAAAGGGAGTAACATCAAAACTATGTTAGGCAAAAGGGACGATCATAAAGCAATAAAAGGATTCCAAGACTAGCATGATATAACTTGAGATAATTGGTTACAACATCACTAGCATATAGGATTTCAAATCTAGCAAGATAAAGCGATAGTCATGATAAAAGTTGACATAAAAGAATAGGCATGCAAGAGCAAGCCAAATACAAGGATAATTGATCCAATGGCTTTGGTGTACATAATAGCGAATAAACTAAGCAAGTCACACCCTAGATATGAGATCCAACAACTGCAAATTCGGTGTACAACATGGGATTCAACTATAGGCATGAATAATCAACTATAATAGTCTTAGGCAATTAACCCCAGTAGTCATAGTCATGGTCATAGGCAGAAATCTCATAATTATGAGCCATAAGTGATTAATCACAATAGTCATGGATAATTATCCAAAATAGTTCTAGGCAAATAGTCATAGGCAATTAACAGTAATAGTTTCAAAGTCATGGTCATAGATAATAGCCTTATGTTCATAATCATAGGTAATAATTCTCATTGTCAAGAGTCATATGTGATTAGCCACCATTGTCCTTGTCATAGTCATATGCAATAGTCTTATGTTCACCGTCATAGGCATAGGCATAGTCTTATGTTCACAGTCATAGGCATAGTCTTATGTTCTCAGTCATAGGCATAGGCGTAGTCTTATGTTCACAGTCATAGTCCTTGGCCATTAACAATAGTTTCAATGTCATAGGCATGTTAAGGTTATAGACATGAGAGAGTTTGATTTACAACATTAATAGGCCCAAAGCAATATTCACGAGAGTCAAGATCCAAGATGAACAAGAATAGATATGAATCAATTACCATACATAGATCCAATTCCAATTTACAACATGGATATTAAGTTTACAGCTTTTATCTAAAAGTAACTTGAACTTACATATCGTGGTCTAAGGAATTTAGATGCAGAAGTCAAGTCTAGAAATTTATCGTTGAATTGTTGAATCTTGCTTTGATTGTAGAAGCAAATCCCCAATTCCTAGCCGTAGTCTTCAAGAAATCATCTTGCTTTGATTGCAGAAGGGGTCTGTTCGGATCGGAATCCGAACCGAACCGAGTTCTTTAGCTCAGCAACAAATTAAATTGAAATTTGAAGATTCGAGCCGGGCCGGGTCGGGTCAAGTCGAGTCGGTCGGTCGGTCGCGCGCGCGTGTGTGGTGGTCATGATGCATGGGCTCCCTCCTCACAACAAAGCATGTATTGGGAGCCCCAAGGCCCCCACACACGCGCGCGCGACCGACCGACTCGACTTGACCCGACCCGGCCCGGCCCGACTCGAAAAAAAAATTAGAGGAAGGAAAAGAAGCCATGATCATCAAGAGTTTGAGCAGCATATGGTTAGAGAAGAATGGTGTAAAGAGAATGAGGCTAGGAGGCTGTTTATATAGAATTTCAATTTAATTATAGCCATCGATGAAGCTAGAGTTAATCAAGGCCATCCATCTCAAGAGAAGCCAATCAGAAAGTGACAAGTTAGCCCTAGTGACACAGCAGAGCTCAGAAATTCGACCAGAACCCGACCAGGCCAGCCAGGGCCTGACCCGCAGGTTTTCTGCTCGTCTTGGGCGCACCTGCCAAGTGCGCCAATGCAAAATTGCATGGGCACACTTCCCAAGTGCGCCAGTGCAATTTTGCTCTGGCGCACTTCCCAAGTGCGCCAGTGCATTCTGGCCGGTTTCTGGTTTTTCTGCCTAACTTCGTTCGTCCATATCTTCTTCGTACGGTATCCGTTTTATGCAAACTAGGACTCTATTTCAAGCAGAATTCCAAGACGAACGCAATGGCGTAACCCGTTTCCCTTGATTATTATTTTAAAAATTAATTCTACCTTGATTTATGGTTTTAACATGTTATAAAAATACGGGTTGTTACATTCTCCCCTCCTTAAAGGATTTCGTCCCCGAAATCTTCAAGTTAGGAAGAATGCATCCTATCATCCAATCAACCATATACTCATCCATCATCCACAAGCAACCATTGTCCTTAAAAGATTTCTAATGCTATATGAACATATGCAGAAAGTGTGTGTGTGTATATGTTCCTTATCTAATGCAAATGATCAGGCCTGATTGATCTTCCTAATGCAAAATATGTTTAGTGCTATGAATCCAACCATGTATGCAAATAGTCCTAGTCACATAAACACTATATGTGTGCACAAACATTCATCCATATGCAACATTCATATGATAACACATTCAATTTCATCCATAAACAAGTATAAACACTCATGCACTTATGCATATGCAATATGAAAATGTGTCTGAGCCGATCTAGTGTCTAATGTGTATTATGCAACCACGAGCAACCACTTGCAACCATTTGCAAACATCAACAATAACATGTTTTCAAGCACATGTTTACATCCAAAAGGGTTCTACCTAAGGTTCTCAAGATTGGATTGAGAAGATAAGCAAGATAAAACAAAGCATCTAGGAGAAAAAGTTAAAGATGTACCCCCAGAAGGTCCTGCTTACGAGCCTTGCCCTTGCTTCTTAGGGAAGTTCTTGTTGATATGTCCAGTATCACCACACTGAAAGCATGCTCCCATATTTATCTTCTTCTTTCTACAATCCTGGATAACATGCCCAACTATACCACAGAAGTTGCACTTCCTCTTATCACGTGACTTGTTATTATTGTTGCCGTTGTTCTCGCCTCCCTTCTGGAAGTCTTTCTTCTCGTTCTGAGACTCATCCGCCTTAACTTATCACTCATACCTTTCCTATGTAACATGTTAACAAGCCTCACGGAAACTATCTCCATCGTACGGAAAACCCTCTACGAAGCTAGAAAGAAGATTAGCCGCAGGTAAAAACTACTACGACTACAGATGGAGAAAAGAAAGGAAAAGAGATTCAAACAAGGAAACAAAGGATGGTGCTAATGGCTTTTGGGGAATAGCCTTTAAATAAAACAAGACTTTTCTTGAAAAATGCTTCTTTGTAAACGGTTTTGAAAATAATTTCAGAAGGATTTAAAAACTTTTGCCCAGTCTGGTAACCTTCTGCTCTAATACCAAATGTAACACCCCACCTCCACTAGGGTCACTCACAAAGGGAATGCACTAGTTTTGGAGGAGAATTATCGAGGTAAACAGACACGGAAATATTACAAGACAGAACATAGATAAAACAGCGGAAGAATCAAAAGATAAATTTCACAACTTTCAAAAAGAGTCAAAACCTTTTACATCAAATAGCCAAGGTCATTATTTTCCATTACCATAAATTATGTCTTGCATAAATAAAGAAGCATAAACTTGAAACAACAAAAGGAGTTTAATTCCCCAAAGGTAGCAGAAATGCAGCCATAGCATAGCTCAAGATCAAACCGTACATGAGCTGAACCGAAGGCAAGTGGAATCCAAGCTAAGTGCTAGAGTTTCCTTCCTGAGAACCTGGGGGGAAACCGAAGAAAAAGAGGCGAAAGAAAACGGGTCAGTCATAAAGACTGGTAAGTCCAAGTGACTTTCAGCATAAAAACAGATAAAGGTAACATGACAAGTATAAACTGAAAGTAATCATACGGATGACGACAAGATGGGCAAGATAGACTAAGATAACATGATAAATCAAGTATAGCATCACGTATTCAAGGTTCGCTGCATCTACTATACTAGAATCCCAAACCCATGTCTTATATTAATCATGAAATAATTCCTTGGCCCAATATCATGAAATGACCCATTTCTAGGTCCAATGAAACGATCTACTAGTCATTTGTCTGTGTCATACGGCCCTATCACGAATGTAGTCACCTGTGCTAGGTCCACCATAGGGTGTATCAAGCCCTATGGTGCCAACCACCGACACGAATCAAGAATGCACAGATAAACCTACTAATGCCCAATGCCTGCTTTTTCAACTCCGGAGCACGTGCACGACCATAGCCCGCCTGAACCTACACTGGCGCACCAACACAGCCGTCGTTCTGGTCGCTTACAATCAGCCCAGTAATTGTGCCCCACCCTGCCTAGTCCCAGGGTACCATGATACATCTAGTGGGTTACTGCTGAAACGGACCGCGTAACTAGGGTTTCTGTTCAATAGGTTAAGTGTTGTCAATTAAATTCGTGACTTAACCCCTATCAGTCTAGCATGTCAAGTTAGTTAAGTGTTGTCATTCAAGTTTGTGACTTAACCCACCTACGAATTATGTATCAAGTTGGTTAAGTGTTGTCTTACATGTTCATGGCTTAACCCTATCATGTGGCACTAATTCGTTAATGCACCCCAACCTCTCACATCAGACATGTTGTTGTGGTCACTGGATATGCCGGGCGGTTCCGGGCAGAATTACACCACAACTCAGTCTGACCTCGGGTTTTCAAGTGCGATATGACCAACTATCCACATTGGATCCTATTGTTTGCAGTCACTGGATTTGCCGGGCGGTTTCGGGTAGAATTACACTGCAAACTCAACCCAACCTCGAGTTGGCCATTTTCAAGTTCATTCTAGTGTCATGTCCATGTTCAAGATTCATGTCAAGTTCGTGTCAAGTTTCAAGGATAAGTTTCATGCCCACATCCAGATTCAAGTTATAACAATGTTCATGTTTCAAGTTTTGCCTATTATCAATTTCATAATTCATGTTCATAACTAATTCATGTTTTGCCTAATCTACCCAAATCGTATTCCTATCGCACGTAAACGTAAATCGATCTATACTACAAATAAATCCAAATCCCGAAATAAAGGGAATAACATCAAAACTATGTTAGGCAAAAGGGATGAGCATAATGTGATAAAAGGATTACAAGACTAGCATGATATAACTTGAGATAATTGGTTATAACATCACTAGCATATAGGATTTCAAATCTAGCAAGATAAAGCGATAGTCATGATAAAAGTTGACATAAAAGAATAGGCATGCAAGAGCAAGCCAAATACAAGGATAATGGATCCAATGGCTTTGGTGTACATAATAGCGAATAAACTAAGCAAGTCACACCCTAGGTATGAGATCCAACAACTGCAAATTCGGTGTACAACATGGGATTCAACTATGGGCATGAACAATCAACTATAATAGTCTTAGACAATTAAACCCAGTAGTATAGTCATGGTCATAGGCAGAAATCTCATAATTATGAGCCATAAGCGATTAATCACAATAGTCGTGGATAATTATCTAAAATAGTTCTAGGCAAATAGTCATAGGCAATTAACAGTAATAGTTTCAAAGTCATGGCCATAGATAATAGCCTTATGTTCATAATCATAGGTAATAATTCTCATAGTCAAGAGTCATAGGTGATTATCCACCATTGTCCTTGTCATAGTCATAGGCAATAGTCTTATGTTCACCGTCATAGGCATAGGCATAGTCTTATGTTCACAGTCATAGGCATAGTCTTATGTTCTCAGTCATAGGCATAGTCTTATGTTCACAGTCATAGTCCTTGGCCAGTAACAATAGTTTCAATGTCATAGGCATGTTAAGGTTATAGACATGAGAGAGTTTGATTTACAACATGAATAGGCCCAAAGCAATATTCACGAAAGTCAAGATCCAAGATGAAAAAGAATAGATATGAATCAATTACCATACATAGATCCAATTCCAATTTACAACATGGATATTAAGTTTACAGCTTTTGTCTAAAAGTAACTTGAACTTACAGATCGTGGTCTAAGGAATTTAGATGCAGAAGTCAAGTCTTGAAATTTGTTTTTGAATTGTTGAATCGTTGAATCTTGCTTTGATTTTAGAAGCAAATCCCCAATTCCTAGCCGTAGTCTTCAAAAAATTATCTTCGCGTTTAATTTTAATTTAATTTAATTTAAAGGAAGGAGAAGAAGCCATGATCATCAAGAGTTTGAGCAGCATAAGGTTAGAGGAGAATGGTGTAAAGAGAATGAGGCTAGGAGGCTGTTTATATAGAATTTCAATTTAATTATAGCCAACGATGAAGCTAGAGTTAATCAAGGCGATCCATCTCAAGAGAAGCCAATCGGAAAGTGACAAGTTAGCCTTAGTGACACAGCAGAGCTCAGAAATTCGACCAGAACCCGACCAGGCCAACCAGGGCCTGACCAGCAGGTTTTCTGCTCGTCCTGGGCGCACCTGCCAAGTGCGCCAATGCAAAATTGCATTGGCGCACTTCCCAAGTGCGCCAGTGCAATTTTGTTCTGGCGCACTTCCCAAGTGCGCCAGTGCATTCTGGCCGGTTTCTGGTTTTTCTGCCTAACTTCGTTCGTCCATATCTTCTTCGTACGGTATCTGTTTTATGCAAACTCGGACTCTATTTCAAGCAGAATTCCAAGACGAACGCAATGGCATAACTCGTTTCCCTTGATTCTTATTTTAAAAATTAATTCTGCCTTGATTTATGGTTTTAACATGTTATAAAAATACGGGTTGTTACAACTCTAGTCGCCCGGAGATGATGTTGGTAATGACCATGGCATCATCAATATTTATGTTCGTGTTTCGAAAGTGAGATTTCTATATATTTCCAATTGACTGGTGTGAGAACCAAAATTAGATAGGGCCTATTGTTGTGATTTGGCACCAAAAATGCGATTTTTGACTATCTATCGAAGTTATGAATTTGTAAAGCTAATCAACTAATTGATTGTTGATTGTGTTGTTTGATTATTGGTTGATTAATTAAATGTTGAACCTTTAGCCAAATTGAACCAAATATTGAATTGTATTGAAAATTGTTAGAATTTGCATACATGTACATGTATATCTATTGAATAGGTCATAGTAAGGAGGCTAGAGCAGAAGAATAAAATTGTTTGCCCGACAAATAGGTACATGTTTACCATAATTTACTGTTTTGTTTGGGTGATTATGATTTTATGAGCCGATTTGCTAGCTGCTTGGCTTTTTCTTTTTGATTGAAGAAGGCCATGGGAGGCTATATGAAATATCCCGAAGTCCCCGGTGCAGGGGAGGTTATGGCGAAATTTTTCGAAAATTTAGGCTGTTAGCCAAATTTTTGAAAAATTTGAAAAGTTCTTATAAACTGAAAAGTTGAAGAACTTAAGCCGTAATGAAAATAATGAAAGTTGAGTTGATTAATTAAACAACTTTCGGCTTCATTCCTTTTCGGGGACGAAAAGTTTTAAGTGGGGGAGATTGTAATAACCCGGAAATCCGAGCCAATTTAAAAATTTTATTTTGGCAATTTTAATGAATTTTAAATATTTAAAATGAATATTTTAAATAAAAACGATGAGAAATTTATTTTGAATAGAATTCGAATGTATATATTTATTTGAATCTTTGTTAGAATATAAATAATTATTTATAATTATAAAAGGAATTAAAAATGGCGCGTTAGTTCGATAATTCAATTTCAAAGTTCAAATGAATGTACCAGGTGCAAAATAAACCGGATTTTAGCAAAACCAAAAATATTTGAATCTAATTGATAATATCTTTCCAACGAATCAGAAAAACTGAAATTTCATAGTAGGGATAAAAAGTTACGTCCAGTTGAAAATTCAGAATAGTCGCTATGGAATTCTGGCCGTTAAAAATGGAAATTTTGCAAACGACCTCGGTTTTCGACGAAACCTCTTTTTTTGGATCCGTGATGTCAAATTATTGCTAGATTCCAAAATTCATAATTTTTCGAATCAATATGTGAGCGTGGCAAAGGAAGACGCGTTTGACCAGTTTTAGTCGATTTTAATCGACTGGAAAATGGTCATTTTTCAAACGGTCTCAGAATTTGACGAAACTAGTTCTGTTAGGATCGTATCGTCAATACGAAGCTAGAAAATATTTTTCGGGAATTTTTCTAGTTAGTATGTGGCCCCAGTAAATTGAAATGTGCGTTCAAATTAAATATATAGAGTTATGTGTTGATTTTGATGAAAACTAATCGAAACGATCAAATCAGCTTACGATACATATCCCATTGTGTTCGGAATGGGGGTAATTAGCTATGGACGACAGGCGGTGGGTCTCGTTTTGAGGTCGAAATAAAAAGTTGCTTTTTAAAAATAAATAATTAAATAAATATTTAATATAACCCCCTACTTTATTTACTCCCTCAGCCCCTTTACCTGTTCATTTCAATCAAAAAAAAAAAGAAGGAACGAGCGACGGAGCCGCTACCCCCCCCTCTCGATCTGCCTCGCGCCCCCCTGTCAGAGCCGCGACCGCCGCTACCCCCCCTCCACCTACGCGACGCGCTACCCCTACTTTCCTCCTCCCATCGCCTCGTCCCCCTTCTCCTCCGCCTGCACCTCCTCCTGTGGCCGCCAGTTCACCCCCTCATCCCCTTTTCGCTGTAAGTCCTTATATTATTTTATTTTAATTTATTTAAAATACTTAGCTTAGTTTATCCAAGTTAGGAATCTGATTTTTATATGAAGGAAAATATATACCCATCGTTTTGCATCACAAAGGGTTTGATTTTGATTGTATAAGAATAAAAATATGATTTTTATACTTTAGAAAGAATAAAAATATGATTTTTTATATTTTAGAGATAATAAAAATATGATTTTTATATAGGAGAGATAATAAAAATATGATTTTCATATAATAGAGAATTTAAAATTTTGATCTTTTAATGTTGTAGCAAAATAAAAATTCGATCTTTGTCGCGTAGAGGATATAAAAATATAATTTTTATTATATTACTAGCAAGATAAAAATAGAATTTTTATCTATATAGTAGCAGTGTAAAAATATGATTTTTATATACATAGCAACAAAATAGAAATGTGAATTTTATATATGTAGTGGCTACGGACGATGAAATTGACAAAAGGCGAGCACTACGAAGATTTCTACCTAAGAAGAGTCGTGGTATTGGATTAGCTAATTGGTGAGAACTCCTCACTTTTAAATTTATTTCTAGTTAAAATATATACTAGGATGCAGACGGTGTTTAGTAGCACCCGACACCCGTCGTCCACAGACCATGGACGGCTTGTATGCTTGTTTGTTTGATTTTGATGTGTAGTTGATTGTGTGATGTGATGTGAAATGAAATAAAATAAAATATTTATATAGTTAAAAATATTTTATAGTTGAAAATAGAATTTTTAACGTGTATTTAAAATTAAATAAATATAAACAAATCGGACGATTTGTTTATATACACACATTTGACTGATATTGATTGGGACGATAAATTTTACACATCGCCCAACTGCACAAATAAAATTTGTGTTTGACTGTTTGAAACCCCACACGGGTATTGGGATGATATATGACATACACTAATCCCAATATTTAGTTGTATGTCGATCGATTGATTGACAGACTGTTATAAGCGTTGAATATTTATATTTGATGCTTATACAGTGTAGAATGCACTTTGGATGATGGTTGATTATTTGTCATTGTTGATATATACATGTGTTGTAGAAAATCCATATAAATAACACTATATGGTAATTGATTGGGCCTCATTTCAATTTGAAAAATAAGAAAATAATTTCATGTGTTGAACAAAAGCCGTGTTGATTAGATTGACGCCAATTTGACGTGAACGATATTTATATCGATTTTATTCACTTTATAATGAATATCAAAAGTGATTTTAAAATCTGATATTTTGAAATGAACTGAAAATGAATTGAAATTGAAATGAATTGAAATTCGAATTAAATTGAAATGAATTGAAATTCGAATTAAATTGAAATGAATTGAAATTCGAATTAAATTGAAAAGAATTGAAATTTGAATTAGATTGAAATAGAATTGAAATCATTTTGAATTGAATTTAAAACGTATTGAAATTGAACTGAAATTGATTTGAATTGAAACCGATTTGAATTGAAATAGATTTGAATTGAAATAGATTTGAATTGAAATCGAGTTGAAATGAATTTAAAACGAATTTATATTGGAAAGATTCAATTTTGATTTGAATTTGAGATGGAAGTTGAAATCGTTTTGAAAACGAATTTAAAACGATTTATATAATACGTTTTAAAAGGAAATCGATGAAGTATATATTATATATAATATAATGGCCCGAATAGAAAGCGCCGCGGCAGTTCGCGAATTTCGACCATTGACTTCGAATGGACATTGCGGGAGATCCGATCGTCGGATTCTCCTAAAACCGGAACCGTTGGGTTCGTATCGAAAAGGGATTTCTAATGAATATTAGAGATTTGAAATCTAACGGTTGGATTTGGAATTATGTCCAAATCAAATTTGGAAAAGGTCGCTGTAAGTGCAGTTCGATGGCCGTTGATGGAAATCGACTGTACGGGCCTTGATAAAATTATTAAAAGTAGTAATAATTTGTGTAAAATCATAAGAAATGATTTGGGAAGAATTGGGATGAAAAACTCCATATTTGAAAAGATAAAAATAGATTTTTATCGAAATGAACTAGTTTTGAACTAGAATTATAACTCTATTTATTTTTAAAATATATAAAGTGGATTTGAAATGGTTTTAAAAGTAACCAGAACATCCAATAATTGAATTGGAGTGGATTTGAATCAAAATTGTCTTTGGAATATTTCGATGTTGGATTTCGTGATTATACAGATAGCGTTATGGAAATTTGAAAGATATATTTATATCGTTATTTCCAATATGATATTTGTTGGTCGTAGAATTTAATATTGAATATAAGCCGATATATTTTCTGTTCAGAGCCTTGTATTTAATATCAAACGTGATTTGGGTTTGTCGTGAATGGTGTCTTCATTAACACTGTTCTTAAGCCCAGTCGAGAAAAAGATTAAATCTTTTTATTTAGATTTAATGAAGGGTACCAATTAAATAATACTTAATTGGAATTGAATTGGTATTGATTTTTTTGGGTTTATCGTGAACAGTGTTTTAAATAACACTTGTTCTTTAACCCGATAATTAATGGAATGTGATTTTGGGTTATCGTGAACGTTATCTTCAATAATACTGTTCTTAGACCCAACGGAGTTAAGAAAACTAGAAACTAACTGGAGATTAGTTAAGTTGAATGGTTTCTGGGGTATTGATCTGATGTTGGTTTCGGCCTTCGGGGTTAATATTTGGGGAATTGTTCTCTTACTAATTTATGGTTAGTGACCGATGAATTGGAATGAGGCGTATGTTGTGTTTGTGTAACACTTGTTTATTATATACGCGAGTTATTCAGAAAGACCGGGTTTATCCCATTCTGAATAACTGATTCGACGATTAGTCGAAGATGGAGATGGTGGTCGAAGACCGGAGGTCTTCACGTCGTTTGGGTGATTACTGATGATCTTGATTGGGTCGTACACCCAAGAGGAGGGAATCAGTTAGTGGTCGTCCAGACGTACTTGGAGATCGATGGATATGCGAGGTACAAGGTGCCTCCAGTTTCGTTCAGGCTCAGAATGGACTTGTAAATGGATGTGTGTCTGACATCGGATTTCATTTTGTGTGATTGATATCGGTTGCATAGCGTGAATTGCCTGCGTGGCATGCTGAGATGCAAATGATCAAGGCTTCTGTTGAAAAGCAGAGTCTTGTGGTGGATGATCACAGCACAGCCTGTATGGCATAGCTTTGTGTAACATTGGTTCGCGAGCCTCACACCCCGGTTGTGAACCAAAAACGGGAGAAGGACCTCAGGGAGGACATGCGTTTCTTTCTAGTTAGAAGTGGCGTCGGTGGTTTTACACGCCCTGATGAGTTTGACTTATGTGGTTGTTGCTGTTGTGAGGCACCTCAGATTTATCAGTCATTCTCGAAACGATGGAGTCATTCGTTGGCTCATTTACGCCCCAAAGGGCGGGGAAACGCAGTGTTCAGGCATAATAATCCACTCCGTGTGGACCGGCCCTGACGATCTAAGGGGTTGATGCGTTCTGATCCTGAGACATGGGCTAGATTGTCTCGAATTCGGTAGAGGACGATCCCTTGCCTCGGTTCACAGATGGAAATCCAACTTCCGAATACGTGACATTTGCGGTTTTGATTGTAGAGCCTATTAAATTTTATTGTTAAAATATTTCATTCAACACATGACTAATCTCAACGAATGAGTACGGTCAACACATAAACCTTTATTTTATAATATTCTTTATTTTCTAAATTGGAATGAGGCCCAATCAATTACCATACAAAGTTAATTATATGGATTCCATACGACACATGTATATAATAGCAACGATACATAATCAACCATCATCCAAAGTGCACTACACTGTATAAGCATCAAATATAGATATCTAACGCTTATAACAGCCTGTCAATCAATCGATCGACATACAACTAATTACTGGGATTAGTGTGTGCCGTAATTTATCCCAATACCCGTGTGGGGTTTCAAATCAACAAACACACATTTTTATTTGTGCAGTTGGGCGATGTGTAAAATTTATCGTCCCAATCAATGTCCTTCAAATAGGTGTACATAAACAAACCGTCCGGTTTGTAAATGAATATTTATTTATTCACATTCACGTTAAAAATTATATTTTCAACGATAAAATAATTTCAACTATATAAATATTCTATTTCATTCCACATCACCCAATCGATTAAATCAAATTTATCAACCAAACAAATAAATCAATCATCAAACAATTAACTAAACAAACAAGCCGTCCATGGTCTGTGGACGACGGGTGTCGGGTGCTACTAAACACTGTCTGCATCCTAGCATATATTTCAACTAGAAATAAAATTAAAAAGTGAGAAGTTCTCACCGACTAGCTAATCCAAACGCCACGACTCTTCATATGTAGGAAAATCTCGCCGTGCTCGCCTTTTGTTGCTTTCGTTGCCCGTACTCACTACATGTATAAAAATCGAATTTTTACTTCGCTAATCAATATATAAAAATCGAATTTTTACTTTGCTATTCAATATATAAAAATCAAATTTTTACTTTGCTATTCAATATATAAAAATCTAATTTTTACTTTGCTATTCAATATATAAAAATCGAATTTTTATTACTTCTACTTTATAAAAATCATATTTTTATTACTTCTACTTTATAAAAATCATATTTTTATTACTTCTACTTTATAAAAATCAAATTTTTATTATCTCTGCTATATAAAAATCATATTTTTATTATCTCGGCTACTGTATATGTAAAAACCTCATTTTTATTCTGCTACTGTATGTGTAAAAATCTCATTTTTATTCTGCTTCTCCTATGAAAAAAATTATATTTTCTTTCACAAACAAAGTATATTTTATTTTCAAAAATCAATTCTATTTTATTTTAAAAACAAAGGTTTTTAATTTCTTTTTAAAACTGATTTTAATCTAATTATTTTTAATACAAAAACTGATTTTAAAAGTATATAAAAAGGAATCACCTTCTTCCTGGATAACACCGTAACCCATCTTCACATTTTCACTTCAGCTCTAGGTCTCCACCGTGCGCCGCAAATAGATGATCGGAGCTGGATCCGATGGCGTCACGACGAAGCCCAAGCCAACCTCCCCCCACGCCATAAGTGGCTCGCCTTGCGATGGGGCCCAACGCCTTTGATTGGCGCACGAACTCTGATGGTTGTAGATCGCATTCTGGCCTCGACGAACATCAAGAACCCATCACGAACGTTGATTCCCTAGCCCTCATCGAGTAGAACAATTTTGCACTAGAACATTTCGCCCTAGATGAACGGAGAGGGAGATCGATGGGGAGGAATGAGGGAGTATATCGGCCTTCGAATTTGGGAATTGTCGGCTGAAGATTGGTTTGACTGAGAAGAGAATTTTGACCTAGGGTTAGTTATTTTATAAATTTTATTTTATAATATTAAATTCTTTTAAAACCAAAATTACATGTTTATCAAGACAAACTCAAAATGAGACCCAATAACTGTCACCCCTAGCTAAATACCCCCATTCTGAACACAATGGGTTATGTATCGCAGACCAATTCGACTGTTTCGATAGGTTTTTATTCAAATTAAAATATAAATTACTATATATTCAATTTGAACGCACATTTCAATTTACCGGGGCCACATAATGACTCTAAAAATTCCCGAAAAATATCTTCTAGCTTCGTATTGACGATATGGTCCTAACAAAACTAATTTCGTTGAATTCTGAGACCGTTTGAAAAATGGCCATTTTCCAGTCGATTAAAATCAACTAAAACTGGTCAAACACGTTTTCCTTTGCCACGCTCACATATTGATTCGAAAAATTATGAATTTTGGAATCTAGAAATAATTTGACATCACGGATCCAACAAAAGTGGTTTCATCGAAATCCGAGGTCGTTTGCAAAATTTCCATTTTTAAGGGCCTGAATTCCATAGCGACTATTCAGAATTTTCAACTGGACATATCTTTTGATTCCCGCTATGAAATTTTGATTCTTCAGATTCGTTGGGAAGATATTATCAATTAGATTCAAATATTTTTGGTTTCACTAAAATCCGGTTTATTTTGAATTTGGTACATTCATCTGAAATTTGAAATCGAATTATCGAACTACCGCGCCATTTTCAATTCCTTTTATAATTATAAATAAATATTTATATTCTAACGTCGAGCTATATAAATATATACGTTCGAATTTTATTCAAAAGAAATTTTTCGTCGATATTATTTAAAATAATCTATTTTAAATATTCAAACTTCGTTAAAATTGCCAAAATAAAAATTTTAAACTGGCTCGGATTTCCGGGTTATTACAGTATGGCGACATGATATATGGTACCCATGCTGTATATGACTGATACTTATGATTTGAAGTTGTTTTATACACTATGCACTTATAATAGTATCAAATGATTTGTTTTAAACGTACCAAGCAAGTTTGGCTATTATAAGGGAAAACCCTATCCTCCGGCTTGCGTTGCATTGTGTGATGGGACCTGGGTCTTATAATAGCTTCATTGTTCCTTATTTAGCATTGCGTTGTTGTTTTATGCACTGGTATTCTCGGGAGGAAACCCGTTCCGTGTTATACGGCGTGGTCCCTTGATTTACCTAACTTTAAAATAAAGATAAATAACTGTTTTAGTTCTCACACCAGTCCCATGACTGACCTGGAGTTTATTGTTTTAACCTAAACTCTGGGTGCCCTTATTTCGACACGGGCAGCTAGTAGTTTTGGTTTTGCAGATTTATATTCACAGGATCCTGATTTACAGCTGGAAGGATACTCAAAAAGCTCTGTATCCGTGTATTACTTCTAGTTGTCTATTGTATTATTTTCCGCTGCTTGTATTTAAATGTAATTTAAATCTCTGATATTTCTGTGTAATATTCATTTATACTGTATATTCCTGTATTCTGATGGAATTGTTGTAATATACAATGAAATGTTCTTCTGTTTGCGTTCTGATATGGCTTGTTATCAACTCAATCCGTGATTTCCCGTAAGGGGGATTTCGGGTCGCTTCAACGAATACCTAGGCTTTGGTGGGGTTCTGCTCATTAGAGATAGGGTCAGTAGTACATTAGAATGAGTTGAGTGTATATATACGAGAGTGCGTATTTGTTAATTGATATTAATTTTTTTTGTTTTATATTGTGTTTCCTAGTCTGTTTAGTGGTTAATGAATTCTGGTCGAATCGTGGGATGCCACGACGTCGATAAGAGTTTGTAAATACTTGAACAGAAGATTGAACATGATATTGTTTTTAAGTGGGTAAACGAAATAATTTTACTCAAAATTCTATTTTGATAGAAAAGGAATAATTTTTTGAAATTATTATATTATATGAATGAGTTGGTTGTTAATATTATAGTCAATGAGATTATAATATTGAAGTGGTTATATGTAACCAAACAGAACTTGTATATGAATTAAATATACAAATGAGATGAATCAAAAGTGAATTCAAACCAGAATCCAGAATTTAATCCTGGGAAGTTGGAAAATATTTTTCAAAGTATATTAAAGTAATATGGCATTGCTTTAAAAGAGATTTTTGAATAGAAATCATTTCAGATGGATTTTGAAAGTGGCAAAGCATTGAACTCACTTTACTGGCAGGGAAATAATTCTGGTGATGATCGCGACATCATCAGTGTTCACTTTCGAGTTTCTAAGTGATGGATTGCTACCTTAGAAAAGTTTTTGATGAAAATTTGTTTGAAAGTAAATGAGTTGTTTTGGAAAATTTAGATGTTTTGAATTTGAAATAATTATTAAATATGTTTATATATTTATGTGATTTCAAAAGGATTTGAAATGAAAACCCGGGAATTCGAATTCTGAAATATAAATTTAACTTAAGCAAGTTAAATGAATCAAAGTGAATAAATTGGTTTAGAATCAATTTGAATGAATTTGAATAAATATAAGCATATGAGATGTATAATATAAATGAAAACCAAAAGTTTTGGTCGGAACTATAATTATGGAATATAAAATGTTGAGTTTCAAAATGAGTGGTTTTTTGAGAGGTTAATGAGTTTGAAGCATTTTTCTTACCTTAGTAAGTTCAGGGACGAAATTCTTTTAAGGGGGGGGGGGGGGGGGGGGGAGTAACAAACCAGATTTTGGTCGATTTATTTTTGAGTATTTAATATTTATTTTAAATATTTAGTTGATAATATAAATGGATTTTATATTTAATTTGTCAATTTAATAATCGATATAAGATTTATTTCAATTTAATATAATTATCGTAATATAGAAATGAATTTAATTTAATTCAAAATTTTAAAACTGAATTGAAAACAGTTCAGATGATCAATACAAATTTCATTTTGAATTAGAATAATAATATTAATTTATTTTCGAATAATTTATTTGTTTTTAATTTAATTTATATTCATTTAAATTAATATCTTCTCCATATGATCGAATAAGGCTGTGAAACATGTCCCAGTGTGTTCGAAATAGTGGTTTAACCCTAGAAATGGATATTGTTGGGTTCAAATAGGAACTTGAAATCAATGATAATTTAAATTAAAGGATATCGATTTTAATTAAAATATAAATAAAATAGAATAAAAATAATTACAAAATATAATTCCTTCCTCCTTACGTTAATGGAAAGTACACTGTAAACCTATACCTAAGATGTACCTTGCGCAGGAAACATTCCTTAATGACTAAGTTTCTTCAATTATATAATCACACACATCCTCTCCTTCATTTTCTTCTGGAAATAAAATAAGCTTCAGGAATTAATTCAAATCGCTTCTAGCTCAAAAAAGGAAATTAAGTAGAAGCCTTAAAAGCAAATTTAAATAGCTGCACATTTCCCTTTACAAAACGCGGCCATTTTCTTTTTCCATTTTATCCAAAATCGACCGTGAGCTCCAAATCAAACAAGAATGGCCGCTACTGCTTAATCCTTAGATCTCGTATACTACTGTTTTGGTGCGATAACCGTTCTACTTCTGGGTTCTTTTCAATAGAGTTAAGGTTCACGATTTGAGCGATTCAACTTGGAAGTCGAGATGGTGGTTGTTGTGCTCGACTCTTGGCGAGCTAGTGTTCGAACGCAATGGCATTGAAGAGGAGTCACTTCGAAGTCAACGATGGGGATATCGCGCTTCAGACAGAGGGGTTTCATGAATGACATTTTTGGGCTCGAGGTGGTTGATTCGAACTAAATCAAGAGCGATTTATGAGCGACGACAAGGAGTTGCGACTCCGGTAAGGTTGAGATAGGCGACGGAGATTTAGGGATCGAACTGGTATTCGATTCAGGCAACGAACAAATTCGAGAAAACATCAAAGTCTGGATTTCGATTTTCAATTGGGTAACTTGCGTAAGATATAAGGGAAGCCTGTTATGATTTTGGTGAGGGTGAACTGAGAAGACGTTGGACATTTCAGGCGAGTAGGATAGCAGAGGAACTCGATGAAGTTCATGAATGAAATGGTGGGATGTCAGATATCAAATTTATGGTAGCTTGAAGTAAAGGATAACAGTATTTTGGGGTTGAACGCAGCAAGTATTGGTGTTTCATGAATTCACGGTTTTGGTGAAATGCTTGTGCAAATTGTTGTCTTGGATACAGGGAAGAAGAAAGGTCTTACAGTGTGTTAAGGTAAAGAAATTAAATTCAAATAAGATGTTTAATTTATATACGAGCTCGTAGAGAAATTATATAGCTTATATAATTCACACGTTTTTAAAAATACTATATTTAATTATACGAGGTCCAAAATAATAATGCAAGCCGAGTTGGACTCGTAACGGGATATGGAATTCACTCAGGAATTTTTGGAATCGACTGGAACCAGAATGAATCAAAATAAAATATCAAGTGAGTAAATATCACTTTGATTTTATATTAAAATTTATTTTTATTGTTAAAAATATCTAGTGGTTGTTTGGTTGCGTTCAAATATTATTATGGCTATTTTAAATACATTAGTTGTTTAGGTTTGGAGTTTATGGTTATTATATATATATTGGTGGTTGGATTCCCGTAATATCATTAGCGGATGCCCGCAGTATCATTAGCGGATGACCCAATGCGCCCCACGCTATGATAGTGGATGACCTTTTGCACCGTGATATCCTGCCTTGAAGCAGGATTGGTATTATTTATGTTGGCAAACATCTGTGGATGCAGGAAAACAGGTTGGAGGGATCCAACTGAATTCCTCAAAAATATTATTATTTGCTTGTTTCATATATGTTATCATATATGATGTGTTAGAAAACCTATGATTGATGACCTTGTGTTTTAGGGTGTTTAAATATCTCTGGGGCCTGAATATTAATTTATAAAAATATCGCAAAAAGGATATTTTGAGATTTAAAAGGGAAATCTATTTTTCTGAAAATAGAAATCAAATTTCGAATGGACTGGAAATATTAACTTGTTTTGAATAAATAAAACAAGTATTGAATTTATAAACGATGTTTATAAATTAAATAATACAGGAAATTAAAGTGATTAATTTATAAACGATGTTTATAAATTAAATAACACAGGAAATTGAAGTGATGAATTTATAAATGATGTTTACAAATTAAATAATGCAGGAAATTGAAGTAAATTTATAAATGGTGTTTATAAATAAAATGGAATAATTTTCATTGGACAATGCAGAGAATTAAAGTGAATTTAAAAACGGTGTTTATAACTGAAATGTAAAAATTATCATTTGGATAATTTAAACATTTAAATTCAAAAATGAATTTAAATTGAAGAGTGGGAACGATGTTAATAAGGAACGAGGAAATTATTCCAATGGTTGGAATGAAAAGTGAATTAAATTAAATCCATATGGATTTAAGATTTGAATTCGATTAGATCGAATTGATTTAAATAAATATTTTTAGAAAAAGAAAAATATTTGGATTGTACTAAAATAGATGTTTAAATTTTAAATATGAAAATAAATTAACTGTATATATATATATATTTAGTATAAATAAGGTATTCCAAATATAGAAATTTGGTTTCAAATGGGTTTTGAAATGGAACTTGTTTAATGTATAAAACAAGGAAGAAAATTTATAAACGATGTTTATAAAGTGGAGTAATTATTATGGGATAAATGTGGAATTATAAATTCAAGTATGAATTTGAAAGTGAATTGGAAATCAATTCGAAAAGGGAAAGACGGTTTTTATTTTGGAATTTGGAATATAAACTGAATGGGAAAAATCCAAAGGATATATATTTAGAATTAAATTTCATGAATTCTATACAATAATTTATTTCTAATGGAATAAGAGAATAATAACAGAAATGGAGTTGTAATTGAATTGATAACCGAGTAATGGAAAAGTGACAGTTAGAGATAATTGGAAATATTAAGTTGGATCTGAAATTTGTATTTAATATATATATAAAATATATTAGAATGGAGTTGAAATTTATTATAAATGAAGTTTAAATGTTTATGTTCAAATATAATTAAAATGAACTCGCGCAGCGCGGTAGTTCGTAAATCGGCGTTTCGAACTTCAATTGAATATATATAATTCAATTTAAGTCGGAATTCTGTGAAACTAGAATCGTTAGGACCGATTTGATAACAGTTTTCTAATGAAAGAGAAAATTATGGATTTCGTCGAATAGATTTTGAGCTATGTCAAAATCAATTTTCCAGAAAAACAGCGCCATAACCATTATAAAACCATAATAATTTATTGAAATAAATAAAAGGGTTTTAAGTAACTAAAATCTGAAAGTCCATTAGAAAAATCCAGACTTGAGAGATAAAATAAATATGAACCAAAGTGGAATAAACGGATTGATTTTTGAAACAAAAATCAGAGATTTATTATTTAATAGAATTAACTAAGTTAGAGGATAATTAGATAATCGAGTTGAATTTGGATAAATAAATTAAACTTGTGTGAATTCAAATTTGAATTCGAATATGAAACTTGAGTTGAAAAATAGAATTTGATTGGTCTATAAATAAAGATATATATGAACGTGATATATTCAATTAAATAATGGAATAGGCAAAAGAGCCAATTAAAGAACAAATTGGCTAATTGAGTAAAAAATAATGGATTGAGTTGGAATAAAATAGGAATGGACATATATGGGTTAGACATGTGTGGAATGCAGTGTATAAAGATTTTAATTTGAGTGCCCGACAAAAAGGTACATGTTTAAATTCCATATGAGGTTTTATGCGCCGAATCGGTAAGCCACAAGGCTTTTTGATTTTCTTTTTGAATGGAAAGGGCCCAGAGAGGCGTTTTGTAGTTGTACCTAGTGACCCGTACAAAGGAGTTAGAATATTTTTAAGATAATTTGATAACTGGAAATCAATATATCAATATATATATATAATTCGATAAGGAAACGAACTTAAAATAGAATATTATAAACAAAAAGGAAATCGATAATCTGGTAATAGAAAGAGAAATGTATATACGTTTTAAAAATGAATAATTGGCTTTATATTGTAGTGACCCGAACTTCCCGGTCTCCGAAGAGAAGAGAAAGAACGAATTACCGTGAGGACAAGACGCATCAGAACACAAACAGAAGAACATTTCATTGTTTATTACAACAATTCCATCAGAATACAAGAATGTACAGAGTATAAATAAATATTACACAATTGACAGATATCAGGATTACAATAAATTTACATAGCAGTGGAAAAACAATATAAAACACAACTAGAAGTAATATACGGATACAGAGCTTTCCGAGTATCGTTCCAGCTATAAATCAGGATCCTGTAAATATAAATCTGCAAAACCAAAACTACTAGCTGCCCGTGTCGAAAATAAGGGCACCCAGAGTTTAGGTTAAAACAATAAACTCCAGGTCAGTCATGGGAATTATAAGGAGAGAGTATATAAGGGCACCCAGAGTATAAGGAGAGAGTATATAAGGGAATTATATATTTTATTATTTATTTTAATTTCAAAAAGTAACTTTTATTTTCGAACTCGAAATCGAACCCACCACCTGTCGCCCCTAGCAAATTACCCCCATTCCGAACACAATGGGATATGTATCGTAAGTTGATTCGATCAGTTTTCGTCAAAATCAACATATAACTCTGTATATTGAATTTGAACGCGCATTTCAATTTACTGGGGCCACATACAGACTCTAAAAATTCCAGAAAAATATTTTCTAGCTTCGTATTGACGATACGGTCCTAACAAAACTAGTTTCGTCAAATTCTAAGACCGTTTGAAAAATGGTCATTTTCCAGTCGATTAAAATCAACTAAAACTGGCCAAACGTGTTTTCCTTTGCCACGCTCACATATTGAATCAGAAAATTATGAAAATTGGAATCCAACAATAACTTGACATTGCTGATCCAACAAAAGTAGTTTCGTCGAATTCCGAGGTCGTTTGCAAAATTTCAATTTTTAAGGGCTAGAATTCCATAGCGACTATTCTGAATTTTCATCTGGACATATCTTTTGATTCCCGCTATGAAATTTCAATTTTTCGGATTCGTTGGAAAGATATTCTCAACTGGATTCTATTATTTTTGGTTTTGCTAAAATCCGGTTTATTTTGCACCCGGCACATTCATTTGAAGTTTGAAATCGAATTATCGAACTACCGCGCCATTTCCAATTCCTTTTATATTTTAAAATAAAATATTTATACTCTATCGACGATCTATATAAATATATTCGTTCTAATTCCATTCAAAATAATTTTTTGTCGATATTATTTAAAATAATTCATTTTAAATATTCGAAATTCATTAGAATTGCCAAAATAAATAAATAAAAACTGGTTCAGATTTTTCGGGTTGTTACAATCTCCCCCACTTAAAACTTTTCGTCCCCGAAAAGGAACGAAGCTGAAAGTTGTTTTACAAACCAACTCAACTTTCATTATTTTTACTACGGCTTAAGTTCTTCAACTTTTCAGTTTCTAAGAACTTTTCAAAATTTTCAAAAATTTGGCTAACACCCTAAATTTTCGAAAAATTTCGCCATAACCTCCCCTGCACTGGGGACTTCGGGATATTTCATATAGCCTCCCATGGCCTTCTTCAATCCAAAAGAAAAAGAAAAAGCCAAGCAGCTAGCCAATCGGCTCATAAAATCACCCAAAACTCAAGAAATACCATATACATGTACCTATTTGTCGGGCAAACAATTTTATTCCTCTGCTCTAGCCTCCTTGTTATGACCTGTTCAATAGATATACATGTACATGCATGCAATTACAAATAATTTTCAATAAAGTTCAATATTTGGTTCAATTTGGCCTAAATTCACCGTTCATTCACATAATGGTTTAAAGGAATAATCATACAACACAATCATCAATCAATTAGTTGTTTAGCTTTTCAAGTTTCATCACTTTGATATATAGTCAAAAATCACATTTTTGATGCTAAATCTCAACAAATAACCCTATATAAGTTTTGGTTCTCACACCAATCTAATGGAAATATATAGATACCACACTTTCGAAACTCGAATATGAATTCTGATGATGTACGTACTACAGCGATCATCAGAATCATCCCCGGGCGACTAGAATGTGATTCTATATCTATCCAGTATATTAAAACTTCGAATATACGTTCATGACGCGTATATGCAAAATCTTTATATACTAGATTGTCCAAATCAATACAAATAAAATATTCAAATACGAATAGTTGAATTTAATTTTCAAAACAAAATTTGTCTTCAATTGAAAAATATACTCTCCACACTCGTTCCAGGATACTACTGATCCTATCTCTAACGAGTCATTCTAATTGGATATTACTAATCCAATATCTGATGAATTCTTTTGGATGGTTCAAACGTGTCTTGTTCCCGAACTCTGTAAACCAGAGCTCTGATACCAAATGTAGCGACCCGAACTTCCCGGTCTCCGAAGAGAAGAGAAAGAACGAATTACCGTGAGGACAAGACGCATCAGAACACAAACAGAAGAACATTTCATTGTTTATTACAACAATTCCATCAGAATACAAGAATGTACAGAGTACAAATAAATAGTACACAATTGACAAATATCAGAGATTACAATAAATTTACATAGCAGTGGAAAAACAATATAAAACACAACTAGAAGTAATAAATGGATACAGAGCTTTCCGAGTATCGTTCCAGCTGTAAATCAGGATCCTGTAAATATAAATCTGCAAAACCAAAACTACTAGCTACCCGTGTCGAAAATAAAGGCACCCAGAGTTTAGGTTAAAATAATAAACTCCAGGTCAGTCATGTGACTGGTGTGAGAACTAAAACGGTTAATTAAAACTTTACTTTCAAAAGAGAGCAATTCAAGGGACCACGCCGTATAACACGGAACGGGTTTCCTCCCAAGAACACCAGTGCATAAAAATGAACAGCGCAATGCTTTTTCGAAAAATGAAGCTATTATAAGACCCAGGTCCCATCACACAATGCAACGCGAGCCGGAGGATAGGGTTTTCCCTTATAATAGCTGTAACAACCCGTATTTTCAATAACCTGTAATAATGTAAATCGAGGCAGAATTTAATTCTAAAATCTGAATCAAGGGAAACAGGCTATGCCATTGCGTTCGTCTCGGAAAAATACGCGAAATAGAGTCCGAGTTTTCGAAAATCGGAGTCCGTATGACCCGATTAAGGCCCAGCGAAGTTTTTAGAAAATTGCAAAGTAAAAACAGATTTCAAATTCAATTTTGAATTTGGAAATTTGGGCCAGTTTGGGCCAGGCGGGAAAATTCCCGCCAGAGCACCCAAGTCGACAGCCCTGTCGACTTGGGAGTCGACTTGGTTGGACCCAAGTCGACAGCCCTGTCGACTTGGCTGTCGACTTGGTCCAGCCGGGCTGTTTAGCCTGGTGCACCATTTAGAGATTGTGTTGAGCTTGGGGGCCAAATTCGGTTTTGAGGGCTGAGATTGGAACTAGGGTTTAATCCTAAGGTTAGAACTAGTCCTAATCTCTATAAATAAGGCCCTAACCTAACCCTAAATCATCATTATTCATTCTAGCAACTAAACTATGGCAAAATCAATTCTCTCATGGCCTCCACTCTCTTCATAAAATTCCTAAACAAATTTTTATGAGATTTTCCATGCATACAAGTGTTTTCAAGCTTGTATGAGCATCATTAGCTTGCATTCAAGTCAAGTTTCTATATTTGCATCATAAAGCAAGGGTTTTGATCAATTTTGCTTAAGGGTTTTTCTATTGAAGCTTGCATTTTGGGTTTAATTGGTTGCATAAGGGCTTTGTCATATTTTTGTGACTTCTTTAGCATTGTAATCCCTATTCTACTTTCATACTTAAACTCTAAAGTTAAATGTATGATATGCAAGTTTATATGCAAGTTTACTATGCTATGATATGCAAGTTTATCATGTTGTGATATGCAAGTTTATATGCAAGTTTACTATGCTATGATATGCAAGTTTATCATGTTGTGATATGCAAGTTTATTATGTCATGATATGCAAGTTTGATATGTTATGATATGCAAGTTTGGGATGTTATGATATGCAAGTTCATCATGTTATGTTATGCAAGTTTGGGATGTTAAGATATGCAAGTATGTTATGCAAGTTTGGGATGATCATTTGGTCCATGTTATCATGTTATGCAAGCTTATCTCGAGTATGTGAACATAAAGCTTCAAGCTTTATGCTAAAGGTTGCATTTTGGCAACATGTAAGTTGTCATATCCCTTATGATAACTTGCATGTGAGGCTAAATGCGAACTTATGGCCATTTCTACATGTCAATTATCACCATGTATCACCAATATGATAAGTTTGGTTTTATGCATGCTTTTGAGGCCTAATGCAAGTATATGAACATATGTACAATTCATATGCCACCATGTTAAACTTGTGGCTTTAATACTTTTATGTCATGATTATGCCAAGTTCCCTCTTTCTATCCTTTATGCGCTATTGCGATATGTAAGCGATGGGATTACGTTTGGGGTTGGGTAAACTTAAAAGACATAAAAACATAAGCTTGGGAATTTACCTATTAAGTTAGGTCTACCCATTGGGAATTTACCTATTAAGTTAGGTCTACCCAATTGCTTGAAAACTTGTAACATGTTTTGGAAACATGATGGACATGACACTTAGAAAATATAAGTGTGACCAACTCGAGGTTGGGTTGAGTTTGTAGCGTAAACCTACCCGGAACCGACCGGCTTAACTAGTTGCTACAAACAATAGGACCCAATGTGAGAAGTTGGTCATGTTGTACCTTGAACCCGAGGTTAGACCAAGTTGTGGTGTAAAGCTACCCGGAACCGACCGGCCTAACTAGTAACCGCAACAAAGTCTAATGTGAGAGGTTAAGGCGCATTAAATTAATTAATGCCTCATGATTAGGGTTAAGTCATGGACCGCTTGAATACTTAACCAATTAAACACAATGGGTTGGTAGGGTTAAGTCATGAACCTTGGGTACACTTAACCAACTTAGTACTTGAATGGGTTGGGTTAACCACGTTTAACCCATTAAGGAAACCCTAGTTACGTGGTCCTTTGCACCAGTAACCCTCTTAGTTGTATCATGATACCCTAGGGACTAGGCTAGGGAGGGGCACGATTACTGGGATGCCATGTAAGCGACCAAAACGACGGCTGAGTAGGTGCGCCGGTGTAGGTTTAGACGGGCCATGGTCGTGCACATGGTCCGGAGTTGAAAAAGCAGGCACGGGCACCAGTAGGTTTAGACTGTGCGTGCATTGTTTTGTGTCAGTGGTTGACACCCTAGGACTTGATACACCCTAGGGTGGACCTAGCACAGTTTAGCTACACTTCGTAGTTGGGCCGTATGACACCTACACTTGACGAGTTAGGCTTATAGGGAGCCGATCGACTAGACCGTGTTAGTTGGACCTTGGTTTAGGTCATTCATGATGTTGGGCCAAACTTGGGCCTGGGGATCACTTCTTGTTTACACTTTGGACCTCGTATTGGGGTCACTTCATGTTATTGGGCAAAAGCTTGGGCCAAGGGATCAATACAAGTTTATTCAAGTCATGTTAGTTTGCTAGTACACCTGTGGTGCAAAACCTTAATCCTGATTATGCAATGACACCTTTATCTACCTTGTTAGTTAATCATCATGCTAGTATGTTGTTATCCTTATGTTCATCCCTGCTGCTCATGACAGTTAACTTTATCAGTTTACATTGATTGTAGTAGGGCTTACTCAGTCTTTTTGACTGACCTGTTTTCTTTCGCCTCTTTTCTTCCGTTTCCCCCCAAGGTTCTCAGGGTGGGAACGTTGGAGCTTAGCTTGGATTTCAGATTGCTTGCTTGTGGGATTTCAGCTCATGTACGGTTTCGACATGAAGCTAGCTATGGTTATCACTTATTTGGGGATAGTACTTATGTATTTCAGTTTTTCAGTGATGTTGTTTTTATCTAGACTTGTGTATTTGGAAAGTTAACATTATGTTGTATCAGACTTGTTTTGAAATGGTTTGAAATCTTCCGCTGTTTTACTTATCTTATTTACTCTGTTCACATATATACATATGTTCTTGTTCTGCCTTGATATATCATTATGCATGTTTACCTGATTCAAACGCCCCTCCAAAGTCAGAGTGCTTGCAAGAGCCACCCTGGCGGAGGTGGGGTGTTACATTTGGTATCAGAGCATATGGTTTACGAGAAGGAACAAAAAAGGTTTTTAGAAAACTTTTGGAAAACTATTTCAAAACTAAGTATAAAGTATTTTCCAAAGAAAAGTCTAGTTTATTTTAAAGGCTATTCCCCAAAAGGCCATTAGCAAAATTCCTTCGTTTTTCTCCATTCTGAATCTGTCTTTTCTTCGTTTTTAGTATGGCCGATAACTCTGCTATTCCGGAGGGAGTACACGTACCTGTTTGGTATAGGAGACTTTTGGAGGCTAGGGCGACCGAAGCCGGCCCCGCAGACGTTCCTCCTCCTCCTCCTCCGGTAGTCAATGTTCCTCCTCCTCCTGTCGCTAATGTTCCTCCTCCTGTCGCTGAGGTTCCTCTTCCTCCTCCCCCTCAGCATCCTCAGGCTGACTTCGCAAAGACTTGCAAGGATTTCAAAGCAATGGGTGGCAAGAATTTTCAAGGCACTGAGACTTTTGTAGAGGCCAGAAATTGGTTGAAAGAGACCGAGGATTTATTTGCTATCTTTGGGTTAGACGATCAGAGGAAGATCTTGTTGGCGGTTTGGCTTATGAAGGATGAAGCCGCTTATTGGTGGGAAGTCACCAATGGTACTAGGCCTGTTGAGACTTGGGCCGATTTCAGGGCAAGGTTCGTGCTTAGGTTTCTATCTTCTGCTGAGGAGAATCTGCAAATGGAGAGGTTCATAACTTTGAAACAAGGAGATATGTCTGTCAAAGAATATGTGAACAAATTCAATCAGTTAGCTCGTTTTGGCTTGGATATGGTGAATACTCCTCAGAAGAAGGCTCTTCGTTTTGCTAGAGGATTGAATGAGCCGTTGCAGGGATTGGCTATGTCACATATTCCCCATGGGGCCACGTTTGAGAGCTTGGTTGATATGGCGTTACTTCAGGGAGATGTCAAGAAAGAGATCAAGGTGAATGATACTCAAGCCAAGAAGACTGATTCCCAGGAGAAAGGAAATCAGAGTAATCAGAACAACAAGAACAACAAGAACGACAAGGGCAACAAGAACAAGGCAAAGGAAACAAGAAGGTGCAACTTCTGTGGGATTGTTGGGCACATAGCCAAGGACTGTAGGAAGAAGAGAAGGAAATTGGGTGGGTGCTTTCACTGTGGAGAGACTGGACATTTCAGTAAGGATTGCCCGAAGAAGCAAGGGCAAGGCCAGGGTCAGACTCAGCGTGCTGGACCTTCAGGAGGGCAAGTTCATGCTCTCAATGCCGCTCCAGTTCCCGATCGAGGTAGTATTTCTGTTGAGAGCCTTGTATATATTTCTGATTTTCCAGTTCGTACCTTGTTTGATTTTGGTGCATCGCATAGTTTATTTCATCTGATCTAGTTGAAAGTTTGCACCTAAGTACCAGTCTAGTTAATGATCCCGTGTGTGTTTCAAATCCAATTGGGGGTTCCGCCCATTTGTCTATTATCTACGTGGATTTGAAAATCTCTATCTTTAGTATAGAGTTCTCGTGTGATGCTTGTATTCTCGGTTTCATGGGGTATGGGTTGATTTTGGGCATGGATTGGTTGTCTGGTTTTGGAGCCATCCTTGATTTTCTTTTGAGCATAGGGTTGTGAGGCTCATGACTCGCCTCGGTAATACCCTAAAAATTTCTAGTAACCCTACGAGTCCCGTCATGTTGTGTTATCTTGAATCCCTCAACTCGTCTATCGATAGTTTGCAATCGGTGGGGGTGGTCCGAGAATATCCTGATATCTTGGGTGAAGTGAAGGGGGTTACCCCTAAGCGAGAGATAGATTTCCGCATTTATCTGGTTGATAATGCCAAGCCAGTTATGTGGCCGGTAAGGCACATGGTCCCGTAAGACGGGAGCTAAGTAAGCAAGTGAAGGAGTTGTTTGAGAAGAACTTCATTCGATGAAGCATTTCCGAGGAAGGTGCTCTAGTAGTATTCGCTACTAATGTGGACAGTTCGCTTCGCCCGTGTGTTGATTATCGTGGGTAGAACAAGAAGAATAGACAACCATTACCAAGGATCGATGATTTGGTTGATCAGCTTGTAGGAACATCTGTTTTCTCTTGATCTTGCTACTGGATTCCATCAGCTCAGGGTAGCTGAGGATAGTATAGACAAGATTGCGTTCAGAACTCCAGATGGATTCTTCGAATGGCTTGTCATGCCGTTCGGCTTGACTAATGCACCCGCATACTTCGTGGACTTGATAAGTAGGGTGTCTAGGGAGTTCCTGAACGAGTTTGTGGTAGTCTTCGTAGATGATATTCTGATCTTCTCTAAGGATGAGGAAGAGTACGCAAGACATCTCAAGGAGGAGATGGATACGCTTAGAGCGCATCAGTTGAAGGCCAAGTTCTCCAAGAGTCACTTTTGGAGAAGGGAAGTTAGATTCCTTGGGCATATAGTAGCTAAGCAAGGCTTAGCGGTGGATCCCGCTAGAGTGGTCGCGGTTCAAGACCGGAAAGCTCCGACGAGGACAATTAAAGTAAGAAGCTTTCTCAGTTTAATTAGTCAGTTAGCGACCCTTGAGTTTAGGCCTACCCTTCTGGATCAAGTAGGGACTTCGCAGAAGGAAGACCCGCAGTTAGTCGAGATCATGAACAAGTGATCCGAGGCGAGATGTTAAGTCACCTCGCTATAGATGACAAGGGATGGCTAAGACGCGATGAGAGAAAGAAGGTTCTTGACGGTGCACATCACCCGAGGAGGTGGCCGAGTTTGTCCCAAGATGCATGTTGTACCAACAGGTTAAAGGCCGAGTCATAGAAGCCCTGTGGGCTATTATATCCATTGGAGGTCCCCGCAATGGGAGAAGGAAAAGCGTCACGAAGGATTTCGTGGATGGACTGCCTAGATCAAGGAAAGGGAATACGAGCATGTGGGTCATAGTAGGTAGACTCACGAAGAGTGCTCATTTCACTCCGGTAAAGATCGAAAGGATTGCATCATAGCTAGCGACAGTTTATTTTCAAGAAATAAAGCGGTTGCACGGGGTTCCCTAAAGGATAATTAGTAACCATGACTCAATTTTCACTAGCTAGTTTTGGGATAGTCTACGGGAAGTCATGGGCGAGCAACTGAATCTAAGTACGGCCTATCATTCGCAGGCGGATGGTTCATTTTGTTCAAGCATGAGTTATAGAAAATCACGTTAGTAAGAGCAATTGGCAACGTGGATTGGTATTTTCAAGAAAAGTGTTGCTGCGTGGAATACTTTATAGTAAGTAAACGAGATCCAGGATTCACTAGTGAATTTTGGAGAGCTTGCATGAAACCATGAAGTCATAGTTATGTTTAAGCCAAGAATGATAGAAGAGTAAGTGAAAGAGGAAGACGAGAGGCGACAATGAAATGGGTTCCAGCTCATATTTGGAAATAAGAGTTAAGAAGCCAAGAAATCATGAAGTAAAGGACGGTCAAAGCACAGAGGAGTTAAACTCAAGGAAACGTGACTTAGAAGATTGAAGGCTAGATACGCACATCATATCTCTTTCTAAGAGTATATCCTTGATCCTTGTTTTCCTGCGGAACTTACTCGCATGTTATCTTTTTATGTATATCCTCTCGGTCCCATTTTCGGTCCTATTTCTGTCGGGAGGTATGACTTATTGGCTAGTAATACATGTCAGGGTTTGAAGGGGCCCGATAGGTTGACTAAAACTTTTGGGCTTTTATAGAATATGGGTTGGGTTAGGAAAGGATTTCTTGTAATCCAAAAGGAGTATATCCTGCTTATCTTCCCGATCTCTTTGTAGCATATCTTTCTTTTGCTATCTATATCGTGTTAATCTTGTCATGAGAACCTTAGGTAGAAACCCTTTGGATGAAACATGTGTTTGAAACATGTTATGATTGATGGTTGCAAGTGGTTGCAAGTGGTTACTCGTGGATGCATTATACACGTTAGGCACTAGATCGGCTCACACACTCCTCATATTGCATATGCATGAGTGTTTATGCTTATTCATAGATGAAAATTTTTGCGTTATCACATGGATGTTGCATATGGATGTATGTTATGTGCACACATATAGATGTTATACATTATGTTAGGAATTGCATACATATGGATTCATTTCACTAACATAATTTGCATTGATGATATTTGCATTAGATAAGTACATATACACACACCTTTGCATATGTTCATTCAACATTTAGAATCTTGTAAGGACAATGATTGCTCGTGGATGATGTTTTGAGTAGATGGATGTTGGATGGTAGGATACGTTCTTCCTAACTTGAAGATTTCGGGGACGAAATCCTTTAAGGAGGGGAGAATGTAACAACCCGCATTTTCAATAACCTGTAATAATGTAAATCGAGGCAGAATTTAATTCTAAAATCTGAATAAAGGGAAACGGGCTATGCCATTGCGTTCGTCTCGGAAAAATACGCGAAATAGAGTCCGAGTTTTCGAAAATCGGAGTCCGTATGACCCGATTAAGGCCCAGCGAAGTTTTCAGAAAATTGCAAAGTAAAAACAGATTTCAAATTCAAGTTTGAATTTGGAAATTTGGGCCAGTTTGGGCCAGGCGGGAAAATTCTCGCCAGAGCACCCAAGTCGACAGCCCTGTCGACTTGGGAGTCGACTTGGTTGGACCCAAGTCGACAGCCCTGTCGACTTGGCTGTCGACTTGGTCCAGCCGGGCTGTTTAGCCTGGTGCACCATTTAGAGATTGTGTTGAGCTTGGGGGCCAGATTCGGTTTTGAGGGTTGAGATTGGAACTAGGGTTTAATCCTAAGGCTAGAACTAGTCCTAATCTCTATAAATAAGGCCCTAACCTAAACCTAAATCATCATTATTCATTCTAGCAACTAAACTATGGCAAAATCAATTCTCTCATGGCCTCCACTCTCTTCATAAAATTCCTAAACAAATTTTTATGAGATTTTCCATGCATACAAGTGTTTTCAAGCTTGTATGAGCATCATTAGCTTGCATTCAAGTCAAGTTTCTATATTTGCATCATAAAGCAAGGGTTTTGATCAATTTTGCTTAAGGGTTTTTCTATTGAAGCTTGCATTTTGGGTTTAATTGGTTGCATAAGGGCTTTGTCATATTTTTGTGACTTCTTTAGCATTGTAAGCCCTATTCTATTTTCATACTTAAACTCTAAAGTTAAATGTATGATATGCAAGTTTATATGCAAGTTTACTATGCTATGATATGCAAGTTTATCATGTTGTGATATGCAAGTTTATATGCAAGTTTACTATGCTATGATATGCAAGTTTATCATGTTGTGATATGCAAGTTTATATGCAAGTTTACTATGCTATGATATGCAAGTTTATCATGTTGTGATATGCAAGTTTATTATGTCATGATATGCAAGTTTGATATGTTATGATATGCAAGTTTGGGATGTTATGATATGCAAGTTCATCATGTTATGTTATGCAAGTTTGGGAATATGCAAGTATGTTATGCAAGTTTGGGATGATCATTTGGTCCATGTTATCATGTTATGCAAGCTTATCTCGAGTATGTGAACATAAAGCTTCAAGCTTTATGCTAAAGGTTGCATTTTTGCAACATGTAAGTTATCATATCCCTTATGATAACTTGCATGTGAGGCTAAATGCGAACTTATGGCCATTTCTACATGTCAATTATCACCATGTATCACCAATATGATAAGTTTGGTTTTATGCATGCTTTTGAGGCCTAATGCAAGTATATGAACATATGTACAATTCATATGCCACCATGTTAAACTTGTGGCTTTAATACTTTTATGTCATGATTATGCCAAGTTCCCTCTTTCTATCCTTTATGCGCTATTGCGATATGTAAGCGATGGGATTACGTTTGGGGTTGGGTAAACTTAAAAGACATAAAAACATAAGCTTGGGAATTTACCTATTAAGTTAGGTCTACCCATTGGGAATTTACCTATTAAGTTAGGTCTACCCAATTGCTTGAAAACTTGTAACATGTTTTGGAAACATGATGGACATGACACTTAGAAAATATAAGTGTGACCAACTCGAGGTTGGGTTGAGTTTGTAGCGTAAACCTACCCGGAACCGACCGGCTTAACTAGTTGCTACAAACAATAGGACCCAATGTGAGAAGTTGGTCATGTTGTACCTTGAACCCGAGGTTAGACCAAGTTGTGGTGTAAAGCTACCCGGAACCGACCGGCCTAACTAGTAACCGCAACAAAGTCTAATGTGAGAGGTTAAGGCGCTTTAAATTAATTAATGCCTCATGATTAGGGTTAAGTCATGGACCGCTTGAATACTTAACCAATTAAACACGATGGGTTGGTAGGGTTAAGTCATGAACCTTGGGTACACTTAACCAACTTAGTACTTGAATGGGTTGGGTTAACCACGTTTAACCCATTAAGGAAACCCTAGTTACGTGGTCCTTTGCACCAGTAACCCTCTTAGTTGTATCATGATACCCTAGGGACTAAGCTAGGGAGGGGCACGATTACTGGGATGCCATGTAAGCGACCAAAACGACGGCTGAGTAGGTGCGCCGGTGTAGGTTCAGATGGGCCATGGTCGTGCACATGGTCCGGAGTTGAAAAAGCAGACACGGGCACCAGTAGGTTTAGACTGTGCGTGCATTGTTTTGTGTCAGTGGTTGACACCCTAGGACTTGATACACCCTAGGGTGGACCTAGCACAGTTTAGCTACACTTCGTAGTTGGGCCGTATGACACCGACACTTGATGAGTTAGGCTTATAGGGAGCCGATCGACTAGACCGTGTTAGTTGGACCTTGGTTTAGGTCATTCATGATGTTGGGCCAAACTTGGGCCTGGGGATCACTTCTTGTTTACACTTTGGACCTCGTATTGGGGTCACTTCATGTTATTGGGCAAAAGCTTGGGCCAAGGGATCAATACAAGTTTATTCAAGTCATGTTAGTTTGCTAGTACACCTGTGGTGCAAAACCTTAATCCTGATTATGCGATGACACCTTTATCTACCTTGTTAGTTAATCATCATGCTAGTATGTTGTTATCCTTATGTTCATCCCTGCTGCTCATGACAGTTAACTTTATCAGTTTACATTGATTGTAGTAGGGCTTACTCAGTCTTTTTGACTGACCTGTTTTCTTTCGCCTCTTTTCTTCCGTTTCCCCCCCAGGTTCTCAGGGTGGGAACGTTGGAGCTTAGCTTGGATTTCAGATTGCTTGCTTGTGGGATTTCAGCTCATGTACGGTTTCGACATGAAGCTAGCTATGGTTATCACTTATTTGGGGATAGTACTTATGTATTTCAGTTTTTCAGTGATGTTGTTTTTATCTAGACTTGTGTATTTGGAAAGTTAACATTATGTTGTACCAGACTTGTTTTGAAATGGTTTGAAATCTTCCGCTGTTTTACTTATCTTATTTACTCTATTCACATATATACATATGTTCTTGTTCTGCCTTGATATATCATTATGCATGTTTACCTGATTCAAACGCCCCTCCAAAGTCAGAGTGCTTGCAAGAGCCACCCTGGCGGAGGTGGGGTGTTACATTAGCCAAACATGCTTGGTACGTTTAAAACAAATCATTTGATACTATTATAAGTGTATAGTGTCAAAACAATTTCAATCATAAATATTAATCATAGACGGCATGGGTACCATATATCATGTCGCCATACTAGGCTCTACAAATAAAACCGAAATATCTCGTATTGGAAATTGGATTTCCGTCATGAGTCGAGGCAAGGGGCAAGCTCCTCTCCGCTTCGAGGCACTCTAGCAAATGTCTCAGGACTACACACTATGGGCAACCCTTGGATCTTCAGGGCCGGTCCACACTTACGTTAGTGGATTAGTATTCCTGAACACACGTTTCCCGGTCCTTACAGACCTAAAATCGAGGCTCCTCACATCCAACAACCACATAGGTGAAAAGTATATAAATGTCAGCCAGTTTAAGCACTGACACCACCACTAGCTAGAAAGAAACGTCGTGCTCTCCCTGCAGTCACTATCCCGTTTTTGACTCATACCGAGGGGTGAGGCTCGCGAATTCACATCATACACAAAGCTGCGCCACACAGGCCGTGCTTTGATCATCAACCACAAGACTTTGCTTTTCAACAGAAGCCTTGATCAATTGCCACTTAGGCGTGCCACACAGGCAATTCATGTCGTGCGACTGATGTCCATTGATATACAACCTCTGAGCTCGTACGTCTCAGAGAAGGGCGTTAAGCAAGAGAAAAAAATTCTCCACCGCCAAACAGATGTATATTTAATAGAGATCAATCAACACAGAATAAAATCCAATGTCAGACACACAGTCCATTTACAAGTTCGTTCTGGGTCTGAACGAAACCGGAGGCACTTTCCTCGCATATCCATCGATCTCCAAGTACGTATGGACGATCACCAACTGATTCCCTCATCTTGGTTGTACAGCCCAATCAAGATCATCAGTAATTATCCAAACGATGTGAAGACTTCCGGTCTTCGACCACCGTCTTCATCTTCGACTTATCGTCCAATCGGTTATTCATAATGGGTATAAACCCGGCCTTTCTGAATAACCCGCGTATATTATAAACACGTGTTACACAAACACAACATACGCCTCATTCCAATTCATCAGTCACTAACCGTAAATTAGTAAGAGAACAATTTCTCAAATATTAACCCTGAAGGCCGAAACCAACTTCAGATTAATACCCAGGAAACCAGTCTACTTAACTGATCCCCAGTTAGTTTCTAAATTTCATATTCTTAGGGAAAGGTTCCCATTAATTTTATAAAAGATAAATTCTTTAAAATTTATTCTTTAATCTTCATTTGGATGTCTTTTCAAACCAAATTATGGTTTTCCAAACTAGTCGAGATTAGCGAACCACACCGAAGTAATTATTTATTTTATTTCCCAATCCCAACCTATTTATCCCATAGAGCAAAACTGTTATTACCCCATAACTAACACCACGGTGTTATCGGTAAATTTAATTACCATTTCACGTTCAAATCTAATTAAAGATTTACTATCGCTTGGAGCAAAACTGGCAATACTCCATTCTCGATCATTTCCTATATTTGATAATTTATATTACCAATTCACATTTTAATCTAACTAAAGATTCATTAAAATTCCACTTAGTTTTAATCTTTAACTGGGTTAAAGAACAAATGTCATTTAAAACACGGTTCACGACAAACCCAAAAGCCAATTTAAATTTAATTCCAATTAAATACCAATTAACCGTACAACTTCACTGAATCTTAAATAAAAGATTTATTCTTTTCTAAACTGGGTTCAAGAATAGTGTTAATGAAGACACCATTCACGACAAACCCAAATCTCATTTGATATTAAATACAAGGCTCTGAATAGAAAATATATCGGCTTATATTCACAATCAAATTCTGAAATCAACAAATATCGTATTGGAAATAACGATATAAAATATATCTTCCAAATTTCCTCCACATTATTCGTATAATCACGGAATCCAACATCGAACTATTCCGAAGATGATTTCCATTCATATCCATTCCAATTCATATATGGGAAATTTCTGGTTATTTTTAAAATCATTTCAAATCCAATTTATTTATTTTAAAAATATTGAATTTATAATTCTAGTTCAAGACTAGTTCATTTTGACAAAAACACATTTTTATCTTTTCAAATATGGGGTTTTTCACCCCGGTTCTTTCCAAATCATTTGTTATGATTTTACAAAAATTATTAATAATTTTATCAAGGCCCGTACAGTCGATTTCCATCAGCGGCCATCGAACTGCACTTACAACGACCTTTTCTGAAATTGATTTGGACATATCTCCAAATACAACCGTTAGATTTATAATTTCTCATATTCTTTAGAAAGCTCTTTTCGATACGAACCCAACGGTTCTGGTTTTAGGAGAATCCGATGGTCGAATCTCCCGTAATGTCCGTTCGAAGCCAATGGTCGAAATTCACGAACTGCCGCAGCGCGGCGCGTTCTATTCAGGCCATTATATATATATATAATATATGTTATATATATTTCATCGATTTCTATTTAAAACGAATTTTATAAATCGTTTTACCTTCGTTTTCAAAATAGTTTGAACTTCATATTCAATTTTAAATCAAAAATGAATTTTCCATTATAAATTCGTTTTCCATTTGATTTCAATTCAATTCGAATTCATTTCAATTTTATTTAATTCGAATTCAAATTCATTTCAATTCAATTTCAATTTCAATTTGAATTCTATTTCAATCCATTTTAATTCGAATTCATTTTCTATTCAATTCAATTCGAATTCATTTTCTAAATATTCGATTTTTTTAAAATCTCTTTTCAATATTCATTATAAAAACGAATATAATCGATAAAAATATCGTTCGCGTCAAAATAACGCATCTCTAATCAACACGGCTTTATATTTTTCAAAAACTTCGTTATTCTATTCAACACATGAATTTACATTTCTTTCAACATATGACTAATCTCAACAAATGAGCACTGTCAACACATGAATCTTTATGTTATTTAATATATTTTTATAAAATTATGATTTCTATCGTTTAATTTTTAATCAGGCTCCAATCGTAAATTAGTAAGAGAACGATTCCCTAAGCATTAACCCTGAAGGCCGAAACCAACATCAGATCAATACCCAAGAGTCCACTCATCTTATCTATTTTCCAGTTAGTTTCTAATTTTATATATGATAAAGATGTAAATTTTATTGTTAAAATATTTCGTTCAACACATGACTAATCTCAACAAATGAGTACTGTCAACACATGAATCTTTATTTCTTAATATTATTTATTTTCCCAATTGGAATGAGGCCCAATCATGTACCATATAATATTAATTATATGGATTCCATACAGCACATGTATATAATAGCAACAATAAATAATCAACCATCATCCAAAGTGCACTACACTGTATAAGCATCAAATATAGATATCTAACGCTTATAACAGCCTGTCAATCAATCAATCGACATACAACTAATTATTGGGATTAGTGTATGTCATATATTATCCCAATACCCGTGTGGGGTTTCAAATCAACAAACACAGATTTTATTTGTGAAGTTGGGTGATGTGTAAAATTTATCGTCCTAATCAATATCAGTCAAAGGTGTATATAAACAAATCGTCCGACTCATTTATATTTATTCATTTCATTTTAAATACACGTTAAAAATTCTATTTTTAACTATAAATAATTTATTTTATTTCACATCACACAATCAACTACACATTAAAATCAAACAAATAAACAAACAAGCCATCCATGGTCTGTGGACGACGGGTGTCGGGTGCTATTAAACACCGTCTGCATCCTATTATATATTTTTAACTAGAAAATGAAATTTAAAGTGAGAAGTTCTCACAGAGGGTTCCACTCCGCCGTGCTTTGCTTTTGAATTGTTGAACTGTCTGGATTTGCTTGATATTACAATGCAGTTCTTTTCACGCTGTTCATAGTAAAAATCATGTTTTTAATATGATGTTCATTTTAAAAATCACATTTTTATAATGGCCCTTTATATATAAAGATTATATATTTTTACAACGCTTCTTCTTATATAAAAATCGATACCATCCTCTACCTTATAAAAATTATATTTTTATAATTTCTACTATATAAAAATCATATTTTTATTCTTTCTATAATATAAAAATCATACTTTTATTCTCTACATTATATATAAAAATTATATTTTTATAACGCTTTCTCCTATATAAAAATCCGACCTTTATAAATAAGAATGTAATCTTTTCAGTTTTAAAAATCAAACCTTTTTGAAACCAAAAATCTAATCTTTTTCTTTTCAAAAATCTAATCTTTTATAAATAAAAATCCTGTTTTTATCTATATAAAAATTCTAACTTTCATATGATAAAAAATTTAGTTTTATTGAAAGATAATTACACAAGAAGAATTGAAATAAAATAAATTAATTAATTTAAAAATACTTACAGTTCTTCGTCGGGGTAGGGAAAATCGATCAGGGGGGTTTCTGCGCTGTCAGCGTCGACTGGACAGGGTGCTTGGTCGGAGGAGTTCGCCTGTGGTGAGGGCATGGCGGCGGTGGGCATAGACTATGGCGGCGACGGTTTTGGCAGTGGGGAGCGGCGTCCTCGTTCGAAGAAGGGAAGAGAGGAAGAAAGGGGGGGCGAGCTGCTGGTGAAGGCGGCGGCTTTGGCAGTGAGCGGAGGCGGGTGGTTTTGGGGCTAGGAACGACGGGGGTTCGAATTAGTGGAGGAGGAGAGAGGGAGGAGGAAGAGGCGTCGAGGGGGGTAGAGCGGGTGGCGGTGCCCTCCTAGGGCGCAGTGGCGGCTCGATCGGAGGAGCGATGGCTCCTTCCTCTTCTTCCTTTTTTTATTTTTATTTCTGCGTTTAATTTTGAAAAGTCAAGGGGGGGCTGAGTATAAGGAGAGAGTATATAAGGGAATTATATATTTTATTATTTATTTTAATTTCAAAAAGTAACTTTTATTTTCGAACTCGAAATCGAACCCACCACCTGTCGTCCCTAGCTAATCACCCCCATTCCGAACACAATGGGATATGTATCGTAAGCTGATTCGATCGTTTCGATCAGTTTTCGTCAAAATCAACATATAACTCTATATATTGAATTTGAACGCGCATTTCAATTTACAGGGGCCACATAAAGACTCTAAAAATTCCAGAAAAATATTTTCTAGCTTCGTATTGACGATACGGTCCTAACAAAACTAGTTTCGTCAAATTCTGAGACCGTTTGAAAAATGGCCATTTTTCAGTCGATTAAAATCAACTAAAACTGATCAAACGCGTTTTCCTTTGCCACGCTCACGTATTGAATCAGAAAATTATGAAAATTGGAATCTAGCAATAAATTGTCATCCCGGATCCAACAAAAGTGGTTTCGTCGAATTCCGAGGTCGTTTGCAAAAATTCCATTTTTAAGGGCTAGAATTCCAATTCGACTATTCTGAATTTTCATCTGGACATATCTTTTGATTCCCGCTATGAAATTTCAATTTTTCGGATTCGTTGGAAAGATATTGTCCACTAGATTCTATTATTTTTGGGTTTATTTTGCACCTGGCACATTCATTTGAAGTTTGAAATCGAATTATCGAACTACCGCGCCATTTCCAATTCCTTTTATATTTTAAAATAAAATATTTATATTCTATCGACGATCTATATAAATATATTCATTCTAATTCCATTCAAAATAATTTTTCGTCAATATTATTTAAAATAATTCATTTTAAATATTCAAAATTCATTAGAATTGCCAAAATAAAAAAATTAAACTGGTTCAGATTTTTCGGGTTGTTACATATATGATGTTGGTTATTCGAGAATAATGGTCTTGTCTATTTTGAAGTTAAGAATTTTTTCAGTCAAGGTTTGAGAGGTAATTATGCCCCAACTTGATTGATTTCATTATTAACCGATAAATAAGATGATTTAGTCTCGAAGATAAATGTTTAAGATTTTAGTTGAATGCAGTATTTTAGGTTGTTGTAACGATGTTTTATACAACATTCGTTTTAACCAATAAGTAGAATTTTGGAAATATAATAATAAATATTTCCTAAGTCTAAAAATGAATGGTCGTGAAGGAGATAAATAATTGGAATGTTCTCCCATTATAAATAAATGATATTTTCTATGTGTAGAAAATAAAAAGGAGTCGATATATGGAAATGTTTTCCAAATAGTGTAAGAGGCCAAGATAATTGTCGAAATATGTGTTTAACAAATATTGATAAGGAAATGGAGTGTAATAACCCGGAAATCCGAGCCAATTTAAATTTTTTATTTTGGAAATTTTAGTGAATTTTGAATACTTAAAATGAGTTATTTTAAATAATGACGATGAGAAATTTATTTTGAATAGAATTGGTATGTATATATTTATATAGATCGTCATTAGAATATAAATATTTTATTTTAATTATAAAAGGAATTGAAAATGGCGCGGTAGTTTGAAAATTCGATTTCAAATGAATGTACAAGATTCAAAATAAACCGGATTTTAGTGAAACCAAAATTATTTGAATCTATTTGAAAGTATCTTTCCAATGAATCTAAAAAATCCAAATTTCATAGCGGGAATCAAAAGTTATGCCCAGTTGAAAATTCAGAATAGCCGCTATGGACTTCTGGCCCTTAAAAATGGAAATTTTGCTAACGATCTCTGTTTTCGACGAAACCACTTTTGTTGGATCCGGAATGTCAAGCTATTGCTAGATTCCAAAATTCGTAATTTTCTGAATCAGTATGTGAGCGTGGCGAAGTAAAACGTGTTTTGATAGTTTCAGTCAATTTCGATCGACCAGAAAATGGCCATTTTTCAAACGGTCTTAGAATTTGACGAAATTAGTTTTGTTAGGACCGTATCGTCAATACAAAGCTAGAAAATACTTTTCGGGAATTTTTAGAGTCCGTATATGGCCCCGGTAAATTAAAATGCGCGTTCAAATGCAATATATAGATTTATATTTTGATTTTGACGGGAACTGATCGAAACTGTCGAATCGGCTTACGATACATATCCTATTGTGTTCGGAATGAGAGTAATTAGCTAGGGACGACAAGCGGTGGGTCTCGTTTGGAGATCGAAATTTAAAGTTACTTTATTGAATTAAAATAATATATATATATATATATTATATAAAAACTCCCTACCTCTTTTTCTCATATCAGTCAACCTCCCTTCTTTGTCAAAACCAAATCGAAAAAAAACAAACAAACGGGAACGATGAGGAAGCCGTTGCCTGAGCCTTCAACTGCGCCGCCGCCGTGCTTCGCCCCCTCCCCTTCTTCTTCCCCGACATAGACTTCCTCCTCCCTCCAGCTCCCATTCGAACAACCGAGACCCCCCCCCCAATTCGTCAAACCCTAGCCGCACCTCCAGAGCACTGCCCACACCACTGCTGTCCTTAATGGCCGCCACCACCTACGACCGACGCCCCCTCAGCCCCCTCCGACAGTGAGTTCTTTTATTTTATTTTATTTATTTACGTTTTTTTTCATTTCTAATATGTAATTAGTGTATGGAAAAGTTTGATTTTTTTTATATACGAAAAAAGTTTGATTTTTATATGTAGAAAAGTTCGATTTTTATATATAAAAAGAAATGATTTTTAGTTTTGTAAAAATATAATTTTTAGCAAATAAAAAATTAGATTTTTATATATGGAAAGACTAGATTTTTAACATTGAAAAGAATATATTTTAACATAGTAAAGATATGATTTTTGTCAAGAAGTTAGAGAAATAAAAATATGATTTTTATTTACGTAGAGGAATAAAAATATGATCTTTTATATATGAAGTCAACGATATAAAAAAATATATAATTTTTATATAGAAAGTAGCGTTGTAAATATATAATTTTTATATATATAGAATAGCGATAAAAATTCGATTTTTATATATGAAGCGAAATAAAAATTCGATCTTTATATAAGAAGTAGAAATTTAAAGATATAATTTTTATATAGAAAGAAGCGTTGTAAAATATATGAAATTGAAATAAAAATATGATTTTTATTTATTGGGATACAGCGATAAAAATATGATTTTTACTGTGAACAGCGGGAAAAGATGGCGATGGTATCGACTGAAATCAAAACGAGACCCGAACAGTTCAAAAGGAAAGCATGGAGGAGTGGAACCCTCGGTGAGAACTTCTCACTTTTAATTTGTTTTCTAGTTGAAATATATACTAGGATGCAGACGGTGCTTAGCAGCACCCGACACCCGTCGTCCACAGACCATGGATAACTTGTTTGTTATATTGATGTGTTGTGAAAGTTGATTGTGTGATGTGGAATAGAATAAAATATTTTAAAGTTAAAAATATAATTTTTAACGTTGATGTGAATAAAATAGATAATCATTTACAAATCAGAACGATTTATTTATGTACACCTATTTGACTGACATAGATTGGGACGATAAATTTTACACATCGCCCAACTGCACAAATAAAATATGTGTTTGATTGATTGAAACCCACATAGGTGTTGGGATGATATTCACGTACACTAATCCTAATTGTTTAGTAGTATGTCGACCGATGGGTTGACAGACTGTGTAAGCGTTACTTATCTATATTTAATGCTTATGTAGTTGTGTGGTGCACTTTGGATGATGGTTGATTATTTATCATTGCTATTATATACATGTGTTGTATAGAATCCATATAAATAACATTATATGGTAATTGAGTGGGTCTCATTCCAATTTAGAAGATAAAATATATATTCATGTTTTGAATAAAAGAAAATTCATGTGTTGAATAAAATATATATTCATGTGTTGAATAAATGTAACGACCCAGCAGATTCCGGCCTCGAAAATCGACATAAATATCCTTTACCGTACTCATGCCGATCCTCCAAGTACCGAAACACTGGAAAGTTTAGAAAGAAATTAGAGGGTGAGATAAGAAAGAAAGAAATATTAGAATAGAAGAAGAAGAAGAACCAACACAGAGTCTCACATCGCAGCGGAACAAAATATAATACAGAAATAAATCTTTACTGAAAATTTCAAGATACTTACAATATCAGAGTACATTAACATCTCTGGACAGTTATAATAATCTGTCCTCATATATAATCACACAGCGTAATATCATTCATCTGAACATCTTCAGCTCGTCTCTGGACTTCTCAGTACCTGATAACCTGAACCTGTACACTCCGGCTAACCCGAGCATTTACAAAACACTGGGTCAGTCTGGTGAACCAGAGTGAGAAAATACTCGCACAGCATTTAGAGTATCACACAACTTGATTTTAAAGTTAAAATCCTTTCGAAAGAAAAAGATAATCGTAATACCGATCCACACATAAACACGGACGGTTTTTACCTTACGATAACCCAAACCAGTTTTCGAAAATCAATATCTTGATCTGATATTATGATAATGTCAAGATACAAATAATTAACAAATCTAGAGGAACGCTTGCATCTCACGCTCCCCATATATAGTATACAATCGAAAACCGCGGGCGCTTATTGGATATTGGATTTCCAACTTGACAAGGTATGGGACCACCTTCCGCACGTGTATCTCTAGAGGCGAATACACAGGGTTCAATAAGAACGTCTTGCAACCCGGCCCGCACATGACCGACCACTCATTTCGCTTGAGTGTATCGAATGTATATCACCAACGGTTGGACTCAAACCACCGTTCCCGAATGGGCAGAATCGATAGAACAAAAGGAATTTCTCTAGATAGGTGATTATACACCCAAATGGGAGCGACCCACATAGCCATGTTGCCTGCCCGATTTATGTCATTTCCCGGTTGATGAGGCTTGAGGCTAAAATTTTCTTCAGAACATCTGGCCACTATTCACTTTGAATGCCCCATCGTCAGATACTCCGGATATCACTAATTGATATCCACAAAAATACTCTGCGGTCAGCTAAGAGAAGGTGTACGGCCTCCTCCGCCATCAACAGAAATACGTTTGAAGAAATCAACGTACGTGACCCTTCGGAAATACTCTGTCAGACACTCGTCCATACAAGTCATCCAGGAGCAGGATGAACCGAAGGTACTCTCCTACTGCATCCAATATAGGAATCACCCCATGGATCAGTAGCGATCGTCTTCGCAACCCACAGTTTCAACCACGACAGAACCCCAATATATCCCCGGGTCGAATCAGAGATTGTAAGTGGTTATTCCGCTTTATGAAGATCTATGGTCTTCACATGCTCCATCTCGATCATCGCTTGATCTCCTCTTTATATTCGTATTTGTTGGTCAGAATGGTTTCTGAATATTCATTCGATCCCGGTCTTTCCAACCAACAATCGTAAGGGTCAGACTTGATAGTTGGTTATTTAACTATCAAGTAAACATCCATGAAATCACAAAAATAAATTCACCGGTCTAATACTTAGCATCACTTGGCTTTTAAAATTCATCGCCCAATTTCCTTTAATTTCATTACTAGGGAAAATATCATCTCGTATCATTTCCTTTACTTTGGAAATCTTATCTCACACTATCGCCATTACCAACTAGTATCATCTTTGGGTCGTCCTGAAGTCGTTCAAGTTGGGGTATTTTAATTACCTCTCAGACCTTGATCAACAACGTTTTTACCTTCAGATAAATACGAGTCGTAATTCAAAAACCCGATATTTCAATTCCCATTTCCAACCTCATTTTCCAGGCTCACATTTAAAACCCTTCCCCAGGAAACTTCCTTTCAATTCTTTTGGTTTAACTTAATTCCATCATTAAGTATTTCAAAACGACTTTTAAACTTACATTCCATTTTATAACCCTTGTTTATAAACATAACCCTTTCACTTCTTAACTCAAATGTTAAGTAAAACTTTTCATTATATATTCGTTTAAACCTCTTATTTGCTTCATTATAAACTCGAGCTCAAATAAGGAAAACTTATCCCTAGCCTCTTCCCAATGCTCGACCAAATTTTATTTCAAACTCAATTACTTAAATATCTCATTTGATTAACAACTCAACATTTATCATTCCAAAACACTTAACTCCTTTATTTACTAAAATAAACAATAAATTTTCTTTTTAAACCCTTACTAAGACTAACCAACTATTCGTTAAGTTATCCCACCAATTTAAAGTCTAACTCAGTTTAAGTGGTCAACTTAGTCAATACAAAACATGATTACTCCTCTACCCAATTTTATTAGATTCCTCCTTTAAATTAATTAAAATATAGTTAATTTAAATAACTTCATTTAACGGTTCATTTTAACGCGATAAATCAAGTACTCAACCACTATGTTACTTCTGCTGGTTTGTTTAAAATCCTTATCAACAGAAGACATTGTTTAATAAACAGATCTCCATAATTTCTTATAGGCTTTGAATAATAAATATTTATTTTCCTTTAAATAATTTTTCAAGGTAATAACTTTCAAAATCTATTTTGTTAAAAAATATATTTGTAACTTAACTACTATCGATAAACCATATTTTATGAATCAACCAATTTACAGGCCAAGCGATGCCTAATCACTCAACACATGACATCCATTGGTTATTACCAGAGAAATGGTTGAAATAAGGTTCAAAAATATTTATCAACCATTTGATTGATAAATTCTCTAACAATCACTAATCAGCCAACAGCCAATTCAAACAGTCCAAACAATTTCGAACACATTTCATAAACGTGACCAGTCAAAGGAATTATTTGGTGTGGGTCAACCACAAACAGTGGTAAAATTAAACAACCGTTTACTTTCGTTCATTGAATCATCAGTATAGATATAACCAGCAATCAATCAACCAACAGTCAGAACACGTAAAATAAAAGCAACCAATTTATATAAAATTTAAACGGGAAAGGCTGAGTGAGTTTAACTCATCTGGATTTAAATCCGTTGATAACAATCTGATTTTGTCCAATTAAATTGACGTTTAATTCGAAATAAAATACCCATTACTTCAGATCCGGCCCAGACCTGCTCCATCTCGAAGTGTTCGTCTCCACAGTCCCGACGCAACTGACCGCGCCTGAATCCGAGATCGTATGAGTGAGAAAACGCGTAAACAAGTTTATGAATTGAATTAAAACTTAAACATGGTTTGATTATAAAAATTAATTTGGGCTTTACCTTTTTGATCACCGGCCAAACCCTACCCGACCCGCTTTGTTTTAAAACCCTCATCCACCGATACTTCCTCCATTCACACAGCCGCCACAAACTTTCATCCCAAACCGTAAAAGAAAACCCTAAATCCCCAATTTGGTTTTAACAGCAAAAAATGGCGTCGCCACCATCTTCTCGCGCTCCTCACGTCCATCGAACCATCAGCCACCATCCTCTAATCCCTCGACCCCCTACCGAGACCCCGACGAACCTCCCAACACCCAGATCCATCTCGGATTCGAGGCGAGGCCTCCATCGCGAATGGTTTCAACAGAAAACAGTCCAACCTCGAAAGCTAAGTTCTTCTTTTACTTGATTTCTAATTTGCAGTAATATTTGATTTGGTTTTCTCTGGTTTGTTGTGTTGTTCGAATGATGAAATATCCCTATATTTATAGTTGCAATTCGACCTTAGATGAGTACACTGTCATTCATTAGCTACGAGTTGTTATTTCACTCAGATTCGAATCTGTAGTTGGATTTTCTGTTCGGATTTTAGGGTATACATTTTGATCTGTTCGAAATGGGTTCTGCTAGATCTTGGATAGGCTATGTCTAGTAAATTTAAATCAGAGATTTTAGTTCTGGATTGTTCATTTTTGTTCAGATTTCTATGTACATGGCAACAGTAAATTTGTATATGAGTTTCTGTATATATGGATACACATTTGGCAGTATATATATATGAATATATATATATATATAGTTGATTCGGTTGTACATATCTATGTAGAATTATACATATTTATATTGGTTTCTTGGAAATTTTGGTACCATTTCCCTTGCTGTTTTCATGCTGTTTCATTAACTGTTCCTTTCAAATCTTGAGACTGTTCACGATTTACATATACATATATATCCTCATGGATATGTGTGTATACTGATCTATATATATACACTCACATGGATGTACCAATTTCTATTCACATGGATGTTCCAGTCTCTATTTACATGGATGTACCATTCACATGGAAACTGTATCATGGTTGTACCATTCACATGGATGTTTATACTGATCTATATATTTACACAGATTTGATTTGATTTCTTCTAGCTGTTCATGATTTATGTATATGGGTATAGGTATTAGCTGTTTTAGCTATTTTTAGCTGTACAAGTCTTTTCCTATTAGCTGTTCCAATGTTGTTTTATTATTATTAATTCTTCATTGATTTCAAAATCTGCCGTATGTGTACATAGCTGTTAGCTATGTGTTGTCTATGCCATTCAGCTATCGATCTGTATATAGGGTTAGCTGTCTATATTTTCTTTAGCTGTCCTCTATATCTTTTTCTTAGTTGTTTTCTATATACTGCTCTTTGAAAGAACCAGACATGCCATATTTGAATTAAAGAATAGTTGTGAAAATAAAATAGAGGACAACAATGAAATATAGAAATTTACAGTTAATGATCATATTTATTTGACCATAATCCTATATTGAAACTGGTCCAATAATGACATACGGTATCTTTTAAGCTGGCTTCGTATTTCTATGTATATTTTTGTTGCACTTATGCTTTAGAGCCAACTATTTTTGTGATCTAAAAACAACTTATTGCCTGATGATTATGCGGCAGCTCGACACATATATTTGAAAGTGTGTACCATCAGATTGAAAGTTTAATATATATATTTTTTCCCTTTTTATACAGTTTATTATTTACCATGAAAATTCCCTTTTTAATGGGCTTTCTTCTTGCAGATCTCAACTGATTTGGATGGATTCACTGGTTCGGCAACATGAAGAAGCAGATTTACAAACATTGATTTTTTTTCTTTATGTTTGTATTCGAGACCTATATTGTATACATGTATATTTTTCCTTTGTGCCATCAATTTATGTACCCGTACATGTTTTTTTTGTATCTTGTTTGTACTATATTTTGTTGTTAAATTGGTGTATTATTCTTTAATGTAAGAACCAAGATGTGGTTATGAAATTTGAGGGAATTCTTCTTGTGTATTCTGTTTTGTATGCATGGCAGAGAATTCCTTGAATGGTTTAGTACATAAGACTTGGTTTATTTATTCTATTTTCTTTCATTTCATGTTCATATTGTATAGATTAATGTCTAGCTTTCATACTGTATAACCTTGGCTTAGTACTTAGCATTCCTGTTTCATTCGAATGTATAGTTCGAATTATAACACTCGTTTATCGGGTCATTCACACCAGATAGTGTAATCCAATACTGATGTAATATGGGTTTCTCATATAATCATTTGATTGGTAAAATATATGGATAACCATCCATATTATAAATATAAACTAGTGATAACATTAGTACATTGGATTAAATAATAATCGTTTATCAAATGCTGTGAACAACATTATTTAGAATCTCATTCCATGTAAATTTACTGTATAATTTAGAATGGATAATTAATCAATCAGCAAGCCGTTCAAGGCCAAAAAATCTGGGACATTACATTCTTTCCCCCTTAAAATAATTTCGTCCTCGAAATTGCAAAGTAAGAAGAATATTTCGAACCAAATTATTTTAAAATCCTTACTTTTGAATTAAATTCAAAATAAATTCAAACTCTAAAATTTCTGAATTTTTTTTTTGCCAGCACCTCTCCTGCATGGCTTGATTGGTATGACTAAGCAACTCCTTCGTAAAGAAATTTAAATTTCAAAATCCAAACGGCTACCCACTCAGGGTATAAAATTAATCGCTTAACCCATAATATAAGGTTTACCTTTTTGTCGAGCATTCCAACTCAAATCCCAAAGCGTATCAAGCAACTGCTTATCGCCTGCATTCCCAATCTATATAACCAAATTATCTTCACAACCTCCAGGATTCTGCATTTATTCCACTTATAATGCAAATAAAAATCTGGGTTAAACAATTCTGTTTCCACTTCATCACCCAATCTTATTTCCAATCCACCATACCGGATTTATCTCCTTATTTTCCATTCATACAGTTTCTCATTAACCTTAACTGATTAATTTCACTTAACCAGGTTCAGTTTAACTTTCATATCTAATTCGATTTACGAATTGTTTTTCTAATGGGTTTAACTTTATTTCAAAATTCAAATTTGATTCCAAATCAAATCAATCAGACCAAACAAACAAATACCCAACATTACTATAATATAGAAAATAAATTCCTTTTTTCTATATAAAAATATACGTTGGGTAAAATTATTTCATTTACCCTCTTTTATAAATAATATTGTATCCATTTACTAGTTCAACGCTTTTCAACACTTGAACCAGTCAAATAACACAATACAAAAATATAAAATTTTACAAATACGCTCTCGTATATATATATATATATATATATATACACCCAACTCAATCTAGGGCGTTACTAACCCCATCTCTATTGAGTTACGCCACAGAGCCAAGGTTACTACTCAACCAATAGCCCTGATACCACTGTAACGACCCAGCAGATCCCGGCCCCGAAAATCGACATAAATACCCTTTACCGTACTCATGCCGATCCTCCAAGTACCGAAACACTGGAACGTTTAGAAAGAAATTTGAGGGTGAGATAAGAAAGAAAGAAATATTAGAATAGAAGAAGAAGAAGAACCAACACATAGTCTCACATCGCAGCGGAACAAAATATAATACAGAAATAAATCTTTACTGAAAATTTCAAGATAATTACAATATCAGAGTACATTAACATCTCTGGACAGTTATAATAATCTGTCCTCATATATAATCACATAGCGGAATATCATTCATCTGAACATCTTCAGCTTGTCTCTGGACTTCTCAGTACCTGATAACCTGAACCTGTACACTCTGGGCTAACCCGAGCATTTACAAAACACCGGGTCAGTCTGGTGAACCAGAGTGAGAAAAAACTCGCACAACATTTAGAGTATCACACAACTTGATTTTAAAGTTAAAATCCTTTCGAAAGAAAAAGATAATCGTACGACCGATCCACACATAAACACGGACGGTTTTTACCTTACGATAACCCAAACCAGTTTTCGAAAATCAATATCTTGATCTGATATTATGATAATGTCTAGATACAAATAATTAACAAATCTAGAGGAACGCTTGCATATCACGCTCCCCGTATATAGTATACAATCGAAAACCGCGGACGCTTATTGGATATTGGATTTCCAACTTGACAAGGTATGGGACCACCTTCCGCACGTGTATCTCTAGAGGCGAATACACAGGGTTCAACAAGAACGTCTTGCAACCCGGCCCTCACATGACCGACCACTCATTTCGCTTGAGTGTATCGAATGTATATCACCAACGGTTGGACTCAAACCACCGTTCCCGAATGGGCATAATCGATAGAGTAAGAAACAAAAGGAATTTCTTTAGATAGGTGATTATACAACCTAATGGGAGCGACCCACATAGCCATGCTGCCTGCCCGATTTTTGTCATTTCCCGGTTGATGAGGCCTGAGGCTAAAATTTTCTTCAGAACATCTGGCCACTATTCACTTTGAATGCCCCATCGTCAGATCCTCCGGATATCACTAATTGATATCCACAAAAATACTCTGCGGTCAGCTAAAAGAAGGTGTATGGCCTCCTCCGCCATCAACAGAAATACGTTTGAAGAAATCAACGTACGTGACCCTTCGGAAATACTCTGTCAGACACTCGTCCATACAAGTCATCCAGGAACAGGATGAACCGAAGGTACTCTCCTACTGAATTCAATATAGGAATCACCCCATGGATCAGTAGCGATCGTCCTTGCAACCCACAATTTCAACCACGACAGAACCCCAGTATATCCCCGGGTCGAATCAGAGATTGTAAGTGGTTCTTCCGCTTTATGAAGATCTATGGTCTTCACATGCTCCATCTCGATCATCGCTTGATCTCCTCTTTATATTCGTATTTGTTGGTCAGAATGGTTTCTGAATATTCATTCGATCCCGGTCTTTCCAACCAACAATCGTAAGGGTCAGACTTGATAGTTGGTTATTTAACTATCAAGTAAACATCCATGAAATCACAAAAATAAATTCACTGGTCTAATACTCAGCATCACTTGGCTTTTAAAATTCATCGCCCAATTTCCTTTAATTCCATTACTAGGGAAAATATCATCTCGTATCGTTTCCTTTACTTTGGAAATCTTATCACACACTCTCGCCATTACCAACTAGTATCATCTTTGGGTCGTCCTGAAGTCGTTCAAGTTGGGGTATTTTAATTACCTCTCAGACCTTGATCAACAACGTTTTTACCTTCAGATAAATACGAGTCGTAATTTGAAAACCCGATATTTCAATTCCCATTTCCAACCTCGTTTTCCAGGCTCACATTTAAAACCCTTCCCCAGGAAACCTCCTTTCAATTCTTTTGGTTTAACTTAATTCCATCATTAAGTATTTCAAAACGACTTTTAAACTTACATTCCATTTTATAACCCTTGTTTATAAATATAACCCTTTCACTTCTTAACTCAAATGTTAAGTAAAACTTTTCATTATATATTCGTTTAAACCTCTTATTTGCTTCATTATAAACTCGAGCTCAAATAAGGAAAACTTATCCCTAGCCTCTTCCCAATGCTCGACCAAATTTTATTTCAAACTCAATTACTTAAATATCTCATTTGATTAACAACTCAACATTTATCATTCCAAAACACTTAACTCCTTTATTTACTAAAATAAACAATAAATTTTCTTTTTAAACCCTTACTAAGACCAACCAACTATTCATTAAGTTATCCCACCAATTTAAAGTCTAACTCAGTTTAAGTGGTCAACTTAGTCAATACAAAACATGATTACTCCTCTACCCAATTTTATTAGATTCCTCCTTTAAATTAATTAAAATATAGTTAATTTAAATAACTTCATTTAACGGTTCATTTTAACGCGATAAATCAAGTACTCAACCACTATGTTACTTCTGCTGGTTTGTTTAAAATCCTTATCAACAGAAGACATTGTTTAATAAACAGATCTCCATAATTTCTTATAGAGGTTGAATAATAAATATTTATTTTCCTTTAAATAATTTTTCAAGGTAATAACTTTCAAAATCTATTTTGTTAAAAAATATATTTGTAACTTAACTACTATCGATAAACCATATTTAATGAATCAACCAATTTACAGGCCAAGCGATGCCTAATCACTCAACACATGACATCCATTGGTTATTACCAGAGAAATGGTTGAAATAAGGTTCAAAAATATTTATCAACCATTTGATTGATAAATTCTCTAACAATCACTAATCAGCCAACAGCCAATTCAAACAGTCCAAACAATTCAAACATTTTCGAACACATTTCATAAACGTGACCAGTCAAAGGAATTATTTGGTGTGGGTCAACCACAAACAGTGGTATTTCTGAAATTAAACAACCGTTTACTTTCGTTCATTGAATCATTAGTATAGATATAACCAGCAATCAATCAACCAACAGTCAGAACACGTAAAATAAAAGCACCCAATTTATATAAAATATAAACGGGAAAGGCTGAGTGAGTTTAACTCACCTGGATTTAAATCCGTTGATAACAGTCTGATTTTGTCCAATTAAACTGACGTTTAATTCGAAATAAAATACCCGTTACTTCATATCCGGCCCAGACCTACTCCTTCTCGAGGTGTTCGTCTCCACGGTCCCGACGCAACTGACCGCGCCTGAATCCGAGATCGTATGACTGAGAAAACGCGTAAACAAGTTTATGAATTGAATTAAAACTTAAACATGGTTTGATTATAAAAATTAATTTGGGCTTTACCTTTTTGATCACCGGCCAAACCCAACCCGACCCGCTTTGTTTTAAAACCCTCATCCACCGATACTTCCTCCATTCACACAGCCGCCACAAACTTTCATCCCAAACCCGTAAAAGAAAACCCTAAATCCCCAATTGGTTTTAACAGCAAAAAATGGCGTCGCCACCATCTTCTCGCGCTCCTCACATCCATCGACCCATCAGCCACCATCCTCTAATCCCTCGACCCCCTATCGAGACCCCGACGAACCTCCCAACACCCAGATCCATCTCGGATTCGAGGCGAGGCCTCCATCGCGAATGGTTTCAACAGAAAACAGTCCAACCTCGAAAGCTAAGTTCTTCTTTTACTTGATTTCTAATTTGCAGTAATATTTGATTTGGTTTTCTCTGGTTTGTTGTGTTGTTCGGATGATGAAATATCCCTGTATTTATAGTTGCAGTTCGACCTTAGATGAGTACACTGTCATTCATTAGCTACGAGTTGTTATTTCACTCAGATTCGAATCTGTAGTTGGATTTTCTGTTCGGATTTTAGGGTATACATTTTGATCTGTTCGAAATCGGTTCTACTAGATCTTGGATAGGCTATGTCTAGTAAATTTAAATCAGAGATTTTAGTTCTGCATTGTTGATTTTTGTTCAGATTTCTAAGTACATGGCAACAGTAAATTTGTATATGAGTTTCTGTATATATGGATACACATTCGGCAGTATATATATATGAATATATATATAGTTGATTCGGTTGTACATATTTATATTGGTTTCTTGGAAATTTTTGTACCATTTCCCTTGCTGTTTTCATGCTGTTTCATTAGCTGTTCCTTTCAAATCTTGAGACTGTTCACGATTTACATATACATATATATATCCACATGGATATGTGTGTATACTGATCTATATATATACACTCACATGGATGTACCAATTTCTATTCACATGGATGTTCCAGTCTCTATTCACATGGATGTATCATTCACATGGAAACTGTATCATGGTTGTACCATTCACATGGATGTTTATACTGATCTATATATTTACACAGATTTGATTTGATTTCTTCTAGCTGTTCATGATTTATGTATATGGGTATAGGTATTAGCTGTTTTAGCTATTTTTAGCTGTACAAGTCTTTTCCTATTAGCTGTTCCAATGCCGTTTTATTATTATTATTATTTCTTCATTGATTTCAAAATCTGCCGTATGTGTACATAGTTGTTAGCTATGTGTTGTCTATGCCATTCAGCTATCGATCTGTATATAGGGTTAGCTGTCTATATTTTCTTTAGCTGTCCTCTATATCTTTTTCTTAGCTGTTTTCTATATACTGCTCTTTGAAAGAACCAAACATGCCATATTTGAATTAAAGATTAGTTGTGAAAATAAAATAGAGGACAACAATGCAATATAGAAATTTACAGTTAATGATCATATTTATTTGACCATAATCCTGTATTGAAACTGGTCCAATAATGACATACGGTATCTTTTAAGCTGGCTTCGTATTTCTATGTATATTTTTGTTGCACTTATGCTTTCGAGCTAACTATTTTTGTGATCTAAAAACAACTTATTGCCTGATGATTATGCGGCAGCTCGACACATATATTTGAAAGTGTGTACCATCAGACTGAAAGTTTAATATATATATTTTCCCCTTTTTATACAGTTTATTATTTACCATGAAATTTCCCTTTTTAATGGGCTGTCTTCTTGCAGATCTCAACTGATTTGGATGGATTCAATGGTTCGGCAACATGAAGAAGCAGATTTACAAACATTGATTTTTTTTTTCTTTATGTTTGTATTCGAGACTTATATTGTATACATGTATATTTTTCCTTTGTGCCATCAATTTATGTACCCGTACATGTTTCTTTTGTATCTTGTTTGTACTATATTTTGTTGTTAAATTGGTGTATTATTCTTTAATGTAAGAACCAAGATGTGGTTATGAAATTTGAGGGAATTCTTCTTGTGTATTCTGTTTTGTATGCATGGCAGAGAATTCCTTGAATGGTTTAGTACATAAGACTTGGTTTATTTATTCTATTTTCTTTCATTTCATGTTCATATTGTATAGATTAATGTCTAGCATTCATACTGTATAACCTTGGCTTAGAACTTAGCATTCCTGTTTCATTCAAATGTATAGTTCGAATTATAACACTCGTTTATCAGGTCGTTCACACCAGATAGTGTAATCCAATATTGATGTAATATGGGTTTCTCATATAATCATTTGATTGGTAAAATATATGGATAACCATCCATATTATAAATATAAACTAGTGATAACATTAGTACATTGAATTAAATAATAATCGTTTATCAAATGCTGTGAACAACATTATTTAGAATCTCATTCCATGTAAATTTACTGTATAATTTAGAATGTATAATTTAAAATGGATTCTCCTAAAAACAGAACCGTTGGGTTCGTATCGAAAAGAGCTTTCTAGAGAATATTAGAGATTTAAAATCTAACAGCTGGATTTGGAATTATGTCCAAATCAAATTTGGAAAAGGTCGTTGTAAGTGCAGTTCGATGGCCGTTGATGGAAATCGACTGTACGGTAGTAATAATTTGTGTAAAATCATAAGAAATGATTTGTGAAGAATTGGGATGAAAAATTCCAAATTTGAAAAGATAAAAATAGATTTTTATCGAAATGAACTAGTTTTGAACTAGAATTATAATCCATTTATTTTTAAAATAAATAAATTGGATTTGAAAGGGTTTTAAGAGTAACCAGAATTTCCAATAATTGAATTGGAATGGATTTGAATCGAAATTGTCTTTGGAATATTTCGATGTTGGATTTCATGATGATACAGATATTGTTATGGGAATTTGAAAGATATATTTATATCGTTATTTCCAATACGATATTTGTTGGTCGTAGAATTTGATATTGAATATAAGCCGATATATTTTCTATTCACAGCCTTGTATTTAATATTAAATGGGATTTTGGTTTGTCATGAATGGTATCTTTAATAATACTGTTCTTAGACCCAATGGAGTTATGAAAATCAAAAACTAACTGGAGATTAGTTAAGTTGAATGGTTTCATGGGTATTGATCTGATGTTGGTTTCGGCCTTCGGGGTTAACACTTAGGGAATTATTCACTTGCTAATTTACGATTAAAGGCTGATGGAATAGAATGTGATTTTGGGTTTATCGTGAACCGTGTTTTAAATGACATTGGTTCTTTAACCCAGTTAAAGACAGGATATGATTTCCCAAGTTAAACAATCATTATTATTGATTTTTGGGAAGATTAAAACCAAGTGGAGTTTTAATGAATCTTTAATTAGATTGAAATGATCGAGGATGGAGTATCACCAGTTTTTCTCCAGGTGATAGTTAAATCTTTAATTAGATTTGAACTGAAATAGTAATTGAATTTACCGATAAAACCGTGGTGTTAGATATGAAGTATTACCAGTTTTACTTCATGGGATGAATAGGTTGGGATTGGGAAATTAAAACAAATGATTACTTCGGTAAGGTTCGTTAATCCCGACTAGTTTGGATATACCATAATTTGGTTTGAATTGATATTCAAAGGAAGATTAAAGAATAAATTTAAAGAATTTTATCTTTGATAAAATTAATGGGAACCTTTCCCAAAGTATAAGAATATTTGAATAAAAGAATATTCTGAATTGGAATGAGGCGTATGTTGTGTTTGTGTAACACTTGTTTATTATGTACGCGAGTTATTCAGAAAGACCGGGTTTATCCCATTCTGAATAACTGATTCGACGATGTGTCGTGGATGAAGATGGTGGTTGAAGATCAGAGGTCTTCACATCGTTTGGATAATTACTGATGATCTTGATTGGGCTGTACACCCATGAGGAGGGAATCAGTTGGTGATCGTCCAGACGTACTTGGAGATCGATGGATATGCGAGGTACAAGGTGCCTCCGGTTTCGTTCAGACCCAGAACGAACTTGTAAATGGACTGTGTGTCTAACATTGGATTTTATTCAGTGTGATTGATTTCTATTAAATATATATCTGTTTGGTGATGGAGAATTTATTCTCTTACTTAACGCCCTTCTCTGAGATGTACGAGCTCAGAGGTTGTATATTGATGGATATCAATTGCATAGCATGAATTTCCTGTATGGCATGCTTAAGTGGTAAATAATCAAGACTTTTGTTGAAAAACATAGTCTTGTGGTTGATGATCAAAGCACGACCTTTGTGGCATCGCTTTGTGTAGCGTTAATTCGCGAGCCTCACACCCCGGTGTGAACCAAAAACGGGAGAGGACGTCAGGGAGGGCATGCGTTTCATTCTAGCTAGGAGTGGTGTCAGTGTTTTACACGCTCTGGCATTTTACTTATGTGGATGATGGATAGCGAGGAGCCTCGGTTAGATCGGACGATCCGGGTCCGATGGAGTCGTTTGGGTCATTTACGCCCCATAGGGTGGGGAAACGCAGTGTTCAGGCATTATAATCCACATCGAGTGGACCGGCCCTGAGGATCCAAGGTGCAGTTGCGGCTATTCCTGAGACATGGTAGCTAGATTGTCTCGAAGCAGTGAGGACGACCCCTTGCCTCGGTTCACAGATGGAAATCCAACTTCTAATACGTGACTTTGTGGTTTTGATTGTAAACCTAGTATGGCGACATAGTGGTATGGGGTACTTATGTCGTCTATGATTGATACTTATGATTGAAATTGTTTTGACACTATGCACTTATAGTAATAATAAAAGATGAAATTTAGCGTATCAAACATTCTTTGGCTATTATAAGGTAAAACTCTATCCTTCGGCTTGTGTTGCATTGTGTGATGGGACTTGGGTCTTATAATAGCTTCATTGTTCTTTATTTAGCATTACGCTGTTGTTTTATGCACTGGTATTCTTGGAAGGGAACCCGTTCCATGTTATACGACGCGGTCCCCTGATTTACCTAACTTTAAAATAAAGATTAATAACTGTTTTTGTTCTCACACCAGTCACATGACTGACTTGGAGTTTATTGTTTTAACCTAAACTTTGGGTGCCCTTATTTTGACACGGCAGCTAGTAGTTTTGGTTTTGCAGATTTATATTCACAGGATCCGGGTTTACAGCTGGAATGATGTCCGGAAAGCTCTGTATCCATATATCTCCTTCAGTTATGTTTTGTATTATTTTCCGCTGCTATGTAATGTAATTTAAACCTCTGATATTTATTGAATGTGTAATATTTATTCATACTCTGTATATTCTTGTATCCTGTTGAATTGTTGTAATAAGCAATGAAATGTTCTTTTGTTTGCGTTCTGATATGGCTTGTCCTCAGTACAATCCGTGATTCTCCATAAGGGGGATTTCGGGTCGTGTCAGCTTGGTATCAGAGCTCTGGTTTACAGAGCTCGAGAACAAGACACGTTAGAACCAAACGTAAGAATTCATTATAGATTGGATTAGTAATATCCAATAAGAATGACTCGTTAGAGATAGGATCAATAGTATACTAGAACGAGTGTGAAGAGTAGTGTTTTGAAAATTAAAGATGAAAACAAATTTTGTTTTGAAAATTTAAATCAATTATTCATATTTGAATATTATTTTTATATTGATTTGGACAATCAAGTATATAAAAATTTTGCGTATACGTCTGATCCGCGTGTACTTGAAGTTTAATATACTGGATAGATATAGAATCACACTGTAGTCGCCCGAAGAAGATACTGATGATTGAGATCTCATCTTCAGTGTTTATGTTCGAGTTTCGAAAGTGGGATTTCTGTATATTTCCAATTGACTGGTGTGAGAACCAAAACTAGATAGGGCTTATTGTTGTGATTTGGCACCAAAAATGTGATTTTTGACTATATATCAAAGTTATGAATTTGAAATGATAATCAACAAATTGATTGCTGATTGTGTTGTTTGATTAGTGTTTGATTAATTGAATGTTGAACCTTTAGCCAAATTGAACCAAATAGTGAGTTGTATTACTTACATTGAACAGGTCATAGCAAGGAGGCTAGAGAAGAGGAATAAAATTGTTTGCCCGACAAATAAGTACATGTTTATTGTATTTCTTGGGTTTTTGATGATTTTATGAGCCGCTTGGCTGTTTCTTTTTCTTTTTGGATTGGTGAGGGCCATGGGAGGCTATTTGAAATATCCCGAAGCTTCGGGTGTAGGGGAGGTTATGGAGAAATTTTTCGAAAATTTAGGGTGTTAGCCATATTTTTGAAAAATTTGAAAAGTTCTTAGAAACTGAAAAGTTGAAGAACTTAAGCCATAATTAAAATAATGAAAGTTGAGTTGGTTTGTAAAACAACTTTCAGCTTCGTTCCTTTTCGAGGACAAAAAGTTTTAAGTGGGGGAGATTGTAATAACTCGGAAATCCGAGCCAATTTAAAAAATTTATTTTGGCAATTTTAGTGAATTTTGAATATTTAAAATGAATTATTTTAAATAATGACGATGAAAAAATTATTTTGAATAGAATTGGAATGTATATATTTATATAGATCGTCGTTAGGATATAAATATTTTATTTTAATTATAAAAGGAATTGAAAATGGCGCGGTAGTTTGAAAATTCAATTTCAAATTTCAAATGAATGTACAGGATTCAAAATAAACCGGATTTTAGTGAAACCAAAAATATTTGAATCTATTTGAAAGTATCTTTCCAACGAATCTGAAAAATCCAAATTTCATAGCGGGAATCAAAAGTTATGCCTAGTTGAAAATTCAAAATAGTCGTTATGGAATTCTGGCCCTTAAAAATGGAAATTTTGCAAAAGATCTCTATTTTCGACGAAACCACTATTGTTGGATCCAGGATGTCAAGCTATTGCTAGACTCCAAAATTCGTAATTTTCTGAATCAGTATGTGAGCGTGGCGAAGTAAAACGTGTTTTGATAGTTTCAGTCAATTTCGATCGACCAGATTTCAAATGGTCTCAAAATTTGACGAAATTAGTTTTGTTAGGACTGTATCGTCAATACGAAGCTAGAAAATATTTTTCGGGAATTTTTAGAGTACGTATATGGCCTCGGTAAATTGAAATGCACGTTCAAATTCAATATATAGATTTATATTTTGATTTTGACGGGAACTGATCGAAACTGTCGAATCGGCTTACGATACATATCTTATTGTGTTCGAAATAGGGGTAATTAGCTAGGGACGATAGGCGGTGGGTTTCATTTGGAGATCGAAATTTAAAGTTACTTTATTGAATTAAAATAATATATATATGTATATATATAAATTATATAAAAACTCCCTACCTCCTTTTCTCATTTCAGTCAACCCCCCTTCTTTTTCAAAACCAAATCGAAAAAAAAACAAACAAAAAAAACAATACAAACGGGAACGATGAGGAAGTCATCGCCTGAGCCTCCAACTGCGCCGCCGCCGTGCTTCGCCCCCTCCCCTTCTTCTTCGCCGACGCAGACTTCCTCCTCCATCCAGCTCCCATTCGAACAACCGAGACCCCCCCAATTCGTCAAACCCTAGCCGCACCTCTGGAGCGCCGCCCACACCGCCGCTGTCCCTAATGGCCGCCACCACCTACGACCGGCGCTCCTATAATGACCCGGGATTTTGACGACTTTGGTTATCGCCATAAACTCAATGACGACTAACCAAACATCGAAAAATACCGATCATTAGTGAAAGAAATTAGAGGGTGAGGAAAGATAAGATAGAAAATTAGAATAGAAGAAGAAGAAGAAGAAGAACACAACATCAGAGTAACACGAATCTCACAGCGGAATGAATAATCATATAATAGATAACATATCCTTGAAATATACATCTGTACTTGAATATACATCATTATCAAAGTACAACACTTACAACATAGCGGAAATAACTATAGCTATAAAATCCTGAAGCCTCCTGCTCCAAGCTCTTCCAGTATATCTGTAAATCCTGACTACTTGACTGCCCGTACAAAATTAGGCACTCAAGAGTTTAGGGAAACAAACAAATAAACTCCGGGTCAATCATGGGACTGGTGTGAGTAAAACAGTTTGAACAAGTAAACGATATCTCATAAGACCACGCCGTATAACGGAACGGGTTTTTCCCTTATGAGAGTCCAAAATATCTTTATATCAAAACCTTTTGATATTATAGTAATGTCTATCAACACAATATAATAATCATCTAGCAGAACGCTTTCATCTCATGTTCTACATATATAGTATACAAATCAAAACCGCAAGCACGTATTGGGTAATGGATTTCCAACTATGAAAAGGTATGGAACCACCGTTCGCTAGTGTACCTCTAGAGAGTAATACACTGGATTCAACAAGAACATTTTGCAACCCGGCCATACATGACCGACCACTCATTTCGCTTGAGTGTATCGAATGTATATCACCAACAGTTGGGATCAACAACCGTTTCCCGAATGGGACAGCATCAACAATAGATTTTTAGAAGTAAATGAAACTCTAGATCAGGTGATTATACACCCTACTTCGGTACGGCCGACTTAGCCATGCTGCCTGCCCGATTTCTGTCATTTACCGGTTGATGAGGCTAGAAGCTACGCTTTATCATCACACCAGATTCAATTTGGATGCCACATGAGACGACCCGAAATCCCGTTCAGACGGAAACAGGGTTATCTTTGGAATATAACACAGAAACAGATAATAGCAGAACAGAATTAAATAAATACACCAGAAAATGAACAATAAAATATACTGGATAAAAGTAATCATCAGAGTTACACAGTATACAGGATCTTACTTAGTACAAATACAGTTCAGCTATACATAAATGTCTACAGCGGAAATAAACAAAATATGTACAATAGGAGCTGAACAGCATAAAAAGAGATAAATGATAGAACCCATCTTCAGCTCCAGCTATCCAGAAGGAACCTGCTAAACCTGAATACAAGGCTGCCCGTGCAGAAAAAGGATCACCCGAGTTTGAAAGTGAAACAAACTACGAGTCAGTCATGGGACTGGTATGAGAAATCCATTCAACACATATATAATATGGCTAATCACAGGACCACGCCACTTTCGTGGAACGGGTTTACTCCATTGGATTGCCAGTGCTTTTAAAACAAAATTTTCTTTTAAACATCGCTATGTTTTTTTATAAAAATGAAGCCGTTATAAGACTCAGTTCCCATCACACAATGCAACGCAAACCGGAGGATAGAGTTTTACCTTATAACGGCCAAAATATGCTTGATACGAATAAAACAAAGGCATTTGATATTATTGCTAGTGTTTATATGTTTTGAAAACAATTTCAAATCATAACTATCAATCATAGACGACATCAGCGTCCCATGCCACTATGTCGCCAAATATCTATACAATCGAAACCACACGATCACGTATCTGGAAATTGGATTTCCGTCATGAACCGAGGCAAAAGATAGTCCTCACCGAATTCGAGACTGCCTAGCCCGAGTCTCAAGATCAGAGCTCGAGTGACCCTTGGATCGTCAGGGCCGGTCCACCGATGTGGATTAAAATTCCTGAACAATGCGTTTCCCCGCCCTTTGGGGCGTAAACGAGCCAACGAATGACTCCATCGGACCCGGATCGTCCGATCAAACCGAGGCGCCTCGCAACAGCTACAACCACTTAGGTGAAAAGTATATAAATGTCAGGGCTGGTAGGTCACTGACACCACCCTAGCTAGGAAGAAACGCATGTCCTCCCTGAGGTCCTTCCTCCCGTTTCTGGTTCATACCGGGGTGTGAGGCTCGCGAATTTACGTTATACACAAAGCTACGCCACACAGGCGGTGCTTTGATCATCACCACAAGACTTTGCTTTTCAACAGAAGTCCTGATCACTGCATCTTAGCATGCCACACAGGCAATTCATGCCATGCGACTGATGTCCATCGATATACAACCTCTGAGCTCGTGCGTCTCAGAGAAGGGCGTTTAAGCAAAAGAATAAATTCTCCGCCGCCAAACAGATGTATATTTAATAGAGATCGATCAATATAGAATAAAATCCAATGTCAGACACACAGTCCATTTACAAGTCCGTTCTGGGTCTGAACGAAACCGGAGGCACTAAATACCTCGCAAACCCATCGATCACCACGTACGTCTGGACGATCACCACTCATTATCCATATTTCGGGATGCCTCCCAATCAGGACCTCGGTTACCATCCAAACGAGGTGAAGATCTCCGGTCTTCGACCATCGTCTTCATCTTCGACTTTCAATCGTCGGTCAATTATTCGAAATGAGAATTAACTCGGCCTTTTCAAATAATTCACGTATATTTAGAATTTCAAATCAATTTATTTCAATGGTTAAATTATTCGACAACGCCAATATTGTCCTTTAATGTAATTTTCACACCAAACACATTCAACCATCAAAAGCCACATAAATCGAGCAAATTTAGTTTATTTCCATTCCATATCGCTTAGGATATTTTATAACTATTTATCGTTATTTTTATTTATTTTAAAATAGCTAATTTATTCAAAATGACGCTTCGGGCCATAAAGCGGCCGTGGCGCTGTTTTTCTTCAGATTTGATTTACACCTATCTGAAAATCTAACCGTTGGATCTTCACAAAATTTACATCATTAGAAAGGTCTTTTCAAAACGAATCCAACGGTTCCAGTTTCGGGAAAATCCGACGGTCGGATCTCCCGGTACAATCGTTTGAAATTTCGATTTCAAAATACGAACTGCAGCGTCGTTATTCGATTAAATATATAATTATATTTATATATATATAAATATAATCGCTTCTGGCGCTGTTTTTCTTCAGATTTGAATTAAACATTCCAGACAATCCAACCATTGGATTTTTACAAGGTTGCTGCCGTTGGAAAGATTATTCCAAGGCGAACCCGACGGTTGAGGTTTCGGGAAAATCCAATGGTCGGATTTCCCGTACTAGTTGTTTGAAAACACGATTTCAAAACACGAACTGCACGACTACGTTTCGTTTTAATTTTATTTATATTTATATATTTATATAAATATAGTTCATTCAATGATTTCCATATCGTTTTCACTTCAAATATTTTTCTAACACCTTAAAATTTTGGAAAATTTCGCCATAACCTCCCCTGCACAGGGAGCATCGGGAAATCGCAAATAGCTTTCCCGGTCCTTCTAATCTCAAAAAGAAAAAGAAAAAGCCAAGCAGCTAGCCAACAGGCTCATAAAATCATCACCCAAACAAAACAGTAAATGTGTACCTATTTGTCGGGCACAAAATTTTATTCCTCTTCTCTAGCCCCTTTGCTATAACCTGTTCAATGAATATGCATGTACATATATATACAGTTCTTATCATTTATCATTTTCTATTCAACTTCATATTTGATTTCTATTTGGTTTAAAAACACCATTCATTCTAATGTTACATAAATAGGTGCAAATCATTTCATTAGCTAATTAATGAATATTTCAACTCATATATGTTTATTTTGAACAAGTGGCTATTTTTAACACTTCACATTTCAACGATTTATGCATTCAATAAAAATGTGATTTTTATTGTAAAACAATTCATTTCAAAACACTATTTTTCTATATAGTTCATATAGGTGACAAAAATAGGATTTTATATATAGATAAAAGGTGATTTTTATTATCAAACAATTTATTTCAAAATATGAATACCATTCAACACATGAATTTCTAATCAACGAATGAATATCAATTCAACACATGAATGTTTTCTATAGTTTCTATATATAGATAAAAATGTGATTTTTTTTTATCAAACAATTTATTTCAAAATATGAATACCATTCAACACATGAATTTCTAATCAACGAATGAATATCAATTCAACACATGAATGTTTTCTATAGTTTCTATATATAGATAAAAATGTGATTTTTTTATCAAACAATTTATTTCAAAATATGAATACCATTCAACACATGAATTTCTAATCAACGAATGAATATCAATTCAACACATGAATGTTTTCTATTCAATGAATAAATATAGTTTAAGCATATGAAAATAATTCAAACACACGAATATTATTCAAAATTTCGGCAGCATAACGGCAGGGTAGTTAAAACCGGGACCGTCCCTAGTACGGCTCCTCGCTCTACCTTAAAACCTCGCGGTTTTTGACCATGGGGATCATGCATCTAGTTCGCACGCAGGCGGCATGTATATATTTATTTCATTTCCACAAACTAATCCTATGTGGTTTCAACCAAATATTTTTCAATCACAAATGAGTATTTTTCAACCACAATCAACCAATATCAACCACAAACAATCCCAAACAATCATTCGCTATCAATCAATTTTCACAACAATTTCAATCAATAAATATCGTCCATGGTTTGTGGACGAGGGGCGTATATATATATATATATAGCAATTCACTTTTATTTCAACACATATATATAGCTTAGAAAAAGAAATTGAAGAGTGAGAAATTCTCACAAGTAGCTATCCAATACCACGACTCTTCCTTTATTGAAATTTTCGCCAACCTCGCCTTTTTGTCGCTTTCGCCCGTATTCTCTACATATGTAAAAATCGAATTTTTACGATGCTATTCAATATATAAAAATCGAATTTTTACTACGCTATTCAATATATAAAAATATGATTTTTACTTCGACTTTCAATATATAAAAATCTGATTTTTACTTCGACTTTCAATATATAAAAATCTGATTTTTACTTCGACTTTCAATATATAAAAATCTGATTTTTCTTTTTAAAGTTCAAATCCTTTCCTTTTTAAAGTTCAAATCTTTTTCTATTTAAAGATTTAAAATAAAATCAGTTTTAAACTCTTTAAAAATCAGTTTTAAAGCCTTTCAAAAATCTGTTTTAAACCCTTTCAAAAATCAGTTTTTAATCCTTTTTAAAATCAGTTTTTAATCCTTTTTAAAATCAGTTTTTAATCCTTTTTAAAATCAGTTTTTAATCCTTTTTAAAATCAGTTTTTAATCCCTAAAAAAAACAGTATTCTTTCCTAGGAAAATAAAATCAGTATTTTTCAGAATTAAAAATAAAAATAAAATAAAAACACTTACCTTTGCTGTCGCCTGAAGAGGGGGGTGCTTCGGGTTCACGGATCGAGGAAGGGGGGGGGTCGCGGGTGCTGAGGCGCTGGTGGTGGCGGGGCTTGTGGAGGAGGGCGGTTTCCGTCTTAAGGGGGCGTTGGGGTATCGGGTTCGGAGGTAGAGAATTGAATGGAGGAGGGAGGAGCGAACGGGGTGGTGGGCTCGTGGGTGGTGGCGCCGCCGCGATGGGCGTCGGCGATTCCTGGAGGGGATCGAGCGCTCTTTTTTTTTTCTAATCGGGTCTGCTTTGAAATGGATCGGGGGGGGGGGGGGGGGCTGGAGGAGTTTAAGGGAAGAAAGGTTTTCTCTTTTTTTTTATTTAATTATTTTATTATAAAAAGTTGACTTTTACATACGACCTCTAAACGAGGCCCTCCGCCTGTCGTCCATGGCGTTTTACCCCCATTTCGAACACAATGGGATATGTATCGCAAGCTGATTTGATCGTTACAATCAGTTTCCGTTGAATTTACATTTAAATCACTATATTGAATTTTAAACGTACATTTCAAATTACCGGGGTCACATACTAACTAGAAAAATTCTCGAAAAATATTTTCTAGCTTCGTATTGACGATACGGTCCTAACAAAACTAGTTTCATCGAATTCTGAGACCGTTGGAAAAATGGCCAATTTCCAGTCGATTAAAATCAACTGAAACTGGTCAAACGCGTTTTCTTTTGCCACGCTCACATATTGATTCGGAAAATTATGAAATTTGAAACCTAACAATAACTTGACACTGCGGATCCAACAAAAGTGGTTTCGTCGAAATCCGAGGTCGTTTGCAAAATGTCCATTTTTAAGGGCCTGAATTCCATAGCGACTATTCAGAATTTTCAACTGGACATATCTTTTGATTCCCGCTATCAAATTTCGATTGGTCAGATTCGTTGGAAAGATATTATCAATTAGATTCCATTATTTTTGGTTTCACTAAAATCCGGATTGTTTTGCATCCGGTATATTCAATTGAAGTTTGAAATCGAATTATCGAACTACCGCGCTATTTTCAATTCTATATATAATTATAATTAATTATATTCGTTTTCAAATGTCGATTCAAACTCAGTTTTCATCGCCATTATTTAAAATATTTATTTTAAATATTTAAAATCCATTATTTTAGCCAATTTAAAAATTTTAAATTGGTTCAGATTTTCTGGGTCGTTACACCACATCATCAAATCCATCAAATCACCGATTGACGTCCTCAACCATACATTATGTGTTAGCTAAAAGAAGTTTCCTTCTCCGCTTCCACTCTTGGTACGGTTGGAGAAATCAATATACGTGATCGTCTAGAAATACTCTGTCAAACATCCGTCCATACTAGTCATCCAGGAACAGGATGAACCGAAGGCACTATTCTGTAAACAGGATAGCCCTTGCATAACTCCGTCTTCAATTTCCTTTGGCATATATGATTCGCAACGCTTATGCCAATACCGAGTGGTTCTTTGGATAATAATCCAACCGATCTCTCCATATTAACAACGTTAAAATGGTCAAAACTTCGATAGTCTGTGATTTAACTATCGAAGAAAAACAGGTGTGCAAACAACGATATTATTTCCAAATGGAAATTTATATCGATCAAACATCATTCAACATTTATCTCTTTATTTCATTAATTTATTTATCTCCTGATTCCCTATATTCAATATTTCTTAATTTCTAAATTTGGAAAATATACGTTATTAACAATGGAAAACATTTCCATTTCTTGTTTTCTTTATTAGAAAACATTTCTGGTTTCTTATTTGGAAAACATTTCCAAAGCTTCTTCATTGGACTTAGACAGATGTTTAAACAAACCATCGCTATGCCAACTCAAACCATTTCCTTTACTGCCGAACCTTAACTATTCCTTAGTTAAAAACGAAGCCAATCAAGTTGGGGTAGAACTACCTCTCAGACCTTAACTGAACAACATTTCTAACTTTAAAATAGGCAAAGTTCACTTTATATTCCTTTTACTAACTTCCTTACTTAACCCTCCTTCGAATAGCTATATTCAATTAACTCTTTTCACTTAACTCTATTCGATTAACCCTTATCACTTAACTCTATTGGACTAACACTATTGGATTAATTCTATTTGACTAACGCTATTGATTTACTCATTTCACTTAACTCCTTTCAAATAAACTATATTCGATAACTCTTTTACTTTCTTCGAATAAACTATATTCGATTAACTCATCTGCTTCTATTCGAATAAACTATATTCGATTAACTCCTTTTACTTTCTATTCGAATAAACTATATTCGATTAACTCATTTTACTTTCTATTCGAATAAACTATATTCGATAAACTCATTTTACTTTCTATTCGAATAAACTATATTCGATTAACTCATTTTAATTTCTATTCGAATAAACTATATTCGATTAACTCATTTTACTTTCTATTCGAATAAACTATATTCGATTAACTCATTTTACTTTCTATTCGAATAAACTATATTCGATTAACTCATTTTACTTTCTATTCGAATAAACTATATTCGATTAACTCATTTTACTTTCTATTCGAATAAACTATATTCGGTTAATTCATTTTACTTTCTATTCGAATAAACTATATTTGATTAACTCATTTTACTTTCTATTCGAATAAACTGTATTCGATTAACTCATTTTACTTTCTATTCGAATAAACTGTATTCAATTAACTCATTTTACTTTCTATTCGAATAAACTATATTCGATTAACTCATTTTACTTTCTATTCGAATAAACTATATTCGATTAACTCATTTTACTTTCTACTCGAATAAACTATATTCGATTAACTCATTTTACTTTCTATTCGAATAAACTGTATTCGATTAACTCATTTTACTTTCTATTCGAATAAACTGTATTCGATTAACTCATTTTACTTTCTATTCGAATAAACTGTATTCGAATAAACTATATTCAATTAACTCATTTTACTTTTTATTCGAATAAACTATGTTCGATTAACTCATTTTACTTTCTATTCGAATAAACTATATTTGATTAACTCATTTTACTTTCTATTCGAATAAACTATATTCGATTAACTCATTTTACTTTCTATTCGAATAAACTATATTCGATTAACTCATTGCTTTAACTCTAATCGATTAAACTAACATCGATTAACTCATTTTGATTTAACTAACATAGATTAACTCCTTCCGATTAAACTAACATCGATTAACTCCTTTTAACTCGATTAAACTATTCATTGATAAAGATTTACTTCTAGTAACAGTTCTTCACTTTACAAATGATTTCCCTTTTATAAAACTCTATTCGTTTTAAAAACATTTTTCCCTTTTATTTACTTTCGAAATATTTCCTTTTACAAAATCTGTTGATTTTATAAAATCCCTTTATTTCAATATACATTGAAATAATTCTTTTTACATCCCAGGATCTTTTATGATATTTAAAATATCGAATAACAATGATCAACATCATTCCAACACACATAATCCATAACAGATTATATAACACATCATATATCACAATATATGAAAAACAGTAAAATAAATGTTGAGGAATCCAGTTGGATTCCTCCAACCTGTTTCCCTGCATCACAGATGTTAAACAATATAATATAACATCACTTTCATTTCAATATGATATATTCTGTTAAACAGAATCAATATAGCAATTCAACTAACTGACTAGCAGTTCAATCAAATAGTCAACACACAGTCAATCAGCCAACATTTAATAGTTCTAAAAATACAACATGAAATTATAACTGTTCAGAGTTAGTGAGATTTACTCACATTGGATGATCATCATTGATAACGATAACCATCGCTCGATTTGATTCAGATGGACAATTTATTTCTCTATAAATTGTGATGGGCTCCGATCCACTCCTAGTCGGTCCCAGTGCGTAGCCGTCGTCCATACGATCCCAACGGATCATGTTTCGTTGAATTCCATTAACGTATGAGAAAGTTACCATATTTACAAGTTAATACACATTAAATTAAATAAACTTTAACCATTTAATTACTAATCGGCCCAACCTTTTCAACCCGGCCCATTTGCCACGTCCCCAGCCCATCTAAAAGTCTCCATCTTCCCTGATATCAATCGCGTCCGCTCCCTTTTTACTCCATTCCTTTGCAGCCACCAACCCAACTTAAATCGCCCCTGCCATCCTTCCATGAACCACCGAATCCACCCATCATCCCACCAGCGTTCATCTCCTCGTTGAAAGCTGCACCTCCCCATACCACGAATGCTCAGCTCGAACTCCCCGCCTCACTCGCGACATCTGCTTACACACTGGCAGTACAGTGTACATCGCAACCCAAAATCAAACGGAAACCCCCCCATAATTTCCACCTGCAACTCCTCGCCATCAGAAATGCCAACACCCCATCGAAAAGCATTCTTTCCTCCTCCTTCACCGGTATGCTTCAGCCCTAGGTGCCGCGTTAATTTTCAGCGAGCACATATGGACGTCGAACTGAATGAAATTCATACAGAATTGAAGAGGACAAACTCAGGAATCTCAATACAAGTATATTGTGATTTTTAGGATTTTAGTAGAGTTGATTTGGGTTTTCTTTGTATTTTGAGGCTCACGTTTGTTGAAGAACACGAAGGAAGTGGCGGCTGACTTGTTGGATCTGAGGAATGAAAACAAGAATAGGTTAGGGTTGTTAAGTTATTATATAGGGATTTTCTCTTTGAATTTTTGGAAAAATAGATGTCCACGTTTCTTCTTTAGTTTGTGGTGGTGGAGAAGTTTTAACCGCAGGAAAGGAACCGAGGTCTTAAGGGGTTGTTAAGGGGGTACTGCTGTATTGTTTGTGTCCAAGGAAAATGAGTGGGAGTTTGAGATGCACGTATCATTTTTGGTTGAAGTTTAAAAAGTTCGTCTTACCCTGTTATGTAAAGTTATACTTACGTACGGACAGACATAACAATACTATTGTGTCGAGCTCGGTCCCACGATCCCAGAAATATAATAACACCGGCAGTTGGTCTTATTCTGTGGAACCCCAAAATGTTGATTACAGGGTGCAAAATACTCCAAATAAAAAGTTGCTTATTTGATTAATTAAAAATTACAGTAAAATTCTAAAAATTATATTATCGTTATGTCCCAAAAGAACCTTGTCTAAATTCAAACCCGATCTCTAGTTATATCGAATAAACCGTTACGGTCGATAAACGATTCTATAGCGACTATTTTAAAATTTGATTTGGACATATCTCAAAATCTACACGACGAAATCCCGATTTTTCTCTTCCACTAGAAAGATATACTCCACCAGCTCCACACGTTTCTTATTTCACAGAAATCCGGCTTAAAACGAATCCTATACATTCAGTTGAAGTTCGAATCGCCAATTTACGAACTGCAGCGCCATTTCGAGCTCGATTATAATTATATTATAAACTATACGTTCAAATTGTCGCTTATATAATATATTCGTTATTCAATTTCAATTCCAAGCTGAATTAAATATCACAGATGATCCGGTTCACACCATATCGTCATTTCAGCCAATTCTGATTATTTCAGAATTAAATATATTATTTAATTTATTTATTTTAATTAAATATTCATCATTATTTTATTCCACGACCATTAAATTCTCTAAACTACCATTAAATAAATTGATTATAATACCTCTGCTAATGCAGGTCATTACAGCCCCCTCCGACAGTGAGTTCTTTTATTTTATTTATTTACGTTTTTTTTCAATTTTAGTATATAATTAGTGTATGGAAAAGTTTGATTTTTTTATATATGAAAAAGTTTGATTTTTATATTTAGAAAAGTTCGATTTTTATATATAAAAAGAAATGATTTTTAGTTGTGTAAAAATATAAAATTTAGCAAATAAAAAATTAGATTTTTATATATGGAAAGACGAGATTTTTAACGTTGAAAAGAGTATATTTTTAACATAGTAAAGATATGATTTTTATCAAGAAATTAGAGAAATAAAAATATGATTTTTATTTATGTAGAGGAATAAAAATATGATCTTTTATATATGAAGTCAACGATATAAAAAAAAATTATATAGAAAGTAGCGTTGTAAACATATAATTTTTATATATATAGAATAGTGATAAAAATTCGATTTTTATATATGAAGCGAAATAAAAGTTCGATCTTTATATAAGAAGCAGAAATATAAAAGTATAAATTTTATATAGAAAGAAGCATTGTAAAATATATGAAATTGAAATAAAAACATGATTTTTATTTATTGGGATAAAGCGATAAAAATGTGATTTTTACGGTGAATAGTGGGAAAAGATAGCGATGGTATCGACTGAAATCAAAACGAGACTCGAACAGTTCAGAAGGAAAGCACGGAGGAGTGGAACCCTTATTGAGAACTTCTCACTTTTAATTTGTTTTTTAGTTGAAATATATACTAGGATGTAGACGGTGCTTAGCAGCACCCGACACCCGTCGTCCACAGACCATGGATGACTTGTTTGTTTGATTGATGTGTTGTGAAAGTTGATTGTGTGATGTGGAATGAAATAAAATATTTTATAGTTAAAAATATAATTTTTAACGTTGATGTGAATAAAATAGATATTCATTTACAAATTAGAACGATTTGTTTATGTACACCTATTTGACTGACATAGATTGGGACGACAAATTTTACACATCGCCCAACTGCACAAATAAAATATGTGTTTGATTGATTGAAACCCCACACGGGTGTTGGGATGATATTGACATACACTAATCCCAATTGTTTAGTAGTATGTCGACCGATGGGTTGAAAGACTGTGTAAGCATTGCTTATCTATATTTAATGCTTATGCAGTTGTGTGGTGCACTTTGGATGATGGTTGATTATTTATCATTGCTATTATATACATGTATTGTATAGAATCCATATAAATAACATTATATGGTAATTGAGTGGGTCTCATTCCAATTTAGAAGATAAAATATATATTCATGTGTTGAATAAAAGAAAATTCATGTGTTGAATAGAATAACGAAGTTATTGAAATATATAAAGCCGTGTTGATTAGATATGCGCCATTTTGACGTGAACGATATCTATATCGATTTTATTCATTTTTATTATGAATATAGAAAAGAAAGTGATTTCAAAATATAACGTTTTGAAAATATTATCAATTGTATATCGATGATATGGAATATTCAATTTTGATTTGAAATTGAATAGGAAGTTGAAATCATTTTGAAAACGAATTTAAAACGATTTATAAAATGTGTTTTAAAAGGAAATCGACATAATATATATAATATATATTATATATATAAAATGGCCTGAATAGAACGCGCCGCGCTGCGGCAGTTCGCGAATTTTGACCATTGACTTTGAATGGACATTACGGGAGATCCGACCGTCAGATTCTCTAAAACCGGAACTATTAGGTTCGTATTGAAAAGAGCTTTCTAACGAATATTAAAGATTTGAAATCTAACGGTTGGATTTGGAATTATGTCCAAATCAAATTTGGAAAAGGTCGATGTAAGTGCAGTTCGATGGCCGTTGATGGAAATCGACTGTACGGGCCTTGATAAAATCATTAAAATAGTAATAATTTGTGTAAAATCATAAGAAATGATTTGTGAAGAATTGGGATGAAAAATTCCAAATTTGAAAAGATAAAAATAGATTTTTATCGAAATGAACTAGTTTTGAACTAGAGTATTAATTCATTTATTTTTAAAATAAATAAATTGGATTTGAAAGGGTTTTAAGAGTAACCTGAATTTCCAATAATTGAATTGGAATGGATTTGAATTGAAATTGTCTTTGGAATATTTCAATGTTGGATTTCGTGATGATAAAGATATTGTTATGGGAATTTGAAAGATATATTTATATCGTTATTTCCAATACGATATTTGTTGGTCGTAGAATTTGATATTGAATATAAGCCGATATATTTTCTATTCAGAGCCTTTTATTTAGTATAAAATGGGATTTTGGGTTATCGTGAATGGTATCTTTAATAATATTGTTCTTAGACCGAACGGAGTTAAGAAAATCAGAAACTAACTGGAGATTAGTTAAGTTGAATGGTTTCTTGGGTATTGATCTGATGTTGGTTTCGGCCTTCGGGTTTAACACTTAGGGAATTATTCACTTGCTAATTTACGGTTAAAGGCTGATGGAATAGAATGTGATTTTGGGTTTATCGTGAACCGTGTTTTAAATGACATTGGTTCTCTAACCCAGTTAAAGACAGGATATGATTTCCCAAGTTAAACAATCATTAATACTGATTTTTGGGAAGATTAAAACCAAGTGGAGTTTTAATGAAGCTTTAATTAGATTGAAATGATCGAGGATGGAGTATCACTAGTTTTGCTCCAGGCGATAGTTAAATCTTTAATTAGATTTGAACGTGAAATGGTAATTGAATTTACCGATAACACCGTGGTGTTAGATATAAAGTATTACCAGTTTTACTTCATGGGATGAATAGGTTGGGATTGGGAAATTAAAACAAATGATTACTTCGGTAAGGTTCGTTAATCCCGACTAGTTTGGATAAACCATAATTTGGTTTGAATTAATATTCAAAGGAAGATTAAAGAATAAATTTAAAGAATTTTATCTTTGATAAAATTAATGGGAACCTTTCCCAAAGTATAAGAATATATGAATAAAAGAATATTCTGAATTGGAATGAGGCGTATGTTGTGTTTGTGTAACACTTGTTTATTATATACGCGAGTTATTCAGAAGACCGGGTTTATCCCATTCTGAATAACTGATTCGACGATGTGTCGAGGATAAAGACGGTGGTCGAAGACCAGAGGTCTTCACATCGTTTGGATAATTACTGATGATCTTGATTGGGCTGTACACCCAAGAGGAGGGAATCAGTTGGTGATCGTCCAGACGTACTTGAAGATCGATGGATATGCGAGGTACAAGGTGCCTCCGGTTTCGTTCAGACCCAGAAAGAACTTGTAAATGGATTGTGTGTCTGACATTGGATTTTATTCAGTGTGATTGATTTCTATTAAATATATATCTGTCTGGTGGCAGAGAATTTATTCTCTAGCTTAACGTCCTTCTCTGAGACATACGAGCTCAGAGGTTGTATATTGATGGATATCAATCGCACGACATGAATTGCCTGTGTGGCATGCCTAAGTGGCAAATGATCAAGGATTTTGTTGAAAAACTTAGTCTTGTGGTTGATGATCAAAGCACGGCCTTTGTGGCATCGCTTTGTGTAGTGTTAATTCGCGAGCCTTACACCTCGGTGTGAACCAAAAACGGGAGAGGACGTCAGGGAGGGCATGCGTTTCTTTCTAGCTAGGAGTGGTGTCAGTGTCTCTTGCATTTTACTTACGTGGATGATGGATAGCGAGGCACCTCGGTTAGATCGGATGATCCGGGTCCGATGGAGTCATTTGGCTCATTTACGCCCCATAGGGTGGGGAAACGCAGTGTTCAGGCATTATAATCCACATCGAGTGGACCAGCCCTGAGGATCCAAGGTGCAGTTGCGGTTGTTCCTGAGATATGGTTGCTAGATTGTCTCAAAGCGGTGAGGACGATCCCTTGCCTCGGTTCACAGATGGAAATCCAACTTCCAATACGTGACTCTGTGGTTTTGATTGTAAACCTAGTATGGTGATGTAACACCCCACCTCCGTTAAGGTCACTCACAAAGGGAATGCCTTAACTTTGGTGGAGCATTTTAGTAAACAGAACAGAAACTTACAAGACAGATAAAACAGTAGTTGAAAAAAAATTTAACTTTATTACAGCGGAAACAGAAATTAATATGGTTACATCCTTTCAAATTTCAGAATTCAAGTACAAAATATCAGTCTTGTACAAAAGCCTTCAAAATGCATGGTTTAAAATCATAATCCCCATGGAACGGAAGCTATACAGAGCCAAGCCATACTTTAAGCACTTCAAGCAAAGAGAAATCCGGATCAAGCTAAAGTATTCCCTCCTTGGATAACCTGGGGGGAAACGGAAGAAAGGAGGCGAAACAACAAGGGTCAGACAAAAAGTCTGGCAAGTCCAGTGACTTTCAGCATATGAACAGATAATAATAATATGATATGAACATAAAACTAGATGTGAGATAACTGTAACAGGTGTAGCAGATATAACAGAAAAATAGAATGATATAAACTATTGTTTTACACTTCTCTGCACTAATACTAGTATAGCAGAATTAGGTGTCACCCTAATGTCTAAATTGAAGCAGGCACGGGTACAGAATACTTTAACAGAAACAGAATGCTAATAATGGGCCTTTACTACCCGATCAGAAACAGACAGAAGCAGAAACAGATTTATCCCTACGGAAACAGAATGTAGAATTAGGTGTACACTAGTAATGGGCCTTTACCACCCGAACAGACGGTACCACACAGAAACAGACAGGTGTTACCACCCAACAGAAACAGACGGTACCAACAGAAACAGACATAACTAAGCGTACCCTAAAACCCTACCCCAAGCTATCGGCTCCCTAATACATAAATATCCTGTGTCGGCCCCACAGTAGGGTGTATCACTCCCTAAAGTGACAACCAATTGGCACAGACCTATTTACACATGTCACGGCGTCTTACATCCTCAGAGGCAGACCGGGATCCATGCACGCACATGACCCGGTTGGAACGCACCATCAACACCCCTCGCCATTATCAGAATGAACCACTTATAATTAGTTCAGTAAGCGTGCCCGGACCCTACCTACTGTTGGGTCAAAGTTTTGATACCAGAAAGGGTTACTGACTAATATGGGTCCCAAACAACAGATGACACAAGTAATTCCCCTCCTAACCTTGTGTCCCCAGACTAACAGAACTCAGATTAACTTGTTTACAAGTTCAGACATATTACTAGTTCACAGATTAAGTTACCAAGTTTTCAGACTAACAGATCAGATGTACAGATTTTTCAGATTTGTCTAACTTTGTATTGGGCCTACAGATTCATGGACGGGTTTACTAGACCTATTAATCCAGTTGGTTTAACCCTATTCCCCAATACGTTTTAGACGTCATTCTTATCTTAGATTTGCATTAATTAATTATTAATGCCCAGACCTCTCACATTAGGTCGCTTGCTTGTGGCCGCTGGATGGGCCGGGCGGTTCCGGGCAGACTTCTGCCACAAGCCAGACCTAACCTCGTGTCTTAAGCAGGTTATGACTAACTTCTCACATTAGAACCTATTGTTTGCGGCCACTGGATGTGCCGGGCGGTTCCAGGCAGAATTACGCCGCAAACTCATTCTAACCTCGAGTTAGCCATGTTTATCTTTGCGGCCAATTAATTAATAATTTACCGTTTATGCGCACGCCCAATATATATATATGCCAATTCAGATTATATCAATAACAGGATGATTATATCAACACAGCAGATAACAGATTTTTCCAGATTATATGACTTAACGGATTTAATAGATTTAGCAACTTAGCAGATTAGCAAAATAGGCATTTTCAACGGATTCAGTAAATGACAGATTTAGCAGGTTTAATATTTCTAAAGGTTCTATTTACATGCCTTGCCTAAACATAAATTAGGCCTAAATTCATATGCCTAAATAATTGTCGTGATTCACAATAAGATCATATACTTCCATGTTTGCATACATTTACATAGCGCAGAATATGGACATAATTTACCCTATAACATATGTTCCAATTTTTGTTAAACTAACCTTATACAGCAGATTCACATATAAATTATACCAAATATGATCATTAATTACAATGCATGCCATATATGCAAAATTCCCTATTTAGGTGTAATCACAATAGTAGAGATCCTAATTAATGTAAATCTTTTACACCTACATTTCCATATCCTTCTTCTTATTAAGTCATGAATCATTATGCAAAATATACCCAACAATCTAAATCTTTAAATCATATCTTCTAAAAAAAATCAGATCTTGACTTTTATATGCATTTTGTCCAAAGTCTCAAATCATATGCAATCATACAATGGTTCCTCTTTTCTTCTATCATAGAATATGCATAGATCCAAATCTAGTTTACAACATATGCTCATCTTTTTTTCTAATTAATTACAGATCTAAATTACAACATACACTATGCATACAACATATATAAATTATATGTTCATAGTCAAATTTATGCATCCAATCCCAAGTCACATGTCCAATATATTTTATGCCTCAGACCTAAAGTCATACATTCAATTCAGTCTTGTCAAATTTCACATCATTCATCCCAAAATTTGCGTTCATACGTTCATCTCTTATGAGATTAGGCACAGGCTCGTGGTAGCCTGGCTATAGAAACAGAAAAGAAGAAAAGGGATACAAAACAGTCACAGAAAAACAGATCTGACAGAAGAGAATATATATACAATCTCAGATTCAGAATTAAAAACATATCAAAATTATAATTAACGTTTATAGCGGAAAATAACTGTACTTGCCTTGATTGGATTAAAGAAAGAACTTTAGTTGTTACAGAATTATTGCAGAAGCTTTTATCTCAAATTTGAATTTAGGATGATGTTGATTGACTTCTAGTTTTGATTCTAGCAGAGTAGCGACGCCATTTTTATTTTTAATTAGAAGAAGAGAGCAATGGAGGCTAGAGAATTGTGTTAGAGACTTAGGTTAGGTAGAGTCTAGGGTCATTTTTATAGAGTTTATGAACTGATTAGGACCATCGATGTTGCTTGGATTGATCGTAGCCATTCATTCGAAAGAGAGACCAATTAGAGCCTGCCACCTAGCCCTAATGACAAAGCAAGCTTCTGAAAATCGACCAAACCCAGACCTGGCCAGCCAGGGCTAGACCAGACCTGGCCAGCAGGTCATTTTTGACCTAGGCGCACTTGGCAGGTGCGCCAGGTCAAAAATGTACTGGCGCACTTCCCAAGTGCGCCAGTGCATTTTTGTTCTGGCGCACTTCCCAAGTGCGCCAGTGCATTCTGACCCGTTTTCCGGTTTTTCGCCCAACTTCGTTCGTCCATAACTTCTTCATACGATATCCGTTTTACGCAAACTCAGACTCTATCTCAAGCAGAAATCCGAGACGAAAGCAATGGCGTATCCCGTTTCCTTTAATTCTTTGATTTGAAATTAATTATACTTTAATTTATGACTTTCACGGTTATAGAATACACGGGGTGTTACAGGCGACATAGTGGTATGGGGCACTTATGCCGTCTTTGATTGATACTTCTGATTGAAATTGTTTTGACACTATGCACTTATAGTAATAATAAAAGATGAAATTTAGCGTACCAAGCATTCTTTGGCTATTATAAGGTAAACCCCTATCCTACGGCTTGTGTTGCATTGTGTGATGGGACCTGGGTCTTATAATAGCTTCATTGTTCTTTATTTAGCATTGCGCTATTATTTTATGCACTAGTATTCTTGGGAGGAAACCCGTTCCGTGTTATACGACATGGTCCCCTGATTTACCTAACTTTAAAATAAAGATTAATAACTGTTTTAGTTCTCACACCAGTCACATGACTTACCTGGAGTTTATTGTTTTAACCTAAACTCTGGGTGCCCTTATTTTGACACGGGCAGCTAGTAGTTTTGGTTTTGCAGATTTATATTCACAGGATCGTGGTTTATAGCTGGAATGATATCCGGAAAGCTCTGTATCCGTATATCTCCTTCAGTTGTATTTTGTATTATTTTCTGCTGCTATGTAATGTAATTTAAACCTCTGATATTTATTGAATGTGTAATATTTATTCATACTATGTATATTCTTGTATTCTAATGAATTGTTGAAATAAGCAATGAAATGTTCTTCTGTTTGCGTTCCGATGTGGCTTGTCCTCAGTACAATCCGTGATTTTCCGTGAGGGGGATTTCGGGTCGTGTTATGGAGAAGTGATGTAATTAATGAAATATTAATTAAGGGGCCCAGTGTTTTGTTTGATACTTTGAATGGGTGTTTTTTCTTCTTCGATAGTTAAATAACCTACTATCGAAGTGTTTTCCAATATCGTTGTCAATATGGAGAGACCAGTTGGATTATTATCCAAGAACCACTCCGTATTGGCAGTAGCGTTGAGAATCAGATTTTATGAAGATAATCAAAGACGGAGTAAAGTGCAAGGGCTTTTTCAGTTAATCTTAGGTAGAAATTGCCTAAGATGGATTAATGGAAATTATGCCTTCGGTTTCGTTCAATCCCAGAACGAATGTATATGGACGAATGTCTGACAGAGTATTTCCAATGATCGCATATGTTGTTCTGTACAAATATATATGGTGGCAGAGAATTTATTCTTTTAGCATAATAGCCAGAATATATTCGTGCAAATCAATTAATGATTAACAGATCTGACAATGTGGCATTCAAAGTGACTGTGCTATCAATGAATGGTAAGCAATCGTAGCCTCAGGCGTCAACAACTGCGAAATGACATAAATCGGGCAGACAGCATGGTTAAGTGGGTAGCTCCCAATTAGGATGTATTATCACATATCTAGAGAAAATATATTTCCTTCTTTATTCTATTTGATGTTGTCCCATTCGGGAAACGGTTGCTGATCCCAACCGTTGGTGATATACATTCGATACACTCAAGAGAAATGAGTGGTCGGTCATGTGTGGCCGGGTTACAAGATGTTCTTTTTGAACCCAGTGTATTCTCCTCTAGAGATACACTATCGGAAGGTGGTTCCATACCTTGTCATAGTTGTAAATTTATTACCCAATAAGTGCTCGTGGTTTTGATTGTATATTAAATATATATGGAGTGTGAGATGCAAACGTACCACTAGATTGTTATTTATTTGATTTAGACACTATCATAATATCAAAAGAGTTTTGATATAAAGATTACCGTTTATTTCAAAAGGATTTTTTTTTTAAAAACAAAAATGTGTGATCTTCTGGAAAGAAGAGAGCACACACACACACACATATATATATATAGCCAAAAACTACAAAATCTGACTACATAAAATCCCAACTCTGCTATATAGATGTAAAGGAGGTAGATAAATGAGCTCCGGATAAACCACCGCCCATCATACTTCAATATCGAATTCCGGCAAGGCCACCACCCGATATTAAAGTATATCAACTCCAATACAAAAACACATCAAAATAGCAAAAGAGAAACAAAAAAACATCCAAATACAACACTACAAGACTACACAATAAGAACAACCCTCACAAACTCTGCCATCAATCCATCCAGCTATACACTAACACTTCCTCTTAATCAACAACCTGAATTTGGAAGAATCTCAACAAACTATTAGTACTTTAATACACATATATATATGGAAATATATATGTATATATATATATTCATTATAAAACATATATATACATACCTATATATACCATACATATATGTGAGAGAAAAAAGATGCAAGGAAAACTAATACAAAAGATTAATAACCTATATGAAATCTATTACGAAAAAATCTGCTGATTGTATTGAACGGACTCAAATTAAAACTAACCTTGATCAAAAAACTCTTAAAGCGCAATTTTCCGAATAACTTGTAATTTGGATTAGACATCCAATCTAAACAAAAGTAAACTATCTTAATAACTAAATTATCCATAGAAACAAAATTAGAATTAAAAAATCTCTGATTTCTCTCCAACCAAATGAACCAACATATGATAGTGACTAAAGAATCTAAAACGTATCTCTTACGAGCATTATTAACCAATCTATAAGATTCCCAATAATCAACACATCCATTGTAAAAATTAGGGCAATCAAAAATAAATATCCTTAGAACCATATTAAAAATATAATTTGTGATATTACAGAAGAAGAATAAGTGATCCACATCTTCATTCAAAAGATTACAAAAATAACACTTTGCATCCAAATTAAAGTTTTTCTTCTTTAGATGCTCCACCGTATTAAACTTCTTATGAGCGATTAACCACATAAGAAATTTAGCTTTAGGAGGAGAGTTAGATTTCCAAATAAACTTAAAAGATCAAAATGATATTCCAGAGAAATTTATAAATTTATACATAGACTTAACCGAGTACACTTAACTTTTATCCATTTCCCAACTAATAGAAACACTACACTCGTCAATGTGATATAATGATAATTTAGCATTCAGTAAAGCTAATTGTCTTATCATTTCCCCTTCTAAAATGTTATCAAAAGAAAACTCCCATAGGGGATCCAAATCACTTCTGTAAACATCTTTAATCAACGCATTTTTAAAACTACAATTATTAAAGAGCTCACTGAATTCAACTTTAAGTGGTAATCGAGAAATCCACATATCATGCCAAAAGTAAGTAATATTTCCGGAATGAACAATCACCTTATATCCTACGTTAAAAAACTCAAAACACTTTAATATTGATTTCCAAAAGTGAGATAGTCTATTATACTAACTACCACTAGTTCCAACAATAAACTCACCTTCTGGGTAGTAAAATTTAGACACAATAACCTTCCATGTTGTCGACACTTCAGGACACCTATATCTCCACGACCATTTGGCTAATAGGGATGAATTAAAATTATATAAGTTAATGATCCCCAACCCCCCATCTTTCTTGGTCTTACAACACACTTCCCAATTTACTAAACATTTGAAGCCTCTACAGATAGGATCTCTACCCCACTCCATAGATAATTATGTCTTATTCTATCAATTCTTTCAATAACCCATTGAGGAAATCTATGTACAGACATCCAATAAGCGGGAATAGCTGATTAAACCGAATTAACAAATACAAATCTACCTGCTCTAGACAAAAACCTATTATTCCAACTTGATAATCTATTATTAATCTTATCTATGATGACTAGCCACTCCTCCTTCTTAAGTTTTAAAGGCCTAATTTTAAAACCCAAATAATCAAAAGGAAATTTCATGACAGTACAATTTAAAGTATTTGCAACCTTAGTCTCTGCATTGTCAAAATCATTAATGACCATAATAGAACTCTTGTCAAAATTAATTCTAAGACCAGATAACATCTCAAAACAATAAAGAATAAATTTAAGAGCAATAATGTGTTTTGGTAAATGAGAAGAAAATAGTAAAGTGTCATCCGCAAATTGAAGTATAGATACTTCATTGTTAAAATCCTCATTACCAACATTTCCTAAAACACCTAATCTCCCCGCTCTCTTAATGATTCTAGAAAAGACATCAGCCGCTAAATTAAAAAGTAGAGGTGACAGGGGATCACCCTGTCTAAGACCCCTCTTCTATTGTATCTTCTTTCCAACTACCCCATTTACAACAATATTAGAATTACCTGTCCTAAGCAAAAGCATAATCCAGTTTATCCATTTAATACTAAATCCTCTGGAAAGACTTAACTCACAGATGAAATCCCAATCAATAGAATCAAACGCCTTCTCAAAATCTAATTTCAAAATAGCACATGTAAAATTATTTTTAACACATAAATTTATGTACTCCTGAACAGCTACTACTCCATCCACTATTTGTCTACCTTTAATAAAAGCAGTTTGTGACTTGTCTAAGAGTACATTCATTTTCATACTAAACCTATTTGCTAAAACTTTAGAAATAATCTTAACAGAACCATTAATTAAAGAGATAGGTCTAAAGTCCTTTAAAAATTTAGCACCCTCTCTCTTCTTAATAACGATAACATTAGCAAAATTAAAGTTACCTAGGCATAAATCTCAACTGCAAAAATCGTTAAATAGTTTAATAACATCAAATTTCAAAACTTCCCAAAACTATTTATAAAAAAGAACAGAAAAACCGTCAGGCCCCGGAGCTTTATCACTAGGCATATCACAAATAGCCTTCCAAATCTGCTGCTTAGAAAAAGGCTTATCTAAATCTACAACTTCATCCTTAACATCATTGGGGTAGATGTCCTTCCAATTAACATTAATTCTTCTCTTAATCCTAGTCCCAAAAATTTGTTTATAATAACTTGTAAAAGCTTCGTTTAAATCCCGTTGTACTGTCAATTCCATGTCGTTAATAAAAATAGAGTGAATCAAATTATCCCGTCTCCTCTTATTTGCCACACTATGGAAAAATTTCGTATTATTATCACCCTCCTTGATCCATTGAACTCTGGATCTTTGCCTCCACATAGTTTCTTCCTTTTCTAGTATCAAATTAAAATCATTCCTAAGATTTAAAAGTCTATCTCTCTCTACTATATTAAGAGTCCTTGACTCGCTCAACTTGTCTAAATCTAACAACTCGCATAAAATATTCTCTTTCTTAATTCTAACACTTCCAAAAACAAATTTATTCCACCTCTTAAGAAAAAATCTTAATTTACTAAGATTTGAAACGAATATCTTCGCAGAATTACCATTGTACAAATTATTAAAATAGAATATAGAATTCCACTTAACGGTGACAGGTTTAATGAAACTAGTATCCAAAAGCCACATCTTTTCATATTTAAAATTATTACTAATCAAAATATTCGAATCGCATGAAAGAATTAAAGGACAATGATCCGAATATAAAAAAGGTAAACCCTTTACTTTATAAATAGGAAATTTATCATCAACCTCGGTACTTAGAAAAAATCTATCAAGTAAAGCAAAAGACGGACTATCTCTAACATTAGACCAAGTAAAAGATCTATTGTTGAGTGGAATCTCAATCAAATTACTTTCTAAAATGAAATCATTGAACTCCTCCATATCAGAGAAATCCCCTTCCCTAGGTGATCTCTCACCTAAAAAACTAGTAACATTGAAATCCCCCCTACTACCCAAAGATTAGGGTTAAGATTCCTAAAATCGGAACATTCTTCCCATAAGAGTCTCCTCTCCAACTTAGTGTGAGGACCATACACATTAGTAATTCCCAGAAAAGAATTATCAGTAAGGGAAGCTAATATAACATGCAACGAATGTAACTTAGGAAACTCCTGTACAAGTCTATATTGATTATCTTTCCAACCAATCATAAGGCCTCCAGCACTACCAATTGACGGTAGACAAGCCCAATTACGAAAAAGAGACCCACCTAATCTAGCATAAAAATTAAAATCAGGACTCTCAATTTTAGTTTCTTGCAACAAAACAATGTCTATATGATAGTCTACAAAAAAGTCCTAACTTTAGCACATTTTTTAGGTTTATTTAGACCTCTAATATTCCAGCTAACAATCCTCATCTACTCAAAGACGAAACTCTCTCTAATTCCCTACTCCTAATGAAATCAGCATCTAACTCAATATCCGTAAAAAATAAAAGTTGTATCATTAGCAAGCTTTAATAACTGACTAGACGAAAGGCTACCCAAAGCATAGGGAGAGTAATCACTACCATAAACAGAAGTCGTACCTGAGCCCCAATCTGAATTACTACTACTAGCATTCGGACACGCAGACCTACCTCGAAAAGGAGAGGAACTAGCTCTGATCCTAGCACTGCGTCGAATCAAACCAGAACTGGGTATCACTCTCCTACGCCTCCCCCTCCTAGACGAAGACGAAGGAATATCTGTACACTGAAGAAACTCCCCGTTAATCTCCCTCAGACCTTCTCGACCCAAAAGACTAGAATCAACTCCACTGACGCACATCGAACGAGGTAAGTCACACTCCCAACAAAATACACCAGAACTCGGTCTCAGATATAAGGAAAGTAGCTTCACAACCTTTTCACTCACCACCACGGAGCATGTATCTTTATTCAACAAAAACGTAAAACCACCCGAAATACATTCCAACATAGGGTACATCACAGATAAACCATCAGCCACCAACCCTATTCTGTCACTGTAATAACCATTGATATTAGCATCAGCCTTACAATATAAATCCACATCCGCTCCCCTCTGTCCATCCAACCTATGCACATCTTCTACCTCTAAGTTATCATTCACAGCAGACCTAACCACTTTTTCCACATCACCAAACACAACTATACCGCAACCATAAGATCCCATGGATGAACTCGAATGATTCACTATCTCCTCTTTGGCTTGCTCTATTTTAAGCCTATTCATTGTCTTCGTATGAACCGCTCTCCTGCATTTTATTTTTCCCACTCTATAACCCTTTATGGACGATGAAATAACCTTCGAAATAGCCCTCATTTCCATAACCTCACTCATAGGCGCCAACACAATAGAGTCACCTACATCCTCAGTCATCGACTTTAACCCATCTTCACATTCTCTCAAGAGTCTATAACTATTCGAGAGTATCACATCATCCGCTACAATCCAGTTCATCTCTTCAACCTCCCCTGATACATTAGCGGCCACCTCCTTAATTACCCCTTCATAGCCTTCCATGTCCCCCTCATAAACCCCTGTCATTACCTCCATAACCTTTCTATTATCTCCACCTTTAAGCCCATCATTAACAAATGAATCATCCAGTAGTCCCAAGCATTTCAGAACACTCGGATCGCATAACATTGAATCACCCCTCAAAGACCATTGAAAGACATCAACATCCTCATGATAAACCCCACCATCTGATACTGACCATGATTTACCTTCTTTATTATTATCCATACAATCATAACCGTGTACTACACTATCAGTATGATTCTGAAGACTTAGCACTCTTTTCTCACAGTTTATGACAGTATTAAGAGTATCATAGTGCTTAAGAATCTCATCTAGTATGTAAAACACTAACCTCTTATTCCTTGCATTCGCATCCGAGTAAATCCTCCTCAATTTAATGAGGTTCAAACTGAAAGAGAAAGCGTGCTCTTTTCTCAATAATGGCCGAGGTAAGGATGGCTGAACAACAGCAAAATCATCCCTCTTGCTCCATAGTATTCCATCGACCATTCCTTCCAAATTTCATCCCAACAATAGAATCAAATAAGCCCCTTCATTCTCACCATCGGGGAAATCAAGCATATATACATCTAAGAGCTTAATCATTTTCAGGAAAATTCTCAAACAGTTAAAGTGCAAAAGCTCCAAAATAGTTTTGCCCGTAAACCTCTCTGGGCAACTATTCTTTCGATGTCCCACTCCATCACAATAAAAACACCGTAACCCATTCCTGCATTCCTTCGCACGATGATGAGGATCACCACAATGAAAACAAAGTCGATCCCCAATCCTTCTCCTGAAATTGGACGAGCCCATATTTCAGTTGGGTAAACTAGGCGAATTATGCCTTACCACCTCTGCATAAGAACGATTGTTCCTTGAAAGAAACTGATTTGAATGACCAACAGAACTAGATGAAAAATTATGAAATCCCACTTCATTTGAAAGACTACTTTGTCTAAATGTCAGATTCAATCGTCCCCCTTTAATATTTGTCACCTCACAAATCATAGTCGGAGCCGTATCATTATGAATGCTAGAAATGCCGTGAAAAATCCCTTTAGATTTTCCTCTAAATATAAGTACATCCCCCGATTCAAGCAATATTTTCCTGGTCAAACCATTCTCGTCTCTGTATTCAAAATCAACCGAATCCCCTATAGAAAAAGAGACTACAGGAAGACCCATCAAAAGAGATTCATTGCTTTCATCTTTATCTTGATGCATACCCAATTTCCCATCAAGATTATAGAAATTAACAAAACATACATCCGAAATCATATTTGGGAGATCATCTGCTTTTCCACCATTTTCTACCATTTCATTGTGAGCAAATATCATGGTATCGTTGACCATTTTTTTAACTTCTAATGGAATCTGTGGAGGTAAAGCACCATCGAATTTCCACCTTACTTCATACTGTCTGGATTGTGGATTCCAATGCTTGCCCAAACACATCATAAAGAAATTTAACAAAGCTCCATTCTCATATCCAGGTCTGTGGAAACCACCATCACCCACTCCTAAAACTTAACATTTCTTCACTATCTGGATCTGATCATTGAGACTGATAAACTTTCTTAGTAAAATCATACCTTGGCCCAGAATTTCATTTCCCCTATCATCTTTTGATGATCTAATATGAGATTCAGAAGCAAATTCCCTTTTTGAAGAAACCGAACAATTGTCACTATGGTGCCCCAATTGCCCACATATATAACATCTGATTTGATTTCTGCAACTTCTCACAAAATGGTTTATATTTCCACACCGAAAACATCCTCCAGAGCGAAGTTGAGATCTCTTGGAATTCAAATTTGAATGAACAGAAGCATTAGAAGCCAAATTTGAACAAACAGAAGCATTTTTCATATATCCCCTTTCCATCAAATTCGGTTTACCAAATCAAGATTCGTAAGTGAGATTCTTGAATAATCGTCCCAGTATTCTCAGTGGATTTTAAAAGGATTTTGAAAGTTGAATCAAGTATTTTGGATTCTCATAGGGGAAAAACCCGTTCCGTGTTATACGGCGTGGTCTTATGAGATATCGTTTATTTTCTCAAACTTTTTAAATTGTTTACTTGTACCAGTACCATGACTGACCTAGAGTTTATTTTATTTTACCTAAACTCTTGGGTGCCCAAATTTGTATAGGCAGTCAAGTAGTTCAGGATTTTACAAATCTAACTAAAGGAGCTTAGAGCTGGAGGCTTTAGTATTAGGTATATAATGCTTTTATTTTCGATGTGTTGTAAGTGTTATACTCTAAAAATTGTATGTTATACAGTTAAAAGTTTTTATTTCAAAAGTTATGATATATTATATTTTGTTTCGCTGCGATGTGAGTTTCTGTGTTGTTATTTCTTCTCTTCTTCTACCTTTTTCTTCTTAAAACAAAAATGATTCGTATTTCTATGATATTTGGCTTGGACATATGATGTATGTAGTTAACTCAGATAGTATGGATTTGCGATTTGTTACAATATCATAAAGAGTTGTAGCTGTACAAAATTACTAAACAGATATATAAAGTCTGAAAGATACAATTCAGCATAGTTGATTTATTCAAATCACAACTAAAACCATTAAAGGGCTTCTATTATTAATTACCCGTACAGATTGTTGGATATGCAGGATGTAGCTGCACCTACAATCTATTGAAAACCCATTAAGTAGCTGACATCGGGTATATTTAGAAAATACATAGTACATGTTTATAATATGAGTTTCTTTCAGTGTTTCAAACAAAACAAACTAGAGAGCATTTCCATTTTCTGAAAAGCATCATTCGAGCTATAAGTCCCATCAACATTTTGTCTATAACACGAGTTTTTTGATTTAATAGCCAATAGGAATTTTGCATCGATATAATTGGCGTATGAACCGTTTATGTAATAAAATGGAATTATCACGCACATAAGAAGCTTTGTGACCCTAAACCATCTGGAAATGGTAAAATAATTGGCTTTAAATTATATATTCAAAATGCACAAACATTGAATCACTATTTAGTCCGACCGTGCAGTTCTAATTGCTTAAAATTTAGTTCAACCAACCAAACAGAATGTTGTAGGAAGAAAAAACGAACAAGTTCAAAACGTTGAAAGTTGAAAATTGTTTCTCACTTACATATCCTTTTTTGCACAGTCAGGCCAGCTATCATCCTTAGGTTGAGAAAGCTTACCCTGAAATAAGTAGAAGTAAATGCATCAAATAACTTGGTCAAAATAGTGATGAGTGATGCTATATACCTCCGCATTTGGAAAGACGGTCTCTCTGCCCTTCTCAACACTAAAAACATACATAAGAACTGTGGAAATCCGTGACCCCCAAGTTGCACATTAGTCTTGTCATGGAAATAATCATAATGTGGTTTGTATGTTTGACCATGTTCATAGTGCAGTATCTGTATTACCTCTCCATTTTCTAATGTGAAAAATAGAAGTGAGAAAGCCTAGAAAAGAAATTTGCAAATGATAAATTGTAAATTAAAGTTGCCTACCTTCAGGAAGAGAAGTCTAAACAGCAATCCTGGATTCAGTTCGTTCGACAACTTCATCCTTGGTGGTAAAATAAACTAGAGAGTGCATTAATTATAAGGCTATCTCTACTACTGTACAAAATGAAATACTTGAAAAAATATAATTAAATTTGGTAATTTAACATATTTAAAATATATCTATAATAAGTCCAAATTCATTTTTAAATCAATTTAAATTCATTTTACATCCAAAAATTCAAATTTGATATCCATATTTCCAGTTTTAAACTGGTTAAAAAAGACAGAGTCAGTGAGCATGAAGCAGTCAGCGGATCTCGTTCCCCCTCCTCGCGTTCCTTCAGAAAAAAATATCCCCTTGCATCGGTGATTAAATAAACAAGCTGGGAGAGGACCGATGGAGGAAGGAGCAAGGAAAGAAGAAAGTCTGGGTCTTGTAGTAAAGAAGGTTTCTGATCTCTTGAAGATGTCTTGAGAAGAGAGAAAGGCCTAGCTAATGAAGTGTTTCCCAGGTTTATGCATCGAAGAGATTCTTTTGATGCCCGAAATGCCCCCATACCCCAGTAAAGATAGATAAAGAAACCTGGACCCGTGTATTTGATGTTTATAACTAATGTCGGATTATGCAGTGGTATGGTAGGAGACTCTGTGAGTTGATCTATCAGAAGAATGCCGAAATTCAGGGTCTAAAATTTGAGACTCGGGATGATCAGGAGAGAAACCAGTCTTAGGATGCCAAAATTGGTGAGCTAAGATTCTGAAAAGCATCTACTTCTACGTGTTCGAGTAGCATATTTGATATTATATACTAATTCTTTGGTGCTGAAATAGGTGAGCGAAAAAAAGGAACTGGAGGCTATGAATAAAAGGACGGATGAAGTCCATGCGCTGATAGTTCGGATGAAGGATTAACACATAAATGTCATGGCTTCTCTCTTATCTTGGGTTGCCGTGGTAGAGAAAAATAATGAAGTGCTTTTGGAGGAGAACCTCTTGCTATGGAAAGATAATGAGGAGGTTAAGCGACTCATAAAGGAGAATCAGATGCTGCTCACGGTAAACCAAAGGCTATGAAGAGAGAACTAAGAGGCTCACCACTTACTGAGGGAGAACGAGGAGCTCATAAAGACCATAGAAATAAATTGGGTGGAGCTTGAGCGAGCAGAGAAAGAGAGGGAGACGGTAGAGGCATCCAATAGAGAGGTTGTAACACCCTGCATTTTTAATTATACAGTAACATAAAATTTGAAAATCTTTCAGAATTTGGTCATGGAATTAGCGTCATTGCGTCAGCGGTGATTTTCTGATCAATTTAGACCTATGGTTTGTAGGAAACGGATTTAAGGTGAAAAATATATCTTTAAAATAAAATATTACAACAAACATGAAAAGATGGTATAAGAAAAGAACAATGACCATGTAACGACCCACGGATTTTCGGCCCTGAAAATCGACATAAATACCTTTACCATAACTCATGCCGACCCTCCAAGCGCCGAAAACAATGGATAGTTATGAGAAAGAAATTAGAGGATGAAAAATAGAAAGAAAGAAGTATTAGAATAGTAGAAAGAAGAAGAACATCATATCAGAATCCCATAGCGGAACAGATAAAATATAATATAATAAATCCTTTTGTATAAAAGAAATCTGTATATACATACCAATCATCCGAGTACAACATATATCATTTACAACGGAAAATAACTTTATATAACTAGCGGTGAAGCCGCCTGCTTCCAGCTCCTGAAACTCCAAGCGAAACCTAACCTGGAACATACTCGGTCTGACCCGTGCACATTTGAAGCAAAGCAAAATACACCGGTTCAGTCTGGAATACTTTCGGTGATAAATTCACAGAACACACAACTTTTTTAACTTTGGACAATCCTTTCTGAAATCAAAGGATAATAGTAAGACCAGCCCACACATAAACACAGATGGTTTTTAACTTACTATATACCAAAACGTTTTTTGAAATCATAACTTATTCTGACATTATCATTCATAGTGTCTAAATACAGAATCTAGCGGAACGCTTGCATCTCAAGCTCCACATATATAGTATGCAAACCAAAACCGCGGGCGCTTATTAGATATTGGATTCCAACTTGACAAGGTATGGGACCACCTTTCGCATGTGTATCTCTAGAGGCGAATACACTGGTTTCAACAAGAACGTCTTGCAACCCAACCCACACATGACCGACCACTCATTTCGCTTGAGTGTATCGAATGTATATCACCGACGGTTGGGATCAGCAACCGCCTCCCGAAAAGGGACAACATCGAATATAGATTAAAGAAGCAAATGGAATTTCTCTAGATAGGTGATCATACACCCTAATGGGAGCGACCCACACAGCCATGATGCCTGCCCGATTTTTGTCATTTCCCGGTTGATGAGGCTTGAGGCTAGAATTCCTTTTCGAACATCTGGCCACCATTCACTTTGAATGCTACATCGTCAAATCCGCCAGATGACACTGATTAACGTCCACAAAAATACTCTAATTTATTTGGCTAGATAATAACCATTTCTCCGCCATCAGCTATGGTACGTTTGGAGAAATCAACGCATGTAATTCCTTTGGAAATACTATGTCAGACATCCGTCCATACAAGTCATCCAGGAACACGATGAACCGAGGGTACTCTCCCACTGCATCTCATATAGGAATCACCTCATGGATCAGTAGCGAGAAGTCCTTGCAACCCGTAGATTCCAACCATGACAGAATCCCATTTTACCTCTGGTTGCAACATCAGAGATTATTAGTGATTCCTCCGTTTATGAAAATCTACAGTCTTCAATGCCCATCTCAATCATCTTCTGATCTCTTCACGTATTTGTTGGCCGGAATGGTTTTTGAATATAATCCGATCTCGGTCTTTCCGTACCAACAATCGTTTTGGTCGGGTTTGATAGTTGGTGTTTTAACTATCAAATAACAATAGTGTGAATGAATTTGTTGATTCGGTACTTTGCATTCCTTGGCCTCTTCAAAACATATGTATATACTTAACCAAACGGTTAATTAACTTTTAAATCTTCCAATATATTTTAAACATTTTTTGTATTCTTAATTTTGTTATAACAAAACTATTTGATATGTTTCGAGTTGGTATATACATATATACCAAACTTTCCACTTCCTTTACTATAGGAAATATCATCATATTTATCAAAACCCTTATTTACATTTTCTTAAATTCGACATCTCGATATATATATATGTATATATATACTCAATATTTTAAAAAAAATTACCGATTCCGATAAGGCAAAGCAAGTGTCGAATTATAATTTAAAACCAAATACTCTTATTTGCATTAAAACTAATTTATAATTCAGTGCCTCACACTTAAGTTCAATACTCCTCGTATGGGATATCACACTAATCACGACACCTTTCACTTGTTCCAAACTAATACCATTCTTCGATAATAATGAAACCGTTTAAGTTGGGGTATTATATTTACCTCTCAGACCTAAATCGGCAATGTTCTTATCTCAGAATAATACCAGTTCGCCACTTAACGACTGATAATAAAATCTCCTTTACCACTTTGATTTCAAATCTGGTGTTATAAACCGTTTCTTACTTTTGAAATCTTCATCCCATTGTCTTTTTACTTAATTCCCTTAATCAAGTAAATATTCACCAAACCATAACTTTTAACATAAACATCATTTTGCTTATAATATTTTGATTTAAAATCAAAATCTATTGTCAAATAATCTGTTTCCATCTATTCGGGCATTACCGTAGTAAAACTTATCTTGAATTTTGTAACTAGAATCTGCTTCCATCTCCTTTACGATAAGGCCTTTTAACTTGGATTGTTATTTCAAAAATTAATTTACCATAATTAAGACAATCCCATTTGTATGTATTTTCCTTTCCATTCAAAATCCTTATTTCAATTACGCCCTTTTTCTCAAGTCAATCCTTTAACCTTTAAGGTCATCATTTTGGTTTAAAAACCGTTAAAACCATGTTTGGATATCCCCCTTATCACTCATGCAAATTCGCTTTTTAAATTAATTAAATGACTTAGTTAATTTAAAATACTATTTAATTGTTTTAAAAACTATTATCCCATTTTACCAACACGTAGGTAATTTCTTTGGATTTTCTGCTTTATAACTTTTTTACATCGTACGAATTTGCTACATATACCATTTAAATAATTCTTTTATAACTTGATTAAAATATTTATTTATAAATTTCCAATTTAATTATTTATATAAAATGACTAAAAAGCCTCAATTTAGTTATAAAATAATTTATAACTTTAAAACTGCGTCGTTTCACCGAACGGTAGAACGACGTTTAAAACAACACGTTTATAGCCATTCACTGCCAATTACCCAATCAATACTGTCGGTTGATTTTAAACACAATACAGGTGAATATTTATTCAACCATCACGCTCAAATAGGTTTTTCTACCATATGGGGTTCAATCAGTTCAAATATCAACAATATAAAACAAACAAATAACATATACAATATTTGAGGAATCAGGTCGGATCCCTCCAACCTGTTCTTCCCTGCATCACAGCTCGTTATACATTTCATAATAATATATGAAATAAATTTCAACTAATAAATAATTGCAACCAATCAAACAATAACAGCCAATAACAACCAATCAACCAATTTTATACTTTTAAAGGTAAATTATATTTTAATATGAATTTACCACATCACAGGGTTCCAGCAGGTGTGAGAATTGACTTACCAGATTTATACGGTTGGTGGTTGACGCATTTGTTCCTCTTAATCTTGAAAGGACGTTCAAAATTAACTGAAATTTCAATGGCGTCAGATCAGTGCCTAGTCAGTGCCATCACCTAGGCCTCGTCCTTGCAATTTGGATCAAGTTTCACTGAATTTCATTAACATATGTAAAAGTTACGATCGATTAAAGTTTGTATAATTTAAACGGCTATTTACTAATTAATTAAATAAATAAATAATTACTTACCTTAATTACCTTTAATAACAGCTGTCACATCATCACCGTATTGATCAAAAACGTGTTCTATCTCATTCCCTTTTAAAACCCGATCCTTTGCTTCTTCTTTGACGTTGACCACAAGCCACCAACGGAGCTTCCTACCGCCACCGATACTCCACCTGAGACCACCAGACCCTCGTTACCAGAACCGCCGTCGCCCCCAGAGCCTGACCCCAGAACCCATCGACGCCGCGGGATTTCTGGTTACCCCTAATTCTGATCATCGACCAAATTCACCACTGTCGCTCCACCTGACAACGTCGGACCACCACCAATCGACAGTCCGACCTCCCCCGCTCTAAACTCCTTCAGGCACTTCCCTCCTCGTGGCCTCCTCCGGCATCACTGCCACCAAAACCGACCGTCACTTTCAAAACCAACCCAAAAACAAGCCCTTCGTTCATCTAGCTATTCCCGGCATCACCGAACACCAGAGGTCACGCCATCACCACCAAAACTTCCGCCTGACTCTCCTCTTCAATTCCCCCAAGGTCTTATCACCTCAAATCAACCCAATCTCCCAAATTTTGGCCAAGAACGAAACTGGTTTCGTGGCTTTAAACCACGATTCCGGCCACCTCCAACCACCTTAGGTCCCCAACTTTCTCCAGTAGGTAGATATTGTCCCGATCTACCACTTTCGCTTTGGAACCCCCCTCGAATTCATCACGGATTTAAAGAAATAAATTAAAATGTAACCTAGGGCTTATTTGCAAATTTACTAAATAGAAAATGAATATGGCTGGAAATTTCTAATTTTTGAGGTTTATATAATCGTGAATGTTAATATTTTAAGTCGACGTGACAAGCGATGTTGGCTAACAATTTTTATTTCATACCTATCGCTATTTTTAACGCTGTTTATTTGCTCCTGCGCTCACATACAAACTCCGTTCAAGATGTGAATGGACGACATAGTATAATTTGACGAAACGGTCCTAATGATACTTGTTTCGTCGAATTTCGAGTTCGTTTGCTCGAATAGCGCTTATTCACGTTCAAATGGTCGTTTTTATTTGTACTTTATTTTGCCACGCTCACAAATTAACCCCGATTGACGCGCCACTTGAAACCTAGCAATAATTTACTGTTGCGGTCCCAATAAAATTTGTTTCGTCGAAAACGAAGGTCGTTTGAATAAAGGCCCTTTTATAACTAGCCAATTCAAATAAAATAAATCAATTTTAAAATACCTCAATATAATATTAATAAAATATTAAAATTAGCCGTACACGACCAGAATTTCATATACTACCAAGATAAAATATCCCGGGTTGAATTCTAAGCCAAATCGATATTATAAAAATTAAAAAAACCCTTTGTTTAATATAAATAACGTTATAATATATAAAGGAATTCTACAGCGACCTTTTCAAAATTTGATTTGGACAAAATAAAATCTACAACACGAAAACTCTAATTTTCTCTTTTATTAGAAAAATATTTTCCAACAGATTCGGACGTTTCTTGTTTCGAGAAAATCCGACTCATATTGGGCCCTGTACGTTCGTTTGAAGTTCAAAACGCCAAATTACGAACTGTCGCGCCACTGCAGCTCGTTTTATAATTAAATTATAATTAACCGTCGTTTTATAAATGAAATCGTTATTTTAATTAAATATAAACCACATTAAAACCATTTTAAATCGCCCGTTCATGTCATATTTCAAATTCAACATTTTTTCCCAATATCCCGAAATAAAAATATTATTATATTATTAATATAATTTAAATATTTAAATTAAACGGTCAAAATCGATTATTTAAATTCAAACCAATATAAAATATTTCAAATAGATGGTCAGAAAATACGGGACATTACATTCCTTCCCCCTTAAAATAATTTCGTCCTCGAAATTGCTAAGGTAGAAAGAACATCACAACCCATTATCTTTATAATAATATTTAATTTAAAACTCGATTTTATTTCCAAACTAATCTAATCGGTCATAAAACTAAATTAATTCAAATAGAAGAATTTCCCAAAAATCTTCAAAAAAAATTCTAACACCTTAAATTTTGGAATTTTTTTGGCAGAGTCTCCCCTGTACGGAGGACATCTGCAATATCGCAGGTTCAAGAAATAAATATACCTCGACCAACACGGTCGGAAAAATCAAAATCCAAATTCAAACCCCAAATAAAACCAAAATTTCATATTTGCGTAGGCGTACCTTTTTGCGAGCATTATTAAGCGATATTTTATACTTAAGCTGTCTTAATTATTATGCAGCTTCCAAACTGGATTCAATTAACTCCAGAATTTTCTCTTGGATGGATTATAAAGCTGAATTGGCACTTCTGCACCTATTCTCACTCAACTGAACTCATTAGTCATCAAACACATGTCAATTATGTTCAAAACATCCATATCAACTAATTCGACACACAGTTCAATCCATATGAGGTTATAAATATTTATAATCACTTCATTTATTTCTTTAATTATCCATTTAAATTTATCTATTTGGATTAAGTTATCCAAATTTATTTATTTCATATTGGTTTCAACCAAATCGATTCATGTTCAGGTTTATACCCATGAGATCGAGCACACCATCCCAACATATCATTCAAATCAACCATAACAAATCCAAATAATTTGCCCATATTATAATAATTTGAAAAATCATTACTTTTATTCTTTTATAAAATAAATTGGCAAAACAAATTTCAAAAATAAATTTTTATATCAAATCACAAATACGCACTCTCATATATATACTCAAACTCAATCTAGGGCATTACTAACCCCATCTCTATTGAGTCATGCCACAGAGCCAAGGTTATCACTAAACCAATTGCTCTGGTACCACTGTAACGACCCACGGATTTTCGCCCCGAAAATCGACATAAATACCTTTACCGCAACCCATGCCGACCCTCCAAGCACCGAAAACACTGGATAGTTATGAGAAAGAAATTAGAGGATGAGAAATAGAAAGAAAGAAGTATTAGAATAGAAGAAAGAAGAAGAACACCATATCAGAATCTCATAGCGCAATAGATAAAATATAATATAACAAATCCTTTCGTATAAAAAAAATTGTATATACATACCAATCATCAGAGTACAACATATATCAGTCACAGCAGAAAATAACTTTATATAACTAGCGGTGAAGCGCCTGCTTCCAGCTCCTGAAACTCCAAGCGAAACCTAACCTGGAACATAATCGGTCTGACCCGAGCACATTTGAAGCAAAGAAAAATACACTGGGTCAGTCTGGAATACTTTCAGTGATAAATTCACAAAACACACAACTTATTTAACTTTGGAAAATCCTTTCTGAAATCAAAGGATAAAAGTAAGACCAGCCCACACATAAACACGGAAGGTTTTTACCTTACTATAACCCAAAATGTTTTTTGAAATCATAACTTATTCTGATATTATCATAGTGTCTAAATACAAATAATTTAGAATCTAGCAGAACGCTTGCATCTCACGCTCCACATATATGGTATACAAACCAAAAACGCAGGCGCTTATTGGATATTGGATTCCAACTTGACAAGGTATGGGACCACCTTCCGCAAGTGTATCACTAGAGGCGAATACACTGGGTTCAACAAGAACGTCTTGCAACCCAGCCCACACATGACCGACCACTCATTTCGCTTGAGTATATCGAATGTATATCACCGATGGTTGGGATCAGCAACTGCCTCCCGAAAAGGGACAGCATCAAATATAGATTAAAGAAGCAAATGGAATTTTTCTAGATAGGTGATCATACACCCTAATGGGAGCGACACGCATAGCCATGCTGCCTGCCCGATTTTTGCCATTTCTCGATTGATGAGGCTTGAGGCCAGAATTCATGTTCGAACATCTGGCCACCATTCACTTTGAATGCCACATCGTCGGATCCGCCAGATCACACTGATTGACGTCCACAAAAATACTCTAGTTTATTTGGCTAGAGAATAACCATTTCTCTGCCATTAACTATGGTACGTTTGGAGTAATCAACGCATGTAATTCCTTTGGAAATACTTTGTCAGACATCCGTCCATACAAGTCATCCAGGAACAGGATGAACCGAAGGTACTCTCCTACTGCATCTCATATAGAAATCGCGCCATGGATCAGTAGCGAGAAGTCCTTGCAACCCGTAGATTCCAACCACGACAGAATCCCATTTTACCTCTGGTTGCAACATCAGAGATTATTAGTGATCCCTTCGTTTATGAAAATCTATGGTCTTCAATGCCCATCTCGATCATCTTCTGATCTCTTCACGTATTTGTTGGTCGGAATTGTTTTCGAATATAATTCGATCCCGGTCTTTCCGTACCAACAATCGTATTGGTCGGGTTTGATAGTCGGTGTTTTAACTATCAAATAACAATAATGTGAATGAATTTGTTGATTCGGTACTTTGCATTCCTTGGCCTCTTCAAAATATATGTATATACTTAACTAAATGTCTAATCAATTTCAAATCTTCTAATATATTTTAAACAATTTATTTTTTCTTAATTTTGTTATAACAAAACTATTTGATATGTTTCGAGTTGGTATATACATATATACCAAACTTTCCACTTCCTTTACTATAGGAAATATCATCATATTTATCAAAACCCTTATTTACATTTTCTTAAATTCGACATCTCGATATATGTATGTATATATATACTCAATACTTTAAAACAAATTACCGATTTCGATAAGGCAAAGCAAGTGTCGAATTATAATTTAAAACCAAATACTCTTATTTGCATTAAAACTAATTTATAATTCAGTACCTCACACTTAAGTTCAATACTCCTCGTATGGGATATCACGCTAATCACGACACCTTTCACTCGTTCCAAACTAATACCATTCTTCGATAATAATGAAGACGTTTAAGTTAGGGTATTATATTTACCTCTTAGACCTTAATCGGCAACGTTCTTATCTCAGAATAATATCAGTTCGTCACTTAACCACTGATAAAAAATCTCCTTTACCACTTTGATTTCAAATCTGGTGTTATAAACCGTTTCTTACTTTTGAAATCTTCATCCCATGGTCTTTTTACTTAATTCCCTTAATCAAGTAAATATTCACCAAATCATAACTTTTAACATAAACATCATTTTGCTTATAACATTTTGATTTAAAATCAAAATCTCTTGTCAAATTATATGTTTCCATCTATTCGGGCATTACCATAGTAAAACTTATCTTGAATTTTGTAACTAGAATCTGCTTCCATCTCCTTTACGATAAGGCCTTTTAACTTGGATTGTTATTTCAAAAATTCATTTACCAGTAAATAACACAATCCCATTTGTATGTATTTTCCTTTCCATTCGAAATCCTTATTTCAATTACGCCCTTTTTCTCAAGTCAATCCTTTAACCTTTAAGGTCATCATTTTGGTTTAAAAACCGTTAAAACCATGTTTGGATTTCCCCCTTATCACTCATACAAATTCCCTTTTTAAATTAATTAAATACTTAATTAATTTAAAATACTATTTAATTATTTTAAAAACTATTATCCCATTTTACCAACACGTAGGTAATTTCTTTGGATTTTCTGCTTTATAACTTATTTACATCGTACGATTTTGCTACATAAACCATTTAAATAATTCTTTTATAACTTGATTAAAATATTTATTTATAAATTTCCAATTTAATTATTTATATAAAATGACTGAAAAGCCTCAATTTAGTTATAAAATCATTTATAACTTTAAAACTGCGTCGTTTCACTGAACGTTAGAACGACGTTTAAAACAACACGTTTATGGCCATTCACTGCCAATTACCTAATCAACAATGTCGGTTGATTTTAAACACAACACAGGTGAATATTTATTCAACCATTACGCTCAAACAGGTTTTTCTACCATATAGGGTTCAATCAGTTCAAATATCAACAATATAAAACAAACAAATAACATATACAATATTTGAGGAATCCGGTCGGATCCCTCCAACCTGTTCTTCCCTGCATCACAGCTCATTATACATTTCATAATAATATATGAAATAAATTTCAACCAATAAATAACAGCAACCAATCAAACAATAACAGCCAATAACAACCAATAAACCAATTTTATACTTTTAAAGGTAAATTATATTTTAATATGAATTTACCACATCACAGGATTCCAGAAGGTGTGAGAATTAACTCACCAGATTTATACGGTTGGCGGTTGACGCGTTTGTTCCTCTTAATCTTGAACGGACGTTCAAAATTAACTGAAATTTCAATGGCGTCAGATCAGTGCCTAGTTAGTGCCATCACCTAGGCCTCGTCCCTGCGATCCCAACAGATCCAGTTTCACTGAATTTCGTTAATGTATGTAAAAGTTATGATCGATTAAAGTTTGTATAATTTAAACGGCTATTAACGAATTAATTAAATAAATAAATACTTACCTTAATTACCTTTAATAACGGCTGCCACATCATCGCAGTACTGATCAAAAACGCGTTTTCGATCTCGTTCCCTTTTGAAACCCAATCCTTTGCTTCTTCTTTGACGTTGAACACAAGCCATCAACGAGCTTCCTACCGCCGCCGATACTCCACCTGAGACCGCCAGATCCTCATCACCAGAACCGCCGTCGCCCCAGCTGTCGTCGCCCCCAGAACCCATCGCCGCCGCCGGATTTCTGGTTTCCCCCAATTCTAATCATCGGCCAAATTCACCACCGTCGCTCCACCTGACAACGCCGGACCACCACCAATCGACAGTCCGACCTCCCCCGCTCCAAACTCCTTCAGGCACTTCCCTCCTCGTGGCCTCCTCCGGCATCACGGCCACCAAAACCGACCGTCACTTTCAAAACCAACCCAAAAACAAGCCCTCCGTTCATCTAGCTATTCCCGGCGCCGCCGACCACCAGAGGTCACGCCACCACCACCAAAACTTCCGCCTGACTCTCCTCTTCAATTCCCCCAAGGTCTCATCACCTCAAATCAACCCAATCTCCCTAATTTTGGCCAAGAACAAAACTGGTTTCATGGCTTTAAACCACGATTTCGGCCACCTCCGACCACCATAGGTCCCCAACTTTCTCCAGTAGGTAGATATTGTCCTAATCTACCACTTTCGGTTTGGAACCGCCCTCGAATTCATCACGGATTTAAAGAAATAAATTAAAATGTAACCGGGGGATTATTTGCAAATTTACTGAATAGAAAATGAAGATGGCTGGAAATTTCTGGTTTTTGAGGTTTATATAATCGTGAATATTAATATTTTAAGTCGACGTGATAAGCAATGTTGACTAACGATTTTTATTTCGTACCTACCGCTATTTTTAACGTTGTTTATTCGCTGCTGCGCTCACATACAAACTCCGTTCGAGATGCGAATGGAGGGCATAGTATAATTTGACGATACTGTCCTAATTAAACTTGTTTCGTCGAATTCCGAGTTCGTTTGCTCGTATGGCGCTCGTTCACATTGAAATGGTCGTTTTTATTTGTAATTTATTTTGTCACGCTCACAAATTAACCCTGATTGGCGCGCCACTTGAAACCTAGCAATAATTTACTACCGCGGTCCTAATAAAATTTGTTTCGTTGAAAACGAAGGTCATTTGAATAAAGGCACTTTTATAACTGGCCAATTCAAATAAAATAAATCAAGTTTAAAATACCTCAATATAATATTAATAAAATATTAAAATTGGCCGTACATGACCAGAATTTCATATACTACCAAGATAAAATATCCCGGGTTGAATTCCAAGCCAAATCGATATTATAAAAATTAAAAAACCTCTTTATTTAATATAAATAACATTATAATATATAAAGGAATTCTACAGCGACCTTTTCAAAATTTGATTTGGACCTAAAATAAAATCTACAACGCAAAAAATCGATTTTTCTCTTTCATTAGAAAAATACTATCCAACAAATTCGGACGTTTCTTGTTTCGAGAAAATCCGACTCAGGTTGGGCTCTGTACGGTCGTTTGAAGTTCAAAACGCCAAATTACGAACTACCGCGCCGCTGTATCTCGTTTTATAATTAAATTATAATTATATCGCTCAATCGTCGTTTTATAAACGAAATCGTTATTATAATTAAATGTAAACCACATTAAAACCATTTTAAATCGCCCGTTCATGTTATATTTCAAATTCAACATTTTTCCCCAATATCCCGAAATAAAAATATTATTATATTATTAATATAATTTAAATATTTAAATTAAATGGTCAAAATCGATTATTTTAATTCAAAACAATATAAAATATTTCAAATAGATTGTCCGAAAATATGGGACGTTACAGACCATCATTGTTTTTAGTCTTGTTAAAACAAGCTTATGTAGCTTAGTTGGTAAAGACATGTCTCTCCCAAGTGAGTGGCGCAGGTTCAAGTCCTGCTGGCGCCATATTTTTATTTTAGAGGAACGGCTAAAATAATACATATTCTAAGAGGAAAATATGTATAAATGCACATATAAGGAAAATTATACATAAAGGTGAGTATAAAAATATAAGTGTATATGCATATGTAAATATACCCGTATGTGTGTACAAAAATATATGCATATGAAATAGAAATCCAAAATAAACCTGCAACCAATAAAAACAAGTGAGAACTAAATGACGGCATAACGCCGTTTGAATTTTTAAAAAAGAAATAAAAGTTGCATGTCTATATATACGCACTGATTCGAATTTTGAGTTAAAAAGTACAAGTTAAGAGCAGAATATAATTAATGCAGAATAAATGGAAAATGGATAAGAATTAAGATGCCTTTAAAATTAGAGTGCATTAAAAGGAATAAAACAAAGCGTCGTTAATTACATTGATTAATGAACAAGAATCCGGAAGGTTACATGAGTGTATACACATATACATTTGAAATTATATATGTGTTATAAATGGAAAATTATAATTAAGATAAATTATAGTAGAAAGATTATAAATCAGTCAGGTTATATTAGGAGGAGAGTTGACATTATTAATTAACGTTCAAAATGAGATATATCAAGTAATAAAATTAACGTTATTTATTAACGTTAAAACCAGATATGTTTTCTAGATGACGTGGTTTTCTAATATAAACGGTTCAGATTTTATTTGGTTAAATTCGATGGACCAAACTTTCTTATACACCTATAAATAGATTAGCAGGGCCTAGCTCAAAACTCATATTTTCTATGATGCTGCCTAGGCTCTACCATTCTCTTCTTCCTCCAAATCTTTTCAGAAAATTAGAATATTAATCTTAGAAATTCTGATTCAAGATTTGAATATAAAAGAATATAAATCTAAATAGTTGGAATGTCACGGATTTTTAGCGACTTAATCATTAATTAATTAATTTAATTATTTTAATATATTGATTTGGTAATTTAAATAGTTGGAATTCAAATATTTTGAAAATTTAAATAATTCGAATTTATATTTAATTAATATCAATTATGAATAATAAAAATTTATTTTTGAAATGGTCGGAAATAGCTGAATTGGAAATATCTAGTGAATTGGATAATTTAATAGATTTAACTTAGTTTATATTTGAATTATAAAAACAGATATATTATTTAAATGATAGATGAACGGATTAATTACAATACAATTATAATCGAGCTCGTAATGTCCCGGTAGTTCGTAATATTGAGTTTTGAACTTCAATTGAGTGTACAAGATCTGTTATAAGTCGGATTTCTTCAAAACAAGAAACATTTGAATCTATTAAGCTATATTTTTCTAACGGAAGTGAAAAATGGGGATTTCGTCTTATAGATTGGGAGTTATGTCCAAATCAAATTTTCAAATAGTCGCTATGGAATCGTTTATAAGCCATAACGATATATTTAATTATAATTAAATATTGGTTTCAAATTTGGACAAGATATTTAAGATGTAGTTATAGTTCAATTTTCAGAATTTTACTGTAATTTTTAATTTGGAAAATAAGCCACTTTTTATTTGGAGTATTTTACACCTAATATCAACATATTGGGGTTTCACAGAATAAGCTATCTTCTCAATATTATTATACTTTTGGGAATCGTGACACATTGCTCATCTCAACCGTATTCTTATTTTTATCCATAGTAGTCGATAAATAAATGGAGTTCTTTGAAATCGGTACCCTTAAACCTAACATATATATATATATACACACACACACACACACACACATATATATATATATACATATATAGATATATATATATATATTATATCTATAGTATGCTTTTGCTACTAAGCAAACCTTACCATCTCTTCTGAAGCAAACTACCGAAGAAAAGAAGATTTTTTATTTATTAATTAAATATTATTTATTTACTCAAAGTAAAGAATCAGAGTTATATTTTAATGTTGAATATTTTTGAAGCAAGGATTATAAGGCTATCGTTATAACCAATATTTTCCGTACAGGAAATAGATTTGTAAACTGAACCCAAGAATCACATAAGCATTGTTTTGATAAGGAAATAACAAATGGAGTTAAGCAAATTAGAAACTGAATGGAAATTAGTTAAGTTGAATAGTTGTCTGAGTATCGATCTGATGTTGGTTTCGGCCTTCGGGGTTGATACTTGGGAAGTTGCTCTCTTACTAGTTTACGGTTAGGAACTGACGGAGAACTAGGTGTAAATAAGATATGGAAATGTTTTCCGATGTTAATAATGTGTATTTTCTAAATACAAGAAAAAGGAATTGTTGATATACGGAAATGTTATTCTGAAAATTGTGAGAGTATAAACCGGGTTTAAGAAATATGGAAACAGGGAATTGGGCAATGAAATGATTATTGATAAATTTATTAAAAAGGGGCTCGGTTTTGGTTGATGATTGATTGGTAAGATTTCCATTTGGAAATATGACCGTTGTTTGTACGTATGTTTTCCTGTGATAGTCAAATCACCGGCTATCAAAGTTTTTAACCAATTTTCCATTGTCAATACGGAGAGACCGGAATCAGATTTATTATCTGAAAACCACTCCGTATGGGCATTAGCGTTGCGAATCAATATGATGAAGATAATTGAAGATGGAATTTTTTGCAAGGGCTGTTCTAGCGATCCTAGGTATAAATTTCCTAAGATGGATTTACAGGATAGTGCCTTCGGTTTATCCAGACCAAGGACAACATGTATTGACAAATGTCTAATGGGGTATATCTAATAGATCGCGTAAGTTGATCTTTTCAAATGTATTTACGTTGGTGGGGGAGGAATTCGTTTTTCTTAGCTTTATACCCATGGTATTTTTGGGGAAATCAATTTGTGATTTGGCTGGTATGACAATGTGGCATTCAAAGTAAATAAAGGTGTGATCTGTTAAAAGGTACGTTATGACCTCAAACCTCATCAACTAGGGAACGACAGAAATCGGGCAAGCTGCATGGCTAAGTGGGTCACACCTAATTAGGGTATATTGTCACCATCTAGAGAATATTCATATTGTTACTTCTTTCGCTTCTGTATCTCCCGGGAACAGTTATGGTGGTATACCAACCGTAAGGTGATAATTTATTCGGAGGATTCAAATGAAATGAATGGCCGGTCTTGTGTGGCCAAGTTACAAGATGTTCTTGTTGTAATGACCCAAAATTCCGGTCCAATTTGAGCTGACCAAAAACACAAGTCCAACCCCAAATCAAACTGAAAATCAGGAAATTTATAGAAAGAAAACAGAGGGTGAGGAAAGATAAGATAGAAACTTAGAATAGAAGAAGAAGAAGAACACAACATCAGAGTAACACGAACCTCACAGTGGAACAAATAACATATAATATATATAACATAACTTGAAATATACATCTGTACTTGAATATACATCATTATCAAAGTACAACACTTACAACACAGTGGAAATAAACTATAGCTATATGATCCAGAAGCCTCCTGCTCCAGCTCTTCCAGTATATCTGTAAATCCCGACTACTTGACTGCCCGTACTAATTTAGGCACCCAAGAGTTTAGGGAAACAAACAAATAAACACCGGGTCAGTCATGGGACTGGTGTGAGTAAAAACAGTTTAAAACAGTTCAAGCAGGTAAACGATATCTCATAAGACCACGCCGTGTAACGGAACGGGTTTTTCCCTTATGAGAATCCAATTATCTTTATATCAAAAACCTTTTGATATTATAATAATGTCTATCAACACAATATAATAATCATCTAGCAGAACGCTTTCATCTCACGTTCTACATATATAGTATACAATCAAAACCGCAAGCACGTATTGGGTAATGGATTTCCAAATATGACAAGGTATGGAACCACCTTTCGCTAGTGTACCTCTAGAAAGGAATACACTGGGTTCAACAAGAACATCTTGCAACCCGGCCACACATGACCGACCACTCATTTCGCTTGAGTGTATCGAATGTATATCACCAACAGTTGGGATCAGCAATCGTTTCCCGAATGGGACAGCATCAACAATAGATTTTTAGAAATAAATGAAACTCTAGATCAGGTGATTACACACCATACTTCGGAGCGACCGACTTAGCCATGCTGCCTGGCCGATTTCTGTCATTTACCGGTTGATGAGGCTTGAGGTTACGCTTCATCATCACATCAGATTCACTTTGAATGCCACATCGTCAAATCCATCAAATCACTGATTGACGTCCTCAACCATACATTATGTGTTAGCTAAAAGAAGTTTCCTTCTCCGCTTCCACTCTTGGTACGGTTGGAGAATCAATATACGTGATCGTATGGAAATAATCTGTCAGACATCCGTCCATACAAGTCATCCAGGAACAGGATGAACCGAAGGCACTATTCTGTAAACAGGATAGCCCTTGCATAACTCCGTCTTCAATTTCCTTTGGCATATATGATTCGCAATGCTTATGCCAATACAGAGTGGTTCTTTGGATAATAATCCAACCGGTCTCTCCATATTAACAACGTTAAAATGGTAAAAACTTCGATAGTCTGTGATTTAACTATCGAAGAACAAAAGGTGTGCAAACAACGATATTATTTCCAAATGGAAATTTATATCGATCAAATATCATTCAACATTTATCTCTTTATTTCATTAATTTACTTATCTCCTGATTCCCTATATTCAATATTTCTTAATTTCTAAATTTGGAAAATATACGTTATTAACAATGGAAAACATTTCCATTTCTTGTTTTCTTTATTAGAAAACATTTCTGGTTTCTTATTTGGAAAACATTTCCAAAGCTTCTTCATTGAACTTAGACAGATGTTTAAACAAACCATCGCGATGCCAACTCAAACCATTTCCTTTAATTACTAAATTCACTTAACCATCCTTTACTATCGAACCTTAACCATTCCTTAGTTAAAAATGAAGTCAATCAAGTTGGGGTAATACTACCTCTCAGACCTTAACTGAACAACGGTTCTAACCTTGAAATAGACAAAGTTCACCCTTCTAATTCTTTAACAAACTTCCTTACGTAACTCTCTTTCAAATCTTTTCTATTCGATAATTCTTTCCTTCGATAAGGTATATTCGATAACTCTGTTCATTTTATTCTATTCACTTAACTCTTTTGATTTAACTCTAACTCTATTCACTTAACTCCTATCGAATAAACTATATTCGATAACTCTTTTAATTCTATTTGAATAAACTATATATTCGATTAACTCCTTTTACTCTATTCGAATAAACTATATTCGATTAACTCCTTTTACTCTATTCGAATAAACTATATTCGATTAAATCCTTTATTTCTATTTGAGTAAACTATATATTCGATTAACTCCTTTATTCTATTCGAATAAACTATATTCGATAGCTCTTTTTACTCTATTCGAATAAACTATATTCGATTAACTTCTTTTACTCTATTCGAATAAACTATATTCGATTAAATCCTTTATTCTATTTGAATAAACTATATATTCGATTAACTCCTTTATTCTATTTGAATAAACTATATATTCGATTAACTCCTTTATTCTATTCGAATAAACTATATTCGATTAACTCCTTTTACTCTATTCTATTCGTTTTATCAAAAATTTTCCCTTTTATAAAACTCTATTCGTTTTATAAACAATTTCCTTTTATTTACTTTCGAAATATTTCCTTTTTATAAAATCTATTGATTTTATAAAATCGCTTTTTTTTCAGTATACATCGAAATAATTCTTTTTACATCCCAGGGTCTTTTATGATATTTAAAATATCGAATAACAATGATCAACATCATTCTAACACACATAACCTATAACAGATATACATCACATCATATATCACAATATATGAAAACAGTAAATAAATGTTGAGGAATCCAGTCGGATTCCTCCAACCTGTTTCCCTGCATCCACAGATGTTATACAATATAAAATCAACATCACTTTCAGTTCCATATGATATATTCTGTTAAACATAATTAATATAGAAATCCAACTAACAGACTAGCAGTTCAATCAATCAGTCAACACACAGTCAATCAGCCAATATTTAACAGTTCTAAAAATACAACATGAAATTATAAACTGTTCAGAGTTAGTGAGATTTACTCACTTTGGCAGTTCATCGTTAAAGAACGATAAACTGTTATTTGATTTGAATCAAACAATTTATTTCGCCATAAATTCATATGAGCCCCAATCCATTTCCAGTAAGTCTCATTTTGTAGTCGTCGTCCATACGATCCCAATGGATCTGACGGTTTGAAATTCTGACATCGTATGACATAGTTACAGCATTTAGAAGTCTATACAATGTTTTAAATTAAAACAAAACTTTAATTAAATTTGAATGGGCCTCACCCCTTATATCTCTGGCCCAACCACTTTCCAAAGCCCAACCGTTCACAGCTCCTTCTTCCTCCCTAGAAAACACGACGGAATGCTCCATCAATTCCATTGCCATTGTCGGCTTTGGTACCCCAAACCGCACTCTCTCCTCTCAATTATATATTAAACAGAAAACCCCAAAATTCTTCTCGTCGATTCCTCTAGCAACTAGTACCAAAAAGGCACAGTTCGATGCTCCATTGGGGATTCATTCGTCCTCAGCCACACGGCACTCCACCAAACAAAAATCTCACAAATCCTCACGCAATCAAGCACACACGTGCGGTTTCTCTTCAACAACTCAATTCCAACAGTCGCTCTTCCTCCCAATGCCTCAATCCCTCCCAACGATGAACCCTAACTGTCGCTGTTCATTTGGAGCACCCATGGAATTGCATCGCACACCACAAAATTAGTATAGGATTGAAGAGAATTGCTCACTGACCTCAAATATACGACTTCCATGATTTAATGAATTTATTTCGAATTTATTGTGAATTATAAACTCACGATCGAATTTTATGAAGTGGAGATAGTGGCGGATTCTTATATCCTTGCATTCGTTGGTGGTTGGTAACGTTTATGGCTGAGACGAGATGGTGCGTGGCCTAGTTTAGGTCCACCAACACATTAGGATATTTTTTTGTATTTAATATTTAATTCAAATTTAAATATAACGTTGTTGGTTTCTGTCCTTAAAAATTCCTGTGGTCACCCATGATACCCAAAAATCATGAAAAGGGACATGCAGCTACAGTTCGATATTATGGTCCCAACGAAACTGGTTTCGTCAAATTCCGACTCCGTATGCTCACACAGCGTATTTTAAATCGTTAAAATACTGACTGTTTCTCACTCTAAAAATCCGTACGGCCACATACTGACTTCAAAAATCACGGAAATTGAAATCTAGCAACTATTTGACATTGCGGATCCAACAAAATTAGTTTCGTCGAATTTCGACTTCGTTTGCAAAACCGGCTATTTTTAAAGCTCTGAATGACCCATTTAAATATATAAATATATTTAAATATAATTAAATTAAATATAAATAAATTTATATTTTCGTATATATTCACAGTGGAATACCATACAGCTCTACTGGGATTTATAACTCGATATTTCAAATCTGGGTCAACCCGATATTCGATTTATATTGAAATTCCTTTTTAAAATATAAATAATTCCTTTATAAATTATAAAGGAATTCCACAGCGACTTTTCTAAAATTTGATTTGGACGTGAATCAAAATATACACAACGAAATCCCGATTCTTCTCTTCCACTAGAAAGATATACTTCACCAGCTCCTAACATTTCTTGTTTCACAGAAATCCGGCTTAAAACGAATCCTGTACATTCAGTTGAAGTTCAAATCGCCAATTAACGAACTGCAGCGCCATTTCAAGCTCGATTATAATTATATTATAATTTATACGTCTAACCATCGTTAATTAAATATATTCGTTATTCTAATTCAATTCTAAACTGAATTAAATATCACAGATGATCCAGTTCACACCATATCGCCATTTCAGCCAATTCTGATTATTTCAGAATTAAATATTTTTATTTATTTATTATTTAATTAAATATTCACCATTATTTAATTCCACGACCATTAAATTCTCTTGATCACCATTTTAAATAATTAATAAATTAATTATAATACCTCTGCCAATGCGGGTCATTACAATCTTCCCCACTTAAAATAATTTCGTCCTCGAAATTGCTAAGGTAGAGAATGACCCTATCGACTGGTTAGAACTTATTTGTTCACTTCTTAACTTCAGTTTCAACTGAACCAATTTAATTTCAATTAAAAATTTATTTAATTCTTGTCAACGAAAATTTTCAAAAATCCTGAAAATTTTCTAACACCTTCACTTTTCGAAAAAATTCGCCAGCACCTCCTTTGTACTGGTTAATAGCTCAGACTCCAACTTGCCTCTCTGGGCCATCTCCATCCCAAAAGAAAATCAAACAGCCAAGCGGCTTGCCAAATTCGATTCATAAATCTTATATCCAATAGAAATATAAACTTGTACCTTTTTGTTGGCATATCACTACATCCTTTCCTCATGTTATCAATTCAGCAGATACAAGGGTCATCCCAATCAAATTCCAATCTGCTTTTATCCACAACACAACCATTCGCTTATATCCGAGCCAAATATCATTTCAACTCGAGTTTCTTCTCGATTCCCAACTCTTAACTTGATTATCACATTACACTTAAAATTTGAATCTCACAATCCAATTTGTCTTGATATCATTCTATTCCAATCTCAGTTACCACTTTACTGGCTTTACTTTTAATTCAAATTTGCTTTCATAAAATTTCTGTTAAATTTGTTTTTATTTCAAACAGTCTTTCCCTGGGAGTTTTTAAACAGTTTACTCTTTCCAAAAATCGAATTTTCCTTTTGAACATGTCACTGAGCCCTTAATTAATATTCCATTAGTTAAATCACTTCTCTATTTCTTTATCAATATTTGTTAACCAAATATTTTCAATAACCTTATTGGCCTTTTATGTTATTTGGAAAACGTTTTCGAATATTGCCTTCCTTTATTTTCTAAATTTTAGAAAATTTATGCTATTTATAATTGGAAAATATTCCAATTACTTATCTCTTTTCCGATCTCGTTTATTTCTATACTTAGGAAATATTCTTTATTATATTTCCAAGCTTACACTTATTTGGGTTAAAACGGATGTTGTGTAAAACATTGTTACGACAACCCAAATACTATATTCAACTAACCCTTATTCAACATTGATCTTCGAGCCTGAAATCTTACTATTTATTTGTTAATAATGAAATCAATCAAGTGGGGGTATAACTACCTCTCAGACCTTGACTGAATAACATTTATAACGTCAAAACAGATATGACTACTTACTCGAATAATCAATACCATACAACTACTTATTCACTTTTAAACACGTATACGCTTCCTCTTTCTATTCTTACTAGATTTTATTCTTAGTCTTCCTTTTTGATTTTACTATTCTATTTCTAAGTACGCTTCCTTATCGCCTTCTATATATATATCGATACGTTGATTTCTAACTATCAAATTATCTTTAAAAATATTCTAACTCCTTAAATTCCCGAAAAAATTCTCCATAACCTCCGTTGTACTAGGAGCATCGGGATATTTCAAATAGCCTCCCATGGCCCTCACCAATCCAAAAGAAAAAGCCAAGCGGCTAGCCGATACGGCGAATAAAATCTCATATATGAATTAAATACATACCTTTTCGTCGAGCATTCTATTTATATACCTTCATACCTTATCCATACCAATCTTATGTATATTTATACCTGTCCAATCTATTTTAACTATACCTGATCGTTTTAACTCAATTCGTTAATTAATTTGTTAATTAACTCTTTAGTCTATTTCACTTTTGAATTTGAACATGACATGTTCAAATATATTTCAACTTGATTATTAACTAATTTGAATCCAAATTTCAAATTTAAGTTCTATATTCGATTTCGAATGTAACGACCCAGAGTTTTTGGCTTCGAAAATCGACATAAATACCTTTACTGTATCCCATGCCGACCTTTCAAACACTGAGAACACCGGATTGTTAATGAAAGAAATTAGAGGGTGAGCTAAGAAAGAAAGAAATATTAGAATAGAAGAAGAAGAAGAAACACCACAACACAGAAACAGAGTCTCACATCGCAACGGAACAAAATATAATATAGAAATAAATCTTTACCGAGAGCTTTGAAAAATACTTACAATATCAGAGTACATCACACATCTGGACAGTTATAATAATCTGTCCCATATAAAACACACAGCGGAATAGATACTAGGTATAATACGTCTGAACACCTTTAGCTCATCTCTTCACACCATTCGATAACCTGAACCTGTACACTCTGGGCTAACCCGAGCATTTACAAAACACCGGGTCAGTCTGGTGAACCAGAGTGAGTAAAACTCGCACAGTATTAAGGGTAAACCATTCAACATGATTTTAAAGTTCAAACTCTTTCAAAAGAAAAGGATAATCGTAAGACCAAATCCACACATAAATATGGACGGATTTTACCTTACGATAACCCAAAACAGTTTCAAAATCAATATTTTTTCTGATATTATAATAATATCTAAATACAAGTAAATAGCAATCTAGTGGAACGCTTGCATCTCACGCTCCACATATATAGTATACAATCAAAACCGCAGGCGCTTATTGGAGATTGGATTCCGACCTTGACAAGGTATGGGACCACCTGCCGATTGTGTATCTCTAGAGACAAATACACAGGGTTCAACAAGAACGTCTTGCAACCCGGCCCACACATGACCGACCACTCATTTCACTTGAGTGTATCGAATATCACCAACGGTTGGGCTCAAACCACCGTTTCCCGAAACGGGACAGCATCGAATATAGATTTAAGAAGCAAAAGGAATTTCTCTAGATAGGTGATTATACACCCTAATGGGAGCGACCCACATAGCCATGCTGCCTGCCCGATTTTTTTCATTTCCCGGTTGATGAGGCTCGAGGTTTAAATTACTTTTGAAGACCTGGTCGCCATTCACTTTGAATGCCACATCGTCAGATCCGCCAGATATCACTAATTGACATTCACAAAAATACTCTAGTTATCAAGCTAAGAGAATGTGCACTTCTTCGCCATCAACTTGGTACGTTTGAAAATATCAACGTACATGGCTCCTTTGGAAATACTCTGTCAGACATCCGTCCATACAAGTCATCCAGGAACAGGATGAACCGAAGGTACTCTCCTACTGCATCCAATATAGGAATCACCCCATGGATCAGTAGCGAGAAGTCCTTGCAACCCGAAGATTCCAATCATGACAGAATCACTGTCGAAATATCTCCGGCCGCTAAACCAGAGAAATTCAATAAGTAGTTCTTCCGCTCATGAATATCAACGGTCTTCAATTTCTCCATCTTTAAGAATCTTCTTTCACGTATTCGCTGGTCAGAATGGTTTTCGAATATAAATACGATCCTGGTCTTTCCGTACCAACATTCGTATTGGACAGATTTGATAGTCGGTGATTTAACTATCAAAATAATCAGTGATTCAATCATGATAATCAAATGAGTTACTGGTTCAGTAAATCGGCACCACTTGGCCTTCTAATTAAACAAGTGCAAATTCAAACTCTTTGAATCTTTCGATAATATAAATATAGTTTTGCTCCTTATTTACATAAGATTATTCTTTTACCAAATTCATTTTTATACTTAGGAAAATCCTATATCATATTAGCTTTCTAATTTCACTTTCAAACATTAACCACGTTATTATCTAATATCGGGAAATTTATTCAATTTATCTCTCGTAAACAACATTACTAAATATCTTTATTTCATTACTTGAAACAATAAGAAATATTTATTTGTATAAAATAAAACTCGACCTTACATTCCCATTCAAACTCGAGAATATTGCGATATTTTTCTGCAGCCCTTTCACTCTCTTTTCTTTGGAATCCTTATCATACATATATTCCAAATTTTACCCAAAATATGGCGTTATTATTTCTCTAGTGAAATAATAAATTATACTAATCTCTTTCACCATTACAACTAATATCATCCTCATATAATCCTAATGTCATTCAAGTTGGGGTATTTTAATTACCTCTCAGACCTTGATCAACAACGTTCATCTCTTAAGATAGATAACAGTTGTAATCCAATATTTCATTCTAATATCCATATAAATCTCATTTAACTGAGCTATTCAAAATATGATTTCAGAAAACCTTCTTATTCTTCCTAAAAATCTCTCTCTTTAATATATGCATTCATTTCTTAATTCAACAATTAAGTAACTCTTTATAAAACACTACTTTTAACCCTTACCCTTTTAAACACTTTCATTTATAAATCAGATTTGGTTATAAAACCTTATGACCCCCTCCTTTACCCAAATTCTCTTCTTCAAATCTCTGTTCAAATCTATTTCATCATTTCCTGCTTGGAATTCTTCTTTCAATTCCCACTTGTACTTAGCCCTATCTTTTTAAGTAACGTTAATTCAGGATTAACGATATAACACCTCAACCCCTTTTTATAAAGTTTTATCCAAAATCTAAATATTTCAAAATCTGTATTTAGATATAAAATAATTTTTTATAACTTCAGTTCTATCAATTTACCTGACGGTAAATCGATATAAACAAACTAGTTTATTCTTAGGCAATTTATTTCCGATTACCCAACCAATATAGCCCATTGGGTAAAACAAAACACAAGTTGGATTTCCAACCAACGATCAATACCCAAATCAAGCACCCAAAGATGACAGTTCATATGATAATATGGAAATAAATAATATATTTGAGGAATCCGGTTGGATCCCTCCAACCTGTCCTTCCCTGTATGCAAATGGTTATCTCAAATCAGATCATTCAACCATTTAACTGATAATAATAAATAACAACCATTAATCCAACCAGAAGCAATTCAACCAATTAAACACGTTTATTTTATAACTGTGACCAACAAGGTAAGTTACCTTTATTGGAACCAACCGTTAGAATAACGATTGGGTATTTCACTGAAATTAAACGACGGTTTAATTTCATCAGTTATATCAACAAGCAAACAGTCAACCATTGGCAAGCAGAGCACACAAAATAAAAACCCAATTTATATAAAAATATAAATGGGAAAACTGAGTGAGTTTAACTCACCTTGATTTGATTTGCTGATTACATCAGTCCATTTCAGTTAAATTAAAAAAGCGTTTAATTTAACTGAAAAACACTGTTGATTCCCAGTTCTTCCAATTCTGTCCAATTCTGTTTAATCTCCTTATCATGATTCCAATGCAATTTACTTGATTAAATTCTGTCAACAACCATATGAGTTATAACTGACATGAGTTTACGGATTATTTTCAATAAATAAATTTTACTAACTAATACTAACCATCAGTTAATTTCATTGTTAGATATAATTTGATCAATCTCCTTCGTCGTTTGTTCTCGTTTCCGGTAGTCCGTCCATAATCAAACCCTGTCATGAATTATATAACACTTATAAGTTATATAATTTAATTATATGACTAACTCTAAATTTATAATTATTTAAAACTAATTATGGTTTTATCTTAGAAACAATTAGTTAATTACTCTAAGGCTTCTGAAACTGAGGCTGACATCTTCCTTTTATAACCTCATATATGCTGAGCTTCAATCCAGATTTTACCTTGTTCCATTCTGTACATAAGTACAAATATACACGGTTTAGAACATGATTTAAATAACTCATTTATTCTTTAGTCATTAAGGGTTTAAATTATTTAATTGACTTAATTAAACATAAATAATCACTACCACAACTAATCAAGAGCCCTTCACGCTTCAAAACTTGGGTCAATCCTCCTTTTTCCTCCCGGCTCGTGTCTACATGCTGAGGTCAGTTTGTCTGCACAAATTTTCATTTCAGTTTAATCATGCTTTAATTAACTAACTCATTAAATATAATTAATCCCTTAGATTACTCACGTTACTAATTATTATTGTTTGAAGGAATTGGCCAATCTCTTAAAGTTCCCAAACCCAGACCCTTTGTCAACTCCTTCATTCACGTCAGCTGATCACTGCGAGCTACCATCACTTCTCAGTTTACAAGTCCTTCGAAGTGTTCCAGAACCCGCATCATGAAAACAAAGCTCCACCGCGCCTCCTTAGATCAACCAGATCCCAATCTGACTTGACCGGAAAACGCGCCCTACCCCCCTCGTCATCCCCTCTGATCCTCGCTTCACCAGGTCCCTCCGTTCGTCTCCAGTGCCACGCACTTCAGCACCAACCCAAAATCACCACCGCACCAAGGGTTTGACCCCTGGAGATCATCGGAACCCGCCACTAGCTCCGCCCCAACTCCATCTGCCCCTACACCACAGAAAAATCTTGAACCCGACGCTGTTTAAGGCCAGCTTATGACCTCAACGGTGGCCTAAGCATGATCGTCTTCGTCTATATTATAGCTTTTAATTGAGTTGATTTCTTTGTCTATTGAGCAATTTAGAAGTTGCGAAAGGGACTAAACGGAAATTGGAGGAAGATGAGAAGGGATCTGGTCCTTCGAATAATCAAGCGGCGGCTGTGAATGTCTTTGACCACGACTGTTGTAAATTTAGGGTTTCAATGGTTTAGGGTATTTATAGGGTTATGGATGAATATTATATATATATAAATTAACGAAACTTCGTCGTGAAGTAACTCAATAAAACCACTACAGACGATTTCCGTTTACTGACAAAAAGGCTAATCTTAATGTAAAAAGGTATTCCGAACCCAATGGGATAAGTTTCGTCGAATTCCGACATCGTTTGAAAAAAAATCCTTTATAAAACCAGAAATAAACACGCGTTTTAATTTTCCATGATCACTAGATAAACCCGATCAACTTGAAACCTTGAAATCCTACAACAATTTGTTGATACGAAGCCAACGGCACCAGTTTCGTCGTATTCTGAGACTGTTTCCCCCGTAGGCTACTTTTACGCGCACCGCAATGCCAGTTTTGACACCCAATTATCCGGTCTTCAAAAATAACAAACTATATACCTATCCTGACTCTAATCGACGATACGAACTCAACGGAACTAGTTTCGTGGCTTAAGTCGATCGTCTGCTCAAGCTACACTCAAATATCTCTCGATTAAATTAACTACGCGCTATAGAAATTGAACGGGCGTTTACGGTTGCCGGGGTCACATACGACATCGGTTTTCCACGCAGTTTGATTTTCTCACAATAATTTGACGATACGGTTTCAATGAAACTAATTTCATCGAAAACAGAGTTCGTTTGCAAAATGGCCCTTTTAAAGGCCGATAACGATTTCCATAGCGTTTATTTCAAAATTTTATTTGGCCATATCTAACAATCTATAACACAGAATCTGGAGTTTTCTCTTTCATATGAAAATTATCACCAATACGGTTCCAACGTTTCTCGTTTCACAGAAACCCGACTTATATCGGACTCTGTATATTCAGTTGAGATTCAAAACTCTAATTTACGAACTACAGCGCCGTTCTGAGCTCGATTTATTTTATTTATGAATATATATCGTTCAACTACGTTTAAATAGCGATTTAAATATAAAAATCCATTTATATTCCCAATAAAATATTTAAAATCAATTTAAATATTCAGATTCAAATGGTCGAAAAACACGGGTCGTTACATTCTTTCCCCCTTAAAATAATTTCGTCCTCGAAATTGCTAAGGTAAGAAAGAACGCTACAAATCCATTAATTCCCAAACCCAATTTATTTAAAATCAAAAACCAAATTATTATCGTAAATAACAATTTTCAAAAATATCGAAAATTTTCTAACACTTTAAATTCCCGGAAAAATTCGGCAGAGTCTCCCCTGCACGGATTGACCTCTGCGATATCGCAGGAACACATAATATATATACATCGACCAACGGTCGGAAAAAAAATCAAAACCCCAAAATTTTCTATTTTCGTGTAGGCGTACCTTTACGAGCGCTATTGAGCATAGTTGCTTAATATATATGCAATTTACTCAACCAATATCAATCTGCCTAGCCTACCAGCACCTGTACTTAACTCAATTCACATATCAGTAACAGATATATGAAATTCTGAGATAATATTTCACTAATCACCAAGTATAATTATTCCAATTTCAAAATCAAACAGATAGCATTAACTCATTATCAAATATCATAAATTCCAATCCGTAGCAGTTTCTTCCCAGTTTAATTATACCAGAAATTATTCACTATTTCATAATTCATTTTAAATCCATTAAGTTGTTGCTTATTCCCAATCAAACAAACTATCATTCAACAACAAACAATTCACAATCAACAACCAATATACGACCAAATCAACCAAATCGATTGAATTTACATCCAATATTAATATTTTATGTTGGTTTCACAGATTTGAACATCAATCGATTTATATTCGATTGATTTCTATTTATTCATATCCAAATTCCACATTTATTTAATTAATTTCCAATTTCCAACTCTGTTTTATTTAATTTCACTTAACCAGGTTAATTCCCAATTCAAATTCTAAATCCAATTTGAATTCCATTCAAATAGATCAAACACACTAATATATCAATAATTTGATAAAATCATTACTTCTCTATACCAAAAATATAGTTTGGGTAAAATGATTCCATTTACCCTCTTTACAAAACAATATTGTATTCATTGACAGTTCAATGCTTCTCAACACTTGAACCGATCAACAAACTCAATAAAAAACATTTGTATATAAAATTCACAAATACGCTCTCATATATATACACTCAACTCGATCTAGGGTATTACTGACCCCATCTCTATCGAGTTACGCCACAGAGCCAAGGTTATTACTACACCAATAGCTCTGATACCACTGTAACGACCCAGAGTTTTCGGCTTCGAAATCGACATAAATACCTTTACTGTATCGCATGCCGACCTTTCAAACACCGAGAACACCGGATTGTTAATGAAAGAAATTAGAGGGTGAGGTAAGAAAGAAAGAAATATTAGAATAGAAGAAGAAGAAGAAGAAGAAACACCACAACACAGAAATAGAGTCTCACATCGCAACGGAACAAAATATAATATAGAAATAAATCTTTACCGAGAGATTTGAAAAATACTTACAATATCAGAGTACATCACACATCTGGACAGTTATAATAATCTGTCCCATATACAACACACAGCGGAATAGATACTAGGTATAATATGTCTGAACACCTTCAGCTCATCTCTTCACACCATTCGATAACCTGAACCTGTACACTCCGGGCTAACCCGAGCATTTACAAAACACCGGGTCAGTCTGGTGAACCAGAGTGAGTAAAACTCGCACAGTATTAAGGGTAAACCATTCAACATGATTTTAAAGTTCAAACTCTTTCAAAAGAAAAGGATAATCGTAAGACCAAATCCACACATAAACATGGACGGTTTTTACCTTACGATAACCCAAAACAGTTTCGAAATCAATATCTTTTCTGATATTATAAAAATGTCTAAATACAAGTAAATAGCAATCTAGTGGAACGCTTGCATCTCACGCTCCACATATATAGTATACAATCAAAACCGTAGGCGCTTATTGGAGATTGGATTCTGACCTTGACAAGTTATGGGACCACCTGCCGATTGTGTATCTCTAGAGACAAATACACCGGGTTCAACAAGAACGTCTTGCAACCCGGCCCACACATGACCGACCACTCATTTCACTTGAGTGTATCGAATGTAAATCACCAACGATTGGGCTCAAACCACCGTTTCCCGAAATGGGATAGCATCGAATATAGATTTAAGAAGCAAAAGGAATTTCTCTAGATAGGTGATTATACACCCTAATGGGAGCGACCCACATAGCCATGCTGCCTGCTCGATTTTTGTCATTTCCCGATTGATGAGGCTCAAGGTTTAAATTACTTTTGAACACCTGGTCACCATTCACTTTGAATGCCACATCGTCAGATCCGCCAGATATCACTAATTGACATTCACAAAAATACTCTAGTTATCAAGCTAAGAGAATGTGCACTTCTCCGCCATCAACTTGGTACGTTTGAAAATATCAATGTACGTGGCTCCTTTGGAAATACTCTGTTAGACATCCGTCCATACAAGTCATCCAGGAACAGGATGAACCGAAGGTACTCTCCTACTACATCCAATATAGGAATCACCCCATGGATCAGTAGCGAGAAGTCCTTGCAACCCGAAGATTCCAATCACGACAGAATCACTGTCGAAATATCTCCGGCCGCTAAACCAGAGAAATTCAATAAGTAGTTCTTCCGCTCATGAATATCAACGGTCTTCAATTTATCCATCTTCAATAATCTTCTTTCATGTATTCGCTGGTCGGAATGGTTTTCGAATATAAATTCAATCCCGGTCTTTCCGTACCAACATTCGTATTGGACAGATTTGATAGTCAGTGATTTAACTATCAAAGTAATCAGTGATTCAATCATAATAATCAAATGAGTTACTGGTTCAGTAAATCGGCACCACTTGGCCTTCTAATTAAACAAGTGTAAATTCAAACTCTTTGAATCTTTCGATAATATAAATATAGTTTCGCTCCATATTTACATAAGATTATTCTTTTACCAAATTCATTTTTATACTTAGGAAAATCCTATATCATATTAGCTTTCTAATTTCACTTTCAAACATTAACCACGTTATTATCTAATATCGGGAAATTTATTCAATTTATCTCTCGTAAACAACATTACTAAATATCTTTATTTCATTACTTGAAACAATAAGAAATATTTATTTGTATAAAATAAAACTCGACCTTACATTCCCTTTCAAACTCGAGAATATTGCGATATTTTTCCGCAGCCCTTTCACTCTCTTTTCTTTGGAATCCTTATCATACATATATTCCAAATTTTACCCAAAATATGGCGTTATTATTTCTCTAGTGAAATAATAAATTATACTAATCTCTTTCACCATTACAACTAATATCATCCTCAGATAATCCTGATATCATTCAAGTTGGGGTATTTTAATTACCTCTCAGACCTTGATCAACAACGTTCATCTCTTAAGATAGATAACAGTTGTAATCCAATATTTCATTCTAATATCCATATAAATCTCATTTAACTGAGCTATTCAAAATATGATTTCAGAAAACCTTCTTATTCTTCCTAAAAATCTCTCTCTTTAATATATCCATTCATTTCTTAATTCAACAATTAAGTAACTCTTTATAAAACACTACTTTTAACCCTTACCCTTTTAAACACTTTCATTTATAAATCAGATTTGGTTATAAAACCTTATGACCCCCTCCTTTACCCAAATTCTCTTCATCAAGTCTCTGTTCAAATCTATTTCATCATTTCCTGCTTAGAATTCTTCTTTCAATTCCCACTTGTACTTAGCACTATCTTTTTAAGTAACGTTAATTCAGGATTAACGATATAACACCTCAACCCCTTTTTATAAAGTTTTATCCAAAATCAAAATATTTCAAAATCTGTCTTTAGTTATAAAATAAATTTTTTATAACTTCAGTTCTATCAATTTACCTGACGGTAAATCGATATAAACAAACTAGTTTATTCTTAGGCCATTTATTTCCGATTACCCAACCAATATAGCCCATTGGGTAAAACAAAACACAGGTTGGATTTCCAACCAACGATCAATACCCAAATCAAGCACCCAAAGATGACAGTTCATATGATAATATGGAAATAAATAATATATTTGAGGAATCCGGTTGGATCCCTCCAACTTGTCCTTCCTTGTATGCAAATGGTTATCTCAAATCAGATCATTTAACCATTTAACTGATAATAATAAATAACAACCATTAATCCAACCACAAGCAATTCAACCAATTAAACACGTTTATTTTATAACTGTGACCAACAAGGTAAGTTACCTTTATTGGAACCAACCGTTAGAATAACGATTGGGTATTTCACTGAAATTAAACGACGGTTTAATTTCATCAGTTATATCAACAAGCAAACAGTCAACCATTGGCAAGCAGAGCACACAAAATAAAAACCCAATTTATATAAAAATATAAATGGGAAAACTGAGTGAGTTTAACTCACCTTGATTTGATTTGCTGATTACATCAGTCCATTTCAGTTAAATTAAACAAGCGTTTAATTTAACTGAAAAACATTGTTGATTCCTAGTTCTTCCAATTCTGTCCAATTCTGTTTAATCTCCTTATCATGATTCCAATGCAATTTACTTGATTAAATTCTGTCAACAACCATATGAGTTATAACTGACATGAGTTTACGGATTATTTTCAATAAATAAATTTTACTAACTAATACTAACCATCAGTTAATTTCATTGTTAGATATAATTTGATCAATCTCTTTCGTCGTTTGTTCTCGTTTCCGGTAATCCGTCCATAATCAAACCCTGTCATGAATTATATAACACTTATAAGTTATATAATTTAATTATATGACTAACTCTAAATTTATAATTATTTAAAACTAATTATGGTTTTATCTTAGAGACAATTAGTTAATTACTCTAAGGCTTCTGAAACTGAGGCTGACGTCTTCCTTTTATAACCTCATATATGCTGAGCTTCAATCCAGATTTTACCTTATTCCATTCTGTACATAAGTACAAATATACACGGTTTAGAACATGATTTAAATTACTCATTTATTCTTTAGTCATTAAGGGTTTAAATTATTTAATTGACTTAATTAAATTTAACTAATCACTACCACAACTAATCAAGAGCCCTTCACGCATCAAAACTTGGGTCAATCCTCCTTTTTCCTCCCGGCTCGTGTCTACATGCCGAGGTCAGTTTGCCTGCACAAATTTTCATTTCAGTTTAATCATGCTTTAATTAACTAACTCATTAAATATAATTAATCCCTTAGATTACTCACGTTACTCATTATTATTGTTTGAAGGAATTGGCCAATCTCTTAAAGTTCCCAAACCCAGACCCTTTGCCAACTCCTTCATTCACGTCAGCTGATCACCGCGAGCTACCATCACTTCTCAGTTTACAAGTCCTTCGAAGTGTTCCAGAACCCGCATCATGAAAACAAAAGCTCCATCGTTCCTCCTTAGATCAACAAGAGCCCAATCTGACTTGACCGGAAAACGCGCCCTACCCCCCCCCCCCTCGTCATCCCCGCTGATCCTCGCTTCACCACGTCCCTCCATTCGTCTCCAGTGCCATGCACTTCAGCACCAACCCAAAATCACCACCGCACCAAGGGTTTGACCCCTGGAGATCATCGGAACCCGCCACTGGCTCCGCCCCAACTCCATCCGCCCCTACACCCCAGAAAAGTCTTGAACCCGACGCTGTTTAAGGCCAGCTTATGACCTCAACGATGGCCTAAGCATGATCGTCTTCGTCTATATTATAGCTTTTAATTGAGTTGATTTCTTTGTAAGTTGCGAAAGGGACTAAACGGAAATTGGAGGAAGATGAGAAGGGATCTGGTCCTTCGAACAATCAAGCGGCGGCTGTGAATGTCTTTGACCACGACTGTTGTAAATTTAGGGTTTCAATGGTTTAGGGTATTTATAGGGTTATGGATGAATATTATATATATAAATTAACGAAACTTCGTCGTGATGTAACTCAATAAAACCACTACAGGCGATCTCCGTTTACTGACAAAAAGGCTAATCTTAATGTAAAAAGGTATTCCGAACCCAATGGGATAAGTTTCGTCGAATTCCGACATCGTTTGAAAAAAATTCCTTTATAAAACCAGAAATAAACACGCGTTTTAATTTTCCATGATCACTAGATAAACCCGATCAACTTGAAACCTTGAAATCCTACAACAATTTGTTGATACGAACCCAACGGCACCAGTTTTGTCGTATTCTGATACTGTTTCCCCGGTAGGCTACTTTTACGCGCACCGCAATGCCAGTTTTGACACCCAATTATCCGGTCTTCAAAAATAACAAACTATATACCTATCCTGACTCTAATCGACGATACGAACTCAACGAAACTAGTTTCTTGGCTTAAGTCGATCGTCTGCTCAAGCTACACTCAAATATCTCTCGATTAAATTAACTACGCGCTATAGAAATTGAACGGGTGTTTACGGTTGCCGTGGTCACATACGACATCGGTTTTCCACGCAGTTTGATTTTCTCACAATAATTTGACGATACGGTTTCAATGAAACTAATTTCATCGAAAACAGAGTTCGTTTGCAAAATGGCCCTTTTAAAGGCCGATAACGATTTCCATAGCGTTTATTTCAAAATTTGATTTGGCCATATCTAACAATCTATAACACAGAATCTGGAGTTTTCTCTTTCATATGAAAATTATCACCAATACGGTTCCAACGTTTCTCGTTTCACAGAAACCCGACTTATATCGGACTCTGTATATTCAATTGAGATTCAAAACTCTAATTTACGAACTGCAGCGCCGTTCTGAGCTCGATTTATTTTATATATGAATATATATCGTTCAACTACGTTTAAATAGCGATTTAAATATAAAAATCCATTTATATTCCCAATAAAATATTTAAAGTCAATTTAAATATTCAGATTCAAATGGTCGAAAAACACGGGTCGTTACATCGAATATCCATTTACAAATCCAATTCACCTTTCAAAGTTCAACTTAAAATTCAAAACTTGATTAACTAATTCCTCTGCGACTTACCAAATTTTATTCAATTTCTATTCAAATTTTATATATTCAAATTCTATATATCAAATTCTATTCAAATTCTATAGTTTAAATTCCATTTGAATTCTATATTCAAATTCTATATATTCAAATCCTATATTTGAATTCCATTTGAATTCTATATTCAAATTCTATACTCAAATCTATTTGAATTCTCTTTATACAAATTCTATATTCAAATCTATATATTTGAATTCCATTTGAATTTCTATATTCAATTTCTATTTCAAACTTTCCTTATTCATTCTTTATTATAAATCCCATTTTGAAATTCAACACAACTTGTCTTTCCCAAAACAAATTCAAAACAGTATCTCTGGTAGTAATTCGTCACTTACAACTCGAAAATGAATACTGATGATGCAGCTGTCATCGTCGGAATCTATTTTCCAGCGATCGAAGTGAGTTCAATACTATAAAACCATTTCTAAACATTTCCACCTTGAAATTCATTTCAAAATATAATTCACACTGCTTGTAAAACAATTTAAATTCTCCCAGGATCTTAAATTTTCCTTATTTTTAATCCAAATCCGTTTACAAACACTTATCCAATTCTCCAGAGTTTTAATTCAATTTCTGGTTTAAATTTCAGATTTAACTCATCTGATTCACGTATTTCACTTATGTGAATTCTGATTGGTTATTTACATAACCATTTAATTTAAAATCTTACTCGATTATAATAACAACCAATATATCCAATATATTATAATTTTGGTATATATATCTTCTCTACATCAAGATATACCTTGGGTAAACTTATTTTAATTTACCCTCTTTTCAAAACATATCATGTCGACCCATCGTATTCGAGTGTTTATAAACTCCTACCGATACAGTGGATCAAACTGATCGACCAGAACCCATAAACAACTCAACCAATAAATCACCACAATATAAAACAAATTTTTATATCATCTACAAATACGTTCACTCGTATATATACACTCAACTCAATCTAGGGTGTTACTGACCCTATCTCTACCGAGTCACGCCACAGAGCCAAGGTATTAAATAAACCTTTGCTCTGATACCAATTGTAATGACCCAAAATTCCAGTCCAATTTGAGCTGACCAAAAACACAAGTCCAACCCCAAATCAAACTAAAAATCAGGAAATTTATAGAAAGAAAATATAGGGTGAGGAAAGATAAGATAGAAACTTAGAATAGAAGAAGAAGAAGAACACAACATCAGAGTAACACGAACCTCACAGCGGAACGAATAACATATAATATATATAACATAACTTGAAATATACATCATTATCAAAGTACAACACTTACAACACAGCAGAAATAAACTATAGCTATATGATCCTGAAGCCTCCTGCTCCAGCTCTTCCAGTATATCTGTAAATCCCGACTACATGACTTCCCGTACAAATTTAGGCACCCAAGAGTTTTGGGAAACAAACAAATAAACTCCGGGTCAGTCATGGGACTGGTGTGAGTAAAAACAGTTTAAAACAGTTCAAGCAGGTAAACGATATCTCATAAGACCACGCCGTATAAAGAAACGGGTTTTTCCCATATGAGAATCCAATTATCTTTATATCAAAAACCTTTTGATATTATAATAATGTCTATCAACGCAATATAATAATCATCTAGCAGAACGCTTTCATCTCACGTTCTACATATATAGTATACAATCAAAACCGCAAGCACGTATTGGGTAATGGATTTCCAACTATGACAAGGTATGGAACCACCTTTCGCTAGTGTACCTCTAGAAAGGAATACACTGGGTTCAACAAGAACATCTTGCAACTCGGCCACACATGACCGACCACTCATTTCGCTTGAGTGTATCGAATGTATATCACCAACGGTTGGGATCAGCAACCGTTTCCCGAATGGGACAGCATCAACAATAGATTTTTAGAAATAAATGAAACTCTAGATCAGGTGATTACACACCCTACTTCGGAGCGACCGACTTAGCCATGTTGCCTGCCCGATTTCTGTCATTTACCGGTTGTTGAGGCTTGAGGTTACGCTTCATCATCACATCAGATTCACTTTGAATGCCACATCGTCAAATCCATCAAATCACTGATTGACGTCCTCAACCATACATTATGTGTTAGCTAAAAGAAGTCTCCTTCTCTGCTTCCACTCTTGGTACGGTTGGAGAAATCAATATACGTGATCGTATGGAAATACTCTGTCAGACATCCGTCCATACAAGTCATCCAAGAACAGGATGAACCGAAGGCACTATTCTGTAAACAGGATAGCCCTTGCATAACTCCGTCTTCAATCTCCTTTGGCATATATGATTTGCAATGCTTATGCCAATACAGAGTGGTTCTTTGGATAATAATCCAACCGGTCTCTCCATATTAACAACGTTAAAATGGTCAAAACTTTGATAGTCTATGATTTAACTATCGAAGAACAACAGGTGTGCAAACAACGATATTATTTCCAAATGGAAATTTATATCGATCAAACATCATTCAACATTTATCTCTTTATTTCATTAATTTACTTATCTCCTGTTTCCCTATATTCAATATTTCTTATTTTCTAAATTTGGGAAAATATACGTTATTAACAATGGAAAACATTTCCATTTCTTGTTTTCTTTATTAGAAAACATTTCTGGTTTCTTATTTGGAAAACATTTCCAAAGCTTCTTCATTGGACTTAGACAGATGTTTAAACAAACCATCGCGATGCCAACTCAAACCATTTCCTTTAATTACTAAATTCACTTAACCATCCTTTACTATCGAACCTTAACCATTCCTTAGTTAAAAATGAAGTCAATCAAGTTGGGGTAATACTACCTCTCAGACCTTAACTGAACAACGGTTCTAACCTTGAAATAGACAAAGTTCACCCTTCTAATTCTTTAACAAACTTCCTTACGTAACTCTCTTTCAAATCTTTTCTATTCGATAATTCTTTCCTTCAATAAGGTATATTCGATAACTCTATTCAATTTATTCTATTCACTTAACTCTTTTGATTTAACTCTAACTCTATTCACTTAACTCCTATCGAATAAACTATATTCGATAACTCTTCTAATCTATTTGAATAAACTATATATTCGATTAACTTCTTTTACTCTATTCGAATAAACTATATTCGATTAACTCCTTTTACTCTATTCGAATAAACTATATTCGATTAAATCCTTTATTTCTATTTGAATAAACTATATATTCGATTAACTCCTTTATTCTATTTGAATAAACTATATTCGATAACTCTTTTTACTCTATTCGAATAAACTATATTCGATTAACTTCTTTTACTCCATTCGAATAAACTATATTCGACTAAATCCTTTATTCTATTTGAATAAACTATATATTCGATTAACTCCTTTATTCTATTTGAATAAACTATATATTCGATTAACTCCTTTATTCTATTCGAATAAACTATATTCGATTAACTCCTTTTACTCTATTCTATTCGTTTTATCAACATTTTTCCCTTTTATAAAACTCTATTCGTTTTATAAACAATTTCCTTTTATTTACTTTCGAAATATTTCCTTTTTATAAAATCTATTGATTTTATAAAATCCCTTTTTTCAATATACATTGAAATAATTCTTTTTACATCCCAGGGTCTTTTATGATATTTAAAATATCGAATAACAATGATCAACATCATTCTAACACACATAACCTATAACAGATATACATCACATTATATATCACAATATATGAAAACAGTAAATAAATGTTGAGGAATCCAGTCGGATTCCTCCAACCTGTTTCCCTGCATCCACAGATGTTATATAATATAAATTCAACATCACTTTCAGTTCCATATGATATATTCTGTTAAACAGAATTAATATAAAAATCCAACTAACTGACTAGCAGTTCAATCAATCAGTCAACACACAGTCAATCAGCCAATATTTAACAGTTCTAAAAATACAACATGAAATTATAAACTGTTCAGAGTTAGTGAGATTTACTCACTTTGGCAGTTCATCGATAAAGAATGATAAACTGTTATTTGATTTGAATCAAACAATTTATTTTGCCATAAATTCATACGAGCCCCAATCCACTTCCAGTCAGTCTCATTTTGTAGTCGTCGTCCATACGATCCCAATGGATCCGACGGTTTGAAATTCTGACATCGTATGACATAGTTACAACATTTAGAAGTTTATACAATGTTTTAAATTAAAACAAAACTTTAATTAAATTTGAATGGGCCTCACCCCTTATATCTCTGGCCCAACCACTTTCCAAAGCCCAACCGTTCACAACTCCTTCTTCCTCCCTAGAAAACACGACGCCATGCTCCATCAAATTCCATTGCCATTGTCGGCTTTGGTACCCCAAACCGCACTCTCTGCTCTCAATTATAAATTAAACAGAAAATCCCAAAATTCTTCTCGTCGATTCCTCTACCACCTAGTACCAAAAAGGCACAGTTCGATGCTCCATTCGGGATTCCTTCGTCCTCAGCCACATGGCACTCCACCGAACAAAAATCTCACAAATCCTCATGCAATCAAGCACACACGTGCGGTTTCTCTTCACCAACTCAATTCCAACAACCGCTCTTCCTCCCAATGCTTCAATCCCTCCCAACGATGAACCATAATTGTCGTTGTTCATTTGGAGCACCCATGGAATTGCATCGCACCCCACAAAATTAGTATAGGATTGAAGAGAATTGCTCACTGACCTCAAATATACGACTTCCATGATTTAATGATTTTATTTCGAATTTATTGTGAATTATAAACTCACGATCGAATTTTCTGAAGTGGAGATAGTGGCGGCTTCTTATATCCTTGCGTTCGTTGGTGGTTGGTAACGTCTATGGCTGAGACGAGATGGTGCGTGGCCTAGTTTAGGTCTACCAACACATTAGGATATTTTTTTGTATTTAATATTTAATTCAAATTTAAATATAACATTGTTGGTTTCAGTCCTTAAAAATTCCTATGGTCACCCATGATACCTAAAAATCACGAAAATGGACATGCAGCTACAGTTCGACATTACGGTCCCAACGAAACTGGTTTCGTCGAATTCCGACTTCGTATGCTCACACGGCGTATTTTAAATCGTCAAAATACTGACTGTTTCTCACTCTAAAAATCCGTACGGCCACATACTGACTTCAAAAATCATGGAAATTGAAATCTAGCAACTATTTGACATTGCGGATCCAACAAAATTAGTTTCGTCGAATTTCGACTTCATTTGCAAAACCGGCTATTTTTAAAGCTCTGAATGACCCATTTAAATATATAAATATATTTAAATATAATTAAATTAAATGTAAATAAATTTATATTATCGTATATATTCACAGTGGAATACTATACAGCTCTACTGGGATTTATAACTCGATATTTCAAATCTGGGTCAACCCGATATTCGATTTATATTGAAATTCCTTTTTAAAATATAAATAATTCCTTTATAAATTATAAAGGAATTCCACAACGACTTTTCTAAAATTTGATTTGGATGTGAATCAAAATCTACACAATGAAATCTTGATTTTTCTCTTCCACTAGAAAGATATACTTCACCAGCTCCTGACATTTCTTGTTTCACATAAATCCGGCTTAAAACGAATCCTGTACATTCAGTTGAAGTTCAAATCGCGAATTAACGAACTGCAGCGCCATTTCAAGCTCAATTATAATTATATTATAATTTATACGTCCAACCATCATTAATTAAATATATTTGTTATTCTAATTCAATTCTAAACTGAATTAAATATCACAAATGATCCAGTTCACACCATATCGCCATTTCAGCCAATTCTGATTATTTCAGAATTAAATATATTTTTTATTTATTATTTTAATTAAATATTCACCATTATTTAATTCCACTACCATTAAATTCTCTTGATCACCATTTTAAAAAATTAAATAAATTAATTATAATACCTCTGCCAATGCGGGTCATTACACTTGTTAACTCCAGTGTATTGCTTATAGAGTACACAGATTGAAAGGTGGTTCCATACCTTGTCATAATTGGAAATCCATTACCCAATAAGAGCCCGCGGTTTTTTTGATTATATATTATATATGTAAAGCGTGAGATGAAAGCGTTCTACTAGATTGTTATTTACTTGATTTAGACATTAATATAATATCAAAAAAGTATTGTTTTAGAAAAGAATGTTTCAGGTTATAGTAAGGTAAAAACCATACACGTTTATGTGCGAATCGGTCGTACGATTATCATTTCTTTGAAAAGGATTTTGGAAAAGTTAAACCAAAATGATTAGAGTTTACTCACACCAGTCCCATGACTGACCAAGAGTTTATTTTGTTTTGCTTTCCCTATACTCCTGGGTGCCTAATTTGTATAGGCAGTCAAGTAGTCAGGATTTTACAGATATACTTTAAGGAGCTTGGAGCAGGAGGCTTCACTATTAGATATATATAGAGTTTATTTCCGCTGATATATTATGTGAAATTGGCATGTACATGTAGTTACAAGTTTATATTTCCAAAATTGTTATATAATATATTTTATTTATTCCGCTGTGAGATTTATGTTTACTCTGTTTCTGTTTTGTTGTGATCTTCTTTTATTCTAACTTTCTTTCTTTTTATTTCTCACCCTCTAACTTCTTTCTATAAATGGTCCACTATTTCCGATGCTTGAAAAGTCAACATGGTGTGTTGTGTTGATTTTCAGGGTCTAAAATCTCTGGTTCGTTACGTGGTATCAGAGCTGAAGATTGAGTAATTACCTTGGCTCTGTGGCGTGACTCAATAGAGATGGGGTTAGTAATACCCTAGATTGAGTTTGAGTGTATATATATGAGCACAAATTTGTAAATTGATATTAGAATTGTTTTATATTGTGGATATTTATTGGTTGAGTGGCTTATGAATTCTGGTCGATGGTGGGGCACCATGATATCGATAGGGATTTGTAAACACTCGAATACAATGAACTGACACAATATGTTTGAAAAGAGGGTAAACGGAATTATTTTACCCAAAATTATACTTTGATAAAAAGTATTTAAATTGGAATTATTATATATATTGGATGTGTTGGTCGTTATAATAATCAAATAAATTTATAAATGGGTTGGTTATAAATAACCAATTAAGAATTCGAATAATATATAAATTCAGATGAATTAAATATGGATTTAAACTAGAATTGAGATTTAAAATTCTGGAAAATTGGAAAGGGGTTTGTAAATGGTTTTGTATTTAATATAAGGAAATTTTAAGATCCTGGGTGAATTTTAAAATGTTTTTCAAATATTATAAAGGATATTTTTATATTTTGAAGTAAATTTCAAAATGGAAGTGTTTAAGAATGAGCTTTGAAAATGATATAGTATAGAACTTACTTCGACCACTGGAAAATAATTCCGATGATGACGGCCACATCACCAGTGTCATTTTCGAGATTTTAAGTGACGGATTACTACCAAAGATTTGGTTTTGAATTGTTCTGAAGAAACAAGTAGTCAAAAATTCAAAAGTTTTAAATTATTATTATATATATATATGTGATTTCAAACTGATTTGAAATAATAAAACATGGGAACTGAATTCTGAAATTTAAATTTTACTTATGAAATTGAATTGATGGGTTAAGAGTATTGGAATCGAGAATAGAACTGGAGTTTGAAATGGAATTTGGATATAAAATAATGATTGGTTAAAGATGAATTGAGTGGAATGGATTGGGATAGCATTTGTATAAGCTGAATTGATAGCAAATGGAAGGGCTAGAGTTGAATGCTTGACAAAAAGGTACAAGTTTATATTCTAATTGGATATGAAATTTGTATGAGCCTATTTAGCAAAACACTTGGCTATTTGATTTTCTTTTAAACTGGAAAAGGCCTGGAGAGGCGAGTTGTAGTTGTACCGATGGAGCCGTGCAAAGGAGACACTAGCAAAAAAATTTCTTAAATTTAAGGTGGTAGAGTTTTTGAAAATTTTCGTTAGTCCGAATAAATTAAAATTTTAATTAAAATTAATTGGTTTGGTTGAAACAAAAGTTTAGAAGTGATGATTAATCTGGTTAATAAGGTGATAGCATTTTTCCGGCTTAGAAATTTCGAGGACGAAATTCTTTTAAGGGGGGAAGGAATGTAACGTCCCAGATTTTTAGCGACTTAATAATTAATTTATTTAATTATTTTAATATATTGATTTTGTAATTTAAATGGTTGAAATTCAAATATTTTGAATATTTAAATAATTCTGATTTATTTTTAATTAATATAAATTATGGAATAATAAAATTTATTTTCGAAATGGTCGGAAATAGCTGAATTGGCAATATCGAGTGAATTGGATAGTTAGTAGATTTAACTTAGTTTATATTCAAATTATAAAAATGAATATATTGCTTAAATGACAGTAGAACGTATTAATTATAATATAATTATAATCGAGCTCATAATGTCGCGGTAGTTCATAATATTGAGTTTTGAGGTTTAATTGAGTGTACAAGATTTGTTATAAGTCGGATTTCTTCGAAACAAGAAATGTTTAAATTTATTGAGCTATATTTTTCTAACGAAAGTGAACAATCGGGATTTTGTCTTATATATTGGGAGTTATGTCCAAATAAAATTTTCAAATAGTCGCTATGGAATCATTTATAAGTGATAACGATATAATTAAATATTGGTTTCGAATTCGGACAAGATATTTGAGATGTAGTTATAGTTTAATTTTTAGAATTTTACTGTAATTTTTAATTTGGAAAATAGGCCACTTTTTATTTTGAGTATTTTACACCCTATATCAACATTTTGGGGTTTCACATAATAGCTATCTTGTCTGTATTATTATACTTCTGGGATCGTGACACATTGCTCTTCTCAACCGTATTCTTATTTTTGTACGTAGCAGTCGATAAATAAACAAAGTTCTTTGAAATCGGTATCCTTAAACCTTGCATACATATATAGTATCTATAGTTTGCCTTATCTACTAAGCAAACCCTACCATATCTTCAGAAGCAGACTGCCGACAAAAAGAAAATTCACGCAGACCCTATGTATAATCTAATCAACTACAAATCAAACTGAAAACCTATGGTACCCTAATACTTTTGCATGAAGGCTTCTAATCCTATAAATACGCAACTCCCATTGCTTACCGATCCTTTGTAAACCCCTTTCCATTTTTACCAAACCAGATAATACTCCACAAATGATATAAAAACCCATTTAAATCCCACTTCTCAAATACACTGAAAATGTAAACAAGCAGGTACGAACTGAACATGTTGCAGCCAAAGTATGGAGAATTGCTGCGAACTGACATGTGTTGCTTCTGAATTGTTGACGCTTGGCGAGGATGACTATGGCGACAAGTATCTGAACTGAGGTAGGTTTTCGATTAGTATTGGGAGCTCGGCTCGTTGAACTTGGCGTAGCAGGATAGAGTGTGTGAAATATGGAGCAAGAACGTGAGAGGAAAGGAAGAATATGTGTGACATGGAGGAGCATAGAAGTGGAAAGGGGAATTTGAGTTCGAAAATTTTGGAAATGCGATCAACCATGAACTGTTTTTGACACTGGCTACAGAAGGCAAAGTGTCAGGCAAGAGGTGTGGGACCAAAGCATGCATGATGCTTTTTGGTGGTTGATGCATTTGTTGAGGGAGCTCATGAGGGGTTCTAGAACATTAGTAGAGTCATGTTAGAGGAGAGAGAAGAAACATGAGACGTGGTGTAAGTTGAAGATGGAACTGTTACATGTTTGGGCGGGGTTCGAGTTGCGTGTGATGATTATGGGAAGCATGAGAAGTTTTCATGCGTTTTCACGAATGGAATGGGTGTTGTGCATTTGGAAGAGAGAGGAAGATTTGGGAGGCAAGAGTTTGCGAATGGCCTTGGTTCACTGTAGGTTTAGTTTGCATTGTTGGAGAAGAAAAGGGAGACGCGGGTCTGGGTTATATGATTTGGTTTTGGGCCGATTGCAATGGTGAAGCCCACTTTTAAATTAAATTAGGTTTATTTTAAATTAAAATAGTTTGTAATATTACAAAATTAATAACTATCCCGTATGTGATCCGAATTCAACGAAACATGATCTGTTGGGATTGTATGATCGCAGACTACATGATGGGACTGGTCTAGAGCGATTTGGAGCTCGTTTGAATTTACGGCACGATTAAACGCCTAAACAGACCTATGGAACATTATTCGTTATTTAACGATTAACGAACAAGGTGAGTAAACTCACTAACTCCGTTCATCTTTATAATTTTATAAATGTTATTTAATATTGATAAAATAATTGAATGTTGTATGTGATGATTGTTTGGATGATTTGCTAATTAATTGATTAGAATAATATATATAGTTATAAATATAAATCGTTGATTTAATAATGATACTGTTTACTATTATATTTTATATGAATATGAAATTAGTTATATTTATGTTGATTAACATTTGTGGACGCAGGGAAACAGGTTGGAGGGATCCAACTGGATTCCTCAACAATTATATTGTTGTTTTTCATATATTGCATTATATGATGTGACAAATAATCTGTGATTGATTATTGTTTGTTTTGGGATGTTGAATAACATTAAACTAAAATAATTGGTATTTAAATACCTTAAAATATATTCGAAGATATTGGAAAAGAAATTGGGTTTTAAAAAGGATAATCTATTTTTAAATAGAAATTGAATTTTGAAAATGGATTAGAATATAATAACTTGTTTTTAATTATACTAAAACAAGTAGTTTGATGTTAGAAATAAAATAGAATGTTAACAACCCGGAAAATTAGGTCCAATTTAAAATTTTATTTTAAGAATTTTTGATAGAAAATACGTCAGAAATTAAAATTTTCATTTTTAAATAATATTAAAGCCATTGAAAATAGTCATTTTACAAACGACCTCCGTTTTCGATGAAACCACTTTTGTTGGATCCGGAATGTCAAAATATGGTTAGGCTTAAATTTTCATAATTTTGGAATTAATATATGAGCGTGGCAAAAGAAAATGTGTTTTGTCAATTTCAGTCAATTTTGAACAACTTGAAAAAGATCATTTTTCAAACGGTCTCCAAATTCTATGAAATTAATTTTGTTAGGACCGTATCGTCAAAACATAGCTAAATTTATTTTTTTGGATTTTTCGGAGTCAGTATGTGGCCCCGGTAAATTAAAATGTTCGTTCGAATTTAATATTAAATGTTTATATTTTAAATTAAAGAAAAATGGGCTGAAACGATCGAACGGGCTGACGGGACCTAATCGGTTGCGTCCGGAATAGGTGTATTTGGTTAGAAACGACAGTCGTTGGGCCTAATTCTTAGTTAGTGGCTAAACGGGTCTTTCAGTGATTAGTGGATAATAAAATATTATAAATTGTAATTAGTTAGAACCGTAATCCTTCTTCCTCAAAACTCAGCCGCCGTTCCTGTATTTTCGTGGCCTAGAACCTTTAATTCTTTCTCCTCTAATTTCTCTTCCTACATAAATAATTAGATCCTCCTCCTTTAGACTTTTTTGTAGGGATTTTCCTCCTTTTCACATCCATACCTAGATCATCACCTGAAAGTGCACGAACTTCGAGAATTACTCTCCCTAACACGCGGATTTCAGCCCCAAATCGCCCTCCCTGGGCCCCACCGCACACTACTCCACCTTAGGCGCAGGCAATCCCTCCCCTCCTCTCCGACGCGCCACTCTCTGATCGTCTTCAAGCTTAAAGGTTTGAATGCAAAGGTGAACCCTAGTTTTGAACAAGAAGGAAACCCAAGTTTGAAAAGCAACGGCCTTGAATTGAGTGGAGGAGAAGAGGTTGACTTTTTTAATTTTAATTATTTAATCAATAAAATTAAATTATTATCAATCTAAATTAAATCATATCTAATGCGTACGGACTCGGAATTGAACGATTTCAAATCCGCCACGATCGTGAGTCCGAGATCTACAATTCTAAACTGACTAGAACCGATTCCGAGAAAATCAAATTTTGGCCAAATTTCATATCTGAATAGCACAGATGTAACACCCCACACCCGCTAAGGTCACTCATAAGAGGGGAATGCCTTAGTTTCGGTGAAGTATTTTAAGTGAATATAGAACAGTAAAATTACAACAAGACAAATATAAGTAATACTTGTAAATTTAAATCATCATTTCAATGCAGCGGAAAGTAAAACATGTTTGGTTACATCACAAAACCATACAAGAGTCAAGTACAAAATATCCATCTTGATAAAAATAGGTACATAATCCCACTAAGTAAACAATAGCCATAAAAGGAAAGATGAACTGAGCTTTACTTCAATGACCCAAGCTCCAAAGGATAGATACAGCAATCCGATCAAAGCCCACTAGTACTAGGCCCACTCTGATAACCTGGGGTTTGGGGAAAAAGGTAAACAACAACGGGGTCAGACATAAGTCTGAGTGAGTCCTATAACTTTAACAATACAATCATTAAAGTAAACAGAGAAGACATAAGTTGATATACGGTAACGCCTGGGGATGCATGGCTACACTAAGCAGCTTGGCAAACTTAGGATAAACTAAGATAACCGTAAAGACGCATTTACCCACCCAAGGATAATTACTAGATTACACCGCCCCAGACCTACTCAAGGGTAATTCCTACACTGCACCACACCAGTCATTTCTACTTAAAGGTTGATCCCACTAAGTGTACTTAGTAATTTAGTAGTTTCGTGTACCCCTATCTGACTACATAGGTGTACCCACTACTCCCAAGCAATCGGCTCCCTACTGTAGATACCCGTGCTGGTCCCACAATTGGGGTGTATCATTCCCCAACGTGGCCACCTGATAATATCAACGGTGCACGGCTTTATATCTACACGATGCAACAACGACTTACCAACCAGCCCGGGCCCACACACGCATATGAAACCCGTTGGTCCCGCGTTGCCACCGTTAACCCGGTTTGGCCTCTTATAGTCAAGCCCAATATGCGTGTCCCGTCACTCGACTTGAGTCAAGCCCACAAAGATACGTTTGGGATATTGGTTGAAATGGGCCCCCACAAGCTACCACCTAAGCTTGCAATTTTATCTAGTGCATCCCACTTAACCCCTCTTTATAATCACGCCCACTTACATGTTAAGTTTTGGTTAAGTCATCTAATCATATTTCAATTGCCCCTTAAGGCACCCACTAGATTTCTACATGCCACCTATGGCACTTACTTAACCCTTTAATCATGTTTACTTACATGTCCCACTTTGGTTAAGTATTCTAATCGTATTTTCACATGCCACCCATGGCACTTACTTAACCCTTTAATCATGTTTACTTACATGTCCCACTTTGGTTAAGTATTCTAATCGTATTTTCTATTGCCACCCGAGGCAACCCACTAGTTTTCTCATGCCACCCAAGGCACCCACTTAACCCTCATGCCCCACAACATGCTTATATGGTTAAGTGTTTCTTAATTAATTAAGACCGTGATCCTCATAAAGACCTCTCACATTAGACTATCTTTTATGACCGCTGGTTAAGCCGGTTGGGTCCGGGCAGCCTTATGTCATAACCGAGTCTAACCTCGTGTCTTTACATTAATCACGTATTTAGTTTGTGCCTAAGACCTCTCACATTGGGCTAACATTTGTAGCAACTGGTTAAGCCGGTTGGGTCCGGGCAGTTTTACACTACAAATGAGTCCAACCTCGTGTCTTAGTCGATTAATTACATCTAATTAATCACCCCCATATTAATTGTCCCTAATTAATATCAAGTTTCTCATAACATGGGTAGACCTAACTCAATAGGTAAATTCCCATGGGGTAGACCTAACTCAATAGGTAAATTCCCACTTATGTTAATTTATTTTTATGGTATGCTTAATCATACCCAATCATACTTTTATTAACATATTTATTAACCCCATCGTTCCCCACGCAAATCGTTCTCATTTCACGACATAATAAAAGGGAAGATCCATCACAAATATCATGGGTTTAACCAAATCTTAGCATATAACTTTGTCATGGGTTAAGAGGATGTCAACTTGCATATATGAGCATATATTAACCCAACTACATTTAACCCAAACTTGCATATTATCACACATGACTTGCATAACATATTGCATATGAGCTTGCATATTATCATACACATATCTTGCATAACATGTTGAACTTGCATATAAGCATTCACATTCTTGCATAAGCATTCACATACTTGCATAAGCATTACATACTTGCATATTAACTCATAAACTTGCATAATGTGTCATCATGAACTTGCATATTAACAAACATGTAACTTGCATAGCATATCTTGCATATTAACATACATGTAACTTGCATATTAACAAACATGTAACTTGCATAGCATATCTTGCATATTAACATACATGTAACTTGCATATTAACAAACATGTAACTTGCATAGCATATCTTGCATATTAACATACATGTAACTTGCATAGCATATCACCATGAACTTGCATAACATGCATATGATCACATAGCCCACAACTTGCATATTTAGCATCATGTAAACATAACATACATCATACTAAACTTGCATAAACTTACATACACAACATGCATAAACCCACTTGTTAAACATGCATAAATCAACTTATTAATCATGCATAAACTAACCCATATGCATAAACCAACTTATTCAATATGCATAAACATAGGAAAACATAGAGTAACATATCATTACAAATGATTCAAACTCACTAATCCGCATTCAAGACCATAAGTCTCATTACACCTAATCTACTTGCTTTAACAATTGATGTTAAAGTGATAGAAACTCACAACTAGCAATTTGCACTCCAAATGAAGAAGATTAAGATGCTTAGAATGGATTAGAGGTTGATTAGAGAGGTTGATTAGCTTGCTTTCCTCTTCATTGATTTGTGGTGGCCATGATCAAGTTTCATTTTGCCATAGTTTAGTTACAAGATCTAATTATGAATGAATTAGGATAGGGTTAGGGTCTTATTTATAGGATTAGGTTGCATTTTAGACCCTTAGATTAACCCTAGATTGGTTTAGACCCGTCAGATCCAAGAAGCTTCCAGAACCAGCCCTCCAGGCCAGCCCAAGAACCTAAACTGGTGCACCCAGTTTTACTGGGCGTCGCCCCCCTGTCGACAGGCAAGTCGACAGGGCAGTCGACACCCCTGTCGACAGCCCTGTCGACAGCCCTGTCGACAGTCCTGTCGACATGGCTAGGGCGGGAATCTTCCCGCCTGGCCCCGCTTGCTCTATTTTAAAATCTGGATTTAAATTATTAAATCTGTTTTTATCTTTGAATTTTCTGCAAACTTCATCGGGCCATAACTGGGCCATACGGACTCCGATTTTCGAAAACTCGGACTCTATTTCGCGTATTTTTCCGAGACGAACGCAATGACGCAGCTCGTTTCCCCTAATTCCCACATATGAGATTATTTATTCTGTAATTAGTGAATTTTAGCATTAACCAAAATACGAGGTGTTACAACAGAATTCAAAGCACTGTGAGATTTCTATTTATTTTTAAATTTTAATATTATCCCTTGCTGTTTGAATTTCATCTATATGTGTTTATTAAATCATACGTGTGATGTTTGCAATTTAAGTATATTGTTTGTTGTTGGTGATTGATTGTACAGCTTGTGTGTGATAAATCTGATCTTGTATAACAAGAATTCCCCTTTACTTGAATCTAAGTATGTAGAATTGTTTCTATTTTGAATCCAAGGACAAAGATTTCATTTTTTTTCATTTTTTTCTAAATGATAAAGAAGATTCCATTTTTCATTTTGTTTTTAAACGATAAAAGAATATAAAGATTTCACTTTTAGTTTTCATTTTGTTGTAAATCAAAATTACACTATAAGGACATCATCTTTATTGTCATTCGTTTTAAATTAAAAGATTTATAATAAGTAAAACAGTTCTGGTTGTCATTTATTTTTAATTAAAAAGATTATATTTTAATGGTCATATTTTCCTAAATTAAAAAGGACATTTTTCAATGTCAAATTTTGTTGAAATAAAAAGGACATTTTTCAATGTCAAAATTTGTTGGAATAAAAAGGAAAATTTTTATCGTCAAATTTGTTGAAATAAAAAGGGTCATATTTTTATCGTTAAATTGTTTTATTAAAAAGGATTGAAATAAAATGAACTTGTTTTCATTGTCAACATGTTCTAATGGAAAGGATGAAAATATTTCTTTATTAAAAGTACATAATTTCATGGCCATTTTTATTTGCATTGAAAAGTTTTCATTTTTATTTGCATTGAAAGTTTACGCACAAAATAATCATTTATGCTTGCATTGAAATTTTACACACAAATTATCATTTGTTTTTGCATTGAAATTTTACGCACAAAATCATCATTTTTGTTTGCATTAAAAGTTAATAAACAAAATCATCATTTTTGTTTGCATTAAAAGTTAATAAACAAAATCATCATTTTTGTTTGCATCAAAAGTTAACAAACAAATTATCATTTTTGTTTGTGCACTGAAAGTTAATAAACCAATTTATCATTTTGTTGAAAGTTATCAACGAAATTAGTCATTTTGTCGCATTGAAACTCTTCTTTTATTTTCATTAGGAATGTATAAAATGTTATGACATTAAAACTCTCCCTTTATTGTCATTGGAAAGATAGGAAAATGTTATGACATTAAAACTCTCTTTTTTATTTGTCATTAAAATACATAGAAAATGTTTACATATAAAATATTCTTTTATATGTATTAGAATACATGGAAAATGGTTATATATAAAATATTCTTTTATATGTTATTAGAGTACATAGAAAAATGTAAACACATAAATATTCTTTTATATGTTATTAAAAAACATAGAAAAAGGTAAACAAATAAAATATTCATTTATTTGTCATTAGAGGACATAGGAAAAGGGTATGGAAATAAAGGTGTCATATTGGTTGATATAAGAGTAGATATAATAAAATTGTCATTTCGTTGAATTAGAAATGTAAATATAAAAAATGTCTTTTATTTGGAATAATATACACTGTATAAATAAAAGTGCTGAAACATAAGAAGATTACATTTTTATGTAGAGTATGATTTGTGAAAATTTTACATTTTTAATGTTAAGAATAGGATAATAGAAAATGTTCATGTTTTAGGATTAAAGACATGATTTCATTGAAAACTTTCATTTTTAATATAAATATAGATTCATTTTTAGGAATTAAAACATGTTTACATCAAAAATTTACTTTTTAATGTAAGATTTGAAAACCAGGAAAAGTATTCATTTTTGTTATTTAAAAAGAATAAGACAAAAATATTCATTTTTGTCAATTAGAAAGAAGGAAACAAAAATATTCATTTTTGTCATTTTAAAAGCATTAAGACAAATATATCCAATTTTGTCATTTAAAAAGGAATGAGACAAAAATATACATTTATGTCATTTCAAAAGGATTTAACTAAAGTATTCATTTTTGGACATTAAACAGGATTTAACCAAAATATACATTTTAGGTCATTAAAAAGAATTAAACCATAATGTACATTTTTGTTCATTTAAAAGGGATGAAACAAAAATATACATGTTGTCAAATAAAAAGGAATTAAACAAGAGTAAACTAGAATTATCATCAAAGGTGAAAGAATCACTTTTATTGTATATGCTTATATTAGAATTTATATGCAAGTATAATGTAACGACCCGTATATTTCCGTATAATAATTAATTTTTTTAATTCTATAAATAGTGATTTAGAGATTTGAATGGTCATAGTATTAAATAATAGTGAATATTTAATTAAATTAAATAATAGAATAATATATTCAATTTCTGAAATAGTCGAAAATAGTAGAATTCACAATATTGTGTGAATTGGGCAATTCAAAATATATTTTTTAGTTTGGATTTGAATTTGATTCACGAATATGTTATTTAAAAGAAGTTTGAACGTAGAATTATAATATAATTATAATCGAGCTCGAAATGGCGCGGCAGTTCGCTATTTGGCGATTTGAACTTCAATTTAATATACAGAATCCATTTAAAATCGGATTTCTGTGAAACAAGAAACGTTTGGAGCTGGTGAAGTATATTTTTCTAATGAAAGAGGAAAATCGGGATTTCGTCGTGTGGATTTTGATTTTGTCCAAATCAAATTTTAGAAAAGTCGCTATGAAATTCCTTTATGATTTATAGCGATTTATTTATATTATAAAATGATTTTTCAATATAAATCGAATATCGATATAACTGAGAACTTTGAAATATCCAGTCATAAATCCCAGTGGAGCTGTATGATATTCTATTGTGAATATATACAACAATATATATTTTTAAATATTAAATTTAATTATTTTTAAATATATTTATATATTTAAATGGGTAATTTAGAGCTTTAAAAATAGCTAGTTTTGCAAACGACCTCCGTTTTCGACAAAACTAATTTTGTTGGATCCGCAATATTAAATTATTGCTAGATTTCAATTTTCATGATTTTTGAAGTCAGTATGGGGCCGTACGGGATTTTAATGTGAAAAACAGACGATAATTTGACTTTAAAAATACCCTGTGTGAGTATACGAAGTCGGAATTCGACGAAACCAGTTTCGTTGGGTCAGTAATGTCAAACTCTTGTTGCATGTCCATTTTCGTGATTTTTGGGTATCATATATGATCACAGGAATTTTTTGGTGATGAATACAAACAGCGATTGATTAAAATTTAATAAAATAATCAATATAAATTATTTAAAAATTTCCTATAAATATACCTCAACTCATTTAAACCTAACTTTACATCTCTCTATTCAAACTAAATGCGCCGCTACTAGGAACTTCTTCAAACCAATTTTGTGAAGTTCTAAAATCCTCACAAAATCAAATAAAACCCCAAAAATTCTAAAACATATATAATTAGACTCCTGGAGTGCTGCTCTTCGACCTCTTGTCCATAGCGCAGTGTGCAATGCATTTTTGAAATGCTCCAATGTGTGGCAGTAGACCAAGGGTTTGGATTTTTGTGAAAATAAAAGCATCGATTAAAGTTTTTAAGCTTGGATTGATGTTAAGGGGTGGAAATGTGGCTTGCGCGAATTTTTTGTGGGCGTATTTCGAGAATTTTTATGTCGCACCATACTGCAGATAGCACGATGGTGTTGAACGATGCGATTTGTGGTCAAGATCGAGTTGAGCGTCTTTGGCATGAGGAGGAAGAGCTGGAGACGAGGAGTACTACGGTGATTTTGGTATGTGAAATGATGGAAAATGGAAGGAGCAGTTGAGGATGAAGTAGACGTCGGATTTGGCCATGTTTTGAGGAGCTGAAGCGAAATAATACATCGGGGAAGATGGATTGTTTTAATGGGTGGGCTTTGGCTAAGTGGGCCGGCGGTTTTAAAGGTGAAGGCCCATGAATTAAATAACTTAGTTTTATTTTAAAATTTTAAATAGTATGTTAAATTTCAACTCTAATACCGTATTCATACTTTATCGTAAATTGGGTAAAACAAGATCCGTTAGGATCGAATGGACAAGAGCTCCACAATGGAATTGACCGGGAGTGAATTGGAGCTCATTTGGATTTATGATGAAATTAAACGCCTGAATCAAATCGATGACCAATTATCATTATTTAATTAACGATAACCATCCAGTGTGAGTAAATCTCACTAACTCTACTCAATTTATATTTTCATAAATTATTTTTAGAATTTTTAAATGATGGTTGTTTGTTGTGTGCTGGTTGTTTGGTTGAACTGCTAGTTAATTGGTTGAAAATATAGATATAAATCGTTAATCGAATATTGATTCTGTTATCAGAATATTTCATATTCGTGTTATTTATGTTGATTAACATCTGTGGATGCAGGGAAACAGGTCGGAGGGATCCAACTGGATTCCTCAACATTTATTTTACTGTTTTTCATATATTGTGATATATGATGTGATTTATAATATGTTGTTGATTATGTGTGTTTGATCATTGTTATTTGGTACTTTTAAATACCAAAGGAAATACTGGAATGTGAAAAGGGAAATTTCAAACTAAAATATGAAATAAAATATTTTTATAAATCAAAGTGTGTTATATAAAAAGGGAATTTGAAGTGGATATTAAATTATGAAAGTTTATAAAATCAAAAAGGTTTTTTTTAAAAAAAAAGGGAATTTGTGAAGTGTATATTGAAATAAGAATTTTATGAAATCAAAGGGGCTTTATAAATGAAAAGAAATATGTGGAAACTAAAAAAGAAACTTCTATATAGAAATTTTAACAGTTATATGAAGTTTAAAAGACCGTTTTGGGTAAATTACTTAATAGCAGTAATAAGAAGTAAGTAAAGAAATACATGAAAGGAAAATTTTATATGAAATAAATAGGATATTATAAATGAAATATGTGGGAAACAAATATAAATAAAAAAATGATTATTTGGAAAATAAATAAAATTATAAAAGGAAATGGGCGAGATATTTAAGAACTATGAGATGGTGGATTTAAAGGAGATTCTTAAATAGAAATCTGTTTTAACAGATAAACTGAGCAGATAAATTTATAAACGATGTATATAAATTAAAAAGAATATTTATCTTTTGATAAATGGAATATATAAGTCTGAACTTCTATAGAGAAGTAGAGATCAGTTTTTAACACCGATATTTTAAATAGAATGTGAACTCAGCATTTATAAAGGGAATTTTAAATAAGATTTAAGTGTTAGAAATAAAAAGAAGGTTTCGCATAAATAAATATAAATAGAAGTTGGAATTGGGATATTGTTTTAAATTACGAAATCAAACTAAAGGGATTGTATAAAAGGGATATTATTCACATTCAATGTGAAAAATGGAATTAAGTAAAGATTTTAGAAATAAACACATTTATAAAGGAAAGTGGATTTTTGAAATAGAAGTTAAGCAGAGATGGGATTTCAAATGGTTAGAAATAAATAACTTGTTAAATAATGAAAACAAGTGTTGTGATTTATAAACAATGTTTATAAATGAACTATAATATAATTATCAGTGGATAATTGAGACTGCAAATTCAATAGTGAATTTGGAAAATGGAAATTTTGAGTTTTTTAAAGAGGAACGATGAAATACATTTCGATATTCGAAATGTAAAAAGGATTAAATAAAATCCGCAAAGATTTGTAATTAGAATTCAACTAAGCCAAATGTTTCAAAAATAAATTATTTGAAGAAATTATATATTGAATAAATCAGGATTGAACAAGATAACTAGTATTCGGTTGGAAACTGATATTTGATTAATCGAATATAAGTTATTCGAAAGAGAATTAATTGAATATAAGTTATTTGGAAGAGGATTTATTGAATATAAGTTATACGAGAGAGATTATCGAATATAAGTTATCCGAGAGAAATTATCGAATATAGTTTATTCAAAAGAGAGATTATCGAATATAGTTATTCGAAGAGAGATAATCGAATATAGTTATTCGAAAGGGGAGTTATCGAATAGGGATTATTCGAGAGAGAATTGTAAGTTGAAATTCGATTATATCGAATTAGGGAAAGTGCCGATTACTTTCCGTTTTAAACCAAGATTTATTTATTCATTAATAAATTAGTTATTTGTTTATTTATCCAAATTAATAAGGAAGAGTTATATTTAAGTTATTTTATTTCGGAAATATGGGATTGTAACACCATCGTTATAATCAAATGATTTTGGTAAAAGAAGTGGATTCGTAAATAGAATCTGATTTACGTAAGGAAGTTAGTTTAAAGATTTAAAAGGGTGAACTTTGTCTATTTCGAAGTTAGAAATGTTGTTCAGTTAAGGTCTGAGAGGTAATTATACCACAACTTGATTGACTTCGTTTTTAACTAAGGGATGGGTAAAGTTCGATAGTGAAGGTTGGTTAAGTAAATTTAGTTAACAGGTGTAATGGTTTGAATTGGCTTAGTGATGTTTTATTTAAACATCTGTTTAAACCAAATGAAGGAGTTTTGGAAATGTTTTCCAAATAAGAATCAGAAATGTTTTCTAATATAGGAAATAATAAATGGGAGTAAAAATGGAGATATTTTCAAATGATTAATAGAGTATATTTCCTAAATTTATAAAATAAGAATTTACAAATATATAGAAATGGGAAATGAATAAATTAATGATAAATTAAATTAAAAGAGATCAGTGTTGATTGATCGATCAAATTACTATTTGGAAATAAGATCGTTGGTTGTACACCTATATTTCTTTGATAGTTAAATCACCGACTATCGAAGTTTTTGACCATTTTTCCATCATCAATACGGAGAGACCGGAATCAGATTCATTATTTGAAACCACTTTGTATGGACGATAGCTTTGCGAATGATGAAGATAATTGAAGAAGGAGTTATGCAAGGGTTGTCCTATTTACAGAATAGTGCCTTCGGTTTGTCCAGTCCCAGGACAACATGAATGGACGAATGTCTGGCAGAGTATAACTAACAGATCACGTAAGTTAGTCTCTTCAAACGTACTTATGTTTGGTGGCGGAGGAATTCGTTTCTCTTAGCTTTATACCCGTGGTATTTTTAGGGAAATCAATTTGTGATTTGGCGGGTATGACGATGTGGCATTTAAACTGAATAGTGGTCAGGTGTTCCAAAAGATATGTTATGACCCCAAGCCCCATCAACCGGGAAATGACAGAAATTGGGCAGGCAGCATGGCTAGGTGGGTCGCTCCCATTAGGGTGTATATCACCTATCTAGAGAAAATCCATTTCATTCTTTTATCTATTTCGATGCGGTCCCTTTTCAGGAAACGGTGGGTAGTTCCCAACCGTTGGTGATATACATTCGATACACTCAAGCGAAATGAGTGGTCAGTCATGTGTGGGCCTGATTGCAAGACGTTCTTTTGAACCCAGTGTATTCGCCTTTAGATATACACTATTGGCAGGTGGTCCCATACCTTGTCATAGTCAGAATCCAATCTCAAATAAGTGCCAGCGGTTTTGTTTGTATACAATATATGTGAAACGTGAGATGCAAGCGTTCTGCTAGATTGTAAATTACTTGTGATTAGCCACTATTATAATATCATAAAAGTATTGATTTTGAAAGTGTTTTGGGTTATCGTAAGGTAAAAACCGTCCGTGTTTATGTGTGGATCGGTCTTACGATTACCTTTTCTTTTAAAAAGGATTTTGAAAAGTTAAACAAAATGAATTGAGTTTACTCACACCATTCCCATGGCTGACCCAGAGTTTATTTTGTTTTGTTTTTTTCCCCTAAACTCTTGGGTGCCCAAATTTGTATGGGCAGTCAAGTAGTTCAGGTCTGTACAGATATACTTGGGGGAGCTTGAAGCAGGAGGCTTCAGGATAATATATTTATTTTTATTTCCGCTGTGTGTAAGTGTTGTACTCTGATAATGTTATTGTATATATTTATTTCAAAGTTATGTTATAATATATTTTATTCGTTCCGCTATGAGATTCATGTTACTCTGATTCTGTTCTATGGTGATCTTCTTCTTCTTCTATTCTAATTTTCTATCTTATCTATTCTCACCCTCTAACTTCTTTCTATTAATGATCAGGTATTTCCGATGTCTGAATAGTCAACATGGTAGTTTTGTGTTGATTTTCGGAGTCGAAAATCCCCGTTCATTACATATAAAATATCACTTTTATTGTAAACGCATATATTAGAATTTATTGTATAGATAAAATGTTTGAAATATTAAAAATTACATTTTTAATGTAAAGATAAAATATATGTAAATATACATTGTATAGATAAAATGGTTGAAACATTAAAATTCACATTTTTTTAACGTAAAGAAGAAATTATGTAAAATATTCATAGTTTGGATAATAATGTAGGAACATTAAAATTTACATTTTTAATGTAAAGGATGATTCATATAAAATGATCACGGGTAAAAAAGGAAAAGTTTTACAATAAAAGACTACATTTTTATTATATATAGAAATGATGACAAATATTCATAGTTTGAAATAGAGAAGTTTAACAATAAAAATTTACATTTTTATTGTATAAAGAAATGATGAGAAATATGCATAGTTGAAATAAATTGGTTAATCAATAAAAATTACATTTTTATTGAATGGATGATTCGCTAGAACAATGCATAGTGGAGATAAATTAGTTGATCAACTAATGGTTTTGAAGTCGTCGAGCGAATTATAGATATTTGTATATATTTATATATAAATATAAATTAAAATTAAACGAATCGCGTATGGTAGTTCGTGTTTCGGAATCGTAACTTTAAACGATTATACCAAAAGATCCGACCGCTGGATTTTCCCAAAACTGGAACCGTTAGGACCGCTTTGGAAAGTTCTTTCCAACGATATAAATTTTGACAAAATCCAATGGTTAGATTTCGAGACATGTGTAAATCAAATTTCGATAAAAACAGCGTTAGGGCTGCTTATCGACCCGAAGCGTCGTTGGATTAATTTGAGCTATTTTTATATAAATAAAAATGGCGAGAAATCGTTATAAAAAATATTAACGATATGAAATGGTTTAAAATTTAATTATGCGAGAATCTTTTGAAAAGACCGAGTTCAAACTCATTTCAAATGATTATACGACGATTTAAGTCGAAGATATTAAAGACGGTGATTGAAGACTGGCGATCTTCACATCGAATGGACGACTACTGAGGCCCGGCATTGGGTAGCTCCCATTAAAGGGTTAATAGTGGTAGTTTGTCCGGGCATACTTGTTGATTGTCTGGATATGCGAGCGCCTCTCCTTCGTGTTAGACATACAAGGAGGAATAAGGTGACTCCGGTTTCGTTCAAACCAAGAACGGACTTGTAAATGGATGTGTGTCTGACACTGGAATTCATTTCATGTAAATTAAATTGATTTCTATCTAATGTGTATCCGTTTTGTGGCGGAGAATTTATTCTCTTGCCTAACACCCTCAGAGGGTACATATTGATAGTGATCGATCACATGACATGAATTGTCAATGTGGCGCGCCAAGATGCAAATGATCAAGGCTTTTGTTGAAAAGCAGGCCTTATGGTTGATGATCAAAGCACGGCCTGTTTAGGCATGGTTTTATGTATAGCATGACTTTGCGAACCTCACACCCCGGTATGAGTCAAAAACGGTAGTAGGACTGCATGGAGTGCACACGTTTCTTTCTAACTAAGAAGTGGTGTCAGCGACTTACCAGCCCTGACATTTTTACTTATGTGGATGATGGATTATGAGGTACCTCGGTTTTATAGGTTGTTAGTGGCCATATTAGCGGTTCAAAAGAACTGGGAAGCGTGTGTTCAGGCATAACTATCCACTAACGTTAAGTGTGGACCAGCGCTGAAGATCCAAGGGTTCACTGCGGGGAATCCTGAGGCATTTGCTAGAGTGTCTCGAATCGGAGAGGGCGATCCCTAGCCTTGACTCATGATGGAAACCCAATTTCCAATACGACATCTTGCGGTTTTGATTGTAGAACTGGTATGGCGACATAGTAGGATGGGGTACTATGGCGTCTATGATTGATACATTATGAGTGAAATTGTTTTTGAAACATATACACACTAATAATAATATCAAAATCCGTTTTTATCGTATTAAGCATTTTTGACCATTATAAGGTAAAACTCTATCATTCAGTTTGCGTTGCATTATGTGACGGGACTTGAGTCTTATAATGGTTTCATTTTTCTAAAAAGCATGACATTATTTAATGATTTACTTTATTTTCATGCACTGGCAATCCAATGGAGTAAACCCGTTCCGTGTTAGCGGCGTGGTCCTGTGATTAGCCTTATTATTAGATTAGTTAAGTTAGATTTCTCATACCAGTCCCATGACTGACCTGTATTTTGTTTCACTGGCAAACTCGGGTGCCCATATTTTCCACACGGTCAGTCGAGTAGCTTTTTTTGCAGATATTTATCTCTTGAGCAGGATTCTGGATTGAAGCTTAAAGCTGTGTCCAGAGCATATGTAGTCTTCCGCTGCAATGTATTAAATTTATTGTAATTTATCTTCCGCTGTATTTTATATATCGATGTACTCTGATATTCTGTACTCTGATGTAACATTATCATAATGTTTTATAGAAGTCTTCTGTTTTTGTTCTAAAGTGTTGTATTCTCAAAGTTAACGTATGCGGGATTTGAAAGGTCTTGGTCGATTTAGCGATCGATTAGGTCCGGGCAAAATCCGTATCGTTACAGTTGGTATCAGAGCTCTGGTTTGCTCAAATCTTTGGGGTACAACTCATTAGAACTAAACAAAAGACTCATTAGAGATTGGATTAGTAATATCCAATAAGAATACTCATTAGAGATAGGATCATTAGCATCCTAGAATGAGAAAACTCATTAGAGATGGGGTTAGGAATGCCGTAGAATGAGTTCAGAGTGAAAATTTATAATTCACGTATTTGTAATATTATATATATAATCCAATATTAGAAAATATGATTTTTGAATACGTAAAAGTTATATATATTTGAAAACTTAATCAACTAATAAAGTTATTGAAACCAATAATAAAAATGAAAATTGAATTGGTTAATTTAACGACTTTTAGCTTCGTTCCTTTTCGAGGACAAAAAGATTTTAAGTGGGGGAGATTGTAACAACCCGGAAAATGAGGACCAATTTAAAATTTTTATTTTAAGAATTTTGATAGAAAATACGTCAGAAATTAAAATTTTCATTTTTAAATAATATTAAAGGCATTGAAAATAGTCATTTTACAAGCGACCTCTGTTTTCGAAGAAACCACTTTTGCTGGATCCGGAATATCAAAATATGGTTAGGTTTAAATTTCATAATTTTTGGAATTAATATATGAGTGTGGCAAAAGAAAATGTGTTTTGTCAATTTCAGTCAATTTTGACCGACTTGGAAAATGCCATTTTTTAAAGGTCTCCAAATTCGATGAAATTAATTTTGTTAGGACTGTATCATCAAAACATAGCTAAAATTATTTTTCGGAGTCAGTATGTGGCCCCGGTAAATTAAAATGTGCGTTCGAATTTAATATTAAATGTTTATATTTTAAATTAAAGAAAAATGGGCTGAAACGATCGAACGGGCTGAGGGGACCTAGTCCATTGCGTCCGGAATAGGGGTATTCGGTTAAAAACGATAGTTGTTGGGCCTAATTATGAGTTAGTGGCTAAACGGGCCTTTCAGTGATTAGTGGATATTAAAATATTATAAATTGTAATTAGTTAGAACCCTAATCCTTCTTCCTAAAAACTCAGCTACCGTTCCTCTATTTTCATGGCCTATAACCTTCAATTCTTTCTCCTCTAATTTCTCCTCCTACACAAATAATTAGATCCTCCTCCTTTAGACTTTTTTGTAGAGATTTTCCTCCTCTTCACATCCATACCAAGATCATTATCTGAAAGTGCACGAACTTCGAGAATTACTCTCCCTAACACGCGGATTTCAGACCCAAACCGCCGCCCCCTTCCCCCCCCCCCCAAGGCCCCAACGCGCCCTATTCCACCTTAGGCGCAGGAAACCCCCACCTCTCCGACGAGCCATTCTCTGATCGTCTTCAAGCTTAAAGGTTTGAATGCAAAGGTGAACCTTAATTTTGAACAAGAAGAAAACCCAAGTTTGAAAAGCAACGTCCTTGAATTGAGTGGAGGTGAAGAGGTTGACTTTTCTAATTTTAATAATTTAATTAATAAAATCAAATTATTAACAATCTAGTTTAAATCATATCTAATGCGTACAGACTCGGAATTGAACGATTTCAGATCTGCCATGATCGTGAGTCCGAGATCTATAATTCTAAACTGACTAGAACCGATTCCGAGCAAATCAAATTTTGGCCAAATTTCTGATCTGAATAGCACAGAATTCAAAGCACTGTGAGATTTCTATTTATTTTTAAAATTTAATATTATCCCTCGCTATTTGAATTTCACGTATATGTGTTTATTAAATCATACGTGTGATGTTTGCAATTGAAGTATATTGTTTGTTGTTGGTGATTGATTGCACAGCTTATGTGTGATAAATCTGATCTTGTATAACAAGAATTCCCATTTGCTTGAATCTAAGTATGTAGAATTGTTTCTATTTTGAATCCGTGGACAAAAATTTCATTTTTTTTATTTTGTTTCTAAATGATAAAGAAGATTCCATTTTTCATTTTGTTTTTAAACGATAAAAAGAATATAAAGATTTCACTTTTAGTTTTCATTTTGTTGTAAATCAAGATTACACTATAAAGACGTCATCTTTATTGTCATTTGTTTTAAATTAAAAGATTTATAATAAGTAAAACATTTTTGGTTGTCATTTATTTTTAATTAAAAAGTTTATATTTTAATGGTCATATTTTCCTAAATTTAAAAGGACATTTTTCAATGTCAAATTTTGTTGAAATAAAAAGGACATTTTTCAATGTCAAATTTTGTTGGAATAAAAAGGAAAAATTTTATCGTCAAATTTGTTGAAATAAAAAGGGTCATATTTTTATCGTTAAATTGTTTTATTAAAAAGGACTGAAATAAAAAGAACTTGTTTTCATTGTCAACATGTTCTAATGGAAAGGATGAAAATTTGTCTTTATTAAAAGTACATAATTTCATGGCCATTTTTATTTGCATTAAAAAGTTTTCATTTTTATTTGCATTGAAAGTTAACAAACAAAATTATCATTTGTGTTTGCATTGAAATTTTACACACAAATTATCATTTGTGTTTTCATTGAAATTTTACACACAAAATCATCATTTTTATTTGCATTAAAAGTTAATAAACAAAATCATCATTCTTGTTTGCATTAAAAGTTAATAAAAAAATTCATCATTTTCGTTTGCATCAAAATTTAACAAACAAATTATCTTTTTTTTTGTGTATTGGAAGTTAACAAACAAATTATCATTTTTGTTTGTGTATTGAAAGTTAACAAACCAATTTATCATTTTGTTGTATTAAAGTTATCAACGAAATTAGCCATTTTGTCGCATTGAAACTCTCCTTTTATTGTCATTAGAAATGTAGAAAATGTTATGACATTAAAACTCTCCCTTTATTGTCATTGGAAATGTAGGAAAATGTTATGACATTAATACTCTCTGTTTTTATTTGTCATTAAAATACATAGAAAATGTTTACATATAAAATATTCTTTTATATGTATTAGAATACATGGAAAAAGGTTATATATATAATATTCTTTTATATGTTATTTTAGTACATAAAAAAATATAAACACATAAATATTCTTTTATATGTTATTAAAACACATAGAAAAAGGTAAACCAATAAAATATTCATTTATTTGTCACTAGAGGACATAGGAAAAGGGTATGGAAATAAAGGTGTCATATTTGTTGAAATAAGAGTTGATATAATAAAATTGTCATTTCGTTGAATAAGAAATGTAAATATAAATATTGTCTTTTATTTGGAGTAATATACACTGTATAAATAAAAGTGCTGAAACATAAGAAGATTACATTTTTATGTAGAGTATGATTTGTGAAAATTTTACATTTTTAATGTTAAGAATAGGATAATAGAAAATGTTCATGTTTTAGGATTAAAGACATGATTTCATTATATAAATATAGAAATGAGAAATTTGTTCATGTTTAAAAGAAAACATGTTTAACATTAAAAATTCCATTTTTAATGTAAATTTAGAGTGTATGAAAATTGTTCATGTTTTAAGAATAAAAATATGTTTACACTAAAAACCATATTTTTAAGGTAATGAATGGATTTATAAAAATGTTCATGTTCTAAAAATGAAAACATGTTTACATTAACAGCCATATTTTTACTGCAATAACACATTAAAATTTACATTTCTTTTATGAAAGAATATAAGAAAAGTTTGCATTTTTGTATAATGTAGTAAAAGATTACAAAAGATTACATTTTTTTCTAGAATTTAATTAAAGAAATAAAACATTATACTTTTCTATAATGTAATAAAAGAATGAAAACATGATTATAAAAAAAGTTAACATTTTTATGTAATGTTATAAAAATAGAAAAGGTTCATGTTTTAGGATTAAAAACATGATTTCATAAAAAGGATAACATTTTTTATAATGTTATAAAACATAGGAAAGATTCATATTTAGGAATTAAAACATGTTTACATCAAAATTTTATGTTTTAATGTAAGATTTGAAAACCAGGAAAAATATTCATTTTTATAATTAAAAAAGAATAAGACAAAAATATTCATTTTTGACAATTAAAAAGAAGGAAACAGAAATATTCATTTTTGTCATTTTAAAAAGATTAAGACAAATATTTTCAATTTTGCCATTTAAAAAGGAATGAGACAAAAATATACATTTTTGTCATTTCAAAAGGATTTAACCAAAATATTCATTTTTGGACATTAAATAAGATTTAACCAAAATATACATTTTTGGTCATTAAAAAGAATTAAACCAAAATGTACATTTTTGTTCATTTAAAAGGGATGAAACAAAAATATACATGTTGTCAAATACAAAGGGATTGAACAAGAATAAACTAGAATTGTCATCAAAGGTGAAAGAATCAATTTTATTGTATATGCATATATTAGAATTTATATGCAAGTATAAAATATAACTTTTATTGTAAATGCATATATTAGAATTCATTGTACAGATAAAATGTTTGAAACATTAAAAATTACATTTTTAATGTAAAGATAAAATATATGTAAATATACATTGTATAGATAAAATGGTTGAAACATTAAAATTCACATTTTTTTTAATGTAAAGAAGAAATTATGTAAAGTATTCATAGTTTGGATAATAATGTAGGAACATTAAAATTTATATTTTTAATGTAAAGCATGATTCATATAAAATGATCACGGGTTGAAAAGGAAAAGTTTTACAATAAAAGACTACATTTTTATTGTATATAGAAATAATGACAAATATTCATAGTTTGAAATAGAAAAGTTTAACAATAAAATTTTACATTTTTATTGTATAAAGAAATGATGATAAATATGCATAGTTGAAATAAATTGGTTAATTAATAAAAATTACATTTCTATTGAATGGATGATTCGCTAGAACAATGCATTGTGGAGATAAATTAGTTGATCAACTAATGGTTTTGAAGTCGTCGAGCGAATTATATATATTTTTATATAAATTAAAATTAAAATTAAACGAATCGCGTACGGTAGTTCGTGTTTCGGAATCGTAACTTTAAACGATTATACCGAAAGATCCGACCATCGAATTATCCCAAAACTAGAACCGTTAGGACCGCTTTGGGAAGATCTTTCCAACGATATAAATTTTGTCAAAATCCAACGGTTATATTTCAAGATATGTGTAAATCAAATTTCGATAAAAGCAGCGCCAGGGTCGCCTATCGACCCGAAGCGCCGTTGGATTAATTTGAACTATTTTTATATAAATAAAAATAGCGATAAAAAGTTATAAAACAATATTAACGATATGAAATGGTTTAAAATTTAATTATGCGAGAATCATTTGAAAAGACCGAGTTCAATCTCATTTCAAATGATTATACGATGATTTAAGTCGAAGATATTGAAGATGTATATAGTGATTGAAGACCAGTGATCTTCACATCGAATGGACGACTACTGATGTCCGACATTGGGTAGCTCTCAGTAAAGGGTTAATAGTGGTAGTTTGTTCGGACGTACTTGTTGATTGTCCGGATATGCGAGCGCCTCTCCTTCGTAGTGGACATACAGGGAGGAATAAGGTGACTCCGGTTTCGTTCAGACCCAGAACGGACTTGTAAATGGATGCGTGTCTGACATTGGAATTCATTTCATGTAAATTAAATTGATTTCTAACTAATGTATATCCATTTGGTGGTGGAGAATTTATTCTCTTGCTTAACACACTCAGAAGGTATTTGTAATAACCTGGAAATCCGAACCAATTTAAAATTTTTATTTTAGCAATTTTAATGAATTTTAAATATTTAAAATGATTTATTTTAAATAATAACAACGAAAAATTTATTTTGAATAGAATTAGAACATATATATTTATTTGAATCGACGTTCGAACATAAATTTTTATTTTAAATTATAAAAGGAATTGAAAATGGCACGGTAGTTTGAAAATTCGATTTCAAATGAATGTACAAGATTCAAAATAAACTGGATTTTAGCAAAACCAAAAATATTTGAATCTATTTGAGAATATATTTCCAACGAATCCGAAAAATTGAAATTTCATAGCGGGAATAAAAAGTTACGTCCTGTTGAAAATTAAGAATAGTCGCTATGGAATTTTGGCCCTTAAAAATAGCCATTTTGCAAACGACCTCCGTTTTCGATGAAACCACTTTTGTTGGATCCGAGATGTCGAGTTATTGCTAGATTCCACAATTCATAATTTTTTGAATCAATATGTGAGCGTGGCGAAGTAAAATGTGTTTTGACAGTTTCAGTCAATTTCGATCGACTAGAAAATGGCCATTTTTCAAACGGTCTCAGAATTTGACGAAAATTGTTTCGTTAGAACCGTATCGTCAATATGAAGCTGGAAATTTTTTTTGGGAATTTTTAGAGTCTGTATGTGGCCCCAGTAAATTGAAATGTGAGTTCAAATTCAATATATAGATTTATATTTTGATTTTGACGGAAACAGATCGAAACGATCAAATTGACATATCCCATTTTGTTCAGAATGGGGAGAATTAGCTACGGACGATAATCGGTGGGTTTGATTTCGAGATCGAAATAAAAAGATGCTTTTTGAAAATAAAATTAATTAATTATATATGTTTCCATTCCCTCTCTCTCCCTCTATTTACAGTCAACCCCCCTCCCCCGTTCATTTTAAAATCAAAATAATAAAAAAAGCGATGAGGGGGGAGGAAGCCGCCGCCGCACGCCTCCTACGGCGGTGCCACTAACGCCCCCTCTTACCCTCTAATTCTCCTTCTTCCCCTCCTCCTCTACTCCTTACCGCACCCCCCTTAAACCCCCAATCGAAAAGAAAAAAAACCAACCCCTCCATTTTCCATTGCCCCTCTCCTTCAGCGGCGCCGCCAGCACCGAGTTCCCCCCCTCCGGCCGTCGAACGCCACCTCCCGTCCCCAGCGCGCGCGAGGAACCGCCTCCCCCCTCCTTTCAAAACAAAAAAGGTAAAAGTTTATTTATTTCATTTTATTTATTTCAGTTTCTTTAATTATTTATTTTATATAAAACTGAAAAGGAAGAATGATGATTTTTATCATAAGAGAAGTTAGGAGTTACGAGTATGAAAACATATTATTTTGAGTAAAAAAGAGATAAAGGTTGGATTTTTAATTATAAAAAGATTTGAATTTTCGTTAGAAGAAAAGGAGTGAGTTTTATGTAGACATCATAGAATAAAATATGATTTTTAGCCATAGTAAAGATTTTATTTTTATCATAGAAAGATTATATTTTTTAATAGTAATGATGAGATTTTTATTCTCATGAAAGCAATATGAGAATTTGACTTTTATATGGGATTCACGTGTAGAAGAATTGGATTTTTACATGGATGTTTAGAGAATAAAAATATGATTTTTATATTATAGAGATAATAAAAATATAATTTTTATATTATAGAGATAATAAAAATATGATTTTTATATTGTAGAGATAATAAAAATATGATTTTTATATATGTTGTAGCGAAATAAAAATTCAATTTTTATATGAGTAGCGGATTGAAAATAGAATTTTTATATAATAGAGAATACAAAAATATAATTTTTATATGTGTAGCGAAATAAAAATCTGATTTTTATTATATATATGTTGAGATAAAAATGTGATTTTTATAGCGTCGAAATAAAAATTCGATCTTTATACAAGAAGTAGGAATATAAAAATATAATTTCTATATTCAAAGAAGCATGGTAAAAATATATGATTTTTATATATGAAATGCCATTGTAAAAATATAATTTTTATTATGAACAGCGCGGTAAGGACTGCATTGGAATTTCAAACAAATCCAAACGGTTCAGAAGTTCAGAAGTAGAACTGGAGTAGTGGAACCCTCGGTGAGAACTCCTCACTTTTAATTTTATTTTCTAGTTTGAAATATATACAAGGATGCAGACGGTGCTTAGCAGCACCCGACACCCGTCGTCCACAGACCATGGATGACTTGTATGCTTGATTGATCTGTTGTGAAAGTTGATTGTGTGATGTGGAATGAAAATAAATATTTTATAGTTAAAAATATAATTTTTAACGTGTATATAAAATAAAATAAATATTTATAAACAAATTGGACGATTGTACACACATTTGACTGATATTGATTGGGACGATAAATTTTACATATCGCCCAAGTGCATAAATAAAATTCATTATTTGTTGATTGAAACCCCACACGGGTACTGGGGTGATATTTGACATACACTAATCCCAATAATTAGTTGTATGTCAATCAATTGGTTGACAGACTGTTATAAGCGTTGAATATTTATATTTGATGCTTATGTAGTGTAGAATGCACCTTGGATGATGGTTGACTGTGTGTGATTGTTGTTGTGTAGGTGTGTTGTATAAAAACCATATAAATCAAATTATATGGTGATTGACCGTGTCTGATTCCAGTTCAGAAAAGAATAAATATTTTAAAATAACGAATATTTTAAAATAACGAATACTTTCAAATAATATTCAGTAAAAGATCAAAATATGATTTTGATGTCCGATTTGGAATGGACACGAATATATTTAAATATATAAAGCCGTGTTGATTAGATTGATGCCATTTTGACGTGAACGATATTTATATTGATTTTATTCATTTTTGTAATGAATATCGAAAAGGAATTGATTTCAAAATATAATGTTTTGAAAATATTATCATTTATTTATCGATGATATGGAATATTCCGTTTTGATTTGAAATTGAATATGAAGTTGAAATCGTTTTGAAAATGAATTTAAAACGATTTATAAAATATGATTTAAAAGGTCGACGAAATATAATATATATATATATTATATACATATAATGGCCTGAATAGAATGCGCCGCACAGCGGTAGTTCGCGAATTTCGACAATTGACTTCGAACGGACATTACGGGAGATCCGACCGTCGGATTCTCCTAAACCCGAAGTCGTTGGGTTCATATCGAAAAGAGCTTTCTAACGAAAATGAGAAAATAAAAATCTAACTGTTGGATTTGGAATTATGTCCAAATCAAATTTGGAAAAGGTCGCTGTAAGTGCAGTTCGATGGCCGTTTATGGAAATCGACTGTACGGGCCTTGATAAAATTATTAAAAATAGCAATAATTTGTGTAAAATCATAAGAAATGATTTGGAAAGAATTGGGATGAAAAAAATCCATATTTTAGAAGATAAAAGTATATTTTTATTGAAATGAACTAGTTTTGAACTGGAATTATAATTCAATTATTTTTAAAATAAATAAATTGGATTTGAAATGGCTTCAAAAATAACCAGAATTTCCAATATATGAATTGGAATGGATTTGAATCAAAATTATCTTCGGAATATTTCGATATTGGATTCCGTGATTATACGGATATTGTGAAGGAATTTGGAAGATATATATTGTTATTCCAATACGATATTTGTTGATTTCAGAATTTGATATTGTATATAAGCCGATATATTTTCTATTCAGAGCCTTGTATTTAATATCAAATGGGATTTGGGTTTGTTGTGAATGGTGTCTAACACTGTTCTTGAACCCAGTTGAGAAAAGATTAAATCTTTTTATTTAGATTTAACGAAATATACCAATTAATTAATATTTAATTGGAATAAACAGGGGAATCGATTATTTTTGGGTTTATCATGAACGGTGTTTTAAACAACACTTGTTCTTTGACCCGATAATAAATGGAATGTGAATTGGGTTTATTGTGAACTGTGTTTTTAATGACATTCGTTCTTTAACCCGATTTACAGTAAAATATGATTTGGAATTTATAGATCTTTTTATAAAGATTTAATGGGATTTTCCAAAGCAACGTTTTCCAGTTTGATATACTAAATTGGAATTGAATGGAATTCGATTTGATAATAATCGAAATGAGATTCCATGGAGGAAGACTGTTAATACATATGGAATTTAAAAGACTTTGTCGTTATTCCAATTATATTATTAGTCGAATACGGAAATTAATATCGATTATATATTGATTTGTTTTTTCGTGAAGATTCCATAAATAATGGAATGTGATTTGGGTTTTTCATGAATTGTGTTTTAAATGACATTAGTTCTTTAACTCAGTAAAAGATAGGATTACATGTCTATCGTTGTATTTCGAACTGTATGGTTGACCTCTGCTTAATATATATCTGTTTGGCGGCGGAGAATTTATTCTCTTGCTTAGCGCCCTTCTCTGAGACGCACAAGCTCAGAGGTTATATATCGGCAGAAATCAATAGTGCAGTATAGATTGTCGATGCGACATGTTTCGGTTTCCAAAGTAAAATAATCATTAATATTGATTTTTGGGAAGATTAAAACTAAGTGGAGTTTTAATGAATCTTTAAATAGATTGAAAATGTGAATTGATAATTTAACTTATCAAATTTGGGAAATGATCGAAAGTGGAGTATCACCAATTTTGCTCCAAGCGATAGTTAAATCTTTAATTAGATTTCAACGTGAAATGGTAATTAAATTTACCGATAACACTGTGATATTTGTTATGGGGCAATAATAGTTCTGCTCCATGGGATGAATAGGTTGGGATTGGGAAATAAAATAAATGATTACTTCAGTATGGTTCATTAATCCCGGCTAGTTTGGAAAACCGTAATATGGTTTGAAATGATATCAAAAGGAAGATTAAAGAATAAATTTTAAAGAATTTATCTTTGATAAAATTAATGGGAACAAATCCCCAAAGATGTGAATATTTAAACAAAAGAATATTCAGAATTGGAATTAGGCGTATGTTGTGTTTTTATAGCACTTGTTTATTATATACGCGAGTTATTCAGAAAGACCGGGTCTATCCCATTCTGAATAACTGATTCGATGATAAGTCGAAGATGAAGAAGGTGGTTGAAGACCAGAGGTCTTCACGTCGTTTGAACGATTACCGGTGATCTTGATTAGGTTGTACACCCAAGAGGAGGGAAATAGTTGGTGATCGTCCAAACGTATTTGGAGATCAATGGATATGCGAGGTATAAGGTGCCTCTGGTTTCGTTCAGACCCAGAACGGACTTGTAAATGGATTGTGTGTCTGACATTGGATTTTATTCTGTGTCGATTGATTTCTATTAAATATATATATGTTTGGCGACGGAGAATTTATTCTCTTCCTTAACGCCATTCTCTGAGATGTACGAGCTCAGAGGTTATATATCAATAAATATCAGTCGCGTGGCATGAACTGCCTGTGTGGCATGCTGAGCTGCAAATGATCAAGGATTTTGTTGAAAAGCAGAGTCTTGTGGTTGATGATCAAAGCACGGCTTTAATACAGCGTAGCTTTGTGTATAGCGTTGATTCGCGAGCCTCACACCTCGGTATGAGTCAAAAACGGGATCGTGACTGCAGGGAGTGCACGACGTTTTTGTCTAGTTATGGGTGGTGTCAGCGTTTTACTAGCCCTGACATTTTACTTTTGTGGTTGTTGGATTGCGAGGCGCCTCGGATATATCGGTCTCTTCGGAGCCGATGGATGGTCCGCTAGGACCGAGAAACGTGTGTTCAGGAATAACTAATCCTCAAATGTAACGGAGGACAGGCCCTGAAGATCCAAGGGTTACCCAGAGTGTGTAGTCCTGAGACATCTACCAGAGTGTCTCGAAGCAGAAAGGATCCATCCCTGGCCTCGACTCATGATGGAAATCCAATTTCCAATACGCGACATTTTGGTTTTATTTGTAGAGCCTAGTATGGCGACATAGTAGCATGGGATACTATGCCGTCTATGATTGATACATTTATATTTGAAGTTGTTTTCATACACCTTACATTATATTAGTATCAAAATGATTTGTTTTAAACGTATCAAGCATGTTTGGCTATTATAAGGTAAAACTCTATCCTCCGGCTTGTGTTGCATTGTGTGATGGGACCTGAGTCTTATAATAGCTTCATTTTTACAAAAAGCATTGCGCTGTTTATTTTATGCATTGATATTCTTGGAAGGAAACCCGTTCCGTGTTATGCGGCATGGTTCCTTGAATTACTCTCTTTTAAAGTAAAGTTTTAAATAACTGTTTTAGTTCTCACACCAGTCACATGACTGACCTGGAGTTTATTGTTTTAACCTAAACTCTAGGTGCCCCCTATTTTCCACATGGGTAGCTAGTAGTTTTGGTTTTGCAGATTTATATTCACAGGAACCTGGTTTACAGCAGGAATGATATATGGAAAGCTTTGTATCCGTATATCTCTTTCAGTTGTGTATTGTATTATTTTTCCGCTGCTATGTAATGTAATTTAAATATCTGATATTTTCATGATGTGTAATATTTATTCATACTCTGTATATTCTTGTATTCTAATGAAATTGTTGTAATAACAATGAAATGTTCTTCTGTTTGTGTCCCGATGTGGCTTGTTCTCAACTCAATATGGGCTTTCCTTCGTGGGGAAGTTCGGGTCGTGTCAGTATATATTGATAGTGATCGAACGCATGGCGTGAATTGTCAATGTGGCGCGCCAAGATGCAAATGATCAAGGCTTTTGTTGAAAAGCAGGCCTTGTGGTTGATGATCAAAACATAGCCTATTTAGGCGTAGCTTTGTGTATATCGTGACTTCGCGAACCTCACACCCCGGTATGAGTTAAAAACGGGAGTAGGACTGCAGAGAGTGCACACTTTCTTTCTAGCTAAGAAGTGGTGTCAGCGACTTACCAGTCTTGACATTTTTACTTATGTGGATGATGGATTATGAGGTACCTCGGTTTTATAGGTTGTTAGTGGTCATATTAGAGGTTCAAAAGAACTGGGAAGCATGTGTTCAGGCATAACTAATCCACTAACGTTAAGTGTGGATTGGCTCTGAAGATCCAAGGGTTCACTACGGGGAATCCTGAGGCATTTGCTAGAGTGTCTCGAATGTGTGAGGACGATCCCTAGCCTCGACTCATGATGGAAATCCATTTTCCAATACGACACCTTGCGGTTTTGATTGTAGAACTAGTATGGCGACATAGTAGGATGGAGTACTATGCCGTCTATGATTGATACATTATGATTGAAATTGTTTTTGAAACATATATACACTAATAATAATATCAAAATCCGTTTTTATCGTATCAAGCATTCTTGACCATTATAAGGTAAAACTCTATCCTCCGGTTTGCGTTGCATTGTGCGATGGGACTTGAGTCTTATAATGGTTTCATTTTTATAAAAAGCATTGCGTTGTTTAACGATTTACTTTATTTTCATGCACTGGCAATCCAATGGAGTAAACTCGTTCCATGTTAGCGACATGGTCTTGTGATTAGCCTTATTATTAGATTAGTTAAGTTAGATTTCTCATACCAGTCTCATGACTGACCTGTAGTTTGTTTCACTGGCAAACTCGGGTAGCTATATTTTCCACATGGGCAGTCGAGTAGCTTGTTTTGCAGATATTTATCTCTTGAGCAGGATTTTGGATTGAAGCTTAAAGCTATGTCCAGAGCATTTGTAGTCTTCCGCTGCAATGTATTAAATTTATTGTAATTCATCTTCCGCTGTATTATTATTTATCGATGTACTCTGATATTCTGTACTCTGATGTAACATTATCATAATGTTTTATAAAAGTCTTTTGTTGTTATTATGATGTGTTGTATTCTCAAAGTTAACGTATGCAGGATTTGAACGGTCTTGGTCGATTTAGCGACCGATTAGGTCCGGGCAAAATCTGTATCGTTACAGTTGGTATCAGAGCTCTGGTTAGCTTAAATCTTTGGGTACAACTCGTTAGAACTAAACAAAAGACTCATCAGAGATTGGATTAGTAATATCCAATAAGAATACTCATTAGTGATAGGATCAGTAACATCCTAGAATGAGAAAACTCATTAGAGATGGGGTTAGAAATGTCGTAGAATGAGTTCAGAGTGACAAATTTATAATTCGCATATTTGTGATTATATATATAATCCAATATTATAAAATATGATTTTTGAATACGTAAAAGTTATATATATTTTAAAACTTAATCAACTAATAAAGTTATTGAAACCAATAATAAAAATGAAAATTGAAATGGTTAGTTTAACGACTTTTAGCTTCGTTCCTTTTCGAGGACGAAAAGATTTTAAGTGGAGAAGTTTGTAACAACCCAGAAAATTAGGACCAATTTAATTTTTTTTTTAAGGATTTTTATAGAAAATATGTCAGAAATTAAAATTTTCATTTTTAAATAATATTAAAGCCATTGAAAATAGTCATTCTACAAACGACCTCCGTTTTCGACGAAAGCACTTTTGTTGGATCCGGAATGTCAAAATATGGTTAGCTTTAAATTTTCATAATTTTTGGAATTAATATATGAGCGTGGCAAAAGAAAATGTGTTTTGTCAATTTTGATCGACTTGAAAAAGGCTATTTTTCAAACGGTCTCCAAATTCAACGAAATCAATTTTGTTAGGACTGTATCGTCAAAGCATAGCTAAATTTATTTTTTGGGATTTTTCGAAGTTAGTATGTGGCCCCGATAAATTAAAATGTGCGTTCGAATTTTATATTAAATGTTTATATTTTAAATTAAAGAAAAATGGGCTGAAACTATCGAACGGGCTGACGGGACCTAGTCTATTGCCGCCGGAATAGGGGTATTTGGTTAGGGACGACAGTCGTTGGGCCTATTTCTGGGTCAGTGGCTAAACGGGCCTTTCAGTGATTAGTGGTTATTAAAATATTATAAATTGTAACTAGTTAGAACCCTAACCCTTTTTCCTCAAAACTCAGCCGTCGTTCCTCTATTTTCATGGCCTAGAACCTTCAATTCTTTCTCCTCTAATTTCTCCTCCTACAAAAATAATTAGATCATCCTCCTTTAGACTTTTTTGTAATTTTCCTCCTCCTCACATCCATACCAAGATCATCACCTAAAAGTGCACGAACTTCGAGAATTACTCTCCCTAACCCGCAGATTTCAGCCCCAAACCGCCCCCCTAGGCCCCACCGCCCCCTACTCCACCTTAGGCGTAGGCAACCCCCTACCCTCCTCTCTGACATGGCATTCTCTGATCGTCTTCAAGCTTAAAGGTCTGAATGCAAAGGTGAACCCTAGTTTTGAACAAGAAGGAAACCCAAGTTTGAAAAGCAACGGCCTTGAACTGAGTGGAGGAGAAGAGGTTGACTTTTCTAATTTTAATTATTTAATTAATAAAATCAAATTACTATCAATCTAAATTAAATCATATTTAATGCGTACGGATTCGGAACTGAACGATTTCAGATCCGCCACGATTGTGAGTCCGAGATCTACAATTCTAAACAGACTAGAACTGATTCCAAGCAAATCAAATTTTGGCCAAATTTCAGATCTAAATAGCGCAGAATTCAAAGCACTGTGAGATTTCTATTTATTTTTAAAATTTAATATTATCCCTCGCTGTTTGAATTTCATGTATATGTGTTTATTAAATCATACGTGTGATGTTTGCAATTGAAGTATATTATTTGTTGTTGGTGATTGATTGTATAGCTTGTGTGTGATAAATCTGATCTTGTATAACAAGAATTCCCCTTTGCTTGAATCTAAGCATGCAGAATTGTTTCTATTTTGAATCCAAGGACAAAGATTTCATTTTTTTTATTTTGTTTCTAAATGATAAAGAAGATTCCATTTTTCATTTTGTTTTTAAACGATAAAAAGAACATAAAGATTTCACTTTTAGTTTTCATTTTGTTGTAAATCTAGATTACACTATGAAGACATCATCTTTATTGTCATTTGTTTTAAATTAAAGGATTTATAATAAGTAAAACATTTTTGGTTGTCATTTATTTTTAATTAAAAGGTTCATATTTTAATGGTCATATTTTTCCTAAATATAAAAGGACATTTTTCAATGTCAAATTTTGTTGAAATAAAAAGGACATTTTTCAATGTCAAATTTTGTTGGAATAAAAAGGAAATTTTTATCGTCGAATTTGTTGAAATAAAAAGGGTCATATTTTTTTCATTAATTTTTTTATTAAAAAGGATTGAAATAAAAAGAGCTTGTTTTCATTGTTAACATGTTCTAATGGAAAGGATGAAAATTTGTCTTTATTAACAGTACATAATTTCATGGTCATTTTTATTTGCATTAAAAAGTTTTCATTTTTATTTGCATTGAAAGTTTACACACAAAATTATCATTTGTGTTTGCATTGAAATTTTATACACAAATTATCATTTGTGTTTGCTTTGAAATTTTACACACAAAATCATCATTTTTGTTTGCATTAAAAGTTAATAAACAAAATCATCATTTTTGTTTGCATCAAAAGCTAACAAACAAATTATCATTTTTGTTTGTTTATTGAAAGTTAACAAACAAATTATCATTTTTGTTTGTGTATTGAAAGTTAACAAACCAATTTATCATTTTGTTGTATTGAAAGTTATCGATGAAATTAGTCATTTTGTCACATTGAAACTCTCATTTTATTGTCATTAGGAATGTAGAAAATGTTATGACATTAAAACTCTCCCTTTATTGTCATTGGAAATATAGGAAAATGTTATGATATTAAAACTCTCTTTTTTTGTCACTAAAATACATAGAAAATGTTTACATATAAAATAATCTTTTATATGTATTAGAATACATGGAAAATGGTTATATATAAAATATTCTTTTATATATTATTAGAGTACATAGAAAAATGTAAACACACAAATATTCTTTTATATGTTATTAAAACACATAGAAAAAGGTAAACAAATAAAATATTCATTTATTTGTCATTAGAGGACATAGAAAAAGGGTATGGAAATAAAGGTGTCATATTTGTTGAAATAAGAGTTGATATAATAAAATTGTCATTTTGTTGAATTAGAAATGTAAATATAAAAATTGTCTTTTATTTGGAATAATATACACTGTATAAATAAAAGTGATGAAACATAAGAAGATTACATTTTTATGTAGAGTATGATTTGTGAAAATTTTACATTTTTAATGTTAAGAATAGGATAATAGAAAATGTTCATGTTTTAGGATTAAAGACATGATTTCATTATATAAATATAGAAATGAGAAATTTGTTCATGTTTAAAAGAAAACATGTTTAACATTAAAAATTCCATTTTTAATGTAAATTTAGAGTGTATGAAAATTGTTCATGTTTTAAGAATAAAAATATGTTTACACTAAAAACCATATTTTTAAGGTAATGAATGGATTTATAAAAATGTTCATGTTCTAAAAATGAAAACATGTTTACGTTAACAGCCATATTTTTACTGCAATAACACATTAAAATTTACATTTCTTTTATGAAAGAATATAAGAAAAGTTTGCATTTTTGTATAATGTAGTAAAAGATTACAAAAGATTACATTTTTTCTAAAATTTAATTAAAGAAATAAAACATTATACTTTTCTATAATGTAATAAAAGAATGAAAACATGATTATAAAAAAAGTTAACATTTTTATGTAATGTTATAAAAATAGAAAAGGTTCATGTTTTAGGATTAAAAACATGATTTCATAAAAAGGATAACATTTTTTATAATGTTATAAAACATAGGAAAGATTCATATTTAGGAATTAAAACATGTTTACATCAAAATTTTATGTTTTAATGTAAGATTTGAAAACCAGGAAAAATATTCATTTTTATAATTAAAAAAGAATAAGACAAAAATATTCATTTTTGACAATTAAAAAGAAGGAAACAGAAATATTCATTTTTGTCATTTTAAAAAGATTAAGACAAATATTTTCAATTTTGCCATTTAAAAAGGAATGAAACAAAAATATACATTTTTGTCATTTCAAAAGGATTTAACCAAAATATTCATTTTTGGACATTAAATAAGATTTAACCAAAATATACATTTTTGGTCATCAAAAAGAATTAAACCAAAATGTACATTTTTGTTCATTTAAAAGGGATGAAACAAAAATATACATGTTGTCAAATAAAAAGGGATTGAACAAGAATAAACTAGAATTGTCATCAAAGGTGAAAGAATCACTTTTATTGTATATGCATATATTAGAATTTATATGCAAGTATAAAATACCACTTTTATTGTAAATGCATATATTAGAATTTATTGTATAGATAAAATGTTTGAAACATTAAAAATTACATTTTTAATGTAAAGATAAAATATATGTAAATATACATTGTATAGATAAAATGGTTGAAACATTAAAATTCACATTTTTTTAATGTAAAGGAGAAATTATGTAAAGTATTCATAGTTTGGATAATAATGTAGGAACATTAAAATTTACATTTTTATTGTAAAGCATGATTCATATAAAATGATCATGGGTTAAAAAGGAAAAGTTTTATAATAAAAGACTACATTTTTATTGTATATAGAAATGATGACAAATATTCATAGTTTGAAATAGAAAAGTTTAACAATAAAAATTTACATTTTTATTGTATAAAGAAATGATGAAATATGCAAAGTTGAAATAAATTGGTTAATCATTAAAAATTACATTTTTATTGAATAGATGATTCGCTAGAACAATGCATTGTAGAGATAAATTAGTTGATCAACTAATGGTTTTGAAGTCGTCAAGCGAATTATAGATATTTGTATATATTTATATATAAATATAAGCTAAAATTAAACGAATCGCGTACGGTAGTTCGTGTTTCGGAATCGTAACTTTAAATGATTATACCGAAAGATCCAACCGTCGGATTTTCCCAAAACTGGAACCTTTAGGACCGCTTTGGGAAGATCTTTCCAATGATATAAATTTTGTCAAAATCCAACGGTTATATTTCGAGACATATGTAAATCAAATCTCGATAAAAACAGCGCCTGGGCCGCCTATCGACCCTAAGCGTCGTTGGATTAATTTGAGCTATTTTTATATAAATAAAAATAGCGATAAATCGTTATAAAACAATATTAATGATATGAATTGTTTTAAAATTTAATTATGCGAGAATAATTTGAAAAGACCGAGTTCAATCTCATTTCAAATGATTATACGACGATTTAATTCGAAGATATTGAAGACGGTGATTGAAGACCGACGATCTTCACATCGAATGGACGACTACTGATGCCCGGCGTTGGGTAGCTCCCAGTAAAGGGTTAATAGTTGTAGTTTGTCCGGGCGTACTTGTTGATTGTCCAGATATGCGAGCGCCTCTCCTTCATATTGTACATACAAGGAGGAATAAGGTGACTTCGGTTTCGTTCAGACCCAGAACGGGCTTGTAAATGGATGCATGTCTGACATTGGAATTCATTTCATGTAAATTGAATTGATTTCTATCTAATGTGTATCCATTTGGTGGCGGAGAATTTATTCTCTTGCTTAACACCCTCAGAGGGTATATATTGATAGTGATCGGTCGCATGGCGTGAATTGTCAATGTGGCGCGCCAAGATGCAAATGATCAAGGCTTTTGTTGAAAAACATGCCTTGTGGTTGACGATCAAAGCATAGCCGTTTAGGCGTAGCTTTGTGTATAGCGTGACTTCGCGAACCTCACACCCCAGTATAAGTCAAAAATGGGAGTAGGACTGCAAGGAGTGCACACGTTTCTTTCTAGCTAAGAAGTGGTGTCAGCGACTTACCAACCCAGACATTTTTACTTATGTGGATGATGGATTATGTGGTACCTCGGTTTTATAGGTTGTTAGTTGCCATGTTAGAGGTTCAAAAGAACCGGGAAGTGTGTTCAGGCATAACTAATCCACTAACGTTAAGTGTGGATCAGCCCTGAAGATCCAAAGGTTCACTGCGGGGAATCCTGAGGCATTTGTTAGAGTGTCTCGAATCGGAGAGGACGACCCCTAGCCTCGACCCATGATGGAAACCCAATTTCCAATAAAACACCTTGCGGTTTTGATTGTAGAACTAGTATGGCGACGTAGTAGGATGGGGTACTACGCCGTCTATGATTGATACATTATGATTGAAATTGTTTTTGAAACATATATACACTAATAATAGTATCAAAATCCATTTTTATCATATCAAGCATTTTTGACCATTATAAGGTAAAACTCTATCCTCCGGTTTGCATTGCATTGTGTGATGGGACTTGAGTCATATAATGGTTTCATTTTTCTAAAAAGTATTGCGTTGTTTAACGATTTACTTTATTTTCATGCACTGGCAATCCAATAGAGTAAACCCGTTCTGTGTTAGCAGTGTGGTCCTGTGATTAGCCTTATTATTAGATTAGTTAAGTTAGATTTCTCATACCAGTCCCATGATCAACCTGTAGTTTGTTTCACTGGCAAACTTGGGTGCCTATATTTTCCACACGGGCAGTCGAGTAGCTTGATTTGCAAATATTTATCTCTTGAGCAGTATTCTGGATTGAAGCTTAAAGTTGTGTCCAGAGCATTTGTAGTCTTCCGCTGTAATGTATTAAATTTATTGTAATTTATCTTTCGCTGTATTATTATATATCGATGTACTCTGATATTCTTTACTCTGATGTAACATTATCATAATGTTTTATAAAAGTCTTCTGTTGTTGTTCTGATGTGTTGTATTCTCAAAGTTAACGTATGCGAGATTTGAACGGTCTTGGTCGATTTAGCGATCGATTAGGTCCGGGCAAAATCTGTATCGTTACAAAAATATCAGAACTATATATATTTAAAGGAAAAAGGGAAATCGTTTGGAAAGGAAAACGATGAAATTATTCCATTATTTGAAATGCGAATAGAATTAAATCCATAAGGATTTATAATCAGAATTTGACGATGCCAAATATTATAAAAATAATTTATCTTTAGAAATTATATAATATAATTTAGAATTAGACTAGATGGCTAACATTTGGGTCGAAACCAATAATTTATATTTGAATATGAAATAAAGATTAAGATATAAACTTAATATATAAATAATTCAGAAGTTGGCATGTAAATGGAATTTATGAAAGGGACTATAAGTATGAATTTATAAAATAACTCGGTAAACAATGTGTGAACCTGAAATGGTATTAATGAATACAAATCAAGATTTGATTTGATAAAACGAGTTGGGATTTTTGTAGAGGAAATGATATTCACGTTTTAAGGTGAATAAAGATTTAAAAGTAAACGTTTTGCAAATTGGAATGGTTATAAAGGAAATTGGTGATGTTTTGGAAATGATTAATTCAAAAACAAATTTAGACATTGAGTTGACCTGAAATGGTAAATTATTCTGAAGTCCGGGACATTAATCGAATATGAATTATTCAAAAGAGAGTTATACGATTCGACTCTATCGAATTTGAGAAAGTAATATTTACTTTCCATTTTAAATGAAGATTATTTATTTATTTATTAAATATTATTTATTTATTCAAAGTAAAGAATCAAAGTTAAGTTGAATAGCTGTCTGAGTGTCGATCTGATGTTGGTTTCGGCCTTCGGGGTTGATACTTGGGAAGTTGCTCTCTTACTAGTTTACGGTTAGGAACTGATGGACAACGAGGCGTAAATAAGATATGGAAATGTTTTCTAGTGTTAATAATGTGTCTTTTCTAAATACAAGAAATAAGGAATTATTGATATACGGAAATGTTGTTCCGAAAATCATAAGAGTATAAACCGGGTTTAAGAAATATGGAAACAGGGAATTGGGAAATGAAATGATTATTGATAAATTTATTAAAAAGGGGCTCAGTGTTGGTTGATGATTGATCAGTAAGATTTCCATTTGGAAATACGACCATTATTTGTACGTATGTTTCCCTTTGATAGTCAAATCACCGACTATCAAAGTTTTTGACCAATTTTCCGTTGTCAATACGGAGAGACCAGGATCGGATTTATTATCTGAAAACCACTCTGTATGGGCATTAGCATTGCGAATCAATATGATGAAGATAATTAAAGATGGATTTTTTTGCAAGGGACGTTCTGGCGATCCTAGGTAGAAATTGGCTAAGGTGGATTTATAGGATAGTGCCTTCGGTTTGTCCAGACCCAGGACAACTTGTATGGATGAATGTCTGATGGAGTATATCTAACAGATCGCGTAAGTTGATCTTTTTAAACGTATTTACATTGGTGGCAAAGGAATTCGTTTCTCTTAGCTTTATACCCGTGGTATTTTTGGGGAAATCAATTTGTGATTTGGTGGGTATGACAATGTGACATCCAAAATAAATAAAGGTGTGATCTGTTAAAAGGTACATTATGACCTCAAACCTCATCAACCAAGGAATGACAGAAATCGGGTAGGCAGCATGGTTAATTGGGTCGCACACAATTAGGGTATATTGTCACCATCTAGAGAATATTCATGTTGTTACTTCTTTCACTTCTGTATCTCCGGGAACGGTTATGTTGGTATACCAACTGTAAGGTGATAATATATTCGAAACATTCAAGCGAAATGAATGGTGGGTCTTGTGTGGTCGAGTTATAAGATGTTCTTGTTAAACTCCAGTGTATAGGTTCTAGAATACACTGATCAGAAGGTGGTTCCATACTTTGTCATGGTTGGAAATTCATTACCCAATAACAGCCCGCGGTTTTTTTGTTTGTATATTATATATGTAGAGCGTGAGATGGAATCGTTCTGCTAGATTGTTATTTACTTGATTTAGACATTATTATAATATCTGGAAAAAATTGGTTTAGAAAAGAATGTTTTGGGTTATCGTAAGGTAATATGTGTTGATCGGTCGTACGATTATCATTTCTGTAACGATACGGCTTTTGCCCGGACCTAATCGATCGCTAGATCGACCAAGACCGTTCAAAACCCGAATACATTAACTTTGGGAATACAACACATCAGAACAAATACAACAGACTTTTATAAACATTATAATAATGTTACATCAGAGTACATTAAATAATAATACAGCGGAAGATAAATTACAATAAATGTAATGCACTACAGCGGAAGTCTATCAACGCTCTGGACACAGCTCTAAGCTTCGATACAGAATCCAGCTCAATATATCTACAAAATAAGCTACTCGACTGCCCGTGTGGAAAAGAGGGCACCGAGTTTGCAAAGTGAAACAAACTACGGGTCAGTCATGGGACTGGTATGAGAAATCTTACTTAACTTATCTAATAAGAAGGCAAATCACAGGACCACGCCACTAACGCGGAACGGGTTTACTCCATTGGATTGCCAGTGCATAAAATAAAGTAAATCGTTGAACAACGCAATGCTTTTAGAAAAATGAAACCAATATAAGACTCAGGTCCCATCACACAATGCAACGCAAGCCCGAGGATAGAGTTTTACCTTATAATGGTCAAAAATGCTTGATACGATAAAAATGGATTTGATATTATTATTAGTGTATATATGTTTCAAAAACATTTCAATCATAATGTATCAATCATAGACGGCATAACTACCATATAATACGTCGCCATACTAGTTCTACAATCAAAACCGCAGAATGTCATATTGGAGGTTGGATTTCCATTAAGATTCAAGGCTAGGAATGATCTCCTTACCGATTTGAGACACTCTAGCAATGTCTTAGGATACCCCGCAGTGAACCCTTGGATACAGCAGGGCCGGTCCACAAATAACGTTAGTGGATTGGCAATTCCTGAACACACGCTTTCTGATCCTATTAAACCTATAATACGGCCATTGGCGACCGATAAATCTGAGGCCTCGAAATCCATCATCCACATAAGTAAATGTCAGGGCGTGTAAAACCCTGATACCACTTATAGCTAGAAAGAAACGTGCGCACTTCCTGCATTCCCTTGCTCCGTTTCTGACTCATTCCGGGGTGTGAGGCTCGCGAGGTCACGCTATACACAAAGCTATGCCGAAATAGGCTATGCTTTGATCATCAACCACAAGGCTCTTCTTTTCAACAAAAGCCTTGATCATTTGCATCTTGGCATGCCACTTTGACAATTAACGCCATGCTATCGATAACTACAAATACATAACCTCTGAGCTCCTACATCTGAGAGAAGGTTGTTAAACAAGAGAATAAATTCCCCGCCACCACAGATATATATTAAATCGAAATCAATTTACATGGAATGAAATCCAATGTCAGACACACATCCATTTACAAGTCCGTTCTGGGTCTGAACGAAATCGGAGACACCTTATTCCTCGTCCCGTATGTCCAATACGGAAGTGAGGTGCTCGCATATCCGGACAATCAACAAGTACGTCCGGACAAACTACCACTTTAACCCTTTACTAGGAGCTACCCAATGTCAGGCATCAGTAGTCGTCCATTCGATGTGAAGATCGTCGGTCTTCATCCACCGTCTTCATCTTCGACTCTTAATCGTTGTAGTAACTATTCAGAATGGGTTAAACCTGGTCTTTCGAAATAACTCACATATTTTATAATTAAAATCAAGGGCTATAAATACACATCATACGCCTCATTCCAATTCAGAACATTCTTTTAATAAAATATTCACACTAGTAGGGAAAGTTTCCTCTCAATTTTTATCAAAGATAAACTCTTTAAATGTATTCTTTATTTTTATTTTTAAAGAATCCATCAAAACTCCAATTTGATTTTAATATAAAAAATAATTACTTTATGATTATTTATTTTTTAAGAAATTAATCTTATCTTTAACAGGGTTAAAGAATCAATGTCAATTAAAAAGATTGTTCATGATAAACCCAAATCAATCTCCAATGAATATGGAATTTCCACAGAAATCAAATCAATATATAATCGATATGGATTTCTGTATCAGACTAATAATATAAATGGAATAACGGCAAAGCCCTTTTAAATTCCATATATAGTAACAGTCTTCTTTTACAGAAGCCTATCTCGATCATTATCAAATCGAATTTCCATTCAATTCCAATTTACTGTATTAAATTGGAAAGCTTGACTTTGGAAAATTTCTATTTAAACCTTAATAAAAAGATTTATAAATTCTAAAACATATTTTCACTGTTAATTGGGTTAAAGAACAAATGTCATTTAAAAACACAGTTCACAATAAACCCATTTCACAAATCAATTTATTCTAATTACTAAATATTATCTGAAACTCCAATAATCTTAATTAAAGATCTATTCTTTCATACGGGGTTTAAGAACAGTGTTATTTAAGACACCATCCATGACAACCCAAAAATCTAATTCTTTTATTTAATTCGAATTAAATATTAATTAATTAGAAGACATCATTAAATCTTAATTTAAAATATTTATCCTAGTTAATTACTAGTTCATTTCTAAAAAATATATTTTTATCTTTGGTGTCCATCCGAAAACGGACATAGAAATCATCATTTTATTCTTCGTTGAATCATATTTTATGATATTCATTATTTAAAAATATTATTTATATAAAAAGATTCTTTATGTAAAATATTCTTTATATTACAATATATTTTTAAAAATATTCTTTATTTAAAAGAAATTCTTTGTTTAAAATATTCTTTATACAAAAGATATTCCGAATCGGAAAGCGACTCAATCATTTACCATATAACTTCGGTTATATGGATTTCATACATCGTATGTAAATTACAACAAATGATAAATAATCATCAAACCATCCATTAAACATCCAGAGTGAAGTTCACAACTGTGTGAGCATTGAAATGAAATAATAACGCTCATCGCAGCCTGTCAATCTATCGATTGACATACAACTAAACATTGGGACTAGTGTATATCAATTTTCATCCCAATACCCGTGTGGGGTTTTCAGCCAACAACAGTTCATATAAATAAATAATTGGTTAATTAATTTAACCAATTTTAATACTGCTAACATGTCGATGATAATGAAAAAAACATGTTATTTTATCCCTAGTGCCGAATAAAAATATATTTTACTCGTATAATTTCCCTATACTTTGCTAATGTCTAATAAACAATAATTTATTTATATGGCATTATTGCTGATGACAAATGAAAAGATAATTTCCATTTACTTTATTGTATGCAAATATTCTTAACTTTAACACATAAAAAATAATCTTATTTGTATATGTTTTCAGCACATAAAAATGTGTATTCTAAATTGCATACAAAGTCTAATGTATGCATTGACCCATGTTTGTTTTGCAAATAAAGATGATTCTTATATTGGCATACAAGTTCTAATGTATGTTACTCAAATAAAAGTGATTCTTATATTTGCATATAAAGGCTAATGTATGTTATGCAAATAAAAGTGATTCTTATATTTGCATATAAATTATATTTCAATAAAATGTTTAAAGGTGATTCATTCACTTTGTTTACAATTCTACTTCAACAAAATGGTTTAAAGGTTGTAATTTTATTTTGTTAGCAATTCTATTTTAACAAAATGAATAAAAAGTGATAATTCATATTGTTAACAATTATAATTTAACAAAATGAATATTTTTTGTTGTAACACAAAATTGCTATTTGTGTTTAACTCTTTTATTTAACAAAAATGTGATTTTTATTTCATTTCAAATCTAATTAACAAAAATGTGGTTTTTGTTTTCAACCATCATATTCAACAAAATGTAATTTTTGTTCTAACCATTATATTTTAACAAAAATAACTATTTTGGTTCAGCTAATCTATTTGGCCAAAAATGTTCATTTTGACAAAAATGTGTAATTTTGATTCAACTAATCTATCTTGACAAAGTGTATATTTTGACGAAAATATATGGTTTAATTCAACTGATCTATTTTGACAAACAATAAAGATAATGACTTTGTTTTGTCGACAATTCTAATTCAACAAAAAAAATGGTACGGTTGTTTTGTCAAATCAAATGCGACAAAAATGATAAGTTTTGTTTTGGCAAATCTAATGCGACAAAAATGATCATGTTTGTTTTGCTAAATTATTAAACCAAAGTGATAACTTTTGTTATTTTAATTCTTTTTATTCTAAACTTCTTATTCTAATCTTTTGACACAAATGTTAAATTTGTCTTAATAACATATTTTGACAAAAAAGGGTTATTTTTATTTCAATAATCATGTTTTGGCAAAAATATATTTTTATTCCAATGATCATGTTTTTAACAAAATCTATATTTTTATTTCAATAATCATGTTTTATTTACATAACATTATTTTAACATTCATGACAATTTTATTTACATAATATGATTCTAACTAAATGTCATGTTTAACAAAAATGACTATTTTTATTTTAACTAACATGTTTAAAAAAAATGACTATTTTTGTTTTACATAAAATGACAACAAAAATGATACTTTCAACTCTTCTATTTTTATTGCATATAAAATGACAATAAAAATGATAATTTAAAATCCATTCTTTTCATTACAACTGAAATGACAATAAAAATGTTTCTTTTGTATCAATTCTTTTTATTGTAATTAACTTGTCAATGAAAATGTTATTTTAAATCCATTCTTTCTAATGAAAACATATTACATAAAAAGGAAATCTTTTTGCTTCATTCTTTTAAATGACAAAAGTGAATATTTTTACTTAATTCTTTTTAAATGACAAAGTGAACATTTTTGCCTTATTCTCCTTAAATGATAAAAATGAGTGTTTTAGTCTCATTCTATTTAAATGACAAAAATGAATGTTTTATTTACATTCTTTTTTTCTGAATGACAAAAATGAATGTTTTGATTCATTCCTTTAAAATGACAAAAATGAAAGTTTTTAATTCATTCTTTATAATGACAAAAATGAATGTTATTAATTCATCCTTTACAATGACAAAAATGAATGTTATTAATCCATCCTTTACAATCACAAAAAATGTATCTTATTAATTCATCCTTTACAATGACAAAAAATGTATCTCCAAAATGATCATTTTAATTTCATCATTCTAATTTGACAAAAATGTATGATTTTTGTTCAATAAAACTATTTTGACAAAATGAACATTTTTGTTTCAAACTAAGTTTCAACAAAAATTGATAATTTTGTTTCACTCTTGGGTTACAACAAAAATGATATATTTTTGTTTTGAAATCCTTTGTCACAACAAAAAGATATATTTGTTTTCATCCATTTTATAATAACCAAAGTGATGATTTTGTTTTCAACTATTTTATAATAACCAAATGATGATTCTAAACTCTACTCTTTTATTAGATCTAAAATGATGATAAAATGTGTCTAAATATATTCTTTTTATTGTAATCAATATGACGATAAAAACATTTCTTTTTATTTTAATCTAACATGAACATCTTTATGTTAATCTAACATGAACATCTTTATTTTAATCTAACATGAGCATCTTTATTTTTATATATAAAATAAAAGTATGATTTTTATTTTATACTTCAAATTTTGACACACATGAATATTATGCATTATATATACAACAAAAGTATGGTTTTTTTTATTGTATATACTAAATCCTGACAAACATGAATACACAATCCAATTCGATGGTTCATCGTAATCACAAAACAAATCAGCATTGCAACAAATATACGTACAACATCAACATGAAATAAGTACACATTTCACATCGAAATAAATAATTAATTTTAAATTTTAAAATAGAAATCTCACAGTGAATTTTTGTCTGAAATTTCAACATGCTCGGTTTCAGCTCTAGTCAGCTTCATGGCGTAGATCTGGATTTTCAACGCAATTGAAATCGTTCGATTCTGATCCTGCTTGAACAAGTTACAGATGTTTTTAAACTTTTAAAACCAATTAATTATTTAATTACATTTTTACCCTTCATCTTCTACATCGTTCACTGTAAAAACGAACCCAAACCTCCACTTCATCATCCACCTGCGCGCGCCACCACAGCCCGCCATCACCCGATCCGAAGCCACCAACTCGAAGCTCATCCCACCCTCAGCTCGCGCTCAGACCCTGGTGCAACTCGCACCCCCCAAAAACAAGGCCAACCGCTCCCTCTTTGAGCACGCGTTCCGAGAAATCCGTCCCACCAAATCCCATCACAACCGTACAATTTGAAGATCTATAGATGCTCTTCCATTTGCATTTGGAAATTTTGAAAATCATTTAGCGAATTTGGAGAAATGTTGGATCGAATTTCTGAGATTTGTGGCCATTGATAATACATATGGCGGCTATACTATTTAGGTTAGGGTTTAGGTATTTGTGGTCGTATTTCTCATGGTATTTATACAGTATATTTCATTTAATTATTAAATTCAAAGAAAAAGCCTGTTACTCTATACGAACTCCAAATCCAGCCCAAAAAAAGTTGTCCTTAGCCAAATACCGCCATTCCATACGCAATGGGCTAGGTCCCGTCAGCCCATTTGATCATCTCTAGCTTGTTTTCTTTAATTTAATATATAAATCGTTTAATTATTAAATTTGATCGTACATTTAAATTTACCAGGGCTATATACTAACTCTAAAAATTACAGAAAAATTATTTCTAGCTATGTTTTGACGATACAGTTCTAACAAGATTAATTTTGTCAAATTCTGAGATCGTTGGAAAAATGGCCATTTTCAAGTCGAACCGATTTGGCTGAAACTGACAAAACACGTTTTCTTTTGTACGCTCACATATTAATTTGAAAAATTATGGAAAATTAAACTTAGCAATAATTTGACATTCCGGATCCAACAAAAGTAGTTTCGTCGAAAATAGAGGTCGTTTGAAAAATGGCTATTTTTAATATTAAAATATATAAATTCTACAGCGACTATTCTGAATATTAAATTGGACATAACTTTTGGTTTCCGCTATGAAATTTCAATTTTTGGATTCGTTGGAAAGATATTTTTAAATAGATTCAAATATTTTTAGTTTCACCAAAATCCGATTTATTTTGCATTCTGTACAGTCAGTCAAAGTTTGAATTCAAATTTTTAAACTACCCGCTATTTCTAGCTCCTTTTATAATTTAAATAAAAAAATTCGTTCTAAATTTGATTTAAATAAAATTTTCATGTTATTATTTAAAATAAATTATTTTAAACATTCAAAATCCATTAAAATTTCTAAAATAAAATTTTTAAATTGGTTCAGATTTTCCGGGTTGTTACAATCTCCCCCACTTAAAATCTTTTCGTCCTCGAAAAGGAAATGAGCTGAAAGTTGTTTAACTTACCAACTCAACTTTCAATTTTTTTATTGGTTTCAATAGGTTTATTAGTTGATTAAATTTTCAAATATATATTACTTTCATATATTTAAAGATCATATTTTCTAAGATAAGATTATAAATATAATCACAAATACGTTAATTATAAATTTGTCACTCTCAACTCATTCTAGGGCACTTCTAACCCCATCTCTAATGAGTTTTCTCATTCTAGGATACTGCTGATCCTGTCTCTAATGAGTATCCTTATTGGATATTACTAATCCAATTCTCTGATGAGTCTTTTGTTCGGTTCTAACGAGTTATACCCCAAAGATTTGAGCTAACCAGAGCTCTGATACCAACTATAACGATACGACTTTTGCCCGGACCTAATCGAACGCTAGATTGACCAAGACCATTCAAAACCCAGATACGTTAACTCTGGGAATACAACACATTAGAACAAATACAACAAACTTTTATAAACACTATAATAATGTTACATCAGAGTACAGAATATCAGAGTACATTATATAATAATACAGTGGAAGATTAAATTACAATAGATGTAATACACAGCAGCGAAACAATTAAATTAACACAACGGAAGACTATCAATGCTCAGGACGCAGCTCTAAGCTCTGATCCAGAATCCTGCTCAATATATCTACAAAATAAGCTAGTCGACTGCCCGTGTGGAAAAGAGGGCACCGAGTTTGCAAAGTGAAACAAACTACGGGTCAGTCATGGGACTGGTATGAGAAATCTAACTTAACTTAACTAATAAGTAGGCAAATCACAGGACCACGCCGCTAACGCGGAACGGGTTTACTCCATTGGATTGCCAGTACATAAAATAAAGTAAATCATTGAACAACGCAATGCTTTTTTGAAAAATGAAACCATTATAAGACTTAGGTCCCAACACACAATGCAATGCAAGCCGGAGGATAGATTTTACCTTATAATGATCAAAAATGCTTGATACGATAAAAACGGATTTGATATTATTATTAGTGTATATATGTTTCAGAAACATTTCAATCATAATGTATCAATCATAGACGGCATAACTACCATATACTATGTCGCCATACTAGTTCTACAATCAAAACCACAGAATGTCGTATTGGAGGTTGGATTTCCATCAAGAGTCAAGGCTAGGAACGATCTCCTTACCAATTCGAGTCACTCTAGCAATGTATCAGGATCCCCCGCAGCTAACCCTTGGATACAGCAGGGTCGGTCCACAAATAACATTAGTGGATTGGCAATTCCTGGACACACGCTTTCTGGTCCTATTGAACCTATAATACGGCCATTGGCGATCGATAAATCCGAGGCCTCGAAATCCATCATCCACATAAGTAAATGTCAGGGCGTGTGAAACCCTGATACTACTTCTAGTTAGATAGAAACGTGTGCACTCCCTGCATTCCCTTGCTCCGTTTCTGACTCATACCGGGGTGTGAGGCTCGCGAGGTCACGCTATACACAAAAGCTATGCCGAAATAGGCTATGCTTTGATCATCAACCACAAGGCTTTGCTTTTCAACAAAAGCCTTAATCATTTGCATCTTGGCGTGCCACATTGACAATCAACACCATGCGATCGATAACTACCAATATATAACCTCTGAGCTTGTACGTCTCAAAAAAGGATGTTAAGCAAGAGAATAAATTTGTAACACTCCGAATTTTTAATATAACTAAAAATGTATATATATGCATAGATAGGTTAATAATGGTGATGTACAGTGAAAATTAATTAATACATGAAAGAGAAGGAAAGATTAATTCAATGACAGTGTACGTAACAGAGAAGATAATAAGATAAGGATTCTTAATTTAAATATCATGAATTAAGTAAAACGGACATCACCATTGCGTTCGTCTCGGAATTCTTCTTGGAATAGAGTCCAAGTTTTCGAAAATCGGACTCCGTATGAAAGAGTTATGGCTTGCGGAAGATTCAACAAAAATTCAGAATTTACATAGGAAAATACCCAGGCAGGTCGACCTGGCGGTCGACCTACCCAAAGAGGTCGACCTTAGTGTCGACCTCCCCCTGATTTTTTCCAGATCTGGGCAGTGACGATTTTTGGTGTGTTGAACGGACCAGATGGCTTCTAGGGCGATTTATTGGCTCTAAAATATTCTCTACACCTATAAAATAGTGCTTAGACCTAACCTAATTCATAAACAATTCCTTCTGACGCCTCCATGCCGCCAAACTTCAACCAAACATGGCCGCCGCCCCCAAAATCCTAAACTAAATTGCAAGTTCTTCACCAACTTTGGAGTTTAATCAAATCAAGAAGCAAAATTCTTCATCAACGATTCAAGCTCTTCACCAACAATCAAATAAGAAGATTAAATCAGCATTCTACATCAACAAATCGCTTACTTTCCCAATCCAGTCAAGGTGAGTGGAATTATAATAATTTTGTTGTATAATAGTATTATTATCGTTCATCATTCCCAAGTTATTAATTTAATTCAAGATTCATGTTATAATAGTTTTTCCTTTTATCCCCCTTCCCCTTTTTATTTTTGGATCTAGGTTATCCCGAACCTAGATGAAAATTTTATTATGCATACGTGCGGTTGGAATATGGATATGTTGGGCATAATCTATTTTATGCAATCGATAAATATAATCTGCAATTTGGGGTTTGTGGCATAACAATTGTTGTTGCGAATATTGGGCATAATTTATTTTATGCAATAGAGGAATATAATATGTAATTTGGGATTTGGGGCGTAACAATAATTATTGCAAATATTGGGATAATTGGCAAAGTATATATATTGAGATTATTTAAATGGAATGAGTGGAAAGGATCTTGAAAATTGGTGACTTGGAGTAACTTACGCTAAAAATATATAAAGCTTGAATTTGAGACTTGAAAATTGGAAATGCCATTAAGATCCTAGAAACATAATTAAAAATGGAATAAGTTGGACAAACCATGTTTTTTGTGTAATTATGGAACTCGACGCATAACATGAAATTGACAATAGTGGCATAACTTGAGCGTGAACATGCTTGTGAATTGGTAACTGACATTTGATTTCTAGAATGAACATGAACATGCTTGTAAATTTATAATTGGCCTATGACACTTAGAATAGATATGAATTGTAATTAAGTTAAATTTGGAAAACATGACATGAATTTGGGGTTTTGGGTGAAAGACGAATGTTAATGAACGCCTATGATACAAGGTTAGGCGCATTTGTGGTGTAAGACTGCCCGAACCGCCCGGCAAATCCAGCAACCACAAGTGGACGTCTAATGTGAGAGGTCAATGGCAAGAACTAGAGGCGTAACGGTTTATGACACGAGGTTAGGCGCGTTATGGTATAAGTCTTCCCGGAACCGCTCGGCAAATCCAGCAGCCACGAACGGACGTCTAATGTGAGAGGTCATACATCGTTACGGCATAATAAATAAATTAGAAATACTATCCATAATAAGACATGCGGGTGACATGGGTATGGTTAGAGGGTTAAGTGGGTGATATAAATGACATGTAAAACATGACTAAGGCAGACTTAACCGTAGTAAGACATGTGTAAGACATGGAAACTATAATAAAGAGGGTTAAGTGGGACACAAGTGACATGTGAAACAAAAATTTAGATATGCTTAACCAAATGGGACCCATAACGGTATCATAAATTAATTGAATTGGGTAAAGTTTAAGTAACGGGTTAAGTAAATGGAAGGGTTAAGTCAAATCTAAAATTAATGACAAGAAATGGGGAATGATAAATAACCTATTATGAATAAACTTGAATAAGGCAAGAAAGGATAATAGGTGGAAATTATAACTAATGGGACAAGATAAGTTATAGGAAACGATAAGGAAGATGAGATAACACTTAACCAATTTGACATGATATATGGATAAGTTAAGTCAACATGAACTGATAGATAACACTTAACTAATTTGACATGACGCGTGGGTTGAATTGAATACGTGATTGGGGGTTAAGTCAACTTGAACACATGGGAAAACTTAACCAATATAACAGTATCAAAGCAAGGAAAAGTGGGGAATGATAAGATTAAATAATAGATAAACATATCCTAGGGATAACAAATGAATATGACTTAAGATGTAATACAAGACTCGAAGGGTGGGACGACTTATAATCTAAGCTGGAAATATGGGAAAACACCCGTACGCTATCATTTGATAAAGAGAACTTAAGTCATGCTTGAATTCATTGGTAAACCCTAGTTAAAAGGAACTAAGTAACAAACCTTAGTTAAAGAGAACTAAGTTACAGAAACTAAGTATCAAACCTTGGTTAAGAGAACCAAATAATAAACCTTAGTTAAGAGAACTAAGTAAATAACGAGAAAGAGAACTAAGTAGTAAACCTTAGTTAAGAGGACTAAGTTGTAAACCTTAGTTAAGAAAACGAACGATTAAGGGAACTAAGTAGTGAACCTTAGTTAAGAGGACTAAGTAGTAAACCTTAGTTAAGAAAGCTAACGATTCAGGAAACTAAGTAGTAAACCTTAGTTAAGAAAACTAAGTAGTAAACCTTAGTCAAGAAAGCCAAGTAGAACACGAGGAGAAGCGAATGTCCATCTGAGCATGAAGAAGGTTCCAACGAACTAGGTTACGAAGCACGCGGCTTCGAGGGGACGTGAGGGTACTCTTAGTATCCCTCTATGAGGTTTCAGATGATCCTCCTGGGTTCACAGAGGTTAAGGTCTGCGTTAGAAGAACCAAGAGTATGCCTTGGTTGCAATATAAGCAACCTAAAGACTAGGATGGACCAGCGTAAGGTGGCAATATCTTGTTTAGCCCTGTGATAGCACGTCATCGTCTACCTACCATCTTGAGTCAATCGAGCACGTGAAGCGGAAAGGCAGAGAACTCCAAAAGACCATATACTTGCTATCTAGTTATGGGTGAGGTTGGCCAATAGGTTTGTGGGGCATAGGGGGCCTGCGTACAGTTCTCATTCTTGAATTCCTTGGGTACCTTTCATTAGTTGAGGGAGGAGTCAAGTGGGACCATAGACACACACAGATAAAAACAGACCTTAGCTTCTGCATCGGCAGATAACTTAAAGCTCCTGACCGAGTTTCGTGTTTCTTGATTAGCTCTGCCCGGGAATTGGGCCGCACATATAGAGGACATGTGCAACTAGACATTGATAATGATTCACGACACGTACGTGGATAAAGTCTAGGAACATATATCGCTCTGGGTAGTGTGTCCTAGACTAGGGGGAATCGTTCGATAGGTAGCATAATCACTAGTTGGACCTAGGTCGCGCAAACCCTGAATCCGAGAAGCAGGTAGCATAAACCCCAGGGGCCCTGGGTAGCGGAAACCCTGGTTGAATCTAGGAAGTGCTCGACAGTAAACCTTGGATTGGATCTAGATGATACACGGAATCTAGCAAGATCGAGAGTGGCAGTCCAAACGATTTCGAGAATGGTGGCACAACACTAAAGTAGTATAGATTTACATGATGAATCCTGTACGACATACGACAAGGGATTATATATATAGATGAAAAGGGTTAGACGAGTTGGGGGTATCTACATAAACGTCATATTAGGTTAACGTACTAGTGGGACATGAGTACAGCCTAAAGAGCTAACATTATTAATAACCTAATAACCAAGAAAATCTAACTGAATGGTATATGTAGGATTATACAGAAGTTTATTCTAAGTCCACTCACATAGAACTTATGTTCTAACCCCCTCCTCATTACATACTTCCAGGTTAGGTTCATGACAGAGATGGTATAGCATTGGATATTGGTTTAGCAGTATTGTTAATAAGGTAAAGCAATATTTGAATATTATACTTTATTTCCTTCCGCTGTGAGATGCTTTACGAGTTCTGACATGTTTCTTTATCTCTGTCTTTTTTTGTAGGATACCATAGCACCCAACTCGGATTTCGATAGATTGGATTTTTGAAAAAAAAATCGGTCTGTTGGAATTCGGGTTGTTACAAAATTCCCTGCCACCACAGATATATATTAAATAGAAATCAATTTACATGGAATGAAATCCAATGTCAGACACACCTCCATTTACAAGTCCGTTCTGGGTCTGAACGAAACCGGAGACACCTTATTCCTCGTCCCGTATGTCCAATACGGAAGTGAGGTGCTCGCATACCCGGACAATCAACAAGTACGTCCGGACAAACTACCACTTTAACCCTTTACTGGGAGCTACCCAATGTCAGGCATCAGTAGTCGTCCATTCGATGTGAAGTTCGCCGGTCTTCATCCACCGTCTTCATCTTCGACTCTTAATCGTCGTAGTAATTATTCAAAATGGGTTAAACCCAGTCTTTCCGAATAACTCGCGTATTTTATAATTAAAATCAAGGGCTGTAAATACACATCATACGCCTCATTCCAATTCAGAATGTTCTTTTAATAAAATATTCATACTATTAGGGAAAGGTTCCCATCAATTTTTATCAAAGATAAACTCTTTAAATTTATTCTTTATTTTTATTTTTAAGGAATCCATCAAAACTCCAATTTGATTTTAATATCAAAAATCATTACTTGATGATTATTTATTTTTTTAAGAAATTAATCTTATCTTTAACTGGGTTAAAGAATCAATGTCATTTAAAAAACATTATTCACGATAAACCCAAATCAATCTCCAATAAATATGGAATTTCCACAGAAATCAAATAAATATATAATCAATATGGATTTCTGTATCAGACTAATAATATAAATGGAATAACGGCAAAGCCCTTTTAAATTCCATATATAGTAACAGTCTTCTTTTACAGAATCCTATCTCGATCATTATCAAATCGAATTTCCATTCAATTCCAATTTACTGTATTAAATTGGAAAGCTTGACTTCATAAAATTTCTATTTAAACCTTAATAAAAATATTTATAAATTCTAAAACATATTTTCACTGTTAATTGGGTTAAAGAACAAATGTCGTTTAAAAACACAATTCATGATAAACCCATTTCACAAATCAATTTATTCTAATTACTAAATATGATTTGAAACTCCAATAATCTTAATTAAAGATCTATTCTTTCATATGGTGTTTAAGAACAGTGTTATTTAAGACACCATCCACGACAACACAAAAATCTAATTCTTTTATTTAATTCCAATTAAATATTAATTAATTAGAAGACATTATTAAATCTTAATTTAAAAGATTTATCCTAGTTAATTACTAGTTCATTTCTAAAAAATATATTTTTATCTTTGGTGTCCATCCGAAAACGGACATAGAAATCATCATTTTATTATTTGTTGAATCATATTTTATAATATTCGTTATTTAAAAATATTCTTTATATAAAAAGATTCTTTATGTAAAATATTCTTTATATTACAATATCTTTTTAAAAATATTCTTTATTTAAAAGAAATTCTTTGTTTAAAATATTCTTTATATAAAAGATATTCTGAATTGGAAAGCGACTCAATCATTTACCATATAACTTCGGTTATATGGATTTCATACATCGTATGTAAATGATAACAAATGATAAATAATCATCAAACCATCCATTTAACATCCAGAGTGAAGTTATCAACTATGTTAGCATTGAAATGAAATAATAATGCTCATCGCAGCCAGTCTATCTATCGATTGACATACAACTAAACATTGGAACAAGTGTATAACAATTTTCATCCCAATACCCGTGTGGGGTTTTCAGCCAACAACAGTTCACATAAATAAACAATTTTAATGAATTTAACCAATTTTAATACTGCTAACATGTCGATGATAATGAACAAAACATGTTATTTTATCCCTAGTGTCGAATAAAAATATATTTTACTCGTATAATTTCCCTATACTGTTGATGACAAATGAAAAGATAATTTCCATTTACCTTATTTGTATGCAAATATTCATAACTTTAACACATAAGAAATAATCTGATTTGTATATGTTTTCAGTGTATAACCTATCACATAAAAATGTGTATTTTAAATTGCATACAAATTCTAATGTATGTATTGACACATGTATGTTTTGCAAATAAAGATGATTTTTATATTGGCATATAAGTTCTAATGTATGTTACGCAAATAAAAGTGATTCTAATATTTGCATATAAAGGCTAATGTATGTTATGCAAATAAAAGTGATTCTTATTTTTGCATATAAATTATATTTCAACAAAATGTTTAAAGGTGATTCATTCACTTTGTTGACAATTCTACTTCAACAAAATGGTTTAAAGGTTGTAATTTCATTTTGTTAGCAATTCTAGTTTAACAAAATGAATAAAAAGTGATAATTCATATTGTTAACAACTCTAATTTAACAAAATGAATATATTTTTGTTGTAACACAAAATTGCTATTTGTGTTTAACTCTTTTATTTAACAAAAATGTGATTCTTATTTCATTTCAAATCAAATTAACAAAAAATGTGGTTTTTGTTTTCAACCATCATATTCAACAAAATGTAATTTTTGTTCTAAGCATTATATTTTAACAAAAATAACTATTTTGGTTCAGCTAATCTATTTGGCCAAAAATGTTCATTTTGATAAAAATGTGTAATTTTGATTCAACTAATCTATCTTGACAAAGTGTATATTTTGACAAAAATATATGGTTTAATTCAATTGATCAATTTTGACAAACAATAAAGATAATGACTTTGTTTTGTCGACAATTCTAATTCAAAAAAAAAAAAAAGTGATATGTTTGTTTTGTCAAATCAAATGCGACAAAAATGATAAGATTTGTTTTGGCAAATCTACTGCGACAAAAATGATCATGTTTGTTTTGCTAAATTATTAAGCCAAGGTGATAACTTTTGTTATTTTAATCCTTTTTATTCTAAACTTCTTATTCTATTCTTTTGACACAAATGTTAAGTTTGTCTCAACAACATATTTTGATAAAAAGGGGTTATTTTTATTTCAATAATCATGTTTTGGCAAAAAAATATTTTTGTTCCAGTGATCATGTTTTTAACAAAATCTATATTTTTATTTCAATAATCATGTTTTATTTACATAACATGATTTTAACATACATGACAATCTTATTTACATAATACGATTCTAACTAAATGTCATGTTTAATAAAAATAACTATTTTTATTTTAACTAACATGTTTTAAAAAAATGACTATTTTTGTTTTATATAAAATGACAACAAAAATTATACTTTCAACTCTTCTATTTTTATTGCATATAAAATGACAATAAAAATGATATTTTAAAATCCATTCTTTTCATTACAACTGAGATGACAATAAAAATGTTTCTTTTGTATCAATTCTTTTTATTGTAACTAACTTGTCAATGAAAATGTTATTTTAAATCCATTCTTTCTAATGAAAACATATTACGTAAAAGGGAAATCTTTTTGCTTCATTCTTTTAAATGACAAAAGTGAATATTTTTACTTAATTCTTTTTAAATGACAAGTGAACATTTTTGCCTCATTCTCCTTAAATGATAAAGATGAGTGTTTTAGTCTCGTTCTATTTAAATGACAAAAATGAATGCTTTATTTACACTCTTTTTTTTTTTTTTTGAATGACAAAAATTAATGTTTTGATTCATTCCTTTAAAATGACAAAAATGAAAGTTTTTAATTCATTCTTTATAATGACAAAAATGAATGTTATTAATTCATCCTTTACAATGACAAAAATGAATGTTATTAATTCATCTTTTATAATGACAAAAAATGTATCTTATTAATTCATCCTTTACAATGACAAAAAATGTATCTCCAAAATGATCATTTTAATTTCATCATTCTAATTTGACAAAAATGTAAGATTTTTATTCAATAAAACTATTTTGAGAAAATGAACATTTTTGTTTTAAACTAAGTTTCAACAAAAATTGATAATTTAATTTCACTCTTGGGTTACAACAAAAATGATATATTTTTGTTTTGAAATCCTTTGTCACAACAAAAGGATATATTTGTTTTCATCTATTTTACAATAACCAAAGTGATGATTTTGTTTTCAACTATTTTATAATAACCAAATGATGATTTTAAATTCTACTCTTTTATTAGATCTAAAATGACGATAAAATGTGTCTTTTAAATCTATTCTTTTTATTGTAATCAATATGACAATAAAAACATTTCTTTTTATTTTAATCTAACATGAACATCTTTATTTTAATCTAACATGAACATCTTTATTTTTATATATAAAATAAAAGTATGATTTTTATTTTATACTTCAAATTTTGACACACATGAATATTATACATTATATATACAACAAAAGTATGATTTTTTAATTGTATATACTAAATACTGACAAACATGAATAAACAATCCAATTCGATGGTTCATCGTAATCACAAAACAAATCAGCATCGCAACAAATATACATACAACATCAACATGAAATAAGTATACATTTCACATCGAAATAAATAAATAATTTTAAATTTTAAAATAGAAATCTCATAGTGATTTTTTGTCTGAAATTTCAACATGCTCGGTTTTACCTCTAGTCAGTTTCATGGCGTAGATCTGGATTTTTATGATTCCAACGCAATCGAAATCATTCGATTCCGATCATGTTTGAACAAGTTACGGATGCTTAAACTTTTAAAACCAATTATTTAATTAATAATTTAATTACATTTTTACCCTTCATCTTCTACATCGTTCAATGTAAAAACGAATCCAAACCTCCACTTCATCATCCTCATGCGCGCGCCACCACAGCCCGCCATCACCCGATCCGAAGCCACCAACTCGAAGCTTGTGCCACCCTAAGCTCGCGCCCAGACCCTGGTGCAACTCGCACCCCCCATCTCACGGAAAACAAGGCCAACCGTTCCCTCTTTGAGCACGCGTTCTGAGAAATTTGTGCCACCAAATCCCATCACAACCGTACAATTCGAAGATCTGTAGATGCTCTTCCATTTGCAATTGGAAATTTTGAAAATCATTTGGCAGATTTGGAGAAATGTTGGATCGAATTTTTGAGATTTGTGGCCACTGATAATACATACGGCGGCTATACTATTTAGGTTAGGGTTTAGGTATTTGTGACCATATTTCTCATGGTATTTATACAATATATTTCATTTAATTATTAAATTCAAAGAAAAATCCTATTACTCTATACGAACTCAAAATTCAGCCCAACGAAAGTTATCCCTAGGCAAATATCCCTGCTTCGGAGGCAATCCCGTCGGCCTATTTGATCATCTCCAGCTTGTTTTCTTTAATTTAATATATAAATCATTTAATTATTAAATTTGATCATACATTTAAATTTACCGGGAGTATATACTAACTCTAAAAATTACAGAAAAATAATTTCTAGCTATGTTTTGACGATACGGTTCTAACAAGATTAATTTCGTCAAATTCTGAGATCGTTTGAAAAATGGCCATTTTCAAGTCGATCTGATTTGACTAAAATTGACAAAACACGTTTTCTTTTGCCACGCTCACATATTAATTCGAAAAATTATGGAAAATTAAACTTAGCAATAATTTGACATTCTGGATCCAACAAAAGTGGTTTCGTCGAAAACGGAGGTCATTTGAAAAATGGCTATTTTTAATATTAAAATATAAATATAAATTCTACAACGACTATTCTGAATATTAAATTGGACAAAACTTTTGATTCCCGTTATGAAATTTCAATTTTTCGGATTCTTGGAAAGATATTTTTAAATAAATTCAAATATTTTTGGTTTCAGCAAAATCCGATTCATCCTGTACAGTCAGTCAAAGTTTGAATTCAAATTTTCAAACTACCGCGCTATTTCTAACTCCTTTTATAATTAAAATAAAAAAATTCATTCTAACTTCGATTTAAATAAATTTTTCGTCGTTATTATTTAAAATAAACTATTTTAAACATTCAAAATCTATTAAAATTTCTAAAATAAAATTTTTTTAATTGGTTCAAATTTTTCGAGTTATTACAATTTCTTTGAAAAGGACTTTGGAAAAGTTCAATCAAAATGATTAGAGTTTACAATAAAAGTGAATACATTACAGAAAATATTGTTAATGACAAATTGGATATTGTAAACCAAATTACAATGAAATTGGGAATAATAGAAAAAGAACAAATAAATGTAACAACTCGGATTTGTTCAGCTATTTGATTCGAATATTTTAAGATTATATTTGAATTATTTATGAAATTTAATATCGAATTCGTTAATTAAACGATGAATGAACGTTTATATTTATATTTAATATAAAACGAACTTGTAACGACGCGGTAGTTCGAAAAATCGAGTTTGAACTTCAATTGATCATACCGAATCCATTATAAGTCGGATTTCGGCGAAACAAGAAGCGTCTGAGTCTAGTTGATAATATTTTTCTAATGGAGGAGAAAAATCGAGTTTTCGTATTATAGATTTTATTTTACGTCCAAATCAAATTTTGAAATAGTCGTTGTGGAGTCATTTATATGCCGTAACGGATTATTCAATATAATTAAATATTGGCTTCGAATTTGGACAAGTCCTTTGAGGCGTAGTCGTAATTTAATTTTTAGAATTTTACTGTAATTATTATTTTTTAAAATAAGCAACTTTTTATTTGGAGTATTTCGCACCCTATATCAACATTTTGGGGTTTCACGGAACAAGTTAAACTACCGATATTATTATATTTTTGGGATCGTGGCACACTACTGGGCGCGACTATATATTTATTTCTGTCTATAGCTAGTCCTATGCGGACGGAATTCTATATAATGAAAGAAATCTGACACCCCACGTCCTACTTTTCAAAAGGGCATCCTTCTATACCCTATACCCTATTCTTCTTTTACGTCATTGTCAAAATTAAATGGAGTACATGCCTATGATTGAAAGAGAAATGGCCTAGCATGTACCAATGAAACAACCCATGCAAATATCCACCCTACAGTCAAAATGAAATCAGTGAAATGAAATTTCACTACCCTTGCCAACTCACGCACATGGGAGCCAGAGCACAGCTATCCTTCTACACTTACCTCCCCTGTAAACAAACTGACCTCTACGTTGCCGTGCTCCTCAAATTTTCAAAAAAAAAAAAAAACAAATCGTGATGGCCAAGAAATACAATACCGTGACCGCCAAGCTTTTCAATAACGTGCCACCCAAACCATTTTCGTGCGTGCCAAGGCTTGCTGCCTATATAAGTCGCAGCGTTGTTTTCTTCGTTTCAGGAAATGAACAGCAGAAAAAAAATATTTCTCACCCATGTACTTCTCTTCCAAATAAATAAAAAAAAGAGAAAAGAAGAAAGAAAGAGGAAGGCGGTTTGTATTTACTGGAGGAGAGGGGGAATACATGAGAGAAGAAAGGCTTCAGGTTATCACATGGGAGAAGAAGACGGAAGGAGGTGGCGAGTTTCTGAATGGAGCGGTGATTTCGAAGAAAAAAAACACTATGGCAGAAGCTTTCGAAAGTGGAGGAAGATAAATCTGTTAGGGGAGGCCGAGCGGGGTTGTCGGGGAAGTGCGTGAGGGGATCAATGAAAAAGAAAAGAAAATGAAGGCTTAACAGTCTGGAGGGGGAGCATGGTCGTGATGAGGACACTGCATGGTTCATGTCCATGGAGCGGTTTGCATGCAGTAAGGTTAAATGGAGTTTTGTTCAAAATATATGAAGAAGCTGATGGCGTACATTTCTGGAGAAGTTGTTAATGGAAGTAATGGACCGTGAATAATTATTGGTTTGGGCGTTGGGCCCTAAAAAAAGGATGGAAGAGGAAATAAACCTGGACGTGATAGAAGGGGGTGTTGCGTATGGAGGATGTGTATTTCAGCAAAGAGAGATTGGAACGTGGAGAAGTTCAACCGCAGGCATGTTAGAAAAAGGATGGGCGGGTCATGAGTTCTACATGGGCTTCGGCCTGTTTAAAAATAGGAATAAACCAAAAGAAGAAAAGGAAAAAGACGGGAAAGGCAAATATAGGGAATCATGGTGATCGTCTTGGGCACTGGGCGGAGAGGAAAAACGCCTCAACTGCAGTATGTGTGATTAAGGGTGAAAAGCTATTAAGGTATATTTGTTTTATTTATATAATAATTAATTATATAAATAATCGTTAAATTATATATTGTGTAATTACGATAACTAGTTCATACATGCACAAAATTCAGTAAACCTGGACACGTTGGGATCATAGCGACGGAGGCTATGCGTACAAGTTGGTTCGGTCGGAATTTGATGCAACCGGAATTTCATGTAATTTTAAAACGTTGAATCGGTCATCGAAAAACAAAGGTGAGTTAACTCTCACACATTTCTGAAATACTAGGATGTGTTAAATTTATATAATTAAATTTAATTGGTTGATTGGATGCTTTGAATGCATATGGTTGCTTTAATGATTGACGTTAATTATATTATCGTTGTTTAAAATATTTCTATGTACTGATATGAAATATTATAATGGTCTGTGTTGCAGGGAAGAACAGGTAGGAGGAATTAAACCGGTTCCTCAAACATTTATTATACTGTTACTTCATATTTTTTATGAACTGTTCAAGACCCGTTGACTTTAAACCCTGTTGATTGTTGAAGGTGGTTGAGTTTTGAACCAATAAATAGTATGATTGATAAATAAATAAATAGCTAATGGCCCAAATATACGTCGTTTTATAAAGATCGATCCACCGTTAGGTGAATCGCTAGAAATGAAGTTATGAAATTATTTTATAACCAAATACAGATTTTAAATTATATTATTTAAAATGAAGTTTCTAAAAAAGGGATAAACCAACCACATCTATGCTTTGATTGGTTTAACCAAAACCTACTGTGCGCGAAGCACGTGCTTATTAAGTGATTTTTAAAAACAACTGTATTTAGCCAATTCAAGTGACCAGAAGTAGCGTAACAGTAAGAACGGGTTTATATTGATATTGATTTAATAAAAATCAAAGTGAATAGAATTATTTAGATAAATTAATTAATTATTAATTAATTTAAATGGCGAGATCAATAATGATTGACTAACGGTTAGTACTGTTAGAGTCGAACAAGTTAACGTACGACGTTAACTGAAATTGTTTATTCAATTAGTTCGCTAATTTAATGAGGATAGTTAATGGTAAAGCAAACCACGATTATTTTGATAAAAAAGAAGGATGGTTATTATTTATTTAATAATAAATCAAATGGGATTACTTAAATTAATTAGTTTTTGGTGATTAATTTAAATGGGAAATCAAACGTAAACCCACGTTTGAATTAGAGTAGTTAAACGAACTAAATTATAAGGATGCGATATAAACATCGCCACCCTAGCAAGATGGGATTATAATGGGATTTGTCGTATTGGAAATGAGTGTTGTTTTGTATATTACCACTGATATCTATCTCACGATAAGAACGTTGTTGATCAAGGTCTAAGAGGTAATAAAAATACCTCAACTTGAACAACTTCAGGATTATCAAAGGATGATATTAGTCGTAATGGTGAAAGTGTTGGAATAAGTATTTTGGTCAAATAATAAAGTAACGTTATTTGAAGGATTTTGAAATATATATATATATATATATATATATATGATGAGATTCCGAAGTAAAAGAAAATAAAAAGGGGCTGGATGGTATGAAATGATTGGTGATTAACATAGAAATGTGTTTATTTTATGCTCTTATATCTTATCTTTTGTATATAAATAAATATTACTTGGGTATTGTTTTGTTACTTTTACAGATATTCCAACCCAGCCCGCATGCAACCAGAAAAGTAGAGAAATGGAGATCAGATTACTATATATTTACATTTTGAAGAATTGTAAATGAAGATCTCACATCTAGTTGTTGTTGGATAAGAAAATGATTGATAAAAAGGCCATGCACATCTCAAATCAAGGGAGGCTTGTCAAAGAACCAAGAGGAAAAGAAGAAAGGCCAAATTTACTAGATTTCACTAAGGCCCATTTGTAATTCTCATTGTAAACTCTTTTGTGAATTCCCTAAGGCCCATTTATCATTGTATTAGGGTTAGGGTTAGGGTTTGGTTATCTCCTATAAATACCCTTGTAATATCATTATAGACACCATCATATTTTCCCTTCTTCTCCATTAATAAAGTTTCTAGTTCTCTTTTATTTTTCTTCATTTTTCTTTTTCTTAGCAATTGGGTTTGTCTTCACAATTAGTTTTGGTAGAACACCAATTGTATTTTACATTTTTTATTAGCGATTAGTCGTTTGATTAGTTTCAACGAAAATCCTAACTTTACTTTTTGTTGTTCTTCTTTTCCTGCAATTTTAATTTCTGCATTTTATTTCTGTTTTGCATTTTAATTTCCAATTGATAATTGTGATTTGATCGTCGGTTCAATTAGATTTGTTCTGAATCGGATCGCAGTTTCAATTTCGTTTGCTTTCAAAACCAACCTCAAAGATTTGTCTAACTCGCCTAAGAGATTATTTAAATAATTTGATTTAATTTGCCTTCCTGTGTTCGACCTGTATGTTACACACCTGTGCGCTTGCAGTAATTTAATTTAAAATTCGCGCTTTTCTAATTCATAGGAAAGCGACGATCAAGTTTTTGGCGCCGTTACCGGGGAGGCAACAATTAAATTTTATTATTTGTTTAATTTCCGATTCGTGTTAGTTTTTATTTTTATTTTTTCCTTTTGTTTTCTTGTGTATAGATATAAAAAAAATCTTGACTGGTTGATTAGGTATTATAAGTTGATATCGTAATCTTCCTAACAAGGGAAAAAAAATTGATTGCCAAATTCCCTTGATTTACTTTCCTTTTCTTTTCAATTTATTTCTTCCCCTTTTCATTTTTTTCCTTTCTTCATCTATTCCTTCTTTCCATCTATCCTTCTTTCCAATTTTTACTTCATTATTCATTGATATTGTTCATTTATTTTGCCAAATTTTCCAATTTTTCTTTGATTTCTTTCCATCTATTCCTTCTTTCCTTTTACTTCCTTCCATTTGTTAATATACTGGTTTTCATTCTCTTACAACAATAAACAAAAAAATTCCTTCGTTTCTTTCCATATTTCAACTTTCTTCCCATTTTATTTTTACATTCTCTTCCCTATTTTACAAGTTCCAAAACAAAAAAATAACACTTGCCAACTTTTCCTTCAGTTTATTTCCTGTCTTTTCATATTTCTTTCCATCATACAATTTCTTTCCCTTTCTTTCATTTAATTCTTCCCAATTTTCTATAAACTCCTCTCTTTTACAAATCTCATCCATAAAAAAAATAAAAATCTTACCATCTTCTCTTTTATTTCTTTCCTTTTTTCTCTTTCCTCTTTCCAATACTTTGATTTCTACTTTTTTTTTTTAAATAAATAAATAAATAATAATAAATACAAATTCTCTTTTTGAAATCTTTCCATTCTCCGCCTTGTAGTTAATTCTTTGCTTTGTCATTTGATTCTTCCCACTTTTGTTATTCCCCTATTTATTTACATATTTTTTTCCTTTGGTATTACAACAGCGACCTCAAAACCTTCTCCTTCCATCTTCTCCACAACACAATCACGCAAGCCAACCTTGTACCATCCTCCTGCAAACAACAATCACCTCGACTCCTCTTCATCTCACCACAACAACAAACTCCACTTCCCTTTATACAAACCACATCACAGTCCCTTCCTACCCACGTCCAAGTCCTGCCTTCATTTCACGCAACTTTCAAGACCATATTCAGCGCAAATCACGCCACCTACCATCGTTCCCACCTTCTAAACATCATCGCACTATCCATACCAACCAATCTACCACAGATCGAACCCAAATCCACCTCAAAACACCCGTTGCATAATCGTCGCAACCCTTCCCTCATTACAAAAATCAAATCTGGCTCCGTAATTGTTAGGGTCCGATTTCGAAAAGAAAAAAAAGAGAGAGAAGGGGTAAAGGAGCGTGATTTCTGGAAATTAGTTGTTTCCAATTATTTTTCAATTTTGCCAAATTTTGCGAGGAAGTACTATATTTATTGACTGAATCTTGGCCTCTTTTTTTCTTCTTCTTTTATGCATGTGAGGGTTGTTTTTTTTAGAATTATTTTGGGTTTAGTTCTCTTGTTTTGGTTGTTGGCACGGTCATGTACTAAATAGTGGAATTTGTCTTCTGATTTTTACTCGTTGTAGATCTCCTTTATTTCTTTCTTGTTTTAGTTTTTTCTAGTTTGTAACTTGTTTTCTTAATTTCTTTTCTTAAAAAAAAGACAGAAAAGAAAAGAGAGGAATTTCAAAAATTCGAAGACCAAAGTGAGCGAGAGTTCAAGAAACGCGAACAAGGAATACAGAAGTCAGTCGATCAGCAAGTAGTTGAATTGAATTGCCAGTGCTTTTCAATCATTCTGGACATCCATACACCATTATAAAATTTTCTAAACTCTACAGGTGCTTTGCTGCAAAGAAAAATATAGAAATTGCTTGTAAAAATCTTCTGCAGGGGCAGCGGCTTGCTTGTACAATTATTTTATTTCTTCAGTTATTTTTGCCTGATTGTGGTGTGGCTAAAATTTCTGAATTTCCATAATTAAAATCATTACTCTCGTCGATTTTTCATTATAAAACTTGATTAGACATTGCAAATTTTTAACTACAATAGTGTATTTTGTGAAATTGATTCTCTTAAGGGTTCGATCGTGGATATATATTAGTTCAATTTATTGAACTTCTAGCAAAAGAGGTTGCATACTACCCGTAAAACATTGGTCGTATCCCTTAGTATTTATACTATACGTGAACGGCCATAAGACCCTCTTCCCCCGTCAAATCGAGATTATCAACTAATAAGATATACTTGAGTACATTATTTATTTTGTAATAAGAGTTACGTGTGTCAACTTTAAGTTTTGGAATTTTCTATACTCGACAACGATGAGTGAAAAGAGTTTTAGCCATCATAATTCTCCTAATGATTTTGAAATTGATGAAATTGACATGATTCACACAACAATTGTTGAAACCTCTAATGACACTTCTAAAGCCTTGAAAATGTGTCTTGACCATTTCAACTCTGATTTCGATGAGCTTGAATACATTTCTGAGCTAAATGAACTTCTTGACTCGAAACCTTCGTCATTTGAATCTAACCAAGGAATGTTGACCAATATTAGCACACAAGAACTTCCTAAGTTAGACCACAAACCCCTACCACAAGACCTTAAGTATACTTACTTGGACTCTACAAAAAAATTTCTCATAATTATGGCCTTTGATCGTACCGAGGACAAAGAAGAAAAATCTTTGAAAAATTTACGGGAAAATAAAGGGGCATTAGGATGGGATTTTGATAATCTGCATCTGAATTTTATAAATCATTGGCTCGACAAAATTTTCTTCGGAAGAATTTTCATTTCAGAATGCACTGACAAGCCTATTGCAACTCACAGATCAAATAAGAAATCATTGTGCATCATCTTCAATAGAGGCAAGTGTGGGGGGAAAGAAGGAATCATTCACCATAAAATATTCACCATCATCGTAGATTTCATTTTTCATACAATTGGCACACTCATATAGTGGTTAAATTGCATTTCATTTTACAAATCATATTGCATTTAATCCATCTTTGGGTTCGATCTTTCAAATTTAGGAAACGTTTACAGTGTGGACACTGTTTAGTTCTGGTGTGGGGGGAGAGTCTGCATTTCATTCATTTTCGTTTTTTTCTTTATTTTTCTTTATTTTCATTTTCAGCCATTTAAATAGGACCATCATGCATTTTAATTGTAGTAACATGCTTTTTTTTTGAAACACGACTCATTTTAGATTGATACAACAAAATAAGTTAACGATTGTTAATCAGTTGATAGTATTTTTTCTCTCAAATAAGATCAAATAAGAAATATGATGAAAAGTTGAATTTTGAGGGATAATAGTGTAACTGGTACATAGGGAGATTTTTAGATGATGGCCATGAAGTTTATTCTAAATTGTAGTCTTTGTTTAATGAGTGGAGGACTTAAAATACTTATGTTGGCTTTTCGAATCTTTGAAACTAAGTTGTGTTAAGTTGAATTCGCGTAATCTCTCTTGTTCTTATATTTTCAGTAATAATAATAATAATCCAAGGGTATCGAACATTGCTTGTATATCTAGCATTGGTATGCAAACCCGCCAAGCTCTATCTGACATGTTGTTGACAAAGTCAGCGTCGGAATATCTTGGTCTCATTTTATGAGTTGGACACCTAAGGATTACCGACACGTTGTTGACAAAGTCAAAGTCGGTCTACACAATCCGCCAAGCTCTTTACCCACTATCCGTTAGTCCGCGAGGTAGTGCATGGGTGGTAAACCTTGGTCTTCTGAGTTAGGTGTATGTACTTAATCATAAATTTTAACATTTATAGAGATAGAGAATAAGCGATGATGCCCAAACATTTCTTGACCTTATTGATTTGATTAGCCATACACAAGGAAATTAGAATACCACTTCACAAACTGTGACAAGCAAACTAAGAATCTGTTTCATGGCTGCACTACGTTATCGACCGAACCAACTGGCCAAACTGTAATTTAACATTTGAAAACTTGAATTATATTGAAAATTTGTGACAAGTTGAGGTATCTAAAATAAAATCAACTGATTAGAAATTATTAACTTAATTTTTTGTACCACTTTCCTGAAATAAGTCGTGTTTTCATTTTTCGTTTTTATTTGCATATGTCCATTGCATTCATGTAGTTTCATTAGAATCATAGCATACTGCATTTGGATTTTGTGGGTAGTATCCGCTGAAAACCCTCACGAGACACCACTCGTCCTACTAGGGACACCTAGAGGTTTAACGGCTTGTTGCATACGCTCAATGCAATCGTGTTTCCTACGAAAGTGTGACCTATCTAGTTTAGTTTTTCATTTCTTGTTTTACTCGAGGACGAGTAAAAGATAAGTGTGGGGGTATTTGATTAACATAGAAATGTGTTTATTTTATGCTCTTATATCTTATCTTTTGTATATAAATAAATATTACTTGGGTATTGTTTTGTTACTTTTACAGATATTCCAACCCAGCCCGCATGCAACCAGAAAAGTAGAGAAATGGAGATCAGATTGCCATATATTTACATTTTGAAGAATTGTAAATGAAGATCTCACATCTAGTTGTTGTTGGACAAGAAAATGATTGATAAAAAGGCCGTGCACATCTCAAATCAAGGGAGGCTTGTCAAAGAACCAAGAGGAAAAGAAGAAAGGCCAAATTTACTAGATTTCACTAAGGCCCATTTGTAATTCTCATTGTAAACTCTTTTGTGAATTCCCTAAGGCCCATTTATCATTGTATTAGGGTTAGGGTTAGGGTTTGGTTATCTCCTATAAATACCCTTGTAATATCATTATAGCCACCATCATATTTTCTCTTCTTCTCCATTAATAAAGTTTCTAGTTCTCTTTTATTTTTCTACATTTTTCTTTTTCCTAGCAATTGGTGTTGTCTTAACAATTAGTTTTGGTAGAACACCAATTGTATTTTACATTTTTTATTAGCGATTAGTCGTTTGATTAGTTTCAACAACAATCCTAACTTTACTTTTTGTTGTTCTTCTTTTCCTGCAATTTTAATTCTGCATTTTATTTCTGTTTTGCATTTTAATTTCCAATTGATAATTGTGATTTGATCGTCGGTTCAATTAGATTTGTTCTGAATCGGATCGCAGTTTCAATTTCGTTTGCTTTCAAAACCAACCTCAAAAATTTGTCTAACTCACCCAAGAGATTATTTAAATAATTTGATTTAATTTGCCTTCCTGTGTTCGACCTGTATGCTACACACCTGTGCGCTTGCAGTAATTTAATTTAAAATTCGCGCTTTTCTAATTCATAGGAAAGCGACGATCAGTGGGATTATAACGGTTCTTTCAAAGTTATGGAATAAGATTTAAATGAGATTATTCTAAAGGAATGGGTAGTGATTTTGGTGTTCAAATAACCAAGCCTAAGAAGACGTTGAAATGATTATTTTACAAATGATAAGTGAATCGATAAGATAATAAGAAGTGGTATAGCAATGTTTTGAAATGAAAGTTGAAGATTAAGTAAGATATGATTTTAGGATATTTTCTAGGTGTATAAATAAAAGGATTTGAAAATATTAACATATTTAAACCAATATTTTATTTTGGGTATTTCAACTGATATACAGTTTTTAATGGCCAAGTGATGCTATAACCAATGGATTTGTTTTATCTTTATGGTTGTTTATCTTGATAGTTAAATAACCGACTATCAAAATCTATCCCAACGTTATTGGCACGGAAAGACCAGGATCTAATTTATATTCGAAAATCCTTCCGACCAATAAATACGAATACGTCAAAGATGCTGATAGAGATGGAGAAATTGAAGACCGTAAGTCTTCATGAGCGAAAGAACTATTGTACCTCTGGCTGATCCCTAGAGTTAACGATGATTCTGTCGTGATTGAAATATACGGATTGCAAGGACTTCTCGCTACTAATCTATAGGGTGATTCCTAGGATGTGGTAGGAGGGTGCCTTCGGTTCATCCTGTTCCTGGATGAAGTGTATGGACGATGTGAATGGTGGCCAGATGTTTTCAAAAGTCGATTATAGCCTCAAGCCTCATCAACCGGGAAAATGACAAAAATCGGGCAGGCAGCATGGCTATGTGGGTCGCACCCATTAGGGTGTATTGTCACCATCTAGAGAATATTCATATTTGTTACTTCTTTTCATTTCTGTATCTCCCGGGAATTACGGTGGTCACGCGACAAAAAGCCGTAAGGTGACAATATACTCGATACACTCAAGAGAAATGAGTGGTCGGTCATGTGTGGGCCGGGTTGCAAGATGTTCTTGTTGAACCCAGTGTATTCGTCTCTAGAAATACACTATCGGCAGGTGGTCCCATACCTTGTCATAGTTGGAAATCGAATCTCCAATAAGCGCCCGTGGTTTTGATTGTATAATATATATGTGGAGCGTGAGATGCAAGCGTTCTGCTAGATTCTATTTACTTGTATTTAGACACTATGATAATATCAGAAGAAGATATTGATTTCAAAACGATTTGGGTTATAGTAAGGTAAAAACCGTCTGTGTTTATGTGTGGGCTGGTCTTACTATTATCCTTTGTTTCAAAAGGATTTCAAAGTTAAACAAGTTGGTTGCTGTATGAATTTATCACTGATAGTATTTTAGACTGATCCGGGTGAATTTTGTTTTAAATCAAATGTGCTCGGGTCAGACCAAGCATATTTACAGGTCAGGTTTCCGCTTAAAGCAACAGAGATGGAGTTGAAGTCGAGACGTATTCCATATATGTACTGGTACTGGTTTATTTCCGTTGTATGTTGTATTGATCTGAATGTATACTCTGATGTTGTGATATAAAATGTTTGTATAAAGTATTTCTGATTATTATATTTTGTCCATTCCGCTGTGAGACTCTGATCTTCTTATTCTTCTATTCTAATATTTCTTTCTTTCTTCTCTCACTCCCTAACTTCTTTCTATTAGCTTTCTGGGGTTTTGATACTTGAGTTTAGACACGGGAGGTGTTAGTGTCTGGATTCGAGTGTCGAATTTCCCGGGTCGCTACAATAAGCCTTATGTGCAAGAAAATTTACAATAATTGAGAAATTGTAGATAACCGCACTGAGACATGAGGTTAAGTTCAACTTGTGGTAGAAGCCTGCCCGGGACCGCCCGACAAATCTAGCATCCATAAGTGGTCAACTTAATGTAAGAGGTCTGGTGCTTAAACATATATTAAAATATATGTATACAACAGACAATAAATAAAAAAATAAATTAGTATTGTTTGTTAGGGTAAAACAAAATAGTGATATTTTAGGGAGCATTAAAATAAAGATACTATATTGTCCATTAATGTCTTAGGGAAATACGATCGTTAGGTTCATAAGTGACATTAATAGTAACTAATAGAAATAAATGGTGCATGTGAAAATATATAAGTCCGTAATGAAATGGAAGTTACAACAGTAAAAGTTTAGTTAAAAGGGAAAATGTGATGAATGGGAAATATAACCTATTATAATTAATTACATTAATGCGGATGCAATATAATAGGTAGGCTTGTTCTAGGGACAAGTGGAAGTAGAACATGGGTTATAATAAATATAAGGGAACTTATTAATAAATCTTAGTAAAGAGAATTAAGTTAATAAGTAAACAACAAGTTGTAGTGACAGTGTATGATGGGGTTATGATTAAATAAGAAAGAAGGATGTGGACTTATGGAATAAAATAAGTTATATTTAATCATATAAATTTTAAAACATGTTACCAGAAAACATGTGGATTGGAACAATATATATTTAATTATACATTAAATAGAACATGTTATTGGAATTTGTAAACATGTAATTGACAGTAAATGACATGGCAATAAAAAGGGGTTGTAGATTACTTTTGTTAATTACAATCTGGGGTAAAGATGTGTAGATTACCGTCGTTAAAGTAAGCGCAATTAAAGGATTAGACATAGGGTCTAATAACACGTTTGTGTGATGCGCTTGGACCAGTCCGCACGAACAAAAGTGAAGAACCTAACGGGGAAGATCATCGGGGGGTCTAGAGACACGGGAGGAGCACATCCACTTGATTACTCTACTCATTCGACATGCAGCTTGATTTATTGGTGGGACTAGAGGGAATCATGCGACTTCCGAGGTACATGATAGGGTACTCCGTGGTGGTCCTCTATGCGGTACACGCTTAGGATGTACTCGCAGAGGTGGGGGTCTACGTGATCCACCCAAGAGGGTATACCTTGACTGCAATAGTAGTTTGGCAGTCAGAAGGCGGTGGCGGTATGGAACTAGGATGATTCGGCGGTTTGCCTCGCTTGTGGAGAGAGGTTTGCCAGGACCAAATTAAGGATAGTAATCGTCGGGTACCTATTATCGGCAGTCAGTGGGATGCGAAATGACTAGAGCTAAACCAAGATACCATTGTCCTTTCACTATTGAGGCATGGGTGAGGGACACGCCAAATTGGATACTAGATTGGTTGTTAGGGGTACCCCACTTAGCTCTTGAATTAGTCTTTCACTAGTTGAGGGAGCGGCCTGGGTGGGGCCTTAGCCACCGTGAAAAAGAAGACCATACTGGATATTTGTATTGTAGGCCCTTAAAGGTGGGTCTATACAAATATGGAAAGGCTCCCAAGCAAGTTCCGTGCATTGGATGTGGCCTTATTATTGGACTTGGGATACAGTAGGAAGAACTTAGGTGTATGGGTCTAATACATGCATACTGCACTGGGTGGTGTATCGTAGATGTTAGGGCATTGCTCCATACGCTTGCATGGCATAGCAAGGAGGGTTCTGAGCGGTAACATGGAACTATGATTTGGATTTCCGTATGTCGTTTGGCGTAGTATACATTTCCGTGGCATGACGGTAGGGATCGTGCGAGGAGAGTACTATGGGAAGTACCTTGATATATTGGGGGTTGATACATATATACTATATTAGGTTAATCTACTGGGATGTAGATGGGTATGACGTATGCATAAAGTCTTGGGTGCTATTAACCCGAAACAACCTAAAAAACAAGAAAATGTAACTGAATGGTATACGTAGGGTAATTTCATAATGTGTAATTCAAGTCCAGTCACCATAACTTGTGTTCAGACCGCCTCCTCATAACATATTCGCAGGTTTGGTTTATGGAAGAGATATGATAGCTTTAGGTACTGGTTAGGCAGTGTTATTACTTTAGTAAGGCTATATTTGATCATATTTTATTTTATTCCATTCTGCTTTGAGATGTTTTTTGAACTTTGATATATTTTATATCTCAGTCTTTTCTGCATGATACCAGACAAGCCAACTCGAGTTTTGATAGATTGGGATTTTCAAAAAAAATAAGTCTATCGGAATTCGGGTTATTACATCTGGTATCAGAGCTTAGGTTTAGGATCCCTGTATAAATAGTGAGTGAATATATTTGTATTTTTTTTTAAATAATATTATATATATATATATGAGAGAAATGACTTTATGGAAATATCTAGAGAAGTCTAGGTGAAACACCCGACCTCCGTTAAGGTCACTCACAAAGGGAATGCCTTAATTTTGGTGGAGGTTTATAAGTAAAAGACACAGATAAAACACAAGACAGATATAAACACATATAAATAAGCAGCGGAAAAACCAACAGACTTTTATTATCATAAATATGTGTTCATACAGAACATTTCCAACATTGTCTCAAAACAAACTTCCAATTATTACAACCATAATACTGTCTTGATTTTAAAAGTTAAAGAAGCATGAAACATAAATAAAGCTGCATAATCCCCGTAAATGATATCCAAAGCCATGGTCCAAATGAAAGAAATCCAAGCAATACATTCTCTCTCTTCAAGCTGGATGAAAAACTGACTAAGCTGCGGTGTTTCCTCCCTGTGGACCTGGGGGGAACGGAAGAAAAGAAGACGAAAGGAAAATGGGTCAGACATAAGTCTGGTAAGTCTAGCTATATTCCTAGAATGTTAATAATAAAAAGATCATGACTTGCATAAAGTGAGAACATGACGATATCAGGATAATAGACTATCCTAGAACTAGATAAGGTGTCCTAAAACGAACATCCCTTCGCACCCTATTTTAAATCTCTATCTCTGCACCTACTAATTCTTATACCAACAGGAACCCCGTGATTGGGGTGAAGTGATCCCTTTCTCTTTCTTTAAAAGATCGGCTCCAACTCGTATATTCTTATGTGTCCTACGGCCTATATGGTAGATACCTATGTCGGTCCCACCATGGGGTGTATCAAGTCCATTGGTGGCGGCCCCGACACAATTCTAGCATGCATAGGGTATACTACTGATGCTCCAGTGCCCTGACTTGTCTGCTCCAGAGTGTGTGCACGCCCGCACTCTGTTAGAACCCACACGGTGCACCAACCGCCGTCGCTTTTGACCGCTTACAATCAGCCCAGTAATCGTGCCCCACCCTGCCTAGTTCAGGGTACCATGATACCTAATTGGGTTACTGCTGAAACGGGTCCCCATTACTAGGTTTTCTAGTCAAACATGTTAAGTGGTTAAGTGTCTGAATGAACCTAACCCCCACCCATCCAAATTATTTAACATGTTGAATTTGGTTAAGTATTTATTAAATTGACTTAACCCTATCAGTCCTAACTCAGCTCTAATTGTCTTATTAGAGCACCAACCTCTCAGATTAGACAGATATTGTTGTGGCTGCCTGTATGTCGGTTGGGTCCGGGCAGTCTTACGCCACAACTCAGTTTAACCTCGGGTCTTTATTGGGCCCCATGCCTTAACCTCTCACATTGGATAGCTATTGTTGTGACAACTGGACAACCGGGCGGGTCCGGGCAGGTTTACGTCACAACTCAATCCAACATCGGGTTAAGCGCGTTCGTAATTTCTAATTTACATTTTAATTATGTAAATTATTCAAATTCAAATTACTGTCACATCCATTTCCAATTAATCTCATTAATTAAGGTAATTAATGCCTTTTTATGCCATAAATCACTTATGTGATTAATGACCAATTTATGGCAAGTTTTCCTAAAATTATCATTTTAACCCAACGTTACCCCGTCCAATATTAGGCTAACCATCTCAGCCTAATTTGCGTTCGCATGATTTTTGGTGTAAAGTATTAGGCTAAAAACTTAGCCTAATTTAATATACGCAAATTGGCATAAATTAGCATAAACATGACAAGGGTATAACTTTGGTATTGATGGCATAATCAATATGAACATAATAGGGGGTACTTGCAAAATAACTAACATGAACATTTTAGGGGTGAACTTGCAAAATAACTAACATGAACATTATAATGTCATAGGTACAAACTTGCAAAAAGACTAACATAAACATTATAATGTCATAGGTATGAACTTGCACTTATAGGCTAACTCAACATATATGTGTTTTTAACATAGGCCATATTAACAACATACATGAGAATTAGCAATATGAACTAATCCATATACATATGTTAATTTGCAACATAGGCAAATCAACATACGTATATGTGAGTTAGCAACATAGGCTAATCAACATACACATGTGTTAATTAGTAACATAGATTTAAACATACTTGCAAATTAATCCCAACATATGATAAGTGTGAACATGGCATAAGTTTTGCATAAACATGAACATATAGATTTGACAATTGGTCGCATAACTTCACTACATAAACTTGCATAATAAACTACACAATTCTCATAAGATGTTACAATCCAAGTCCATGCTTATACAAATAATCTAATCCAATAATCCCAAATTTAACATGATAATAGAATCAAGTCACTGGCATAGATTAATATTATAAAACATAATAAACATCATACTTAATAATTCTCAATTCAACATGATAATAGAATCAAATCACAAACGTATATTAATAACATAACGAGTATCGTACTATTATCATTTCATCACAACACATGATATTCATATTAATTCGCATTCTAAAAATGTATCTAAACTTACAATCGTAGACGGTCTTGTTTTCTGCGTTCTGAAATTCTGAATTTGCAAAGCTTTCCTTTGGGAAGACGTTGCTTTGATTCTAATTTGTTGTTGCTTTTTAATCTTTTAGTTTGTATTTGCTATGTTGTTCGTCTCTTTCAAGTGGAGGCTCCCTCTAGTTCTCAGCAGACAACATGGTGGCTCCAATTCTTAATCTTTTTTTTTTGTGAATTTTTAGTTTGAGACCTAGGGTCTTTTTATAGAGTTGCAAGTTAATTTGAGCCGTCGATGAAGCTAGGGTTAACCAGAGCCGTCCGTTGTAAAGAGAAGCCAATTATGTTCACCATTTCTTTCTTAATGTACATTTACTATTATTTGTCAATCCATATAAATACGTACTCATTAGATACATCTCCCCTTTACACATTTATTATTATTTTTGTATGCACATTAGATACATCTCCCCTTTACACATTTATTATTATTCTTGTATTAGCAAATTTAGTGTTAACAGAAATACGGGGTGTTACATTCTCCCCTCCTTGAAGGATTTCGTCCCCGAAATCTCCAAGTCTAGGAGAACATATATCCTACCATCCAAATGTCCATCTACTCAATAATCAAACACGAGCGTCCATTGTCCTTAAAATACTTCTAATGCTTCATGATCATATGCATCGTGTGTGTACATGTTCTTATCTAATGCAAAAATCAGGCGGTCTACTGATTCAGTTGACCTTCTTAATGCAAATTATGTAAGTGTCATGAATCCATTATGTATGCAAACTTTTTCCTATTCATAATTCTACATGAATGCGCAATCATTCAAACAAATGCGACATCCATATGACAACATATTAAGCTTCAACCATATACAAACATAAACACATATATGCATATGTAATATGAAGTGAATGAGCCGATCTAAAACCCTAGATTGTGTGTGTATATGCATCCACGAGCAACCACTAGCAAACACTTGCAACCATCATCCATAACATGTTTCAATTACATGTTTACATCCAAAGGGGTTTCCACCTAAGGATAAAAGGGTAAGGTCGGGGAGATATACCTAAAACGATAGATACTAACATGACTTTAAGGAAAAAGAGAGATCAAAAATGTACCCTCAAAAAGAAAAGGGTAGGCTGCGCGTATTCTATCCTCAGTTTCCCAAGTCGCGTCTTCCTCGGCGTCGCTCCACTGAACTTTGACGAGTTTCACTTCGCAGTTGCGTAGCTTTTTTACTTCAGTTCCTAAGATGCGAGTTGGAACTTTCCTCATAGTTGCTTCGCGTTCCACTTCAGCTTCTTCTAGAATGTTTGGCTCAACCACTTCCGCTGACTCATGTAGATACTTCCGGAGGTGAGAAACATGAAAGGCGTTGTGAACTCCGGCCAGTCTCTCGGGTAACTCTAACCTGTAGGCCATCTTCCCAATCTTCTCGATGATAGGAAACGGCCCTACAAATCTTGGTGCTTCCTTCCCTGTGGATCCAAAGCGAACGACGTTCCTTAACGGAGATACCTTAAGGAAAACCCTGTCCCCAACCTCAAATTCAAGGTCGGTCCTTCTCTTGTCTGCGTATGATTTTTGTCTGTCTTGGGTTGTCTTCATTCTTCTCCGTATTAAGTCTACTTTCTCTAAAGTCTCTCGAATCATATCTGGTCCAAGTATGAGCTTGTCAGTAGACTCCCACCAACAAGTGGGCGACCGGCACGGTCTTCCATATAAAGCTTCGAAGGGCGCCATCCCGATGGTGGCTTGGTAGCTGTTGTTGTAGGAAAATTCCACCAAAGGAAGATGGTCCTCCCAAGTCCCTCCAAAGTCAAGGACACAAAGTCTCAAAAGGTCTTCCAAAATCCTATTCACCCTTTCCATCTGATAATCGGTTTGGGGGTGATAGGCCGTGCTCAAACATAACTGTGTGCCTACAGCTTCTTGCAGACTCCGCCAAAACTCGCTTGTGAAGATAGGATCTCTGTCGCTAATAATGCTGGAAGGTATTCCATGGAGTCGAACTATCTCCTTAAGATAAAGAGATGCTAGAGACGAGGCAGTCCTTCTACTCTTGGCTGGTAAAAAGTGGGCGCTTTTAGTAAGCATATCCACTATTACCCAAATGCTAGTGTTGCCTCTTCTAGACTTAGGCAGCCCATCAATGAAGTCCATTGAAATGCTATCCCACTTCCACTGTGGGACCTCTAGAGGATGGAGCAGACCGCCAGGCTTCTTCTGCTCCGCCTTGACTTGTTGGCAAATCATGCACTTAGAAACAAAATCTGCCACGTCCTTCTTCATGCCACTCCAAAAGAAAACTCTCTTTAAGTCCTTGTACATTTTGTCTCCGCCTGGATGTATTGTCATCTTGGAATGATGTGCCTCCTCAAGAACTTTCTTCACCAACTCCTTTGTCTGTGGGATGCATAGTCTTCCATCCCGTATTAACCACCCTTTGTCGTCGATGGTGTATCTATCGAGGTGACTAGAAGTCTCACCCCTAACGAGCTTATCAACCACTTCTACAAGTTGAGGGTCTTCTCGTTGTGCGGTCCCTATTGAGTCTAAGAGAGTGGGCCGCACTTCTAGCGATGCTAACAGACCAGGTACAAAATCAGAGGAGGGCCTAAAGTCAAAACTGGCTATAAACTCTAAGCTTCGCCTTTCAACAAATAGCGGGCTCAACGTTAGCTTCTTTCTACTCAAGGCATATGCGACTACGTTGCCCTTTCCAGGAGTGTAGGAAATCTCGAAATCATACGAGGCAAGAAACTCCATCCACCTTTGTTGCCTTAAGTTAAGGTCCTTCTGCGAGAAGAGATACTTCAAAGATTTATGGTCAGTATACAGTTCAAATTTCTCACCTAGGAGATAGTGGCGCCAAGACTTAAGCGCAAAGATGATGGCGGCCAACTCAAGGTCGTGGGTTGGGTAGTTCCTTTCATGAACTTTCAACTGTCTTCCGCCATAAGCTACTACCCTACCTTCTTGCATTAGGACAGCGCCTAGTCCTGTCCCGCATGCATCCATGTATACTGTAAACATTTTGCTTCCATCCGGCAAGGTCAGAACTGGGGCTGTTGTAAGAGCCCTTTTTAAGCGTTGGAAAGCAAACTTGCAATCCAAATCCCAAGAGAAAACTAGATTCTTCTTTGTTAGACTTGTAAGAGGAGCTGAGATTTTTGCAAAATCTCTGATGAACTTCCGATAAAAGCCTGCAAGCCCGAGGAAGCTTCGGACCTCGGTTGCATTCCTTGGTGCCTTCCAATCTTGCACCGCTACTACTTTTGTGGGGTCTACAGCTAACCCCTCTTTGGACACTATATGCCCAAGAAATCTCACTTCTTCTTTCCAAAAGTGGCACTTGGAGAATTTAGCTTTTAACTGATGTGTTCAAAGAGTCTCCATGATTGCCTTTAGGTGCTGAGCATGCTCTTCCTCATTTTTTGAGAAGATCAAAATATCGTCTACGAAGACCACCACGAATTTATTGAGAAAATCTCTGAACACCCTACTCATTAGGTCCACGAAGTAAGCGGGTGCGTTTGTCAAGCCAAAAGGCATGACAAGCCACTCAAAGAATCCATCTGGGGTTCTGAAAGCTGTCTTATCGATGTTATCATCAGCTACCCTTAGCTGATGAAATCCGGTCGCCAAATCAAGTTGGGAGAAAACCGACGCTCCTACAAGCTGGTCAAACAAATCGTCAATTCTGGGGAGAGGGTGCCTATTCTTTTTAGTCAGCTTGTTTAGCTCCCTATAGTCAACACATAGACGGAGTGAACCATCCGCCTTTGTAGCGAACACCACTGGAGCGCCCCATTCTAAAATGCTCCACCTAATGAACCCCTTTTCTAAAATCTCTTTAATCTGCTTACTGAGCTCTTTCCTTTCCCTGGATCCATGTGCGTAACAGGCAAAGCAACGGGCTTCGCATTGTCAACAAGATAGATGCGGAAGTCTATTTCCCGTTTCGGAGGTAAGCCCTTCACCTCATCAAAGACATCCGAATATTCTCGGACCACCTTAACTGACTGCAAATTCTCAACAGAAGCATCAAGCGATTCAAGATAACTAAGCATAACCACATTCGAGGGATTACAAGTAATTTCCAGAGTGTTACCGAGTTGGGTTAAGAGCCTAACCACTCTTTTCTCACAATCAAGGATGGCACCATTACTGGATAGCCAGTCCATGCCCAAAATCAATCCATACCCCGAGATGCCCAAAACAAAGGTACTACATCTAAATTCTACACTTAGAATAGAGATTTTCAAATTCATACAGATCATTGACAAATAAGTTGGGCCTCCAATTGGATTGGAGACAACCAAGGGATCCTCTACCATACTAGTTTCTAGGTGCAGAGATTCTACTAAAGCAGATGAAATAAAGGAGTGTGATGCACCAGAATCAAATAAAGTGCGAACTGGGTGATCATAAAGATAAACTACACTTTCTACAGAAGTATTTCTACCTCGTTGTTGCAGAGGAGGTGCCTCCAGTGCATGAACTTGTCCACCCGAAGTGGATGCAGCTTTCTGCGCCTGCCCTCGCCTCTTAGGGCAGTCCTTAGCTATGTGTCCGGTTTCTCCACAATGAAAGCAACCACCATTCATCTTTGCCTTCTTCTTCCTGCAGTCTTCACCACATGTCCAACCACACCACAGAAATTACACTTCGCGAGCTTTGTTGTTTTTCCCGCCCTTCTTAAAGTCTGTTTTCTTAGGCTATAAAGCTTCTTTCTTTCCCTGAGACCCTTCCGCCTTTGTCTCCTTCTTGCCTTTATCCTCCTCCTGTAGTAACGCCATCTGTACCAGCCTTTCATATGTAGCTCCCATAGGTATATGGGTCATGGCCAGGCTATGAAGCGGCCCATTCAGTCCCTTGACAAAGCGGAGAGCCTTCTTGTGTTGGGTGTTGACTAGGTCCAGTCCGAACCTAGCCAGCTGATCAAACTGGTTGACGTACTCTTTGACGGTCATACTTCCTTGCTTAAGGGATAGGAACCTCTCCATTTGAAGACTTCTCTCAGCTTCTGAAAGGAACTTCAGCTCAAATCTAAATTTGAAATCTTCCCACGTGTCTACTGGTCTTTCTGCATTGGTGACTTCCCACCAGTAGGAAGCCTCTCCTTTGAGCAACCACACTGCCATTCTTACCTTCTGCCTGTCTTCTACCTCAAAGATAACGAAAAGATCTTCGGTCTCTTTCAGCCAGTTCCTGGCTACTACGAAGGACTCGGTTCCATGAAAGTCTTTCCCACCCATAGCTTTAAAATCTCTACAAGTCTTGGCAAAAGCATTTCCTCTCGGAGGAGGAGGAGGAGGATGAGAGGGAATTTCAGCAACTGGGGGATGAGGAGGAGGAGGAATTACTGCAGCTGGTGGAGGAAGATTCGTTGGGCCTGCCTCATTGGCCCTAGCTTCCAAGTACCTTCTAAACCAACCAGGTACAGTCACACCTTCTGGAAGGTTAAATTCTCCCGACATGCTGAAACGAAAAAGGAAAGATTCAAAACGAAGGATAGATAATTCACATGGCTCTGGGGGATTATGCCTTTCTAAAACTATAAAACAATTCTTTTTCTTGAAAAATGCTTCTTTAAATTTTAATTTGAATATAGTTTCAAAAACTTTTTATCTGGTCTGGTAAACATATGCTCTGATACCAAGTGAAACACCCCACCTCCGTTAAGGTCACTCACAAAGGGAATGCCTTAATTTTGGTGGGGGTTTATAAGTAAAAGACACAGATAAAACACAAGACAGATATAAACACATATAAATAAGCAGCAGAAAAACCAACAGACTTTTATTATCATAAATACGTGTTCATACAGAACATTTCCATCATTGTCTCAAAACAAACTTCCAATTATTACAACCATAATATTGTCTTGATTTTAAAAGTTAAAGAAGCATGAAACATAAATAAAGCTGCATAATCCCCATAAATGATATCCAAAGCCATGGTCCAAATGAAAGAAATCCAAGCAATACATTCTCTCTCTTCAAGCTGGATGAAAAACCGACTAAGCTGCGGTGTTTCCTCCCTGTGGACCTGGGGGGGAACGGAAGAAAAGAAGACGAAAGGAAAATGGGTCAGACATAAGTCTGGTAAGTCTAGCTATATTCCTAGAATGTTAATAATAAAAAGATCATGACTTGCATAAAGTGAGAACAGGACGATATCAGGATAATAGACTATCCTAGAACTAGATAAGGTGTCCTAAAACGAACATCCCTTCGCACCCTATTTTAAATCTCTATCTATGCACCTACTAATTCTTATACCAACAGGCACCCCGTGATTGGGGTGAAGTGATCCCTTTCTCTTTATTTAAAAGATCGGCTCTTACTCGTATATTCACATGTGTCCTATTGCCCTATATGGTAGATACCTATGCTGGTCCAACCATGGGGTGTATCAAGTCCCATGGTGGCGGCCCCGACACAATTCTAGCATGCATAGGGTATACTACTGATGCTCCAGTGCCCTGACTTGTCTGCTCCAGAGTGTGTGCACGCCGCACTCTGTTAGAACCCACACTGTGCACCAACCGCCGTCGCTTTTGACCGCTTACAATCAGCCCAGTAATCGTGCCGCACCCTGCCTAGTTCAGGGTACCATGATATCTAATTGGGTTACTGCTGAAACGGGTCCCCGTTACTAGGTTTTCTAGTCAAACATGTTAAGTGGTTAAGTGTCTGAATGAACCTAACCCCCACCCATCCAAATTATTTAACATGTTGAATTTGGTTAAGTATTTATTAAATTGACTTAACCCTATCAGTCCTAACTCAGCTTTAATTGTCTTATTAGAGCACCAACCTCTCAGATTAGACAGATATTATTGTGGCTACCTCTATGCCGGTTGGGTCCGGGAAGTCTTACGCCACAACTCAGTTTAACCTCGGGTCTTTATTGGGCCCCATGCCTTAACCTCTCACATTGGATAGCTATTGTTGTGACAACTGGACAGCCGGGCGTGTCCGGGCAGGTTTATGTCACAACTCAATCCAAACTCGGGTTAAGCGCGTTCGTATTTTCTAATTTACATTTTAATTATGTAAATTATTCAAATTCAAATTACTGTCACATTCATTTCCAATTAATCTCATTAATTAAGGTAATTAATGCCTTTTTATGCCATAAATCACTTATGTGATTAATGACCAATTTATGGCAAGTTTTCCTAAAATTATCATTTTAACCCAACGTTACCCCGTCCAATATTAGGCTAACCATCTCAGCCTAATTTACGTTCGCATGATTTTTGGTGTAAAGTATTAGGCTAAAAACTTAGCCTAATTTAATATACGCAAATTGGCATAAATTAGCATAAACATGACAAGGGTATAACTTTGGTATTGATGGCATAATCAATATGAACATAATAGGGTGTACTTGCAAAATAACTAACATGAACATTTTAGGGATGAACTTGCAAAATAACTAACATGAACATTATAATGTCATAGATACAAACTTGCAAAAAGACTAACATAAACATTATAATGTCATAGGTATGAACTTGCACTTATAGGCTAACTCAGCATATATGTGTTTTTAACATAGGCCATATTAACAACATACATGAGAATTAGCAATATGAACTAATCCATATACATATGTTAATTTGCAACATAGGCAAATCAACATACGTATATGTGAGTTAGCAACATAGGCTAATCAACATACACATGTGTTAATTAGTAACATAGATTTAAACATACTTGCAAATTAATCCCAACATATGATAGGTGTGAACATGGCATAAGTTTTGCATAAACATGAACATATAGATTTGACAATTGGTCGCATAACTTCACTACATAAACTTGTATAATAAACTACACAATTCTCATAAGATGTTACAATCCAAGTCCATGCTTATACAAATAATCTAATCCAATAATCCCAAATTTAACATGATAATAGAATCAAGTCACTGGCATAGATTAATATTATAAAACATAATAAACATCATACTTAATAATTCTCAATTCAACATGATAATAGAATCAAATCACAAACGTATATTAATAACATAACGAGTATCGTACTATTATCATTTCATCGCAACACATGATATTCATATTAATTCGCATTCTAAAAATGTAGCTAAACTTACAATCGTAGACAGTCTTGTTTTCTGAGTTCTAAAATTCTGAATTTGCAAAGCTTTCCTTTGGGAAGACGTTGCTTTGATTCTAATTTGTTGTTGCTTTTTAATCTTTTAGTTTGTATTCGCTATGTTGTTCGTCTCTTTCAAGTGGAGGCTCCCTCTAGTTCTCAGCAGACAGCATGGTGGCTCCAATTCTTATTCTTTTTTTTTGTGAATTTTTAGTTTGAGACCTAGGGTCTTTTTATAGAGTTGCAAGTTAATTTGAGCCGTCGATGAAGCTAGGGTTAACCAGAGCCGTCCGTTGTAAAGAGAAGCCAATTATGTTCACCATTTCTTTCTTAATGTACATTTACTATTATTTGTCAATCCATATAAATACGTACGCATTAGATACATCTCCCATTTACACATTTATTATTATTTTTGTATGCACATTAGATACATCTCCCTTTACACATTTATTATTATTCTTGTATGCACATTAGATACATCTCCCCTTTACACATTTATTATTACTCTTGTATTAGCAACTTTAGTGTTAACAGAAATACGGGGTGTTACACTAGGTAAGTTGGGAACCTAATTTGAGTCTAGCCCCATTGTTAACTTTTGAGAACTTGAAAAAAAAAGCTTTTAGGTGATAGTTTATGGTGTTTTTTAAGTTTTGGCATTAAAAGTAACAATTTTAAAATATGTACTAGCTAAATTGTATAAACAAATAGGAGTTATTTTTGAAGTTTCAAATAATATGTAAAGAACATATTTGAAAAGTACATTTTGAGTTTTGAAGAAAAATAGAATAAATGGGGTATATTCTGGAAATGATGATTTCTTATGGAATTTTTGTCTAAAATGAATTCTTTCAAAAATGTGCACATTATAGAGCATGTATATCTCACTGGTTTTAAACTATAATGTATGGAAGAGTCAAATAACAAAGCAAAGAAAAGATTGCATTTTTGTTAAAAACTAAAATTTTCAGCAAAGAAAGTTTTGAAAATCTCTTTTTTTTCAACAATAATTTATGATAATTGTTTTGACATAAGATTTTGTTAAATGGACAAATTAGTGGTAACAATCAAAGATAGAGTAGATGTTTACTCCTAGATGTAAGTTATTGAACTGACATTGTAAACATGAATGGTTGTGAACCTGATAGAGAAGTAGTTGTCCTTGTCTACTTCAATTTTTGCAAATTTGAAAAAAAAAAAAAGTTTGCATTTTTTTTGGATGACGTATTTTTATGGTTCGTAAAAATTTAAGTTTTAATGAAGAAAAAGAAAATATTAAAACTTTTGAAGAAAATAAATGATAAGGCCAAATTATGTTTTTAAATTATGGAGTAGGTAAGAATTAGTACCTAGGGAAGGCGGGAAATATTTTGAGGCTATGAAGTGTATAGCAAGGATTGCTTTGGAATAACGGTAAATTCTCATAGAATGCGTAAGCATTATAGAGCCTAAGTTGTTGCTTGGAAAAGATTGCTAGTGCACGGTAAGGACTAGTAGTGACTACTAGATGGTAAAGGGTGTTTAGATCCTTTGGTTTAGACTTTTCTTTTTCGGAGGGGACATGGTCCTAGGATTCTTAGCCACTGGTAGTAGTTGTGTAGAGTGCTTGTTTTCCTCTTTTAGTTGAAGGATTAGAAGGCTTATTTAAAAATTAAACTTAGATCAGTGGATTAGGTTAAGTAAGCTAAGAAATGAGTAATAACATAACTAAAAAGAAAACAACAAATCTAGTAAAGCAACAAACATGACAGTAAAGAAAAAAGGAAAATTTTGAGAAATGAGAAAAAGAATGAGTTTTTCCTATGTAAGTTGAAAAAGAAAATCATTAACAAAGAAAATTTTCTTATATGAACTGTGCTTGGATAGGAAGATAGAGAATCTTTGTATAACAGTTGCTTAAAATCTAGGTACAGTTAGAAAAGGTACATAAAAGAAAAACAGGAGATGTGAAGTTTTCCGTTTTCCATCTTTTATAACATAAGAAATCGAATTCAGAAAATTAGAATTTTCTATAATTCGCAAATTTAAAGTTGTTTTGTAAGGTTTGGATGCAAAAATTGGATGAACTACATTCTTATTCTATAAGAGTGTAGGAAAATTTGGATGAAAAAGTATTTTGATTTTAAACATATTGCATTTATATAGAAGTTGCCAGTATATTTAGGATGTGCGCATCATGTTTTCGAAAAGATTTTCAAGAAAAAATTGCATTCATGTAGGAGGTACCGCTTAGGCATTCATTTCGTTCATGTATTATTATGTTGCACTCCACATTAAGTGCAAAAACGATTGCAAAGTTGGATGTACGCATGATTGTTGTAACTATGCGAGGAATTACTTAATTTTACCCTTACCAAGTTTCAGGGATGAAATTTTTTAAGGGTGGGAGAATGTAACATCCCGCATTTTTAATTAAATAGTAAAACAAAATTTGAAAGGTTTCAAAATTTTGATCACGGAATTAGCGTCATTGCATCCGTGTTAATTTAGACCTACGGTTTGCAGGAAACGGAATTAAGATGAAAAATTGTCTTTAAAATAAAATATTACAACAAACATGAAAAGATGGTATAAGAAAGGAACAATGACCACCATTGATTTTAGTCTTGTTAAACAAAAACCTATGTAGCTTAGTTGGTAAAGACATGTTTCTCCCAAGAGAGTGGCGCAAGTTCGAGTCCCGCTAGCGCCATATTTTTAATTTAGAGGAACGACTGAAATAATACATATTCTAAGAAGAAAATATATATAAATACACATATAAGGAAAAATATACATAAAGGTGAATATAAAAAATATTAGTATACATGCATATGTAAATATATCCGTATGTGTGTACAAAAATATATGCATATGAAAGAGAAATCCAAAATAAATTACCTGCAATCAATAAAAACAGATAAGAAATAGTTAAATGACGGCATAACGCACTAACAAAATGTTTAATTAATAGCAATATAGGATAACACGATAACCTAACATGCTATAATTAGATGGGACAAAGTTTATTTAGTAAGAGGACAACTTGCTTAAACGCCTTCTTTTTGACCTAATGATGTTGAGCATGGAAAATTTTTCGTTTCCCTCATAAACGTTAATTTTTTTCTCCTTGCCAAATGTTAATTATATTTTCCTTTCCTAATTCCAGAAACCACTGCTAATCTCCTCTCCACTTCCAATCGTCTTCGCTACGAATCTCCTCTCCCTTCCACTCCAATTCCTTTCCCCGACTCAAAGTGGGTCTTGACAAAGCATCTCTGAATCGTGATTCCTCACCAAGCTGTGAAACCCTCGAAGCCTGGCTCAAATTGAATCTTGACAAAGCATCTCCGAAACATCGCGATTTCTCCACAAGCTGAAACGCTCGTCGAAGCTGTGAAAGGCACAAAGCCCTAAATCTCGTATTATATAAACGTAGAGTGTGTGTTATGTATATATTTATAACTATTTCCTAAATTAAAGAATTCACATATTGTGTTATAACTAATCTAATATGGAGCTTCTAAATGATGGGTTTATTGGAATTCAACTTTGTTCTTAGATATTAAATTAGTTGTGAGATTAAGTCAAGTTAACGTTATGTCCGGACATAGTCACATAATATGATCAGTTGATCATTTGTTCCATGGCTATTTATCTCGTAAAGATGGCTTTTACACATGTAGACAATGGTTGTCTGAAAAAGTCTTTTATACATTTAACTTTCTCAGAAAGTCTAAATGTCGATTATCATGCTTGAACTTTTATTGGTGAGTTAGTAATCTGCATTTTAATCTGCATACATGCTGATGTGTATATTGGTCCACATATTAAAGCATTAGGTATATAGCAAGTTTGTGTCAAACCATTTAAATAATAGTAGCTAACATAGTATTTTTTAGGTCATGTCATTCCTCTTGCTTAGTTCTATTAATTTTACATTTCTATGATAAAAGCACTATGTTTTCACTATATAAAAACAGTGAGAACTTAAAAATTGCATTGCTTAACTCTCTTTAAATTTCAGAAATCCTATATCTTTGTTGTTTTCATTTTTTTTCAATTTTGTTTGACAACAACTGCATTGATCTTTGATTAGTTAAAAGGAATTTTACAATATTATGTCAATCGTCAATGAATTTTGTGAATAAACTAAAATATTAAGATTATTGTCATAACATTAAAAGGTAGTATCATCATTTCACTAGACCAAGAATGAATCACTAGAAAATAAAGAATTTTGTTTATTAAGGCATTCTAACATTTTAAAAATAATTCATCTCAATATTGAGATACACACTTTTCAATGATTTAAATGATTAAAGTTTAAAGTAATCACTATTCTGTAACCAAGTTGTATTTTGTATTTTTGATTTTTTTACAAGAATTTTCAACTCAATGGCATGCCTAAATTTTGATAAGTCGAGTGATTGGTAGAAGGCAGCAAGATTAAGAAATGAAAATGGAAAGGCCCTACTTTATGTGGTCGGTAATTCAACCAATAAGTGTTTATGTTGCTGCTCGGAAATTTGATTGATTTTTTTTCTTTTCTATAATTCGATGCCTAGGACAATTACTCAGTTCAAAAGTTCACATGCGGAATGCGTCAGATTTTTAAACAAAATAATGACCATTTACCCAAGCAATGCAACATATTTTCTTACCTATGATTCACTTACCCTTCCTCATTATCTATACAATCTCATGCACTTAATTATTATATAGATAGCAACCGTGTCTGTGAAGATGTTGAAAACATTTTTTAAATTACATATTTTATTTACAAGTCTAGTTATTATAAAACATGTTATATGCCATGTGGACAAAATATGTCAAAGCAGCATTCTAACCCATTAGATTTCATGTCACGTCTAACCAGTTGGACAATGATACTCATTAAAATGTTGAAAACTTGATTGCACTAAATGAATTTTGAGAAGAAACGCTGATATATATCGATTTTAACCACCTTAACCATCATTTACTCTCATTATTACTATCAATATTGATGTCGGTAGGCTTGATGAGAGCTTGATACCATGTAAAGATTTAAAGATATGTTGAATTGATGAATTTTAGAAGAGAGGAACAATTTTGATATTCTCTGTAAAACGTTATTCCAATGTACAGACTTACAACATGTATTTATACATGAAAATGTTAAGTCGGCTAAGATAATAGTTCGGTCCAATAATAAAAGAATAATAGCAAAAAATACATGTAAAACAAGGGTTTTAACTCAGAGAAGGACTATTTTAGATCAAGGTATAACAAGGATGAAAGTTTTGGAAGTTCTATTTATATTTAAAAACATAGGCATTAAGTAAGGATTGAGTAGTATGATGGTTTTTGTACGTAGGAATATGCATTTTGTGCATGAGATCTACTATAGGTGTTTTTCCTTGCCATATTTTGCCTTTAGCTACAGCTTGGCACAACCATCAAAAAAGCGAGGGGAGAAAGGTCCTTAAAAAAGGAAGGGGGAGAACTTTTTTCCCCAATGAATAGAGTACCAAATTATGTTATGCTCATAGAAGCTACAGTCGTATAAATCTGAAAGCAAGATTCTTTAATATCATAATTATTCATCTTCATCATTTGCATTTTACATCAAACCACATTCAATTACTTGTTAAAAGGGCCATGCACTAATAATGATTCCCAGATCACTTGTTCTTTCACCAATTTGTAACTGTCTACATCATTCATTTTAGCAATGCAAGGAATAGTTCATTTCATGTAACTGGAACGCCTGCTAGGCACTAACGGCTACAAACGGTGCCTGGATGACCTCCGCTGTATGATGATGGATTCCCCTCTTTTCTTAATTGTGATAATAGAGTTATGTCTAGTAATGTCGCTGGTTTTTACATTTTACTTTACACTTTTTCCATACCTCCTGGATATTTTGATCCTGCAATTGGTTTTGTTTCTGATTTGCAGTTATGGTTTTTTTGATCCCCATTCTTTTCCTTTGGTTTAGAATAATCTTAAGTTAGAACAATGTAGATCTACATAAATTTTATAACTTACTTATACACCTTTGCTTGTCATACCACTGTATAGTCTTATTGTAACAGTAAAAGGACCAAATAAACATCATGTCTTTTTAAGTAAGTCATAATGGTTTCATTTCAATATCCAAATTTTCATGTTAATACTGCACATTTTCATTTGAAAGAGTTTAAATATGAGTATGTGCATTGGTTTGCCGTGTATCGTTGGCCACACATATTGAAACTAAAATCCAACCATTTGCATGTCTGGTAATTCCTTTCCAGAGTTGGAAAGTTGGTCGATTTTGTTGTTTGTAAGTTGGGAGTTCAAGTATTTTAGTGAAAACAACAAGTTTGACTGAATTGCTCATGGTAGAGAAAATTATTCACGTCGTAGTACAATTAAAAATTGCATTAGACCGATTTAGCAGTTTGTCCCCATTTGAGAAATTACACAATTTAAACAATCAATTAAAGAATTCAACTATTGGTTCGAAAACAATGAAATAAAGGGAGGGAAGAACCAAGAAAACATTTAAGGAACATTCAGGAATTCAGATTAATATCCAATTCAGGGAATAAAATCTGAATCCAAATGCACAGTTTGAAGATGTAGAAAAAACAAGAAATACATACACTGGAATATTCTTTATTACCGGAGAAGTTGGTTTAACATTCAGGGAAAAAAAATATTTTCCACTTTCGTATCATTACTGTGGCAGTGCCTTATATACTCTTTAGACTTGTGGGTTTTCTTTTCCTTCAGTCCATTTATTTTCCCTATGTAATTTTTTTGCATGTTTTATGTTTCTCTTGAGTAGGGAAACTGCTTACCCAACCCAATGGCACTATTCATCACTGATTATTGGTTAATTTTTTTCGCAAATCTGTACCTATACATCTATTAACTGCATGCGTCTGCCTATTAGGTAAGGGTAAGCATTTTGTCCGATAGCTTCCACTTCTCATCATATTTAGCATTAGATTGGAGGTGTAACCGAGTCACATTTTTTTAGTAGTTCTTTTTAACATTTTGTGCCTTAAAATCCCTGCCTGTATCCAAAGTGCATGGAAGCATAGAGAGACTGTATGTTGAATTAGTAAATGATGCTGCAAAATGGTTGACAACTTGGCTATGACTCGCTATTTTTGGACTTGATGTTGTTGTAAGCAAATAGTTTCTATATGTACATTAATTCACTATTATTGTAATATATGTTTGTATGTGGTGTTTTTTGCACATATCAAATTCAAAATGGGAGATCATGTCATTATCGATTTTACCTGCCATCTTTTAAGAAGTGCCTGATAGTGATGCAATACCAGCATTTTGGGAGCGATCAATCAATGAAGGAAAGAAAAGCTCGGAAAGCTTAAATAGTAAATGATGCCTGCTCGTAGAGGAAGAAAAGAGTGAACTCCATTTTTGGTTTACATATCAGATAAGGGTAAGCATCTTGTCCGTTATCTAAGTCTTCCAAAACTAAACGCTTAAGTAAGTAGATGCTTGTTATTTTCTCTTCTCCCGCAAAAGCAGTAATCTTGATAAACACTGCTTGTTATTAAGATCAATTGAATTGTTAAGATTGCGTGACTCATTGTATGTCAACATTATGACATGAATCAATGATAACTACCTCTTGTAGGGGAATATTAATTGTAAAGCTACAGCAAGGACAGGAGCTGAGATTAAGAGAAATTGCGAGGAAAGAGATTGGAAAAGATCATGCAAAATGGTCTCCTGCTGCAACTGTTACATTTATGTATGAACATGACATTCATATTAATGAAGAGTTGATGGAAACATTTATCTCTTGAAGAGAAATAAGTTTGGATGGATATCTGTCCTACCAAAGTTTTCGACATCGATCAAAATGGACAGGTAAGAGCTTTTTTATAGCAAAACATACCAAACAGGTTTTCAATAATGTCTTTTTTAATTCATGAGAAACTAATAAAAATAAAAAATAAGCATATAATAGATAACGCTTAGCGATAATTGAAGGTTGGAAAATCTTATATTTATGTCAATCTGGGCTGCGTTTTTTGCTTGCTTTTACTGTAGAAGAAAAAAATGATCAACGTCTAGGCAGTATAGTTAAAAATGTAATCTTACTCAGTTCAAATCATAATATAGCCACAAAAATATGGAAATTATTAAGTGACCATTATTATGTTATGAGCTTCCATGTTTTAATTTATTTTGATCATGATCCTATCACTGAACATAAAGAAGGGAGTTTAGTACATAACCATCTCTTACAAAATATAAGAAAGGAAGTATAAAGACAATTACACAACATAAAAAAAGCTTAGTAGAATATACTGGAAACCAGCTCTCCATTTCACAATTAGTTATTTACTACCAAACCTACATCGATAAATTTTTGGTATATTATCATAAAATATTCGTTATTTTCTGACAGGGATGATTATGAACAATTTCCAAAGGTTGTTTAGAGCTAGGTAAGAAGTAAACAACTTTGTTGTATGATTTCATTTACTTTGAGTTTGACGATGTTGTTTCAGTTAGCAGACTTTATTGTCCATATATTAGCTAAGTATTTATTACATATTATGGGTAATTAGATTGTCAAAAGATGGTACAAAAGTCTGCCCTCCTTATTACATATTATGGGTAATTAGATTGTCTAAGATAGAAATCATGTAATGTATTGTCTATGGAAAAAGCATACCTAGGAGCGGTAAATGTTTTTCTCCTCTCCTTAATGCATGCTCATATGTTTTCATGCACATAATTGTACCCCTATATACTAGCAAGGTTCCGTACAAGAAATTTGCAATGGTTCTATGCTTGACAACATGGAAGATTGAAGACAAGTTGGAATTCGGTGAGTTTTTGGAAGCTGCTAAGGTAATGCAATATGATAAAAAAATCCTAGTTTATATGTGGTCTGAAATTACTTTTATATTTCAAGTTAATTTCAGGCCACATATTAGAGCAGCGCACATATTTGAGGCAAATATTACCCTTTAATATAAATAAGCTTCCTGATAATTTTACTTCTGTCAGCTTATTTTACCGTCCTTCCTGTTTCATCTGCGTCCTCTGAATTTAAATCAGAAAATGTTGCAAGGTTATCTAATTATAGCTTTAGAGCCATATGCTTAAATAATGCAGATCTGGTCTGGTTTTGTGTGAAGCTTTCTTTAAACTGTGGCTTCAGATTTGGCTTTTTATGAGTTTGTCGTAGAGGGTGATTAAAATAGTTTCTGGTTTATTTAGATTTGCAAAATACTATGTTTGATCTAGTCTAGGTAGATGAAATTTGGGAACAATCTTTCATTTTATTTATGTTAAAAGAATATTATTCCCTTCCTATACCTGCAGCAGACTGACTGTCAGATGTGTGGACATTGTATCGTTAGTAAACCCTTGCCTTGTTCTCAGCCCACCATTGCTCTGCTGGCTTTTCGCTGAACCGTTTTCGACTGAACCTAAGACTCTTGAGATCAGTTGCACCACCCAACAAAGAAGTTAGAGTTATGTAGACACCAGGTTCATCTTGCTCCACGCGTTCAGATTCTTGATTAGATTCTATATTTAGTGGTTTACGACTATTTCTCATTACTTCTAAATGACCATTCACTCCATTTATGCGAAGGGTGTTAACGGTATTCGATCCATTTGTTGAAGCTCCACTTAGATTACCATTTGAATCATGCTCGTGTGAAATGAACAAAATGTTTAATTGCTTGATTACTGGAACAGAAAAGTCACTTGAAGATGAATTGGTGCTGAGAGATGGTAAAGAAGGTAGTCTATCGATATTCCTGGTAGTTCCTCCAAGTAGCCTTTCTACCATGTTTTTTAATTGTGCAGTCAGTGATTTAATAACCTTCTTCACTGCCTTGCATTTTGCATTTTCATCCCCTGCAATCACAGTATTTAAAGTTTTTGAAATATTCAAAAAGCTACTCCAGTTTGGCTTCTATTTGGGACAGGAGATACATGACTGCTCCTAAATTCAAATTTTGCTCTGAAGTTGTTTTTTGGTGTGTCAGAGTTATATTTTGCATTTTGCTTTGCGGTGTTTCACCATTCTGGGAAGGTGTATAAAATAACAATCTTACTGTAAAACCTTTGTCCTGTAAGACCAACTTTTGTAGCATTCGTAGAGAAGAATCGTTAGATGTTCAGTGCCAATTGGACAAACAAAAAAGAGCAAGTATGTCTAGCATTGTCCTTTTATCACTTGCGATAGAAATTGTCATCTATTTTGGTATTTGTTCCTGAGTCATCTATTTTAGTGTTTGCTCCTTGTAGTCAGGTAATTACTTGAAGCATAGATCGCACAACTATTCCGATCATATTTTTACTGTTTGTTCCTTGCAGTCAGGTAAAACCTTTATCCTGTAACACCAAATTTTAGTGTTTGTTTATTGCAATCAGGTAAATGCTTCCCCAGTATTCCCATCATGCTTTTGTCGTTTATTTAATTTGTGAAACGGCTCACATTCATCACTTGTAGCTCTTAGTATTCCTGAATGGGATATATAGTTTATTTACAAGTTTTATTTATTTACTTACTTGGTTACCTATTTTACCTACAAAAAGTTAGCATGCTAATTCATCTATATTGTATATACACCTATCCGATTTAATCTAATATAATAATAATAAAAAAATTACTAACTTATCTTATAAATATTTAACTAAGTTAATTGAGATTTACAAAATTTAACTAAAGGTATATAAAAATAAATATATAACAATATTATAATATAATAATAATAAATTTATAAACTAATATTATAAATATTTAACTAATAATATAATAATAATAATATGAATATGAATATTACATGTTCACTATTTTGAAATCTTTATTAAATTGTTATAAAAGTTGATTAAGTTATATTAAAAATCATCTATAAAAATTAAATAAGTTAATGGGTTATAAAGATTTATTAATAATATTATAATATAATATAATAATAGTAATACTATAATAATAATAATTTATAAACAAATATTATAAATATTCAACCAATATAATAATATGAATATTACATGTTCTCTATTTTGAAGCCTTTGTAAATTGTTATAAAAGTTGACTAAGTTTAATAAAAATCATCTATTTTTTTTATAAAAATTAACTAAATTATAAAATTAATTAAGTTTATAAAGTTAACTAAATTTATAATAATAATAAAGTAACCAAGTTTAAAATAAGTAACTAAGTAAATTAAGTTTTCAAATAGTTAAATAAACAACAATTTTCTCAAATTAAGTAATTTTATAAAATTTAGCTAAGTTTTATAAAAACTAATAAGCTTATAGCAATAGACATGTAAATGTTGGATAAAGTATTTAAAACAAAATTATGTTCATTTCAAGAAATTCCATATGTTGACTAAATTAATTAAGTTTCATATAAAGTAATTAAGTTTACATAATTAAGTAACACACGAGTGTGCGCACAAACACGTACACACATAGTTAAAATTGCTAATTGTTGAATTTTTTTATAGGTACTTACCCGTCTATGGTGCATACAAACCACAACATGCTGCAGTATATTAAGGATTTGAACTTCTTTTGAAGTTACTTTTTCTTTTTGCTCTGCATGCTTAATCCTCATGTATAGTATGATCTTTATAACTTGTATCATTTACACGTTTAATGTATTGTTCATTAGATATTATAACATACAATGTATTATTTTATATGGAAGTTGAATGGTTAGTTAATTTTGGTTTAATGTGACCTATATGATTTTGTGAAATAATATATTGTGTTTATGTAAATCGGTCGATTATAGTGTCATAATGGATATGTACGTGATGCAAAAATTATTTTTAATAGCATGCAATTAATGGTTTCAAGAGCATTTTCAAACGCTATTAGACCATTTAACAACGTTTATAAAACGCTGTTATAATATTTAATAGCTTTTAAAAAACGCTTATACTATTTAATAGCGCTTTATGCCTGCTATATGTCTAAAAGTCAGCAAGGTAAATAAACTACAACATGAATTTTTATAGCGTAAAAACTCTATGAAAGGTCCTAATTGGTAGCATGCTTTTCATAGCGTTTTTTAGTTAGTTATTATATATTCCTAACCTATTATAGCTTGTTGATATACAGCATTTATAAATGGCTCCATAATAGCCTTTTATAGCATTTTTTAAACGCTATTGAAGGGTCATTTTGTTGAAGTGACGCCGTTTGAATTTTTAAAAAAGAAATAGAAGTTGCACGTATATATATATGCACTGATTCGAATGTTGAATTAAAAAGTACAAGTTAAGAGCAGAATATAATTAATGCACAATAAGTAGAAAATGGACAAGAATTAAGCTGCCTTTGAAATTAGTGTGCATTAAAAGGAACAAAACAAAGCACCATCAATTGCATTGATTAACGGAGAAGAATCTGAAAGGTTACATGAGTGTATATACATATACATTTGAAATTTGAAATTATATATGTGTTATAAAAGGAAAATTATAATTAAGATAAATTATAATAGAAAGATTATATATCAGCCAACTTATATTTGAAAGAGAATTAATGTTCAAAATGAGATATATTAGAAAATAAAATTAACGTTATTTATTAACGTTAAAACCAGATCTGTTTTCTAGATGATGTGATTTTCTGATTAAACGGTTCATATTTTATTTGATTAAATCCGATGGACCAGACTTTCTTGTACACCTATAAATAGACTAGCAGGGCCTAGCTCTAAACTCATATTTTCTGAGAGTTGCCAAGGCTCTTCCATTCTCTTCTTCCTCCAAATCTTTTCAGAAAATTAGAATATTAGTTTAGGAAATTTGGATTCAAGATTTAAAGATAAAAGAATGTAAATCTACAAATATGTGTTTGAAATTCTGATCAACGTGAGGTAAGTTCTTGAATCTGATTTATTTAGGATTCTCTCTTCCACTACGCCATAGATGGCCCACTTCAACGAAAATCAAAGGTGATGTCAGCTAAAATGTTGCCATAGCTATACTGATTTTTGTCTGTTGCAACACACACTTCAATATGTTAGCATAGGTATCAAATTGTGTTGCAGTAGCTATAGCTACAAACTTATAAGTTTAATTTGCCACATCATCAATCTGCACCTATAAAAACATGCATATCTATCTATCAATTTAGCTTTAAAAAACATCTGTAGTTGACACCTTACTAATTCGTTAAAATTCCACACCACCAATAGGAAATCAACTTCCCTAAGCCTCCTCTTTCTCAACTTTGCAGATTTCGTTCTCAACTTCTCGTAAACCTACAGAAATCCCCAAATAAGAAAAAAAAAGTATTTGAAAACCCTAAATTTGATTTCTGGAATCAATTATGAACGGTGAATACTCTGTGTATTTCCTAGGATCTTCCATTCTCTATCAGTAGATTTCCTCGATATTGATTTCTTGTATTACATTGTGTTACAGTCCTTGAGGTAAATTGTCTCTAACTGAGCATTCATTGGAGTGTAGAACTTGTAAGAAGGAAAGTGGTCATGATTTTTAAACTCCTTCTCTTGATTGTAGCTCCCAGGCTTGCCATGTTTGGTTTGGGCTTGAATTGGCCAATCCCTTTACCCTTCCCGGAGATTTCTCCAGTTTATTTGGCCATGACACTGTCTTGCGCAGCGCCTTGGTATGGATTATGGGGATGGCCACTTTGAGCATCCCTATTCCTTCATTCTTCTTCCTGGCCCAAGAAATGGTTAGCTTTCTCATAGAAAACCACCGAAGACTTAGAATGTTTTTTGTTAATCCAGTCCCCAAATTCAGAATTTGGCTATACACCCTTGGCAAGCTGAACAAGGATGGTGCAGGGTTTTGGATGTTCTACTTCTGTCAAGGTGTTGTTGAATCTTTTGAGGTAGCTCTTAAGGGTTTCCTTGGTGTCCTATTAGATGTTTGAGATGGTCAGGGAGTTGATCAAAGGTCGATATGGTTCTCGATGGAAGTCGAGAGAACCATAGCAGACTCATGCCTTCAAGAAAGATGGGGAAGCATTTATTCTTCACCGCATTTGTGGCACGGCTGGAGTCCATATGTTATTCATAGTGGTTATAATGTTACGGGGATCAGTCTTCCCCGAGTTAACCATAATGTGTGGCATGTTGAATCGTTATGGACATTCGACATTAATGACAGCCTTGGCGAAGGGGTTACATCTCGAACTAGATTCCTGGTAATTAATGGGTTGAGCACTAGTTCCCGGAGCAAAGACAGGCAGAGGTTGTCTGGTAATGGGTTAAGCACTAGTTCGCGAAGCATTACTAGGGCCTAACTGGGAACGTTCAGAATAACGGGCTCAGTCTCTGATGGTGATAGCAGCGCCATCGTTGTTGATCCTCCGCCTTTAGCTACTATTAATGTGGAGGGTGTCGAAAGAACTTTTCGAGATGTAGAGAGTAGGCTGAGCATTTTTGTTGGCTTGAAGTCGGGTAATATCCCTATGGGTATTCTCTCGGAGCTTTTCCATTAAGTCAATGTTTTGTCTAATTTGTTTATTAAGAAATCTCTGAGTTTCTTTCAACTTTTTAGTTACTTCAAAGAACTGAGCTTGAGCAACTGGAGCTTCAGGATTGGAGGAAGTAACCACATCCATGGTGGCTGGAGCTTAAAAAGATTATTGATGAAGAGAGGTTTCGTGGTCAACGGTAGAAGGTCCAGCCATAGCAGTTTTTTCTTTCTTTAACATTTTCTGTAGATTAGGTAGGTAGACCAAAGAAGATCTGAGTAGCACTCTGAGTCTTGATAGAAGAATAGTAGAAAAAAGATGGCCCTTTTTTTAGTCTCCCAATGAAAGCACCAAAAGGTTGATGTCCAAAAGTTAGCAGAACACCCAAGATTTCCATGATACTAAAAAAATGTAAAATGAGGATTTTTAGTGAGGAATTGCAGTAAAGTAAATGACACAGAGTTATAGTGGGTCAATCCGTGAGAACCTACGTCCACTTTGAAGGTTTTTGCTCTTTATTCACTTTTAAGTCAAGCTTACAATGATGGGATCAATGTTCCCAAGTAGCTACAATGGCAATGGTGGGGAAAAAGGTCTACGAAGAAGCTTTAGTTCTTCTTCCTGAAATGCCAAAGTGAGCCCAAAAGTCCAAATGTTCAAGATGGAGTTGAACTTGTTCTTCTCGAATTGATGGAGTGAGTTATGTAGCCCAAGGTGCCAAGAATTCTTATCAATGTGTCAAGATAGCAAAGAACCAATCCCTATCTCATATCTAAATGGGGGTATTTATATGAGAGGTCAAGCAGGTGAGGGGGGAGCTTTAGAAGCACGTGACCTGTATCCCAAATTATCAAGATCGGTACCGATATCAAAATAATTGTGTTTTTAGGATTCGGGTTATTGTGTGTTGGTCTCCTCCCTTACTCTACCATGGGGTGGATTTTGGTTGGAAGTCTTCTTAAGGATTGGGATTCCCAAAAGCTTGAATTTAAGATGTGAGATGGTGATGGAAGCACCGATCCTGCATCCTTTGTGTTCTATACTAATCCAGGCAGTTTATGTTTTTTTTTGTACCAATCCCATGGCACCGATCCTAGAACACCTGTGGAAATCCTGCGTTGCCTCATGAATACCAATACAGGAAAGCTTGCGAAATACACGCATCAATCCCGTTGTTTTGGGGATACGTATGAGTTGTTTGGAGCTTAGGGATACGTATCGATCCCTAAAGGTGAAAAATATTGATCAGCAAACACTTATTCATTTGAGAGCTGTTTTAATGGATCAGGACGACCATACTTGCACGACTCCAACTGGACTTGACTTCTGGTTGTTCGGATGACATTTTTGAGTTGTTTAGCCATGTAATGGTCGAGTCGTGCCGACCTAAAGTATTTTTGATAGCTAAACCAAGAGACCGGGTAAAAATATATATGTACTATAAACTGTATATTGCGTGTGTGTGTGTGTGTATTGCGTGCACACGCGCGTCTTAATAACTAAACATACACGTCGATTTCTTAAAAAAGAATGTATACATAAGATAAATAAATCTAGACCTTTGTCTGTGTGTATTCAAAATCAATAATAAATAATTCAATTAATATGACTAATTTGAATTAAAATACCTTGAAGTAAAATATTAATATATGTTAATAAATTTATTGAGTTTATTATTTGTCAATAGATTTCATAGCATATTTACATCCAAATAGAGAAATTTTCTTTAAACTTAACAATTTATCATGTTTGTTAAATGGGCCACTTCCAACAAGAGAAGAATGTGGAAACTGTTTTAAAAAATAGTGGGATTGAAATGTTTGTACTGATGAGAAAATAAAAACAATGAAACCCGAATGTATTATTTTGAAATGATAAATATTAGGGTTAAAATGTTACCAACCCACAGATCTGGCTTTAAGCTTAGGTAATAGATTTTTTCCAGAGAGAGTGGAAGTGCGAAAATAATGAGTCAAACAAACGCCTAAATATAAGAGCAACTCCATCAAATGAAGCGTCAAATTGTGTAACTTTCAATTTGAAAGTTCCAGAATTTGCATTGTTTGGTCCAACCCAAACACTAAATCGGGATGCAAAATTAACTCTTCATCTTACTGATGCAATTTTGATGTTAAATGAAAAAAAAAATTAAATGTTTTAAAATGGTGTTATATATATATAATTGATTCAAGTGGCTATATTTTAGGGGAATTAAATTTTCCTACTTTTTTTTGACAAAAGGTTTCCCATTCAAATAAAATGCTATTACAGGTCCTACAGCAAAAGGAAACAAAACGCAACAAAAGAAGCTAAGAGCTCCACAAAAACAACACCTAGACCTCTAAAACAAGACACCAAAGGCTGATACAAAGCTAACTAAGCAGAGAAAACAAGAGAAAAAGACGGACACAACAACAATCGGGACAACGACCATCACCCATCAACCACAGCATGACTACAACTCCTGCAGAGAAGAAGCACACCACCCACTAATCTATAGCGCCAAGACACACACAGTTACCCCCGCCTCCAAAGCAAAAACATCTAGAAACAGCCAACAAGAAAGATAACCCAAAAATAACATAGCACTCTAACCAAAAGTGTCAGCCTTCAATTTGCAGTTGAAACGAGCCCATCAGACGCAATGAATAATGCTACACTCAATGGCAGAAACTCTGCAACCACAATCCCTCCAAATCAAAGGCAAAGTGAAACCCATATGAAGATCAGACAAGCATACCAAAACCGATAGTGGAATCGTAGCTCGAATCCAAAGTTACCTGATTAACATAGAAATGTGTTTATTTTATGCTCTTATATTTTATCTTTTGTAAATAAATAAATGATACTTTGGGTATTTTTATGTGTTTTTACAGATTTCAACTGATGCCTCCTTCATTTCAAATTAAAGGCCAACTACAAAGAAAAAAAGCAACTTCCCATATCAAAGCCATCTCAATTGCAAAAGAAGTTGTAGCCCACTGGTAAAGACATAAAAATGTGTACAAAGTAGCATGAGTTCGATCCTTGGCAAGTGCTGTATTTTTTTGAAGAAAGGAACATGAATGCATTCACACCGTGCCTTATGTGTTTTGAAGAATAAATGAACTAAGTGATATTATATATATATAGTCATAATAATGCATCTATCTTTATATATATAATATGCACTTAATGAGGATTTTTTGAATTTTGGCGTAATCCTCTCAAGAATTGAAATCCAATAAATCACATTTGATTATCATGCAAAGAGAAGGGGAAAGTTTTAATTACACATCTTCAATTAAACACATCCTTATCTTCTCACTGACCGTGCAATGCATCAAAAGGAAGGACATTGATTACAGGTCGCCAATCAAGCGTCATGAAAGGATTATTCCTTCATCTTTGGGAAGGATATTTTCATATATTTATTTTGTGGGCCTTGTATTCAAATAAAAGGAGAAGGCTACATCCTGTATAAAAGGACCATTGTATCATTGTAAAAAGTATTCCATTTTTCTCTCCACTAGTTTGAATTCTCGTTTATTAATAAAAAGTTTTTCTTCATGTTAGTTGACTGTCTTTTTCTTCTATAACGATTTGTGTGTCTACTCGATTAGTTTTGATAGAACACATATTGTTATTTTCTTTTATTACTGCATGTTAGTGAATGTCCATTAGATTAGATTCAACGGTACATTCTGCTTTTAATTTTCTGTTATTGTTCTAGTTATTATTGTCTTTTTCTAGTAATTGATTCCCTTCTTTTCAGTTGTTGAATTTGACATCGGTCTGATTAGATTCAGATTCGTAGTAGTTTCAATAACATTAATTCAACAAAACTTCTCCAAAATTTTTGTAACTCGCCTAAGAATAGATAAATAATAAGATTTAAACACCTCCCTGTGATTCGACCTGCATATTACGCGACCTGTGCGCTTGCAGTATTTAATTTAAAATTCGCGTTTTTCTAATTCATAGGAAAGCGACGAACAAGTTCTTGGCGCCGTTACCGGGGAGGTAACGATTAAATTTTATTATTTATTTAATTTCTGATTCGTGTTAGTTTTCATTTTTTTTCTCATTTTTGTTTTCTTTTATATATAGAAAATATTCTCAATTAGATGATTTGGTATTGATTGTTCATACCGTAATCTTCTACACATGAGAGAAAAAAAAGTTGCCAATTTTCTTTTGTTTCATTCCTTCTCACAATTCTTTCCCTCTTTTCAATAATTTAATTAAAAAAAAGACAATTCTCTATTGTTGTTTCTGGCCTGCCTTGATTTTCTTCCCTTTCTAAATTGTTTTTCCTTTTTATACTTCTGCCGTCAATCTTCAAAAAAAAAAAAAAAAAAAACTTGCCAATTTTTCTTTTATTTCTTTCCTTAGTTCTTGTTTTCTTATTTAAAAAAAAATCCATTTTTCATTGAATTTCTTGCCTTTTCCTTTCAGTTCCTTTCCTCTTTTCTTATTCCCTTTCTAATTCTTTTACAATTCTCCCTGTTTTCAACAATTCTGGAAAAAAAAAAATACATAGCCTTTCTTCTTCTTATACATCTAAAAAAAAAAGTCAATCGTTTTTTTTTTTCTATTTATTTCTTCTGTCCTGCATTTTTTTCCTTTAATTTCTCTCTCTTTACAAATTTTCCTCCTAATATCTCTCATACTCTCTTCTTTTACAATTTCTAGATAATAAGAAAAAAAAAGTGAGAATATTTCTTTCCAAATTTTCTTTCCTTTTCTCTTCATATTTCTTTGTCGTTTATCTCCAACTTCTTCAGCAAACTGTGCTTGCTCCCACCCCCTACCACAATTCAACATCATAATCTTACTACCATAAACTAACGCACCAATTCTTCAGCCTATACCACGTCCTTTTCCATACCGTTCATTTCACAACCGTACCCCCATGTCCATTTATCACAACATCTCAGCCACCACAATTTCTACACCACCTAAACCTTGCACCCCCCCCATTCATTCTCAACTACAGCAAACAACTCCATCACCCATATTCACCCAACGTCATATTGAAACCATCCACTCTTCTCCCCGCGTGAATTTTTGTTTGGGGTTCAGCGTGTTTTGAGAAGTTAAAAAAAAGGATTGGCATGAGGACATTAAAAGAGAAAGGATTGTCTGCCTTTTGATATGTTTCCTTTTGAATTGCAAGTGTAAGATTTTTGTTTCCTGACTTTAATTGTGGAGTTTTGAGCAAGTTTAGCCAAGAGGGACCGCATTGAATTTCTCTCTGTGTTTTGTATTGGCAAATCAGGAATTGGAGACGTGTTAGATTGTTCACAATTAGTTTTTGATTTTAATTTTGGTTAGATTAGTTTTTATGTCTCTTGGTTTGTTTCTTTTTATCGAGCATCATTTAGCTTAAATTTAATTTTGTTTTGTCGTCGGTTTAGTTAGTCTTTTCCTTTTGAATTTTTTATTTATTTTGGGATGTAAATTTGATTTTCTTTTCTTGTTTATTTGCTTTCTTAAAAAAAATTAATGAAAAGAAAAGGAGGACAAATCAAAGGATCGGAAGAAAGATTTCGAGCAAGGCAAACAGGATTTGAATTGTTGGAGCGGTTGCACACCAAGTGGGGTGTGAACGCGCTAACGCTACCCAATTTCACTGGAGGACTGCCGATCTAGGTGAGAAATTTCTAAACTTTACAGGTGCTCTGCTGCAAATAAAAAAAAATATAGACATTGCTTGTAAAAAAATTCTGCAGGGGCAGCGGCTTGCTTGTACAATTTTTTAAATTCTGCAATTATTTTTGTGTGATTGTTGTTTTTGGCTGCATTCTAAAATAAATCTAGTTACGAGCACAGCCCTAACAAACATAAGGTGAGGAAGTCATTACCTTTCCTTGGTTCCAAAAGAATTAAAATCTGTCATTTGCATCCTCCCTGGACTTAAATAAAAATTGATTAGACGTTGGCCTTAGGAGCAAAACTCAAGCTCAATAGGACAAACAAATTGGGTTAAATAGCTTAGATTTAAAAATTTATTTTGCTATGTGGAATTCGTTCTATTCCTTTTGTAAAGGACGGTGATACGTATTACATCAGGAATTTTTTGACATTCTAGCAAATTAACTTTTTCAATCTATTTATTTAATTTGATTTGCAAAATATTTAATTGCAAGAGTGTTTTTTGTGAAATTGATCTTCTCAAGGATTTGATCGCGGATATATATTAGTTCAATTTATTGAACTTCTAGCAAAAGAGGTTGCATACTACCCGTAAAACATTGGTCGTATCCCTTAGTATTTTTACTATACGTGAACGGCCATAAGACCCTCTTCCCCCTTCAAATCAAGATTGTCAATTAATAAGATACACTTGAGTTTGTTATTTATTTTGATTAGGAGCTTCTTGTGTCAAAGGAATTTCTTTGTTTGCATTTAACAACAATGAGTGAAAAAAGTGTTAGCCAACACAATTCTCCTAGAGGTTCTCAAGTAAACCAAAACTTTCAAAACGAGATGGATCAAAATCAAACAAATCAAAACTTGCATAATCTCAATATGGATAGACCCTTATCTCTTCGTGATCAATGTTATCCAACTAGGACCGTTCAACCCTCTGTCATCGTATTCCCACCAGCTGAAGGAAACAATTTTAAGCGTAAACATTCTTTTTTTCAAGGGGTACCAAAATTTACTAGGTCTGAAAATGCTTATGAATTTCTAAGTGAATTTGAATTGTATGCGTCCACAACAAAAATGCAACAGTTGTCTAATGAATCAATCAAGCTAAGGCTAATTCCATTTGCATTACTTGAAAGCGCTAAAAGATGGCTAAATTCTCTTCCTAGACATTCCATAAGAAGTTGGGATGAATTTGTCACTATATTTTTGAAAAAGTTTTTCCCTTTCCATAAAACTCTCAAAATTCGAATCGAGATAAATCAATTTTGTCAAAATGAGGGGGAAACATTTTCAAAATACTTTGAGAGATTCAACCAACTATTATATAGTTGTCCTCATCATGCATTTCCCAAAGGTCACTTATGTCAAATTGCATATGAAGGGCTAAACTATCAGACTAGAACTCAACTAGAATCAATGTGTGGAGGAGACTTTATGTCTAAGACGGCCGATGAAGCTTGGCAATTCTTAGAAGATTATTCTGAAAAGGACATGCAATGGGAATCAATTCGTGTTCCCACTCGTACTTCTACTAGAGGAGTGCATGTCGTGGACCCAAGTCAAATTTCCTTAGAAAATCAAACTCTTCAAGCCGGAGAAGGGCAACCCCACTATTACTCTTAAGACCAAGCCAATGCTATAGCTCAAAATAATCCTTACTCATCCACGTACAATCCTGGTTAGAGGAACCACCCAAATTTTTCTTGGTCAAACCCCAATAATTAGGCAAACCCATCTCACGTGCAACCCTTTATTCCAAATCCGAATTATCAAGCTCCATCTCCCAATTCTCAAACCTCTCAAGCTGCACCTGAATCCAAACAACCTTATAGGCACCCCAACTTTCAATCATCAAACCAATCCTCTCAATCTTCTCAACCGTCACAAGATATTGTTCGATTAGAAAAACAAATAAATAACCAAGATGTTAAACTCGAACAAATGATGAATATGATGAAGGAACTAATGAAAAGTAATGAGCGAGGAAAGTTGCCTAGTCAACCCGAGGTGAATCCAAAATATAACTCTCGCGCTCTAAATTCTTGTGAGGATGAAAACCACAATCCGGTCAATGTTGTTACAACCCTTCGATCTGAAAAGGGGATTGATAATAATGTTGGCAACCCTGACAAACCTTCGAACTCAACCCAAATACAAAAGTTTGATGATCACTTAATGGCTACAAATGCCAGTCCTTCTAAACCTCCATCTTCCTTAAATGTTGGCAATCCCAACAGTTTTTCTCCTAGTGTTGGCAAACCCGACTCACCTTCTGAAATCGATGTTGGTAATACGAACATTTCATCTTCTACACCCTTACCACCTTCTTCTTCCATGGCTAAATCTTCATCGTCGAATGATAAAACTGATCGTAGAGTCGAAAAACCCATAGCTCCATTTCCCCATAGACTCAATAATAAGAAGAAAGCGACAAATTTCGATAAAATTTTGGAAATTTTCAAACAAGTCCGTGTGAACATTCCTCTTTTAAACACCATTCAACAAATTCCTCAATATGCCAAATGTCTTAAGGAATTGTGCACACAAAAACGTGTAACTAATGTCCCAAAAACCGCCTTTCTGACTGCGAATACAAGCTCTGTTCTTTCGAATCTTGCCCCAGTCAAGTACAAAGACCCTGGCTGCCCTACGATTGATTGTAAAATAGGAAACACTCACATCTCTCGTACCCTACTCGATCTTGGTGCCAGTGTCAATCTTCTTCCTTATACTGTTTATCGTCAACTTGGACTTGGGGAGATTAAACCAACAAACATCACACTTCAGCTAGCTGACCGATCTGTCAAAAAGCCATTAGGAATATTCGAAGACGTCTTAATACAGATCGAACAGTTTTACTTCCCTGACGATTTCATTGTTCTAGAAACCGAGCCTGTCTCAAATCCCAATGTTCAAATCCCGTTGATATTAGGACGCCCCTTTTTAGCAACCTCAAATGCTATCATTAATTATAGGAACGGTCAACTTCGACTTTCCTTCGGGCATCTAACTATTGAGCTGAACATCTTTAATCTCAACAAACAACCTAGGGATTTTGAGATCAATGAAATTGACATGATTCAAACCATCGTTGATGAATCCTTTAGTGACACTTCTGAATCCATGAAAATGTGTCTTGACCATTTCAAATCTGATTTCGATGATCTCGAATATGTTTCTGAACTAAATGAATTTCTTGAATCCACACTTTCTCCATCTGAATCTGACCAAAGAATGTTGACCAACGTAGACACACACGAACATCCCAAGTTGGACCTCAAACCATTGCCACAAGACCTTAAGTATGCATACTTGGACACATCACAAACTTTTCCCGTAATCTTGGCCTCTGATCTTACCGAGGACCAAGAAGAAAAACTTTTGGAAATTTTACGGGAAAATAAAGACGCGTTGGGTGGGAAATTAGCGATATAAAAGGTATTAGCCCATCAATCGTAGAACATCGCATACATTTAGTTGATGAGGCTAAACCTACACGTGAGTCTCAAAGGCGATTAAACCCGCACATGAGAGAAGTGGTCAAGGAGGAGATAATCAAATGTCTAGACAATAACATCATCTATCCCATCTCTAATAGTACTTGGGTGAGTCCGGTACAAGTTGTACCAAAGAAGTCCGGAGTCACAGTGATCAAAAATGAAAGTAATGAGCTCATCCCAACAAAAATCAAAACAAAATGGCGTGTGTGTATCGACTATCGAAAGCTCAACTCAGCAACACAAAAAGACCATTTTCCCTTACCTTTTATTGACCAAATGCTCGAACGCTTAGCGGGACATGAGTATTATTGTTTTCTCGATGGATACACTGGCTATAACCAAATCCCTGTTGCTTTAGAAGATCAACATAAGACCACCTTTACTTGTCCCTTTGGAACATTTGCTTATCGTCGCATGCCTTTTGGTCTTTGTAATGCCCCCGCGACTTTCCAAAGGTGTATGATGAGTATCTTTTGTGATATGGTGGAAGAATTCTTGGAAATATTTATGGATGATTTTTCAATCTATGGATCATCTTTTTCCCAATGTCTCACTCATTTAGAACTCATCCTAAAACGTTGTAAGGAGAAATCACTCGTGCTTAATTGGGAAAAATGTCATTTCATGCTGAGGAGGAGGAGGAACCTCAGGTACGGTGGGAGTGTTGGCTGGGCCTGCATCGTTGGCCCTAGCTTCCAAGTACCTTCGGAACCATCCGGGTATGGTTACTCCCTCGGGAAGGTTAAGATCATCCATGCTGAAAAAGGAAAAGATAGATTTAGAACGAGGAAGCAAAGGATAGTGCTAATGGCTTTTGGGGAATAGCCTTTTAAAATATACTAGACTTTTCTTGGAAAATACTTAATTGGTTTTGAAAATAGTTTTTCAAAAGGGTTTTAAAACTTTTGTCCGGTCTAGTAAAACCTTATGCTCTGATACCAAATGTAACACCCCACCTCCGCCAGGGTCACTCTTGCAAGTACACTGGCTTTGGAGGGGTGTTGGACAAGGTAAACATGCATAAAGATATCACAAGACAGAACATAAAAGTAAAACAGAGTAAGTAAAGCAGTGGATAAAACTACTATTTCAAAACCATAGTCAAGTTACATCAAAGTACTTTGTCATTATTTTCCAACTACTACAAGTCTAGAAACATGAACTGAAAACTGGAAATAACATAAAGTAAACTATCCCCAAAGTAGGCGTGGTAAAGCCATAGCGAGCTCAAGTCCAAACCGTACATGAGCTATACAGAAAGCAAGCTAAAGATCCAAGCTAGGTGCTGGTGTTCCCACCCTAAGAACCTGGGCGGGGGGGAACGGAAGAAAAGAGGCGAAAGAAAACGGGTCAGTCAAAAAGACTGGTAAGTCCTACCTACTATTAGTATAAAAACTAATAAAGTTAACTGGACATGTAAAACAGAGATGAAACATAGGATGATAACTGGCATGGTGAAAAGTTAACAAGATAGATCAAGTGTGGCATCGCATATACAAGGTTAAGTTTTGTACCAGGTGTACTAGTGTTCTAATCCATGTCAAGTATAAACAAGAAATGATCCCTTGGCCCAAAGTTGGCCCAACATCATGAGGTGACCTAAATCAAGGTCCAACTACTCGGTCTAGTCGATCGGCTCCCTACAAGCCTAGCTCGTCGTGTATCGGTGTCATACGGCTTAATCATGGAATGTAGTTAACTGTGCAAGGTCCACCCTAGGGTGTATCCAGCCCTAAGGTGTAAACCACAGACACAATTCAAGCACGCACAGTCTAATCCTACTGGTGCCCATGTTCAACCCCGGACTCATGTGCACGATCATGGTCCGCCTGAACTTAACTGGTGCACACATTCAGCCGTCTCTTTTGGTCTCTCACAATCAGCCCAGTAATCGTGCCCCACCCTAGCCTAGTCCTAGGGTATCCATGATACTATAGGTTACTGCTGAAAAGGACCACGTAACTAGGATTTCAAACGGGTTAAGTGTGGTTAACCCTATCCTAACCATGTATTGAGTTGGTCAAGTGTATCCAAGCATTTCATGACTTAACCCTATCAATACATCGTGTTTAAATTGGTTAAGTATTCAAGTAGTCCATGACTTAACCCTACCAACCCATCGTGTTTAATTGGTTAAGTATTCAAGTAGTCCATGACTTAACCCTACCATGTGGCATTGATTAACTTAATGCACCCCAACCTCTCACATTAGACTTTGTTGTGGTTACTAGTTAAGCCGGGCGGGTCCGGGTAGCTTTACATCACAACCTAGTCTAACCTCGGGTTTCAAGTGCGATGTGACCAACTACTCACATTGGGTCCTATTGCTTGTAGCCACTAGTTAAGCCGGTCGGTTCCGGGTAGATTTATGCTACAAACTCAACCCAACCTCGAGTTGGTCACCTTCATGTTTTCTACATGTCATGTCCATGTTCATGTTTTTCAAGCATAATCACATGTCATATTTCAAAACCATGTTTTTATGACATTAAAGTTACCTAACTACCCATACGCATTCCCATCGCATGTACGTTTCGTCATAACACAAAATGGATTAAAAGAGGGAACTTAGAAGCATGACAAAAATGGGCATAAGGTGATAGGATTTGGCCACAAGTTAAAAATGGTGGCACATGAGGCAAAATGTGCTCATTAAACTTGCATATTACATTATAAGCCTCAAAACATGCATGACATCAAACTTAGCAAATAGGTGATACATGGTCATAGATGGCATAGGATGATAACTAGTGATTCGCATATAATATCATATGCAAGTTAACATAAAGGTTATGAGAGTTTCTATGTTGCATTATGCAACATTTCCAAACAAAGCTCATAGCTTTCATCCACAAAGTCAAGGTGAAAGCTTTACAAACATGCATAGAACAAAACTATGCATAACATGATAGATTCAAAGCACAAATCATACTTAGGCCCAAATTCAAACTTGCAACATGTCATATTTAACTTCATAGTTTAAATCTAAGAGTAGAATAGGGCTTACAATGCTATGAAGACTTATAAAATAAAATAAGATTGAGACGAAGCCACTAGAAATCCCCAAATAATAAGCTCTTCTCAAAACCCTTGATAGATAAGAAAAAGATCCTTGCTTTGATGAAGAAAGATTGAACTTTGGCCTTGAATCAAACTTAGAAACTCTCAAACAAGCTTAGAAACTCTCATATGAATGAAGATGGAGATTATGATAAGAGGGTGGAGGCCATGGTGAGGGAGCATTTTGGCAGCACTTAGTTGTAGGATTGATTTATGAGTGATTAGGGTAGGTGTTAGGGTCTTTTTATAGAAGATTAGGTTAGTTTTAGCCATAGGATCTAACCTAATTCAAATCTGAACCATCAAATTACGTCACTAGCCAATAAAACAGGGTTCAGAAGCCAAAGCAGGTGCACCAGGCCAACCTGGCCGACCAGGGAAGTCGACCCCCAGGTCGACCCCCAAGTCGACCCCTCAGTCGACCTGGGCTGGGAGGGAAACTTTCCCGCCTAGCCTGTTTCCGAATTCTGATTTTTCTGAAAACTTCGTCAGGCCTTAACTGGGTCATACAGACTTCGATTTACAAAATTTCGGACTCTATTTCGCGTATTTTTCCGAGACGAACGTAATGGCACAGCCTGTTTCCCTTGATTCAGATTTTAACATTTAATTCTGCCTTGATTTATGTTATAACATGTTATTCAAAATACGGGTTGTTACATTCTCCCCTCCTTAAAGGATTTCGTCCCCGAAATCTCTAAGTTAGGAAGAACGTATCCTACCATCCATCATCCATCTACTCAAAACATCATCCACAAGTAATCATTGTCCTTAAAAGATTTCTAATGTTGTATGAACATATGCAAAAGTGTGTGTATATGCACCTATCTAATGCGAAGATCAGGCGGTTACTGATTCAGCAAACCTCCTTGATGCAAAATATGTTTGTGAAATGCGTCCATATGTATGCAAATTCCTAACATAACTTATAATCTCTACATGAGTGCACATAACATCCATCCATATGCAACATCCATGTGATAGCATACAAGTTTCATCCATGAATAAGCATAAACACTCATGCATATGCGGTATGAAAGTGTGTGAGCCGATCTTAGTGCCTAACGTGTATCATGCATCCACGAGTATCCACTTGCAAACACTTGCAACCACTTGCAGCCATCAAGCATAACATGTTTCAACCAAAGGGTTTCTACCTAAGGTTCTCATGACAAGATTTACGAAACAAGATAAACTAGATAAACATGGATAGTAAAAGAAAGATATGTCAACTAGGAAAAGAGATTGAAAATGTACCCTAAAAAAGAAATGGATAAAGCCCACGCATCTTCTCCTCAGTTTCCCAAGTTGCGTCTTCCTCTGCTTCACTCCATTGCACCTTAACAAGCTTAACTTCTTTGCTTCTTAGCTTCTTTGTCTCCGTTTCCATGATACGAATCGGAGCTCGCCTCAGGGTTGCTTCTCTTTCCACTTCCACGTCTTGAAGAATACTTGGTTCAACCACTTCGGCGGATCTGTGCAAACACTTCCGGAGATGCGAGACATGAAAGACGTTATGCACTCCGGCCAGCTTCTCAGGCAATTCCACTCTATATGCCATTTGCCCAATTCTCTCAATGATAGGGAAGGGCCCTACGAACCTCGATGCCAACTTCCCAACTGCTCCGAATCGAACTACATGACGCAAAGGAGAAACCTTCACAAAGACCATATCTCCCACTTCAAACTCTAAGTCTGTCCTTCGCTTGTCTGCATAGGATTTCTGTCTGTCTTGGGCCGCTTTCATCCGCCTTCTCACCAATTCAACTTTCTCGGTTGTGTCCCGTATCATATCGGGCCCAAGTATAAGCTTATCCGTTGTCTCCCACCAACAAGATGGTGACTTACACGGCCTCCCATACAAAGCTTCAAATGGTGCCATCCCTATGCTAGCTTGCTAGCTATTATTATAAGCAAACTCTACAAGAGGAAGGTGGTCTTCCCAAGTACCACCAAAGTCAAGAACACAAAGCCTCAAAAGATCTTCTAGCACTCTATTCACCCTTTCGGTTTGGCCATCCGTCTGTGGGTGATAGGCTGTACTTAGATTCAATTGTGTACCCATAGCTTCTTGCAAACTACTCCAGAACTGGCTAGTGAAGATTGGGTCACGATCGCTAACTATGCTGGAAGGAACTCCATGCAACCGCACTATCTCTCGAAGATAAACAGATGCTAGCCATGATGCGGTCCTCTTGCTCTTCACCGGAATAAAGTGAGCACTCTTCGTAAGCATATCAACTATGACCCACATGCCAGTATTCCCCTTCCTTGATCTCGGCAATCCATCCACAAAATCCATAGAGATACTTTCCCACTTCCATAGCGGGACTTCCAATGGATGCAATAGCCCACCTGGCTTCTTCGACTCGGCCTTCACTTGTTGGCAAACAATGCATCTAGAAACAAACTCTGCCACATCCTTCTTCATCCCATTCCAAAAGAAAATGCGCTTCATATCCCGGTACATCTTATCCCCTCCGGGATGTATGGTCATCTTCGAGTGATGCGCTTCTTCAAGAACTTTATGCACTAAGTCTCCCACTTGTGGGACACATAGTCTTCCATCATGCCTTAGCCATCCCTTGTCATCAATAGTATATCTAGCGAGGTGACTTGACGTCTCACCCTGAATCAACTTGTCCATGATCTCGACTATCTGCGGGTCTTCCCTCTGTGAAGCCCCAACTTGATCAAGAAGTATAGGTCTAAGCTCAAGGGATGATAACGAACCAGTCATCGACTCAACAGCCAGTGTGGAATCAAAGGTTGCCAAGAACTCTAGGCTCTTCATCTCAACAAACAAGGGACTCAAAGTCAACCTTCTTCTGCTTAGCGCATCCGCCACAACATTACCCTTGCCAGGGGTATAAGCTATCTCGAAGTCATATGATGCCAAGAATTCCATCCACCTTTGCTGCCTTAGATTCAGATCTTTCTGCGAGAAGAGGTACTTGAGCGACTTGTGATCAGTATATAACTCAAACCTTTCGCCTAGAAGATAGTGGCGCCAGGATTTGAGTGCAAAGACGATCGCCGCCAACTCCAAATCATGAGTGGGATAGTTCTTCTCATGAACTTTGAGTTGCCTACCCCCAAAGCATATCACTCTCCCTTCTTGCATCAGGACAGCGCCCAATCCCGTGCCACATGCATCGGTGTACACGGTAAACAACTTCCCTCCATCGGGTAATGCTAGAACTGGAGCTGTGGTGAGGGCTTTCTTGAGCCTTTGAAAAGCAAGTTCACACTCTAAGTCCCATGCAAAGACTAAGTTCTTCTTCGTCAACTTAGTAAGAGGAGCTGAAATCCTAGCGAAGTCCTTAATGAACTTCCTATAATATCCTGCCAGACCGAGAAAGCTTCTCACTTCAGTTGCATTCTTCGGAACTTTCCAGTCTTGTACCGCCACCACTTTAGCGGGATCCACAGCTATGCCCTGCTTAGAAACTATATGCCCAAGGAACCGAACTTTCCATCTCCAGAAATGGCATTTAGAGAAATTGACTTTCAACTGATGAGCTCTAAGCGTATCCATAACCTCCTTGAGGTGTGTAGCATGCTCTTCCTCGTCCTTAGAGAAGACCAGAATATCATCCACGAAGACAACCACAAACTTGTTAAGGAACTCCCTGAACACCCTACTCATCAAATCAACAAAGTATGCGGGTGCATTAGTCAAACCGAACGGCATGACTAGCCATTCAAAGAATCCATCTGGAGTCCTAAACGCAGTTTTGTCAATACTATCCTCAGCCACTCTAAGCTGATGGAATCCGGTGGCTAGATCGAGCTGAGAGAAAACAGAAGCACCAACAAGCTGGTCAAAGAGATCATCAATCCTCGGTAACGGGTGTCTATTCTTCTTTGTCAGCTTATTCAACTCGCGATAATCAACACATAGACGAAGCGAACCATCCGCCTTAGTAGCGAATACCACTGGAGCACCCCATTCAGAAATGCTTCGCCTAATGAAATTTTTCTCAAGCAACTCCTTGATTTGCTTGCTAAGCTCTCTTCTTTCTCGCGGGGCCATGTGCCTAACAGGCAATGAAACTGGCTTGGCATTACCAACCAGACAAATACGGAAGTCTATCTCGCTTCTAGGGGGTAACCCTTTCACCTCATCAAAACATCAGGATATTCTCGGACCACCCTCCCAGATTGAAGGTTGTCAATAGACGAGTCGAGGGATTCAAGATAACATAACATGACGGGATCCAGAGGTTTACAAGAAATTTCTAGGGTATTACCGAGACGAGTCATGAGCCTCACCACCCTATGCTCACAATCAGGAATGGCTCCATAACTGGACAACCAATCCATGCCCAAAATCAACCCGTATCCCGAAAACCCGAGAACATAAGCATTACACATGAATTCTACGGTCAAGATAGAAATCTTCAAATCCACACAAATCATAGATAAATGGGCGGAACCCCCAATTGGATTTGAAACACTGACGGGTTCCTCAACTAGACTAGTACTTAGGTGCAACTTTTCAACAAGATCGGAAGAAATAAAACTATGCGATGCACCAGAATCAAATAAGGTGCGAACAGGAAAATCAGAAATGTAAACAAGGCTTTCTACAGAAATACTACCTCGATCAAGAACTGGAGCGGTGTTGAGAGCATGCACTTGCCCTCCAGAAGGTCATGCTCGCTGAGTCTGTCCTTACCTCTGTCCTTGCTTCTTAGGGCAATCCTTGCTGTAGCGTCCAGTCTCTCCGCAATGAAAGCATTCTCCCAACTTCCTCTTCTTCTTCCTACAATCTTTGGCTATGTGTCCAACGATCCCACAGTAGTTGCACTTCCTTGTCTCCTTTGCCTTGTTGTTGTTGGCCTTGTTACCCTTGTTGTTCTTGTTACTCTGATTGCTCTGGTTGCTCTGATTTCCTCCCCACTTGGAGTCCGCCTTCTTGGTTTGAATATCATTAGGCTTGACTTCTTTCTTGCCATTCTTATCATCTCCCTGAAGCAATGCCAGGTCTACTAGGCTTTCAAAAGTGGCTCCCATGGGTATATGAGACATGGCTAAACCTTGTAATGGCTCATTCAACCCTCGTGCAAAGCGTAGAGCCTTCTTCTGGGGTGTGTTAACCATGTCCAAACCGAATCGAGCAAGCTGGTTAAACTTATTCACATACTCCCTCACTGTCATGTCCCCTTGCTTCAAAGATATAAACTTCTCCATTTGTAGATTCTCCTCAGCAGATGATAGAAACTTAAGCTCAAACCTCATCCTAAAGTCGGCCCAAGTCTCTATAGGCCTAGTAGCGTTGGTGACCTCCCACCAATAAGCAGCTTCCTCTTTCAATAGCCATACTGCCAACAGAACTTTTCTACGGTCTTCCACATCAAAGATGGCAAAGAGGTCTTCAGTTTCTTTTAACCAATTTCTTGCCTCAACAAAAGTCTCCGTCCCAATAAAATTCTTGCCACCCATCGCCTTAAAGTCTTTGCAAATCTTTGCGAAATCCGCTTGGGGATGCTGAGGAGGAGGAGGAGGAGGAGGAACCTCAGGTACGGTGGAAGTGTTGGCTGGGCCCGCATCGTTGGCCCTAGCTTCCAAGTACCTTCGGAACCATCCGGGTATGGTTACTCCCTCGGGAAGGTTAAGATCGGCCATGCTGAAAAAGGAAAAGATAGATTTAGAACGAGGAAGCAAAGGATAGTGTTAATGGCTTTTGGGGAATAGCCTTTTAAAATAAACAAGACTTTTCTTGGAAAATACTTAATTGGTTTTGAAAATAGTTTTTCAAAAGGGTTTTAAAACTTTTGTCCGGTCTAGTAAAACCTTATGCTCTGATACCAAATGTAACACCCCACCTCCGCCAGGGTCACTCTTGCAAGTACACTGGCTTTGGAGGGGTGTTGGACAAGGTAAACATGCATAAAGATATCACAAGACAGAACATATAAGTAAAACAGAGTAAGTAAAGCAGCGGATAAAACTACTATTTCAAAACCATAGTCAAGTAACATCAAAGTACTTTGTCATTATTTTCCAACTACTACAAGTCTAGAAACATAAACTGAAAACTGGAAATAACATAAAGTAAACTATCCCCAAAGTAGGCGTGGTAAAGCCATAGCGAGCTCAAGTCCAAACTGTACATGAGCTATACAGAAAGCAAGCTAAAGATCCAAGCTAGGTGCTGGTGTTCCCACCCTAAGAACCGGGGGGGAACGGAAGAAAAGAGGTGAAAGAAAATGGGTCAGTCAAAAAGATTGGTAAGTCCTACCTACTATTAGTATAAAAACTAATAAAGTTAACTGGACATGTAAAACAGAGATGAAACATAGGATGATAACTGGCATGGTGAAAAGTTAACAAGATAGATCAAGTGTGGCATCGCATATACAAGGTTAAGTTTTGCACCAGGTGTACTAGTATTCTAATCCATGTCAAGTATAAACAAGAAATGATCCCTTGGCCCAAAGTTGGCCCAACATCATGAGGTGACCTAAATCAAGGTCCAACTACTCGGTCTAGTCGATCGGCTCCCTATAAGCCTAACTCGTCGTGTATCGGTGTCATACGACTTAATCATGGAATGTAGTTAACTGTGCAAGGTCCACCCTAAGGTGTATCCAGCCCTAAGGTGTAAACCACAGACACAATTCAAGCACGCATAGTCTAAACCTACTGGTGCCCATGTTCAACCCCGGACTCATGTACACGATCATGGTCCGCCTGAACTTAACTGGTGCACACATTCAGCCGTCTCTTTTGGTCTCTCACAATCAGCCCAGTAATCGTGCCCCACCCTAGCCTAGTCCTAGGGTATCCATGATACTATAGGTTACTGCTGAAAAGGACCACGTAACTAGGATTTCAAACGGGTTAAGTGTGGTTAACCCTATCCTAACCATGTATTGAGTTGGTCAAGTGTATCCAAGCAGTTCATGACTTAACCCTATCAATACATCGTGTTTAAATTGGTTAAGTATTCAAGTAGTTCATGACTTAACCCTACCAACCCATCGTGTTTAATTGGTTAAGTATTCAAGTAGTCCATGACTTAACCCTACCATGTGGCATTGATTAACTTAATGCACCCCAACCTCTCACATTAGACTTTGTAGTTAAGTCGGGCGGGTCCGGGTAGCTTTACACCACAACCTAGTCTAACCTCGGGTTTCAAGTGCGATGTGACCAACTACTCACATTGGGTCCTATTGTTTGTAGCCACTAGTTAAGCCGGTCGGTTCCGGGTAGATTTATGCTACAAACTCAACCCAACCTCGAGTTGGCCACCTTCATGTTTTCTACATGTCATGTCCATGTTCATGTTTTTCAAGCATAATCACATGTCATATTTCAAAACCATGTTTTTATGTCATTAAAGTTACCTAACTACCCATACGCATTCCCATCGCATGTACGTTTCGTCATAACACAAAATGGATTAAAAGAGGGAAATTAGAAGCATGACAAAAATGGGCATAAGGTGATAGGATTTGGCCACAAGTTAAACATGGTGGCACATGAGGCAAAATGTGTTCATTAAACATGCATATTACATTATAAGCCTCAAAACATGCATGACATCAAACTTAGCAAATAGGTGATACATGGTCATAGATGGCATAGGATGATAACTAGTGATTCGCATATAATATCATATGCAAGTTAACATAAAGGTTATGAGAGTTTCTATGTTGCATTATGCAACATTTCCAAACAAAACTCATAGCTTTCAATCCACAAAGTCAAGGTGATAGCTTTACAAACATGCATAGAACAAAACTATGCATAACATGATAGATTCAAAGCACAAATCATACTTAGGCCCAAATTCAAACTTGCAACATGTCATATTTAACTTCATAGTTTAAATCTAAGAGTAGAATAGGGCTTACAATGCTATGAAGACTTATAAAATAAAATAAGATTGAGACGAAGCCACTAGAAATCCCCAAATAATAAGCTCTTCTCAAAACCCTTGATAGATAAGAAAAAGATCCTTGCTTTGATGAAGAAAGATTGAACTTTGGCCTTGAATCAAACTTAGAAACTCTCAAACAAGCTTAGAAACTATCATACTCTCATATGAATGAAGATGGAGATTATGACAAGAGGGTGGAGGCCATGGTGAGGGAGCATTTTGGCAGCACTTAGTTGTAGGATTGATTTATGAGTGATTAGGGTAGGTGTTAGGGTCTTTTTATAGAAGAATAGGTTAGTTTTAGCCATAGGATCTAACCTAATTCAAATCTGAACCATCAAATTACGTCACTAGCCAACAAAACAGGGTTCAGAAGCCAAAGCAGGTGTACCAGGCCAACCTGGCCGACCAGGGAAGTCGACCCCCAGGTCGACCTGGTCTGGGGCAGGTCGACCCCCCAGTCGACCTGGGATGGGCGGGAAACTTTCCCGCCTAGCCTGTTTCCGAATTCTGATTTTTCTGAAAACTTCTTCGGGCCTTAACTCGGTCATACGGACTCCGATTTACAAAATTTCGGACTCTATTTCGCGTATTTTTCCGAGACGAACGTAATGGCACAGCCCGTTTCCCTTGATTCAGATTTTAACATTTAATTCTGCCTCGATTTATGTTATAACATGTTATTCAAAATACAGGTTGTTACATTGTAGCTGATCATCTCACTCGAATTATGCACGAAAATATTGATGACACCCAAATCGATGACTATTTTCCTGACGAACGAATCCTTTCGATCTCTAAAACTCCTTGGTACGCTGACATTGTGAATTATCTTGTCACACAGCAAACACCCGCTGAATGGTCGAAATAGGATAAACAAAAATTTCTCTCGAAAGTTCGAAACTTCTATTGGGACGACCCATATCTTTTCAAATATTGTCCAGACCAAATCATTCGAAGGTGTGTGCCCGATCATGAACACCAAAGTATTCTCTCTTTCTCACATGACCATGCTTGTGGCGGTCATTTTGGAGCAAGAAAAACTGCTGCAAAAGTATTGCAAAGCGGTTTTTATTGGCCCACTCTCTTCCGTGACGCTTTCGAATTTTGCTCTAGATGCGATCGATGTCAAAGAACGGGTCGAATAACTAAACGAAACATGATGCCTCTCAACCCCATTTTAGTAATTGAATTATTTGATGTTTGGGGCATCGATTTCATGGGACCTTTCCCTAACTCGTTTGGGACTCTTTACATCTTGCTTGCGGTAGACTATGTCTCAAAATGGGTTGAAGCCATCCCAACCAAAACCAACGATAACAAGGTTGTTATCAAATTCCTCAAAGAAAACATCTTTTCACGCTTTCCCACACCTCGAGCGATCATTAGCGATAATGGCACTCACTTCTGTAATCGTGCTTTTGAATCCTTGCTCAAGAAGTACTCAATCACACACAAGCTGTCTACCCCTTACCATCCACAAACTAGTGGGCAAGTAGAAGTTTCCAATAGACAAATCAAACAAATCCTTGAAAAAACCGTGAATTCCAATAGAAAAGATTGGTCCATAAAACTGGTTGATGCACTTTGGGCATTTCGCACTGCTTACAAGACCAATCTAGGAATGTCACCATATCGATTAGTCTTTGGAAAGTCCTGTCACTTACCTCTTGAATTGGAGCATCGTGCTCTTTGGGCTATAAATTTTTTGAATTTTGACTTAGAGAAAGCCGGTTCACATAGGAAGTTACAGATTTCAGAATTAGAGGAAATAAGAAATGAAGCATATGAAAATGCGAAAATCTATAAAGAAAGAACCAAAGCCCAACACGATAAGAACATACTTCGTAAGGAATTCAACGTAGGTCAAAAAGTTATTTTATACGACTCTAGACTTCACTTGTTTCCAGGAAAACTTAGATCTCGATGGGCTGGACCTTATGTTGTGAAAACAATATATGCTCATGGAGCAGTCGAAATTGAAATTCCTAAGGATGGAAAAGTCTTCAAAGTGAACGGTCAACGACTGAAACCATTTTTGGAATTCGAGCAATACGAAGACGATGAGCATATCGATCTTCATGAGCCTGATCATCCACCATGAAATCAGGTGGTACACGTTTTTCTTTTATTTTTCATTTTTTTTCCTTCCATTTTGGTCTGCACACCTTAGACAGTTGGGACACTGTCTCAATCTAGTATGGGGGAGTCAAGTCTGCATTACATCAAAAAAAAAAAAAACATTTTTACTACATATTTTCTCTTCTCCATTTTTTTTAAAAAAAAGAACACACATACAGACACGACTCATTTTAGAATGATACTGCAAAATAAGTTTACAATTTTAAGTCAGTTGATAGTATTTTTTTCTCTCAACTTTGATCGAACAAGAAATATAATGAAAAGTTTAATTTTGAGGAATAATAGTGTAACCGGTGCATAGGGAGATTCTTAGGTGATGGCCATGAAATCTATTCTATATTGTAGTCTTTGTTTAAGTAAGTGGAGGACTTAAAATACTTATATTGGCTTTTCGAATCTTTAAAACTTAGTTATGTTAAGTTGAATTCGCATAACTCTCTTTTGTGCTTATATTTTCAATAATAATAATAATCCAAGGGTATCCAACATTGCTTGTATATCTAGCGTTAGTGTGCAAACCCGCCAAGCTCTATCCTACACTTTGTTGACAAAGTCAGCGTTGGAATATCTTGGTCTCATGAGATTGGACACCTAAGGATTACCGACACTTTGTTGACAAAGTCAGCGTCGGTCTGCACAATCCGCCAAGCTCTGTCCCAACTCTCCGTCAGTCCGCAAGGCAGTGTATGGGTGGTATACCTTGGTCTTTTAAGTTAGGTGTATGTAATTAATCATAAATTTTATCTTTTATAAATAGAGAATAAGCGATGATGCCCAAACATTTCTTGACCTTATTGATTTGACTAGTCATACACAAGGAAATTAGAATACCACTTTACAAACTGTGACAAGCAAACAAAGAATTTATTTCATGGCTGCACTATGTATCGACCGAACCAACTGGCCAAACTGGAATTTAACATTTGAAAACTTGATTTATGTTGAAAATTTGTGACAAATTGAGGTATCTAAAATAAAATCAACTGATTAGAAATTATTAACTTAATTTGTTGTACCACTTTTCTGAAACAAGTCGTGTTGTCATTTTTGTTTTTTATTGTATATATCCATTGCATTCATGTAGTTGCATTAGATCCACATACTGCATTTGGATTTTGTGGGTAGTATCCGCTGAAAACCTTCACGAGACACCACTCGTCCTACTAGGGACACCTAGAGGTTTAACGGCTTGTTGCATACGCTCAGTGCAATCGTGTTTCCTACGAAAGTGTGACCCATCTAGTTTAATCTTTTATTTTTGTTTTACTCGAGGACGAGTAAAAGATAAGTGTGGGGGTATTTGATTAACATAGAAATGTGTTTATTTTATGCTCTTATATTTTATCTTTTGTAAATAAATAAATGATACTTTGGGTATTTTTATGTGTTTTTACAGATTTCAACTGATGCCTCCTTCGTTTCAAATTAAAGGCCAACTACAAAGAAAAAAAGCTACTTCCCCATATCAAAGCCATCTCAATTGCAAAAGAAGTTGTAGCCCACTGGTAAAGACATAAAAATGTGTACAAAGTAGCCTGAGTTCAATCCTTGGCAAGTGCTGTATTTTTTTGAAGAAAGGAACAAGAATCCATTCACACCCTGCCTTATGTGTTTTGAAGAATAAATGAACTAAGTGATATTATATATATATATATCTATATAATAAAATTGCCCCCTAAGACAAACCAGGAGACAAACATGGAGACAAAGAGCGGCTGAGATTTATTCTTAGTTTGGATAAAGGACGGCCTGGATTTGTACACACATAAATTAAAAATATGGAAGGATACTGTATTATCTTTACAAATTAATAATTAATTAATGCATTCATTCAACATAAATTAATTCTATGTTATTTCCTTTTCCGGTACAGTAACGTATACAACAAATGAATCATTTATTTACTTTATCCTCCCACTTAGTCCTTTTTTGGGAGCCATGAATGCCTGATGTAAATGAAATCATAAAAAAAGGATAACAATTAATATATACCAACTACGTATGTTTTACTGTCTACTTTTTCTATGTTTTTTGGGTTGTATATGGCAACCATGCATGTTCTGCTGTGTATTTTTTTCATTTCCTCATTATGAACGTCCACTCCACTAAATGTTTTATTTCTCATTCCAGTACTGTCAGTGACACAATAAAATAATATATTCATGTAATTTCAAATTGTGGATTTACAAGTATATTAAAAATATGGAAGGATACTTTATTATCTTTACAAATTAATAATTAATTAATGCATTCATTCAACATAAATTAATTCTATGTTATTTCCTTTTCCGGTACAGTGACGTATACAGCAAATGAATCATTTATTTACTTTATCCTCCCACTTAGTCTTTTTTTGGGAGCCATGAATGCCTGATGTAAATGAAATCATAAAAAAAGGATAACAATTAATATATACCAACTACGTATGTTTTACTGTCTACTTTTTCTGTGTTTTTTGGGTTGTATATGGCAACCATGCATGTTCTGCTGTGTATTTTTTCCATTTCCTCATTATGAACGTCCACTCCACTAAATGTTTTATTTCCCATTCCAGTACTATCAGTGACACTATAAAATAATATATTCATGTAATTTCAAATTGTGATACTGATAAAGCTTTATGTGTTCTCACTTGAGATTGGATTGATAGAAGGGTTGACATATAGTAAGGACTTGCAATTGGGAGGGTTTGCTACAGCTTTAGACCATGAGAGAGTTGATTGATAGAAGGGTAGACATATGTGGAGGCCATGCAATTAGAAGGTAATGGAAATTTTCGGCAATGCCTTTATACCAAGTTTCTCCATTGAACTTCTGCCATTCGAATATCATATCTTTTGCCTAAAATTCTATACAATGACATGAATTATTGTGTGTGAATTAGTATTTTTATTGCCAGGTTTCTTCATTGTATGTAATTCGGTCTGTTGGAACAGTAGAGACTAGAGTGGCATCCATTTCAAATTATGTACGTTGTACATAGAATGCTTTTATTTCAGATATATATTTTGTTTAACTAGCCAACGCTAACTAGATGGCAAATCTTGAAATGGATTGCAAGCAGTTGGCTTAAAGTTTTGTTTCTTTTTCTTCTTCTTTTGTTGAAACTAAGATTCATCTTTCGGATTTTGCAGTTTACCAAGTAGCAGTTGAAGTATACTTGAAGACTGGACTTTGTGCATGACTAAGTTGGGAGATACGTCAATAATATTTGCTTCATGTTCCGCTGCATCGTGGTTACGTTTGTAGCTTTTACTTGGTTTAGGTTTTCTCAAGTTGTATGGGATAAAATGGTATATGTTCAGTCAACATATAAAGTTTCAGATCAAAGCTTTGCTCTATTTGGTTTGATTTTACCTTCATTTCATTCCGGTTGTCTCTGCTTCAAGCTTCAGTGTATTAAATATTTGGTTAGTTTAGTTCCAACTCGAAGTCATGCTTCAAAGCTTCAGTCCATTACCTATTTAGCATGTAATTTTGATCACCAATCTTCACCCAGTTAGCTTCATAGATGGATAGTTTCTGCAGTCGCAGGTCAGCAGGTTCTGGTGTTATAGATATTTCCAATATTGATTTGTTTCAACCAACTCAACATATGACTACTAATTATGTCTTAATTATAACGAAAGCGGTTTTTGTTTACCACTGTTGTTCTTCATTCTTCAATTTTGTGTATAACTCTATGACTAATTTAGCGTGAGTGGTGTTGTGTGATAGGGAAGAACGACATGAATTAGAAATCTAATTAAGTAGGCCGGACCTTCAATTTTATGAGTTAGCAGACAAAAGGAAGGTAGAAATATTGGATGGCTGCATCTCTAACGAGTCATCTTCCACTAAATGATAACCCTTATGGGAATTGCGTATTATTGAAAATGTCTATTAGGATGTTATCATGCGTGCAGGCATGTGGAGTAACATTTTAGAAACACGCATCTTCCAAAGGTCTTAAAGTCTCAATACATAGAGCTGTTATTGATTGGGAACATGGAAATTAGATTTTGCTGGTGAATTTTTATTTCTTTTTTTCTTTTTCCCCCATTTGTGAAATTAATGTGTCTGCTGGAAATGTGTAATTGTAGCAACCTATATTTTTTCATCTTCTTATGGTAGTATGTAAAGGTGATTGAATTGTAAAACATTAAAATTTTGCAGTGCATGGTTCATAATATTTAACATACACATTTTCCTATTTTAACTGGTATTATAAGGGTTAAGCTTTGGCTTTATCTCATATTTGTCCATTAAGCACATATTATTCCAACCAAAACATCTGCATTCCAAATTCAACTGTCTATATTGGAAGTTAGTACAAAATTTTAAATTAGAAAAAAATAAGAACGATTACTGTTTTATATACGTCATGTGCACTCAACTGACATGAATTGTTTCATATTGCTCTTTTTTCTTCATCCTAAGTTATATTTCATACTCATATAATGAAATGAAGAAAAAGTGAAACAAATGAGTATTTCCTATGCATGTTTTAAATAGAAGCCACTCGGTTGTGTAGTTTATTCCCAGCAAATCATGTGACAACGTTGGTTTTGATGCAACCAATATTTTGAATAAATCAAATAGAAGCATCAAGCATGCATTTGGCAAGCTTTCAACAGTCTTCATCACTATTAATTTTTTGCTACTGAGCAATTGTGGCACTAATTAATTATAAGATAAAGATACTTGCAGTAAAATTTCTATTTTTAATAAGGTCATCTGCATAATTGCTAAAGACCTTATTCTTCATAAATTGCCTGTATATGGAAGGATAATAATTTGGAGTTTAAACTTAAAGTTTTAACAAACTAAACACCACAAAATATTGTAATATTGTTATTGGTAAAGCATAAACTTGGTGACCCACCAACCACTTCATTTTAAAAGATAAACAAGTTCCATGGTTACATTACATCAATTTTTTCATAGTTGCCTTCACCGAATTTGTTATTCTATGCTCCACGGTTACTAACGGATACGCACTTTCTCAGTAAGTAAACATCATTACCAAACTATGTCATACTTTTGATACATTGTACTACCACGTAGGCCTCCTACTAGCTATTTCAAGTAATCTGAACTTTTTAACGTCTTAGATCTCACAGAGGAATTGACTATTTTATAAAATTAAAGTGTGGTTGTGCAACCATAAGATGATGTACAACATCCTATCCCTACTTGCTATACATGCATTATTAACTTCTTGGTGCAAAACTTAGTTTATACAGTAGAATCCTAACACACACATATCTCACTTACATTACATATCTTGCTACTATATAATATGCTCTCACCGCTTATTGATGCATGCGAACTAAAACACTTAAAAGTCTATGCTTCCGTGCATCGCACGGGTTTCCACTCGTATAGTCATAATAATGCATCTATCTTTATATATATATATATATATATATATATATATAATATGCACTTAATGAGGATTTTTTGAATTTTGGCGTAATCCTCTCAAGAATTGAAATCCAATAAATCACATTTGATTATCATGCAAAGAGAAGGGGAAAGTTTTAATTACACATCTTCAATTAAACACATCCTTATCTTCTCACTGACCGTGCAATGCATCAAAAGGAAGGACATTGATTACAGATCGTCAATCAAGCGTCATGAAAGGATTATTCCTTCATCTTTGGGAAGGATATTTTCATATATTTATTTTGTGGGCCTTGTATTCAAATAAAAGGAGAAGGCTACATCCTGTATAAAAGGACCATTGTATCATTGTAAAAAGTATTCCATTTTTCTCTCCACTAGTTTGAATTCTCGTTTATTAATAAAAAGTTTTTCTTCATGTTAGTTGACTGTCTTTTTCTTCTATAACAATTTGTGTGTCTACTCAATTAGTTTTGATCGAACACATATTGTTATTTTCTTTTATTACTGCATGTTAGCGAATGTCCATTTGATTAGATTCAACGGTACATTCTGCTTTTAATTTTCTGTTATTGTTCTAGTTATGATTGTCTTTATCTAGTAATTGATTCCCTTCTTTTCAGTTGTTGAATTTGACATCGGTCTGATTAAATTCAGATTCGTAGTAGTTTCAATAACATTAATTCAACAAAAACTTCTCCAAAAATTTTCTAACTCGCCTAAAAATAGATAAATAATAAGATTTAAACACCTCCCTGTGATTCGACCTGCATATTACGCGACCTGTGCGCTTGCAGTATTTAATTTAAAATTCGCGCTTTTCTAATTCATAGGAAAACGACGAACATTACCTGAAGTGAAAACCACGCTATGACCGAAGGTGAAGACCGGCACATGACGCAAAGTGGAGGCACTACAGAATGGGAACATAGAAATCCGACAGCAAGAACAACCAACAAAACAAGAGCAACATCTTCCATCACCCAGAGAAAAAACCACAACCCCCATGCCAGACATCCCAAAGAACAACCATCCACACACGATAAACTCAAAAGACCGGGCTGTAAATAAAGCCGAATCAACCATTACTGAAGAAAACCAACACGTTGCGAAGGCTGGAGCGTCAGCCGCTACGCAGGGGAGCTCGACACAAGACCAGGCTTGGGAGCAGAGGAGGAGTTATCAATAACTGAGAGATTCACAGTGCCACAAGAAGCGATGCAGAAATCGGTGATAAATCAGGAAAGTGAGAGGGTAACGCTGCAAAAAACGCAAGGGTGATGGAGATCGGCGGTCAAAGAAACACAGAAAACCAGATTTGAAAAAACCCATCGAGATCCAGAAAACAGACAACAAGGCGAGGAAGGTAACAAGGAACCGCTAAGATTAGGAAAGCAAGCACGACCGGAGATGGTGTGGGATCGGAGACAACAAGATTAGCCTGACTGCCAACGGAAAGGGAAAAAGAAAGCTAGGGTTACAAGCGGCAGTTGAAGAAAACAGGGAAGAGAGAGCAGTAGAGGAGGAAGCTTATGGAGAAGGCTGGTATGAGGAAAGATGAAGAAGATGGAAGACAAAAGGCATAGGAATGAAGGGAAGGGAGGCGAGATTGGGTAGAAGAAAGAGAAAATGGGGGAGAGGACGGTCACCGTTAATGGTCTACATTTTGAAAAAGGATGAAATTTCTTACTTGATTGCTTAAGCTGGAACCTATTAATATTTGAAAAATCATTCAGATGATCAAAGTAATATATAAGGGAGGTGCTAAATGCAGTAAACATTTGCTCCATGCAGTAATTAAAATCTAATGTAATGTACTATTATATCCTTCCCTTGTTTTCTGTACATTCGTTGACCATGTGCTTAACCTATTAAATATTATTGCTTTATGCAATTGTTTTGCATTATATTACATAATTATTTGAATAAATATTATCGTAATCAGAGTCTTTAGTGGGAAACAGTGTCTACTTCATTAATGAGCTGCCAGGTTATTTAAAATTAGCAAAGGCTAATGTGTAATTGATGATTACTGTAGGGAACAAATATTTACTGCATTTAGCAGTCATGATATATAAGAGTAACCAAACGAGTGTTTATCAAAAAGTTTCATTCACAACACAATGAATTTTTTTGCTAATTTACAAGATACACTATGTATACACAGAGAGATACGATACCATTAGGTATATTTCAACGAAGATGCAACCCTATTTCGTTACAAACTACCACAAAAGAACCCAAATCATCTACAGTTGTTCATGTTCTTGTAACTACAAAATCAAAATATTACAAACTAATCATATTAATTCTTCTGTCAAAAGAACAAAAACTTTAGCATCCATGGAAAAAATGCTCTTCACCAGTCCAAATCAATGTTTCTTGAAAGGTAAAGGTTGTCAATATACTCAATAACAGGAGTAGAAGCAGTTATATATCTTCTCATTTCTTTCTCTACTGATTTATCTACAATAACAAATAATAATATCAATACTTAATGCATGGAACAGAATACTAATTAAATTCCCTGGAACGAAAACAATTTGATGTTAACTGACCGTTTTCATTGAGCCTGCAAATGAGTTGTTCCCTTGTAGGAAGAGCATACATTCCTGCGCCAACCGCCTTTCTAACCGTCCACGTATGATACGGTGCACAAACCTGTGCATATGCACTGGATGCTGCATCTTTCAATGAGCCTTCACTGCATAAATTCAATATTTATTCCAGATCATTGTATTCGGCATGATCGAAGAAACATGCGTAAATATAGTAACATATGAACTCACGTAGAAGAGAGAAAATTTTCAAATAAAGCTCTTATTAGATCGAGGCCTTGTCTAACTCTCCGTAAATGACGAGACAGACTTCCTGGTTTCTTTACAGAGTCGTTTCGCACGTCGTTGTCTAGTATCACACCTAAGTCCTTGTATGTCTTTGATGCCTCTAATAAATGATTCACCTAATCCGGTAATTTAAAATTCCTTTAAATATATCTATAACAAACATTAGAACATTCAAGAAAAAAGAATATGTACCAATGATGCATATTTCAAAAAAAAAAAAAAAAAAAAAAAAATGAATTCAAGTGATCATGCCTTTGCCAAGAGAGTGTGGCGTAATTGTATGGTACTTACCTACAGAGTAAAAGATCGGGAAATGAGATGAAATTTTATGCCTTTGCCAAGTTATCAAACCACGGGTCCAATCCAATTGGCTGATCCCTAACTTGTCCAAATCTCAACCAAATGACATGAAATTTTACATATGCCATGTAGATGACTAGAGAGACATTTCACATAAATTTTAAGCTATCGAATCATTCTCCAATGATCGGATTTTGTCCATGAAATCAGTGTAATTTCACGATGATCCATCCATAACTCACTGGTACTTATTCGATTGAGCTGAAACTTTGGGGACACCTTCTATATGATGTAAGAGAGATACTGTACGAATTTCACGTGATAGTTACAACCATTGATGGGTCTTTGTCGACCCATGGGTATTTAATACTAGATTCAATTCCAAATTTATAGGAAAATTGCGATGAAATCTTCCAAAAACTAGATTCAATTCCAGAAATGATTGGTGTGCAATGTCAGCCATAAAGCTTTTTGGCTCAGATTTATTAATGATTAAGTAACAGTTATCGTAACTATATATTCAAACTATTTAAAACATGCATTACATGGTTGGCTTTGTGTGTTTATCTTCCAAGTAAATTTCAACCAAATATCCATTAATGTACAACAGTTAAAATTTTTACAGTTATGCTACTGACTGTCTGACTATGCTACTGACTGTCTGACCGTAGTATACTTGAATGCAATGATAAAACTATATTTTGAACGAATGTACCTTGGTGCAATACTCAAATTCAGCGAATTTGAAAGCAATTCCAAGAGAACTGAACAAAACAGAAACAAGAGAGCAAGCATCGACAAAAGTGGAGAGTTGAAGCTGAACATCGTCGCTGTTTTGAACAAATTTGGAAAGATCTTCGAAGGCATCTGCCACCAGCTGCAGAGGGGTTGCTGCTTCTTTGAAAGATGATTCGGAGGATGACACGCAGCTGCTGTATTCCTCCACCATCTTTGATGGGTGTATCCTTTGTGTATTTATTTTGATTTTAGGTAGAAGAGAATCATGTTTTTATTTTTGAAAATGTTGGGGAAGACTTGTGTTTAGATGCAGTTTGTTTTCATTGAAATGAATATTGGTGCTGTTTTTGGAGGTGGAGAGAGTAAGAAGGGCATCCATATGTTTTAATGGCCTGAATAATTTAAACTGAATTTGTCTAATATTAGACTCTCCTTTGAATCCACATTATAAACAGGAGAGAAAAAAAAAAGACAACACGCTACACAGCTAAATCAAAAACCATAAAATACTTCTTCCTTCACTAAATTTGTCAGTTATGATGGCATCAAACAAACAATAACTCTATCTCTTCTGCTCTTAGATTATACAAGCAAACTAAACTAGTCGACCTGATAAACATTTTTTAACTTTATTTGTCCACAGTGGTTTGAATTTTAAAACCTCCTCTTCTTGCTAGTATTGATCATATCAACAAAAGACTGCAAGTTCACTCCAACATCTTCATCATACTCGATACCAAGCTCTTCCTGCCAAACCAGAATATACAAGTAAATCAAATGATAATATATCGCAAAAGGGAGATAAATCAAATTGAATTATAAGCTTACTAACTTTAAATTCTTTAGGGTCTTTAGGTGAATTCTCAGTTATGGTACCCCATAAATCTTTGAACATCCTCTTGCGTTTTCTCCACTGATTAATCTTGTCATGGAATGACTCTTCTATCGCCTTCTTCTCTTCCGGCTTTACTAGAACAACCCCGCTTCTTAATTTTTGTAGCTTTGCCTCCATTTCAATAACCTATTAAAAAACACCACATCTGATATGATATGAAATTTTGTTGTACATAATGAGCTGATTGTGAACAAAACTTTACTTCAGCCTGCAGTTTATCTTTCTTGGCTTGTATCTCCTCCAACGTAAAGTTTGATTGCAAAGCCCGAATTTCTGCATCAGGAAAAATGGGAATTTAAGCGTGTTTATTAACAATATATATCATGTTATACACTGAGAATTTAAGACTTAAATCGCTTCTTACCGGCCTCAGTCTCTTGTATCGCTTTCTTTTGTTCTGCGAGATCTTCCTGTAGCTTGACATTAGCTTTCTTCATTTGATCAAGCTCTTCAGCATTGGGTATGTCGAACTGATCTTGTCTAGCAAGGTATATCTTCTGTTTACCATATTCTTTAAATGAGATTTGCCCACTGTCAGCTAGGGCATCCAGTGCTTTCTGAACTGCGGTTTTCTTGAGGTTGAATTTTTGTAGTGCATCAGCAGCATTTTGCACATTTAGTGGCCTATTTTGCTGATGAAGAAAATGAAATTTAGTAAAGATGGTTAAAAAAAAATTGATGACTTCTGCATGCCCAGAATTCAATCCATTGCATTGCAAGCTGTAATGTTACTGCAAAACTGAAACTTGTTCCTTGCATTTTAGGAAAGCTAATGTGGGTTACTAGCGTTAAAGACGTCAAAGAATATTGTAAGAGATTTCACAATTTATTACTTGCCAATTGTATTTTGTAGTTTCCCCAAGTTATAATATTTTCAAATATATAATTACTTGGGTTCCAAGTAATTATATAAATGTGAGTCATGCATTGTTTAATTATTATTCAAGTCATTAATAAAGATGTATTAAATATAAACGTGAGTTATGTAGATGTAAATGTGAGTCATTAATATCTATCAGTTATCATTTAACCACAGTCAAATCATTCCAAATCAAAAGGCGTTCATGCCTTTGAGCCAGGAAGAGAGAGAGAGAGAGAGAGAGAGAGAGAGAGTGTGTGTGTGTGTGTGTGTGTGCACGCGTGCGTGATTTCTGACAAGGGGACTCGATGTTTAAGGTAGGTTCATCCACTCACTTATTGATAATGTAACTTGCTATATCTACAAGCACATACACTCACTCTCTAGCGAAAGGACTCATATTTTATGTTTCATCGCCCTTTTTCTTTGGTCAAGAAAGCCATAATCTATCGTTCTATGTATCAAATATAAGGGATAACCAATTCAAATTAGTATCTAATAGAAGTGTTGGAATCAAACATCTTGTTTGAATGGGTCTGTCACTAAATATCATTATATCAATCAATGGATTGTTCATAGAATCTAAATCAAAGTGCATCAAACAAACATCAACACAAATAGCCCAATCAAATATCACTCCCGGGCCATAACTCTGAGCATGCTTATGAGCTCGATCGAGGTCGCACGTATATGTTAAGTAACGCGGTTGTAAACCGTTGTAGTTTATTCAGAGTAAAAGTTTAGAATGGAAAGATGGCCTAAATTCAGTCCATCCAATCATGGGATGACCATGCTCTTTTCATGTCCTCGACTACAGCAAGGGTGATCAGCCACAATTGGTGGTTGCACATGCGACACCATTATTGTTTGTGTTATGATTATCGAGTTCCTTAGTGCTACAATCGGTTGGTCCAAAGCGGCTCCCTTATCAAATCTCTCAAGTGTTTGCACTGGTTCACCTTGCGTCCATCCAACTCATGGAATTGAGGGTATTTCTCGTATACTTTCTTTCACATTCCACGGATTCTCTCTAAGGAGATTTCCTCTACTCAATCTGCCCTTTAATATCCACATAAATCCTCTCTTGGATTTGGTTAAGTCGGTGTAAGAACCGAATTTCAGTTTCCTCTCAGGATGCTTTGAAGCTCCAAAACCATTGTCATCTTTTCTTTTTCCTTTGTCTTTTACATGCCAAACCTTGGATGGTCCTCCATACTTACTTCGACGTTCTGAGCATTGGTGTCTTCTTAAACATCTCTTCAAGCCTGACATTAAAAAGCCACTAGACCTACAGGCATACCCTTTTTAATACCTTAAACCAAGTTGTATTGGTGACTCGTATACCACAGCTATAAGTATTATTAACGAATCAAATTTCTAAACATCGGTAAGCCATTGTGTCAAATATGATCAAATAACTTCACAAAAAATTTCTTCTCCCTCTGTCCCACTTTGAAAGCGTCATCACATTCCTTAATCAAGTATGTACTTTAAACTTGCTCATGAATCTCTTAATTAATTAGGTCCAAATGCTGATGGATTCATTATCGAATTGATGAAACCACATGGTAACCAAATTAGCTAAGTACAGTGAAAAGTAACAACCCATCACATCCTTTGTAGCTCCTAATACTCCAATCTGTCATGTGTATGCCATACCATGACCGGTAAGATCAATTTTTTCATCATTCGATTTCAATGTAAGTGCTTGAAATCAAGTAGATTCCTAACATATTAAGGTTTGGGGTGTAAGGCTTCCATTTCATATCCTCCAAATTTCGATCTGCATCCCATCTCGAAGTATTCGTCGTACCATCTTACATAAACAATTTTCTTGATTTAACCGAAATCTTTGAAGTCTAACATGTCTTTGATCCAAGCCTTCATCATGCCCTCCGTCGCTGTGGGGATCTTGTAACAATCCTGCTTTCTACGCCGTGATAGTAAATCAATTGAATTAAAATAAAATGTTTGTATCTGATTTTATAACTATTATTTTTGAAAATAAATTTTTACTCGACTAAATTTTAATTAATAAGAGATCATGTTTTCACAAATTAAACTAAATTAATAGGTTCTTTTCCGATAATATTTTGAAATTGAATAAAATGTCTAAATTAAGTATAAATATTTTGAAATGCAAATAAATATTAGATGATTGAAATAGTTGGAAAAAATTTACTTAATGTTAATACAAAGAAAAATTAAATAAATATTAAATTGGATAAAATTATTTAATAATTGAAATATATTGTGTAATATGAAATGCAAATCAATTTAAACTAGACTGAAACTTATTTACATAATAAATAAAAAGAATTATTTAAAAGAGAATGAAGAGAAAATTATCGATTTAAATTAAGGCCCAGCCAAACCTAATCAAACTCATTCAATTTTCGCATTATCTAGAAGTTGCACATTGATTCACATATGGAACTCCGTAACTCATTCCTCCTAATTACCCTAAATCGAATGAGGGGAAAAAAAATCCTCGTACGAGCACACGAAACCACTCGACATTGGTAAGGTCATCAACATTGGGGAGAGGTTGAGGCACTCACGGTTGGATGAGTCGCCGACCTTCTTTAAAAAATTGATTCTTTATTAACGAATTCATATACTTCAATAATATATTCCACCAGAACCTTGTAACCCCCTAACCTACATTGACACCTTGTAAGGAAAAAGAGTAAATATTATATCCAAATAATAGCATACAAAAATTATTTCCTGCTATAAGTCAAAATCAAGTGACATCTTAGCCTGGAAAAATCACTCGTGTTAGATAAAAAATAGTAAGAGAAACACAGGAAAACAAGAACAAATGCTACGAGAGCACACAAAAGAAAACAAGACGAGACCCAGACAAGTAAAATGCTCAATCACCGTTGCAACAAAGTCATCAAGACAACACAAATATTCAACGCATTCAACTACCAACATCTTTTAATTATAGACCAGAGAAATCAAGTTCCCCTCCGACTCCTTCCCAGTCTACTGCAACAATTATTCCTTATCCATGATAAAAACTTGGCCTTCCACACAGGTATAGCTCGATCCGTGATAGATGTCCTGAAAATATGATAAATCCAACAAACTGCTAGCTTGAAGCCACAAAATCACAGCTAACTCATGAAAACAGTAACAGACAAGGGGTTGTAAGGAGTTAACGCTGGAGTTGCTCTGCCTTTGCTGATGTTGCAAAAACAGCCGTCGACCTTCTTGTGTGCATACGAAATTGATTGCCGCAATCTGACGGAGACAGTATTGAGCTATGGTGGCAAACGTCATGATTCAGAGGAAGCATGCGGTGTTGGTTTGGTGGCTGACAACAACTTTAGAATGATCACAAGCTGGTGTTGGTGCATAATTGACAATGGGGAGGTAGAAGAAAAGATAGTGAAGAGCCTGTCACGGTGATGTTCAAGCAGGGACAACAGGTTGCATTTTGGGTTTGAGTGAGGTGACTAAGTGAAATGACAGGATGGCGATGACGGTTTGGAGCAGCAAAGTAGAGAGGTAGTTTTTGTGGCAACGAGGTGGTATATCGTAGCGCAATTGGTCGATGATTGATTTGTTAGTGCAAAGATGTTTTGATGATAACAATAACAGATATAACAGGTATTGGTATAAAATATATTTACAGTTATTACTAACGATTATATATATATATATATATATATATATATATATAGTGTATAGTACAGGCTTTATAACATGTGTAGATTATCAAGACCGTACAATAACAAGACCGTCCGTAGTGACCTAAGGGGATGCTGTGGAGATGTTGATCAAGACTGGTGATGCAAATCAAGACTCATGAGTTATCAAGAGTTCAAGAATTCAAAAATGATGAAGATAAGTATTAGAGTCTTAATTAATTATATATATATATATATATATTAAAACTCGATTATTCTCATCTGACCTATTTTCAAATGATTTTCAAATTAGATTTTATTTATTTAAAAAATTAAAGTATTTTTCAAATATATTATAACTATTTTTAAGATTTAAGTTTTAAATTAATTTTCATATTTTATGTTTCAAGTTCCAAATCTATTTACTATTTCAATTTTAATTATATTTGACACTTGTGATATTTGATATTATGTTTTCTTTTGATTATATATATATATATATATATATATATATATATATATAGTTTGATACATTTTATATTATTTGTGCTATATGTATTACTATTTAATCTTTATTGTTTTGAATATTTAGTTTTGGATTTTAAATTTACTTTATATATTGATTTTAATTATATAGTAGTATATGTTTAAGTTTAAATGATTAAAATTAACTTGGTAATTTTTAAGTATTTTTGTCTAAAACTCTCTTTGACCATGTATAATGGTTTCCCAGAGTTTCAAATTAAAATATGTAGTTTTATATTTCCAAAACAATTTTTAAAATAAGAAATTCAAATTTTACACAGGACTATGTCGACATAGTCAACTTACTAGCTGATATTTTCAAAATTCAAATTTTCAATAGAAGTGTTTTTTTGATGTCCTCTTTCGCGAATAGACATGACCACTAATTCTCTATAAATACCAGAAGTTCCAAATGAATTTTTCAACCAATTTCATCTTCTTCTTAACACCTTTTTTCTCCACCATTTCTAATCGAAATCTTAACGATATTCTGTTAAATTTTCAAGTAAATTAATCTATTTCTACTTAGATTTTGGTTCTCCGTCATTCTCTCCACAATCTATCAAGATCAAAGTGCAAATCAAAGTTATAGGCTATTATAGCAAGATCAGATCTACATTTCTTTGTAAAACCCACACAAATAAACAATAAAGGGTGTGACTTGTTAGTCCGTAAACCAAATTGGGTTTAATTGCACCCGAAAAGCAATTGAGTGTGCCTTATTGGTCCGAAAGTACAAGTCGGTTATGCCTAGAGGTCTTCTAAAGGGTGTTTCCTTATTGCCTTGAAATCAAAGAGTGTAAAAGATTTTGAAGATATTAAAAATCCGTATAGGCTTTGTTACGGGATTGGATGTAGAATAATTCTAAATCGGTATAAAATCCAGTGTGTTTTTCCCTTAGGGCCTTAACTGTTATTTACTATTTCTGATTATGTTGTGATTTTTGTGATAAATCCATGATAATTTGCATATATACAAGTATGATTAAAGCAATTTGAAAAAGATCCATATAAATTCCACGAACACTATTCACTCCCCTTTCTAGCGTTATACGTTTGTCTTAAGATCCACTTCCATCAGGATTCAGGCCAGTAGCCAATTACATAGGTGTAATGATCTGGATCGTGATTAGTGCATAGCATAGTCTTACAACCTATTTATAATATGCGGTGGATATAATCACGATACCATGTAACTGGAGAATGTAGAAGCAGATCAGGTAGTGCAGCCTCGGGATCCTAAAGAAGACAGAATCGTTGTTAGTCTCCCTTCTAATTTACATGGAACGCACATATCATTTTAATTTTGTGCAGTTAATCCCCCGCTATTGCCCAGCTATATCTTTTAGTGGATTCTACATCTATGATTTTCACAAATAGCCTCAAAAATAGTCTTTTCACTTTAAGCTATGCTATATTTCGTTATTCCTGATATATCTAATTATTCACTCTATATTTTGATATTCTCGTTATATTTTCTTTAACATAAATGAATTGAAAATTTACATTTATACATTGTAAAAATTATGAAATTAGTATTTTAATTGAATCGTTTACCATATAATTTTAGAAACAAAAGCACTATTATTCTATTAAACTGGATGTTATTTTTTCATTTAATTATAGTTTATATATTTGTAGAAACATTAAGTAATTGTTTTATATGTTATTTTAAAGTCCTTCGTTATATCCCGCTATTTTTTCGATATATCACCGCTATGACTTTTTGTATTTTGATGCACTGAATCTGCTGAGCGTTTTAACTACACATATTTTATACCTCACTTAAGTATTAAACCGGATATAGGTAAATAACCCAGGTGCTCTCAAAGATAGCGGATAATAAAGCAATGATTTGACTGGGTGATGTAACACATAGCAAGTTATCAATAATTTCTATACGAGAAAATGATATTAAACCAGTGATGTGATAAAAATGCCCAAATTATAGTATATTCTTGTATCTTCTATTATATATGTTTGATTATTCAATAGTCGTCTTATATTTATATATTTTAAATTGATATTGATGATATTATCAAGATTGAAGATAAATTTGGCTAATGCTATATGCAAGTCTGATTATTCTTAGTGATATCTCATCTATTGATTATTATTAGATTATGATGATGATTTTGGATATTGATTCTTCATTTTTTTGATAATATTTCATGTTTTATGGTTTGACTTTATTTATATGGGTTATTATGATAGTGTTTCCTCTTTGCATGGTTTGTGATTGACTATGCGATTATTATTTTGAATTATTATACTGGGTAATTGCAATATTATTATATTCAATTTATATTGGGTTATATACATATATTAGCCCTTTGATTTAGATATAATCTTGTGTTATTTACCTTATATCGGATCAGTTTGAGGTTTCTCGGCTATGAGGACGTTGATCCCAAGTTGTGTTATTTGAGCACAGAAGAGACCGATTATTCAATGTAATAGTATATCAATTTGTATTGTATAGGCTCATGTTTGTATATGACCTGGTGAGTATATCATACTTTGTATATTACTGTATTATATATTATCATTGTGATTAACTATTTGATCTCTGATATTCATTATCCTAGAGGCACATGTGTTTATTGCTTTGTGTTGGTAGTGTGTACTTATTAGTGAGTTGTTTATTAGAAGTTTAAATACATATCAGAGTTAACCCAACGGAATATCCATGTGTAAACCACAAGCAACCACATTCTCATATCATCTGACAGAATTACTCAGGGATACTCCTGAATAGCATGGATATAGAGATGTGGTGTTCACGGGTGTAGTTAAACTGATTAGCGGTTCTATTGCGGTTAGTGATGGCAAACAAATACGTACACACGGTTACCCGCGGATAAAATTCGTTACGAATATGAAATAGATAGCTAAATGGGTACACATGGGTAAAATAAACGGATATTTTAATATCTGTTAATTAATGGAGCAGGTACGGATAGTAAGATATATGTGTCCGTCAGTACCTGTGCCCGTATTGAGTGTGATTTATTGTCAATGCATATGTAACAGCCCGCATTTTATGTATCGGAAGATCATAAAATAATTTTATTTTATTCCCTGAGGGTTGGATCATTCTCATCTTTTAGTATGTTGCTTATGGGGATGTGAGACATGTCCATAAATTTTACCGATTTTGTTTGTGACCATTTTGCCCATGTCAGTCTTGTACAGGGCATAATTTTTGACTCAGGTATTAATGATTCTCTTTCCGTAGAGTGGTTACATTAAGGATTTGGTTCAGCGGTTTGGGAGAAATCGCTGTTTTAAGGTTTTTCAGTTGGCTGTTCAGGTTTTGGAAGGCTAATGGGCTGATTTGGAGAAGGCCCATTAGGGGGTTGGTGGAGGCTATAAATAGGGGGTAAGGGATATGGAGAAAGGGGCATTTTCCATTCTCTTATGGGGAGGCTTTGATCTCCTTCTTCCTCTAACATCTTTCCACCATTAAAATTCCAAAATCCAAGGAGGGAAATCGAAAATCTACACCATAAGAGGCTAGATCTACATCGTTTCAAGGGCGAATTCATCGGATTGAGGAGTTTGATTCGAAGTGTTCGCTGTCCGGATTGCTTTTTCATTGTTTTTGCATCGATTTGAAGAATTGGTGAGTGATTTACATCTCTCATTCGGATTCATGCAGGTATATGGATTTTATGTTGTTAATTTCATCATTTTCATGTCATTTTCTTTAGATCTACACCATGTTAAGTATAAATTACATATGAATCATTCTAGGATCTGATCTACATAATTTAAATGGTAAGTTTTATGTTATTTCATGAGTTTATGCAAGTTAGATCTATATTTGAGTTCATATGTTCATTTATCATGTTTTTGGTTAATTTGTATGATTTTGATGGAAATTGTCATATTCATGTTGTTGATGATTTCATAACATGTTTATGGTCATATTGGATGAATTGGATGAGTTGATTTAGTCATTTGAATCGGTTGACGAAGTTTTGGTTAAGTTTGGAGCAGTTTTAGATCAGGTCTGTCATAATTACGAAAATACCATTGTGCGTAAGACCAGCTTTTGGAAGACCAGGTTTTAGGAGACCAGCATTTGGGATACCAGGTTTTGGAAGACCAGGTTTGGACGACCAGCTTTTGGGAGACCAGCTTTTGGGAGACCAGGTTTGGACCACCAGGTTTTGGGAGACCAGGTTTTGGGAGACCAGCTTTTGGGAGACCAGGTTTTGGGAGACCAGCTTTTGGGAGACCTGGTTTGGACGACCAGGTTTTGGGAGACCAGGTTTTGGGAGACCAGGTTTGGACAACCAGGTTTGGGAAACCAGGTTTGGGAGACCAGGTTTTGGGAGACCAGCTTTTGGGAGACCAGCTTTTGGGAGACCAGGTTTTGGGAGACCAGGTTTGGACGACCAGGTTTTGGGAGACCAGGTTTTGGGAGACCAGGTTTGGACAACCAGGTTTGGGAGACCAGGTTTGGGAGACCAGGTTTTGGGAGACCAGGTTTTGGAAGACCAAGTTTTGGAAGACCAGACCAGGGAGGAATGGTTCAGGGAGGACCGGTTAGTCTTGGAGGATCGGTCATGAAGATTGGGATGAGAAGCAAGTTGGGTCAATCCTTGAGGAGCAAGTTGAATGAGACGGTCGGTCTTGTCCTGGTCAATCGAGATGGAATTTCAGCAGCGCTTTTTAATGCTGTGGTGAATGGCATATGTGCTGTCGTTGGCTTTCTCTAGCAAGTTGATATGATGCTATGGATTGTTTTGATCCTTATGATTGATGCTTACTTCGGATCAAAGGTAGTGCTAACTTCGAGGTGGTTCAAGTAGGAAGGCTCGAAGTGGTGAATGTGTTCGTTGATCAAGGTGGATCAACGAATGTAGTGACAACTCTAAAGTGTCTTGAGTTGGGTGATGAGGATTGCTCTATGGTGTTCTGAGCATGACAACTCTAAAGTGTCCTGAGTTGGTGAACAGTCGCGATTGATAGCGATTGGAGATGCGAAGGCCGAGAGATTATCGTTATCATGGGTTCTAGCGGGCTCAGAGCAAGGGTTATACGATTACGTTGTATGGTCGAATACCCTGGGTTTCGTTGTATGGCCTGGAATACATTTCGTTGTATGGTGTATGGAGTTTCGCTAGAACCGGGGTTTCGAGTATGGCCCTTGACGGATGGCAATATGGGCTAGTCATACGATAACGATGGTTTCGAAGCAGGATTGGCGGTGATAGCCAGAGTCAGTCATGGATGATTGGTTGTTCTGTTTGTACTATCTCACATAGATTATCCAAAGTCGAGGGAGATGTTCTTTGAGTGCTTAAGTGATATTGGTCTAGGCCTCTGGCGAGAGTACTTGAGGAATGTTAAACTCGATTAGGGTTGTCTGTGTGAGACCTATATAATCTGGATGTTATGTGTGTTATGTATGATTGAATGGGTGTTCTGGTTTCTATGGATGAATGGTTGAAATGCTTGGTGTAAAGGCTATCACTGTCCGATGTGGGGAAAATAAGGTTGAGTTCTTCTCTGGTGATGTGGTTAGATAAGTTGTTCATTTACCCATTCTCATATACTTTCTTGTTGAAGTTTGTTAGTTGTATTATCGCTCACTAAGACTATTGTCTGACTCAAGGTTTTATGTCTCCTCTTATTACCTTGGGCTGTTCATCCGGTTGTGGATGGGCAGACTAAGTAGCAGGTTACAGGTAATGGAGCTTAGTGATACGAGGAAGCTGAGCGATGACGAGCAGGAGGCTGGCGTACCAGTTTTATTACTATCCAGCATTTCTGTTTCCGCTGTTTGAGTTGCTTGAGAGCTGTAGTGAGGCCTTATGTACAAACTTTGATATCAGTTGGATAATCTTTCTGGATGTTGAGAAAGTTTCAAAAGTTTGCTATATGATACCTCATTACTATTACCTGTTGTATATGTTCTACTATATTTTATCCATGCGCTGTGAGTTCTACGACAGGTTTCGATGTGTTTACCTACTCTGATGATCGTCCATAGCAGCCTGGCACACCTTTAGCATATTAGTCCTCCTGTTTAGTGCGGGGGTTATGGGCGGTCGTCACAGCATAAATCATTGTTGTTCACTTTTGAGTATTTGTGCGGATATTTTTATTGAACAATTCAACTCATCCTGCAAAAGTTCTTGCTTCACTCCTCCACACCGGTTTATATCAAAACGTTGCCAAATCCAAGCAATGCGTTGCCAAACTTCACGCCTGCTCTAATTTGTTTTTTTATTGGATGCATTTTTAAACAATTTCAATAGACGGTTAAAAAATAAATTGAATAAAATATCATGGATACCCGCGATACCCGCAACTTATTTAAAATCCGTTTAATGGGTACCCGTGCGGGTATGGGGCGGCCATGGAGCAAAAAATACCTAATGGGGCGGGTGATGGGGGGATACTACCCGTGCCCGCCCCATTGCCATCCCTGATTGCGGTGGATGTGCAAAAAACTATAGCGAAGATAAAACGAGAATATAGCAAAAAATAAAGCTACAAAAACCTTCATTAAATATAAAATAAAATTTTAATATCAATTTATTATCATTCTTGCATCGCTTGTGGAGGAAAATAAATATTGTTTAATCTTATATAATAAAAACAAAGAATATCAGATTCATACAGTACAGATCTGGAAACAACAACCGATTTCTAATTCGTATTGATTATTATGTCTTAAAATAGTTATTATTCTAACTATATTGATTTGGTTTAATAATAACTAGTCCAATCAATCTTTTCAAATAATTCTGCTAAAGCAAATGCTAAAAATTCTTGATTTTGCATGTGTAGCTAAAAATTGCAATGATTATAGCAGATATACTGTTCATTAGGGCTAAATTCAAAAAAACAGAGCGATACAAGAACGTTATACGCTATAGCAAGAATTTTGTAGGACTTTAACAAGGATTTAACTGCATAGGTTTTCACAATTTTTCCAGTCCTTCTACATATAGTTGCAAGTTTGCATTTTGATCTTGGTTCCTTCTTCTCCATATAGTTGCAAGTCTGTGTTTTGATCTTGGTTCCTAGGCTTAAATTCATTCCACTGCCGCACTTCTTTTTGTTCGGGGCCTGGACCAACTCTTCTTTGTTGGTCAAATGGATCATATTGATCGATGGGACCGAGCAGTTGCGAAGGCAAGCGACCAAGTGTTGTAGTTCCTCGTGTCCCAAGTTAATTAATTATAATCTTATCCTTCTAGTCTTGATTCCCCCTAGCTCCTACTTCTCTTTGCTGCTCTATGCGTTAGAAAAAGCTGTTAAACATCTCTTTTTATCGAACCAACAACATTCATGCTCTGATTGGTTCCTTTTGTTTACCTATTTTTATGGTTGGCTTCTTCATCTTCAACGGATCAGATCTAAAATCTCTTCTTAGTGAAATCACAAAATAATGTAAGCTATTTTCTAGGCACACTCAAATTGACAATGAAGTAAATAAATGAAAGTTGTGAGAAACAAAAGACAACGGAGAGAATACAAAGACAATGTTTTTGTCGTGATCTGACAAATCTCTGATATACATTCACTTTGTTATTTTTGTTAATCATCTTCTGTTAGATCAATTAATTTCAAAACATGAGAATTGTAAATCTCAAAAATGATAGCAATTTATGCAAAAATTCAAAAAGAGTTCCAAAATTTCTCTGCTAGGTGAAAGAGGTAACATTTTATAAGCATACTACTCCACCATAGTCGATAGATCGAGTTTGGACGTTGAACAAGTAAAGATTTAAATAGTAGCAACGGAGAAGTTGTAATCAACCGTTTTTAATAGTCAAGGTCATTGGTACATCTCGGTTTTGATCGACTCCAACGGTATTACTTGTTTATTTCTTCTACCTGTCTTCATATTTGTTTAAGTTTTCATGTTCTGGATCTTTAATAACAAAATTGTCCATAAAAGACCGATCAATATTAACCCATTTGATCAATTGATTTTGAACCGATCCATTAGGAAATAATGACAAATTTTTCGATAAGGCAGATTTATGATAATGATAAAACACACAAAATTTGTTAATGGAGTTCAACCAAATTTTGCATACGTCTCCGGACTTGCTACAGATCTTGTATTGTTATTATTGGAAGATTACAACTCTCTCAGCCTCACCCAAACTTGATAACACTCAAAAAAAATTACACTCATTTCTCACAAAGAGGAAGTTCTTAACTGCTTGTGTTTTTGGGATGATTTTGCTTTTCACCTTACGTTGGCATTTATAAAAGCTATGGGGTTGATGGAAGCAGACAAAATGTTGACAAACTTGTGCAAATGTTAACCTTGCGTGCTTTTCTTGACAATGAGTGCAACCAATCTTCCAATCAAAAATGTTTCACTGTCCATGATAAACATGTGATCTTTGACTAACAATCTCTCATTTGAAGACTGATTTGAACATGTCTCCACACCTTGATCTACAACAAATTTTCTAGTCTTGTTACTATAACAAGCAAACTGAGGTTGCACACAACCTCAACTTATTATGCGACACGACATTCGTTAGCATGTATGTCGGATTCTTACTTCATGTGATCTTTTCAAGCACCAACACTCCATCTTCCAAAGCTGATCTGATGAAATGATACTGAAGTTTATGTGTTTCGTTCGAGCATGGTAAACTGGATTCTTTGCCAAATCAGTGGTACTCTTACTATCACAGTACAATACAACACACTTTTCTCTTGATTATGGCATAGCTCTCGTATAAATGACTGTAATCACATCATCTCCTTTGGTGTCTCTGTTACGGCAACATACTCAACTTCACAACTTGATAGAGATACAATTTTCTGCAACTTTGAAACCCAACAAATTGCAGTACCACCAAAAGTGTAGACATACCCAGATGTGTTCTTCCTACTGTTAATGTCACCTCCATTGTCTGCATCAACATATCCTTGCAATCCAATCTCAGACTTGATGAAGCATAGCGATGAACTTGAATTCCCTTTCAAATATCTGAAAATCCACTTAACAGCCTCTCAGTGTTCCTTGCCTGGATTGCTCATAAACCTGATAATGACTCCCACTGCATGTGCAATGTTTGGCCTTGTACATACCATCACGTACATCAAAGTGTCAATAACAGAAGCATATGGAACTTTATACATATATGCCATCTCACTTTCAAACACTGGAGACTGATCTCTAGATAACCGAAAATGGCTTGCCATGGAAGTACTAACTGGCTTTGCGTCATCCATGTTAAACCTTTTGAGGATTTTCTTCACATGCTCCTCTTGTGGTAACTTAAGACCCTCCTTGCTTCTTTTGATTCTTATCCCAAGAATTTGTCTTGCTTCTCCCAGGTTTTTCATTGCAAACTCTTTTGAGAGTTTCATCTTTAAGTCATCAATCTCATGTAAGTCTAATCCCAGTATCAACATGTCGTCGACGTATAGGAGCAGTATCAAGTAGGACTCTTCAAGCCTCTTGACGTAACAACAGTAGTCAGCCTCAAACTTGGAAAAACCAACATTTTTTATAAAGTTGCCAAACCATTTATACCAGTGTCTTGGAGTTTGTTTCCAGCCATACAAGCTCCTTTAAAGCTTACATACTAGCTTTTCCTTCCCATTGACTTCAAAGCATCTAGGTTGCTTCATGTAGATTTCTTCATTTAAATCACCATGAAAAAATTGATGTTTTTACCTCCATCTATTGAAAATGTAAATCTTCCATTGCTACCATCCCAAGAACAATTCTCATCGTCACCAGCTTGACTACAAGAGAAAAGATTTCGATATAGCCTATGCTTTCTTTTTGTTGAAATCCCTTCACAACAAGTCTTGCTTTATAACGCTTGCTTCCATCATGTTCTTCTTTTATCTGGTAGACTCATTTGTAATGCAATGCTTTTTTTCTCCATAGGTAACTCAGCTAACTGCAACGTGTGATTGGACATTAGTGAGTCCATCTCATCTGTCATTGCAAGCTCCCAATTAATCAATTCATCAGCTTGCCTTGCTTCTTCATAACATTCAGGCTCGCCTCTATCTATCAGCAGAATGTAGTTGAGCGATAGAGAAAAAAATTCAGGCTTCATGATGATTTCGCTTGACCGTCGTAACTCGATAACTGGTGTATGTGGGATCACTTCTGCGTTATCGTTCTCATCTTCCTCGCTATTCTCTTCTTGCGAAATTTGTTCTTCAGTTGTTGCAATATCCTCTGGTGCAAGGATATCTCTTAAAGCAACAATTTTAGACTCCTTTCCGAGCTTTCTTTTAGCTTATCCATGTATAAGACTCTTTTGTCAAACACAACGTTCCTGTTGCGGATGATCTTTCGATCTTGATCATCCCAAAATCGATAACCAAACTCGATGTCACCATAACCAATGAAGTAACACTTCTTAGATTTTCCATCAAGTTTTCTTCTAGCAACATCATCAATGCGAATATAAGCTAAGCAACCAAACACTTTTAGAAAAGAAAGATATACCTTTTCTCTGCTCCAAACTTCTTCGGAGATCTTGAATCCCAATGGAACAAACGGTCCTCTGTTTATTAAGAAGGTCGCGGTATTGATTGCATCTGCCCAAAAAATCTTAGGAAAACCAAAATATAATCTCATGCTCATTGCACGCTCATTTAGGGTTATATTCATTCTTTTTGTTATTCCATTCTGTTAAGGCGTTCCAGGAATAGTCTTCACCATCTTCATCCCCATTATCAACGCAATATCTTCTGAACTCCTCGCTAATATATTCTCCAACGTTATCATAACTTAGACACTTCAACTTGAGATTCATCTCAATTTCAACCATGATTTTCCATCTTTTGAAAATGAAAACACTTCACACTTACTCTTCATAAAGTAGACTCACACCTTTCTTGTGGAGTCATCAATAAATGTCACATAGTAGTACGAACCTCCTAGCGATGCGACGGAAGCGGGTCCCCATACATCAGTGTGCAGTGTGCACGAACTCCAACTTCTCAGATTTTGGCTCCTTGCCTCCTTTTGAGAAACTAACTCGTTTCTACTTTCCAAGGATGCAAATTTTACACATCTCATGATTCACTGTCCTCAGATTCGAAAGCATGTCCTTTGCCACCAAAAGTTTCATGCCTTTCTCACTCATGTGTCCCAACCTACAATTCCACAACTTAGTTTATTTGGCATTCTCGACAAAAACTGTGTCTTGATAACTCATTGTCATATAGAGAGTGCCTATTTTATGTCCTCGAGCAACCACTATAGAACGCCTTTTTACTTTCCAGGCTCCACCACCAAAGTTGACATTGTGCCCCATATCATCAAGTTATCCTACTGAGATCAAATTTCGCATCAGCTTTGGCACATGTGTAACCTTCGTGATCTTCCACATGTGTCCATCTGACAGCTTCAGACTGACATCTCCAATATCAACTATATCCAAAGGTAAGCCATTAGCTAGATATACATTCCCATAATTTCCCGCAACATAATTCTCTATAATATTATGGTGTAGTGTAGTGTGAAAGGATGCTCCTGGATCAAGAACTCATGAATCGATCAAGCTATCAACATAGGAGATCGATGCTTTAGCGGTGTTTAAAGCTGCATCATGAGCTTCACTTTTTCTTAGGGAATCGACAGATACAAACAATGCATCAGCAATTTCATGTGTAATTGCAATTTCTCTTCCTCCTTTGTTATCTTCCTTCTTTGAGAATGCCAACAATTTTTTAATGTGGCCTGCTTTTCCACAATTCCAGCATTCAGCAGGCTGCTTGAATTTGGACTGACCCCTTCCATTCTTTGACTTTGATATGCCTTTGGTTGTATCTGTCATGGTTTCTGCCTCTGTTTTTCACATTGAAGGCATAGCTCATTGATGTTTCACCCGTATCTATCCTACAAACTTCTTCAGCAAGGATACGATCTCAACATCATTGAATTTAAGCTTCTGAGTACCCACAGAATTACTAACTGCAGCCCGCATTGGCTCCCAGCTATTTGGTATAAATGCCCGCAAAATCAGCGCTCACACTTCATCATCAAACTAGATTTCAACAAAAGACAAGTGGTTGACAATCGTGTTGAACTCGTTCACATGTGTTACAATAGGCCCACATTCTTCCATCTTTAAATGGAAGAGTTTCATCATGAGAAAATCTTTATTATTAGCACAAGGTTTCTCATACATATCTGAGAGAACTTGCATGAGATCTTCTGTGGTCCTTTCCTTTGCAATGTTGCGAGTCACATTTTTCGACAGTGTTAACCTGATAATACCCAGAACCTGTCTATCAAGAAGATTCCACTCTTCTTGATCCATCTTCTTGGGTTTCTTGCTTAGTGGTTAATGAAACTTCCTTGATACAAGTAATCTTCAATTTGCATTGTCTAGAATGCATAATTTGTACCATTAAATTTTCCGATGTTGTGTGCCGAACCATCTTCGCCTCCCATGGTGCGCTCTGATACTAGTTGTTATGAAATAATGACAAATTTTCCGATAAGGCGGATTTATGATAATGATAAAATCATAAAACACACAAAATTTGTTAATGGAGTTCGGCCAAATTTTGCCTACGTCTTCGAACCTGCTACAGATCTTGTATTATTATTATTGGAAGATTCTCTCTCAGCCTTATCCAAACTTGATAACACTCAAAGAAAATTACACTCAATTCTCACGAAGAAGAAGTTCTTTGTTGCTTGTGTTTTTAGGATGATTTTGCTTCTCACCTCACGTTGGCATTTATAGAAGCTATGGTGTTGGCGGGAGCAAACAAATGTTGACAAAGTTGTACAAATATTGACAACTTTGCTTGCTTTTGTTGACAATAAGTGCAACCAATCTTCCAGTCAAAGATGTATCACTGATAATGAGCACATCTGGGTATGTCTACACTTTTGGTGATACTGCAATTTGTTGGGTTTCAAAGTTGCAGAAGATTGTATCTCTATCAAGCTGTGAAGCTGAGTATGTTGTCATAACAGAGGCAACAAAAGAAATGACGTGGTTACAGTCATTTCTACGAGAGCTAGGCCATAACCAAGAGAAAAGTGTGTTGTATTATACTGTGATAGTAAAAGTACCATTGATTTCGCAAAGAACCCAATTTACCATGCTCGAACGAAACACATACAACTTCGGTATCATTTCATCAGATCAGCTTTGGAAGATGGAGTGTTGGTGCTTGAAAAGATCACATGAAGTAAGAATCCGGCAGACATGCTAATGAAGGTCGTGCCGTATAATAAGCTGAGGTTGTGTGCAACCTCGGTTTGCTTACTAAAGTAACAAGCCTAGAAAATCTATTGCAGGTCAAGGTGTGAAGATATATTCAAATCAATCTTCAAGTGGGAGATTTTTAGTCAAAGACCACATGTTTATCATGGACAGTGAAACATTTTTTACTGGAAGATTGGTTGCACTCGTTGTTAACAAAAGCAAGCAATGTTGTCAACATTTGTATAAGTTTGTCAACGTTTGTTTGCTCCCACCAACCTCATAGCTTCTATAAATGCCAACATAAGGTGAGAAACAAAATCATCTCAAAAACACAAGCAGCAAAGAACTTTTTCTTTGTGAGAATTGAGTGTAACTTTCTTTTGAGTGTTATCAAGTTTGGATGAGGCTGAGAGAGTTGTAATCTTCCAATAATAATAATACAAGATCTGTAGTAGGTCCGGAGACGTAGATAAAATTTGGTCGAACTTCATTAACAAATTTTGTATGTTTTATCATTATCATAAATCTGCCTTATCGGGAAATTTGTCATTATTTCCTAACACGATCAGCATCAATCGAGTTTGTAATCCCGATACTTAGCCAACTTTCTTGGTTCTCTTCCTTCTTCCATTTTGACATTTCCAGACTTCTTGATATATTCCATCATTATGTAGTCCAATCTCTCTGAACTGAGCCAATTCCAAGACCGTGGAAAAATTTCCGATAACAATAAGCATTTCTTGAAACATAACATCGCATTTATAGCCTCTGCTTGCATGCGAGCTCACAAATATTACATCGCATTTCTTGAAACATAACAGCTATCAAAAACTAAATAAAATAATAATTAAATTACACATTTCATATAAGCAAATTATAAAGTAATTAGAGACGATTAAGTCGGCATGATTACGTTTCGGTTCATAAAGTAATTAGAGACGATTAAGTTGGCATGATTACGTTTCGGTTCATACGTTCAAGTACTCCACTCGGGTTCAATTAAATATAAATCGATTTTACTTTGAAATATACTTTTCAAGTACTCCACTTGGGTTCTCCACTCGCAGCACAAAAAAGCATTCTCCGTTTGTCAAATATTATCCACTCTACTATCCCATTTAAATTCTCCACTCACTTCGCAAAGAACACACCTAAAAAAAGCTACATGTCCTGCTTTTATGTATTTATAAGAAAATTCCTTGCAGCAAATAATATATGAATTAAGTTCCTAATTTTGAAAAACGGAAAATGCAAGAAACTTCGCACTTTTCTTGTTGAAAACACAATTTGACTTGCATTTCTTGGGAAATTTTCAAAAAATACTATATACACTTGGGCAATGTTGAAAAGATGTGGTTATTTAGTTAATATACGAAAATAAAAAGTATAACAATTTACGAATAAAGAAACTTGATTCTTTAATCAAACTGACCGCTATGAAGTTTTGTTTGTTGTAGGCTTGCAAAACGAAATTGTGTGAAGTCAAAAAACAAGATGTGTCTTCTTAATTCTCTTCGATTATTTTGTTATCTCCACAAATGTGTTTTAAAATCTCTTCAATTCTAAAATTTATCTAGCACATTACTATTTGATGATTTGCAAATATTAATAAATAAAAAATTACAGCATAATTTTTTAGACTTACAAAGTTAAACAGTAGGTACTTCACAGTTGTACTATCTCTAGAAAACTTTTCAAAAAACACAAATAAACTTGCAATGGAAAAGTGCAAATTATATTGCTTTGTTTGTTTTAGAAAAATATGTATCTGGACCTGCTTTACAAAATTATTGCCAGGACTTTTGTACAACTACATCAGAAATGGAAGCCTGATATGCAAAGCCTGTGTCAAATGCAAAGAAATCTTGTCACGGAACTAAATCAACTCGCTTCTCCTAAAATAGATTGAACAAGTGTCCTTCGACTGAACAAATTGGGACCAGCCATATAAGTAGTACCAAGGGTGTCAAATATACAGTATTATTGGTTACAGTAATTCTACTTTACCCAAAACAAAAAAAACAAAAAACAAAAAACAAAAAAAAAAAATCGAAATGTGCAGCTAAAAGAGAAAATGGGTAATTCCTTAAATTCCATGATTTTAGCCTTATATTGTGCCTCCTACCGATTTTTGACCCCCACCCCACCCCCAAAAAAAAACAGATAGTGTAACATTGTCCTAGTGGTTATTTTCAGCTGAACCTGCACCAGTTTCCACTTCGCACTGATAACAAATTAGCAGTCAAATTCTACTTTTAAAAGAAAAAAAATCTTACTTGTTGAGTATAGGTAATGAATCGATAAAATCAGTAGAATAATCAAATTTACACTGAAACCTGCAAGAAAAAAGTAGAAACATAAACCTACAGGTACAGTAATAAATATTGACCATTACCATCACATCTTAAGTCCGTTGACTTGCAGAAAATGATACTGCAGAAATTCGAAACATGTCCAAAATCATAATGAAGAATTTGAAACATCATAGCCCTCAAAGCTCTTTTCAGAAAAGAAGGTGATGCATAGACTAATGCATTGTTTGCAGACAAAAAATGTGTGTTAATGTTGATGTGTCCGACGAGTTGGAAGTCTCGACGTTCCAATCGCAACATTTGGATGGATTTTCTGTCTTTGTTTCCTTTCAGCCTATTGCTTTATCGACGTCCAACAAGAATGAAATTTCAATAAATTTGTGCATGTATTTTCTGCCAGACAGAAGAAATTCTGTTGGCTCATTCTATGCATCTATAACAAATGCTTTAAAGATAGATTGAACTTTCATTGGTTCTATACACAAATAAAAAACAACTGGACAACTTGAAGCGTTATTAGATTGACTGAAGCAAACTGGTATGGCTAGAATAAGATATTTGAGATCCATAGTAGTCAAGGCGCAAGCATTGAGCCTGGGGCTTTTTTGAGCCATGAGCTCTTTTGTGTGCCTTTTATATGAGTTTGATCTACTATGTTACTAACTACAAATTAATTTTTAAACCATATTTTATAATTCATTTAATTATCCACATATTTTATTAATAAGATTTAAATTTTAAACCATATTTTATAATTTATTGAACAATTAAATTTTTTTATTTAACTATTTATAAACAAAATTTTGAATTTAGCAAAAAAAAAAAGCGATTCAAACTACAAAAAGGAGCACTCAAACTGCAAAAAGGCGCAAGCCTTGAGCCTTGGGTTTTTCTGCACTTAGGCGCACCTAAGCGCGCGCCTTGATAACTATGTTGAGATCAAAAGAACGATTACATGGACGGTCCTAAGGAGTGGTGAAATACCACTGCAGAAGGTTCAAGAGATTTTGAAAAGATTCTCCTTCAAGTTCAAAAGGTTTGATCAGTATTTTGGAGGCTACATAGCAGAGGAAACTTGCAGATATCTGATAGCTCCTGCTCCATCCACTCAACCTTTCATTGTTGTTGATTCGGATTGTTAGTCCGATGGGTAGCTTGTGACACTACGGTTACTTCGCCGAGCAGACATAAGGTTGAAAGGTCGATCATTCATATGAATCCTTTCAATTATGTCTTGTAGCTTTGTTATGCTTTGATATCTCATATTCTACATATTTAGCGGTGGAAGCTTATGTTAATTTTCACGATGATTCCACAAACTTGGATACTGTTGAAAATTTGACTGACAACGAAGTACCAAGATTTCTAATATACGAGTTTTAGTTTGTTTTTTGAATGTATTTGAATTCAAAAAGGTATTAATTTGTTTTAATGAAATTTCATTATTTATTTTTTATTATATGCAACTATTAAATGCATATTATACAATATAAATAAATAAATAAATAACTACAAATCAACTAAATTAAAAATCACATTTTAAATACTCCGCTCAAATACACATTTCGCATCATCAATAGGGTTCATCTTTCAACCAATTTCTCGGCTCAAATATCTCATTATCATCCGTGATAACGGACCCAACAAGGTGGAGAAACATGCTTGGCACGCCTGATTAATAATTAAACTGTAAAACAAAGTAAATCTTCCTAGGCATGACTATGAATCTCTTCACATTAATATTTAAAAAAAAAAATTCATCAAGGGGTTTAAAAAAGATACAAACAGCTTAATGCTATAGCATTTCTTCATGATGTATATTAATATTAAATTCAACATGTCAAGTTCCCTTGATCTTTGTAAAAATGAGCTAACCATTACTCCAAGTAATCCTATAAGGAGTGAAACCACAACGTACGCGTGCTACAATAGTAATCCCACTTTACAAGTATAAAATCATCAACGCCGGTTCAATAAACTTAAGAGTTCGATCCCGTCATTAACTTGACGAACCCTTTCAAAGATTCCAACAGCTACCAATTTCATTAACTAGGGTTTACTATCCACCTTCAATCCGTAACTAACCCTTCACGGATTTACTTAAATATTCGAATCAGTTGACTTACATTTACTCATAGAACCATACCAAAAAAATTACTATTTCAGAAGATATCTTACGTAAACCCTACCATAAAAATCAAACTCAAATGACCGAAATAGTTCCATAACAGATAAGGATAAGCGATTAAAAAAAGACTTACCTCGTTTACGAAATTTAGAACAATACCTGAAACGCAAGAATAAACGAATAAACCAAAAATGAGATGACTGAAAAAGAAGAAAAACCTAAGAGAAGTAAAGACGAGGGTGTAGAAACGTTGCCTTCCGTGCTGTCAGGTTTTGGAGGCATCCTTCTGCGCTAATTATGATTGCGAAGGGCGATAAACAGCCGATTGAAAAAAATAACTCAACGTTCGCTCGCAGCTCTTTTTTATTTTAATTTTAGTTTTTTCGATATTTTTCTGCAAGTTCCCTCCAAAAAGAATGAAGTGAGGGAGAAGCTGAGCGTGGATTCGTTGTCGCGTGGATTCGTTGTCACGTGTTTGTTTGTTTTCTTACGTGCTATATGATTGATCGGCCCAAAATGGATTTTTTTTCAATTTGGCCCCTTTTGTAAACTTATAATACATTTAGCCTTGTTTGAAAACTTATTACTGCCGTAGTCTGCTTTATGTCACATCAGCTGAAAACAGTTATTTAACACAGCGTTATTTGAAATAACGCATGAAGCGTTATTCAAGATAACGCAAACATGTTTTTAAGTTTAACCCATGTAGAACACAGAAGCGTTATCTTAAATAACGCTAGCGAGTGTTATCTTGAATAACGCAAATGATTAGTGGTAATTATTTTTAGAAGAACACAGTTTAATGCGTTATTTAGAATACCGCTTAAAAGCGTTATCCTAAATAACGCAAAAATAAAATAATCGTGTGTTAAGTCTTCCAGTGTCCTCTTCCGGTATTTCAAATTACGCTTCACGCGTTATTTGAAAAGATGCACAAACGTGATATACAGTCAGCCGAGAGTCTCTTCCTCCTCACTTTTTTACTTTCTACATATTGGAAAACGAAACCCAATACCTTAAATCAAATTCCGAAATTAAACCATTCACTAATTTTAGCTCTGATCTATCAGCAATTTCAGATTTACGTCAACTGGACTCTATTCTCCGTCGTTTGATTCATCACAAGGTTTGAATTTCAAAACCCTAACTCTTAGTTTTTCTGGATCTATAACTTTTGGTAATATATTCTTTTATGTTATTGTAAATTAGAATGGCTCCTAAGTTTATTGCGATTCTATGCTACTTTGATGGTGAGTTGGTTATTGATGATAGAAAGTGTGGGAAATACGAAGGTGGATCTTTCAAACCTGTAAAAGTTCTCATAGGTTGTAACTTGAAGCAATTAAAAGCCTCAATATTCAAGTCAACAATGATTAATGCAGAGCAATTTGATATTGAGTTAGTATGCAACTGGCCGACTAATTCTGGTACTAAGGCAATTAAAATTGCTGACGATGGTGATGTTGAGTGAATGTTTTATGCTGCTTGTAAGACTATAGAGTTATTTGTTGTGAAAACGAAAAAAGTTAGTGGTAGAAGCACCTGCTGCTTCAAGACCCGTTCGAGCGGCACCTTTCCGTCCAACTCATCTAATCCCATCACCAAATAGTATTCCTCCTTCTAACGTTTTAGAGTATGGACAACATCAAATGTTCTATGCGTACCCCCCGCATATGAATTATACACAAAATCCGCATTTTAGCTTTCCATTTCCCACGCAGGAAAGTATTGGATGCGCGACGCAGAGGTAAGCCCAACTTAAAAGGTTTTCTAAACATGTTATATTTTGGTTCTCCCAATTGTTGTTAATGCCCGTCATATATTGTGTAGTTTTGGTCCTTGTTACCATCATACACAAAGTAATGTTGAATCGTCTACACAAGTAGCAGAACCGTTGCAACCAACGTCATCTGAGTTATCTCATATGAGTCAGATGTATTCTCAGAAATGAATTGTTATTTGAGTCATGCTTAACTGTTTGATCAAGGTGCAATATTTTCATGATGCAGCTGTCCGTAGGATTTCATGGAAGAGCAATCGTCGTTCGAAGAGAATGCATGCAATGACGTGAGTCAAGTAGATGGAATTGTAGACCTACAAACGAACTCTGAACCTGCTTTGGACAGCATGACGGTTGCTTCGATTCCCGATAACAATCACGCATGGTTTAACAACATGCAAGTAAATAATGATTCGTTGAACTTTGACTTCGGAGCTGAAGAGATGGATGATGAGGATGATGAAGAAGATGGGGGTAATGACGAACCTGCGATGGAGATTCCCCTTGATGAGGACATGTGTACTGCGCAAATGTTAGCCAGATCTGTTGTCGAGGACTTGCAAAGTAGAGGAGAATTATTCTCGTCCTCCTGCGTTCAAAGTGGCTTTGAACCTGGTCTTGTATTTGAGAGCAAAGCTAAATTTTTGTAACAACTAAGTGAGTGGTCCATTTTACATGCTGTTTCTTTTAAGCCCATCAGGTCCAACAAAGAAATGTATACTACCATTTGCAATATCGACGATACTTGCCAGTGGAGAATTCATGCACTTGATTCCAAAAAATCGCAGGCTGAGTTGTGGGTTGTTAAGAAGTATAGAGGGGAGCATACTTGCGTTAATCCAACGGTCAATTCAAGCAATCGCCAAGCGACATCAACATTTCTGGTTTCGAAGATCATGCCTTTTGTGAAGTCTGATTTAAACATATCAGCTAGAACAGTTTAACTGATGGTTGAAGAATAATTTTTTATTAAGATTGGTTATATGAAAGCTTGGAGATCTCTAAACAAGGCAATTGTTATGGTTTACGGGAATTGGGCGGAGTCATATTCAATGTTACAGGCATATTTTAATGAAATTAGAAGATCAAATCCCGGTAGTGTAAGCTATATATTAACAGATGAAGTTGGTGTATTTAAACGTGCATTTTGGGCATTTGGCCCTTCTATTGAAGGATTTCTATATTGTAGTCCATTGCTTTGTATCGATGGCACCCATTTGTATGGCAAATATAAAGGTACACTACTCGTAGCCACTGCAACGGATGCAAATGATCAACTCTATCCGTTGGCGTATGCCATTGTTGAGTTCGAATCGGCTGAATCTTGGGCTTGGTTTTTTCCTGTATGAGACGGTTTATACATAGTGTAAACAATCGCCGTATTACTTTCATATCTGATAGAATGAAAGAAATCCCTATCGCATTGCAGGAAAGATGGGTAGAGCCACATAAGCATAGATTTTGCGTGAGGCATCTAAAAGCAAATTTTCAAAAAGCCGGCTATAGAGATCAACGTTTGACTGGTGAATTCTATGCGGCGGCATGTGCATCAGAAGAGGTTGAGTATCGTAAGCTTCTGGAGGAAATTAAGACGGCCAACGTAAGAGCTCATAACTGGATTGAGAGAAGTTTGGAAGGAAAAGAGGAAAATTGGGCTTTGTTTAAAGATGATGGCAGAAGGTTTCATGTAATGATGACAAACGCTTCTGAAAACTTCAACGGTGTGCTAAGAGGTGCACGATCGCTTCCAGTTAAGTCGTCGGTTGCACGTACCTTCTATAGATCGGTGGATTATTTCTGTAATAGGCGACAAAATGTTGTTGGTTCGGTATGCAAATTAACCCCAAAGTGGGAGGCAAAAATAGCTGAAAGAGCCGAAGAAGCAAGACGTTGCAGAATAGTTCGCTTCGGCGAATATGAATGGGTTGTAATACACTACTACGGTGATGAATTTACAGTAAAGGTATATGGTAATAATTGTTCGTGTACATATAACATACCAATGCCATAGCACCTTCCTTGTGCGCATGTTATGGCTGCATGTTCGGCAGTGGCAAATGGGGCCAAAAGAGCTCATCACGACTTCGCCTCCAACTGGTACACAGTTCAAAGTTATCACGCGACTTACACGCCTGAGTTTCATCCAATTGGTGACAAGTGCTATTGGCCGCAACCTTCAGGACATATGGTTTTTCCACCGCAAGCTTAGAGAGCACCGGGCCGACCTAGATCTATTAGAATTAAAGGCACCATGGACGAGGGGCAGTCTTCTAGATCTAATAGGTGCAGCAAGTGTGGAGTAAATGGCCATAAGAAGAGCCGTTGTACTACAGTGACATAGACTTTACTAAGTGTTATGTAGTACCTACCTATCCTGTTTTATTACATTGCGTACGTTTCTATTTGGTTTTATTATGTATAAGACATATGTCGTAACTATTTATCCTGTTGTTTTATGTGTGTGGTAACATTTATCTTGGTTGTATTACGTAAATGAAATATGTTTTGGAGAATTGGCTTAGTGATAACATTATACGGCAGTACGATGCATTAAATGATACAACATTAAACGCCAATACACTACTCATTACAACTACATTCGAACGCTACATAAAACGATACATTAGAACACTACATATAACGATACATAAAACGATACATTAGAATGGTATGTAAAACAATACAGTAGAACGATACATATACCGATACATAGACCGTTACATTACTCATTAGGATATCTATGAATGATGGACTCTAGTGAGTCATATTTTTCCCGCATTCGGTAAATTTCGGTCTTTAGTTGTGCATTCTCTTCTTGCATCTCCAGGGCATACTAGTGGCCTCTTCGACATAATGGAGGATCAATCCACCCCGTGTAACGACAAGGCGTAACCAAGTGCGGCACAGATAACCAAACCGGATATCGCCCGCAAGCGTAGTACCATCGGCCAGCGTTTGTCTTACTCTTCGCAACATGCACATGACAATAGACATTACAATTGCAATATTGTCGTGGTACTGCTTCACCAATCGCTAAGGCTTTACCCTCATTTCTTCCGCCGTTTCCATCCACCGCTACAAAGGTCTTTTGTCGTATTTCTTTAGGTAAGAGAGCTTCCAATCGTGGTTCTTTGCCCGGTCGGCGTTCAATTGATTCAAACTCATCCATGTACTTGGCTAAAGTTTCGTCATCAAGTTCCCATTGATTCATCTAAAGTATAATTGCATGACTAAAACGTACATTATGGACTAATTTTGAAAAATAATAAACTAAAAGAAAAGATCCGTGGAGTACCTTCAATTGTGAGCAAAATAGGACTTTTGAACTGTGAGGTTTTTTGGGTTTGATTTGGGAAAGTAACAAATGGGTGGGTGGGTTGGTGAAGATGGCACGTCTTTTAATGACAGGATACCAACCTAGAGAGTTATTTGGAATAACGCACATAGCGTTATTCCAAATAACGCTTACAGCGTTATTCTAAAAAACGCTCCAGGTTGTGCACGGTTTAAAGATAACAACCTGGAGCGGCATTTATAATGACGCTATAAGCGTTATTTGGAATAACGCTATACGCGTTATTCCAAATGCCGCTCCAGATTCTTTATAGGTTATATTTCCTGTACAGTGATGCATAAACTCATCAACTTAAAGTCAATAATGATAAACAACCAAAAGCAAACATTGGAGCCTACTACGGCAAACCAAAATAATGTCACATAAACCAAACTAAGCATACGTTACAACTCCAAATCCGAGTTAATCACAACCCGCAAAAAATTACACAATTTCAACATTCGAATTAAAAGTTCAAGTAGCTAAAAATAACAGTTAACCTACAAACTACAACACCACCCTATGGACCAACTACTTTAGGATCCGTTGCTGGTAAGGAGTTTCTTTCTGCTTCCTCTTCGTTTTTGGAGGTACATCTTCATGCGAAGACGATGAGGAACCTTCTTGGGGCTGTGACGGACCATGCACAACCTGTGTTGGTTGAGACGACTCTGCTTCCTTACCCTTACCCTTTCCCCTTGACGCCACCTTTTTCCTCTATGATGTATAAACCTTAGTAGTTGGCGGCGGAGGAATGTTGCGGACTTCTTGTGCCTCCAAAGCTTCTACGGGTGCTAAAGCTTGAGCTGGAGGAGGTGGAGGAGGCGGTGTCGGTCTTGCAAGCCTATTCTTTCCCAAAATTGTTTGCAAAATGCGCTTTATGCTAAAGCATTTTCCCTTGATTTGTTGGGGAACCTCATGAGATAACTCATCAACCATTTCTATAGCCCGGTACACCCCATCCGCCTGCATTTTATAAGTTAACTTACATAAAACTCAAACTTGCCAAAAAAAAATAAAAAATTACATTTGTTAGCACGGTTTTCATACCACATTCCTCTCAAGAGGAGCTCTAGGCGTGTATGGTTCCACTACGGCACCAAGAGGTCCCACGCTGCGAAGAATATACCGTCGGGTAATCTGCCAATACCATGTGTAATACTCTTCGTCCGACAAGGTGAACTTCCGCTGCTGTTGCGTGTGCATGTTCCGATGGTTCCATGTCTCAATGGCCGCCTCGTACTCCCCAGGTACTTCTAAGTTAATCCTGTAATGTGGGGCTGGTTCAGGAAGATGTTGTCTAAATCCAAACTGGCGCATCACCCGGTCAGGAAGGTGATATGCTACATCGTTCAAACATATATTGGGTACACGGGCGGTCCATAGATGGAAAGACACGGTACATAAGGTCGGAAGCTATTCAAAATCCTGGGCATATGGGGTCCATGTAATAACATCCGGACTAAGCACGTCGAGCTCATTGCGATAGAATTTTAGATTACGCCTCGGAGTCGACGAAGTGCTCTTCTTTCCAACCCACCTGTAATTGTGACTTGGTAAGAGATAGAGGAAATAAGTTAACACATATAAGATAAATAATTGACGGAATAAAATTACCTAGCCCCGTAAGGCAAAGAAATATCGATATTGGGGTGCTTTAATTCAAGTCTACCAAGGGGAAGATACGTCCACGACCATAGCTACAAAGAAATTTGATAAAGAAACACGACATGCCAAAAAAAAAAGCAAATAAGCATACGAAAATAAAGTACATGTATCAAAGAAGGACAACCTCCCATATAAGGGCTCTCAAGCAAACGGTTCTGGTAAGTTCCGTATATTTGTATGCTAATGTCGCACTGCCCCAAGAATATTGCCGACAATGATCAAAATCCTCAATAAAATGCAACCATTTCAGCCACACCCAAGTCTAAGAATGATCGCAGATCAGGCGTTGAGTAATGATCCAGAGTATGATAGCTCTAGCACGCTGTTCTATCTGCTCCTGCATGGCATTCTGTGGAATGTCATGCACAAACTGCGCTTTGTACCAACTAGTTATAATTTGCTCATTTCCCATCCACTGGTCCGCGGGAGGCGTAATACCTAAAAGCCGCTGGCACATCTCCATGTAGTCTCCGGCCTCTGGAGTCCTCAAAGGAGCGCCATCAATCGACAAGCCTAGCAGGATCGCCAAATCACCCAAAGTGATGGTCATCTCTCCACCTCTAAAATGGAATGTCGATGTCTCCGGTCTCCATCTATCGACTAAGGCAGTGATGAGATAACGATAGATTTGAACGTATTTCAACCCGTGTACTAGTCGAAATCCAGCGCGATCAAGCAAGGCCAAAACTTCTGGATGTGCGGAGGTCACCGTGCCAACGGAAACTGTGTGATCTATAATCCGAACGGGGTCTTTTCCCTATAAATAAAATTTAACATACAACGTAAGACATGCATACAAAAAAAAAAAAAAACTTTAGGCCAACATACAAACACCATATATACATACCGCCATCAAAGCGTTATTGCTCGACCTATGCCTGTGTTGTAAATATAGGACACTATCATCTACAGGTCCCGGTTCCATCTCAACAATGTCAACACAAATGTAGCGAAAAAACCAAAATCAATGTTGAAACCTATATAATTTCAACTAGATTGAACCCATTAAAGCAATTACAAGCTATTTCACAAGTTTCCTCAATCATGGACAAACCCTAAATTTTATAAGAAATCAACAAAATGAGGAATTTTTTACCTTCCGGAGCTTCTTGTGTTGATGAGCTTGCCATGGCGATGAATTTCGATCAACAAACCCTAAAATATGATGTTAGGTTGAGCAAATAAGGTTAGGAGCTTAGGGTTTTCGGTTTTGAAAAAATAGGTTTTAAGAAAAAGTGAGGAGGAAGAGACTCTCGACTGACTGTATATCACGTATGTGCATCTTTTCAAATAACGCGTGAAGCGTTATTTGAAATACCGCAAGAGGACACTGGAAGACTTAACACATCATTATTTTATTTTTACGTTATTTAGGATAACGCTTTTAAGCGGTATTCTAAATAACGCATTAAACTGTGTTCTTCCAAAAATAATTACCACTAATCATTTGCGTTATTCAAGATAACGCTCGCTAGCGTTATTTAAGATAACGCTCCTGTGTTCTACATGGGTTAAACTTAAAAACAAGTTTGCGTTATCTTGAATAACGCTTCATGCGTTATTTCAAATAACGCTGTGTTAAATAACTGTTTTAAGCTGATGTGACATAAACCAGGCTACGGCCGTAATAAGTTTTCAAACAAGGCTAAATGTGTTATAAGTTTATAAAAGGGGGCCAAATTGAAAAAAAAATCCGCCCAAAATACACGCATGCCCATAGGCAGCCCTTTGAGGGTGGGCGCTTTCGGACCTTCTAGTCCTTTGTCAGGATATAAAATAAAATACTATTATGTAATAAACTCACGATTTGCTCTTTCTTTTATCATTTATTAGCACTTTAAATATCGACTTTTGTTTAATTCAATAATTATTTTGCACTTCACTTTCGAATCGGGTAATTCATGTATCAAGTGCATAAACAAATCTCAAACAATCAACATAATACGAATCGGGTAATTCATGTATCAATAATTATTTTGCACTTCACTTTTGTTTAATATTGTTTTAAATGTTGAGTTAATAATTAAATGGATTTTATATGGAATTTATCGACAAATATTCAAATATGATTTAATTTCGAGTATATCGAATTATCATAATACGAAAGCAAAATAATTGAATTCGAAGTTGAAACTGAATTGTAATGATTCGGATGGCTAATATAAATTCTATTTTTGAATAGAAACGATAATAATAAAAATTTCTTATCGAAGAGTTGATTGTTTTTTAATTTAAATTATATTATATCGATTTAATGTGGAACTTAAGAATAGTAAATTTTCAAACGACCTCCGTTTTCGACGAAACATTTTTATTAGGTCTGGAACGTCAAACCATAGCAGTATGTCAATTTTCATCACGATTGGAGATAGTATGTGGGCGTTTAAACATGAAACTTCAGGTATAAGTTTCGTGAGGATATTATAATAATAAAATTTATGGATAAATTCGGAATCAAATCAAATCTTTTTATAAATCAAATCGAATTAAATATGTATGTACTTTTGGAGACAAATAATTAAAACTCACGTACGTTCTGTTCCCTTCTTCCTTCTATAAAACCGCGATACCCCCTTTCCTTTTTTCCTCTTTATTTTTCTTTTTCTCTCGTTCAATTTCTTTCAAAATAAACTATAGTTATTGTTTTAAATTCATCAACAAATCGAAAAAAAAAATGATTACTCAATCAAAAATCATGATTCATGATCCGTTTGCTTGGTTTTAGCAAAAACTTCATCTTAGTATCGGGTTTTTGTAACTCGACATGGATCCTTGTCTTTGAAACTCTACAGCAGCCGACTTAGGGCACTAACAATCCTGGGTTTAGGGCGAATTTGGTTCGATCCGAGAATAGAGCAATGCTCGGTAAGGAAAGCAGCACCAAATGTCCACATTTGGCATGATTCGAGGTAAAAGATGGTCATGACCTGTAGGTGGAGTGCCCGGGTCGCGACCTGTATATGTTGTTCGAATATGAGATTTTGGTAATGGGATGATGTAGCTCAAGGTGAGGAATCTATCTATGCGTTCAATCTGGAGACGTGGGTTCGAAATTGAATTAGGGGGAGAAGTGGGATGCTCTGACGTGGGTGAGATGGTGGTAGCTGATATGAAGTAGGTATTGTAGGCATTGGTGGCTTGTTGTTTGCCTTGAGGTGGAGCATCTACGTTGAAGAGCAACTCGCAGTTTTTGTTTAGGGCGACAGAATGAGAGATGGAGGCCAGAGTTGGTCGGTGGTTATGGTAGTGATTATTTCATGAGTTGGGTGGTGTGTAAGAGGAGGAAGAGTTCGACAGGGGCTGTCAGGTTCGGTCACAAGCAGAAGCAAGCAGGGATGCTGTAATAAGGGAAGTAGGAGAAAGAATTAAAAGAGATTAAGGTAAATATTTTTTAGTTTAGAAATAAATTTTTAATTACATTTAAATTGTTCGATAGCTTAAATAATGAATATAAATTTAAATTTATACAAGATCTTATTGAACGGAATCGGTCGTTTAATCTGTAGCTGCGGAATACCTAACTAGGAATTTAAATGGGAATCAGAATAGATCGAAAAAAATCAAGCTGAATAAACTCACTCTCTAGATTCGTTTATAATTTATTATAAATGAAAATTTTTTTAATAAAAAAATTTATATGTTCTTTGTTGATTGTTTGGATGCACTGAATATTTGTTGATCAATTGTGGTTATTATATATATATATATATATTAGTTATATTTAGGCTTGGTGGTTGTATATTGATATTTCTCACACTACAATTAGCGGATGACACCCTATGCGTCCCACAATATATATATATATATATATCGTGGATCGCCTTCTATACTGCGATATCCTGTCTTGAAGCAGGATGGGTATTATTTATGTTGTCTAACATCTGTGGATGTTGGAAAACAGGTTGGAGGGATCCAACAGGATTCCTCAACAACTTAATTGTTGTTTTTCATATATAATGTTATATGATGTGATAAATAACATGTGATTGATTATTGGGTGTTTCGGATGTTTGTATATCGCTTGCCCTTTATATATTGATATTTAAAAGATCATGAAAGGAATTTTGAGATATAAAAGAGAAATTTATTTTTTTCTAAATAGAATTTGAATTTCGAACGGATTAGGAAATATTTACTTGTTTTTAATAACAAAAAAAGTAGTATTAATAAATGGTGTTTATAATGAAGATGATAAATGATCATTGGATAAATTTGAGATTCAAGTATAAAATTAAAAAAAGAACTAGAAATCGTTTTAAAAAGAAACAATGGAAGTTATTCCGATATTCGGAATGTAAATTTATTTGGAATAAATTCATTGGAATTTGACGATGTCGAATTTGTAAAAATAAATTAAACATTTAAAAAGTTGATATTTCTAGTATTTGAAAATATGAAAATAGATTCTATGTGAGTGTGTGTATATATACACAAGTTACAATAATAAAATATTCCAAAATAGGAATTGAGTTTCAAATGGATATTTGAAGTGGAAGCTTGTTTTAATATATAAAACAAGGAAGTTAAATTTATAAACGATGTTTATAAATATAATGAAATAAATTATCATTAGTGATTTGGAATTATAAATTCAAGTATGAATTTAAAAGTGAATTGGAAATCATTTTGAAAAGAGAACGATAGATTTTATTTCGAAATTGGAATATAAACTGAATTGAGATAAATCCAAAGGATTTATAATTAGAATTTGATTATATTGAATTTTATAAAATAATTTATTTCCAAGAGAATTGCAATTTAATACAGAAGATTGAGTTGTAAATAAATTTATAACTGAGTTATGAAATAATCGACAATTTAGGATAATCGGAATGTTTAAGTTAAATTTGGAGAACTGGTTTAAATTATATTAAAATATATAAGAATGAGATTGGAATTTATCAATAAACGAATTTTAAACGTTTATATTTATATTTAATTAAAATGAGCTTGCCGCAGTGCGGTAGTTCGTAATTTGACGTTTTGAACTTCAGTTGATTATATAGAACTCAATTTAAGTCAAAATTCTTTGAAACAAGAATCGTGGGAACCTATTGAGTAATAGTTTTCTAATGGAAGAGAATATATGGATTTCGTCTTATAGATATTGAGTTATGTCAAGAACAAATTTCTAGAAAAACAGCGGTACAATCGTTTAATAACCATAACGGTTTATTTAATAAAATATAAGGATTTTTAAGCAAATAAAACTTAAATTTTCCATTAGAAAAAATTTAGACTTGAGTTATAAAATAAATATGAACTCAAATGGAGTAAACGAAATGATTTTTGAAACAAAAATCATATTTTTAATTATTGAATAGGATTAACTAAGTAGACGAATAATCAGTTAATCGGGTTTGGATCGAGTTGACTTTGGATAAGTGAATGGGATTTGTGAATTCATATTTGAAATCGAATATGAAACTTGAGTTGAAAATGAAATTTTATTGGTTTTAAGCAAATTAAAAATATGTATGAACGTGATATGTTCAAATAAAAAGTGAAACAGGCAAAAGAGCTGATTAGAGAATAAATTACCGAATTGAGTTAAAAACAATTGGATTGAGTTGGAATAAATTGGAAATGGCTGGATATAGGTTAAACAGGTATGGAATGAAGGTAATGGAAGAAAATAAATTGAATGCCCGACAAAAAGGTTCATATTTGATTAAATATGAGATTTTATGAGCCAATTTGGCAAGCCGCTTGGCTTTTTATTTTATTTTTCGAATGGAAAGGGCCTAGAGAGGCGATTTGTAGTTGTATCGATCAAGCCGTACAAAGGAGACACCAGCGAAATTTTGCTGAAATAGGAAGATAGAAATATTTAAGAAAATTTGATAACTACAAATCGACTTATCAATTATATGTGGAATTTAATAAGAAAATAAGCTTATAATGGAATTTTAAAAGTAAAAAAGAAAAATTGGAACCTGTTGTATGTTGGTTGAGTCGAGTAACTTTCAAGGTGTCAATCTCACGTTGGTTTCGGCCTTCGCGGTTGTATACTTAGAGACTTATTCACTTACCAATTTACAATGAGAAGTTAATATAGTAAAAGTGATATGATAATTGAATATTCTTATATTGGAATTGGAAAATAATAAATAAACGAAATATTGATTAAAGGGGCTCAGTGATTGTTTAGTGCTAAACAATAATATTTCCATTTGAAATAAGATCTTTGGATGAATGTTTGTTTCTTCGATAGTTAAATAACCGATTATCGAAGTATTGGTTAATTTAATATCATCGTTGTTAATACGGAAAGACCGGTTGAATTTATTATCCGAAAACCACTTTGTATAGGCATAAGCGTTGTGAATCAAATTATGTTAAAGATAATTGAAGACGGGGTAAAGTGCAAGGACTGTTTTGTTGATCCTAGGTAGAAATTTCCTAATATGGGTTAATGGAATGGTGTCTTCAGTTTGTCCAGTCCCAGGACAACTTGTACGGACAAATGTCTGACAGAGTATGTCTAAGAGATCATCTACATTGATTTCTTCAAACGTGTTTACGTTTGGTGGTAAAGGAATTTGTTTCTCTTAGCTCTACATTTGTGGTATTTTTGGGGAAATCAATAAATGATTTGGCGGGTTTGACGATGTGGCATTCAAAGTGAATGATTGGTATGGTATTAAAAGGTAAGACGTAACCTCAAGCCTCACAACCGGGAAACGGTATAAAATCGGGTAGGTCGCATGGCTAAGTGGGTCGCTCCTAATTAGGGTGTATTGTCACCTGATCTAGATAAAATCCATCTGCTTCTTTATTCTGTCGATGTATGCTTTCGGTAATGGTTGCTGATCCCAATCGTTGGTGATAATACATTCGGTACACTCAAGCGAAGTGAGTGGTCAGTCATATTTAGCCTAGGTTGCAAGATGTTCTTGTTGAACCCGGTGTATTCCTCTCTAGAGATACACTACTGGAGGTGGCCCATACCTTGCCATGGTTGGAAATCCATTCTCTAATAAGCGTCCGTGGTTTTGATTATATACTATATGTGTGGAGCGTGAGATGAAAGCATTCTGCTAGATTGTTATTTATTTGATTTAGACACTACTATAATATCAGAATAGTATGGATTTAAAGAATGTTTTGGGTTATCGTAAGGTAAAAACCATATGTGTTTATGTATGGATCGGTCTTACATTATACTTTCTTGTAAAAAGGATTTTTAAAAGTTAAACCAAGTGGTTGGAGTTTACTCACACTAGTCTCATGACCGACTTAGAGTTTATTTTGTTTTGTTTTACCCTAAACTCTTGGGTGCCCAAATTTGTACGGGCAGTTAAGTAGTTCAGGTGTTTACAGATACCCTTGGGGGTGCTTGGAGCGGGAGGCTTCAATGTTAGATATATAGAGTTTATTCCGTTATAATGTATTATGTTGTACTATGATAATGGTATATATAATGATACAGAATTCTGTATTTAAAGGTTATTACATATATTATATTTCGTTCCGCTGCAATGTGAGATTTTGTGTTGTTGTTTTTGTTTCTACTTCTATCTTTTTCTTCTTTATTTCATAATGATTCGTATTTCTGTGCAATTTGGGTTGGAGTTGTGCTGTTTTTAGTCAACTCAAAGAGTACGGATTTTGCAGGCCATAACACATCACTTTGTTATCTTATAAGTTAGCTATAACTATTTTTCTCCTTTCGTAATACAGGTGTCGTTTACGTGTACAGTGGTTGTATTTTATTTTTAGTTAGTTCATATTATCAATCTTGGTGGTGATGTTAAAAGATTTAAAAGCTACCCTAAAGTGTTTGACGATAAAAAGAGATGACTTACTTTGCCTTTTGAGTTTTACCCATTCTACAAATGGTTTGTCTTCCCTACGAAATTTATGATGATTTCGATTATAATACTTTCCTAAAGATTGAGAACTCACTATAAGAGATATAGTGTATTTTGACGGTCAACTTTGGATTATCGGTGGTTATTTCGATGGCTAACGACAGTTTCTTGTTTTCATGATATATTTGTAAATAAAATATACATTCGTCAGAATCTGTCGTTTTCTACATCAACAGCGATCGTTGGTAGTTGTCGGAAATTAACAGGTTACAACAACTCAAAAGCTGCTCTTTTTTCTCATGTCTTACTTCCCTGAAATTCTTCCAAACTGAAAATTAAACACCTTTCTCACCTCCACATCACCATAGAGTGTCCTCCAAATGTGCCTCTAACTCCCTCTACCCAGTCTATTAACATTTGTAACCTCATAAGCTTCTCTAGTTAGGTAATTTACCTAAATCCTAGTTAATTTTAATTTTGCTAATTAGTGTTCATTTGTTAATCCACTTGTTTGTATTATATTATGATTGCTTAGCATACTTTATTGAGTGTTACTTGCTACTATAGCTCTTTAAATGTTCAAAATACCCATTTATTTAATTTAAGTAATAAGTAATTTAAGTTTATTTATCGAATAAATAGTTCATTTAGAATTTGTTTGGATTTGTAATTGTGGATACGTATAATAAAATTTATGTGTTTTATAAATCATTGGAAAGATAAATGGTTTTGTATAACGGTTAATTAATTATGAGTGTGTGTGTGACCAAGAGCACCTCTATAGCCTCTTTTGGTTTCCACCATACATTCACGTTTCTTTCTCCCACATTAACTCTCTTTCCCCTCACTAACTTATTTATATATCATAAATTAATGTAAGTATCGTGTCTGTTAATGAAAAATATTCGTATATAAAACCATTTTTTTTACAAAAATACCATATGTGATATATTATATATATTCAGAAAACTCTTAGAGAGATTTTGGTCCTGTTTGACAAGTATTGTATATGAATGTTATATATATGAGTATTCATTTTTGTCACAGAACAAACATCAATATTCATCGTGTACAATAGTTGTTGGATTTTCCCTAATATTTGACAAGTTACAAATACAATGAACTAATTACATTTGGTAAATCATTTCATTATAAATTATTCACAAAATTTCAATAACACTTTATTTATATTCTACGATCAAGAGAACAAAGAGGAAGTGCTGCCGAATTTTTGTTAAATCATTTAAAATGAAATAATTTACAAAATGTAATTTCTACTTTGTTTATAATGAAAAGTAGAATAGCCGAACAGTAAAGTAGAAAACAACATCGAAAATTAATATTATGTTCATAATGTGAAGCGCAAAATTTATAATTAAAAATGAGTTAAAGTAGAAGTATGATTGCAGGAATATTAAATTGAACTGAAACTAAATCTAAACATTAAACTATATGATTGAATTGGAAAATGTCAAATTTTTTTAAATTAGGAGAAATTGTCGATTATTTTACTAATCGGAGCTGGATGTATCAATAACAAAGGAAAAAGTAAGACTCAATAAGTGAATATTTTTATAATGGTATGCACATATTTATTAAATTCGCTTTAAGTAATAACAGAAACGACAAAGAAATCTGTTGTTTATGCAGTATGTGCAAATTGTGGAAAAAAATTATATGAGATATGGTCAAAAATCATTTACGTTCGTACGGTTTTATGCCAAATTATTTGGTATGGTATCGTCATGGAGAATTTGTATCACCTACTCATTTACAATCAGAGAAGGTGGTGAATAATGAAATTGTTACTACAAACTCATTAAATATATAGTTGAAGATGCAACATGATCTATGTTCTCTATTAGTTAATTTTTTGTTGATGAGGCGATGTTAATGTCGAACAAAAACCAAATATTGGAGTAAAAATAATTCTATAATTTATTGAATGCTGCTAAGAAACCCTTTTGGGAAGGTTGTACAAGCGGCACCCAAGTATCAATACCTGCAGAATACATTGCAATAAAATCAAAATGCAATCTCATAAAAGCTGGATTTACAGCCGTTGTACAAGCTGCAAAATGTCATACATCTCCAATAATTTAATGCGTGAGAATCATTGTGAAGTAAAAAGAACTTGTACCAGTTTTCGGGTTACCGTATTAGAAAATAGATACATGTTTAAATAATTGTATGTTGTTTTGGAAAGAAGATATCAATCTAAGAAATTATAGAATATGCCATTATGAAAGATACAAACCAAAAGGAAGAAGGGAAAGAAAGTCTCGTATAAATGTACGCATTACTCACTAATTACTCCTAAGCTTCAAAGGTTATATGCATTTTTGTAGTTGTATATCATATGAGACGACACAACGTGAGGATGGAGGAAGAAAATACTTTAACATACCCAGCTGATGGAGAAGCATGGAAGATTTATGATCAAAAATATCATGTTTTTGCAGCGAAGAGCCAAAACTTTTGACTTGGTTTATATACAAATGATTTTTCACCTTTTTTCAGTTTGGCTCTATATATTCATCTGGACTGTAATTGTTACACTTTATAATTTACGTTCATGGATGTGTATGAAAACTCTATACATGTATCACATAATTATCGCCCTTGACCCTGATGACCCAACATAAGGAAATGATATTTATTTATAGCCTTTGATTTAAGAATTGAAAACATTGTCATACGAAGGAGTAGAAACATGTGATATTTTCAAAAAAAACTTTCATATGTTCGCTTCTTTATCGTTGACAATTAGCGATTTTCCTATATATGCAATGCTTTTAGGTTAGAGTACGACTGAGCGTATAAAATTGTCCTAATTACATGGAAGAATCACAAGCGTTATTTTACCCTATGGAAAGAAATTTTCATGGTTTGACTGTTACCAGTGTTTTTTTCCATATTAACCATCCTTTTAAAAGAGATAAGAAAACTTTACAACTAATAAACATGAGACGTTGCATCCACCAACGGTTTAGCCAAGCAAAGATATATATGAACTTGTAAAGGATTATCTAAAGATACACGAAACTGGAGAATAAAATGAAATTCAAGATAAATCATCAATTTATAATTGGTGCAAACAGATTATATTTCAGGAATTTCGTTCCCCTATTGGGAAATCTCATGATTCGTCTTATTTTTGACGTGATGTACAACAAGAAAAACGTATTTGTAATGTGTTTGATACAGTTTTGAATGTTAATGTAACACCATATAAAATAAACACGAGGTCATTTAATAGTAATAATCAATAGTAAGATAATGGACTAAAAATGAATTTTGAGTAAATAGGAATTGGGCCACGAAAGTGTCCAATTTCATATTTTTATTTACTAAAAAAAGAGTCCGTACGTAAAAGATATCAATAAAACAATTTGTGCATAAATATTAACACACAAGGTTTGAATTTTAAATATAATATATATACATTTGGAATATATTAATTATGGATTAACATGAAAAGAATATTCCAATTAATTTGAAATTGTGTGTATATATTTATATACAATGGGGGACAAAGATAATCAAACAAAGGAAAGAAATCAACTTAATTAATAATAATTAATAAATCACGCAATCACCCAGGAGAATAAATCTCATAGGAAAATCACGACCCAATGGTCGATCGCCCTCCTAGCATAGAGGTCGACCACCTTGGGTGATTTTAGGTAGGGAAGGCTTGTTTTTTTTAGGGTTTTTATATAAATTGCACGCATGGACTGTCTGGATTTAATCTAATAGATCCTACAGTCTTTATTATCACTTGCAACTATATATACACTACCCACCAAACCTTTTCCTGACACTATTCTTGATTTCTTCTTACGCCTCCATTGTATCCTTCTGCCATTTATATAAATCTTAAAAGAGAGAGGATTTGTATATTATAAAATTAATAGGTTTAAGAATCTATTCTAAATAGATTTGTTTGAACGTAATATTTGCAATATATTATCTTAAGTTCTGTACACTATATAAATATAAAAGTGAAGCAGTGTCAAAAGCAAAGGATTTCATATGTAATTGTATATATTGCATCATGCCTATATTTCTACTATTCAAATAACTATTTAAGCCTAGGTTGCAAGTTTATTCATATATATTGTTATTTCCCTTTTTTGTCATAAATTGTGAATATACATGTTGGACCATGTTAATTAGGGAAATTGTCTTGTACACCTTAATTGTGATTGATAGGATTGACATTTCAAACATGATTAGTACGTTATTCTCGTTCACATAATTTACGTCTATTTATATCTATTTATAGCGTAATTAAATGTAATATTAATGCGTATTAAGTGCATGATAAATACTTTTAATTAGGAAGTAGAATTTGAATGTCCCTATAGGAAATTGTATGTATGTGTATGAGTTAATGGTCTTAAGTATAATTAATGACACATAGACACGAGGTTAACCATTACTTGTAGTAGAAGCTGCCCAGAACAGACCGACATATCCAGCATATACAAGTAAGATCGGCTAATGTCAGAGGTCTAGGTGTCATTGGCCATTATAATTATTACACTATGATACGAGGTTAGACCCAACTTATAGTAGAAGCCTACCCGGAACTGCTCAGGAAATCCAACATCTACAATTGGTCGACTTAATGTGAGAGGTCTAGTGTGTGTGTATGTGTGTGTGTGTGTGTGTGTGTGTGTGTGTATATATATATTTGTGTGTGAAGTAGGCCTGCCGTAAGAAGGTATTAGGTGGCTGACCTACCTGGTTTGGGTATTAAGTAGTTAGGACTAGGTCCATTCCTAAGATTCACTTCTTGGTTTAGGACCCAAGTTATGGGACTCGCCCTTATAAAGGTCTTAAGTGGTCATTGATTTTGCCTTTCTCTTCTAAGGTATTAAATGGTCCTAGTAGACGATAATGTATGAGTAACGTAGTTCTCCAACTAATGTCATCTTCTTATCTAAGAGCTTGGGACAGCTAGATAGTAACAAGATAGTCCATTAGGAGGATCTTAAATAAAACCGTGTTCCTACCTAAACCTGATATTAAGTGATTGTTAATATTTCTCGACCTACATGGAAAGTTTATATATATGAGATGGCGTTAGGGACGAGGTCTGAAGCAGCTAGGGGTCCGCCATAGGATCTTATGTGAGTGTAGGGATATCCACCCTTAACAAATTAGGAAATGGCCTTAAGCGACTAGGTATAGCCCGCCTCGTGGGGTACTAAGTGATCGTATGAACGTCCACCCTTAGATTACCTTGTGGGGGTATTAAGTGATTGTAAGTATGTTCGCGCTTAGATTTACATATAGGCCTTAAGTGACTGTTAAAATGTCCGCCTCATATGTTTGATTGTGCATGTTTATTTGCGTAGACATAACATGAAGAATTTACACTGCCAAATATAGTAAATAGTCATTCCTAAACTTATATGTTTTTCATTCACCATAACTTTATGTTTAGACCTCCCTCCTCTTAACATAAACAAGTTAGTAGGTGAGGACCTTGAATCTGTGATGATCATTGATTGCTTGGAGGTGGAGCCTTTCGATGGAGATTTAGTTATTTATGGTAGTAGTAGTATTTTTGTTGTTATCGTTATATACTTCGGATAATTATTGATGTACCTATTATCTATTGGGGCTCGTTATATTTGACATTATGGTTTTATTTATGGTACATATGATTTTATGATATTATATTTCATCCCTTATACTGTGTGAAATTTTGATTTTCATTTATACTACTATATGATATATCTGTTTTAGTAATTCCTTATATGAACCAACGATCCGTTTAGAATGGCTCTAAGTTCCGATGAGACTTTCCTGAGTCGGAATTTAGGCTCATTCCGGGCGGGTTGTTACATCTGGTATCAGAGCATAAGTTACCCAATTATGGGGAAGTTTATGTAAGAGAGACGTATTTGTTATCTGAAAAGGTTTTCAAAACTATATGTGTGTGTGTACTATACCCCACAACATACACAAGTATACCAGGCAACCTTATTTTTCTTCCTTTTTGGGCCTTGATACTATCTTAGGAAGTTCACTTAAGGGTTTTTCCTTTTTCAGATAGTAGAAATGGTCGATAAACTGTAACACCCCTGAGTCCCACATCGTGGAAGCCTGTGTAAAGTGGGTACTTATATAATAGAGTCCATCTCTTACTACCGCCGAGGCCTTTTGAGAAACAAAACCCCACACCTATATGGTGGCAAAGTTGGGGACAATATCTGTGTGAACGGTGGTGCGGGTTGTTATAGTGGTATCAGAGCCAATACCCAGCCGGAATTGTGGCTCTTGTGTGGACCACAGCGCCTGGGTGAGGTGTTTGTGAGCCAACGAGGACGTTGGGCTCTGTAAGGGGGAAGAATGTAACACCCCTAAGTCCCACATCGTGGAAGCCTGTGTAAAGTGGGTACTTATATAGTAGAGTCCATCTCTTACTAACGTCGAGGCCTTTTGAGAAACAAAACCCCACACCTATATGGTAGCCAAGTTGGGGACAATATCTTGCGTGAACAGAGGTGTGGGTTGTTACATAACCAGTCCGAGAAGTGGAACCCGACAAGGCCTCGGTACTTGCCTGAATGGTTCCAGCAGTACCTTAGGATTGTGGAACAGGTGCCTACTGCCAATCCTGCCCCAGCGGAACCATCAACTCATCCCGTCGAAGGGCCATCAACTTCCCTCGTCTTTTCAAAGTTTTTGTGAGTTTAGGAGGAAAACCATTTTTGGGAATCAAGAGCTTCCTTGAAGCCAAAGCATGGACAACCAAGTGCGAAAGGATCTTTGAGGCTACCAGATGGGATGATCAGCTTAAGTGCAGGGTAGTGGCTTGGCATTTAAAGACAGAGGCCCTTGAATGATGGAACATTATTTCACAAGAGAATGTGGGTAGAGTGTTTACTTGAGGAGATTTTAGGACTCTCTTTGAGAGTAAGTTCTTACCTAATGCTAAGATGAGCCTACAGCTAGTAAAGTTCATTTAGTTGAATCGAGGAGTTGTATTTGAAAGAATATATGTCAAAATTTACAGAATTGTCCAAGTTTGGGAGAGGGTTGGTGGACACTCTACGGATAAATCCATTTGGTTTGTCAAAGGATTGAATTCTCCGTTAAGGGAAATGCTTTTGGCCCAAGTGACGTTCAGAGCTTCGTTTGAAGCCCTTGTTGAAGCGGGTATTCTGTATCCAACTAAGGAGGTTAAGGAAGTTAAAATTGATAAGTGAAAAGGTACTTCTAATGTTGGGAAGAATAAGAAGAAAAGTTTCCGACCTAAGAAGAAGGAGGAAAATTCAAGAAGGAGGCCAAGACATGTTCAAGGTGTCACAAGAAAGGGCATAATCCAAAGGACTGTAGGGTGAACTTAGCAAAGTCAGAATTCAAAGGGAAATGCTTTAACTTTCATAAGGATGGGCAATTAGCAAGGAATTTCCCTAAGCCTTAAGTAGTGCAGAGTGGTCAAAACTATGCCTTGGAGGCAGCGCCGATTATGAATTAGAAGTCAACCCCCTAGAGATCAAAGACAACCTGCGTTGGAAGGTATAATTTCTATCCTGAGAATTTCTTTGAGCACCCTATTTGATTCGGGAGCCACCAACCCTTTATTGTTAGGAAGATTGTTGATTCTTTAAAACTTCCCTTATCCTTTTTTAGCCATCCGATAAGGTGTCTAACTCTATCGGAGGGACTATGCGACTTTCATTTGAGTGTAAATACCTAGCATTAGACATCGATGATGTTGACTTCTTTTGTGATGCTATCTACTTGAGTTCGAGGTTTATGATCTCATTTTAGGAACAGATTGGCTATCATTTTATGGGGCTACCCTTAACTGCGATAAGAGAATAATTTGCTTGACAAGTCGTGGAGTTCGCAACATATAGATTCATTGTAGGATAGGTAATAGGGATTTGGCCTTATTTTCCTTATCTTATGATTTGGAAGAACCATCTTTGGTACCGATGGCATGTGAGTTTCCTGATGTTTTTCAGGAGGTTGTAGGACTCCCACTTCACCAAGAAATATCGTTCAGGATATAACTCGGGAAGAACGCGAGGCATGTAGCATTGCCTTTAAGGCATGTGGCTCCTAATGAAAGGAGAGAGCTTGATAGGAAAATCTCGGAATTATTGCAGAAAAAGTTTATTCATAGAAGTATGTATGAGTGGGGTGCACCAGTAGCGTTTGTGTCTAATGGACCTTTAAGGTTATGTGTGGATTATAGGGAACTTAACAAATTGATTAAGAAGAATAGATACCCCTTACCGAGGATTGATGATTTATTTGACCATTTGGAAGGATTTCGAATATCTTCTCAATTAAATTTGGCCACCGGATTCCACCACTTAAGGATTTCGGAGGAGAGTAATCCCAACAAACTGTTAGGACGTCGGATAGATTGTTTGTGGGAGGTTATGCGTTTGGTTTGACTAATACCCCTGCTTTCTTTGTAGACCTCATGGGTAGGGTATTTAGAGACATACTCAACAAGATTATGGTAGTATTTATGGATGACATCCTTACCTTTTTCAAGGACTTGAAGGAACATGAGAATCACTTGAGAAAGGTCCTAGGAATTATGAGGGAGAACCAACTTAAGGCCGAATTCTCAAAATATCACCTTTGGAAGAGGGAAGTCAAGTTTCTAGGTAATATTGTTTCAGGGAAAGGATTAGTGGTAGATCCCGCTAAGGTAGAAATTGCCCATGAGTGGAAGATACTCCATAATGCGAAGGAATTTAGGAGTTTCCTTGGTTTAGCAGGCTATTATCGGAAATTTATTAAGGACTTTGCGAGGATTGCATCCTCTCTAACCCAATTGACGAAAAAGGACCATAAGCTTGTGTGAAGTGAGAAATATGGAATTGCCTTAAAGAGATTGAAGGAATCTCTTACAAGTGCACCTATTCTTATTATCCCATATGGAACGAAGATGTTCACAATTTTTACGAATGCACGTGGGACCGATTTAGGAGCGATACTTATGCAACAGGGTGGGGTAGTTACCTATGCAAGTAGACAACTTAAGGATCATGAGAAAAGATACCACATCCATGACTTGGAGTTCGCAGAAGTAGTTTTCGCTCTTAAGACGTGGAGACATTATATTCTAAGAGAAAAGTTTGAACTGTTCACCGATCACAAGTCCCTTAGATATTTGTTTTCTCAGTGAAATTTGAACCTTTGGCAGCAGAGATGGATGGAATACCTAACATCTTTTGATTTTTCCATTCAGTATACCCCTGGGAAGGGTAACGTTAGGCAGATGCTTTGAGTCGGAAGCATGCTACCCTTAGTGTGATCACCAAGTGGAAACGGTTAGAGTTTCTCTTTAGTTTTAATTTGCAACCGCCATTTGAGGCAGCTCAAGGATTCCTTGGAGTTATTGAGGTAAGACCAGTTTTGATGGAAATAATCAAGTGTGAACAAAACCACAATGATGAGTTGAGGATATTAAAGGAAAATATTTCTAAGGGAGAATCTTTCCCTCATTCTGGTAAATATTCTATGGAATGTAGCGGTGGTTTAAGGAGAGATAATCTTCTTTGTGTCCCTAGGAGTGCAGACCTTAGGAATGAGATCCTCGAGGAGTGCCATAGATCAAGGATGACCATACACCTTGAAGGTGACAAAATGTTTAAAGACATGAAGGGAAGCCTATAAAGCTGTTGTAACCATTAGAGATTCCCACATGGAAATGGGAACACAATTCTATGGATTTTATTGATGGGCTTTCGATGAGTAAAAAGTGAAATAAAGCCAATTGGGTCGTAGCGGATTGGTTAACGAAGTGCGCCCATTTTGTTCCAATCAAAAAGGAGTCAGACTGTCACTTTATTATCCCAGTTATATGTTAAATAGATTGTTGGATTACATGGGATTCCGAATACTATACGTAGTGACAGAGATCCGTTATTTACTAGTGAATTTTGGAAGAGCCTTCAAGAAGTATTGGGAACCACACTGAGTTTGAGTACAACCTATCATCCGCAAAATGACGGTTAGACCGAGAGAGCAAACAGAGTTCTTGAGGATCTGCTTAGAGCCTGCATTGTCGACTTCGAGGAGCATGGGAGAAACACTTGCCTTTGGTAGAGTTTTCGTATAACAACAATTACCGAGCGACGGTTGGTATGGCCCTGTAATGTCCCGTATTTTACACGGTGGAGTAATTAATTAATTTAATTATTAAATATCGATTTGGCGATATCGATAACTTGAATTAAATAATATTTATATTTAATTAATATAAATAATAGAATAATATATATAATTCAGAAATAATCGAAAATGGTGAAATTCACAATATCGTGTGAATTGGATTATTTATAAGATATAATTTAGTTTAGAGTTGAATTATATTAACGAATATATTATATAAACGGCAGTTTGAATGTATAATTATATTATAATTATAATTGAGCTCGAAATGGCGTGATAGTTCGTAATTTGGCGATTCGAACTTTAAACGAATATATAGAAGCCGTTTTAAATCGGATTTCTATGAAACAAGAAACGTTCAGAGCCGGTGAAGTGTATTTTTCTAGTGGAAGAGAAAAATCGAGATTTCGTCGAGTAGATTTTGATTTATGTCCAAATCAAATTTTAGAAAACTCGCTGTGGAATTCCTTTATAATTTATAACGATTTATTTATATTATAAATGGATTTTTCAATATAAATTGAATATCGATTCAACCGGGATTTGAATATCAGGTTATAAATTCAATAGGAGATGTATGATATTCTGTGTGGATATACACGATAATATTTATTCATAAATATTTAATTTGATTATTTTTAAATATATTTAATATTTAAATGGGTTATTTAGAGCTTTAAAAATAGCCAGTTTTGCAACCGACCTCAGAATTCGACGAAACTAATTTTGTTGGATCCGTAATATTAAATTATTGCTAGATTTCAAGTTTCGTGATTTTTAGAGTTAGTATGTGGCCGTACGGGATTTTAATGTGAAAAACAGTCGATATTTTGACAGTTAAAAATACGTTGTGTGAGCAAACGGAGTCGGAATTCGATGAAATCAGTTTCGTTGGGACCGTAATGATGAACTGTAGCTGCATGCCCATTTTCATGATTTTTGGGTATCGTGTGTGATCACACGAATTTTTAGAAATAAAAAACGAATATAAAAATAAAATATCTAAAATAAATATCCTAACAAATATCTAAATTCTAAATCCTTATAAATACCCCTCCCTTAACTTCCTTAAGACCTAAAATAAATTTCTCAGCAAACACAAAAAAAAATAGCCGCCACTTCATTTTAAACTTCAAGAATTCAAACAAGTGAAATACTTAATGAAATTCCACAATTTCAAGTCCACCAAGTTAGTATGGTCGATAGCTTCAACCCAGCATCAACCAATTTCAGTGCGACGTGATTTCCAGTAACTCATTTTTCCAGTTGTTGCTTAGGGTCCGAGTTTATCGTGGTTAGAGCGAAAGTCAGGGGAAATGAAGGTCGTTTCCGTGCTTGTGGCGGAGTGTGCTACTTGCTGGTGGTTTTCGGTGGGTATCGACACACAAAGGTGTCGATCATCTCTGTGGGGGCACCGTTGATGAGCATCAGGTCGGAGGACCAGGGTTAACTCAAGCTAGGGTTTGAGGTATCTGGTGGGTGCGCATTTTCTTGGAGAGGTCACTGGTGAGGTCGGTGATGATCATAAGTGGCCGGAGGAGGAGAACATGGCGGTCAAAGCAGTGGTCAACGTTAAAAAGGGGAGGACTGAAGTCGCGTTCGACACCTTGGGTTCAAGCTTGGGGATTTTTATGTGGCTAGATGCGGATATTGATGAGGAGTGTGGTGGTAATTGTTGTTTGAACTAATAAGTTGTATTGAGGGAGGAAAAGGAGTTTAATATCTGGAATGGTGAAAAGCGAAATACTGGAAGAGGGATTTTTAATCGGAGAAGAAGGTATTAGTAGGTTAGGTTTTTTTGATTGGGGAGTTCGGCCAATTAGAAGATGAAGCCCATTTTGATAATAATTCAAGTTATTTTAAAAACTAAATTGATATATAATTGTAATATAAATATCTCTGTCATACGTGATTGAAATTCAGCGAAACAAGATCCGTTAGGATCATATGGACGAGGGTTGCACCACGGAACTGACTGGAAGTGAATCGGGGCTCGTTACAATTTATAGCGAAATAAATTGTCCGTCTGAATCAACAGACGCAAATCGTTTTAACGGTTAATGCGAAATGTGAGTAAAACTCACCAACTCTGAACAGTTTTATATTTATAACATATTCTTAGAACTGATAATTATCTGTTGATTGATGTGTGTTAACTGTTTGGTTGAATTGCTTATGTATTGGTTGAAATTATAGATAATGATATATATATATATATAAAAATCGTTAATCAAATATTGATTCTGTTTAGTAGAATATTTCATATTGAAATGAAATCGATGTTAATTATATTGTTTAGCATATGTGATGCAAGGAAACAGGTTGGAGGGGTCCAACTGGACTCCTCAATATTTATAATACTGTTCTGTTCATATATTGTAATATATTATGTGATATATAATCTGCTGTGGATTATGTGTGTTTGAATGATATCAATCACTGTTAATTAGTATTTTAAATACCGTAAGAAATACTGGGATGCAATAAAGGGGATTTTCAAAGTGTATTTTGAAAATAAATTAGTTATATAAAATCGATGGATTTTATATATAAAAGGAAAAGGATTATATAGAAGAAAATAGTTATAAAATCAAAAGGGTTTCGAAAAGGAAATATTTATTGAAAATAAATATGATATAAAAGGAAGTATTTATTGAAAATAAATATAATAAAAAAAGGAAATTTATTTATAAAATCAAAGGATTTTATAAAAGGGATATTTGTTTATAAAATGAATTAGAATTTATTAAAGAGAAAATATTATAAAATCAAGGGATTTTATAATAGGGAGTTATTTATAAAATCAAAGGATTTTATAAAGAGGAATATTTATTGGGATAATAAATAAAATCATATAAGGAATATTTTTTGGGATAAATAAATAGAAGTATAAGAGGGATATTTATTTAGAGAATAAATAAAGATAAAAAGGGGATATTTGTAAAACATTTACAAATAGAAATAAAAAGCAAATATTTGTAAAACATTTACAAATAGAATTGAAAAGGAAATATTTGTAAAACATTTACAAATATATTATGAATGAAAATATTTATTTATGAAATAAATAGAGTTATAAAAGGGAATTTTAAAGGAGATTTAAGTGTTAGAAATAGAGAAGAGATTTCGTATGAATAATACTAAAAATAGAAGTATATATAGAATTTGGAAATGGAATATTATTCTAAAATACGAAATCAAACTTAATAGGTTATAGAAAAAAGTTAATCGAGTTAGAGTTAATCGATTAGAGTTAATCGAGTTAGAGTTAATCGATTAGAGTTAATCGAGTTAGAATTAATCATTAGAGTTAATCGAGTTAGAAATAATCGATTTGAGTTAATTGAGTTAGAATTAATCGTTTAGAGTTAATCGAGTTAGAAATAATCGATTTGAGTTAATCGAGTTAGAATTAATCGTTTAGAGTTAATCGAGTTAGAGTTAATCGATTAGAGTTAATTGAGTTAGAGTTAATCGATATTAGTTAATCGAATAAGAGTTAGTCGAGTTAGAGTTAGTTGAGTGTTAGTTAATCAAATAGAGTTCGTCGAGTATTGGTTAATCGAAGATATGAATTTATCAAATAGAGTTATTCGAAAGAGAGATTATCGATTTTAGTTTAATCGAAAGGAATTATCGAATTTAGTTATTCGAAAAGAGAGATTATCGATTTTAGTTTAATCGAAAGGAGTTATTGATTATTGTTAATCGAAAGGAGTTATTGATTTTAGTTTAATCGAAAGGAGTTATCGATTATAGTTTAATCGAAAGGAGTTATTGATTTTGTTTAATCGAAAGGAGTTATCGAATATAGTTTATTCGAGAGAGAGTTATACGTGGAAATTCAATTATATCGAATGTTGGAAAGTAATACTTACTTTCCGGTTTTTAATTCAAGATTTGTTTATTTAATAAATCGTTTATTTACTTATTTAAATTAAGGAAGAAAAGTTATACTTAAAGTTATTATATTTCAAAAGTAAGGGAATTATAACACCACGGTTATAATCAAATGAATTCTATAAAAGAAGAGGATTCGTAAATAGAATCCGAGGGTTACGTAAGGAAGTTTGGTAAAGATTTAAAAGATAAGCTTTGTCTATTCCGAAGTTAAAACGTTGTTCAGTTAAGGTCTGAGAGGTAATTATACCCCAACTTGATTGACTTCCTTCTTAACTAAGGAATGGATAAGGTTTGATAGTAAAGCTAGGTTAAGTGAATTTAGTTAATGAGCGTAATGGTTTGTGTTGGCATAGCAATGTTTATTTAAACATCTGTTTAAAATCAAATAAAGGAGATTTGGAAATGTTTTCCAAATAAGAATCAGAACTGTTTTCTAATACATAAAACAAGAAATGGGAATGTTTTCCATTGTTAATAACGTATATTTTCTAAATTTAGAAAATAATAAATGTTGAATATATGGAAACAGGAGATAAGTAAATTAATGAACTAAAGAGATAAAGGTTAAATGATGATTGATCGATATAATTTCCATCTGGAAATAATTTCATTATTTGCACACGTGTTTTTCTTTGATAGCTAAATCACAGACTATCAAAGTTTTGACCATTTTAACGTTGTTAATATGGAGAGACCGGTTGGATTATTATCCGAAGAACCACTCCGTATTGGCATAAGCGTTGCGAATCATATATGCCAAAGATAATTGAAGACGGAGTAAAGTATAAGGGCTGTTGTATAAATCTTAGGTAAAGATTTGCCTAAGATGGATGTACTGAATAGTGCCTTCGGTTTGTACAGTCCCAGGACAACTTGTACGGAAGAAGGTCTGACGGAGTATATCTAATAGATCGCGTAAGTTGATCTCTTCAAATGTATTCACGTTTGGTGGCGGAGGAATTCATTTCTCTTAGCTGTATACCCGTGTTATTTTTGGATAAATCAATTTGTGATTTTAAAGGGTATGACGATGTGACATTCTAAGTGAATGAAGATGTGGCATGTAAAAGATAAGCGTAGCTTCTAGCCTCACATCCGGTAAATGACAAAAATTGGGCAGGCAGCATGGCTATGTGGGTAGCTCCCATTAGGGTGTATAATCATCTATCTAAAGAATATTCATTTGCTTCTTTAATCTATCAATGCTGTCCCTTATCGGGAAACGTTTGCTGATCCCAACCGTTGGTGATATACATTCGATACACTCAAGCGAAATGAGTGGTCGCTCATGTGTGGCCGGGTTGCAAGATGTTCTTGTTGAACCTAGTGTATTCCTCTCTAGAGGTACACTATCAGAAGGTGGTTCCATACCTTGTCATAGTTGGTAATCCATTATCCAATAAGTGCCCACGGTTTTGATTATATACTATGTATGTAGAACGTGAGATGAAAGCATTTATGCTAGATGATTATTATATTGTGGTTGATAAACATTATTATAATATCAAAAGAGTTTTGATATAAAGATTGGTTTGGATTCTCACAAGGGAAAACCCGTTCCGTTATACGACGTGGTCTTATGAGATATCGTTTTGTTGCTCAAACTATTTTAAATTGTTTTACTCACACCAGTCCCATGACTGACCCGGAGTTTATTTTGTTTTGTTTTCCCTAAACTCTTGGGCGCCCAATTTTGTACGGGCAGTCAAGTAGTTGGGATTTACAGACACTTGAAGAGCTGGAGCAGGAGGCTTCATGATCATATAGCTATTGTTTATTTCCGCTGTGTTGTAAGTGTTGTACTTGGGAAATGATATGTATATTCAAGTACATATTTATATTTCAAAGTTATGATATATATTATATGTTATTCGTTCCGTTGTGAGGTTCGTGTTACTCTGATGTTGTTTTCTTCTTCTTCTTCTATTCTAAGTTTCTATCTTATCTATTCTCACCCTCTAATTTCTTTCATTAACCATCCGGTTATTTTCGATCCTTAGATGTTCGATATGTGTTGTATATCAGATAACCAAGATCGACTTTTTCCGGGTCGTTACAGGCCCCTTACAAAGCATTGTATGGGTGGCCATGCAAATCGCCTTCTTGTTGGTGGGAAATTACCGATAAGGTTTTACTTGGATCAAACCTTATCCATGAGTCAACGGAGATTATCCTTTCACTCGGTAGAGAATGAAGGCTTCCCAAGACCGGTAATAGTCACACGCAGATAGGAGGAGAAAGGAACTAGAATTAGAAGTTGGATATTTGGTAATCGTTAGAATTTCCCCTCTCAAGAAGACAGTCAGGTTTGGAAAGACTGGGAAGTTGGCTCCAAGGTATATTGGGCCTTCTAGGAACGTGGATAGGATTGGGAAGATGGCTTATCGGGTGGATTGTCTCGAGCGTTTATCGAGGGTCCATAACGTTTTCCCTGTTTCTCATCTTCGCAAATGGCTTCATGATTCAGCCGACGGACTCGATCTTAATGATATTGAGGACTTAGGGAGATTCGAGTTGGAGTCCAGGGTGCCTCGTGCCACCACAAAGATCGTGGTGCACAGAATCAAATGACCCGACAATAAATTTATTCTCCTAGTCCTAGTTCAGTGGGGGAGATAACCCTGCGGAAAACACCTAAGAAACTGAGAAGAAAATTAAGCTAACTCATCCAGAGATTTTCTCAAGTAAATATTTCCTTGGAAATTTCCATTTTTGGTTGCATTGTGGTTGCTAGATTGGATGGTAGGAGATGGCCGCAACACAAATGCACCATGCACTAATATAGAACTATATGCATATTAGGATGTTTTGCATACATATTGCATCACTTGTTACACATACCGTTAGGACCGAGCTCATTATTAGCAAGTCTGCTGTTCAAAATCACGAGTTATGGATGTTTATGGATGCTTATAAAATAACATGGGCGTAAACATGATTTTCTAGAGCGAGTTGTGTTCTTAGCCCCTTCAAAAGATTTTAGGACGAAATCTCTTATAAGTTGGGGAGAATGTAACACCCCATAAAATAAAACTAAAATAAGCATGAGGTAATTTAATAGTAATAATCAATAATAAGATAATGGGCTGAAAATGAATTTTTGAGTAATTACGAATTGGGCCATGAAAGTATAATAATTGCGTTCATGGTGAGATTATGATCCGTTTTCATATTTTATTCTCTAAAACTGGAGTCCATATGTAAAAGATAGTAATAAAACAAGTTGTGCGTAAATATTAAAACACAAGTTTTGAATTTTAAATAGAATATATATATATATATATATCTGGAATATATTAATTATGGATTAGAATGAAAAGAATATTCTAGTTGAATTTGAAATTGTGTGTATATATATTTATATACAATAGGGGACAAAGATAATCAAACAAAGGAAAGAAATCAACCTAATTAGTAATAATTAATAAATCACGCAACCACCAAGGAGAATAAATCTCTTGGGCAAATCACGACCCAAGGGTTCGACCGCTCTGGGTGATTTTAGGTGGGGAATGCTTGTTTTTTATGGGTTTTTATATAAATTGCATACACGAACTGCCTGGATTTAATCTAATAGATCCTACGATCTTTATTAAACTTGCAACTATATATACCACCCTCCTAGCCTCCCCCTAACCCTATTTTTCATTTCATTCTTATGCCTCCATTGCATCCTTCTGCCATTGCTAATTCCAGATCTAAGTTTATATTTCACTTCTAATTCTCTAACCTTAATTCTAAGATTTATATAGGTTTAAGAATTCTGGAATTTATTTTGTATATATATAAGATTTTGATTCAGTTGTTTCTTGTGTATGTGTATATATATATATATAAGGAATGAAGCATGATTGCGAAGGCTAGATCCAAATCTAATTTTATTCATATTTTGTTGTTTTCATTCCCAAAGCATTGTGAGTGGAAACCATCTAAGTTATATTTATTATTATTGTAGTTTGGATTTGGAATATTATGCCTATCTGGGATTTGGGTTAAACGATAATATAATGCTAAAACTCCCCAAATATTTTATTTTATTTATTGTTGGAATGTAATCAAAAGTGTTGTATTTTTGGGCTTGTGTGGAGATTTAGGATTGGGATGTTGTGAAATATTTAGTTTTTGTGTTCTGATTCACTTAGTTCTTATTTTGTGTTCATATATGTTTGTGTGTAAAAAACATGGGATTTGTATATTGTCAAATTAATAGGTTTAAGCGTCTATTCTAAATAGATTTAATTGAACGTATTATTTGCAATATATTATCTTATGTTTTGTACACAAAATATAAAAGTGAAGCGATGTAAAAAGCAAAGGTCTTCATATGTAGTTGCATACATTGCATCATGCCTATATTTCTATTATTCAAATAACTATTCAAGCCTAGGTTGCAAGTTTATTCATATATATTGTTATTTCCCTTTTTATCATAAGTTGTGAATATACATATTGGGACATGTTAATTGGGGAAATTGACTTGTATACCTTAAATGTGACTGATATGATTGACATTTCAAACGTTATTAGGATGTTGTTCTCGTTGGCATAACTTATATCTATTTATATCAATATATAGCATAATTAAACGTAATATTAATGTGTATTAAGTACGTGATAAATACTTTCAAATTAGGAAGTAGAATTTGAATGTTCCCATAGAAATTTGTATATATGTGTGTGAGTTAACGGTCTTAAGTATAATTAATGACACATAGATATGAGGTTAACATCACTTGTAGTAGAAGCCTGTCTGAAACCTATCGGCATATCCAACATCTGCAAGTAAAACTTGTTAATGTGAGAGGTCTAAGTGTCATGGGCCATTATAATTATTACACTATGTATGAGGTTAGGCCCAACTTGTAGTGGAATCCTGCCCGGAACCGCCCGACAAATCCAAAATCTACAAGTGGTCGGTTTAATGTGAGAGGTCTAGTGTGTGTGTGTGTATATATATGTATGTTTGAGTGTGTGTGTGTGTGTGTGTGTGTGCATGTGCATGTGTGTGTGCCGAGTAGGCTGCCTTAAGAAGGTATAGAGTGGCCGACCTACCCGATTTGGGTATTAAGTAGTTAGGACTAGGTTCATTCCTAATGTTCTCTCCTTGGTTTAGGACCAAAGACATTGGACTCTCCCTTACAAAGGGCTTAAGTGGTCATTGGGCCCACCTTTCTCTTATAATTTATTAAATAGTCCTAGTAGACGATAACGTATGACTTGGGTAGTTCTCCAAGTAATGCCTGCTTCTTATCTAAGGGATTAGTGAGGCTGACCTAGGAACGATTTATATAAATGACCTAAAGGATCCACCATCTAAGAGGAGTATTAAGTGTCTAGGAGTTCACCCATAGGGACAACTAAATAGTAACAAGATAGTCCATCAGGAGGGTCTTAAATGAAACCGTGTTCCTACATAAGCCTGATATTAAGTGACTATTACTATTTCTCGACCTATACAGAAAGTTTATATATATGACGACAACGTTAGGGATGAGGTCTTAAGCGACAAGGGGTCTGTCATAGGGACTTAAGTGACTGTAGAGATGCCCACCCTGTAAAAATTAGGAAATTGCCTTAAGTGACTACTGCCTCGTGAGGTACTAAGTGACTGTATGAACGTCCACCCTACGTTAACCTTGTGGGGGGTATAAAGTGACTATAAGTATGTCTGCCCTTAGATTTACATGAATGCTTAAGTGACTGTTAAGATATCTGCCTCATATGTTTGATTGTGCATGTTTGTTTGCGTAGACATAACATGAAGAATTTACACTGCCAAGTATAGGAAATAGTCTTTTGTAAACTTATATTCTACAGAACTTTATGTTCTAACCTTCCTCCTCTTAACATAAACAGGTTAGTAGGTGAGGACCTTAGATCTGTGATGATCAGTGATTGCTTGGAGGTGGAGCCTTTCGATGGAGATTTAGTTATTTATGGCAGTAGTATTATTTTTGTTGTTATCATTATGTACTTGGATAATTATTGATGTACCTGTTATCTGTTGAGATTATGGTACATCTGTTTTTATGATATTATATTCCATCCCTTCCGCAGTGTGAGATCCTGATTTTCGTTTAGACTACTCTGTGATATCTGTTTTAGTAATTCCTTATAAGAACCAACGATCTGTTTAGAATGACTCTAGGTTTCGATGGGCCTTTCCTGGGTCGGAATTTAGGCCCATTCCAGGAGGATTGTTATGGTTAAGGAGAAGACGAATATGGTTCGAAATCAATACGTGATCTAGAAGTAATATGTAATCGTCCTAAGCTTCGTATGAAGCCAAATGACATGAAAAAAACCCAAAAGCATGCTATTAGCTCGACAATAATCAAGTTAAAATACTTTTAAAATGAGTGAAGGACTAATATTGTAATTACCCGCCTTCTCGACCCCTGAGAATCAACACTTAATACATCCACAGTATTCATGTACCGAAACCTAGGTGTTGGAAAAGAAGATTGTTTGAGGTAATAAAACATTAGAACAGAAACAAAATGAACTTTTAACAACGTAGCATAGTTTTACGTCAGAGTTGCAAAGATATATCAGAGTACAATAACTACACAACAGAAAATACTAAAGCTTCATCGGAGAATCCAAAATGCTCCAAATACAGCTCCAGCCTTTTCCCAGCAAATGCTCCATAAAATAATTCCAAGACTTATTTGCAAAACCTTAACTACCAGGCTGCCTGTATGGAAAAATTAAGGGCACCCAGAGTTTAGGAAAGGAACAATAAACTCCAGGTCAATCATGAGACTTACTTATGTCCATTTTCTATTACTTATACTGGAAAGAGGAATCAAACACGCCGGTTATATTACACGTGTCCATTTTCTTATCAAATAGCTAGAAAAATAGAGAGCCCTCGAACGCCCATTTCATTTCTCTTCAGCATGGCCATTTGACGGTTATCCAGCATCTATCAGTTCCAAACACACCGAAAAAGACCTAATGATATGAGAAATCCCAAACTGATGAAGTTTAGATCTCAATGTCTCCACATAAAAATAATTTTCCAACGTCTCCAGCGCAAAAATAACATCAGACACCCGCAAGAGTCGCCTATATCTCATTGTCGTCGGCGATGATGACGTCACGAAACTCCACCCTTCCGATGTTGACTTCGTTGCCGCTTTTGAGGTAACTGAATCAAAATATATTATTTTTTACCTGTAAATTTTACCGACGTAGCCATCTTCATATGCTTTTGTGAATATTTCTTCAAACAAATTAGGGCAGGATCATGTGCTTTATATGGAGTAATTAAAGAATCGGTCCAGTTTCACATGATGTTTTGTTGAATATAACAAAAATTGAGTTATAATACGTAAATTACTATGTGTAATTCTAGCAATAAAGAATATGTAAGTATAACCTTAACATTTGGACCATCAAATGGATTTTACATTTTTAAAATTGAAATAATTATTTTCTTTGTGCTTTTGATTTTGGATGATGAACGATTAGAATTTAATAAACGAATCAAACGACTTTATTGTTTAATGTGTTTCAGCATTGGAAGCATTGTCTCATAGATTATTTGTTCCAGCTACGAATTTACTATTTTTAAGTAGTGTATTCATAGCGATTCATAGCTAACGTGTCATATAAAAACTGTGAAATGTCATGAAAAGTTTATAATATGGAAAAAATAGTGATCCGTGGAACGTCCATTTCATTTCTCTTCAATATGACCATTTGACAGTTATTACTCCTCTCTATGCCTGTGTCTACCAGTTCTAAACACACTGAAAATGGCCTGAAGATGTCAGAAATCCCAAATTGGCAATCCCCCTTCGGATCATGGAATCATATCCACGCAAAAATAACATTAGATACCCGCAAGAGTCGCCTAAGTCTCAATGTCTCCCGCGACGATGAAATCGCGAAATTCCACCCTTCTAATGTTGACTTCGTGGATCCTTTTTATCTTACAATATAATAAAACAAGGTCATTTTCCCTTCAAAACTGCCCATTTTCCCTCCACAATGCCACTAAATAAATAAAAAATTCCCTTCAATTCCCTCCAAAATGCATTTCCTTCATACACATGCGCAGCCCTTTTAAATAAAAAAACCATTAATTATTCCTACAAAAAGACAAAGACAATAAAATATTATTGAGTTTCCTTTTCAAGGCAAGTAATTATTACTGAGATAGATTTTCAAGGCAACAAATTAATATTGAGTTTAGTTTTCAACGCTCACAGCCATTTAATAGTAATAAATTATTTCCAAGGCAATGTTTCTGGAGTTTTCAACGCTCAAATTCCCGCCCAAATTCCCCTGTGCGTGATATACACTAAAAAAAGTTAAAGTTAATTGAGAAAAAAAAATCTATTCTTCTCTCCAGAATACTCAAGACTCTTTTTTTTTATGCACCGTAATTCTATTTCAACCCAAAGAAATGCTGAGTAGCCCCCCATTTTATCCAAAAAATACGAAGACCAAAATACCCTTTCTTTGTTATATTTTTTTTTCAGTTTTTTGCACACCCCGTAGTAGTCCTACGTGGTTTCATGGTGTACCTCGTAGTAGTCCTACGTGGTTTCTTAGTGTACCCCGTAAAGCCAGTACATGGTACTCTAAGGAACCACGTAGGGCTATTACGAAGTACACAGTAAAACCACGCAGTCACCTCACGTGAAAGAGTATTTTTGTTTTTTTTTTAAATTAGCGGGGGGCTACTCAGCAAAATTGGGGGTATATCCATTTTTTCAACTTCTGGGGGGCTACTCAGCACATTGCTGGGTTGAAATAGAATTTGCCTTTTTTATGCACTGTGTAATTATTATTGAGATACATACGAGCTGCTTTTCCTCTCCTCAGTCCCTACCTTTTCTTCGATCGTTCTGTGAACTTTTATACTTTGCTACCTCTTTTCCATAATGATTCTAGGGTCAAACCAAAATCCTAACCCTCAATCAATGGATTCCGGCTTCAACTCACGAAACTCTGACCCTAATTCGTCATCTCCTCTTCAAGATCTCATTTTCAGCTACATATGCAGAATCCCCAAATTTCCATTCCAACACGAAGGCAAGGAAAGTGGCACTGTCGTCATCTTCTCACAAATACGGAGTTGTACATTTCGCCATCACCATTCCAGGTATGCTCGAACCCTAATTCCACCATCTTGGTTATTTGATTCATTTTTTGTTTCCGCTATTTTTTCTTTGTTGTTTCAAGGGATTGATGCATCTCAGAAAAACTTATATGGAAGGACTATGAACAATGAAATTAAAAAATGTCAATATCTCAAAATAGCGTGTATGCAAGAGAAGCAAGTTTGGGTGACAAGCACTGATTTTCTATCGATTTCCTAACTCGGATGTGAAATAGGGGTTTGCATGTGCTCCTTTTTTGAAGTTTGAATTTGATTGAGCTGCCATCAGTTACCACGTACGTATTTTTTAGATGATACGGTTGGGTTTCAAGGAGCACGCAGAGGCTTAATCAGATTATTATTCAGGTTCGGCTCCAGATTGTGATACTTCAATCGCTAACATTTGAAATCTTATTTATTCCTCATATATAATTTCAAGTTCTCAAATAGTTATATAGCTATGGACATATGTCCCTTTTCAGGAATTTCTAGCTCCCTTACGATGAAAAAAGGACATATCATAGAATACTCAATTTGCTGCTAAGGTAATACTTGCATTTTATTCATTTTAATTTCAGTATATAATGTTTTTATGCATGACCTCTGTCATTTATGGTCTTAGTGAATCGTTTAAAATTTAATTCTGCTGTAATATACCCTTCATTGGAAACTGCTTAGTACAAAGGCATTAGTTTAGGCATATTCACTTGCCTGGTAGAAAAAGACAAAATGACAAATTTAATTTTTTTTTTTGGGGTATCACTCATTTTATGCTTTCAGCCTTTGATATGTGATTATTTCAATCCCACATTTGTTGTTCTTTTTGATTACATGTCAAATATTGTTCATTAGTGAGAGCCATATACTAATCTACTTTTTTCCCGCAGTACTGTGTTTGGAATTATGATCCAATGCTTGCTTTTGGTGAAGATTCACAGAAGTTAAGATATGGTCTGTTTGTTTGTTCGAAATTTTTAATTTTCTTTTGGTGTATAAATTCACATATTTCGTATCAGTTATGGGTGTGTAAGTATCTTCACAATTTGAAATACTCATTTGTGCACTTCATATCTTTTGTCTATATTTGTTTTCTTCCATCTTCAAGTAACCAATTAGCATGAGACCTAGGAACAGACTTTTCCGTCATGACTACCTAAATGAATAACAATCCGATTCTACTAAATTACTAACTAATGGCAGTTTAATTTTTTTTACTAACAATATTTATTTGTTTACAGCATTTAAACTTCACCAAAATTTTGTACTTTCTGTCAGCTATGGGCAGTCCAACATGCATACAGGTTCCTTTTACTGAAAGGAAAAGATGTAAAGCGCACAAAGGCAAAGCTTTATATATGTTTGGAATTACACAAAAAAGATCAAGGACTTACACAACTATCTTAATTGTATGTTTCATCTTTGATCTTAATTGAATTGAATCAAGGCTAAAGCTTTTGTTTTTTGGTTCACATATATATGTATATTCTTGCAAATACGCTGCCTTGACTTCTCATATTAACGTGCATTGGATGTTCGAATAAATTATGGTATTTTCTCTTTAACATTTTCAAAACATAGTAGTTCATGGATGTTTTCTTCTCTATGCTAATTGGCATTTAATATATTGCTACAGTTTTTTATATTGAAAAGAAAAAAAAGACAAAATGACAGATTTAATTTTTTGGGTATTATTCATTTTATGCTTTCAGCCTTTGATATGGGATTATTTCAATCCAGCATTTTTGGGTATTATTCATTTTTTGGGTAGTATCCAAGTCATGCTATAATTATTTTAAATTATGGTAAGCTATTTCTATTGGTACTCATTTTTATTAAAATATAATAATTAGTGCAGTTTATATTTAATTCTGTAGAGCATGAAATGCATTGAGCAATTTTTTCAAATTTCACGGAAGCTCTTACCAAAATATAGTGTTGTAGGATTCCATATTTACCGAATAGGAATTATTTGAAAATTCATAATGTGTCGTTATATACCTATTTGTTGTCATAACCAATTATAGTATAAATTAATGGAGATTTATTGTATAAATTTTGAAGTGATAATTTCTCAAATGAAAAATAAGCGTGCATTCTAGATAATTCTTTTTTAATTCCTACATCATAGTCTTGATGTTCATCTTGATTGTGCTTTCATTGTACACATGTCTTGATTATGCTTTTATTTCAGTACGATACAAAATTAAGCATGTTCCTATATCTCATTCAAGTACACCATCAGCCATATATATATTTATACCCCAACCTCATTTTGTGAAGCATGGTTGATGAGCTTATGTTGTTCAATGTTGAGGTTAGTTCATATTTTTTCAAGTTTGGCTTATTTAAAACATGATATCTTAATTTTGAAATTGCCTAATTAACAATTATAGACACATAACAATTCAAAACTATAATGCACGCTTTTTGATATTACGATGAATTTGAAGATTTAACATGGTTTTGGTCTTAGTAAATGAATTTGGTAAATTGTCTCCTGATTAGTCTAAAAGCATGTATATTTATTTTGAAAAAATAGTTATTTGCCTCTCAAAAGTTATTTATCTTTATTCTATAATTTGCACATTCTTGACTGCCGTTCATTATATATATATATATATATACACACACACACACATATGCATATGCATACATACATACGTATATATATGTGTGCGTGCGCGCGTAGGATATGAGTGTGCAAAAATAGCCTATCCTTGCAGGTTCTTCTTAAGATTTGTTGGTTTGCTTACAATTTGCCCATGAGTGAGTATGCAAAAATAGCAACTACGAAATGTTTTTCACCTATGTTGGTTGTATTTGTGATTCGATTGGAGACGACCATGAATATGTTTGTTGTATTTGTGATTCGGAATCTATTGTCTACTAACAGTCTTTGGAGAATGATGCAGTGATTCATGCGTTGTTGAATCTCACTATCAGGATGAAAGGTGTGTTAGTTTATTCTGTAATATTGTTGAATTGGTACTAATGATGTACACTGTTGCTCATGGTGCTTCCAGCTTTGGTGCCTACTGGTTCGCCTATAACGTGTAAGTTATAATCTGGAATTTTAATTTAAACCATTTTCATGCCATTGTTTGCATATTACACACAACTTCCTTATTGTTCTAAGTTTTCTTAACCAAATATTGATCAAAGTTCTCAGTTTTTGTTAAAAAAAACCTGAACTTTGGTTTATCATACATGCTAATTGGTTGCTTCGCAAGTAATTCAGGGATTCGGCTTAAATTTCTGATTTCGGCTTAAGTGCATTATCTGAGCAAGTCAGAGTAAGTACTTTGTTTTTAGAAATAATGTAATTTTGTTTTGTCTTCTTGAATATAAATTGGCACGTAGTGAAGCGATAATTATTAACATGTGTGTATTTCATGTGGGACTGGGTGCTAGGTGCTATTACTGCTAATATAGCAAGAAACAGAGCTTGCTGAAGAGGAGGTGTGTGATATAGCCATAGCAATTCTTAATGTAGTAGTTCTTAATATGTTGTTTACTGCTGTTTAGAAAAAGGCTGGAACTGTGGTATCACATTAATTGGATGCTCAACAGATGCTCAACGTATTTCAGGTCCGTGGATAATGTCGGCGAATTACGGTCTGGTGCTATTTGACTCGGACTGTGTTAGTCCCTCGGACTCACATAGAAATGCAGATGATGAATTCTTTAGTTTACCGTACAAGGACGTTGGTTTAAATTTTGTGAAAGTTGGTTCACATATTTTGTGAAAGTTTCCTGATTAAATGTTGAACATTGAATGGTTTTCTTCTCACTTTTCAAGTTGTTAAATAAAAATTTTAATTATTTTTGAGCTATAAACAATTTCATTATTTTTGTTTGTGAGTATGCATTAGTTCATACTGGAGAACTATTTGGATTATATAGCGCGGTATTACTGATGCTAGATCATTAAGCTTTTTTTTAAAACAAAAAAGTTCAACGTCTTTAATGAATTTTACACTAATTTAATGCTAATATAACAGTATATTGTCGTAAGGGACATAATAACAAAAAAGTTTAGATTAATCCCAACAAATTAATTGTTGTAGTAACAAAAAGATGCATTAATAATGTCAATGTGCCAGTTATTTGGTTGCATCATGAAGAGTTTCATATTCATTTCCTGTAATCATTCATTTACAATTATTTATATGTATATTTATAAAAATATGAATATGAAATTATATTTTTTCAGCCGTGCATATGCACGGGACTAACCTATTATTAGTATCTATGTCCAAAGCAATGTACACTTCACATTGACTGCATAATTCCTAGAATTTGATCAGATATATTAGGTAGATGGATGTATTCGTTTTGCCATCATAAGTGATTTACCATTTTTTTCAAACTTAATCTCTATCAAGCATTTTTGTCGATTTATGGAAAGCTTATATATGAATCATATATTTATTTCAGCAGCTACAAAATATATGTTTCTTTACACCTGAGAATGTCAAGAGACTTGCTACATTAGCTTGTGCTTCCTATTAGATTTCTCGTTGGCTTTCCGTTTCTTTATATTGCTCTTTGACTGTATACAAATGATAAGCTTCTTTATGGGTTTAGAACTGTATGCTATTTGGAAAATTTTCGGTTATGTGCTCATAATAACACAACCGCATCCAACTCAGCCATGGATGGTTACTGCTGATGATTATGATCATACTAAAATTGAAAAGCAATGTTCAATGTGTCAGTTATTTGGTATAGTGTTGCATGGATGTTCGATTTAAGGCAACCGTGCACAAGACTATACTAATATTACAACCATTCACTGCTTTAACCTTTGAAAATATTCTTAAGTCAATGTTATTATAAATTAGCCTTTTTATTTTAATGTACTATGTTACCTTTAACACCAAGAATATCTATGTAATCTTCGTGTATTCAAATTTTACCTTTGAATTATACGGGTAACCTAAATTAAATATAAAATGAATTAATTTAAATCATTATTGAAAATAATCATTTTAAAAATAATATATTATTTATATGTATATTTTTAAAAGTGTTAATCTAAAGTATAATTTTTTCAGCCATGCATCGTGAAACGACCCGAACTTCCCCGGTAAGGAAAGTCCGGATTGAATTGAGAACAAGCCACATCAGAACGCAGATTGAAGAACATTTCATTGTTAATTACAACAATTCCATCAGAATACAAGAATATACAGAGTATGAATAAATATTACACAGAAAATATAAGAGATTTAAATTACATTTTAAATACATCGCAGCGGAAAAATAATACAATACACAACTGAAAGAGATATACGGATACAGAGCTTTCCGGATATCGTTCCAGCTGTAAACCAGGATCCTGTGAATATAAATCTGCAAAACCAAAACTACTAGCTGCCCGTGTCAAAATAAGGGCACCCAGAGTTTAGGTTAAAACAATAAACTCCAGGTCAGTCATGTGACTGGTGTGAGAACTAAAACAGTTATTTAAAACTTTACTTTAAATCAGATATATCAAGGGACCACGCCGTATAACACGGAACGGGTTTCCTCCCAAGAATACCAGTGCATATAACAAAACAGTGCAATGCTTTTTGAAAAAATGAAGCTATTATAAGACTCAGGTCCTATCACACAATGCAACGCAAGCCGGAGGATAGGGTTTTCCCTTATAATAGCCAAACATGCTTAGCACGTTTAAAACAAATCATTTGATACTACTATAAGTGCATAGTGTATAGAACAACTTCAAATCATAAGTATCAATCATAGACGGCATGGGTACCATATATCATGTCGCCATACTAGTTCTACAATTAAAATCACAAGATCACGTATTTGGAGGTTGGATTTCCATTTGTGAACCGAGGCAAAAGATAGTCCTCTACCGATTCGAGACTCTCTAGCCTGAGCCTCAGGATTAGAACGCATCAACCCTTTGGATCGTCAGGGCCGGTCCACCGATGTGGATTATTATGCCTGAACACTACATTTCCCCGCCCTTTGGGGCTTAATTGAGCCAACGAATGACTCCATCGGTCCCGGATCGACCGATATATCCGAGGCGCCTCGCAACAGCAACAACCACATAAGTCAAACTCGTCAGGGCGTGTAAAACCACTGACGCCACTTCTAACTAGAAAGAAACGCATGTCCTCCCTGAGACCCTCTCCCGTATTTGGTTCACCACCGGGGTGTGAGGCTCGCGAATTCACGTTACACAAAGCTATGCCACACAGGCGGTGCTTTGATCATCAACCACAAGACTTTGCTTTTCAACAGAAGCCTCGATCAATTTTCACTTAAGCATGTCACATAGGCAATTCATTCCACGCGATGGATATCCATCAATATATAACCTCTGAGCTCGTACGTCTCAGAGAAGGGCGTTAAGCAAGAGAATAAATTCTCCGCCGCCAAACAGATATATATTTAATAGAAATCAATCACACAGACTGAAATCCAATGTCAGACACACAGTCCATTTACAAGTTCGTTCCGGGTCTGAACGAAACCGAGGCACCTAGTACCCCGCATATCCATCGATCTCCAAGTACGTCTGGACGACCACTAACTGATTCCCTCCTCTTGGGTGTACGGCCCAATCAAGATCATCAGTAATCACCCAGACGACGTGAAGACCTCCGGTCTTCAACCACCGTCTTCATCTTCGACACCACGTCGAATCAGTTAATCAGAATGGGATAAACCTGGTCTTTCTGAATAACCCGCGTATATAATAAACAAGTGTTACATAAACACAATATACGCCTCATTCCAATTCAGAATATTCCTTTATTCAAATATTCTTATATTTTGGAAAAGGTTCCCATTAATTTTATCAAAGATAAATTCTTTAAATTTATTCTTTAATCTCCTTTTGAATATCAATTCAAACTAGTCGGGATTAGCGAACCACACCGAAGTAATCATTTGTTTTAATTTCCCAATCCCAACCTATTCATCCCATTAAGTAAAACTGGTAATACTTCAAATCTAACACCACCGTGTTATCGGTAAATTCAATTACCATTTCACGTTCAAATCTAATTAAAGATTTAACTATCGCCTGGAGCAAAACTGGTGATACTCCCTTCTCGATCTTTTCAATCTAATTAAAGATTCATTAAAACTCCACTTAGTTTTAATCTTTAACTGGGTTAAAGAATCAGTGTCATTTAAAACACGGTTCACTATAAACCCAAAATCACATTCCATTAATTATCGGGTTAAAGAACAAGTGTTATTTAAAACACCGTTCACGATAAACCCAAAAATCAATTTCAATTCAATTCCAATTAAATATCATTTAATTGGTAAACTTCATTAAATCTAAATAAAAAGATTTAATCTTTTTCTCAACTGGGCTTAAGAACAGTGTTAATGAAGACACCATTCACGACAAACCCAAATCACATTTGATATTAAATACAAGGCTCTGAATAGAAAATATATCGGCTTATGTTCAATATCAAATTCTACGACCAACAAATATCGTATTGGAAATAACGATATAAATATATCTTTCAAATTCCCATAACAATACCTATATCATCACGAAAGCCAACATCGAAATATTCCAAAGACAATTTCGATTCAAATCCATTCCCATTCAATTATTGGAAATTCTGGTTACTTTTAAAACCCCTTTTCAAATTCAATTTATTTATTTAAAAATAAATAGAATTATAATTCTAGTTCAAAACTATTTCATTTCGATAAAAATCTATTTTTATCTTTTCAAATATGGAGTTTTTCATCCCAATTCTTCCCAAATCATTTCTTATGATTTTACACAAATTATTACTATTTTTACTAATTTTATCAAGGCACGTACGGTCGATTTCCATCAACGGCCATCGAACTGCACTTACAGCGACCTTTTCCAAATTTGATTTGGACATAATTCCAAATCCAATCGTTAGATTTCTAATTTCTAACATTCGCTAGAAAGCTCTTTTCGATACAAACCCAACGGTTCCGGTTTTAGGAGAATCCGAAGGTCGGATCTCCCGCAATATCCATTCGAAGTCAATGGTCGAAATTCGCGAACTGCCGCGGCGCGGCGCGTTCTATTCAGACCATTATATAATATATATTTCGTTGAATTCCTTTTAAAACGTATTTTATAAATTGTTTTAAATTCGTTTTCAAAACGATTTCAACTCCCTTTTCAAATTCAAATCAAAATCGAATTTTTCAATATAAATTCATTTTAATTTCATTTCAAATCGATTTCAATTCAATTTCAATTTAATTCGAATTGGTTTCAATTCGAATCAATTTCAGTTCAATACGTTTTAAATTCAATTCAAAACGATTTCAATTCTATTTCAATCTAATTCGAATTTCAATTCTTTTCAATTTAATTCGAATTTCAATTCGTTTCAATTTAACTCGAATTTCAATTCATTTCAATTTATCAGATTTTGAAATCACTTTCAATATTCATTATAAAATGAATAAAATCGATACAAATATCGTTCACGTCGAAATGGCGTCAATCTAATCAACACGACTTTTATTCAACACATGAAATTATTTTCTTATTTTTCAAATTGTCATGAGGCCCAATCAATTACCATATAGTGTTAATTGTATGGATTTTCTACAACACATGTATATCTCAACAATGACAAATAATCAACCATCATCCAAAGTGCATTCTACACTGTATAAGCATCAAATATAAATATTCAACGCTTATAACAGTCTGTCAATCAATCGATCGACATACAACTAAACAATCGGGATTAGTGTACGTCAAATATCATCCCAATACCCATGTGGGGTTTCAAACAATCAAACACAGATTTTATTTGTGCAGTTGGGCAATGTGTAAAATTTATCGTCCCAATCAATATCAGTCAAATCATGTATATAAACCAATCGTCGATTTGTTTATAAATATTCATTTCATATACACGTTAAAAATTATATTTTTAACTATAAAATATTTTCCACTATAAAATATTTTATTTCGTTTCACATCACATCACACAATCAACTACACATCAAAATCAAACAAACAAGCATACAAGCCGTCCATGGTCTGTGGACGATGGGTGTCGGGTACTACTAAACACCGTCTGCATCCTAGTATATATTTTATCTAGAAAATTAAATTAAAAGTGAGAAGTTCTCACCTTTGGGATCCACTCCTCCATTCATTCTTTCTGAACGGTTCGGGTTGCGTTTTGATTTCAGTCGATACCGTCGCTATCTTTTCCCGCTACTTCCTATGTAAAAATCGTATTTTTATAACGATGTTTATATAAAAATTATATTTTTACAACGCTACTTGCCATATAAAAATTATATTTTTATATCGCTATATATATATACATATATAAGATCCTATCTTTATCCTCGCCATTTTATCTTTCAAATCAATGCATTTTATATTTTCCAATCAAAGTGTTTTATATTTTCAAATCAAAGTGTTTTATATTTTCAAACTAAGAAAAAAAAATCATTTCTTTGTATATTTAAAAATCCAATCTTTTTATAAAGAAAAATCAAATCTTTTTATATAAACAAAATCATATTTTCAACTCGCTTTCATGTTAATAATGATCATATTTTTATTCTGTGTTTGCATATATAAAAATCAGATTTTTATAGTGTTATTCATATAATAATCACTTCTTTATACTTCTAAAAATCTCATCTTTTTATTCGCTATTCAAACATAAAAAGATCACATTTTTAATGATTAAAAATAAATCTAAACTTTATTCTGTACATGTAAAAATCCTATATTTTTATTTAAACAAGATTATATAATAAAACTGAAAGTAAAGTGAACGTAAATAAATAAAAACCCTTATTGTGTTAATTCATTGTCTTATCTGGAACCGTCGAACTGGAGTTACAGCCGATCGGGCAGCGGAGACGAGGGCGTGCAGATTAAGGAGGAAGGGGCGGAGGGTTTCTGACCGTCGGAGGGGGCATGTGGGTCGATGGAGGTGGCGCATCCGAAGGGAAGGGGTGCAGGGGCGGCTCGTTGGATAGAGGTTCAGGCGGAAACGGATTTGGGCGTGGGGGGCGTCTCGAGCTAGGGTTTGGTGGGGTTCTCGAGTTGGAGAAGGAGGAGCGACTGGAGAGGGAGGCGGTGGCGTGGGTGGACGGCGACGGAGCGGCCTGGGGTGGGCGGAGGCGTCGTGGCGGCTTCGATTCTTTTTTTTTTGATTTCTGAACTAACCGTAGAGAGGGGGGGGTTATAAAATTATATATATTTTTAATTTATTTTCAAAAAGGGTTGACTTTTTGTTCGGACTCCAATCGAGGCCCACCAACTATCGTCCATAGCTAATTACCTCCATTCCGAACACAATGGGATATGTCACGTAGGCTGATTCGATCGTTACAATCAATTTTCGCTGATATTAAAATATAAATCGTTATATTGAATTTTAAACGTACATTTCAATTTACTGGGCCCACATGCTAACTAGAAAAATTCCCGAAAAATATTTTCTAGCTTCGTATCAACGATACGGTCCTAACAAAACTAGTTTCACCAAATTATGAGATCGCTGAAAAAATGGCCATTTTCCGGTCGATTAAAATCAACTAAAACTGGTCAAACGCGTTTTCCTTTGCCACGCTCACATATTGATTAGAAAAATTACGAAATTTGAAACCTAGCAGTAACTTGACAACACGGATCCAACAAAAGTGGTTTCGTCGAAAACCGAGGTTGTTTGCAAAATTACCATTTTTAAGGGCCTGAATTCCATAGCGACTATTCTGACTTTTCAAGTGGACATATCTTTTGATTCCCGCTATGAAATTTTGATTTTTCGGATTCGTTGGAAAGATATTCTCAATTAGATTCAAATATTTTTGGTTTCATTAAAATCCGATTTATTTTGCATCCTGCACATTCATTTGTAATTTGAAATCGAAATATCGAACTACACGCCATTTTCAATTCCTTTTATATATATAAATAAATTTTTATATTCTAACGACGATCTATATAAATATATACGTTCTAATTCTATTCAAAATAATTTTTTCGTCAATATTATTTAAAATAATCCATTTTAGATATTCTAAATTCACTAAAATTGCCAAAATAAATTTTTTAAATTGGCCCGGATTTCTGGGTTGTTACAATCTCCCCCACTTAAAACTTTTCGTCCCCGAAAAGGAACGAAGCCGAAAGTTGTTTAACTAATCAAATCAACTTTCAATATTTTCATTACGGCTTAAGTTCTTCAACTTTTCAGTTTCTAAGAACTTTTCAATTTTTTCAAAAATTTGGCTAACACCCTAAATTTTCGAAAAACTTCACCATAACCTCTCCTGCACCGGGGACTTCGGGATATTTCATATAGGCTCCCATGGCCTTCTTCAATCCAAAAGAAAAAGAAAAAGCCAAGCGGCTGACAAAATCATCATCACCCAAACAAAACCGTAAATTATGTTAAACATGTACCTATTTGTCGGGCAAACAATTTTATTCTTCTGCTCTAGCCTCCTTGCTATGATCTGTTCAATGTAAGTACATGTACATGCATGCAAATGCGATAAATCTCCAATACAATTCACTATTTGGTCAATTTGGCTAAATGGTTAAAATTTTAATTAATCCACCAATAATCAAACAATACAACCATCAATCAATTAGTTGATTATCATTTCTAATTCATAATTTTGATATATAGCCAAAAATCACATTTTCGATGCTAAATCACAACAATAGGCCCTATATAATTTTGGTTCTCACACCAGTCAATTGGAAATATATAGAAATCCCACTTTCGAAACACGAAAATAAATTCTAATGATGACGCGTCAATCATTAGAATCATGTTTGAGCGACTAGAGTGTGATTCTATATCTATCGAATATATTTGAGGCTTCAATACACGTGGATCAGACGTATACTAAAATCTCTATATATTTGATTGTCCAAATCAATATAAATAAATAATCAAATATGTATAATTGATTTAAATTTTCAAAAAAAAACTTGTTTTCAATTTTATTTTACAAAACAACACTCTTTACACTCGTTCTAGGATACTACTGATCCTATCTCTAACGAGTCATTCTCATTGGATATTACTAATCCAATATCTGATGAATTCTTTCGTATGGTTCTAGTGTGTCTTGTTCTCGAGCTTTGTAAACCAAAGCTCTGATACCAAATGAAACGACCTGAACTTCCCCGGTAAGGAAAGCCCGGATTGAATTGAGAACAAGCCACATCAGAAAGCAGACGGAAGAACATTTCATTGTTAATTACAACAATTCCATCAGTATACAAGAATATACAGAGTATGAATAAATATTACACAGAAAATATCAGAGATTTAAATTACATTTTAAATACATCGCAGCGGAAAAATAATACAATACACAACTGAAAGAGATATACGGATACAGAGCTTTCCGGATATCGTTCCAGCTGTAAACCGGGATCCTGTGAATATAAATCTGCAAAACCAAAACTACTAGCTAACCATATCAAAATAAGGGCACCCAGAGTTTAGGTTAAAACAATAAACTCCAGGTCAGTCATGTGACTGGTATGAGAACTAAAACAGTTATTTAAAACTTTACTTTAAATCAGATATATCAAGGGACCACGCCGTATAACACGGAACGGGTTTCCTCCCAAGAATACCAGTGCATATAACAAAACAGCGCAATGCTTTTTGGAAAAATGAAGCTATTATAAGACCCAGGTCCTATCACACAATGCAACGCAAGCCGGGGGATAGGGTTTTCCCTTATAATAGCCAAACATGCTTAGTACGTTTAAAACAAATCATTTGATACTACTATAAGTGCATAGTGTATAAAACAACTTCAAATCATAAGTATCAATCATAGACGGCATGGGTACCATATATCATGTCGCCATACTAGGTCTACAATTAAAATCGCAAAATCACGTTTTTGGAGGTTGGATTTCCATCTGTGAACCGAGGCAAAAGATAGTCCTCTACCGATTCGAGACTCTCTAGCCCGAGCCTCAGGATCAGAACGCATCAACCCTTTGGATCATCAGTGTCGGTCCACTGATGTGGATTATTATGCCTGAACACTACGTTTCCCCGCCCTTTGGGGCTTAAATGAGGCAACGAATGACTCCATCGGTCCCGGATCGACCGATATATCCGAGGCGCCTCGCAAAAACAACAACCACATAAGTCAAACTCGTCAGGGCGTGTAAAAACACTGACGCCACTTCTAACTAGAAAGAAACGCATGTCCTCCCTGAGGTCCTCTCCCGTTTTTGGTTTACCACCGGGGTGTGAGGCTCGCGAATTCATGTTACACAAAGCTATGCCACACAGGCGGTGCTTTGATCATCAACCACAAGACTTTGCTTTTCAACAGAAGCCTCGATCAATTTTCACTTAGGCATGCCACACAGGCAATTCATTCCACGCGATGGATATCCATCAATATATAACCCCTGAGCTCGTACGTCTCAGAGAAGGGCGTTAAGCAAGAGAATAAATTCTCCACCGCCAAACAGATATATATTTAATAGAAATCAATCACACAGACTGAAATCTAATGTCAGACACACAGTCCATTTACAAGTTCGTTCTGGATCTGAACGAAACCGGAGGCACCTAGTACCTCGCATATCCATCGATCTCCAAGTACGTCTGGACGACCACTAACTGATTCCCTCCTCTTGGGTGTATGGCCCAATCAAGATCATCAGTAATCACCCAAACGACGTGAAGACCTCCGGTCTTCAACCACCGTCTTCATCTTCGACACCACGTCGAATCAGTTATTCAGAATGGGATAAACCCGGTCGTTCTGAATAACTCGCGTATATAATAAACAAGTGTTACACAAACACAATATACGCCTCATTCCAATTCAGAATATTCTTTTATTTAAATATTCTTATATTTTTGGAATGGTTCCCATTAATTTTATCAAAGATAAATTCTTTAAATTTATTCTTTAATCTCCTTTTGAATATCAATTCAAACTAGTCGGGATTAGCGAACCACACCGAAGTAATCATTTGTTTTAATTTCCCAATCCCAACCTATTCATCCGATGAAGTAAAACTGGTAATACTTCATATCTAACACCATGGTGTTATCGGTAAATTCAATTACCATTTCACGTTCAAATCTAATTAAAGATTTAACTATCGCCTGGAGCAAAACTGGTGATACTCCCTTCTCGATCTTTTCAATCTAATTAAAGATTCATTAAAACTCTACTTAGTTTTAATCTTTAACTAGGTTAAAGAATCAGTGTCATTTAAAACACGGTTCACTATAAACCCAAAATCACATTCCATTAATTATCGGGTTAAAGAACAAGTGTTATTTAAAACACCATTCACGATAAACCCAAAAATCAATTTCAATTCAATTCCAATTAAATATCATTTAATTGGTAAACTTCATTTAATCTAAATAAAAAGATTTATCTTTTTCTCAACTGGGCTTAAGAACAGTGTTAATGAAGACACCATTCACGACAAACCCAAATCACATTTGATATTAAATACAAGGCTCTGAGTAGAAAATATATCGGCTTATGTTCAATATCAAATTCTACGACCAACAAATATCGTATTGGAAATAACGATATAAATATATCTTTCAAATTCCCATAATAATATCTGTATCATCACGAAATACAACATCGAAATATTCCAAAGGCAATTTCGATTCAAATCCATTCCCATTCAATTATTGGAAATTCTGGTTACTTTAGAACCCCTTTTCAAATTCAATTTATTTATTGAAAAATAAATAGAATTATAATTCTAGTTCAAAACTAGTTCATTTCGATAAAAATCTATTTTTATCTTTTCAAATATGAAGTTTTCATCCCAATTCTTCCCAAATCATTTCTTATGATTTTACACAAATTATTACTATTTTTAATAATTTTATCAAGGCCCGTACAGAAGATTTCCATCAACGGCCATCGAACTGCACTTACAGCGACCTTTTCCAAATTTTATTTGGACATAATTCCAAATCCAACCGTTACATTTCTAATTTCTAACATTCGCTAGAAAGCTCTTTCGATACGAACCCAACGGTTTCGATTTTAGGAGAATCCGACGGTCGGATCTCCCGCAATATCCATTCGAAGTCAATGGTCGAAATTCGCGAACTGCAGCGGCGGGCGCGTTCTATTCAGGCCATTATATATTATATATAATATATATTTCGTCGATTTCCTTTTAAAACGTATTTTATAAATCGTTTTAAATTCTTTTTCAAAACGATTTCAACTCCCTTTTCAAATTCAAACCAAAATCGAATTTTTCAATATAAATTCATTTTAATTCCATTTCAAATCGATTTCAATTCAATTTCAATTTAATTCGAATTGGTTTCAATTCAAATCAATTTCAGTTCAATTTCAATACGTTTTAAATTCAATTTCAATACGATTTCAATTCTATTTTAATCTAATTCGAGTTTCAATTCTTTTCAATTTAATTCAAATTTCAATTCATTTCAATTTAACTCGAATTTCAATTCATTTCAATTTATCAGATTTTGAAATCACTTTCGATATTCATTATAAAATGAATAAAATCGATATAAATATCGTTCGCGTTGAAATGGCGTCAATCTAATCAACACGGCTTTTATTCAACACATGAAATTATTTTCTTATTTTCCAAATTGACATGAGGCCCAATCAATTACCATATAGTGTTAATTATATGGATTTTCTACAACACATGTATATCTCAACAATGACAAATAATCAACCATCATCCAAAGTGCATTCTACACTGTATAAGCATCAAATATAAATATTCAACGCTTATAACAGTCTGTCAATCAATCGATCGACATACAACTAAACAATCGGGATTAGTGTACGTCAAATATCATCCCAATACCCGTGTGGGGTTTCAAACAATCAAACACAGATTTTATTTGTGCAGTTGGGCAATGTGTAAAATTTATCGTCCCAATCAATATCAGTCAAATCAGTGTATATAAACAAATCGTCGATTTGTTTATAAATATTCATTTCATATACACGTTAAAAATTATATTTTTAACTATAAAATATTTTCCACTATAAAATATTTTATTTCATTTCACATCACACAATCAACTACACATCAAAATCAAACAATCAAGCATACAAGCCGTCCATGGTCTGTGGACGATGGGTGTCGGGTGCTACTAAACACTGTCTGCATCCTAGTATATATTTTATCTAGAAAATTAAATTAAAAGTGAGAAGTTCTCACCTTTGCGATCCACTCCTCCATTCATTCTTTCTGAACAGTTCGGGTTGCGTTTTGATTTCAGTCGATACCATCGCTATCTTTTCCCGCTACTTCCTATGTAAAAATCGTATTTTTATAACGATGTTTATATAAAAATTATATTTTTACAATGCTACTTGCCATATAAAAATTATATTTTTATATCTCTCTATATATATATATACAAAAGATCCTATCTTTATCCTTGCCATTTTATCTTTTCGAATCAATGCATTTTATATTTTCCAATCAAAGTGTTTTATATTTTCAAATCAAAGTGTTTTATATTTTCAAACTAAGAAAAAAAAAATCATTTCTTTGTATATTTAAAGATCCAATCTTTTTATAAAGAAAAATCAAATCTTTTTATATAAACAAAATCATATTTTTAACTTGCTTTCATGTTAATAAAGATCATATTTTTATTCTGTGTTTGCATATATAAAAATCAGATTTTTTATAGTGTTATTCATATAAAAATCACTTCTTTATATTTCTAAAAATCTCATCTTTTTATTCGCTATTCAAACATAAAAAGATCACATTTTTAATAGTTAAAAATAAATCTAAACTTTATTCTCTACATGTAAAAATCCTATATCTATATTTAAACAAGATTATACAATAAAACTGAAAGTAAAGTAAACGTAAATAAATAAAAACCCTTACTGTGTTAATTCATTGTCTTCTCTGGAACCATCGAACTGGAGTTACAGCCGGTCGGGCAGCGGAGATGAGGGCGTGCAGATTAAGGAGGAAGGGGCGGAGGGTTTCTGACCGTCGGAGGGGGCATGGGGGTCGATGGAGGTGGCGGATCCGAAGGGAAGAGGTGCGGGGGCGGCTCGCTGGCCAGAGGTTCAAGAGGAAATGGATTTGGGCGTGGGGGGCGTCTCGAGCTTGGGTTTGGCGGGGTTCTCGAGTTGGAGAAGGGGGAGCGAGTGGAGAGGGAGGCGGTGGCGTGGGTGGACGACGACGGAGCGGCCTGGGGTGGGCGGAGGCGTCTTGGCGGCTTCGATTTTTTTTTCTTTTGATTTCTGAACTAACGGAGGGGGGGGGGAAGAAGGATATAGGGGGGTTTTTTATAAAATTATATATATTTTTAATTTATTTTCAAAAAGGGTTGACTTTTTGTTCGGACTCTAATCGAGGCCCACCGACTGTCGTCCATAGCTAATTACCCCCATGCCGAACACAATGGGATATGTCACGTAGAGTGATTCGATCGTTACAATCAGTTTTCGCTGAAATTAAAATATAAATCATTATATTGAATTTTAAACGTACATTTCAATTTATTGGGCCCACATACTAACTAGAAAAATTCCCGAAAAATATTTTTTAGCTTCGTTTCGACGATACGGTCCTAACAAAACTAGTTTCACCAAATTCTGAGATCGTTGGAAAAATTGCCATTTTCCAGTCGATTAAAATCAACTAAAACTGGTCAAACGCGTTTTCCTTTGCCACGCTCACATATTGATTCGAAAAATTACGAAATTTGAAACCTAGCAGTAACTTGACATCACGAATCCAACAAAAGTGGTTTCGTCGAAAACCGAGGTTGTTTGCAAAATTACCATTTTTAAGGGCCTGAATTCCATAGCGACTATTCTGAATTTTCAACTAGAAATATCTTTTGATTCCCGCTATGAAATTTCGATTTTTCGGATTCGTTGGAAAGATATCTCAAATAGATTCAAATATTTTTGGTTTCACTAAAATCCGATTTATTTTGCATCCTGCACATTCATTTGAAATTTGAAATCGAAATATCAAACTACCGCGCCATTTTCAATTCCTTTTATATATATAAATAAATTTTTATATTCTAACGACGATCTATATAAATATATACGTTCTAATTCTATTCAAAATAAATTTTTCGTCGATATTATTTAAAATAATCCATTTTAAATATTCTAAATTCACTAAAATTGCCAAAATAAAAATTTTAAATTGGCCCGGATTTCCGGGTTGTTACAATCTCCCCCACTTAAAACTTTTCATCCCCGAAAAGGAACGAAGCGGAAAGGTATTTAACTAATCAACTCAACTTTCAATATTTTCATTACGGCTTAAGTTCTTCAACTTTTCAGTTTCTAAGAACTTTTCAAATTTTTCAAAAATTTGGCTAACACCCTAAATTTTCGAAAAATTTCGCCATAACCTACCCTTCACCGGGGACTTCGGGATATTTCATATAGCCTCCCATGGCCTTCTTCAATCCAAAAGAAAAAGAAAAAGCCAAGCGTCTAGCCAATCGGTTCACAAAATCATCATCATCCAAACAGTAAATTATGGTAAACATGTACCTATTTGTCGGGCAAACAATTTTATTCTTCTGCTCTAGCCTCCTTGCTATGACCTGTTCAATGTAAGTACATGTACATGCATTCAAATGCGATAAATCTCCAATACAATTCACTATTTGGTCAATTTGGCTAAATGGTTAAAATTTTAATTAATCCACCAATAATCAAACAACACAACCATCAATCAATTAGTTGATTATCATTTCTAATTCATAATTTTGATATATAGCCAAAAATCACATTTTTGATGCCAAATCACAACAATAGGCCCTATATAATTTTGGTTCTCACACCAGTCAATTGGAAATATATAGAAATCCCACTTTCGAAACACGAAAATAAATTCTAATGATGATGCGTCAATCATTAGAATCATGTCCGAGCGACTAGAGTGTGATTCTATATCTATCGAATATATTTGAGGCTTCAATACACGTGGATCAGACGTATACTAAAATCTCTATATATTTGATTTTCCAAATCAATATAAATAAATAATCAAATACGTATAATTGATTTAAATTTTCAAAACAAAACTTGTTTTCAATTTTATTTTACAAAACAACACTCTTTACACTCGTTCTAGGATACTACTGATCCTATCTCTAACGAGTCATTCTCATTGGATATTACTAATCCAATATCTGATGAATTCTTTCGTATGGTTCTAGTGTGTCTTATTCTCGAGCTTTGTAAACCAAAGCTCTGATACCAAATGAAACGACCCAAACTTCCCCGGTAAGGAAAGCCCGGATTGAATTGAGAACAAGCCACATCAGAACGCAGACGGAAGAACATTTCATTGTTAATTACAACAATTCCATCAGAATACAAGAATATATAGAGTATGAATAAATATTACACAGAAAATATCAGAGATTTAAATTACATTTTAAATACATCGCAGCGGATAAATAATACAATACACAACTGAAAGAGATATACGGATACAGAGCTTTACGGATATCGTTCCAGCTGTAAACCAGGATCCTGTGAATATAAATCTGCAAAACCAAAACTACTAGCTGCCCATGTCAAAATAAGGGCACCCAGTGTTTAGGTTAAAACAATAAACTCCAGGTCAGTCATGTGACTGGTGATAGAACTAAAACAGTTATTTAAAACTTTACTTTAAATCAGATATATCAAGGGACCACGCCGTATAACACGGAACGGGTTTCCTTCCAAGAATACTAGTGCATATAACAAAACAGCGCAATGCTTTTTGAAAAAATGAAGCTATTATAAGACCCAGGTCCTATCACACAATGCAACGCAAGCCGGGGGATAGGGTTTTCCCTTATAATAGCCAAACATGCTTAGTACGTTTAAAACAAATCATTTGATACTACTATAAGTGCATAGTGTATAAAACAACTTCAAATCATAAGTATCAATCATAGACGGCATGGGTACCATATATCATGTCGCCATACTAGTTCTACAATTAAAATCGCAAAATCACGTATTTGGAGGTTGGATTTCCATCTGTGAACCGAGGCAAAAGATAGTCCTCTACCGATTCGAGACTCTCTAGACCGAGCCTCAGGATCAGAACGCATCAACCCTTTGGATCATCAGGGCCGGTCCATCGATGTGGATTATTATGCCTGAACAATACGTTTCCCCGCCCTTTGGGGGCGTAAATGAGCCAACGAATGACTCCATCGGTCCCGAATCGACCGATATATCCGAGGCGCCTCGCAACAACAACAACCACATAAGTCAAACTCTTCAGGGCGTGTAAAACCACTGACACCACTTCTAACTAGAAAGAAACGCATGTCCTCCCTGAGGTCCTCTCCCGTTTTTGGTTCACCACTAGGGTATGAGGCTCGTGAATTCATGTTACACAAAGCTATGCCACACAGGCGGTGCTTTGATCATCAACCACAAGACTTTGCTTTTCAACAGAAGCCTCGATCAATTTTCACTTAGGCATGTCACACAGGCAATTCATTCCACGCGATGGATATCCATCAATATATAACCCCTGAGCTCGTACGTCTCAGAGAAGGGCGTTAAGCAAGAGAATACATTCTCCGCCGCCAAACAGATATATATTTAATAGAAATCAATCACACAGACTGAAATCCAATATCAGACACACATTCCATTTACAAGTTCGTTCTGGGTCTGAACGAAATCGGAGGCACCTAGTACCCCGCATATCCATCGATCTCCAAGTACGTCTGGACGACCACTAACTGATTCCCTCCTCTTGGGTGTACGTCCCAATCAAGATCATCAGTAATCACCCAAACGACTTGAAGACCTCCGGTCTTCAACCACCGTCTTCATCTTCGACACCACATCGATTCAGTTATTCAGAATGGGATAAACCCGGTCTTTCTGAATAACTCGCGTATATAATAAACAAGTGTTACACAAACACAATATACGCCTCATTCCAATTCAGAATATTATTTTATTCAAATATTCTTATATTTTTGGAAAGGTTCCCGCTAATTTTATCAAAGATAAATTCTTTAAATTTATTCTTTAATCTCCTTTTGAATATCAATTCAAACTAGCCAGGATTAGTGAACCACACCGAAGTAATCATTTCTTTTAATTTCCCAATCCCAACCTATTCATCCCATGAAGTAAAACTGGTAATACTTCATATCTAACACCACGGTGTTATCGGTAAATTCAATTACCATTTCACGTTCAAATCTAATTAAAGATTTAACTATCGCCTGGAGCAAAACTGGTGATACTCCCTTCTCGATCTTTTCAATCTAATTAAAGATTCATTAAAACTCCACTTAGTTTTAATCTTTAACTGGGTTAAAGAATCAGTGTCGTTTAAAACACGGTTCACTATAAACCCAAAATCACATTCCATTAATTATCGGGTTAAAGAACAAGTGTTATTTAAAACACCATTCACGATAAACCCAAAAATCAATTTCAATTCAATTCCAATTAAATATCATTTAATTGGTAAACTTCATTAAATCTAAATAAAAAGATTTAATCTTTTTATCAACTGGGCTTAAGAACAGTGTTAATGAAGACACCATTCACGACAAACCCAAATCACATTTGATATTAAATACAAGGCTCTGAATAGAAAATATATCGACTTATGTTCAATATCAAATTCTACGACCAACAAATATCGTATTGGAAATAACGATATAAATATATCTTTCAAATTCCCATAACAATACCTGTATCATCACGAAATCCAACATCGAAATATTCCAAAGACTATTTCGATTCAAATCCATTCCCATTCAATTATTGGAAATTCTGGTTACTTTTAAAACCCCTTTTCAAATTCAATTTATTTATTTAAAAATAAATAGAATTATAATTCTAGTTCAAAACTAGTTCATTTCGATAAAAATCTATTTTTATCTTTTCAAATATGGAGTTTTTCATCCCAATTCTTCCCAAATCATTTCTTATGTTTTTACACAAATTATTACTATTTTTTAATAATTTTATCTAGGTCCGTACAGTCGATTTCCATCAACGGCCATCGAACTGCACTTACAGCGACCTTTTCCAAATTTGATTTGGACATAATTCCAAAACCAACCGTTAGATTTCTAATTTCTAACATTCGCTAGCAATCTCTTTTCGATACTAACCTAACGGTTCCAGTTTTAGGAGAATCCGACGGTCGGATCTCCCGCAATATCCATTCGAAGTCCATGGTCGAAATTCGCGAACTGCCGCGGCGCGGCGCGTTCTATTCAGGCCATTATATTATATATATAATATATATTTCGTCGATTTCCTTTTAAAACGTATTTTATAAATCGTTTTAAATTCGTTTTCAAAACGATTTCAACTCCCTTTTCAATTTCAAATCAAAATCGAAATTTTCAATATAAATTCATTTTAATTTCATTTCAAATTGATTTCAATTCAATTTCAATTTAATTCGAATTGGTTTCAATTCAAATCAATTTCAGCTCAATTTCAATACGTTTTAAATTCAATTCAAAACGATTTCAATTCTATTTCAATCTAATTCGAATTTCAATTCTTTTCAGTTTAATTCGAATTTCAATTTAATTCGAATTTCAATTCATTTCAATTTAACTCGAATTTCAATTCATTTCAATTTATCAAATTTTGAAATCACTTTCGATATTCATTATAAAATGAATAAAATTGATATAAATATCATTCACGTTGAAATGGCGTCAAGCTAATCAACACGGCTTTTATTCAACACATGAAATTATTTTCTTATTTTCCAAATTGACATGAGGCCCAATCAATTACCATATAGTGTTAATTATATGGATTTTCTACAACACATGTATATCTCAACAATGACAAATAATCAACCATCATCCAAAGTGCATTCTACACTGTATAAGCATCAAATATAAATATTCAACGCTTATAACAGTCTGTCAATCAATCGATCGACATACAACTAAACAATCGGGATTAGTGTACGTCAAATATCATCCCAATACCCGTGTGGAGTTTCAAACAATCAAACACAGATTTTATTTGTGCAATTGGGCAATGTGTAAAATTTATCGTCCCAATCAATATCAGCCAAATCAGTGTATATAAACAAATTGATTTGTTTATAAATATTCATTTCATATACACGTTAAAAATTATATTTTGAACTATAAAATATTTTCCACTATAAAATATTTTATTTCATTTCACATCACACAATCAACTACACATCAAAATCAAACAAACAAGCATACTAGCCGTCCATGGTTTGTGGACGACGGGTGTCGGGTGCTACTAAACATCGTCTGCATCCTAGTATATATTTTATCTGGAAAATTAAATTAAAAGTGAGAAGTTCTCACCTTTGGGATCCACTCCTCCATTCATTCTTTCTGAACAGTTCGGGTTGCGATTTGATTTCAGTTGATACCATCGCTATCTTTTCCCGCTACTTCCTATGTAAAAATCGTATTTTTATAATGATGTTTACATAAAAATTATATTTTTACAACACTACTTGCCATATAAAAATTATATTTTTATATCGCTATATATATATATATATGATCCTATCTTTATCCTCGCCATTTTATCTTTTCAAATCAATGCATTTTATATTTTCCAATCAAAGTGTTTTATATTTTCAAATCAAAGTGTTTTATATTTTCAAACAAAGAAAAAAAATCATTTCTTTGTATATTTAAAAATCCAATCTTTTTATAAAGAAAATAAAATATTTTTATATAAACAAAATCATATTTTCAACTCGCTTTCATGTTAATAAAGATCATATTTTTATTGTGTGTTTGCATATATAAAAATTAGATTTTTATAGTGTTATTCATATAAAAATCGCTTCTTTATATTTCTAAAAATCTCATCTTTTTATTCGCTATTCAAACATAAAAAGATCACATTTTTAATAATTAAAAATAAATCTAAACTTTATTCTCTACATATAAAAATCCTATATTTTTCTTTAAACAAGATTATATAATAAAACTGAAAGTAAAGTAAACGTAAATAAATAGAAACCCTTACTGTGTTAATTCATTGTCTTCTCTGGAACCATCGAACTGGAGTTACAGCCGATCGGGCAGCGGAGACGAGGGCGTGCAGATTAAGGAGGAAGAGGCGGAGGGTTTCTGACCGTCGGAGGGGGCATGGGGATCGATGGAGGTGGCGGATCCGAAGGGAAGGGGTGCGGGGGCGGCTCGCTGGCCAGATGTTCAGGCGGAAACGGATGTGGGCGTGGGGGGGCGTCTCGAGCTAGGGTTTGGTGGGGTTCTCGAGTTGGAGAAGGGGGAGCGAGTGGAGAGGGAGGCGGTGGCGTGGGTGGACGGCGACGGAGCGGCCTGGGGTGGGCGGAGGCGTCGTGGCGGCTTCGATTTTTCTTTTTTCTTTTGATTTCTGAACTAAGGGGGGGGGGGAGAAGGATATAGGGGGGGTTTTATAAAATTATATATATTTTAATTTATTTTCGAAAAGGGTTGACTTTTTGTTCGGAATCCAATCGAGGCCCACCGACTGTCGTTCATAGCTAATTACCCCCATTCCGAACACAATGGGATATGTCACGTTGCCTGATTCGATCGTCAGAATCATTTTTCGCTGAAATTAAAATATAAATCGTTATATTGAATTTTAAACGTACATTTCAATTTACTGGGCCCACATACTAACTAGAAAAATTCCCGAAAAATATTTTCTAGCTTCGTATCGACGATACGGTCCTAACAAAACTAGTTTCACCAAATTCTGAGATCGTTGGAAAAATGTCCATTTTCCAGTCGATTAAAATCAACTGAAACTGGTCAAACGCGTTTTCCTTTGCCACGCTCACATATTGATTCGAAAAATTACGAAATTTGAAACCTAGCAGTAACTTGACATCACAGATCCAACAAAAGTGGTTTCATCGAAAACCGAGGTTGTTTGCAAAATTACCATTTTTAAGGGCCTGAATTCCATAGCGACTATTCTGAATTTTCAACTGGACATATCTTTCCCGCTACGAAATTTTGATTTTTCGGATTCGTTGGAAAGATATTCTCAAATAGATTCAAATATTTTTGGTTTCACTAAAATCCGATTTATTTTGCATCCTGCACATTCATTTGAAATTTGAAATTTGAAATTGAAATATCGAACTGTCGCGCCATTTTCAGTTCCTTTTATATATATAAATAAAATTTTATATTCTAACGACGATCTATATAAATATATACGTTCTAATTCTATTCAAAATAAATTTTTCGGCGATATTATTTAAAATAATCCATTTAAAATATTCTAAATTCACTAAAATTGCCAAAATAAAAATTTTAAATTGGCCCGGATTTCCGGGTTGTTACACATCGCACGGGGACTAACCTAGTTTAGGTAACTAAATCAAAATCTATTAATTTTCTACATGTAAAATTTACCAATGGAGCCATCTTCATATGCTTTTGTGAATATTAATTCCAACAAATTAGGGCAAGATCATATGCTTTATATGAAATAATCAAAGAATCGTTCTTTTTTAACGTGATGATTGGAGACAACATAAATTGAGTTATAATACGTAAATTACTGAGCGTAACCTTAACATTTGGAGAATCAAATGGATTTCACATTTTTAGAATTGAAATGTTTTTTTCAATGTGCTTTTGATTTCGGTTGATGAACGATTAGAATTTAAAAAATGAATAAAATGGCTTTATTTCTTACTGTGTTTTAGCATTGGAAGCGTTGTCTCGTGTTGGTGACATAAGGCTCATATGTCACATCTTAGTAGGTTATTAGTTCGAGCTATGAATTAATTATGGTTGAGTAGTGTATTCTTAATGATTCATAGCTAATATATGATACAAAAATTGTGAAATGTCATGAAAAGTTTTATAATATGGAGTTCACTCATTGATAAATAAAAATTATGCCTTTTGTTTTCGGTGTTCTTATAGCTTCAATAGATTAAATTTGGTTTACAATTTGATGAGCATACAATATATTTGGATGGAATGCATGTTCATGTTTCAGTGCTAAACTAAATCCAACATTTGATATAAAAATTAAACATTACATACTACAATTTCAAATATAAGGGAAAAAACATCTCGATTACATAAGTTAACATTTGTGCCATGCTAAACTATTGGATCATGACACGTGTTTTGTGTATAAAATTTTGCAACACAACACGTTCCCCTTAAGAATAATTTCATTCCTCCCTGTCTTTTTGTTAGTTACTTCCGTTGCTGCTTAATAAGCTTAATATAACTCTATGTTATATTCCTTGGTTGTAAATAACATTTCTTATTAAATGTAATTCTTTACACAACCGTTCTCCAAGTTAGACAAATCCCTGGTCAGATGTTTTATAGATAAAGATTACTGGTTACTTAATATTCAGTTAAGTATATCTTATTCCAATTCTTATAACATATCTACTTAATGTATAATTAAGTACCTCTTACCCCAATTCACATGTTTTCCATTTGTATGTTGATGTCCAGTTAAGTACCGTTAATTCCAGTTAATATGTTTTCCATTACAGATTACTTAATGTCATATTAAGTACAATTAACATGTTTTTCGTATTAATGTCAAATTAACATGCTTTCCAAATTAACGTCAAATGAACTTGTTTTCCAAAATTAATGTCAACTGAACATAAATGACAAATGAACATATTTTTCCCAATTACTGTCAAATGAACATCAATGACAGAAAAAAAAGTTTTCCCCCATTTACTGTCAAATGAACATAAATGACAAATTAACATGTTTCTCAAATTACCATGAACATATTCTCTTAATTAATGGAAATTAACATGTTTCTCAAATTAACATGAACATATTCTCCAAATTAATGCCAATGACAAATTAACATGTTTCTCAAATTAACATAAACATATTCTCCAAATTAATGTCAATGATAAATTAACATATTTGCAAATTAATGTTAAATAACATGTTTTCCAATATCGATGCCAAATTAACATGTTTACAAATTAATGTCAAATAACATGTTTCCCAATATCAATGTCGAATTAACATGTTTACGAAGTAATGTCAAATAACATGTTTACATATTCTTCCTTTAAAATTTATCCCTTTTACAACCTATATTTTACCAATTCTTAATATGCCTAAAATATTATTTTAGATTATTCCAATTTTACGCAAATTTAAAGGTAAAGGGCCTAGGTTCTCGTTGGCCTAGGCTCAGCACAAAACAAAGGAAAAAGGAGAGATGGATCTAAGCTCAGAAATGAATACAATGAATAATTAGGCATTAAAAGACTGTAAAATAAAACAATGACAGAGAAGCGGACAAGAAAGAAGAATGTACATATAAACAAATAATAACTAAAAAAGGAATGAGTTATTGACAACAATTAACATGTAAAAGATGAACTTATAAACAGTTTAACTTTCAGATCCAGTACATTTTACTGTCAAAATCCTTTTTATTTAGATTACTAATCATTGTAACAACTATTGTATCTATTTTAACGTTAACTTAGAAGAAATCCGATAATCATAGTAATATTCACATAAAATTGTTGTAGATCCAGAAACAGGTCTTTGAAAAAGAAGTAGAAGCATAATATCCTTTTAGATCTATATTTTGATAGCACCAAATTTTCCCCTAATTTTATTTCCAAAACACTATAGAGTGGAGGAAGAAGATGAAAAAAAATATTTGTGTAGGAAAAGAGTGAGGGTTGCCAGTCTATTTAAAGCTGTGACATGGTAGTCTAGGCCATAGGATATTAGGGTTTTAATCCAAACCATAGAAAACACATCAACAAGAGTCAACAAAAGAACCTTCTACAACCAGGCTAGTCTCGTCAGGCACAGGCTTGTGCATGGCTTTGAGTGGGTCGACCCACCTCCTATGTGGGTTGACACAGGGGTTGACCCGTATAGGGCCTGGGTCGCCCAATGACCGCTGCACTTTTCCGAGTTTATGTAACAACCCGAATTCCGATATACCGATTTTTTTTTCAATATTCTAATCTATCGATCGGGTTGGTTTGCTCTGGTATCCTGCAAAAAAGACAGAGATATAAAATATATCAGAGCTCAGAAAAACATCTCACAGCGGAATGGTTAAAATATAATGTAATCAAAATATAGCTTTACCGTCGTAATAATGCTGCATAATCAATATCCAAAGCTATCATATCTCTGCCATAAATCTAACCTGCGAGTATGTTATGAGGAGGAGGTCAGAACACATGTTTTGGTGACTGGATTTAAACTACACATTTTGGATAATCCTACATATACCATTCGGTTACATTTTCTTATTTATTAGGTTCCATGGGTTAACAACACTCAAGGCTTACACACACGTCGGGCCCATCTACTTCCCAGTGGATTAACCTAATACAGTATATATGTAGCTACCCCCAATATTGAGGTACACCCCGTGGTACCCCACTCGCACGGTCTCCACCGTAACCCCACAGAAATATACGCAGTCCCTCATCCTATGCCAGAGTGACGTACGTATCTCTATATAACAATGTTATGTTCCACATATATCTGCTATTAATATGCTACGTAAGCATACAGACTGCCACTTTGATCGAATCAGATTCCATCACAAAGTAATGCCCTTGAGTCTACGATACACCACCCAGAGCAGACATGCATGTATATGGACTTTCCCTCGTATGTATCGTCAATCGTACTCGATGCCTTAACCGCACATAACCTCTACTGTGCACCGAGTCCCGTGGCAGGGCTGTACAAGAAACACAGAACCTGGTCGAGAGCTTTTCAGATATCTGTATAAACAGATGCTAAGGTATGCATTTTAAGTGGCTAGGTCACACCTGACCCTTCCCTCAACTAGTGAAAGACGAACAAGATTGAGAACTAACGATCTGTCCCACAAGCAACCTACAAACAACAAATCCTAACTGGACTATTCCTCGCCTATAGCCTTGATAGAAAAAGGTCTATGGTCTTTTGGTTTAGCTCTCCGCCTTTCCGCATCGCACATCACGTAACAAGATGATTATCGATGGTAGGTACCTAACGACTTACTATTACCTAGGTTAGACCTGTCGGTTATTCAAGAGTGGTCGTAACTTAGCCTAATCACAAGGCTCCTCGGATCATCGAATCACAAATGCCACCCTATAGTCTTTTGATTGCCTACTATCATGGTAATCAAGGCATACTCACCGGTAGAAACGCGCAGACCTACCCTCTGTAAGCACAGTAGAGCGTTGTCATAGAACAGAGGGATACCAGGAGTACCCTCCACGTCCCAAGAAGTCGCGTGCTTCCCTTTCCAGTCCTTAGGAGCCAACAGAATATCAGCGAAACAACGGGCAGAACAAGAAAAATAATCAGATGGACGTGCGCTCCCCTCGTGTCCTATGACACCACAATGATCTACCCCGTTGGGTTATTCACCTTCAAATGTGCGAACTGCTCCAAGCGTCTCAGGTTGATGTGTTATTAGACCCTATGTCTAATCATTTAATTATACGCTTGCTCCTCCCTTTCAGATTTCCATTCAACTTGGTTATTCCCAGTCATATTGACTTCTTATTCAAGTCACCAAGTTCCTCTCACTTATTAATTTTAGTTATAACTTAATCCATTTAAGTTTAATAATAAGCCCATAACATGTTATTCTCTAGATTGTAATTTAAGGTCTGTAATCTACAATCTCTTTATATTATTCATTGTCCAATTTTGTAGTTACAATAACATGTTCTACTTAATATGTAATTAAGTATATCTCAATTCACATGTTTCCTATTTAATATGCCACTTATTATTTATGATTAAATATAACTTATTTCATCTCATAAGTTTGCCTCATTCTTTCTTAGTTAATCATAATTTCATCTTACACTATTACTACAACTTGTCATTGTTTACTTATTAACTTGGTTCTCTTACCTAAGGTTTACTAATAAGTTTCCTTTCCATTAATATAACTTATGTTTTCCTCATTAGTGGATTTGAGATTCTCGTTCTTACAGATAACTTAATTTACAATTAAGTACAACTTATCTCATTACATAAGTTATTCCATTTTCTTTATCTTTTATTATAACCTAAGTTATAATTTCCACTTGTCCCTAGGACAAGCCTACCTATTATATAACATTCTCATTAATGTAATTTATTTATAATAGGTTCTTATCATTCGCCGTTCATTCCACTTCTTTTATTATTGAAACTTTCATTCATTTCCATTCATTTCCAATAACCACAATTTGTGCCTTTTATTTCTATCCTTTTATATACATATATTTATATATATGTTTATGCACTAGACCTCTCACGTTAAATTAACAACTTGTGGATGCTGGATTTGTCGGGCAGTTCCGGGCAGACTTCTACCATAAGTTGAATTTAACCTCATGTCTTAGCACTGTTACATGTATATTTACGCGCTAGACCCCTCACATTAAATTAACAACTTGTGGATCCTCGATTTGCCGGGCGGTTCCAGGCAGACTTCTACCACAAGTTGAATTTGACCTCATGTCCAAGTGCGGTTACAGTTTTCAAATTTTTGTAAATTTAGGCATATTCATTCTTTCTAAATTTTACTGTATTCTATTCTTACATGTCACACTTAATATCCTATTAAGTCCATTATTTGATTATCATGTCGCATTTAATTAACTCCATTCTAAAATAATAACATGTACTATCAACCATGTAATTATTCTAATCTAACAATTTAACATGTAATTGTCTCAATTCTTACAGTTAAGGTTTCAAGTACAGAATATGCCACAGATTAGCATGTAATTATTCCAATTTCACTGTAATTTAACTTACAATATCCAGTTAACAAGTTATTAAAACATGCAAATATACAACAGTAATTATTTCCGTATATTTGAACAGGTTTATACTTTTCAACATATTAACGTTTCAACGCATCAAATTAACACTTCAACATATTATATTAACATTACGGCAGATTTACATTGCATATCAACGGGGAATGTCACACGATAATATACCACTATCAAAAATGATATAACTTAAATCCACCCACCTAATTTGCTTTCCAACTCTTGAATTTGGTCCAGATCTATCATTACATGGTTCCCCTAACTGGATTTAGAACCTAAACAACCATGGATCCACAATTATTAAATAAAAGAGAAGGGAAGAAAGAGGAGAAATTCAAATAGACCAGATCCAAGAAATTACCTTACTTCGAATAGAATTCTGAACACTTCGTTATTAATTTACATCCTTTTCCTCTAGATCTTGAATCAGAATTTTCCTAAACTAATTATTCTATTTTTTTTAAAGATATTTGAGGAGGAAGAAGAATGGAAGAGCTTAGGCAGCCTCCCAGAAAATGTGAGATTTAGGCTAGGCTCTGCTAGCCTGTTTATAGGTGTTCAGGATCTTATCGTACACGCAGCGCGGAGTCAGCAACGAACTTGGTTAAGAAAACAGTCCAGATTCATTAACGAATCTGGCCAAATCTGGGGTGGGTCGACCCCTCCCATGGGTGTGTCGATCCATGGGTCGACCCCCCTGGTTCCATGAGCAGTTTTGGAACAGAAGTTTATTTGTTAACTATTTTGACGTTTTTGATTTCTGGAATTTATTTAAATATTATATTTGCATATAATCTCCTTATACGTATACAAAACTTCCAATGCCTATTTTACGTGTATATATATACGCACAACTTTTATTAAGATTTCAAAATTCAAACGGTTTTATGCCGTTATTTGATTCTTACCATATTTCTCTGATGGCAACCTTATCTTGAACTTTTCTCTTGTATATATATATATTTGCACATATATACATATATATTCTCATATATATATAAATATATTTTCTTTACTTCCTTATATATGTCTTTATACATATTTTCTCTTTAGAACATGTGTTATTTCAGCCGTTACCTTAAAACAAAAATATGGCGCCAGCGTGGATCAAACTCTGTGCCTCTTGCATGAAAGGCACATGCTCTAATCAACCAGACTACTAAGGCTATTGTTAACAAGGCTTAGAACAATAGTGGTCATTGTTCTTTTCTTATTCCTCTTTTTCATTTAAACTATTGTATGTAACCTTATCACTTTGCATGCATCTTTCTCCTTTCATTTTTCTTTTATTATTAATGCATAATATTTGTAAATCACTGCATATATTTACACTGCATATATTTTAATATTAATGCATTTTTATTTGCATTAATATTTTCTTCTTTTTCAGTGGATGTATTTATTTCATGCAATCATATATTATCTTTATTTTATTCTTTTTTTATAAATTTATGTCTATGCATATATATACACATATATATTATTTAAATATTTAATTACCATAAGATTCGAGGTGTTACGGTTTATTAATTAAATTAATAAATTTAAATTTAAACTTCGATTAGTCATATCTTGTTCGTATTTAGTCCGATTTACGCAAACCAATAGTCTATTTAAATCAGAATTTTGTAACGGACGCAATGGTGAAATCCATTTCGCTCGATTCTCAATATTTTTTTGATAAATATTTATTTTATCGGTTTATTCCTCAATCAACTAATCCATTAATTAATTATTGTTCGTTAAAAATTTGAGTTGTTACAACCGGGGCGATCGACTACTGGTGCGGCCTGGGTCGAACCTGGTAGTGTGACGGCTAGGGTTTTGTTGTATAAATTATATATATATATATTTATATGTATATATATATACATACGGATGAATCATTATTAAAACGAATCAAACAGTCTAGGTCCATTCTAATCGCTATAAATAAAGGGTTAGACCCCATCCTTTTGCATACAATTCTGAAGGCAACAACGAAGCTCTGTCCTTTCCCTCTTCTTCCAATTATCTTCTAAATCAAATCTAAATATATATAAACAAAACAAACACAGATTGAAGAAGATTAGAATCAGATTTATGTGCAAAAGAAATGGTGATGCGAATAGGCTTTTTTCCATTCAGATTTCTTCCATCTTACCTATTTTCTTACAGTTCTACAAATCTGAAAGAATTCCTTTTTTGGAATAATTGTAGATCTGTAAGATTTTGGGAATTATAGGCCAACTGATTTATTTAGATTTAGATTAAGATAGTTTTCAGGTGAGTGGGAAATTTATATACATCATTTATAATTGCCCGATTAGTTCATTTGAAATAGATCTAAAACGTATGCCTAAAAGTCTATCGGTTTTGTTTATTATTTTGTCAAATTTGAAATAATAGGGTATGATTTGAAATATTGAAAATTTGTAGGCTTATCTACTTTATTATATTGTTGCCTACAATTGTACTTAGATTGTTATGATTATTGAATGCACCTTAGATATGGAAATCAATCCCAAAACCATTGTCAAAATTGTGGTTTTATTCTAGATCCTTAGTTTATGATGTCGATTTGAGGTTTATGTAAATTTGTATTAAAATATTACGCCTGATTATGTTTGATGTTGTTGGGGTTTTACTTGGTTATTGTAGAAATACTCTTTTTATTCTTTTTAATAAAAATGACATTGTTTCAAATCAGTAAGAAATATGTACCAAACCGTTAGGAATGGATGTGTAAATTCATGTATATTTGTACGTTGTTTACAACGACTGTTCCAAAAACATATATTTCTTATTTCTTGGGATTTGAAATATGTATATTCCCTTTTTAATTATTTTGGGCAAATTTACAATAACTCCAGTTATTAAACTTTATAAGATTTTGAATCGTAAACATATTAAACATAAAAAGGTTTGTTTTGGTCGTTAGTTTATACCAAAACATAATGGTTAATAATAACAAAATAAAATATTGTTACTACATTAAATGCGCTTAAATATGTGTGTATATATATTCATATCCATTCTAACCTACGTGAATAACACAATAAATAATTATAATAAATGTTTGTTATGGTTGTATATTTGAATAGTTTTTGTGGAAATGTATATGGAAATATAATCCATAATAAAAAAATAGGAATTATGACCATTGTAGTAATAAATGGATTTGATTTGCTATAAATAAGGTCATAAACAAAATAAGGAATGTTGTAAACATCTATGATTAGGGGAATAAATTTAATAGGATAAACATGCCAAATGGTTACAATTTCAAATGTGTTTAGAATAGGAATTGTAGCTCCAATTAGGGGAGTAAATAAATAATGCTAAGCATATATATATATGCAAACAAGAATTAAATCAAATTTAGTAATATAGAAAAGTTTAGGGAGCTACAATAAATAGATTAGAACTTAAAATGGGACTGATATAAATAGGAAAATAAACGTTTTAGGAAAATATGACTATTAGTGTCATAAATGAAACTTAATAGGTTAATTGATGCCGTAGAAAATATGACTGTTAGATTCATTAGTGGAAGATAACCAAATTAATAAAAGAAAGGAACAAAAAAGGGGAATTAATGGGGATTGATTAGGGTAGTAAATGCTAAGTCTAATAAGTAAATCAATAACTCATACAATAGGAAGTTACAAATTCCTAGTTAATCTAGAATTATAATAATTTGAATAGGAATTGGACTTAGTAGGTTAATGATGAAAGGTTAGTTGCCTTATTCGACAGAAGTCTGCATTTCTAAGCAGTTGGATATATGTTCAACTGATGTGAGATATCATTAACCATAGGAATACATGGCGATAGTTAATTGCGTAACGAGGATTATTTCTTAAAACAAGGTTTATCTCAAGAGTGAGGTTCCTGCCTCCCGTCCCAAAAAATAAAACCTTGAAAAGGAAATAATTCATAGTGTGGCCTGTTTCGGGGTAAAGGTCTTAAATTAGTTATATCCACCCTTTAAATGGTATTAAGCGATCACGTAGCCCACCTCCCCATATTCAAGAAGCATTAAATGACTATTGGATACAAACTTGGTAATTCTCACGTTAGTCCGTTTCCTCGAGGTAGTAAGTGATTGGGTTGTAGGTCTGCCTTGGGATTAGGTATTAAATGACCGCTCCAGAGGCACCAAAGGTCTGCCTATCCTGCGGGAAGTATTGAGTGACTAAGGGTATTATCTAATAAGACTAGCTAGATAATAACAAGGGGGTCCGTTGGGGAAGGTCATAAAAGGTGAGGTGTCATCTACCTATCATGTAGGTAATAAGTGGCTACTTACTATCTCTTGTCTCATGTGGGGCATGGTTATATGCATGAATGATAAAAGCCTTGAATTAGTAGGACTTAGTAGCTAGTGCCTTCTAATCTATATTAGGGTAGAGTAAACCACTGTATAAGGTATTATGTGACCAAAAGGTTTGCCGTAGGTATTAAGTGAACGTAAGTATCTGCCTTTACCTTACATTGGTAGTGAGGTCTTAAGTAGCTACATATAAAATAAGCACCCTCCTTATGTGATATTTAGAAGTTAGTTGCCCACCTCTTAATTAGTTAATGGTGGATTCAATGCTTCATACTTATGCGTAAACGTTCTATCTCAATATTGCGATATTGTTAGGTGTGGGATATTACCTTTGGTTTTGTAGTTAGTCGCCATGTGTAAAATCCTAAGTGGGTTAGGTTAGAATTACTAACCCTTTTAGATATATGTTTTGGTTTTGACCAAACGGATTACATTTGTGTATTATAAACAGTGTTATACATTTTCTACTCACCGGGACTTGTTGTTTTTACCCCCATCATCATAATAACTCTCTAGTTCATCTCGGGGAAGACAGGTCTTAGTTAGTGTTCAGGTTTGGTTTTCGATTCTCTTTTTCTCATGCTCGATGTTGATGCGGTGGCATTCCTTAAGGTAGTCGCCTTAATCAGTATTTATTATCTTATTTCGTTTCTATTGTGAGTTAGTTTTATTCTACTTTGATTATGCTCATGCTCATTAATTACAGGTACTAGATTTATACTCTTCGTGCTTGGATGGGTTTGATTTTCGATTTTTGTTGAAATTCGGATTTGGAAAGTGTGGGGTGTTACACCTGCAGAACTCATTCGGGGAATTTCTATATTTGTAAAGGAATCGTCGCGCTACGAAAGATCCCTAATTCTCAGTTCTCCTACAGAACCCATTCTGGGGATTTCTATATCTATAAGAATAACTTCATCAGGCCTACAATATAAATATCCATAGATTGGTATGTCTCTTTTCTCGGTGGCTATGATCCCACTTGCCTCCCTAACTAATGAAGACCATTCAATGAGCTATGCAACTGTGCCCCTAACAAACAATTTAAGCATTCAGTTGGCATTCTCCCTCATCTAATGTCCCGATAGTGAAATTTTATTGGCCTGTTGGTTTAGCCCCAGTTTTTTCCCTACTCGTTCCGACTAATGATGACAGGTATTCGACGATTTACTATTATGTTGATTACTGACAATGAAACCTTCTTTCGAAGCTGAGGCAGCTGCCGAATCATCCTAAAAATCATCCCATCAATCTTCTATTTGGCCTCAACTAAAATGCAGCCAAGACATACTCTATGGATGGAACTGTACAGGCCTGCCTTTGAGGATCCAGCTTCGTTAGGCCTACCCCAGGGGCCATCGCAAACTATTCTCATGTCACGTAGAAGTCTCACACTTCTTTCCTGTCCCGTTAAATAACATGTTGGATGTTCTCCTATCGTACCTCAGGATATCTACGATGATTGTCCACGTCGGGCTCCTAATCCCTTCGAACCGGGTAAAACACATATCGCTATTTTATTATACCCTATGTCTAATTTACCATTATGTGTTTTACTTATTTTTCTTTTGATCTATTTACAATGTTCTTTAATCCGTTTAATCTGAATATTCATTATTGTTAGTCAACTTTATTAGTTATCATAGAACCATTCAATAACCATAGAATTTTATGCTCGCAACTTAACACCTTTTAAGTCAATATGTTCATATTAAAGCCGAGCGCCTAATCACAAGGCTACTATAGAATTTTAGGCTCGTAACTTGACACCTTTTAATTAAATATTTTCATATTAAAGCCTAAATTTTCTTTCAAACTTTCTTGTCATATTTATATTAGCAAATAAACCATGTTTGTTTATTATGATTTCTCAAATATCATATATATGCGAATATAGGTTATAGTTCATTTTTCTTACATAACATCTTTTAGTTATGTTTTCCTTACTCCTTCCACCATTGCAAAATTATTTATTTAGAACATTAGGCACGCTCCTATTTGATTGATTATTAAAACTGCATAAGTTCCATAATTTAAGGAAATTGCTGCAATATGAATCCATAATTGCAAGACATTTCTTTCTATTTTTTTGGCTATTGGACAGTGCGCAATACGGCTAAATCCCTATTTCGCACTAATCTATGCCTTTATTTCTTTTATTACTTGAATTATGTTTTACATTTTTCTTACAAACCAAACTATGAAATATATTCTCTTTTTCCTAACGAATTAATCTAGGCATATTTTTGACTTCATAATTGAATCATTATACATAAATTCTTTTCCATCTTATGTTTTGAATTTGACATAACTACAGTAAATTTGGACATAGTTGGGTTTGTATCCCTTTTTCTTTTAATTCCAGCAATTTCTATGTTCATTCTTCTATATCTGAAAGGTAATTGTAAATAAATGTGGGAATTCTCATATTTATCATTCAACAATAAATTTACCGTATGTAATATTAATTAGGTCATGTTAACCTATGTCATAATTATTTGATAGGTCTTATCAAGTTTGCTTATTTTCAGTTTAATACTCTTTTTTTGTTACAATCTAACATTTATGGGAATTGGGGAGACATCCCTAAAGAAAACTAAATATAAAGTGGATCCCTCCTTAAATTTTCGTTTAAAATACATCCCTGTTTTACTATAGCAACCAAATTTCGTGTTTATTTGCGTTGCTGCATAACGAAATTCAAAAGATGTAATATTAACGAAAGGACTATGGGAAAAAATTGTTGAAATGTCTGCAATTATTCTAAATAATTGCAGACATATCTGCAATTATTTCACATAGTGTACTGCAAGCATTAAGAAGAAGAAAAGGTGTAGCAATGTCTGTAATTATTCTAAATAATTACTGACATATCTATAATTTTTACAGTTCCTTGCAAATATGTGATATTATGTGAAAACTTGCAGCCATATCTGCATTATTTGCAAATAGTCGCTTCTTTTTCTGCAATTTTTGCTGGAATTGAATTATTTTTCATTTATTTGCAATTTATGAAGATTTTGCTGCAATAATGTGTTGCTTGAATAAGTGCAAGCATTGAATTTGAGTGTTTAAAGGAAATTAGGAAATTTGCATAAAAATATGCAATATTTTGATAGTTGTTGAGATATTTGCAATTTTTCGAAAATTGCAGGTTTCATAAGATAGTGAATAATTTTTCTTTTCTTTTTTGTTTTTGAAGCTTTTCTTACATGAATATGAAGATTATTATGTGTTGAATTGAATTTTTATGTTGATTTTTGTTGTTTTTTTTCGATGATTTTCAAAAAAAAAATGGACCAAATTTATAAAGTATCAAGACGAGGAGGTTTCTCGTATTTTGAAACTTAAACTAAGCCTGAACCAAACTATCCCTTAACATTTAGCCCCATATCACCAATTATTGTTTCATATAATTCCAGTTGAATCATATTTTCCTCACCTGCGTAAAATAAAAACAATTTTAATCAGTCGTATACCCATGTCAATATTGTAGATTTATATATATTTTGCGCATAATCGAAATTTAACATAAAACTATAAATTCTAAAGCAAAAAAGGGAAAGAGGAATGAGGGTATATCTTATTAATTTAACGGAAATCAAACGATATCATATACCACTATATATAAAAATATAATTTAAATCCACTCACCTTCCAATTTACACTCCAAATTCTAAATCTGATTTGTATCTAGGCTTAGCATCTGTTTGGGTAGGAAATCTGGATATCTAAATCTTAAATCCATTGCTTTTGCCTTTAAATCTCAAATCAAATAACCTATATCTAATCTATTCTGTTTTTTGAAGAGTTTGGAGGAGAAAAGGAATGGTAGAGCTTCAACGCCCTCTCAGAAAATATGATCTCAAAAGCTAGAATGTGTAGGTTTATTTATACATGTCCATACAAACCATGCCTATCAAATTTATATTAATATAAATCCCTCCATTCAAATCAAACCCGGTCTGTAAATCATGCATAAAAATAAAAAAATAAAAAAGCTCCAGACCAAACTGAATCGACCCATACCTAAGCCTGGGTCGACGCATGGGTCGACCCATGCGATTTAGTTTAAATCACTGGGTCGCCTATTTTGTGCACGGTTTACTCCTTGCTTGTTTTGTTCCATTACGTATATATTTCTAGACTGTTTTTGTTTGTTTCTATATTTTATTATATTCTTTTCCGTTTTCGATGCACATCCAAAATTTCAAATCCAAACACGTAATTAATACGTGTGTATACTTTGAGATTTATTTCTGTTTATTTACATAAGATTTCAAATGTTATTCTTAACGTTATATTTATTTCCTATTTTATTCCTTGTGTATTAATTTTTTTTGAATACTCGTTTAATTTTAATTTCAAACATGTACCGCTTCTAGAATTAATACGCGCATACTCATTTTAAATTAGAACGCTACTTAACGTCAATAAATTCCCCAAAATTTAATTCTATGTATGATGCACATTTATTTTCAAATTCAAATGTGTGTCACCTCTGGTACTTATTCCTATATACATATATTCATATACATGTGCGTTCGCATGCGTGTCAATATTCTAGAATTAATTATCTACTTCCAACTTTGACGTTATTATCATTTATTCCCTTTTAATATCATTAATGATGCACATTGTTAATTATAGGAACATTGTAATTTAGTTTTTGATTACTTTGCATTTCTTGATTTATTTTATAACGTGCGTTTGTTTTCAAATTTCTTACATTATTCAAGTAATTATTTTGATAATTTTATTACTTAAAATGCGAGCTGTTACTTTTCTACGCCAACATCTTTTTTGTTCATCCCTTAGGCCTAAGCCTTCAAATATTCTTTTACAATGAAGCAACCAATAATCCATGACAGCGGTATCCTCCGTTCCAAGAAACAGTTTTCCTCCAGAGAAAGATTAGTCCCGACTTAATTTTTCATAGTTGTTTCCAACTTGCACCCCTGGGATTAACTTCTCTAGGAAAAACAACTCCAACGCGCAATATCTGAATGAACGTATGGAACAAATTCCCCACATCAGTTGGTGGAATAACAACACCTTGATTTTCGTTAGCCTTTCGACCCTAACCTCCTTTAATATCAGGTTGAGCATTTCCATTAATTGCGGTGCTTACGCCACCGATATTCAATCTTGCACTCCTTCTCTTCGTATCTTACTTCTTTTCTATATGCGAATTTTAGTAAGATATTGAAGGTGGCCCTAAAATGATAGCGTATGTACATAATAAAACACAAATACGTTGTAGTTTTGGTATCCCAGCTCTTGGTATTTTCTCAGATTTTTGGATTTTTAAATGAAAAGTCTTATAGAGAAAAGGTTAGTTAAGTTTACATAAACCCGTGCTCTAATACCAAATTGTAACACCCCATTCTCTAAGGCCATAACGCTAAACGCTACAGATGTTATGCATTGAGGTGCAGATTGGTGGTGGCCGATGTCACAAGAAGAATGTGGTTGTAGTATTTGTAATGGAGATTGAATAATATGATGTGATGGTGCTCAGTGGGGTTGGCTTATCGTTATCGTATGAAGTGATGGATTTTGGGGGTGTAGTTGAGTTTGAATGTGTGGAAATTATGTTATTGTAATGGTAATTTATTGAAAATGAGTTTGTACATAAGTGATATTTGCGTGATGCTTGATAAGGTGCTTTGGAGTGGAGGACCTGGAAGTGGAGTTTGCGATGTTGACTGGTGTACGGTGATGGCTTGCCGTGGTTGTAGAAATTTAGGTTGAAGAGAGTATAGTTTGTTGCTGTTTTGAGTATGACTGGTTGTTGGGGGTGGTTTATAAGTATAGGGTGTATGTGTGGTAGGAATGAAATACAGTATGGTTGCGAAGGGGAGATGCTTGTTATTGTATTTTAGGTGAAAGGAGTTTAAACATGGAAGGGAGTTTTGAGGTTTGTATGAAGTTGAAGTATATTTGTATAAATGGTGAAGTTGTGAAAAGGAGTGATAGTTGTTGCAATTGCAATTGTGGGGTGTGTGTGTTTGTTTTGTGGGGGGAGGGGGTGTTGGAGATCTCTCGCTATAGATGAAGATCTCTTTCTCTACTTAGAAGAAGGGCAATTCTTTTCACCTGATTCATATGCAAAAATGATGCTTCATTCTTTTCTAGTAGTGTCATTGGCCACAACTCACGTAGGACCACTTAAGAGATTAACTTGGCACTCAAAATATAACGGGTAGTCAATCTAATACTAATTTCCTTTAGAGCATCTCCAACCCCAACGTTAATTCATTATAATTTGTATGCCACATCATTATTTAACATTTTCTATTAAAATTTTGTCTCCAATGCTATCATGTTTTGTTGATGTAATTAAATTTACTTGACATTGTCTTCTTCAATGTCTAGTTCTGGATATTTCGTTCCACATGACACATCATTTTTTCTTCCTCAACTAGTGGGTTTTAACTAACATATTATTTCTCTTAATTATGAGATAATTACACATATGCAATTTCTTGTTTATCTACACTTTTGCATTGGACTAAAGACATAATTCATGAATGTCAAGTGCTTTCACACCCTTTTAACAATGTGTACACGTAGATTTTAGATGACAATACATCATATATGGGTTGGAGATTCTCTTAGGATTATGACTTATAGGAAGGAAGATTACATAAGCGAGGTTGGTCTTTCTTTAATACCTTAATGAAGCACACCTGGCACCGGCCAATGATAGAGCAATTGATGCTGCAGATATTGGTTAGTGGGTTGTTGATGTTTAGTTTTTGTTGCGTGTTAATGCAGATGGTAATGGAGAAATGGATATATAATCGGGTTGATGGTGTAATACTGTGAATGGTAGGGTGAGCAATATTCGGTTCAAACTGAATTAATCGACCAAACCGATTCATTCGGCTCAGTTTCGAAACTAAATCGGTTTGAATTCGGTTTGTAAAATATATTTTTTGGTTATCGGTTTAACCGAAATACTGAACTTTTAATTTATTATCTAATTTTACGGTATTCTAGTACTTTAAATAATTAGTTTAGTTATATAATTCAAAAGAATTTGTTGCAAGTAGATCAAATCTTATCGTAAACATAAATTTTACTATATAAAATTTTTCCAAACATGAATTTATGTTTTACTTGTAGTGAATCCATCAGTTGAATTATAATACATCCTTTAATTTCGGTTAAATCGGTTACCGACCGAATTAACCTAAATTAATTCGGTTCAACTTGGAATTTTTTTTGGTTCAATTCCATTTGAGTTTTCTTACCTACAAACCCACCGAACGCTCACCCCAAGTGAACGGTGTGCAATTGTATAGTCAGATTGATGACGTGTAGTTTGTGGATGATGATGTAAGGCTTGCATGGAGTGTGTGTGATTGAATTTGGTTATGGCAGTGAGTTTGAATGTGTGGCGAATAGTAGGTGATTGAGTTTGTTGGCAAGTGGGTGAATCACAACAACGAGCAAGAGAAATTGATAGAATTTGGTTTTATTAAGGTGGCATTAACTTGTGAGGGGACTAGCTGCACTAAACAAAAGAAGGAGAAAAAAGGACCACAAACAAGTTAAAGAGAGCATAAATAGCGGAGAAATGCAAAGAACAGTGTAACGTAATCAGAGTAGAAATTTCTCGCTATATGAAATGTTTCAACTATGTTTTCTTCATAGTCAATCTTGTCAGTATAACTTGTGCCAAATTTGTCGTGAAGCTTGGCAAATTGTCGAATAATGATCTGACATTCTGAGTTATGATTTTCCAAAATTGGAGACTTCTTCCTTCCTTATTGTTATTTAATCTCTGGTTTCATTCAAGCTATACATGATATGCAACCGTAGTTAAACCTATGGATGCAATTTTGTAATCTTTGGATTTAGACTTGAAGTTTTCACGAATATAAATGATGGTTTTCCTAATATTTCGAATGCTTTTGGTCTAGTAGTAACCCATATTCCAAGAGCACTTGATTTGCTTTCTCAGTGAAATTTGACAGAGCATGGATTTGGAAAATTTTGAACGGCAACTTAAATGTATGGAATTTTAGCTGGAAAAGGTTACGATGGATGGTCCTTTTAGGCTACCCAACCTTAGGTAGCGTGTGTTTTGCATTTTTTTATTTTCGGTTTTAGCATATACAAAAGTATGAGAATCACACACATCGTGAAAAACGATCGTTTTACAAAACACAACAAAAACTTTTTTATCATTTTCCGTATTTAAAAGACAACGGAAGAACGATAACAAATTCATTCATACACCATCCTTCCGTCCTCTCCGTCATCCGCTCTGCCTTTGGTCCATCACCATCGCTGTACTTCAAATCTTCGCATCTTTCGTAATTAACGTTGAAAACTCAAAACATAAAATAAACCAAACACTACCTTAAGTTTGTTATGTTTGGACCCTTTATAATGTACATTATAATATTAACATATTTCTAGTATCTTATTTTCTACTATATTTCGGAATAATTGTGTTCTTTTTATATTATGCTACGTTTGATTTTGTAACTTGATCAGGTAACCGACTTTGTAATAAATATCATTCCAGAACAAAGTAAGTTATAACGTGACTTCTAAAGGATTTAGTAATTAGGTAAATATTATTGATTAAAGCATGTTATTATATATGCATTTTGGTTCTATTTCAAGCATTTAGTTAGCGCAAAATTGATAGTGTACTGATTGTTGACTGTGGAGAAAAAATTTAATTATTTGTTAACTATTGAACGTGTTGTAGGGTGAACATGCAATGCAATGATGAAGGTTTCATTTGTTCGAAGTTAATGCTTTCAGTGGAGCTTTGGGTTTTTATCATTATCATGTGAAAGAGAAAGGAATGAAAATTGAACTATCATGTTTTTTTCAGTGTGCTAGTTTGTTTTGCATGTGTAGTTCGATTTTCTTCAATAGTATTATATCAACAAATAGACATAATTGAACTATGAAGTAAGGGTCTATAATTTGAATTCCTGATGCCTATCGACATTGTGAATTAAAGTTGAACTTTTTAGTTTGGATATTGTATTTGTGATAATTAAGTACGAGTTATTCAATTGAATTTTGTAAATTGGTAGCTAGAAAATAACAATTTGTACTGGTGGGTATGACCTGCTCGTAAATTTGTATTGGTGGGTATAATATGCTCATATTTTGTTCATTAGAGCGTTATGCTTCAGGTAGAGGCACTTAATAAAAATGTAGTTTTTCCAATTGAATTTAGCCACGGTCCAAAGCCGTGGCTAAATCATGTAAAAAAATTACGATGAAAATTTGCCATGGCTCGGAGCCATGGCAGAACTGAATTTTGCCATGGACCATAGCCGTGGAAAAACAAATATTTTCCACAGCTATGGGTTGTGAAAAAATTCAGTTATGCCACGGCCCGGAGGCGTGGTAGTCTCGTGGCAAAAAAAATTCCACGCCCCTTTTGGCCACCGCCCTAAACTATGGTAAAACGCATTAGTCACGGCCCAAACTCGTGGAAAAATTACTTTTCTGGTGTAGTAAAAACCTCTAATATGAATGAAGGAAAATGAAACAAGATGGATAAGAAGGCGACTTTGGTTCGCCAGTATCTTAGTGATTTGGTATTCCATCATGTGGCTAGTTGTGAATCCACAAAGGATTTGTGGGACAAGTTGGTTCTTTGTATGTGCTACAAGTAAGGATTATCTGGTTTGAAAGCTAGTATAACTAAGATTGGATGAAAAAAAATCCATTATATAGCATTTGAATGAATTTAAAGATGTGATCAATCAATTGGCAAATTTAACATTCAATTTTGATGATGAGTTGCAGGATCTTTTGTTGATGAGTTCGCTTTTCAAAAGTTAGGAGATTCCGGTTGTTTCATTGGGTAATTCTAATGCTATTGGATCTATCTCTTTGTAAAGTGTACGAAGCAACCTTTTGAATGAGGAGCTTAGGAGAAAAGGGTCGGGCTTGAAATCAGTTCAAATCGAGGCTATGATAGCAAGGGACTTGAAAAAGATACAGACTGGAGGAAGAAAAAAAGCTAGTGTTAAGGTGCTATCACCAGTAATTATTGTGGTAAGAAAGGTCGCAAACGCATATTTTTTATGCTTATCAAAATGATAAGAAGAAGATTGTGCATGGTGATAGTAGTGATGTTGCACAAGCATATTTTACTGAAGGTACCAATAGTGACGCTTCCTGTGATGCCCTCTTTAGTGAAACTAATCCTTGTAAGATGGATTCAGGAGCCATTTTTTACATCCATAGTGATGTGAAGTATTTTTCCTTTTATGAGAAGAATGTCAGTGTGATTGAGACGACCAATGGATTAGAGCTACCAGTTTGTGGTATTGGTTCTATCCGTTTTCGTATGCATGATAGTGTGGTTAGGGAAGTCTTAGGAGTTAGACATGTCCCCACTTGTTTGCATAACCTTATTTCTCTTGGTCGGTTGGATCGTTGTGGTTGCACTTATGATACTTGAGGTGGAGTTTTGAGAGTGAAGGAGGTGGTCATGTAATGTTGAAAGGAGTTTTGAAAGAAGGAAACCTTTATAGATGGGTAGAATCTGTAGTCGATTGTGGAATGCGAATGATAGTTGAAGAACCTAATCACGGCAAAGTGGAGAGGTTAATGTGGTCGCTACAGATGACTCTAGGAAGAGAGGTTAATGTGGTCGCTACAGATGACTCTAGGAAGAGAGGTTAATGTGGTCGCTACAGATGATTCTAGTATTAATGATCATATTTTAGACAGGGGTCTTCATGTTGATGATGCTCAAGGAATCAAAAGAGTTCAGGAGAAGAGTTTTGGTCAAGTGGTAGATGAGTGTCAATTTGGAAAATCCACAAGATTTTGGAGATCTTTGAGGTATTGCAAACATTTTTGAGACTGTTGGTTTTGCATGATGCATCTCATGTGGAGGACGCATCTCTTGCAGGTAGTGAGTGAATTTTGTATTGTTTTTAATTGAGATTTAGAGGTCGTTAAAAGAGCTGGATTGGCTTGTTTGCTGATTGTTGGAAGTTTGTTTGATGATGTGATTTCATATCAAGCCAGAGTGTTGTGATTTGTGATATAAAATCACATGTATGTTGAACAACGATATGTGAAAGTGCTTCGTGATAGAGGAGGAAGAGAAACAACCGAAAGGGGAAGGAAAAGATTAGAGTTTTAGCTCAAACATCTGTAGCCATTGACAAATGTCTGAGTTAATGGGAAATTGGAAACAAAGAGTTCGGTCAGACATTTGAGGTGTCAGGTTAGACATCTGATCTGAAGTGAAGAAAATTCCTGAGTGTTCAGTCAGACATCTAGCCACCCATTCAAACGTTTGAGTCAGCTTTTTCTGTTTTTGACTAAGTATTTCCTAAGATATTTTTTTGAGGGGTAGCTTGGATATTTCCCTAGGCCTTTTGTTCTCTTATATAAGCAGCTTCCAGGTTTGGATCAAGGCATGAGATTGTGACCAAAATTGTAACATCCCACAATTTTACCAACAAAATTATCAAAATAACTATATAGATTATTTGCATTTGAAATTTGAAAGCGAATATATGTTATAAAATGGGCAATAAATAAAAGTTTCCACTAGGCAAACTGGCGATGGTATATGTATACTGATAAATAAAAAAGCAGAAGAAAGAATGGAAATAAATAAATGGTACACACGTTAATTGTATAAACAATGTGCATTTGAATTTAAAAGTAATTATCATCAATATTGCAACATTCTTTTTAAATGATAATGCATGTCATAAGTAACATTTAAAAGAGAGTCAATGAGAATAACGTCAAAATTTGAAATAGACAATCAATTCTGAAATGTTGATACATGTGAACAACACACATGTAAAAATAGTTAAAATAAAAATATATAGATATAAGTTACAAAAATAATGCATGTCATAAATGGAATTAAAACAAGAAATAAATAAAGTTCAAATGGAACTAATTAAGCAATGTTTCAATTTAATTCGGATATGCGCGTATTAATAGTGCGCATTTGAAAGGAGAATAAACATGCAAGAATTTTAAAATAGAAATATTTTTAATGCATATATTGGTTGCATAATTAAAATTTGGACGCGAGTTATAAACAAAAAAAATAATTAAGTTGCAAACCTTTGGGATTAATTAAGATAATGTTTGAAAATGAGACGTTAAATTAATAGAGGTTGGAATGTATATATATATGTATGTATATATGATCAAGTAATAAAATAATGTTTGTAAACAATTAGTTAACATTTATTGTTAATTGACGGACAAGGAAAGCATTGAGTGATTTATTCATAGCTAATAAGGATTTGAAATAAATGGGTGCATGCATGCAAAGTAATAGGAAAGAAAAGATAACAACAACATATATGTATATGGCCAATTAATAGGTATAGTAACGTTTATAATTAAGACTATGATTCAAAATTCTAAGGAAGAATGTATGCATACAATAAATAAAGGTAGGAAAGGAATTAATGTGCATAAAGGTGGCAAATTAATATGGTGACTGATTGACATATTAATTTGGTAAGGAGTTACAATGCATTCAAAGATTAACTGGATAATAAGTATTGGGCATGTATATAATCTATTGAGTGGATTCAATAATTCAAACGTTAAATGTATGCGTGTAATTAATATAATAAATTTAGATAACATATATTGCTACAAAAATTAATTACGATGTTAATTAACCTGTTAAAAGAAGCAAGGAATATGGCACATGTAAAGAACACATGAGAGAGAGCAAATAAATTGTATTTATTTGTATGCAGTCTAATGGTTAGTAATTACTAACAAACATTATAAATAAAGTCTTAGGTTAACCTAATTTCCCACACCCTCAAATGACAAAAATAAATAAAAACAATGGTGGATCTACAGAATTGGCGATTTCTAGAGAGGCTTAAAAACTAAGCTGAGTGAATATATTTTGAATACAAATAAAATATGTAAAGTTTGTTATTTTATTTTTGATTTAAATCAGTATAGTTTTATTTTTATTTACTATTTCTTTTTCATATCTGGATTCCTATTAAAAATAATTTACAATTGACCAAACACCTTAATGTGGAGCTAGATTTACATATTTTAATGTATCATTCTAAATTATGAATTAGATTCACTTTTCTCTTATATTTTTTGTTTTATTTCCAAATCTGAAATTAAATAGTAGGTAACTGGGATTTTCTGATTTAAATTAAAAAGGATTGGTATGTTCACTTGTAAAATAAACCTTATTTGTAAATCAAGACAAGATTATATCCAAACGAATGGAAAATGTTTTGGATGATAAATAAAATATGGGTGCATTTTTTACAGGTCCCTGTTAACGTTTTAAATTAGGCTCACATCCGGTCATAAACTTATTGTAAATTTAGTCCCTATTTTAGGAAAATTCAGTAAATAAATTCAAAAAAATATAAAAAAATCATGTAAATTCATATTTAATTAAAACAGGTAAACGTTAAAAAATTCAGACCAAAAAACCATAAAACCACGTCAAAACCAAAAAAATACAAAAAAACAGTGAAAACAGCAGTTAAATGCATACAAGTATGCACGTAATTGAATTTTCTTGCATATTGAAGTGCAAGAATTTCAGTTAATGCATTTGTGTTGAAAACACTTGCATAAATCTGTGCAAGCATAGCAAATTTCTTGCATTAAAAAATGCAGTAATCTGTAGGCAAAAATTCAGCAAAATTTTCTTCATATAATACTTGCATATGAGTGTGCAAGTATTTCAAAATAGCTGCACACATGTATGCAAGTTTATATTCAAATTTTTCAATACAAACAGCGTATGCATTAGTTTGCATACATGTGTGCAGCTATTGGCAAAAGTTGCACACATATATGCAATTTTTTTTATTCTGTGGACTTCCGAAAATATCTCCAGATTTTACATTTTTTTTAATACACAACGCATTTTTTCCCCAAAAAAACAAAATAGGCGGAAAAAAAAACAGGGGGTGGGTTTACATTGAAAGTTAGGGGGGACGTGAGTCTAATTAAGTTTGCTTTTAGACATGTGTGCATAATTTTCACATAAAATATTTTGGGTGCAATAAGGATGGATTGAATAGCTTAAGCTATGGAAGCAAATCTAGAACATGATTTGGAATTTTACAAACAACGCAGTGTGAGTGGATTTAAATTATATTTTCAAGCAATGATATATTATATCGTTTTATTCCGGTAAGAATTTATATTATGTTCACTTCCTCTTTTCTCTCTTCTACTTCGGAATATATAGTTTATGTTAATTTTATTTATGTGCAAAATATACATGAAATTGAAATGTTGACATATGTAATTGAATTATGCGCTTAATCTGTATGGTTTAATTGTGCTCTATAGTCCCTTTTGTTTACGCATGTTGAAAATATAGTTAATTTGAATTATGAACAAAAAGGAAAACTTTGATGATTTGGGACTTAATGTATGTATAATGCCAAAAATTACCATGAAAGGAACGCAAGCAAATTTGATATAATTAACATTATGCATAGTAAATTTTGTGGTTAAATAGTAGATCTAATAATTTCCACATATATTTATAAATCTAAAAGTTAGGAATTGCTTGTTGATAGAAATATATTTGCATGGTTTAGTAAATAAAGGAAAATAGAAAACATGGTTGCAAAGATGAAAATAAGAAAAGGTGGAGATTAGTGTGAAATACGGAATTGACCGTATTGCGCACTAATTAAATAACCCAAAAATAAGAAGAAGAAAAAGCATCTTGCAATCATGATTTCTTTTTACAGTAATTACTTGAAACTATGGAAATAGATTTTATGCAATACCCAATCAATTGGAAATAACCCTAACTTCCTAAAAGGGCAAAATTGTAAAGATAGAAAAAGAGAAGATAACATAACATAAAGAGGTTATGTAAAGAAAAAGACCTATTTGTAAACGTATGATTGAAATATAATAAGCGCAGCTCAATGATAATAATGTGTAAGAAAGATTATAACGTAAAGGTTATGAAACAAAATATGACAGAAAATCTAATTGTAATCCATACTTGCACAAATATGAAAATCAAGAAATTATAATTATAGACATAATTTATTGCAAATATGAAATTGTCAGAAAGTGGTCGAAATGACAGTTAAGCCTCAATATTTGACATTTTGATTTACAGTGTGTGAGTAAATTACGGCTTAAGGAAAAAATTGTATGATTAATGAAAGAAATAATATTCAGATTAAATGGGTTAATGAGCAGTTTAAATCAACGAAAAGAAAATTAACCGAATGCATAATGATAAATTAGACATAGAGTCTAATTAATATAACGAAATTCATTTGGTCCAGCCCCTAAGGGTGAAGAACCCATTGGGGGCAAATCATTGAAGCTATCGGGAGAGTGTGAGCACATCCAACTTATTTGACGGGACTGAGAGGAAGTACGGGACTTCTACGGGATGTGAGGATACTCCGTGATGGTCCTATGTGGTAGGCTCAGGGATGTATCCATAGAGGCATGGTCCATACGGCACCACCCAATGAGTATGTCTTGATCGCACCTTTCGTTGTGAGCAGCCTAAAGACCATTATGATGATTTTAAGATAGTTCAGCGACTTTCTCGACTCAAGAGGGAAGGTTTCGTGGTCAGGACCCAACCAAGGATAGTAGGTCGTTAGACGCCTGTCATCATGAATCGGAGCTTATGAAAGACTGGGGCTATAAGCAAGAGGCCAATGATCTTCACCATCGAGTCATTAGATGAAGGACTACATGTTTGTTTAGATTGGTTATCAGTTTCAGTCTCTTAGGTTTTTTTAAATAGTCTTTCATTAGTTGGGGGTAGGCTTGTGGGGGCCTTGAGGAGCCATAGAAGAGATAGACCAAATTTTGATATCTGTATTTTGGTCCTAATGAAGCCATTATTTTGAGGCCCATTCTGAGGCCACCCTTGACAGATATAGTAAAGCCCCCGACTGAGTTCTGTGGAAGAACTCAGGTCTTGGTTGTCTTTATAACGCAATGGTAAGAGCCCATTTGCTTTTGTAGCACGGCTTAATACGCTTTCATGGCATAGTGATGAAGACATATTGCAGTTTTGTATCATGGTCTATTACGCTTTCGTAGCGCGACAATGGAGGTCTATTATGTTTTCGTGGTACGATGATGGAGACCACTCGAGGAGGGTACTATGGGGAGTATCTTGATATATTGGACATATAGCTACATATATATAGTTTATTAGGTTAATCTACTTGGAAGTAGGATGGTATTATTTATGCGTTAAATCGGAAGTGTAATGTGTAAGAAATCCAATTTAACTTAATAAAGATAAACGAGTGATAAAACGATATATGTACTGTTATTTATAGGAAGAATAATTTGTCCATTCACCAGAACTTTTGTTCTAACCCCCTCCTCATAACAAACCCGCAGGTTAGATAGGTGACAGAGATTTCAGCTTGGAGAAACTTGTTAGACCGTGTCATAATTAGGGTAAGTATTTGCTTAATATTATATTTTATTCGTTCCGTTGTGAGATATATTATTGTGAGCTCTGATATATTTTATTTTTGTCTTTCAGCAGGATACCAAGAAACCCATCCCGGGTTTTAGTGCATTTAGATTTTAGCATTTTTGCGAAAAATTTGGACCCGTTGAGATTTGGGTTGTTACATATGGTATCAGAGCTTAGGTTTAGCATTCCTATATAGATAGTGAGTGAAAGTATTTTTATTTTTAAAATATAAATATTGCATATATATATATATTGACCAATACCTATACCAATAGAGGAATCCACTAAATAAATAAAGTAACACATGAAAAAAATGGGGTTTTGGTTTTGTATACTAAGCAAATGGTTACGGAAATTTGAGAATAGTAGGCCCATAAGTAGGTAGAATGAAAAGTGTACAAAATGTTTGAAAAAAAGAGAAGATTACATGTGTTAATATTTGAGATTTTAGTATTCTATGTTAGTGGATTGGGCAGTAGGGCCTTATAAGTTGGAAAAGAATAGACTAGGAATTTATATACATGCACATTTGGCGTTAAAGTAACACAAGTCTTATTCTTCAGTTCAGACATAGTTTGGTAGGAATTTATGTGAAGAAAAAAATTTAGGACAAAGAAATGTAATTTTGCGCAAAGAATTAGGAAAATTCAAAAGCTAGGAACCACTTTGTACTTAGCCTCATGGTTAGAACTTTTAAAAAGAACTTGAAAAAAAATGTAAATCTAGAAAATATTTCTAGAAAAGTTTTCAAGTTTTAAAATTTAAAATTTTACAATTTAAAATTTTTACTGGTTTGTAATATTAAGGTTTGCATTAAAAAAAAAATTGAGAAAATTAGGCAAACTTGTTTTAAAAAAGTACTGAATGCGCAAGTAAGTTGTGGGGTTAAGCGATGTAAATGGTTAAGAGAAAACACGAATATAAATGTATCAGATATATGTGGGCATAGATGACCTTGAGTAAAATAAAATATAAAAGTTTTTCATAATGAATGGGTTGTGACACACTTTAACTTGTTGGAATAAAAAGAATTATAAAATAAGTTTCTATGGATCAATAAGTTTGTAAGTAAACATGTTTTGTTAAAGTGACAAGTAAATGTGCAGTGAAATAGGTATACAAAATATCAGTGAAGCACCATATTTTGTGCTAGCTATTTAAAAAAAAAACCTTTTTTGAAGTTTCCTTGTTACTTTACACTGAACACAAAAGTCCTCTTCATTAAAGGTTAATACAAACTTAATCATATTTAATTAAAAATAATTTAGTAAGAATGGTCCCATTAGTGTGCATGGACAGTTAGTAAAGACTAGAAAATTTTGAAAAGATGTTACAAGCGGTTACTGTTTAATAGAAAGAAGTAAAAGGTAACTTTATGGCATGATTAGTAATTAATAGAAATCATTTTTTTAGAACCCCTTGAGGAAACAGGAAAGTTTTTTTTAGTATAGATTTTCATTCCTATGTAGTGTGCTATTTTAGAAAAATATAATAGTTTAGTGGGGTATTTTCTTCTTAGGTGTTTGTAGTGATCGCTAGATAAGAACAAAAACATAGGATATTGTGAATAAAATGAAGATGAAAGCAAAAGATGAATAACTATTTTTTTAGTAGTGCTAAGGGTACCCCAATATGTTCTTCCTAATACCGCGACTAAAAATACCACAAGAATTAGTATTAAACTCTTCTTAATACCACACACTTAAAAATAGGGGCTACCACACTGTTTTACCTTATTTCAATTTCGCTCGATATTCGTTCGTCCTCATTTCTAAAACCGATCAACGAGCTGAACCCTAGATCTATAACCGATCAATGAATTTGACGTCGCAATGCCGAGGAATATACGATAGCCGTGAATAATGTTTGAATTAAGCAAACCAAAAGAGGAAGTGAGAGATTAGGGTTTTCAGATCACCAAACAATTGAGAGATTACCATATGAATTTGAATTTTCCCGTAGGAGATGCGAAGAAGACAACGATTATGAGAGATTAGGGTTTTTAGGTTAGCTTAGTACGTGATTAGTTCGACAAATAATGATTGAGTGAGAGATCAGAATGGAAATGTAATGTGGTATTAGGAAGCATATAAAATTTAATGAGTTTTATTTTTTTAATTGCGGTATTAGGAAGAATATATTGGGGTGCCCTTAGCACCACACTTTTTTTTATAAAAGCAACAAAGACGACAACTGCAATAAATGAGAACAACAAAAGAAAATAAATTATTCGAAAAGAAATTTTGGAAAATGGAAAAAAATTCTTTTTATGTAAACTGTGCTTGGAATAGAAAATAGGAACTTTTGTAAGATTAGCAATTAATGTTTTCAAGTATGGGGGAAAAGGTGCGTAAAAATGGATGAAAATATGTAATTTTCCATTTTCTACCTTTTTCTAAAAAAAGAAATCGAATTAAGAAAATTAAACTTTTCTGAAATTCATGAATTTATAATTGGTTGGTAGGGTTTGGATGTAAAAATTGGATGAACTATGTTCTTACTTTGTAAGAGTGTGGGAAAAGTTGGATGAAAAAGTATTGATGATTTCAAAATATTGCATTAATATAGAGATTGCCAGTATATTTAAGGTGTGCGCATCATGTTTTCAAAAGATTTACAAGAAAATTAGCATTCATACAGGAGATACCGTTTAGCATTCATTGCATTCATGTATTTTTTTTATTGTGTTACATTTTGCACAAGTGCACAAACAGTTCAAAAAATGGATGTACACATCATTATTGCAAATTATGCGGGAATTACATAATTTTACCCTTATTAAATTTCGAATACGAAATTATGTGGGAATTTGAAAATGAACACATTTTATAATATGGGAAATAAATAAAAGTTGTCACTACGCAACTGAATGCGCAATGGTATATACATACAAAATTAAATTAAAAGAAGTAGAAGAAAGGATGGAAATAAATAAATGGTATGCACATTAATTATATAAACAATGTGCGGAATCAGAATATAATTAACATAAATATTGTAACATTCCATTTAAATGGCAACGCATGTCATAAGTAGCATTTAAAAGAGAGTTAATGAGAACAACGTCAAAATTTGAAATAGACAATCAATTCTGAAATGTTGACAATGTAAACAACACACATGTAGAAATAGTTAAAATAAAAATATATAGATATAAGTTACAAACATAATGCGTGTCATGAATGGCATGAAAACAAGAAATAAAAGAAAGTTCGAATGACACTAAGGGTAGGGCAACACACAACCCATATCCAATCCGACCCAACCCACCAACCCGACCCAACCCACATAAACCCAACCCATCCTAGTTCGGGTCGGATATGGGTTACAATTTGTAACCCATACTATATATGGGTCGGTTTTGAAATTTTGTTCAACTCAACCTTATTTTAACCCAACCCAACCCTATATTAAAAATTAATTTAATATCAACCCATTTAAAATTAGAATAGTATAATCCTAGAATAATGTTCATGTATTTTATAGTAAATATACAAAAAAACATATTTCATGTCCATCCGAACTAGATAGAATTTAGAAATTATATTTTAAGAAGCATTTTAATGTATTTTAAAATGAAACACTTGTTCTACCATGTAGTAAATTAATTCATTATGTTGTGTTTTACAATGAAATTTTAATAAAATATTTCTTATAATGAATTAGTTATTTTAAATGCACAATGCTAGCAAAATTTTGATATATTATGCTAAATATTTAAATATTATTTTTAAAAAATTTCTTTATATTTTCATTTTTTAATATATTCAAGCAACCCGACATAACCCTATTAAACCCGACCCAACCCATACTTCAACCCAACTCATATCCAGCCTCATATTGGGTCGGATATGTGTTGAACTACCTTAAACCCATACCTATGCGGGTTAGATAAGATATTTGGTCTAACCCGACCCAACCCATACTTTCTGCAGCCCTAGCTAAGGGTGCGTTTGATTTTGAACGAGAATGGGTATTTGGAAGGGGTATTTTGAAGAGGAATTGTTGCGAACAGGGAATGTGTATTTTTTTTGAAAGTGGCAAACCGGAATGGGCAGAGTTATTATTTTATTGTTTTTATATTTATTATTTTTGTTGTTTGTGTTTGTGTGTGTTTATTGTCGAACAGAATAATAAAATGCAGAATACAAATTGCAAAATTTAAATTACATATAATTGCACAATGCCGTGTAGGAAGAGCCAATGCGATAGTATATAGGAATACAGCCACCATTTCTCTGACCGTTATGTGCATCGAAGCCTCTAATCCATAATTTTCTAACCGCTCGCACAAGGATGTGAAACACAATCGCTTCATTCGAAAATTTCGTTGGCAGCGGTCTGCATGTCCTGATAGTATTTCATTGATCAAAGCACGACCGAAAGTTACAGAATCATGTATTTTGCTCCTTTTCCTTGTTTGATTTGCCATAATTTCTTGAATATCGATAATATCTTGCAAATCTTCCATATCAGAATCATCACTATTTACCATATATTGACTTGAAAATTTCAGAAATGAAAAATGGAGAATGAAGATGGTGAAGGAGAAGTGGAATGGAATGGAGACTAGAGATGGTATGATTTAAAAGGGGAAAAACAACCGTTGGGAAAGTAGCTTTAACGTCTGACGTCGCGTTCGATGTGCCAGATGTTAAAAAAACTTTTCCAACAGTTCACTTTGACCGGGCAAATGCGTGGGGTCCATATTGGACGCGTTAGACGCGAACGCGAACGTTAACTGCCCGTTCAAAAAATCAAACGCTACCTAATTAAGAAATGTTTCAATTTAATTTAGATATACACATATTAATAGTGCGCATTTAAAAGGGAATAAATGCGCAAAAATTTGAAAATAGAAAAATTGTTAATGCATATATTGGTTACATATTTAAAATTAGAACGCAAGTTAGGAACATGAGAGAGAGAGAGCAATGTAACCTATTGAGTGGATTCAATAATTCAAACGTTAAATGTATGCGTGTAATTAATATAATAAATTTAGATAAAATATATTCCTACAACAATTAATTACGATGTTAATTAACTTGTTAAAAGCAGCAAGGAATATGGTGTACATAAAGAACTCATGAGAGAGAGCAAATAAATTGTATTTATTTATATGTAATCTAAAGGTTAGGAATAACTGACAAACACTATAAATACAATCTTAGGTTAACCTAATTCTCCACACCTCAAATGGAGAAAATAAATAAAAACAATGATGGATCTATAGAATTGGTGATTTCTAAAGAAAAGCTAAACTAAGGTGAGTGAATATATTTTGAATGCAAATACAATATTGTGACGACCCGTAACTTCCCCGTAAAGGAAAGCGCGGATAGTTCGAGAACAAGCCACAAAATAGAACGCAGACGGAAGAACAATTCACTGTATATCACAACAATACATCAGATTACAAGAATATACAGAGTATCAGTGAATTGTTCTTCCGTCTGCGTTTTATTTTGTGGCTTGTTCTCGAACTATCCGCGCTTTCCTTTACGGGGAAGTTATGGGTCGTCACAAATATGTAAACTTTGTTCTTTTCTTTTTGATTAAATCAATATAGTTTTATTTTTATTTACTATTTCTTCTTCATATCTGGATTCCTATTAAGGATAATTCACAATTAACCAAATCCATTGACTTAGGGCTAGTTTTACATATTTTAATGTATCATTATAAATTATGAATTAGATTCTCTTTTCTCTTATTCTTCTGGTTTTATTTCTAGATCTGAAATTAAATATTGGGTAATTGGGGATTTTTTGATTCAAATTAAAAAGGATAGGCATGTTCATTTGTAAAATAAACCTTATTTGTAAATAAGGTAAAAATTAGATCCGAACGAATGGAACATGTTTCGGATGATAAATGAAATATTTTGGGCGCAACAAGGATGGACTGGATAGCTTAAGCTACGAAAGAAAAACTAGATCAAGATTTGAAATTTTACAAGCAACGCAATGGGAGTGGACTTAGATTATATTTTCAGATAATGGTTTATTATATTCTTTGATTACTGTAAGAATTTATAATATGTTCTCTTCTTCTTCTTTTCCCCTTTTTGCGACGAAATATATAGTTTATGTTGAATTTCAGTTATGCGCAAAATATACATGAATCTGAAATGTTTGCATATATAATTGAATTGTGCGCTTAATCTATATGATTTAATTGTGCGTTATAATCCCTTATGTTTACGCATGTTTGAAAATATAGTTAGTTTGAATTATGAACAAAAGGGAAAAATTTGATGATTTAGGGTTTAATGTATGTATAATGCCAAAAATTGCAATCAAAGATAGTTAGTAAATTTTACATAATTAAGATTATGCACAGTAAATTTTGTGGTTAAATATTAAATTTGACAATTTCCGCATATATTTGTAAATTTAAAAGTTAGGAATTGCTTGTTTTGATTGGTTAGAAAAAGAAATATGTTTGCATGGTTTGGTAAATAAAGGAAAATAGGAAATATGGTTGCAAACATGAAAATAAGAAAAGGTGGGGATTAGTGCAAATGGAGTTGGCCATGTTGCGCACTAATTAAATCCAAAAAAAAAAAAAAAAAAAGAGTTTTACAATCATGAATTCCTATTGTAGTAATTATTTAAAAATATGGAAATAGATTTTATACAATAACCAAACAATTGGAAATAAGCCTAACTTCCTAAAAGGGTAAATTGTAAAGACAGAAAAAGAGAATGTAACATAACATAAGAGGCTATGTAAAGAAAAAGACTTTTTGTGAATGTATGATTGAAATATAATAAGCATAGTTCAGTGAAAATGGTGTGTAAGAAATATTATATTATAAAGGTTATGAAACATAATATGACAGAAAATCTAGATGTAATCCATATTTGCGAAAATATGATAATTGTGAAATTACAATAAATAGACATAATTTATCTGCAAATATGAAATTGACAAAAAGTGGTTGAAATGACAGTTAAGCCTTAATATATGACATATTCATTTATATTGTGTGGCTAAATTACGGGAATAACGTTGAGAATGGAGTTTTGATGACAACAACCTTATTTCAATATCAATTGATTATAAAATATATACTAACATCTCTATCTAGAATATATATACACACATATATGCTGGATTTGTATATAGGAATTAATACTGAAGACTGTACAGTTTTAGAGTTTTAGAGATTCAAAATTCATAGAAGATTCAAGACTCATGAGTAATCAAGAGTTCAAGATAAATATAGTAATAGAGTCTAGTTTATATGCAAGACTTTGAATAGCACTCCAGGTTCAATTTCAGTTTCCGATTTTCAAATTTTAAGTTCTGTTTTAAAAAAATTCAAATTCTAATTTTAAATAGTTTTTTCCATCTTACTTTTGATTTTGAACTTAAGTTTTAAAGTTTATATATATTTGTATAGTTATATACTTGTATAATTTTATATTTATATAGTTTTAAACTTTATAATTTTGTAAATATGTTTATATAATTTACATTTATGATTTCATATGATTTTATACTTTATAATACTCATTTCTATCACTATTTTTTAATTCAAGAATTTCCAGAATTATATATATAGTTAAACACTTGAAAAATATTCAAAATTCAAACTTTTTATACACGTATGTCGACATATTTAATAGTATATGTCGACGTACAACTGTCACTTTTTCAATTTAAAAAAGAAGCGTCTTTTCACTATTTGTAACATTTCGGAAGCATTGCAACCTTTAAAATCTTATAAATAGCGGTTGATTTCGAATTGTTTAACCATTCTTCTTCTCCATCTTCATCCCTTTTCATTCCTCCATTATTATTTCATATTTTTATGATTTCTACACTTCTACTCTGCCGATTTCTATTCTTAATATATAAAACTTCTTCTCTTCTCACTCTCTACTCATTACTCTCCGAATTGAAGTGCTATTGAAGAGTTATAGGGTTGTTGTAATCATTTGGGATTATTTGGGAAACAGTGTGTTCCTTGTGGCCGTGAAATCAAGGAAAGGAAACGGTGTGAACCTTGTAGCCTTGAAATCAAGGGTGGTGTAATCGGTGTCGACCTTGTAGCCATGAAATCAAGGGGATTGTACTTAGATTTTGATCTAGTAATAAAACTCTTCGCAATCCAGCGTTGCGTGGGACTGGATGTAGGAGCAATCCAAACCAGTATAAAATCCGGTGTGTTCTTTCCTTTTCTGCATTTTATTTTTGTTTATTTCCGTGTTTGTGTTTGATTATGTGTCTGTGATCATCTATGTGGTGTGTGATTCATATAGTAGATTATATAAGTTTTAGATTTTCTTAAATTCCCTGAAAACATTATTCACCCCCCTTCTAGTGTTAGTTTTTCCTTAAGATCTGTAATCCTCATTCCCTAACAATTTGTATCAAAGAAAGGTTTTTCAAAAAGTTCATAATCTGATTTTTGAAAATATTAAATGGCAAATTTTGAAATAATTGTTAACATTAGTATCAATTCATGCATTGCATCAATGTTGAAAGAGTCTGCATTCAATTATGTTGAAAATTCAAGTGATCTGCTGAAATGTTTTCCAATATAGGAAAAGATGTGTTAAATGGCTATTGGAAAATCAAACTTTGAAAAGATAGGTGAAGTGGATGTTGAAAATTCAAATTCCGAAATGGTGTGTTACATGGCTACTGAGAATTCAAATTCTGGTGAATAAAAGGTGGAAATAAAAAAGGAAAAATGGATACTGGATAGTGGTTGTTCGAGACATATAACGGGAAATCCAGAAATACTGTAACGACCCAGGGATTTTCGGCCCTGAAAATCGACACAGATACCTTTACCGTAACTCATGCCGACCTTCCAAACACCGAAAGAACTGGAACGTTATTAGAAAGAATTTAGAGGGTGAGATAAGAAAGAAAGAAATATTAGAATAGAAGAAGAAGAAGAAGAACCAACACAACACAGAATCAGAGTCTCACATCGCAGCGGAACAAAATATGATACAGAAATAAATCTTGAATGAGAGCTTTTAAAAATACTTACAATATCATAGTACATCACATATCTGGACAGTTATAATAATCTGTCCTATGCACAACACACAGCGGAATAGTAGCTATATAATATCATACGTCGGAACATCTCCAGCTCGTCTCTGGAGTTCGTAGCATCTGATAACCTGGACCTGTACACCCCGGGCTAACCCGAGCATTTACAAAACATCGGGTCAGTCTGGTGAACCAGAGTGAGAAAACACACTAAGTTTTAAGGGTATCACACAATCTGATTTTAAAGTTAAAATCTCTTCGAAAGAAAAGGATAATCGTAAGACCAAATCCACACATAAACACGGATGGTTTTTACCTTACGATAATCCGAAACGTTTTGAAATCAATGTCTTTTCTGATATTATAATAGTGTCTAAATACAAGTAAATATCAATCTAGCGGAACTCTTGCATCTCACGTTCCACATATATAGTATACAATCAAAACCACGGGCGCTTATTGGAGATTGGATTCCCACTATGACAAGGTATGGGACCACCTGCCGATAGTGTATCTCTAGAGACGAATACACTGGGTTCAACAAGAACGTCTTGCAACCCGGCCCTCACATGACCGACCACTCATTTCGCTTGAGTGTATCGAATGTATATCACCAACGGTTGGGCTCAAACCACCGTTTCCCCAAAAGTGACAACATCGAAATAGATTAAAGAAGCAAAAGGAATTTCTCTAGATAGGTGATTATACACCCTAATGGGAGCGACCCACATAGCCATGCTGCCTGCCTGATTTTTGTCATTTCCCGGTTGTTGAGACTTGAGGTTTAAATTATCTTTTGGGATATTTGGTCACCATTCACTTTGAATGTCACACAGTCAAATCCGCCAGATATCACTAATTGATGTCTACAAAAATACTCTGGTCGTTAAGCTAAGAGAATTGTCCTTCTCCGCCACTAACAGAACACGTTTGTAAAAATCAACATACGCGATCCCTTTGGAAATACTCTGTCAGACACCCGTCTATACAATTCATCCAGGAACAGGATGAACCGAAGGTACTCTCCTACTGCATCCAATATGGGAATCACCCCATGGATCAGTAGCGAGAAGTCCATGGAACCTGTAGATTCCAACCACGACAGAACCATAGTACATCTTGGCTGCAGACCAGAGATGATTAGCGGTCCTTCCGTTAATGAAATTCTACGGTCTTCAATGCTCCGTCTCAGTCATCTTTTGATTATCTCCACGTATTTGTTGGTCGGAATGGTTTTCGAATATAAATTCGATCTCGGTCTTTCCGTACCAACAATCGTATTGGACAGATTTGATAGTCGGTGATTTAACTATCAAAATGAACAGTGATTCAACCATGAAATCCCAATGGATTCACTGGTTCTATATTCAGCATCCATTGGCCCTTTAAATTAAATCAAATGTAAATTTAAAACTCTTAAATATTGCGATATTATAAATATAGTTTTCTCGCTTCTTATGTATCATAAGATTATTCTTTAAACACATTCATAATTATACTTAGAAAAATCCTATAACATATCCAGTTTCCATTTTCACTTTTAAAACATTAGCCATATTATTATATTATGTAATATAAAATCATTTCAACTTATTACTCGCAAGACGATGTTACGAGATATCTTCTATTTCATTACTCGAAAACAATAATCCATGCTTATTCTGATAAAATAAATCTCAACTTTACGCTTCCTTTCTAACTTGGAAATATCATTATAATTTCACGCAACCCCTTATATGCCATTTTACTTTGGAATCATTCTTTTAAATATTGTTCTCCAAAAATTCACCAACGATGCATTATTATTTCTTTAATGGAAATAATAAATTATTTTTAACATCTTTTACCATTACCAACTAATCTCATCCTCTGATAATCCTAATATTGTTCAAGTTGGGGTATTTTAATTACCTCTCAGACCTTGATCAACAAAATTCTTACCCTCGAATAAATATCAGTTGTAATCCAAAATCCAACATCCCATTCTAATAACAATTCAAATTCCATTTAACTGAACTATTCAAAATACAGTTCCATAGAACCTTCTTACTTTTGGAAATTCTCTTGCTCGGATATAACCACTATTTCTTAATTAAATAATTAAGTAATTCCTTATAAACCCCACTTTTTACCTTTACCTTTTTAAACAATTTCCTTTCATAATTAGGATTTGCTTACAAAACCCGATGACCCACTTGCTTTACCAAATTCAGTTTCCCAATTCCTTTTCTAATCCTTTCGACCATTTTCCGCTTTGAAATTCTTATTTCAATTCCCCCACCTTTACTTGATCACATTACTAAGTAACATTAATTTAGAATTAACGACATAACGTCTCATCGTTTTTATAAACCTTGTTTAAATCAATTTTTGTTTAGTCTAAACCTTTTCCTGTTCACAATTCCCTTTTTACTTGATTCAAATATTGAATCAATCTAATTTAAGCTATTATGGTCGCTTAAATTCCTTTTATAACATTGTTGTACAAATTCGGGTTTTAAAAATGAAACCCCTTCATAAACTTCTTTCACCATTCAATTAGATTTCATTTCAATCCCGATTACTTTTACATTAATTCAATTAAGAACTGATTTCCCAAATTACTATTAATCAGGATAATAATTTACTTAAATCAGTAACTACTGTAAAGTACTTAATTCCTTTACTTACTAAAATAAATTGTAAACCCCTTTTTAAATATCTTATTAAAATTTAAACAATTTTCATTAAACCATTTTATTCAAAATGCACTAACTTAATCCCAACTAAAAACGGTCGATTTAGTCAACTCATAACACGATTATCTCGTTAATCGATTCCCATTAGCTCTCATTCTAAATTAATTTATAATCTAATTAATTTAAATAATTCCATTTAAAAACAATTATCCAAATTTAATCGTTAGATTAATTTCTTATCCTCGTATTTATAAGTCTGATTAACATCAGAATTTACGTTACAAAATCAATTAATAACTAATTATAACTTAAATAATAAATAATCTCTTTCCTTTTATAAACTTTTATTCAAAATAAAATATATCAAATCTATTTCCATTTAGAAAATAAATTTTATTACTTCAGTTCTATCGATTCACGTGACGGTAAATCACATTTATAACACGATTGATTTTATAGGCCATATGCTGCTAAATACCCAACCAATATTGTCCATTGGTTTAAACAAACCAAATGTTGAGTTTCAGATCAACTTTCAGAAATCAAATCAATTACCCAAACAGATTAGTTCATATATGATAATATGAAAATAAATAATATATTTGAGGAATCCCGTTGGATCCCTCCAACCTGTTCTTCCCTGTATTCAAAAATGGTTATCTCAAATCAATCAATTCAGTTTCACTTAACTGATAACAATAAATAACGACCATTTAACCTCAACCACAAGCAATTCAAACAATTCAACCAATTAAACACGTTTATTTTATAAACGTGACCAACAAGGTAAGTTACCTTTATTGGAACCAATCATTAGAATAACAATTTGGTATTTCACTGGAATTAAACGACGGTTTAATTTCATCAGTTAAATCAGCAAATAAATATATAATTAGCAAACAGTCAACCATTGGCAAGCAAATCAAAACCCAATTTATATAAAATATAAATGGGTAAAACTGAGTGAGTTTAACTCACCTTGATTTGATTTGGTCCGGTTAAAGTTAAAATTAAACAGTCGTTTAATTTAACTGTAGACTTCCACTGTATCCAATTCTGTTCATATTAATTCCATAATATTTTTTCCGTCACCACGATTCCGGCAAAGTTGTTTTCGTTCCATCCTGACCTTGCATCACAAAGTTATTCATGATCTAAGTTATACGTTTTAAATTATATAATAACCCTTAATTATATAATGTTTAGTGTTAATTACTTTTAGTTTACAGTTAAATAGGGCGGACCATTTTCCCTTCCGCTCATGTTCAAACCACTCGAAAACAATAATCCATGCTTATTCTGATAAAAATAAATCTCAACTTTACGCTTCCTTTCTAACTTGGAAATATCACTATAATTTCACGCAACCCCTTGTTTGCCATTTTACTTTGGAATCGTTCTTTTAAATATTGTTATCTAAAATTTCAACAACGATGCATTATTATTTCTTTAATGGAAATAATAAATTATTTTTAACCTCTTTTACCATTACCAACTAATATCATCCTTAGATAATCCTGATGTTGTTCAAGTTGGGGTATTTTAATTACCTCTCAGACCTTGATCAACAACATTCTTACCCTCGAACAAATATCATTTGTAATCCAAAAACCAATATACCATTCTAATAGCAATTTAAATTCCATTTAACTGAACTATTCAAAATACAGTTCCATAAAACCTTCTTACTTTTGGAAATTCTCTTGCTCGGATATAACCACTATTTCTTAATTAAATAATTAAGTAATTCCTTATAAACCCCACTTTTTACCTTTACCTTTTTAAACAATTTCCTTTCATAATTAGGATTTGCTTACAAAACCCGATGACCCACTTCCTTTACCAAATTCAGTTTCCCAATTCCTTTTCTAATCCTTTCGACCATTTTCCGCTTTGAAATTCTTATTTCAATTCCCCCATCTTTACTTGATCACATTATTAAGTAATGTTAATTTAGAATTAACGACATAACGCCTCATCGTTTTTATAAACCTTGTTTAAATCAATTTTTGTTTAATCTAAACCTTTTTCTGTCCACAATTCCCTTTTTACTTGATTCAAATATTGAATCAATCTAATTTAAGCTATCATGGTTGCTTAAATTCCTTTTATAACATTGTTATACAAATTCGGGTTTTAAAAATGAAACCCCTTCATAAACTTCTTTCACCATTCAATTAGATTTCATTTCAATCCCGATTACTTTTACATTAATTCAATTAAAAACTAATTTCCCAAATTACTATTAACCAGGATAATAATTTACTTAAATCGGTAACTACTGTAAAGTACTTAATTCCTTTACTTACTAAAATAAATTGTAAACCCCTTTTCAAATATCTTATTAAAATTTAAACAATTTTCATTAAACCATTTTATTCAAAATGCACTAACTTAATCCCAATTAAAAACGGTCGATTTAGTCAACTCATAACACCATTATCTCGTTAATCGATTCCCATTAGCTCTCGTTCTAAATTAATTAATTAGCTATTAATTTAAATAATTTCATTTAAAAACGATTATCCAAATTTAATCGTTAGATTAATTTCTTATCCTCATATTTATAAGTCTGATTAACATCAGAATTTACGTTATAAAATCAATTAATAATTAATTATAACTTAAATAATAAATAATCTATTTCCTTTTATAAACTTTTATTAAATATATCAAATCTATTTCCTTTTATAAAATAAATTTTATAACTTCAGTTCTATCGATACACCTGACGGTAAATCACATTTATAACACGATTGATTTTATAGGCCATATGCTGCCAAATACCCAACCAATATTGTCCATTGCTTTAAACAAACCAAATGTTGAGTTTTAGATCAACTTTCAGAAATCAAATCAATCACCCCATCAGATCAGTTCATATATGATAATATGAAAATAAATAATATATTTGAGGAATCCCGTTGGACCCCTCCAACCTGTTCTTCCCTGTATTCAAAAATGGTTATCTCAAATCAATCAATTCAGTTTCGCTTAACTGATAACAATAAATAACGACCATTTAACCTTAACCACAAGCAATTCAAACAATTTAACCAATTAAACACATTTATTTTATAAACGTGACCAACAAGGTAGGTTACCTTTATTGGAACCAATCGTTAGAATAACAATTTGGTATTTTACTGGAATTAAACGACGGTTTAATTTCATCAGTTAAATCAGCAAATAAATATATAATTAGCAAACAGTCAACCATTGGCAAGCAAAGCACACAGAAATCAAAACCCAATTTATATAAAATATAAATGGGTAAAAGTGAGTGAGCTTAACTCACCTTGATTTGATTTGGTCCGGTTACTGTTAAAATTAAACAGTTGTTTAATTTATCTATAGATTTCCACTCTATCCAATTCTGTTCAGGTTAATTACATAATATTTTGTCCGTCACCACGATTCCGACAAAGTTGTTTTCGTTCCATCCTGACCTTGCATCACAAAGTTATTCATGATCTAAGTTATATGTTTTAAATTATATAATAACCCTTAATTATATAATGTTTAATGTTAATTACTTTTAGTTTACGGTTAAATAGGGCGAACCATTTTCCCTTCCACTCATGTTCAAACCACCCGATTCTGCATCCCTGCATGGTGCCAAATATATGATATTAGTCGGGTTAAATCAATACGATTATTTCGTAATAACTAATATTAACCCAAATTTATAAATTAGTGTATATTGATTACACTGCTTAGTCATCAACATAGGCCGACGACTACTTTTCTTTGTCACGGTTTCTTTTCCAGTTTCAAAGTGTCATCTCGCATGAATACCTGGTTATTGGGCTGCAATATAAAATTTAGTTTAGAATTCAACAGGCGGCTTCCTTATCAGCCGCTTCACAGTTCTGACGGAAACGTTTAATCCTGTTTTAAGTAATTGGATTAGTCAATAGTAATATAATTAACCAGTTTATAATAAATTTCATGTTAGTTATAAACATTTACGTTACTCAAATGATTAGTGGCCAACCCAGTTTCCTTCAGAGGCCTGCGGTTTGATATTTGCTTCATCAAATACCAACTGTTGATTCTGTTAGTTTCCCTTCTGTTCATCGTGTATTGCTCCCTGGTCCCAACGGATACCCAAACTCACGCATCGAGCCTTCGATCGGAGAAAGGCATCACCGCGTCGCCTACCAACTTCCGGACCATCGTCAGAGATCCCCACTGCAAGCGCCTTCCACCCCTCCTTCCGTTGAACCCAGTCATGCCTTCCCAGGTGTCACAGTTTGCCATCAAATCACCCATAACCGCAATGCCCTTTCAATCAGGTCACGGCCACCGTGGTTCATCATAGTCCATCACCACCGCTCAGAAGATTGGCCTCGTCAAGCTCGAGGACTTTGCTTTTGAAACTTTTGAATTTGATCAAACGATTTTGGGATTTGAAGGGAAAAAGTTTTGATCAATACTGAGCTTTGAATACAAATGGGAGGCGGTGGAATGGTTATTGACCACGAGCAAAGTGGTTTGATGCAAATTAGGTTTCAGTTGAGTTGTGTATATATAGTGTCCATATATAATACAATATTATTTGTGAAACTTCGCGGTGAAGTTACTCAATTAAACCACTATAGACGATTTCTGTTTTCTGATAAAAAGGCTAATCTTAGTGTAAAAAAGTATTCCGGACCCAATGTGACAAGTTTCGTGGAAATCCGACATCGTTTGAAAAAATTTCCTTTATAAAACCAGAAATAAACACACGTATAAATTTTCCACGATCACCAAATAAATCCCATCAACTTGAAACTTTGAAATTCTAAAATAGTTAATCAATACGAACCCAACGACACTAGTTTCGTCGCATTCTGAGACTATTTCCCGGTAGGCTATTTTTACACGCACCGCAAATGACATTTTGGACATCAATTTAGCCGGTCTCCAAAAATAACAAACTATATACCTATCCTGGACTCTAATCGACGATACGAACTCAATGGAATTGGTTTCGCGGCCCAATTTGATCGTCTGGTCAAGTTGTACCCAAATAACCCTTTATTAAATTAATTACGCGCTATAGAAATTGAACGGGCGTTTGTGGCTGCCGTGGTCACATACGACATCGGTTTTCCATGCAATTCAACACCGTACAATAATTTAATGATACGGTTCCAATGAAACTGATTTCGTCGAAAACGAAGTCCGTTTGCAAATGGATATTTTAACGCGTATATTTTAATAATGATTTCCATAGCGACTATTTTAAAATTTAATTTGGCCATAACTTTACAATACGAAATCTAGATTTTTCTCTTTCATATGAAAATTATCACCAACACGGTTCCAACATTTCTCGTTTCACAGAAATCCGATTTATATCGGCTCCTGTATTCTCAGTTGAAGTTCAAAACTCCATATTACGAACTGTCGCGCGATTTCGAACTCGTTTTATATTATAAATAAAATTAACGTTAAAACTTCATTTTAAATAACGAATTCAATATTAAAATCTATTAATATTCCAAATATAATATTTAAAATAATAAATCAAATTAAATATTCGACTACCAAAAATACAGGACGTTACATTCTTCCCCCCTTAAAATAATTTCTTCCTCGAAACTGCTAAGGTAGGAAAGAACGTCACAAACCCATTATATTTATAAAAATAATAAATCCAAACCTAGATTTTTATTTCCAAAACTAATCTAATTGGTTTTAAAACCAACCTATTCCAAATAAAAGAATTTTCCAAAAATCTTCAAAAAAATTCTAACACCTTAAATTTTGGAAAATTTTTGGCAGAGTCTCCCTTGTACGGAGGACATCTGCAATATCGCAGGTTCAAGAAATATATATACCTCGACCAACAGGCTCGGAAAAATTCAAAAACCAAACTCAAAACCCAAATAAAAACCAAAATTTTATATTTTCGTGTAGGCGTACCTTTTACGAGCACTATTGAGCATACTTGCTCAATTATTTCGATATACTCAACCAATATCAATCTGCCTAGCCCTCTGGCACCTGTACTTAACTCGATTCACATGTAAGTAACCAATACATGAAATTCTAAAATAATATCTCACTAATCAACTGATATACTATACCAATTGCAAGGTCAAACACAAAGCATCAATTCATTATCAAATACAGGGTTAAACCGTAATTTCCAATTCATACGCAGTTTCATTCTGATTTAATTAAACCAGAATTTATCCTTTAGTTTATAATTCATTTAGTCCCATTAAATTGTTGATTATTCCAGTTCAAACAAAACATCATCCAATAACAAACAATTAACCATCAACAACCAATACACAACCAAATCAATCAAATCAACTGAATTCACATTCAATGTTAATATTTTATTTTGGTTTCACATATTTGAACATCAATCGATTGATATTCGATCGATTTCTATTCGATTTTTATTTATTCATCATATTTCCAATTTATTTAATTTCGATATCATTCTTTATTTAATTCCACTTAACAAATTTAAGTTTCAATTCAAATTTCCAATTCGATTTGAATTCCATTCAAATCGATCGAACTCACCAAACACACTATCATCACCATAATTTTATAAAATTATTTCTTCTATATAACATATAATTTGGGTAAAATTATTTCATTTACCCTCTTTTCAAAATACTATTGTATCAGTTGCCAGTTTAACGCTTCTCAACACCTGAACTGATCAACCAACACAATACAAAACATTTGTATATAAAATTTACAAATACGCTCTCATATATATACACTCAATATCGATCTAGGGTATTACTAACCCAATCTCTATCGAGTTACACCACAGATCCAAGGTTATTACCAAACCAATAGCTCTGATACCACTGTAACGACCCAGGGATTTTCGGCCCTAAAAATCGACAAAAATACCTTTACCGTAACTCGTGCCGACCTTCCAAACACCGAAAACACTGGAACGTTATCAGAAAGAATTTAGAGGGTGAGATAAGAAAGAAATATTAGAATAGAAGAAGAAGAACTAACACAACACAGAATCAGAGTCTCACATCGCAGCGGAACAAAATATGGTACAGAAATAAATCTTGATTGAGAGCTTTTAAAAATACTTACAATATCAGAGTACATCACATATCTGGACAGTTATAATAATCTGTCCTATACACAGCACACACGGAATAGTAGCTATATGATATCATACGTCTGAACATCTCCAGCTCATCTCTGGAGTTTACAGCATCTGGTAACCTGGACCTGTACACCCCGGGCTAACCCGAGCATTTACAAAACACCGGGTCAGTCTGGTGAACCAGAGTGAGAAAACACACTAAGTTTTAAGGGTATCACATAACCTGATTTTAAAGTTAAAATTTCTTCGAAAGAAAAGGATAATCGTAAGACCAAATCCACACATAAACACGGATGGTTTTTACCTTACGATAATACAAAACATTTTTGAAATCAATATCTTTTCTGATATTATAGTAGTGCCTAAATACAAGTAAATATCAATCTAACGGAACGCTTGCATCTCACGTTCCATATATATAGTATACAATCAAAACCACGGGCGCTTATTGGAGATTGGATTCCCACTATGACAAGTTATGAGACCACCTTCCGATAGTGTATCTCTAGAGGCGAATACACTGGGTTCAACAAGAACGTCTTGCAACCCGACCCTCACATGACCAGCAACTCATTTCGCTTGATTGTATCGAATGTATATCACCAACGGTTGGGCTCAAACCACCGTTTCCCAAAAAGGGACAGTAGCGAAATAGATTAAAGAAGCAAAAGGAATTTCTCTAGATAGGTGATTATACACCCTAATGGGAGCGACCCACATAGCCATGCTGCCTACTCGATTTTTGTCATTTCCCGGTTGTTGAGGCTTGAGGTTTAAATTATCTTGTGGGATATTTGGTCACTATTCACTTTGAATGTCACATAGTCAGATCCGCCAAATATCACTAATTGACGTCTACAAAAATACTTTGGTCGTTAAGATAAGTGCCCTTCTCTGTCACTAACAGAACATGTTTGTAAAAATCAACGTACACGATCCCTTTGGAATTACTCTGTCAAACACCCGTCCATACAAGTCATCCAGGAACAGGATGAACCAAAGGTACTCTCCTACTGCATCCAATTTGGGAATCACTCCATGGATCAGTAGCAAGAAGTCCTTGTAACCTGTAGATTCCAACCACGACAGAACCATAGTACATCTTTAGCTGCAGACCAGATATTATTAGCGGTCCTTCCATTAGTGAAATTCTACGGTTTTCAATGCTCCATCTCGGTCATCTTTTGATTAGCTTCATGTATTTGTTGGTCGGAATGGTTTTCGAATATAAATTCGATCCCGGTCTTTCCGTACCAACAATCGTATTGGACATATTTGATAGTCGGTGATTAACTATCAAAATAAACAGTGATTCAACCATGGAATCCCAATGGGTTCACTGGTTCTATATTCAGCATCCATTGGCCCTTTAAATTAAATCAAGTGTAAATTTAAAACTCTTAAATATTGCGATATTATAAATATAGTTTTTTCGCTTCTTATATATCATAAGATTATTCTTTAAACACATTCATTTTTATACTTAGAAAAATCCTATATCATATCCAGTTTCCATTTTCACTTTTAAAACATTAGCCATATTATTATATTATGTAATATAAAATCATTTCAACTTATTACTCGCAAGACGATGTTATGAGATATCTTTTATTTCATTACTCGAAAACAATAATCCATGCTTATTCTGATAAAAATAAATCTCAACTTTACGCTTCCTTTCTAACTTGGAAATATCACTATAATTTCACGCAACCCCTTGTTTGCCATTTTACTTTGGAATCGTTCTTTTAAATATTGTTATCTAAAATTTCAACAACGATGCATTATTATTTCTTTAATGGAAATAATAAATTATTTTTAACCTCTTTTACCATTACCAACTAATATCATCCTTAGATAATCCTGATGTTGTTCAAGTTGGGGTATTTTAATTACCTCTCAGACCTTGATCAACAACATTCTTACCCTCGAACAAATATCATTTGTAATCCAAAAACCAATATACCATTCTAATAGCAATTTAAATTCCATTTAACTGAACTATTCAAAATACAGTTCCATAAAACCTTCTTACTTTTGGAAATTCTCTTGCTCGGATATAACCACTATTTCTTAATTAAATAATTAAGTAATTCCTTATAAACCCCACTTTTTACCTTTACCTTTTTAAACAATTTCCTTTCATAATTAGGATTTGCTTACAAAACCCGATGACCCACTTCCTTTACCAAATTCAGTTTCCCAATTCCTTTTCTAATCCTTTCGACCATTTTCCGCTTTGAAATTCTTATTTCAATTCCCCCATCTTTACTTGATCACATTATTAAGTAATGTTAATTTAGAATTAACGACATAACGCCTCATCGTTTTTATAAACCTTGTTTAAATCAATTTTTGTTTAATCTAAACCTTTTTCTGTCCACAATTCCCTTTTTACTTGATTCAAATATTGAATCAATCTAATTTAAGCTATCATGGTTGCTTAAATTCCTTTTATAACATTGTTATACAAATTCGGGTTTTAAAAATGAAACCCCTTCATAAACTTCTTTCACCATTCAATTAGATTTCATTTCAATCCCGATTACTTTTACATTAATTCAATTAAAAACTAATTTCCCAAATTACTATTAACCAGGATAATAATTTACTTAAATCGGTAACTACTGTAAAGTACTTAATTCCTTTACTTACTAAAATAAATTGTAAACCCCTTTTCAAATATCTTATTAAAATTTAAACAATTTTCATTAAACCATTTTATTCAAAATGCACTAACTTAATCCCAATTAAAAACGGTCGATTTAGTCAACTCATAACACCATTATCTCGTTAATCGATTCCCATTAGCTCTCGTTCTAAATTAATTAATTAGCTATTAATTTAAATAATTTCATTTAAAAACGATTATCCAAATTTAATCGTTAGATTAATTTCTTATCCTCATATTTATAAGTCTGATTAACATCAGAATTTACGTTATAAAATCAATTAATAATTAATTATAACTTAAATAATAAATAATCTATTTCCTTTTATAAACTTTTATTAAATATATCAAATCTATTTCCTTTTATAAAATAAATTTTATAACTTCAGTTCTATCGATTCACCTGACGGTAAATCACATTTATAACACGATTGATTTTATAGGCCATATGCTGCCAAATACCCAACCAATATTGTCCATTGCTTTAAACAAACCAAATGTTGAGTTTTAGATCAACTTTCAGAAATCAAATCAATCACCCCATCAGATCAGTTCATATATGATAATATGAAAATAAATAATATATTTGAGGAATCCCGTTGGACCCCTCCAACCTGTTCTTCCCTGTATTCAAAAATGGTTATCTCAAATCAATCAATTCAGTTTCGCTTAACTGATAACAATAAATAACGACCATTTAACCTTAACCACAAGCAATTCAAACAATTTAACCAATTAAACACATTTATTTTATAAACGTGACCAACAAGGTAGGTTACCTTTATTGGAACCAATCGTTAGAATAACAATTTGGTATTTTACTGGAATTAAACGACGGTTTAATTTCATCAGTTAAATCAGCAAATAAATATATAATTAGCAAACAGTCAACCATTGGCAAGCAAAGCACACAGAAATCAAAACCCAATTTATATAAAATATAAATGGGTAAAAGTGAGTGAGCTTAACTCACCTTGATTTGATTTGGTCCGGTTACTGTTAAAATTAAACAGTTGTTTAATTTATCTATAGATTTCCACTCTATCCAATTCTGTTCAGGTTAATTACATAATATTTTGTCCGTCACCACGATTCCGACAAAGTTGTTTTCGTTCCATCCTGACCTTGCATCACAAAGTTATTCATGATCTAAGTTATATGTTTTAAATTATATAATAACCCTTAATTATATAATGTTTAATGTTAATTACTTTTAGTTTACGGTTAAATAGGGCGAACCATTTTCCCTTCCACTCATGTTCAAACCACCCGATTCTGCATCCCTGCATGGTGCCAAATATATGATATTAGTCGGGTTAAATCAATACGATTATTTCGTAATAACTAATATTAACCCAAATTTATAAATTAGTGTATATTGATTACACTGCTTAGTCATCAACATAGGCCGACGACTACTTTTCTTTGTCACGGTTTCTTTTCCAGTTTCAAAGTGTCATCTCGCATGAATACCTGGTTGTTGGGCTGCAATATATAATTTAATTTGATTAATAAACCCTTAATTAAAATAATTAGGTTAATTGCTTTTCATAAGCGAAGCTGATTCCTATTGCTTTAAAATTCAACAGGCGACTTCCTTATCAGCCGCTTCACAGTTCTGACGGAAACGTGTAATCCTGTTTTAAGTAATAGGATTAGTCAATAGTAATATAATTAACCAGTTTATAATAAATTTCATGTTAGTTATAAACATTTACGTTACTCAAATGATTAGTGGCCAACCCAGTTTCCTGCATAGGCCTGCAGTTTGATATTTGCTTCATCAAATACCAACTGTTGATTCTGTTAGTTTCCCTTCCGTTCATCGTGTATTGCTCCCTGGTCCCAACGGATACCCAAACTCACGCATCGAGCCTTCGATCGGAGAAAGGCATCACCGCGTCACCTACCAACTTCCGGACCATCATCAGAAATCCCCACCGTAAGTGCCTTCCACCCCTCCTTCCATTGAACCCAGTCACGCCTTCCTAGGCATCAAAGTTTGCCATCAAATCACCCATAACCGCAACGCCCTTTCAATCAGATCCCGACCACCGTGGTTCATCATAGTCCATCACACCGCTCAGAAGAATGGCCTCGTCAAGCTCGAGGACTTTGCTTTTGAAACATTTGAATTTGATCAAACGATTTTGGGATTTGAAGGGAAAAAGTTTTGATCAATACTGAGTGTTGAATACAAATGGGAGGCGGCGGAATGGTTATTGACCACGAGCAAAGTGGTTTGACGCAAATTAGGTTTCAGTTGAGTTGTGTGTATATAGTGTCCATATATAGTATAATATTATTTGTGAAACTTCGCGGTGAAGTAACTCAATAAAACCACTACAGACGATTTCTGTTTTCTGATAAAAAGGCTAATCTTAGTGCAAAAAGGTATTCCGGCCCCAATGAGACAAGTTTCGTTGAAATCCGACATCGTTTGAAAAAAAATTCCTTTATAAAACCAGAAATAAACACGCGTTTAAATTTTCCACGATCTCCAAATAAATCCCATCAACTTGAAACTTTGAAATTCTAAAATAATTAATCATACGAACACAACGGCACTAGTTTCATCGCATTCTGAGACTGTTTCCCCGGTAGGCTATTTTTACGCGTACCGCAAATGCCATTTTGGACACCAATTTAGCCGGTCTCCAAAAATAACAAACTATATACCTATCCTGACTCTAATCGACGATACAAACTCAACGGAATTGGTTTCGTGGCCTAGTTTGATCGTCTGGTCAAGTTGTACCCAAATAACCCTTTATTAAATTAATTGTGCGCTATAGAAATTGAATGGGCGTTTGTGGCTGCCGTGGTCACATACGACAACGGTTTGCCATGCATTTCAACACCGTACAATAATTTAACAATACGGTTCCAATCAAACTAATTTCGTCGAAAACGAAGTCCGTTTGCAAAATGGCTATTTTAACGCGTATATTTTAATAATGATTTCCATAATGACTATTTTAAAATTTAATTTGGCCATAACTTACAATATACAATACGAAATCTGGATTTTTCTCTTTCATATGAAAATTATCACCAACACGGTTCCAACATTTCTCGTTTCACAGAAATCCGACTTATATCGGCTCATGTATTCTCAGTTGAAGTTCAAAACTCCATATTACGAACTGTCGCGCGATTTTGAACTCATTTTATATTATAAATAAAATTAACATTAAAACTTCGTTTTAAATAAGGAATTCAATTTTAAAATCTATTAATTTTCCAAATATAATAGTTAAAATAATAAATTAAATTAAATATTCGACTACCAAAAATACGGGACGTTACGAATACTCAATAATCTAGTATATGAAGATGGTTGGAAGGAAAACTTCGGTGATAACTCTAAAGGATATATTATTGGCATCAGCAATGTCAGTAATTCTGAAACTCCTACTATTTTTGATGTTTTATTAGTTAGTAATCTAAAACACAACCTACTAAGTATAAGTCAACTTTGCGATAAAGGCTATAAAATAAACTTTGAAAAGGATAAATGTTTTATAGAAAATTAAATTCAAAAGTAATATTTGAAGGAGATAGAAACAAAAATATCTATATATTGAGTATGAAAATCTCCAATGATAATCTATGTCTTATGGCCAATACAAGAGACCCTTGGATCTGGCATAAGAGATTCGGTCATATAAATTTCAAACACATTTCTTTGATTTCCAAATTAGATTCAATTAGGGGATTACACAAAATGAAATTTAAAGTTAATGATTTATGTGACGCTTGTCAGTTCGGAAAATTAAAAAGAAGTTCATTTAAGTCAAAGGAGGAAATTACAACCTCGAAACCATTAGAGTTGATTCACATGGATTTATTTGGTCCATCTCAAACCCAATCAATAAATCACGATAGATATGTTTACATAATAGTCGACGGTCTTTCTAGATTTACTTGGACTTTGTTTCTTAAAAATAAAAGTGATGCTTTTGATCAATTTAAAACTTTAACTTAAAGAATTCAAAATTTATTATCCATAAAAAACAAAACAATACATAGTGACCATGGCGGAGATTTCGAAAATGAAAATTTTGAAATTTTTTGTAATAAAATGGAATAACCCATAATTTTTCTGTCCCTAGAACTCCCCAACAAAAGGGAGCAGTTGAACATAAAAATAGATCGATACAAGAGTGTGCGAGAACTATGATATCTGATTGTAATTTACAAAGGAATTTTTTAGGCTGAGGCTGTTGCAACAGCTTGCTATATTTTAAATAGAATTTCAATTAGACCATTAACTCATAAACCACCATTTAAACTTTCGTACGATAAGAAACCAAAAGTATCATATTTTATGATATTTGGATGTAAATGTTTTATACTTAATACTAAAGAAAATTTAGATAAATTTGACTCAAAATCCGATAAAGGAATTTTTATTGGATATTCAGAAAGAAGTAAGGCATATAGAGTTTTTAAGTCAAGAACCAATACTGTAGAAGAAACCTTAAACATTTTCTTTGACGAAAATTATAAAAAATATAACACAGCACAATGAAAATGAATGTGAAAATGAAGTTAATGAAACAAATAATGAAGAAAGTCAACCAAATAAAAGAATTAGATTACTAAGAGACCACCCTGTAAAAAATATCTTAGGAGATTTTGAATTTGTCGTTAGGACTCGTAATTAATTAAATAATATGAGTAATTCTGCATTTATTTCAACTACAGAACCTAAGAGTCCAAAGGAAGCATCGTCCGATGATTCATGTATTCTAGCTATGCAAGACGAATTGAATCAGTTTACTTGGAATGATGTATGGGAGCTTGTTCCTAGACTAGAGGATAAAACTATAATAGGAACTAAATGGGTGTATAAGAATAAAATGAATGAACACGGTGAGGTCGTAAGAAATAAGGCACGATTAGTAGTGCAAGGTTATACTCAAGAAAAAGGAATAGATTACAACGAAACATTTGCCCCTGTATCTAGATTAGAAGCAATTAGGATATTACTAGCCTTTGCAAACCATAATAATTTTACATTATATCGAATGGATGTTAAAAGTGCTTTCCTAAACGGATTTGTTAAATAAGAAGTATATGTAGAGCTACTACCTCTTTTTGTAGATGAAAATTTACCAAATCACGTATGTAAGTTAAACAAAGCGTTATGTGGATTAAAACAGGCTCCTAGAGCTTGGTATGATAGATTAAGAAATTACTTATTACAATCTAACTTTGAAATAGGAAAACTAGATAACACTTTGTTTATTAAAAGAAATAATATAGATATACAATTAGTAAAAATATATGTTGATGATATAATTTTCGGATCGACAAATGATAAGATGAATAAAGAATTTTCAGACATTATGACCAAAGAATTTGAAATGAGTCATATGGGAGAACTAACATTCTTCTTAGGCTTACAAATTCGTCAATTAAAGAATGGAATATTTATTAATAAAGAAAAATATGCAAGAGATTTAATTAATAAATATAATTTTAACTACAACTAATGGGAGACCAAAACCAATGGAACCCAATATATCATTAAGTAAAGATGATACATCAAAGGATGTTGATCAAAAATCATATAGAGGTATGATAGGATCGCTATTGTATATAACCGCTAGTAGACCAGATATATTGCATTGTGTATGTCTTTGTGCAAGATATCAATCACAACCTAAGGAAAAACATTTAAAAGCCGTAAAATTTATTCTAAGATATGTAAAACATACATTAGACTTTGAATTATTTTATCCTAAGGATGATTCATTCGATTTAATTTCATATTATGACGCTGATTATGCGGGATGTAAATCCCAAGATCGTAAGAGTACTAGTGGAACATGTCACTTCCTAGGGAATTCACTAGTCTCGTGGTTTAGTAAAAAGAGAAATACCGTATCTTTGTCAATAACTGAAGAAGAATATATCTCTGCTGCTTTGGCTTGTTCACAAGTAATATATATGCAACAAACTCTAAATGATTTTGGATTAAAAATAAATAAATCACCAATATACTGCGATAATACGAGTGTTATAAATATATCTAAAAATCCAACTCATCAATCAAGAACAAAACACATTGATATACGGCGTCATTTTCTAAGAGATAACGTAAGCAAAGAGACTCGAATTTATAGAAATAGATAAACAAATAGCAGATATATTAACAAAATTATTAAATGAAGCAACGTTTACTACATTTAGAAGAGAAATAGGTATTTGTTCATTAAGTGAATTAGTATAATTAAATATATTAATATATATAAGAATAACATCAAAAATCGGAAAAATAAAATTAAAAAATACAAGTATGTCGACATACATAGAAGCATACGTCGACATATAACTGCCATATTTTAAAAATTAATTCCCACCAAAATTTAGTTGCAATAACCATTTAAACTCTCCACTTCGAATTTTCTTCTTCATTCTTGTATTTCACTTCTGCAAAAACTCAAAACAAAAATAAATCACGGCCTTAACTAATTATAACAACCAAATCAACCCTAAATCATCTGTTGGACCTTCCGAAGGTCCATTCCAATGTTCTACCATCTCTCGTGTAATCAAATTACAAGAAAAAAAATTGGAGTATGCTCTCCAAATGCTTGCTCAAATTCAAGTACTTCAAATATTCATGAATCAAGAGTAAATTAGACAAGGAAAGATGATGCAAATTCTCCATAAATTTGTAATTGATAATAAGGCGAATCCAATCATCATCGAAAATGATAATCAAGCGATAAAAGAAGAAGTAGAGGAAGAAGAGGAGGAGGAAGAGATGATGGAAGTAGAGGAACCAGAAGAGGCGCAACAAGAAGTAGCAGACAAAGTTGATCAAGTTGTGTGCGTTGGTGAAGTCTCATTCGATCAACATGGAAATATTATTGAACGAAATGGGAATTTTTGCCTACATTACCCAAATTGTCCAATCCAGAAGTCTCCTATCATAATGAACAATTAGAAGTTAGGTTTCTTTTCGTTTAATCGGTGTAATACATGCATAGTCATTCGTGTAATTTGCTTTGGTGTGTATAGTTTGTATTAAAAACAATGTTTCATCTAATGCTTGCTTTATCTTTCATAAGCATTTCATTAAGTCTATTACACAGGCATGAATGTAAAGCGAGTCATATACGTTAAGTATATTATTATAGAATCATAGAATAATTAAAGAAATAGGATTTAAGGGGAGTATTTTTAGAATTTCTTTTTGATAATGCCAAAGGGGGAGAAATTATAAAATATAGAGTTAGTTTAAGTAGAGTATATAGGATTCATATTGACAGGGGAAGTATTAGAAGGATCAACATCAACATGTATGAATATTTTATTAACTAAGGTTGTCATCATAAAAAAAACGGAGATTGCTGAGAATGGAGTTTTGATGACAACAACCTTATTCCAATATTAATTGATTATAAAATATATACTGACATCTCTATCTAAAAAAATATATACATATATGCAAGATTTGTATACAGGAATGAATACAGAAGACTGTACAGTTTTAGAGATTCAAGAGATTCAGAATCAGTGAAGATTCAAGACTCATGAGAAATCAAGAGTTCAAGATAAATATAGTAATAGAGTTTAGTTTATATGTAAGACTCTGAATGACAATCCAGGTTCAATTCAAATTCTGGTTTTCAAATTTTGTTTTTTAAAAATTCAAATTCTATTTTTAATTAGTTTTTCTATCTTACTTTTGATTTTAAACTTAAGTTTTAAAGTTTATATATATTTGTATAGTTATATACTTGTATAATTTGATATTTATATAGTTTTAAACTCTGCGCAATCCAGCGTTGCGTGAGACTGGACGTAGGATAAATCCAAACCAGTATAAAATCCGGTGTGTTCTTTCCTTTTCTGCATTTTATTTTTGTTTATTTCTGTGTTTGTGTTTGATTCTGCGTCTGTGGTTATCTCTGTGGTGTGTGATTCGTATAGTAGATTATATAAGTTTTGGATTTACTTAAATTCCCTTAAAACACTATTCACCCCCTCTAGTGTTAGTTTTGCCTTAAGACCCGTAATCCGCATTCCCTAACACATAAGAAAAAAACAGTATGATTAATTAAAGAAATAATATTCTTATTAAATGGATTAATGAATATTATAAATCAACAAAACGAAAGGTAAGTGAAAGCATAATGATAAATTAGACATAGGGTTTAATTAATATAGCGAAATGCATTTAGCCCAGTCCGTAAGGGTGAAGAGCCCATCCAGGAAAATTATCAAAGTTGATGAGAGACATGGTGGGAGCACGTTCAACTTATTTGACGGGACTGGGAGGTAGTGCGGATTTCCACGGGACATGAGGATACTATGTGATGGTCCTTTGTGGTAGGCTTAGGGTTGTACCCATAGAGGCATGGTCTGTACGATACCATCCAGTGAGTATGTCTTAGCTACATCTTTCGTTGTGGGAAGCCTAAAAACTGATTGGGATGGTTTTAGGATAGCTCAGCGGCTGCCTCGGCTCGGGAGAGCAGGCTTCATGGTTAGGACACAACTAAGAATAGTAGGGGGAGTACCTCGATGTATTGGGCATATAGCTACATATATATAGTTTATTAGGTTAATCTACTTGGGAGTACATGGGTATGTGCATGAAATCATAAGTATAATGTGTAATAAACCTAAATTAACTCAATAAAGATAAACTAGTGATAGAATGGTATATGTAGTGTAACAACCCGCCCATTCCGGGCGGGATGTAACACCCCGCCCATTCCGGGCCGGATGTAACACCCCGTACTTTTTTGAGCCTGCATTTCGATAAAAATGAAACCCAGACCCCTCCAAGAATGGAGAATATGAATCTGGTACATGTAAATGATGAGCATGAGCATAATTAGAGTAAAAAAAATCCAACTCACAGCGGAAATAAGATAAGAGAACTAATATCGACTAAAATGACTATCTTAAAGCATGTCCTCACATCGATATCGAGCATGAGAGAACAAGAACCGAAAACCAAACTGAATACCTGTTAAGATCTGCCTTCCCATGCTAAACTTGAGAGTTGTCATAAGGAGGGGGGTGGGCAGAATAATAAGTCTTGGTGAGTCGAAAATGTATAACGTTGTCTACAATACACGAATGTATATCGTTTGGTCAAAACCAAAACATATGTCTAACAAGGCTAATAATTCTGACCTAACCTTATAATGATTTACGCACAACGACAAACTACCTTTCCCGAGATAGTATCCTAAACACAACAACATCGCAATATTGAGATAGAACGTTTAATCATAATTTTGAAGCCTTTAAACCACCACTTAACCGATTGCTAAAAGCTAAGAGGTGGGCTCTCAACTGCTCACTATTCCATAAGGAGGTTAATTATTTTTATATAGCCACTTAAGACATCACTACCCATAATAGTTAAGGGTGAATCCTTTCGATCTCTTAAGACCCAAGAAAGGCCCGTCGGCCACTTTATACCTTACTCGATGATTTACTCTACAACTAATATGAATTATAGGACACTAGCTACAAGTCCTACTAATTTAAGGCTTCTGTCACTCACGCATAAACGTTCTATCTCAGTATTGTGATATCGTTGTGTTTGGGATACAACCTCGAGAATGGTATATTTTATTTTGGGTCGATAATATAGTGTTATCTACAAAAAATATAATCTGTCCATTCACCAAAACTTTTAAACTGATGCCCTCCTCATAACAAACCAGCAGGTTAGATGGGTGGCAGAGATTCGGCTTAGAGACACTTGTTGGATAGTGTCATTATTAGGGTAATTATTTACTTACTATTATGTTTTATCATTCTGCTATGAGATATTTTATTGTGAGCTCTGATATATTTCATCTTTGTCTTTCTGCAGGATACGATGCAAACCAACTCGGGTTTTAGTGGACTTTGATTTTAGCACTTTTGCGAAAATTCGGGCCCATTGAGATTTGGGTTGTTACTGAAATGTGTTGATTCAAGGATTTGTCGTAGTTCTACGTTGCTCTTCTTCTCCAAAAATATCTTAGTCATTTAGATATTCTTTGCCTTTCTCAATAAGTTTATTGATTTAGTTGTAATTTTGTTTACTTTGAGTTTGTAAACAAACGTTATTTTAATGAATCAATAAAGGGGGTGGTTGGACCATACCCGCTTCAAGTTAGACATGTGCGTAAAAATTTGTAGTATTTTCCAAGCTTTAATATATAATTTGTCAATCCAAGTGCTTGAATCATAGCATTTTTCATTTGAATCATTTGCAATTTGTTACTTGTAATAGCCCTGACCTCCGTCCGAATAGATATTTTCCCCACCTTATCCCCCGTAGAGGAGTCTGGTTTTTTCCTCAAAAGGCCTTGACGTTATTAGGAGGTAGGGCTCCACTATTTAAGTTCCTACTTCATACCCTAATTCCGCAATGTGAGACATCTAATTCCACTCCAAACTTATGGGATGTTTCAACTTTCTCTTCTTTCATAGCCCGATGTCTTAGTTGGCTCATCGTTTCTCACCATCCAAGCACCTTGGTCGATGCATGAGACACAAATTTGGCTGGGCATTGGCCCTAACACCACTGTAACATCCCTTATCTGTTTGTGCGGATATTGTCTCCAACTTAGCCCCTTATAAGGGTGGGATTTTATTCCACAGATGACACAATTAGAAGGTTAGCCTCTACTATTTAAGTTCCAACTTCATACCCCAATTTCAGGATGTGGGACTTCTACTTTCACTCCAAACTTAGGGGGCCTTGCATTACTTGTTGTGGCACTTGAATTACGGTCAATTGCTCATGAGGCTGCATGTTGACTTAAGATATGACACTTAAGGCCTCCTTTAGGTAATTGCTCTAATTAGCTTAATGTTCTTCAATATTCCACTCCCAATGCCTCCTTTCAATCATTTCCCTAAGTCGTGTGGTGTGAGCATTAGTGCACTTATCCCCTTTCAATGCCACCTTTCGGTCATCGCCTCAAGTCGTGTGGTGAGTAATGGAATACCCCACTCTTAAGATCTCCTTTTATGGTTGTCTCAAGTTGTGTGGGAAATCTTGCACTAAGCGCAGAGTTTGGGCAAAATTGTCATCCTTGTAAGTGTTTATACTGCTGCCCCATGTCATAGTATGACGGAGTTAATGCGGACATCATGGTTTGTCCTCTATACTCCACCATTGTCAATTCGGGTTAAAGTTATGGACGTCATGTAATCATCCTTAATACTCTCTGATTGTTAGTCCGGGTTAAAGTTAGGGAGCGAGCGATTGTTAGCATTGGACACATATCACACTTATCCTCGATTTATAGTCCTGTCCAAGCTTTGACGACCGAAGTCAATTGAGTAAATGGTTGGGTCGTATTTGCATTGACATCATCCTTTTTCCTCTATGACAAAGGCAAAAGTATCCATGAGTATGGTCTGTCGAAACATTTGGTAGGGTTAGATACGTCGTTGGGTAAAGGTAGCATCACACTCACCCTTGTCTTAACGTCATTGTTTTGCACCCATTGAAGGCAAAAATAGCTGGATGGACAATCAGATCACGCCCATGTTGAGTCAAATTATTCCTATCGAGTCAAAGGTTAGAGCTAGAGATGGAATCCTAAGTATTTTTAGACATGACTAAGGTGATTCACATCCATTTATGTTTGCACTCATGCCCTATCGTCAAAGGAAAGTGTCAGAGGACAGATGGTCAAATCACATTCGCTTCAAGATGTAGATTTCAAGGTAAGAATCAGAATGTAACAACCCGAAAATCTGGGCCAGTTTAAAATTTTTATTTTGGCAATTTTAGCGAATTTTGATTATTTAAAATGAATTATTTTAAATAATATCGACGAGAAATTTATTTTGAATAGAATTCAACGTATATATATTATACGCGTCGTCGCTAGAATATAAATATTTATATATAATTATAAATAGAATAGAAAATGGCGCGGTAGTTCGCAAATTCGATTTCTAATTTCAAATGAATATACAGAATTCAATATAAGTCAGAATTGAACGAAACAAGAAATATTTGAATCTGTATAACTATGTCTTTGTAACAAAGTTAACAAACTGAGATTTCATTTTAGAAATGATAAGATATGTCCAGTTTAAAATTAGAAATAGTCGCTGTGGAATTTATATATATTTTTATATATATAAGGCCCTTAAAAATAGCCATTTTGCAAACGACCTCGGATTTCGACGAAACCAGTTTTGTTGGGTCCGTGATGTTAAGTTATTGCTAGATTCCAAATTTCATAATTTTTCGAATCAATATGTGAGCGTGGCAAAGGAAAACGCGTTTGACCGGTTTCAGTTGATTTTAATCGACTGGAAATTGGCCATTTTTCAAACGGTCTCAGAATTCGACGAAACTAGTTTTGTTAGGACCGTATCATCCATACGAAGCTAGAAAATATTTTTCTGGAATTTTTCTAGTTAGTATGTGACCCTGGTAATTTGAAATGTACGTTTAAAATTCAATATAGTGATTTAAATGTAAATTTAACGGAAACTGATTATAACGATCAAATCAGCTTACGATACATATCCCATTGTGTTCGGAATGGGGGTAAAACGCTATGGACGACAGGCGGTGGGTTCGATTTCGGGTTCGTATGTAAAAGTCAACATAAATTGAAAATAAAATAATAAAATAATAATAAAAAAAAAAAATATATATATCTTCTCCCCGTTAAACCGCTCTGATACCACGTGTAAAAATCGAATTTTGACTTCGTTATTCAATATATAAAAATCGAATTTTTATTTCAAAGTTCAATATATAAAAATCGAATTTTTATTTCAAAGTTCAATATATAAAAATCGAATTTTTATTTCAAAGTTCAATACATAAAAATCTGATTTTTATCTCGACTTTCAATATATAAAAATATGATTTTTTTTTCTCGACTTTCAATACATAAAAATATGATTTTTATATCTTTTTTTTTTAAAAAAATCTGTTTTTATATCTTTTTTTAAAAAATCTGCTTTTACTCTTTTTTTAAAAAAATCTGTTTTTATACCTTTAAAAAAACTGATTTTTTTTAGTTTAAGTATAAAACTGATTTTTTAGTTTAAGTATAAAACTGATTTTTATTTTTAGTATTAAAACTGAAATTTTTAGGAATATAAAAGCAGTTTTTTTTAAAGGTATAAAAGCAGTTTTTTTTAAAGGTATAAAAGCAGTTTTTTTTAAAGGTATAAAAGCAGTTTTTTTAAAGGTATAAAAACAGATTTTTTTAAAAAAAGAGTAAAAGCAGATTTTTTAAAAAAAGATATAAAAACAGATTTTTTAAAAAAAAAAAGATATAAAAATCATATTTTTATGTATTGAAAGTCGAGAAAAAAAAATCATATTTTTATATATTGAAAGTCGAGATAAAAATCAGATTTTTATGTATTGAACTTTGAAATAAAAATTCGATTTTTATATATTGAACTTTGAAATAAAAATTCGATTTTTATATATTGAACTTTGAAATAAAAATTCGATTTTTATATATTGAATAACGAAGTCAAAATTCGATTTTTACACAGAATGGTTGAACCATGTTCATCCAAGCTTTGAATTCTCCTGGTTATAATGCGGGAATGAGAATATTGATGGATATTCATGTCTCGTCCATATGGAACAAAGTGATTGAATCATGCGTCAAGAGTAGTCATGAATTTTTAGATGGTTAAACTACGTCCATTTAGGGTTAGATTTTGGTTTTACGAAGCTTTGAGCGAGGTTCAATTTCCTTTGAACGTGTCACGCATGAGCTAAGGAGTGGATGGTTGGGTCACACCCACTCTAAGTATATCTTAACACGACTTAGTTTTGATTGCGATCGAATGCCCCATACCTACAGTCTTTGATGAGTTTGATGCATTGTTGAAGCCTTCCTTGGCGGACGAGCTTCTTGTTCACATCACGGAAAAATTTGCATTCATTGGTGTCACGACCATAAACCTCTTGGAAGATGCAAAACCTCCCAGTCCACTTTTAGATTTTTAGACTCCCTTGGTGGTTGTCTTCTATAACGCTCCAAGTTGCGAATCCTGATATAGATTATCTCATTGTGTCACTAAAAGGAGTGTGATTGTTGTAAATCGGGATTCTTAGTCATGTTCCAGTATCCCATCTTTGATAGTTGTCCTCGTTTTGTTCATCTAAGTCGTTTTTGGACCTAGATTTAGACTGCTCTGTGTCAATATCAATTGAGATCCTATCGGCTATTTGGCTCATGTTTTGGACTCTAGCGAGATCAGTCTTCTCCTTGTTTAAATATTGGATGGGCTTGCTATGGAAGCAATCAAGCATGATAAATGCTTCATTTTAGCTACTTTCGAAAGTTAATATTTTAACATACTCCTTGGATCAGGGACATTGAACTCAAGACTTCTTTCGGATCATTCACCTCAGCCATGGGAACCTTGAATATTTGGAGGAAGCTTTTCAGCGGTTCTCTAGGCTTCTAGAATAAGTAAGAGAGTGACATGGCATTTTGAGGGAAAGTTAGATGCGCTTGAAACTGCCTCAAGAATCTTCATGCTAGTTGGTTGAATAAGGTGATGAACCACGACAATAGTTGAGTAAGCCTAGTGAAATCATTTGAGAAATATAGGGAAGCATTTGCATGTGGTGGCATCCTTCGATCTAATGAAGTCCATGTACCAGTCATATCTCTGAAGCCAATCACTACAGGATAGCACAACTATTCCAATGGCTCTGAGCCGTCGGCGACTTTAAGAAGCCGATGGAATATAGTCAACGAATTTTAAAGATTTCCAACGGAGTCTTTCTAACGGCTTTTCCAACGGCCACAAAGCCGTTGGAAATCATTAGAAATACATGACTAATAAGTCGTTGGAAACCATTGCTAGCCGTTGGAAATCATTAGAAATACATGACTAATAAGTCATTGGAAACCATTGCTAGCCATTGGAAATATGAGTATTTTTTTAATAACAACAGGCCTGTTAACTTTCCATCCACACCATTTCCAATCTATTCTGATTCCTTTCCATTTCCAATCCATTCCACATATATATAACATGTATATATATCTGTAACGACCCACATTTTCCGTATCGGAGGATCGTAAAATATTTTTATTTAATTCCGCAAGGGTCGGATCATTCTCAAATTTTGATATGAAGTACATGGAGGTGTGGTACATGTTTATGATTTTTACCAATTTTGTTTGTGACCATTTTTTCCTTTTTGTTTTTGTTTAAGGCATAACTTTTGTATGGATCGAATCGGGAGCTGGAATCAATTTGATCAGATCGGAAATGGTGTTTCAAATTCCGTAGAGTGTTCACATTAAAGATTTAGTTCAGCGGTTTAGGGGGAATCCCTGTTTTAATGTTACTTGTTTTCAAGACAGACTAATTAGTCATTAGTGGGCTGATTAGTGAGGCCCATTAAGGCAAGGGGTTGTTGGCTATAAATAGGAGGGTAAGGGTAAGGAGAATTGTTTAATTTCTTCATTTCTCATGTGGTTGGGTGACTGTGATTCTTTGGCTCAACCAAATACCTCTCCACTTCATTTTAATTCATAGATTTACATAAGAAGATGTTGATCAACATCAAGGAAGTGTAGATCGCGTCGAATTGATTGACTCGGAGACCGTTCTTCGCTATTCTCCGCTTTCCGGATTAGAGATTTGTTGATTTGAAGATATTTTATGGATTTGTGAGTGATAAACATTTCTCACACGGATTCAATCTAGTATATGGGTTTGTTTGATCTTATTTTCATCATTTCAAGTCATTTTCACCTAGATCTAAGCAAGGTAAGTATATTTTCAATTCGAATCACCCTAGGATTTAATCTAGCAAGATCATAACAGTAAATTCATATGTTAATTCCATGATTACACAAGTTTAGATCCATTTATTGATTTGTTTATCGTTTTATCATGATTTGGTGAAATTTATATGATTATGTGATGACTAATGATTGTTGACAATTGATTTGTTGTGTTATTGATTGTTTAGTTGAAATTGGTCGATTTGGATGAGATAGATGCATAGATGATCGTCATTTAAAAAGTAGATGGTATGGATCGTTCCCCAAAAAGCAGATTTGGAGATGGATCGTTCGGCATAAAGTGGATCGGGACATGGATCGTTCGGAAATGATGGAGCGCATGGAGTATCGTGCAAGAAATTGATGGATCGGTGGAGACACTGAGATGCACATGGCAAAAATGTAAATCGCACTGATATATGGATCAGGCAAATTGATCTGATCGACAACAGCTTGATGGATCGGTGGAAATCCTGAGGCGAGCATGGAAAAGGAAGTGATCGGGTCAAGTGCGACTCGATGGATTGGACGAATTGATGAATTGGTTAACGCATGGATCGGGCCTGTATCTAGGCGTGGATCGGGGCGAGTGCCGCATGGAGAAATCAAGTGATCCGCTGATGGATCAGTGTGCAATCCAGTGTGGATCGGTGGGCAGAGTTCGAAAATGATCCATCTAAAAATTAGCCGAATGATGTTTATTTTTGGTTCATCGATGGGCGTAGCTTCGATGCGAATTCAGATGGAATGTTTGAAGCAAAGTGAAGTGTTCATTGATCGATGAAATGCAACAAGTGGTGAAAACGACTCAAGCATGTTTGAGCTTGTGGATAATGGTCGCTCGAGAAGGTGATTGAGCTTATGGATAGTCGCAGCCGCTGACGACTACTAGAGTTATTGAAGGCTAAGGGATCATTGTAAGTTGGAGGTTCTAGTGGACTCAAAGCAGGGGTATAATAGGGATGCCTAAAAGACTAGATGATTAGTCGAGTACCCTGAGAAGTCACGATGGGCCTAGATACGAGTCACGATGGCTATGGAGTTTTTTTAGAACTGATGTAACACCCCACGTCCATTAGTGTCACTCACAAAGGGAATGCACTAAACTCTGTGGAGCATTTAGGGTAAAAGATGCAGATAAATTACAAGACAGACAGAAATTAAACAGCGGAAAATAAAACTTTGCTTTATTGATAGAATAGTTTGTACAAAGATTTCTTTATAATATCAGAGTGTCATCTGTCTTACAAAATAAAGAAGCATAAAACAACATTTAGATTTCCCCAAATTCTAGCAAGAGCCAGCCATAGCATCTGATAAGAGAATCCAAGCAAACTTCGACAAATTTTTAAGCTGGGAAAGAGTGACAGTCCAACTTGACCTGAGCTATACTACTCCCTCCTCTACTACCTTGGGGGGGGGGACGAAAGAAAAGAAGACGAAAGAAAAACAGAGTCAGACATAAAGGCTGAGTAAGTTCAGTAACTTCTAGCATATGATCATGGAAAACAAAACGACATGAATTAACTGAATACAAGATTACACCATGACGATAGGGTCAACAAGATTAGACAAGGTAGTCACAAGATATGCTAAGATAAACGGGATACGCTCTAATACTTTCGCCGCTTCGCTATTTCCTTGTTATACTGGTTTCTATATCTCTGCACCGCCTATCTAGTGTCCCATCTAGTAACGATAACGTGATCCCGATCCCTGTATTTTCCATTGCCTTCCGGCATACATTCATTATTTATTACCTAGATCAAATCTAGGGTTTTCTATCAAGTGCTTTCTAGATTTAACTAGAGTTTTACGCTATCTGCTGAACGCTTCTCGAGTTCAGGGTTTATGCCACCTAGTCCAACTAGGGATTACGCTACCTGTCGAACGATGCCCCCAAGTCTAGGACACACCACCTAGAGTGGTATATGTTCCTATACTTCCCCACGCATGTATCGCGAATCGTTACCGCTTGTCTAGATGCACATGTCCTGTAATGTGCGGTCTGAGTCCTGTGACAGGGCAAATCAAGGAATACAGAACTCGGTCGGGAGCTTTCAGATATCTGCCGATGCAGATGCTAAGGTCTGTTTTTATTCCAGTGGCTATGGTCCAACTTGACCCCTCCCTCAACTAATGAAAGGCACACCTTGTAAAATGAGAACTATATGCCGGCCCCCGGTGCCCCACTATCCTATGGCCATCCGCAACCATAACTAGATAGCAAGTATATGGTCTTTTGGAGTTCTTCGCCTTTCCGCTTCACGTATCTCGATTGGCTGAAGATGGATGGTAGACGACGAGTCGCTATCACAGGGCTACCGTTTGCTCTCCGAATCACACTGGTCCATCCTAGTCTTTAGGTTGCCTTGTATTGCAACCAAGGCATACCCCTGGTTCTTCTACGCAGACCTTAACCTCTGTGGGCCTAGGCGGATCATCTGCAGCCTCACAGAGGGATACCAAGAGTACCCTCACGTCCCCTCGAAGCCTCGGGCTTCGTAACCCAATTCGTTGGAGCCTTCTTTCTACTCAGATGGGCATTCGCTCCTTCCCGCGTTATACTAAGAATTACTACTTAGTTTTATTAACTAAGATTTACCACTTAGTTTCCAGAATCATTGTTTTCTTAACTAAGGTTTACTACTTAGTTCTCTTTCCCATCAATTTGGTTGGTTAAGTGTCATTAGTCTATTCAAGCCAACTTAACCCTCTTCATTCATCCTGTTAAACTGGTTAAGTGTTATCAGTTGACTTAACCCGACCACAAACCAAGTTATATTGGTTAAGTATTTATTACTTAACCCTACCCATTTACCCTGTATTGGTTAAGTGTTCCTTTAACTTAACCTTGCCCGTCTGTTTTAACTAACCTGTTATTAACGGTTAAGTATTATCCCTTCATGTTTTAGACTTAACCCTATTCCTTTATCAAAATCTGATGGTTAAGTGTTCAAGTTTACTTAACCCTACGGTCTAGCCCAGCTAACATATCAAATTGGCTAAGTGTATTAAATCTTACTTAACCCCAACCTCTAGTCCAGTTAACATGTTAATTTGGATAAGTGTATTAACTTTACTTAACCCCACCTTCTAGTCTAGTTAACATGTTAATTTGGATAAGTGTTTTCTTAGTTACTTATCCCCTACAAATCTTGTCTTGTTACGATGTTAAGTTTGGTTAAGTGTCCCTATGGACTTAGTCCTCCCATTCTAGCTTAACTGTGTTAAGTTGGTTAAGTGTTCCTATGGACTTAACCCCCCCATTCTAGCTTAACTGTATGAACCTAACCCCACCTACCAGTCTTGTTATCATGTTGAGTTGGTTAAGTGTCTTAGTTAACTTAACCATAGCATTCTTGTCCTAGCTTTAACTAAATAAATTAAAGCCATGACCACTCACATTAGACAGATATTGTCGCGATTACTGGATGTGCCGTTTGGTTCCGAGCAGGTTTACATCGCAACTCAGTCTAACCTCGGGTTAGGCCTATTCGTGTCTTCTAGTTCAAAGGGTTATGATTAATTTTCAAATTAGGTTTTGAAAGTAACCATCCCGTCCGTCGGATCAGTTAGGGATAGCCAGGGAGAGCATGAAACTTGTATTTTCCAAACTCAAGCCTAGACACTATCCTCTCTGTCACCCTAGAACTTTCTGGTGTTTCATTAAAAGAGATGTCGTTAATAAATCTTTAATTTGTCTAGATCAATATTTCCTCATTTAGGGCAAATTCTATAAGTAAATTAATCCTAATTTACTTATTTTCCAATTTCTCTTTTAATGTAAATTGTCAACATTTATTCTTACGGCCCATTTTCCCCTCTATATCATGTTTATGCTTTTTGGTATGTAAACCATACCAAATGAAGTGTCACTAACCATGATTCTGCTAATCCTGACAATTACCCCCAATTATGGCCAATTTCAAGTTTATGCCAATATACTTATCGAGCCAAATTAGCTAATCCAATTCTGATTTACATTCTGATTCACGTAAAACTAGACTTATTACTCTAGTTCACTATTCATGTAAATGCTAGATATACACGTCAATACAAGATTCAAATTACACATCTTATAATTCATGTCAAATTTATCCAATTTGCATTTCTATGAACATGCCATAATACATGTTCCCAATTTATGCCAATTTCCAAGTTAAACTACGTTTTAGTAAATTTCATATTTTGCCCCAAATCGCATTCCCACCATTCGTAAAATCGTGTTTCAATCTAGATTATAGATAAATCTAGATTCGTAGCAAATAGGAATGAACCAAAGATTTCTAGGAAAAGGATAGATATAACAACTGGCATAAAATGGTTTTGAACAACGACGTAGGTTCAAGAACATGGGTAGACCTAACTTAATAGGTAAATTCCCAAGGTCTAAAACCAAGAATAGACAGAGTAGATTCAAGAACATGGGTAGACCTAACTTAATAGGTAAATTCTCATAGTCTAAAACCAAAGAAAACCAAGGACAAGCAGAATAAATAATCGGGTTTAGCCCCAATCTCAAAATCACAGAACTTAAGCAACACTTTCCTAGTCATGAATCATGGAGGTTTAATCGCAGATGTCCTTGTTATGTCATAGGCAATAGTTTATGTTAATCAAAGGCATAGGTTTTGTCAAGGAAGTAATCCTCATAGTCATAGTCACAATCATAGGCAATGTTTATAGTCATAGGCAGTGTCCATAGTCATAGGCAATGTCCATAGTCATAGGCAAATGTTCATAGTCATAGGCATATGGTTTTTAGGTCCATAGTTTCATAGTCACGGTCTTATTTGTCTTTGAATCATGACAGTTCTTAATTAGGTCCAAAGAGATAGGCACAGATTCGAATAGAAAGAAAGAGAATTGGCATATTCTTTTATCCCTTTTATTTCATGTCATGAACAAAGAAAAACGTTCAAGTCTAGAAATAACTGACTTACAAAGATTTAGACTAGAAAAGAAAGATGGCGTTGCTATGATTCGTAGAAAATCATTCGTTGAAGTCGTTTAAACCTCCTTTTGAATCCTAGCTTGAATCTCTTCTTCTTGAAAGTCTTTTGAGCATCATCTCCTCGTCTTGTTTTATTTTATATATATTATTTATTTATTTATATATTTTAGAGGAGGAGAAGAAGCCATGTTCACTCAGAATCTTTGCAGCATAAGGGTAGAGAAGAATTGTGGATAGAGGAGGAGACTAGGGCTGTTTATATAGTTGCTCAAGACCTTATCGTACACGCAGCGCTGAGTCAGCATTGAACCTAGTTAAGAAAATAGTCCAGGTTCGTAGATGAATCTAGCCAAATCTTATCGTACATGCAGTGCTAAGTCAGCATTGGGTCCCACAAGCTGTTTTGGCGCAGAAATTTGAATTTTGAATGTTTGAATTTCTGGAATTTATTTAACTGTTTTATTCACATGAAATATTCTTATATGTATACATTTCCTTTAACGACCATTTTACGCGTATATATATATATATATATATATATATATATATATACGCACAACTTTCATTTTATTTTCAAAATTCAAACGATGTTGCACCGTTATTTAATTCTTGCCATATTTCATTTACTATAGCCTTATCTTAAATTTTATCTTTCGTATATATATATTTCTGCATATATATATATATTATCATGTATATACATATATTTTCTTTATTTCCTTATATGTACGTTCTTATCCTTTCAAATTTTGAATTTGTATATGTACATATATTTGCATGTTCAGTTGGCCCTCTTTAAAACATAGATAAAAATTATGCTGCCGCCGGGGTTCGAACCCCTGACCTCCATGTTACAAATCCAATGCCTTAACCAACTGAGCTACAAAGTCTTTTGTTAATAAGTCTTAGGACAATGATAATTATTGTTCTTTCCTTACTTCTCTTTTTCATGTTAGTTACAATACTTAAATTAAACCAATGCATGAATCTTTTTCTTTTAATGTTAATGCATTATGTTTGCAAATCAGTGCATGCAACATATTTACATCGCATGCAACCAATCCTTTCTTTCTTTCATATATATTAATTAATTTTCATTATACATTACCATATTAATCTTATCTGTGGATATATATACATTTTTAATTACATTAAAAATACGGGGTGTTACATTCTCCCCCACTTAAAAGGATTTCATCCCCGAAATCTTCAAGTTAGGAAGAATGTGTCCAACCATCCAATCACCCATCTACTCAACCATTCAATCACAGGCATTCATTGTCCTTAAAAGATTTCTAATGCTTTCATGTTCATATGCATAGTGTGTGTATATGTCTTTATCTACTGTAAAATCAGGCGGTCTACTGATTCAGTCGACCTCCTTAATGCGAGTCATGTCAGTGCCTTGCGTCCAACCATGTATGCAAGCATCCCTAGTTATGTAAATACTACATGCGTGCACGGCCATTCATCCATATGCAACATCCATATGATAACATATCAGGCTCAACTTAAATACATATCTGTAAATGCAATATGAAAACGTCCGAACTGATCTAGTGTCTAATACGTATGCATATGCATTCACGAGCAACCATTAGCAACCACTTGCAACCATCAACCATAACATGTTTCAAATACATGTTTACATCCATTGGCTTCTACCTAAGGATCGAAGATACGACCTAGGTGATATACTTTGGAAAGAGAGAAACAATTATGCACAAAGCTCCTAAACAAAGAAATCAAGGATACACCCTTAAGAAAAAGGGTATGACGCTAGTATCTTGCCTTCTTGAGCTTTACTCCACTGTATCTTAACTAATTTATCTTCACGATTGTGAAGTTTCCAACCTCCAATTCCAAAATAAACAGATGTCAATCACGGTACCAAGTATACGTACTAAGATGATTAGAGGTTTCCCTCTTATCCGTCATGCCATAACTATAAGGGTCGAAAGGTTACTACGTGCTTTTTAGAGTGCCTGCCGCAACTATTCATTTCTCACGCAAACCACCCTAGTCGAACTCGACATTCCTCAAGTACAAGCCCCAAAGGCCTAAACCAATATCAGACAAGCATCCAAGGAATATCTCCTTCGAATTTAGACGACCTACGTGAGATGATATAAACAAACTCGATAACTATCCTCAAATCCCTACTAAAAATAGACTGGTCAGACCACCAATTGGATTTGAGACTCTAGTGGGATCTTTCTACTATACAAGTACTATGGTGCAAAGACTCAACTAGGGAAGTGGATATGAACAAATGCGAAGTGCTAAATCCAAAGGAAAGGGTACGAACAACATAACTAGATTCTACCAACAGAACTTTACTACCTTTCTCCTAGGTACGCTTGGTGGTGAAAGTATGTACTTGCCCTTCTGAAAATCTTGTTCCTCATTCTTGCCCTTGTCCCTAATTATATGCCCTATCATACCCTAGCAAAGATACTTCCTCTTGTCTTAGGTTTTACGATTTCTTTCTCCTTCATGAGCTAAATCTACATCCATGAATTCCTCATCCTCGGGTTATGCTCCTTAGCCAAACTCCTCATCCCCTTCTGTGTGTAGTCATGTTGACAAATCCCTCGGAAGCTGCCTCCATCGTACGGAAAATCCTACTAAGCTTGGAAGAAAACTGCTCGTAGATGAAACAACTACGGCTATGGATGGAAGCCGGGCACTACTTTGCCCTTCGTTGAGGTTACCTCCCAGAAAGCCAGGAGCCCAGAGACTCAAGAAAGAAGGAGACAAAAATTCAAACAGAGGAAGAGAAGACAATGCGTATGGCTTTGGGGAATATGCCTTTAAAACAAATCTTTTCTCTTGAAAATGCTTCTTTTAAAACCGTTTTGAAAATAATTTTTCAAATCTTTTATCTGATCCGGTAACCTTCAGCTCTGATACCACGTGTAACACCCCACGTCCATTAGTGTCACTCACAAAGGGAATGCACTAAATTCTGTGGAGCACTTAGGGTAAAAGATGCAGATAAATTACAAGACAGACAGAAATTAAACAGCGGAGACAAAGATTTCTTTATAATATCAGAGTGTCATCTGTCTTACAAAATAAAGAAGCATAAAACAACATTTATATTTCCCCAAATTCTAGCAAGAGCCAGCCATAGCATCTGATAAGAGAATCCAAGCAAACTTCGAAAAATCTTTAAGCTGGGAAAGAGTGACAGTCCAACTTGACCTGAGCTATACTACTCCCTCCTCTACTACCTGGGGGGGGGGGGAACGGAAGAAAAGAAGACGAAAGAAAAACAGAGTCAGACATAAAGGCTGAGTAAGTTCAGTAACATCTAGCATGTGATCATGGAAAACAAAACGACATGAATTAACTGAATACAAGATTACACCATGACGATAGGGTCAACAAGATTAGACAAGGTAGTCACAAGATATGCTAAGATAAACTGGATACGCTCTAATACTTTCGCCGCTTCTCTATTTCCTTGTTATACTGGTTTCTATATCTCTGCACCGCCTATCTAGTGTCCCATCTAGTAACGATAACGTGATCCCAATCCCTGTATTTTCCATTGCCTTCCGGCATACATTCATTATTTATTACCCAGATCAAATCTAGGGTTTTCTATCAAGTGCTTTCTAGATTTAACTAGAGTTTTACGCTATTTGCTGAACGCTTCTCGAGTTTAGGGTTTATGCCACCTAGTCCAACTAGGGATTACGCTACCTGTCGAACGATGCCCCCAAGTCTAGGACACACCACCTAGAGTGGTATATGTTCCTATACTTCCCCACGCATGTATCGCGAATCGTTACCGCTTGTCTAGATGCACATGTCCTGTAATGTGCGGTCCGAGTCCTGTGACAGGGCAAATCAAGGAATACAGAACTCGGTCGGGAGCTTTCAGATATCTGCCGATGCAGATGCTAAGGTCTGTTTTTATTCCAGTGGCTATGGTCCCACTTGACCCCTCCCTCAACTAATGAAAGGCACACCTTGTAAAATGAGAACTATATGCCGGCCCCCGGTGCCCCACTATCCTATGGCCATCCGCAACCATAACTAGATAGCAAGTATATGGTCTTTTGGAGTTCTCCGCCTTTCCGCTTCACGTATCTCGATTGACTGAAGATGGATGGTAGACGACGAGTCGCTATCACAGGGCTACCGTTTGCACGCCGAATCACGCCGGTCCATCCTAGTCTTTAGGTTGCCATGTATTGCAACCAAGGCATACCCCTGGTTCTTCTACGCAGACCTTAACCTCTGTGGGCCCAGGCGGATCATCTGCAGCCTCACAGAGGGATACCAAGAGTACCCTCACGTCCCTTCGAAGCCTCGGGCTTCGTAACCCAATTCGTTGGAGCCTTCTTTCTACTCAGACGGGCATTCGCTCCTTCCCGCGTTATACTAAGAATTACTACTTAGTTTTATTAACTAAGATTTACCACTTAGTTTCCAGAATCGTTGTTTTCTTAACTAAGGTTTACTACTTAGTTCTCTTTCCCGTCAATTTGGATTGGTTAAGTGTCATTAGTCTATTCAAGCCAACTTAACCCTCTTCATTCATCCTGTTAAACTGGTTAAGTGTTATCAGTTGACTTAACCCGACCACAAACCAAGTTATATTGGTTAAGTATTTATTACTTAACCCTACCCATTTACCCTGTATTGGTTAAGTGTTCCTTTAACTTAACCTTGCCCGTCTGTTTTAACTAACCTGTTATTAACGGTTAAGTATTATCCCTTCATGTTTTAGACTTAACCCTATTCCTTTATCAAAATCTGATGGTTAAGTGTTCAAGTTTACTTAACCCTACGGTCTAGCCCAGCTAACATATCAAATTGGCTAAGTGTATTAAATCTTACTTAACCCCAACCTCTAGTCCAGTTAACATGTTAATTTGGATAAGTGTATTAACTTTACTTAACCCCACCTTCTAGTCTAGTTAACATGTTAATTTGGATAAGTGTTTTCTTAGTTACTTATCCCCTACAAATCTTGTCTTGTTACGATGTTAAGTTTGGTTAAGTGTCCCTATGGACTTAGCCCTCCCATTCTAGCTTAACTGTGTTAAGTTGGTTAAGTGTTCCTATGGACTTAACCCTCCCATTCTAGCTTAACTGTATGAACCTAACCCCACCTACCAGTCTTGTTATCATGTTGAGTTGGTTAAGTGTCTTAGTTAACTTAACCATAGCATTCTTGTCCTAGCTTTAACTAAATAAATTAAAGCCATGACCACTCACATTAGACAGATATTGTTGCGATTACTGGATGTGCCGGTTGGTTCCGGGCAGGTTTACATCGCAACTCAGTCTAACCTCGGGTTAGGCCTATTCGTGTTTTCTAGTTCAAAGGGTTTTGATTAATTTTCAAATCAGGTTTTGAAAGTAACCATCCCGTCCGTCGGATCAGTTAGGGATAGCCAGGGAGAGCAGGAAACTTGTATTTTCCAAACTCAAGCCTAGACACTATCCTCTCTGTCACCCTAGAACTTTCTGGTGTTTCATTAAAAGAGATGTCGTTAATAAATCTTTAATTTGTCTAGATCAATATTTCCTCTTTTAGGGTAAATTCTATAAGTAAATTAATCCTAATTTACTTATTTTCCAATTTCTCTTTTAATGTAAATTGTCAACATTTATTCTTACGGCCCATTTTCCCCTCTATATCATGTTTATGCTTTTTGGTATGTAAACCATACCAAATGAAGTGTCACTAACCATGATTCTGCTAATCCTGACAATTACCCCCAATTATGGCCAATTTCAAGTTTATGCCAATATACTTATCGAGCCAAATTAGCTAATCCAATTCTGATTTACATTCTGATTCACGTAAAACTAGACTTATTACTCTAGTTCACTATTCATGTAAATGCTAGATTTACACGTCAATACAAGATTCAAATTACACATCTTATAATTCATGTCAAATTTATCCAATTTGCATTTCTATGAACATGCCATAATACATGTTCCCAATTTATGCCAATTTCCAAGTTAAACTACGTTTTAGTAAATTTCATATTTTGCCCCAAATCGCATTCCCACCGTTCGTAAAATCGTGTTTCAATCTAGATTATAGATAAATCTAGATTCGTAGCAAATAGGGAATGAACCAAAGATTTCTAGGAAAAGGATAGATATAACAACTGGCATAAAATGGTTTTGAACAACGACGTAGGTTCAAGAACATGGGTAGACCTAACTTAATAGGTAAATTCCCAAGGTCTAAAACCAAGAATAGACAGAGTAGGTTCAAGAACATGGGTAGACCTAACTTAATAGGTAAATTCCCATAGTCTAAAACCAAAGAAAACCAAGGACAAGCAGAATAAATAATCGGGTTTAGACCCAATCTCAAAATCACAGAACTTAAGCAACACTTTCCTAGTCATGAATCATGGAGGTTTAATCACAAATGTCCTTGTTATGTCATAGGCAATAGTTTATGTTAATCAAAGGCATAGGTTTTGTCAAGGAAGTAATCATCATAGTCATAGTCACAATCATAGGCAATGTTCATAGTCATAGGCAGTGTCCATAGTCATAGGCAATGTCCATAGTCATAGGCAAATGTTCATAGTCATAGGCATATGGTTTTTAGGTCCATAGTTTCATAGTCACGGTCTTATTTGTATTTGAATCATGACAGTTCTTAATTAGGTCCAAAGAGATAGGCACAGATTCGAATAGAAAGAAAGAGAATTGGCATATTCTTTTATCCCTTTAATTTCATGTCATGAACAAAGAAAAACGTTCAAATCTAGAAATAACTGACTTACAGAGATTTAGACTAGAAAAGAAAGATGGCGTTGCTATGATTCGTAGAAAATCATTCGTTGAAGTCGTTTAAACCTCCTTTTGAATCCTAGCTTGAATCTCTTCTTCTTGAAAGTCTTTTGAGCAGCATCTCCTCGTCTTGTTTTATTTTATATATATTATTTATTTATTTATATATTTTAGAGGAGGAGAAGAAGCCATGTTCACTCAGAATCTTTGCAGCATAAGGGTAGAGAAGAATTGTGAATAGAGGAGGAGACTAGGGCTGTTTATATAGTTGCTCAAGACCTTATCGTACACGTAGCGCTGAGTCAGCATTGAACCTAGTTAAGAAAATAGTCCAGGTTCGCAGATGAATCTAGCCAAATCTTATCGTACATGCAGTGCTAAGTCAGCATTGGGTCCCACAAGCTGTTTTGGCGCAGAAATTTGAATTTTGAATGTTTGAATTTCTGGAATTTATTTAACTGTTTTATTCACATGAAATATTCTTATATGAATACAATTCCTTTAACGGCCATTTTACGTGTATATATATATACGCACAACTTTCATTTTATTTTCAAAATTGAAACGATGTTGCACCGTTATTTAATTCTTGCCATATTTCATTTACTATAGCCTTATCTTAAATTCTATCTTTCGTATACATATATTTCTGCATATATATATATATATATATATATATATTCTCATGTATATACATATATTTTCTTTATTTCCTTATATGTACGTTCTTATCCTTTCAAATTTTGAATTTGTATATGTACATATATTTGCATGTTCAGTTGGCCCTCTTTAAAACAGAGATAAAAATTATGCTGTCGCCGGGGTTCGAACCCCTGACCTCCATGTTACAAATCCAATGCCTTAACCAACTGAGCTACAAAGTCTTTTGTTAATAAGTCTTAGAACAATGATAATTATTGTTCTTTCCTTACTTCTCTTTTTCATGTTAGTTACAATACTTAAATTTAACCAATGCATGAATCTTTTTCTTTTAATGTTAATGCATTATGTTTGCAAATCAGTGCATGCAACATATTTACATCGCATGCAACCAATCCTTTCTTTCTTTCATATATATTAATTAATTTTCATTATACATCACCATATTAATCTTATCTGTGGATATATATACATTTTTAATTACATTAAAAATACGGGGTGTTACAACTGAGGTTACCATTAGCCCTTGACGAATGGAAAGATGAGACAGTCATACAATTAACGTTGGTTTCAAGGCAAGGCAGGCGGAGATAGCTAGAGTCATGGATGTTGATTGTTTTGCTTGTATCGTCTTGTGTAGATTGTTCGACGTCGAGGGAGATATCTCTTTGGTGCTTATCTGATGTTGGTTTCGGCCTCAGGGGTTTATGTTTGGGAGATGTTGAGTTCGGTTAGGATGGTCTACGCTTGATAATTGATTGCTATGGATGCCTGCTTGTTTCTTCTCTAATTCTCTGGGAAAGGCTATAACTGTCAGTTGTGGAGGAGACGGGTTTGAGTTTCTTCTCCGATGATGTGTTGGTAGATTAGATAGATGATCTACCTATTTCTTATATACTTTATCGATGATGTTAAATAGTCGTTTTATCGCTCATTAAGACTATTGTCTGACTCAAGGTTTTATGCTTCCCTCTTATTACCTTGGGTTGTTCATCCGTGTTGTGGATGGGCAAACTAGGTAGTAGATCTTGATGAGGACGATGCTGCTGAGCAATGACAAGCCGAAGGCTTACGTATTAGTTTCCTACTACACATATTATGTTGTTTTCCGCTGCTATTGTTTAGATGCTGCTCCAAGCAAAATTGTAGTGAGGCTTCTTATACAGATTCTAATGTTGTAATCCAGTTTGATGTATGGATATTTTTCATGATGATATGAAAGTTTAGCATTCATTTCATTGATGCTTCACTATTACTTCATGTTGCATATGTTCTCTTATACTTTATCCCAGCGCTGTGAGTTATACGTCAGGTTCTACTTGTGTTATTCTACTCTGATGATCGTCCATAGCTGTCTGGCACGTCTTTCAGCGCACTATTTCTCTTGTTAAGTGCAGGAGTTATGGGCGGTCGTCACAATATCGATAACAATATAAACAACCAACATAAATCAAGTAAACACCAATATAAACAAAATGAACAACTGTTTACACCAAAATTGATCTAAACACCCAAGGTACTAAAACTGTACTTTACCAATGTGGTAAGGAAATAAATGGAGCCGTGTTTAATCAATAATTGAAAATGAAAATGCGAGAAACATAAAGTAGAGACGAGATTTAGTGTGGTTCAGCCGTAAACTAGGCCTACATCCACTATGAAGATAGTTTGCGTTCTTATAATGAGGATTACAAAATACATTAACTCTCTCTTTTCATACATCTCTATATCTAATCAATATACTCTCATTCATGCATTTCAATCTTGGAATTTTACAAGAGAATGGAAGAGTTTGAGGAGGAGAAGGATGGATGAATGATTGAGAAGGAAGATGTCTCCGTTTTCCTTGATTATAAGATTGTGCTTGGCGCCATGGCCGGATGAGTGATTGAGGAAAGAGTTTAGCAGCACTCTGTGGTTTCAAAGATTCGATCCCTTCTATGTTGGCAGCCATGGCGTATTTATAGGTGAGCCCTCGTTGGGAAATGATCTGAAATCCGTATATGCAGGCTGCGGTTCGCTCATTCTATTAATTACAATCATGCCATCGCCTAGCTACAACCAGCTGTCTGTAGCTGTATCCAGTTGTCATGTGCGAGCGACTCAATGATAGCGAGTGTTTTGAGTAGTTGAGTGAATTTAGTCGGTGTTCTTCGGTTGTGGCTATTTCTGGAAATCGACAAGTGGGTATCTGATTTGCTTGATGGCGAAATGAGCGAGCGAACAATCATAGTTCCCTAATGCGGTTATGTCTGATCCTGAGTGGGAAAGCGACGATCTTTTTAGTCTAGAGGTGACTGACTGAGGCTTGTGACCTGAGACGTAAATGTGCTCTTTCTAGGAACTGGTGTACGACCGACCGGTAGGTTTCTGACCTGAGTTTCGGTGTTCGTCTAGTAAGAATACATGAGCAATAGGAGTTTCAATTCATGAGTAGTTGTCAAATATATGTGCGACCTTGACTCCTGTCCTGATACGTGCGACCGAACTTTGATATTAGATCAAGCGTTTTCCATTGTTGTGAGCGATTTTACTAAATATGCGACCTTTATCTTTATTGAGCTGCATTTCTCATAATGTACTGTGCCACTATACCCGATTGTGCTGAGTAATTGGCTTGTCTTGGATTTGGTGTTCGGACCCTGCCCCGTGCGGTTGCTTCCTATTTTTCGCGAGTCTTTTAAGTTCCTCAGATGGCGTTGTGTACGACCGATCCTGGTGGAGTCTGTTCTGTATCCTCTACTTAGCCTCTGCAACTCAACGTATGTTTGGATTTTTTGAGGGATTAACACTTGCCCCTCGAAGCCCGTAATTTCGTTTTAGCAAGGAATTGCTGGCTCCGACATGTTTGATCGCAACATTGTTTGGTAGGCTTATCCTAGCTCATCAAAGGGTCGTTCGTGCTAAATTTAAGATTGTTTCGTTGTAGTGGACTGGTATTGTCCCTTTCTGTGAGTGAGAAGCTTGGTGTATCTTTTCGTTAATGTGCGAACAGTTGAATTACGAGATGCCAGCTGGAACTTGATGGGACACTTATTTGTGTAATCAAGCACTAATCTGACATGGCGAGAATGGTCTGGGTATACGCCTTTTAATCTTCCTTCTTATTTACTTTTAACTTGCTTTATTCCACGTTTATCTTTTCCAAGAAATTTTTCGACCGTAGCCGTGCTTCCTCGAGGGTTTTACCAGGTAATCTATGTTTGTTATTTCTACCTTGATTCTTCTTCAAAAGGTTTTGGCTTCCTCATTCCATTATTTTGTCTAGTGCTTGCAGCAACACCTGTTTATCTTAAGCAACTTCCTTTCGGCTCCGAGGTACCATAATCTTTTTGGGTGAGTTTTTCCTTTATTTTGTCTTGTTTTGTTTGAGTACTCATGCGTTTCCAAGCTAGGATATTCTGCTAGGATGTTCTAAATGTGGCCTGACCGAATTACGTATGAATTTGGTATCTTGGTAATAGCCAGGTTTTTGTGTAGCACATATACCTTTTCTGTAATTATCTTGAAGAATACGAACCATCTGGTAGTTTTCTCTGAAATCTCGATGCTGGTATTGCTTATAAATTGTTTGATGAAATACCCCAAGGTTCTCTAGTTGAAATGTTTCCGTTCCTATCTGAGTCTGGCTTGGCTATTCCCCTTTTTTATGGTTGTTGTTTGAGCCCACATTGATCTTTCTTTGAAATAGGTCGCTCGAGGATGGAATTCTTCATGTCTAGGAGGCTTAGGAAAAATTCGACGAGAAGGGCTGGTAGCAAAAAGATGCTCCAAGGCAAGAAGATCCTGGGTGCAACTGATACTCGAAGTCATTGTCCATTGAATGAACTCCATGTCCCAGACATTCAGATTGCTCTTGATCGTCCACCCATGGCATCTTCGTCTATTGCTTTGGATCCTGCAACTGATCAGAGACCTCTTTGTGTTCCCAACCCTTGCCATCCTGAACTTGCTGAGCAGTTTGTGGGTCGGTGCCCAACTAGCACGCGTTTTGATGTGTATATAGACCCATTTGACAGATGGATTATTGCAGGCAAAATGGATGCAGTTCTATCAGTTGGAGGCACGTCCGAATCTGGTCGAAGACCTTATCATAAATGTCAGGGATTACATTGTAAAGCAGTTAGGTGCCTGGCATTCCTTTGTTGAAGATCTTCAGAAGGCAGATAAAGAGAATGTCGATCGACTTTATGCTTTGGAAAATGATAGGCTCGAACTCGTTGTGGCTCTTGAATCCAGGGAGAGGATCATTTCTTACCTCATTTGAATGCTGTGGCTTGCTGATGTTTTACCTTTTGGTTATTTTGGTTTTAATTTAGAATGGTACTTTTAGTCTGGCTTGTGTATGCGGGTGCCAACCTCGCTTATTCTCGTACGCTTACGTTTGTGACTTTTTATGGCCTGCTTTGTACCTTAACGTACCGCAGTTTTCGTTAAGTAACTCAGCTATCTTTGCGTTAGTGCGTCGCACGCTGCACCTTTATTTATTGATTTATATGTTTGGTCGAGCGCTTTGTTAATCATTCGGTTGCATTCAAATTTTTTTTAACTCAAGTCTTGAAGTTTGTTATTTATCGAAGGTTATTATGCATTTGTATTATTATAAACGTGTTTGGTATCTTTTATTAAGTTGTATTCAACCTCGCGCCTGACTGACCTGGAAATCCAAGCCCTTCGGAGACTGGTTTTGAATACGTGCCCGCTGGGGAGGTCTTGCGTTATAAATTTTCAATCCATTCTAGGCCCTGTTTGACAGGATTGTTTTTATTATTTAAAAAGATTCTAGAATGGATACCCCCTTTTGGCTAGGATTTCTGTTACCCCCTTGCGGCTAGGATTTCTGTTTTGCGCTGGTCTTTCCAGCATGTTTGTGGGACCTTCCGATCCTAGGACTGGTGTTTTCCAACCTACGTTTTTTTATTAATTGCATTTCCCTTAGGAGGTGGACGTTAATCCTTGCTGCCAAATTTAGTTTCGGTTTTAAGGAATTCGTGTCCTGCACCTGACAAGGCGCCTCTTTGGGACTAACAATTTTTATCCGAGGGACAGATTTGGTAATGTTTCTGCATTTTCAACGAAGCCTGACGCCAATCCCTTGAATGGGTGTTTGCCAAGAATTCAACATATTCCATAGTGAGAGGTGTAGCCTTTCGACTTGTTGTTTGTCTTAGGATAGCTTGTCCTTTTGAGGTGATGTGTCTATTCATCCTGTTTGATCTTGCCTGATGTTTGTGGTTCCCAAGCTGCTTTGTTTAAGGTGTGCCCTTGGACTTTTCGTCACAGTTCTGCTGTGCATGATGGATTGTTTTTACCATGCCTACATTCCAAGAGATTGTTTTCTTTAGCATAAACCAGTAAGTATGTTACTCAGGTAGGCACATAATTAATTTTTGATGCACAAAATTTTTGCAAGTTAACCCTTACTTAATACGAAAATAGTGAATAACAAAGCAGGGTAAAACTATCTTAGTAACAAGATAAAACCAGAGTAGTAAAGCAAGGTAATGGGAGTTCTAGTTTAATGCACCATTATCGAGACATCGGTGACTGGTCTCTTAGATGAGCGTCGACTATAGACTGGTTTAAGCCTTTTTCTCTAAGGTATATTGTCCCTTGTTTGCGAAGAGCCGGAATAACATTCATGATCCTGTACATATTGTTGCAAATGATTTTTTCTGATTAATCCCTCGATTACTTACTTCAGATGCCTACAGTCATTGGTATCGTGTCCTGGCTGTTTATGGAATTGACAGAATCTTCCTGACTTCATAGCGACATCTTTGACCTGTCTTTGTTTCAAGACTTGATATCTCTCGGTATTCTTAATTTCCATGAAGATATTTCCAACGGTATCATTAAGGGGAGTGAACTCAGAATTTTTGAAAAAGCGCAGTTTTTTTTGCTCGACTGCCTTTTCCTTCACTGCTCCTTTTTTGACTACTAGAGCTGCTTTGCGCATTTCCTTTCTTCTTTATCTGTCCATAGTTTTCTTCAATACTTGCATATTTTTCATCTTTGTTAAGTAATTGTTCGAGTGTACTTGGTTTCTTTTTCTTGATCCACCGTCCCAATTCGGTTTCTTTACATATCCCCCCTTTAGAGCCATTAAGACTAGGGGAGGTTCGAAATTCTTGACTTCAGCTACTGCCGTATCAAAGCGAGTGAGAAAAGCTTTGATGGACTCTCTGGTCTTTGTTGTAGTTCACTTAGCTCCATGACATCCTGAACTCTGAGTGTCTGGGATTTGAATTGCTTATTGAATAGTTTAACCAGGGTCGCGAAATTGTCCACAGACTGCAGCGGCAGCTTTGTGAACCACAGATAAGCCACCCCTTCTACATAAGTTGGGAAATATAAGCACTTGATTTCATCGATAGCGCATGCCCTATTCATATACTGCTCATATTTACACAGAAATATATTAGGATCGCTTGTCCCATTATAGGGCTGTAATAATGGAGGTTCGAATCTTTGTAGATATACGGTCTTCTTAACCCTTTCAGTGAGTGGGGTTTTAGTCGGAAAGGACTCCCATTCTTTTCGATCATCCTTCTTCTTTAGGCTTTCCTTCACAATTGCTCGCGCCATTCCTAAGATGTATTTCCGCTCCTTGTTCTGATCCATGGATTGAGCGCCTTCTTCATTACTAAATATTGACCTAGTGTCCTCGTGAACTGGAGTCAAGGAATTTGGGCATTCTTTTGGAAGGGACACCCTTATAATAGTGGGACTGTCTTTCCGTTTTGCGATTGCGTCATCAAAGTGACCGCGCACAGGTGATTCGTCCTCTTCATAATTCAGATTACTGCGACGTGCAACTCTCTGAATGGAATCCTGCTGTCTTGAGTTTGAAGTAGAAAATTCTTCTTCTAGCTCGCAATTCGTTCGGGCTAGCGAGAAACAAGTGGCATTCAACGTGGCTTTTGCGGTGGCGGCTTGAATGGTAAGTATTGACTCGAGTTTCTTCATCATCATATTGTTTGCAATGGTCGTTCGGCTCGTCAATCCTGTCATCGCTTCTTCCAATTTCTTCCTGGTTACATTTTCTTCAATTTCAGGTGGCTCTCCTGTCCCGGAGTGGGTAGTAGATGGCGTGACGGTGTTAGTACTGTTGTTGGGGCTGTTGACTTTGTCAATGATCCCCCTCAGCATGTTCATGATTCCAAACACAGTTTTTCTCATAAAATCTTGTCGGATCTGAATGAGGAAAGAAGCAAACATGGCCCCACGGTGGGCGCCAAAATGTTTACACCAAAATTGGTCTAAACACCCAAGGTACTAAAACTATACTTCACCAATGTGGTAAGGAAATAAGTGGAGCCGTGTTTAATCAATAATTGAAAATGAAAATGCGAAAAACATAAAGTAGAGACGAGATTTAGAGTGGTTCAGCCGTAAACTAGGCCTACGTCCACTATGAAGATAGTTTGCATTCTTATAATGAGGATTACAAAATACATAAACTCTTTCTTTTCATACATCTCTATATCTAATCAATATACTCTCATTCATGCATTTCAATCTTGGAATTTTACAAGAGAATAGAAGAGTTTGAGGAGGAGAAGGATGGATGAATGATTGAGAAGGAAGATGTCTCTGTTTTCCTTGATCATAAGATTGTGCTTGGCGCCATGGCCGGATGAGTGATCGAGGACAGAATTTAGTAGCACTCTGTGGTTTCAATGATTCGATCCCTTCTATGCTGGCAGCCATGGCGTATTTATAGGTGAGCCTTCCTTGGAAAATGATCTGAAATCCGTATATGCAGGCTGCGGGTCGCTCATTCTATTAATTACAATCATGTCATCGCCTAGCTACAGCCAGATGTCTATAGCTGTATCCAGTTGTCATGTGCGAGTGACTCAATGAGAGAGAGCATTTTGAGTAGTTGAGTGGGTGACTTTAGTCGGTGTTCTTCGGTTGTGGCTATTTCTGGCAATCGACAAGTGGGTATCTGATTTTCTTGATGGCAAAATGAGCGAACGAACAATCATAGTTCCCTTATGTGGTTATGTCTGATCCTGAGTGGGAAAGTGACGATTTTTTTAGTCTAGAGGTGACTGACTAAGGCTTGCGACCTTGAGACGTAAATGTGCTCTTTCTAGGAAGTGGTGTACGACCGACCGGTAGGTTTCTGACCCGAGTGTCGGTGTTCGTCTAATAAGAATACACGAGCGATAAAAGTTGCAATTCATGAGTAGTTGTCAAATATATGTGCGACCTTGACTCCTGTCCTGATACGTGTGACCGAACTTTGATATTAGATCAAGTGTTTTCCATTGTTGTGAGTGATTTTACAGAATATGCGACCTTTATCTTTATTGAGCTGCACTTCTCAGAATGTACTATGCCACCATACCTGATTGTGCTGGGTAATTGGCTTGTCTTGGATTTGGTGTTCGGACCCTGCCCCATGCGGTTGCTTCCTATTTTTCGCGAGTCTTTTAAGTGCCTTGGATGGCGTTGTGTACGACCGATCCTGGTGGAGTCCGTTCCATATCCTCCGCTTAGCCTCTGCAACTCAATGCATGTATGGATTTTTTGACGGATTAACAACAATCCAAACATCAAAAACCAACTCATCAATGTCACATGTCAACAAACCGAATACATACCATCAAAATATATCCAAAATATCATCCTCACTAACTCCAAACCAACATAGACAACATAAAAAATAAATACTCACCATCTCTAAGTCAATATATACGTCGTGCAAACAAAAACACAAAAAACATATGTCAAGCGTCTTCATTGTTTCCGGAAGCACTGGACGGTGAAAGAAAGGAACCATGTTGTTGTACATACTCCGTTTGCTTCTGATTCATTCGTTCCATCTGTATAGCTTGAAGATAGTTCGGCTCTTGCAGCTGCTCAATCATTGTTCTAAGCTCTTTTATTTCAATTTTGTCTTGGGCTTTTTAAGTTGCTCGAGCCTGCAAATAAAATGAATAGCAAAAGGTTTCAGTACATGAAAAATAGCACATGCAAAATAGTATCAAAATTTGAATCTCTAGTCATGTCGAATTGTTCCAATCATGTATATATCTTATCACTTTATTTCTAATTTGCTTGTCAACATATAAAATATTATAACACTAAATATCTAAATGCTAATTTGTTGTGTATATGCAAAAGAATTAATTACCACCTGGTTCCCGTAGCCATAACGTCTACTCCGCTGCGTCGGGTCCATTACAACGTCAAATAAGTTATGGTCCCCTTCCCGTATCAACTCATCGCAACCAGATTCCTCAAGCACATTAGCCCGTGCCTCTTGAAATTTCTCCTATAATGCAAAAAAAGTTAAAATATAGTAGAATGTTATTTTTATTTTACATAGCTAATAACTAATAAACTTGTCGATGTGAGTAATAGAATTCAAAATATGAATGCATATGCACTTGTCGCCCTATTTTGATCACCACATTGATATGTGATGTTGCCAGACTCTTCTACTTGCCCAGATGCATGGATGTGAGGAAATATGTCCATATAGGATACGGGATGTCCAAGAGATCGTTCCTGCAATTGATAATTTAGATAATTCCATTCCACATAGCAAATTACTGAACTGATCAATATACAAATGTAATAACTGGTAAATTTACCAAGTCCTCGTGACAATGTTGGAAATACTTGGATCCTCCATGATGAGTTATCAGATTCTTGCTTCTGTTTGCTGAATTCCTTGCTAACCCCGCCTGCAAATTTACACTGAATAATTATTTAATAATTGTTATAAAAATTAATGAGATATTTGATAGTTTTTCCTTGAATTCTTCAGTGTTCCACCAGTCAACCCACTTTTCCCATACAGCTGCACTCATCCATTTTGGTTCTTCCCCCTTTTTTAATCTCTGACATTTTCTCCATGTTGTCCTTAGTGACCTTTGAATTCCAAGGACGCTGAACTAGGCTGATGTCAGCCTCCTGCAGATTTACTTCTCCCTATACAATGAGAAAATATTACTAATTATTTATTTGTACTTAATCATACTATAAAGCGATATAAACTTACAAGAAATTCTTGAGAAATGGCCTCTTTAATGGTGTCTGGGATCTTGCTTCACTTAGGCTAGAAATCTCTCATCTTAGCCATATACGCATTCTCGAAAATGTTCAGAACCACTCCCAATGGCTCCATCTCAAATCCCTTGTGTTAAATATCATTTATAAAAAATTATATTGTTATGCTGCTAATTTTGATACTTACGCCTGATCAGCCTTAGGCTGCAAGTAAACGACTTGATGAGCTGGTGGCTTGCCACTACTCTCACAAATCTGCTGGGAAGAGCTACGTCGTCGAAAGCCAATCATTACATGTCAGATACATATATATAATTTATAATAATTATGATATGATGAACCATTGAAAAATGTAATACATGTGTCATTCTCTGTGTATGTGAGTATACACTTGTTTTTCCTTAAAATTGTAAACTTGAATAAATGCAATATTAATAAGAGAAAAATGTAATGTGAATGATTGTGAAAATTACTAGATATTACTTAGTCCTCATCATTTTCTGCTTCAGACTCGGTTTCATGTACTATGTCGTTTTCCTCTGCACTTCCAAATGCTTCGACTAATACATTTGTCTCGTCATTTAATGGTCCAAAATCAGTTTGACCGTCTGTAATTGCTATTTCAACATTTATCTCAAGACCTACTTGATAGGCTTGTTCGTCTGGAATATTATTCCATCGAATGTAAATCTTGCCTTGGTTTTAAAAACCACAAACCAATATGCTTTATCTCTTTTTAGAGATGGATAAGGGGGTGTAATAAGCTTGTAGGGCTTGTTTAGCTAGTACAATAGGGTGGTACTTTTGATAACGCGAGGTATGTTTAATTTCTATAAGATTATAATTTGGATGCCGTCGAATTTTGTGAACCATTTAAAGTGATATGATTTATGAAACATAATTACTTTTTATTGTTTGTGACTTGTCTGATACAGACAAATCTGACAAATGTTATATCAAATGAATAGGGACATCTGTTTTGTAGAAAAAAACGAATATTCATAGAACGATCTTATACAACACTTGTCTGATAGGGCCAAATGATATCTAAGGGTTTAAATACTTGTTTATACTAAATATAAATATATAATTTGTATTTTACCATTTTATTACATATGTACTAAATTATATACTTTTACTATTTATTGAATTCTAATTGCGACAATTCCTATCAAAATCATTTGAAGTCATACAAAACTTATTATACACAAATCAATTCCCATGTTCGCATAAGCACAAAACTAGTGTTCTCACAAATATCCAAAACTACGATCAATCCTAACATGATATATACTTCGTGTTTGCATAAATTATATTATTTGTAAATCCAACCGTACACATATGTTCAATACTAACCAAATCGTCCTAAACATACACAATATACTAAATTAGAAAATTTTGCAATTAATAGTAATTTGATCATTATGATGATAATAGTAGCAATTAACAGATATATGATGTAATAAACATACACTAGCAATCAGGAATCAATAATAATCTAAATTAGGCCTTAAATAAATAAAAAACCTAAATAATAGGGTTTAGAGAATTAACATGATTTTGCAAGTGTGGAGGGTGGAGAGGAGTTGCTGCACGTAGTTGGCGGCATCAGAGGTCGTTTGGAGGGTGATTGGATGGTGGCAGCGCTGAGGGAGTTAGGGAAATAGAGAAAGAGGGTTTATTATTGTCTGAATGTTGGGGAAGATGAATAAGGCAGCAGGTCGCGGGTTCTGAAAATTATTTAGGAAATTTCCAATGGCTTTCAATGGCCGCAAATAATTTAGTGAATATTAGGCACAGGTCCCTATTAAGGTTGGAAATTAGACTCACATCCGGTCCAACTTATCATGTAAATTAGGTCCCTATTTTTGGAAAATTCATGATTTTTTTTAAAATATAAAAAAATCATTATTAAATAAAACACGTGCACGCCGAAAAATTCAGGTGTTAAAACAATCGAAAACCACATCAAAACCCAACAATACAAAAAAAATAGCGAAACAACAGGTTTATGCATCAAAAGATGCACCTATTCGTACGTAGTTGCACACATTCATGCTTATATCTCAGTGTTGCGTTAAACTGCACTATATATGCATACATATATGCAGTTAAACAGTAATACATGCATTGTTTTACGCATATATTCATTCTTGGGCTGTTTTTCAACAATTCACCATTTTCAGACATTGTTGCATACACGTATACACTTATACAAAATACACGCATGCATTCATGCACATATTCAGAAGTCTTCCTCCCTTTTGAATTTGTTGCACACATTCATGCATATATATGTAATAGTGGCATACATGTATGCAACTATTCGTAACACATGCACCTCAGTTCAACTTTGTATGCATACATGTATGCAGCTATTGAAAAATAGTTGCATACATATATGGGCATATTGGTCTAGATTTTCAACAGAAAACACTGGATAATTATATATGTATGCTACTATTGATAATAGTTGCACAGAAGTATGCAACTTTTTTTTTACGAATGCTTCTGGGAATATTTACGATTTTTTGAATATATTTTTTAAGTTTCAGCGCATAATTTTTTTTGGAAAAACACGTAACGTGAAAAAATAGGGACCGGGTTTGAATATCAAACTATCACTGGATGCCGTTTGTACTTAAAACATAAACAAGGACGTGAGACAAAAGCACCCAATAGTTTATATTCCAACGGCTTCCAATGGCTTTAGACGACTAGTTTAAAAATCAATAGATCGTTGCCTAAACCATTTGCGGCCATTGCAATATTGGTGTTGGATTACACTGTAGTTCTAGTAGACGTTGTCAGGGATCAGTCCTTCTGGTACGTGCCATCATAATCAACATGTCGAACCAACAGGTCATGGTCCGAACAACATCTACAAATGGAGTGTGGCTTGGGAGATGTACCAATCAATGCCATTTTATTGTTGGTTTTCTCTAACTAACTACCAAGTCATGATCATCAAGTTTGGAGAGCTATTTTGATATCCTTTGGAATTGTGTTGTACATCATTTAAGTTGGATCAATATTTTTGTCAAGTCGTGATCTTCAACTGCCTTAGTTTGAGGAAGCGTCGGGCCAAGATTTCTTTTTTGGACTTGGGAACGAACTTAAGCTAAAATCTCTCTTCAAAATGTTTCCAATCCAAAGAAGGTTTATCCATCTTAGCCACAAGCAATTCATACCAATCAAATTCGTGCGCTTGGAGCATACTCTATGCCACAAGAATGCGACTATGCTCATAAATTATCATATGGGAGAAAATATGCTTACAAGTAAGAAGCCAAGCCCAGATCTTAAGAACAATCTGGTGCCTTTGGATGGCTTCCCACCGAGATGAGCGAAATCATGACACATAATTACAAATGTTGATTTATGTGGTGGAGAGGAACGGGATAGAGCAGGAGGCCGGGCGTTTCTAATGAGTTTCAATATCTGCTTGGAGGACATAAAAAATACATCGGAATGGAAATCACCAGTTATTATGGTACTCTCTATGGGTTTTGTTCCATTGGATGACCAACCTTGTCTTTGGGACCCAAACCATTGCTCGGTCTCAAACCCGAAGATAGCTCTTTCCCACGACCAGACATTAACTGAAAGATAGGATAAGATAAAATTAATATAGGGGTAAGATATATTCATAAATTTAATATTTCTAGAAATATTAACACTTCTATGTCTACCCTAAAGCAAAGAAAGGTTAAGAACTCGATTGGTGATAACTTGGAATAAGGATGATATACTGTTTATACTGCACCTCGATGTAATGTATTGTGTAAACTATTTTAACAACCTACATATTTCACGATAACATATTTAAATATAACTTCATTAATCGAGTATAGGTCCAAAAAGCACTTTTTGCATAGGATGAAATTGGACTCGTGACCACTTCCATTGAGTTCAAAATATCGTTTATGATTTTTAAAACTATAAACATCGATATGTTTAAAGTTTGCGAAATTTTGGATTTTTTTTGGCATAGCCGACGGGGTTGAGTAGTCCCGTACCACTTTTATTGATATACTGAAGACGAAAACATAGAAACAAAGCTAGGGAAAATAAAAATAAAAGAGCACGGAGGCAACATAGTATATCAAAGCCTAGTCTAAAAGAAGCAAAAACTCAACAAATATATACAGACGAAGCAACATTAAGACCCAAAACTGCCATGATCAAATGTGAAGTTTAGGTATTTTTACCCTGCTCTGACGTCACGCCATACATGTTGCTTCAAACTTGAATATGAAGCAGTATGTCCATCCCCAAAAATACTTTCATTATGTAGCTTCCAGATTATATTCACCACCTTTTTCAAAATATATGTAAAGAGCCTGTTTTTAGATTTCTTGTGCCACATCATTCTCCTTATAAATCCCCATTGCGCTTCACTAATGGTTGAGTAACAGCTTTCTCCTACTTGTTGTAGAACTTCAGTCCAAGTCTGCATGATGACTTGACATTCGAAATAAAGGTGTTTAATAGATTCAGGTATATGTCTACAAAATTCACAACCCATTCGTTTGAATCCCATACATTGTAAGCTTGTATTTTGTTAGGATAGCATGGTTAATAACTTTCCATAGTCCCAGATTCTCCTTCTCGTGATTATCGTGCTTCCAAATTATTTTGTGCCATCTACAAGAGATGAAGTACCATACAAAGAATTATATAAATGCTTAATTTTGAACTGATCACCTTGCCACTTCCAGGTAACAAAGCTTTCATTAGTAGCTAGAGTGTTAATAGAAGCAATTTTGTTCCAAATGGCTTAAATGTGCTGGTTAGTGGTGCTAGGCAAGCAGAAATCTCCGTTCACATGCAAGTCAACTGCCTTGCACGTAGTGGGCACTCTCGCTTGAAGCCTTTCCAGATATGAAAGTTCATTACCAATAATGTAGCTGAATTCAACCCATGGGTCTTCCCAAAAGCTAGTTTGCTCATATGCTATGGGTCCATACTTTAAGAATGGAAGGATCAAGTATTTGATCTTATTAATACCTTTCCATGTCTAGCTGAAACCTTGAAGAATTCTCAAGGACGAGAAACTCGAGTCTTTGTGGAAATGATTCAAGGACCACCTGACCCAAAGTGATTTTTTTTGCATAGAATGTCATCAACATGCTTGCCAAAAGCGGCAGTGTTCCATACTTTGGTATTGACAATACCAAGCCCACCTTTGTGCATGGGTCTTTCAAGTTTAACAAATGATATAGGAGCCAAGTATTTGGCGTGCATATTCCTCTTCCATAAAAAATTCATAAATGCGGATCTAATCATCATATGTAACTTGTTCGGGAGAATATATGTTCAGGACCAGTAAACTTGCATTGCGATGATGATAGCTTTAATAAGTGTTAGTCTGCCGGCTTGACTAAGAAGCCACCGAGACCAACACTGCAGCGTTTAATTATCTTATCAAACAACGATATACATTGCATAGTAGTAATATGAGAAGTGACCATAAGGAGGCCAAGATAAGATACAGTTGAGTCACTACATGTCAAACCGGTAAGTTTCTGGATGTTTTCACTACGCTCGAGACTATCACCAGCAAGCATAACTTTAGATTTGTCATATTTTATCCTGAGTCTGGTGAGATGGTAAAATCTTTCAAGTGTGCCCATAATGTTATTCAGAGTTTGATCATCGGGTTTGCAAAAAATAATCAATTCATCGGCGAACATTAAAGATGTTATGCAGGGGTTATTGCACTTTGGATGCAAAGTAAATTGGTTGCATGTATCCAATTTATATAGCATCCGAGTTAACAACTCCATAACCGTGATGAATAAGTACGCAGATATCGAGTCTCCTTGCTGTATACCCTGCTTGCTATCAAAAAATCCAACAGGGGATCCGTTCACATTGATAGAAAAGAGCGTTGTGCTAACACAAGCATATATCCAAGCAGTAAAACAAGGAGGGAATTTCATATAGCTAAGAATACGGATCACAGAAGTCCATTGTAGTGTATCGAAAGCTTTTCTTATGTCGAGTTTTAGCATCGCTCTTGGCGAGATGTTTTTAGTTTTATAGCCTTTGATGAACTCATGCGCTAGTAGCATGTTATCAAGTATATTTCTATTTGGAAGAAAAGCTGATTGATTAGCCGAAACGAGAGAAGACAAGACATATTTAAGCTTAGTTACATTAACTTTTGTACGCATTTGTTGATCTTGTTACAACACGAGATAGGCCTAAAAGCACTCACTACATTAGCATTTATAACCTTAGGTATAAGGGCAATAGTGGTGTTATTAAAAGATTCAAACATTTTCCCTTTTTTTTAAAAACTGTTTTATCGCATTACAAACATCAACTTGCACGATATTCCAACATGAGTATAAAAAACCGCACTATAGCCGTTTGGACCACCACATGAGTTTCGATTAAGCGAGAACATAACCTCCTTAATCTGTTCATCAGTGATAAGGTCACTTAAGTAGGTTATAAGCTCATTACTTAACTTAGGTAACAACATAGGGTCAATGTCTCAATTTGGGGAACATGGTTATCCTTGTTGCCAAAGAGATTAGTGTAATATTTTATAAATGATTTTTGAATATTGGGGGGGGGGAGTAGAGTGCACCTGTCCATCCATGTCGATGATAGAGTGAATATTCTCCCAAGCTTCTTAAGCCTTCAATGCAGCGTGAAAATACACAGAATTCCTGTCCCCTTCTTCAAACCATTTCATTCTCGTTTTTTGATTCTTCATCAAAGCTTCCACAGTCAGTACTTCGCTATGCTTACTTGCTAAATCATGCTCAAGGCTAGCATGAGAGGGGTTAGTTGGATTTTGTTGCATTTTTGTTTGAACTCGAGCTAGTTGTTCATGAAGCAAATTTGACTTCAAGCTACCAATCCCAAATTTCATAGATAACCAGTCCTTCAATTTTTTTTTAAGGACTTTGAGTTTTTTGAAAAGAATGTACATGGCATTACCATAGCATGGAGCATCCCAAGTTCTCTTAAAAGTTTCAAGAAAGTCTGGCTCCTTCACCCATGTGTCAAAAAACCTAAAACTCGGTAATCTAGTTGACACTTTATCATTTAAGTGAATAACTTGAGGGGTATGATCTGAAAGAATTGACAAGGCAAGTTTATTAGAGAGGCTAGTCCAAGTGGTAAGAGATACACCATTGCAAAAAAGTGATCAATCTTGGAGAACGTGCGTATATCGTCCCTTTTTTGTTGTTTCATGTGAACTCAAAGCCACAATAGTTTATTTCTACAAGATCAACATTCTAGATGGATATGTTAATCGACCTTATTTTAGAAAGTGAAACTGCATTTTCCCCGATCCTATCAGCAAGCTTAAGAGGGGAGTTGACGTAACACTCCGTAATTTTAAAACATTAAAACTGACAAATTTAAGAATACTTAATTTTTAGAAGAAGAATTAAGTGAAACGGGTTATTCCATTGTGTTCGTCTTGGAATTCTGCTAGAGATGGAGTCCGAGTTTGCATAAAACAGACATCGTATGAAAGTTATGAAGCTCGGAAGATTTAAAGTTTAAAGCTGTAAAACAAGTTGACCGCCCATTTTTCACCATTTGACCATTTTTAAACAAAAGTGAAAACTGTCGACCGGTTGAAATTGGCATGTCGACTGGTTGATTCTGGGAAGTTTCCTGATGACGTGTTTTTCTAATTTGAGTGGTTCGGATGGTTCCTAATCAAATCTAAAGGTCCTAATTCACCTAATGCATATATATATAAAAACACCTAAACCTAACCCTAATCTCTTCAACCCTAATCCATGGCGCCTCCATGCTGCTGCTCCAACTCAAATTAATTTAGCTTTTCTTCTTCAACAATCAAAGAAGAGGTTATTCAAGATCAGATTTGCTACAACAACGCCTAATTCTCTTTTCTAAGAATCCTATCACTGTGAGTTTATGTTACTTTCACATATAATTAAATTAAAAAGTAATTGTGATAGGATTGTAAATTGGATCTAACGTATATGCCTGTAAATACGATGAATCATATCAAGTTTTATAATTTGTTATCCTTCAGATTCATACTCAATTGCTATTATCATATGCCTGTTTGATCTATTTTATCGCTATTCATTTCACATGCCTATTTATATGTCTATGCTAATTTTGATGTTTGATTCTCTTCCCTTCTTTTTTTTCTATTTCCTTTTGAGATTAGGCTAATTTCAAGCCTAAGCATATTACGTTGAGATTTACGTACTAATAACGTTGGGATGATTGGGAGAAGTTTGGGAAATATGTAATAAAATGAGATTTGGCATAAATTGTTGATAACTATGAAATTGATTTGGGCATAATTTGGTACAACTTGTATACATGGAATTATAGGCATAATTTGAATTAGCATTACAAGCATAATTAGAAATTATGGGCAATTGGAATACATTAATTAAAGACTTGAAATTGAGCATGAATAAAAAGGAAAAGATAATGAATGCCTAAGACACGAGGTTAGATTGGATTGCGGTAGAAGTCTGGGCGGAACCGCCCGACATATCCAGCAACCGCAAACGGCAATCTAATGTGAGAGGTCAAAATAGAAATTAGATGTGTAATAGTGCTAAGACACGAGGTTAGATTCGGATTGCGGTAGAAGTCTGCCCGGAACCGCCCGACACATCCAGCAACCACAAACGGCAATCTAATGTGGGAGGTCTTACACGATTACGGGTATAATGAATTAATGAACACTTAAGCAAAGGTAAGACATGGGAATAGTAAAGGGGTTAAGTGGGTGATATGGGTAGCGTGTGAAACATAAATAAGAGCACTTAACCATAATGAGACATGTGGTAAGACATGAGAGTAATAAAAGGGGTTAAGTGGGAAATCCTAGTGGGGACCAAGCGTAGGAGGGAAGCTTTTGTGAAGTATGGGGACCCTTTTCAACCAGTAACCCATTTATTGTATCTATATGAGCTCGAACTAGGTCGAGGACGGGACACACTTACTGGGGTTGATTGTAAGAGGTCAAAAGAGTAAAGAGCGATGGCAACGCAAGTCTAGCGGAATCATGTGCGTGCGTGGGTCCGGGATGGTAGGTAAGACGTTGTTGCATCATGTAGGTATACGCCATGCATTTTAGTATTATCGGGTTGCCACTTTAGGGAGTGATACACCTTACTGTGGGGCCAGCACGGGTATCTACGAGTTAGGGAGCCGATCGAATGGGAAGGGTAGTGGGTACAACTAGTGGGGGTAGGATCAAGTGGGCACCTATGAGAGCATCTAGGAGTACACGAAGCTACCATTATTATGATTAGTAGGGAGGGATCACCTTTTAGTATGAGACTAGTATTGGTGCGGTGCAGGAAATATCTTATAGTGGTTAGAAGCGCAATCAATGTTATACCTTGTTCATCTTGTTTACTTTGTCACACTTGCTTATGTTACAGTCATTTCTTATATCCAGTTTATGTTCTTATCCTGTTACTTTACTAATTATATTGTTAAAGTCACTGGACTCGCCAGACTTTATGTCTGACCCTCTTTGTTTCGCCTCTTTCCTCCCCCCTCCCCCAAGGTTCTCAGGGTGGGACTAGCGAGGCTTGATTTGGATTTCTCTTTCTCTCTACTGGAAGTGCTTGGAAGTGATGAAAGTAATGCTCAACTTTGTTTCTCTTTCATATGGCATTTTGGAATGGGATTATGGTTTTGCTTTTATGTACTCTGATAATAATTTTGTTCAAGATGGATATTTGTGTACTTGGCTTTAGTACGTGGTTTTGATGTTGTAACCAGACTTGTTTTGCTTTTCTGCTACAATGAATAAATTTTAAATTTTTAAGTACCATTTTATATATCTATCTTGTGATGTTCTGTTCTATACTCTTATAATGCTCCATGAAAGTTAATGCATTCCGTTAGTGAGTGACATTAATGGACGTGGGGTGTCACACGTGGTATCAGAGTTGAAGGTTACCAGAACAGATAAAAGATTTTGAAAACCGTTTCCAAAAGCATTTTTAAAAAGAAGTATTTTCAAAAACATATTTTAAAGAAGGTATTTTCAAGAGAAAGGTTTATTATGAAAAACATAATCCCTAAAAGCCATATATCTTTCTTTCGATTCTCTGTTTTGAATCTCTTCCGTTTTCTTTTCAGCATGTCTGGGGAACCCAATATACCCGTGGGCGTACAGATACCAGGCTGGTTTAGAAGGTATCTGGAGGCTAGGGCTACTGCCGCGGGCCCAGCAAACGTCCCTCCTCCCCCAGCTGCATCCGTTTTTCCACCTCTTCCTCCGCGTGTAGATGCTTTTTCTAAGATACGTAAGGACTTTCGTGTGATGGGAGGAAAACCGTTTCATGGGACTGAGACGTTTGTCGAGGCTATAAATTGGCTCAAGGAAGTGGAGGATTTGTTTGGTATCTTTGAGGTAGATGATGGAAGGAAGGTTCAACTATCTTCTTGGTTAATGAAGGATGAAGCTTCATTTTGGTGGGAGGTCATGAATGGAGAATGTGCAATGGAGACATGGATGGATTTCAAATAGAGGTTCGAGTTGAAATTTCTTTCACAAGTAGAAGAAAGTTTATACATGGAGAGGTTCTTGGCTTTGAAACAAGGAAATTTTTCTGTTAAGGAGTATGTTAACAAGTTTAATCAGTTAGCGAGATTTGGTTTAGAGTTGGTGAACACGCCGCATAAGAAAGCCTTGAGATTTGCTAAGGGCTTGAACGAACCGCTTCACAGGTTGGCTAGTCCCACATTCCTATGGGGGAACTTTCGAGAAACTTGTTGATATGGCGTTGATGAATGAGGAGGAGAAAGTTGCTAAAATGGATAGGACACAGGATAAGAAAGTGGATCCAAAGAAGGCACAACAACAATAAAAGAAAGGCATTAAGGATAACAAGGGCTAAGAGAAAAGGAAGTGTCATAATTGTGGAATACTTGGCCACTTAAAGAAAGACTGTAGAAGTTACCATTGCGGTGAGGCAGGACATATGATTAAAGATTGCCCGAGAAGGCAAGGACAAGGACAAGGGCATAGGACAGGATCTACTTCTGGAGGGAAGATTCATGCTCTCATGGCATCGGGGAAAGAAGGAGGTAGAAACATTTCTGTCGAAATTTTGATTTTCCTTTTTGGTCATTCTGTTTGAACTTTGTTTGATTCTGGCACTTCACATTCGTTTATATCTGCTTCGTTAGTTGAAACAGTGCACCTAAATACTAGTTTAGTTATGGATCCCATTGTAGTCTCAAATCCTATTGGTGGTTCGTCTCATTTATCTATGATTTGTCGGGATTTGAGAGTGTCCGTCTTGGGCGTTAAGTTTGAATGCAACGCCTACGTTCTTGGTTTCATGGGCTATGGTTTGATTCTAGAGATGGATTGGCTAGCCAGTTATGGTGCCATCCTAGACTGTGAAAGGATGGTAGTTAGATTGTTGACTCGTTGTGGAAGGATCCTTGATATTTCTTATGACCCTAGGGGTTCAATGATGCTTGGCTACCTAGAATCACTTGGTGCATCCATCGATGATTTGCAATCTGTTCGAGTAGTCCGTGAGTATGATGACGTCTTTGATGAGGTTCGGGGTTTACCCCCGAGGCACGAGATAGACTTCCGTATATACTTAGTAGATAATGCAAAGCCAGTTGCATTGCCAGTGCGCCACATGTCTCCGAGACAGAGGAAGGAACTCAGTAAACAAGTAGGGGAGCTGCTTGAGAAAGGGTTCATAAGAAGAAGTATTTCAGAATGGGGTGCTCCAGTTGTTTTTGCTACGAAGGCGGATGGATCGCTTAGATTGTGCGTGGACTATAGGGAGCTAAATAAACTCACGAAGAAAAATAGACACACATCACTGAGGATAGATGATTTGTTCGATCAGTTGGTTGGTGCTTCGATTTTCTCGCAGTTGGACTTAGCTACATGATTTCATCAGTTGAGGGTAGCTGAGGATAGTATAGATAAGACTGCTTTTAGGACTCCCAATGATTTCTTCGAGTGGCTCGTCATGCCTTTTGGTTTGACGAATGCACCCACATATTTTGTAGACTTGATGAGTAGGGTGTTTAGGGAGTTTCTAAACAAGTTTGTGGTAGTCTTTGTGGATGATATCTTAATATTCTCTAGAAGCGAGGAAGAACATGCCCTACATCTTAGGGAAGTCTTCGAGACCCTTCGATCACATCAACTCAAAGCTAAGTTCTCCAATGTCATTTTTGGAGGAAGGAAGTGAGGTTCTTAGGACACGTGGTCTCTAAGGAGGGGAAATCAGTAGATCCCGCGATGGTGGTAGCAATCCAAGATTGAAAGGTTCTTAGAAATGCAACGGAAGTAAGAAGTTTTCTAGGGTTGACGGGCTATTATAGGAAGTTCACTAAGGACTTCGCAAAGATATCAGCCCCACTTATACGATTGACGAAGAAGAACTTGACCTTTTCTTGGGATGTTTACTGTGACGATGCTTTTCAACGATTGAAGAGGGCATTGACGACAGCTCCAGTTTTAGTTTTGCCGGATGGGAGTTAACCATTCACCGTGTATACCGATGCTTGCAGGACAGGGCTTGACGCCGTTTTGATGCAAGAGGGAAGGATGATATGCTATGGTGGAAGGCAGTTAAAGGTCCATGAGAAGAATTACCCTACCCATGACTTAGAGTTAGCTGCCATAGTTTTTGCGCTTAAGTCTTGGCGTCCCTATTTGCTTGGAGAGAGGTTTGAGTTGTATACAGACCATAAGTCACTAAAATACTTGTTCTCTTAAAAAGATCTAAACTTAAGGCAACAAAGGTGGTTGGAGTTCTTAGCATCCTACGATTTTGAGATTGCATATACCCCTAGCAAGGTTAACGTTGTAGCTGATGCCTTGAGTAGAAAGAGGTTGACTTTGAGTCCTTGGTTTGTCGAGCGACAGAGTTTAGAGTACATACCTACCTTTGACTTTAGACCCTCTATCGATTATGTACCCGGTTTGTTGGCATCGTTAGAGGTGCGGCCTACGCTTTTGGGACAGATAGGAGCGGCACAGCGAGATGACCCACAGCTGATAGAGATAGTAGACAAGCTCGTAAGAGGGGAGTCTTCGAGCCATCTTAGTAGGTATACTATAGATGAAAAAGGTTGGTTGCGTAGGGATGGGAGACTTTGCGTATCACGAGACGAGAGTTTGAGAAGGGCAATCCTTGAAGAAGCACATCGTTCTAAGATGACCATACATCCTGGTGGTGACAAGATGTATAGGGACATGAAGTGAGTTTTCTTTTGGGCCGGAATGAAGAAGGATGCGGCTGAGTTTGTTTCTAGATGCTTAGTGTGCCAGCAAGTCAAGGCTGAGCAAAAGAAGCCTGTTGGTTTGCTTCACCCTTAGAGGTTCCACAGTGGAAATGGGAAAGCGTTTCCATGGATTTCGTTGACGGTTTGCCGAGGTCAAAGAAGGGTAACACGGGGATTTGGATAGTAGTAGATAGACTTACCAAGAGCGCCCATTTCATTCCCATTAAGAGTAAAAGAACCGCAGCATGGTTAACATCTGTTTATCTCTGAGGGATAGTTCGTCTACACAGCATACCTTCTAGTATCTTATGCGATCGAGATCCCATTTTCACTAGTGAGTTTTGGAAGAGCTTGCAAGAGGCGGTAGGAACACAATTGTGTTTGAGTACTGCTTATCACCCTCGGACAGATGACCAAACATAACGAGTGAATAGGATTCTAGAAGATCTTTTGAGGTTATGCATCTCGGACCTTGGAGGCACATGGGAGGAACATATTCCATTAGTAGAGTTTGCCTACAACAACAACTACCAGACTAGCATTGGCATGGCACTTTTGAGGCTCTATATGGACGACCTTTCCGATCACCTATTTGTTGGTGGGAATCTACGGATAAGATTTTGCTTGGGCCCGAGATGGTTAGGGAAACCTCAGAGAAGATAGACTTGATTCGAAGACGCACGAAGACGGCACAAGACCAACAAAAGTCATATGCTGATAAGAGACGAACCGATCTTGAGTTCGATGTTGGAGACACGGTTTTTATTAAAGTATCACCATTGAGGAATGTAGTTCGTTTTGGATCTGTAGGGAAATTGGCACAAAGGCTCGTAGGGTCATTCCCCATTACAGAGCGAACTGGACATATGGCCTACAGAGTGAAGTTGCCCGAGAAACTTAGTGGTGTGCGTGACGTATTTCACGTGTTGCATTTGAGGAATTGTTTACACGATACCACGGAAGTAGTAGAGCCGAGCATGCTTAGAGAAGTGGAAGTAGAGCGAGATGCCACGATTAGGCGAGTTCCTACATGCATCCTTGGATCGGAGGTCAAGAAGTTACGCAATCGAGAGGTCAAGTTGGTTAAAGTCCAATGGGGAGATGATCAAGGAGACGCGACTTGGGAAACGGAAGACAAGATACGTGCATCGTACCCTTTCCTTTTTGAGGGTATGTTCTTAACTTCTCCTTTTTCTACCGCTTTGTTTATACTTGTTCTATCGTTTAGTGTATCCTCTCGATTATATCTTCGATCTTTAGGTAGAAAATCCTATGGTTGTAAACATGTGTTTGAGACATGTTATTTTTGGTGGATGCAAGTGGATGCAAGTGTCTGCTAGTGGTTTCCCGTGGATGCATTTACACACACATTAGGCACTAGATCGGCTCAATCACTTTCATATTGCATATGCATGAGTGTGCATATTTAACTTAATGGATATATATTGAATATGTTATCATATGGATGTTGCATTTGGATGAATGGTTGTGCATTCATATAGAAATGATATGTATCATTAGGATTCTTTTGCATACATAATGGACACATGACACTATCATGATTTGCATTAAGGAGGTCAACTGAATCAGTAGACCGCCTGATTTTGCATTAGGATAAGGACATATACACACACTTTGCATATGTCCATGAAAGCATTAGAAATCTTTTAAGGACAATGGATGCCCATGATTGATGGATGAGTAGATGGATGATGGATGGTAGGACATACATTCTTCTTAACTTGGAGATTTCAGGGAAGAAATCCTTTAAGTAGGGGAGAATGTAACACCCCGTAATTTTAAAATATTAAAACTGACAAATTTAAGAATACTTAATTTTTAGAATAAGAATTAAGTGAAATTGGTTACACCATTGTGTTCGTCTCGAAATTCTGCTTGAGATGGAGTCCGAGTTTGCATAAAACGGACATCGTATGAAGAAGTTATGAAGCTCGGAAGATTTAAAGTTTAAAGCTATAAAACAAGCCGACCACCCATTTTCCGCTGTTCGGCCGTTTTTAAACAGAAGCGAAAACTGTCGATCGGTTGAAATTGGCCTGTAGACTGGTTGATTCTGGACAGTTTCCTAATGATGTGTTTTTCTAATTTGAGCAGTTCGAATGGTTCCTAATCAAATCTAAAGGTCCTACTTCACCTAATGCTTCTATAAATAAACACCCAAACCTAACCATATTCTCTTCAACCCTAATCCTTGGAGCCTCCATGCTGCTGCTCCAACTCAAATTAATTTAGCTTTTCTTCTTCAACAATCAAAGAAGAGGTTATTCAAAATCAGATTTGCTACAACAACACCTAATTCTCTTTTCTAAGAATCCTATCACTTTGAGTTTATGTTACTTTCACATATAATTAAATTAAAAAGTAATTGTGATAGGATTGTAAATTGGATCTAATGTACATGCCTGTAAATAAGATGAATCATATCAAGTTTTGTAATTTGTGATCCTTCAGATTCATACCCAATTGCTATTATCATATGCCTGTCTGATCTATTTTATCGTTATTTATTTCACATGCCTATTTATATGTTTATGCCAATTTTGATGTTTGATTCTCTTCCCTTCTTCTTTTCCTTTTTCCTTTTGAGATTATGCTAATTTCGAGCTTAAGCATATTACGTTGAAATTTATGTACGAATAACGTTGGGATGATTGGAAAAAGTTTGGGAAATATGTAATAAAATGAGATTTGACATAAATTGTTGACAACTATGAAATTGATTTGGGCATAATTTGGTACAACATGTATACATGGAATTATAGGCATAACTTGAATTAGCATTATAAGCATAATTGGAAATTATGGGCAATTGGAATACATTAATTAAAGATTTGAAATTGGGCATGAATAAAAAGGAAAAGATAATGAACGCCTAAGACATGAGGTTAGATTAGGTTTCTGTGAGAGGTCAAACGCAAATGGCAATCTAATGTGAGAGGTCAAAGGCAGAAATTAGATGCGTGATAGTGCTAAGACACGAGGTAGATTCGGACTGTAGTAGAAGTCTGCCCGGAACCGCCCTGCACATCCAGCAACCGCAAACGGCAATCTAATGTGGGAGGTCTTATACGGTTATGGGTATAATGAATTAATGAACACTTAACCAAAGGTAAGACATGGGAATAGTAAAGGGGTTAAGTGGGTGACATGGGTAGCATGTGAAACATAAATAAGAGCACTTAACCATAATGAGACATGTGGTAAGACATGGGAGTAATAAAAGGGGTTAAGTGGGAAATCCTAGAGGGGACCAAGAGTAGGAGGGAAGCTTGTGTCAAGTATGGGGACCGTTTTCAACCAATAACCCATTTTTAGTATCTATATGAGCTCGAACTAGGTCGAGGACGGGACACACTTACTGGGGTTGATTGTAAGAGGTCAAAAGAGTAAAGAGCGAAGACAACGCAAGTCCAATGGAGTCATGTGCGTGCGTGGGTCTGGACGGGTAGGTAAGACGTTGTTGCATCGTGTAGGTATAAGCCGTGCATTTTAGTAATATCGGGTTGCCACTTTAGGGAGTGATACACCTTACTGTGGGGCCAGCACGGGTATCTACGAGTTAGGGAGCCGATCGAATGGGGAGGGTAGTGGGTACAACTAGTGGGGGTAGGAGCAAGTGGGCACCTATGAGAGCAGCTAGGAGTACACGAAGCTACCATTATTATGATTAGTAGGGAGGGATCACCTTTTAGTATGAGACTAGTATTGGTGCGGTGCAGGAAATATCTTATAGTGGTTAGAAGCGCAATCGATGTTATACCTTGTTCATCTTGTTTACCTTGTCACACTTGCTTATGTTACAGTCGTTTCTTATACCTAGTTTATGTTCTTATCCTGTTACTTTACTAATTATATTGTTAAAGTCGCTGGACTCGCCAGACTTTATGTCCGACCCTCTTTGTCTCGCCTCTTCTCTTTCCTTTCCCCTCCGCCCAGGTTCTCAGGGTGGGACTAGCGAGGCTTGATTTGGATTTCTCTCTCTCTCTCTCTCTCTCTCTACTGGAAGTGCTGAAAGTAATGCTCAACTTTGTTTCTCTTTCATATGGCATTTTGGAATGGGATTATGGTTTTTCTTTTATGTACTCTGATAATAATTTTGTTCAAGATGGATATTTGTTTACTTGGCTTTAGTATGTGGTTTTGATGTTGTAACCAGACATGTTTTGCTTTTCCGCTGTAATGAATAAATTTTGAATTTTTAAGTACCATTTTATATATCTGTCTTGTGATGTTCTGTTCTATACTCTTATAATGCTCCATGAAAGTTAATGCATTCCCTTAGTGAGTGACATTAATTGACGTGGGGTGTCATAGTTGAAGTCGTCGCATACTAGCCAAGGGTGTAGGGTCTGCTTAAAGTGGGCAACTCAGTAAAGAGAGACTCTCTCGCAGCAGCAGTATTGTAAGTATATACAATGGTGATAAAATATGTCATAGAAGTGGGTACATGAAAGTTCTGACAGTGAATAAACTGACTAGTGGATCGAATTTTAGAGAATCTATGAATGGAGGGATCATAAATAAGCAAGATTCTTCCATAACTCGCATCCTGGAGGATATGTATCAATTCCCAGTTCGAATTGATGTACCTCGCTGCTTTGGTTGAAAGCTGTTAATTAAGTTTTGTCTCCAACAAAGTAAGTGCAGAGTGGTTATATTTCCCAATGAGAAGTTTACATCTGTCTAACTTAATGTCTAAGTAAGCACCTCTTATGTTCCAAACACATATGTTATGCTGCCTAATTAAACTCGATTTGTTTATCAGCACTTCTTGTCTTTGATCTAGTCAAGTCTGGTTTGAGTCAGAGATTATTTGAGCATTTGAAGGTAATGGCGATTCGGACTTTGGTTGTTTAATGTTTCTGGCTTTAGTAACACTCAGTACCTCCTTACAATTCTTGTCCACTTCATATAAGTGGGACTCTTCAGGTACTTTGTACCCAGGCGGAGGTCAGATATTATTGTAGGAGTTGAGTTTAGTGCCACTTGTATCATTGGTAATTGTTTCTCCTTCCGTGCTTTTACTAGTCGATTCAATTGTCATATGCTCTCCCTGTTCCACATTCATATCATCCTTAGCCATTTCCATTGTGCAAACAGTAGTGAGGCCAATTCCAGGAAGGCAATTAAGTAGGTGGGGTTCGATTAAGTTGCTGTAAAAACACTGATGTCGTCGTTGTTATCGTCCTCTACCGTGGCTTCGGTTACCTGCATATCACCGGTTGCACCTACCATTGGAGTAGAGTTGATTTTACTATCGTGTGTGACATTGGATGCTGTATCAATCTTTGATGTAACCGTGTTAGCTGCACCATGCATTTGTGTTCCACCTTTAACTGCATTGATATCGTCGCACTTTGCATTTTGTTTGTTACCATCACAATCATTAGTTTGATCGGTCACAACCACTGAGCATTCCCCTTCACCCACAAGCAAGCTAAAGCTATTTTTGGTAAGTAGAGGGTCAACTAAGATTACAGTTTGATCCTTCTTGGTTGCAACATTAATAACCATTCTCTTTCTCTCTTTCTTGCCTTGAGCTACTCTCTCGTTTATCTCACCGTCTTCAGGTATAAAGTCTGCTAAGCAGATTTCTTTTCTTTTGCTACTTGACATTTGAGAAGTACTCGGCCTAACTCTATAGGCAACTTTCTGTGTTTTGAACATTACTTTCTTTTTATTCCTTTCAATTTTGCTCCATTCAACTAGTTTCTGCACAAACTCGAATCTTCCTTGATTATTATCCCTTCTACTCAACGTGCTGTTGTCCTTAAAAATAGCCTTGCCTTTGCCCTTTTCTTGAGTAACTTTGCTTGCTTGTAATTCTCCAATGTCTTGCTTACCACTTGATGCATCCTTATGTGTAGTATCATTTACTTTGTTATGCTCACATTCATCATCACTGTGCCCAAACACACAACATTTTGTACATAGAAGGGGTCTCCAAAGGTAACAGACTTTGATTTGCTGTGTTTCCCCATCATGCAATGTAACAAGAAAATCATCAATTAAAGGTTTTTCGGATTGACTTCAACCAAACACTTGGCATACTCCAATCTCTCAATTTTTTCTGGTCATTTCATCCAAGCAAATTAATTTCTCGAGCCTACCGGCTAACCAGTTTATACCAGTTTGCGACCAGACAACTAGTGGTATATTATAAAATCGGACCCGTACTGGTATAGACTTGACCATTCCACAGACATTACTCACATTTGGATCATAAGTTTTAATGATGAACAATTTATTTTTCTGATCGGCTCACCCATAAGTGCTTTTAGTCTGTCTTCCTCACACACGAATTGAAACATGAAGAGAACTCCATCCGATTTGATGTTAAGCTCTCCTTTCGGCCTCCATATAGATCGACATTCCTCAACTATGGACGTGTAGGAAAGCGGTTTATCGAGGAAGAAGCCTACAAGAGTATCTCTCCAAACTGTGGAACTAGCATCAATGACGTTCGTTCGGAGGTTCATTGCGCCATCAGAGAAAGTAGGCAGCATTTCAACTGGCTTGTACTTGTTTGCATTGTGTAGAAAACGTTGGAACAAAGACGTATAGACATGTTGGTAATTCAGATCTGGGTTGACTTGGTTCAAAATTGGGGGCCTGTAGATCTGGGTTGCGAGGTGGAGGGGGGATCGGGAGGAGCAGGGGAGGAACGATAATGGGCGGAGCAGAGATTGGAAGCTCAGTTGTTTGTTTGGAGGATGTAAGCGGGAGAGTAGGAGAGTAAGTGGCAGCCGTTAATCAGACCTTTGAAGAAATGGAAGTTTTTTATAATTACTCCATGAAGATTTTTTTTGAAAATTTGAAATTTTTGAGTTGGGTTTGGGTTAGTAAACCTAGCCTACTACCTTATAGCGAAACCATCCCCCTTCTCCCTCATTCACTCTAATGCTTCAATAAAAGTAGAAATAGGGAGAGGGAATGGGAAATTTAAATTCCTGGGTAAGCTTCCCCATCTCCTTCTCCATCTTCTCCCACTTTATTTCTCTTCAATTTCTGAATTTTTTCCGAACAAAAGGGTACTTGATTACAATAAAAACAGGATACATGAAGTTTGAGTTAGCAACAAATATAGCAACCTAACCAACAAATACTATACAAACACAATAAGAAGCCAACCAAAAACAAAACACAAAATACACAGACCGAGCGATGACACCCAAAATATAACAAATACACTACAGACAACATGACATTACAAATCCCACATCAACACAATCTGAAGCAACGAAACCACACCGCACCATAAAATCCATAAAGCATAGATTCAAAGCCCACAACTAGTCAGCATAGTAGCACCTCCAATCACTACTATAGAAAGTTCATGAAGACCAGACTCCAAAAATCAAACAACAATCTCCAGTTTAACACATAACATCATAAACACCAGAGAACACCAAATTCACAAGCAAATCATCATAGGAATAGAAAGAGTATCCAAACTGCACAATAATCAGAAACAGGGAACCAAGAATCTAGCTTCCAACTACCCAACCAAAAGAGCAATTACCCAGAAAGAAAAAGCACCACAATGCAACTCCCAAAATACCAATATATACAACCACTGAACAACAGAAACCACATAGGAGAAAACCTCACTTACAAACTAGCCCGCAACCAAATCCATAAACAAAACACAGATCCAGAAGACAAGCAATAGAAAGCAGGCTAACTCACAAGACTAAAATTCATAGAGGCATATAAAAGAAAGTAAAGATAAAATTACCTTTTAAATATGCCTCCATTGATTAACCTCACTAACAAGACTACAAACTAGCCCAACAACCAAATCCACAAACAAAACACAGATCCAGAAGACAAGCAATAGAAAACAGGCTAACTCACAAGACTAAAATTCATAGAGGCATATAAAAGAAAGTAAAGATAAAATCACCTTTTAAATATGCCTCCATTGATTACTCCTCCAATATTTCCTCCTTCCACTCTAGCTTTTTTTGTTTTAGATCGAGTTTTAACTTGAGATATCAGTTTTACCCAATTTAGGTTTGTTTCTACTAAGGGTTCTTCAGTAAACATCTTGCATCCTCTTTTGATGTTATTGGATTTCAGTCTATTTCTTCTTTTGTTGAAGCTGCAAAATGAACTAAAGGAAATATCAGAATCGTTTATAAGATTTTCTTTACTTGCAACATCTTCATTATTTTGAATTTCACTGATATCTCTAGTATCATCCATTCTAATAGTATCTGCATCCATAACATGATTTCCAGTTTCTTTAACTTGCTAAATAGACTGCTCACTGGTATCTTTCTTGTATCTTTTCACATCTGTCTTCTCAGTTAAGATAATATTCATCCCTATATCTGTATCCTAAACTAAATTCAAATCAGCATCTAAATGTCTTTTAATTTCCTGACCTGATAAATTAACCTGTTCTGGATAATAATCCTTGTAATGCCCAATAATATCATCAGTAGCATTCTTATTAGACAACTTGTTATTACCTACTATCATATTCATGTGTTCATCAACACTATCCAAATTATGATTTTCAATATCATCCTTCACATGTTTAACAATATTGTCTGATGTTTCATCAATCTCCATACCAGAAACAGTTTTTGACTGATTTTTAGGAATCCAAACTGTGTTTGATCTACATATAACATTAGAATGGGAAAAAACCTTACAATTAGTACATGAGGAGGGTATCCATTCATATTGGACTTTTTTCCAAATTAAATTCCCATTGTAATTTGGTCAATAATAAATTTTCAATAAAGAAAGCTTCATCTCGTAGGGGAGACTGTAAATGAGTCAAGGTACCCACTTCGATAATCGCTTCTTCACTTCGTTCCTCCGAAAAATCATCTTTCCGCTTCGATCGACTTTCCTCTCCACTGCTCTCTACTTTTTCTACCTTGCTTTCTTCACGCGTGGTTTCCCCTACGAGATTTTCAACATCTCTTCCAGATCTAAGCTCTTGCTCCTAAAACCCTAATTTTTTTCAATCCAACCCCCATAGACCTTCCTTCTCTAGAACTTGCTACTTTCAGCTCCTCTGTTCTCCATGCAGTGATTGCTTCAGGTAACTACGTGCCTTCCACATGTTATTCAACTGGCGGTGCGACTTGTGGCGAACTGGAGGATAGTTACTAACGCGGAGATTTCTAGGAAAGTAGTAATGCCTCTCTTCTCGAGTCGTATCGCGTTTCGACATCAATGTTTGGTATGATGATTTTAACAATTTTCATTTAGTACTCTATTTACTGTCCCTTGCTCAGTAGGCTTTTGGTGTTCGAATTAGCATCTGGTCACATTTTTATTTGTGATGGTTCGGTTTAGGAGGTTTGGCACTCAATGTTTTCTTAGAATTACGTCTTGTTGGTGGCTTTCGTTGTTAGTATTGTTGTTTGTCAAATGAAGTTTCTATCTGGGTCATTTGGGTTATCTTCTGTGGTTTTTATGGAGCATGGCACTGTGTCAAGTATTACACTTCGTGATTTCATGTGGTTTGAATTTAGTTTGGACTTTGAGTTTTAAGTTCTGGAGAAGTTTGTTTCATGAGAACCTTCAGTATTACAGGTGAAGCGTTTGCTCTCGATTATGCTGTTTGGTTTTCTGGTGATTATCATTGCCTCCATGCTCACGTTTCAAGCTAATTTTGGCCATCTCGATGTATCTGCCATGACAACAACTTATGCAATCTACATGAAGATCAAGTCTCTGGATGGAATGAGTCTAGAAACAACTGTTTCAAAATATGGAGCTGAAATATTGTTCTCCTTGTTTCTGGCTCAAAAAATAGTTTTGTTGTCATGTACAGCACATTTCATGTATTACTTTTTGTGAGTACTTGTCGCAGAACTTTGTAGCTTGTATTTACTTTGTAATCATCTCCCTGCATGGAGATATTTTGTAGTCTAGTATTTAAGCTAGCTCCAATGTAGTAAGCCAGTATAGGTAGAATGGACGGACCACTTTAAACTCTGTATATTGTAGTCTAGTAATTTAGCTAGCTCTAGTACTGTAAGCCTGCTAGGTAGAGTGGACGAAACACTATAAACTCCGTAACCGGTGGACAGTCCACCTTAAAAATCGAATTAGCTGATTGTAACCACAATCACCTGTCCTATACTGTATTTTTATTATTGGTTATAGTAAAAAAGTGTTACCAATCACTATAAAAACCGGCTGGCCTTGCCAAAAAAAATCCCATTGTAATACTATACTAGAACCATCTCAAGGAATTTAAATTCTATATTAATCTCTACCAGGACTCTAACAAAAGAAATACGAGATAAGTCCTCTATGACATTATCTAATATTATTGGCTGACCCAAAGTAGAAGCAATCCTACTTATAGCTTCGATTGACCAGAAATCTAAGTCTAAATTGGGGAATCTAATCCATATAGGGATGGAATTTAGAAATTCTCTTGTTCATTTCATTCCAGGTTCATACTTCTTCATAAATGTCAGTCTTTTGTTATAGTAATATGGACCAGAGGCCAGAACGTGTTCACAATCTTCTATCAAATCACACTTAATAATATAAAATCTGTTATCTCTCGAATAAAGACTGTAACTTCCCTTCAATCCCTAATTTCTATCGATGTATTCTCTTAGATAATTATAGTAACGTTTTTGACTATATATATAGAAGACTATGGAATTTGACTATTTTTTTCTCGCTTGCTTTACCAGATTCTCACTAATAATCGCTATTCTAAGACTATCCTATAAAACTAACTCATAATAGTTAAGCTTAACAACCTCCCCATGCGATTTATTTTCCTTAAATGTTTCTAACCAGGATCTAGCTTTCAAAGGAGTAATAGTGAACTACTTGCCTGGGGATTTGAATTTAGAGCCAGGAAATCAAGACTGGAATTCAGATCTGAAGTGAAAAACATACCCTGAGATGAAGAAATTAGAAGATCGACGTGCTGCTAGAAGTATTGACATCGGGTGGAATTGCAGATCTATGATCCGAATCAAGGATTAAACCCTCTCTTGTTCGAGATTAGGAATGGATTTGGACGAAGTCGCCATTACAATTTCTCTGTTCTCTTAATTATTCTTATTAATTTCTGTTATTTCTTGAACCTCTAACTCTTAGAAAATTCATTTATATGTGTTTAGATTGAAGAATAATAGGCTATATTGGAAGATAGGTTGCTTTAGCTTGCCATTGGATCAATTCCCTGCTTTTAACAAGCAAGATGACTTCTTGCGAATCACATCTATGACTCAAGCCTTTAGGATTGGCTAGCGTTCCCTGGGCATGTATATGTCGCATATGCATTTGGTTAATTGGTTGTTTGTGTGTGAATTTGCTCATTTTGATGTTTTGAAAGAAAATTCTTTGCAATCCCTTAAATGGATGTTATGTAGGTTGTTTTTGTGCATTACAAAGTGTACATGACCCCTTTAAACATTTGGAATCATTACAGGAAGTCCGAAGTTGCTAGATCTCTCTGATCGAAGGATTTCTTTTTTCGTTTTCTGATTTGCAGCAGGTCAGATGTCTGAACTATAGGGCCAGATATCTAATCAAGGGTCAATTTTTGATCGGAGCATCATGTCAGATGTCTGGGCTCTTGGTCCAGACGTATGAAATGATCAGACGCCTGAAAATTAGGCTCAGACGTCTGATCTGATTCCCTGTTTTCAGTAGCAGGTCAGACGTCTATAACCTGTTTCTGTGTTGTTGACTAGTGGGAACCACAGTCAATGGTTCAGGTTGTTCCAGGCTATTTCACGGCTGAGTCTCGGCCTGTTTGGTCTTTTTCTGTGACTTTTTAGATTATCTGATTCACAAATTTCTATAGCTCGATTTCATAAAATTTCGATTCATTCATGATAAACAAATTTATAATTGATAGTCGTGAGATTTAATTTACATTATTAAAGCGTGAATTCTTAGTTCAATCGTTACTTCGATCACTATTAAACGGGATTTGCCACTTCAAACTATAAATGGTTTTAAAATATATGTAAACACCTGTACCAACCCGGAAAATCAGAACCAATTTAAAATTTTTATTTTAGCTATTTTAATAGATTTTGAATATTTAAAATGAACATTTTAAATAATAACGACTGAAAATTTATTTTAATCGAAGTTTGAAACTTAAAACTTATAAATTTAAAATAAATTATATTACGAGCCTGAAATTGCGCGGTAGTTTGAAAATTCGATTTTAAACTTTGAATGAACATACAAAATTCAATATAAGTCAGAACTGGATAAAACAGGAAACGTATTAACTACATCTTTCTAATGAATGTAAGAAATTGAGATTTCATAATATAATGTGAAATTTATGTCCAATTTAAAATTCAAAAAGTCGCTATGGAATTTATATAGATTATATATATTCATAATATATATAAGGCCCTTAAGAATAGCCATTTTGCATACGACCTCCGTTTTTGACGAAACCACTTTTGTTGGATCCGGAATGTCGAATTATTGCTAGATTCCAAAATTTATAATTTTGGAATTAATATGTGAGCGTGGCAAAAGAAAACGTGTTTTGACAGTTTAAGTCAATTTGGATCGACCAAAAATTGACCATTTTCAAACGGTCTCAATATTCGACGAAATTAGTTTATTTAGGACCTATCGTCAATACGAAGCTAGAAATATTTTTTCTAGAATTTTTGGAATCAGTATGTGACTCCAGTAAATTAAAATGTGCGTTGAAATCAATTTTGAACGTTATATTAATTTATATTTTAATTTAAATGAAAACTGATTGTAACAGTCGAATTGGCTTACGAAACATATCCCATTGTGTTCAGAATGGGCGTAATTAACTAGAGACGACAGTCATTGGGTCTCATTTGGAGTTTGAAATAAAAAGTCAACTTTTGGGGATAAAATATTAATTAATTAATTATATAATATAACCCTCACCCCTCCCTCTCTCCTCGATTCAGATTTAAAGAAAAGAAAAAACAACAATAAAACGCTCCTCTGATCAGCGCGTCGCGCTCAGCCACCACCGCCAGGGCTCGTCGCCGGCCTCCCTCTGCTCCCCTCCGATGATCCCCGCGCCCCCTTTCTCTCCTCCTCCGATTGGAAGACCACCGTGCCCTAGCCCTCCAAACCCTCTTATAGCCGCCACTGCCCCATTCCGCCGCCATCTCCACCTGCAGCGCCGAGCATTCGACCGCTGCCGCCTCCAGGGAGCTTCATCCCCACAACAACCTCCTCCGAACGTGAAATGGTGAGTTTTTATATATATTTAGTTTAATTAATTTTGTAATTAAATAAAATCTGATTTTTAATATTAATAGCCTTAAGAATATATGGTTATAAATTTAAAAAGCGATTTTTAATTATATATACATAGGTTGTATATCAAAAATATGATTTTTATGTTGAAAGAGAAATTAAAAGATATGATTTTTAATTATAGAAAGATACGATTTTTATTTATATGAACAACACAGAAAGATTTGATTTTATTTTATATGAACAACATATTATGATTTGATTTTTATTTATATGAACAACATATAAAGATTTGATTTTTATTTATATGAACAACATATAAAGATTTGATTTTTATTTATATAAATAACATATAAAAATTCGATTTTTATTATTTGAATAGCAATATAAAAATTCGATTTTTATTATTTGAATTGCAATATAAAAATTCGATTTTTATTATTTGAATAGAAAAATAAGAATTTGATTTTTATTTTTATTAATAGCATATAAAAATAATCTTTTATATACATGTAGCGATATAAAAATATAATCTTTTATATACATGTAGCGATATAAAAATATAATTTTTTATATACATGTAGCGTTATAAAATATAATCTTTTCTATACATGTAGCGTTATAAAAATATAATCTTTTCTATGAAGTAGCGGTATAAAAATGTTATATATATATATATATATATTAGCGTTGTTAAAAATATGATTTTTAATATAAACCGCGTGATACAGATGGCGATGAAACTGACTGGAAGCAGAACGAAATCCAGATCCAAACTGTCCAATAAAGAATGACGGAGGGAACCCAAAGGTGAGAACTTCTCACTCTAATCTTGCTTTCTAGTTAAATATATACTAGGTTGCAGACGAGGCTTAGTAGCTCCTGACACCGTCGTCCACAGACCATGGACAACTTGTTTGATTGTATTGTGTTGTCGAAATTGATTGTGATTGTGATGTGAAAGCGAAAATAAAATATTCATGTGTTGAAATAAATATTTTATAATTAAAAATATAATTTTTAACGTATATATAAATGAAAATAAATATCCATTTACAAATCGGAGGATTTGTTTATGTACACCCATTTGACCGATATGGATTGGGACAATATATTTTACACATCGCCCAACTGCACAAATAAAATCTGTGTGATGATTGAAACCCCATACGGGTATTGGGACGATATTCGACATACACTAATCCCAATTGTTTAGTTGTATGTCAATCGATCGGTTGACAGGCTGTTGTAAGCGTTAATTATTTATATTTAATGCTTATGCAGTTGTGTGATGCACTTTGGATGATGGATGATTGTTTATCATTGTTATTATATACATGTGTGGTATGGAATCCATATAACTAACATTATATGGTAATTGATTGGGTCAAAATCCAATTTGAAAAATAAAGAATATTTTAAAATAATATTCAGAAAAGGATTAAAAATATTCATGTGTTGAATAAAATGATTGAACGACAAAAATAACATTTTTATTGAATGTATAGAGCAGTAAAAATATTCATGTGTTGAATAAAAGCCGTGTTGATTAGTTATGCGCCATTTAGACGCGAAAGATATTTATATCGATTTTATTCATTTTTAAAATGAATATCGAAAAGGAAATGATTTCAAAATATGATATTTTGAAATTATTATCATTTTAATATTATAATGATATGAAATATTCAATTTTGATTTAAAATTGAAAATGAAGTCAGAATCATTTTTAAAACGAATTTAAAACAATTTATAAAATAAATTTTAAATGGAAATCGACGAAATGCATATAATATATATATATATATTAAATGGCCTGAATAGAACGCGCCGCGACCGTTCGCGAATTTCGACCGTTGACTTCGAATTGATGTTACGAGAGATCCTACTGTCGGAATCTCTTAAAACCGGAACCGCTGGGTTCGTATCGAAAAGAGCTTTTCAACGAATATAAGAGATTTGAAATTTAACGGTTGGATTTGGAATTATGTCCAAATCAAATTTGGAAAAGGTCGCTGTAAGTGCAGTTCGATGATCATTTATGGGAATCGACTATACGGGCCTTGATAAAATTATTAAAAATATTAATAATTGTGTAAAATCATAATAAATGATTTGGAAAGAATTTGGATGAAAAATTCCATGTTTGTAAAGATAAAAATATATTTTATTAAAATGAACTAGTTATAAACTAGATTTGAAATCCAATAATTTTTAAATAAAATAAATTGTATTTGTGAATGGTTTTAAAATAACCAGAAATTTCCAATGAACAAATTGGAATGGAAATAATCTTCGGAATATTTCAATATTGGATTCCGCGATTATACGGATATTGTTATGGAAATTTGGAAGATATATTTATATCGTTATTTCCAATACGATATTTGTTAGTTTCAGAATTTGATTTTGAATATGAACCGATATAATTTCTATTCAGAGTCTTGTATTTAATATCAAATGGGATTTTGGGTTTGTCGTGAACGGTGTCTTAAATACTTAAACCCAGTTGTGAAAAGAATAAATCTTTTAATTAAGATTATTAGAGTTTCCAATTATATTTAGTAATTGGAATAAAATGGAATGCGAATTGGGTTTATTGTGAACTGTGTTTTTAACGACATTCGTTCTTTAACCCGATTAATAGTAAAATGTGTTCTGGAATATGTAAATCTTTTATTAAGATTTGATGGATTTTCCAAAGTAAAGTTTTCCAATTTAATATCTTGGAATTGAATGGAATTCGATTTGGTAATAATAGAGGTGAGTTTCTGTGGAGGAAGACTGTTACTATATATGGAATTTAAAAGGCTTTGCTGTTATTCCATTTATATTATTAGTCGGATACAGAAATTGATATCGATTATTTATTGATCTATTTTTCGTGAAGATTCCATAGTTAATGGAATGTGACTTTGGGTTTATCGTAGACTATGTTTTAAATGACATTAGTTCTTTAACCCAGATAAAGACAGGATTAAAACTAAGTGGTGTTTTAATGAATCTTCAACTAGATTGAAATGAGAAGGTGATAATTTAAATTATCAAATTTGGAAAATGATCGAGAATGGAGTACCACCAGTTTTACTCCAAGCGATAGTTAAATCTTAATTTAGATTTGAACGGGAAATGGTAATTAACTTTTACCGATAACACCGTAGTGTCATATATGGAGTATTACTAGTTTTGCTCCATGGGATGAATAGGCTGGGATTGGGAAATTAAACAAATTATTACTTCGGTAACGTGCGCTAATCCCGAATAGTTTGGATAAACCTGAAATTGGTTAGAATTGATATCCAAAGGAAGATTAAAGAATAAATTTTAAAGAATTTATCTTCGATAAAATTAATGGGAACCTTTCCCTAATGATGAGAATATTTGAATAAAAGAATATTCTGAATTGGAATGAGGCGTATATTGTGTTTTTATAGCACTTGTTTATAATATACGCGAGTTATTCGGAAAGGCCGGGTTTATACCCATTCCGAATAATTGATTCGACGATAAGTCGACGATGAAGACGGTGGTTGAAGACCGGAGTCATCACATCGTTTGGATGATTACTGATGTCTTGATTGGGCTATACACCCAAGACAAGGTAATAAGTGGTGATCGTCGAGACGTGCTTGGAGATTGACCGGATATCCGAGGACCTCTCTCCTGTATTGGACACGCGACGAGGAATAAGGTGCCTCCGGTTTCGTTCAGACCCAGAACGAACTTGTAAATGGATGTGTGTCTGACATTGGATTTTATTCTGTATTGATTGATCTCTATTAAATATATATCTATTTGGCGGCAGAGAATTTATTCTCTTGCTTAACTCCCTTCTCTGAGACGTACGAGTTCAGAGGTTATATATCGATAGACATCAGTTGCATCGCGTGAATTGCCTATGTGGCATGCTGAGATGCAAATGATCAAGGCCTCTATTGAAAAGCAGAGTCTTGTGGTTGATGATCAAAGCACGTCCTTAAAGGGCATAGCTTTTGGTATAGCGTTAACTCATGAGCCTCACACCTCGGTATGAGTTAAAAAGGGGATAGGAGACCCTAGGAGGACATGACGTTTCTTTCTAGCTATGGGTGGTGTCAAGGTTTTGCAAGCCCAGACATTTTTATATTTTTACCTATGTAGTTGTTGGAATGTGAGGTGCCTCAGATATATCGGTTACTACGGAGCCGATGGATATAGGTCCGATAGGACTGGGAAACGTGTGTTCAGGAGTACTAATCCACTAACTTAAGTGTGGACGGGCCTTGGAGGATCCATGTGACGGCCCGCCCCACACCAGCCGACATTTCCAATGAAACGCGCTGTGCCGATGTCCAACTAGCACACAACAGTCGTCAAAAGAAAAGAAAGAAGACGAATGAATCAACAAAGAACCTGTAGTATGACTCACAGCGCATGGAATAAAATGTAATAATAACATATACTTGACACAAAACAGGCGAGACAGTGCATAAGATGAAAACCAAACCATCATAGCAGCGGAAAATCGAAAATATAGCTTATGGTCCACATCATTATTACAACTTTTAAAAGCATTGTCTCTAAAGCAAAAAGGAAAGGTGCACTACTAATGCCCAAAGTAGTGACCAGGAACAACACAGGGAGAATATATGGGAGTAATACGTGTAAGCCTCCTGCTCAACTCCGGACAGCTACTCATGCATAACCAGCTAATTTGTCTCTAGTCTGCTCATTTAGGAGCACCTAGAGTAATAAGAAGAGACATAAAACTCTGGGTCAGACAAAAGTCTGGTATAAGCGATAAGCAGCAAAAACAGAACAATAACAGGTATACATAACCATACCTGAACCTGGACCTGCAACCAAAGAGTTAGCACAACAAGATGTACAGTACTCTAAGGTGACACAACACATGGTGTGAAAATAACGGGGAGGGGTGTGCATGTCATGGTGATAGCAAACATCAAACATAGCAATCATCCTCACATCTCTCACTCAGTGCGTAAAGCATACGATATCTACCACTTTGCTCACCAAATCCTTTGCTAGGATCACTTGCCCTTGGGAATCATAATGATCCCATTGTGTTGATCCATAGCCTCTAAACCTTTTCTATGTCCACACTGCCCCATGGAGTCATGACAACTCCCTGCACTGACTCATAGCCCTGCTACGATCACTCTGCCCGATGGAGTCATGACAACTCCACTGCACTGATCCATAGCCAATGATTCGTTTCTCAGTGGTGAGTCAAAGCTATAGACATCGATAACCCCTTTGCACACGTCCCGCAGCTAAGTCCAACTCATGAAGTAAACTCTTTGGTTCCCATCTGGTCCTGAGTTCTAACTTCCCATTTAGACTACCTTTGCATCTCGGGTTTTGGTCATCATCCCGATTCGTGACTCTTCAGTTCGGTTCTTGACGCTCCAAACTCCGATTTCGGGTCAAGCTTCGGCTCGTGACACCTTGTTCTAGTTCATGGGTTCCTCCTCAAGTCATCGGCTCATGGTCCTCCTCTGGCCCGGCTCGTGGTACACTACTCGAGTCTGGTTCGTGATGAATGGCTCGAGATCAAGGCCCGGATCGTGATGCTTCATTGTGGCTCGTGGGTAACATCCGGTTCGTGGCTCGTGGAGGGTGGTCGGCTCGTGAGGTGGGCTCACGACTGGGGCGGCTCGTGATGATAGTGTCACGATCTGGTCGAGGTGGTGCCTCACGAACGTGTCGGTTCGGAGGGGGCGATCCGATCCGGTTCCTGCACAATTTTCCTGCAACTTTTCCAGCGACTGTTTTTTGCCATACGACGGCGTTTTCGACCAATCTAACTTCACTAAGCAATCATAAAAGCATTCCAAATAGTAATAACAACATGTATAATCAACAGTAAGCACTAAAACAATAATTTCAACATGCCAGTACGGATCAAACCTACCCAAAACTCATGTTTTCCCCTTAATCTCCTTAATCTCCTTAATCATGATTTAACCATACGATTAGCAAAACATGTTCAAATTAACCCAAATTTTTATCAGAGACTTAAAATAGTATTTAAGAATTTTACAATTTTTTCTAGATTTTTCTCAGTCATAATTTCGCTAATTATCATTAATTACCCTTAATTAGCCGTAATTAGTAAAAAACAATGCAAATCACTCACCTTAGCCACAAATGAATTGTTAGATCTGAAACGCTAATGTTTTGGGTCGAATTCCAATGTATAGCAGCAGCTCCAACTCTGATTTGGTGTTGATTTGCCTTGATTTGATATTGATTTGCTTAATTAGTGACAGTAAAATGATTTGGGGGTGATTTAGATGGTGGAGGCCATTGTTTGGGTTGAAGAGAGGCAAGTGGTAGCTGTAAAAATGACAAAGAAAGATTTCTCTAACCCTTTTCAGCCCCTATGTAACCCTAATCCCGAAATACCCTAATGGGCCTAGCTGCTAATCACCCTATTTGGCCCGATTAAGCTGTTTTTCACCTTTCAAACCTTATTTCAGCCATATCTCCCAAACGCTAAGTCCGTTTGACACATGTGACCACTCTACGGAAAGGTAAACCATCATTCGAATAAAATGGAAGTGGTTTCAGGTCAAAACTCCTTACCAATCAAAAGTTATAGACGAAACAAGATCCAATAGGGGCAAAACGGTCATTTAAAATTCGGCAAAAATCGTGAACATGGGAAATGACCCCAATAGTCGCTCCCCAAAGTTATACGACCATACGACTTCATATGGAAATGAAATAAATATTCTACGATCATCCGATGTGCAGAATGCGGGTCGTTACATTCACCCCCCCTTAAGAAATTTCACCCTCGAAATTCCTTAACCAAAACATACAATGGGTCCTGCATGCCTATCAGCCATCCACAACAATCAAACATGCATAACAAACACAACACGTCTATCCTAGCATGCAGTTTACTAACAAGGGAATAACTATCGCTATTAAAATTTTACCAAACAAAGAGTTCTGGATACGACTTCCTAATGCTCTCCTCTATCTCCCAAGTGCAGTCATTCTTGTTCTCGCCCTACTGAACCTTGACCAGTTTCACCGTCTTCCTTCGAAATTGCTTCGTATCGTACTCGACTATACGGATCGGCTTGCGGTTCCCAACCGCCTCGGGTTCTAATTCGATATCATCTAACTGATCAGGTGAAATAGTCATATCGGCGTCGTGCACGAACTTCTTTAGCTGGGAAACATGAAATACGTCGTGAACTCCTGCCATCTTGTTAGGTAACTCAACTTTATATGCCAAATTCCCAACTTGTTCGAGAACTGGGAATGGACCAACAAATCTTGGTGCTAACTTGCCTCTCCTACCAAATCGAATCACACTCTTTAAATGAGAAATCTTGACAAACATCAAGTTGCCAACAGAAAATTTCAAATCTCTTCGTCTCTTATCGGCATAACTCTTCTGCCTATCTTAGGCAGCCTTCATTCGCTATTGGATAACCTTGATCTTGCCTGAAGGTTCTCTTATTACATCTGGCCCAAGCACGAATTTCTCACCAGTTTCTAACCAACATGATGGTGAGTTGCACGATCTTTCGTATAAAGCTTCAAATGGAGCCATACCGATACTGGAATGATAACTATTATTATATGCAAACTCAACCTGATGCAATTGGTCATCCCACGATCCACCAAAATCCAATATACAAGCTCTCAAGAGATCCTCCAATATACGATTCACCCTCTCTGTCTGACCGTCGGTTTGAGGATGGTACGCGGTACTGAGATGTAATTCTGACCCTAAAGCCTCATGTAAGCTCTTCCAAAATCCGCTAGTAAACAATGGATCTCGGTCACTCACAATGCCTTTGGGTACTCCATGGAATCTCACTACCCACTTCATATATAGTTCTGGTAACTTAGCTGCTGTTCTGTTTGAGCTGACTAGTATGAACTTTGCACTCTTGGTCAATCGATCTACAATCACCCAAATACTATCTTGACCCGATCTAGTCCTCAGCAACCATCAATGAAATCCATTGAGACTTGTTCCCATTTCCATTCGGGAATTTCTAATGGTTGTAACAAACCACTAGGCTTCTTTTGCTCAGCTTTAACTAGATGGCAGTTCATGCATTTGGATATAAACTTCCCAACATCTCTTTTCGTTCCTTCCCAGTAGTAGGTCTGCTTCATGTCTCGATACATTTTGTTACCACCAGGGTGTATAGTTAGTTTTGAGTGATGACATTCTCCAAGCACCTCATCTCTCAATCCATTGACGTTGGGTACAACTAGTCTCCCATCCTTTTGAAGCCATCCTTCTCGATCCAGCCCATACTTGTTCATCTCCTCACTGTCGATACCCATCTCTAACTTGGAGATGACTTCCAATAAGTTAGGATCGTCCCTCTAATTTGAACCAATCCGCTCAATTAAAGTGGGTCTGATCATCAAACTTGCTAACATCTCTGGATCCAATTCGCACTTTGGTCTGAAATTGTACCCTATGATATACTCCAGTTGCTTCCATTCAAGAACATGGCCCCTAAATTGGCATGTCTCCTACTCAATGCATCAACTACCGCATTGCCCTTTCCTGGTGTATATGCGATATCAAAATCATAGGAAGCCAAGAATTCTAACCATCTCTGCTGACGGAGATTTAGATCCTTCTGAGAGAAAAGATACTTTAATGGTTTATGATCAGTAAACAACTCGAATCTTTCTCCCAACAGATAATGTCTCCACATCTTCAATGCGAACACGATCGCTGCCAATTCCAAATCATGGGTAGGATATCTTTTCTCATGCGGTTTTAGTTGCCGACTGGCATAAGCTACAATCCTACCTCCTTACATCAATACAACACCTAGTATGGTACCACAGGCATCCGTGTATACCGTCATCTCTTCATTCCCCTTAGGAATAACTAACACCGGTGCACTCATCAACTTCCCCTTTAGACCCTTATATGCATTCTCGCACCTTTCGTCCCAGACAAAAGCTTGATTCTTCTTGATCAATTGAGTTAACGGTGTCGCTATCTTGGAGAAGTCCTGGATGAACTTACGATAATATCCAGCTAACCCCAAGAAACTTCTTTTGCATTCTTGGGTGTAGACCAATCTTGTACCGTAGCCACCTTCACAGGATCCACGGCAATCCCATTCTTTGAAACAACATGTCCCAAGAATCTCATTTCCCTCCTCCAGAAGTGACATTTAGAAAATTTCGCTTTCAATTGGTTTTTTCTCAACACCTCCATCACTATCCACAAATGTTCCTTGTGTTCCTCCTCTGTTCTCAAGTAAACCAAGATCCACAAATACAAGAAAAAACTTATTCAATTGATCCCTGAATACCCTATTCATAAGATCTACAAAATATGCTGGTGCATGGGTCAACCCGAATGGCATGACCAACCACTCACAAAATCCAGATGGCGTCCGAAATGCCGTTTTAGGAATATTCTCAGCTGCCACTCGGAGCTGATGAAATCCTGTCGTGAGGTCCAACTGGGAGAACACTCTTGCTCCTTCTAGTTGATCAAACAAATCATCTATCTATGGGAGAGGATACTTATTCTTCCTAGTCACTTTGTTCAACTCGCGATAGTTCACACATAAATGAAGGGAACCATCTGCCTTAGTGGCAAATACAACTGGTGCTCCCCACTAGGAAACACTTCTTCGGATAAATCCCTTCTTCAAAAGATCGCTTACTTGCACCCCGAGCTCTCGCTGCTCCCTTGGTGCCATACGACGAAGTGACATCACTATAGGTCTGGCATCTTTCACTAAATCAATACGGAACTCAATCTCTCGGTGTGGTGGAAGTCCGGTCACTTCCTCGAAGATATCCGGGTACTGGCCAACAATAGGAACCCCTGATAACTCGTCCTGCAATGTCGAGGGAATTTAGAAAACTAGCCATCACCTCATCACTAGAAAGGCCACCAAACACTACCCTCCGCCCATCATCCGCCCTAATAATCACCGAAAACCCCTCACAGTCTACCACCACCCCATATCTTTAGAGCCAATCGACTCCCAAAATAATGCCATACCCAGTAAAGCCCAAAACAAAGCAATCACAAGCAAAAATACATCCATGACTCGATAAGACCAAATTTCGACAAATCATGCTAAGGCTAGTCGAACCACCAATCGGGTTCGTCACCATTAAAGGTCTATCGATTATCTCGGGTTCCAGTCCCAACCTATCTACCAGGTCACTAGATATGAAGGAACGGGAAGCCTCGGTATCAAACAATACTTGAACATGAACATCATAAATAGAAAGCATATCTTGAATGACGACATTCTTTCCTTTATGCGCCGTAGTTGGGGCATTTGACGAAGAAGGAACAACACTGATAGCATATGCTTTCACAATTTGCTTCTCTTTAGGAGGTTGTGGACATTTATCTTTGTGATGTCCCACTTGGCCACAATTGAAGCACTTCCTGTCCGCTGGCTTGGCCCTACAATCTTTGGCATAGTGGCCTTTCTTGCCACAGCTAAAGCGCTCCACATCTTTCTTATTCTTTTTATGACCATCCTTGGTCTGGTTCTGCTCCCTCTTATTCTGAGAATTATTCTTGCCTCCATCGCTTGCCTACGGCTTTGGCCCTTCTGCAGATGTAATAGCGACCTCAGTCTTGGGCTTAGGAGAAAGGCTCTCTGATCTCAATGCTTTCCCAACAATCATTCAAAAGCCTCATCAATATGGTTCGTAAGCTTTCCCTCAAGTACCCATCTAATCTAGTTATGAACTTCTCGTTCTTCTTCTCGGCAGTGTCGATAAGAGATAGTCCATATTTCGATAAAGTATCGAATTCAGCAATATAGTCCGAAACTGCCCTACCATTCTGCTTAAGCTCCAAGAACTTCCTAAACTGTTCTAACCTCTGAGTAGCTGGAATAAACTTATCGCTAAAGCGAGTCTTAAACTGATCCCAAGTAATCCGATCCTCAGGAGTTGCTGCCTTAATAGCATTCCACCAATTCATTGCTCGTCCTTGTAGCTGATGGGATGTTAACTTTCTCTTTATTGCATCCTCGATTACCAAATCCTCAAAGATGCGCTCGTAACTATTAATCCAATCTTGAACATCCGTAGCCGATTCCGTTCCATGGAACGGCTTCCCACCAAGACTAGTGTAATCCTTGCAAAGCTTGGCGAAATCGGCCCTAGGCGCCTGCACGGCTGCACCACCACCATTTGCAACTTTAGGAACTGCCCTCTGAACATACCTAAGCATCTCTCTCATGAAGTCAGTAAACATTGTCCTCATATCAGGGACATCCCTATTATTGGTTCCTCTACCAGTACCCCTCATATTTCGGCTCATCGTCAAATCTGTAAAGTAGAAAACGATTAACCATCTCCATAGTGGTGCAAGTGCAATGCGACTTCGTCCTTATACATACTAATAGTATATATAGCTTTTGAACTCATATACATATACTATCTCTCCCTTATATCTTTCCCTAGGTTAACTACACAACCTAGAGCTCTGATACCAAGTGTGACGGCCAGCCCCGCACCAGCCGACATTTCCAATGAAATGCTTTGTGCCGATGTCCAATCAGCACGCAACGGTCGTCAAAAGAAAAGAAAGAAGACGAATGAATCAACAAAGAACCTGTAGTATGTCTCACAACACATGGAATAAAATATAATAATAACATATACTTCACACAAAATAGGCGAGACATTGCATAAGCTGAAAACTAAACCATCATAGCAGCGGAAAATAAAAAATACAGCTTATGATCCACATCATTATTACAACTTTTAAAAGTACCGTCTCTAAAGCAAAAAGGAAAGATGCACTACTAATGCCCAAAGTAGTGACCAGCAACAACACAGGGAGAATATATGGGAGTAATACGTGTAAGCCTCCTGCTCGTCTCCAGACAGCTACTCGTGCATAACCAGCTAACCTGTCTCTAGTCTGCTCGTTTAGGAGCATCTAGAGTAATAAGAAGAGACATAAAATTCTGGGTCAGACAAGAATCTGGTATGAGCGATAAGCAGCAAAAACAGAACAATAACAGGTATACATAACCATACCTGAACCTGGACCAGCAACCAAAGAGTTAGCACAACAGGATGTACAGTTCTCTAAGGTGACACTAACACATGGTGTGAAAAATAACGGGGAGGGTGTGTGCATGTCATGGTGATGGCAAACATCAAACATAGCAATCATCCTCACATCTCTCATTCAGTGCGTAAAGCACATGATATCTACCACTTTTCTCACCAAATCCTTTGCTACGATCACTTACCCTTGGGAATCATAACGATCCCATTGCGCTTATCCATAGCCTCTAAACCTTTGCTATGTTCACTCTGCCCCATGGAGTCATGACAACTCCACTGCACTGGCTCGTAGCCCTGCTACGATCACTCTGCCCCATGGAGTCATGACAACTCCACTACACTGATCCATAGCCAATGAGCTGTCTCTTAGTGGCGAGTCAAAGTTATAGACATCGATAACCCATTTGCACACGTCCAGTAGTAAAGTCCAACTCATGAAGTAAACTCTTTGGTTCCCATCTGGATCCTGAGTTCCAACTACCCATTTAGACTACCTTTACATCTTGAGTTTTGGTCATCATCCCGATTCGTGACTCTTCAGTTCGATTTCGGGTCAAGCTTCGGCTCGTGACACCTTGTTCTGGTTTGTGCGTTCCCCCTCTGGTCATCGGCTCGTGGTCCTCCTCTGGTTCGGCTCGTGGTACACTACTCGAGTCTGGTTCGTGATGAATGGCTCGAGATCAAGGCTCAGATCGTGATGCTTCATTGTGGCTCGTGGGTAACATCTGGTTCATGGCTCGTGAAGGGTGGTCGGGTCGTGAGGTGGGCTCACGACTGGGGTGGCTCGTGATGATAGTGTCACGATCCGGTCGAGGTGGTGCCTCACGAACGAGTCGGTTCGGAGGGGGCAATCCGATCCGTTCCTGTACAATTTTCCTGCAACTTTTCCAGCGACTGTTTTACGCCATATGACGGCATTTTCGACCAATCTAACTTCACTAAGCAATCATAAAGCATTCCAAACATTAATAGCAACATGTATAATCAGCCATAAACACTAAAACAACAATTTTAACATGCCAATATGGATCAAACCTACCCAAAACTCATGTTTTCCCCTTAATCTCCTTAATCATGGTTTAACCATACGATTAGCAAAACATGTCCAAATTAACCCAAATTTTTATCAAAGCCTTAAAATAATATTTAAGAATTTTACAATTTTTTCCAGATTTTCCTGAGTCATAATTTTGCTAATTATCACTAATCACCCCTAATTAGCCGTAATTAGTGAAAAAAACGCAAATTACTCACCTTAGCCACAAATGAATTACTAGATCTGAAACTCTAATGTTTTGGGTCGAATTCCAATGTATAGCAGTAGCCCCAACTCTGATTTGGTGTTGATTTGTGTAATGACCCGCATTTTTCAGCGATATAATAATTAATTTATTTAATTATTTAAAAGGTGATTAGAGAATTTAATGGTCGATTAATTAAATAACTTTGAATATTTAATTAAAACATTAATTAAATAATATATTTAATTCTGAAATAATCAGAATTGGCTGAAATGGCGATATGGTATGAATTAGGGAATTCAAAATATATAATTCAGTTTACAATTGAATTTGAATAATGAATATATTTAAATAACAATCGTTGAACGTATAAATTATATTATAAATATAATCGAGCTCGAAATAGCGCGGCAGTTCGCGAATTGGCGATTCGAACTTTAAACGAGTATACAGAAGCCGTTTAAAGTCGGATTTCTGTGAAACAAGAAACGTTAGGAGCTGGTAGGGTATATTTTTCTAGTGAAAGAGAAAAATCAGGATTTCGTTGTGTAGATTTTGTTTTATGTCCAAATCAAATTTTAGAAAAGTCGCTTTGGAATTCCTTTATAGTTTGCAACGCTTTATTTACGTTATAAAAGGTTTTCAATATATTTGAATATCGGGTTTGAATTTAGACAAGGTTCTTTTGAGACGTAGTGGTAATTTAATTTTTAGAATTTTACTGTAATTTTTAATTAATTAAATAATCAACTTTTTATTTGGAATATTTTGTACCCTTAATCAGCGATTTCGGGGTTTCAAAGAATAAGTTAACGGACCCGTATTATTATATTTTTGGGATCATGGAACATTGCTCGTCTCACCGGTGTTTTTATTCCTGTTCGTAGTAGCTCGTATATGGATAAAATTATATAATGGGATGAGTTAAATTTTACAACTAACATAAAATATCTTAAGATTTATGTGATTACAAAGAGGGCCACGTCCCTTTCATATTCTTAGCCACAAATGATACCTTCCTTTGTTTACTATAAATACAGCTTTAAAACCTAAACACTATTTTTCCGCCGCTTACATTTTTCTGCAAAACGAAATTCCATCTTCATAAAATCGAAACAAAATTATATAAATTTCTATAAATCGAAAAGCGGACATCATCGAGATCATTGGTGAATGCTCTTCCTTCCTATATGATTTTTGTTGAGTTCGATTTGTTTCCTGGTTCGATGGTTTTATACAGCGGGCTAGGGTTCGATACTCCGTGATTTTGAGTGATCAATAAATGTTTTGGTGCTGGTATAAGTGTTCCTGGGGTTACGTTTTGATGTGCTGTTGGTGAAATTCGAAGGGAAAAGGGTCGTTCTTCTTTTCTGGCATCGCGGGAAGGAGCTTCGACGGAATTCCTAAGGGGTGCACAAGTTGTGGAAAAAGGGTATAGGAAGATGGAGAATCGGAAGAGGGAATGAATGGTGGTGTTGTTTTTTAAAATCATGAGGGAACGATGGAGATAGTGGAGGTTAAAGGGATCGGCTATAGCTTGTGGGATATAGGGAGGTCACGGAAATGTTTTGTGGAAGAAAGGTGTTGAGCGGGTTTGGGTTAGCGGGCTGGATCAAAAAGTTAAGGCCCGATAAATTTTATTAACTAAGTTTAAATTTAGTTTAAATAAGAATGTAAACTTGTGTATTGTATAACTTTATCATACGAGATCGAAATTCAGCGAAACAAGATCCGACAGGATCGTACGGGCGGACACTACCCAATGGAACTGACTGGGGTTGGATTGGAGCTCGTTTGAATTTATGGCGAATTAAATTGTTTGATTCAAATCAAACAACAGTTTATCGTTCTTTAACGATGAACTGCCAATGTGAGTAAAACTCACCAACTCTGAACAGTTATATTTTCATAATGTATTCTTAGAACCGATAATTATCTGTTGTTTGTTGTGTGTTAACTGTTTGGTTGAATTGGTTGTGTATTGATTGAAATCATAGATAACGATATATATACATATAGAAATCGTAAATCGAATATTGATCCTGTTATCATAATATTTTATATTCGTGTTATTGTGTTGATTAACGACTGTGATGCAGGAGAACAGGTTGGAGGGACCCAACTGGGTTCCTTAATATATAAATTACTGTTTGTTTCATATATTGTAATATATGATGTGCTATATAATCTGTTGTCGATTATATGTGTTTGGACGATATTCGCCAACGTGATTTGATATGTTAAATACCATAATACTGGAAGGTTAAAAAGGGGATTTCCAAAACGAATATTGAAAATAAATTATTTATAAAATCGCAGGATTTTATAAAAGAGAAAAGATTTATAAAAATCATAGAAGAATTTATAAAAGGAACTTATTTATAAATGGAATATTTATAAATAGGAAATAGTTTTAACTGGAATATTTATAAAGGGAAATATTTGTAAAACCTTTACAAATAGATTAAATGGAAATATTTATTTATTGGTTAAATAAATAAAATGTTATAAATGAGATATTTATTTAGAAAATAAATAAGATATTATTAAAGGAAATACTTAGGGTAAATAAATAAGGTTAATAAAGGAAAACACTTAGAAATAAAACCCAAGAGGGAAATATCTGTAAACCATTTACAAATAGGATTAAAAAGGAAATAGTGTAAAACCATAATCAAATAGGTTATAAAGAAAATATTTGTTTAGAAATCAAATAGATTATAAAGGAGATATTTATCCTTTGATAAATATATATATATATAAGTCTGAACTTATATATGAAGAAGTAAACAAATAAATGGAGAAGGATGATTTATAAATGATATTTATAAATTAAGTTAAATATTTATCATTTGATAAATGGGATATATAAGGCAAGACTTATATAAAGAAGAGGAAATCGATTTCAACATCGATATTTGGAATTGAATTTGATTATGGAGTTAACAAGACTTATGAGTGGTATTTACTAAGTGTTGAATATTAAATAATTTTTTATAGGAATTGTGTAAGTAAGAAGCGTAATTAGGATAATTAAAATAAGGTATTATTTTAAATGACGAGACCAAACCGTTTAAGTATACAAGAATATATTATTCATATTAAATATGAATAATGGGATTAAGTAAATTAAATCATATTAGTTATTCGAATAAAGTTAAAAGGAGTTATCGATTAGTTAATTGAAAGGAGTTATCGATTATAGTTTAATCGAAAGGAGTTATCGATTATAGTTTAATCGAAAGGAGTTATCGATTTTACTTTAATCGAAAGCAGTTATCGATTCTAGTTTAATCGAAAAAGAGATAATCAATTATAAGTTATTTGAAGAAGAGTTAACCAAATAGGAGTTGATAAATTAGTTGTTCATTATTTATTCGAGTTAGGAAATAAGAGTTAGATTAAAGTTATTATAGTTCAGAAACAGGAAATTATAACATCACTGTTATAATCAAATGATTCTGTAAAGGAGTTGGACTCATAAATTATATCCGGAAGTTACGTAAGGAAGTGTTAAAGAGTTAAAAGATCAACTTACCCTGTTTCGAGATTTGAAATGTTGTTCAGTTAAGGTCTGAGAGGTAGTTATACCCCAACTTGATTGACTTCGTTTTTAATTTAGAAATGGTTAAGGTTCGAGAGTGAAAGTGGTTAAGTGAATTTAGTAAATAAGTATAGTGGTTTGAGTTGTCATCGCGATGTTGATTTAAACATCTGTTTAAATCCAAGTAAAGAAGATTTGGAAATGTTTTCCAAATAGAATCAGAAACGTAATCAAATATTGAAATTGGAAATATGAATCAGAAAAGGAAATGTTCATGTATAAGGAATTAAGAAATGGAGTTAAGCTAAATCAGAAATTGACTAGAGACTTGTTAAGTTGAATGGTTTCCTAAGTGTCTATCTGATGTTGGTTTCAACCTTCGGGATTGGTACTTAGGGAATTGTTCTTATACTAGTTTACAGTCAGGGACTGATAGTTGTGGAAGAATAGTGATATGGGAATAAGTTTGGGAAATGTTTTCCAGCGTTAACGTATATTTTCTAGACATAGAAAATGAGAAATATATATATATATATATGAATGATGGTTGATCGATATAATTTCCATCTAGAAATCATATCGTTGTTTGCACACTTGTTTTTCTTTGATAGTTAAATCACAGACTATCAAAGTTTTGACCATTTTACGTTGTTAATATGGAGAGACCGGTTGGATTATTATCCAAAGAACCACTCTGTATTGGCATAAGCATTGCGAATCATATATGCCAAAGATAATTGAAGACAGAGTAAAGTGCAAGGGCTGTTGTATAAATCTTAGATAATAGTGCCTAAGATGGATATACTGAATAGTGCCTTCGGTTCATCCTGATTCTGGATGACTTGTATGGATGAATGTCTGACAGAGTATTTCCAGAAAGGTCACGTACATTGATTTCTTCAACCGTACCAAGAGTGGAAGCGGAGAAGGAAACTTATTTTAGCTGACACGTAATGTATGGTTGTAGACGTCAAATTAGTGATTTTTGATGGATCTGACAATGTGGCATTCGAAGTGAATCTGATGTGATGATAAAGCGTAACCTCAAGCCTTATCAACCAGTAAATGACAGAAACCGGGCACGTAGCATGGCTACGTAGGTCGCACCTATTAGGGTGTATAATCACCTGATATAGAGTTTCATCTACTTCTAAAAATCTATTGTTGATGCTGTCCCATTCAGGAAACGTTTGTTGTTCCCAACCGTTGGTGACATACATTCGATACCCTCAAGCGAAATGAGTGGTCGGTCATGTGTGGCCGGGTTGCAAGATGTTCTTGTTGAATCCAGTGTATTCCTCTCTAGAGGTACACTAGCGAAAGGTGGTTCCATACCTTGTCATTGTTGGAAATCCTTTACCCAATACGTGCTTGCGGTTTTGATTGTATACTATATATGTAGAACATAAGATGAAAGCGTTTCTGCTAGATGATTATTATTATTGTGGTTGATAGACATTATTACAATATCAAAAGGTTTTTGATATAAAGATATTTTTGATTCTCATAAGGGAAAAACCCGTTCCGTTATACAGCGTGGTCTTATGAGATATCGTTGTGTTGCTCAAACTGTTTTAAACTGTTTTTACTCACACCAGTCCCATGACTGACCCGGAGTTTATTTTGTTTTGTTTTCCCTAAAATCTTGGGTGCCCAATTTTGTACGGGTAGTCAAGTAGTCAGAATTTACAGATACTTGAAGAGTTGGAGCAGGAGGCTTCAGAACCATATAGCTATTGTTTATTTCTGATGTGTTGTAAGTGTTGTACTTGGAAATGATGTATATTCAAGTACAGATTTATATTTCAAAGTTATTTTATACATATTATATGTTACTCGTTCCGCTGTGAGATTCGTTTACTCTGATGTTGTGTTCTTCTTCTTCTTCTTCTATTCTAAGTTTCTATCTTTTCTATTCTCACCCTCTGTTTTCTTTCTATTAGTTTCCCGATTTCCAGTTTAATTTGGGGTTGGACTTGTGTTTTTGGTCAGCTCAAATTGGACCGGATTTTCGGGTCACTACAGTTGGTATCAGAGCTTAAGGTTAAGTTATTACCTTGGCTCTGTGGCGTGACTCGGTAGAAATGGGGTTAGTAATACCCTAGATTGAGTTTGAGTGTATATATACCAGAGCGTATTTGTTATTCAATATAAAATTGTTTTACATTGTGGAGATTTATTGGTTGAGTCGTTTGTGAATTTCTGGTCGATCAGTTTGATCCACTGTATCAATATGAGTTACTAAACACTCGAAGACAATGAACCGTCATGGTATGTTTTGAAAAGAGGGTAAACGAAATAATTTGACCCAAATTATATTTTGATGATATAAAGGATTTATATCGGAGTGATTATATTATATTGGATATATTGGTTGTTATATAATTGAGTAAGATTATTAAAAGTGAAATGGTTATGTAAATAACCAATCAGAATTCATATAAGTGAAATATATGAAATTGAATTGAATTAAATCTGAATTTGGAATTAAAATAAGGAAATTTTTAGTTCCAGGGAGATTTCAAAAATGTTTTTCAATTTGAAATAGATATAGTATTGAACCCACCTTGATGACTGGAAAATAATTCTGAGGATGGATCGATACATCGTCAGTGTGATTTTCGAGTTTCTAAGTAGCAGATTACTACCAAAGATTTTGTTTTCAAATTGTTTTGAGGAAACAAGTTGTTTGGAAATTCAAAGGTTTTGAATTGCTGTAATGATTTAAAATTGATTTGAAATAAACCCAGGAATTTAAATTCTGGAATTAAAATTTAACTATGAAGTTAAATTGATTAAATATATTGAAAGTGATTAAATAAATTTGAATTAAACTAAGACAAGGTTAAATATAATATGGAATTATATTGGAATGATATCGAGTACGTTGGTTGATGATATAAGAATTTGGAATCAAGAATTGTACTTAAGTTTGAAATGGAATTTGACTTGAGTATAAGCAAATGATTGGGTTTGTGGATAAAAACTGACAGGAGATTGGTTGGAATGACATTGGTATATTTTGAGTTGATAACCAATGAGAGGGATATAATGATATGCCCGACAAAAAGGTACAAATTTATATTTCATATGAGTTTGGTGATTTATGAGCCGATTTGGCAAGCCGCTTGGTTGTTTGATTTTCTTTTGGGTTGGAGATGGCCCAGAGAGACGAGTTGTGGTTTTACCGATAGGGCTGTACAAAGGAGGTTATGGCGATTTTTTTCGAAAAGTTAAGGCATTAGAAAATTTTCGTTGATAAGAATTAATTAATAATTTAATTGAAATTAAATAGGTTCAGTTGAAACTGAATTTAAGAAGTGAACAAATAAGTTCTAACCAGTCGATCGGGTTTGTTTCCTACCTTAGCAATTTCGAGGACGAAATTATTTTAAGTGGGGAAGAATGTAATGACCCGCATTTTTCAGCGATATAATAATTAATTAATTTAATTATTTAAAAGGTGATTAGAGAATTTAATGGTCGATTAATTAAATAACTTTGAATATTTAATTAAAATAATAATTAAATAATATATTTAATTCTGAAATAATTAGAATTGGCTGAAATAGCGATATGGTATGAATTGGGGAATTCAAAATATATAATTCAGTTTAGAATTGAATTTGAATAACGAATATATTTAAATAATGATCGTTGAAGTATAAATTATATTATAAATATAATCGAGCTCGAAATGGCGCTGCAGCTCACGAATTGGTGATTCGAACTTTAAACAAGTATACAGAAGCCGTTTAAAGTCGGATTTCTGTGAAACAAGAAACGTTAGGAGCTGGTGGGGTATATTTTTCTAGTGAAAGAGAAAAATTAGGATTTCGTCGTGTAGATTTTGATTTACGTCCAAATAAAATTTTAGAAAAGTCGCTGTGGAATTCCTTTATAATTTCAACGCTTTATTTACATTATAAAAGGGTTTTCAATATATTTGAATATCGGGTTTGAATTTAGACAAGGTTCTTTTGAGACGTAGTGGTAATTTAATTTTTAGAATTTTACTGTAATTTTTAATTAAATAAATAAGCAACTTTTTATTTGGAATATTTTGTACCCTTAATCAGCGATTTCATGGTTTAACAGAATAAGTTAACAGACCCGTATTATTATATTTTTGGGATCGTGGAACACTGCTCGTCTCACCGGTGTTTTGATTCCTATTCGTAGCAGCTCGTATATGGATAAAATTATATAATGGGATGAGTTAAATTTTACAAATAAAATAAAATACATTAAGATTTATGTGAAGACAAAGAGGGCCACGTCCCTTTCATATTCTCAGCCACAAATGATACCTTCCTTTGTTTACTATAAATACAGCTTTAAAACCTAAACACTATTTTCCCACCGCTTACATTTTTTCTGCGAAATGAAATTCCATCTTCAGAAAATCAAAACAAAATTATATAAATTTCTATAAATCGAAACGCGGACATCATCGAGATCATTGGTGAATGCTCTTCCTTCCCATGTGATTTTTGTTGAGTTCGATTTGTTTCCTGGTTCGATGGTTTTATACAGCGGGCTAGGGTTCGATACTCCGTGATTTTGAGGGATCAATAAATGTTTTGGTGCTCCTATTAGTGTTCCTGGGGTTATGCTCTTCGTTTTGATGTGCTATTGGTGAAATTGGAAGGGGAAAGGGGTCGTTCTTCTTTCTGGCATCGCGCGAAGGAGCTTCGACGGAATTCCTAAGGGGAGCTCGAGTTTTGGAAAAAGGGTATAGGAAGATAGAGAATAGGAAGAGGGAATGAATGGTGGTGTTGGTTTTTAAAATCATGAGGGAACGATGGAGATAGTGGAGGTCAAAGGGATCGGCTATAGCTTGTGGGATACAGGGAGGTCACGGAAATGTTTTGTGGAAGAAAGGTGTTGAGCAGGTTTGGGTTAGCGGGCTAGATCAAAAAGTTAAGGCCCACTAAATTTTATTAAATAAGTTTAAATTTAGTTTAAATAAGAATATAAACTTGTGTATTGTATAACTTCATCATACGGGATCGAAATTCAATGAACCAAGATCCGACAGGATCGTATGGACGGACACTACCCAATGGAACTGACAGGGGTTGGATTGGAGCTCGTTTGAATTTATGGTGAATTAAACTGTTTGATTCAAATCAAACAACAGTTTATCGTTCTTTAACGATGAACTGCCAATGTGAGTAAAACTCACCAACTCTGAACAGTTATATTTTTATAATGTATTCTTAAAACTGATAATTATCTGTTGTTTGTTGTGTGTTAACTGTTTGTTTGAATTGGTTGTGTATTGATTGAAATCATAGATAACGATATATATACATATAGAAATCGTGAATCGAATATTGATCCTGTTATCATAATATTTTATATTCGTCATTGTGTTGATTAACGTCTGTGATGCAGGAGAACAGGTTGGAGGGACCCAACTGGGTTCCTCAATATATAAATTACTGTTTGTTTCATATATTATAATATATGATGTGCTATATAATCTGTTGTCGATTATATGTGTTTGGACGATATTCGCCAACGTGATTTGATATGTTAAATACCATAATACCGGAAGGTTAAAAAGGGGATTTTCAAAACGAATATGAAAATAAATTATTTATAAAATCGCAGGATTTTATAAAAGAGAAAAGATTTATAAAAATCATAGAAGAATTTATAAAAGGAACTTATTTATAAATGGAATATTTATAAATAGGAAATAGTTTTAAGTGGAATATTTATAAAGGGAAATATTTGTAAAACCTTTACAAATATATTAAATGGAAATATTTATTTATTGGTTAAATAAATAAAATGTTATAAATGAGATATTTATTTGGAAAATAAATAAGATATTATTAAAGGAAATACTTAGGGTAAATAAATAAGGTTAATAAAGGAAACACTTAGAAATAAAACCTAAGAGGGAAATATCTGTAAACCATTTACCAATAGGATTGAAAAGGAAATAGTGTAAAACCATAAACAAATAGGTTATAAAGAAAATATTTGTTTAGAAATCAAATATATTGTAAAGGAGATATTTATCCTTTGATAAATAAATAAATATAAGTCTAAACTTATATATGAAGAAGTAAATAAATAAATGGAGAAGGATGATTTATAAATGATATTAATAAATTAAGTTAAATATTTATCATTTGATAAATGGGATATATAAGGCAAGACTTATATAAAGAAGAGGAAATCGATTTCAACACCGATATTTGGAATTGAATATGATTATGGAGTTAAAAGACTTATGAGTGGTATTTACTAAGTGTTGAATATTAAATAAGTTTTTATAGGAATTGTGTAAGTAAGAAGCGTAATTAGGATAATTAAAATAAGGTATTATTTTAAATGACGAGACCAAACTGTTTAAGTATACAAGAATATATTATTCATATTAAATATGAATAATGGGATTAAGTAAATTAAATCATATTAGTTATTCGAATAAAGTTAAAAGGAGTGATCGATTAGTTAATCGAAAGGAGTTATCGATTATAGTTTAATCGAAAGGAGTTATCGATTATACTTTAATCGAAAGGAGTTATCGATTTTAGTTTAGTCGAAAGGAGTTATCGATTCTAGTTTAATCGAAAAAGGGATAATCGAATATAAGTTATTCGAAGAAGAGTTAACCAAATAGGAGTTGATAAATTAGTTGGTCGTTATTTATTCGAGTTAGGAAATAAGAGTTAGATTAAAGTTATTATAGTTCAGAAACAGGAAATTATAACACCACAGTTATAATCAAATGATTCTGTAAAGGAGTTGGACTCGTAAATTATATCCGGAAGTTACGTAAGGAAGTATTAAAGAGTTAAAAGATGAACTTACCCTGTTTCGAGATTTGAAATGTTGTTCAGTTAAGGTCTGAGAGGTAGTTATACCCCAACTTGATTGACTTCGTTTTTAATTTAGAAATGGTTAAGGTTCGAGAGTGAAAGTGGTTAAGTGAATTTAGTAAATAAGTATAGTGGTTTGAGTTGTCGTCGCGATGTTGATTTAAACATCTGTTTAAATCCAAGTAAATAAGATTTGGAAATGTTTTCCAAATAGAATCAGAAACGTAATCAAAAATTGAAATTGGAAATATGAATTAGAAAAGGAAATGTTCACGTATAAGGAGTTAAGAAATGGAGTTAAGCTAAATCAGAAATTGATTGGAGACTTGTTAAGTTGAATGGTTTCCTAAGTGTCTATCTGATGTTGGTTTCGACCTTTGGGATTGGTACTTAGGGAATTGTTCTTATACTAGTTTACAGTCAGGGACTGATAGTTGTTGAAGAATAGTGATACGGGAATAAGTTATGGAAATGTTTTCCAGCGTTAACGTATATTTTCTAAACATGGAAAATGAGAAACATATATATATATATATATGGATGATGGTTGATCAGTATAATTTCCATCTTGAAATAATATCATTGTTTGCACACTTGTTTTTCTTTTATAGTTAAATCACAGACTATTAAATTTTTGACCATTTTACGTTGTTAATATGGAGAGACCGGTTGGATTATTATCCAAAGAACCACTCTGTAATGGCATAAGCGTTTCGAATCATGTATGCCAAAGATAATTGAAGACAAAGTAAAGTGCAAGGGCTGTTGTATAAATCTTAGATAACAGTGCCTAAGATGGATATACCGAATAGTGCCTTCGGTTCATCCTGTTTCTGGATGACTTCTATGGATGAATGTCTGACAGAGTATTTCCAGAAAGGTCAAGAGTATTTCCAGAAAGGTCACGTACATTGATTTCTTCAACCGTACCAAGAGTGGAAGCGGAGAAGGAAACTTCTTTTAGCTGACATGTAATGTATGGTTGTAGACGTCAAATTAGTGATTTTTGATGGATCTGACAATGTGGCATTCGAAGTGAATCTGATGTGATGATAAAGCGTAACCTCAAGCCTCAACAACCGGTAAATGACAGAAATCGGGCAGGTATCATGGCTATGTAGGTTGCTCCTATTAGGGTGTATAATCACCTGATCTAGAGTTTCATCTACTTCTAAAAATGTTTTGTTGATGCTGTCTAATTCAGGAAACAGTTGCTGATCCCAACCGTTGGTGATATACATTCGATACACTCTAGCAAAATGATTAGTCGGTCATGTGTGGCCGGGTTGCAAGATGTTCTTGTTGAACCCAATGTATTCCTCCCTAGAGGTACACTAGCGAAAGGTGGTTCCATACCTTGTCATAGTTGGAAATCCATTACCTAATACGTGCTTGCGGTTTTGATTGTATACTATATATGTAGAACGTGAGATGAAAGCGTTTCTGCTAGATGATTATTATTATTGTGGTTGATAGACATTATTATAGTATCAAAAGGTTTTTGATATAAAGATATTTTGGATTCTCATATGGGAAAAACCCGTTCCGTTATACGGCGGGTTCTTATGAGATATCGTTATGTTGCTCAAACTGTTTTAAACTGTTTTTACTCACACCAGTCCCATGACTGACCCGGAGTTTATTTTGTTTTGTTTTCCCTAAACTCTTGGGTGCCTAATTTTGTACGGGCAGTCAAGTAGTCGGGATTTAGAGATACTTGAAGAGCTAGAGCAGGAGGCTTCAGAATCATATAGCTATTGTTTATTTCCGTTGTGTTGTAAGTGTTATACTTTGAAATGATGTATATTCAAGTACAAATTTATATTTCGAAGTTATGTTATACATATTATATGTTATTCGTTCCGCTGTGAGATTCGTTTACTCTGATGTTGTGTTCTTTTTCTTCTTCTTCTATTCTAAGTTTCTATCTTATTTATTCTCACCCTCTGTTTTCTTTCTATTAGTTTCCTGATTTCCAGTTTAATTTGGGGTTGGACTTGTGTTTTTGGTCAGCTCAAATTGGACCGGATTTTCGGGTCACTGCAGTTGGTATCAGAGCTTAAGGTTAAGTTATTACCTTGGCTCTGTGGCGTGACTTGGTAGAGATGGGGTTAGTAATACCCTAGATTGAGTTTGAGTGTATATATACGAGAGCGTATTTGTTATTCAATATAAAATTGTTTTATATTGTGGAGATTTATTGGTTGAGTCGTTTGTGAATTTCTGGTCGACCAGTTTGATCCACTGTATCGATAGGAGTTACTAAACACTCGAATATAATGAACCGTCATGGTATGTTTTGAAAAGAGGGTAAACGAACCCGACACTCCTAGCTCAGTTGGTTAGAGGTGGGCGAATTGGGATGAGACATAGGTCTCAGGTTCGAGGGCCACCTCTGCCAATTTCTAGGGGTGACTACCTAGGTAGTGTGAAGGCGTTGAAAAATCGGGGTATATCACTACCCGTGGGGTTTACTAAGACCGACAAGCAATGGCTTGAGTGAAGTCTTAGGTTCCACACGTAAATCAAAAAAAAGAAGAGGGTAAACGAAATAATTTTACCCAAATTATATTTTGATGATATAAAGGATTTATATCGGAGTGATTATAATATATTGGATATATTGGTTGTTATATAATCGAGTAAGATTATTAAAAGTGAAATGGTTATGTAAATAACCAATCAGAATTCATATAAGTGAAATATATGAAATTGAATTGAATTAAATCTGAATTTAAATCAGAATTTGGAATTAAAATAAGGAAATTTTAAGTTCCTGGGAGATTTCAAAAATGTTTTTCAATTTGAAATAGATATAGTATTGTACCCACCTTGATGACTGGAAAATAATTCTGAGGATGGATTGATACATCATCAATGTGATTTTCGAGTTTCTAAGTGGCAGATTACTACCAAAGTTTTGTTTTCAAATTGTTTTGAGGAAACAAGTTGTTTGGAAATTCAAAGGTTTTGAATTGGTGTTATGATTTAAAATTGATTTGAAATAAACCCAGGAATTTAAATTCTAGAATTAAAATTTAACTATGAAGTTAAATGGATTAAAGATATTGAAAGTGAATAAAATAAATTTGAATTAAACTTTGACAAGGTTAAATATAATATGGAATTATATTGGAATGATATCGAGTAAGTTGGTTGATGATATAAGAATTTGGAATCAAGAATTGTACTTAAGTTTGAAATGGAATTTGACTTGAGTATAAGCAAATGATTGGGTTTGAGGATAAAAACTGACAGGTGATTGGTTGGAATGACATTAGTATATGTTGAGTTGATAACCAATGAGAGGGATATAATGATATGCCCGGCAAAAAGGTACAAGTTTATATTTCATATGAGTTTGGTGATTTATGAGCCGATTTGGCAAGCCGCTTGGCTGTTTGATTTTCTTTTGGGTTGGAGATGGCCCAGAGAGGCGAGTTGTGGTTTTACCGATAGCGATGTACAAAGGAGGTTATGGCGAATTTTTTCGAAAAGTTAAGGCGTTAGAAAATTTTCAGGATTTTTGAAAATTTTCGTTGATAAGAATTAATTAATAATTTAATTGAAATTATATAGGTTCAGCTGAAACTGAATTTAAGAAGTGAACAAATATGTTCTAACCAGTCGATAGGGTTTGTTTCCTACCTTAGAAATTTCGAGGACGAAATTATTTTAAGTGGGGAAGAATGTAATGACCCGCATTTTTCAGCGATATAATAATTAATTAATTTAATTATTTAAAAGGTGATTAGAGAATTTAATGGTCGGTTAATTAAATAACTTTGAATATTAAATTAAAATAATAATTAAATAATATATTTAATTCTGAAATAATCAAAATTGGATGAAATGGCGATATGGTATGAATTGGGGAATTCAAAATATATAATTCAGTTTAGAATTGAATTTGAACAACGAATATATTTAAATAGCAATCGTTGAAGTATAAATTATATTATAAATATAATCGAGCTCGAAATGGCGCTGCAGTTCGCGAATTGGCGATTAAAACTTTAAACGAGTATACAGAAGTCGTTTGAAGTCAGATTTCTATGAAACAAGAAACGTTAGGAGCTGGTGGGTATATTTTTCTAGTGAAAGAGAAAAATCAGGATTTCGTCGTGTAGATTTTGATTTACGTCCAAATCAAATTTTAGAAAAGTCACTGTGGAATTCCTTGTCTTTTATCAGCATAACTTTTCTGCCTATCTTGGACAACCTTCATTCACTGTTGAATAACCTTGATCTTATCTGAAGTTTCTCTTATTACATCTGGCCTAAGCACAAAATTCTCACCGGTTTCCAATTAACATGATGGTGAGTTGCACGGTCTTCCGTACAAAGTTTCAAATGGAGCCATACCAATACTGGACTGGTAACTATTATTATATGCAAACTCAACCAAATGCAAGTGGTCATCCCATGACCCTCCAAAATCCAGTATGCAAGCTCTCAAAAGATCCTCTAATGCACGATTCCCCCTCTCCGCTTGTCTGTCGGTTTGGGGATGGTACGCGGTACTGAGATGTAATTCTGACCCTAAAGCATCTTGTAAGCTCTTACAAAACCCACTAGTAAATAATGGATCTCAGTCACTCAGAATACCTTTAGGTACTCCATGAAATCTCACTACCCACTTCATATACAGCTCCGCTAACTAAGCTGCCGTCCTATTCGACTTGACCAGTATAAACCTTGCACTTTTGGTCAATCGATCCACAATCACCCAAATACTATAATGAGCCGATCTGGTCCTTGTTAAACCATCAATGAAATCCATGGAGATTTGTTCCCATTTCCATTCGGGAATTTCCAACGGTTGTAACAAACCACTAGGCTTCTTTTGCTTGGCTTTAACTAGCTGGCAGTTCATGCACTTGGATATAAACTTCCCAACGTAACTCTTTATCCCTTCCCAGTAGTAGGTCTGCTTCATGTCTCGATACATCTTGTTACCACCGGGATGTATAGTTAGTTTTGAGTGATGACAATCTCTAAGCACTTCATCTCTCAATCCATTGACATTGGGTACAACCAGTCTACCATTCTTTTGAAGCCATCCTTCTCGATCAAGTCCATACTTGTTCATCTTCTCACTGTCGATGCCCATCTCTACCTTAGAGATGATTTCCAATAGATTAGGATCGTCCCTCTGATTGGAACCAATTCGCTCAATAAAAGTTGGTCTGATCGTCAAAATTGCTAACATCTCTGGATCCAATTCGCACTTAGGTCTGAAATCATACCCCGCAATGTACTCCAGTTGCTTCCATTCATGAAACATAGCCCGCAAACTGGCATGTCTCCTACTCGATGCATCAGCTACTGCATTACCCTTCCCGGGTGTGTATGCGATATTGAAATCATATGAAGCCATGAACTTAACCATCTCTGCTAACGAAGATTTAAATCCTTTTGAGAGAAAAGATACTTTAACGACTTGTGATCGATAAACAACTCGAATATTTCTCCTAAGAGATAGTGTCTCCACATCTTTAACACGAACACGATCATTTCCAATTCCAAATCATAGGTAGGATATTTTTTCTCATGTGGTTTTAGTTGCTGACTAGCATAAGCTATAACCCTACCTTCTTGTATCAATACAGCACCTAGTCCGGTACCACAAGCATCCGTGTATACCGTCATCTCTTCGTTCCATTTAGGAATAACTAACACTGGCGCACACGTCAACTTTTCTTTTGGACTCTTAAATGCATTCTCACACTTTTCGTCCCAAGCAAAAGCTTGATTCTTCTTGGTTACCTAAGTTAACAGGTTGATCAATGCACACGTCTGTTGCATTCTTGGGCGTAGGCCAATCTTGCACTGTAACCACCTTCGCAGGGTCCACGGCAATACCATTCTCTGAAACAATATGGCCGAAGAACCTCACTTCCCTCCTCCAGAAGTGACATTTATAATTTTTTTTCTTTCAATTGGTGTTTCCTCAACACCTCCATCACTGTCCTCAAATGTTCCTTGTGTTCTTCCTCTATCCTCGAGTAAACCAAGATATCATCCACGAACACGAGAACAAACTTATTTAATTGATCCTTGAAAACCCTATTCATAAGATCAACAAAATATGCGGGTGCATTGGTCAACCCAAATGGCATGACCAACCACTCATAGAATCCAGACAGCTTCCGAAATGTCGTTTTAGGTATACTCTCAGCTGCTACCCGAAGTTGATGAAATCCTGTCGCAAGATCCAACTGGGAGAACACTCTCGCTCCATTTAACTGATCAAACAAATCGTCTAGCCGTGGAAAAGGATACTTATTCTTCCTAATCACCTTATTCAACTCGCAGTAATCCACACATAAGAGAAGGGAACCATCAACCTTAGTAGCAAATACAACCGGTGCTCCCCCTTGGAAACACTTCTTCGGATAAATCCCTTCTTCAAAAGATCGCTTACTTGTACCTCGAGCTCTTGCTGCTCCCTTGGTGCCATACGACGAAGTGGCATCACTATAGGTTTGACATCTTTCACTAAATCAATCCAAAACTCAATCTCTCGGTGTGGTGAAAGTACGGTCACTTCCTCGAAGATGTCCGAATACTCACCAGCAATAGGCACATCTGATAACTCATCCTGCGGGATGTCAAGGGAATGTAGAAAACTAGCCATCACCTCATCACTAGGTAGGCAACCCAATACCACTCTCCACCCATCGTCTGCTCTAATAGTCACCGAAGACCCTTTATAGTCTATCACCACCCCATATCTTTGGAGCCAATCGACTCCCAAAATAATGTCAAACCCAGTAAAGCCCAAAACAAAGCAATCAAAAGCAAACATACATCCATGACTCGATAAGACCAAATTACGACAAGTCATGCAAAGGCTAGTCGAACCACCGATCGGATTCGCCATAACTAAAGGTCTATCGACAATCTTGTGTTCCAATTCCAACCTATCTACCAGGTCACTAGATACGAAGGAATGGGAAGCCCCGGTATCAAACAATACTCGAACAGGAACATGTTAAATAGAAAGGATACCTTGAATAACGACACCTTTTCCTTTCTGCACCGCAGTTGGGGCATTCTACGAAGAAGGAACATCGTTGATATCATATGCTTTCACCATTTGCTTATCCTTAGGGGGTTGTGGACATTCATTTTTAAAATGTCCCACTTGGCCACAGTTGAAGCACTTCTTTTCCCTTGGTTTCACTCGACAATTGCTGGCATAATGGCCCTTCTTGCCACAGCTAAAGCACTTGATATCTTTCTTATTTTTCTTCTTCTGACCATCCTTGGTCTGATTCTGCTTCCTCTTATTCTGGGAATTATTCTTTCCTCCATCGCTTGCCGGCGGCTTTGGCTCCTCTACAGATGTAATAGCAACCTCGGTCTTCGACTTAGGGTAAAGGCTCTCCGATCTTAGTGCCTTCCCCACAATAGATTCGAATGTCTCATCAATATGGTTTATAAGTCTTTCCCCCAAGTACCCATCTAGGCCAGTTATGAACCTCTTGTTGTACTTCTCGGCAATATCGATAAGAGATAATCCATATTTCGATAAGGTATCGAACTCAGCAGTATATTCCGAGACTGCCCTACCATTCTGCTTAAGCTCTAAAAATTTCCTGAACAATTTTGATTTCTGAGCAGTTGGAATAAACTTATCACTGAAGTGAGTCTTAAACTGATTCCAAGTAACTTGATCCTCGGGAGTAGCTGCTTTAATAGCATTCCACCAATTCGTTGCTCGTCCTTGAAGCTGACGTGATGCTAACTTTCTCTTCATTGCATCCTTGAACCCCAAATCGTCAAAGATGCACTCACAACTATCAAGCCAATCTTGAACCTCCGTAGTCGATTCCGTTCCATGGAACGGCTTCCCAACAAGACTAGTATAATCCTTGCTAAGCTTGGCGAAGTCGGCTCTAGGCGCCTGCACCACCACCATTAGCAGCATTAGGAACTGCTCCCTGAGCATCCTTAATCATCTCTCGCATGAAGGTAGTAAACATCGTCCTTTTATAAGGGACATTCCCATTGTTGGCCCCTGAACCCGTACTCCTCGTATTTTGGCTCATCGTCTAATCTGTAAAGAGAAAACGATTAACCATTTCCTCAATGGTGCTAGTGTAGTGCGATTTCATCCTTAGATATACTAATAGTATATATATAGCTTCTGAAAACCAAAATATCACAAATAAGCGCTCTCATATACGTATACTATCTGTCCCTGATGTCTTCCCCTAGGTTAACTACGCAACCTAGGCTCTGATACCAAGTGTGATGGCCCGCCCCACACCAGCCGACATTTCCTTTGAAATGCGCTGTGCCGATGCCCGACCAACACGGGACGGTCGTCAAAAGGAAAGAAACGAGATAGTAAAATCACCAAAGAACCTGCAGTATATATCACAGCGCATGGAATAAAATATAATAATAACATAACTTGACATAAAACAGGCGAGACAGTGCATAAACTGAAAACTAAGCCATGTCCATCAGAGTAGCGAAAATCCAAAATACAGTTTATGATCCAAACCATTATTACAACTTCAAAACACTATCTCTAAAATGGAAATAGAAAAGGTACACTACTAATGCCTAAAGTAGTGACCACCAACAACACAGGCAGAATACATGTAAATAGTACGTGGAAGCCTCCTGCTCGTCTCCGGATAGCTACTCGCACATAGCTACCTAACCTGTCTCTAGTCTGCTCGTTTAGAAGCACCCAGAGTAATAAGAAGAGACATAAAACTCTGGGTCATACAAAAGTCTGGTATGAGCGATAGAAGCAAAGCAAAATAATAACATGTATAAATAATCATACCTGAACCTGGACCTGCAACCAAAGAGTTAGCACAACAGGATGTACAATAATTTAAGGTGGCACTAACATACAATGTAAAATGGGAGTGTGTGTCATGGTGATAGGAAACATCAAACATAGCAGTCATCCTCACATCTCTCACTCAGTGCATAAAGTATACGATATCCACCACTTTGATCACCAAATCCATTGGGGCCATGACGACAACTCCGTACAACTATTTCTATGACCATACTTCCCTGGTCTATAGTCAACAACCCTACCCAGTCCACACATCCCTGGCTTTAGGTTAAGGTTCAACCAATCCACGCTTCCCTGGCTCTGGTTCGTCTACATGCCCCCTCTCTCAGTGGTGAACCAAAATTATGGACACCGATAACTCCTTTGCACACGTCCCGTGGCAGAGCCCAACTCCCGAAGTTAACTCATTGGTTCCCATCTGGATCTTGAGTAATAACTTCTCATTTGGACTTCCTTTGCATCTCGGATTTTGATCTTTTCCGGTTCGGTTCGTGTCTCTTCCTCCAATCCGATTCGGTTCGGGTCTCCTCCTCCTATCCAGTTCGGTTTTCGGGTCTCCTCCTATTATCCGGTTCAGTTCGGGTCTCCTCCTCCTATCCGGTCCGGTTTGGGTCTCCTCCTCCTATCCGGTTTGGTTCGGGTCTCCTCCTCCTATCCGGTTAGGTTCGAGTCTCCTCCTCCTATTCGGTTCGGTTCGGGTCTCCTCCTCCTATCCGGTTTGGTTCGGGTCTCCTCCTCATATCCGGTTCGGTTCGGGTCTCTTCCTTTTATCCAGTTCGGTTCGGGTCTCCCTCCTAAACGGTTCTGTTTGGGTTTCCCTCGTAACCGGTTCGGATCAGGTCTCCCTCCTAACCGGTTCGGATCGGGTCTCCCTCCTAACCGGACCTAGAACTCTGCAATTTTTTCCAGCAATCTATTTTCGTCAAACGATGGCGTTTTCAACCATTCTAACTTTCCTATGCAATTACAAAACATCCCAAACAACAGTAACAACATGTAGATTCAATCAAAAAGATCAAAACATCAAGCATTTAGGTTGTTTTAGACCAAAGATACCCAAACCCATGATTTTGCTCTTAACCATATTTAACCATATCTAATAATAGGATTAGCAAACTTAATCCAAATTAACCCAAATTTTTACCAGTCACATAAAATATTATTTTAGATTTTTTTTCATATTTTTCCGAGTCATAATTTCGCTAATTATCACTAATCACTCTTAATTAGCCGTGATTAGTGAATAAACATGATAATCACTCACCTTAGCCACAAATGAGATCTTAGATCTGAAACTCTACTGTTACGACACGAATCTCTATGTATTGCAGCAGCTCCAACCCTGATTTGGTGCTAATTTGACTTGATTCGGTGTAGTTTTGGTTAATTAGTGATTAGAAAGCAATTAGGGTAAGATTTAGAAGATGGAGGCCATTGTTAGGGTTCAAAGGACGTTTGTTGCGGTTGGAAAAATGAAAGGGAATGTTTCTCCAAACCCTTTCAGCCCTCCCATAACCCTAATCCCGAAATGGGTTATGGGCCTAGCTGCTAATCACCCGTTAAGCCTATTTATGTTGTTTTTCCATCTCCAGATCTTATTTCAGCCATATCTCCCAAACGGTAAGTCCGTTTGATTATTGTAACCACTCTACGGAAAGTTAAACCATCATCCGAATTCAATGGAGGTAGTTCTAGGTCAAAACTCCTTACCAATCAAAAGTTATAGGCAAAACAAGATTCGCCAGGGTAAAATGGTCATTTAAAAATCGGCCAGGGTAAAATGGTCACTTTCACTTGTATACGACTCTCTAGCAAGCAGAATTCAAGGTCATTGTTGATGCTTCTTGAATATGTAATGCTCTGTGTTAAGCGTGCCTTGCTTTACATAATTTCTCCATTTTCGCTCATTATTGATGCTTCTTGAATATGTAACGATCAAATATACACTTACCGATCCTGGTGCACTTTATTTTACACCAACATCTTTAATTGTTATGCTTGACATAATGATCAACTTAAATCACATTTCCATTATTTATTAGTTCGGTCCAAACCAACAGATTTTCGAAGGTTTGCCAATAAATAATAGAAACCTTGTTGAATCATATTTTTAATGTAATTTACATGGATACACGGTTCTGTTACTTTCTTACGTACACTCAGATTTACTTGAAGTTTTCAATTTGCTATATGCTTCCTGTTTCATTGGCTCTTATGAAACTTCCTTTTCTTTTGCCAATGTTGTTAAAAATTATCTTGCTGAAAGCTTAAACATGAGTTGATGCTTTTGTTTTAACAAAATGCTTGCTTCCTCTAAAAAAAGAAAAAGAATCTAAGTGTGATAATTATCTTTGCTACTTTACCTTGCTATATCTATTAATCTATACTTGAAGGTATGCCTTTTCCATTATACTGAAATAAAATTAGGGGGGAAAAAACCTTATGCGCGGTTGTAAGATTTTATTCCGAAAAGTTAAAGAAAATCGAATTCTTGCATTAGGAAGGAAATTATTTCTATGATTTTTTTTCAACTTTTCCGAGTAAAAGAAATAAACCCGTCATTATTCTAAATTTCCTTTTGTTAAAAAAGAAAAAAAAACTACTTAATGGATATGCTATAAAGAGATATATACTGAATCGAATTATAAAGAAGGTGTTCGGTAATCTGTTACCTCATAATTTAGTTAAACAAAAGTTATCCCACCAGTGACTGTTTCTTTGAGTATACAAGTACTATGCAAAACTGGAAATATAAAAAGTAATTTAAGTGAGGAGAACATTAAAAAAAGGCTTTTATGTTGCTCACTTATGCATGTAATCCTGGAGGACACATCTGATGCAAAGACTGTTACAAATGCAAACGACTACCCTGAACTCGAAAATTTTGAAACTTTCTCCAAATGGATTGGCACGAAAGAGAAGCAACCAGTTGAGGCTTATAAGAAATTATAAATTTTATATTGGTTCTGCTGGGATATGTCCTTTTTGGTAGTGTCTTCAAACTATTTAGATCATATCCAACAGCAAGTAATTACTTGTCTGAATTCTGAAGTCATTTGGTATATCGTTCCCAACAGTCGGTTATTAATGTTATATATATGTGAATGAGACATTTCATGGGCAAGAGAGTGAACATGGAAAATGATGAAGTGCTAAAGGTTAATGGCTCTAAGGATATGCAAAAGATCAAGGAGATCTCCTGCAAATATGGTTAGTAGTGCCAATTAGAATGCTCATTAGGTTGAAGTTAACTGGTAATAGGATATTCTAGGCCCTATGCTGAAATATGTAGTTGTGACTAGAAGAGATTTCAATTGTTACTGCCTAGAGCGAAGCATTGCGTGAAGACAATATCTATGAGCATAGGATGACTGCAATAATAATTTAGGTTCCATATTTTAGACAAACTTAAAAAATGATGAATGAGTTGCATCTTTCAAGATGAATGCGTAGCACTCAGGAATGGTTGATTCGCTTTTACTGTGATAGGCAATTGCATTTTTAATATATTATACAATAATCAAGCATTTCTCCTTATTTTTGGAAATGTGTGTTCTGTTCAAGAAATGTTCATTCAAATATGCCAATATTCACTAACAAATTTGTCTTTTGTAACAGAATGAGTACAAATTTAATGTACTTTATGATGTAGCAATCTTTTTTCTATTAAGTTTTGGAGCTTGAGCACTCTTTCTTCCCAGGTGTACCCTTAATTGTATGTTGATGGAAAAAGATTGGGTTTATTTACACAGGTAAATAGATAATTCAATATTCTCAACTGTGATTAACTTCAGAAAATAAAAATATTTGACATTAAAACTCAACTATTATGTTGATTTTTTTTTCATTATAGAACTTCCAAGGAGTACTCGCAAGGGGCAAGAAGCTTTGTAGATGTTGCAAAGAAAAATATAAGAAATGTAGAGAAACTTTTATGCCCTTGTTTAGATTGCTGAAATCTTAGTTGACAACATGATGACATTATTGTTGAGCATTTAATTATAAGGGGATGGATCCTACATACAAGAGCAATACCAAGTGGTATCATCATGGCAAACAGTTAAATGTGGGCGTAGACATGAAGTTGGACAACGCATTTGATCTACTTAAAGCTATTCATTTTGAAGATGAAGATTTTTTGAATCAAGGTTTTTTACTGATGTTAATAAAGACAAGGATGTTCAAAAACGTGAAGATGATTTACTTAAGAATTTGGAGGATGCGGAAACCCCTTTGTATCCTGATTGTGTAAATCAAAATAAATTATCGCCATCACTGCTTTGTATAATCTTAAATGCGAGGTTGGATTATCCAATAATGGTTTTGATAAGCTTTTGAACGTACTACAGTTGTTGTTGCCAATGAATAATGTACTTTCTAAGACTTTGTGCGATGTAAAAAAGTTTCTCAAAGTATTTGACATGGGGTTTGAAAAGATTCATGCTTGTAAGAATGATAGTTGTCTTTTAGAAAGAGTTTCAAGATTTAGAAAGTTGCCCGAAATGTAACTCTTCGAGATGAAAGATAAATGAGGACACTAAGGAGATTATTTGAGGTGTTTCAGCTAAAGTGTTGAGGTATTTTCCAATCATTCCAAGATTTAGGAGAATGTATAGATCTCAATAGATTGTAGACGACCTAAGGTGGCATTTCAACAATAAAAGCAATGATGGAGAAATGCGACACGTTGTAGATTTTGTAACATGGAATGCAGCGGACGAGCGGTGGAAATCATTTTCATCCGATCCATGCAATCTTAGACTTGGTCTTGCTTCAGATGGTATCAATCCATTTGCTACAATGAGCTCCAAATATAATTGTTGGCCAGTAATGCTTGTGACATATAATCTCTCGCCTATGTTATGTATGAAAAAAGAAAATATGATGCTAACATTAATAATTCTTGGACCAAAGAAACTTGGAAATGATATTGATGTGTAGTTGGCGCCATTGGTAGAAGACTTAAATTATTTATGGAATAATGGAATTGATATACATGATGCATTCAGTAAATTAGTTTTTAATCTAAGAGCAATTTTACTATGGACAATAAACGACTTTCCAGCCTATGGAAATCTTGTAGGATGTTGTGTAAAAGGAGAAAAAGCTTGTCGATTATGCGGTGTTAACACTCATCATTGATGGTTGAAGCACTGTCGGAAAATTGTTTATATGGGACAGAGAAGGTTTCTAGACCCTTCACATCCATGGAGGAAACAAGAAACTTGGTTTGATAACACTGTAGAGGATGGTAATAGACCCAGAATTCTAATGGGACGAAACATTTCTGCTAGTTTGGATGGTTTTCCAAATGTTTTTGGAAAAGATAAGAATGAAGCAACAAAAAGAAGGATGAGTAAAAAGAAGCTAAAGACAGAGTTAAGTAAGAAGTTAAAAAGTCAAAAGAGGAAGGGGAAGAATACTCACAGTAACGAAGACGAAGACGATAGAAAAAAGAGAGCTATTAAGGTGGAAAAAAAGATCAATCTTTTTTGATTTTCCATATTGGGAGGTTAGTATCAAAATTAATTTTTTTAATATACCTAACAATATAAAAGTTAATAAATTGTTGTATTATTGATATTTGCAGGAACTTCCTTTGCGACATAATTTAGATGTGATGTTGTCGCTGAAAGCTTACTAAGCATGATATTGCATGACAGTAAGTCGAAAGATGGAATTAACTCAAGGAAGGATTTGGAGGACTGGAGGATTAGACAAAGTCTTTATGCACAACCTCGTGGGAATAGAACATACTACCACCGACTCCATATACGTTGTCATTGTCCGAAAAAAAATTATTTTGTAAAAGGTTACATGATTTTAAAGGTCCCGATAGTTATTGCTCAAATTTCAAAAGATTTGTATCATTAGAAGAGTGCAAAGTTAGGGTTGAAGTCGCATGATTATCATGTCCTAACGCAACAATTGTTACCTGTTGTGGTTAGAGATTTGTTACCAAAAAAGGTTAGAACACAAATAATTTGTTTGTGTTCGTTTTTCAATCAAATATGTCAATATGTTCTTGAAAGAGAGACATTGAGGTGACTTAATGATGAGATTACCAAAATTTTGTGTGGGCTCGAAAGATATTTTCCACCTTCCTTTCTCAATATAATGGTACATTTGACAGTTCATCTTGGAAGAGAAGCGCAATGATGTGGTTCGGTTCATTTTCGTTGGATGTACCCTTTTGAAAGGTATATGAAAATGATTAAAGATTGTATAAGGAATTATGCACGACCTGAAGGGTGTATTGCAGAATATTATCTTATAGAAGAATCAATGAGATTTTTTAGTGAATTTCTAAAAAAGAAAGTACAAATGGAGGGGAAAGAAGTCTGAAATGAAGATTATGAAAACAAAGCGATATTTGAAGGACGCCCAATTTTAAAACCGAAGACAATTACATTGTCGTCGAATGAAAAAGATATTGCTCATTTTACTGTGCTAATGAATATAGCTGCGGTGGAACCATACTTAGAGTAAGTACATAATATATTTTGTTTATATCTTTTTAATAAATTTTTGATGTTGAATATAACTTGGGTAAAATTATTTAAACACTAGTATGCATTTGGCGGAGTTACGAAATTCTGATAAGCGTTTGGAAAAAATGCAACATTGCTGTGGAAAAAACATACAGATAATTTCTCAGATTGGATTAAAAAGAAGGTTAGTTTAATTTTAATTATCCTTCCATGGACAAAAAAGATTCCTTTTTACTTCAAAATTTATGTAAAACGATTTGATTACAGGTACCTTTTCAATCAACAAGAGATGAAATACTAAGATGGATTGCTTTTGGCCTAAGTAGTAATGCATTGTCCTATAAAGGTTACATAATTAACGGGCATCGTTTTCATAAAAAGACGTTGAAAGAGAAACCCAAAACTATAGAGTCACTTACGATGCGACTACCATGTGTAGGGCAAGTGCAAAAGATATTTCTCAAAGAGTTGATGTGGTCACTTATTATGGGGTAGTGACAGACATAATCTTGCTAGACTATCATGTTTTTCATATTCGCGTATTCAAGTGTCACTGGGAAAATATAAGAAACGGATTGAAGGTCGAAGATGGATTCACTCTTGTCAATTTACAACAAAATCAAGCTTCATTTGTAAAAGATCCATATATCCTTGAATCTCAAGCAAAACAAGTTTTTTTTCTAGAGAGAATGACCATTCTAATTGGTACGATGTAATGAAAGCACCACCAAGAGGCTATCATGAGTTAGAAACAGATGATCCTATTACGGAAGTTAGCTTTGTTAGGAAAGATTATGAAGAAACCGACATGGATATTGATTAAGTTGAGAATGTTAGCTATGTTATAGAAGATTGTGATGACATATTTTAGTAGATTTCTATACTTATTTGCTTGTAAGATTTGTAATTCCTACTTATTTGTTAGTATACGATATTAGTCCAGATTTAGGGTGAAATATTAACAAATAAACGGGTTTGTGCATTATTTAAAGACGAAGTTAAAAAGTACACAAAATATTTCATTACTCATTCTATATGTAGGAAAGTCTAAAGTATTATTTAATTTGTATGCCTTGTTTGAATTTGCAGATAATTTCTCTGCAAATACATTGGTTATGTTATAGCTGATGTCAAGTGAACATTGTATACTGTTATTAAAATTGCATCAATATTTTTGCAAATTGAGTGAACACAGTATCAACATCATTACTATTTTTTACATGTTTCCGATGTGGATTAGATATCACACATAGTTTGTAGTGTCTTGTTTTGACACGTTATCATGCAAGCCTATCATATTTGAATATAGTTTCATAATTTGTTTTGTAATTATTGTTTAATTAGTTCATTGCTTTTGGTACAGTAAATGAACACCCGTGGGAATGTGAGAACTAGACACGTGCAAAAAGAATTCGATGAGCATAAAAAGAAAAGCTCAACAAATAAGCAGCTTGAAGACAATCAAGAAGACGATAAGATTACCCTTTCTATAGGGGGGTGTTATTGACATTCCAAATATAGTTAAGGGGGAGGGGTCGATTTAAAAAGAAAAAAGAATTTGTTAAGGGGAGTATTAATGCAGAGAGCACCCCCTTAACAAATAAAGTTTATTTTACCAAATTAGCCTTTTTACAATAATTCTTTTTTTAGTTGTTAATTAAAAATAGTAATATGGTACATTAGTCGAACTGCATCAGATTTTTATATCAAATTATCAATAATCTCATTTGTCGATCGCGTTTTTTAAATAATTTCATTTCTCATTTGTCGATCGCTTTTTCTAAATAATTTCAATCCTTATATGTTAAATTATCAGTAATCTCATTTGTTTCACGTTCTTCGTTTGCACCATTATTTATCCCCAAACTATCATTTTTTTGTTTGCAAATAATTTAGAGATTTGTTTTGTTTTTGCATTTGAAATTGATTGGGATTTGGGATGGTAACTTATGTTATTATCAGGGTAAAAAGGGAACGTAAAATTTTAAGTACGTGACTCCCCCTAACATTTTTTTTTATGATTGTAGTGTTTTTAAAATTTGACCTCCCCTTAACAATATTTGGAGTGTCAATAACAATGCCCTTTCTAAATTGTTAGGCTCATTCATTTTTTTCAATGCTATTAGATGACTTGCTAATTTTTTTCCAATATTCGTTAATCAATTATAGCTAGGGTAAGACACTTTCATTTTTATCAGTACTATTAGATAATTTGTTACCTCATATATTTTTAGTGTTGATTTGATTTTAAAACTAACATATACAAAGGAGTGCTAAATTTTCAAGCAGAAACCACTTTTAAAGTTAAAAAAATTGGGAATATAATCACAACTCTCTAATTAAGCATGATTGGGAGAAAATCCATGTGATTAATGCTTGAGAAAATCCATTTCAGTGCTATGATGAATATGAATTTAGAGCAGTATCCTAAGATGTAAAAATTCTAACATTTGGATTAGCACTTTGGTAAAATGAGCAGCTAACCAACTCAAATGAATCGAATTTGAAAGCCGGTTATAATTTTTTGTTACCATTTAAAAAAATAAATAGACTACGAGTTGCAGATTAAATTACGACAAACCTTGGATTACAACAAACATACGAGGGTTCTGGGGACATCAAACTGAAAGCATATAACTCATCGAAACTGAACTGGATACCAGAAATACACCCATGTATCGTGTTTGAATTGTTAGCGTTCTTTTATTTAAAAAACATGCAAGTAATAAAAAAATCATTACTAAAAGACATGTAATTATAAGGAAGAAGTCCCAACGAACGCACATATGAATAGTTTCTACATAATAAACATTAATGCTTATAAAATGCAAGAATTAAGATTAGTAACCCATCTAGAAATTATCTGAAAAGGATGGTGGAATTAAAACTTGAGTGATACCAATAAGTTTCAAAGAAAAAGCATAGCTTAATAAACGGTCGTTTGAAATATAAGACTATAAGTTTAAAACAAGACAAAGAAAATAATCAAAGTATGGAAAAAATATGCTTACATGCTGATGCAAACTTAATTGATCAAGTATTGTTTACGACAAAGTATGGGACAAAGAAAAGCTACAAAGCTAATCATTTAAATATAAGACATAATGTTTGAAAAAGGACAAAACAAATCAAAGACATAGCAAAAATAAATTCTTATATGTTGATGAAAACCAAATTCAACTCCAGTTCATAGCGCAATCAAAAGAAAAGTTCAAATGGAGAAAAGCAGAAAAACACGTATTAATATGTATCACTATTTAAGAGAAATATAATTATGCTAACCATACCATTTTGGAATTATTTCCTTAAATAACAGCAATATAGTATGGAATTTGAAATAACATTTGCATGGTAGGTAATTATTGATCACTTCAAAGGGAATTTTTATACATCTACATGGTCGAAAATAAATGAAGATTGATCCTATATTTCAGCTTGCCTTCCATGATACTAATTAATCGATGTTATATTATAAATTTTGATAGTTTTATTTAGTGGTTTTTTTCTTCTAGTAAAATAGTTTTTCTTTGCATGTCGAAATGCCATAATTTAATTATCATTAATATAATTCTTCCATTTGCTATCCCTTTACTTAGTCTGAGTATAATATACTTCATCTTAGATCATATGAACTTTTTTTATTGCTTACATATAGGCTAGTTCAGTTTAAACTTTAAAGGCATAGTAGAATTCTTGGGAGCTAGTCACATATAGTTCAAAGGGGGTGCATGTTGAGCTAAGGTGTGTCATCCATTGAATAGGCATTAACTAGTTGTTATGTAAAAGTAGTCTAAAATGTTAAGTTATGTTAACTGCTATTTATAATTGGCGGTTCCATATACCGAAAATAAGGACATTTTTAACAACTATGATCCCATGTTACATGCTCAGCATTTATTTTTTCATTTATAATAAGTGCAAATTGTGTTCTTAATGATAGTTGAATCGGTCAGTCAAATAACTACTTACACCTGCAATATATGTGTAATAATTTTGATTTCTAACTTTATGCTTATAGCTCATTCTGAATGTTAATTCCTCCTTGTATTTTTCAACTTGGTTAAACACTGAAGTTTTATTCTGAATTTTGGAATTTAAATCAACTACACATTTTATTTTTATATCCTTGTGCTCTGTTTCCACTTAGTGTATTTCATTAGAATTTATGTATTAATTGCCTCGTTCATGATATTTGTCCTTATAATTTTTATAAATAAAAAATAGCGAAGAAGAGTAAGGCCATGAAAAGGAAAAGTCACATGCAAAAAGAAATCGATGAACATAAGAAGAAACATACAAGAGAAGAGCTGTTTGAAGACAATCAAGTAGAAGACGGGCCTTATATTGATCCAGAAAAGAATGCTGAAATACATGACAACCCACATGCATTAGAAAATAATCAAGTTCAAATCGTATTAGAAAACAATGCTGAAATACAAAACAATCCACGAACAGTTGACAACATAGTTCAGGCGGAAGGAAAACCGAGAAGAAAGCTATAACACCCCGTATTTCTGTTAACACTAGAGTAACGAATTGAAGAATATTTAATTGTAAATGTGAGAACTAAGGAAAATGGGTTACGCCATTGTGTTCATCTCGGAATTCTGGTTGAGATAGAGTTCGAGTTTGCGTGAATTGGACTTCGTATGAAGAAGTTATGGCTGTCGGAAGTTTCAGAAATTCAAATTTAAATTCAAAATCGAAAACAGACTCAGAATCGGGCAGGGCGGGAAAATTCCCGCCCCAGGCCTGGTCGACCTGGGGGTCGACCCTAGTGTCGACCTACCCCATAGGTCGACCTGGGGTCGACCTAGGGGTCGATCTGGGGGTTGACTTGTCTCCTCGGGCAAATTTTGAAGAGGCCCAATTCTGAGTTGCTGCTGAGTCATTAGGGCTGAGTTGGCTGTTTTGATGGTTCTGGTTGCTCCTAGGTTGATCGGATGGCCTAAATTAATCCTAAACTCTATATAAACACATGTAGTCCCAAACCCTAAACCTAATCAAAATTAGAACCATGGCCGTCATGTTGTCACTCCGCAACCTAGAGTACCCACCACCAAGCAAGTAGAGCAACGAATCAACATCAACAACAGTTCAACTCTAATCAACTCAAATCTTATCTTAACAACGTCCACATCAAAGGCGAGCTAATTCAACTACAGAATACAGATCCCAGAACTCAAGACCTTCTCTAAGTTGTGAGTTCGATTCTTTTAACAAGATAATTAACAAGTTAATTAGGTTAAGTTGTAATTTGGGATATAAGACTATGTTTGTAAATCATTGGAAATTATGATGTTTTCTATTTTATGAATCTATGCTAGTTTTGGTTAAATTATGTTAATGGATCCCTTTTATATGCTCAATCACCAATACTTATTCTATGACATCAGTTCTATGCAAGTTGGGATGTAAATTATATGCTAGTTTTATGTGGTTTGTGCACAAGTTCCATACGTATCAAGTAAAATGGATATATGCAAGTTTAGGTAGTAATTGGATCCATATATGCAAGTTCACACCATTATGTTTAGATCTATGACATACATAATTTATGCAAGTTTGTGACTATTGTCTATGCAAGTTTGGGTGAAAACCATATTCATACATGCAAGTTCACACCTTTTAGGTTTATGTTTAGATCCATGACAATACACCGTTTATGCAAGTGTTGGCTATGCAAGTTTATGTTTATTTTTGTGTGTTATGTGATGTTTCTTCCCTTTTTATGTGTTAGACTATTTGTTAGTCTAATATATATTTCTTGTAAAGAGAACGAACAACATGGGTACGATGGGGATAATATTGAATACACACATATTGTGAATTGGCACAATGGCCTTAAAAGGCATGTTATAATTTAAGACTGTAATTGGTATAATTTGTATACCTGACATTTATGGACATAATTTAGGTGACAATTATGGACATAAGATAATTTGGAATTTATTGACATATTTGAATAGGGATAATTAAAATTGGGGTAAAAAGGATTATGTATGATAAGCAAAGCCTAAGACACGAGGTTGGACTCGTTTGTGGTGTAAGACTGCACAGACCCGCCCAGAAAATCCAGCAACCACAAACGGTAGCCCAACGTGAGATGTCATAGGCCCAAATTAAATGCGTGACAATTGTACGGACACGAGGTTAGGCCCAGTTGTGGTGTAAGACTGCCCAGACCCGCCCGGCAAATCCAACAACTACAAAGGGTAGCCTAATGTGAGAGGTCCTACAGGGTTACGGTAGTAATAAATTAAGTAACACTTAACCAAGATAAACATGTAGTGGGACATGGGATTTAAGTGGGTGACATGTGAAATACAAATAGGAATACTTAACCAAATTTAAACATGTAAGTGGACATGGGTAAGAAGGGGTTAAGTGGGAAATTCTAGAGGGGACCAAGCATAGGTGGAAAGCTTGAGTCAAGTATGGGTCCCTTTTCAGACCAGTAGTCCATTAAGTATCTTTGTGAGCTCGACCCAAGTCAAGGACGAGACACGCATACTGAGTCTGATTATAAGAGGTCAAACGGGTTAGCGGTGGCAACGCAAGTCCAACGGGGTCATGTGCGTGTATGAGGCCAGGCTGGTAGGTAAGACGTTGTTGCATCATATAGGTATAAGTCATGCACCTTTAGTTGTATCAGGTTTCCACTTTGGGGAATGATACACCCACTGTGGGGCCAGCACGGATATTTACGAGTTATGGAGCCGATCGCATGGGGGTAGTGGGTACACCTAGTGGAGAGAGGGGCAGGCGGCACCTATGTAAGTCAGCTAGGGGTACACGAAACTACTATTATTTCTAAGTTCAATAGGTGGGATCAACTTTTAGGGTGTTTGGTGTGGTGCAGTGTAATAATTATCCTTTAGTGATTAGATGCACAGTTAACTATATCTTGTTTCTCTTGATTTCTTTGTCATTCCCATTTGTTTCACAGTCATTTCCTTATTTACCAGTTTATACCTTATCCTTGTTACTTTATTAATTATATTGTTAAAGTTATTGGACTCGCCAGACTTTATGTCTGACCCCCTTTGTTTCCACCTCTTTTCTTCCTCCCCCCCCTTAGGTGCTCAGGGTGGGACTGGTACTAGTGAAGCTTGATTTGGACCGCTTTCTCTCACTTTTTGGAAGCACTTGGATTTGCTGAAGTAAAGTTCAACTCTCTTTATTTATGGCTATTTTATGTTGGGGTTATGTCTTTTATTTTATGTACTCAGAAAACTTATTTGTCAAGTTGGATAATAAGTGTATTTGGTTTTGTAGTTGGTTTTCTTTTTGAAAGCTTGTAACCAAACTATTTCTCCGCTGCAATGAAAGTTGTTTTTAATTATGCATTTTTTTCCAGTAACAATATTTGTTATCTGTCTTGTTTACTTTTCTGTTCTATATACACTTAAGACGCTCCACCAAAGTTAAGGCATTCCTTTTGTGAGTGACCTTAATGGCGGCGGGGTGTCACACGTGGTATCAGAGCTGAAGGTTACCAGAACAGATAAGAGATTTTGAAAAACTATTTTTCAAAAATATTTTTTTTAAAGAATACTTTCAAAAATATGTTTTAAGGAGAGTATTTTTAAGAGAAAAGTTTATTTTAAAAACATAACCCCCAAGAGCCATATATCTTTTCCTTCGATTCCTTGTTTTGAATCTTTCCTTTTTCGTTTCAGTATGTTTGGGGATCTTAACCTTCCTGAGGGCGTGCCGGTACCTGGCTGGTTCAGAAGGTACCTTGAGACCAGGGCTAATACCGCAGGCCCAGCCGACGTTCCTCCTCCTCACCCATTTGCACTTGTTCCTCCTCCACCTTCTCGCATTGATACCTTCGCTAAGATATGCAAGGACTTTAAGGAAATGGAAGGAAAACCTTTTCACGGGTCAGAGACATTTGTAGAAGCCCGAAATTGGCTTAAGGAGGTGGAAGAATTATTTGGAATTTTCGAAGTAGAAGATGGAAGGAAAGTCCAACTAGCTGCTTGGTTAATGAAGGACGAAGCCTCGTTTTGTTGGGAGGTTACCAACAGAGAGCGTCCAATTGAGACGTGGGTGGATTTCAGGATTAGATTCAAGGTGAAATTTCTCTCAAGGACTGAAGAAAATCTATACATGGAAAGGTTCTTAGCATTGAAGCAGGGGAGTCTGTCAGTGAAAGAGTACGTCAACAAGTTCAATCAGTTGGCGAGGTTTTGCTTGGATTTGGTGAACACTCCTGAGAAGAAGGCTCTGAGGTTTGTTAAGGGGTTAAATGAGCCGCTACATGGGTTGGCCATGACCCACATCCCTGTGGGGGCCACCTTTGAGAGACTAGCTGACATGGCGCTTATGCATGAAGAGGAGAAGTGCGCCAATGCTAATAAGGCACCCGAGAAGAAAGGGGATCAAAAGAAACCACAACAACAACAGCAAGGCAAGAAGGGTGGCAAAGACAACAATGGCAAGGGAAAGAAGAGATCCTTTAATAACTGTGGGACACCAGGCGATCTAAGCAAAGACTGTAGGAAGAAAAAGAAGACTGGTTGTTTCCACTATGGCGAGGCAGGACATCTGATTAAGGACTGCTGGAAGAAAGGACAGAGGGCAGGGTCTACTTCGGGAGGGTAGGTTCAGGCTCTCATAGCACCAGGGCAGGCAAGAGGGAAGGTCCAGGCTCTCATGGTCCCACCACTGCAAGAATGAGATAGAACTATTTCTGTTGAGAGTTTAGTTTATTTGTTTGATCATCCTGTTCGCACACTCTTTGATTCTGGCGCAACGCGCTCTTTTATATCTACTACCTTAGTTGAATCACTGCACCTAGACACCAGTATTGTAGAGGATCCCTTAGTTGTTTCAAATCCAATTGGGGGCTCCGCTTATTTGTCGATGATTTGTTTGGATTTGGAAATTTCTATACTTAGCGTTGGGTTTAGATGAGATGCTTATGTTTTGGGCTTCACGGGCTATGGGTTGATTCTAGGCATTGATTGGTTATCTAGTAATGGTGCCATCCTAGATTGTGAAAGGAGAGTAGTTAGGCTTCTGAATCATCTTGGTAACACTCTCGAAATTTCTTGTAATCCCATGAACTCTGTTATGCTAAGTTATCTAGAATCGCTTGACGCGTCTGTTGAGAATTTGCATTCGGTTAGGGTGGTCCGTGAATATTCGAATGTGTTTGAGGAAGTAGAGGGCTCGCTCCGAAGCGGGAGATAGACTTCCGCATATATCTCGTTGATAACGCAAAACCCGTTGCTTTACCCGTTAGACACATGGCTCCAAGGGAGAGAAAGGAGCTTAGCAAGCAAGTTAAAGAGCTGCTAGAAAAGGGGTTTATAAGGCGGAGTATTTCTGAATGGGGTGCTCCAGTGGTGGTCGCAACCAAAGCGGACGGTTCACTTCGCCTATGCGTTGATTATAGGGAGCTAACCAAGCTGACCAAGAAGAATATGCACCCACTTCCCAGAATAGACGATTTGTTCGATCAGCTTGTAGGTGCATCAATTTTCTCCCAATTATATTTGGCTACCTGGTTCCATCAGCTAAGAGTGGCTGAAGATAGCATTGATAATATCGCATTCAGAACCCCGGATGGTTTCTTCGAATGGCTTGTCATGCCTTTCGGCTTGACAAACACACTTGCTTATTTCGTTGATTTGATGAGTAGTGTATTCCGGGAATTTCTTAATAAATTTGTGGTGGTCTTCATAGACAACATTCTGATTTTCTCGAAGAGTGAGGAAGAGCATGCTTTGCATTTAAGGGAAGTCATGGATACTCTCTGTGCACATCAATTGAAAGCAAAATTCTCCAAATGCCACTTTTGGAGAGAAGTAAGATTTGTAGGGCATGTGGTGTCCAAAGAGGGGATTAGCTGTGGACCCCACGAAAGTAGTAGCGGTGCAAGATTGGAAGGTTCCTCGTAATGCAACCGAAGTCCGAAGCTTTCTTGGGCTAGCAGGCTTTTATCGGAAATTCATCAAAGACTTTGCGAAAATCTCATCTCCACTTACAAGGTTAACAAAGAAGAACCTGACTTTTACTTGGGATTTGGATTGCGATATCGCTTTCCAACGTTTGAAGAGGGCTCTGACAACAGCCCCAGTTCTGACATTACCTGATGGGAGCAAGATGTTTACAGTATATACAGATGCATGCGGCACGGGACTAGGCATTGTTTTGATGTAAGAGGGGAAGGTAGTAGCTTATGGTGGAAGGCAGTTGAAAGTGCAAGAGAAAAACTACCCGACCCACGATCTAGAGTTGGCTGCCATCGTTTTTGCTCTTAAGTCTTGGCGCCATTATCTCTTAGGTGAAAATTTTGAGTTGTATACTTACCATAGATCATTGAAATACATTTTCTCGCAGAAAGACCTCAATTTAAGGTAGCGAAGATAGATGGAGTTTCTTGCCTCATACGATTTTGAGATCTCCTATAATCCGGGCAAGGGCAATGTAGTAGTAGCAGACGCCTTGAGTAGAAAGAAGCTGACCTTAAGTCCTCTCTTTGTGGAAAGGCAAAGCTTGGAGTTTATAGCAAATTTTGATTTGGACCCTCTGTTGAATATGTGACTGGCTTGATGGAAATCCTAGAGGTGCAGCCTACTTTGTTGGATTCAATAGGAACCGCGCAACGTGAAGACCCTCAGTTAGTTGATGTGATAGATAAGCTAATTAAGGGTGAGACTTCTAGTCACCTCGATAGATACTCCATAGATGATAAGGGTTGGTTGAGAAGGGATGGAAGGCTATGCATCCCACAAACTAGGGATTTGGTGAAAGCGGTACTCGAAGAGGCACACCATTCCAAGATGACCATACACCCCAGCGGAGACAAGATGTATAAAGACATCAAAAGAGTTTTCTTTTGGCATGGAATGAAGAGAGATGTAGCTGAATTTGTTTCTAAGTGCATGATATGCCAGCAAGTCAAGGCGGAGCAGAAGAAGCCTGGTGGTCTGCTTCATCCTCTAGAGGTCCCACAATGGAAGTGGGATAGCATTTTGATTGACTTTGTTGATGGGTTGCCTAGGTCTAGAAGGGGCAATACCGGTATTTGGGTAAAAGTGGACAGAATCACGAAAAGTTCTCATTTTATACCTGTCAAGAGTAGGAGGACTGCCTCGTCTTTAGCCTCCATTTATCTCAAGGAGATAGTTCGACTCCATGGGATACCCTCCAGCATAGTGAGTGATCGAGACCCTATCTTTATGAGCGAGTTTTGGAGGAGTTTGCAAGAGGCTGTAGGCACACAGCTATGTTTGAGCACGACCTATCACCCTCAAGCCGATGGTCAGACGGAAAGGGTGAACAGAGTATTGGAGGATCTTTTGAGACTGTTCATTTTTGACTTTGGAGGAACTTGGGAGGATCACCTTCCTTTGGTGGAATTCGCATACAACAATAACTACCAAGCCACCATAGGCATGGCACCCTTCGAAGCTCTGTATGGAAGACCATGTCCATCACCAACTTGTTGGTGGGAGTCCACAGATAAGCTCGTACTTGGACCAGATATGATTAGAGAGACTTCAGAGAAAGTGGACTTGATACGAAGAAGAATGAAGACTGTCCAAGATAGATAGAAATCCTACACAGACAAAAGAAGGACCGACCTTGAGTTTGAGGTTGGAGACAAGGTGTTCCTTAAAGTATCTCCTTTGAGGAATGTCATTCGCTTTGGGTCCATAGGAAAGTTGGCACCACGGTTTGTAGGACCATTTCCTATCATTGAGAGGATTAGGACGATGGCTTACAGAGTAAAGCTACCCGAAAGACTGGCTGGGGTTCATAATGTTTTCCATGTCTCTCAGCTACGGAAGTGCTTAGATGAGTCGGCAGAAGTTGTGGAGCCAAGCATACTTAAGGAAGTCGAAGTGGAACGAGAAGCGACTGTGAGGAGAATTCCGACTCGCATCTTAGGGACAGAAGTCAAAAAGCTACGCAACAAAGAGGTCAAGCTTGTTAAAGTTCAGTGGAGCGACGCCGAGGAAGATGCGACTTGGGAGACTGAGGTCAAAATACGCGCGGCCTAGCCTTTTCTTTTTGAGGGTACATCTTTGATCTCTCTTTTCCTTAAGTTTCTGCACGCTTTTATCTATCTTTTTAGTGTAGCTCCTCAGTCACATTCTTTATCCTTAGGTAGAAACCAATGGATGTAAACATGTGTTTGAAACATGTTATGATTGATGGATGCTAGTGGATGCAAGTGTTTGCTAGTGGTTGCTCGTGGATGAATATACACACACCTTAGGCACTAGATCGGCTCAATCACTTTCATATTGCATGAATATATGTTCTTATTTACGTTAATGGATGTATAATGGTTGTGCTATCATATGGATGTTGCATTCGGATGAATGGTTGTGCACGCATGTAGAAATAATATGTATCATTAGGGTTCTTTTGCATACATAATGGATGCATGGCACTATCATGGTTCGCATTAAGGAGATCAACAGAATCAGTAGACCGCCTGATTTTGCATTATATAGGGACATATACACACTGTGCATATGATCATGAAAGCATTAGAAGTCTTTTAAAGGACAATGGATGCCTGTGTTTGATGGTTGAGTAGATGGACAATTGGATGGTAGGATATACATTCTTCTTGACTTGAAGATTTCGGGGACGAAATCCTTTAAGGAGGGGAGAATGTAACACCCCGTATTTCTGTTAACACTAGAGTAACAAATTGAAGAATATTTAATTGTAAATGTGAGAATTAAGGGAAACGGGTTATGCCATTGTGTTCGTCTCGGAATTCTGGTTGAGATAGATTCCGAGTTTGCATGAATTGGACTTTGCATGAAGAAGTTATGGCTGTCGGAAGTTTCAGAATTTCAAATTTAAATTCAAAATCGAAAACAGACTCAGAACCGGGCAGGGCGGGAAAATTTCCGCCCCAGGCCAGGTCGACCTGGGTGTCAACCTACCCCATAGGTCGACCTGGGGGTCGACCTGGGGGTCGACCTGTCTCCTCGAGCAGATTTTGAAGAGGCCCAATTCTGAGTTGCTGCTGAGTCATTAGGGTTGAGTTGGCTGTTTTGATGGTTCTGGTTGCTCCTAGGTTGATCGGATGGCCTAAATTAATCCTAAACTCTATTTAAACACATGTAGACTCAAACCCTAAACCTAATCAAAATTAGAACCATGGCCATTATGTTGTCACTCCGCAACCTAGAGTAACCGCCACCAAGCAAGTAGAGCAACGAATCAACATCAACAACAATTCAACTCTAATCAACTCAAATCTTATCTTAACAACACTTACATCAAAGGTGAGCTAATTCAACTACAGAAAAACAGATCCCAGAACTCAAGACCTTCTCTAAGTTGTGAGCTCGGTTCTTTTAACAAGATAATTAACAAGTTAATTAGGTTAAGTTGTAATTTGGGATATAAGACTATGTTTGTAAATCATTGGAAATTATGATGTTGTCTATTTTGTGAATCTATGCTAGTTTTGGTTAACTTATGTTAATGGGTCCCTTTTATATGCTCAATCAACAATACTTATTCTATGACATCAGTTCTATGCAAGTTGGGATGTAAATTATATGCTAGTTTTATGTAGTTTGTGCACAAGTTTCATATGAATCAAGTAAAATGGATATATGCAAGTTTAGGTAGCAATTGGATCCATATATGCAAGTTCACACCTTTACGTTTAGATCTATGACATACATAATTTATGCAAGTTTGTGACTATTGTCTATGCAAGTTTGGGTGAAAACCATATTCATACATGCAAGTTCACACCTTTTAGGTCTATGTTTAGATCCATGACAATACACCGTTTATGCAAGTGTTGGCTATGCAAGTTTATGTTTATTTTTGTGTGTTATATGATGTTTCTTCCCTTTTTATGTGTTAGACTATTTGTTAGTCTAATGTATATATTTCAAGTTAAGCGAACGAACAACGTGGGTACGATGGGGATAATATCGAATATACACATATTGTGAATTGGCACAATGGCCTTAAAAGGCATGTTATAATTTAAGACTGTAATTGGTATAATTTGTATACCTGACATTTATGGACATAATTTAGGTGACAATTATGGACATAAGATAATTTGGAATTTATTGACATATTTCAGTAGGGATAATTAAAATTGGGGTAAAAAGGATTATGTATTATAATCAAAGCCTAAGACACGAGGTTGGACTCATTTGTGGTGTAAGACTGCCCGGACCCGCCCGGCAAATCCAGTAACCACAAACGGTAGCCCAAGGTGAGATGTCATAGGCACAAATTAAATGCGTGACAATTGTTCGGACACGAGGTTTGGCCCAGTTGTGGTGTAAGACTTCCGGACCCGCCCGGCAAATCCAGCAACTACAAAGGTAGCCTAATGTGAGAGGTCCTACAGGGTTACGGTAGTAATAAATTAAGTAACACTTAACCAAGATAAACATGTAGTGGGACATGGGGGTTAAGTGGGTGACATGTGGGTGACATGTGAAATACGAATAGTAATACTTAACCAAATATAAACATGTATGTGGACATGGGTAAGAAGGGGTTAAGTAGGAAATTCTAGAGGGGACCAAGCATAGGTGGAAAGCTTGAGTCAAGTATGGGGGCCATTTTCAGACCAGCAGCTCATTAAGTATCTTTGTGAGCTTGACCCAAGTTGAGGACGGGACACGCATGCTAGGTCTGATTATAAGAGGTCAAACGGGTTAGCGGTGGCAACGCAAGTCCAATGGGGTCATGTGCGTGCGTGGGCCTGGGCTGGTAGGTAAGACGTTGTTGCATCGTGTAGGTATAAGCCGTGCACCTTTAGTTGCATCGGGTTGCCACTTTGGGGAATGATACACCCACTGTGGGGCCAGCACAGATATCTAGAGTTAGGGAGTCGATCGCATGGGGGTAGTGGGTACACCTAGTGGAGATAGGGGCAGGCGGCACCTATGTAATTCAGCTAGGGGTACACGAAACTACTATTATTTCTAAATTCAGTAGGTGGGATCAACTTTTAGGGTGTTTGGCGTGGTGCAGTGTAGTAATTATGCTTTAGTGATTAGATGCGCAGTTAACGTTATCTTGTTTCTCTTGATTTCTTTGTTATGCCCATTTGTTTCACAGTCATTTCCTTATTTACCTGTTTATTTCTTACCCTTGTTACTTTAATAATTATATTGTTAAAGTTATCGGACTCGCCAGACTTTATGTCTGACCCCCTTTGTTTCCACCTTTTTTCTTGCTTCCCCCCACCAAGTGCTCAGGGTGGGACTGGTACTAGTGGAGCTTGATTTGGATCGCTTTCTCTCTCTTTTTGGAAGCACTTGGATTTGCTGAAGTAAAGTTCATCTCTCTTTATTTATGGCTATTTTATGTTGGAGTTTTGTCTTTTATTTTATGTACTCAGAAAACTTATTTGTCAAGATGGATAATAAGTGTATTTGGTTTTGTAGTTGGTTTTCTTTTTGAAAGTTTGTAACCAAACTATTTCTATGCTGCAATGAAAGTTGTTTTTAATTGTGCATTTTTTCCAGTACCAATATTTGTTATCTGTCTTGTTTACTTTTCTGTTCTATATACACATAAGACGCTCCACCAAAGTTAAGGCATTCCCTTTGTGAGTGACCTTAATGGAGGCGGGGTGTCACCAAAGCCTAGAGGGTCAACCAAAGTTAGAAAACTTCCATTCAATTCTTCGGAGCAAATAGAAGTTGAATTTAATAATCCAGGCGAACCAATAGGACTGGGGTCAGTCAAATTATCCTCTTATTTAGGACCACTTGTGCGAGAAATTGTTCTGGTTACACTAAGTGGATGGAAGCAACTTAGTACCGAGTTGAAAGGTGTTTTATGGGAAAGCATCCAGGTGACACTCTTTTTTGCTTTAAGATTAATTCTTATTTTATAATCTTGGTTTCGACTGAGCAAGAGCACATCCTGTTCATTAAATCAAGTTGATACATTTAAGGCATTGTTGAGGGGACTATAGAAATACAATTATACTTCAACTTATTCATTTCTGAAGTCCTATTAATACTGTCTTTTATAGTTAGTAGCTAAATTAATTCATTAATTTCATTTAATGGGTGGTTAAGGTCGGTAGTTAAAAATACATAGACAAGGTTATTTGAAACAAAAATTTGTAACTCTAATTATGTTAATCTATTTTGAAGTTCCGAAACCTTCCAAAACCAACTAAAAACATTTTAATTTCATCATGCATGAATCAATGACTGATGCATGAAAATGTACACATGAGACCATACTACTTTGAGGATAAAAATTTCTTTCCTTATGCGTTCACTTCACATATCAACTCTAACAGACGCATCATATATAATTAATGACATACATGAAAAATGCAGTTCATTATTCCTACACCCTTCATTAATTGTCTACTGCTATATATAGACCAGACAAAAGATACCTTCCCCCTAAATGTTCATCTTTAAGTATAATTGTACTCGTGATGTTGATTGTTTCGTTGTTTAGTATTGTTTAATTGGTTTGTCAAGTGAAAAAAATTATTTATTGCTTACCTCAAACACTTTATGCCGAATTTTGATTGTCGCAGGCAAGGTTTAAATTGGTACAAAACACTAGTTTTTCAACAAATGAGTGGTATTTGGCGGGCATCAAAATGTAGATTAATTCGGTAGGTGTTACAAGCAAAGTCCATGGAGGAAAGACTTCAGTTAAAACCATCTAACATTAGATGTTTGAATGAGTGGAAGAAATTTATCAAGTTGAAAACAAGTTCGGAATTCAAGGTACGAGAAATTTTATTATATACTAGTTTTTCAACTCCATATGATATTTTTCTTATTGGTTCACTACCTGTCAAACAAGTTTTAGGGGTAAGAAGTAAACAAGAAACTCTTATTTGCACAATATTATAAGAGTGCTTGTATAATAAGACAAATTAAAAAGAGTTGAGCATTTGGCACTCTACAGTAAATAGACAACAAACGGATTTGAACTGAATACTGTGTAATCATCATTGTATTGTAAGAGTGCTAGTTTGCGTTTTCTATGCTGCCAGTATTCTTTTTAAATCGTTTTATTTCATCTCATACATTGCATTTATTATACGAGAGCTCAGTAGTCAGTACTGCAACGACCACGAGTAGATGCAGAATATATTCATTAATACCATCAGCATAAATATCAATCGTAAATTTGAGTTTTTTTAGTGCGGTTTATCAATTTGTTAGTACTGTTAGCCCAGAATTTGGTGATTAGGGCCTTCTACTGAAGCTTATAAGTTTTGATTTGTAATTAACATGTGCTCTCAGATTCGTCCTCTGTTACTTTAGGAATAAACATTTAGTCACTTCATTTTTTACTCTTCATCCTGACATTAAGATTCAAATTTATGTGCATATCAATTAACTATTTTTATTTAATTTTACAATTTCGAATCAGAATCGGCTCTTTTCTAATTATCCATTATCTTATGATTGTGAAAATACTTACACACTACATAGTCATGACACCTGGATTTTGTATCCTACGAGTAAATTGTTCCAGGCTACGGTTCCACTCCTCAAGTAATGCATGGATGACTTTGACATATATTTTGGGCGGCCATCGATGTTATATAGCTTTGAATCTTATGTACATTAATGTTATATGTTCAACATGTACGTGAATCTGCCCATGTCGAATGTATATCTTAAAGCGGTTATATTTAGTTCTTCAACAAAGGTTAAAGTTTTAATACTTTTATGTTGCCAGTTTTGCTATTTAGGATCAATTTGTTGACTTTTTACCTTACTCTTAAAAAAAGGAATATTTGTATATGAAAATTTCTTTCAGTGGCATGTTTGTCAAAGTTATAGTGCTTCCATGATGCCCTTTGCATATAAACCTTGGTATCGGCTCATGAATGTATTTTAATTTTCTTTATCTCTAATGACCAAGTTGAATATCATACTACCATACGATTATTATTTTAGGCTGTGAGTGAGAAGAACAAAGCTATTAGATAGAGGCGGTTGCCACACACTTCCAGTCGTAAAGGAATGGCATGACTACCTGAAGATTTGATAACAAAATTGTATTTATAATTTACTGCAATATTTACGAAACTTTTAAGTTAATTGCTTTCATTATTTGGTGTTTTTTGAATGTAAAAATTGAAAATAGCGATCGCTCTGCCATCTCTAGAAGTGTAGTCTGGATCAAATCTTGCACTAAGAAAAATGGTGAACTGGTGAATATGATTGCTGCAGATATTATAGTAAGTTCATACTTTTCAAATACGTATCATAGATATATAAATAATATGTTTTAATGAGTTCTGAAAAAATAAAAGATGTCATATATGTGGTATTTAAATTTGCAAGCTTCTGAGTGTGTTTCCTATTTTAATTTAAATATTATGTTTTAGTTTAAACTGCAATAATATGAAATTAATCATGTTTGTATGAAAAGAATAAAAAAATTGAAAGTGTTTCACAACCGAGCTCGCCAATTAATTACAGAGAAGATGCACTTGAACAAGTGTTAGGGCAAGAAAGACCGGGTCGACTTAGAGCGATGAGAAGAGGAATGAGTCTTAGTAGAGCGGCTTTATCTCAAGTTAAGGATAAGCATACACTGCTACTTGAAAGTAAAGTGTCGGACTTAGAGAAAAGATTTCTACAACTAGAGAACACTATAACAAAAACACCATATTACAACTTTAATTTTACAACGGTGGTAAAAGCACCGTTGTAAGAAATGGTTTTTTACAACGGTGGTAAACGCACCGTTGTAATAAATGGTTTTTTACAACGGTGGTAAAGACACCGTTGTAATAAATGGTTTTTTACAACGGTGGTAAAAGCACCGTTGTAATAAATGGTTTTTTACAATGGTGGTATTCCCTAAAGTTGTAATAAACATATTTTTTAACAACTTTTTGTTTTGTTAGTTGTAATAGATGCCCATTACAAACTTCATGTTTATAATATCTATATTTAATAACTAATTATATTAATATTTAATAATAATTAATAATTAATAATAAACTTAGGAATCAATAATATTTATTAAATAATTAATAGTTAATAAGTGGTAATTAATGTTTAATAGTTAATGTTAACTGCTTATTAATTAATATTTAGGTGACATATACATTATAAGCTTTTAATAGTTATTACTCGATTATAACTAAGTAGAAATAAGTAAAAGTTAAATAATAACTATTGTTAATATGAAATAATCCTAATTAATAATTAACATTTAATTAATAACTAATTAGTAAGTAATAATTAATAATCAATAATAAGTAAACAAATAAATATTACTTAATTAATTAATAATTTACAAATAATTCATCTGTCTGGAGTTCACATGTATTTGCGTGTGAGGTTCAAGTATGTTTTTTTAAGATGTACCAATTAGTTTATAATCTATGATGAACGTAATTTTTTAATTTAATAATTATTAACTAATAATAACTATAAAAAATAAATTTAATAAATAATCAATATGTAACAAAATATTTAATAATTCAAAATTAATCACCATATTACAATTAACTAAATATTTGCAACGTTCGATAGACGACAATTGCAATAACAAATTTATAAAAATTGATTTTTCTCGACATTTGTAATAAAGGGTTTTTATAATTGGTTTTTCTTGATAATAACTTATACACGTCATTATTTATAATTTAATATTTAACATCAAATGTTTGATGATCAATATTTAACATTTAATATTTCATTTATAAGTAATATTTAATATGTAACATTAATAGTAATAACTAATAACAAAAAGTAATATCTAATACTATTAATAAGTATATTTACCCTTATGATCCGTCGGCCCAACCAAACGTACCCGACCCGCCATCCCTTATAACCCTAATTCCATCGTAACCCCCTTCATTCACTCAAGCCGCCTCACAAATTTCTCAAAACCGAATTGAAGAAAAACCCTAGATCCCCTTTTCTTCCTCCGTAACACGAGATAACCGACTTCGCAACTACCCCTTCGACCTCCTCAATGATTCGCCATCAACCCTAAACCCCCACAGACCACCAGTTCGGCCATCGCCAGCCAACCCCCGAGCCTTCACGACGAGCGATCTCGAATTAAGCTAAGTTTCTCCTTTTTACTCGTTTTAAATTAGCTGTAATATTTTGTTTGTTTAATTTGGGTTAGATCTATATTTCGATTCATGTGATTTCAGAACCATGGGGCTCGTATTGGGTTAGATCTATAGTTCGACCATCAGATTGTCTGATTTCAGATATGATTTCGTATTGGGTGTGATACGAATTAAGCTTTGCACTGCTACGGTATGTCTATTTTGCTTTTTTCAATGGGTTCTTTGCTTGTTGAGTGGATTTTGGAATTGGTTTATTGAGTTATCGAGGAATTTGAGGAACTGTTAGTTGGTTGTTGGTTTTGAGGAAGTTTCGAAGGGTTTGTTGTGGTTCTATGGTTTTGCAGCCTTGTGGTTCTATGGTTTTGCTGCTTGGGATTATTGTGATCTGTTCTTGCAAGTTTTATTTTGGTTTGTCCGTGCATTTTGTGTTCTAATTCTAGGCACAGGAGGCTATTTTGCTTATAAACTTGATGAATAGTCAAAAAAGCTTTGCTGCGGCATAGCTATGCAGTGATTGCACTGCAAAGCTTTGCCTAAGCTTGCAAAGCTTTGCCTAAGCTTTGCATTGCAAAGCTTTGCACTGCTATTTGCAGTGCAAAGCTTTGTTGTGCAAAAGCTTTGCCAAAGCTTTGCTGCGGCAAAGCTTTGCACTGCTATTTGCAGTGCAAAGCTTTGCTATGTAAAAGCTTTGCCAAAGCTTTGCTGCGGCAAAGCTTTGCAGTGCAAAGCTATGCAGTGATTGCACTGCATAGCTTTGCCGCGGCAAAGCTTTGCAGTGCATAGCTTTGCCGCGGCAATGCTTTGCAGTGCAAAGCTTGCCGCGGCAAAGCTTTGCACTGCTATTTATAGTGCAAAGCTTTGCTGCGGCAAAGCTTTGCACACTGTGCAAAGCTTTGCCAAAGCTTTGCTGCCGCAAAGCTTTGCTGTGCAAAGCTTTGCTGCAGCAAATCTTTGCACTGCAAGTAGCAGTGCAAAGCTTTGCCGCAACAAGCTTTGCACTGCAAAGCTTTGCCGCGGCAAAGTGATTGCACTGCATAGCTTTGCCACGGCAAAGCTTTTCAGTGCATTGTATATAACAAAATGAATCATCCAACGTTACATGCATTGTATATAATGGTCAGGTTATTTACGTATATAATGGTTTGAATGCATTGTATTAGCTGTTTATTTTGTGCACTCACATTTTTCCAATTTTTGTTACATGCATAAATCTATACTGCAGCACTAACAGTTTGATAATTTCTTTCTTAGGAACAGATATTAAGGAGAAAAAGGAGCACAAGGAGATTAACAGGAGCAGAAGAAAGTTAGAACTGTTATAAAGTCTTTGTATCTTCAGTTTTGTCAATGTATTATGTAAAAAAAATGATGAGTTTGAAATTAATAATATATTGTTTTGGTTCATGGTTTAAGTTTGTTTGATATTTTCAGTTTTGTAGATAATATGTTCTGCAATGAATTCTTTTATTAGTAATATGTATATAATTTGTGGATATATTACAAATGTAAAATATAAAAATTGTAATAAAATGTAAAAATTAAAACAACAACGGTGCATAACTGTTGTAATAAACTTATTACAACGGTGGAAAAAAGTTGTAAAATATACATATTACAACGGTCTTGCAACAGTGCAGAAAAGTTGTAAAAGATATTAGGCTATTACAACTTCTTAAGACACGACGGTTTGCCCACCGTTGTAAAAACCCTATTACAACGGTGTTCCACCGTTGTAATAGGGTCATTTTGTTGTAGTGGAAAAACCAGGTGCAAATTATCACTACATATGAAATTATCAGTAAATTATTTTTATTTTATATACAGTAACTTTAGTGTTAGTAAATAAATGTGTAGTTGCAGAATTAACTATGGCATGCAAATATTGAAAAATTGAAGTTCACTAGAATAAATATCGTTGCCCAAAAGTTTAATGAGACAAGAGATGACATGGCAAGATTTCCATGTGTAGAATATCAAGCACACATTCCATGAACAAACTAAGAAACAATTTTGGTTGTAGCGGAAATGAGGATTCAGACATTATACACTGACACGGATCCCTAGACGAGTTGATCTTGGTGACACTTAATCAGTTTCTTTTTTGTACCAAATGGGTTTAACAAAGCTATTAAAAATTAATTCAAGAGCATTTTGTACATTTTATGGTTGTCATAATCTTAAACTTGTACTATGCAATATAGCTAAAGCACTAAACTTTTTTGAGGTCGTCTAATGAATACCTAACTTATTTTCTTCACCTGCACAGAGATGCCAAACTTTTAAAGATAATGTATCAAGTTGTGTTAAATCATTATTAGACCATAATGGGGAAGCCATATTAATGCAGTAAAATTCATTAAATATAAAAGCATGAAGACATGAGATGTCCTAATTTCCTTAAAAAATAGCACTAAGTATTCTTTATTAGAAAGCGAAGCCAAATCTTGCAAAAAAGAGATTGAAAACTTTGAATTTATGTCCAGATTATGCATTTGTATGAAATACTGAAACAGGCAAACATCGTTAATAAGATTCTTCAAACCAAAGATATATGAATTGATGTTGCTACCACTCGGTTACAAGATATTAAAACTGTTGTTACTTGCTTAAGGGCGTTTTTTTGTAATACTATGGAAATTCATAACCATAAAAGGTTAGGTTTTTTTGTGCTGTCCAAATCAAGTAATACATAATCGAATGAGAAAATCAAGCCCTAAAATCCTCCTTTTTCATTTACACAGGATGATAGATAACACAAAACAATATAATGACTTAAGATGCGGTTAAGGAAGCTCAATGTGAATGAGGAGAAATAAAATTAGATTGCAGTTCATTTTCAATTCACTTTGATTTTCTTTATTGCGGTGATGAGCCAAGTTTCCAACTTCAACTTTTTTACTTTATTGTATATATGCTTTATTTTCGATTTTTCCCTCTTTGGTATTTTTAATTTTTTCTTCGATTTGGATAATTTTCTCTTTGCTTCAAAGTTTCAACTACCAATTTTTGTGGTTGTTGGTCAAAATTGGAATTTAGTCGAATTTCATCCTATTTGGTTGAAACTGAACTAGAATGATTGGAATCTTGGAGTTCTACCTAGAACCCTATATCTTGGCTAATACATCATAATTCCACTAATTTATATGAAGATGCAACTTCTCTAAAATCTTGGTAAATTGAATAACAAACAGTTGTTTTCAAATACGCTTCGACATTGTCCAAAAGTACTCTCATGATATCATGTAACTTAGCACAATATCCATTCCATATATTCTACGTTTTTACGTGTGATTTGGGCATGAAGTTGGATAAGTTATTTTTATGTATGGTCGTTAAACGATTGAACCATAGTTTTATTTTTCATGTCATCAAGCGCTGAATCTGCAAAAAGCACAAGCACAGGGAAAAGAAGAAAAGACACGATTAGTGTTAGTAGCATAAGTAGAGGTTACCGTTATTTTGATAGTGTAGGCCGATAGTATACGCGAGTACAGCCCTCGCTTTTGGTTTTTCAAGACACTGTGTGGTACTCATGTACACCATGTCATTAGAAAGTAAAAAGTATTAGACACGTAGTTTGTTTAGCGTGTGTGTGTGAAAATTGAAATATAAATTAGTAAAGATCACTGTTTGTGTCAAGCGTTCAGATGTTCTTTTTATGTTTTACGGCGTCCCGTACTTGCATAAACGTACTTATCGTTACTCTTGTCACAAAAGCGATTAGGGGCCGTCTCTAGGTAAATTATTCCAGAGAGGTGAAATAGAGCGCTGGTTTCAGTAAGTTTCCCTCAGCTCAGGAAACCCTTGTTTGCGAAACTAGGTTGTGCGCCTGCTGTTTTGGGTGGCCCGGGGTAAAGCCCAAGTATAGCAAAGGCGTAGAGCGTCGCATTGTGCGTTCCGCTGGGTGGGCGGCTCTTCCGTCGTTCATCGGGTTGAGGCGAGCCGCCAAACGTCGTTTATTCGCCGATGTACTTTTCAGCCCCGATCATCAGCTCGTAAGGTCCAATCGTGCTTCCCCTCAGCCTTGAGAGCCAAGGGGAAGAAACGATTTAAGGTCGGTCTTGGTGCTGCGCCAAGATTCGACCGGCACCCGCAACCGACGAAGAGAGATTTGCATCGATCTTAGTCGGTCGCGGGTGGCGCCAAGTCGCCTGGGCTAGGGCGCAGAACGATTTATCCTCGGCCTTGGCACTGGACCGAGGTTCGAGTTAGTGGTTGCTTATACTCGGTCGTGCCACGGGCCGGCGACTCGAATAGCGTTGCCGGCTCCCGTGCTCGAGGTGTCGGGCGTAGCCTGGTGTCTTAGACTTGATGCTGCCTTATGGTTGGAAAACCGGCACCGGCTCTCATGCTCGGGTTGCCGGTGTGGCCGTCACGGGCGTGAGTCAAGCTAAGTGTCTTAGACTTGACACTGCCTTAAGGTTGGAAAACCAACACTGGCTCCCGTGCCCGGGGTGCCGGTGTGGCCGTCGCAGGCGTGAGTCAAGCTAAGTGTCAGAACTAACAAATGCGTTATGTGAGAAGTAAACAACAAAGAGATAGGAAACTAAACATCATTTCTACTGATAACTTTGGCTGTAATAGCCTTTACAATGCCTTGAATTTTTGAAAAACAAAACATTGTTGAAAAAGCGTAAACAACCATGAACTGAGTTACGTAAAGTAGTGGCGAAGATGTTCGCTATTCCACGCCCTTGGGAGTTTAGCTCCGTCGATGGTGGCAAGTTTGTAAGTTCCATTGCTGAGCTTTCGTTGTATAGAGTACGGGCCTTCCCAGCAAGGCCCATGGCCTGTTGGCGAGGGAAAGACCTGCTTTAGAATGAGGTCGCCGACATTAAGGTCGCGAGGGTGGACCATAGAGATGTAGTATCGGGCTACTCGTTGTCGTTGGGCGGCAGCTCTGATATCAGCCTTGTTCCTTTTCTCCTCCAGCAAGTCGAGTGATCCTAGAAGCAGATCTTGGTTCGTCCTCGGGTCGAAGTACGTGACTTGATGGGACTGGAGCTTGAGCTCAATGGGAATGACGACTTCTGATCCATATGCGAGGGCGAAAGGAGTATGACCGGTGGTTGTTTTGTGGGTGGTACGGTAATCCCATAGAGCAAGAGGAAGTTCATCTGCCCACATGTCCCCAACCTTTTCTAGGCGCTTCTTGATGATAGACTTAATGACCTTGTTAACGGCCTCGACTTGCCCGTTGGCTTGAAGGTGAGCCACCACTGAGAATCTCTTATCGATGCCATGACGTTGACAGAAAGTTTTGAACTCGTTGCTCTCAAATTGAGTGTCGTTGTCAGAGACGGTGGCCTGGGGACCCCATAGTGGGTGACGATGTTGGGGACAACAAAGTTAATCATCTTCTTCGTGGTAATGGTGGCGAGAGGTTCGGCCTCTGCCCACTTAGTTAAGTAGTCCATTGCGACGACGGCGCACCGTGCCCTACCTCTAGCCATCGGGAGAGTTCCAATGATGCCAATTCCCCATATAGAGAACGACCATGGGCTGACCATTTGAGACAACTCGGTAGGCGGGGCTCTTGGAATTTTGGAGAAGCGCTGACACTTATCACACTTACGGGCGTAGTCCGCGGCGTCTTGGTCGAGTGTGGGCCAATAATATCCATGTCTGAGTATTTTCCTGGCCAGGGTTTGTCCCCCAGTGTGGTCGCCGCACTCGCCCTCATGCACGCTGCTTAGCAACCGGAGGACGTCACCATGGGCAACGCATCGCAGCAAGGGGATGGAGAAACCCCTACGGTAGATCACTCCATCCGTAAGGAGGTAACGAGCTGACTGGCGAGTGAGTGCACGCCTTTCCTTGTAGTTCTTTGGTAGAGTCCCCTGTTGTAGGTAATTCCTGATCGGTGTCATCAAGGACTCGGGCTCGGGCTCAGTGCTCACGATCGTCTCGTTTTTCCCTTTCTTGATGCTAGGAGAGTTGAGGATTTCAATCGGGGCGAACCCGTTAAGTTAAGGATCTTCAGAGCTTGCCATTTTGGCGAGGGAGTCCGCTTTTTCGTTCTGCTCGCGCGGGACATGGGTGATGGTGAAATGCTTGAGGTAGGCAAGTAACCCCTGAACCCGAGCTAGGTATTGGAAAAGACATCCCTCCTTTGCTTGATACTCTCCTATTACTTGTCAGACGATAAGCTACGAATCTAAGGAGATGTGGACGGTCTCGAGCTTGAGTTCAATCACGATTTGGAGCCCAGCGATCAAGGCCTCATATTCCGCATCGTTATTGGTAGAAGGGAAATTTATCCTTAATGCGTAATACATTGGGCGTTCCTCAGGGGTAATGAGCACGATTCCGGCCCCAGAGCACTTTTTGTTAGAGGAGCCGTCTACGAATAATTTCCACTGGCCGTCGGGGGCCTCAGTGTTCTCTGCGGGAGCCTCCTCGGGGGTTGTGAATTCTACGATAAAGTCTGCTAGAGTTTGGCCGAGGATGGCTCGTCGGGGGATGAAGCTTGTCCCGAACTGGCTCAACTCCATTTTAATAATCAACCAGACGCTTTGGGTCACTGTAGGACTGGGCGCAACGGTTGGTTAGTGAAAACCTTTATGGGATGAGATTGGAAGTATGGTCGGAGCTTTCTGGAGAAGATTAATAAGCAGAAAGCCAGCTTTTCCAGCTTTGGGTAGTTCTTCTCTACCCCTGTTAGCCGCTTGCTGATGTAGTAGACGGGCCGCTTAGTACGATCTTCGAGGCACACTATCGCGGATTTGATAGCCTGTGTAGAAACAGCCAAGTAAATGTATAAGTCTTCATGGTCTATAGCCTTGGAAAAGATAGGTGGTCGCTCTAAGTGGTCTAGAAGTTCTTTGGATGCAGTGACGCATTCAGGGGTCCACTCGAAATTGCGTTTCCCTTTTCAGAGTAAGTCGAAGAAGGGGATGCACTTGTTGGTGGCCTTAGAGATGAACCGACTTAAAGTGGCGATCTTTCCGTTTAGACTTTGGACATCTCTGATATTCTCAGGAACGCAGATGTCCCAAATAGCTTGGATCTTTTCAGGATTGGCTTCGATGCCTCGAGAATTGACGATGAAACCCAAGAATTTTCCCGAAGTGACTCCGAAAGAGCACTTCAGGGGGTTGAGTTTCATGTCATACTGGCGGAGGACATCAAACATCTCGGAGAGGTCGTGGACGTGATTAACCATTCGCTGATAGGTGGCGCCAGCATTCTTGAGGCCGAAGGGCATAACACGGTAACAAAAGAGCCCTAGGTCGGTTATGAAAGAGGTGTGGTCTTGATCGCGTAGGTTCATTGGGATCTGATTGTAGCCTTAGTAGGCCTCCATGAAAGATAGCAACAGGTATCTGGCGGTCGAGTCGACTAATCGATCGATCTTTGGGAGCGGAAAATTGTCCTTAGGCCATGCCTTGTTTAGGTTGGAGAAGTCGATGCATGTCCGCCATTTACCATTGCCGTTTTTAACCAGGACTGGATTTGAAACCCACTCAGGGTAATCGGCTTCGCAGATGAAGTTATTCTTGAGCAGACGGTCTACCTCTTCTTCGAGCGCTCTAGACCTCTCGGTTCCCAAGAAGCAGCGCTTTTGTTTGATAGGAGGCATTCGTGGATCCAAGCAAAGAGAATGGCAAGCAATCGCGGGGTCGATGCCCTTCATTTCGGAGTGAGTCCATGCAAACACATCCAGATTGGCCTTCAGGAAGCATATAATGTCTTCTTTGATAGCGGGGTGGAGTTGTGACCCTACCTTCAACACCCTTGTCGGGTCGTCGAGGTCGACGGGAACGTCCACCGTGGATTCAACCAGGCTATCCCTCTCGTACTCGGGCTCCTCCTCCTTCCGTGGGTCGAGATCATCGGAAAGATGGCAATGGCGCCTGAGCCAGGGCTCAGACGCCTATGGCTGCTATGCCAAGACATTCTTGGCGCAAGAAGGCGCGGGCACAGCTTTGCCCTTGTCCTTGTTACATGCGTTCTTCCATTCTGTTGCATAGCATTCCCTGGCGCTTCGTTGGTCACCCTTAACGGTGTCGATCCCATTTTCCGTCGGGAATTTCATCAAGAGAGATCAAGGTGCCATGAAAACTCGGAATTCAGTAAGGAAAGGGCGCCCCAGGAAAGCATTGTAGGGGGAGTCGATGTCTATAACCATGCAAGTGAGAATTCAGACTCAGGTTCGGTCCCCCACGCCCAGTTCCACAGGCAGGTCGATCATTCCTACGGGGGAACTAGATGCCCCATTGAAGCCGTGAATGGTGGCATGGCATGGCTTCAAGTCGTTTGTTTCTAATTTCATCTAGTCTTAGGCGGCCTTAAAGATGATGTTGACCGAACTTCCCTAATCGATTAGGAATTTTCGAATGGAGGCGGCACCGATGTGGGCCATGATGACTAATGGATCGGTGGTCAGGATTTCTACCCTCGTCGATTCTCTTTCTCGGAAGATGATGTCGTCCCGCATAGTTTTTTGTAACTTGGCTGGGGCAGACTCACGGAGAGCCGAGCAGGCTTCGTAAGTAGCATGTTTTATGGCGCTCACGTACTCATCCATCTTTTGGAAACTGCCATGTGTGGGGTAAGGTCCGCCACATATGGTGTTTATCACGATTCCACGTCTTGGGCTAGATGGTCCCGGAGCTTCCCTGGTAGCTGCTTGGGGAGCTGGTGCTGGAGGCTATGAGTTTGCTTCAGGGGGAAAGGATTCTTGGACATATTGCTCGAGTTGTTTCTCACGAATAAGTTTCCCGATTGCATCCCTGAGTTGACAACACTCGTTGGTATCGTGCCCGTACACGTCGTGGTATCGATAGTACCTCCCGGTGTTCCTCTCGCGGTTGGTGGATTCTATGACGCGCGACTTTTTGTAGGGCAAGGTGTTACACGTTTCCAAGTAGATTGTCTCTATGTCTTTGTTCAAAGGGGTGTAGGTTTTGAAGGCTTGGTGTGGGTCAGGCCTCCTTGGTCCGGGGATGCTTCCTCGATGTTGTGAGGTTACGAGCCGTGCAGTCCCCTCCCGATCCTGCTTCCTTCGCTCCTAAGCGCCGCTTCTTGGCCTCAGCTCCACACGATTCGTTGAATTAAGCGTGTCTGACGCACCCTTGGGAACCGAGCTAAAAAGTCGTTTAACACTAAATTTATTTTTTCTAAGATTTTGCAGAGTAGACACAGTGGGACAGAAGTAAACAAATTCAAGTAATTTTTTTATTGGTTTCTCATCGTTCGTATATTAACTTTTTATTCAATTAGTATCATAATTTTCCTATGTTTAAATGTAGTGTAACTTTGATGAAAATATGAAGAAGTATGATTTATTGGACTGGCGAGGGAATGAAGAGATCATTGCTGAAGGAAGATTCGCGTCAGACGATCCGAACAAGCTTGTCAATGATGTTCCTTTAGCGCCGGATGCGATGATAATTTTAGTTGAAAATCCAATCACGCTGGATGCTTTTGTATGGAGGCCTACAACTTCTTTCTCACTTATTGGGGGAAAAAGGATAATATTGTGGCGTGGATGAAGAATGGTGTTGTTCTACATTCAACCGATCACAATGAAGGAGGAGAAGATAAGGTAAACATTTTTATTCACAATGAACATGCAATTTTATTATATACACATTTTTACTAAATAAATATTTTTACATCTAATAGAGTAGAAGTAGCAGCTTGGAATGCAAATGCAAGATTTTTGATTGGGGAGGGGAAAGCAATTAGTGGCTTTAGGATGATTACATTCGAGCATCTCGAAGGAAATTGTTAACGATGTTCCTCTGGGACTAACAACTATGATTGTTTGGATAGATGAACCACTAAATCCAGAAGCTTTATTGTGGAGGTCATCCCTTGGTTTGTTCCGAATTGGGGGTGCTGCTGGTAAGACGGTTGCATGGCCTGAATCGCAAGTAGTTGTTGAGACAAGTGATACTACAATTATTAGTACGACTAAGAATGTGGTGAAATCATTTCTAATTGATTTTTATGTTATTTTTTTATTTTTTTCAAGGATTAGCAACTTCATTTTTTCTTTTCTTTTTTCAACTCGTAGACTGCAAATTCAAAAACAAACAATAAATGTAAGATACTGAGTTTATCGGGAAATGGAAAAGTAGTAGCTTTAGGATGGGTAGAGTCAACCGATCCAAATGCAAGGGTACATTTCAGACCATTAGGAAACAATGCAGTTAAAGTTTGGATAGATACCGTAAAAGAGCCAGAAGTAGAGCTATGGAGGCAGACATCTGAATTACACTACATGGAAGATACCCTCTCTTCTACTGTAGCTTGGCCTGCTGAGCACGTCATAATGGAATGAATTTTGAGTAAGTCTTTACCGTTTAATTTTTATGTTAATCTTAGCAAGCATGTAACTGTTGAATTTAATCTTAGTGAGCTGAATTTAATTTTTAACCGTATCCTTTTCCAGGCATCATTATCTTCTCATATAAGTAGTATTTACTTATTGTACACATGGAAGTAGCTCAGGATAATTAGAAATTCATATTTTAAAGGCCACAATATGATAAAAAGTGAATTGTGTTGACTTTTTCATGCCTGGTGTATGTAACACCCCACCTCCGTTAAGGTCACTCACAAAGGGAATGCCTTAACTTTGATGGGGCGTTTTAGTAAACAGAACAGAATATTACAAGACAGATAAACAATACTTGAAAAATTATAACTTTATTACAGTGGAAAAACAGAAGTCAGTATGGTTACATCTTTACCAAAAACTCAAATACATAAATATCAGTCTTGTTGAAAAGTCATCAGAGTAAAAAAATTTAAAACCATAATCCCCACAGAAGGTGCCATAAAGAGTCAAGCCATACTTTAAGTACTTCAAGCAGAAGAAATCCAGATCAAGCTAAAGTATTCCCTCCTTGGAATCCTGGGGGGGCGGAAGAAAAGGGGCGAAAACATGCAAGGTCAGACATAAAGTTTGGCAAGCCCAGTGACTTTCAGCTATGAGCAGATAATAATAATCATGGCATGCAAATAAAACTAGATGAGAGATAACAGTAATAGATATACCTATGTTAAACAAAAGAAACAGAATGATACTACTTTTCATTTCTCTGCGCTAATACTAGTATAACAGGATTAGGTGTTACCCTAACCTCTAAACATAAACAGAATAATGGGCCTTTACCACCCGAACGGAAGGTACAAGAATAGAAACAGAATAATCCTTTACGGAAACAGAATGTTAGAATTAGGTGTACACTAGTAAATGGGCCTTTACCACCCTCATAGACGGTACCACGCAGAAACAGACAGGTGTTACCACCCAACAGAAACAGACGGTACCCCACAGAAACAGACAGAACTAACTGTACCCTAAATCCTATCCCACGCGATCGGCTCCCTAATACATAAATACCCTATGTCAGCCCCACAGAAGGGTGTATCATTCCCTAAAGTAGCAACCTTTGAATGAAACAGACCTATTTACAGATGTCACGGCGTCTTACATCCTCAGAGGCTGACCGGGATCCATGCACGCACATGACCCAGCTGGAACGCACCATCAACACCCCTCGCCATTATCAGAATGAACCGCTTATAATTAGTTCAGTAAGCGTGCCCGGACCCTACCTACTGTTGGGTCATAGTTTTGATACCAGAAAGGGTTACTGACTAATATGGGTCCCAAACAACAAATGACACAAGTATTTTCCCTCCTAACCTTGTGTCCCCAGACTATCAGATTTCAGATTTACTTGTTTACAAGTTTCAGACATACAGAGTTCAGATCAACCAGTTCACAGATCAGACAATCAAGTTAACGAGTTTTCAGACTAACGGATCAGATATACGGATTTAACAGACTTACAGATTTGTCTAACTTTGTATTGGGCCTACAGATTCACGAAACGGGTTTATTAAACTCATTAGTCCAGTTGGTTTAAACCTATCCACCCAACACGTTTTAGACATCATATTTATCTTAGATTTGCATTAATTAATTATTAATGCACATACCTCTCACATTAGGTCGCTAGCTTGTGGCCGCTGGATGTGCCGGGCGGTTCCGGGTAGACTTCTGCCACAAGCCAGACCTAACCTCGTGTCTAAGCATATTTTAGTTATGCCTACGACCTCCCAAATTAGACTGACAGTTTGCGGTTGTTGGTTAAGCCGGTTGGTTCCGGGCAGGCTTCCACCGCAAACGGAGTCTAACCTCGTGTCACAGTCACTTTATTCCATTACAGAAAATATCAGATTATTTATGTTCATTTAACAGATTTGACTTCTTTTCAAGTCGCAACGGATTAACCAAATTAACATGTTTTACCCAATCTTAGATCGAGCCTACGGATTTTCATACACAAATTACAATTATTCAGCTTTTCAACAGATTTAACAGATTAGGCCACTCCACCGATTTTGCAAATTAGGTGGTTCAACATAATTAGTGGATTAGGCGTTTCAACCTATTTAGCAGTTTAGGCAATTCAATAGATTAAACAGATATCAGATTTAGCAGATTAGGCAGTTCAATAGATTAAACAGATAACAGATTTAGCATATTAGGCAACTTAACATATTAAGCAGATAACAGTTTTAGCAGCTTTAAACATTTCTCAAAGTCTTATTCACAAATCTTGCCTAATCATGAAGTGAGCCTAAACTTACATGCCCAAATTATGGTCATAATTCACCATATAACCTATGTCCTAAATTTTAGTTAAACTTGCATAGTTCAGAATATTCTCCAAAAACCCCAAATCGTGATTCACATATAAATTATGTCAAAAATATAGCCATTGATTACAATGCATGTCACATATCCAAAAACCCCATTTAGGTGTATTCACACTTAATAGTCATCAAATCTTAATATAGATTTTTACACCTAAGTCATAGATCGTGTTATGAAATATGCCTCAAATTTATGTCCAGAATTACAAAATGCGTTGTATCCTCAAATTAGTTACAAATCAATTATGCCCAATTAAGCCTCATTCAATATTTTCCCCAAATTTGGCATTCGTGTGTAAATCTCTTATGAGATTTGGCTCAGGCTCGTGGTAGCCTAGCTATAGAACAGAAAGCAGAAAGAGATACAGAATAGTCACAATAATACAAATAAGATAGATCCACTGATTACAGAAAAACAAATCTAATAAACAGAATAGGCATAATCTTAGATTCAGACTTATTAACAATGTCAGGATCATGATTAAATTTCATATCGGAAAATAACTGTACTTGCCTTCCGTGGCTTAAGAAAGGATAATAAACTGTTGTTGATGCAGAAGTTGAATCTAGAAACTAGTCGTCGATTTGTTGAATCGATGAATTCTGATTTGATTGCAGAAGCAAATCCCTAATATGCAATTCCTAGCCGTAGTCTTCAAGAATTAGTCTTCGTGTTTTATTTTAATTTATCTTAATTTAATTTAGAGGGAAAAGAAGAAGTCATGTCCATCAAGAATTTGGGCAGCATAAGGTTAGAGAAGAATGGTGTAAAGAGAATGAGGCTAGGATGTTGTTTATATAGGATTAGGCGGACGAATCTGGACAGAAAACGAGACCAGAAACATCAGAGTGAACCCAGGCTCAAAACTGGGTTCTGGCACCAGGTCGACCCCCAGGTCGACCATAGGGTCGACCTGGTCCCTGGGAGGTCGACCATAGTGTCGACCCCCAGGTCGACCTAGTCCTGGGCGGGAAAATTCCCTCCCAGTCTGCGCTGGAGTTTGAATTCGAATCTCGAATTCGAATTTCGAGCTGTTTTTTATTCTGAAAATTCCTGAAACTTCGAAGGGGCATAACTTGGTAATACGGACTCCGATTTTCGAAAACTCGGACTCAATTTCAAGCAGAATTCCGAGACGAACGCAATGGCGCAGCCCGTTTCCATTGGTTCTTATTTAAAATGTAATTATTCTCTGATTTGTTATTCTTATGTTCACAGAAAATACAGGGTGTTACAGTGTAGATGAATTATTCCATCCCTTACTTCAGTTCACGTTAACCAGTCATGTGTTTAATATTGTATTATTTTGTACACTATTAAACATAATCGAATGATACCAAAGTAAAATCATTCATTACATAATTATTGGAACAATCAAGTAATACTATTCAAGTAATACAAAATTTAAATTACTCAATACATGGAAATTTATTTTTTCAGTCTCTAATCCCTTGAATCTACGCAAATATGATTTATTTAAAACCAGTTTCAACAACAATGTTGCTTTGAAAAACTAGTTTTAACTAAGTTTTAAGAACAAGCTCATTTTCACCTTCCCATTGGTTATAATATTCATCAAAACTTCATTTTTGATTTTCCAGTTATCCAATATAAAATGCTCAGGAACACAAATCAACACATAGACATAACAGAATTCAAAATCAAATTCAAAACTAGTTAATTACCTTGGAAAGATTGTTGTAACTTTGTTTTAATCACACACTAGCACAAAATATGATAATATTGTGTTAATTAACAAATTAGAATTTGATGATTGAGGTGTTTTGGATTCGGAATTTAGAAAATATGAAAGATGAACGAAGGTAAAGTGAGTGTTTGGAGCAAGTGGATATTGGGTTGTTCTATAACGGAATGTAAACCATGAGCTGCATCCATATAAGAACTAAATGGGCACAACTGTGAGTTATGCCCGCTTGTTTAATTTGTTCCCACTTTAAGGCGCCGCTGCAGCCTTTTAATCAAATGTAAAAATAAAGAAAGATGCACAACGTGTAGTTGTGCCAAGGCGAAGCAGTTAGCCAGCAGTTAACAAACTAACTTAACTGCTAACTAGATTGAAATCAACCTTGTCTAATGATAATTCTAAATTAGAACCATTGGTAAAAATATTTCGAAAACTAGTCAACTCCTAAAAATTGACATAAATTGAAAAATGGGAACTCCAGTAAAATTGCATCTTCATACCAATATTATCAGAATCACAATGCTATTATTTTTCCTTGGTACGGTGGCATATAAACATCTGAACATGTAACAAAAAAATGGCAATGAAAATGCATGCATCCACCTCTTGAAATTAATTAAAACTATTCGTAAATGACAGAACATGGTGATTAGCAAAGTAACAGCACCAACCAAGTTTCAAAATAAATTATATTCAAAATCTCACCATTTCAGAACTATGACGCCCACATATAAACAATTTTTCAGCAATTACACCAGATTACTCTAATAATTATAGTTCATATAAAATTTCATTATTCGCATTGTGACAGTTAGTGTCCGCTAACCGTTTATACAAAACTATTTAAATGAACAAGTGAAACCAAAAAGGGTTTTTACCCTCAAGGACAAAAGGAACAAAAAATTGTTTCATAAGGACAAGGGGGCAAAAATTTTTCCTCAAGGACAAAATTTAGTGTAAAGGGAGGAATTCAGGGGGCTACTATAATTCCTACCTTTACATTAAAATTTGTCCTTGTGGATAAAATTTTAGCCTCTTGTCTTTATGAAACATTTTTTGTTCATTTTGTCCTTCACATTATTTTCCTGAAATGAAAATTCGATATAATGAACATACTCGTTTTTAATTTTATTTTCCTAAAGTCATTTTATGTAAAATAATTATGTTCCGAGATCCAACAGTTTCATCATTTATTATTAATTGATTTCACAAAAATAAAAATAAAACTCAATTATATTTTCATTATTAACAAGACTAAAATTATTTAAATCAAACTAAACACACACAATCCGAATCACTCCAAAATTACAATTTAAAGTTTAAATTTAGTCAAAACCACTTCCGCATCGTTCATGGTTGTTTTTTCACGACCGTCAAATATCGTTTCAAAACATGAATCTGCTCTTTTAGAAAACAATACTTACTTTTAAAAATGGACACGTATATTTGGTTTTCATTAAGTATTATTTTAGTTTCATTTAAACGCTAATTTCACTTAATGCGAAATGTGAACTACAACTAACTCACTTTCTTTTAAATGACTGTTATAATCGGTTTAATTTCAACTTATTAAAATCGTTGTTTATCAATTACAATAAAAAAAGATATATAATTTTCAGAATTTAAAATAAATTAATATTTAAATGGTTGTAATTTATGGGATATTACAATATAATAAACACAGTATATTATGTCCATTAAAATGATTGAGATGAATCCATTTTAAGCCCAAAAAAAGTAGTTGACTCGCTTAAATATCGACTTGTTGATTCGTGAATTATGTTCAACTAGGCATGTTTTGTCCATTTATAATCCTCTTGAAATTAATATCTGTATTCTTCTCTAAAAATAATACATTATGCACTTATTTCCATAAGAGTAGTGTGTTTACGGATTAAGATTTAAATTACGTTATATATTAATTATTGTCATGTGATGTGCGCAACCAACATTGTACTTATACTTGGACTGGCAGTTCAGTATTGTAATAACCCGGAAAATCTGAGCCAGTTTAAATTTTTTATTTTTGCAATTTTAATGAATTTTGAATATTTAAAATAGATTATTTTAAATAATATCGACGAGAAATTTATTTTGAATATAATTCGAACGTATATATTATATACGCCGTCGTTAGAATATAAATATTTATATATAATTATAAATAGAATTGAAAATGGCGTGGTAGTTCGATAATTCGATTTCAAACTTCAATTGAATGTACCGGGTGCAAAACAATCCAGATTTTAGTGAAACCAAAAACAATAGGATCTAATTGGTGATATCTTTCCAACGAATCCGAAAAATCAAAATTTCATAGCGGGAATAAAAAGATATGTCCAGTTGAAAATTCTGAATAGTCGCTATGGAATTCAGGCCCTTAAAAATGGACATTTTGCAAGCGACCTCGGATTTCGACGAAACCACTTTTGTTGGGTCCGTGATGTCAAATTATTGCTAGATTCCAAATTTCATAATTTTTCGAATCAATACGTGAGCGTGGCGAAGGAAAACGCGTTTGACCAGTTTCAGTTGATTTTAATCGACTGGAAAATGGTCATTTTTCTAACGGTCTCAGAATTCGACGAAACTAGTTTTGTTAGGACCGTATCGTCAATACGAAGCTAGAAAATATTTTTCTGGAATTTTTCTAGTTAGTATGTGACCGCAGTAAATTGAAATACGCGTTCAAAATCAATAAATAAAGTTATATGTTGATTTTAACGGAAACTGGTCGAAATGATCGAATCAGCCTACAGTACATATCCCATTGTGTTCGGAATGGGGGTGAAACGCTATGGGCGACAGGCGGTGGGCCTCGTTTAGAGGTCGAAAATAAAAGTTGCTTTTAGTGATAAATTAAATAATTAAAAAATTAAAAATATCTCCTCTCCCTCTTCCTATATCTCCTCTGCCCCCCCCCCCCCACGTTCAAAATCATTCCAACAGAAACAAAAGAAAAAAAAACTCGATGTCGACGGAAACCGCCACGCCCCCACCCTCATTCAGCCGTCGACCTCCGATCTGCCCCCCCCCCCTTCGCAGTTGCTCTGCCACCCTTGCCTCCCCTCAGCAATCGAAGAACCGACGCTACCCCTAAACCCTCCCTTCGATTTAAAGAGCGGCGCCCCCCTTTTCCCTCCCACTTCCGCCACCAGGCCGCCGCCTCTGGCCAAACACCACCCGCGGCCACCAAACCGCACCCCGCTTCCCCCTTCTCCCCGTACCTCGACGCCCAGACCCCCCTTCGACCACAGCAGACGCGCATACACCCCCCTTCCTTACATCTGTAAGTTTTCTTCCTATTTTTTTTCTTTATTTATTTTATTTTATTTGTTTTAATTTTATTTATTTATTTCTTTTATAGGTAGGAAAGTTAGTATTTTTATGATAGTAAAGTTTGAATTTTTAACCTTGTAGAAGCAAGATTTTTAAATTGTAAAAGAGCAAGATTTTTGAAAATAGAAAACAAGATTTAAATATACATGGTCTATGTAAAATAAAATTTGCTTTGATTTGAAAATTTAAATGCAAGAAGGCGAGATTTTAAAAATAAAAAAAACGAGATATTTATAATCAAAAAGGTTGGATTTTTAGTGGTATAAAAATCGGATTTTTAAGTTAGAAAGTTTATGTTTCTATAGTTAGAAAATATAGATTTTTATAGTAGGAAGATCGGATTTTGATATAGTGGTGATGATAAAAATATAATCTTTATATTATAGAAAGGCTAAAAACATAATTTTTATATAGTATAGATAATAAAAATTCGATCTTTATTATGTAGGAGATGTAAAAAATATGATTTCTATATTTTTAAAGTATTAAAAATATAGTCTTTACTATATAAATGATGTAAAAATATGATTTTTGTTTATGTAGAGAAGTAAAAATATAATTTTTACATGATAGGAATATTAGAAATACCACCTTTATATAGAGAATAACAAAGTAAAAATAGAATTTTTATCTATATGGCAACGAAATAAAAATTTGATTTTTATATATTGAATAGTATAATAAAAATTTGATTTTTATATATTGAATAGCATAATAAAAATTCAATTTTTATATATTGAATAGCGAAGTAAAAATTTAATTTTTATATATTGAATAGCGAAGTGAAAATGTGATTTTTACATATGTAGAGAATACGGGCAACGAAGATGACGAAAAGGCGAGAACGATGAAGATTTCTATAAATGAAGTGTCGAGAAGTTGGATAGCTTTCTGTGAGAATTTCTCACCTTTCAATTTCATTTTCTAGTTATATATATATACTAGGATGCAGACGGTGTTTAGTAGCACCCGACACAATCATCCATAGACCATGGACTTGTTTGCTTGGTTGCATAGATTAGTTAGATGATTTGATTTGAGTTTGGTTGTTTGATGGAATTGATTGATGTGTGAATGGCGTGGGCCTTCACTAGACCGGGGATAAGGCTAGGCCTCGTCCCGTTTCTAGTATCATGCCGTTATGCCGCCGAAATTTTCTAAAATATGTTAGAAAAATAAAAATATCATTTTATTGAAAGAACGAACTGAATAGAAATTCATATGTTGGAATAAAATGTTTTATCGTTAAAAATATAATTTTTAACGTGAATGTGAATAAATAAATATTCATTTACAAACCGGACGGTTTGTTTATGTACACCTATTTGAAGGACATTGATTGGGTCGATAAATTTTACACATCTCCCAACTGCACAACTAAAATCTGTGTTTGATTGTTTGAAACCCCACACGGGTGTTGGGATGAAATTTGAAGTTTACTCATCCTGATTGATTAAATATGTCGATTGATTGATTGACAGGCTGTTATAAGCGTTAGATATCTATATTTGATGCTTATACAGTGTAGTGCACTTTGGTTGATGGTTGATTATTTTTCAATGCTATTATATACATGTGTTGTATGGAAATCCATATAGTTAACGCTATATGGTAATTGATTGGGCCTCATTCCAATTTAGAAGATAAAGAATATTATAAAGTAAAGGTTCATGTGTTGACAAAACTCATCCGTTGAGATTAGTCATGTGTTGAACGAAGTATTTTAACAATAAAATTTATATCTTTATCACTATAAAATAAAGGTTCATGTGTTGACTGTACTCATCCGTTGAGATTAGTCATGTGTTGAACGAAATAATTTAACAAAAATAGTCACACATGGACAGTACTCATTCGTTGAGATTAGTCGTGTGTTGACAAAAATAAATATTCATTTGTTGAATAGAATATTTGAAAATAGAAATATATGAAGTCGTGTTGGTTAGATTGACGTCATTTTGACGTGAACGATATTTATATCGATTTTATTCAATTTAAAATGAATATTGAAAAGTGATTTCAAAATCGCATATTTTGAAATGAAATTTGAATCAAATTGAATAGAAAACGAATTTGATTTCAATTGAATGTATAACGAATTTGATTTTAATTGAATATATAACGAATTTGATTTGAATAGAAAACGAATTTGATTTCAATTGAATATATAACGAATTTGATTTCAATTGAATATATAACGAATTTGATTTCAATTGAATATATAACGAATTTGATTTGAATAGAAAACGAATTTGATTTCAATTGAACATATAACGAATTTGATTTGAATAGATAACGAATTTGATTTCAATTGAATATATAACGAATTTCAATTGAATAGAAAACGAATTTGATTTCAATTGAATATATAACGAATTTGATTTGAATAGAAAACGAATTTGATTTCAATTGAACATATAACGAATTTGATTTGAATAGATAACGAATTTGATTTCAATTGAATATATAACGAATTTGATTCCAATTGAATATATAACGAATTTGATTTCAATTGAATATATAACGAATTTGATTTGAATAGAAAACGAATTTTATTTCAATTGAACATATAACGAATTTGATTTGAATAGATAACGAATTTGATTTCAATTGAATATATAACGAATTTCAATTGAATAGAAAACGAATTTGATTTCAATTGAATATATAACGAATTTGATTTGAATAGAAAACGAATTTGATTTCAATTGAACATATAACGAATTTGATTTGAATAGATAACGAATTTGATTTCAATTGAATATATAACGAATTTGATTTGAATAGAAAACGAATTTGATTTCAATTGAATATATAACGAATTTGATTTCAATTGAATATATAACGAATTTGATTTGAATAGAAAAGGAATTTGATTTGAATAGATAACGAATTTGATTTCAATTGAATATATAACGAATTTGAATCAAATAGAAAACCTATTCGAATTGAATCGAATAGAAAACCAATTTGAAATGAATCGAATAGAAAACCACTTTGAATTGAATCGAATTGAAAACGAATTCGAATTGAATTTAAAATGAAGTGAAATGAATTCAAATTGAATTGAAACTTGAATTGAATAGAAATGGATTTTAAAACGAATTTATAAGGAAAGATTCAATTTTGATTTGAATTGAGATGGAAGTTGAAATTGTTTTTGAAACGAATTCAAAACTATTTATAAAATTCGTTTTGAATGGTAATTGACGAAATAATATATATATATATATATATTATATATATAATGGCCTGAATAGAACGCGCCGCGCCGCGGTAGTTCGCGAATTTCGACCATTTATTTCAAACGGACATTACGGGAGATCCGACCGTCGGATTCTCCTCAAACCGGAACCGTTGGGTTCGTATCGAAAAGAGCTTTCTAACGAATATTAGAAATTCAAAATCTAACGGTTGGATTTGGAGATACATCCAAATCAAACTTGGAAAAGGTCGCTGTAAGTGCAGTTCGATGGCCATTGTTGGAAATCGACTGTACGGGCCTTGATAAAATTATTAAAAATATCAATAATTTGTTTAAAATCATAAGAAGTGATTTAGGAAAATTTGGGATGAAAAACTCCATATTTGAAAAGATAAAAATAGATTTTTATCGAAATAAACTAGATTGAACTAAATTTAAAACCCGATTTTTTTTTTAATAAATAAATTAGATTTAAAAAGGGGTTTTAAATAATCGGAATTCCTAATATATTTGATTTGAATTGAACTAGAATTGATTTGTGGGTTTATTGTGAACTGTGTTTTAAACAACACTAGTTCTTTAACCCGACGATAAATAGAATGTGATTTGGGTTTGTCGTGAACTGTGTTTTAAATGACATTAGTTCTTTAACCCAATAAAAGGAGTTTTAACGAATCTGCAATTAGATTGAAATGCAAATTTGTAATCTAAATTATCAAATTTAGAAAATGAGCGAGAATGGAGTATTACCAGTTCTTGTTGTTGGCCCTGAGTAGGCCGGGTACGCATGATAGGGGGTTCTCGCTTCGCGGTTTGGTGGCGAATGGGAGACTCTTACCCCTACATGTCGCTGGGGAGGGCGTTGGTTCGCCAGTAGGCGCGAGACTCGAGAGGGTCGCCGTAAAACTAGGAATTGGGGGACCATGTAGGAGCCACAGTGGGTATTACCTGCTGCTTGGGGGATGAAGGGATGGTTGCAAAGCCTACCGGATTTCGTCGGCTATCTCACATTTGGTATCAGAGCTTTGGTTTACAGAGCTCGAGAACAAGACACATTAGAACCATACGAAAGAATTCATCAGATATTGGATTAGTAATATCCAATTAGAATGACTCGTTAGAGATAGGATCAGTAGTATCCTAGAACGAGTGTGAAGAGTATATTTTTCAAATGAAAACAATTTTGTTTTGAAAATTTAAATCATTTTATACGTATTTGAATAATTGTTTATTTTGAATTTGTACAATCCGCTATATAAAGATTTTGCATATACGCGTCATGAACGTATATTCGAAGTTTTAATATACCGGATAGATATAGAACCGCACTCTAGTAGCCCGGAGATGTTCTGATGGTGGTTTGAAACATCATCAGCATTTATTTTCGAGTGACGAAGGTGTGATATCTATATATTTCCATTAGACTGGTGTGAGAACCAAAACTTATATAGATAGATTTATTGTTGTGTATTGGCATCAAAAACATGATTTTTGACTATATATCAAAATTATGAATTTGAATCTCTAATTCACTAATTGATGTTTGTGTTGTTTGTTTATTTGTTTGATAATTTTTGAACCATTTATGCCTAGTTGAACCAAATATTGAACTGTATTGAAAATTGGTCGCATTTGCTTGCATATACATATACTTACATTGTAAAGGTCATAGCAAGGAGGCTAGAGCCAGAGAATAAAATTTGTTTGCCCGACAAATAGGTACATGTTTACTATAATTTACTGTTTTGTTTGGGTGATGATGATTTTATGAGCCTATTGGCTAGCCGCTTGGCTTTTTCTTTTTCTTTTTGAGATCAGAAGGCCTATATGGCAATTTCGGGATTTTTCCGTGGCTCTCGGTGCAGGGGAGGTTATGGCGAAAATTTTCGAAAATTTAGGGTGTTAGCCAAATTTTTGAAAATTCCCAGAAACTGAAAAGTTGGAGAATGGAAGCCAGATCGAACGTAGAGTTGAATAATCAAACCACTTTCGACTTTGTTCCTTTTCGGGGACGAAAAGTTTTAAGTGGGGGAGATTGTAATAATCCGGAAAATCTGAGCCAGTTTAAATTTTTTATTTTGGCAATTTTAATGAATTTTGAATATTTAAAATAGATTATTTTAAATAATATCGACGAGAAATTTATTTTGAATATAATTCGAACGTATATATTATATACGCCGTCGTTAGAATATAAATATTTATATATAATTATAAATAGAATTGAAAATGGCGCGGTAGTTCGATAATTCGATTTCAAACTTCAATTGAATGTACCGGATGCAAAACAATCCGGATTTTAGTGAAACCAAAAACAATAGGATCTAATTGGTGATATCTTTCCAACGAATCCGAAAAATCAAAATTTCATAGCGGGAATAAAAAGATATGTCCAGTTGAAAATTCTGAATAGTCGCTATGGAATTCAGGCCCTTAAAAATGGACATTTTGCAAGCGACCTCGGATTTCGACGAAACCACTTTTGTTGGGTCCGTGATGTCAAATTATTGCTAGATTCCAAATTTCATAATTTTTCGAATCAATACGTGAGCGTGGCGAAGGAAAACGCGTTTGACCAGTTTCAGTTGATTTTAATCGACTGGAAAATGGCCATTTTTCTAACGGTCTCAAAATTCGATGAAACTAGTTTTGTTAGGACCGTATCGTCAATACGAAGCTAGAAAATATTTTTCTAGAATTTTTCTAGTTAGTATGTGACCGCAGTAAATTGAAATACGCGTTCAAATTCAATATATAGAGTTATATGTTGATTTTAACGGAAACTGATCGAAATGATCGAATCAGCCTACGGTACATATCCCATTGTGTTCGGAATGGGGGTGAAACGCTATGGGCGACAGGCGGTGGGCCTCGTTTAGAGGTCGAAAATAAAAGTTGCTTTTAGTGATAAATTAAATAATTAAAAATATCTCCTCTCCCTCTTCCTATATCTCCTCTGCCCCCCCCCCCCCCCCCACGTTTAAAATCATTCCAACAGAAACAAAAGAAAAAAAAACTCGATGTCGACGGAAACCGCCACGCTCCCACCCTCGTTCAGCCGTCGACCTCCGATCTGCCCCCCCCCCCTTTCGCAGTTGCTCCGACCCCCTTGCCTCCCCTCAGCAATCGAAGAACCGACGCAACCCCTAAACCCTCCCTGCCTTCGATTTAAAGAGCGGCGCCCCCCTTTTCCCTCCCACTTCCGCCACCAGGCCGCCGCCTCTAGCCAAACACCACCCGCGGCCACCAAACCGCACCCCGCTTCCCCCTTCTCCCCGTACCTCGACGCCCAGACCCCCCTTCGACCACAGCAGACGCGCATACACCCCCCTTCCTTCCATCTGTAAGTTTTCTTTCTATTTTTATTTTCTTTATTTATTTTGTTTTATTTGTTTTAATTTTATTTATTTATTTCTTTTATAGGTAGGAAAGTTAGTATTTTTATGATAGTAAAGTTTGAATTTTTAACCTTGTAGAAGCGAGATTTTTAAATTGTAAAAGAGCAAGATTTTTGAAAATAGAAAACAAGATTTAAATATACATGGTTTATGTAAAATAAAATTTGCTTTGATTTGAAAATTTAAATGCAAGAAGGTGAGATTTTAAAAATAAAAAAAACGAGATATTTATAATCAAAAAGGTTGGATTTTTAATGGTATAAAAATCGGATTTTTAAGTTAGAAAGTTTATGTTTCTATAGTTAGAAAATATAGATTTTTATAGTAGGAAGATCGGATTTTGATATAGTGGTGATGATAAAAATATAATCTTTATATTATAGAAAGGCTAAAAACATAATTTTTTTATAGTATAGATAATAAAAATTCGATCTTTATTATGTAGGAGATGTAAAAATATGATTTCTATATTTTTAAAGTATTAAAAATATAGTCTTTACTATATAAATGATGTAAAAATATGATTTTTGTTTATGTAGAGAAGTAAAAATATAATTTTTACATGATAGGAATATTAGAAATACCACCTTTATATAGAGAATAACAAAGTAAAAATAGAATTTTTATCTATATGGCAACGAAATAAAAATTTGATTTTTATATATTGAATAGTATAATAAAAATTTGATTTTTATATATTGAATAGCATAATAAAAATTCAATTTTTATATATTGAATAGCGAAGTAAAAAATTCAATTTTTATATATTGAATAGCGAAATGAAAATGTGATTTTTACATATGTAGAGAATACGGGCAACGAAGATGACGAAAAGGCGAGAACGATGAAGATTTCTATAAATGAAGTGTCGAGAAGTTGGATAGCTTTCTGTGAGAATTTCTCACCTTTCAATTTCATTTTCTAGTTATATATATATACTAGGATGCAGACGGTGTTTAGTAGCACCCGACACAATCGTCCACAGACCATGGACTTGTTTGTTTGGTTGCATAGATTAGTTAGATGATTTGATTTGAATTTGGTTGTTTGATGGAATTGATTGATGTGTGAATGGCGTGGGCCTTCACTAGACCGGGGATAAGCCTAGGCCTCGTCCCGTTTCTAGTATCATGTCGTTATGCCGCCGAAATTTTCTAAAATATGTTAGAAAAATAAAAATATCATTTTATTGAAAGAACGAACTAAATAGAAATTCATATGTTGGAATAAAATGTTTTATCGTTAAAAATATAATTTTTAACGTGAATGTGAATAAATAAATATTCATTTACAAACCGGACGGTTTGTTTATGTACACCTATTTGAAGGACATTGATTGGGTTGATAAATTTTACACATCTCCCAACTGCACAACTAAAATCTGTGTTTGATTGTTTGAAAGCCCACACGGGTGTTGGGATGAAATTTGAAGTTCACTCATCCTGATTGATTAAATATGTCGATTGATTGACAGGCTGTTATAAGCGTTAGATATCTATATTTGATGCTTATACAGTGTAGTGCACTTTGGTTGATGGTTGATTATTTTTCAATGCTATTATATACATGTGTTATATGGAAATCCATATAGTTAACGCTATATGGTAATTGATTGGGCCTCATTCCAATTTAGAAGATAAAGAATATTATAAAGTAAAGGTTCATGTGTTGACAAAACTCATCCGTTGAGATTAGTCATGCGTTGAACGAAGTATTTTAACAATAAAATTTATATCTTTATCACTATAAAATAAAGGTTCATGTGTTGACTGTACTCATCCGTTGAGATTAGTCATGTGTTGAACGAAATAATTTAACAAAAATAGTCACACATGGACAGTACTCATTCGTTGAGATTAGTCGTGTGTTGCCAAAAATAAATATTCATTTGTTGAATAGAATATTTGAAAATAGAAATGTATGAAGTCGTGTTGGTTAGATTGACGCCATTTTGACGTGAACGATATTTATATCGATTTTATTCAATTTAAAATGAATATTGAAAAGTGATTTCGAAATCGCATATTTTGAAATGAAATTTGAATCAAATTGAATAGAAAACGAATTTGATTTCAATTGAATGTATAACGAATTTGATTTTAATTGAATATATAACGAATTTGATTTGAATAGAAAATGAATTTGATTTCAATTGAATATATAACGAATTTGATTTCAATTGAATATATAACGAATTTGATTTCAATTGAATATATAACGAATTTGATTTGAATAGAAAACGAATTTGATTTCAATTGAACATATAACGAATTTGATTTGAATAGATAACGAATTTGATTTCAATTGAATATATAACGAATTTCAATTGAATAGAAAACGAATTTGATTTCAAATGAATATATAACGAATTTGATTTGAATAGAAAACGAATTTGATTTCAATTGAACATATAACGAATTTGATTTCAATTGAATATATAACGAATTGGATTTCAATTGAATATATAACGAATTTGATTTCAATTGAATATATAACGAATTTGATTTGAATAGAAAACGAATTTGATTTCAATTGAACATATAACGAATTTGATTTGAATAGATAACGAATTTGATTTCAATTGAATATATAACGAATTTCAATTGAATAGAAAACGAATTTGATTTCAATTGAATATATAACGAATTTGATTTGAATAGAAAACGAATTTGATTTCAATTGAACATATAACGAATTTGATTTGAATAGATAACGAATTTGATTTCAATTGAATATATAACGAATTTGATTTGAATAGAAAACGAATTTGATTTCAATTGAATATATAACGAATTTGATTTGAATAGAAAACGAATTTGATTTGAATAGATAACGAATTTGATTTCAATTGAATATATAACGAATTTGAATCAAATAGAAAACCAATTTGAATTGAATTAAATAGAAAACCAATTTGAATTGAATCGAATAGAAAACCACTTTGAATTGAATCGAATTGAAAACGAATTCGAATTGAATTTAAAACGAAGTGAAATGAATTCAAATTGAATTGAAACTTGAATTGAATAGAAATTGATTTTAAAACGAATTTATAAGGAAAGATTCAATTTTGATTTGAATTGAGATGGAAGTTGAAATTGTTTTTGAAACGAATTCAAAACTATTTATAAAATTTGTTTTGAATGGTAATCGACGAAATATAATATATATATATATATATATTATATATAATGGCCTGAATAGAACGCGCCGCGCCACGGCAGTTCGCGAATTTCGACCATTTATTTCAAACGGACATTACGGGAGATCCGACCGTCGGATTCTCCTAAAACCGGAACCGTTGGGTTCGTATCGAAAAGAGCTTTCTAAAGAATATTAGAAATTCAAAATCTAACGGTTGGATTTGGAGATATGTCCAAATCAAACTTGGAAAAGGTCGTTGTAAGTGCAGTTCGATGGCCATTGTTGGAAATCGACTGTACGGGCCTTGATAAAATTATTAAAAATATCAATAATTTGTTTAAAATCATAAGAAGTGATTTGGGAAAATTTGGGATGAAAAACTCCATATTTGAAAAGATAAAAATAGATTTTTATCGAAATGAACTAGATTGAACTAAATTTAAAACCCGATTTTTTTTAATAAATAAATTAGATTTAAAAAGGGGTTTTAAATAATCGGAATTCCTAATATATTTGATTTGAATTGAAATAGAATTGATTTGTGGGTTTATCGTGAACTCTGTTTTAAACAACACTAGTTCTTTAACCCGACGATAAATAGAATGTGATTTGGGTTTGTCGTGAACTGTGTTTTAAATGACATTAGTTCTTTAACCCAATAAAAGGAGTTTAAACGAATCTGCAATTAGATTGAAATGTAAATTTTTAATCTAAATTATCAAATTTAGAAAATGAGCGAGAATGGAGTATTACCAGTTTTGCTCCAAAGCGATAGTTAAATCTTTAATTAGATTTGAACGTGAAATGGTAATTAATTTTACCGATAACACCATGGTGTTAGATATGGAGTACTACCAGTTTTGCTTCATGGGATGAATAGGTTGGGATTGGGAAATAAATAAATAATTACTTCGGTGTGGTTCGCTAATCTCGACTAGTTTAGAAAACCATAATTTGGTTTGAAACGACATCCAATGGAAGATTAAAGGATAAATTTTAAAGAATTTATCTTGGATAAAATTAATGGGAACCTTTCCCTAAAAATGTGATTTTGTGAATAAAAGAATATTCTGAATTGGAATGAGGCGTATGTTGTGTTTGTGTAACATTTGTTTTAATATACGCGGGTTGTTCGGAAAGGCCGGGTTTATACCCATTCTGAATAACCGATTCGACGATATGTCGAAGATGAAGACGGTGGCGAAGACCGGAAGTCTTCACATCGTTTGGATAATTACTGACGATCTTGATTGGGCTGTACACCCAAGAGGATGGAAATAGTTGGTGGTCGTACAGACGTACTTGGAGATGGATGGATATGCGAGGAAAGTGCCTCCGGTTTCGTTCAGACCCAGAACGGACTTGTAAATGGATTGTGTGTCTGACATTGGATTTTATTCTGTGTTGATTGATTTCTATTAAATATACATCTGTTTGGCGGCGGAGAATTTATTCTTTTGCTTAACGCCCTTCTCTGAGACGTACGAGCTCAGAGGTCGTATATCGATGGACATCAGTCGCATGGCATGAATTGCCTGTGTGGCACGCTAAGATGCAATGATCAAGGCTTTTGTTGAAAAGCAGAGTCTTGTGGTTGATGATCAAAGCACGGCCTTTGTGGCATAGCTTTGTGTATAACGTGAATTCGCGAGCCTCACACCTCGGTATGAGTCAAAAACGGGATACAGACTGCAGGGAGAGCACGACGTTTCTTTCTAGCTTTGGTGGTGTCAGTGACTTACCAGCCCTGACATTTATATACTTTTCACCTTTGTGGTTGTTGGAATGCGAGGCGCCTCGATTATAGGTCTGTAAGGACCGGGAAACGTGTGTTCAGGCATAACTAATCCTCTAACGTAAGTGAGGACCGGCCCTGAAGATCCAGGGGTTGCCCAGAGTGCGTAACCCTGAGATATTTGCTAGAGTGTCTCGAACGCGGAGAGGAGCTTGCCCCTTGCCTCGACTCATGACGGAATCCAATTTCCAACATGAGATATTTCGGTTTTAATTGTAGAACTAGTATGGCGACATAGTAGATGGTGGCTATGCCGCCTATGATTGATATTTATGATTGAAATGTTTTGACACTATACACTTATTATAGTATCAAATGATTTGTTTTAAACGTATCAAGCATGCTTTGGCTGTTATAAGGGAAAACCCTATCCTCCGGCTTGCGTTGCATTGTGTGATGGGACCTGGGTCTTATAACAGCTTCATTTTTCTTCATTTAGCATTGCGCTGTTTATTCTATGCACTAGTATTCTTGGGAGGAAACCCGTTCCGTGTTATACGGCGTGGTCCCTTGAATTACTCTCTTTTAAAGTAAAGCTTTAAATAACTGTTTTAGTTCTCACACCAGTCACATGACTGACCTGGAGTTTATTGTTTTAACCTAAACTCTGGGTGCCCCTATTTTCCGCACGGGCAGCTAGTAGTTTTGGTTTTGCAGATTTATATTCATAGGATCCTGGTTTGCAGCTGGAATGATATCCGGAAAGCTCTGTATCTGTATATCACCTTCAGTTGTGCTTTATGTATTATTTTCCGCTGCTTTGTAATTTATTGTAATATCTGATATTTGTCAAATGTAATTTATTCAATTATACTCTGTATATTCTTGTATCTGATGGAATTGTTGTAATAGCAATGAAATGTTCTTCCGTCTGCGTTCTATTGTGTGTTGTTCTCAAAGTATCCGCCCTTTCCTTCACGGGGAAGAAACGGGTCCTCACAAGTATATATTTCAAATTACATGTGTATTATCATCATGCAATATCTTTATTTAGGTATCGTTGTAAAGTATCTCAAAACTAAAGGTGATAAGTTTCATTATACTAGGCTCACGTGAAATTGTGAATGGATTCAGGTTTGTACAGTGAACAATTTACATGTAAGTGATGAACAAACTGATGCTGTTAACAATTTTCAAACAAATGAAAATACCATAACATATTGCAAACTAAATTAATTTGAATAGTTATACAGATTCTTAAGGACACCTTATTGGATCCCAAATGCACATTTATGTTTGAAATGCTAAGGCATGTGGATTTTGATTGCAAAGTCATGATATAGGTAACAGTTCAAGATATCTCAAATATGAACATTGATTTAAAGATAGAAAATAATACTACGATTCAACAACATAAATTATATTAGTTATCATAAAATAAATTTGAAAAATAAGTTCTTCACATATGAAATAGTGGAATTTGAATGGCGGAAAATAAGAAGAAAGAAAGTTATTTTAATATGGAATTTTAGAAACTGCACAATTGAAAATGCTCTAGGAATAAGGTCATAAATTTAAGTAAACTGGTTATTAATTTTCCTATTTGTTGCATTTGTGAACAACTATTTCAGATGGATTTTTCTCTCCTTTAGGATTGATGAGTCAAATGAATCACTTGTGAATTGTAGAAAAGTTATGCTTTATTAATATTATTACCCTAATTTCGCTTTTCTGCAATATAGATTGCATATCACCGATTGATTATAATAGACCCACTTTGTATAAAGCTTATTGCACAGTGCTTAGTTCAGAGGCTATCAAGATTATTAATTTGGAAAAAGTCATGCTTAGTTCAGAGACTATAGTGTTTAGTTCAACAAGATTATAACAGACCCAGTTTGTATGCATTGTCGTGTGATTCACATAGTTCTTATATTTTACTCCTCATCAATGATTCGTTTTTGTTGTATACAGGTCGACAAAGGGTGATGAGGCAGTGAAAGTAAGAAGGAGGTGCTAAGTATTTTGGGGTGTTTTTTCTAGCAGGTTTGGGCTGTTTTATCTAGCAGGATTGGGCTGCTTTGTCTTGTGTCTTTTGTGTGTTAACTGAACAATTATGAACTATGTTTTGTATTTTGTGTACTCAATTTAACACCAATGGGAATTGAAAACATATGTATTGAATTTCTTTTATTAGTTGATACTTTATTTGCTATTATTATATTTTGTGTGTTCATCTTTAACTTTTTATGAAGTTCATTTTGGTTATTATTGTTAAAATGTATGAGCTGTAGAGAGATTTTTATTATAACACGTTAATTTAATAGCGTCCTATGGAAGCTATCAAAGATATATGTTATAGCAGTAAAACTGTATTATGAATATTCTCAAATTTATTGAGATTTAGATGTATAATAGCGGTGAAAATGAGCTATTCTATTGATGTCGCATAGCGGCAAAAAGAGCTGTCAAAGGGTTTAGTAAAACTTTAACACGTTTACTTAATAGCGTTGGATATCTGATATTGAATACTTATGTTATAACACTGTGTTATAAATATTTTTGCTTTGAATGAGATTTAGATGTATTATAGTGGTCAAAATGAGCTACTGTAATAAAATAACATAGTGATAAGTCATCGCTATCAAACAAGATCTTTAATAATGGCGTACAAAGCGTTATAAATATTTAGTAGTTTTTTATAACATGTTCGTATACAGCAGTTTTGAAACCGCTATAGTTCTTATTAATAGCGGTTGTAGGACGTTATTAAATAGCAGTTCTGTTGTAGTGTTATACCTAGAGCGATAACCTATACCCACTGTGCACCTTGGGCTTATCAGGCACAACCCACCTGCTAAAGACATAACAATTATCAAAGGTGTCACGGTATCTTATTTTCCGCAATCAGGTCAATGCACGCACATTGAACTGCCGAAACACACCCATACCCACCTCCATTGGACTAACTTACTACCACCTCACAGTATGGTGCGTGCCCTCGCCTCCTAACTGAGAGCGTATGTGACAATAAGGATATGCTGTATGGTATGGATCCCCAACAAACAATTTATGCTTGGCCCAAATCCCCCTTGATTTGGCCTCCCCTTAGTACTTTATTTCTAGGCTCGTAACTTAACCCCTGTAAGTTAATATGTCAATATTAAAGTCTTATTCTCGTAACTTAACCCTTTTAGGTCAGTATGTTCATATTGAAGCCTATGTAACACAAGTAAAATGTACCTTAAATAGACATCCAATAATTAAATTAAAAATAAATAATAATATTCAGTAATAAATTAATGGGATGAATAATAGATTTTTGGGCAATTGAGAATTGGGCCGCGAAAGTATAACAGTTGAATTCATGGGAAGATTCTAAACCGTTTTCATATTATATTTACTGAAAATGAGTTCGTATACATAAGTTATTAATAAAACAAGCTATACGTTAATTGTTTACACACAAGATTTAAAAGTCAAACTGGTCAAAATAAATCAGGAATATAATAAATTATATATTGGCATAAAGGAATATTCCTTAAGGATTTGGATTTGTGTGTGCATATATATATGCGTAGAGGGACAAGAATAATCAATAAATGGAAAGTAATCAATCTCATTAATCAAATAATTAATATAAAAAAACATACAGGGAAATAAATTCCCTGGCTCAACCCCAGAATAGGGTCGACCGCCCTTCGTGTGATGGGTGAGGAAGGATTTGTTTTTTTGGGGTTTATTTATAATTTTTTAACAACGGACCAACCAGATTAAATATAAATATTCCTACAGTCTATATACACACTTGAAATGATAAATAAGACCCATTATCTACTATTTAACGCTACACCTAATTCTATTCTGTGCATCCACTTTGTTTCTCCATTTCTTAATTCCAGAATTCAGGTTAAGTTTCTCTTCTCTCTTTTAACCTATATTCTATCTTTCTAGATCTAAATTCTTATATGTATAAACTCTGGAATTAAGTTATGTATACGAATTCTAAACTTTGACTCCTGTATATATATAAAGATCTAAAAATGGCAGAAGCAGATCCTATGAATAAGGAGAATAGATTTTCATTAGAAAAGGCAACAGACCCACCAGGTCCAGCAATAGAGAACACATCTAACGCCGCAAAAACAAAAACGACGACATGGGAAGATAAAGTAAGGTCAGAACCAAACTCAACACCATCGCAAGTCTTCAAATTGGTCAGAAACATAAATAAATACGATGTATCAGATGATTGTGTGGTATTACCAGAAGCAATGATTGATAGATCCAAAGCAAGTTGGAATAATACTCTGATCTGTAAGGTATATGGACCAGCACCTTCTTACTTTCAATTTAAAAGCTATATAGATCGAATCTGGAAACCGAAAAATCAGTATAGATACAAGTTCAAACCAAAAATTGCATGGTACAATTCTCAGATGCCACTGATTTGGAACATGTTATTGAAAATGGACCATATACATATCAATCTAGATACATTATAATGAAAAAATGGAAACCTGGCATGGAATTATTTACAAATAATATCACTAAAATGCCTATATGGGTACAACTCTACAATCTGAAACTGGAACATTGGGATGATGAGGCCTTAAGCAGAATAGCAAGCACCATTGGAGAGCCACTTAAACTTGATGCTATCATCGCAAAAATGACAAGGATGAAGTATGCGAGAATATTGGTTAACACAGTTCCTACAAATGAGTACAAGGAGGAAATCATAGTAAAGTCAAAAGATGATGAAATCTCAAAGATAAAAGTGGTGTACGAGTTCAAACCATACATGTGCACACTTTGTGGTGTTTTTGGACACAAAACTGAAGTATGTAAGCAAAAACCAAAAACAATGTGGTAGAGAAAACAAATGCAAAGTGAAGGTGGAAGACAAGCATGTAATGAGCAAGATAATCAAGCAAATAACATGCAGGAGGAATATAAGCAGAGAACGCATGAAAATGAAGAAAACATAGGAAAAGATAATTTACCTTTAAAAGAAAAGCAGAAAGGAACGTCCACAGGAAGATTTGAGGAACCCTAAACATCAAAAGCACATGAAATTGTGGACATTGAAGATTTAGAAAATATGCAAAATAAAGAGAATGAAGCTAGTGCACAAGAAATAGTGGAAATCGACGATTCTGAAAACCAGCAAAACAAAGAAAATGAATCAGCACTTGTAAATGAGTAAGACAAGGAAGAAGCAAAATTTATAAAAAAATATAGCCATAAGTATAGAAGACAAAGCACAAACTCCAGAAGGAAACAATTCAGGAGCTGACATGGTCGAAGAAAACCTTGCATACATAAAAGAGAAGATGAAGGAGACACCCAAAATAGAAATCAAAACTAAGCCCCCTAAAAGAACTACAAGGGCTTCAACATCATGTAAATGACGATTGTTTCATGGAATGTAAAAGGAATTAATACTGATTTCAAAATGAATCAAGTATTAAATTTCCTCAACAAAGAAAATCATCCATACTTGGTTTACTTGAAAATAAGCTTAATGATGAAATGATTGAAAAATTTAAGCAGAAGATGAATAAAAACTGGAACTGTTACCATAATAATGATTGTGGTGCAAAAGGGAGAATAATGTATCTTTGGGATAAAAGATGTTGGCAAATGATGGTCTTAAGGAAAAGTGATCAAGATATTACTTGTAAAGCAACAAACAAAGGTGGCTTTAGCATGCTTTTAACCATTGTGTATGCTAAAAATCTGTTTTCAGACAGGAAAACACTATGGCAACAATTGACATATATGTATGGGATAATAGATGAAGCATGGATGCTAATAGGAGATTTTAATAATGTTCTTAAACCCAAAGATAAGAAAGGAGGACTACCAGTGCCTTTCTCTCATATTAGAGGGTTTACTAATTGTCTTACAGCATGTGAACTTGTAGAAACTAAAATAAATGGATATAATTTCACCTGGAGAAGAAAAGGGATTGCAACACACATTGATAAAGTGCTGATAAATATGGATATACTTCAAAAATGCCCAAACTTTCTGTCAATGATTTATCAAGTGTTCTAAGTGATCATACCCCAATCATCATTAAATTACATACAGCGAAGGAACAAGATAAAGGAAAGCCATTCAAATATTTAAACACTTAGCACAACATTAAAGGTTATGAAGAACAGATATGTGCAGCCTTAAATTTTTCTGCTTGGGGAAATCCAATTCAAAAATTAAGATATAAATTAAAATTGGTCAAGAAAAATTGAAAGCTTGGAATAAAGTCACACCAAAAAATAATGCAAATATCATTGAATTGGAAAACAATTACATGGATAAATTAATGCAAGCGGATATGCATCCTGAAGATGTTTACATCTTTGAAGAAATGATGGAAGAAAAAACAAAGCTCAAAGCAGAACTATACACAAAGTATAAGGAAGCAGTGAAAAAAAATCAAAGATCAGCTGGTTAAACAAAGGGGACTACAATACAAAAAATTTCTATGCCAAAATGTCGATGAGAAGACATAGAAATAATATCCAAGCATTAATAGATGAAAATGGAAATGTCCTATATGAGGCAGACTTGATACAGGAACAAGCTATTCAGTACTACAAAGACATGTATAATACAGAAGAAGTTCAATGTGACCAATTTGAAAACATCAATTGCAGAATGCTGATCAATGATAAAAGCAGGAAATACATGACAAAGCAAGTGACCGAAAATGAAATAAAAGAGGCTGTTTTTTCAGTCTAGGATGAAAAATCTGCAGGCCAGATGGAATGTCAGCTAAGTTTTACAAATTGCATTGGATTCAAATTAAAGATGATCTTTTTTCTGTTATAACTACATGTTTAAAAATCCTGAATTGGCTGGAGGTTTAAATCATACTTTCATAACTCTTATTCCAAAAAATGATAAACCATCAAGCATTTCAGACTATAGACCTATTGCTTGTTGTAACATGCTTTATAAAATCATTACAAAAATCATTTGTAATAGAATTAAGTATGTTTTGACACATCTCATTTCTGAAGCTCAATCTGCTTTCATGCCAGGGAGAAATATAGCAGAAAATATTCTTTTATCTCATGAGCTTATCAGAAATTTCAAGAAAAGAGGAATTAAAAAGTTTTGCATTAAGGTGGACCTTCAAAAAGCTTATGACAGGGTAAACAGAAATTTCATTTACTACATAATGCGTAGAATGGGGTTTCCACAACAAGTTATAGAGCTAATAAAAGAATGCATATGCACACTAACATTTTCGATCAACATAAATGGAATTCCAAGAGGATACATTACATCCAGCAAGGGTATAAAACAAGGAGATCCTCTATCTCCTTATCTATTCACAATTTCCATGGAATACATGTCACTAAAACTAGAAGAAGCAAGTAGAAGGAAGCAAATTACTCATATAAATAATATGAAACCATGCATCTCACATTTACTAATGCAGACGATGTGATAATATATGCAAATGCAGATGTGAAAAGTGCTCAATATATAAGAGAATTAGCCAATAGAATGGGAGAATATGCTGGATTGAAGTTCAACCAAACCAAAAGCAAAATATATTTCAGTATAAGTTGCAATAACAAAACTGAGATTTTATAAGTGTTGGGACTACAGGAAGGACAGTTACCAGTAAAATACTTAGTGGTGCCTATGTCAAGTGATTATTTACACTATGCAGAATGTACAAGCCTATTTCAGAAAATAATGGATAAAATTGATAACTGAGAAAGTAATGTGCTATCAATGGCAGGAAGAGTTGAATTAATACACGCTGTAATAACACCTATGGTGTTATACTGGCTGCTAGTATATTACATACCGACAACAACAATAAAAAAGATAGACAGTATATGTGCAGACTTCTTTTGGGGAGGGAAAACACATAAAATTGCATGGAATAAATTATGCAGACCAAAGGAAGAAGGGGCCAACGATATCAAAAGCTTTGAAGAATTGAGAAAATTGGCTATTCTCAAACTTATACATAAATTGTTCTTCACTAAAAATCTATGGATAAAATGGATGAAAGGGAAATATTGCAACAATGAAAATTTTTGGGTTATGAATATCAACAACAACATCTCCTGCACTTTTAAAAACATGTTGAGACACAGATCAGAGGCTTACAATGCATTAATAGACAGATCGCTAATGGGAATAAGACAAATTTGTGGACTAACCCATAGATAAATAGCAAATGTTTGGTCAACATTTTGGGATGGGACAAATTTTATATGAGTGAATGTAGAGATAAAAAAGTGGCAGATATTATAAATGAAAATCAATGGAATACCGAGAAGTACACTGAGACTAGAGAAGTAAAAAATGAAATCAAACAAATGCACATAAATGAAAATCAAGCTGAAGACTACTGGTTCTGGTTGGAGACTCAAAAGTTCTCGTTCTCACAAACTAGGGACAACATCAGACATAAACAGGATAAGGTTAATTGGAGCTCAATTATATGGAACCCTATAAACAGTAGGAAAATGTCATGCTGTGCATATAGAATCATATTACAAAGGGTAAACACAAAGGATAAACTCATGAATTGGGGTGTGAATGTAGATGACAAATGTGAATTGTGTGAAGATCTACTAGAAATTGCAGATCATTTTTTTTCAACTATTTATACAGAAGGTACATTTAGAACATAAACAAAACAAGAATTGGGCTAACAGAAAATAGAGAAACTCCCCCTTTCACTTCAAAATGAAATCCAGAAGCTCCAGAACAATTACAAGCCGAAAGAAAAGAGCATGTATCAACTAGCATCAGCAGCCATCGTTACCACGATGTATCATATCTGGAAGGAAAGGAACGAAAGAATTTTTAAGCAAAAGAAGATAGATAAAATTGAAAAAGCAAAAGTAAACCAAGTTGAAATAGCATACCGGATGCGCAAATCATCAAAGAAGAAAACGAGCAACAATTTTTTCAATAACATACTTCAGAATTGGGGAATCGAATTGATAGATAATGGATAAGGGAAACCCTAATTTTTCGCCCTTTGTTTGGAGGATGTCGGCCGGATCTGAAAGAGCGGGATTTTCTACATGGGCTGGTTTTTATTTTTTGTTTTTCCTTTTGTATGATTGGCCTATAGATGCATATTGTGTATATTATGTTGAGAAGATACTAGTTTGATGTCGTACTCTTTTTCCCTACTACGCTCTCAGGGTTTTTTAAGGAGACAAATCAACTAGGTGTTCTTTAACGTCAATAATAAAGAACCAATTTTCAAATATATATATATATATATATATATATATATATATATATATTAGAGAGAGTTAGAATGCAATGGTCCAAAGGCAGAAATCAAAATTTTTAGTAAATTCTACACTATATTTCACTAATCTCCTCTTCTAATCTCCATGAGTGGAAATTTCAAAAGTTTGCTATTTACTATATTATGATTGTGTAGGTTTGGATTGTTGTGCCTAAAAGAGATTTGGATTTGTATGGAAAAAAAAACAATAACAAATCCTCCAAATCCCTTTTTATTTGTAGATGGTCAATCAATTGTACTTGGGTTTGGATTATTGATGTAACGAAAGAAAAGACATTTCAGTGTATGTGTAATTCTTGAAATTGTCTAATTCATTTCATTATTTCATTTTTTTATTTTTTGAAAATTGGTTCACTTTATTAGCAAAAGAAAAGATACACGAAAGAGGTGAGCATACTAACCTATACAACAAAGAAAATAAAAGGACAGAAAGTACAAGTAACCTTAAATCATAAAACAAACTAAATTGACCCATGATAAGGTCACCATCCCGCTTATGTGCTAAACCGCACATCTCCCAAACCAACTTACAGATCGTCTTCTATACAAGGTTCCATCCTTTTAGCATCAATTTACTTCACAGTAGAAGATAACAGCTTTTCTGAATCATAACTAAGCATTTCGAACCATTATCATCCAAGCCATCTTTCAAAAACTATCTGCAAACAAACCAGTAGTCAGCACAGCACAAGTTCTCAAGAATTCAAACTCAGACCCTAAATCTGGTTGATGATTCACAACCCTGTGAATCAATCTTAGTGCCTGAATCTATATTACAGCATATGTAACCAAGTGCCAGTGTCTTGCAAAAGAATCTGATAGCTTAAAGAAGATAACTCTTTCCCCATCTCAAATGTAAACCAGCTCCAATACAGAAACAAGATCTGACGAGAGCACTAAGAATCCCCAACCACTTTTGAACTATTAGAAACTGGTAGCCATCTACCCGTAACCATTTGAGGATAGGAGTGCTAAAAACATTTCAAACTTCCACATATCAAACAATCGAGAAGTGCTAAAATTAAGCTATATATCCGTTCAGACTTCCTCGAATTAACCTCAAATAGACCAAAACTTGCCCAAACATTCTGTAGAACTACCATATCCTCTAGTTGGAGACCTTAACAATTTGGGGAAATGCTAGAAAGGCTTGCTACTTTACACTCAACATTATGATTATATTGAGTATTTCTAAATCAAAAACTACTGTGAAGGATTAAAATCTGAAACCGTATTCTCTATATTACTTCAAGACCATTAAATCAATTTCCGCAATCAAAACAATTCATAGCATATCCAAATCTAACATAATCTTCTAAAATCAGCAAACAAACATACCAAAATCACAAAGATGTCGGATCGGCACCAGATCTGTATTTATTGCAATTAGCCCACAGATGCGTAGATCTGAAGCTAGGATCATCAAATGTTGCGTGATTGCTAAGAAACCAGATCTATCTTTGGGCAGATCTGGAAGTTTGTGTAGATTTTTTTGGATCTGAAATTAGCCGTGAAAACCTGATGAAAAACTTGATCCAGATTTTGCTGAAAAAATCGAAAATATGGCTTATCAACGAAAATGAAATTTCGTTGATGGTACCGGAGTGGAAATCAGAAGTAAAACAGTTGAAAATCAAATAGTAAATAGATGGAAATCGAATAGAAATCAGATAGGACAAGGAGAAAGGAGAAACTCACGCAAGAACGAAAGCAGGTGATAAGCCTGTCGCCATGGACGAGTTTTCCTGTAATGTGTCCATTTCATTGTTTCATATATATATATATATATATATATATATATATTGAAAATTGGTTCACTTTATTATCTAAAAAAACAGTACAACAGACAGGTTAGCATACTAACCTTTACAACTAAAATAAGAACATAAAAAATAGCAGGAATTACAAGTAAAATAAATCTAAAAAACATTAAAAACAACCTATGATAAGGCCACTAACCTGCTGTACTGTGCAGACTCTTTGCACACCACTCGAGGCAAATGCTCCACTAAAGAACCATATCCCCATACAAACTTCAGCTTCAAAATGCATTATCCATTCATATACCATAAAAATTCATCAATACGTACAAAACCCTTGAATATGCTGTTATATAACTGATCAAACAAAATAGTGTATCTTAAAAAGTTTGAATCCATGGCCTGTATAGGACACAAATTCATACAGTACTAGTCAATACTGCATCTATCCTCCACAAACAATATGAAATCTGAATCATTCTGCAAGCCATTGTTCCACCTTGTGCTTGGTTTTCCAGTCATTGTATAAAACTTAATTCTAACTGCATCTCGTCCATAACCAGTTCTTATTTCCTTGTGTTAGTCACAACATATGTAAATGGCTACATGTAGAAATCCCTTCCATTCAAACCAATGGATTATACTGAACCCATTCATATATGTAAACATACTTGTAATCCATAAACATCAAGGAACTAGGAAAAAGGAACATCAAGGTCTGGCTTCATTGAGATTTAACAATTAACATCAAGGAAATATGAGTAGGTCATTGGTAACATACTGTAATCCATGAACCAGTAAACATGAAGCTGTAATCCATTAGCAAGCCAACATCATCATAATTAATGTATATCTCCTATTGACCAATTCATTCAATTTGGCATATCAACAGATGCAAATCTAGATACTTATGAGTGTACTGCCAAATAAATCAAAATCTGATGCATAAATATGAGTGCAATTAAATTTCAGCACCAAAACAGAGGTAGAGGTTAGTTAACTAGCCGATTCCAATGAAGAGATGAAGCAAATATCACCATTTATACAATACTGACAATGTCTTCTAGAAATCCGATCTGCTCATGAATTCAGACAAACCCCATCTATCCATTCAACCAATATTCAAACATTATTTTCAAACTCATAAACGGGTTCACATGAGTTTGAAAAGGCTAAATACTAATTAAAATTGAATAGATTAAATTCGAATAGTGAAATTAATGAGCCTAAATATTGGACATCCATGAACAAAAAACCAATAATTACCTCTTCATGTTTAAATATGGTTTTCAAATTAAACCTTTTCTGTACGACCCAAACAACTAGTTCCAATTACACACATCTAACCCATTGAAAAAAATTGAACACTGAATATAACCTTATCCCCAGAAATTCATTCCATCGGCCCTTAAACAAATAAGAGCTGATCTCAGTTAAGTGTCTTATTTCATCCACCAGTAACTTAAATCTGGATGAACACAATATAATTGGGGATAACAGTTTTGGAATCCAAATTCCATAAGGGGTTAGAATTTATGAAGAGGTCATCAGCTCCTATTAACAACATATTACATTCATATCGTATAGATCTGGTAAAAACATATGAAATGAAAATGATATTGAAACCATATCTCCTTCTCAACTTCGAAACACGGAATAAATCTTTAACCGCAACCTATAACTATTAAAACTTATAACTTCATACCAAAGTCAAAAGAAACCCTAGCATCTCCCCAATTTACGCAACTGTTCTAATAATCAGAAACCCACACATACCAGAATACGAAAATGGTAAAGAAACTGGAGAAACGGTTATGAGGAATCAGAAGTGATTCAACACTTGCGCCGGCAATGGCAGATCCCAATTCCCCTAATGTCTTGTTCTTCAGCTTTCAAACAGATTCGAATCGAATTTGTGGATCTGCTTTTAATCATAGATGCGTCTGGGTGTAGGACTCTGGAAATTTGGCCTTCTGCAATTGATAAAAAGAAAACAGATCTGACTTCGAAAGTGAACTTAAAATGGAAAGAACAAAAGGCTTATCAATGGATTACGATTTGTAAATCGCGATGAAGGTTATCAGAAAGAAATCAAATAGGAAAGAAGAAGAAATTAGAGAATAGTAGAGGACTCACGCACAGCGAAATCAGAAGAAAATTCTCCTGTCGCAATTAACGAGCCTATATATATATGTATGTATGTGTGTGTATGTATGTATGTATATTTCTATTGCAAAAGCTTAAGAACTTGACTATTGTGAATTGAATAGGTTTAAGCATCTATTTTCAAAATAGATTGTTTGAATGTAATATTTGTAAGCCACTAAAGTATTAAGACTTTATATACGAAAATTACATAAAAAGTGAATTAGTACCAAAAAGGGGATTTTACATATGTATTTAGAAATGTTGCACCTTGTCTCTATTTTCTTATCGAAATAACCATTCAAACCTAGGTTACAAGTTATTCTATGTATGTTTGTTATTTCCCTGTTATTTAAATGTAAATGCACATTCTATGTTACGATTGGAAAAGTTAGGGAAATAAACTTGTATACCTTTATTGTGTTGTTGGGATTGACATTTCAAACAACTTAGGACTTTTTTTACATATGCCTCATTTATTACTATATATTTATAACGTAATATTAATGCGTATTAAATACATACTAAACACGTTTAAATTAGGTAATTATAAATTAGATATCCCCATAGGAAATTGTATGTGTGAGAGTTAATGACTTTAATTATAATTAATGACACATAGATGCAAGGTTAACCATAGTAGAAGTATGTTTGAGACCGACCGGCATATCCATCATCTACAAGTAAGACTGTTTAATGTGAGAGGTCTAGGTGTCATAGGAAGTTATTAAAATTACACTAAGACCTAGGTTAAGTCAAACTAGTAGTAGCTGTATGGAACCCCCGACAAATTCAACATATACAAGTAGTCAGTTTAATGTGAAATGTCTAGCGTGTGTGTGTGTATATATAGTGTGTATGTGAAGTAGGCCTGCCTCAAGAAGGTATTAAGTGACTGACCTACCTTGTTGGGTACTAAGTGGTTAGGACTAGGTCCATTCCTAAGATTCACTCCTTGGTTTTGGACCAAAGTCGTGGGACATGCCCTTATTAGTTATAAAATAGTCATTGGGGCCGCCTTTATTTTATATTATATTAAATGGTCCTAGTAAAACAATGGCGTATGAGTAGGGTAGTTCTCTGGAAGTGTCCGCTTCTTATTTAGGAGCTAAGTGAGGGATGATGTAGGGATGGTCTACTAAGAGTTCTGCCAATCATGTATGGCGTACCGTCAGTCTAAGGGAATTATTAAGTGGCTAGGAGTTCACTCGTAATATTGTTAAATATTAATGCTTGGGTCCGCTGGAGGGGTCTTAAATGGCAATGAGTGTCTACCTTAGCCCGATTGTATGTGGATTATAAGGAATTCAACAAGCTAACCAGGAAGAATAAGTATCCCTTACCTAGGATAGATGACCTATTCGACCATTTGGGAGGTGCCTAAATCTTTTCTCAGTTAGATCTGGGTCAAGATTTTACCATTTGAGGATTTTGAAGGAGAGTAAACCTAATACAACGTTTAAAATTCCAAATGGATTATTTGAGTGGAGGTAATGCCCTTTGGTTTGACGAATGTATCCGCTTTCTTTGTGGATCTTATGATTAGAGTATTTACGGGCATTCTCAACAAGATAGTGGTAGTGTTTGTAGATGACATTCTTATATTTTCCAAAGATTTAAGGAGAATAAGGATCATTTGAGAAAGGTCTTATGATTTCTAACGGAAAATCTAGTTAAGTTGAAGTTCTCGAAATGTCACTTTTGGAAGAAATACATTGTTTTAGGGGAAGGGTTGGCTGTAGACCCAGCAATGTTAGAGGCTGTTCAACAATGGAGGATTCCTCGCAACCACTACAAGAAAACACTGAATTAGCATCAAATATTTAGAAGCGGAAATTTCCGTCGATAATTTGCGACGAATTTCCATGTGATCTGCAAGGGATAGTTTTTTGTTTTTTCAATTATTTTTTCTTTTATTTATTACTGTCATTTTCTGTCATCCCTCACTAAGTCATTGCGAATTGCATCAAATTACTAACAGAAAATTTCTGCCACTATTTTCTGCTCCAAATCCAGGCAGAATACCGATGAATTTTTATCGAAGCTATTTTGCAGCAGAATTCCAACAAATTTGCGATAGATGTTTATATTGTTTTTCTAATATATACTTTAGTGTTATTTTTTTAATAATTATTAACATGTTCAATAATTAATTCTTAATTTGTTCGGATTAATAATTTATAAGTAATAATAAATAATAATTTACGTTCTATAATAAATAACTTATAATCATTGCTTATAGAATTAGCAAATGGCGTGATGTATCTGTATGTTACAAATAAAATAAATAAGTTCAGCCAGCTTCCCAACATTCAGACTAAATAGACAAGCTTTGTTCATGACACTTACAAGTTTTCTAAATTACATTTTAAATATTTATAAAATTTTGAAACATCATAAATTCAAAAATCAATAAATAAAATTTTAAGTAAATTTAAAACTTTATAGAATATTCAAATTTCAAAAAACCTATACATCTTTTCGAAAAATTTAACATCAAGTTTTCTCTTTGTTTCTTACGTTAAACAAACTTCAAAGTCGAAGCGAATATTTAATTAACTTATCTAGCTAGAATATCAAAAAACAACAAATCATAGCATTAGAACTCCAATTACGTATAATATTAATTTACCTTTTGAACTCCAATTACGTCTAAATTCAAAAGCAGTGTTTAACCAATCAGTGTTATGTATAATATCAAAAAAAAAAAAAAAAAATAGAGCGTTCACGTTAGTTTTAATCAAACAAAAATTGCAAGTTTTACGGTTCCAAAAAAACAAAGGTGGCAGCTGAATTTTTAGGCGGGCTCTAATGTAATTCATTCTGTGGTCCGGTGTCTGCTTCTTCTTTAATTAAAAGTTTCCTCTTCGGGTTCCCACTCTCCAAATACCTCGTCTCCCCCAAATTAGTCTAGGGTTCACGAAATCCATTAGTTTTCTGCATGATGCATCACGACCTAGTAAGGGATGATATAAGGTTCTCGACTCAAGAATTTGGAGAGCAGGAGCTTTCCAGGCATAGCACGTGACTGGCGCGAATCTATAATTCGGAGATAGGGGCAACTCGACCGCGATGATGTATCGTGCAGGTGTAACTCCAATTAGGCGGCATGCGGCTGCGAAGACTCCTAGAATTCGACCAAGACCCAACTCCAGTGCATGGTATAGATCTTCGGTTATGATTTGTTGCTAGCCTGTTGAAAAGAACAAAAGGTACTTAATTTATGTATTTCCCATTTTATTTACATTTTCATATGTTTGTATTTTGTTTTCCCTCTCTGATTCTAATATTAGATCGGTATAGAGTTGCACACACTAAGCTTCGCAGGCTGAGCCACATGCTTAACAATATAGAAATTTTGATTTGGAAAAATAGTGGACATTAAGAAGGCTCAGTAGCTATTGATACTGCTATGTCATTTGATTCTATCGCAGAAGAGTGTATGAGTTACAAGAAAGTGAAACAACTAGACTGTTTGGGTCAGAAAATATTATCCATACACCTGGGTCATATTCATCAAAATGTTTGTTTTTGCTTCTGATGTATTATCTCTATGGATGCGTTTTCGATATTGAAAATTGTAAAATTTTGATATGCAGGAGAAAGAGACCGCAAATATTGGTTCTCCAAAATGAAAGATTCTATGCAGGAGAAAGAGAGTATGGCTATTGGTGTCCTAAAACTGGCCTCTACAGTTATAACTGACTAGAATGCTTAAAGTTGCCTTATCAAACATAGCGCCCCCCTCAATGACCTGCATGTGCAGTCAAAGCAACTTCACTTAAGCATCGACGATCGCCTAAGGAGGTTCCGTCGCCAACTCATTTCTGCAATGCAAAACTGTTGGCATGCTGCCTCAATGAATGATAAGTTTGTTACGTTTGGGTGTTTTATGTTTTCTTTGCATCTGATTATTTCTTATGTTCTGCATAAAAAGGTTGTTTACATGTTTGCTTAAACAACAGTGGGTCACTTAAACCATTTTCTTTAGAATAGAAAAAATGTAAGCATAGAGGACAGAAATTGAACACCGACTTGGTATCTTATAAAAAAATAGAATCCAGATTGTAGATCATAACACAGGGCATGCAGTGTAACTTTTATATTACATGAACGAACCAGTTTCTCACGTGGTCGATCACCAGGTAGTTTCTTTCATATCTCTTTTAGTGCCATAAATATATCAGTTGCTCCCTCTATGTTGTTTCCCTGTAAACTGGTATAATAATAATTTGTTATAGGTATCATAAAAGATAATTTTGTTAATAAATTGAAGGCAAGAAAAAAAAAAGATGATTACTGATTTTTTTTTATTACGACAATCACAGGTTTTGATGTAAAATTTTGTTAATAAATTGAACCATTCTTAGTATTAAGCCTTTATTGATTACTACAATCGCAGGTTAGGAAGAAAGTGATCAAGTTTACCTAAATTACACAAAACGTAACTGAATGTAATTATAAATATAGCAATATGAACAGATTTTTTTGTAAAATTATGAAAACTCTTTGGCAGTAAATGATATAATATGATTAATTGAGCTTTTCTGATTTTTTTGTTATCGATTACTTTCGTAAATCTTCCAATATATTTAAAAAAAAAGAGTAATTGTGTTTTCGTGATTTGTTTGTCATCGATTAGTTTCATATCTTTTCTTGCATATTTAACAAAATAAAAAATTTGTATGTAGAAAACTCGATGCATTTATCTACGACCATCATTTTGGTATGAGGTATAGGTCTCTTGGCTGACTACAATTTTATTTCTTTGCACCAACTACGGTTTGATTTATTCCCTAATGCTCTGTTCTCCATCTATTTTCAATTGTTTTCATTTTCATCCTTATGATGCACAACAGTTTCCCCTTAAAAATTTCCGTTTTTGTTTTATTGTTGAATTCAAATTAATGATTTAATTTCAACACTAATTACACAATTGCTTTTGTGCAATGTCAGCTACCATCTGTCTTACTTAATTTACCCTTTTCCGTTAGTTGCTGTAATCTGATTCTGCTTTAGCTTCGCTATACATCTGTTTTAATTCCAACTTTCTTCAATGCATCATTGTCAGTCAGTTCTATAAATAGCTTCTCTGGACCATTTTTAATAACATTGTAATACTGCCATTTTACACACCCTATGTTTTTAATTCATCACATGTACGTTTTTTTAATTCCTCACGTTACTCTATTGACTCCTTCCTACTGTTAACCCATTTTCATAACTGCAAATTCATCATGTCATATGGAAAAATACATGAATTTATATGATTACATAAATTTTACTGTTTACTGAGTATTTTGTGCCTCAGCCTATCTGTAACCTAAAAACAGTTTTTTATTGATGCTTCAAATGCTTACCAAAATAATTAAATGTAGTCTCCTATAAGCTATTATGTGCTTTAATGACATTATTGTTTCTATTTCTGTTTTCTATTTAATCGAATTTCAAATGATGTAGTTGGATTATATTTTGAGTTCTTTCTCTACATGGTATACAGACAGATTTCCGACTGCAAATTTATAACACGTCTGAGGTACGTTGTTCTTTCTCATAATAAGAATTAACATATTTGCTAAATTTAAACTACGTAATATTGGATGAGATTTTATTTACAGCATGGATATGACCAAGTTTAACCTCTATTCTGAAGCTAAGTTTAAAAAGCCATTGTTATTGTCAAATAAATCACACATATATGCATATTGTTCCAACACTGATAATTAGTCTTCCTTTTTTAACAAAAATTCGAAACTGTTGTATCAACTGATTTGAACAGCTTTGTAAATTACTATACTTTAGTAATGCACGAATAGTAAATGCATATTCCTCACCGCATGTGGTGTACAATTATGTTGATTAATTGGGAGGTCATCATTTCCATGCCGGTAGCTAATTTATACTTGCTATTTAGTTTTCCTTTTCCTATTTTTCCTTTCATCCTTTTATGTTGTGGCTGAGATTGTTTGAGAGCATTCAAATTGCAACTTCTTGTTATTGTCTGTTGTCCGGTACAGTCCTTTGTATGTTTGGTGCTTAGAAACTATAGCTATAAAGATTTGAGTATATCAACATCCTAGCATCCTGTTTTCAGAATCATGTCTTAACTTGGCTCCTTGATAGTCTTAGGAGCTATATTCTTAAATATCAATTCATCTTCTATTGCAGGTTAATTTTTCATGTATTAATTTATAAGATTATATCTTTTCACATTCTTAATATAAGGTTTTGCTCAAATCTGACCAGTTTAAATTACAGATTGCAACGAAACTGGCTCCTGACATGAAGTTTCTGGAAGTTTTTAGTGGATATATTGTCAATGACATGGAAAAACTTCGGTATATCACTTACTCCTAGCTTGAAGAAAATCATAAGTTCTTGGTAAATATTTTTAATAAGCTCTTAAAATTATCAGTATTTCCAAGCAGCAAAACATGTATTGTTTTGATTATGTTTTGTTAAGACTGGTATAGGATACTTATCAAATTTTGTTTGTAGACAAGCTTTAACCTGCATGATATGAAAAAATAAAAAGTTATTTTATGCGATTTATAATATTTTGTAGGGTTTGGCTCTAAATGTCACCGGTGGATCCTGAAGTTGTTCTATATATGTCTACTTCAAATATCTATAATATTGGACAAGTGGTTGTTAGGATTGTTGCTTGACATAAATAATTTATCTATTTTGGTTTATATTTGTATTCTTATTGATATATATATTGTATTTAGTTATCTTTTGTAATGGATTATGAATTTGCAAATGGTGCAAACTCGAATTGTGTTCGATTTTTTGAATGTGAATAGTTCTTGTGAATGTGAATATGGTTGTTCTTTTTAAAATGTTAATATGGATGATGTTCTTTTTTTTAATGTGATTATAGATGTTTTTTCTTATAAATTTATCTTTGTTTTTTTATATGCTACTTCAGTGTTCATAGCTGAATGATGTTGGTTCAATATATATATATATATATATATATATATATATATATATATATATATATATGCAGATCAAAAGGGGAATAGTGGCGGATTACCAACAAAAAAAGTGGGGTTAAGTTTACTTCAATTTAATTTTCGTCGCTAATCCCTTGGCAATTAGTAAGGGTTTACCAACGTCTTTTTTAAATAATAATCTGCTATAAATTACTTATCGGTTGGTAAATAGGCGGTAAATAAATTGAAATTAATCAAATAAATAAATTTTATTTTTATTATAAAATTAGTAAAATGATGGAAAAATACAGGAAAACTCATGCTAAATTCCGCCGCAAAATCTGACACAAATACCGTCAAGGTTTTTATCGACCAAAGCGTTATGTAGGAAATCCGTCGCTAAAGCCTGTTTAGCGACGGATTAGAAGCGGATTCTGCTGCTGCTATATGCGGTTTTTCTTGTAGTGAACGCGACGGAGATTAGAAGTTTTCTTGTGTTAGCGGGAAACTACAGGAAATTTATTAAGGACTTTGCGACGAGTGCAGCCCCTCTGACCCAATTAGCGAAAAAGAATCTTGAGTTCATGTGGAGTGAGAAGTGTGGTATTGCTTTCGAAAGGTTGAAGGAATCTCTTATAAGTGTGACTATCCTTATTATTCCATATGGAATGAAGATGTTCACGGTTTTTACCGATGCTTGTGGGACTAGTTTAGGAGTGGTACTCATGCAAGAGGGTAGGGTAGTTGCCTACGCAGGTTGACAACTTAAGGGCCAAGACAAGATGTACCCTGCCCATGACTTAGAACTTGTAGTTGTGATTTTTTTCCTTAAATATGTGGAGACACTAACTTTTAGGAGAGAAGTTTTAGCTCTTTACCGACCATAGGTCTCTTAAATACTTGTTTTTCCAGCGAGATTTGAACCTTCGACAACAGCGGTAGATGGAGCATATAACATCATTCGACATCGCTATTCACTATACCCCAAGGAAGAGTAACGTCATTGCCTACCCTTTACGTATGAGGCATGCTATCCTAAGTGCAATTACCAAGTGGAAGCAGTTGGACTTTCTTTCTAGTTTCAATTTACAGCAGTTGCTTAAAGCATCCCAAGGATTTCTTGGTGTTCTAGAAGTAAGGCCTTTTTGGTAGAGAGAATTAAGCATGAGCAAGATCTTGATGATGAACTAAGAAGGTTAAAAGAATGGATTATTAAGAGAGAGTCCTTTTATCATTAAGATAGGTATTCTGTTGGTGATGATGGGAGTTTGAGAAGGGGCAAACGACTTTGTGTCCTTAGGTATGGAGGCCATAAAAGGGGGTTCTAGAGAAGTGTCGTCGTTCAAAGATGTCCATAATCCCCCAGAGGAGATAAAATGTTAAGGTTATGAGAAGAAATCTTTAGTAGGAAAGAATGAAGAAGGATATTGTAGAGTTTATAGCTAGATGCTTGACTTGTCAAAAGGTTAAGTCAGAGCAAGGTTGGTCTAGAGGGTTGTTGTTACCCTTAGATATTCCCACTTGGAAATGGGAGCACATTTCGATGGATTTCATAAATGGGCTTCCGAGGAGTCAGAGGGGAAATAAAGCCATTTGGATCGTTGTGGACCGATTAACGTAGAGTGCCCATTTTACCATGATCAAGAAGAATAGGAATGAAACTTCGTTAGCCTAGCTATACGTCAAGGAGATAGTTAGACTGCACGGAATCCCAATGAGCACGGTTAGTGATAGACACCCTTTGTTTACAAGTGAATTTTGGAGGAGTCCACCTGCATCTTTGGGAAAGGCGTTGAATTTGAGCACAACTAATCACCCACAGACCGACGGACAGACATAGAGAGCCAATAGAGTTCTTGAGGATCTATATAGCCTGCATCATCGATGGATCATGGGAGCAATATTTTCCATTGATGGAATTTTTGTATAACAATAGTTATCAAGAGACAGTTGATATGGCCCGTCAAAAAGCATTTTATGGGCAGCCATGCAAATCGCCTACTTGTTTTGGGTAGCTACTAACAAGATTTTACTTGAAGCAGATCTTATCCATGATTCTATGGAAAAAATCGCTTTGATTCGGTAGAGGATGAAGGCTACCCAAGACTGGCAGAAATCATATGTGGGTAGAATGAGGAAGGAACTTGAATTAAATATCGAAGATTTAGTATTTGTGAAAAATTCCTTTCTTAGGAAGACAGTCCGGTTTGGAAAGACTGGAAAGTTGACTCTCAGATTTATTGGGCCGTTTAAAATCGTTGATAGGATAAGGAAACTGGCATGTCGTGTGGATCTTCTCGAATGCTTATCCGGGGTCCATAATGTTTTCCATGTTTCTCATCTTCGAAAATGCCTTCATACTTCGCTATCATACTCGAGCTATATGAAATTGGGGACTTAGAGAGCTTCGAGTTGGAGTCTATGGTGCCTCGTGCAGCCACAAAAATTGTGGAGCATGGAATCAAAAGACTCCGCAACAAATCTATTCACCTAGTCCGAGTACAACGGGGATATAACCCCGCTGAAAGCATATGGGAAACCGAACAGAAGATAAGGCAAAGTCATCTAGAGCTTTTCTCGGGTAATTATTTCCTCTAAAATTCCATTTTGTGGTTGCACTGTGGTTGCTAGATTGGGTGATAGGAGATGATTGCAACACAAATGCATCGTGCACTCATATAGAATTATATGTATATTAGGATATTTTGCATACATACCGCATCACTTATTACACGTAAATGCTAGGACTAAGCTCACTTTAGCAAGTTATTATACATAATCACTTTGAGTTATGGATGTTTATAAACAACATGGGTGTATAACATATTTGTTAGGGCAAGTTGTGTTTTTCGCCACTTTGGAAAGATTTCGGGACGAAATCTCTTTTAAGGGGGAAGAGTGTAACACCCCGAAATATGTACCTTAAATAGACATAGGATAATTAAATTAAAAGTTAATAATAATCAATAATAAATTAATAGGATAAAAAATAGAGTTTTGGGCAATTTAGAATTGGGCCACAAAGCATTACAGTTGTATTCGAGGCAAGATTCTGATCCTTTTCATATTTTATTTAGTGAAAACAAAGTCTGAATGCAAAAGTTATTAATCAAACAAGTTATATGTAAATTGTTTATACAAAAGATTCGAAATTAAAACTACTTAAATAAATTCAAAATATAATTAATTATAGGGTAGCATAAAGGAATATTCCTCAAGGATTTGAACTTGTGTGTAGATATATATGTAGATGGGGACAAGAATAATCCATAAATGGAAAGTAATTAATCTCGTTAATTAAATAGTTAATATAAAAAGAAAATTACAGGGAAACAAGTTCTTTGGCTCGAACCCAGAAGGGGGGTCTACTTAGGGCACGACCACCCTTCTACAAAGGGGGTCAATCGCCCATCTACATATATATATTATATATATGTATAATAAAACTAATCCTATGGTCCATATACACACTTGCTACTATGGTCCGACCAGATTAAAACTAATCCTATGGTCCATATATATATATTTATAATTTTGCAACAACGGACCGACCAGATTAAAAAAACTAATCCTATGGTCCATATACACACTTGCTACTATAAATAAGACCCCATATCCACTCCTTGAACCCTGCACCTAATTTTGTTCTTTGCCTCCACTTTTCCTTTCCACTTCTTAATTCCAGAATTCTGGTTAGGACCTCTTCTAACCTACATTTTATCTTTCTTGTTCTAGATTCTTATATGTATAGACTATGGAATTAAGTTATATACATATATATGAGATTCTAAACTTTGACTCTTATATATATATTATATTAGGGAGATTTGGAATTCGTTGGTCCAAAGGCAAAAATCTAGATTTTTAGTAGATTCTACACTATGTTCCACTAATCTCTGTGAGTGGAAATTTCGTAAGTTTGTTATTTACTATATTCTGATAGTGTAGGTTTGGATTATCGTGACTTGAAGGAATTTGGTTTTATACGAAAACAAAGCAATATCAAATCCTCCAAATCCCTTATTATTTGTATTTGTTTGCGTAAATGGTCAATCAATTATATTTGGGTTTGGATTATTGATGTAATGGAAGAAAAGGCATTTGGAAGTTCGTATAATTATTGAAATTGGTCTAATTCATTTCATTGTTTCATATATATGTATTTCTATTGCAAAAGCTTAAGAACTTGAATATTGTGAACTGAATTAGTTTAAGCATCTATTTCAAAAATAGATTGTTTGAACGTGTTATTTGCAACTCGCTAAAGTCTTAAGATTTTGTATATGAAAAATACATAAAAACTGAAATAGTACCAAAAAGGGGATTTTACATATATAATTGGAAATATTGCACCTCTTCTATATTTTGTTATCGAAATAATCTTTCAAATCTTAGTTACAAGTTTTTCTATGTATGCTTGTTATTTCCTTATTATTTAAATGTAAATACGTATTTTATGTTATGATTGGAGAAGTTAGCAAAATAAACTTGTGTGCCTTTATTATATTATTAGAATTGACATTTCAAACGACTTAGGACACATCTTTATATGCGCTTGATTTATGCCTCATTTATTACTATATATTTATAACATAATTGACGTAATATTAATGTGTATTAAGTACGTACAGAACACATTTCAATTAGGTTACTAGAAATTAAATGTCCCCGTTTTAATTGGTATGTATGTGAGTTAATAGCTTTAAATATAATTAATGACACATAGACACGAGGTTAACCATTACTTGTAGTAGAAGCCTGCCCGGAACCGACCGACATATCCAGCATTTGTAAGTAAGATCAGTTATTAATCTAGGTGCCATGGGCCATTACAATTATTACATTAAGATGCGACGTTAAGCCCAACTTGTAGTGGAAGCCTACCCGGAACCACAAGTCAAATCCAACATCTACAAGCGGTCGGTTTAATTTAAGATCTTTAGTGTATGTGCATATATATATATATATATATACATACATACATACATATATATATATATATATATGTATATATGTGTGAAGCATGCCAACCTTGAGAAGGTATTAAGTGGCTAACTTACCTTATTGGGTACTAAGTGGTTAGGACTAGGTCCGTTCCTAAAGTTCACTCCTTGGTTTTGGACCAAAGTTATGGAACCCACCCTTATTAGGTCTTAAATAGTCATTGGATATGCCTTTCTCTTGTATAGCATTAAATGGTCCTAGAAAAGTGATGGCGCATGAGTAGGGTAGTTCTCTGGAAGTGTGCGCTTCTTATCTAGGGTCTAAGTGAGGGATGACCAAGGGATGGGCTACTAGAAGTTATGCCAATCATATACGGGGGACCTCCTGTCTAGGGAGGTATTAAGTAGCTAGGAGTTCACCCGTAATACTAGTTAAATAGTAACTCATGGGTCTGTCGATGGGGTCTTGAATGATGACTTGTGTCTACCTTATCCTGACATTAAGTCATAGATTACTATTTCTTGTATTATAATGGAGAGAATTTTTAATAGCATTGATGATTATAAGATAGGGTCTTAAGTGATTAGGGTCCACCATAGGGTATTAAGTGATAGTGGAAATCTGTCCAAGAATAAATGTAAAAGTGATGGCTTTAAGTGACCAGTGGTAGTCCGCCCCAAAGGGTAGGGTTGTGAACAGATGCTGTCAGATACAGATAGTGTTGTATCCGAATCGTATCCAAAAATAAAAATCCGTATCTGAAACGATATCCGATATCTGCAAATACCAGTTAAAAATATCCGTATCCGTATCCTTGGATATTTTCGGATATCCAAAAATATCTGTATCCGCCTTAGCGAATACGGATATCTAAAAATATCTATATCCAAAAATCAAAAATGTACATTCGATGTGGTTGTCCAAAAATATCCGAAAAATATCTGGAAAAAATATCCGAAAATAAAACAATAAAAGTTTACAAATACATCACTCACATGTAAATTTGGCTCATAAAATATTTTTTTGAAAAGGCGAATAAATCTAATTTAAAATTACAAGCAGGACATCATTCAAATAAATTTCTTACAAAAAATATTTTAAGAGATAAAGTGTTCAAAATATGAAAAGCACGACCCTAAGACTAAAATAAAACAAAACATAAATCATAGAAGCATATACACAATTATGTTTTAATTATAACCATACCACAAAATAAAATGAGTACATGACTTAAAATGTTGCATAAAAACAAATACAACATTCCTTTATAATCCAATAGTTGAGAATAGTTTAGCTATTTTAAGGAAATTTATATATTAATTTAATCTTAAATGTAAAGTAAAAATATATAATATATACATACACACACACTATACACACATACATACACGTATCAGAAAATCAGACGGATATTTTTCGGATACGCATACCGCTATAACCTTATCCATATCCGAAATGATTTTCGGATATCGGATATCCATATCTGCATCTCGGATAACAGATATATTCCATATTTTCGGATAATATTCCATATTTTCGGATACGGATGCGGACGGATATTGGATTTTTCGGGTACTCATTGACAGCCCTACCGAAGGGTACTAAGTGATCATAGAGAATCCACTGTTAAATAAGCTATGCAGGCCTTAAGTTATTCTAGAGTAGTCTGCCTCATAAATGAATATGATTAATTATGTGTTTGAATTGCATAGACATAATGTGAAGAATATATACTATCAAATGTAGGAAATAGTTATTCTTTAAAACTTATGTGATTTTCAGTCATTAGAACTTTATGTTATGAGCTCCCTTCTCTTAACATGATAACTGGTTAGTAGGTGGGAATATTTGCTTGATCGATGGAGTCATGGAGCTTGATGATGAACTGTCCATAGTTATTATTATTTTATATAGGCAGTATCTTTGAATTTATGGGATAGTTATTGGTATTATTGTGATGTACCCTTTTATAACTGTTGAGGTATTTATGTAAGCTACATTATGGTGCTTTATTTTAATGGTACATTAATTTTTTGATATTATATTTTATCTCTTCCGCTGTGTGAGATTTCAATTTCGTTTAGTATACTCTATTATTTCTGTTTTAAGTAATTTCTTATAGGAACCAATTATCCATTTAGAATGGCTCTAATTCTTGATGGGCCTTTTCTAGGTCGGAATTTCGGCCCATTCCGAGAAGGTTGTTGCAGCTAGTGCCTAATGTAGACTCTTAACTTAACCTTTTTGAATCAATATATTTATATTAAGCTTAACGCTAAATTTTAGGCTCGTAATTTACCTCTCTATAAATCAGTATGTACATATTAAAGTCTAACGCCAAATTTCAAGGCCACCGTAGAATTTTAGTTTTAGGTTCGTAACTTAACCCCTATAAGTCAATATGTTCATATTAAAGTCTAACGCCTTTTTAGGCTTGTAGTTTATCTCCTTGAAAATCAATATGTCCATATTAAAACCTAACTGTCCCTTTTAACCATTTTCCATCATATTCATATTTGCAAATAAACTATGTTCATTTATTTTAATTTCCCAATTATCATATTCATGCAAATATAAGTTATGGTTTGTTTTTTTGTCCAAATTTTGTGTCATAGTCGTTTTATAAACTTTAATAAAATTTGCATATTGTTTGTCCAACATTCCCTTTTTATTACAATTTTACAACATATGTCCAATTAGCCTCAATTTTATTCAATTATCCCAATTTAATCAAATTTCCCAAACGTGCGCATGATAAAGGATAATAATCCACGTAGGCAATTAGGCATTTCAATCTGTGCTTAAATTAATCGTGTATATATGCCTTTTAGGCATAATTTGGCATAACCACAAATAAACTGTAAAATTCTGAGGAAGAATAGAGGAAAGGATACTGAGAATGATTTACAGTAGTCTGAATATAATTAAACAAAAACTGTAAGAATAATTATAGAAACTACTTATAGAATGAAACTATAGAAAACAGGAATAAACATAAACAATAAATAACCATAAGCAAAAGAACTATAAATAGAATTATAACTATATTATTCCTATTTAACTCAAAACTATATCAAAATTCTAAATAATCATAAAAATTCACGAGAAAGCTTTCCCAGAAGTGGATCTGGCAGGACCTCCGCCTAGAAATTTCGGGTTGACTCACCAACAAAATGGATCGGGTTGACCTGCTAATTTCCGTGTGTGCTTCGGATCGGGTTTCGAGTCGTGTAGGAAACTGACAGCCCTATTTACAATTAGGGTGGCTTGTCTCCAAAAGAAGACTAGCCTAGGCGGGAAAGAGATGTGTTGTGATGAAAAGGGGAAGGGTTGGAGGTTTATTTATCGGTGGAGCAAAAGACCCTCAGCCGCTAGATTCAAGTTTTAAATCTGAACGACTTTGTCCTTGGGTAATTCTGAATTAACACGTAAGCCTATAGGATCAAAACGCGTCATCTCAAAAAGCCCCGATTGAATATTGTCTGTTCTCAGTTTCATGCCAGGCACAAAATTATGTTTGGCAACAAGTTGGATCGACCTAGTATCCAATTGGGTCGACAGATGGGTCAACCCACCCATGGCCTGCGTCGACCCATGGGTCGACCTGGGTGAAACTGGGTTGTCCTAGTAACTTTTATATACATATTTTTTTTCATTTTTTTTTTGAATTTTAAAATTCGAATGGCCACAACTCCTTCATTTTGAGTCTGTTTCTCACAAACCAAATATGCATCTGAACAAGAAGATCATAACGGATCCAATGCCGCATTCCCCATTGGCAAATTTCCATTACTTTTCAACCTACTTTTAATTAGTTAATTTGTTAATTAATTACTGTTTGTTAAAATTTGGATTGTTACATTCTCCCATCCTTACAGGATTCCATCCCCGAAATTTCTATGGTAGAAGAATAAGATAAATGTTTTCATTACAATATTTACAACCGTATACTCAGCCATCATCCATTAACAAACACAATCCTTATATATATTTTTAATGTGATTAATGTACTTATGCAACAGTGTAGTGTATATGCCTCTAACTAATGAAAAAGATTAGACAGTCTACTAATTCAGTTTACCTCCTTTTTATGCAATTATGCTAGTCCCATGTATCCAAATATATGCAAAAAGTCCTAATGAATAGATATTTTTATATGTGTGCTTCAACTATCATTCATATGCAACAACCATATGATACATCCATTCATATAACCCATGAAATAATATAAAATGTGCACACATCCATATGCATATGCAAGTGTCCTATCAGTCGATCATAGTGCCTAGTGTGTATATATGAATCCAGTGTATCCACTTACATACATTTGCATCCATTTGCAAACATCAAACATAACATGTTACAATAACATGTTTTAATTATCTCCCACCATCCATGGCTTGAATCCTAATATTATAGATTCAAAGAAAATGGTCCAACAAACCTCAGTGCTAACTTACCTGTTGAGCCAAACTCACCACATTCCTCAACGGCGATACCTTGATGAATACCAATCTAACATAAAACTCAAGATTGGTCCTCCTATTATATGCCTATGATTTCTACCGGTCTTATGTTGTCTTCATCCTCCTAATAAAATCAATCTTCTCGGAAGTCTCTCTAAACATATCCGGACCAAGAAGTAGTCTATCTGTCGTATCCCAGCAACATGAGGGAGATCTGCAGGGTCGTCTATATGGAACCTCGAAGGGTGCCAAACCGATATTAGTTTGAAAGCTATCATTAAATAAAAATTGCACGAAGGGTAAATGCTCTTACCATGTCCCTTTGAAATCCCAAATACATAGCCTTAGTAGATCCCCTAACATCCGGTTCACCGTCTGAGTCTATCCATCCGTCTGAGAGTGATAAGCTATGACCAGTCTGAGCTATGTCCCTAAAGCCTCCTGCAAACTCCTCCAAAACTCACTAGTGAAAATTGAGTCTTTGTCACTCACGATACTAGTGGAAACACCATGGTGTCGAACTATCTCTCATAGATAGATGGAAGCTAACCAAGAAGACGTCCTCTTACTTTTAACAGGGATGAAATGGGCACTCTTCGTCAGTCTATCTATAATAAGCTAGATGCTACTATTGCCCTTCCTTGATCTAAGCATCCCATCAATAAAATTCATAGTTGTTGTCTCCCATTTCCAAAGCGGAATATCCAAAGGCTGGAGCAATCGTCCAGGCTTCTTTTTCTCCACCTTTACCTCCTAAGATGTCATACATCTCACTAAAAATTCAACCATGTTCTTTAGTAGAAGACTCACCTTATATCGTGTTACATCTTATCACCGCCTGGATGGATAGTCATCCAAGAGTGATGTGGCTCGGTCAACACTATGCTCATTAATCACCCACGCAGGTTATACAAAATCTTCCATCACGTCGAAACTTTCTTTACTATTCAAAGTGTATATGAGATGGTGTCGATAAGCCTCTCCTCTACCAAGCCTATCCAAAATATATAATAACTCGGGATCCTATACCGCCTCCAACCCAATATGCTTTAACAAAGTAGGTCGCACCTCCAATGACGCCAACCTGTAATGTAATCCGTAGATGATCTGAAGTCAAATGTGGATATGAACTCTAAGCTCTACCACTCTATGAACAAAGGACTCAACAATGTCTTTTGTCTACTTAGGGAATCCACTACATATTCCTCTTCCCCGAAGTTTAAGAAATCTCAAAGCCATAGGATGCTAAGAACTCCACCCACCATTATTGCCTCAAATTGAGGTTTCTCTGTGAGAACAAGTACTTTAAAGACTTATGGTTCGTGCAAAGCTCAAATCTCTTGCCCAGTAGATAATGCCTCCAAGACTTAAGCGCAAAAACTATCATAACTAACTCTAGATCATAGGTAGGATAATTCCTCTCGTGGACCCTTATCTGCCTGCTTCCGTAGTACACAACATACCTACTTGCATCAACACTGCGCCTAAACCAGTCCCACATACATCGGTATAAACAGTGAATGTCTTAGAACCATCAGGGAATACCAATACTAGTGCATTGATGAAAGCCTTCTTCAGCCTTTGGAAAGAACCCTCACAATCAACATCCAAGGAGAACACTGGTTTCTTCTTGGTAAGATAAGTGAGCAACACCGAAATTTATGCGAGGTCTCTGATGAACTTCCTATGGTAACCCGCCAAACCAAGAAAACTCCTTAACTCTGTCGCATTCTCAGGGGGTTTCCAATCCTGTACCACCACCACCTTGGCAGGATCCACATCTAATCCAGCCTCAGAAACCATGTGCCACAAGAAACACACCTCTCTCTACCATAAATGACACTTGGTGAATCTCGCCATAAGCTGATCCGCCGGAGAGTATGGAGAACTTCTCCCAAATGCAAAGTGTGCTCATCCTCACTCCTTGAGAAGACAAGAATATCATCCACAAAGACAACTACGAACTTATTCAGGACATCCCTGAATACCTTACTCGTCAAGTCAATGAAATATGTTGGTGTGTTGGTCAGCCCAAAAGGCATAACCAACAACTCAAAGAAACCATCAGGATCCCGAAATGTTGTCATTTGTCACACGCAACTAATGAAAACCGGTGGCTAAATCCAATTGAGAAATACATACACGCTTACCAACTTGTCAAACATATCATCTATCCGAGTGGGAAACAATTTTTCTTCGTGAGCTTGTTCAATTCTCTGTAATCCACACAAAGTCGAAGGAACCCGTCCACGTTGGTAGCAAAGACTTCTAGTGCTCCCCACTTAGAGTACTACTTCTGATAAATCCTTTCTATAAAAGCTCACCCACTTGCTTACTAATCTCCCTTCATTCCCTTAGAACCATATGACGAATAGGTATTGCAACCGGCTTTTCATTTTCACAAGATATATCTGAAAATCAAGATCTCGCTTGAGGGTAGTACCCTAATCTCCACGAACATGTTCGGATACTCTCGCACAATAGGTACAAAATCAGTGTTGTCAACAAAAGAATCTAAGGAATACAGAAAACTCAACATGACCGATCTCTGTGGGTCGCAAGAAATCTCGAGGGTCCTACCACTACAAGTCATCAATCTAATGATCATGTCGTAGTCAAGGATAGCCCCGTATATGGCTAACCATTCTATTCTTAAGATCATTTTGTACCCAGCAAACCCCAACGTGTAGGGATCACAATCAAACTCAATACCTATAATAGAATTTTTCAAACCCCTACTAATCGTAGATATGTGCGTCGAACCATCTGTAGGGTTGAAACTACTATGGGATCGGTTACAAGAGAGATATCTAAGTGCAAACAGTCAACCAAGATGCTAGAAAACAATGAATGAGAAGCTCCTGACTCAAAGAGCGTACGCACAGGAAAGTCGAAATTGGAAATACAACCTTTAACTGCAACTTTTCTACCTCTATCCTGACCCCCGCTAGTCATAGCCGCCTCCAATACATGAACTTGAGCTGTCGATGTACCATTACTCTATCCAGTCCTCTGTGGACATGCCCTGGCTGCCCACAACTAAAGAACTTCCATTTGATTTTTCTACAATCCTTCACAAAATGTCCTGTCATCCCACATCCATGACACTTAATCTCAGTATTTATCTGCCCTTTGTGAGAAACATCGGCTTGCTCATTCGTGCCCTTCTTATTTTCCTACCATCTCTTCTTAGAATTAGCAATCTTTGGTACTTCTCCCTCAACATCCTTGACCTCTTCCTTTTTGCACTCGTGCATCGAAGTCATCTCCACCAAAGAGTCATAAGTAGCTCCCATCGAAATATGAGTCATAACCAATCCTTGGAGAGGTTGATTCAACCCTCTCGCAAATCTAACTGCCTTCTTATTAGCCGTGTTAACCAAATCCATCCCAAATTGTGACAACTTATTGAACTGGTTTATGTATTCCTTGACAGAAAGGTTTCCTTGCTTTAGATTAAGGAATCGCTCTAACTGCATGCCCATTCTTCTTGCAACATAAATTTCCTCTCGAATCTAACTCGAAATCCATCCTAATCCGTATGTCTTTCTTCAGCCTCAATAATCTCCCACAAAAATGATGCCTCTCCCTAAAGCTGCCAAGTTACCAACTGAACTTCGTACCGATCCTCCAGCTCTATTAACTCAAAGATCTGCTCCGTGTCTTTAACCTAAGCACGAGCCTCTACAAAAGTCTCTGTGCCCCTAAAATTCTTGCCGCCTAAATTCGTGAAATCCTCGCAAAGCTTGAAAAGGTTAAGAGCTGCTGGTAGATTAGGAGGAACCACCATAGCGGGTATTGGAGCATATGCAGGTTCTTGTCCTTCGATTGGTGTCGTAGCCTCTAAGTATCTATGAAACCAACAGGAATAGGGACACCCTCATAAAGATTAGAGGCACCTAACATATTACACAAGAAAGAAAAGATAAAGATTTTAGTATTCAAATCAAAGGAAGGTTTAACTGACTTGAGGGGATATCTTTTCGAAATTAAATAACTTTGGTTTTAAAAATATGTTTTCTTCCAAAAAAAATCTTTTGAAACAAAATTTTAGTGATCTTTTAACCTTAGGCTCTAATACTAAATGAAACACTCGGTACCCCTTAACATTACCCAAAGGGTGGTCCCGCTAAAGAATATAAAGCTTAATATGTACAGAGACATAAAACATCAAACAGACTAAGATTCGCAAGACTGTAATATTTAAAACATCGCGGAAGAAGGAGAAAATTTACATAAATGACAAAACCATTTATTTTTAATAAAAAAATTTCTCTCATAAAATATCATGTCTCATGAAGATAAAAATTCGGTCATAGAATATAAGAGTAAATAGATAATATGTCCAAAAAAAAGTCACAAATACAACCAAACCATGGAAAAGAGATAACTAAAAAGAAAGAAATACATCTATAACAAAGCAAATGATTCAGGACAGAATCAACTGAAGCCTGAACTTCACACTTCCTCCTTGCGAGCTTGAGGGAAGAAAAGAGGGAAGAAAAGAGGGAAGAAGAAAGGAAAATGGGTCAGATATAAAGTCTGGTGTGTTGTCATGATTACTAGCACAGTTGATAAGCAAGGGAAAACAAACATAACAGTATTTCTAGTGTTATATAGGTTAAGTGTCCGTGTACACCTAAAGTGAACATATAGGATGACATGAATGGTTACAAATAAGATTGACTGTTCTCATTCAGTTTCAACTTTTGACTGTTTGCACAACTACGAATTCAGAACATAACATAACTAGGAAAATTATTACTAATACCACCCATCGATCTTCTTCTTAAACTCAAATTGATAACCTATGCCCACTATGTGCCTTAGGCTTATCAGGCCCAACCCACCAGCTAAACACATAGAAATTATCACATGTGTCATGATGTCTTATTTTCCCCAATCGAATCAATGAACACACACTGAACCATCGAAACGCACCCGTACCCACCTCCGTTGGACCAATTTACTACCACCTCACAGCATGGTGCGTGCCCTCGCCTCCTAACTGAGATCGTATGTGATAAAAAAAGGTGTGTTGTTTATGGTACGGATCCCTAACAAACCGTTTATGCTTAGCCCAAATCTCTCTTGATTTGGCCTCCTCATCGTATTTTAGTTCTAGGCTTGTAACTTAACCCCTATAAATCAATATGTATATATTAAATACTTTTACTTGTAACTTAATCATTTTAAGTCAACGTGTTCGTATTAAAGCCTAGTACTTAATGTAGACTCGTAACTTAACCTTTTTAAATCAATATGTTTATATTAAAGCCTAATGCTAAATTTTAGGCTCGTAATTTACCTCTCTGTAAATCAATATGTACATATAAAGTCTTAACGCCAAAATTTAAGGCCGCCATAAAATTTTAGTTTAAGGCTTGTAACTTAACCCCTATATGTCAATATGTTCATATTAAAGCCTGACGCATTTTTAGGCTCATATTTTACCTCCTTGTAAGTCAATATGTTCATATTAAACCTGACTATCCTTTTAAACTATTTCCTATCATATTCTTATTTGCAAACAAAATATGTTTGTTTACTTTTATTTATTAATTATCATATTTGTGAAAATATAAGTTATAGTTCATTTTTTGTCTAAATCCTATGTCATAGTCATTTTACAAACTTTAATCAAGCTTGCATAATATCAGTCCAACATTTCATTTTTATTACATTTTTACAACATATATCCAATTAGCCTCAATTTCAATTATCCCAATTCAATCAAATTTCCCAAACACGTGCATAATAAAGGACAATAATCCATCGTAGGCGGTCAGGCATATCAATGTATGCCTAAATCAATCGTGTGCATATATATACATATGTGTGTGTGTGTGTGCCTTTTAGGTATATTGTGCATAACCACAAATAAACAATAAAAATCTGACGAAGAATAGGGGAAAGAAGATAGAATAATTTAAAGTAATATGAATATTAATTAAACAGAAACGATAAGAAAAACCATTTTTTTTATAGAAACTACTTATAGAAAGAAATTGCAGAAAACAGGAATAAATATAAATTGTAAATAATTGTAAGAAAAAGAACTGTAAATAAAATTACAACTATTATTATTCCTATTTAACCCAAAACTAAATCAAAAAATCTAAATAACCATAAAAACTAATTAGAAAACTTTCCCGAATGTGGATCCGGCAGAACCTCCCCCAGAAGAAAATAAAATAGAAAATATTTTTATTATATCTCAACCCCTAAACTTTAGATTAAGGTGGTCTATCTTCAGAAATAAGACTAGCCTAAAATTTAGAATTAGAGCAGCCTGTCACCAGAAGAAGACTAGCTTGGGAGGGGAAGAGATGTGTTGTGAGGAAAAGGGGAGGGGTTGAAGGCTGATTATATGTGAAGCAAAAGACCCTCGACCATTCGATTTAGGTTTTAAATCTAAACCGTTAAGTCCTTGGGTCAATCCGGATTAACCATGTCAGCCTATAGGATCAAAACATGTCAGCTCGGAATGCCCTGATTAAATATCGTCCATTCTCGATTTCGTGCGAGGCACTAAATAGTGCCTGGCAACAAGCTAGGTTGGCCTGGCCAAAATCTAGGTTGTCCCAGTAACGTTTGTATATTTTTTCACTCTTGATTTCTGGTTTTAATTTTAAGTTTTGAATGACCATAACTCCCCCATTTTGTGTTCGTTTCTCGCAACCCAAATATGAATCTGTAACAGACCAAATGGCACAATCCCCATTGCCAAATTCCTATTATTTTTTACCTTATTCTTTAATTAATTAATTAATTACCCTTTTTCCAATTTGGGTTGTTACATATATCAACTCGATTTCAAATGGAATAGTTCCTTCATACAAGCTCTGAATGACCTGAAATTTCATATACAAACTTTGGAGACCTTCAACCTATCCCTCTCAAATCTCATGCAAATATGAGCCCTCCCAAAATTTTGAACTATTTTGCAAAACCCTAATTTAATCCTAAATATGGATCATTATACGTTGGAGTTTCCAAATATTCAAGCAAGCAAATTCATAAATATAATCATTCAAAGAAATCTAGGACAATAATTCATTCAATCCAAATAGTGATAGACAATTCAGATCTAAATAAAAGCATAAGATCCTTACAATTATACCAAGGATTCATTGTCATAAAACTACACAAATTAATCTCTAATTAATTTACAATTCAAAGATGTGATTCACAATCAAGTTGAATAGGGTTGTTGGCAGATTTAGTTTTTAAAAATGATTTAAAATTAAAAACATGTACAACTCTATAAGTTAGATATAGAATCACTCAACTCTACCTAAGAAAATGTAGATCCCGAATAAATCTACGAGGTCTAAAATGAAAACACTGAATAAGGCCAGATCTTTTCTCCTAGTAGCCACAAATATGTTCGTCTAGTATAGATCTATTAAGTTCTCTATTTTCTAACAAATTCAGGAGAGGAAATTTTGTTGTTTGGGCTGAAAAATAATTTTAATTGAGATTGTAGGTTCTAGGGAAGAAGGAGAGAAATAAAATGTAAGAGCAATGAGTTACAATAACTTGATTTAGCCATGTCACTCTCTGCTCTTGAAATTATGATTGGGCCTACTATTAATGGCCCTTAATTGTTGAGTTAGGCTGTTTTAAAATTCAAAAATACTTAAAAAATGAATAACTCTCAAAAGGTTATCCCGTTTTCTACATATATCCACTTTACGAAAAGGGAAACCATTATGTCAATCCAACAAAAGTGGTTTCTAATTCAATTTTTACACAGATCAAAAGTTATGGACAAAACAATACATCAACATAGGCAAAATAGTTGCTGGAAAATTGGATAAAAATTCTAAATGTGAAAAATGTCCTAGTAGTAATTTTCTAAAACTATAAAATCATGTGACGTTGCATGAAAATAATAATTTTTATTTATGCACTGAAAATGCATGAAGCTGCTGGTCGTTACATCCAATTCTATTTATTTAATCTAGAATTTTCAAATATTTTCTCGTATACTTCAACATCTTACACAAAATGCTAGTAGCTTCTTTTGTCTTTCTGAATTCACTACATTTATTTCTAGGAATATCATCAAAATCCTCCTCCAAGAACTACATTTTTAAACCCACAAATTGCCTTCCTTTCCATGTTATTCCTAAATAAAAAACAATGGAAAATAGTCAAAAAATGTGGCAAGTCCATTTTGAAATGAAAGTGGATGTATGTCTTCAAACTCTAGACTAATAAAGAATCTACCTTTAGTAGTGTATATGATACTCTTGCATTGCTCAAATTAAACTCATTGCTACCCACCTGAAGATTCCATCTTCTAAAATTCAAGATTCCGCTAGCAATAATAATCGATCGAAAAGTGTTTTTATTCAGCGAATTGGAAAGGATTCTTGTAATAGACTCATTGTATACAATTTCCAATTTCCAGCAAAGGTATCAAATTTTGCACTAATAATTCCTTTGATCTGGAGCATGGTAATCACCACAAAAATAACGAAGACAACCATCCAACTCATAAATTCATTTTCAAAGTCGATCAATGACAATGAAAATTTCATAACCCCTGTTAGATTTCATTTTTGATTCAGAATTGAAGATAGAGGACGTAGTGATTTTTGGCTTTGAATTAGAGTAAAATTTGCGCGTATATCCTTTACGACGTGTTCTCTTGCATTCAAAACAAATAATTAAGTTCATGTAGTTTTTTACCTAATGATCGACAAATCCGCAATGAAAACATTTCCTTTTTTGTTTAACATTATTCAAAAAATCATAGTAGCTTTAGTTCTTTCTAGAAATAAAATAATTTTTCCTATTAATCGCTCCAAGATTTTCAAGTAAAACATCTATGTGGCTAAACACGTGAGGAACCTGTGCAAATTCTTCAAACTTTTACATTGAAAGGACGTAAAGCTTTTAATGTATAACATTAGAGGATGCCACTAAAGAACCATTTTGTGTGATTTTATTAGTTAATTGGTTCATTTTGGTTTTTATTTTATATTTTTTCGGTTTAATGGTTAGGTATGATTTTTGTTTTTATATTTCAATTCTTATATTTGAAAACATAACCAATTAAACCAAATTTAAAAATTAAGTTATTTTAAAACTTATATGTTTTGATAGTAGTACAAAGAACTTTGCAGAGATTTAGCTATGCCAAAGCACTAGTTGAGATCTCAACTAATTGTGAATTGCCAGATTATATTGAGTTAGATGGCTTAGGTGGTGTCCTTTAGTAAAGCTATCATACGGCTGGCAACCAAGTATATGTACATTTTGTAAATGTTTTGGACATAAAATTTTTCAATGTGATCTTAGAACTGGGGATGATTTTTTTGATGATAAACAGAACTTTAGATTTAATGAGAAGAATTTAAATAGTGATATGACGAATGATAATCATTTTAGGGGAAAGGTTAATATGCAAGTTAATGAGAAAGGTTGGACAAGGGTTGTCTCTAAAAAACAGATGATTTGAAGAAGGAAAGGTGATGGTGTTAAGGGTGCAAATGTTTCTTTGAGTGGTGATACTAGTAGTAAAGATAAAGTTGGTTCTATGGGTACTCAAATTGATAAGGTAGTTTTAGGGGATAAGAAAAATGGTAATAGTAATGCATATTTTATTGGGGTTCAAGGAAATGTTCGAATTAATGATGAATGTATTAACAAGGATCAAGGTTTTGGTTTGAGTATATTATTTAATGGTGAGAATGAGACTCAAGTTACTGTGGAGACTGGTACTCATTCTAGCCCACAAATGTAGGTTTCCACTTCTTCTCTATTGTTAAATACCTTTGTGCCTTCTTTTCAAACTCCATCTAGCAATGCAATACATAATGACATGGTTAACGAGTGCTTTCAGGCTCGTAATGTGTTCTCTGGTTATACGAATATTGCGTCATCCTTCTCTTTTATAAATATGACGGCTAAATGCAATAAAAAAATTCTCCATACAGTAAACGACAATTACAGATTAGCCCTTGCTAATATTAAATGACCTGATGGCTCATTATTGAAGTAGACAGCTGAGCGACACCATTTCCCAGGAAAAACACTGATAGTGATTACTGCATGGAGGAAATTTTTACTGCATTTAGCAAGGGCACAGAAAATAAGTGAAGGATATTACAGTAAATTAGACCAATTTTTGATTACTGCATAGAGGAAATTTTTACTGCATTTAGAGTACCTCTATGCCTGTTAAAACTTCCATGTCAAATTTGTCATCCTCCACTACTCGCATAAGCTCTCCTTACTCTCATTTGACTCTTCCCCCTCATATAATTCTACCTCCACCACCTAATACTGCTCCATCAGCTAACTCTGATGAGCAATGTGGTAAGACGTCTAAGAGTAGTAAGAGGTGAGCTAAAAGGAAAAAGCTGTTGAGTTAAGGGAGCTGAAGGAGGGTAAGGAGAATATGCCTATCGAGGATCTTACTTCTAATATTACAATGAACTCATCTCTAAGGCATACAAAGAGAAATCCGTCTTCGTTTTATGATCCCATCTTGAAGTGAAGTTGCTTGGTTTAGTGGAGACTTAGATATGTTTTTGTATGCTACTGTTATTCTGGATTTGGGAATGAAGCTTTTCAGGCTGAAATTGATTAATTCATATGCATTACTTATAGGTGTTACTGTTGCACGAGGGTCTCCTGTTATTAGCATGATCTTCCTCTCTTTGGAATATACAAACGGAATATACTAAAGCTTTTCAGTACATATTGAAGTTGGAATTCTATGTTTCTAGTATTCGGTAAGCTTTTCACCGAACTCTAATGGAATACAAGTTTGCTGTGAGGTGGATATGAATTTTGTTTTGATAATGCATTATAAAGTGAGTATTGGTAATTGTTGCAAAGTGAGTCTGTTCAGAGAGTGAATAATTGGTTAATAGAGTAGAGATTATATGATGAGTGGTAGTGTATATTTATGATGTTGTAAATATTGTAATATTTCTTGTTGTATGATAAAAAAAATTGCGCTTGCCTTTTAAAATAACAAAATTATTGCTGGTATCATTATTATTTACAAAAGAAAAAATGAATTAAGACACAAAATGTTGACATAGTTGATGATATTATGGACTTCTATCATTATATTGTCCATTGATTCCCACCTCTCTTATATGGACAAAAAGATCCAACGACTAAATCTTTTAACTTCATTAGTTGTGCTTAATTTTGTGTTTAAATAGTTAGTCATTTGCGATATTCTTATAACAATATATATTTACTATAACTCACGTTAATAATTTTTAAAAGGTGATTTTGGTTTTCAAAATATTTACCTTATATAAATTCAATTAATAGTTATAATCTTACATTGTATCAACAACCAAAATATCTAATTCATTTCAAAATAAACCAAATAATCTATCTACATCAAATTATATATTATTGGCTTGGTTTACTTTGATTTTTATATCTTAAATTATGTTGGTATAAAAAAAAATTGGCATAATACCTAACGAGTTCAGCGAATAGCTAAAATATGAAAATAAATGGAAAATTGAGAAAATAGGCGATAGAAATGCTGTAAAAGAGACAATAGAGATTTATAGTGGTTCGACGTTATTTCGCCTATCTCCACTTAGAAATTTTGTTCACTTTATTGTTGAATTATGTGATTACATATCTCGGATCGGTAAGACTCCGAATAATATAGGCCAAAGTAAGCAAATGCCAAAAAGATCCATTTTTCATCAGCATTGTCGGTGTTTATAGATGAAGGTTGGCTGGAAAGATCAGAGAACCATTGTAGAAGAGTAGGATGCCTAAGCCTAATTTAGACTAAGGGAGAGATTAGTCCCAATCCCTTTATATGGATCGGTACCGATTTCTTATATAGAATGCATAGGGCCCTCAACATCTTGTCGGGTCCCTCGTTGTGTCTTTAATTTTTCTTTGAAATTTCATCTGATTTGGTTTAAAGTTTGGTGAGTTATGGGTATTACATTAATCAAGTAGAGTTATTCAACTAGCTGATCTCAAAGTTTAGTCGATCCCTTTATATTGACTTAGTCAATTTCGTACTGAAAGAATTCTCGGGCATTGTTTTGATGATAAAAAGTGAATGTTGTCCTGTTGTGCTATCCGAACTTGATCTCTAAGCCTTCATATAGAATTTATACGTCGTTAGCCTTGGTAGTTGTCAAGTCGTGTCAATCCGCATAGCTTCTAATAGCCAAACCAAAAAGGCCGGGTAACAAATGTTTATTTTGATTTCCTTATTTTTAATTGGTTCCAAACCAATATATTATTTTCTAAATCCTAGTCTCAAATGATGTTTGAAAGATTAATCCTGGCATCCAAAATACGAATGTTTTCATGCCATGTCAGTCAAAATTTATTAAAAGGAAGTAAAATTAAACATCTTAATCTAATAGTCGTTAAGACCAAGAGACAATGGCAAATTGCCGTTAAAAATAAATATGGATTTTAACCCCACTAAGGAATCAAATCGGTATACATCTAACAATATAAACAAACATTTCAACTTTAACAAAGATCATCTAACTTCTCAACTTTTCACCTAGGCGAACTCGCAATCATTCACCAGCAAGCCGACTAAGGCACCATGGCCACCCTATATAGATTGCCAACAAATTTTTAGATTGATATTGTAACACCCCATAATTTTAAAGAACACAATAATGATAAAATAAAGACTAATTAATTAAATATTGGGCATTAAGTAAAACGGACTACACCATTGCATTTGTCTCGGAATTCTGCTTAAGATATACTTCGATTTTGCGTAAACAGACATTGTATGAAGAAGATATTAAGGTTTGAAGTTTATATACATATAAGCCATTTAAATATAAATAAAACAAATCCAGAATTCGAAACCACACAGCGGGAAAAGGGGGGAAATCGGCCCGTTAGGGGTCGACCTCGTCCCCTATAGGTGTCGACACATGAGTCGACCCCTACAAAGGGGTGTCGACCCCGGGGTCGACCCCAGTCAGATCTGGACAGATCCTTTTCTATGTACTTGGACGCGTTTCTGAGCGAGATTCGTTGACCTTAGGCTATAATTAGGACCTTATTTTCATTGTTTTATTAACCAAAACAATGGAGACAACGAGGTGCTGCCCCAACTCTGATTAAAATAGCCTATTCTTCTACAACAACAAGTTATACATATTCAAGAATCTCCGCTACAACGTTAACAATCAATTCTCTGTTCTTTAGATCCAGTCATAGTGAGTTCATGTTATTTTTAGATAATAGTAATGTTGATATGTTTATAAGTTGGATCTAAACCTGTGCCTGTTAGTAACCTAAATCATAACTAAACAGATCTGTCATTACTTGTACACCTGGTCCTTTATTTAGTTCTTGCATGCCTATCTTTATTATGCTCATTCTGTTAGTATGCCTAATCATGTCACCATATGCCTATCCTATTAGTATGCTTACTTCTGTCATCATATGCCTATTTTGCTATTATGCCTGTTCTCTTCTCTCCCTCTTTCCCTTTTTTTGCAGCCAGGCTACCTTCGAGCCAAGGCCTATCGCTGAAATATGCGAGCAAATGAAATTGGAAACGGTGGGGAATGCTAATTTGGGGGCATAACTTATACCAAAACATGATTGGGATTTGGGCACAGTTTATACCTTGATCTAAACCTTTAATTTCGGGGCATAACATGTATTGTGAATCAAACTGGGATTTAGGGCATAATCTTGGATAAAACATGAAAATTGGTTAATAATGAACATGCCTAGATTTACAGTGATTAGAAACTGTAACTGCACTTAGACACCAAGTTAGATTACACTTGCGGTATAAGTCTGCCCGGAACCGCCCGACAAATCCAGCGTACAGAAGTGGTTAACCTAATGTGAGGAGTCGAGTACAAAAATGTACATGTAACGATACTAAGACACGAGGTTAAGTCCGACTTGTGGTAGAAGTCTTCCCGGAACCGCCCGACATATCCAACATCCACAAGTAGTAAACTTAACGTGAGAGGTCTAGTCCATTAATAAGCCAAAAATGGATAACTTGTTAACCTGTAATACTTAACCTGTTTAACTCTATGGGGGTTACATGAACCTGTTAAATTGATTAGGGGTTAAGTTAACTTGCTTGAATCAGTGGGGGTTAAGTTAATCTTGTTAAATTTATAGGAGCGGGTAATATATATATATATATATATATATATATATATATATATATATACCTGACAAACTTAACCTGTTTTACATGTGGGCTTATGCAACCTTGTTAAACTGTTAGGCATAACCTGTTAAAATCCTAGTAGTGGGGATGCAAGCCTAGGAGGGAAGATTGTATCATCTGTTGTGTGGGACTTATTTCAGTCAGTAACCCATCTTGGTATCGAACGAGTACTCCAAATTAGGTCGGGTTCGGGGCACGCTAACTAAGCTGGTTATAGGAGGTCACTTGTGTGAGGGTGTTGACGGCGCGTTCCATCGGAGCCATATGCGTGCATGGGTCCACTTGCTAGGGAAGATAAGATGTTGTGACATCAGTAGATATAGTTGTGCATCTTGAAATAACGGGGTTGCCACTTTAGGAAGTGATACATCCTACTGTGGGGCCAACACGGCTATCTACTAGATAGGGAGTCGATCGATTGGGGGTAGTAATTAGGGTACATCTAGTCTTGCTTGTTGGGAGCCTATTATTATTGTTGTTGGGCTACCTGTTATTCTTGTTGGGGTTAAACTGGTCACTAGAAGTACACCTAAGTCTACCATCTTATTTTAGTTGGGATCACCTTGTTCTTGTTATGCTAGTATTGGTGCATAGAAAAGTACTTGAGAAGCGCAATATATTCTGTCATGTTTATTCAGTTTATCCTTCTCAGTCTATTATACCTGTCTTATGATATTGTTATCTCTCTCACCCATTTTATATGTCTGCCATGATACTTTTACTTATTTATATGCTAAAAGTAACTGGACTCGCCAGAATTTATGTCTGGCCCGTTTTGTTTCTTTTCTCTCTCTTCCTTTTTCCCTCCCCAGGTTCTCAGGGTGGGAATACTCAGGCTTGATTTGGATTCTCTCTTCCATTATGTTTGGAGCTACTTAGATGTACCGCTTTGATTTCCTGTCTTCTCTGATATGGTTATATTTTGCGGATTAAGGTTTATATATGTTACTGTACACTGATGATGTTAGTACAAGACGGAAATTTTAAATTGATGTAATGGGTTTTCTGTATTTCAGACTTATGATGTAACCATGTTTTGGACCACGATGTTTTCTGTTTAATAAAGTTTTAAATCCGCTGTTATTTTGTATATGTCTTGTGATGTTTCTGTTTCTGTTTACCTATAACGCTCACGAAACTTAATGCTTTCTGATAAAGAGTGACATTAACGGACATGGGGTGTCACATTTGGTATCAGAGCTGAAGATTACCAAATCGGATAAAAGATTTTGAAAATTATTTTCAAAATGATTTTAAAAGAAAGCATTTTCAAAAGAAAACTCTTTTTTGAGAAACATATTCCCCAAAGCCATATGGAATATCTTTCGATTCTCTGTTTGAATCCCTTTTTCTTTTCTTTTTCAGCATGTCTAGGGAATCGATTCTTCCCAAGGGCGTTACATACCGGCTTGGTCCTGTAGGTATCTTGAGGCTACGGCGCCTGTGGGGGGCCAAGCGGACGCCCCTCCCCCAGTTGTAGCCGCTGTTCCTCCTCCTCCGTGAGCAGATAATTTCTCCAAGATATGTAAGGACTTATGTGATGTGGGAGGGTAGCCATTCTAAGGAACTGAGACTTTTGTAGAAGCTAAGAATTGGCTCAAAGAAACGGAGGATTTATTTGGGACTTTTGAGGTTGACGACTGCAGGAAGATTCAGTTGGTCATTTGGCAGCTGAAAGATGAGGCTTCATTCTGGTGGGAAGTGACGCACGCAGAGCATCCAGTTGAGACTTGGGATGATTTCCGACAGAGATTTGAAATGTAGTTTCTTTCTCAAGCCGAGCAAAGTATGCAAATGGAAAGGTTTTTGGCACTTAAGCAAGGAGGCATGTCTTTCAAAGAGTATGTTATAAATTCAATCAATTGGAGAGGTTTGGTTTGGAGCTAGTGAATACCTTGCACAAGAAAGCTTTGAGGTTTGTTAGAGGATTGAATGAACCCCTTCATGGGTTGGCTATGTCTCATATTCCGATGGGAGAAACTTTTGAGAAACTTGTTGATATGGCATTGATGCACGAAGAAGATAAAGGTGGAAAGAAAGGGTCTAAGATTTATGAAACACAAAACAAGAAAGCGTGGCCCAAGAAAGAACAACAACAAAAGAAGGGCGGAAAGAACGACAAAGCTCGAGATAAGAGGAAATGTCATAATTGTGGACACGAGGTTCATTTGGTCAAAACCGCAAAATAAAGAAGAATGCTTGTTTCCATTGTGAAGAGGTCGGACACTATTCTAAGGAGTGCCCGAAGAAGCAAGGACAAGGCAAAAGGGCAGGATCTTCTGGAGGGTAGGTGCATGCTCTCGTGGCCGGTGTAACGGATAGAGGTAGGAAAGTTTCCATTTAAGGTTTAATTTCTCTTTTCAATCATCTTATTAGAACTCTTTTTGATTCTAGCGCTTCACATTCATTTATATTTGATTCTGTTGTTGAGTCTCTGCACATTAGTACTAGTATGGTTTTGGATCCCGTTGTTTTCTCAAACCCCATTGGGGGTACGGCTCATTTGTCTATGATTTGTTGGGGTTTGAGAATATCTGTGTTGGGCGTCGAGTTTGAATGTGATGCATATGTGCTTGGTTTCATGGGCTATGGTTTGATTCTAGGGATGGGTTGGCTAGCCATGTATGGTGCCATTCTGGATTATGAGAGGAGGGTCGTTAGACTTTTGACTTTCCATGGGAGGACCCTCGAGATTTTTTGTGACCCTAAAGGGTCTATCATGTTTAGTTTCCTAGAGTCTCTTGATGCATCTATCGATGATCTACGATCTGTACCAATAGTCTTTGAGTATCCTGATGTTTTTGAGGAGGTTCGGGGCTTACCACTGAGGCGCGAGATTGATTTCCGTATATACTTGGTGGACAAGGCAAAACCAGTTGCATTGCTTGTGCGCTATATGGCTCCGAGAGAAAGGAGAGAGCTCAGCAAGCAAGTAGGGGAGCTACTTGAGAAAGGGTTTATTAGGTGAAGCATTTCTGAATGGGGTACTCCATTAGTATTCTCCACTAAGGCAGATGGTTCGCTTCGCTTATGTGTGAATTACAAAGAGTTGAATAAATTCACTAAGAAAAATAGGCACCCACTACCGAGGATAGATGATCTGTTTGACCAGCTTATTGGTGCATCTGTTTTCTCCCAGTTAGACTTGGCCATAGGGTTTCATCAGTTGAGAGTGACCGAGGACAGTATAGACAAGACTGCTTTTAGAACTCCAGATGGTTTCTTCAAGTAGCTCATCATGCCTTTTGGTTTAACGAATGCACCCGCCTATTTTGTGGATCTGATGAGTAGGGTGTTTCAGGAGTTCCTAATTAGTTTGTTGTGGTCTTTGTTGATGACATCTTGATTTTCTTGAAGAGCGAGGAAGAGCATGCCCGACATTTAAGGGAGGTTTTGAAAACTTTCTGTGCGCACCAGCTTAAGGCAAAATTCTCCAAAGTCATTTTTGGAGAAAAGAAGTGAGATTTCTAGGGCATGTGGTCTCTAAGGATGGGATAACAGTAGACCCCGCGAAGGTGCTTGCAGTTCAAGATTGGCAGATCCCAAAGAATGCAATGGAGGTGAGGAGTTTTCTTGGTTTAGCAGGCTATTATAGGAAGTTCATTAAGGACTTATCAAAGATATCATTCCCACTCACCAGACTGACAAAGAATAATCTGACATTTTCTTGGGGTATAGACTGTGAGGATGTCGTTCGGCGATTGAAGGGGGCTCTAACAACAGCAATAGTCCTGATTTTGCCTAAGTGGAACAAGGTGTTCACAATATACACTGATGCATGTGATATAGGGCATGGTGTGGTTCTGATGCAAGGGGGAAGGGTAGTATGTTATGAAGGTAGACAGTTAAGAGTTCAAGAGAAGAACTACCCTACCCATGACTTAGAGTTAGTTGCCATAGTATTAGCTCTTAAGACTTGGCGCCATTATCTACTTGGAGAGAAGTTCGAGTTGTACACTGATCACAAATCTCTCAAGTACTTATTCTTGCAGAAGGATCTCAATTTGAGGCAACAAAGGTGGATGGAGTTCCTAACGTCCTATGACTTTGAGATGATTATACCCCTGGCAAGGGTAATGTGGTGGCGGACGCATTGAGTAGGCACAGGATGACCTTGAGTCCTCTGTTTGTAGAGAGGAAGAGCTTGGAGTTTACATCAACTTTTGATTTTAGACCCTCCATCGAGTTCACACCTAGTTTATTGGCTTCATTAGAGGTGCGGCCTACTCTGTTGGATCATAGGAACTTTGCAGCAAGAGGACCCACAGATAGCAGATATCTTGGATAGGCTCAGTAGAGGGGAGACTTCCAGTCACCTCGGTAGATATTCCACGGATGATAGAGGGTGGTTACGACGAGTTAGAAGACTTTGTGTTCCCCGAGTTGGGAGTTTATTGAAAAAAGTCCTTGAGGAAGCCCACCATTCTAGGATGATTATCCATACAAGCAGTGATAAGATGTATAGAGATATGAAGAGGATTTTCTTTTGGGCTGGGATGAAGAAAGATGTAGCGAAGTTTGTTTCTCGATGCTTGATTTGCCAGCAAGTCAAGGCTGAGCAAAGGAAGCCCGGCGGTTTACTTCATCCTTCGGAAATGCCACATTGGAAGTGGGAGAGCGTCTCTACGGATTTCATTGATGGTTTTCCTAGATCGAGGAAAGGCAATACCAATATTTGGGTTATAGTTGACAGGCTTACTAAGAGCGCTCATTTCTTCCTATTAAGAGTAAGAGGACGACAGCATGGTTGGCAGCAGTTTATCTTCGTGAGATAGTCCGTCTACATGGAGTACCTTCCAGTATTGTGAGTAATTGTGGCCCGTTTTCACTAGTGAGTTTTGGAGGAGCTTACAAGAGGCATAAGGTACACAGTTGTGTTTGAGACCCGCTTATCACCTCAGACCGATGGATAGACGGAGAGGGTGAATAGATTTCTTGAAGATCTTTTAAGACTGTGTATCCTAGACTTCGGAGGGACTTGGGAAGAGCATCTTCCTTTGGTAGAGTTCGCCTACAACAACAATTATCAGGCTAGTATTGGCATAGCACCCTTCGAGGCATTGTACAGACGACCCTGTAGATCACTGACTTGTTGGTGGGAGTCTACAAAAAGGCTTCTACTTGGACCTGAGATGATTAGAGAAACTTCAGAAAAGATTGATCTTATTCGAAGGCGGATGAAGATAGCTCAGGATAGGCAAAAGTCATACGCAGATAAGAGAATGACCGATATTGAGTTTGAAGTAGGAGACATGGTTTTCATCAAGGTATCACCTTTGAGGAATGTGGTCCGTTTTGGATCTATAGGAAAATCAGCACCAAGATTTGTAGGGCCATTTCCCATAACAGAAAGGATTGACCAAATGGCCTATAAAGTAAAACTACCAGAGAGACTGTTCGATGTTCATGATGTTTTCCATGTTTCTCATTTACGGAAGTGCTTGCATGATACCGCAGAAGTTGTTTAGTCAAGTATGCTTGAGGAAGTAGAGGTGGAACGGGAGGCGACAGTTAGACGAGTTCCTACCCGTATTATTGAATTAGAGGTTAAGAAGCTACGCAACTAAGTGGTCAAGTTGATGAAAATTCAGTGGTGAGAAGACCCCGAGAATGCAACTTGGAAGACTGAAGACAAGATTCGCTCTTCGTACCCTTTTCTTTTCAAGGGTATGTTCTTAACTTCTTTTTCCAAAGCTTTTATTCGTACTTGTTTCTATCGTTTACGTATATCCTATTGATCGAATCTTCGACCTTTAGGTAGGGAATCCATGGATGTAAACATGCGTTTGAAGCATGTTATGTTTGATGGATGCAAGTATTTGCTAGTGGTTGCTTGTGGATGCATATACACACACATTAGGCACTAGATCGGCTCAATCACTCTCTTACTGCATATGGATGCAAGTGCATATTTTTCTTCTTTTAATGGATGGAAGTGGGTGTATCATCATGTGGATGTTACATTTGTATGAATGATTGTGCACATATATAGAACTTACATGTTATAGTAGGATTGTTTACATACATGTTGGATTCATGGCACTAACATACATTGCATTAAGGAGGTCGACTGAATAAGTAGATCGCTTGATCTTTCACATTAGCATAGGGACATATACACACACCTTTGCATATGTTCATATAAGCATTAAAAATCTTTTAAGGACAATTGATGCTTGTGATTGGTGGATGAGAAGATGGATGATGGATGTTAGGATATACATTCTTCTTAACTTGGAGAATTCGGGGACGAAATCCTTTAAGTAGGGGGAATGTAACACCCCGTAATTTTAAAGAACACTATAATGATAAACTAAAGAATACTTAATTAAAGATTGAGAATTAAGTAAAACGGACTACACCATTGCGTTCGTCTCGTAATTTTGCTTAAGATAGACTCTGAGTTTGCGTAAAACGGACATCATATGAAGAAGATATTGAGGTTTGAAGTTTATATGCATATAAGTCATTTAACAATAAATAAAACAAATCCAGAATTTGAAATCACATAGAGGAAAAAGGGGGAAATCGACCTGTTAAGGGTCAACACCATCCCCTTTGGGTGTCGACCTATGGGTGGACCCCTACATATGGGTGTCGACCCCGGGGCAGTCAGATCTGGGTAGATCCTATTTTGTTTACTTGGACGCGTTTCTGAGCGAGATTCGTTGACCTTAGGTTATAAATAGGACCTCATTCTCATTGTTTTATTCACCCAAAACAATGGAGGCAACGAGGTGCTGCCCTAACTCAGATTAAAATAGCTTATTCTTCTGCAACAACAAGTTATACGTATTCAAGAATCTCTGCTACAACATCAACAGTCAATTCTCTGTTCTTTAGATCCAATCACAGTGAGTTCATGTTATTTTTAGATATAAACAATTAATAGTAATCTTAACATGTTTATAAGTTGGATCTAAACCTGTGCCTGTTAGTAACCTGAATCATAACTAAACAGATCTGTGATTACTTGTACACCTGATCCTCTATTTAGTTCTTGCATGCCTATCTTTATTTTGCTCATTCTGTTAGTATGCCCAATCATGTCACCATATGCATATCCTGTTAGTATGCTTACTTCTGTCATTATATGCATGTTTTTCTATTATGCATATTCTCGTTCTCTTCTCTCCCTCTTTTTTATTTTTATAGCCAGGCTGCCTTCGAGCCTAAGCCTATCGCTGAAATATGTGAGCGCACGAAATTAGGAATGGCGGGGAATGTTAATTTGGGGGAATAACTTATATTAAAACATGATTGTGATTTGGGCATAGTTTATAGATCTAAAACTTTAATTTGGGGAATAACTTGTATTGTGAATCAAACTGGGATTTGGGGCATAATCTTGGATAAATATGAAAATTGGTTAATAATGAACATGCCTAGATTTACAGTAATTGGAAACTGTAACTGCACTTAGACACGAGGTTAGATTACACTTGTGATAGAATTCTACCTAGAACCGCCCGACAAATCCAACGTCCACAAGTGGTTAATCTAATGTAAGGCGTCGAGTGCATAAATGAACACGTAGCTGTACTAAGACATGAGGTTAAGTCCGACTTGTGGTAGAAGTCTGCCCGGAACCGCCCGGCATATCCAGCATCCACAAGGAGTAGACTTAATGTGAGAAGTCTAGTCCATTAATAAGCCATAAATAGATAACTTATTAACCTGTAATACTTAACTTGTTTATATCTATGGGGGGGCTACATGAATCTGTTTAATTGATTAGGGGTTAAGTAAATTTGCTTGAATCAGTGGGGGTTAAGTTAATCTTGTTAAATCTATAGGGGCGGGTTATATATATATATATATATATATATATATATATATATATATATATATATATATATATATACCCGACAAACTTAACCTGTTTTACATGTGGGGTTATGCAACCTTGTTAAACTTAGAGGCATAACCTGTTAAAATCCTAGTATTGGAGATGCAAGCCTATGAGGGAAGCTTGTGTCATCTGTTGTGTAGGACCCGTTTCAATCAGTAACCCATCTCGGTATCTAACGAGTACTCCGAACTAGGTCGGGGTCGGGCCACGCTTACTGAGCTGATTATAAGAGGTCACTTGTGTGAGGGTGTTGACGGTGCATTCCATCGGAGTCATGTGCGTGCATGGTTCCGCTTAATAGGGAAGATAAGACACTGTGACATCAGTAGATATAGTTGTGCATCTTGAAATAACAGGGTTGCCACTTTAGGAAGTGATACATCCTACTGTGGGGCCAGCACGGGTATCTACGGGATATGGAACCGATCGATTGGGGGTAGAACATCTAGTCTTGCTTGTTGGGAGCCTGTTATTATTGTTGGGGGTAACACCTGTCATTCCCGTTGGGCTACCTGTTGTTCTTGTTGGGGTAAAACCTGTCACTAGAAGTACACCTAAGTCTATCATCTTATTTTAGTTGGGAACATCTTGTTCTTGTTATGCTAGTATTGGTGCAGAGAAAAGTACTTGAGAAGCGCAATATATTCCGTCATGTTTATTCTGTTTATTCTGTTTAGTCTATTATACATGTCTTATGATAATGTTATCTCTCTCGCCCAGTTTATATTCCTTCCATGATAGTTTTACTTATTTATATGCTAAAAGTAACTGGACTCACCAAACTTTATGTCTGACCCGATTTGTTTCCTTTTCTCTCTCTTCCTTTCCCCTCCCCCCAGGTTCTCAGGGTGGGAATACTCAGGCTTGATTTGGATTCTCTCTTCCATTCTGTTTGGAGTTGCTTAGATGTACCGCTTTGATTTCCTATCTTCTCTGGTATGGTTATATTTTGGGGATTATGCATTCTATATATTTTAATACTATTATGATTATACTATAAGACAGAAATTTTAAGTTGATGTAATGGGTTTTCTGTATTTCAGACTTATGATGTAACCATGTTTTGGACCACGATGTTTTCTTTTTAATAAAGTTTTAAATTCTGTTGTTATTTTGTATCTGTCTTGTGATGTTTCTGTTTACCTATAACGCTTCACGGAACTTAATGCATTCTGAAAGAGTGACATTAACGGATGTGGGGTGTCACAAATATCGATCCCTACAGGGGTTGGTATCGATCTAACCATTTTTCTTGTAAGTGCTCGACTTCATCTTCCGAGCTTCTTTGCAATTTTTTATCCTAATCCGATGGGTTATACACCTATAATTGACAACCTTCTGCACATGAAAATGGATTTTTTGGGAATGACTCCGCCATTTTTATTCTTGCTTTCAAACCACTTGTAACTATATCCTTTACGTAGTATAAATTAAAAAAAAAATCTTCAAAAGTGGATATGGTTTAAAGATTTTCCGAACTACTATAAATATGTTATCTCTGTATTTGCTGTTATTAATTTATTTATTTTTTACATATCGTGGTTATGTGTTTGGATGTTTGATATTGGTGCTTTCAACATCTAATTGGTTGTTTTTGACCATTTTTGGCATAAATATTTTTGCGCATTCAATTACTGATTGAAAAATCTTGAAGAATCAATAGTTTCCAGGACTACTAGAAGAACTTTACCTGAAGGAGATAGAGAAGAGGGAAGCCAGTAGGCTTCCTCTGTAGGAAATAATCCATCAATCTATATCACTAGAGACTAGATCCAAATGATGATGGAACAAATGTAAGAAATGGTGATCAGAAGACTAGAGGAAATGATGCACAATCTCTCAAGACATACTGAGTGGACTAGAGTAGCACGACCGAGGGAAGCTAAACTCAAGACCGTAGAATTAGTCAAAACACTCAAGGAAATAAATCTAAATTATCGGAACTGACCTTCGGACAACTACAATAGATAGATATTGATCCCTTCATAAGAATCAACAACAATCCCCATCATACTAGGGCACGACTTTGGTTCATCATTAAGGAACTTCGGCTACATTAGGATTTGCAATTGTAAGTAGAACTAGTAGATGAAGAGTTGACTTTGAGTGACCTCAGCTAAACTCCGCATAAGCTAAACGATTTGACATCGATCCCAACTTAGGCATCGACGCATATCCATAACTATGGCAGATGTTGATAGGAATGATATAGGGCTTGTTGTAGGGTCGGACATGTTGATGTGAATTCAATGCACAAGGGCATGTATCAGAATACCCTCGTGGATTCGAGGGGAAGAACATGTTTCTGGATCAGAGGATACCAATACATGATGATAAACTTGAAGAAATAATTAGACAAGTAGTTAGAGGAAGATTTCCAAATAGAAACTTAAAGGACTTGTGTAGGATTCCTATTACTCCTAATATTAGATTTGTTAGGAATCCACCATATTTTAAACTACTGGATTTGGATGCATACGACGAAAATATGGATCCAAAAACTCATTTGATGTGATATATAAGACACATAGAGGTACTGGAGGCATTGAAGGAAGTCACAGCATGAAGCTTCCACATATAGTTGATGGATATAGATGCATTGTAGATAACACGGTTAGAAAATGGCTAAATTATCACTTGAAGTGAGTTAACGGACAGACGTATGCAACAATTAAGGGTCCATGTCACGATATCCAAAAATGGGATGGCTTTGAGGATGGTAAAGCAAGGAACATGGGAATCTCCAAGGAACTACTTGACTCGTTTCAATGCAGCAGTGGCTTTGGTAGATAGGTCGGATCCATCGATGGTATTGATAGTGGTAATATCAAGAATAGAAGTTAACGTAGATATTAAGACACCTTTGGAGTAGGAAGGACCATTAGATGAAGGTTCAAATAGATGAAGCTTCAAATAGAAGCAAAGGCAAAAGGAACCCCGATAAAGATATGGTGGAGGAAAAGAAATGGATAGAACTAGAATTCTCTTTGAATATAACTTGAATTAATTAGTGGAAATAATACACAAGAACACGTGAGGATGCATTTCAAATCGCAAAACCAAGTGGAGAGAGCTTAATGATAGGGAAAGGACTTCTAACAAACACTGCCTATTCCATGATCATGAAGGATGAGATCCAGGAGCATGCGTGGAGCGGTTAACTTGCACGATATATAGAAACTAAACAACGACGACGGAATAGGATCTTCCATCATCCATTACAAATCAAATTGGGACCAACTTACGGACACGTATCGTCATTCCTAAAAACGGGATAGCATAAACAAAATAAGCAATAATGAAACCTAAAATAAAATTATTTCCAAATACTTACTAGCTTATTTCTTCTTTTACATATATTTCTAATGTACTTCAACTTCTTGTACATAGCGCTAGCAACATCCTTTGTCTTACGGAATTCACTTCGTGTGTTTTTGAGCATATCATCAAAACCCTCCTCAAACACCACATCTTTTCAACCTAAAATCTGACTTTCTTTTCATAATATCCTCCAAATAAAAAAACAATAAGGAATGGCCATGTGGCCAACCCTTTATGAAATGATAGTGGATGTGGGTCTCCAAACTCTAGACTAAAAAGAATCTATCAAACTTTAACAATATAACGGCTTTAGCCGATACTCTTCCACTACTCTAATTAAACTTTATACTAGCAAGGGGTAAGAAAATTAATTTGCACTCTTCAAAAAACTCACTAAATTCCTCCATATCACCACTGCACTCTCTTAGTCTTTTGAAAGCATCACTTTCATAGTAAAATCTTGTTACATTAATATATCCCCAATGATACAAAGACCATTTATATAATTTTGAAAATTTATTCTCTTGTTATACAATAATTTAATTTCCTCTATAGAATTCAAACCATATACATTGGATAGAAAATATATCACTTTATATCCTTTTTTTTATAATGCCACGTGCAAGCAATGAGTTTCATTAATTCCTAGTTTGGCATATAATTTTTGGTTTTCCAAACAATAACAATACCACATGCTCTCACTCTATCTTCCTTAAAAGTCGAAACATCCACCATACTTGCACTCAAATACTTAAAAATATTATCATCAGGGACAGAAATTTTTGTTTCTTCCAAATAAATGATATCATATTCATTAGAATTAAGGGTATTTTTAACCTAAGGTACTTTCCAAATGTGCTCAATCCCCTAACATTTCAAGAGACTAATATATTTTAAATGAGATTTTCCACACAAATTCTTTGTTTTTAATTTCCTTTATATCAACCTCAGTGTCACTCAAAATAAAAAATAAAAAACATCTAGCTAATTCATAAATTTGATCATAGGACAAACAATTTAAAAAACAAAGGAATAAATACGCTACCTTCCAGTGGATGCTTTGCTTCCAAACCTCTAGCATTCCTCCAGAGAATTGTTAACCCATCTTGTCGCATTGATTTTTTTGCCTCTTTTCTATTTCAGCATTGAGCCTTATCCAGCTATAACATGAACAACAATCATCAAGCTCCTTCTCCCGAATGTTCTCATCTAAAGCTCCTTTAGTATTCATGTCCACCTCATCGGTGGCTTTAAATCCTCGTATATCAACATCAACACATTTATCATTAGCTTCATCATTGATTTCCTTAAAAGAAACAAAATTTGGATTATTTCAAGAACCCTGAACAGTTTCCCCTTCGCATGCTTAAACTTCAATTTCAACAAAGTCCAAACCCGTTTTATACCTCCAAAACTTAAGGTAGTGTTTGGTTTACCATTTCAAGTTTTGGGTTTCCGTTCATACAAAAATGTGCACAACACATGTATATTATGGAACACAAACATTTTAGAAAACAAACATTAACACACAAAATAAAAAACAACTTTTATCTATTTTTCATGTTTTGAGAAATGAGAGAAACATGGAGACCAATTCTTCCTTCCATGATTGCTACATCCCCTCTGTCGTCCCCTCCATCTTCCTTTCGTTCTGCCAATGCTCCTTTCGCACGTTTAATGTTTTGTTAATAATTTTGAAAACTAAACACCCAAAACTCATTTTTAACCAAACGCACCGTAAGATTCCCATCTAATCTCAACTGAAAAACATTGGTTTTGAAAGCTTGATTGCCGATGGTAACTTTCGAATCACTTTCATATCTCCTTACCGACACTTCACGATAGTGCTCGTCAAAGTACATGTTAATCAAAGAAGGAAGCAAGGAAATCACCTCCATTCAATTTCTTAAGAAAGTAAAATGGACAGCAGTCATCGCATCTAATTGCAGTCTCTTAACATACCTTATCTTCTTTAACGCACAATTGAGTACTTCCAAACCTATACATAAATCTAGTAATTTTTGTAACATTATCCATACCGCCTTCCTAGCTCCCAATCCTTTGCTACCCACCTAAAGATTCTATCTTCTTATGTTCAGGACTCCACAAGCAGTAATAATCGAGCCAAAAGTGTTCCTATTTTCCAATTGGAAAGGAATTTTGTGGTAAACTCATCATCTAAACTTTTAGCTCTCCAGTTACAATTTCCAGCAGAGTTCCCAATTTTTGCACTAGGAAGCCCTTCGATTTGGAGCATAGTAAATGCCCCACAAACAATAAACATAACCATTCAAGAATTGGCTCTCCTAAGTTCGTTTTCAAAGTCGATCAAAGACAAGAAAATTTCGTCTTAGCTTCCATCATAGAATTGGAATTGAAAATAGAAGGCAAAATGAATTTTAGCTTTGAATATTGGAAATTTTGCATGTATATCCTTTGTGACATATTCTCTTGCATTAAAAACAAATAAGCAAGTTCTTATAGCCTATAACCTAGTGATCGACCAATCTGCAATGAAATTCTTTCTTCTTTTATTTAATATCATTCCAAAAATCACCATAGCTTTAGTTCTTTTTTGAAATAAAATAATTTTTCTTATTAATCGCTAAGATTTCCACAAAAAACATCATGTAGATAAACTCGTGAGGATCCTGTGAGACTCTTCTAAATTTTGCATTGGAAAGATGCCAAGCTTTAAACGCATGACATTAGAGGACGCCATTAGAGAACGTTTCTGTGTGATTTTGTCAGTAAATTGGTTCATTTTGGTTCTATTTTTATGTTTCTTTAGTTTATTAGTAGGATATGATTGGTATTTTTATATATGAAAACAAAACAAGTTCAATTAAAACAAACTTTAAAAATAAAATAAAAAAATTGTAACAACCCAAATTCCAGCGGGTTCGAATTTTTCAAAAATTCTAGATCCGAAACCACCGGAACTTGAGTTGGCTTGTCTAGTATCCGACAGAAAAGACAGAGATAATGAATATATCAAAGCTCGATAAAACATCTCACAGCGAAATGGATAAAAATATAATAATCAAATATAGCCTTATCGAAATAATGATACTGTCTAACAAGTGTTCCAAGCTACCAAATCTCTGCCATAAATCTAACATGCGAGTATGTTAGGAAAAGAGGTCAGAACACAAGTTCTAGTGAGAGTACAAATTATAAATTCTGAAATAATACTACATATACAGTTCAGTTACATTTTCTTAATTATTTGGTTATTCGGGTTATTAGCACACTAGACTTTGCATACACGTCGCACCCATGTACTCCCTAGTAGACTAAACCTAATATAATATATATGTAGTTGTACCCAACATATCAAGGTAGTCCCCATAGTACCCTCCTCGTACAGTCTCCGTCGTTACATCACGGAAGCACGCACAACCTCCATCCTACATCGAACCGCATATGGAAATCTCTATCGTTACGCCACGTAATCTCACAAAACCACCATCACTATGTCACATAAGCGTACAGATCCTCGTATCCAAACTACTCGTTCAAATCACGTCAAAATGTGGAGTAATGCCCTAACGTCTATAATACACCACCCAATGCGTGTATCTAGACCCTCATCCGAACATACTGCCTACTATAACCCGAAATCTGTAATATGGCTGCATCCAATGCACAGAACTCGGTCGGGAACTTTTGATATCTGTAATGGAAAGCTTAATTAGGTCTACTTTACATATATCCACATATGGTTTGCCTCTTTTTACGTTGGCTATGGCCCCACCCTGGCCCCTCCCTCAACAAATGAAAGACTACATTAGAGCCAATGACGTGTCCCTATCAACCAATCTAACATCCAATTTGGTGTGTCCCTCATCCAACGTCCCGATAGTGAAAGATCATTGGTCCGTTGGTTTAGTTCTAGTCTTTTCGCATCCCACTGGCTGTCGATGACAGATATCCGATGATTACTATTCTTAGTTTGGTCCTAACCACCTCCTCCTAGAGCGAGGCAAACTATCAAGTCACTCAACGCCACCTTCCATAGTCTTCTGACTATCACACCATAGGTATAGTCAAGATATACTCTAGATGGTACAACAGACCTGCCTCCGAGCGACGACTTCATCCAGTTTTTCCTCAGAGGGCTATCTCAGAGTATCCTACCATGTCCCGTAGAAGCCTCATTGTGACGATCTGCCTTCCTGCTCGATTATAACCGACTTAAACCTATCAACAAGATGTATCGCCTAGGGTTACAACGCGTAGGAACTGATCAAAACAACTTTTCATTATCATTGCAATAACTTTTACATCAGAGTACATTTAGAGTACAATAATAAATACATGCAAAGCGGAAAATACACAACTCAGCGGAAGAAATAAAATGCTATGGAAACAACTCTAGCTTCAATATAGCACTTGCTCTATAAAATATCTGCAAACCAAAACTACTAGGCTTCTCGTATGGAAAATATGGGGACCTGGAGTTAAGGGAAAGAAAAATAAACTCTGGATCATCAACATAACATAATCAAACTTCGTCGGTTTGGGGAAATGTTAATGGAGACTAGGGTTGCTCTCCTTTTTTTCGTCTCGCTCCGCCTTCTCTGATTTCTCTTCACTTCGATCTCCACTAATTCCGCTTCTTCCCAAACCCTAGTTTCCGCGATGTGTGTTTCCCCTCTCTCAATCGCCTTGGATATACAGATCTAAGATTTACACCCTGCAATTAGTGCTGAGCTCTAAATCCCTTGTTTTCCTGCAACCTCATTTCTATAAATTATCTCCATCTTATCGGCATCTCGGATAACTCTCCCATCCACTTCGTTTGTTCATTTCAGGCAACCACTTGCCAGCTACTCCATCGCTTGCGGTGTTGTGGATGCAAGTCCTTCAACTGGTGTCGATGGTGTTTGTGGATGGTTGTCACTAAAGTGGAGGCTCCTATCTTGCAGCAACTCTCTTATGTAAAGAAGTCGTGCGTCTGTCTTTAGATTATGATGATGGTACGATTTTTCATTTTGAGAATTCAATGTTTTTCAGGTTCATGTCTTTCTGGTAGATATGGTTATCAGATATGTTTTTAGGTGGATTTTTTTGTTTTGGTGCTTGGTTCTTCATCTGGTGTTCGAAGTTGGCATTTTCTCATGTTACTGTAAATTGTTCATTATGTGATGCATTATATGTTGCAAATTCAAATGTCATAAGGTCGGGGTTTAGTATAGTCGAGTCATCATCAGCGATTAATGGCAATACATGAGATGCTTAGCACTAACCATTGTTGTTCTCCGTTTGGTAATGTCTCCTCTCGACTGTTTTATTTCTGGAATAAGTGATGTTTGAATTTCAACAGTTTTACTGCGAGTAGTTTACTGAACGATGTATTATCTAATGGTTGTGAATGTGGTGTTTTGGCTCTATATTTCCATCAGAGTTTCGGTGATGCAGGTGAAGTTTGTCTCTTAATTTTGATGTCATTTCCGGTGGGTAATCCATATCCTCCCTCATTCATGGCTCTTTTCAGCGTGACCGTTATGTCACTTCCGATGGAAACCACGAAGCTCGTGCTACTTTGTGGTGTGGAGATCAAGATACCAGGCTGGCTCTGTATGCTACAGTTTGATATCTGTACTATGTGTACTGTGGCATGGCATGCAATTTATTGGATACTATTACTTTATTCCAACAGTCTTAAACTGTTTATTTGAGTATTCATATGTAATTCACTACTTATTGTACTGTGTAATATTCATCTCTCCCTACTGGAGAGATGTGTCATATGGAATGTAATATCGTAGTCTGGTAGATTAGCTAGTTCCAGTGCTCTAAGCCTGAATAGGTAGAGTGGACGAAACGCTATAAACTCCGTAGGTGGTGGACGGTCCACCTTAAAAACCGAATTTAGCTAACTGCTAACTACAGTCACCTGTTCTATATTGTATTTTTTATTAGTAGTCAATATAAAAAGTGTTTGCGGTCGCCTTATAAACAGGTCGATTTTTCCAAAAAAATAAACTCTGGATCGGTCATGGGGCTGCGTGAGAACTAAAACAGTTATTTATATTTTTATTATAAAGTTGGGTAAATCATAATACCATGTTGTACAACACGGAACGAGTTTCCCATCATGAATACCAGCCATAAAACTACTCACACTTGCTTTTGAAAATGACACTACCATAAGACTCGCATCCCATTACACAATGCAACACACACCAGAGGAGCAAGTTTTGCCTTATGATAACCAAATATATTTGGTACGTGAAAGTCTCTTTTATTATTGTTAGTGCATAGTGTAGAAATCACTTTCGAAAGTAAATGTATAAATCTTATAAGACGTAGGTATCCATAAAACTAAACCGTAAAAGGCTCGTATTGGAAGTCGGGTTACATCAGTGACCAAGGCAAAGGATCTTCCTTACCACGATTCGGAGCAACTCTAGCGAGATGTCCCAGGATCAACAAAAGCACCTTCTGTATTGGCAAAGCCGGCCTACCTATACTAGGTGTAGTTCGGGCTTCTCCTGAACATAACGTCTCCAGGTCTTGTCGATCTTTATCTGAGGCATCTCATTCCATCATCCACTATGTAAATTGCATGGGTTTCATATCATGACATCACTTCTCAACTAGAAGGAAACATTAGTCCTTAACTCTGTGGTACTTCATCCTATTTCGGCTCATTCCGGTTGTGAGGTCCTGAAGTCACGCTTCCACACAAAGCTTTGCTTTACAACAAAAATCTTTGATCATCAGTAGTATATCGTTTAGCATGCCATATTGCCAATTCACAAAATATAATCAACACTTATTAATATACAACCCTTTGAGTACGTATGTCCCAGAGGAGGTTGTTCAGCTAAGAGAATAAATCCTCTACTACTAATCTGATATATCATAAATAGAAACCAAATCATTATGCCGTAAAATACAACGTCAGACACAAATCCATTTACAAGTTCGTTCTGGGTTGTGAACAAAACCGAAGGCACCTTATTCCTCATCCAATAAAGGAGAGAGACCCTTGCAAATTCGAACAATTAACAAGTATCTATAGACCACTGCCACCTATAACCTCGTCTTGGGTGTACATCCCAATTGAGACATCAACGATTAATCCAAACGATGTGAAGATCCCCGGTCTTCGACCACCGTCTTCAGTATCTTCAATACTCGTCATATAGTTATTCAGAATAGGTTGAAATCTAGTCTTTCCAGAATAAATACTGCATTTTTACAATTTGTAGATATACATAGGATATCATGAGTTTCATTTCATATCAGAATATTCTTTTATTCAAATCATTTTGTATTTTATATATACCAATTTAAATCTTATCAAAGATTTATTCTTTAAACTCTTATTTAAACCTTTCCTTTAAAATCATTTCAAATGATTATGAAATCTCATTTCACAAATTTAACTCAAATCGAGTTTCTATGCTTTATCAAGATTATTGAATATCGCGAAAAGGGGTAATTCCTCAAATCGTTATCTCATTCCCATCCTATTCATCCAATGCAGCAAATGTGACGACCCGTATTTTTACGGTATAATAATTAATTAATTTAATTATTTAAATAGTGATTTAGAGATATAAATGCTCGTTAATTAAATAATATTAAATATTTAATCAATATAAATAAAAGAATAATATATTTATTTCTGAAATAGTCGGAAATAGCTGAATTCACAATATTGTGTGAATTGGATTATTTATAATATTTAATTCAATTTATAATTGAATTATGATAACGAATTTATTATTTAAACGAAGTTTGAATGTATAAATTATATTATAATTGTAATTGAGCTCGAAATGGTGCGGCAGTTCGTAATTTGGCGATTCGAACTTTAAACGAATATACAGAATCCGTTTTAAGTTGGATTTCTGTGAAACAAGAAACGTTCGGAGCTGGTGAAGTATATTTTTCTAATGGAAGAGAAAAATCGAGATTTCATCGTGTAGATTTTGAGTTATGATCAAATCGAATTTTTGAAAAGTCACTATGGAATTCCTTTATAATTTATAATGATTTAATTATATTATAAATGGATTTTTCAATATATATTGAATACTAATTTAATCTAGATTTGAAATGTCAAGTTTTAAATCCCAATATGTTTATTTTGGAGTAGGATTATATTCTGTGTGAATATATATACAATAATATTTATAAATATTTGATTTATCTATTTTTAAATATATTTAATATTTAAATGGATTTATTTAGAGCTTAAAAAATAGCCGTTTTTGCAAATGAACTTCGTTTTCGACGAAACTAATTTTGTTGGATCCGGAATGTTAAATTATTGTTATATTTCAAATTTCGTGATTTTTGGAGTCAGAATGTGGTCGTGAGGATTTTTAATATGAAAAATAGTCGATAATTTGACTTTAAAAATACGCTGTGTAAGCAAACAGAGTCGGAATTCGACGAAACTAGTTTCAATGGGTCCGTAATGTCGAACTGAAGGTGTATGTCCATTTTCGTGATTTTTGGATATCATGTGTGATCACAGGAATTTTTAAAGATGAATACAAATAGAAGTGACGATATAAATTAAATAAAAAAAATGAGTGAAGCTTCTAATGCAAGCCAGAATCCTCCTATAAATACCATACCTTACCGTAACCCTAAGTCCTTCATTTTCCTTGGTCAAAATAATTCCGCCGTAACTTTTCTTCCAATTTTTAGCAAACGAGAGTTTGAAAAACAAAAACAAATTGTATAAAATTTCTTAAATCATAATATATACATATATGAGATCCTCTTGGGTTACTCTTCAATTCCATATAGTTTTCATCCATCTTGATTTCATTTTTTTGAACAGTGTAAACACAACATGAGGTAGGGTTAGGGATTTCCGAAAATTTGTTGAGCAAGGGTTGAATCTGAGTTCGTGATTAAGTTTGTGGTGATGAATAGCATCCCATATGAGTTTTTGGAGTTTTTTTGTTGGAAAAAATGTCGATCGAAGTGCTGGAGCATGGAAAAACTGCTGTTCAACGGGTTTATCAGGGAGGCATCGAGCTCTGCATTTTGGGTATTTGGCGGAAGAGATTTTGTAGAGGAGTATTGTGGTTATTTTTATGTGGAGTTTCATGAAGTAATAAGGAGGGAGAATGAGCTAGAATTGGCGGAAATGGTGAGGTCGTTGCCTGGGAGTTGGATTCGAATGTGGAAGAAGATGAACACTATTCATCTGGATTTGTTTGAAGGATGTTGGGCCGGCATTTGGTTGGTGAGCCCACATTAAAGAAGAATTGATTTGAATAATATAAATATTAATTTAAACTTGTAATATTGATATCTTTTTCATACATAATCAAAATTCAACGAAACAAGATCCGGTTGGATCGTATGGACGAGGGCTACAAAATGAAACTGACTGGGAGTGAATTGGAGCTCGTTACAATTTATAGCAAAATAAATTGTCTGATCTGAATCAAAGACAGTTTATCGTTATTTAACGATGATCGTCCAATGTGAGTAAAACTCACCAACTCTACCAGTTCATACTTTTATAACGTATATTTAGAATTGATAAATGATGGTTGATTTCTGTGTGTTGATTGTTTGGATGAACTGTTAATTGATTGGTTGAAATTATAGATCTAATGATATATATATATATCGTTAATCAAATATTGATTCTGTTTATCAGAATATTTCTTATCAATAAAAAATCGTGTTATTCATGTTGATTAACATCTGTTGATGCAGGGAAACAGGTTAGAGGGATCCTACTGGATTCCTCAACATTTATGTTACTTTTTTTCGTATATTGTGGTATATGATGTGATATATAATATGTTAATGATTATGTATGTTTGGATAATATTGATCCTTGTTATTTGGTATTTTAAATACCATATATAATAATAGAATCAAAAAAGGAAATATTTTGTTAAACAAATAGAATTGAAAAAGGAAATATTCTGTTAAACAAATAGAACTGAAAAAGGAAATATTTTGTTAAACAAATAGAATTGAAAAAGGGAATATTTGTTAAACAAATAGAATTATAAAAGGAAATATTTATAAAATGAATAGAATTTTATAAAAGGGAAATGAATAGAATTTTACAAAAGGGAATATGTGGAAAATAAATATTAAATGGAATCTGTTTTAACAAATAAATTGAGAAGATTAATTTATAAATAATGTTTTTATAAATTAAACAAAATATTTATCATTTGATAAATGGAATATATAAGTCTGAACTTATATAGAGAAGTAGAAATCGGTTTTGAAACCAATATTTTAAATAGAATGTGAAGTCAGCATTTATAAAGCGAATTATAAATGAGATTTTGTGTTAGAAATAAAAAGGAGATTTCGTATGAATAATTCTATAATATAAGTATAAATAGAATGTGGAAATGGGATATTATTTTAAAATACGAAATCAAACTTAATGGATTATATAAAAGAAATATTTTTCACATTCGATGTGAATAATGGATTAAAATAAATATTTTATAAATTAAATCATTTATAAGAAAAATTGGGTTTTGAAATAGGAATTCAAATGGGAATTTGAAGGTGATAGGAAATAGAGTTAGTCGAATATTAGCTATTCGAATAGAGTTAATCAAATATTAGTTATTCGAATAGAGTTGATCGAATTAGAGTTAGTTGAATATTAGCTATTCGAAAAAAGTTAATCGAATATTAGTTATTCGAATAGAGTTGATCGAACTAGATTTAGTCAGATATTAGCTATTCGAATAGAGTTAATCGAATATTAGTTATTTGAATAGAGTTGGTCGAATTAGAGTTAGTCGAATATTAGCTATTCGAATAGAGTTAATCGAATATTAGTTATTCGAATAGAGTAGATCGAATTAGAGTTAATCGAATATTAGTTATTCAAATAGAGTTAATTGAATTAGAGTTAATCGAATATTAGTTATTCGAATAGAGTAAATTGAATTAGAGTTAGTTGAATATTAGTTATTCGAATAGAGTTAATCGAATATAGTTTATTCAAAGAGAAATTTATCGAATATAGTTATTCGAAGAAAGATTATCGAATATAGTTATTCGAAGAAAGATTATCAAATATAATTTATTCGAAAGAGAGATTATCAAATATTGTTTATTCGAAGAAAAGAGTTATCGAATATAGTTTATTCGAAAGAGAGCTATCGAATAGAGATTTTTCGAGAGAGAATTGTAAATTGGAATTCGACTATATCGAATGTAGGAAAGTATTATTTACTTTCTGATTTTTAATCAAGATTTATTTATTTATAAATAAATTGTTTATTTAGTTATTTATTTAAATTAATAAATTAAAGCTATATTTAATTTATTATATATCAGAAACATGGGATTATAACACTATTGTGATGATCAAATGATTTTTGTAAAAGAAGTGGATTCATAAATAGAATCCGAGAGTTACGTAAGGAAGTTTGTTAAAGATTTTAAAGGTGAACTCTTGTCTATTTCGAGGTTAAAAATGTTGTTTAGTTAAGGTCTGAGAGATAGTTATACCCCAACTTGATTGACTCCATTTTTACCTAAGGAATGGTTATTGTTCGGTAGTGAAGGTTGGTTAAGTGAATTTAGTTAATGAAGGTAATGGTTTGAGTTGGCAAAGTGATGTTTTATTTAAACATCTGTTTAAATCCAATGAAGGAGTTTTGGAAATGTTTTCCAAATAAAAATCAGAAATGTTTTCTGACATAAAATAAAATAGAAATGAGAGTAAATATGGAAATGTTTCCAATGATTAATAACGTATATTTTCTAAATTTAGAAAATAAGAATTTATAGAGATATGGAAATGGGTAACAGGATAAATTAACGATAAATTAATTTAAAAAGAGAAAAAATTTGATTGATGATTGATCGTAAGATTTCCATTTAGAAATACGACCGTTGTTGTACACATGTTTTTCTTTGATAGTTAAATCTCTGGCTATCAAAGTTTTTGACCATTTTTTTGTTGTCAATATGGAGAGACTGGGATCAGATTTATTATCTGAAAACCACTCCGTATGGGCATTAGCGTTGCGAATCAAATATGAAGAAGATAATTGAAGACGGAGTTTATGCAAGGGTTGTTCTAGCGATCCTAGGTAGAAATTGCCAAAGATGAATTTACAGAATAGTGCCTTCGGTTTGTCCAGTCCCAGGACAACCTGTATGGAAGAATGTCTGACAGAGTATATTTAATAGATTGCGTAAGTTGATCTCTTCAAACGTATTTACGTTTGGTGGCGGAGAAATTCGTTTCTCTTAGCTATATACCCGTGGTATTTTTGGGGAAATCAATTTGTGATTTGGCAGGTATGATGATGTGACATTCAAAGTAAATAAAGGTGTGATCGGTACGTTATGGCCTCTATCCTCACAAGCGAGAAATGGTATAAAATCGGGCTGGTCGCATGGCTAAGTGGTTAGCTGCCAATTAGGGTGTATTGTCACCTAATCTAGAGAAATTTCATTTACTTCTTTAACCTATTTTCGATGTTGTCCCTTTCGGGAAACGATTGTCAATCCCAACCGTTGGTGATAATACATTCGGTACACTCAAACGAAATGAATGATCGATCATGTTTAGCTTAGGTTGCAAGATGTTCTTGTTGAACCCGTTGTATTCCTCTCTAGAGATACACTGTCGGAAGGTGATCCCATACCTTGCCAGTTGGAATTCATTACCCAATAAGCGCCCGCGGTTGTTGATTATATATTATGTATGTGGAATGTGAGATGAAAGCGTTATGCTAGATGATTATTATATTGTGGTTGATAGACACTATCATAATATCAAAAAAGGTTTTGATATAAAAGATCATTGTTTCTTGCAAAAAGGATTTTTGATGTTAAATCAAATGTTTTGGATTCTCATAAGGGAAAAACTCATTCCGTGTTATACGGCCTGGTCTTATAAGATATCATTTATTTTCTCAAACTGTTTTAAATTATTTACTCATACCAGTCCCATGACTGACCCGGAGTTTATTTTGTTTTGCTTTACCCTAAACTCTTGGGTGCCCAATTTTGTACGGGCAGTCAAGTAGTCAGGATTTTACAGATATACTTAGAGAGCTTGGAGCAGGAGGCTTCAGCATTATATAGCTATTGTTATTTCCGCTGTGTTTTACTCTGATAATGTTACTGTATACATATACTAGTTTTATTTCAAAGTTAAGTATCTGTTATATATTGTTCGTTCCGCTATGAGGTTCGTGTTACTCTGATGATGTTGTATGTTCTTCTTCTTCTTCTATTCTAACTTTCTATCTTATCTATTCTCACTCTCTGTTTTCTTTCATTAACTATCCGGTATTTTTGATGCTTGAATAGTCGACATTGAGTTTATGTCGGTTGCTCAGGATCGCGATTTCCCGGGTCGTTACAGTGGTATCAGAGCTAAAGGTTAAGTACCTACCTTGGCTCTGTGGAGTGACTAGATAGAGATGGGGTTAGTAATACCCTAGATTGAGATGAGTGTATATATACGAGAGAACGTATTTGTAGATTTTATAAAAAATGTTTTGTATTGTGGAGATTTATTGGTTAAGTTGTTTATGAGTTCTTATCGATCAGTTTGATCCACTGTATCGGTAGGGGTTTCTAAACACACTCGAATACGATGAACCGACACGGTATGTTTTGAAAAGAGGGTAAATGAAATAATTTTACCCACAGTTATATTTTGATATAAAAGAATGGTTAATATTGGAAATATTATAATATATTGGACGTGTTGGTTGTTATAATCGAATAAGGTTATAATTGAAATGGTTATTTAAATAACGAATCAGAATTAATATAAGTGTAATGAAATGAATTAAATCTGAATTTAAATCGGGATTGGAACTAAAACTCTGGGAATTTGAATAAGTGTTTATAAATGGATCGAATTGAATATATGAGAATTTTGAAATCTTAGGAGATTTTAAATTGTTTTACGTGCATTATGAAGGATATTTTGAAATAATTTCAAAATGGAAATGTTAAAATATGGTTTTGAAGAGTGATATAGTATTGAACTCAGTTGATCACAGGGAAATACCTCTGATGATGAATCGCGACATCATTAGTGTTCATTTTCGAGTTTCTGAGTGACGAATTACTACCAATGATTTTGATTTTGAATTGTTTTGAAAAAAACAGGTTGTTTTGATTCCAAAAAGGGGAGTATTTGATTTTTGATATGGTAAACTATTTAAAACTCCTAGGAAGGATTGTTTGATTTGAAAACAAATTAAATTAGAATTTGTGAAAGCAAATTGAAATATAAGATATAGAATAAAATTGAATAGTGAGAAAGGAATCTAGAATTATGTTGAATTGATAGGTTAAGAGTTGGAATCAAGAATGGATTTGATTTGAAATAGAATTCGGCTTGGGTATAAGCGAATGTTTGGGTTGGAGGATAAAAAACACTTATTGGAGTTTGATTGGGATGACATTATATATGCAGAATTGATAACAGATGGAAATGATATAATGATATGCCCGACAAAAAGGTACAAGTTTAATTATATATGAGTTTGGTAATTTATGAGCCGATTTGCCAAGCCGCTTGGCTGTTTGATTTTCTTTTGGGTTGGAGAAGGCCTAGAGAGACGAGTTGTAGTTGTACCGATTGAGCCGTATAAAGGAGGTGCTGTCGAAATTTTTCAGAAATTTAGGGTGTTAGAAAATTTTCAGGAATTTTGAAAATTTTCGTAAACAAGAATGAATTAATAATTTCATTGAAATTAATCGGTATAGTGAAACTGATGTTAAAAGTAAAACAAATAATTTTTAACCCAATCAATTGGGTTTGTTTTCTACCTTAGCAATTTCGAGGATGAAATTATTTTATGGGGGAAGAATGTAACGACCCGTATTTTTACGGTATAATAATTAATTTATTTAATTATTTAAATAGTGATTTAGAGATATAAATGCTCGTTAATTAAATAATATTGAATATTTAATCAATATAAATAAAAGAATAATATATTTATTTCTGAAATAGTCGGAAATAGCTGAATTCACAATATTGTGTGAATTGGATTATTTATAATGTTTAATTCAGTTTATAATCGAATTATTATAACGAAATTATTATTTAAACGAAGTTTGAACGTATAAATTATATTATAATTATAATCGAGCTCGAAATGGCGCGACAGTTCGTAATTTGGCGATTCGAACTTTAAACGAATATACAAAATCTGTTTTAAGTCGGATTTATGTGAAACAAGAAACGTTTGGAGCTGGTGAAGCATATTTTTCAAATGGAAGAGAAAAATCGAGATTTCATCGTGTAGATTTTAAGTTATGATCAAATTAAATTTTCGAAAAGTCGCTATGGAATTCTTTATAATTTATAACGATTTATTTATATTATAAATGGATTTTTCAATAAATATTGTTACTGATTTAATCTGGATTTGAAATGTCGAGTTTAAATCCCTATATGTTTATTTTGGAGCCGAATTATATTCTGTGTGAATATATATATGATAATATTTATAAATATTTAATTTAATTATTTTTAAATATATTTAATATTTAAATGGATTTATACAGAGCTTTAAAAATAGTCGTTTTTGCAAACGAACTCCGTTTTCGATGAAACTAATTTTTTTGGATCCGGAATATTAAATTATTGTTAGATTTCAATTTTTGTGATTTTTGGAGTCAATATGTGGTCGTAAGGATTTTTAGTGTGAAAAACAGTCAATAATTTGATTTTAAAAATACGCTGTGTGAGCAAACGGGGTCGGAATTCGACAAAACCAGTTTCGTTGGGTCCGTAATGTCGAACAGAAGGTGTATGTCCATTTTCGTGATTTTTGGATATCATGTGTGGTCACAGGAATTTTTAAAGATGAATACAAATAGCAGTGACGATATAAATTAAATAAAAAAAATTAGTGAAGCTTCAAATGTAGGCCAGAATCCTCCAATAAATACCATACCTTACCATAACCCTAAGTCCTTCATTTTCCTTGGTCAAAATAATTCCGCCATAACTTTTCTTTCAATTTCCAGCAAACGAGAGTTTAAAAAACGAAAACAAATAGTATAAAATTTCTTAAATCATAATATATACATATATGAGATCCTCTTGAGTTACTCTTCAATTCCATATAGTTTTCATCCATCTCGATTTCATTTTTTTTTTGAACTATGTAAACACAGCGTGCGGTAGGGTTCGGGATTTCCGAAAATTTGTTGAGCAAGGGTTGAATCTGAGTTTGTGATTGAGTTTGTGGTGATGAATAGCATCCCGTATGAGTTTTTGGAGTTTTTTTGTTGGAAAAAATGTCGATCGAAGTGCTGGAGCATGGAAAAACTGTTGTTCGACGGGTTTATCAGGGAGGCATCGAGCTTTGCATTTTGGGTATCGGGCGGAAGAGATTTTGTAGAGGAGCATTGTGGTTATTTTTATGTGAAGTTTCATGAAGTAATAAGGAAGGGTATGAGCTAGAATTGGCGGAAATGGTGAGGTCGTTGCCTGGGAGTCGGATTCGAATGTGGAAGAAGATGAACACTGTTCATCTGAATTTCTTTGAAGGATGTTGGGCCGGCATTTGGTTGGTGAGCCCACGTTAAAAAAGAATTGATTTGAATAATATAAATATTCATTTAAACTTGTAATATTTATATCTATGTCATACGTAATCGAAATTCAACGAAACAAGATCCGTTGGGATCGTATAGACGAGGGCTAAACAATGAAACTGACTGGGAGTGAATTGGATCTCGTTACAATTTATAGCAAAATAAATTGTCTGGTCTGAATCAAAGACAGTTTATCGTTATTTAACGATGACCGTCCAATGTGAGTAAAATTCACCAACTCTACCAGTTCATATTTTCATAACGTATATTTAGAATTGATAAATGATGATTGATTTCTGTGTGTTGATTGTTTGGATGAACTGCTAATTGATTGGTTGAAATTATAGATCTAGTGATATATATATATATCGTTAATCAAATACTGATTCTGTTTATCAGAATATTTCTTAACAATATAAAATCATGTTATTTATGTTGATTAACATCTGTGGATATAGGGAAACAAGTTGGAGGGATCCCACTGGATTCCTCATGTTACTGTTTTTCATGTATTGTGGTACATGATGTGATATATAATTTGTTAATTATTATGTGTGTTTGGATAATATTAATCCTTATTATTTGGTATTTTAAAAACCATATATAATAATAGAATTGAAAAAGGAAATATTTTGTTAAACAAATAGAATTGAAAAAGGAAATATTTTGTTAAACAAATAGAATTGAAAAAGCAAATATTTTGTTAAACAAATAGAATTGAAAAAGCAAATATTTTGTTAAATAAATAGAATTGAAAAAGGGAATATTTGTTAAACAAATAGAATTATAAAAGGAAATATTTATAAAATGAATAGAATTTTATAAAAGGAAATATTTGGGAAATGAACAGAATTTTATAACAGGAAATATGTGGAAAATATATATTAAATGGAATATGTTTTAACAGATAAATTGAGAAGATTAATTTATAAATTATGTTTTTATAAATTAAACAAAATATTTATCATTTGATAAATGGAATATATAAGTTTGAACTTATATAGAGAAGTAGAAATCGGTTTTGAAACCGATATTTTAAATAGAATGTGAACTTAGCATTTATAAAGGGAATTATAAATGAGATTTAAGTGTTAGAAATAAAAAGGGGATTTCGTATGAATAAATCTATAAATAGAAGTGTAAATAGAATTTGGAAATGGGATATTATTTAAAAATGTGAAATCAAACTTAATGGATTATATAAAAGAAATATTTTTCACATTCGATGTGAATAATGGATTAAAATAAATATTTTATAAATTAAATCATTTATAAGAAAATTTGGGTTTTGAAATAGGAATTCAAATGGGAATTTGAATGTGATAGGAGGCAGAATTAGTCGAATATTAGCTATTCGAATAGAGTTAATCGAATATTAGTTATTCGAATATAGTTGATCGAATTAGAGTTAGTTGACTATTAGCTATTCGAATAAAGTTAATCGAATATTAGTTATTCGAATAGAGTTGATCTAACTAAAGTTAGTCGAATATTAGCTATTCGAACAGAGTTAATCGAATATTAGTCATTCGAAAAGAGTTGATCGAACTAGAGTTAGTCGAATATTAGCTATTCGAACAGAGTTAATCGAATATTAGTTATTCGAATAGAGTTGATCGAATTAGAGTTAGTCGAATATTAGCTATTCGAATACAGTTAATCGAATATTAGTTATTCGAATAGAGTTGATCGAATTTGAGTTAGTCGAATATTAGCTATTCGAATAGAGTTAATCAAATATTAGTTATTCGAATAGAGTTGATCTAATTAGAGTTAATCGAATATTAGTTATTTGAGTAGAGTTAATTGAATTAGAGTTAATCGAATATTAGTTATTCGAATAGTGTTAATTGAATTAGAGTTAGTCGAATATTAGTTATTCGAATAGAGTTAATCGAGTATAGTTTATTCAAAGAGAAAGTTATCGAATATAGTTATTCGAAGAAAGATTATCGAATATAGTTATTCGAAGAAAGATTATCGAATATAGTTTATTTGAAAGAGAGATTACCCAATATATTTTATTCGAAGAAAAGAGTTATCGAATATAGTTTATTCGAAAGAGAGCTATCGAATAGAGATTTTCCTAGAGAGAATTGTATATTGGAATTCGACTATATCGAACGTAGGAAAGTATTATTTACTTTCCGGTTTTTAATCAAGATTTATTTATTTATAAATAAATAATTTATTTAGTTATTTATTTAAATTAATAAATAAAAGTTATATTTAAGTTATTATATTTTGGAAGCATGGGATTATAACACTATTGTTATAATCAAAAATGATTTTTGTAAAAGAAGTGGATTCGTAAATAGAATCCGAGAGTTACGTAAGGAAGTTTGTTAAAGATTTAAAAGGTGAACTTTGTCTATTTCGAGGTTAAAAATGTTGTTCAGTTAAGGTCTGAGAGGTAGTTATACCCCAACTTGATTGACTCCATTTTTAACTAAGGAATGGTTAAGGTTCGGTAGTGAAGGTTGGTTAAGTGAATTTAGTTAATGATGGTAATGGTTTGAGTTGGCATATTGATGTTTTATTTAAACATCTGTTTAAATCCAATGAAGGAGTTTTGGAAATGTTTTCCGAATAAAAATCAGAAATGTTTTCTAATATAAAATAAAATAGAAATGAGAGTAAATATGGAAACGTTTCCAATGATTAATAACGTATATTTTCTAAATTTAGAAAACAAGAATTTATGGAGATATGGAAATGGGTAACTGAATAAATTAATGATAAATTAATTTAAAAAGAGAAAAAAGTTGATTGATGATTGATCGGTAAGATTTCCATTTGGAAATACGACCGTTGTTGTACACATGTTTTTCTTTGATAGTTAAATCACCAACTATCAAAGTTTTTGACCATTTTTCTGTTGTCAATATGGAGAGACCGGGATCAGATTTATTATCTGAAAACCACTCCGTATGGGCATTAGCGTTGCGAATCAAATATGATGAAGATAATTGAAGACGGAGTTTATGCAAGGGCTGTTCTGGCGATCCTAGGTAGAAATTGCCTAAGATGGATTTATAGAATAGTGCCTTCGGTTTGTCCAGTCCCAGGACAACTTGTATGGAAGAATGTTTGACAAAGTATATTTAGTAGATCGCGTAAGGTGATCTCTTCAAATGTATTTACGTTTGGTGGCGAAGAAATTTGTTTCTCTTAGCTGTATACCCGTGGAATTTTTTGGGAAATCAATTTGTGATTTGGTGGGTATGACGATGTGGCATTCAAAGTAAATAAAGGTGTGATCGGTACGTTATGGCCTCTAGCCTCACAAGCGAGAAATGGTATAAAATCGGGTAGGTCTCATGGCTAAGTGGTTAGCTGCCAATTAGGGTGTATTGTCACTTGATCTAGAGAAATTTCATTTACTTTTTTAACCTATTTTCGATGTTGTCCCTTTCAGGAAATGGTTGCTGATCCCAACTGTTGGTGATAATACATTCGGTACACTCAAGCGAAATGAGTGACCGGTCATGTTTAGCCTGGGTTGCAAGATGTTCATGTTGAACCCGGTGTACTCCTCTCTAAAGATACACTGTCGGAAGGTGGTCCCATACCTTGCCAGTTGGAATTCATTACCCAATAAGCGCCCGCGGTTTTTGATTATATATTATGTATGTGGAACGTGAGATGAAAGCGTTCTGCTAGATGATTATCATATTGTGGTTGATAGACACTATCATAATATCAAAAAAAGTTTTAATATAAAAGATCATTGAATCTTGCAAAAAGGATTTTTGATGTTAAATCAAATGTTTTGGATTCTCATAAGGGAAAAACCCGTTCTGTGTTATACGGCGTGGTCTTATGAGATATCGTTTATTTTCTCAAACTGTTTTAAATTGTTTACTCACACAGTCCCATGATTGACCCGGAGTTTATTTTGTTTTGCTTTACCCTAAACTCTTGGGTGCCCAATTTTGTACGGGCAGTCAAGTAGTCAGGATTTTCAGATATACCTGGAGAGCTTGGGGAAGGAGGCTTCAGGATTATATAGCTATTGTTATTTCCGCTGTGTTATAAGTGTTGTACTCTGATATTGTTATTGTATACATATACTAGTTTTATTTCAAAGTTATGTATCTGTTATATATTGTTCGTTCCGCTGTGAGGTTCGTGTTACTCTGATGATGTTGTATGTTCTTCTTCTTCTATTCTAACTTTCTATCTTATCTATTCTCACCCTCTATTTTCTTTCATTAACTATCCGGTATTTCCGATGCTTGAATAGTCGACATTGAGTTTATGTCGGTTACTCGGGATCGCGAATTCCCGGGTCATTACAGCAAAAATCGTAGTACTTCATATCTAATTGCCCTCGTATTTTGGTAAGTTTAATTACCCTCTTTCATTTCAGATCTGATTAACGATTTTAATTATCTTTTTGGGAAAACATATTTATCCAAAACCAGCCCATTCATTGATCAATGATTAGGGTACATTACTTTATCTTTCCTCGATCATTTCTTTAGCTTAAAATCGTACTTACAATTTTATATTCTTATCATTTCGCGAAAACATGCTTATCTTCGTTTAAGCGATCATTAAACTTTGTTCCCAATATCGTTTACTAGGGAAAACTCTTTCATTAAATCTTTATATTCAAATTTAATAAAGATTACTCTTCGACTTAACTTGGAAAATCATCTTTTCCTTTAGATGGGTTAAAGAACAAACATTATTTTAAACATCAATCACGATAAACCCAAAATCATACTTCCATTTCAAATGAAATCTTCATGGAAATCATATCAGCTCATAATCTATATGAATTCCCGTATCGGACTAATACTATATGTGGAATAACGGCAAAGCCTTTTAAATTCTTGAAATGGTAAAGGTCTTCATTCATAGAAACCCATCTCGGTTATTGCTAAATCGATTTCCATTCAATTCCAGTTTAATTCATTAATCGGAAAATTTAACTTTGGAAAACTTCGTTAAATCTTACTTAAAAATCCATCTATTCCAAATCGTCTCTTAACCATAGTTGGGTTAAAGAATAACGTTATTCAAGACGTCATTCACAATAACCAAAAATCCAATCGATATCAAATATAAGATTCTTCAGAATTTACATCAACTTATATTCAACACCAATTCACACAGTCAACGAATATTGTAAGTGGAATAACGATATAAACATTTCTGAATTCCTCAAATAGTAAACGTCTATACAACGGTAATCAATACCAAATTTATGAAGATTTTTTTTAATCCAAATCCAATTTATTCAAATCTTATTTTAACTTATTTTAAGATCCAACCGTTGAATCTTAAAAATTTATTTTGTATTGGAAAACTCTTTTTATTTCAAACAAAACAATTCTCTTTTCAGGAGAATCCGATGGTCGGATCTCCTGGTACATCAATTTGAAGTCAACGGTCGTCATTCGCGAACTACCACTGCGCGACTAGTCCTATTCAGACCATACTTTGACTTATATTTACAAATCAAGTCGAATTGCCTTTCAAATAATTTATTAATTATATAAAACATATATAATAGCTTTTGAAAACTATATATCCAATCTTTAATTTTAAATTTCCTAAAACGTCGTTTTACCGTATTCAACAAATTAGGCTGAAAGCATGTAAATCAAAATATAATTCTAAACTTCATATTTCTCTCTCAAATAACTTTAAAATAATTTGTTATGATTTATCATAATTTTTCCATATTTTTAATAATTTATATATGGCGATTTCAATCAATTTCCAATTACGGCCACCGAACTGCATTTACAGCGACCTTTTCAAAAAATAGATTTAAACATAACTTGAAATCTACTATTTGTTAAATATTTGCTAAATATTTTCATAATAAGAAAATGTAAGTTTAACCTTCAAACATATTGAAGCTTTCACACGCCAACTCTTACCACCATTTGTCTCGTTGTATCATGTGAATCTTTGCATTTAGGTGCACATAACTTGATTTAATTTTTTTCCTTCCTTAAAAGAAAGTAGAAAGATTTTGTTAACTGGCGATTTGGTCCATTTCCCAAAAGTACATGAGACACGCTCGACTCAACGCATCGCCTGAACCTAAGGCCGAAAGGGACGCTCAGGAGCGAAGGAGACAGGTTGAAAAGGGACCGTGTCACAAAGGACCTTGCACCTTCTCCAGCACATTTCCAAACCAAGGCCTCGAAATCCCAGGATTCACAAGCCAAGATCTCGACCCCCGAGCACTCATTCAGGTGGGCCTCGCACCATTCAGGACAGAATCTTCATACCTCTAGGGGTGCGAATTTCGCACCTCACAAGGGGTGAAGTTCGCACCCGGCGAGATACGAAATCCGAACCTCAGGGTGCGAATTTCACACCTCGGAAGGTATGAAATCCGTACCCTTCGGGGTACGAAATTCAAACCCCCCGGGGTACGAATTTTGTGCCCCCGTAGGGTACCAGATCCGCACCCCTAGGAGGTGCAAATTTCTCACCCCACAAGGTGCGAAATTCGAACCTCCTGGGCCGGGGTGCGAAATAACCGAGCCTGCAGCCTCCAGGTGCAAAATTCTGGGTATGGTCCCCCATTTCTACCTACCCCCACCTAATCCTACCTACTCCCTTTCCTATAAATACCCTATGGCTTCCCACTTCAAAAAGGTTGGATTTTGTAACGTCCTGTATTTTTGGCCATTTTATTTAAAATATTTTATTTGTTAAAAATATTCATTTGAGTTTAAATAATCGATTTAACCATTTTAATTTAAATATTTATTTATTTTGAATATTAAAATAATATTTTTATTTTTGGCGTATTTGGGTAAATGTCGAATTTACAGTATAATGTGATCGGACAACTTAAAGTGGTTAAATATGGTTTATATTAAATTTTAGTGGCGATTTCGTTTATTTAACGACGTTATAACATTTAACTTATAATTTAATTATAAAACGAGCTGCAGCGGCGCGGCAGTTCGTAATTTGGCGTTTTGAACATTAAACGGCTATACAGGGCCCAATATGCGTCGGATTTTCTCGAAACATGAAACGTCCGAATCTGTTGGGTAATATTTTTCTAATGAAAGAGAAAAATCAAGTTTTCGTACTGTAGATTTTGTTTTATGTCCAAATCAAAATTTGAAAAGGTCGCTGTGGAATTTCCTTTATAATTATAACGTTTGTTTATATTAAATAAAGGGGTTTTTAAATATTTATAATATCGATTTGCCTTCAAATTCAACCTGAGATATTTTATTGGGGTAGTGTACGATATTCTGGTCGTGTATGGCCAATTTCAATAATTTATTAATATTATATTGAGGTATTTTAAAATTGGTTTATTTTATTTGAATTGGGTAGTTATAATAGGGCCTTTATTCAAACGACCTCAGTTTTTGATGAAACAATATTTATTGGGACCGCAACAGTAAATTATTGTTAGGTTTCTAGTTGCGCGTCAATCGGGGTTAATTTGTGAGCGTGTCAAAATAAAATTTAAATAAAAACGATTATTTGAACGTGAACAAGGGCCATTAGAGCAAATGAACTCGGAATTCGACGAAACAGGTTTCATTAGGACCGTATCGTCAAATTATACTATTCCGTCCATTCGCGTCACGGACGGGGTTCGTATGTGAGCGCAGGAGTGAATAAACAACGTTCGAAATAGCAATAGGTACGAAATAAAAATCGTTAGTCAACATCGCTTGTCACGTCGACTTAAACTATTAATATTCGCAACTATATATACCCCTAAAAAATCAGAAAATCTCGGCCAAGCTCCATCTTTGTCATGTAATTTTGCAAATAAGTCCTCATACACAAATTAATTTATTTCTCCCGACTGGTGGCGATTTTGTGGGGGTTCCAAAGGGAAAGTGGTAGATCGGGACGATGTCTACCTACTGGAGAAAGTAGGGGTGGAATGGTGGTCAGAGGTGGCCGGAATCGGTGTAAAACTGTGGAAAATCACTTTAGTGTTTGGCCCAAATTACAAGGATTGGGTTGATCTAGAGGGACGGGACCTTAGGAGTTTTGTGGAGGAGAGGCAAGGCTTCAATTTGACACCGGTTGGAGGTTCTCTGCTGGTCTGTGGTGGCCGGGGCGAAGAGTTGAACGGAGGGGATGTTTTTTTGAAGCTGTGATTGGAAATGACTAATTTCCGGTGGCTCTGGCCAGTGTTGGTGTCGCAGCCTAGGGGGAAACGGAGCTAGGTGGCAAGGCCGATGGAATGGAGGTGGTCCGGTCAACTATTGGGGTGTGTGGCAGCGGCAATTTGTGTTTGAACGGAAATTGGGTTCGATTGAAATCCGGCAACGTCAAGGGGTTTTGGGGGCTGGCGTTTCAGGCGAGGGGAGCTCTTGGACTGGCGGTGACGGCGAGATGGTCAGGCGGGGCTCCGGTGATGTCTGGTGTCGGTGGCAATCGAAGGAAGGTTGGTGATTTCTTCAGAACAGTGGACGTCGATGGTCACTTAGGAGGAATCGGGTTTGAGCAGATCGCTTAAGAGGAAACGCATGTTTTAAGCTGACGTGGACCATAATAACGGATTAAGGTAATCATTATATAAATCATTAGTCAATTAATTATTAAACTTATTAGTAATTAATTTAGAAAGAAATCGTATATATGTGAAACCTTAAATTAACCATAACTTTTACATACGATAACGGATTTCAGCGAAACTGGATCCGTTGGGATCTCAGGGATGAGACCTAGACAATGGCACTGACTAGGCACTGATCTGATGCAGTTGAAAGTTTAGCTAATTTTGAACGTTCAAACGCGTCAATCGCCAACCGAAATGAACTGGAGAGTTAATTCTCACACCTTCTGGTATTCTGTGATGTGGTAAATTCTTATTAAAATATAATTTACCTCTAAAAATATAAATTGGTTGATTGTTTGGTTGATTGCTGTTATTTATAGTTCATCGTTTTAAATATTAGATTATTGAAATTTATTTCATATATTGTTATTAAATGTATAACGAGCTGCGGGGCAGGGAAGAACAGGTTGGAGGGATCCGACTGGATTCCTCAAATATTCTATATGTTGTTTGTTTGCTTATATTGTTGATATTTGAACTATTGAACCTCATATGGTTGAAAAACCTGTTTGAGCGTGATGGTTGAATAAATATGCACCTGTGTTGTGTTCAAAATCAACCGACAGTGTTGATTTGGTAATTGGCAGTGAATGGCCGTTTGGTGAAACGACGCAGTTTTAAAGTTATAAATTATTTTATAACTGAAGTTTTCAGTTATACGAGTAATTAAATTAGAAATTTATAAATATATATTTTAATCGAGTTTATAAAAGAAATTATCAATTGGTTAGTGATAATAAGTAAATCATTATTTAATCAGCTTAAAAGGTAATAATTATTCTATTTTTAGTTAATGGCAAGATCAACTATTTTTCATATAGTAAATGTTAAAGATAATCATTATTTTTATTAATAATGATTTGATGTAATGATTTTTAATTAGAATTCAAGTTAGATGTTATTGAGTGGCGATAAGTTCGATTGAGGTCAAATATGGGCGTTATAAGGGATTTATAATCCAAGTGTGCAAACGAGCTTTGTAAATGAAATTGGAAAGTAAATATTGAGATTTAAATAAGATTTCACTTAATTGAATAAAGCGAGTTAAATTGAAAGTAAATGTTTAAGGGAGATAATAATATATTGGAACATGGTAATGGTAAGGGTTTTAAAGTGAAATATAAGAAGTTGTTTAATTTTGTATAAGGGAATCCAAGCGAGGTATAGCAAGGGGTTCTAAAACCAACTGATACTTTGAAAAGTTAAAGAATGGTTTAAACGAAATGCTCTAATTGAAACAAGGGTTTCAAAAGAAAAGGGAAATACATATAGTGATTTTGGTTAGATATTTGTAAATGGGTTTTTTTTGGAAATGAAATCCAAGTTAAAAGAGGTCTTGTGGAAAGAAGGTGGGAAGCGGTTTTGTTGATCCCAGCTGTAACGACCCGTGTTTTTCGACCATTTGAATATGAATATTTAAAATTGGTTTTAAATATTTTATTTGGAATATAAATGGATTTTAATATTTAAATCACTATTTTAACATAGTTAAACGATATATATATTCATATATAAAATAAAACGAGCTCAGAACAGCGCTGCAGTTCGTAAAATAGAGTTTTGAAGTTCAAATGGATATACAGAGTCCGTTCTAAGTCGGATTTCTGTGAAACAAGAAATGTTAGGAGCTGGTGAAGTATATTTTTCAAGTGAAAGAGAAAAATCGAGATTTCGTCGTATATATTGGAAGTTATGTCCAAATTAAATATTCAGAAAAACAGCGGTATATTCGTTCGTGGCCATAACGGTTATTTAAGAATATTTGAATATCGGGTATGAATTTAAACAAGGTTCTTTTGGGAAATAGTGATAATTTAATTTTTAGAATTTTATGGAAATTTTTAATTAATTTAATGAGCAACTTTTTATTTGGAGTATTTGGCACCCTGTATCGACATTTCGGGGTTTCACAATATGAGTTCATCTACCGGTATTATTACATTTTTGGGACCAGAGCACATCACTCATTTAAATGGTATTTTTGTTTCTGTCCATAACTGTCCCTACGTGAAAAGAATATTTCATAGTGGGTACGCTATGTTTTTAACTTAAAACAAACTAAACTGAATGGTTAACTGGTCAAACGGACTCGAAATTCAACGAAACAAGTTTCATACGAAACCTTAGGAAGAGGTCTAGTGAAACGTCAAGGCCTCATATTTTTAGGATTTTTTCTGGAATTGTTAGGAATTATTGCTCGGTGTTTTTCATCGATATTTTCTAAGGGATTTTCGCAAACGGTGTCGGAATTCAACGAAACCTGTCCCATCGGGTCCGGAATGTATTTTTATGCTAGGATTAGCTTATTTTGTAAAAAACATAGATCGTATAAGATGTTTTTTTGGCGAAAAACTCATGCGCAAGTTTGGAATAATAAAATAATATTAAAACTATACCATATCCTTTTATATATGACACGTCCTGTAGCTTTCTAGTTTCCTTGCGTCCAGCTCACCATTTTCTTGCTCACCAAACCTTTCTTTCTTGCCAGCGTCTCAATCCTTGCTTTACTGTGCATTACTTGGCACCCAAACTATCTTACCTTGCGCCTCACGATTTGGGAAATCACGCCATAGGGAAACAGCTAGCCTACCCTATAGCTAAAACAAAGGCGTGGGTGCCAAGCTTCACAAAACGTGATGGCCAAACAACCAAATTTCGTGGCAACCAAGCTTCCTTCGCTATAAATACATACGAACTCCACACAGCTAACAAAAACCCAACATCTCCCTTTAAGCACAAAGTACAAACCCCGGTTTCTTTTTTTTTTTCAGCAAACAAACATTCCGCCGAAGCTTCATGGCACAAAAAAAAAAAAAAAAAGAAGAAGAAGTAGCGAACTGGAATGGGAGAGATGGAGGAAGCTTTTCAGTGGAGACAACAAAGAGAAAAGACAAGCGGGTAGAGGAAGGGAGGCGGGCTGTGATGCATGGGTTTGGGCCCAACGCAAAGGGAAGAAAAAAAAAAGGGGGGGATTGAAAGAAAAACGAAAATGGGAGGAAGAGGCCATGCGTGAGGTATGCTGTAGGTGAAAAGAAGAAGGAAAGGTGGCTTGGCTTGATGCATGCGTTGGATCCCCAAAAAAAAAGAAAGGGAAAAAAAAAGGAATGGGAAAGGAAAACGTTGGGAAGAGATGGTGCAAGGCTACAGTAGGAGTTGGGGAAGGAGAGAAGGATTTGTTGGGTAGTGGAAGTGTTCATGCGTGGATGCATGTTTGTAAAGCTACAGGCAAACAAAGAAGTAACGCTAAGTGGGATGGAAGGACGCTGAGCACGATGTTGGAAACGTTAAAAAGAAAATGACAGGTTTAGTTTAAAGGTAATTACAAATAATTATAATTAGTAATTTATATATTAGTCTAAGTTTAAATAAATATTGTAATAACAATATATTTTCGGTACATGAACAGAATGGCGTGCAACAAAAAGTGATAGAATCGTATGAGCGAACACTACGCTGTCGAGCTGGTTTTATGTGAACGGATGCAGTTGGAGAATCGTGAAATTTTAAACACCGGTTTAAAATTATATGATAAAAACGCATCAACCGTCAATCGACAAAATTTGTGAGTTAATTCTCACACTTTTCTGGACTACTATGATGTGATAAATCCATTTAAAAATAAATACTGTTTGATTGGCTGCATTGGTTGCTTATGGTTGATTTATTGGTTGCTACGAGTTAGATGATTGCCGTTGATTTATTTATTATAATGTTATAACCATCTGAGATGCAGAGAAGTACAGGTTGGAGGGATCCGACCGGGTTCCTCAAAATAATTTGTGTGTTGTTTATTTTTATACTGGTTGCACATGAACTGTTTGAACCCCAATTGACATCAATACCTATTGACTGTTGATGGTTGAACTGATGTGACCGTTGATGTGATTTTTAATCAGTCGACAGTGGTTGGCAGTGAGGGTTTAAATCTATAGTTTTCAAAACATCGTTTTGCCGTCAGGCGAACAAACTCAGTTTCAAGTTATAAAATTTATTTTATAACTGAATTAAAACTTTGGGGTTTATTTTATTTTATTTTTAATGAATAAGAAGTTTCATAAAAATATTTATAATTAGGATCATGTTTTACAAACATGATTATTTATAAGCTATACAATGAATTTTTACGCTGTTTACGAACAGAAAAGTAAGGAGCTAGTATATGAATCAGTAAACTAAATAAATGTTTATACAATAAGCAAAGTGATGTTTTTAAATAAATTAAAGTATTTATTTATGTTATATGGAAAAATGTTTATAATTTTCCTTATATGTTTATAATCAGTGTCAATAGAGATTTTTAATACTGCAGTCGAAGCTAACATACGGTTAGTGAAAAGAAATAATTGTTTTTACAAAACAATTAACCGATGTTTTAAATTAATTAAGTTATTTAATTATTTTAAGAAGAGAAATTGAATAGAAGTCAGATAACCACTTAACTGAGGGTTATGGTTGGCAGGAACGAACTGTTTATCCTGTTATTTATGAACTGCAGTCATTCATGAACTGCAGTCAGGAACTAACCTACGGGTTAGTGAAATGAAATAATTGTTCTTATAATCAATTAACTGATGTTTTAAATTTATTAAGTTATTTAATAAATTTAAGGAAGAAATGATAACGTAAATCAGTTAATGGTTAACTAATATATACGGTTGGCGAAAATCAACCATTTAAAGTTGGAGTTTGACGATTGTGTCAATTTGTTTTAAATTGATCAAATCAAAGGGATTGACATTTAAAAGACTTGAAATTTCCTATAAAATAAATATAAGTTATGGATAGATTAGTATGAAAGGGATTTGAATTTATTTCAAAATCGTATAAACAAGGTTTGTAAATATGGGTGCAACCTAAGGCGTACATTCCAATCAGAGTTTTGCTCAATTAAGAAAAAGAAATTAATATGAAAAGTGGGTTTTCAAATGAAAGAAAATGGTTTATAAAACCAAGATAAATGGAAATGGGAATAACATATTGGATTATTGAGATGGTTTGACATTGGTTTTAAATTATAAGCTTTTATCTATCTTGAGATAAGAACGTTGTCGATCAAGGTCTGAGAGGTAATTGGAATACCCCAACTTGAACGGCTCCGCTATTATCGAGAGATGATATTTGTTTGTAATGTATAGAGAAGTGATTATCGGGATGTTTTGCGATAAATGGAATTTATCATTTATTTAAAACAAACCTTTAAAAATGGATTAGCAATCGAAAGGAATTGAATCTAATTCAAATCGTATAAACGAGTATGAAAAAGGGGTTTTACCCAAAACAAGGATTTTAAAACAAGCGTTCACCTGGGAACGAGATTAAGCGAAGTGGTTTAATCATGATAAGAAAGAGATTTTGGTAATTAAATATTTGTCGTTGATTGAATAAGAATATAACGATATGAAAATGATAAAGAAAAAGGGAAAGTGGATTTATAGAACTAGAACCAGGATTTCAAATCAAAGAGAAATTCAAAAGGGTTTTGAGGTAATTATACGATGTTAACGACCAAAAGAAATAAAGGATGATTCATAAAAGATGGCATTATTTCCAAACAAAGGAAATAAAAAGAGAAGCTTGGTAAGTATGTTGTGCTAGAGCAAGTAGCGAGTAATGTTTTCAAGTAACAAAACCCATAAGAGTTTTGTTAAGATAAAGTTATGAAGTCGATTATAAGAAATCGATAAATTGATTTTATGAGATATTTCATATAAAGGACCTGAGCTGCCAGTTCACTGAGATACACTGTTATGATTTGATAGTTAAATCACCGACTATCAAAGTTTGGCCTTTTATCGATTGTTGGTACGGAAAGACCGGGATCGAATTTATATTCGAAAACCATTCCGACCAGCAAATACGTAACGTCGAAGATATCAGAAGATGGTCGAGATGGAGCATTGAAGACCGTTGATCTTCATGAGCGGAAGAACTACTCGTTGGATTTCTAAAGGTCGCTCCCGAAGATATTTTGACTTGTGATTCTGTCGTGATTGAATTCTTCGGATTGCAAGGATTTCTCGCTACTGATCTATAGGGTGATACCTAGGATGCGGTAGGAGAGTGCCTTCGGTTCATCCTGATCCTGGATGACTTGTATGGATGGATGTCTGACAGAGTATTTCCAGAAATGTCATGTACATTGATTTCTCCAGCCGTACCAAGAGTGGAAGCAGAGAAGAAAACTTCTTTAGCTGACACGTAATGTATTGTTGTAGACGTCAATTAAGTGATTTCGATGGATCTGACAATGTGGCATTCGAAGTGAACCTGATGTGATGGTAAAGCGTAGCCTCAAGCCTCATCAACCGGGAAATGACAAAAATCGGGCAGGCAGCATGGCTATGTGGGTCGCTCCCATTAGGATGTATAATCACCTATCTAGAGAAATTCCTTTTGCTTCTTGTATCTATCGATGCTGTCCCTTTTCGGGAGACGGTGGTTTGAGCCCAACCGTCGGTGATATACATTCGATACACTCAAGCGAAATGAGTGGTCGGTCATGTGTGGGCCGGGTTGCAAGACGTTCTTGTTGAACCCAGTGTATTCGCCTCTAGAGATAAACGTTCGGAAGGCGGACCCATACCTTGTCAAGTTGGAATCCAATATCTAATAAGCGCCCGCGGTTTTGGTTTGTATACTATATATGGGAAGCGTGAGATGCAAGCGTTCCTCTAAATTGATATTTACTTGTATTTAGACACTATGATAATATCAGAAAAAGATATTGATTTCAGAAACGTTTTGGGTTATAGTAAGGTAAAAACCGTCTGTGTTTATGTGTGGGCTGGTCTTACTATTATCCTTTTATTTCAGAAAGGATTTTCAAAAGTTAAACAAGTTGTGTGTGCTGTGAATTTATTACTGAAAGTATTCCAGACTGACCCGGTGTGTTTTTGTTTTAAATCAAATGTGCTCGGGTCAGACCAAGCATATTTACAGGTTAGGTTCCGCTACAAGTTTCAGAGTTGGAAGCAGGAGGGTTCACCGTTAGTTATACAAGTATTTCCGCTGTGATTGATGTATGTTTACTCTGATAAATGGTATGTATATATACAGTCATCTTTTCAAAGAGATTTGTTATATTATATTTACTCGTTCCTCTGTGAGATTCTGATGTGTTCTTCTTCTTTCTTCTATTCTAAAATTTCTTTCTTCCTATTCCTCATCCTCTAACTTCTTTCTATTAACAGTTTGGGGTTCGATACTTGGATTTTTGACAAGTAATACGGGATTAAGTATTATTGTTGATAATTCGAGCGTCGAATTTTCCCGGGCCGTTACAGTTGGTATCAGAGCTATTGGTTTAGTGATAACCTTGGCTCTGTGGTGTAACTCGATAGAAATGGGATTAGTAATACCCTAGATTGAGTTTGAATATATATATGAGAGCGCGTATTTGTAATTTATTATTTTTATATAGTTTTCCCTGGATTATATTTTTATATAAATATATTTCCCTCAATTGATTTATTTGAATAGCTTGAATAATAATTCAAATTAGAATATCCAATTGAAAAGATTTATATAACAAGGAGATTTCACTTGTGAAATCAAGGAAATGGAAATTGGATGGAATTAATCCAATGTAAATTAAATGAATGTGAAAACAAAGTAAAAGCAAATGAGAAATATTAACCAAAATGGTTTGGTTGAATTGAATGCCTTGGTTGTTGTTTGATATTGGATGGAGTGTACAGAATTCACCAACTGTTGATTGAAAACCAATCTGAAATAACTAACCTGAAGAAATCAATTCAGGATTAATGAAATTGAACGGATATCGAAGAAAATAAATGGATTGTTAATAAGGCTTGTTTATAATGAAATCCATCAGAGTTAAATAAAGTGAAATGATTATTTCCAACTGTTTGGAATAGATGATATGGATGATATGGGTATTTTGTTATAACTGACATGGTTTTAAGAACTAACAGATTTCATTGAAGTTGAGAGCAGGTACAGAGTTAATCCAAGCAAACTCTGGAGAAATTTGAATCCAGTTAGCATGTTAATTAAGCAAGGCCGAATATATTTATCGCCTATCGCGTAATAACGCTCGCAAAAAGGTACGCCAACGCAAATATAGAATTTTGGTTTTTATTTGGGTTTTGAGTTTGGATTTTGGATTTTTCCGACCGTGATGGTCGATGTATAGATATTTCTCGAACCTGCGATATTGCAGATGTCCCTCCGCGCAGGGGAGACTCTGCCGAAAATTTTCTAAAAATTAAGGTGTTAGAATTTTTTTGAAATTTATGGGAAATTTTGTTATTTGAAATAAATTGTTTTTAAAACCGTTTGGATTAGATTTTAAATTTGAAACAGAGTTTAATTAAATATATTTTCGTAAAGATAACAAATTTAACACCTTCTTTATGTCTTAGCAATTTCGAGGACGAAATTATTTTAAGGGGGAAAGAATGTAACGACCCGTGTTTTTCGACCATTTGAATATGAATATTTAAAATTGGTTTTAAATATTTTATTTGGAATAAAATGGATTTTAATATTTAAATCACTATTTTAACATAGTTAAACGATATATATATTCATATATAAAATAAAACGAGCTCAGAACAGCGCTGCAGTTCGTAAAATAGAGTTTTGAAGTTCAAATGGATATACAGAGTCCGTTCTAAGTCGGATTTCTGTGAAACAAGAAATGTTAGGAGCTGGTGAAGTATATTTTTCAAGTGAAAGAGAAAAATCGAGATTTCGTCGTATATATTGGAAGTTATGTCCAAATTAAATATTCAGAAAAACAGCGGTATATTCGTTCGTGGCCATAACGGTTATTTAAGAATATTTGAATATCGGGTGTGAATTTAAACAAGGTTCTTTTGGGAAATAGTGATAATTTAATTTTTAGAATTTTATGGAAATTTTTAATTAATTTAATGAGCGACTTTTTATTTGGAGTATTTGGCACCCTGTATCGACATTTCGGGGTTTCACAATATGAGTTCATCTACCGGTATTATTACATTTTTGGGACCAGAGCACATCACTCATTTAAATGGTATTTTTGTTTCTGTCCATAACTGTCCCTACGTGAAAAGAATATTTCATAGTGGGGTACGCTATGTTTTTAACTTAAAACAAACTAAACTGAATGGTTAACTGGTCAAACGGACTCGAAATTCAACGAAACAAGTTTCATACGAAACCTTAGGAAGAGGTCTAGTGAAACGTCAAGGCCTCATATTTTTAGGATTTTTTCTGGAATTGTTAGGAATTATTGCTCGGTGTTTTTCATCGATATTTTCTAAGGGATTTTCGCAAACGGTGTCGGAATTCAACGAAACCTGTCCCATCGGGTCCGGAATGTATTTTTATGCTAGGATTAGCTTATTTTGTAAATAACATAGATCGTATAAGATGTTTTTTTGGCGAAAAACTCATGCGCAAGTTTGGAATAATAAAATAATATTAAAACTATACCATATCCTTTTATATATGACACGTCCTGTAGCTTTCTAGTTTCCTTGCGTCCAGCTCACCATTTTCTTGCTCACCAAACCTTTCTTTCTTGCCAGCGTCTCAATCCTTGCTTTACTGTGCATTACTTGGCACCCAAACTATCTTACCTTGCGCCTCACGATTTGGGAAATCACGCCATAGGGAAATAGCTAGCCTACCCTATAGCTAAAACAAAGGCGTGGGTGCCAAGCTTCACAAAACGTGATGGCCAAACAACCAAATTTCGTGGCAACCAAGCTTCCTTCGCTATAAATACATACGAACTCCACACAGCTAACAAAAACCCAACATCTCCCTTTAAGCACAAAGTACAAACCCCGGTTTCTTTTTCTTTTTTTCAGCAAACAAACATTCCGCCGAAGCTTCATGGCACAAAAAAAAAAAAAAAAAAAATAGAAGAAGAAGTAGCGAACTGGAATGGGAGAGATGGAGGAAGCTTTTCAGTGGAGACAACAAAGAGAAAAGACAAGCGGGTAGAGGAAGGGAGGCGGGCTGTGATGCATGGGTTTGGGCCCAACGCAAAGGAAAGAAAAAAAAAAGGGGGGGGGATTGAAAGAAAAACGAAAATGGGAGGAAGAGGCCATGCGTGAGGTATGCTGTAGGTGAAAAGAAGAAGGAAAGGTGGCTTGGCTTGATGCATGCGTTGGATCCCCAAAAAAAAAGAAAGGGAAAAAAAAAAAGGAATGGGAAAGGAAAACGTTGGGAAGAGATGGTGCAAGGCTACAGTAGGAGTTGGGGAAGGAGAGAAGGATTTGTTGGGTAGTGGAAGTGTTCATGCGTGGATGCATGTTTGTAAAGCTACAGGCAAACAAAGAAGTAACGCTAAGTGGGATGGAAGGACGCTGAGCACGATGTTGGAAACGTTAAAAAGAAAATGACAGGTTTAGTTTAAAGGTAATTACAAATAATTATAATTAGTAATTTATATATTAGTCTAAGTTTAAATAAATATTGTAATAACAATATATTTTCGGTACATGAACAGAATGGCGTGCAACAAAAAGTGATAGAACCGTATGAGCGAACACTACGCTGTCGAGCTGGTTTTATGTGAATGGATGCAGTTGGAGAATCGTGAAATTTTAAACACCGGTTTAAAATTATATGATAAAAACGCATCAACCGTCAATCGACAAAATTTGTGAGTTAATTCTCACACTTTTCTGGACTACTATGATGTGATAAATCCATTTAAAAATAAATACTGTTTGATTGGCTGCATTGGTTGCTTATGGTTGATTTATTGGTTGCTACGAGTTAGATGATTGCCGTTAATTTATTTATTATAATGTTATAACCATCTGTGATGCAGAGAAGTACAGGTTGGAGGGATCCGACCGGGTTCCTCAAAATAATTTGTGTGTTGTTTATTTTTATACTGGTTGCACATGAACTGTTTGAACCCCAATTGACATCAATACCTATTGACTGTTGATGGTTGAACTGATGTGACCGTTGATGTGATTTTTAATCAGTCGACAGTGGTTGGCAGTGAGGGTTTAAATCTATAGTTTTCAAAACATCGTTTTGCCGTCAGGCGAACAAACTCAGTTTCAAGTTATAAAATTTATTTTATAACTGAATTAAAACTTTGGGGTTTATTTTATTTTATTTTTAATGAATAAGAAGTTTCATAAAAATATTTATAATTAGGATCATGTTTTACAAACATGATTATTTATAAGCTATACAATGAATTTTTACGCTGTTTACGAACAGAAAAGTAAGGAGCTAGTATATGAATCAGTAAACTAAATAAATGTTTATACAATAAGCAAAGTGATGTTTTTAAATAAATTAAAGTATTTATTTATGTTATATGGAAAAATGTTTATAATTTTCCTTATATGTTTATAATCAGTGTCAATAGAGATTTTTAATACTGCAGTCGAAGCTAACATACGGTTAGTGAAAAGAAATAATTGTTTTTACAAAACAATTAACCGATGTTTTAAATTAATTAAGTTATTTAATTATTTTAAGAAGAGAAATTGAATAGAAGTCAGATAACCACTTAACTGAGGGTTATGGTTGGCAGGAACGAACTGTTTATCCTGTTATTTATGAACTGCAGTCATTCATGAACTGCAGTCAGGAACTAACCTACGGGTTAGTGAAATGAAATAATTGTTCTTATAATCAATTAACTGATGTTTTAAATTTATTAAGTTATTTAATAAATTTAAGGAAGAAATGATAACGTAAATCAGTTAATGGTTAACTGATATATACGGTTAGCGAAAATCAACCATTTAAAGTTGGAGTTTGACGATTGTGTCAATTTGTTTTAAATTGATCAAATCAAAGGGATTGACATTTAAAAGACTTGAAATTTCCTATAAAATAAATATAAGTTATGGATAGATTAGTATGAAAGGGATTTGAATTTATTTCAAAATCGTATAAACAAGGTTTGTAAATATGGGTGCAACCTAAGGCGTACATTCCAATCAGAGTTTTGCTCAATTAAGAAAAAGAAATTAATATGAAAAGTGGGTTTTCAAATGAAAGAAAATGGTTTATAAAACCAAGATAAATGGAAATGGGAATAACATATTGGATTATTGAGATGGTTTGACATTGGTTTTAAATTATAAGCTTTTATCTATCTTGAGATAAGAACGTTGTCGATCAAGGTCTGAGAGGTAATTGGAATACCCCAACTTGAACGGCTCCGCTATTATCGAGAGATGATATTTGTTTGTAATGTATAGAGAAGTGATTATCGGGATGTTTTGCGATAAATGGAATTTATCATTTATTTAAAACAAACCTTTAAAAATGGATTAGCAATCGAAAGGAATTGAATCTAATTCAAATCGTATAAACGAGTATGAAAAAGGGGTTTTACCCAAAACAAGGATTTTAAAACAAGCGTTCACCTGGGAATGAGATTAAGCGAAGTGGTTTAATCATGATAAGAAAGAGATTTTGGTAATTAAATATTTGTCGTTGATTGAATAAGAATATAACGATATGAAAATGATAAAGAAAAAGGGAAAGTGGATTTATAGAACTAGAACCAGGATTTCAAATCAAAGAGAAATTCAAAAGGGTTTTGAGGTAATTATACGATGTTAACGACCAAAAGAAATAAAGGATGATTTATAAAAGATGGCATTATTTCCAAACAAAGGAAATAAAAAGAGAAGCTTGGTAAGTATGTTGTGCTAGAGCAAGTAGCGAGTAATGTTTTCAAGTAACAAAACCCATAAGAGTTTTGTTAAGATAAAGTTATGAAGTCGATTATAAGAAATCGATAAATTGATTTTATGAGATATTTCATATAAAGGACCTGAGCTGCCAGTTCACTGAGATACACTGTTATGATTTGATAGTTAAATCACCGACTATCAAAGTTTGGCCTTTTATCGATTGTTGGTACGGAAAGACCGGGATCGAATTTATATTCGAAAACCATTCCGACCAGCAAATACGTAACGTCGAAGATATCAGAAGATGGTCGAGATGGAGCATTGAAGACCGTTGATCTTCATGAGCGGAAGAACTACTCGTTGGATTTCTAAAGGTCGCTCCCGAAGATATTTTGACTTGTGATTCTGTCGTGATTGAATTCTTCGGATTGCAAGGATTTCTCGCTACTGATCTATAGGGTGATACCTAGGATGTGGTAGGAGAGTGCCTTCGGTTCATCCTGATCCTGGATGACTTGTATGGATGGATGTCTGACAGAGTATTTCCAGAAATGTCATGTACATTGATTTCTCCAGCCGTACCAAGAGTGGAAGCAGAGAAGAAAACTTCTTTAGCTGACACGTAATGTATTGTTGTAGACATCAATTAAGTGATTTCGATGGATCTGACAATGTGGCATTCGAAGTGAACCTGATGTGATGGTAAAGCGTAGCCTCAAGCCTCATCAACCGGGAAATGACAAAAATCGGGCAGGCAGCATGGCTATGTGGGTCGCTCCCATTAGGATGTATAATCACCTATCTAGAGAAATTCCTTTTGCTTCTTGTATCTATCGATGCTGTCCCTTTTCGGGAGACGGTGGTTTGAGCCCAACCGTCGGTGATATACATTCGATACACTCAAGCGAAATGAGTGGTCGGTTATGTGTGGACCGGGTTGCAAGACGTTCTTGTTGAACCCAGTGTATTCGCCTCTAGAGATACACGTTCGGAAGGTGGACCCATACCTTGTCAAGTTGGAATCCAATATCCAATAAGCGCCCGCGGTTTTGGTTTGTATACTATATATGGGAAGCGTGAGATGCAAGCGTTCCTCTAAATTGATATTTACTTGTATTTAGACACTATGATAATATCAGAAAAAGATATTGATTTCAGAAACGTTTTGGGTTATAGTAAGGTAAAAACCGTCCGTGTTTATGTGTGGGCTGGTCTTACTATTATCCTTTTATTTCAGAAAGGATTTTCAAAAGTTAAACAAGTTGTGTGTGCTGTGAATTTATTACTGAAAGTATTCCAGACTGACCCGGTGTGTTTTTGTTTTAAATCAAATGTGCTCGGGTCAGACCAAGCATATTTACAGGTTAGGTTCTGCTACAAGTTTCAGAGTTGGAAGCAGGAGGGTTCACCGTAAGTTATACAAGTATTTCCGCTGTGATTGATGTATGTTTACTCTGATAAATGGTATGTATATATACAGTCATCTTTTCAAAGAGATTTGTTATATTATATTTACTCGTTCCTCTGTGAGATTCTGATGTGTTCTTCTTCTTTCTTCTATTCTAAAATTTCTTTCTTCCTATTCCTCATCCTCTAACTTCTTTCTATTAACAGTTTGGGGTTCGATACTTGGATTTTTGACAAGTAATACGAGATTAAGTATTATTGTTGATAATTCGAGCGTCGAATTTTCCCGGGCCGTTACACCAGCTAAGGTCTTTGATAAGAATGCTTGTATTAATGGAAATAGATTACTTGAAGAATGATTTTATTATGAATAAAAATGTTATAAGCGAAGTAAGATTTAAGTTGAAAGAGGCGTTTGGTGGACATTTACTTAATCGAATGAATTAAGTAAAGAGGTTATTGAATGAGGATTTCAAATGTAAGAAACGATTTATAAAAATCAATTTGAAATCGAGATGGTAAATAAGAGTTTGGTGAAATGTTTAAGTGACGAATTGATATTATTCTGAGATAAGAACGTTGTCGATCAAGGTCTGAGAAGTAAATAAAATACCCCAACTTGAACGGCTATACTATTATCGAGGGATGATATTCGTTTGTGGTGAGTGCAAAGTGTTCCATACGAGAAATATTGAAATGAGTACGAGATTTTTGAATATAAATGTTGGTTACAAGGTAAATAAGAATTGAAGGTTAAATTACCATATATATTTTAAAAAGGCCAAGTCATGCCAAGTACTGAATCAGTGAAATCATTTTATTGACACATTTGTTATTTGATAGTTAAATCACCGACTATCAAACCCAACCAAATACGCTTGTTGGTATGGAAAGACCGGGATCGAATTTATATTCGAAAACCATTCCGGCCAACAAATACGTGAAGATGGTAATTGAAGATGGAGCAAGTGAAGACCATGGATCTTCATAAGCGGAAGGACTACTTGTCGAATTTATCTGGCTTGCAACCAGAGTTATTTGATTTGTGATTCTATCGTGGCTGAATCCACATATTTGCAAGGGGTGCTCGCTACAGATCCATGGGGTGATTCCTATATTGGATGCGGTAGAAGGGTGCCTTCGGTTCATCCTGTTCTTGGATGACTTGTATGGACGAATGTCTGACAGAGTATTTCCAAAGGAATTACGTACGTTGATTTCTTCAAACGTACCTTAGTTGGTGGCGGAGGATGACGGTTCTCTTAGCTTAACCACTAGAGTATTTTTGTGGACGTCAATTAGTGATATCTGGCGGATCTGACGATGTGGCATTCAAAGTGAATGATGACCAGATGTTCGAAAAGGAACTCTATCCTCAAGCCTCATCAGCAGGGAAATGAAAAAATCGGGCAGGCAGCATGGCTATGTGGGTCGCTCCCATTAGGGTGTATGATCACCTATCTAGAGAAATTCCTTTTGCTTCTTCAATCTATCAATGATGTCCCTTTATCGGGAGGTGGTTGCTGATCCCAACCGTCGGTGATATACATTCGATACACTCAAGCGAAATGAGTGGTCGGTCATGTGTGGGCCGGGTTGCAAGACGTTCTTGTTGAACCCAATGTATTCGCCTCTAGAGATACACGTTCGGAAGGTGGTCCCATACCTTGTCATGGTTGGAATCCAATATCCAATAAGCGCCAGCGGTTTTTGTTTGCACACTATATATGTGGAGCGTGAGATGCAAGCATTCCACTAGATTGTTATTTATTTGTATTTAGACACTATGATAATATCATAATAAGTTATGGTTTCAAAAACGTTTTGGGTTATAGAATGGTAAAAACCATCCGTGTTTATGTGTGGGCTGGTCTTACTATTATCCTTTGATTTCAGAAAAGGATTTTCCAAAGTTAAACAAGTTGTGTGTTATGTGAATTTATCACTGATAGTATTCCAGACTAACCTGGTGTATTTTGCTTTCCTCAAATGTGCTCGGGTTAGACAGAGTATGTTCCAGGTTAGGTTTCGCATGGAGTTTCAGCAGCTAGAAGCAGGCGGCTTCACCGCTAATTATATAAAGTTATTTTCCGCTGTGTCTGGCATATGTTGTACTCTGATGGTTGGTATGTGTATACAGTTCTTTTGTTTAAAAAGATTTGTTATGTTATATTTTATCTATTCCGCTGTGAGATTCTGATGTGGTGTTCTTCTTCTTTCTTCTATTCTAATATTCTTTCTTTCTATTCCCACCCTCTAATTTCTTTCTATTGACAATCTGGGGTTCAATACTTGGGTTTTTGGCAATTAATTCGGGTTTATGTATAGTTGTCGAAAATTCGAGCGTCGAGTTTTCCCCGGGTCGTTACAGGTGGTATCAGAGCTATTGGTTTAGTGATAACCTTGGCTCTGTGGTGTGACTCAATAAAGATGGGGTTAGTAATACCCTAGATCGAGTTTGTGTATATATACGAGAGCGCGTATTTGTAATTTGATATAAAATTATTTTTGAAATTATTTTGCCCAATATATTTTATAAATAATAAAAGTAATGATTTTCACAAATTATTATGATATGGGCAAATCGATTGGTTTGTTTGTATGATATGTTTGGATTGTGTTGTTGGTTGCTTGAATATGAATCTAAACATGATCGACTTGGTTAAAATCAATCTGAAATAAATAATTCGAATAAATCAATCCAGATAAATAAATTTGAATGGATAATTAAAGAAATAAATGAAGTGATAATAAATAAATATAACCTCGTATGGATTGAACTGTGTGTAAAATGGGTTGATATGAATAATATCGATATTTTGAACATAATTGACATTTGTTTGGGGACTAATGAATTCATTTGAGTTGAGAATAGGTGCAGAAGTGCCAATTCAGCTTTACAACCCCTCCAAGAGAAAAATCTGGAGTTAATCAGATCCAGTTTGAATAAGAGCTACATTATAACTAAGCAAGCTCAAGGATAATATATCGCATATCGTATAATAACGCTCGCAAAAAGGTACGCCTACGAAAATATGAAATTTTTGGTTTTTGTTTGGGTTTTGAGTTTGGATTTTGATTTTTACGACCATGAGAGTCGATGTATAGATATTTCTTGAACCTGCGATATTGCAGATGTCCCCCGTACAGGGGAGACTCTTCCAAAAAAATTCTAAAATTTAAGGTGTTAGAAAATTTTTGAAGATTTTTGGGAAATTCTATTATTTGAAATAAATTGGTTTTAAAACCAACTGGGTTAGTTTTGAAAATAAAATTGAGTTTTAAATTAAATATTTTTGTAAATATAATAGGTTGTGACATTCTTTCTACCTTAGCAATTTCGAGGACGAAATTATTTTAAGGAGGAAGGAATGTAACGTCCCATGTTTTGGCCATTTTATTTGAAATATTTTATTTATTAAAAATATTGATATGAGTTTAAATAAGCAATTTAACCATTTTAATTTAAATATTTGTTTATTTTGAATATTAAAATAATATTTTTATTTTTGGTGTATTTGGGAAAATGTCGAATTTACAATATAATGTGACCGGGCAACTTAAAGTGGTTAAATATGGTTTATATTAAATTTTAGTAGCGATTTCGTTTATTTAACGACGTTATAATATTTAATTTATAATTTAATTATAAAACGAGCTGCAGCGGAGCGACAGTTCGTAATTCTGCGTTTTGAACTTTAAACGGCTGAACAAGGCCCAATATGAGTCGGATTTTCTCGAAACAAGAAACGTCCGAATCTGTTGGATAATATTTTTCTAATGAAAGAGAAAAATCGAGTTTTCGTGTTATAGATTTTGTTTTATATCCAAATCAAAATTTGAAAAGGTCGCTGTGTAATTTCCTTTATAATTATAACGTTTATTTATAATAAATGAAGGAGTTTTTTAATATTTATAATATCGATTTGGCTTCAAATTCAACCCGAGATATTTTATTGGGGTAGTGTATGATATTATGGTCGTGTATGGCCAATTTCAATATTTTATTAATATTATATTGTGGTATTTTAAAATTGGTTTATTTTAATTGAATTGGGCAGTTATAAAAGGGCCTTTATTCAAACGACCCCAGTTTTCGACGAAACAAATTTTATTGGGACCGCAACAGTAAATTATTGCTAGGTTTCTAGTTGCGCATCAATTGGGGTTAATTTGTGAGTGTGGAAAAATAAAATGCAAATAAAAACGATCATTTGAACGTGAACAAGGGCCATTCGAGCAAACGAACTCAGAATTCGACGAAACAAGTTTCATTAGGACCGCATCGTGAAATTATACTATGCCATCCATTCGCGTCACGAACGGGGTTCATATGTGAGTGCAGGAGCGAATAAACAACGTTCGAAATAGCGATAGGCACGAAATAAAAATCGTTAGTCAACATCGCTTGTCACGTCGACTTAAAATATTAATATTCGCAACTATATATACCTCTAAAAAAATCAGAAAACCTCATCCAAGCTCCATCTTTGTCATGTAATGTTGCAAATAAGTCCACATACACAAATTAATTTATTTCTCTCGACTGGTGGCGATTTTGGGGAGGTTCCAAAGGAAAGTGATAGATCGGGACGATGTCTACCTACTGGAGAAAGTTGGGGTGGAATGGTGGTCGGAGGTGGCCAGAATCGGTGTAAAACCATGGAAAATCACTTTCGTTTTTGGCCCAAACTACAAGGATTGGGTGGATTTGGAGGGACGGGACCTTGGGGTTTTTGGAGAGGAGAGGCAAGGCTTCGATTTGACACCGGTTGGAGGTTCTCTGGTGGTCTGTGGTGGTCGGGGCGAAGAGTTGAACGGAGGGGATGTTTTTTTTGAAGCTGTGATTGGAAATGGCCAATTTCCGGTGGCTCTTGCCAGTGTTGGTGTCGCAACCTAGGGGGAAATGGAGCTGGGTGGCGAGGCCGATGGAATGAAGGTGGTACGGTCAACTATTGGGGTGTGTGGCGGCGGCAATTGGTGTTTGAACGGAAATTGGGTTCGAATGAAATCCGGCGATGTCAAGGAGTTTTGAGGGTTGGCGTTTCAGGCGAGGTGAGCTCTTGGACTGGCGGTGACGGCGAGATGGTCAGGCAGGGTTCCGCTGATGTCTGGCGTCGGTGGCAATCGAAGGAAGGTTAGTGATTTCTTCAGAACAGTGGACGTCGTATGGTCACTTAGGAGGAATCGGGTTTGAGCAGATCGTTTAAGAGGAAACGCATGTTTTAAGCTGACGTGGACCATAATAATGGATTAAGGTAATCATTATATAAATCATTAGTTAATTAATTATTAAATTTATTAGTAATTAATTTAGAAAGAAATCATATATATGTGAAATCTTAAATTAACCATAACTTTTACATACGATAATGGATTTTAGCGAAACTGGATCCGTTGGGATCGCAGGGACGAGACCTAGACAATGGCATTGACTAGGCACTAATCTGACGCAGTTGAAATTTTAACTAATTTTGAACGTTCAAACGCGTCAACCGCCAACCGAAATGAACTGGTGAGTTAATTCTCACACCTTCTGGAATTCTATGATGTGGTAAATTCATATTAAAATATAATTTACCTTTAAAAATATAAATTGGTTGATTGGTTGCTACTGGTTGTTGATTGTTTGGTTGATTGTTGTTATTTATAGTTCATCGTTTTAAATATTAGATTATTGAAATTTATTTCATATATTGTTATAAAATGTATAAAGAGCTGTGGTGCAGGGAAGAACAGGTTGAAGGGATCCGACCGGATTCTCAAATATTTTATATGTTGTTTGTTTGCTTATATTGTTGATATTTGAACTGATTGAACCCCATATGGTTGAAAAACCTATTTGAGCGTGATGGTTGAATAAATATGCACCTATGTTGTGTTCAAAATCAACCGACAGTGTTGATTTGGTAATTGGTAGTGAATGGCCCAAAATATGTTGTTTTAGACGTCGTTCAACCGTTCGGTGAAACGACGCAGTTTTAAAGTTATAAATTATTTTATACCTAAACTAATGTTTTCAGTTATACGAGTAATTAAATTAGAAATTTATAAATAAATATTTTAATCGAGTTTATAAAAGAAATCATCAATTGGTTAGTGATAATAAGTAAATCATTATTTAATCATCTTTAAAGGTAATAATTATTCTATTTTTAGTTAATGGCAAGATTAACTTTTTTCATATAGTAAATGTTAAAGCTAATCATTATTTTTATTAATAATGATTTGATGTAATGATTTTTAATTAGAATTCAAGATAGATATTATTGAGTGGCGATAAGTTCGATTGAGGTCAAATAGGGGCGTTATAAGGGATTTATAATCCAAGTGTGCAAACGAGCTTTGTAAATGAAATTGGAAAGTAAATATTGAGATTTAAATAAGATTTCACTTAATTGAATAAAGAGAATTAAATTGAAAGTAAATGTTTAAGGGAGATGATAATATATTGGAATATGGTAATGGTAAGGGTTTTAAAGTGAAATATAAGAAGTTGTTTAATTTTGTATAAGGGAATCCAAGCGAGGTATAGCAAGGGGTTTTAAAACCAACCGATACTTTGAAAAGTTAAAGAATGGTTTAAACGAAACGCTCTAATTGAAACAAGGGTTTCAAAAGAAAAGGGAAATACATATAGTGATTTTGGTTAGATATTTGTAAATGGATTTTTTTTGGAAATGAAATCCAAGTTAAAAGAGGTCTTGTGGAAAGAAGGTGGGAAGCGGTTTTGTTAATCCCAGCTAAGGTCTTTGATAAGAATGCTCGTATTAATGGAAACAGATTATTTGACGAATGATTTTATTATGAATAAAAATGTTATAAGCGAAGTAAGATTTAAGTTGAAAGAGGCGTTTGGTGGACATTTACTTAATCGAATGAATTAAGTAAAGAGGTTATTGAATGAGGATTTCAAATGTAAGAAACGATTTATAAAAATCAGTTTGAAATCGAGATGGTAAATAAGAGTTTGGTGAAAAGTTTAAGTGAGAATTAATATTATTCTGAGATAAAAACGTTGTCGATCAAGGTCTGAGAGGTAAATAAAATACCCAACTTGAACTGCTCCACTATTATTGAGGGATGATATTCGTTTGTGGTGAGTGCAAAGTGTTCCATACGAGAAATACTGAAATGAGTACGAGATTTTTGAATATAAATGTTGGTTACAAGGTAAATAAGAATTAAAGGTTAAATTACCAAATATATTTTAAAAAGGCCAAGTCATGCCAAGTACTGAATCAGAGAAATCATTTTATTTACACATTTGTTATTTGATAGTTAAATCACCGACTGTCAAACCCGACCAAATACGCTTGTTGGTATGGAAAGATCGGAATGAATTTATATTCGAAAATCATTCCGGCCAACAAATACGTGAAGATGGTAATTGAAGATGGAGCAAGTGAAGACCGTGGATCTTCATAAGCGGAAGGACTACTTGTCGAATTTCTCTGGCTTGCAACCAGAGTTATTTGATTTGTGATTCTGTCGTGGTTGAATCCACAGATTCGCGAGGACTGCTCACTACTGATCCATGGGGTGATTCCTATATTGGATGGGTAGGAGGGTGCCTTCGGTTCATCCTGTTCCTGGATGACTAGTATGGACGGATGTCTGCAGAGTATTTCCCAAGGGATTACGTACGTTGATTTCTTCAAATGTACCTTAGTTGGTGGCGGAAGACGACGGTTCTCTTAGCTTAACTACTAGAGTATTTTTGTGGACGTCAATTAGTGATATCTGGTAGATCTAACGATGTGGCATTCAAAGTGAATGATGACCAGATGTTCGAAAAGGAATTATAGCCTCAAGCCTCATCAACCGGGAAATGACAAAAATTGAGCAGACAACATGGCTATATAGGTCGCTCCCATTAGGGTGTATGATCACCTATCTAGAGAAATTCCTTTTTCCTCTTTTATCTATCGATGTTGTCCCTTTATCGGGAGGCGGTTGCTGATCCCAACCGTCGGTGATATACATTCGATACATCCAAGCGAAATGAGTGGTCGATCATGTGTGGGCCGGGTTGCAAGATGTTCTTGTTGAACCCAGTGCATTCGCCTCTAGAGATACACGTTCGAAAGGTGGTCCCATACCTTGACATGGTGGGAATCCAATATCCAATAAGCGCCCGTGGTTTTTGTTTGTATACTATATATGTGGAGCGTGAGATGCATGTGTTCCGCTAGATTGTTATTTATTTGTATTTAGACATTATGATAATATCAGAATAAGTTATGATTTCAAAAACGCTTTGGGTTATAGTAAGGTAAAAACTGTCCGTGTTTATGAGTGGGTTGGTCTTACTATTATCCTTTGATTTCAGAAAAGGATTTTCCAAAGTTAAACAAGTTGTGTGTTATGAGAATTTACCACTGATAGTATTCCAGATTGACCCGGTGTATTTTGCTTTCCTCAAATGTGCTCGGGTCAGACCGAGTATGTTCCAGGTTAGGTTTCGCATGGAGTTTCGGGAGCTAGAAGCAGGCGGCTTCACCGCTAGTTATATAAAGTTATTTTCCTCTGTGTCTGGCATATGTTGTACTCTGATGGTTGGTATGTGTATACAGTTCTTTTGTTTAAAAAGATTTGTTATGTTATATTTTATCTGTTCCGCTGTGAGATTCTGATGTGATGTTCTTCTTCTTTCTTCTATTCTAATATTCTTTCTTTCTATTCTCACTCTCTAATTTCTTTCTATTGACAATCTGGGGTTCGATACTTGGGTTTTTGGCAATTAATACGGGTTTATGTATTGTTGTCGAAAATTCGAGCGTCGAGTTTTCCCCGGGTCCTTACAGATTTTATGACCTTGGGACCTTTCTAGAGCTCCATTAATGGCATCTCCTATTTGAGGAAGAAGAAGGACTAAATTACATTTTTCCTTACTTATTTAATATATGATAATTATGACATCATATATCATGGAAAGTAATTGTAATGAGATATCTCAAGATAGTCTCAACCTTGTAACCTTTGGTCATTGATAATATTCCAACACCTCTTCAAAGTGGACAAAAGCCCAGCTGGGCCGAACGTCTATAAATGTAACGACCGAGAATTTCGCTCGATCTGAATCAGTTGCTAAACCGACCCAGACCGTTCGAAACGCCTGATTGTTTTGAGAACACGACAAATTAGAACGCAGACAGAAGAACATTACATTTTTTATTACAATAATTCATCAGATTACAAGAATATACAGGGTATAAACAAAAAATATACATCACAAATTATCAGAGATTACAATAAATTACATAGCAGCGAAAAATAATACAATACACAACTGAAGGAGATATACGGATACAAAGATTTCCGGATATCATTCCAGTTGTAAACCAGGTTCCTGTGAATATAAATCTGCAAAACCAAAACTACTAGCTGCCCGTGTCAAAATAAGGGCACCCAGAGTTTAGGTTAAAACAATAAACTCCAGGTCAGTCATGTGACTGGTGTGAGAACTAAAACGGTTATTAATCTTTATTTTAAAGTTAGGTAAATCAAGGGACCACTCTGTATATCACGGAACGGGTTTCCTCCCAAGAATACCAGTGCATAAAACAACAGCGCAATACTAAATAAAGAACAGTGAAGCAATTATAAGACCCATGTCCCATCACACATTGCAACGCAAGCTGGAGGATAGGGTTTTTACCTTATAATAGCCAAGAATGCTTGATACGTTTAAAACAAATCATTTGATCTATTATAAGTGCATAGTGTATAAAACCACTTCAAATCATAAGTATCAATCATAGGCGGCATAAGCGCCCCATCCCACTATGTCTCCATATATAGGATTACAACTAAAATCGAAACGTCACATATTGAAAGTTGGATTTCCATCCGTGAACCGAGGCTAGGGATCGTCCTCTACCAATTCGAGACTCTCTAGCCCGAGCCTCAGGCAAGCGCGCAGACAAGCCTTGGATCGTCAGGGCTGGTCCACCGATGTGGATTATTATGCCTGAACACTACGTTTCTCCACCCTTTGGGGCGTAAATGAGCCAACGAATGACTCCATCAGACCCGGATCGTCCGATCAAACCGAGGCGCCTCGCAATAGCAACAACCACATAAGTCAAACTCGTCAGGGCGTGTAAAACCACTGACGTCACTTCTAGCTAGAAAGAAACGCATGTCCTCCCTGAGGTCCTTCTCCCGTTTCTAGTTCACAACCGGGGTGTGAGGCTCGCGAATCAACGTTACACAAAGCTACGCCACACAGGCCGTGCTTTGATCATTAACCACAAGAATCTGCTTTTCAACAGAAGCCTTGATCAATTGCCACTTAGGCATGCCACATAGGCAATTCACTCCATGCGATGAATATCCATCAATATATAACCCCTGAGCTCGTACGTCTTAGGAAGGGCGTTAAGCAAGAGAATAAATTCTCTGTTGCCAAACAAATATATATTTAATAGAAATCAGTCACACAGACTGAAATCCAATGTCAGACACACAGTCCATTCACAAGTTCGTTCTGGGTTTGAACGAAACCGGAGCCACCTAGTACCCCGCATATCCATCGATCTCCAAATACGTCTGGACGATCACCAACTGATTCCCTCCTCTTGGGTGTACAGCCCAATCAAGATCATCAGTAATCATCCAAACGATGTGAAGACCTCCGTCTTCATCCTCGACACCACGTCAAATCAGTTATTCAGAATGGGATAAACCCGGTCTTTCTGAATAACTCGCGTATATAATAAACAAGTGGTACACAAACACAACATACGCCTCATTTCAATTCAGAATATTCTTTTATTCAAATATTCTTATACTTTGGGAAAGGTTCCCATTAATTTTATCAAAGATAAATTCTTTATATTTATTCTTTAATCTTCTTTTGAATATCAATTCAAACTAGTTGGGATAAGCAAACCACACCGAAGTAATCATATATTTTATTTTCCAATCCCAACCTATTCATCCCATGAAGTAAAACTGGTCATACCTCATATCTAACACCACGTTGTTATCGGTAAATTCAATTACCTTTTCACGTTCAAATCTAATTAAAGATTTAACTATCGCCTGGAGAAAAACTGGTGATACTCCATTCTCGACAATTTCTATCTAATTAAAGATTCATTAAAACCCCACTAGTTTTAATCTTCACAGAAATCAATATCCTGTCTTTAACTGGGTTAAAGAACTAATGTCATTTAAAACACGGTTCACTATAAACCCAAAATCACATTCACATTCAAATTCAAATTCAATTCCAATTAAATACCATTTAATTGGTACACTTCATTAAATCTAAATAAAAGATTTAATCTTCTTCTCAACTGGGTTTAAGAATAGTGTTAATGAAGACACCATTCACGACAAACCCAAATCCCATTTGATATTAAATACAAGGCTCTGAATAGAAAATATACCGGCTTATATTCAATATCAAATTCTACGACCAACAAATATCGTATTGGAAATAACAATATTAGTATATCTTTCAAATTCCCATAACAATATCTGTATCATCACGAAATCCAACATCGAAATATTCCGAAGACAATTTCGATTCAAATCTCTTCCAATTCAATTATTGGAAATTCTGGTTATTTTCAAAACCCTTTTCCCAATTCAATTTATTTAATTAAAAATAAACAGAATTATAATTCTAGTTCAAAACTAGTTCATTTCGATTAAAAATCTATTTTTATCTTTTCAAATATGGAGTTTTTCATCCCGATTCTTCACAAATCATTTCTTATGATTTTACACAAATTATTCCTATTTTTAATAATTTTATCAAGGCCCGTACAGTCGATTTCCATCAATGGCCATCGAACTGCACTTACAGCGACCTTTACCAAATTTGATTTGGACATAATTCCAAATCCAACCGTTAGATTTCAAATTTATAATATTCTTAGAAAGCCCTTTTCGATACGAACCCAACGGTTCCAGTTTTAGGAGAATCCGACAGTCGGATCTCCCGCAATATCTGTTCGAAGTCAATGGTTAAAATTCACGAACTACCGCATCACGGCGCGTTCTATTCAGGCCATTATATTATATATATATATAATATATACTTCGTCGATTTCCTTTTAAAACGTATTATATAAATCGTTTTAAATTTGTTTTCAAAACGACTTCAACTTCCTTTTTCAAATTCAAGTCAAAATTGAATTTTCCAATATAAATCCGTTTTAACTTCATTTCAAATCGATTTCAATTCAAATCAATTTCAGTTCAATTTCAATAGGTTTTAAATTCAATTCAAAACAATTTCAATTCTATTTCAATCTAACTCGAATTTCAATTCTATTCAGTTTAATTCAAATTTCAATTCTTTTCAATTTAATTCGAATTTCAATTCTTTTTAATACAATTCGAATTTCGAAATCACTTTCAATATTCATTGAAAAATGAATAAAATCGATATAAATATCGTTCACGTCAAAATGGCGTCAATCTAATCAACACGGCTTCATATATTTCTATTTTCAAATATTCTATTTCAAATATTTCTTTTTCAAATATTTCTATTCAAATATTTCTTATCAAATATTTGTATTCAAATATTTCATTTCAAATATTTCTATTTCAAATCTGGAATGAGGCCCAATCAATTACCATAGATTTTATTTCTATGGATTTCCATACAATGCATGTATATATCAACCATGGCAAATAATCGACCATTATCCAAAGTGCATTCTACACTGTATAAGCATCAAATATAAATATTCAACGCTTATAACAGTCTGTCAATCAATCGATCGACATACAACTAATTATTGGGATAAGTGTATGTCATATATCATCCCAATACCCGTGTGGGGTTTCATACAATCAAACACAAATTTTATTGGGCGATGTGTAAATTTTATCGTCCCAATCAATATCAGTCAAATGTGTGTATATAAACAAATCGTTCAATTTGTTTATATTAATTTATTTTAAATACACGTTAAAATTCTATTTTCAACTAGAAAATATTTTAACTATATAAATATTTTATTTCAATTCACATCACACAATCAACTACACATTAAAATCAAACAAACAAGCATACAAGTCGTCCATGGTCTGTGGACGACGGGTGTCGGGTGCTACTAAACACCGTCTGCATCCTAGTATATATTTTAACTAGAAAATTAAATTAAAAGTGAGAAGTTCTCACCGACTAGCTAAATCAAACGCCATGACTCTTCATATGTAGGAAATCTTCATCGTACTCGCCTTTTGTCGCTTTCGTCGTCAATGTTCACTACATATATAAAAATCACATTTTTATATTGTTGCTATGTATATAAAAACATATTTTTACACCGCTACTATATAGATAAAAATTCTATTTTTACCCCGCTATTATATAGATTAAAAAATTCTATTTTTACATCGCTACTACATAGATAAAAATTCTATTTTTACCCCGCTACTATATAGATAAAAATTCTATTTTTACCCCGCTACTATACAGATAAAAATTCTATTTTTACGTCGCTAAAAATCGTATCTTTTCTATTTCAAAAATCTAATCTTTTCTATTTTAAAAATCTAATCTTTTTTATTTTAAAAATCTAGTCTTTTCTATTTTAAAAATCTAATCTTTTCCATTTTAAAAATCTAATCTTTTCCATTTTAAAAATGTAATCTTTTCTATTTTAAAAATCTAATCTTTTTACGAGTAAAAATCATACCTTTTTCATTTTAACGATCAAATCTTTGTCATATAAAATCTCTAATCTTTTCTTACATGATATTTATGTAAAAATATAATCTATACATGTTATATATATAAATAAACAAAAATCAAAATTTTCATATGCTATAAAAACTGATTTTAAAAAATATGATTTTTAACCTATAAAACCTAATTTTAAATCCATGCTTATTTATTAAAACTGAAAAATCAAAATGAAAAAAAACAAAAAAAAAACAGCATATATATCAAACTCACGGTGGTTTGGTGGTCGGAGTAGCTCGCAGTCGGAGCGGTTGGTGGAGGAGTCCTTGCAGGCGGCTAGGGTTTTGATGGTGGCGGGTTTTCGGGGAGGGGGGGGTTCGACCGAAGAAGGAAAGGGGGAGATCGGAAGAAGGAGAAGGAGAGGCGGAGTTCGGGGGGACTTGGCAGAGGGCGGCGCGGGTCTCGACGGCGGTCGAACATCAGGGACGGCAGAGGATTCGAACGACAGATTTTTTTATTTTTATTTCTGTTTGACTTTGACTGAAGAGAGAAGGGGAGGGGTGAGGTTTATATTTAAATATATAATTATATTAATTATTATCCATAAAGTAACTTTTTATTTTGAACTCAAAATCGAACCCAACGACAGTCGTCCCTAGCTAAATACCCCCATTCCAAACACAATGGGATATGTCACGTAAGACAATTCGATCGTTACAATTAGTTTTTGTTGAAATTAAAATGTAAATCATTATATTGAATTTTAAACGTACATTTCAATTTACTGGGGTCACATACGAACTCTAAAAATTCCATAAAAATTATTTCTAGCTTCGTATTGACTATATGGTCTTAACATAAATAATTTCATCGAATTCTGAGATCGTTTGAAAAATGGCCATTTTCCAGTCGATTAAAATCAACTGAAACTGGTCAAAACACGTTTTCCTTTGCCACGCTCACATATTGATTCAAAAAATTACGAATTTTGGAATCTAGCAATAATTTGACATCACGGTTCCAAAAAAGTGGTTTCGTCGAAAACCGAGGTCATTTGCAAAATTTCCATTTTTACGGGCCTGAATTCCATAGCGACTACTCAGAATTTTCAACTGGACATATCTTTTGATTCCCGCTATGAAATTTTGATTCTTCGAATTCGTTGGAAAGATATTCTCAATTAGATTCAGATATTTTTTATTTCACTAAAATCCGATTTATTTTGAATCCTTTACATCCATTTGAAATCGTATTATCAAACTACCACGCCATTTTCAATTCGTTTTATAATTATAAATAAATATTTATATTCTATCGACGATGTATATAAATATATATGTTCTAATTCTATTCAAAATAAATTTCTCTCGTTTTTATTTAAAATAATTCATTTTGAATAATCAAAATTCACTAAAATTGCCAAAATAAAAATTTTTAATTGGCTCAGATTTCCGGGTTATTACAATCTCCCCCACTTAAAACTTTTCGTCCTCGAAAAAGAACGAAGCCGAAAGTTGTTTTACAAATCAACTCAACTTTTGTTCTTTTCATCACGGATTAAGTTCTTCAACTTTTCAGTTTCTAAGAACTTTTCAAAATTTTCAAATAATTGGCTAACACCCTAAATTTTTGAAAAAATTCGCCATAACCTCCCCTGCACCGGGGACTTCGGGATATTTCATATAGCCTTCCATGGCCTTCTTCAATCCAAAAGAAAAAGAAAAAGCCAAGCGGCTAGCCAATCGGCTCATAAAATCATCATCACCCAAACAAAACAGTAAATTATGGTAAACATGTACCTATTTGTCGGGCAAACAATTCTATTCTTCTGTTCTAGCCTCCTTGCTATGACCTGTTCAATGTAAGTACATGCATATGTATGCAAATGTGACCAATTTTCAATACAATTTACTATTTGGTTCAAATTGGCTATATGGTTCAAATTTTAATTACTTAACCAATAATCAAACAACACAACCATCAATCAATTAGTTGATTATCGTTTCAAATTCATAACTTTGATATATAGTCCAAAAAAATCACATTTTTGATGCCAATTCACAACAATAGGCCCTATCTAATTTTGGTTCTCACACCAGTCAATAGGAAATATATAAATATCACACCTTCGTAACTCGAATACCAATTTTGATGATGTCTAGACTATCATCAGAATCGTCTCCGGGCGACTAGAGTGTGATTTTATACCTATCCAGTATATTAAAACTTCAAATATACGCGGATCAGACGCATATGCAAAATCTTTATATATTGGATTGTCCAAATCAATATAAAATAAATAATCAAATACGAATAATTGATTTTAAATCTTCAAAACAAATTTGTTTCATTTTAAAAATATACTCTTCACACTCGTTCTAGGATACTACTGATCCTATCTCTAACGAGTCATTCTTATTGGATATTACTAATCCAATCTTTGATGAATTCTTTTGTATGGTTCCAACGTGTCTTGTTCTCTGAGCTTGTAAACCAAAGCTCGGATACCACGATGTAACGACCGAGAATTTCGCTCGATCCGAATCAGTCGCTAAACCGACCCAGACCGTTCGAAACGCCTGATTGTTTTGAGAACACGACAAATTAGAACGCAGACAGAAGAACATTGCATTGATTATTACAACAATTCATCAAATTACAAGAATATACAGGGTATAAACAAATAATATACATCACAAATTATCAGAGATTACAATAAATTACATAGCAGCGGAAGATAATACAATACACAACTGAAGGAGATAAACGGATACAAAGCTTTCCGGATATCATTCCAGCTGTAAACCAAGTTCCTGTGAATATAACTCTGCAAAACCAAAACTACTAGCTGCCCGTGTCAAAATAAGGGGACCCAGAGTTTAGGTTAAAACAATAAACTCCAGGTCAGTCATGTGACTGGTGTGAGAACTAAAACGGTTATTAATCTTTATTTTAAAGTTAGGTAAATCAAGGGACCACGCCGTATATCACGGAACGGGTTTCCTCCCAAGAATACCAGTGCATAAAACAACAGCGCAATGCTAAATAAAGAACAATGAAGCTATTATAAGACCCAGGTCCCATCACACAATGCAACGCAAGCTGTAGGATAGGGTTTTTTACCGTATAATAGCCAAGAATGCTTGGTATGTTTAAAACAAATCATTTGATACTATTATAAGTACATAGTGTATAAAACCACTTCAAATCATAAGTATCAATCATAGGCGGCATAAGCGCCCCATCCCACTATGTCGCCATATATAGGATTACAACTAAATTCGAAATGTCACGTATTGGAAGTTGGATTTCCATCTGTGAACCGAGGCCAGGGATCGTCCTCTACCGATTCGAGACTCTCTAGCCCAAGCCTTAGGCAAGCGCGCAGACAAGCCTTGAATCGTTAGGGCCGGTCCACCGATGTGGATTATTATGCCTGAACACTACGTTTCCCCACCCTTTGGGGCGTAAATGAGCCAACGAATGACTCCATCGGTCCCGGATCGTCCGATCAAACCAAGGCGCCACGCAACAGCAACAACCACATAAGTCAAACTCGTCAGGGCGTGTAAAACCACTGACGCTACTTCTAGCTAGAAAGAAACGCATGTCCTCTCTGAGGTCTTTCTCCCGTTTCTGGTTCACAACTAGGGCGTGAGGCTCGCGAATCAACGTTAAACAAAGCTACGCCACACAGGCCGTGCTTTGATCATCAACCACAAGACTCTGCTTTTCAACAGAAGCCTTGATCAATTGCCACTTAGGCATGCCACACAGGCAATTCACTCCATGCGATGGATATCCATCAATATATAACCCCTGAGATCGTACGTCTCAGAGAAGGGCGTTAAGCAAGAGAATATATTCTCCGCCGCCAAACAAATATATATTTAATAGAAATCAATCACACAGACTGAAATCCAATGTCAGACACATAGTCCATTTGCAAGTTCGTTCTGGGTCTGAACGAAACCGGAGACACCTAGTACCTCGCATATCCATTGATCTCCAAGTACGTCTGGACGATCACCAACTGATTCCCTCCTCTTGGGTGTACAACCCAATCAAGATCATCAGTAATCACGTAAACGATGTGAAGACCTCCGGTTTTCGGCCACCGTCTTCATCCTTGACACCACGTCGAATCAGTTATTCAGAATGGGATAAACCCGGTCTTTCTGAATAACTCGCGTATATAATAAACAAGTGTTGCATAAACACAACATACGCCTCATTTCAATTCAGAATATTCTTTTATTGAAATATTCTTATACTTTGGGAAAGGTTCCCATTAATTTTATCAAAGATGAATTCCTTATATTTATTCTTCAATCTTCTTTTGAATATCAATTCAAACTGGTCGGGATTAGCAAACCATACCGAAGCAATCATTTATTTTATTTCCCAATCCCAACCTATTCATCCCATAAAGTAAAACTGGTCATACCTCATATCTAACACCACGGTGTTATCGGTAAATTTAATTACCATTTCGTGTTCAAATCTAATTAAAGATTTAACTATCGCCTGGAGCAAAACTAGTGATACTCCATTCTCGACTATTTCTATCCAATTAAAGATTCATTAAAAACCCCCCACTTAGTTTTAATCTTCACATAAATCAATATCCGGTCTTTAACTGGGTTAAAGAACCAATGTCATTTAAAACACGGTTCGCTATAAACCCAAAATCACATTCAAATTCAATTCCAATTAAATACCATTTAATTGGTATACTTCATTAAATCTAAATAAAAGATTTAATCTTCTTCTCAACTGGATTTAAGAACAGTGTTAATGAAGACACCATTCACGACAAACCCAAATCCCATTTGATATTAAATACAAGACTCTGAATAGAAAATATACCGGCTTATATTCAATATCAAATTCTACGACCAACAAATATCGTATTGGAAATAATGATATTAATATATATTTCAAATTCCCATAACAATATCTGTATCATCACGAAATCCAACATCGAAATATTCCGAAGACAATTTCGATTCAAATCTATTCCAATTCAATTATTGGAAATTCTGGTTATTTTCAAAACCCTTTTCCCAATTCAATTTATTTAATTAAAAATAAATAGAATTATAATTCTAGTTCAAAACTAGTTCATTTCGATTAAAAATTTATTTTTATCTTTTCAAATATGGAGTTTTTCATCCCGATTCTTCACAAATCATTTCTTGTGATTTTACACAAATTAATGCTATTTTTAATAATTTTATCAAGGCCCGTACAGTCGATTTCCATCAATGGCCATCGAACTGCACTTACAGGGACCTTTTCCAAATTTGATTTGGACATAATTCCAAATCCAACCATTAGATTTCAAATTTCTAATATTCGTTAGAAAGTCCTTTTCGATACGAACCCAACGGTTCTGGTTTTAGGAGAATCCGACGGTCGGATCTCCCGCAATATCTGTTCGAAGTCAATGGTCGAAATTCATGAACTACCGCAGCGCGGCGCGTTCTATTCAGGCCATTATATTATATATATAATATACACTTCGTCGATTTCCCTTTAAAACGTATTATATAAATCGTTTTAAATTTGTTTCAAAACGACTTCAACTTCCTTTTTCAAATTCAAGTCAAAATTGAATTTTCCAATATAAATCCGTTTTAACTTCATTTCAATTCAAATCAATTTCAGTTCAATTTCAATACTTTTTAAGTTCAAAACAATTTCAATTCTATTTCAATCTAATTCGAATTTCAATTCTATTCAGTTTAATTCGAATTTCAATTCTTTTCAATTTAATTCGAATTTCAATTCTTTTCAATATAATTCGAATTTCGAAATCACTTTCAATATTCATTGAAAAATGAAAAAAATCGATATAAATATCATTCACATCAAAATGGCGTCAATCTAATCAACACGGCTTCATATATTTCTATTTTCAAATATTCTATTTCAAATATTTCTTTTTCAAATATTTCTGTTCAAATATTTCTTTTCAAATATTTCTGTTTCAAATTTGGAATGAGGCCCAATCAATTACCATAGATTTTATTTCTATGGATTTCCATACAACGCATGTATATATCAACCATGACAAATAATCAACCATCATCCAAAGTGCATTCTACACTGTATAAGCATCAAATATAAATATTCAACGCTTATAACAGTCTGTCAATCAATCGATCGACATATAATTAATTATTGGGATTAGTGTATGTCATATATCATCCCAATACCCATGTGAGGTTTCAAACAATCAAACACAGATTTTATTTGTTCATTTGGGCGATGTGTAAAATTTATCGTCCCAATCAATATCAGTCAAATGTGTGTATATAAACAAATCGTTCGATTTGTTTATATTAATTTATTTTAAATACACGTTAAAAATTCTATTTTCAACTAGACAATATTTTAACTATATAAATATTTTATTTCATTTCACATCACAACACACAATCAACTACACATCAAAATCAAACAAACAAGCATACAAGCCGTCCATGGTCTGTGGACGACGGGTGTTGGGTGCTACTAAACACCGTCTGCATCCTAGTATATATTTTAACTAGAAAATTAAATTAAAAATGAGAAGTTCTCACCGACTAGCTAAATCAAACGCCACGACTCTTCATATGTAGGAAATCTTCATCGTACTCGCCTTTTGTCGCTTTTGTCGTCATTGTTCACTATATATATAAAAATCACATTTTTATATTGTTGCTATGTATATAAAATCATATTTTTACACTGGTACTATATAGATAAAAATTCTATTTTTACCCCGCTACTATTTAGATAAAAATTCTATTTTTACATCACTACTACATAGATAAAAATTCTATTTTTACCCCGCTACTATATAGATAAAAATTCTATTTTTACCCCGCTACTATATAGATAAAAATTCTATTTTTACATCGCTAAAAATCGTATCTTTTCTATTTCAAAAATCTAATCTTTTCTATTTTAAAAATCTAATCTTTTCTATTTTAAAAATCTAATCTTTTCTATTTTACAAATCTAATCTTTTCCATTTTAAAAATCTAATCTTTTCTATTTTAAAAATCTAATCTTTTTATGAGTAAAAATCATATCTTTTTCATTTTAACGATCAAATCTTTGTCATATAAAATCTCTAATCTTTTCTTACCTGAAATTTATGTAAAAATATAATATTTACATGTTATATATATAAATAAACAAAAATCAAAATTTTCATATGCTATAAAAACTGATTTTAAAAAATATGGTTTTTAACCTATAAAACCTAATTTTTAATCCTATGTTTTCTACCTAAAATCTGAATTAAATCCATGCTTATTTATTAAAACTGAAAAATCAAAATAAATAAATAAAAAACAAAAAAAAAACAGCATATATATCAAACTCACGGTGGTTTGGTGTTCGGAGTAGCTCGCAGTCGGAGGCGGTTGGTGGAGGAGTCCTTGCAGGCGGCTAGGGTTTTTATGGTGGCGGGTTTTCAGGGGCGGGGGGTTCGACCGAAGAAGGAAAGGGGGAGATCGGAGGAAGGAGAAGGAGAGGCGGAGTTCGGGGGGACTTGGCAAAGGGCGGCGCGGGTCTCGACGGCGGTCGAACATCGGGAACGGCGGGGGATTCGAACGACAGATTTTTTATTTTATTTCTGTTTGACTTCTACTGAAGAGAGAAGGGGAGGGGTGAGGTTTGTATTTAAATATATAATTATTTTAATTATTTTCCATAAAGTAACTTTTTATTTTGAACTCAAAATCGAACACACCGACTGTCGTCCCTAGCTAAATACCCTCATTCCGAACACAATGGGATATGTCACGTAAGCCAATTCGATCGTTACAATCAGTTTTTGTTGAAATTAAAATATAAATCATTATACTGAATTTTAAACGTACATTTCAATTTACTGGGGTCACATATGAACTCTAAAAATTCCATAAAAATTATTTCGGCTTCGTATTGACTGTACGGTCCTAACAAAACTAATTTCATCGAATTCTGAGATCGTTTGAAAAATGGCTGTTTTCCAGTCGATTAAAATCAACTGAAACTGGTCAAAACACGTTTTCCTTCGTCACGCTCACATATTGATTCGAAAAATTACGAATTTTGGAATCTAGCAATAATTTGACATCACGGTTCCAACAAAAGAGGTTTCGTCGAAAACTGAGGTCGATTGCAAAATTTCCATTTTTAAAAGCCTGAATTCCATAGCGATTATTCAGAATTTTCAACTGGACATATCTTTTGATTCCCGCTATGAAATTTCGATTCTTCAGATTCTTTGGAAAGATATTCTCAATTAGATTCAAATATTTTTGGTTTCACTAAAATTTGGTTTATTTTGAATCCTGTACATCCATTTGAAATTTGAAATCGAATTATCGAACTACCGCGCCATTTTCAATTCGTTTTATAATTATAAATAAATATTTATATTCTATCGACGACGTATATAAATATATATGTTCTAATTCTATTCAAAATAAATTTCTCGTCGTTTTTATTTAAAATAATTCATTTTAAATAATCAAAATTCACTAAAATTGCCAAAATAAAAATTTTAAATTGGCTCAGATTTCCGGGTTATTACAATAAATCAATCTTGTTATTTAACTTTTTCCACTCTTGTCTTTGCGACCAACTTAATAATTCCTAGTAATTGGAATCATTGAGAGCTGAACTTAAAGCTTGCGCCTTTGTCGCACTTTGCCACCTCGACTTCGACGAGCCTTAGGTTCCTTAGCTCAACCTGCCATCGGGTCCACTTACGATGGCAAAGCGACCAAAAAACGCAATGATCGGATCTTCAGCCGCAGCCGAAGCCGGAACATCTCAACAGCCTTAACCGGCGAATATCCCGGCCACTAACGAAGATGTCCCTCCTACTGTGGACCCCGAAGTGCCCGCAACAAAAGCGCAGGTCCGTGCGCTTAGCGAGAAGTATGAGAACACGGTCGTCGAGCTCAATCAAGCATTAAGGAACAACATCGACCTTATGCGGCAACTTCAAGAGAGTCAATGCATCGTCGCTCGACTTCAAATAGATCGAAACGACGCTCGACCTCGACCGACTACCTCGAAAACTTCCTCTTCTAAATCAAGGGGCCCAAGTCAAAGAAGAAGGTTCACTCTCATCAACAACGTCGACACCCGTACCATTGCCCTCGACAATGGCAACAGCCATGGCTACACCAACGGTAATGAGAACGGCAACCGAACTATGGTCACCTTTAGCAAGGGGGCATTGTACCAAGACCGAGCATGCTTGGTCATCAATGACGGACTGGGTCCAAACAACCAACCCATTCCTCGACTAAATCCAATGGATCGAGTCGCCAACCCGGACGATGAACCTCTTTTTCCTGTGGCTCGCGCTCCACTAAAACACGATTTGCATCAACCCGCTCCACCTCATCGTTCGTACCAAGACCCAACCATAGATGTCAAGGACATAGAAGATAATGACCCAGACATCCATCATAGAAGACGCCCTCGCAATAGAACCCCGAACCTCGCCAAAACCCGTGGGTCCCGATGGTGGACCCCCATCCAACTTATCTTCCCGACATGGTACGAAGAATCATGAGGGAAATGCGAGAAAACACGCATGATTCATGGGAAGCGCACATTAGGCGTAACCCTTTCACAAGGAGGGTGAATGAGGCTAAGTGGCCTCGACGCTTTAGCATGTCGCAAAAGCCGCTCTACGACGGCACGACTGATCCCTGTGCCTTCTTAAATTGATATGAATGGCAAATGAACTCAAGCCGAGACAACGATCCGGTCAAATGCAAATGTTTCTCGGTCTTCTTATCAGGAACCGCCTTGTTATGGTTCTCTCGCCTCCCGCTTGATTTCATTAACAACTTCGGCCAATTAGCGACAGAGTTGGTCAAGCAATTCAGGATGCATATCCCTACCCCAAAGTATGCCCTCACACTATCCAACTTATACCAATAGCCCGCTGAGTCACTCAAAAGCTATCTCTCCGGGTTCAACGTCGCCCTCGCCGAGGTCGAGGATCCAGATCCTCATACCATACTCTTCCAACTTGAAAAAGGCGCCCTTCCTACTTCCAAATTCGGGGAATGGATCGACCGGAAGTAGCCAAAAAGCCTCGATGCTTTTTATGAAAAGGCGGGGCAATACTTATGCCAAGAAGAAGCGAGACGGAACTACCTCTCTGATACAAGTCGCCCTAACGACTCTCGAGCAGACACCTCAAATAATTAACAACCCAAGAGGAAGACAAACGAGAGCGCCAGTTGATCAAAACAAGGTGGCATGTCCTTCCAGGCAAAGGTCCAACAATGGTAGGCAATGTGGCCGGAACAACGGTCAAGCCCCAACAGAACCAAGGAGACCCGGCCCTTACCAAGTCTACGAGACGTATACCCCATTAAATGAGGACTTGGAGACTATCTACTTGGAAACATGCAACACTTTGTTATACAAGAAGCCGCGCATCATGGAGTCAACTGATCGCGAGAAGAACACTTGGAGGTATTGTCGATACCACGACGTATACGGGCACGACACAAATGAGTGCTGGCAGCTCAGGGATGCGATTGAGAAGCTTATCAGCGAGAAGAGACTTGAGCAATACGTCCAAGAACCCTTTCCTCTTGAAGCAAATCTGAAATCTCCGGCATCCACGCCTCAGGCGGCCGCCAAGACAGCCCCAGGTCCGTCTAACCCAAGGCAAGGGATCGTTATCAACACTATATGTGGCGGACCTTATCCCACACACGAAAGCTTTCGAAAAATGGAAGAGTATGTGAGTTCCGTAAAGCATGCTACCTATGAGGCGTGCTCCACTCCAGATGAATCTGTCCCAGCCAAGCTTCAGAAAACTATGCGAGACGATATTGTTTTCCACGAAAGGGATTCTATGGGAATTGGAATCCCGACCACCGACCCTCTGGTCATCTCGGCCCAGATCGGTGTCGCCTCTGTCCGAAGAATATTGGTTGACTCGGGAAGCTCAGTCAACATCATTTTTAAAGCTGCTTACGGCCAGATGAAGTTGAAAGCAAAGGATCTCAAACCATGTCATTCCTGGATACACGGCTTCAATGTGGCTTCCAGTTGTCCGGTAGGTGTAATTGACCTACCCGTCGAGCTCGGGAATGGGGACCAAAGCCGAGTCCGAATACTCACCTTCGTGATTATTGACATCATGTCCCCATACGTATTTTTTGGGGGTCCTTTCCTCGTGGAATTTTGAGTTTGCATGTCGCCATGGTCCCTCCTAATGAAATTCCCAACAAAAAGCGGTATTGCAACAATCACATGCAACCAGGCCAATGCTAGAGAGTGCTACGCAACAGAGTGGAAGAATGCACACAACAACGACAAAGGCAAAGCCGTGCCCGTATCTTTTTGCGCCAAGACTACCTCCGCATAGCAACCAACGGCGTCTGGGCCTTCGCTCAGGCGCCACTGTTGTCTTTTTGATGACCTCGACCCACGGAAAGGCGAAGAGCCCGAATACAAGAGGGCTACTCCGGTTGAGCCCACAGTGGATGTTCCATTCAGCACCGATGATCCATTAGGATCACACCTCCATCCGGCAATCAAAGAGGATCTAATGGATTTCCTTAAGTCTAACTTAGATGTGTTTGCATGGACTCACTCTGATATGATAGGCATTGACCCCGCAGTCGCTTGCTATGTTCTAAGTATAGATCCTACGATGCCTCCGATCAAGCAGAAACGCCGCTTCTTGGGACCTGAGAGGTCCAAGGCACTCGAGAAAGAGGTAGACCGCCTACTCATCAACAATTTCATTCGTGTAGCCGACTACTTCGAGTGGGTCTCCAATCCGGTCTTGGTCAAGAAAGCCAACGGTAAATGGCGGACGTGCGTCGACTTCTCCGACTTAAACAAGGCATGTCCCAAGGACAGCTTTCCTCTCCCGAAGATCAACCAACTTGTTGATTCAACCGCCGGATACTAGCTACTATCTTTCATGGACACCTATTCAGGCTACAACCAGATCCCAATGAATCTTCGCGACCAGGATTGTACCTCTTTCATGACCGACCTTGGTCTTTATTGCTATCGCGTCATGCCCTTTGGCCTCAAGAATGCCGACACCACTTATCAACGAATGGTTAATCGACTCTTAAAAAACCAGGTCGGAAATTCCATGGAGGTGTACGTGGATAACATGCTGGTAAAATCAAAATAATCCAACGATCACGTCCACGACCTCTATGAAATGTTCGATATCCTCCGCCGGTACGACATGAAACTCAACCCCCTGAAATGCTCCTTCGGAGTTGCTTCAGGAAAATTCTTAGGTTTCATCATCAACTCATAGGGAATCGAAGCTAATTTAGAAAAAATTCAGGCTATTCGAGACATCTGAATCCCCAAGAACACCAAGGATGTCCAAAGTTTAAATGGAAAGGTCGCCGCTTTAAGTCGGTTCATCTCTAATGCCACCGACAAGTGCATTCCCTTCTTCGATTTACTTCGAAAGGGGAATGCAATTTCGAGTGGACTCCTGAATGTGTCTCTGCATTCAAGGAACTTCTGGATCCCTTAGAGCGACCACATATCTTATCTAACCTCATAGATCATGAGGAGTTATACATTTATTTGGTTGTTTCTGCGCAGGCAATCAGCTCGGTTTTAATACGCCTTGAAGACCGCATCCAACGACCCATCTACTACATAATAAAACGATTGACGGGTGCAAAAAAGAACTATCCGAAGCTGGAAAAGCTGGCATTCTGCTTATTGGTCTCCTCTAGGAAACCACGACCTTACTTCCAGTCTCATCCTATAAAGGTCTTCACCAATCAGCCACTACGACCGGTCCTACAGCGACCCGAAGCATCTGGATGGCTATTAAAATGGAGTATGGAGCTAAGCCAGTTTGAGATAATGTTTGTCCTCCGCAGAGCCATCCTCGGCCAAGCTCTCGCCAATTTCATAGTGGAATTCACTACCCCCGAGGAGGCTCCTGCAGAGAGCACTCAAGCTCCCAACACTCAATGGAAGTTGTTCGTAGACGGCTCTGCCAATAGGAAATGCTCCAGGGCCGGGGTCGTGTTTGTCACCCCCGAAGAACGCCGGATATGCTACGCACTAAAACTAAACTTTCCTTCCATGAACAACGACACGGAGTATGAGGCTTTGATAGTCGGGCAAAGGATCGCAATCGATCTTAAGCTAAAGACAATACATATTTTTTCCGACTCACAACTTGTCGTGCGCCACGTACAAGGAGAATATCTAGTTAACGGGGAGCGACTTTTCCTATACTTAGCTCATGTTCAGGAATTGCTCGCCTACTTCGACCACTTCGTCATTACGCACATTCCTCGAGAACAGAATGAGAAAGCACATTCACTAGCCAAGCTAGCCAGCTCCGATGATTCGCAACTCTTGGGATTCGCCCCTGTCGAAGTGCTCAACTCTCCTAGTTTCAGGCAAACACAAACCGAAGCGGTTGTAAACGCTGAGCCCGAATCAGAATCTTGGATGATGCCAATAATGAGCTAACTGCAACATGGGACCCTTCCGGTAAGCCTCAAAGAAATATGAGCATTCACTTGACAATCGGCTCGCTATCTTCTTATGGATGATGTGCTCTACCGCAGAGCTTTCTCTCTTCCATTGCTCAGATGCGTAGCCCATCAGGAAGCCATCTGAGTCCTAACTAATGTACACAAAGGGGAATGTGGCGACCATATTGGAGGGCAAACCCTAGCAAGGAAAATACTCAAACACAATTATTATTGGCCTATGCTCGATCAAGACGCCCCGCTTTTCATAGATCTTGAGAGCCCTACCTACGGAATTGACACAAATGATCAGCCCATAGCCGTTCGCCATGTGGGGAATCGACATCATCGGAACTCTCCCGATGGCCATGGGTGGGGTACGATATGCTGTCATCGAAGTTGATTGTTTTACCAAATGGGCTGAGGCCAAAGCCCTCGCCACAATCACCACTAAGAAGATGATCAACTTCGTTGTACGCAACATCATCACTCGATACGGGGTCCCTCAAGCTATCATTTCCGATAATGGCACTTAGTTCGAGAGCACCGAATTGAAAGCCTTCTGTCAACGGCATGGCATCGAGAAAAGATTCTCGGCAGTGGCTCATCCCCAGGCCAACGGGCAAGTCGAGGCGGTCAATAAGGTTATCAAATCTATCATCAAGAAGCGTTTGGAAAAGCCCGGAGGAATGTGGGCCGACAAGCTTTCTCTAGCCCTATGGGCTTACCGAACCACCCACAAAACGACGACTGGACACACTCCTTTCGCCCTTGCCTACGGATCTGATGCCGTCATTCCTATTAAGCTCAAACTTCCTTCTCATCGAGTCACTTACTTTGACCCAAAGACAAACCAAGACTTACTTATGGGGTCACTCGACTTGTTAGAGGAAAAAAGGAATGAAGTCGACCACCTAGCCGCTGCCTAAAGGCAACGAGTCGCCCGGTACTTCAATTCTAGGGTTCGCCCTAAGAACCTCAACATCGGCGACCTCGTCTTGAAACGGGTCTTTCCCCCACCAGCAGGCCTTGCGCGCTGCTGGGAAGGACCTTACTCCATACAACGAAGACTCAGCAACGGAACTTTAAAACTTACAACTGTGGATGGAGCTGAACTCCCAAGGGCATGGAATAGCGAACATCTCCGTCGCTACTTCACATAGCTTAACTTTATGCTTTCCAACAATGTTTCACTTATATCAACTCAAGGCATTGTAAAGGATATTGCCACAAAAAGTTATTGGTAGAAATGGCATTCCACTTCCTGTCTTTTCTTGTTGTTTACTCTGTGCATAACACGTTTGACTAAATCTTGACAACAGTCTCGCGTTCAAACATTCGATCGCAATATCGGCACCCCGAGCATGGGAGCCGGTATCGCGATCCTAACCCTAAATCCCTGTCGGGGATCAAACGACATTGGTTGCGACCGCACCCCAAACACGGGAGCCATTACCATCATTCGAACCCTGAACCCGCGTCGGGGTAAAACAATAGTGGCTACGACCGGCACCCCAAGCACGGGAGCCAGCAACGCTACTCGAGTCGTCGGCCCGTGGCGCGACCGAGTATAAAAAACCACGAACTCGAACCTCCGCCCCGTGCCGAGGCCGAGGGTAAATCATTCTGCGCCCAAGTCCCAAGCGACTTGGGGACGCCCAACAGCCAGCCAAGAGGAATGTACATTCCTCCTCTGGCTAAGGGTGTCGGTCGAATCTTGGCGTAGCACCAAGACCGACCTTAAATCGTTTCTTCCCCGAAGCTCTCAAGGCTAAGGGGTAGCCGACGGCCACGATCGGACCCTACGGGCTGATGATCCGGGCTTCTCCTCTCAGGCGAATAAATGACTCCTACGGCTCACCTCAGCCCGATGAACGACGGGAGAGCCACACACTAGACGGACCGCATAACGCGATGTCTTACGCCTTCCCTACACTTGGGATTAACCCCGGGCAACCCAAGTACAGCAGGCGCTCAGCTGTGCTCCACAAACTACGGGTTTCCTGAGCTGAGGGAAACTTACTAGGAGCCTACACTTAATCACGGCCCTCTGGAATAATCGACCCAGAGCGAGGCCCTCCGGTCGCTTTTATGTTAAGTGTAACGATAAGTACGCTTATGCAAGTATAGGACGCTCGAAAACATAAGAAGAACATCCAAACACTTGGCATAAACGTCGATCTTTACTAATTCATATTCAATTTCAGCACACACACACTGAACATACTACGTGTCTAGCATCTTTCTAACGACAGAGTGTATATGAAAACCACACCATGTCTTGAAAAACCAAAAGTGAGGGCCGTACCCACGCAAACTATCGGCCTACACTACCAAAAAAACGGTAACTTCTACTTAAGTTGCTAACACAAATCGTGTATTTTCTTCTTGTACTTGTGTTTCTTTGCAGATTCGGCACTTGAAGGCTCATCGTTCGTGCCAAGCCTCTTCTTACCCAATCTGCTCCTTCCGCTGCGATCCTTCCGGGAAGTGGTCGATTCATGGGAAACCGAGAGGCGTCTCTCATTCGCCCCACCACCGCTAGAGATCTCAGTGACATCAGTAGGGGTGGTGTGCAGCGTGGGCATGGGGGCACCTCAGGCAGCCAGGCCTACTACAGCACTGCTCTTCTTGGGGATCGCTTGACCTTCCCATTCAGCCCTCTCCTTGGCCTCCTTAGCAGCCCTCTTCTTCACTGCCACCGCGTCGGCCTTACTCTGCCTAACCTTCTCAGCAGCTCTCCCATCGGCATCCTGTCTGGTCTTCATTAGGACCTCCTGCTAGCCTAATCCTGTTTCCGCTTTTCCTCCACCTCTTCGCTCTTAGCCACCATCTTGTCTTTCTGAGTTTCCACCATCGCCGCCATCGAAGGCAAATCAACCTCAATCGGGCCTCTAGCAGCGGCAATTTGTCCATCGACCACCTCTCCCTCTTCCATAAGACTTTCAACAAGGTTGGGCATTAGCTTTATGTCCGAGTAAGTGTCCAGCCGGTCGCCGCTCTCTCCGAACTGCATCCCCGTAGGACCTGGCGTAGACTCGGTCACCTGTGGGACCACGGGGGTAGAACCTGATGCCATGATCAGTTCAGGAAGAGCTGCACAGTAAAAACACGATCTTTTAGTCCGAAAATTTGGTAATTATGTCACCCTCGGGGATGCATGGCAAAAGAAATTTACCTTCGGTCAGGGATGGTGTGGACAGTACAAGAGGGGTACTTGTGGTGGTAGGTAAAGTGAATCCAGTCTCTCTTAGCCCCGGATGCTCAGGGTCATACTCAGTTGAAACCCGAATTGAAGCCGCGAGATCTCTCACCTTAACCGATTCCGGGGTCGGTGGCCGATAGGAGCTTCCCTCTGAAAATATCTCTGCTACTACAACATTCTCAGTCACGACAGACTTCCCCTTCTCGACAGTGAGCTTCTCCAGCCTCTCTCGCTGGGCATACTCAGGCAACAACCTCTTACCCTCCTCTAGCTTCTCGTGCTCTTCAGCGGTTAAGAGGTCAATCATAAGTTGTCGCTTGTCCAAGGACCTGACATCCACTTGACGTAAATGAGCCTCATAAGGTACCAGCCTCTCCCAGGTCCGGGCCAGCTCTCGGGATAGTCTTCGAGCCACAAAAGCCCATGGAATCTGAGAACTTTGACAAAAATTTCCTTGATATAATCCACCAAGGACCCCTCAACCCGAGACTCGGTCTCCGTAAGCTCCTCCCTTAACCGCTCCACCTCAAGAAAATGCTCGGCTCTCACTCCCTCCGCCGAGCCTAGCACTTCTCTATTACTGGCCTTAGCTTCCTCCTTCTCTTCCCTCATAACTTCCAGCTGTCTCCTCAGCTCGACTACTTCGGCATTTTCAGCGCGCAACCTTTCATTTTCTGCCCACAAGGCATTATTATCGTTTTGGAGATCGGTGGCCCTCGCGGTGTCCCTTTCCAAGTCGCCGCACACTTTTACCAACTCCTCCTTATCTCATTTAAGGGGTGTATTCTCAGTAGTCAAGTTAGCTACTGTATCTTTAAAAGTGGATCGGTCATGCTCGACCTCCTTCTTTAGAGCATCATATGCGTGTTACATCTCCACGACAATGACAGGATTAAAGGTTAAAAAGCATAAAGACTAACGGGTAAAACAACCACTGTACAATGGACCAACTTACCAATCTTCATTTTTAGGTTTTCAACGGTGGTCTTCTCACCATCAATGGTCATATGTCGATTCATGAGCTCCAAATTTTTCCTCCTAATCAGTTCTGAAAGACGAAGAGAATACTTGGTGAATTCATTGATCTGATGATACGCCTCCTTCACATGCATCCATACCTCCCCAGACTCCCTGTCAGGAGGAGAGCGGAGGTCGGGCATAAAAAAAAATCTCTTCAAAGTAATGACGAGGGAAATGTAGCTTCAAAAACTCCTTCCTCTTCTCTGCAGAAAGCTCGTGCACTTGAGGGTCCATAAGAACTTGTGATCCGCCGTAGTAACCCTATCCGGTCTGGGTTTGCCAAGCGGTGGCTCTGTCCTCTCGACCGTCCGAGCGGGAGCCGAGGGTGCTGTAAAGGGAAGAGTAGTCGATGACAAGCGCCTCTACCCCCCTAAGTCGAGTCTGGAATCTCCCACGGACACTCGGATCGGGGGAGGAGGAGACAAAGGCAATTGGGCTCTATCTGGTTGATAGCTCTCCCTGCTGCGATCCTGCGAAGCCAGGGCATCGCCATACAAATTGGCCCCTTTTTTAAAGGCATCAAGAAAGGGATTTCGGGGGTGTTGGTGGCTCCCATGCCGCTGGACTGGTCTTTCGTGCGTTCTTGCCATGTCATATGTTAGAGAAATGAAGCAAAGTCAGTCGAGTCGCACGCTCAGACAAACCTCCGTGTTATGCAGTGTTTATGAGTGTATGTCCTAAGTGTTCTCTCAACAAACCAGATTGTGGTCTGCTCGAGGGTGTTAATTCCCCCACAGCAAGAGCTAATTCGTCCATACTAGCCGGAGTCGACCATGGGAGTACTTCTAGGTCAAGTTTGTTTAAGACATCAAACTATCGCTCGTCCTCAAATAGGGTGGCGGTTCTAGGAGAAGTCACAGGGGACGTGGCTTGAGCGACGATCTTGCTCCAGTCTCTTCTACCAGAGGCGGTACAGGAGCGCTCAACGAGCGCTCATCTACAGCCATGGCTTCCTTACCACGGGCCCCATCTTTACTAACATCTCCCTGGAACTTAACGACCTTCTTCGGCCTAGGCCCGGCAGAGGGCAACTTTCTTTTTTGGCCAGGGGTCACCAGACTTTTCACCACCACCTCTTTAGGTACATTGCTCGCCACCGCGAGCCTGATTATAACCCGATCATCAGGAAGCACCCCTGTGCGGCGAAGACGCTCTTGACTTATCATGGTTTCAGTCTTGCGAAACTCTTCTGGAATTGCTCGTAGAGCATCAAGGCGGTGGCGATACTCATCGCCAGTAGGCACCTCAAGATTTCCTATCAACATTAAGACACGATCAGGAGAGAAACAAACGAAAAACGCCAGAAACTTAAGAAGCGAAGGTCGAGAACACTCACTTCCTTCTATCCACCTCCTTGCAAATCCAAGAGGGCATCGCATGTTGAACCACTCATACTTAAACATTGACGGCCTCGGCCACTTGACGACGAAGAATTTTATGGCAAGGAAAGCTTCCAGGAACCATTAGGAGGGCAATGCGCTGCTCGTTCTCCCAAGACGGAAGAAGTACCGGATATCCTCTCCGGTGGGCTCCAAGTTCAGATACTTGCGATAGAGAACATATGTGCCCAAGAGTGAATAATAAGCATTCGGGTGCAGTTGCGAAGGCGTAAGACGGAAATAAAATAGCATGTCCCGAATGAAGTCATTGGCTGGAGGCACGCATCCAGCAAAGCAAGCTTGCATGTTCCAAGCAGTAAAACCCTCGGGTGGTGCATGAGCCCTACCACCCACTCCAGGTGCACGGGCATCATCCTACGGTATGTTTAACCGCAACACCATTTTCCTAACTACTGTGGCATCCAGGCGCGACGGTACCGAGTCTTTCGGATTCTCCAAAATAACTGCGTCAGGCGGCATGTCTGGGGCCACCGGGGTTGCCGGTGAATCCCCGCTCATAATGTCCACATTCTCGACCTCCTCCTTTATGATAGGAGAATGTTCCCTCTCTGGATTTTCTTCGTGTTGGGACACCCCAGGTGAACTCGCCGTTTGGGAAGGAATGGATCCCTCAGCAGTCTCAAGCTCGCTGCCCTTCGAGCTACCGCTGTTGGTAGAATCAGATGTGTAGGACGATGGAGAGGAAGCCTCGGCTTCCAAGGACTTTCCAGTCTTTGATCCTGTTTGCATCGCTAGTTATACTTTAATACACTAGTATTAGACATCGCATTGTAATAACCTGTACCCTTCGTGCTTGTGAAAACTAACAAGTGCGTGCAACGTCATGCAAAATTAAGATGTGCAAGAGGTAATCTAAAAACAATCCTGCAGTTTGGTCACAGTTCAAGTATACGCGCTATCCTATGTGAAAGGTCTAAAATCCTTGTCCACACAATTATCGGTCTATGCATTGGCGCAATCGCCCAACTGAATAAGTGACACAAAAATCCAAAGGCGGGCAATCAAGAGATCGAAGTTCTGTACTAAAGAAACAATGCCCTGGTAAGGCGTGGCATAGAGCAGTCGGGTTAACGGCGTACCGAAACTCGTGATAGGCGAAAGAGGCCCCGGCAACCATCAAGGATCGAGAATTCGAACCGCAAGGTTCGAAAGTCCGAACCTCGTAGGGCTCGAAAATTCGAACTCCGAAGGTTCGAAAACTCGAAGCCTCACGGGCTAGAAGATTCGAACCCCTCAAGGTTTGGAATTTCGAACCCAGGAGGTTCGAAAATCTGAACTCGGAAGGTTCGAAAACTCGAGCCATGGGGGTTACGGAACTCGAACCCACGAGGGCTCAAAAATTCAAACCCCCAGGGGATCGAAAATTCGAACCCCATAAGGGATGAGGTTTCCAGCCCTCCACCTCTCTCCCTCGCATCAAGCTACTCCGTCTAGGCCTCGACCCTTCGACCTCCTTCCTCCTCGCGCCTCGATCCCAAACACACACACACACACACACATGTATTTGCTCGTACCTCCGGGTCTCAAACATAGCGCCATACGCTCCCGTACATGTACTCCTTATGCTGGCTTATCTATCACGGCGATCGCGCGGAGATAACACACTGCGAGTACCAAGCGATGCGACAACGGCGCCAAACCAGCAACGGCTTGTTCGTAATTCCGTAGCGAACGAGCCTATCAACTAACATGTGTTTTCCTTTAACTTACAGGACAAGTCCACAACTCGACTACTACCTTAACTAATCCAAAGCACATCATGTCAAGACAAGACATACTTTGGAGGGCAAATGTTAACCGGCTTTTTGGTCCAATTCCCAAAAGTACATGAGACACGCTCGACTTAACACATCGCATGAAGCTGAGACCAAAAGGGATGCTCAGGAGCGAAGGAGACAGGTTGAAAAGGGACCGCGTCACAAAGGACCTCGCACCTTCGTCGTCATATTTCCAAACCAAGGCCTCGAAACCCTAGGATTTGCAAGCCAGGATCTCGAGCCCCGAGAACTCATTCAGGCGGGCCTCACACCTCTCGGGATAGAAGCTTCGTACCCCTAGGGGTGCGAATTTCGCACCTCCAAGAGGTGTGAAATTCACACCCAGCAGGGTGCGAAATTCACACCTCACAAGGTGTGAATTTCGCACCCGGCAAGGTGCGAAATTCAAACCTCAGGGTGCAAATTTCACACCTCGGAAGGTACGAAATTTGTACCCTTTGGAGTACGAAATTCGAATCCCTCGGGGTAACCCCCGAAGGGTACCAGATCCGCACCCTCAGGAGGTGCGAATTTTGCACCCCATGAGGTGCGAAATTCGAACCTCCTGGGCCGGGGTGCGAAATAACCGAACCTGCAGCCTCCAGGTGCGAAATTCTAGGTGTGGTTCCCCATTTCTACCTACTCCCACCTAAGCCTACCTACTCCCTTTCCTATAAATACCCTACGTCTTCGCACTTCAAAAAGGTTGGATTTTATGACCTTGGGACCTTTCTAGAGTTCCATTAATGGCATCTCCTATTTGAGGAAGAAGAAGGAATAAATCACATTTTTCCTTACTTATTTAATATATGATAATTATGACATTATATATCATGGAAAGTAAATTTAATGAGATATCTTAAGATAGTCTCAAGCTTATAATCCTTGGTCATCAATAATATTCCAACACCTCTTCAAAGTGGATGTTGGCCCGTTGGGTCGGACCACTATAAATCTCTCTTGTTATTTACCTTTTTCCGCTCTTGTCTTTGCGACCGACTTAATAATTCCTAGTAATTGGAATCTTTGGTGTTTACGACATCTTTTGCTGTCAACAGATTTAAAAGACTTCATTATTACCAGTTGTAGGCATATGTTACCAATTATTTTTGTATTTAGTATACCAATAGATACATACTTAATAGAATAAAATTGAACTTAGACTTCACTACAAAGAATCATTATAAGTGGATCCATGTAACAGAGGATGCAAAATGGTGTAAACATAGTTTTAAAATAAAATTTGATTCAATATAGGGGAAAAAATAGAATCCACGTCTATTAAATTGTCAAATATTAAAAATGAAAGCATCATAACATGAATCTTAATGGAATAAAGCATTCGAGTACCAGTGTTTGATCAAATACATGTGACAAAATATCATTTAAGAACTAACAAAATAGAATTGCAGTGCCAAATATGGAAAAGCTAAACTAGATCTTGCGTATCCTTATCGGAAACTCTATGTTCTTGCAAAAAATCTATTTAGTTCCATTGCCTAAGATTCTTGGTTCATCACTCAGAAGCGTTACATAGAAAAAAATATGTGGAAAATGAAAATTTACATAAATGTACATTAAAAAGGTAAATCTAGTTGGCATCAAGAAGTAAACATGATCCGACTTTTTCTTCGAATTTATGATACTAATAATTAGTGTATTAAAGTATGTAACATAGCGTGAAGCTTTGGAATAAAGTCTTTGTGCATAATATAATCAAAATAAGTAATAAAACAAAGTAAATTTGGTTTGGTGAAACATGATATCCCGATACAAAATTTATTAGCAAAATTCTCACCTGCTTTGAAAAAACTTCAAAATAATGAAATTAAATTAGCCGACATGAAGATAACAGGGAGTGAATTCAATTCCACAAACACTGAGGCTGAAAAATTAAATAAGAATGGGTAAAGATGAAATATTTGGGATCAACAATGGATGGATTTTAATTTCATAGATATAGTTATCCATTTAGTCTTAGGAAGGCAAAGGGTAAAGCAAAAAAGAAAAATGAAGGACAGATAGGCAGATGGCAGAGAAGATAATTAAAAGTAAAAACTGCAAGTGATTAGCTCTATAAATTATGAACTTTTCAAATAATCTCGAAACATTTTGAAGATGAGGCTTGAATGTAACAAAAAAAAACCGCAGAAGGAAGATTATGTAGGAAAGATAAGGTTTGAATGATCCTGATACATTTTGAAATAAATATGTAAAAATACAAAATTTGAATAATTTGATAGTTTTCAAAAGAGCATAATTGTAACAAATAAGCAATAAATATTTTGATATCAATGTTAATTTAACAAATAAAAGATTTTATCCCATTTCAACAACACAAAGCTTACCAGGCTATTAATTCCAACAAAAAGTTAAATACAGATGGTACAATTATAGATTAGTAAATTTATACCATGCTTTTTCCATGTTTTATAGCTTTTTCATGCTTCACTGTAAATTATAACCCAAACTAAGATCAAGAATATACCATAGCCATTGGAATAATTGACAAGAATATAGTAAAAGGAAAGGAAAGAAAGAAGTAGATATGTAAAGCATTCAACTACCTGCTTCATTTTGCTTATTCAATTAAATATTTCTTTAATGAAACAAAGTCTACAATGAGATTGATTACTTTACATTTCTTTAATTGATTGAAGTAACATAAAATCTTCATATTTAAGAAAAAATGCATCATCGATTATTATTTTAATGGCCATTAACGTTACTACATCACTGATTCAAAATTTGTTTTCTATATCCTTAAATATTAAAGGAAGAGGTATAATAATATACAATATGGTATACAATTTAACTTAAAAGATCAACTATCGGCACAATTCTATTTAGGCAAATCAATTTTGCAGCAAATCATCATACACATGTGAATAAATAGTAAATAAAAGAATCAGTATTGGTGCACTATACTAAAGTTGTTCTTTCAAAATGTACATGGTGCGACACAAATAAAATGCTAGTAGCACATTCAATCAATAAAGCTATAAATTCTTGAAATGTTACAATGGCTGGAAATGACAATATAATGTTTTGATAAAAAAATTAACCATGTGTATTATCAAGATATCATGAACTTATTACCAAAAATATATTACAATGGATGAATCAATATGTAATTGAATAAATTTCTATGAAGTAAATCTAGATATATGTTAAACCAAATTCAACAAAAAAATCGATCAATTGATGAAAGCAGCCGCCTCCTTTCCCTTTCTTGCTTCCTTTCTCATTTAACCTTTTACTACATTGATCGATGCACCGGCAACCCCATTGCTATCCTTCTGTTGTTAGCACCACGCAAAAGCCCGTGTTGCGATTCTTTCCACATATGAAAGTCTACCTATTTCTTTTGCCTTACTCTTACTTCTCAAATGAACCTTTTTCGATTGGTTTATTCGATATCCTCTGGCACCTCTTGTTCGGTAGCTCGGCCATCATTTTTACCATTCATCACGTCCAAAGTGACTATTTACAGCAAACGAGGTGAGGATTTTGTCATTCGTTTTGGATTGGCAGTCGACTAGCAGGTCCGGTGAGGTTTCTTCTTTCTAGTTTGAATTGGTTTGCGTCTGGTTCTAAATTAGGGTTGTCATTTGAGTTGGACTTTTTGGGTTCAGTTTTGGGATTTTTGTATGGTTACGAGGATTACTTGGCAGGTTGTGTCTCTGGTCATTCTAAGTGTTCGTCCTAATCAGAATTTGAGAAGAAAATGGTTTGTATTGTCTTACAGAAGCAGTTGTACAAACTGTGAAGAATAGTACTGTAACGTATATTAGGCTATCACATATATAGCCTCCAAATATAAACATTCAAAGAAATAAAAAAAACATTTGTCTCATGGGCCAAGCCCAGCCCAATGTATGAATAGAGATATATCCATCGTTCAATGTACTGATTGTCTTTATTAGCCGCCCTCAAATATTGCTAGGGTTTTCAGCCTTCCCCTTTCTTTGCGCCGCCATTGATAACGCATAGCTCCTCTCTTAATCTATGGAAATTCTTTGCCGAGAGGGCTTTAGTTAAAACATCAGCTCTTTGAAAGTAAGCAGGAACATGATTCACCTCCAGCTTTCCAGCAAGCGTCTGCTCACGCACGAAGTAAAGATCAATCTCGATGTGCTTCGTGCGTGCGTGTTGAATAGGATTCGCTGAAAGAGATACGGTGCTCAAGTTATCACACCAAATCGTGGGCTTCTTGTTTGATTGGAACCCTAGCTCTTTGATTAAGGAATTGATCCATATAATTTCAGCCGCCGTGCTCGCTACAGACCGATATTCAGCTTCCGTGCTAGAGCGAGAAACCGTTGCTTGTTTTTTTGAGCACCAGGAGATCGGATTTGAGCCCATGTATACGCAGTATCCTGATGTTGATCGTCGATCGTCTAGATCTGATGCCCAGTCCGCATCACTGTAAGCATGCAGGTTGATTTCTTTACATTTTCTTAACTTTAAACCATGATCTAAAGTGCCTTTTAAATAACGAAGTATTCTTTTTACTGCACACCAATGTTCATTTAGAGGATTGTGCATAAAATGTGACACCTTATTCACACTGTAACAAATCTCCAGTCTCGTGACTGTAACGTATTACAATGCTCTGACTATGCTTCTGTAGAATCTTGCATCACTGATAGCTTCTCCTCTATGTTTAGATAGTCTTAAGTTCGTAGTCATGGGTGTAGGTAGAGGATTTTCTTTATCCATTTTAGCACGAGTCAGAATCTCTGAAATGTATTTCTTCTGTGATAGAAGAATTTCATCCTTGGATTTTCGCAAAGTTTGAATGCCTAGGAAGTAATTTATATTTCCCATATCCTTTATGGAGAAGATGTCACTGATGCACTTAATAATACTACTGATCTCTTTGTCATCATTCCCAGTGATGAGAATATCATCAACGTACACCAGTATGAATATCATGTTATCACCTCTTTTTCTAATGTGCAACGAATTATCTGACTTAGCTGTACTGAATCCTAAGTTTGCAAATGTATCTTTGAGCTTCTCATACCAAACTGGATGCCTGTTTAAGGCCATAGATAGCTTTATGTAGTCTGCATACCAATTTTGTTTCATTATCAATCTCATATCCTTCAGGTTGCGTCATAAAAACTTCTTCATGTAAGTCTGCATTCAAAAAAGCATTATGCACATCTAGCTGCTTTATGTTCCATTGATTATGTAATGCAATCGTTAACATAATTCTGATGGTAGTGGGCTTAACCACTGGTGAGAAAATCCCTGTAAAATCAAATCCAAACTCTTGTGAATATCCTTTCGCGACGAGTCTGGCTTTGTATTTTTCAATGCTACCATCAGGCTTTCTTTTCAACTTATAGGTCCATTTACATCCAATGATGTTTTTGTGCTTGGGTCTTTCAACTAAACTCCAAGTTTTATTCTTCAATAATGCATTATACTCCTCCTTCATAGCCATTTTTCAGTTTTCATTTTTGATAGCTTCTTTGAAATTGATAGGTTCTCTATCATTCAAACTAACATTGTATAACTTTGGCTTAAAGATCCCACATTTAGCTCTAGTTAACATGTGATGTCTGTTCACATTAGTTTCTTCTGCATGACCTTCAGGACTGTCTGTGTTTGCACTGTTTGACCTTTCTATGTCAGCACTGGTTGACCTTTCATTATTGTTATTGCTAGTTTGTCTGCTATTAAATGTAGAAACACCTTCATTGTGACACTCACCAATACCTGCATCCCCTTGAGTAGCAACATCATCATGAAACATGTTGTTTAGTGAATCTGATGAACTGAAACTTGTTCTGGTGCTTGGTACAGTCAGCCATCATCTGTGTTGTCCTTGCCTTCCTGATCAGGTTTTCTAGTGTTCCACTCAGTTAACTCTGGTGGTGAAATGATCAGTTTTTCTGTTCCATTTATTCTTTTAGTTGTTTTGATGTTATTGTCTGCAAAAGGAAATACAGATTCATTGAACTTCACATGTCTAGAAACATAAATTCTTCCACTACCATCTAAGCATTTAAAACCTTTCTGATCACTTGCATAGCCCAAAAAAGTGCATGTCGTGGACCTTAGGCTTAACTTATGCTTATTGTAGGGCCTAAGATGTGGGAAACATAAGCATCCAAAGGTCTTTAATTCTAGGTAATTTGGTTTAGTCTTGTGTAACATTTCGTAGGGACTTTTTCCACCAAGTATGACAGTAGGTTATCTATTTATTATGTACACTGATGTCGCAAATGCCTCTGTCCAAAATTTTATTAGCAGTGATGCTTGTGACATCAGTGTCAACCCTGTCTCTACGATATGCCTATGTTTTCGCTCGACTAAACCATTTTTCTCAGAAGTATGTGGACATGTAGTCCTATGTTGGATGCCTTTGCTTTCTAAATAAGTTTTTAATGTCTTAAATTCAAACCCCCCATCAGTTTGAAGTACTTTAACCATGCAGTCTGTTTGTTTTTCTATGTATGTAATAAATTGCATGGTTATTTTACAAGTTTCTGACTTGTTTTTGAGAAAGAAAATCCAAGTATATCTTGTAAAAGCATCTACAAATGAAAGGTAGTACTTGTGTCCATGATTAGAATTCATGGGTGCTGGACCCCATAGATCTACTGCAATCAATTCAAGAGGTGCAGTATATATAGTATTGGAGTCACTAAAAGGCAATTTGTGACTTTTCCCAATTTGACAATGTGTGCAAATATATGAATCAGGTATGAATTCAGAACTAATATCATTTTCATTCAATATTTGTTTTACAATTTTCAAATTTGGATGTCCTAACCTATTATGCCAACACTCAAATTTAGCATTACTATCAACATGGCAAATTTCAATATCATTACAGTAATTTTCTTGGCTAAGTTTGTAACCAGAATTCACATTGCTGAACTTGTATAAACCCTTGTCCAGATTACCCTGTAATAAGATATCTTTGTTCAGAATGTCTCTAATTAGACAATATTTTGGGTGAAACTCAAAGTATACTTTGTTGTCATTAGCGAATTGTGATACACTAATTAAATTTTTTCTTATATTGGGTGCTCTTAGTAAATTATTGAGATAGAGTTTCCTCTTACCTCTAATGTACCCACGGCCAACATGAGATATACTTGTCGTCTCACCATTTCCCATACAAATAGTATGCGTACCTGTGTAGCTTTTATTGCCCAGATTCAGGTTTTGTAAATTGTTGGTCACATGGTTTATAGCACCACTGTCTGGGTACCAATCATCCAAACTTGTGTCATCAACTCTACTATTGTCATCATTGTTGGATCCTTGAGTTCTTGACCCATCAGAATTGTTCCTACCCTGGTTCACTTGAGCCATATTCACATTAGGACCCCTCTGAGTGTTATGATTTTGCTGGCCAGTATTGAAGTCAGTGTTAAATCTGAAATAGCATTTATTCGCCACATGTCCAAATTTTTCACAAATCTGACATTTTGGCGGCTTGTTGTTGTTCCATCTTCTGCCTCTACCTCTACCTCTTCCTCTCTGATTAGCAGCTCCTCTCTGTGGTTGAATGTCCTTCTGGTTAGCAGTTCCTTTTTGTTGCATCTTGTTTCTTGATGTAGAAGCATAGTTAACCGAAAAATCTGGCTGGGACACTCTCCTTTGTTCAATCCTACCCTCGTGTGCCAATAGCGTCGAATGAACATACTCAAGATCTGGAACAGCCTTTTGTGATGCAATAAATGTGACAATAGATTCATATTCCTCATCTAAACCCCCTGTAATGTATAACACATGCTCACTTTCTGATATCTTGTGTCCAGTAGCTGCCAGTCGATCACACAGTGTCTTAATCTTGGTTAGATACTCACTCATTGTTATGTTTTCCTTGCGCATACTGTGTAATTGATTTCTGTAGTGCATAACTCTCGCTGCAGATTGTGAATTAAAGATTTGTTCTATTGCAGTCCATATTTCATAGGATGTTGTCTTACTAATGATCTGTGATAGGAGATTTGCACTTATAGAAGAAATTAGCCAAGATGCCAATAGGCTGTCTTGTTTCTGATGCATGATATAATCTTGATTGCTTACAAAATTTCCATCTTTATCTTTGATTGTTGCAGGTGGAACAGATTTGGTGCCCTGTATGTATTCTTGTAATTTGTATCCTCTTAGTGTAGTTTCCACTTGATATCTCCATAGCATATAGTTATCTTCATCAAGAGGAATACTAATAACGTGACTTTTTGGTTTTACGAGGTTAAAGGGTGGTGTTGATGAAGAAGTTTCAGATGATACTCTGCCAGCGGTGGACGAATTGATACTCTCATTATCTCTTGCCATGATGGGAGACTCTTGAATAACACTAGTTCAGAAATCGTGTTTCTTGGACGGTAAATTTTGCTGTTGCCGATGAGTTTTGCAACCAGAATCTTACAAGAGATGTTCTTGGATGGCAATCTTGCTGGTTACAGTAATTTATGCAACCAGAAACCCATCCCAAATGATGATCACTGACGATCAGATGGGTGAACTGCAGCCACTAGTGATATATGATGAAGATTCTCTGATATCGCTGGTTGGCGAGGTAGTTAAAGGAAAGAGGTGACTGTTAAGAATGGATCTGCACACGTGAATGGTATCTACTCCAATGATGAAACAAGAACTGAGGAGAGAAGGCTAGCCAACCCTTTTAAATGTGTGTAGATAGTTTCTAATCTAATAATTGCAGGTGATGTTGATACAGCGGTGGTGGATCTTGAAGATGCCGTTAGGCTGTCGCTCCGATACCAAATCAGAATTTGAGAAGAAAATGGTTTGTATTGTCTTACAGAAGCAGTTGTACAAATTGTGAAGAATAATACTGTAACGTATATTAGGCTATCACATATATAGCCGCCAGATATAAACATTCAAAGAAAAAAAAACATTTGTCTCATGGGCCAAGCCCAGCCCAATGTATGAATAGAGATATATCCATCGTTCAATGTACTGATTGTCTTTATTAGTCCTCTGCCTACATCCATGGCGATAGATCCACTAGGTGGAATGTGAGCATCCTTGGCAGTTTTGGCGACTCACTGTGTTCTGATACCCAGTATCCCCTTGGACATTTTTTTTATATGCGGCTATTTTAGTTATCTGTCTGTATGTTTATTAGGCTTTGAAGTTAGTTATACCAAGATAGTTTTCTTATGTCATTCATATTCTAGATGTTGCACTAGTTTGAATTGCAGTGGTAGGTTGTTGCTCCTGCTTGTAGTTGGTTTCTTCATTCCTCTCTTCTGCGCTTAGTTACAAGGAGAGTTGTTTATGAGTAGTAATGAGGTGATTGTACATTACATGTTTCAATCGTTTGTGATTTGGGATCGGACAATTTTGGATGTTGCTGCATGTAAATGACTACTGCACTTTCGGAATTCATTTTGTAATTTTTGCACATTCTGCGCGGTGTTTATCATTTGAACATATTTCCCTTTGACAACAATGTAGGTCTAAAAAGGTTATGGGTTGTCTATTGGCAGTCTGTAGGTATTTGAAGCACCATGCATGGTGTTATGACGTGTATAGCATCCTAGGCAAGTAGTCTTGCTCCGATTCTATAAGCTAAAGTAGTTACAGTGGTCGGTCCACTCTAAAACCGAACGTAGTAGCTAGACAAGCTATTTATCTTCTGCACCTAACTTTGTTTATTATTTGTTATAATAGTAAGTATTACGGATCATTAAAAATCGGTCAATTTTGTGAAAAAACTTATATTAATATTGTAATATCTTAAAATACATTAAGAGCACTAAAAATGAAGTGTACCAAACATTTAATTAGCAGAGCTTTGGTTAAAAAAATGGATGACATGAAGACCCTTATCGGGCAATTGCATAAAATGGTTAATGGTTGAAGAAGATACCACTTAAACATGTATCATTATTAATAATTTTTCTTCTATGCAAACCACAACCTATAGTTTTTCGAGGTAGCAATGTTTCTGTTGGAATCGGATGTGAGTGAGGAATATAAATAATTATGAGAGCACATAAGTATAGGAGAAAGGAAGAAAGAAAAAAGTGAAAGAAAGTATATAAATTTAATCAGATGAGGGTATCAACTTGCAAGATATAACTGAAACAACACCAAATGTTTGAACTTTGAAAAAAAATCAAGGGTTTGGATTAAAATTATACCATGTGAAAATTGAAACAATTTAAATCGAAGCACTTTTTTTTCCTAATGTAAATTCAATGTACATTAATTGTACTACCTAATTGGCACACCAAAATCAATTTTAAGATAAGTGATACCAAAAACACAATTTTTACATCTATATATTCAACAATAGTCACCTTGTTCAATGAAAAATCAAAACAGTAATATCCAACAGACAGTAAAAATAAAAGACCCGAAAAGTGTTTCATTTGAAAAATAAAAGACTCCAAAACCATTTCATCTAAAAGTGCTAAATCCAACTAAATTACGAATGTACTTAGAAAAGGAAAAACCTAAATTTCAGACTTTTTTACTCTGATTACTTTAAATCGTCGCATATCTTCGACTTTATAAACAATTTTTCGTATAGCGGCTCAAATTCTTTTCTGATTTGATGTTGAATTGGATGGTCAAATATAGGGTTAACCAATTGCCAAATAATTAACGTTGCTGTTCTAAAAGTTATAAATATTCATTGAATCAAGATTCTTTTATATTCAATAAAAATAAAGGTTGCAGTCTGGTATGTTCACAGTTTTCTCATGGTAAGTGTTTATTTGTGCTATAGCTCAATATTATGTTTGACATAAAGGATGAGCAAACACAGCACGATAGTCCCTATGATATCCTGAGAATACATAAAATTTGATAAACATTTACACAATAAATATTTAAAATAAGCCAATTTACAAAGTAATAGGTTTTATCAATTTACACAATAATGCAATAAACATTTTTTTCAAACACCTTAGGTGCATGTAAAGAAAAATGAATGCATAAAAGAGGGTAAATCTCAACATCGCCCTATTAAAAATCATTAGCATTGGAACTTCCCAATCCATAAACAATCATTATAATTTTTCAATAGAAGTCAGCTTAAATATAGGGATTAAGAAAGCGTAAAAATTAAATATTCATTGTTCTGAATCAAGATACCATGCTGTGCCAATTAAGGTTTCTTTGGCAGGATATGACTAAACAGAAGGAAGAAGCATGCACACGGGAGATCAGGTGTTCCAAAACAAACAGTCCCTAGCATTGAATGTTCACAGACAAACAATGAAACAATCACCAAGTAATCGAGATTTCAAGCGCCACAAGCAATAAACACAGACGATATAATAGCAAAATCAGCGTAAAAGGCCTGGATACCATTTATACAAACTAAAATTCATTGCTAATTTCGCAGGTACATCAAACTATCAAAAAGGAAAAAGCGCAACACCAGCAAACCCAAGAAAACAGAAAGGAAAAGACTGATAATCAACGCAACCGGTCCAAACAACCAAATCAATCGATTTAACCTCCAAATCCGTACAGAGTTCGTCCTTGCCTCTTCAAAGCATAAACGACATCCATGGCGGTGACAGTCTTCCTCCTGGCGTGCTCCGTGTAAGTCACGGCATCGCGAATCACGTTCTCAAGGAAAATCTTAAGAACGCCTCTGGTCTCCTCGTAAATCAAGCCGCTTATCCTCTTCACACCTCCTCTTCTCGCAAGACGTCGGATGGCAGGCTTCGTGATGCCCTGGATGTTGTCGCGAAGAACCTTGCGATGACGCTTTGCACCTCCCTTACCAAGACCCTTGCCGCCCTTTCCTCTTCCTGACATTTTGAAACCCTAGATTTCGATTTGGGAATTAGGAGAAGTTTGCTCTACAGGAATCTGCGTGCTTGGTACTGAAAGGGAGAAACAAGTCGTGTTTATAGGCTACCAGTGATCCGGGACGTTAAGTATTGGATAATTTCGCTCGTTGGATTGATTAAATATGGACGGTTAGATGAAGTAACGTTTTGTAAACGCGGATTTGTGTGCTGGCTTTGGTCCATGATCGTTTTAGTTAAATGAGTCATGGTAGTGTCACTGAACTGGTTTCGACTAAAAAGGGAGAAACATGGTTAAGTTTGCGTTCTTTTTTCAGTCTGGATAGTTCAAGCTAGCGAATGTGACCGACGCGTCGGATACGAACCACACCGAGTTGTCCATTGAAGTCAAACGATAAAATTTTATCCAATCGTGTTGCATCCGAAAAGCCGAACATCCAGTCCAATGTGTCTAACGTTTGTAATCATCATATTCAATTCTTCATTTTTTGCGTTGTCTCTTTCGTAAAAAGAACGCATTTTTCTTTCGTGAACCTTTTCCTTTACTAGCCTTCTTAACTTGCCCATTCAATTTATCTCTTTCAACCAAAAATAGAAATCACCCTAAATATTGAATTCAATCAGCTAATTTTGTAATTTATGTTGTAAGCCTCTATTTTCCTATTTCTAGCTGCATATGTCAACAAAATGGAAAGCGGACATAATAACATTACCATAGATAAGTTGAACAATATGCTCTTACAGAATCAACTAATAAGCCGGTGGATTGTTTAGCAAACCTTTTGGTGGAACTACGTTTCCGTACTATTTCTATTAGGTAAACTTTTGAGAGTTATATAGCATCTATTGGAAAATGCAATGTTTGCCTAAAACATACAAAAGGAATACCTGGATTTCAAATTTAAGGAAGAAAAACACAATTTAATGGCTTTAATGCGGTGAAAGTTAGATAAATATCGGTATTTTTCTGTCTAGTCTATCTACCAAAGGCTCGGCATAAAAAATATTCTAAAATCGTCATCTATTGCCAATTTCAAAATATGATCTTTGGAATTTCGCTTTTTTTTCCTAGACTTCGTTTCGTTTAAGCATTTACACTAATCTGAAAAGATCGTCGTGTCTTTCAAAACTTTCCTTCTCCTTTTTTTCCTTTTTGATAAAAAATATTATTCGAGTGTCCTCTTCTTCTCTGAGATGTAACATTTCCAATTATAATTTAACAATCTTTTATAACCACTTATTATTTTTATATTTACGACTTATGCACTTTATTTTGAACTAAGCGCATATTTGTGTTATTTACAAACTCATCTCAATAATAAGCAAAAAGTCAAATGTAAGGTTTCAGAATTAGACCGATTTAAAGATTCCCAAGGGAAATGATGGTTTGATTTGTAACGACTTTTGGAGTGTGAGAACGACTCTTTATCGCATATGTTGCCTTTTATGTTTTTTTTTTCAAGCAAGACACAGTATAATTATTTTGCAAAGGCAAGCTAATTTTATAACAGTTATATCACTTAACACTTGAAATATGAAGTTTAAGCTTAAGACGCCTCAACGACTAATTGAACGGTTAAAACTAGCACCAACACGCAAGTTAGACAACATGCCTAAACTACTAATATTTACAACTTACAAAAATAACAACATTATAATGACAAGCTATACAAGGCATATATAAACACTAACTATGAAAATATCTTGTTAATCGCTATTTTGTCTGATTCCCAAAAATACACCAGACCAGCTCGAATCAGCACGTCGTGTGGCACCAAAGCGCGAAGTGTAGGCCTCACAACTCTTCAAAACAGTGCAATTAGCTAATTTTGAATCCCTCAACATGAGCATTTCGAATCTCGTTAGAAGGCCCAAGCATTCGACTCCCTCATCTCACAGTCAATACCTCGCATCCCTTAATATCGTGCATCCCTCAAATCTCGTATCCCCCACACCTACACACTCGGCTCCTCGCAACTCAGAAAGCACACGGACCTCGCATTCCCTTACAGATACGAATTTTGTGACGACCCACACTTCCACAACGGAACCCACGTCGATTCAAGGTAAGCAAAAGTACGTTTCGTTAGGGTTTATCAGAGCAAACACAGCGAAATACAAAGCTCACAGCGGAACAAATAAACTATAATAAGAATATATTATTGTAGCAATAACATTTTTGAATACAAAATCTGATTTTACATACCATTACTCCATGAAGATTTAGTATAATATACCGGTAATATGGTACGTCCGACATTCATATGAAACTCCAGCTCTCTCTGGAACTCCAAGTCTTCAAGCTTGAGCCCGATCTTGATAACTGAAAAACAAACAAACAGACTGCCCGTGTGGAAATTGTGGGCACCCGCAGTTTGTATGGGAAAAACAAACTACAAGTCAGTCATGGGACTGGTGTGAGAAAACTTTATCAACTAATCTTAAACTTAGTCTTATTTTGAATAAGGTATCTCGGGACCACACCGCATGTCGCGGAACGGGTTTCCTCCCAAGGATACGTGCACAACCATCTACCAAAGAAAGTAGACTTATGAAGCTAACAATGCAACAAACAATATGCGGTCCCTCAAACTACCCACTAGGGTTTTATTCCCTAACTTAGATTTTCCAAAAATCCAATTAACTTTTCAGAACTTATTTCTTTGGACTTTATACCCATTTTTTTATTTCAAATTAATTGAAATGCATATATAGCTTTCATATCAAATTATCTTTCACTTCGGGATCTCAAACCGAAACATATTTGAAAACCTCAAATATCTATTATACAAGCATAATAAAATATATGACACCTGATCGAGAGATCCTCCTGATGACCAGGCTCCAGGTACACCTTACTGTCACGATAATAATCCAGGTACATCCTCTCTCCACCTCGAGAGCGAACCATACCATACATCCCCGACTTTGATCACCAGCGTCGTTACCCGATCATTGGTAACACATAGAAATCATTTTTATATCTCGAAGTGGTAAAAACCATTTACACCAATAATAATCACAAGTACTTTCAAACTATAGTACTTCACATCAGCAATTCACATATATGATTAGTCACAATTAATTATATAACTTTTGAGTTCCTACGTCTCAAAGAAGGGTGTTAAGCAAGAGAATAAATTCTCCCCCACCAAACAAATATATCATTAATAACAACTAATCGGTTATGTGATGAACTACAATGTCAAGCACATAATATTTTTCTAAATCATTTCGAAAACATCGGGTTTAGCCCTCGAAATCCTTTCTGTTTTATAAAACATTCCTTTCCCAAAATCGGGAAAATCCCTTTCTCTTATCAAAATCCCATTTCAAAACATTCATTAAATTGAAATGAACCCAAAAGCATCGCTAAACACCTCATAGTCAAATCGTGAAGTGTTTCACTAAGTATTAGCATACAAGTATTATTTACCCACCCTATGTTAAATATAAAAGCAATTATTTGCTCATAAACTGGTCGAGCACAATCCAACCAATCAATCACAATAATGAACTTGTATTATCAACCACATATAATCATATAAGCTCACTAACAATTATCGATATTAAACTAAATTGAATTTTTAGGGATTTAACGACCTTAACCATATTTCCAAAATTAATTCAGGGCATGTATATTTAAGATATACCATAAAGATGTAACTTTGTGAATTAACGTAAGGTGTTTCACTTCCAATTTCCATAAAGATGTCAGCAAAAATATATCATCAATATAACCACATATAAACCGTTAATTTCCTAAGAGACCTATCATCAACACCTTATAGGCATCATATAAAACTAGCAAATAAACCCCTTTATAACTTGAAAATTATAACCCGAAATTAAAATCTGCTTTCACTCATTTTGAAAGCTCTCGTAAATAGGAACCATACGTACTTTGTTTCGTGGAAATCCGATTTAAATTGCAAAAGTTGTAAGTATTTATATTTGTAAACAAAATACATGAATTGTCACTGAGCGACAAACTCTATTTTGACCGCAAATAAAATTATTCTACGATACTTCGAAATACCTTTGAAACCCCTTATATACTTATTTAAGCCATTCAAAATCATTTTAAATTTATTTTCCCAAAATATTTGGGGTTTAAAATTCAACTTTTATTTTTTACTTAATAAATTAAATTCTAATTTATCTTTAAATCAAAATAATTAAATCTTGCATTGACCATCCCATTCGTCGGATCGGTTAGGGATAGCCAGAGAGAGCAGGAAACTATATTTTCCAAACCCAAGCCTAGACACAATCCTCTCTATCACCCTTGAATGTTCCGGTGTTTATTTATTCATTTAAAGATACTTTATCATAAATTATTATCCTTCATCTTCCAAAAATATTGCTTCTAATTACGAAGGATATTTGCCAATCACCAATGTAATACCATAATTGATGCGTCATGGTGTGTGCGACATCATTAACATAATTAAATAATAGCTGTGAACAAGCATTATAACAGTAACGCTTAATTGTTTGTGTGTTCTAAACTACACAACCATCATCCATCATAATTAAAACAAGCAACAAAACCCTTTAAAAGTTCAGTTTTTCTCACCCCGTGAAGTCCAAGCTTTTGCCTAAGGGTCCCTGGCTCCTAGTCTTTCCCTCCTTTCTCCTTTTCTTCCTTTTCCTTTGCTTTTTATTCTTTATTTTTTTATTAATGATTTTTGGCCATGGCCATGAGCTTAAGGGAGAGGGAGGAAGAAGAGGATGGAAGTGAGATTAAAGTGGAGGGAAAGGTCTTTTTATAGCTTAGAAAGTCACATGGATTGGTGACATGTCACAAATCTAAGGGAAGAGAAATGAATGGCTTAGATTCATCCTTATCCATTTTCATACTTATCCAAAAGTATGTTTTCTCACCGACTTTCCGATCTCATTTCGAAGTATCAAACGATAACGGTTTTCAGAAATTCTTCAACCATATTGTCCGGTTTTTAACGTACTTCAACCCAACGTGTTCAAATCCAAAATCGGAGCTCGTTTGGATTTTCAAATAATTTATTTTAATTTTGTTTTCTTAATAACTTTCTATATCCGATATGGGATTTTCCCAGACTTCATACATAGCTAATATTCTATGTTCTAAATTTTTCTGGATAGGTCTCAGGTTCCAGTTTTGCCGTTTGCACTATTAAATTCCAATTACCGTCAAAATTTAGTTCAAATTTTGGCCTTTTCTTTTTTTCTTTTCCATATACGGATGCCGTTTTACGCGAAACTTCCCTGAGTACTAAAATTCACTATTCCGGATCCAATGAAGGTTATCTCACGATCTAACTGTCAGAGTTTATGCCCTAGAGGCAATTCATTTAATGAGATTGTTAACACTGTTGATGTCATTGTTTTATTTGGAATAAAATAATATTCTATTTTATTATATTTACTGTGTAATATAATTATTAATATAATAGATGTCCGTAGAATTATAATACGGAATTATATAGTTCGAGTAAGACTTGAATTTGAGATTATATAATATGATAAGTATTATAATTCTTAAATGTCCCTAGTCGAGTTTTATTGTTTATATAGGACAACAGTAAAGCGTTGAGACTAGTATGTTGATTGACTGATGATCACATCTCATTGATCATTAATATACATGATATTAATGTCAAAACATAAATACGTATTGGAGAATATCGTATTGGGTTGACCCACCGTGAGATAACTACATGGAATATAATTAACAGTATCATAAGTAATTCTCATAGTGACAGTGATGTAATGGTCCTCAGACCTGAAATCATTATAATTTTATTCGAGGATATTTGTGTTTTGATATCATCTAAAGTTATTATAACAGAGTAACGATAACAGTGATTATTGGATACATCTCGAGTCGAATGAAGATTATGAATGATTTAGATGGAATTTAACCCTACGATATATTCGTGGTGATATCCATGGGCCTCTTGATCGAGTGTGACTGTGAAATGCATGGTTGTGCTCAAATATTGATTTGTTTTAAACAGTCTACTCATCGACCGAGATAAATGGATTAAATTATAAAGAGAGTGATACGATCCATGGCTCGAGTTTAATCCTAGATATATTGGTTAAAAGGATTATATAACATTGAAACACTGGTCACAAAAAAAGGTTGTATCGAATCATTGATCTTATTATAACTTGGGTAGCAGCGGCGTATTGCTACATGCCAATCACTTTTTATGATTTTAAATCTGAATTTAAAATCATTGCCAACGTTGTAATAACCTATGGGGTCACACAGTAGAACGTTATAAAAGAGAAATTATTTTGGATAAATAAAATATGTTGATATTTTATTTGAGGATGGAATAAGTAGTCGGTTTAAATCCTAATTTTTGGTTAACTTCTATTTTAAAAGGGGAACTCACATTTCCTTTTAGATATGAGCGGCTAACCCTAAAGTAGGTGGATAAGATCAAAATAAAAACCGATCGATCTCTATTTCCTCCAAAACCTAGATAATGGCGGCTAGCACCAATCTTTTTAATCTCCCTTGATTCGATCTAAGGAAGATGTGTTCTTGTGGAAATCCATTGAGGCTCGATGCTTGGACGGCTAGTATTCGAACAACTAGTTCTTAAATCCGATCGGCTGAAGAATAATACAAATTTCATTGAGGTATAACTCTCGATTTATGAATTGATACATGAATTATTGTTTGATTTGGTTTCTATTTATCTATAAGTTTTGAATTCGGACCAAGTTTTAACCAACAATGGTATCAGATCTAGGGTTCATGTAATTTATAGGTTGAGATAATTAGGGTTTTGTTTGAATAGTTCGAACTGAAACCCGAATTAGTATTCAAGATATTGATTTAGATGAAATTGTTCATTGTATGAGATCTGAAATGATTCATATTCAGTTTTTATTTAATAATCTTATGAACTTTATTGATTCATATGTATAAAAGTCTTTAATCGAAATTATTAATAGACATGGATTCAAGTAATCATGCTAATTTCGATTTAGAACATACAATTGTTTTACTGTAATTGAATTTTATATATGATATAAAATCTCGAAATCAATTCAAAGTTGATTGTAAAATTTTAATTTTATTTCATGCTGCTATATTGTTTATTATGGGACCCTACAAATTAATCAAAATCTAGTTTTAATTAATCAAAGATATTAAATCAATTTTGGGTTAGTTTTTTTTCTAAAACCCCTTTAATCTGGTAATATGAGTAATTACAACGTCTATTTGGATTTGTAATTATCTGGCAGGATTACAAATTAATATTCGATATTAATATTGATATATGTATTCCCTATTTCACTTGTTAAAATATGGAAATACATATGTTGATTTGTTGTTGCGTATGTTTGATTTGACATACTGATATATATATAAGGTTTTAAAACCGATACGAAACTGCTAGATAGTAATTCGGTGAATTGAAAGTCTGTAACAACCCGTATTTTCAATAACCTGTAATAACATAAATCGAGGCAGAATTTAATTCTAAAATGGGAATCAAGGGAAACGGGCTATGCCATTGCGTTCGTCTCGGAAAAATACGCGAAATAGAGTCCGAGTTTTCGAAAATCGGAGTCCGTATGACCAAGATATGGCCTCGCGAAGTTTCACGAAAATTCCCAAATTAAAGTATACTTAATTAAGTGAAATGGGTTGTGTAGATATATATATATATATATATATATTGATATATATATATATATATAATTGAAAATTTAATAAATAAATATGCAAAAATGCTCAAAACAGCGAATTGGGAGAGGGGAATAACCGAACCGGACGATTTTTGAAGTCGACCCGAGCCCGCTGGGTCGACTAGGGGTTAATCCAGGGTGTTTGGCTGTCAACCCGTGGGCCGATTCGCTCAAGTGCAGATTTTGCATTTGAATGGCTCTCATGGTCCATCTTTAATCTAAAGGCCCTAGATGGTTCCTACACTTGACTTCTTCCCCAAGACATGCTTTGATGGCTTGGATTGAATCTAGGGTTAATCCTATGGCCTAAAACACTTGCCTAATCTATAAATAAGACCCTAACCTACCCTAATTCATTCATAATTAAACCTAGTGACTAAACTATGGCAAAATGCTAGCTCTCATGGCCTCCACTAATTTTATGAAGAGGGTTGCATACTAATCACTCTCTAATCAACTTCTAATCCCTTCTTAGCATCTTAATCTTCTTCATTTGGTGTTCAAAGTTGCTAGTTGTGAGTTTCTATCACTTTGATGATCTTTTGTTAAACTAAGTAGATGAGATATGATGAGATTTATGGTTTTGTATGTGGATTAATGAGTCTTGAATCATATGATATGATGTTAGCATTAATCTTATGTTTATGCATGTTGAGTATGTAAGTTTATGCAAGTTTAATATGATGTATGTTATGTTTGCATGATGCTAAATATGCAAGTTGTGGGCTATGTAATCATATGCATGTTATGCAAGTTCATGGTGATATGCTATGCAAGTTACATGTATGTTAATATGCAAGATATGCTATGCAAGTTACATGTTTGTTAATATGCAAGTTACATGTATGTTAATATGCAAGATATGCTATGCAAGTTACATGTTTGTTAATATGCAAGTTACATGTATGTTAATATGCAAGATATGCTATGCAAGTTACATGTTTGTTAATATGCAAGTTACATGTATGTTAATATGCAAGATATGCTATGCAAGTTACATGTTTGTTAATATGCAAGTTACATGTTTGTTAATATGCAAGTTACATGTTTGTTAATATGCAAGTTACATGTATGTTAATATGCAAGATATGCTATGCAAGTTACATGTTTGTTAATATGCAAGTTACATGTATGTTAATATGCAAGATATGCTATGCAAGTTACATGTTTGTTAATATGCAAGTTCATGATGACACATTATGCAAGTCTATGGGTTAATATGCAAGTATATTATGCAAGTGAATATGTAAGTTATGTGACATATTATATGCAAGTTATGTGACATGTTATACAAGATTATATGCAAGTTATGTGACATATTATGCAAGTTCATATGCAAGTTATGTGTTTGTTAATATGCAAGATGGCACCTTTGAAACATGTTCATTCATATGCAAGTTGGCACCTTTTATATGTATTATGTCATGAGAACGAAATTACGTGGGAACGATGGGGTAATTAAATGCATAAGTTAATAAGATTGTGTGAAATTAATATGATTATGCATAACATAAAATAAAGGAACATAGTATGGGAATTTGCCTATTAAGTTAGGTGTACCCATACTATGTGTTGGGAATTTACCTATTGAGTTAGGTCTACCCCATGGGAATTTACCTATTGAGTTAGGTCTACCCATGTTATGAAAAGCTTAATATTAATTAGGGATAATTAATTTAAATTATGAGGGTGATTAATTAGGTGTAATTAATTGACTAAGACACGAGGTTGGACTCAGTTGTAGCGTAAAACTGCCCGGACCCAACCGGCTTAACCAGTTGCTACAAATGTTAGCCCAATGTGAGAGGTCTTAGGCACAAACTAAATACGTGATTAATGTAAAGACACGAGGTTAGACTCGGTTATGACATAAGGCTGCCCGGACCCAACCGGCTTAACCAGCGGTCATAAAAGATAGTCTAATGTGAGAGGTCTTTATGAGGATCACGGTCTTAATTAATTAAGAAACACTTAACCATATAAGCATGTAGTGGGGCATGAGGGTTAAGTGGGTGCCTTGGGTGGCATGAGAAAACTAGTGGGTTGCCTTGGGTGGCAATAGAAAACACGATTAGAATACTTAACCAAAGTGGAACATGTAATTAAACATGATTAAGGGGTTAAGTAAGTGCCTCGGGTGGCATGTGGGAATTAAGTAAAGGACTTGGGTGTCATGTGGAAATCTAGTGGGTGCCTTGAGTGGTAATTAAAATATGATTAATGACTTAACCAAAGTATTTATAACATGTAAGTGAACATGGTTAAAGCGGTTAAGTGGGATACACTAGACAAAATAACAAGCTTAAGTGGTAGCTTGTGGGGGCCCATCTCAACCAATATCCCAAACGTATCTTTGTGGGCTCGACCCAAGTCGAGTGACGGGACACGCATATTGGGCTTGACTATAAGAGGCCAAAAACGGGTTAGCGGTGGCAACGTAGGACCAACGGGTTTCATATGCGTGTGTGGACCCGGGCTGGTTAGTAAATCGTTGTTACATCGTGTAGATATAAAGCCGTGCACCGTTGATATTATCAGGTTGCCACTTTGGGGAAATGATACACCCCATTGTGGGACCGGCACGGGTATCTACGTTAGGGAGCCGATCGCTTGGGAGTAGTGGGTACACCTAGTAATGATAGGGGCAGACGGCACCTATGTAGGGGTACTAGAAACTACTGGGTAAAAATTACTAAGTACATTTAGTGGGATCAACCTTTAAGTAGGAATTAATCTTAGGTAGGTAAAACTGGTGTGGTGCAGTGTAGGAATTATCTTTGAGTAGGTCTGGGGCGGTGTAATTTAGTAATTATCCTTGGGTGGGTAAATGCGTCTTTACGGTGATCTTAGTTTATCCTAAGTTTACCAAGCTGCTTAGTGTAGCCATTCATCCCCAGTCGTTACCGTATATCAACTTATGTCTTCTCTGGTTATTTTAATGATTGTATTGTTAGGGTTATAGGACTCACTCAGACTTATGTCTGACCCCGTTGTTTTTATCTTTTTCCCCCAACCCCAGGTTATTAGAGTGGGCCTGGTGCTAGTGGGCTTTGATCTGATTGCTGTATCTATCCTATGGAGCTTGGACCTCTGAAGTGAAGCCGAGCTTATCTTTCCTTTTATGGCTATTAGTTATGTAGTGGGATTATGTACTTCTATTTTATCAAGATGGATATTATGTACTTGACTCTGGTTTATGGTTTTGTGATGTAACCAAACATGTATTACTTTCCGTTGCAATGAAATGATGATTTAAATTTTCAAGTATTACTTATATCTGTCTTGCTGTAATTTTACTGTTCTATATTCACTCAAAATACTTCACCGAAACTAAGGCATTCCCCTGGTATGAGTGACCTTAGCGGACGTGGGGTGTTACACGTGGTATCAGAGCTTAAGGTTACCAGAACAGATAAAATTTTTAGAAAAACTATTTTTCTAAGAAAATTTTTGAAGGAATGTTTTCAAAAACATGTCTTTTAAGAGAAAAGTTTTTGAGAAAAGCATAATCCCCGATAGCCATATCTTTATCTTTTGAATTCTCCGTTTGAATCTCTTTCTCTCTCGTTTTGAGTTTCCCCTCCATGTGTAGATGATCTTTCTAAGATAGATAAGAATGGAAAACCGCTTCAAGGGAATTAGACGTAAATCAGATTAGAAGTTGGTTCAAGAAGGAGGAGGACTTGTAAGTACTTATTGGATGGACGATGGGAGGAAGGCTCTAATAGTTGTTTGGTTAATAAAGGACGAAGCCTCATTGATGGGAGGTTACGAGTGGAGAATGGGAAGGAGAAGGCTAGTAGTTATCCTTTTGGGAGGAATAGGACACCTTATTAGGATTGACCAAAGAAGCAAGGACAAGGTATGGAATCTTCTGGAGGGTAGTTGTATTCCCTCACGACTAGGGTGCCGTATGGGGATAAGACCGTCTAGGTTGGAATTTGGATTTCTTTATTATCCGATTCGAACTTTATTTGATTTGGATGCATTAAGTTCGTTTATCACATCATTGTTAGTGAGTCACTGCACTTAGACACCAGTTTAGTAGATGATCCCTTAGTTGTTTCAAACCCAATTGGGCTCCATGATGTGTTTGGGTTTGAAAGTTTCTATACTTAGCATTGAGTTTGGATGTGATGCTTGTTGGGCTTCACGAGCTATGGGTTAGTTTGGGCATGGACTGGTTATCCAGTAGGGATGCCATTCTTGATTTTGAAAAGAGAGTTGTTAGGCTTATGACCCGCTTGGGTAACACTCTCGAGATCTCTTGTAATCCCATAGAGACTGTTATGCTAAGTTATCTAGAATCGCTGGACACGTCGGTCGAGAGTTTGCGATCTGTTAGAAGTGGTCCGGGAATACTCGGATGTGTTTGAGAAGGTGAAGGGCTTACCTCCGGAGCGGGAGATTGACTTCCGAATATATCTGGTAAACAATGCCAAACCAGTGACTTGGCCAGTGTGCCACAAGGCTCCTCGTGAGAGGAGGGAACTCCATAAGTAAGTAGGCGATTGCTTGAGAAGGGGTTCATAAGAAGAAGTATATCGGAGTGGGGCGCTCCATTAGTTTTTGCCATGAAGGCGGATGGGTCCCTCAGACTTTGTTTAGGCTAAAGAGAACTAAATAAACTCACAAAGAAGAATAGACACCCATTGCCAAAGATTGATGATCTCTTTGATCAGTTGGTTGGCGCCTCAGTATTTTCGCAGTTGGACTAAGCCACATGGTTTCGTCAGTTGAGAGTGGCTGACGATAGTATAGAGAAGATTGCCTTTAGGACTCCGGATGGTTTTATGAGTGGCTGGTGATGCTATTTGGTTTGACGAACGCCCCCGCATACTTTGTTGATTGGAAGAGAAGGGTGTTCAGAGAGTACCTAAATAAGTTTGTGATGGTCTTTGTGGATGACATCTTGGTCTTTTCTAGGAGCGAAATAAGTTTTCATATGTGCTCAATAGGTTGAGCAAAGCCAGTTATGGGATAAAACAGTGGTTTTGGAGCGAGACTGGCAAGGACATCCAAAGTTGGTCAAAGGCTTAATTGTTTAGCCATTATTATTATTGTTTTTAGTATCATCTCACGTAGGTTGCCTGAACTCGAAGGAGATATCCCTTGGGTGTTTGTCTGATATTGGTTTCGGCCTTTGGGGCTTGCATTTGGGGGATGTCGAATTCGACTAGGGTGGTCTGCGTGAGAGATGGACAGTTGTGACGATTTTGGATAGGATTCTTAGCATCTTATGAGTTGAGATAGCGTATACCCCTAACAAGGGAAGCATGGTAGCAGACGCCTTAAGAAGAAAAAGGTTGTCCTTGAGTTCATTGATCGATTAAACGACGGAGCTTAGGGTTTATTTCTATGTTTGACTTTAGACCTTCCGTTGACTTTGTACCCGGTTTGCTAGCCTCCTTGGAGGTTAGGCCTACTCTTTTGGGACGGGGTGGCGAGGCACAGCAAGACGACCCACAGTTGGTTGAGCTATGAGAGAAGCTCATAAGGGGGAGGAGTCGTCCAGCCATTTGAGTAGGTACACCCTAGATAGTAAGGGGTGGTTGCGTAGAGACGGTAGACTTTGTGTACCGCAAGACGAGGGTTGAGGAAGGCTATACTTGATGATACACATCGGTCGAAGATGACCATTCATCCCGGTAGGGACAAGATGTACCAAGACATAAAGCGAGTTTTCCTTTTTGCCAATCTGAAGAAAGATGCGGCCAAGTATGTCGCTAGATGCTTGGTATGCTAACAAGCGAAAGTGGAACAGAAGAAACCCGGAGGGTTGCTTCACCCGTTGGAAGTTCCGAAATAGGAAGTAGGATAGTGCCTCGTTGGATAACCGAAATCAAGGAAGGGTAATACGGGGATTGGGCTTATGGTAGATAGACTTACTAAGTGTGCCCATTTCATACCCGTGAAGAGCAAGAGGACTATTCCATGTCTAGCTTCAGTTTACCTTCAAGGGATTATTAGATTTCATGGTGTACCTTCCAGCATTGTGAGTGATCAAGATCCTATCTTCACTAGTGAGTTTTGGAAGATTTTGCAAGAGGGCGGTAGGGACTCAGTTGTGTTTGAGCACCGCATCTCATCCTCAGACGGACGGTCAGACCAAGAGGGTGAACCGTATCTAGAACATCTTTTGAGGTTATGTATTTTGGATTTTGGAGGTACATGGGAAGAGCATCTTCCGTTGGTGGAGTTCGCATATAATAGCAGCTTTCAGTCCAGTATTGGTATGGCTCATTTCAAAGCTCTTTATGGAAGGCCTTGTCGATCTCCTACATGTTGGTGGGAATCTACGGATAAGATCTTGCTTGGGCCAGATATGGTTAGAGAGACTTCAGAGAAGATGGGTTGGATTCGAAGAAGGATGAAAGCGGCGGAATCTTATGCGGACAAGAGGAGAACAGAGCTTGAGTTTGATATTAGGACATGCTTTTTATCAAGGTGTCTCCGTTACGGAATGTGGTTCACTTTGGATCTGTTAGGAAGTAAGTACCAAGGTTTGTAGGGCCATTTCCCATTAAGGAAAGAATTGGAGGGATGGCATATAGAGTGGAGTTGCCTGACAGACTTAGTGGTGTACCGGATGTATTTCATGTGTCCCATTTGAGGAAGTGCTTACATGAGACCGCTGAGGTGGTAGAGCCGAGTTTGCTTAAAGAAGTAGAGTTAGAGCACGATGAGACGATTCGACGAGCTCCTACTCGCATCATTGGGCCAGAGACTAGGAAGTTGAGGAACAGAGAAGTTCAGCTAGTTAGAATGCTACTTGGGAGACGGAAGCGAAGATGCGTTCTTTGTATCCATTTCTTTTGGAGAGTATGTCTTTTAACTTCTCCTTTATCGCTTGCCTAGTACTTATCTTATCTTTAGTAGGTCCTCTCGTTAGTCCTGTTTGACCTTTAGATAGGGAAAACCTATGGTTGAAACATGTGTTTGAGACATGTTATGGTTGATGGATGCAAGTGGATGCAAGTGTTTGCTAGTGGTTGCTCGTGGATGCATATATACACACATTAGGCACTAGATCGGCTCAGTCACTTCATGTTGCATATTGCATAAATGGATGTGGTAGTTAGATTGATGGATGTATCATGGCTGTGTTATCATATGGATGATGCATTTTTGTGTATGGTTGTGCACGCATGTAGAAATTTGTATGTGTCAATAGGGTTTCGCATACATATTGGATGCATGGCACTATCATGGTTTGCATTAAGGAGGTTTACTGTATCAGTAACCGCCTGATTTTCGCATTAGGTAAGTACATATACACACACTTTTGCATATATCCATCCAGCATTTAGAATCTTGTAAGGACAATGATTGCTCGTGGATGATGCTTTGAGTAGATGGATGATTGGATGGTAGGATACGTTCTTCCTAACTTGAAGATTTCGGGGACGAAATCCTTTAAGGAGGGGAGAATGTAACAACCCGTATTTTCAATAACCTGTAATAACATAAATCGAGGCAGAATTTAATTCTAAAATGGGAATCAAGGGAAACGGGCTATGCCATTGCGTTCGTCTCGGAAAAATACGCGAAATAGAGTCCGAGTTTTCGAAAATCGGAGTCCGTATGACCAAGATATGGCCTCGCGAAGTTTCACGAAAATTCCCAAATTAAAGTATACTTAATTAAGTGAAATGGGTTGTGTAGATATATATATATATATATATATTGATATATATATATATATATATAATTGAAAATTTAATAAATAAATATGCAAAAATGCTCAAAACAGCGAATTGGGAGAGGGGAATAACCGAACCGGACGATTTTTGAAGTCGACCCGAGCCCGCTGGGTCGACTAGGGGTTAATCCAGGGTGTTTGGCTGTCAACCCGTGGGCCGATTCGCTCAAGTGCAGATTTTGCATTTGAATGGCTCTCATGGTCCATCTTTAATCTAAAGGCCCTAGATGGTTCCTACACTTGACTTCTTCCCCAAGACATGCTTTGATGGCTTGGATTGAATCTAGGGTTAATCCTATGGCCTAAAACACTTGCCTAATCTATAAATAAGACCCTAACCTACCCTAATTCATTCATAATTAAACCTAGTGACTAAACTATGGCAAAATGCTAGCTCTCATGGCCTCCACTAATTTTATGAAGAGGGTTGCATACTAATCACTCTCTAATCAACTTCTAATCCCTTCTTAGCATCTTAATCTTCTTCATTTGGTGTTCAAAGTTGCTAGTTGTGAGTTTCTATCACTTTGATGATCTTTTGTTAAACTAAGTAGATGAGATATGATGAGATTTATGGTTTTGTATGTGGATTAATGAGTCTTGAATCATATGATATGATGTTAGCATTAATCTTATGTTTATGCATGTTGAGTATGTAAGTTTATGCAAGTTTAATATGATGTATGTTATGTTTGCATGATGCTAAATATGCAAGTTGTGGGCTATGTAATCATATGCATGTTATGCAAGTTCATGGTGATATGCTATGCAAGTTACATGTATGTTAATATGCAAGATATGCTATGCAAGTTACATGTTTGTTAATATGCAAGTTACATGTATGTTAATATGCAAGATATGCTATGCAAGTTACATGTTTGTTAATATGCAAGTTACATGTATGTTAATATGCAAGATATGCTATGCAAGTTACATGTTTGTTAATATGCAAGTTACATGTATGTTAATATGCAAGATATGCTATGCAAGTTACATGTTTGTTAATATGCAAGTTACATGTTTGTTAATATGCAAGTTACATGTTTGTTAATATGCAAGTTACATGTATGTTAATATGCAAGATATGCTATGCAAGTTACATGTTTGTTAATATGCAAGTTACATGTATGTTAATATGCAAGATATGCTATGCAAGTTACATGTTTGTTAATATGCAAGTTCATGATGACACATTATGCAAGTCTATGGGTTAATATGCAAGTATATTATGCAAGTGAATATGTAAGTTATGTGACATATTATATGCAAGTTATGTGACATGTTATACAAGATTATATGCAAGTTATGTGACATATTATGCAAGTTCATATGCAAGTTATGTGTTTGTTAATATGCAAGATGGCACCTTTGAAACATGTTCATTCATATGCAAGTTGGCACCTTTTATATGTATTATGTCATGAGAACGAAATTACGTGGGAACGATGGGGTAATTAAATGCATAAGTTAATAAGATTGTGTGAAATTAATATGATTATGCATAACATAAAATAAAGGAACATAGTATGGGAATTTGCCTATTAAGTTAGGTGTACCCATACTATGTGTTGGGAATTTACCTATTGAGTTAGGTCTACCCCATGGGAATTTACCTATTGAGTTAGGTCTACCCATGTTATGAAAAGCTTAATATTAATTAGGGATAATTAATTTAAATTATGAGGGTGATTAATTAGGTGTAATTAATTGACTAAGACACGAGGTTGGACTCAGTTGTAGCGTAAAACTGCCCGGACCCAACCGGCTTAACCAGTTGCTACAAATGTTAGCCCAATGTGAGAGGTCTTAGGCACAAACTAAATACGTGATTAATGTAAAGACACGAGGTTAGACTCGGTTATGACATAAGGCTGCCCGGACCCAACCGGCTTAACCAGCGGTCATAAAAGATAGTCTAATGTGAGAGGTCTTTATGAGGATCACGGTCTTAATTAATTAAGAAACACTTAACCATATAAGCATGTAGTGGGGCATGAGGGTTAAGTGGGTGCCTTGGGTGGCATGAGAAAACTAGTGGGTTGCCTTGGGTGGCAATAGAAAACACGATTAGAATACTTAACCAAAGTGGAACATGTAATTAAACATGATTAAGGGGTTAAGTAAGTGCCTCGGGTGGCATGTGGGAATTAAGTAAAGGACTTGGGTGTCATGTGGAAATCTAGTGGGTGCCTTGAGTGGTAATTAAAATATGATTAATGACTTAACCAAAGTATTTATAACATGTAAGTGAACATGGTTAAAGCGGTTAAGTGGGATACACTAGACAAAATAACAAGCTTAAGTGGTAGCTTGTGGGGGCCCATCTCAACCAATATCCCAAACGTATCTTTGTGGGCTCGACCCAAGTCGAGTGACGGGACACGCATATTGGGCTTGACTATAAGAGGCCAAAAACGGGTTAGCGGTGGCAACGTAGGACCAACGGGTTTCATATGCGTGTGTGGACCCGGGCTGGTTAGTAAATCGTTGTTACATCGTGTAGATATAAAGCCGTGCACCGTTGATATTATCAGGTTGCCACTTTGGGGAAATGATACACCCCATTGTGGGACCGGCACGGGTATCTACGTTAGGGAGCCGATCGCTTGGGAGTAGTGGGTACACCTAGTAATGATAGGGGCAGACGGCACCTATGTAGGGGTACTAGAAACTACTGGGTAAAAATTACTAAGTACATTTAGTGGGATCAACCTTTAAGTAGGAATTAATCTTAGGTAGGTAAAACTGGTGTGGTGCAGTGTAGGAATTATCTTTGAGTAGGTCTGGGGCGGTGTAATTTAGTAATTATCCTTGGGTGGGTAAATGCGTCTTTACGGTGATCTTAGTTTATCCTAAGTTTACCAAGCTGCTTAGTGTAGCCATTCATCCCCAGTCGTTACCGTATATCAACTTATGTCTTCTCTGGTTATTTTAATGATTGTATTGTTAGGGTTATAGGACTCACTCAGACTTATGTCTGACCCCGTTGTTTTTATCTTTTTCCCCCAACCCCAGGTTATTAGAGTGGGCCTGGTGCTAGTGGGCTTTGATCTGATTGCTGTATCTATCCTATGGAGCTTGGACCTCTGAAGTGAAGCCGAGCTTATCTTTCCTTTTATGGCTATTAGTTATGTAGTGGGATTATGTACTTCTATTTTATCAAGATGGATATTATGTACTTGACTCTGGTTTATGGTTTTGTGATGTAACCAAACATGTATTACTTTCCGTTGCAATGAAATGATGATTTAAATTTTCAAGTATTACTTATATCTGTCTTGCTGTAATTTTACTGTTCTATATTCACTCAAAATACTTCACCGAAACTAAGGCATTCCCCTGGTATGAGTGACCTTAGCGGACGTGGGGTGTTACAAAGTCATTGATTCTGAATTAATGATCTATCAGTATAAAATTAAACTTGAATACATATGTATTGGCTCGTTTCAAACCAGATTTGATATTTAAAGATCCATGACTATATTGATCAGTTTAATTTGCTGATCATATTTTACTGAATTGTTTAGATAATTTTAGATTTGTTATATCAGCACTTGGTTTAACACTGTTAACTGGTCTGTTTGAAAAGCACCCACGAATTATATAAATCTGGGTTATATTTTTTTTATGACCAATGCCTTATATATGTATGAATATAACATTGAGATAATCTTGTAACCTGTTCTGATGCATGTATCATGGCACAAAATCTAGTTATATATATTTCTTTATGTATGTATATATAAGTTTCTTAAAACCTATTTTCTTAAAAATGCCATATGTGTGTTTTGTGATCATAATTATCTGGGTTATATATAAGTTAGTCCAGAAACATGCAAATGAAATATTCGTAGACATGACAAAATATTTGCATGATATATACTGATATATTATGATCTAAAACATGTAATGATACATGTTATGTTATGTTATGATAATAACACGTATATATGTATATATGTTAGATGATGACATTTTGATCTTTAATGCTAAACTATTTTTCATATTTTGATATATTGCTGATTGCAAATTAGCTGAGATATTTATCTGTAATGAATGCCATATACAGATTGCAATCTGCATGCGTTGTAGTTATAAGGAATTACCTAAAGTTTAGTTTTATATTCATCTCAATCGAATATACATACACATGTATATCTGTTTATGTATGTCTATTAACCTGCAGTACAATTTATATTTTATACGGTTATGCAAATATGCTTTTATCAATGTGTTGATTTCAAAAGCAATGTATACTGCAGTGTTATGTAACAGTTGACACGCTTTTTGATCAAAGCTGCCACACATGGAAAATCTAAATAAGCGATGTGCTCAGGTACTGAGAACATCGTCAGAAGACATAGAGCGATTTGGTTGAAATCGTAACATCAACATAAGCAGTCCCGAAACTCCTATCAGACGACCTCTTTTGGGCTCGAAAACATCAATTACGGAGCTTTGCTCGGTAACTCTTGTAGCTCTCTGAATTAGCTTCAGGTAGAGCTTTTGTTTGGGCAAAACGGACTTACGGTTTGAAAGTTACGCCCATTTCCGTGAACGCACGCAGAACATGGATTTTGGAGTTAGTGACATTCCTGGTTAGGTCGCCGCCCTCGGCTCGCCCCTCACTGGCTCGTCCTCACCCACTCGCCCCCTTCGGCTCGTGAGCCTAACTCGGCTTGCCCTCATCACGACCCTCCTGGCACCGTTCCATCAAGGCACTCCAGCTCGCAACTAGCTCGCCCACGACCCGCTCTACACGAGCCACTTCACCACCACATCGGCTCAGTTCGCCTATGCACAAGCCGACCCACCTGGAGCTAGTTCTGGACAGCGAAGTTGACCTATTCTCATGGCTACTTGCTCTCCTACTTTCCAGGATTTGGTGCCACGTGCCTCATCACGAACCGGTCCTCCCAGAGGCTCTCCTACAGTTATAAATACACCACTACATGGAATTTTGAGGGGACTTTTGGCCATTCTTCTCCGTGGCTTCCACCATTACTGAAGTACAAGGACTTTGCACCTTTCTACATCTAAATTCTCCTCTTGTAATCTCAATTAACACACGGATTGTGTGTCTACATGTGATTGATTCTTGTAATGTATCAGTATAACAATAAGATTATAAAGTGGACGTAGGCTACATCTACAGCCGAACCACTATAAAAACCTCGTGTGTTCCCTGTTATTTTACTGTTCTCTGCATTCTGTGATCTACAATTGGGTGTTAGTGCCATTTTTTGGTGTATCAATTGCAAGTTTGACTTGCAATGTCATCGGTTTTAAATAATTGTTTATGGATATGTAAATTATATCATGACTTACATATTATATATATATACACACACACACATACATACATATATGAATGTTACAAGATGAACTAGGAATATTGATCCCCATATCATTCTAGTAGCATGAATGTTATATTAACATAGATATGTTATAGTTTATTCCTATATATTAATAATCTGTAGTGCCAATGTGTAGAAGGCTTGAACTATACGTATAAATCACAGCTGGTTGTTACATGATTAATACATGTAAATTTTATTGGCTGCCTCATAAATACTAGTTTAATAGTTATAGGGATAAAACATCTATACAACATATATGATATTTATAATGATAAGAAAATAATACATATGGATGGTGTTTATATATGAATATATATATATATATATATATGTTTAAATTTACTTGCCTGATCGACCTTAGAATCTCTTAAATATGATTTAAGATTTGGATCTGGAATGATTATGCAAGCTAATATATATATACATATATATTTATATATTTGAAATAGTTTTATATGTATAATCTTTGATCAAATACCATTGTTATTTCTGAAATAATTCAATGGCTTTAATGAAGTTTTGAACTTCCATTTATCTGGTATATTTTAAGAAATGTTATATCTATCTAAAATTATTTTAGATAAGAATTTTATGAATATATATTAAGTATATAATCTATGTAAAAGATTACTTCTTTTATATAGTTAAATACATAAATTAGATTATTATAAAATAATGATCTAGAAATGGTTTTAATGTACAACCATTTAGGTTTTGAAGAACAATAATTTTGACCACATGAAATTGTTCACTGTACAGACATGTTTTCTGTCTTACCAATAATGCCAAATACTAGGCATCATTTTGATCATTCATCTATTTTATAATAATTATAAAACTCAAGTGCCTCAAATTACAATAAAAGTATTGTAATTTGTTGACACTGTAAAATATGAATATATGGATATTACAGAATTTTATTTGAGTATATATACTACATATGAACATATGACATGTATGTACTCGACATATCATGTAAAATGCATATTTAAGCACAAAATAGTTATTTGCGCGATTAAATGTTGATGAATCAAAATACTGAACGTAAATTGGATGAAGCCTATTAAACCAAGAATGTCTTATATAATAGATCAGTATGTTCAGTTTGATGCATGTTGAAGCAAATTTGATTTGCAGGAACAAGGACTCTAAACAATGCAGAAGTGAAGTCATTGAAGAAAAGGGACAAGTCAGACTTGTTCAAACTCAGTGATGGAAAAGGTCCAAATGAAAGTCAATGGGAGTAATTTGATTCATTAATATATATATGTATATATTGTGTGTGTGTGTATATATATATTTATTGTATAATGTATGCAAATATTAATAGGTGATGTTTTATGAATGGACTATGTTATATATGTATAACAAGTTAATATACATATGTATAATAAATATTGGTATATACAAATATGTGTCAAGTCAATAAATTGTATATTGAACTCTGACATGTTATCATATTTGAATGGGTCTGACCCTATGTTTAATTCTGGTTATAATATTCTATGAAAAATTCGTTCTGTTTTAGAAATTGTTGAATATGTTGAATGCCGAACAAAGTCTTTGGCAGTTGTAATTTTTTCAGTTATATACATATGTATGATTTAGCCTGATTATACCAGTTTGATATATAATTGTATATACATTGTGTTAGCCTCGTAAGTTAAGCAGCTGCATGTTTGTTTAATAATTAATCTGCTAAGTCAATCGGGCCTCGGTATTAGAACAATTCGGCAATAGTAGTGGGCTACATTTACTTATTATTAATAATAGATGCTATATAATGATAGGATAGTATGTTATCCATTAATTTGCAAATTCATACAAAACAAAAAGGACGGATTGTTTTGAAATGGTTCAAAACAAAGTTTTAACTCCTTATTATGTATGGTATTTGAAATTTCACATGTCCAAAAATGTTATTTGCTCTTAAATATGTTTGCATGGAATAAGATTATCCTTGTAAAATTCATATATTTTGATATATGTAAAATAAAACTAAATATTGTTTACCGCTACGAATTATAAAATTCCCTTTAAAAGCAAATTTTGTTATATTAAATCATGATGAAGTCTTCCAATCATCAATGACCAATCTCATTGGATGTAACTAACGTCAAAGCGTTGTGCACCTTTTATTTTGGTTATATGCGGTAGGAGTAATTGTGGTGCTTCGACTGTATTGTTGGGTCTGATTTAACTAAGGCTGCATAATAGAATTATGGCCTTAGAGACAATAGCATGAATTATTCTATATTTTGAGAAAATGAATAATACTGAACAAAATGTTCATCATGCGATCCAAGAATTATATACGATATAATTGACATAAGATGTCTACCTAAAAGATTGCGTTTTGGGATTAGCCAAATCTAGGTCAAGGCATGACTAGATATGGATCTTGGAACACCATTATATATGTATACCGGTATATATATATATAAATAGAGGGATGTTAATTTGAGTGGAAGCGTATTTTAGTTTAAATAATACATTTATATTAATATAATACATTTATATTAATATAAATTTTGATTGTCAAAATTTTATATTTTATTAAATGAATATCATGAATCAGTTATTATTTATTATCTATTGTAGATATTAAATAATAAATAACCCTAATAATTTAAATTAATCCTTAAGAAGGATAAATTGAATTAAATTAAAATTCTTGACTAACATTAAAATTTGAGGATTGTCCTCAAACAAATTTGAATGTAATTGCTTTACAAATATCGAAGATCTAAAACAAAACTGAAGTGTGACTTCAATTGAACAAGATATAAATGTTATAATGATCTACTTATACATTTCTAGTATTAGATACTAGATATGGATCACATAAATGTATGTAAATTTACAGAAATTGCAAAATAAGTAGAAATTTGATAAAAGGACAAGTGGACTTACAATTGAAAATGAAGCAAATGTTGCTAGATTATCCATAGGAAGTTGATTCTTGTTGTATATACTGACTTAATTAAATAAATAAAATAATTGTTATTATGAAATTCCACTTGAAATAAATGTTATGAAAGATCTTGTTCAGACAAGTTTGAATTTCATTTGTAATAAAAGGAACAATTGTTATTCATTTTGTTTAAATGACATATCATATGGAATTTCACAAATAGTTAATGATCTTTGTAAATCCATAACTATAATGTACTTGACATAACTAGTGAGTGGATTAAATTTAATGATTTAAATCCAACATACCTTTAGCATTGCCAGTTAGCCCATATGAATAAGAAAGTATATCAAAACTCCATTGTGATGGAATTTTGAAATCATTTGATTATGAATCATATGAAGAATGCAAATCTTGTTTATTAGGAAAAATAACTGAATCACCTTTTACTTAACATAGTGAATGAGTGATAATTATTGAGTCTCATACATAATGATGTATATGGAGCAATGAATACATAAGCTTGAGTCAGGTTTTATTACTTCGTTATATTTACTGATGATATCAGTAGATACAGATATGTGTATCTTATGAAACACATATAAGAATCCTTAAAAAAGTTCAAAGAATTCAACATGAAGTTAGAAACCAATTTTAATATAAAAAAAGTACTTTTCAAACAGATCGAAAGAGAATATTTAAGCCAACTAATTAATGACTATTAAGACGAGTTTGAAATTGTTTCACAACTCACGCCATCTAGAACACCATATTAGAACAGTGTATCAGAAAGGAGAAATCGCACTTTATAAGATATAGTACGATTAACGATGAGTCATATAGATCTTCTAATAAATTAATTTTAGAACAATTATATTAATCCTACAAAAATGATTTAAAAGATGCCATATAAGATATGGACTAGGAAATGTCCTAGTGTGTCTAATGCACAGATTTGGATGCAAGGCGTTTATTAAAAGTCCTTCCTCTGATAAGATCAGACCCAAATGAGATAACTATTTTGTGTAATATCCACAAGATATAAATGGATATTAATTCTATAAATTCTCTGAGAATAAAATGTTTATTTCTCAAATTGGTATCCTTTATAAAGGAGAGCCAGTCTCTAAGATACCGATAGGAGTGAAATAGAAGTCGAAATGTCTCGAAACCACAAAATGTCACTGAATCTTGTATAGACAAGGAATTGAGTGGGAGTGACGCAATAATTCAAATATTATTTGATAACACATTAATTATTGTAAATAATGTTAGTTTTAAAACATGAAATATATATTGATTCTGAGAAAGAAAATGTTTGGGTTAAGAAGTTTATGATTGAACTTAATTCATTGTTGATCCAATGATACACATTGCGATAACAATATGGTTGTTGCTCAGGCCTAAACCTTAAACTCACTATTGATTCAAACATATATTTAAGAAATATAATTCTTATGTGAAGCTGTTTACAAAGAAAATAAACATATCTGCAAAGTTGCAAAAGTTGTAATGTTGTAGACCTACTGAATTAAACTCTGTCGCAATAGAAGTTTAATAGTCACACTAGTTTCATGAGTATATGATACATGAATAATTGACTCTAGTGCAAGGGGGAGATTATTAGAGTTTATGCCCTAGAGGCAATTCATTTGATGAGATTGATAACACTATTGATGTCATTGTTTTATTTGGAATAAAATAATATTCTATTATATTATATTTACTATGTAATATAATTATTAATATAATAGAAGTCCTTAGAATTATAATATAGAATTATATAGTTCGAGTAAGACTTGAATTTGAGATTATATAATATGATAAGTATTATAATTCTTAAATGTCCCTAGTCGAGTTTTATTGTTTATATTGGACAACAATAAAGCGTTGAGACTAGTATGTTGATTGACTGATGATCATATGTCACTGATCATTAATATACGTGATATTAATGTCAAAACATAATTACGTATTGGAGAATATCTTATTGGACTGACCCACCGTGAGATAACTACATGGAATATAATTAATAGTATAATATTATTCTCATAGTGACAGTGATGTAATGGTCCTCAGACCTGAAATCATTAAAATTTTATTCGAGGATATTTGTGTTTTGATATCATCTAAAGTTATTCGTAATAGAGTAACGATGACGGTGATTATTGGTTACATCTCGAGTCGAATGAAGATTATGAATGATCTTGATGGAATTTAACCCTACGATATATTCGTGGTGATATCCATGGGCCTCTTGATTGAGCGGGACTGTGAAATGCATGACCGTGCTCAAATATTGATTTGTTTTAAATAGTTTACTCATCAGTCAAGATAAACGGATTAAATTATAAAGAGAGTGATACGATCTATGGCTCGAGTTTAATCCTGGATATATTGGTTAAAAGGATTATATTACATTGAATCACTGGTCACAGAAAAAGGTTGTCTCAAATCATTGATCTTATTATAACTTCGGTAGCAACGACGTATTACTAGATGCCAATCACTGTTTATGATTTTAAATATGAATTTAAAATCATTGCCAATGTTGTAATAACCTATGGGGTCACACAGTAGAACGTTATAAAAGAGAAATTATTTTGGACAAATAAAATATGTTGATATTTTATTTGAGGATGGAATAAGTAGTCTGTTTAGATCCTAATTTTTGGTTAACTTCTATTTTAAAAGGGGAGCTCACATTTCCTTTTAGATATGAGCGGCTAACCCCAAATTAGGTCGATAAGATCAAAACAAAAACTGACCGATCTTTATTTCCTCCAAAACCTAGATAATGGCGGCTAGCACCAATATTTTTAATCTCCCTTGATTCGATCTAAGGAAGAAGCGTTCTTGTGGATATCCATTGAGGCTCGACGCTTGGAGGGCTAGTATTCGAACAACCAATTCTAAAATCTAATCGGCTGAAGAATGATACAACTTTCATTGAGGTATAACTCTCGATTTATGAATTAATACATGAATTATTATTTGATTTGGTTGCAATTTATCTATAAGTTTTGAAATCGGACCATGTTTTAACCAACACTAACGATATCTTGTTCTCAAGATATCCTCAAAATCATCCGTTTTTAGTTCAAATTTTAAATCTTTTGTGAATTTAACATATCTAACGGATGCCATTTTTGATGTAACTTGGTTGGTTACCTAATTTCATCATTCTGGATTTAATGAACTGATTCCATCGAAATCCGAGTTCATTAGCTACTACTTCCTTTGTAAACGTACTATTTTTAATCCAAAATTCATTCTTTTTGGACTATTTCAATTTTATTCCTGCCCAAATCCAAATTGCTCTGATCTTTATGAAGTTTGGAAATTTTAAATTGGTTCCAAATTTCTGGGTCGTTACAAATTTTGTATCCATCAAGGGATACGATTTCGTGGGATGCGAATTTCGTATCCCTTCAAGGCATATGAATGAAAAGAGTGTTAGAGTAGGACTGAGTAATATGGAATATATTCTAACTTAGCGGAAGTGTTGATAATGTGATATTAAGCACTTATAAACTAAGTATAATTATACCACAGATAGGAAGAATAAAACCAATAAAATAAAGTAAATGACACCAGAGATTTTTATATTGGTTCGGAGCATCGTCCTACGTCTAGTCCCAAACTCCTACTGGAATTTTACAAGCAACGCTCTCACTTCATCCGGAGGAATAGGTTAAAAGCACACCCGAGCAACCAAATAGGATTTCACGCCCGAGAAAACCAAACAGGACTTCAACAACATGCTTGAGCAACCGAACATGACTTAAACAGTACAATAATAGCTTTGACTTTTGAATGTGTTATAAGTAACACTGATTAGTCACGCTTTGAGTACACCCTTCCTATAATCTTATCGTTATATATTTAATGCGATTGTGAAGGTTTGAAGGAAGTAGATTGCTATTGAATTAAGAGATATAAAATAGAATCAATGATTCAAGAGCAATTAGAATATTTTTGAATTCTTTTAGAATGTAAGAGAGTGTAGAAAATAAGATAAGAAATTAGAGCAAGAATCGGTGAGTTGGAATGTGAACTTGTGATGTATATATAGTAATTGAAGAGTGGTGATCGTTCATGGAAAGTTCCATTGAAAAGAAGCAATCATTTCTATTGAAAAATGGATCACAACTCTTCATGAAAGAAGATGTCTTTTCAGAAATATGTCTGTTAGTTTCATATCAGTCGACTGGTAAAAAATGACAAGTCAATTGGTATTTGAAACAATGTGCATGTGTGTGTGTGTATTCATGATTTTTGCTTGATTGTTTTGTAATATTTAAGGATTGATTTTAACAAATTTAAACACAACTAAATCACAAATAAAAAAAATTATACTAAATCACTCTTCCTTATATCTTCTTTTCTTCGTTATCGTGAATCAAAAACTCGTGAATCAACAACGAATTCGCATCCCTTTGGGGTATGCGAGTTAGCCATTCTTCGCATCCCTCTGGGATGCAAGTTCGCATCCCTTCGGACACGTATCTCGCATCTCTCAGGGGATATGAATTATGCTGGAAACGTGGGATATGGGATTATGAAATTCTGCTCTCACCAACTTTTCACCTGCTCCACTACGAACCCACTCCTATAAATACCTCTTCATTTCCAATGTGAAAAGAGTTGGTTCAAGCTCTCCTCCAAGCTCTAATGGCTGCCTAAGAAGAAGATAATCTTCCGAAGCCTCCTAAACATCTTCCCTCATCCAAAGAAAAAGAAGACATATTCTTGGACACATGAACATACTCTTGGGCATTTAACCACACTTTTGGACACTAAACCATATTTTGGTTGCTTTGGCATCCGAGAAGAAGATAAGGCAACCAATCTTGGACCTCCGTGCAATCATGGACATGCTTTCCGCGTAAAAGTTTCAACATTCCCATTAAATCACAAAGAATATAAAGATCCATGTATATTCGGATGTGTCCTAATCAAATGTTGTAACTTTTACTCAAAATATAATATAAGAGAAAAACCATTCAAAGTGGACGTAGACCCCGACGGGTCGAACCACTATAAATATTGTGTGATCATTTATTTGCGCTTTTCCCCTGCACACTAAATCGCTACATACTCATTTTCCACTGTTGGACGATTATTTTCACTCACATGGAAACCACGGGGGTTGACGACCACTTTCGGCGTCAACATTTTGGCGTGCCATGTAGGGTAAAGGGTAAAGCGTGCACCTACGGTCGACTTTCTGTCACTTCCTTCGAGGAATCGAAACCTCGTCTTTCCTACTACCCAATCATCGAGACTTGGGACGCTACTTAAGTTTTCTTAGACTTACCGACCAAGCCTATCGAAAATGGTGAACAAAGGAAAGAACCCCATGGTCGGACCTTCCACTGTCGATCCTGATTCAGAGTTTCCTCCTCATCCTCGACTCACTGAAGCTTCGACCAACGTAAACACTCTTAGTACTCCCAACCTCGACATATCCACATTTTATGTGCACGTGCGAGCGGTCAATCCAAGTGTTTCTGCTTCTTCGACACTATGACATTCCCCGACGTTATGTTCAACCTCAAACCCAATCCAATAATGCGAAGTCGCATGATGATCCGAACTCGCTAAACCAAACTCGACATCGAGAAAGGCTTGGCAAATATACGGGCCCGGGGGAATCCCTCTCCCGACTCCTGTAGCGGTATATCCTTCGTAAGACCCGAGGAAGATCTCCACTAGCTCCCGCATGGGCATCATCCTCACCGCAATCAGTGGGGTAGCCATTTCATAAGCATGTCCACTTCGTAGTGAGGGTGACCCAATCTCAAGAATCTTAGGTCCTAGAATTTGTTAACTTTATCCAGTTCCTAGGCAGACTGAGCTTAAAGACCCGAACTCGAGGACAGAGGGAACAATACAATCACCAATCTCTAGAGGAACAAAGGATTTTAGCTAAGTCCTTGGGATGCAAAATACCAAATTCGCATCCCTATGCACCTACTTAAGTTCTCATGTTCACCATGCATGTTCCTTGTGTTCCCAAAATCTCAACGCTCATCTAATAAACCCAAATCTAAGTGCGACGCCAAGTTAATTTACATAAGTACAATGCCAGAAAATATAAAGAATACTTGTACGCTTTGATCGATTCATGATGAAAGAAAATAAACTTTTATTCACACACCAAGAAATATACAAGTTTTCACAGGAGACATAATGTATATCACAACCACATTATGTCTCCAAAATCGCGAGGGCCATACTCGCACATATCATCGACATATCGAAAAACAATATACCTACGTAGCTACTTGGAAGAACCTCCCATATTCCCATTCTCTCCCTCCGGATCGGCCACGGATGACTCATTCTTTCTATCATCCTTCTTCCTCTTCGAATCTCCACTTCCAAACTTTCGCTCCTTAGGTGGAGTTGTTGTGGAACGAGGCTTGAGCGCGTACACTCCTCCCAGAGTCGCCGAAAGGGTTGTCCCTTCTCCCTCAACCTCTCCTTCCTCCTCGCTCAGCATTTCAATGAGGTCCATGATATCTTCTTCGAGGAGGACTGCTTTCAGCGGAGTAGGAAAGGCATCGATAAGAGCCCCTGTACCCATGGGCTACATCGTCTCTTTCCTAGCCGTCCTAACTTCTCTCTCGTCCCTTTTGGTCGCCGTGTTCCCTGACTTCAGCTTAGCGGCATCCACAACCTTCATCCTCTTTAGCTTAGCATTAGCCTGCTAATGCGAGGCCTCGAACTCGACTTTCCTTAGAATCTCCTCCCGCACCTTTATCTAAGCCTCCGTCTTGGCCTTCGACCTCGCCTAATCTAGGGCCTTAGTCCTTGACCCCTTGTCCTCCTTCTTCTTCGTCTCAAGTTCCACCGATTTCATGTGCAGTTGGGCTTTCTGATCCTCAACCATGTCGCGCATGGATCTGCCAGCTGTTTCTGTCTCCCCAATAACTTGAACATCTCCTCCTACAGGATCGTTCCCTTTCGAAAGCATCTTTTCCACATCATCCATCATAAATCCTCGGGTGTCTATATCAAAGTCTGCGAGGAACCGATGCTCCTCCTCCATCTTCCTCTTGTAGGCATCCTCTTCCGACTCAGCTACGGCGGTCGTCGTTGCCTATGTCCCGACCGTCGCCCCGCCTCCCATCATACCTGCACATGAAGTTAAAAGGGTCTGTTTGTCATAGGTCCCTATTAAGTTTCAAAATTAGGCTCACATCCGGTCCTAAACTTATTGTAAATTAGGTCCCTATTTTCAAAAACATATAAAAAATAAAAATAAAAACATAAAAAAATCACGTAAATTCATTATTAAATATAACACGTTCACGCCAAAAAAATCAGGTGGAAAAACAATCAAAACCACCTCAAAATCCAAAAAAACACAAAATCAGCGAAACAACAGGTTTTTGCATCAAAAGATGCACATATTCGTAAATAGTTGCATACATTCATGCTTATATTTCAGTGTTGCGCCCAAAGAGCAGTATAAATGCATACATGTATGCAGCTAAACAGCATTACATGCATCCTTTTATGCATATATTCAAATTTTACCTGTTTTTTCAAGCATTCGCCGTTTTCAGACATTGTTGCACACATTTATGCTCCTATACAAAATATATGCATGCATTCATGTGCATATTCACAAGCCGTCATCCCTTTTAAATATGTTGCACACATGCATGCATATATTGCCTATAGTATCATTCATGTATGCAACTTTTCGTAACACATGAATCTCAGTTCAACTTTGTATGCACACATGTATGCAGTTATTTTCTAATAGTTGCATACATGTATGCGTATATTGGTCCAGATTTTCAACAGAATTACACTATATAAATATATGCATGTATGTATGCTACTATAGGCAATAGTTGCACAGAAGTATGCAACTTTTTTTTTCAACTTGCGTGGACTCCTGGGATTATTTCCAGATTTTAGAATTTCTTTTAATGCATGAGCGCATTTTTTTGGGTGCAAAATGGGAAAAGGCGAAGGGGAGTAGCAGGAGGCGGAGGGGACCAAATTTTGAAAAGCGGCAGCTCATTTTTAGGGACCGGAAACTAAAGAAAAGTTAGAGTGGATGTGGCGTGAATTAACTTTGGTTTTAGGGATGTGAGCCTAATTTTCACAAGTTAAAAATCGGTCACTCGTTTTCCATGCCCTTATCTTTCAGTTCTCATCAAACGATCATAACTACAACAACCTGCTGCATTGTACCACGTGATGTCGATCCCTCGGTAGTTGACGAAACACTCAAAGTTATTGCAGAAGCAGCGAAAATCATTTGCTGTTGTTCGGGAAGAGCCTTATGAGCCATAATGATGCTTTATGTCATGAGGGTCTTCCATTTCTCAGCCACACGCCTTTCTGCTTCCTCCACCGCGGCATCCTTCTCCAGAAGTTTCTTCCCGTCCGCTAGTACCCGACATTCATCCTCAGTCAGGTATTGGTCTATCAGTTTAGCCTCATCCACACTTCCAGCTTCCGAGGCAACGACCTCATCCTCAACCAATTTCTCCCAAGTCATAGCCAAGTTCTGAGGGTAATTGTTGATCCATGAGATCCCGCGATGCTTAATGCTCTTGACATAGAAGCCCTAGATTGCTTCCTCCATATCCATCTCAACTACCGCTCGAGCATTCCTAACTTGTCGCTTCAACGCCTCCACCTCAACCTGATGCTCAGCTCTGATGTTGTCTACTTGGCCGAGAACCTCTTTGCTAGTAGCCTCCTCTGACTCCTTGTCCTTCACTGCCAACTCATACTTAACGTTTCTCCCGTCTAGCATCTTCCAAAGTTTTTCATTCTCCTACATATGGAATTGGGCCTCTTCGTTCTCCTTTCAGAGTCTTTCCGTTCTCCGCCCTTAGATGTTGCACTTTCAAGTTCTCTTCGTACAGCTTTCCTATTTCCTCCTCCAGGGCCTTCTTTTCCATTTCTAGATTCGTGGCCTTGGTCGACGAAGACGCTAGTACACCTTTATAGTGTTTGCTAGCAGCCTCCATCGCCATCTTCGTCTCTTCCAACTCCAACTTCATCGCACTTGTTTCAGCAACAGAGGGTTAGCACATAAAAGCGCTACTCGAATACGTAGAAACGAGTGCAGCAAAGTCTTACTCATATCCTTCTCTCTATTGGCAAGACTATCCCGCTCTATCTTGATATCACCTTTCAAGCTCAAGATCTCGAAGCTCTGACAAGTGTCTCGCATATATGTGCATCTCACGGTACTGATAGTAAGAAGCATACACTCGCTTCCACACGTCTTCGTTGTCTTGGCGAGGAATCAGATTAAGATCCGGTAACCAAACCAATTCATCGAAGTATAAATGTAGAAATGACTGTCATAATATCGCTTTTCTCTCCTCGGGATTCAACTGAGGAATCTCTGACATACCGGGAGGTGTTGGTCCCCAGCCCCTCACATCCCTCTTACCTTTCCCTTGCCCCTCATCACCGGCTCCTCTCCAGCTAACGGCTGTTGTCACCGGCACAGTGCTTGGTACGTAAGCTAGGGCAACTGCAGTCTGCTGCCTCGTTGTCCATAACCCTTCTCCTCTCCTTGCATCCAGTGGCCTTGCACCTGTTGACGGAAGATCCGGGAGAGGGGACAGTTCTTGGCGTTGTCTACTGCTCTCTGAGTCATGATGTCTTTTTCTTTTGCGTAGCCTAGTGCTCGCGTAGAAGTCAGTCATGGAACTTTCATGTTGTCACCGAGAATTTCCTCAACCATGATTTTTGTCCCTTTTGCGGGTCCTGGTACCCTAAGGGAACCAACTTTATGTCAGAATGGAACATACGGTGCACAAGAATCAAGTATTATGATATGCAATGCTTATGAGCGTGTGCGTCCTATGTGCTCCTGCTACAGACCGTTTTTTCCTTGATCATAGGGGTGATTTCCTCAGCACATGGCAACAAACTCTCTACATCCACTCTACTCAATCCAAAGGATGACGTCTCTATGAGAACCTTGTCCAGACCCTTGAACTAGTCCGTAGCTTCCAATGAAGCAACGGTCGCCGACGTCGTAACCGGAGAACTTGGTTCGATGGCTCCTTCCGGCCTTGTCCCCCTAGACGGGGAGGGAATAAGAGTGGGTTGTGAATGATTCCCTCATGCGCTTTCTTCTCCGCCATCAGCATCGTCGCCCATATCCCCTTGGGCCTCTGTAGCTTCCTCCTCGACCGAGGGCCCGTTAGATGATACAACAGGGATTACCCCCTCTTGCAGACCCAGATTAGCAGCCTCTCCCTTGGCTTCCGCCACTACTGCTCCTTCGTCATAATCAGGGCGACCAATCGAACTACCCTCTAGAATCAAATCCAACATGTGCAAGAGACGGTCTGACATGAGGGTCGGGAAGAGGCGGTACTCGATGGGAAAGTTCCTCAAATTCAAGGCCTACTGCAAGTACTCTCCACTCTTTGAGATCGGCGAGATCCCTGCCACATAAAACTCCGTGTTAATTTCAAGTCTACGACTCAATTAACCTAGAAAACAAGGTAAAATCCCCAAATACTTACTGCCAGCTAGCCACCTCCTCGCAAATCCTGGTGGGAAGCAGACAAAAAACCAATCACTCTTAAAATAGCTAAGCCTGCTCCACGTCCCTAGGATCAAGCGACTGCTAGGCTGCTCTTCCACGTACATTAGGGAAGGCAACACGGCTCTTCTCTTCGTCACTGAATAGAGGTATCGGATGTCGTCCCCCGTTTTCTTGATTTGCAGCCATTCTACATACATAATATAGGTACCAAGTATAGAAGCATACATGTTTGGTTGGAGCTGCATTGGCACCAATCGAAAGAAGTAGAGGATATCTAGGATGTACGTGCATGATGGAGGCATACATCCAACGACACACATATACATGTTCCAGGCAGTGTAACCCTCTGGGAGAGCATGCGTCATATCAGCCTTTCCTGAAACTCTGACATTATCCCAAGGTATCCCGTACTTCGTGCACATTCGCTGCAATGCAGCTTCATCCATCCGCGAAGCAACCGAGTCACGAGGATTCTTAAGAATCGCCATATCTCCTACCATATCCGAAGCGATGGGAATTCCCTCCTGCTGACCACCACCTTCCACTCCTTCAACTAGACCCTCTCCAGCGATCCCAACTTCGCCTTCGACCACGGGTTTATCTATGTCTACACTTAAACTTCGAGACCCTTTAGGTTGTATCATTTGTTCCTGAGTACTAGATGGGCCCACTTGTTGAAACGAAGTGAAGGATCCGGTTATCCTATCATCGCTCGTTGACGAGCTGGAATGGTTAGAAGGTTCATTAGAACTCAGAGACGTTCCTATGAACTCGGCTTCCGAGCCCTGAAGCCGTCTGGAGCTTCTCCTTGTCGTCAAACTATACTCACAACATAACTGCGTTAGCGCCATGCAGAAAAATCCAGTGTCACTCGTGTTGGTTTAAACTAACATGTGCATCCAGTGCAATGAAATGCAAACACGATTGTGATGATAAAGCTTGGGACGCGGCGACAATCGTAATTCCTCAAGGCTATAAGCATCGTCGTTGATGACCAATATCATTAGATTCACATCGAGTCGCGACTACGTCATGATTAGAATCAGGAAAACACGTCCAAAGTCTAATAGTTCAGTCAAGTATCAATAGTCTGAATTTGTGCTTTAATCCTACATAACAGGCTAAACTGTCAACTCAATCTTTTCAATGCAAAGTTTGATTCAATCGTGTAACGTCGCGAAGACGACCTAAGTCCGGAGATGGGTTGCTGAGAATTCGAGTCTTTAATAAGGGACTCGGGACGCAACAACAAAGGAATTCAAAATCACTTAAGTCATGGAACGTCGAATCTCTATGACTACAAGTGAACTTTGAATCCCCCCGTGCTTCACATCTCCCGTCATCCACATGAATTTTACACCCATCTCCCTTCTATCCCTTTTTCGCATCTCTTAACGGTCATACTTCTCATCCCAAGGGGCGTGAAATCTTACATCCTAAGGGATGTGATGTCTTCCTTGTCTCACCCGACTTTATCTTCCTCATCCTAGATCCGACTCCTTCTTGAAACCCTCGAACTCCTCGAACTTGAAAATCAGCACACCAACCTCCTTGAACAACGATCCAGGGACCAATTCGAGGCGAGATTTCGAACCCAACTTGTAGCTCGAGTTCTCTAACAACTCGAAATGATTCGGGAAACAATCTCGAACTTGACTCATGGTACAGGTTAACGCTCGCTCTGGAGCTCGGTGTCCAGAGCAATTCATGGAGGTGAGAGTTAGATACAATTTGGGCATAACAACGATTCACTTGAGGTTATGTCTGGATTCGTTCAAAATATCGGTTTTTGAAGTGCAAGAAGAAACAAAATAGCGCAAAGTAAAAGGGAATAAAGCAGCGGTGTAAACAAAAAGGGGAGGAGGTATACTAGGCTTAGCCCACAAGTCGTTTTGTATCCCTTCGGGGATGCGAAATTTCGCATCCCCTCGGGGACACAAAATTTCATATCCCCCCGTAGGATATGAGTTTCCTAAATAAACATAAGTGTACGTGTATGTTATACGCACATGAACATGTATGTTTCGCACGTGTATTTCCACTTCTCGGACGACTATATATACACACACACACATATTTGCGCAAGTATATATATGCACGTTCATAGAAATATCGGATGACTGAGAACAAAGTTTTCCAAGCTTCGAGAAATTTTCAACTCGCGACTCCGGCTATGACCACGCACGCGTTCTCGATGTTACGACAGTCAACACCGACCCGATTCGATAACTAATAGCACGCTAGTAAGTCTAAACAACTCGAAAACATACAATAAGCGATCAAATCCATGATGTGACGTCAATTCTTGAAGTCCAACTCGCATGGTCGTAAGCTGACACCACATTTATTATTCGACTTTATTTTCAAACTCTTATCGCATCGCGCGAAATCACGTGAAAACGTGTGAGCGTACACGCGACACTATATCGACAATAGCTCGTTCATGTTACAACTTAGGCGAGAGTCGATGACTAACGTTTAGACCCATGAATAAACAGGAATTAGACGTTCAATAAATCTATCGATGAATCGACATCCTTGACATGCTCAAGAGAGACGGTGATTTCAACTCAAAGCACATCATGTCAAGACAAGACGTACTTTAGGAGGGGGTAAATGTTAACCGATTTTTTTCGGCTCCCAAAAGTACCCAAGGCTTGCTCGACTTAACACATCGTGTGGCACCAAAGCCCGAATTATCGCCAAAGCACTAAGGATTCAAGCCCGAGAGAAGCGTGCAAGTGTAGGCCTCAAAACTCCTCAAAATAGTGCAATTAGCTAATTTTGAATCCCTCAACACGGGCATTTCGAATTCCTCAATATGAGCAATTCGAATCCCTCAACATGAGCATTTTGAATCCCTCTTGAAGGCCCAAACATTCGACTCCCTCATCTCACGGTCAGTATGGAGCATCCCTTAAATCTCATATCCCTTACACCTACACACTCGGCTCTAGGGCTGTCAATTTCCTACCCGACCCGAAACCCGCCCGGAAATTAGCAGGTTAACCCGACCCGTTTAGTTAGCGGGTCATTTTTGGGTCAACCCGAATTTGACCCGTTTATAAACGAGTGGGTTTAGGGTTGACCCGCTAACCCGATTTTGACCCGCCAAACCTGATTACATATTGTATCTCTTCCATACTGTTAGTCTTTTATGTATACTATTAGTGTTAGTCTTTTATGTATGCAGTAATCAGTATGCTCGTATATGTAAGCTATTATATTTTACTAATTTATTTTTATATATTGTTAGTTATATTTTACTTATAACAACTATATCTCTTCCATACTGGTAGTCTTTAATTTATGCAGTATGGGAATATATACTTATGTATAGAAAATGATTTTTGAATATGGGGATTTCATGCTTTATATATGTGTTGTCTATTGGTGACTTTGCAACTTGTTGCATGTTGGTGATTATATAACAGTGTGCATGTTGATCATTTGGCTCTTTTGTTGCTTATATTAGTAGGCAATATCTATCAATGGGTCAAAAAGGTAAACCCAACCCAACACGACCTGACACGACCCATTTAGTTAAACGGGTTACGTGGGTCGGGTCGGGTCAACCCGTTTATAAACGGGTCGGGTTAGGGTTGGGAAAATATGACCCGTTTAATAAACGGGTTGACCCGACCCGTTTATAAATCAACCCGAACCCGACTTGACCCGACCCGAACCCGACCCGAATTTGACCCGACACGACCCTTTGACAGCCCTACTCGGCTCCCCCCACAACTCAAAAAGCACACGAACCTCGCATCCCCTGAAGGGATACAAATTCATATCCCTTCGGGGAATGCGAGTTAGCCATTCTTCGCATCCCTCTAGGATGTGAGTTCGCATCCCTTTGGACGCGAATTTCGCATCCCTCAGGGGATACGAATTATGTTGGAAATATGGTATATGGGATACGAAATTCGGCACTTCTCACCAACTTGTCACCTACTCCACTACCAATCCATTCTTATAAATACCCCTCATTTCAAACGTGAAAAGGGTTAGTTCAATCTCTCCTCCTAGCTCTAATGGATGCCTAAGAAGAAGAACTTCTTCCCAAAGCCTCCCAAACATCTTCCCTCATCCAAAGAAGAATACACGTATTCTTGGGTACATGAACATACTCTTGGACATTGAACCACACTTTTGGACACTAAACCATATTTTGGTTGCTTTGGCATACGAGAAGAAGATAAGGCAACCAACCTTGGACCTCCATGCCATCATGGCCATGCTCTCCACATAAAAGTTTCAACATTCCCATTACATCACAAAGAACTTAGAGATCCATGTATATACGGATGCGCCCCATTCAAATGTTGTACCTTGTACTCAAGATATAATCTAAGAGAAAAACCATTCAAAGTGGATGTAGTCCCCGACGGGTCGAACCACTATAAACTTTGTATGATCATTTATTTGTGCTTTTCCCCTGCACACTAAATCGCAGCTTATTCATTTTCCACTGTTGGATGATTATTTTCACTCATGTAGAAATCACGGGAGTTGACAACCATTTTCGACGTCAACATATCTCATTCTCACAAGCTACGAGAGCATAAAGGTAGGAATATTGCAATTTTCTCAAACCCAAAATCAAACATGAAGCGGACCTCAATCACCTTCATTATATAGCAGCAAACTACTTACTTCACTCCCCACACTAAAAAGATGACAACCAAGCACCATAGAAACACAACACCTAATACAACAACACACCCAAAAATTGCCCAACTTCAAAGCAAAAACAATAACATTTTCCTACATCCATAACAAAACACTAGACCTTTAGCTAAAATAGCCAACAGCCTTCACCCGAAGAAAGACTACACAAATGCAAGCAATGTAACCCAGACTACCACCAAGCATGACGAGCTAAGATCATTCTATAACCGAACCCCAAACTCATAAAAACATATGCTAACGCATGTATAAGAAGGAGAGGACTGGTTTCCCTTTGAAAATGGGAGTTAATTGACTAAGACGAACATATAAAGGATCTAGAAGGAAAGGAGGATGGAGGACATAGGGTTCGTTTGGCAACTTAAAGTATAAGCGCTTATGCTACTCTGATAAGCACTTTTACTTTTAAAATTTTAAAAAGTCAAAATGCTTGTTTGGTACAATAACGACTTATAAGTCAAAAAGATAAAAAAAGTCAATACGGATAAAATTTTATTTATAAAAGCTTTTCAGATTTTGCAATAGAACCTTAAAACAAAATATAAGATAATCCAAATTTTTAGAAATATATATTACTATAGTTAACTATAAATCATATAATTGATACTTCGGAATATGAAACACAAAATGTACGAAAAATGAATTCAAGCACAACGTATATATACTTGCATGTTGTTCATACGTAAACAAAACAACTAAATCCATTTTAAGTTACAAAATCAAACGATAAACAACACCGTAGAGATAAGTTGATCTTTAACACAAATTTCAAGTTTTACAATAGAAGTATTAAAAACATTAAAAAGAATATTGACCATAAAATGCCAAATGATAAAACGCCGTCATGCTTCATCGGATTTGTTTCCTTTTGTTGTTGTAATCTTATCTTCCTCCTTGAGTTGAATCCACTCCCCATACAACTTCAAAAGCTGTCTGAGCAAGCTCTATTGTTTCCGTACACAACAACTTCAAAAACTGCCACAAAAGAAGTAAAACACCACATTGTTACATCGATATTGAATAACTAATTTGCATGTAAATGTTAGATGCACAAGTAATTAAATATTCAATATGAAACAGGTATAAATGAAATGCCTATTACATGATGCAAGTGCAAACCAATACTGAGCACTAACATGATAGGCTATTACATTTAGTTATTGATAGCAGAATTTGATGCATTCATCTAAGAGTTCTTCATCCGCCTAAGTTAAAGAAGAAGAAAAGGATTAAGGCACAAAAGAGTTGCACCATATTATGAAGAAATCGTCATGTTAGAATGAAAAAAAATTGGAATCCTGTTGCAATTCTATCATTATTATGAGTACTTCGTGTATATTTCATCTACTGTGTCATGGTTTGAAAGATATGGGTATTGCAACTTATATTTTATTTGTAACAGAAGGCTCACAGATGATTTTATTTGTTAGTAACCTACTTTTCATAACCTGAGAACATCTAAAAATCTTTATTCTTCTGGCATGGTTATTTGTTTTATAATTTTGTTTCCTACTACATTTCCTTAATGCTATTTTTGTTGGTGAAGGATGTACTTTGTAAACTATGAACAACTAAGTACTTTGTTGCCTACTACTTTTGTTTTATAATTTTTTTGCCTACTACATTTCCTTAATTTATGTCAAGTTATTCCAGAAAAATGATATATGAAAATTGGTGAATGACCACAAGTTGAGTGGTTTAGTGAAAAATTGTTACTTGAGTCTTGTTGAATTTATAGTTACATCGGAAATTATCTAGTTTGCTATGTATACTGAAGTTAAGACCACCTATCCATACGCTTGCTGATGTTAAACATGACTAAAATCCATGTTTGTTGCCAACTGGTTAGATTGAAAGTTTTATTCATCATTATGCAGTACAGTATTAAAATACCATTAATCATGGCATGCTTATATGTTGTAATTCAGTTTCCAAGCCACTCTATAAAGCCACTCTTTCTATGTTTGCATTTTTTCCATTTTTTTCATAAACTACCATGTATATTAAATCATTATAAGAACCGTACCCTGTTAAATTAAATCATTATAACAGGTATGCTTGCGATTTTTGGCCACTAATTTGTTGAATGAAATGATGTTAATTTCACCTAGCTTGTGTTTCACAAGAACTGCAATTATAATATTATATTATAAAAAACATCTTCACTTTGTTTAAATATGTATGTAAACATACCTAAAAAGCGTAATCATTACAACAAGGGTTAGTTTAACATCAATAAAGATGCGCACAATAAAGGTCCTACCCATCATAACATGACGTCTATTTACCATTACCAACAACAAAATCGAACTCCAACAAAGCAGTGTCATGCTACTAAGTACTAATAAAAAACCAAGGTTTGGGCTACCTGGTTACTCAATGGCTTGGCAGTAATGTGAAATGGTATTTTCATTCTCTATATTGACTACTACTTTTGAAGCTTAAATGGATGTGGTTACATGGATGTTGATTTTAATTTAGGTACCCATAAATTACATGACTACTGTGTCATATTTTCCTTTCTTTACTCAATTCTAAATACTAATGGTGAAACACCCCACCTCCGTTAAGGTCACTCACAAAGGGAATGCCTTAATTTTGGTGGAGGTTTATAAGTAAAAGCCACAGATAAACTCAAGACAGATATAAATACACATATTTTAAACAGCGGAAACCAACAGACTTTTATTTCATTAATACGTGTTCAAAACAAAACATTCCATAATTGTCTCAAAATACTTCCATCATTACAACCTCATAACTGTCTTCATTATTAAAGAAGCATAAAACATAAATAAAGTGACAAAAATCCCCCATAGTGATATCTAAAGCCATAGTCCGAGCAAAAGAGACCCAAATCATACATCTACGTTCTTGGAGCTTGTACAGAGCCTGACTGAGCTGAGCTGTTTCCTCCCTGTGGACCTAGGGGGGGGGGACGGAAGAAAAGAAGACGAAAAGAAAATAGGGTCAGACATAAAGCCTGAGTAAATCTAGTAACTCTTTAGTATGTGAATAAGAAGAGGGCATGATAGATATATACTGAAAATAGGAAAGTGTCACAAGCTAAGGGAGTGTCGTACGTACTATCGCACTCATACTATATCTCTGCATCTACTTGAGTTTACTCTAACAGGCACCCCGTGGTGAGGGTGAAGTGATCCCCAACTTTATTTAAAGATCGGCTCCTACTCGCGTTAACATGTGTCATACGGCCCCCAAGAATTGTAGATACCTATGCTGGTTCCACCATGGGGTGCTTTCTAAATTTACATATTTTATTATTATATATGTAAGTGTCATATCTTTTATTTTTGGGTATAGCAATTTATACTGTTTAAATGTCATTGTCATTGGCATGTGCCAAACATTCCAACATATATTTTCATGTTTTACACCCAACGTTATTACCCCCGTTTATACGTTCGCAACATTATAACAAATGTTGGGCTCGACACAATTCAGCCCAACTTAATAAGCATAAGAAGAGGGGAAATCAAGAACATGTAATATTTTACAACATATAAGGGTGTGTGGCGCATGAACTTGCAATTTAGCGATACTAACATAAATGATGGTCATGTGAACTTGCATTTAAATCAAAGTATAACTAAGTAGGTGGCATATGACATGGCATAGTTTAGGATAATACAAACTTGTGTTTAAACATGTTTAACTTGGCATAATGTCAAACACAAAACTAGCATGTTGTATATTCACCAAAATGTCCAATTATAGCATCTAATCACATAGCCTATTTCAACATGAACTTGCATAGTTTATGAAACCCAAACGATACTTAACATAGATCCAATTATACTTGCAAATAAACATGAACTTGCATAATTTATGAAACTCAAACGTTGCTTAACATAGATCCAATTATACTTGCAATTAGACATGAAAATGATATCATAGGTTTTGGGTCATGTAGGGATAACAGGTTTCAAATCTAGAACATGTTTACATAAATTCTAATTTAGACTAAGGGAATACACATAGTCCATGCCATCGACATATACATAAAGGGATCAAATTCTAATTTTTGCCACAAACTTGCAAGTGTCATTGTTTTCATATACAATTGTTCAATAGGCTTGCATCAATCAATTTATGCCACAAACGTCAATACACAAGTCATGATAGAACCATCACAATACATATAATTTTATGCAATACAATAACACAATTCTATTTTCATTCACATCGAATCACATCACAATTTTTATTCATATTCTGAAAGGTCATTATACTTACAATGAATGCAGAATCTTGAATTTTGGATTCTGAATTCTGAAATTGAGATGCGCTCCTTTGGGTAGACTAACGTTGCGTTGATAAATTTGATTTATACTTTAATCTTCTTCTTAGTTTGATTCGTCTCTAGGCTTTTCTCTTGACGGCTATGTTTAATTCCTCCCTATTAGCATGACGACTCCTTTCTCATTTTTTGTGTGAATTTTCAGTTGAGACTTAGGGTGTATTTATAGATTTTTAAGTTATTTTGAGCCGTTAGATAAAGATAGGAGGAATCTAGGCCATTCAAAGTTCAGAGAGCTAATCAAGAGGTGACACGTCAGCCCTAGTGACACACAGAGCCACAAAAATTCGAGCCAGAGCCAGACCTGGCCAGCCAGGTCAACCAGGCAGGTCGACACCCAGGTCGACACTAAGGTCGACCTGGGGGGGACCAGGTCGACACTGTGGTCGACCTGGGGTGACCAGGTCAACACCGTGGTCGACCCTATGGTCGACTTGGTCTCTGGATGGGAATTTTCCCGCCCACCCAGTTTGAACCTGAAATTTGAAATTTTGAAATTAAACTGAGCTGTTTGAATTTAAATTTGATTCTAAAACTTCCGAAGGCCATAACTCCTTCATACGGAGTCCGATTCACGCAAACTCGGACTCTATCTCAAGAAGAATTCCGGGATGAAAGCAATGGCATAACCCATTTCCCTTACTTCTTTTATTTAGAATTAATTACACTTTAATTTGTGAATCTTAACGTTATAGAATTCACGGGGTGTTACAAATGGGCAATTTTCATCCTAATTGTTTGACAATGCATTTTCTTACACTCGCTAATGACTGAATCATATTTCCCCTCCACTATTTACCTACCTAGCAAATTTGCAAATTCTCAAGTTCTCTTAAAAATAGTAATTTTCTTTTCTCGAAAATATTTTGACAATAGGTAATTACCAACTCTTTGTAATGTCAAACTCTAAAAATAATTACCCTTTAACTATGTGCTTATAAAATCAGCAGTATATTCAACCAACCGATACTGGATGCATTTATGCCAAATAGTTTTACATCAAAAAATTGAAAAGACATGCATACTTTCTCTAGTAAGGAAAGGAACATAACACTAACCGGAAATTCTTTGCAAACCTAAAGTTAAAGGAAATTTGGGCTTAAAAAAACTAAAAAAATGGACAAGCGTATGCACTGAAATAGTTTTGGAAATTTCTCCAAAGGGAACCTTATAGGCGGTTTGGATACAAGAAAGTAATTGTAGAAATAAAGCAATAAAATAAAACAAAAAATAGACTATAAGCATAGATAATAATTCATAATTCACTTGGATCTTACTACTTAAGAGAAGGAAAACATGAAACCAGTTGGTAAGAAGATGCATAGTGAATGGGAGGTCCACTGATTTATGGTTAGATCCACGACTTCCACTACATCATACAATCATAAATTGAGCTACATTATGTTAAAAGGATAATGGAGCTCATCACAATCAAACTTGCCAAAAAATGAGCAACAAAATTCAGCAAACCGTAATACACCATGATAGCAAATCCTATCACTAATGACTCTTAAACCAAAAAAAAAGTTATACACTAAAGTATACTCCAAAAACTGACCGATTATGTAAATTTGAGTGGACAAGTACTCATCCGGCTTTGCATAATCGAAGGAAACAAATATATATAAACTAAGACCAATTTGAAAACGAACAAGATTGATCGTTTGGGAGTAGATTTCATACCACCGAACAAGATCGATCGGAAGGAATCGAACAAACACAAATAGAAACTAACGATTGAGAGAAGTTAGAATGTATTGAAAGCATTGAAAATAGATAAAAGAAGAAAAACAGTACCTTTAAAGAATCTAAGAGAGGAAATCAACTACGGCTAAAAACTAAAAATCGCATGAACCCTAATTGAAGAACACGTGGCCGAAAAATTGCTGAACTGAAAAAGTCAACGCAAAAAATTTTGACTTCTGAAATAAGCAAAATAGTAACTTTTGAAAGCCCAAATTATTGATGAAGCCATATGGACTTTTTGGATTTTGATTTTAAAAATCTAAAAAGTAACTTATGCCAGCCAATCCCAACGGGCCATAGGGATGTAAGAGGAGGTATAGCGATGGAGAAGAAAAAAAGTTTGTTAAGAAAGCAGGAAGGAAGGACTTAGCTAGAAGGAAGGATAATATAAAATGGCAAATGCCATGATAGGGGGAAGAGAGGAGCACGAAAAATGAAATTTATGGCAAAGAGGAAAGAGCTAAATAGACGTTCTTTAGATCTAGAAAGAAAAAACGAAGGAAGAAAACCTAGTCCCCGTTAAAGATTTACATCATTGAGAAAATTTTCGCTTTTATGCTTTTATTCATGTTTATATGATATATCTAAATGTTGATACGTGTTGTAAGATATAGAGTTGGATTTGTGGTATTTTAATCTTTGTTACCATCTTCTAATTATTTATTATGAAATACTATTGTAAATCTTCTCATAGGTAAATGATAAGCCGATTGACGTATCAAAGTCCAACCCATTCCAGATCGGTTTGCAATGGAAAACTAAAGCTTAAGGACAAGACAATATGTAATCCTTTCAATGTTGGTAGACTCATGTATGAAAGTCAAATGCAATCTCACCCCCTTGACTCAAGCATAGACGCATGTCCCAACTTAGAATGTCATAGAGCGCGAGATTTACACCCAAGAGCAATACAACTTAGAAACTAACTCTGATTTTGATGATGACCCGCTTGATACTCACATGGGAAAAGCATCAAAAGCATTGTTTATTCCACTCGAAAATAGTGTCAACAAATCATCTCGACCCTAATGTGGTTGTTTAAATGAGTACAAAGCTCAGTGCGCATGGTAGATACGAGCTAGTCAAATTCTCATAACAAAGCAAAGATGTCTTCGCCTGGGCGCACAGAGACATGAATGGCATTGATCCTAGAATATTATGGCAAGCAAGAAATGTCGATTCAAAGGCAGCCCTGTTCACTAAAGCATAGATCTCTCCATCCAAGAATGTTACCTAGCTCTTGAGAAGGATATAGAAAAAAAAATTATCCAGTGACTTCGTTCGGGGGAAAGGATACTCGGACTAGGTAGCCGATATAGTGATGTTCGTAGAGGCAAATGGATCCTGAAGAACTTGCATCGGCTTCTCCTACTTTAACGTAGTGCACTCTAAATTCCACTTTTCATTGCTTTGTACTGATTATTAGTTAGTAGACTTCTGACCAACGGGCATGAGTTTCTTTCTTTCATGGATACATATTCCCGTCATAATCAAATTGGACGGAACAAGAAGTGCTATTCCTCTATCACTAATGCCAGCATACATTGTTATTGAGCCATGCCATTTGGACTTATAAATGAGGGCATCACTATTAATGCCTTGTCAGTTGCATATTTTTAGAATAGATCGGTCGATCGATTGAAGTGCATGTAGAAAACATGCTTGTGAAGTCCAAAAAGGCTGAGAGGCATATATGAATGCTGACCGAAAAGGTTGTGAAGTCCGCTATTTCCAATATATTACGTTATTTCCGCAATTTTCGGCTATTCTTGTTATATCTTTTATAAAAAAAACAAACTGAAAATGAATTTTATACATAAAATAATTAGGATTAATTGACACGAATAATCCAAAGTTTAACGTGTCTTCCCGCAATAATCGCAAGTTTGGATTATTTTTAATTAATCCCAAGTTTAGGGGGTCTCTTCCATATTGATCCCACTGACCTACTGACTTGCTACAGCCTGTTTTAACTTTTTACTTTACCAAATCTAACGTTAATTCATTTCTTCTACTGCAACTTCGTCTCCTTTTCATCTCTCTTGAAATTTCACCGTGTAAATCTTAACGTTGCTTTGACTCAAAGAAAAAGATGGGATCCTTAAGAAGTGTCTTCAGCTTTGCTTGCAGAACAACGTTGGGAGTCTACATAGCTCAAAATTATAATGTCCCCAACATTGAAATGATGGCAGATTTGCAGTTAGCAATCGCAAAGCACTACGAAGAAAATTATCGCAAAGGGAAAAAAGGAAACGACGACTCATAGAAAGTGGTTTTTATACTTCAGACAACCTTCCAGGTTTTCAAATAATAGGTTTCGTTATCTAGGTTTACAATTGATTTGGGTTGAATTCTCATTTCTGAGTTTGGAATGTAGAAATGCCTATTTTTTCGTGTTAATCGTTTTATGTATGATGTTGGGTATTCATCAATGAAATTTTGTATTTTGGTAACTTCCGACGTATATGTCATTTCCTTTGTTGCTGTTTCCAAATCATTGGGTGCGTCTATTAACACCCCTTGTTTTACTCTTCACCCCCCATTAAATTTTTTTAAATTTTAGTTCCAATTATACCCCCAACAGCTAATTAGAAGTGTTTTAATGTTAAAGTGTGAACTAGAGTTATTTTTGCTTCAATAATTGATTACAGTCAACCATAAAATGACGTTGAACAAGAGAAAACAGGTTATTTTGAGTTGAATATTGACGTTGTATGCACAGACATAAATAAACATGCAGGAGAAGTAAAGCCTTGAGGAAAAGAAAACGTAGCATGAGGGAAAGGAAAAGTAGCATAAATAAATATTAGGGTTATTTTGGGAAAAACCGGGGTGCGTTGAGAAAAAAACGGGGTGTGCCATTTATTTTGTGAATAACGGGGGGTGAAGAGTAAAACATGGGTTGTTAATAGAAGCACCCCAAATCATTTGATCCATTTGTTGCTTAATGCTTTTGTTTGGTTGTTATTACTTTAATTTTGTATTGTTTTGTTTGTTGCTTGATCCGTTTGTTGCTTTATGCTATGGCAGATCAAGGAAGAGACCAATTCTTCTGTACCCAATTCACCTATTCCTCATGTCCCCTCCAATCAAATCTCCCCATTTTGGTTATTTTGCAGTTTAGTCCCCGGACAATTAAAGGGTTTAACTGCAAAAGGCGGAAATCAGGGGGCTGTGATTGGTTGGGGATACGAGACACATCGAAATTCGGCACAAAAGAATTGGTGCGATCAAGGAGAGACCAATTCTTCTGTACCCAATTCACCTATTCCTCATGTCCCCTCCAATCAAGTCATTCAAATTCCAAAGCACAAATTTCGTAAAATTGGGAATCCCGAGAAGTTGCCTATTGAGTTATCATGACCTTATGGTGGAATAGTGAGAGAATGCATAAAAGGTTGAATGCTGGATTTGCTTATCAGCATATGAGGATGCCGTAGAACTGCGAGAATTACCTTGCGGACATCATTTTCACTCTGCATGTATAGACAAGTGGCTCTATATAAATGCGACCGGTCCACACTGCATGTTCAATACTGTTAAGCATAACCATGATGGAAGTGAAGAGGTGTAACCGCATGCAAATGATGGTCATGCATTTGTAGCATTTGTTTGTTGTTGTTAAATGTATCATAAATATAAATGGAGTTCATCTCCATGTGCGTGGGATTCAAACAGTGTTAATTCGTTTTTTTAATTATGTTTGTTCTTAACTGTATATAGATGAGTTTGATATGATAATACGGTATAGGTGGATCAGCAAGTTGGTTTTGAAGGTATGGTGGTGTATATGATGTAGCAGCTTAGACGAAGATATTTGATTTTGGAAAGTTAAGGGTGGAAAACCGGTTAAACAGGTCACCAGGTTACTGAGATCAATATGGAAAGAGATCTCCCAAACTTGGGATTAATTAAAAATAATCCAAACTCTGGATTAATATGAGAAGACACGTGAAACTTTGGATTATTCGTGTCAATTAATCCAAATAATTATAAAAGTTTTATTAATTGAAATTTTTAACGTAATACTCTAATATTTTGTAAAATTTAATCAAGATAAACTAAAGTTTATATTTACTTACTTATATTTGGATATGTTTTTACTTAAAACTAAAAATGTGCTAATAATAATTAAATCGAATGTTATTTTTTAATTTAATTATCGCTTATATATCTGTAAAAACATGAAGTATGAGTTTATATGTTATGGTAAAGTCATTCGCTCTATTACTGCTATTTTCTTGCTTTATTCCCACTGCAGCTTTTTGCACCTCCCCTCCATTAAATCCACAAAGTGCTTTAACTACACAGACCTCATTAAAATCCAAGTCATCCAAGAAACTATTCCCTTACACTCGACACTCAAGATACTTGAAGAATGCACTGCTACTATTCTCAAACAGTGTAAGTGACTATCTAAGTTGAAAAGGAACTAAAATTACACAGAACTTGTCACATATCTCAATACATAATAGTAAAATATACCAATATAAAATAGGCGAGACAGTAAATAACTAAAATGAATTAAACATTACGCCATAGATTGCCTACTGCAACGAAAATCCAAGGTGTTGCCAGCTAAAGTGTTGCCACAGCTATGCTGATTTTTGTATATTGCAACGCACTCTTCAATGTGTTACCATAGATATCAAATTGTGTTGCAGTAGATATAGTTTTAAACTTATAAATTTAATTTGCTACGTCATCGATCTGCATCTATAAATAGATGCATATCTATCCGTCAATTTACCTTTTAGAAATAACATCTGAAATTGAAACCTCACTAATCCGTTAAAATCCTTCACCACCAATAGGAAATCAACTTATGTTAGTCATTCGATTCTTCTTTCTCAATTTCTCAGATCTGTTCGTTCTCACCCCCAAATTTCCGATTCCAATCCCTAATTTTCATTCACCTACTTATTCCAATCCAACCCTTTCTGCGTCCTCCACTTCTTCCAGTGAGTCCTCGACTCCAAACACACCCACTTCTCCCCTTCCCCGTCATCAAACATCAGTCAATCTAAGAAGAAAGGTGCTAGCTTTTTATCCTGTGTTTCTCATGTACGTTTCTGTTGGTTTTTTTATCATCGCTATTAATCAGTCTACCGAGAAACGGATATTATTATCACCATGAGTATAATTTTGTTTGGTTGGTCGTGTTTTTTGTGGTTTTATTGTATGTTGATTCGCCGAAATGTTCTTTGAGCAGCTATTGGGTTGTTAATCAATTTAATAACACATAACTTTAGTTCCTAGTGAAGTGTGGTTGTGAACAATTAGACCATCAACCTTATATGAGTTGCATGTTCTATACAATTACTCGGGTTTCCCAGGTTGTTGTTGCCTGTGATGATTGAGACATGATGCTGCTAGTTTTTTTTACTAAGATATATAGTGGTTTATGAAAATGATTTCATAAGGATGTTTACATATACATGATAACTATCATTTCTTAAGTATTATCATGATCTGTATGCATAAGACCGTCTAATTAGTATACGCATGATTTCTTAAGTGTGTGTGTATAAGCCTGGCTAATAAATATACGCATGTTTTGTTTTGGTTATGCACACAAACACTGAATGCATGAAATACATGCCTGAAAGCCTACTGAATGATTTGCAGTTTGTGATATCACTTCAGTTCTTCCTTCAATTCGAGTTCAGTGACCGCTCAATCAATTTCTACTTCAAATTCATCAATAGAAGCTGCGAGAAAGAACTACCACAACAAAATCCCAGTGAAGATGAGACTGTGAAGGTAGGGTCGAATGCGGGGAAGAAGTTTTTGGTTACTCCATGTGGACGGTAAGTACAAATTTTGGGTGCTTTGTCGATTATCATATCTTTCAGTGATGTTTTAGTCGAGAATTTAAGATATGTGCAGAATGGCGATTGCGGGTGTTTCATGTGGCATGACGAAGTGTATGAAATCAACAGCAATGCTGAATTGTATGATACTACTGTTAAATTGATGGAAAACGAAAAGACTATCACAATTGCTCGTGGAAAAGATGACAATTGAAGAAAAGCTGCTGAAGCAAAAGAGGGGCAAAAGCTGATGAATTTGTGGTAGATATGAAGGAAGAGTTGGCCCTAATGCGCATTGAATGTGGAAAACACGAGAAAGGAGAAAAATTCTTTGCAACAGCTTTAGCTATGTTTGGGAACATGTTTGGAGTTCTTTTGTGTGTTGCTATGGCAATGTAGAGCAGTGAAGTAACATGAAATAGCATGCATGGACAGTTTTTCAGGTATAATTTTAAGTTTTGTCACATTGTTGATTAGTGATAATTTTGCCATATTGTCTAATTGTTTACTCAGTATACACTTGTATACACACCGTGCCTCTGTTATACTATGTATACACATTGTATACACTTGAATACACATTATTTAGATCAGTATACACTTGTATCCACATTGTGCCTCTGTTATGTAACTCAATTATGTAAATGAAACGCAAATGCAAATGAAACTCAGTTATGTTTAGATCAGTATACACATTGTTTAGATCAATTATGCAACTCGGTTATGTTTAGATCATTATACACTTGTATATACATTGTGCCTCTATTATGTAACTCAGTTATGTAATTGGAACACAAATGCAAATGAAATTCAGTTATGTTTAGATCAGCATACACTTTTATACACATTGTTTAGATCAGTATGCTATGTTATACCGAAATGCAAATGGAATTCAATTATGAAACACAGTTTGTGCTGAAAGGAATGAAGGTGAAGGCACTATTAATGCATGCAGGTGAAGGAGGCAGCGATGAGGTTGTTAAAGTTGTTACTGAAGGCAGTAGAGGTACTCTATGAAGCAGAGGCACTGAACCACTAGAGGCTTGCGTTATATTTTGAAACTGTTTTAGTTTTATGTAAACATGAATTTAGTACTGGCTGTGTTTGTAACTGAAATGTCTGTAAAACTGAATTTAGTGGCTATGTTTTGTTATTTTGTAGTTGACTAAGTACTACTTGTGTTTGCTGGTTAACTTAAAATAAAAAGTTCTTTGTTAATTTCGGTGTGATGGTATGTTATGTAATGTTGTCATAGCTATGATATAATGTTGCAATATATGATGTTAAATGTTGCCATAGCTATGATATAGTGTTGCCATTGGGTGGTAAAATTGTTGCCATAGATTTATGCATGTGGGCCCCCACAACAGGATTCTGTGAACCCGAGCTACAGATTTTAGTGTCGATTCCGTGAATTCGGGCTGTAGATTTTAGTAGGTCCCACATTTTTGTAAATTTAGTACTTGTGGCAACACCAGTATAGATGTTGCCTTAGGGTCGCAAAGATGTTGCCATTGACTCTAAGGCAACGCGACAAAATGCATCACCAAGAAAGTGCTGCCACATATCATTTTTTGTTTGTAGCAACACTTTTTGGCACTTTCTGCATCACTTTTTCGGTGTTGCAGTATGAAATCTATGGCATAGTGAAAAGGTTAGAGCAATAGATCCAAAATAGTGTACAACAGTGTAATAGAATTATACATATCAAAAATAACTCCTAAAATTTTGCCTCTCAAGTACTAAAAGTATATACTACTCTGGTGTGGGGGATAGAAACCTCAAGTACTAAAATAACTGAAAAATGTAGTACGGAAAAATCATACCTAACATGTCCCTACATCCATCGAATTAGTAAATAATGGTATATACTGTCCTATAACATCAACATCATAAGTGTACCCTACATTTGAGAATTGAGATGTCTAAATGTTTGCATCCGCACTATTTATATCTACATCAATGCAACATAGATATAGTAACATCCCTAAGAGAGAGATATGAATAAGAAAACGAAGCATACATCATCCATCCTCAAATTCACTCAATGGGTTGGTTATATAGTATGTTTGGTTCCCTTAAATTTGTATCTGCCCCCAATGAGCTCTTAGTTGAGAATGCCTATGAAGATGGCCGACAATTTACATTAGGTTGAGAAAGAGTGTAAACAAATGTCAAAATCCCCATATAGATAAATTGGGGGTGTTACGGTTACGACAACCGTCAATTTTAGCTTCAACTGTAACCGCAACCGTTGTTGACGGTTAGCAAATTTTATAACCATTATTGTATCCATCTAACCATTACCATAACCTTTACCGTAAATTTACATTGTTATCCATAAATAATTAAAGTTCTAACTTTTTTCTTAGGAATTAGTTTGTTTGTTTATGAAACAAACCATCCATTTGCATGTTGTCTATAAATAAAAATACAAATATTTATACTTGTGTTATTTATCTAGCTTAAGTTATTAAAAACATATTTTTTTTTATGAAATACTACAAAAAATCATGTGTGGTTGGTATGTTTTACCGCAGTTATCAAAATCCACAAGCATAACTGTCACCGCTACCATAGTAGACGGTAACCTGCAAAGGTTAGTATCATTTGGCGGTTGAAAGGTTCAACCGTAATAGACCTAAGATTAAAAAAACAGGCAGTCGAGTTGAATATCCGATGGGTAGCCTACGAACCTGGCTTACAACTTACATTAAGGTAAAGACCCGATAAACACTCAAGCATCAACTCTCTATGTACCCATCCAAACCTACGTACTACGACCGATTTGCATTCGTATATCCACTACATAGTTCATCTTGGAGTTGTCTTCATAACTTCCGTCTGATGTCTCTTGATTGGGAAATGTCTAATATTTGTTGTTGATCTCTACCCCTAAACCTTTCCTGATAGTTCCTCTTTCTCGATCAGTAATCTTAGCATCCTGACTCGTAGTATCTTATTTTTCTCCTTGGAGTTCAGTTGGTCGTTATTGAAATCATTCTTCTTGAGTTAGAATAGTCGCTGAGCTGTGTAAACAAAGATCCTTCGTGTCATCATCCATTATCCAAATTTCAACAACAAACTCCCTAATCCGTACCGACTAACCCTGACGACCCTAGAAGTCGCTAGCACCATGGTCAATTCCTTCTTAGGATTGCACTTATCACTTCATATAGGAGGGTCTAGGATCGATTTTGATTCCAATCATTCCATCCTCTTGAAATGATTCTGGCTCCCTAAATACAATACTTCCTATAACGATATAATCCGAAGAGTTGCTTCAATCAATATGAACTTCTGATTGTGTATACCAATCTTAAATTGGTGGCCTCCAAACTACCCTACTACCGATATGTTCTAAGGGAAAACCAAAGTCATCCTCCTCCTTGTTGATCCGATCTGGAGTGAACTCCTTTATGCCAGCCCCATCTGAAGCATATACCTATGCTGATATGAACATCCAACCACCATAAATCCCTTGTATTAAGACCAACTGGCTTGAAACTAGAAACGTAGCATCAAAAGACAATCTCATACGATCTGTATGGGAAGCATGCAATTCTAACCAGTTGCAAATATTTGGCGACCCGATTTCAATTGGAATAAATCCTTCATACAACTCTATATGGCATGAAATTTTATATAGAACCTTTGGAGACCTTCCAGCCTAACCTTTTCGAATTTCAGCCAAATCTGAGCCCTTCTAAGTTTTGAACTATTTTGCAAAACCCAAATTTCCTAAATTTGAATTTCCATATGTTGGAGTTCTAAAATATTCAAGCAAGAAAATTAATTAATATAATCATTCAAATTAATCTCAGACAGTAATTCATTCAATCCAAACAATCATACACAATTTAGATCTAAATAGAAGCACAATACGCTTACAAATAAACTAAAGATTTCATAGGCATAATACTACACAAATTAATCTCTAAATAATTTAAAATTCAAAGATGTGATTCAAAATCAAGTTAAATTGGGTTTTTAATAGATTTGGTTTCTAAAAGTGATTTAAAATTAAAAACATGTAGAATTCGGTATGTTAGATATACAGTCACTTAACTCTACCTAAGGAAATGTAGATCACAAATAAATTTAATAGATCTAAAACGAAATCCCTGAATAAGGATAGATCCTTCCACCTAGCCACAAATATGTTCTCCTAGTGTAGATCTATTAAGTTCTCTATTTTCTAACAAATTATGGAGAAGAAATTTTGTAGTTTAGGCTAAAAAATAATTTTAGTTGAGTTTGGAGGTTATGGGAAAGGAGAGAAATAGAGATTAAAATAAATGAGTTGTAGCGACTCATTTCAGCCATGTTACCCCCTAATCCAGAAAATATGAATGGACCCTACTATTAATGGCCCTTAATTGCTTAGTTAGGCTATTTTAAAATTCAAAAATACTTAAAACATGAATAACACACAAACGACTAACCCATTTTTTACATATAACCACTCTACAGAAAGGGAAACCATCATGTTGATTTAATAGAAGTGGTTTCTAGTTCTAATTTCACACAAATCAAAAGTTGTGGACGATATAATATACCGTTAGGGGATGAACTTTCACTGAAAAATTGGACAAAACTCTAAATGTGAGAAATGTCCCTTGTAATTTCCTAAAATTGTAGAATCATATGATATTTTTTATTCATGCATTGAAAATACATTTAATATGAATATTTTAAAATCTTAAAATACATTAAAAGCACTAAAAATAAACGTAGGAAACATTTAATTGGTTGAGCTTCGATTAAAAAATGAATGATTTAAAGACCCTTATTGGGCAATTGCATAAAATGGTTAAAGGTTGAAGAAGATATCATTTATACACATATCATTATTAATAATCTTTCTTCTGTGCAGATCCCAGCCCATTGTTTTCTAAGGTAGCAATGCTTCGGCTAGAATCGCATGTAAGTGTGGAATATAAACAATAACAAGAGCACGTAAGTACAGGAGAAATGAAAAATAAAATAAAAGGATGTATATAAATACAAGCAGATGGTGGTATCAACTTGCAATACAGAACTGAAACAACACCAAATGTTTGAGCTTGAAAAAAAATCAAGGTGTTGCATTAAAATTATATCATGTGAAAAGTAAAATAATTTAAATCCAAAGCACATTTTTTTCCTAATGTTAGTTCAGTATTATCAATTGAACTACCTAATTGGCAGTCCTAAATTGTAATGGCCCGAATTTCCTACTATCTGAGTTGACTAAATACACCACACATCTAACCCAAATTGCACAGAAATACGAATCATTATGAAATAAAGAAGAAAAAGATAGAAGAAGAATAGAAGTAACAACACAGAATCTCACATCGCAGCAGAATAAAATAAAATATAATATATATATAACAACTTTTAGGATACAAAATTTTTACTGTATATAAATATACATACCATTATCATAGTACAATACAACACAGTGGAAAATAAACAGTAAATATCCAACGCTGCAGCCTCCGACTCCAAGCTCCTCTGTAATGTCCCACATTTTGGGTAGTTAGATATTAATATATTTTATTATTTTAAATATCGATTTGGAATTATAAATGGGTTTATATCATATAATTCGTTTATTTAAATGGAGTTTGAACGTATAATTTATATATAATTATAAAATGAACTCGAAACGTCGTGATAGTTCGTAATCTACGATTCGAACTTCATTTGAATATACAGAATACGTTTTAAGTCGGAATTTTTTGAAACAATAATCATCTGAATCGATTTGATTATATTTTTGTAATGAAAGAAAAAATGGAGATTTCATGTTATAGATTGTTAGTTATGTCCATGTTAAAATTTCAAATAGTCGCTATGAAATTCGTTAATAAACGATAACGATTATTAAATGAAATATTAACGGATTTTATATATAATTTGAATACCGTTAAACCGAAATCTTGAATATTGAATTTAATATATATATAGTTTATTTTGAAGCTGTATAAGATTTTATTTGGATATATTTGATAATAATTTATTATTATTTAAATTGAAATTGTTTGAATTTAATTACATTAATATTGATATTAATAGAATGGTCGGAATATCGAATTTTCAAACGATCACCGTTTCCGATGAAACGAATTTTATTGGAATACGTATAACTAGTTATTGCTAGATTTCCATTTTGGAGCCAATCAGAGTTATTTTATCTGTGTGTGCAATTTAAAGGTGAACTGATGAATATATTGGAATTTAAATAATGTCGTTGTGGAAGTGAAGTCGGTTTTCAACGAAATTAAATTCATTAGATCTGGAACACCTAGGCGTAGCGATATGTTCATTTTCATTGCATTTCGGGTTCGTATGTTGCGGTATGATTATAAGACGTACAACGATAGTTGACGGTATGATTTAATAATCGAACTTACCAAAAACACTAAAATAAAATATATAAATAAAAATATACATACAATATTCTTATTTCATTGCAAAGCCACGAAAGATATTACCTACCCCGGATATGAAATATAAATGCACTACAAACCGTACCTATATAACTTAGCTTATACATTTCTTAAGTCCTAAGGAAAAATATATCCACAGCCTACCCTATCTCTTCTTTCCTAAGCAAGGAATATGACAGTGAAGCACACATAGCTTCTCTAGTTTTTATAAACCCAGCTATACACATGCATTTGTACGTTTGATTAAACGTTATTCTTATCCCCATTAGGATTTTCTTCTATATATATATGTTTCGATTCCCTTCATTTTTCACAGTAATGAAAAATCTGAAACTCCATTTTTAAGTGAATCTATGTTGGAAATTTATGTGACTTATTTAAAATATAGAAATAAGTGTATGATGGCTCCTATATGTGAATAGTCCCACATCATGGGATTATAAGAAAGATGCAAGTATTTATACTTGTTTCTAAGAAGTCATGTTGGGGCCTTGGGCTCCCAATGCATGCTTTGTTGTGAGGAGGGAGACCATGCATCATGAACACCACACACGCGCGACAGACCGACCCGGCCCGGCCCGGCTCGGCTCGGTTCGGTTTGGGCTTGGGCTTGGACTTGGGCCTTGGCTATGTGGTGTAGATACTTATATTTTTGGACCTGAAAACCTTGACTTTTTCAAACCGTTTTTCATAAAAATATTTCTGAGCCGACTTTATCATGAAGCGGTAAACTTTTGACCCGGTATTTCAGCAGATCCTATTTTCTCCTACTGCCCAGTATTTTCGATTAACCCTAATCCCCGTCTATATATTATCTTCTGTTGTAGACGAGATTAGTACAGAAAAAAATATTTTTTTTCCTCCGCCATTAAAATGTTCTTACAGAAATTTTCGAGCAGTTATTTATTTCGAAAGTGCAAATCTGCATTGATTTGTTGTGCAAGCAAATCAGTTACTGTTCTACGAGGCTGTTTTATCCTAGAGGCGGCGGCAAGAGTTTGAACTGGTTTTGCACTACCAACCAGATCGCCGAATCGTCTTCAAGAGAGCGACCTGGTCCGCAACTCAGCCATTGTTTCCCAACAATTTGAAGACAATCCGTGAAACAATGGATTCGACTGCCCCATTTACATTCGGCGACCAAACATCTTCAACCTCGCTCATTTCTGATACCCGTCTAGGGTTTGCTGTATTCATTTCTATGTTTATTTGTACATACCAGACCGCAGCTACCACTCTTGATATTCACTAAAGATCCCAGATCTAATAATTTGGCCTGATTGAGCTTTCGGGTATACCTTGGATCTGAAGAAATACATGTATGGTGATGAGATAGTTGAGTTGAGAGAGATGATGCGCGGTCATAAAGAGAAGTAAAGCTTCAGAACTTGTTTCCTACTTGCAACTTAATGCCTGGTATGGTTTTAATTTTTTATCATTTCTTTTGCTCCATGTGACGTTTGAAGTATGATAACTTATACAGTAATGTGCTTTATCAGTGCTGATTAAATTGGTTGTGAATGCCGAAGCACATATACATGGTTAAATGTAATTACACACTCTAGTGATGACCACGAGGTTGAGCAAGTAGAAATGCATGAATTACGATGTTCAGACTGTATTATGATGCATAAATCTCTCGATTTATTTATATTTTTTTTAGGGAAGATAAGAAGTGGCCAAAATAAATAATTGGTCAATACATTTGAAATGCATATGATTATATGGAAATGTCATTAAAATTTGACATTAATAGAATGTGTATGTTATTTGAAAAATGTCAGTAAGAATTGACATTAATAGAACACATATAATATTGGGAAATGTCATTAAAAATTTGACATTAATAAAATGGGTATGTTATTTGATAATGTCCTTAAGAATTGACATTAATTGGATGAATAGGTTTTTTGCATCAAATAAATTAACGTAGTTTATATGCATACAAGTGAAAAGATAGAATATAGAACACCTTTGTTGCATACATGTGGATAATTTATGTTAGTCTCTGAGTTTATGAATATTTTCCTATAAGAAAATATAAATTCTCAAACATATGAACATCTTTAAAAAATAGTAAGCATCAACAACCGACCAGTAAATAACAGAATGGAATCCGCAAGGAAACCATAAATGACAGCAGCAATCAACCAAAATGAATGATTCTGGATAGTTATTATATAATACAACTGTAGAAAACCAGATCATATGACACTAATGTATTGGAACAGGCCAGGCCCTGCAACGCAGGCTAACCTGACTGAGGAGCCTCTTACGGCTATGATTACTGAGATTCTCCTTATTGGTGAATCAGAGGTTGGTGGGTAGACATTGGTGTTTCTCGCCATGTTTGTTATGATCGTGATATATTCACAATATACACGGTTGCTGACGATCAGAAAGTGTGTTGTGAGATTCTCGCACCACTTAAGCTGTAGAGACTGGTAATATGAAAATAAAACATATGATTGGAAAGACATTAATTCTTAAAGATGTGATGCATTTGATATGTTTGAAACATTCAAAATTGAAATCAAGCAAATAGGAAAATTAAGAGACTACATAGTGATAGAGGAACAGAATATGAATCAAATTCTATTCTGGATTTTTTATGTGATATATTGTACATAAGAGAACTGCACCATTTTCACCTGAAATGGAAGGTAAAGCTAAAAAAAAACAGGACCTTTACCGAATTAGTAATTGTCATTTTATTAAATTTTGGTGCAACAAAACATTAGTGGGGGATGTTTTATAGACTGTATGTTATGTTCTGAATAGAATCCCCAAATCTAAGAATAAAATTTCGCCTTATGAAATTTTAGAGAAATATAAATCCAATATGTCATACTTTAGAACTTGGGGTTGCTTAGCATATGTTCGCATTCCAGACCCTAAGAGAATAAAATTGGCAAGTAAATCATACAAATGTGTATTTATAAGCTATGTTGTTAATAGCAAAGCATACAGAATTTATGACCTAAATACACATAATATAATTTGAATCAAATGATGCCAATTTTTATGAAACGAAATTTCTTTTTAAATTAAGGAATAGTGGGGGCACATCAAGTACGCCTATTAGAACAGAACTTAATAAAAGTTCTGAAGTTGAACCTACAAGAAGTAAAAGAGCAAGAACCGTAAACAAATTTGGTTCGAATTTTTGTGATTTTACTATAGAGGAGGATCCCTTAAACCTCCAAGAGGCCTTATCTTCTTTAGATGCCGATTTTTGGTGAGAGGCTATAAATAATGAGATGGATTCTTTGAAATCCAATAAGACTTGGCATTTGACATATTTACCATCTGGTTGTAAATCTATAGGCTGTAAATGAGTACTTAAAAAGAAAGCTAAAACCTGATGGTACTATTGATAAATACAAAGCACGACTAGTAGCTAAAGGTTTTAGAGAAAAAGAAAATATAGATTTCTTCGACACTTTTTCACCTGTAACTAGAATAACATCCATCCGGGTATTAATCTCACTTGCTTCCATTCATAATTTATTAATACACCAAATGGATGTTAAAACCGCATTTTTGAACGGTGAATTAGAAGAAGAAATTCATATGGACCAGCCTGAAGGATTCGTAGTACATAGTCAATAACATAAAGTATGCAAATTAGATAAACCATTATATGGTTTAAAACAAGCACATAACAATGACATAAAAAAAATTGATAACTTTAATCATTTCACATGGTTTTAAAGTTAATGAAAGTGACAAATGCATTAATTACAAATCTGAGAATGACATTTGCACTATTATATGCCTTTATGTAGATGACCTACTCATCTTTGGGTCAAACATTCATGCCATAAACTCAGTCAAATCCTTATTAAATGCCAATTTTTGATATGAAAGATCTAGGTGAGGTGAGTGTAATCCTTGGTATTAAGATCACTGGGTAAAAAGGGGATTTTCTTTGGATCAATCTCATTAAATTGAGAATACTCTAAAGAAATACAATTATTTTGACTGTAAACCTGCATATACACCATATGGTCTCAGTGTAAAGCTATTTAAGAACACTGATGAAGGTGTAAGACAGTCTGATTTTGCGACCATCATTGACAGCCTTCGGTATGCCACTAAATGTACTAGACCTGACATTGACTATGTCGTGGGATTATTATGCAGATTTACCAGTAGACCCAGTATAGAGCACTGACATGCTATTGAAAGGGTCATGAGATACCTTAAACGAACCATGAACCTTGGATTACATTATGAAAATTTTCAAGCTGTACTTGAAGGATATTCCGATGTTGACTGGAATATTTTATCTGATGATTCTATTGCGACCAGTGGCTATATGTTTAGCATTGCTGGAAGAACCGTTTCTTGTAAATCTAAGAAACAGAATATCTTGACTCAGTATACTATAGTGACTGAGATAAGAGCACTAGCCACAGCTAGTGAAGAAGCAGAGAACTAAAGAAATCTACTAGTTGAGATCCCTATACGGGAAAGATAGACACCAGTGGTGTAATCGATTGTGATAGTTCCGCGGTTATTACAAAAAGTATAGAACCGTTATAACAACGGTAGAAAACGACGTCGTAAGCACAATGATGTAAAAGAACATCACATATATAGTGATGAAAGATTTGACGATTATTGAAAGAAAAACAGAACCGATAATACAACGGTAAGAAATGACAGTCGTATGCACAGTATTGTTAGAGGACATCACATATGAAGTGATGATAATTTGGTAGATCGTTTGACGAAAGGAATGACTAGAAAGAAAGTCCTTAATAATTCTAAAAGAATGGGACTATTGCCCTGAGATTGTGGAATCACGCACAATGGTAACCCGACCTAAATGACTGGAGATCCCAAGAAATAAGTTCAATGGGTAAAAACAAGTTGCATAGTGATAGAAGTAGAACATGCTATTTAATAAACTAAGAAGCATGTATTCCTGAAGTGATTAGAGGATGAGTTAATAGAAACTCTTAATGAGATATATACTCTATTTGGAGTGGAGTACCTACCTTCAGGAGTACTCTTGATAGACTCACCTGTGTGAATGTGGAAATGTGGTCGTTTCCTATGGAGTTTTGGGCAGAACTTCTAGAGCGTTCACTAAACTGGGATAGACGTGCATGCCATAAACGCACAGGCTTATTTGATTGCACTATAGAAAAGGTTGTGTGTGGTTTGATTTCAGGAATAGAGTTCAAGACCACGTGTCACTCTAGTAAAAACTGAATCTTACTCACTATGCAAAGGTTCAAGTCGGATGACACCTTTGTTTATGCACAGTCTTATGTTTTTAGAAAATGCTCGATAATATTTTAAAAAATTCAAGTGGGGGATTGTTGGAAATTTATGTGAATTATTTAAAATATAGAAATAAGTGTATGATGGCTCCTATATGTGAATAGTCCCACATCATGGGATTATAAGAAAGATGCAAGTATTTATACTTGTTTCTAAGAAGTCATGTTGGGGCCTTGGGTTCCCAATGCATGCTTTGTTGTGAGGAGGGAGGCCATGCATCATGAACACCACACACGCGCGCGCGACCGACCGACTGACTCAACTCGACCCGGTCTGGCCCGGCTCTGCTCGGTTCGGTTCGGGCTTGGGCTTGGGCTTGGACTTGGGACTTGGCTATGTGGTGTAGACACTTATATTTTTGGACCAGAAAACCTTGACTTTTTCAAACCGTTTTTCATAAAAATATTTCTGAGCCGACTTTATCATGAAGCGGTAAACTTTTGACCCGGTATTTCAGCAGATCCTATTTTCTCCTACTGCCTAGTATTTTCGATTAACCTTAATCCCCGTCTATATATTATCTTCAATTGTAGACGAGATTAGTACAGAAAAAAAATATTTTTTCCTCCGCCATTAAAATGTTCTTACAGAAATTTTCGAGCAGTTATTTATTTCGAAAGTGCAAATCTGCACTGATTTGTTGTGCAAGCAAATCAGTTACTGTTCTACGAGGCTGTTTTATCCTAGAGGCGGCGAGAGTACGAACTGGTTTTGCACCACCGACCAGATCACTGAATCGTCATTAAGAGAGCGACCTGGTCCGCGACTCAGCCATTGTTTCCCAACAATCTATAACTCCAATACGAGTAGCTTCTGGTGGAAACAAACGAAGCAATTAAAGAGGGGGGAGTAGTGTCGTCCATAACGTCCATAGGAGGCGTGGTTTGGATGTAGAAGTCTGGGAGTCTCGATGCCGGGAGAACGGTGGAAGAGCAGTTTAAAACTGTAGTAGAAACTACCAAATAAACAAACTGGACAATAATCGTAAGGAGAGAGGGTGGCTGTTTCAAAGCAGAAGCATGGACTCAAAGTAATTTGCATGGTGATGGCTCATTCACGGTGAAGTAGTGAGGTAGTCACGAAGAGCGGCGTGATTCAGTAGCCTTTGTTCACAACATAACTTGCATGGGAAGAAACTAAGGGAGAAGGGGGAGGCCTGCGTTTTGCATGCCAGGCGAGAAGGGAGAGACGTTAGTGAATGGTGATTTACAATGATGGGTTTAGTGAAGTAAGCTCGAACAAGAAAAAGGAGAGAAACGAGGCTTAGGGGAAGAAGGAAACAGTGGAAATGCTTTTGCAGTGGGTAGTTTGTTCGAGCCATGTTTCCATTTCAAGCAAAAAGGGAGGGGAACATTTTACCGAAGGAACACGTGGGTTTGTTGTACTGAAGTTCAAGCAAAAAAGGGAGGGGAACATTTTACTGAAGGAACACGTGGGCCAGGCATAATTTCGTGAAGTAGCTGAGTTCAAGAAATTGGGAATTGAACGTGAGCAGACAAATTATGAGAAGCGGGCTATGGTATTTTGCAACGAAGTAAAAAGATGGGATCAGGAAACATTTAAAATAGTATAAGGAATTTAATTTCAAGCCTGGTGATTTTTCAAACGCAAGGTCGGTTGTTGCAAAGGAACGAACAAGAACAAATCATGGCCGATTAAAATGTATAAAGTAATTAGTTATATTTAATTATAGGGTTAAGAGATTTATTAAATTATATAAAATCGTACGCGCTAAATGTTAATAACTTATGTCAGGTTATTAGAATCAGACAACAAGTCGCATTGGAACCGTATCGAAGAACATAACATTATGGAATTGTTTTGGATAGGGACAGAGATAGCTGGAAATTTCAATTAAATTAAACGTTGTTTAATTTAACTGTAATCGAACCGCTTCAGCGAATGGAATCCAAGTGAGTTTAACTCACTCAGTTTTTACCCACTTATATTTATATAAGTCGGGAATTATTTTTGTGTGCTATGATTGTTAACTCTTTGATGGATGTTATATATTTATATGTGTTGAACTGAACTAACTGAATTAAACATTCATTTAATTTAACTTGAACCAATCGTTATTTTTAACGATTATTTCAAAATGAGGTAACTTATCCCGTTTGTTACGTTTATAACAATATAAAAGTATTATATTATAATAGGGATGACTGGATTGTTGTGATTTATTACTTATTGAATATCATATCTGTTTATTGAATTGAATAATATTCTTTGAAATAACGTATTTGGATGCAGGGAAAACATGTTAGAGGGATCCAACTGGATTCCTCAAATTTATTATTTATTTTCATATTACAGTTATACGAACTGTATGACCAACCCGATTAAATGATTGATTTGTTTATGGATTGTTGAATCGTAATTCAATGTTTATTGTGATATTAACCAATGGGCTGTATTGGTTGAGTAATTGGCATCAGATGGCTTGATAATTTGTTTTAGAAATATGGATTTACCGTCAGGTGAATCGACAAAAATGAAGTTATAAATTTATTTTATAGCCGAAGGTAGATATTTGAAATCTATTAATTTAAACGGAAAAGTTATTAAAATGAAATAAATATTTATTATTTTAGTTATAAGTAATTATTAAAGGTTTTATAAGGAAAATTCTAATGTTAATAAGATTTATAAGCAGTTGAACAGAATTTAAGGCTACGGTTAAGAATTTTATTTATTGTTTCAAAGAAACAATTTAATGGATTTATTTAAATTAATTATATTATTTATTAATTTAAATGTAGAATTAACCGGAATCTACTAAAGAAATAATCGTGTTTTGAGTTAACCAAGTCAACCATTTCAACTGGGGTTTGATTATTAAGTTGAATTGGTTTATTTGATTGGATCTACAAATAAGCTAATTCAACTTAAGTTGAATTGATTTATTGTCAAGTAATATATTGAAATAACTTAACAAATATTTGTTTAAATTTTTATAAGAGTTTAAAAAGGAATTTATTAATTATTTTAGTTAATTGAGAATTTAACTACTTTTACAGTAGTTAGTGATGAAGTAAATTATTAATTTAATTAATAATAATTTAGGAGATTTCTTTTTAAGTGAAATTCATATAAGAAAGAAATTGGAGTTTCGAAATGGAATCGAGTTGAATTAGGAAGGAGACTATGAATGGGTTTATATTAAAACCGATTTTTATAAATTTAGTTATAAAAGGAATTTTAAGCAAACTCGATAGCTTAAATAAATATTTACTTAACATTTGAATTAAGTAAAATAAAGTGAGATAAAAGGGTTTATATTAAACTTGAATTTATAAGTAAGATTTATAAAAGAGATATGGAGTTAATACGTTGACTTTAAATTAGCGACCCGTAATAATGAGATTAAGTGAATGAATGGAATTAAAATGATATTTTCAAGCAGAAAATGGTCGAATGAATCAGAAATGGAATAGCATGGGTTGATAACGAGTTAAGATAAGAATTGGAACCTAACTGGAGATTGGTTAAGTTGAGTTATTTTCTGAATATTAATGTGATGTTGATTTCGGTCTTCGGGGTTGATACTTAGGGAAATGTTCGTTCACCAATTTACGGTTAGGGACTAATGAATGTTGAAATATTGAAAAGATTTTAAAGTTGTAAATTAACCATTTGTTTAATTATTTTAATTAAAGAAGCCAAGTGATGCTGAATACTGAACCAGTGAATTTATTTTTATTTTTATGATTGAATGGCTGTTTATTTGATAATTAAATAACCGACTATCAAATCTGGTCTATACGATTGTTGGTACGGAAAGATCGAGATTGAATTATGTTCGAAAACCATTCCGACCAGCAAACGCGAAATGTTGAAGATAACAGATGCTGATCAAGATGGAGTAATTGAAGACCGTGGATCTTCATTAAATGGTAGAGTTATTTAAAATCTCTCGTTTAGCGACCGAAGATATACTATAATCCTGTCATGGTTGAAATTGATGGGTTTGCAAGGACTACTCGCTACTGAAATGTAGGGTAATTCCTAGGATGCAGTAGGAGGGTACCTTTGGTTCATCCTGTTCTTGGATGACTTGTATGGACGAATGACTGACAGAGTATTTCTTAAGGGTCACGTACGTTGATTTTTCCAAACGTATTTATGTTGGTTGCGGAGAAGACTCTTCTCTTAGCTTAATTCCCAGAATATATTAGTAGACGTCAATTAGTGATTTAACAGATCTGACGATGTGACATTCAAAGTGAATGGCGATGTGATGTTCTAAAGGTAGTGTTAAACCTCAAGCCTCTCCAACTGGGAAATGACAAAAATCGGACAGGTTGCAAGACAAGTGGGTAGTTCCCAAGTAGGGTGTATAATCACCTATCTAGAGAAAATTCATTTCCTTCTTTAATCTATTTTGATGTTGTCCCTTATCGGGAAACAATGGGTCGCATCCAACCGTTGGTGATATACATTCGATACACTCAAGTGAAATGAATGGTCGGTCATGTATGGCCGGGTTGCAAGATGTTCTTGTTGAACCTAGTGTATTCTCTCCTCTAGAGATACACTATCAGAAGGTGGTTCCATACCTTGTCATAGTTGGAAATCTAATCTCCGATAAATGCCCGTGGTTTTTATTGTATACTAACGTGAGACGCAAGCGTTCTGCTATATTATTATTTAATTGTGTTTAGACACTATTATAATATCAGAATAAGCTATAATTTTAAAAAGAAATTGTTTGGCTTTAAAATCAAGTTGGGTGGTAATTTCAAACTTAGCGAGTTTTCTCACTCTGGTCCACCGGACTGATCCGACGTTTGTAGTACTCGGGTTAGACCAGGTTGTACAGGTTCAGGTTATCAGATGTTGTGAAGTCTGAAGATAAGCTGGAGGAGTTCAGATGTATGATACAGAATAGTATGTATTTTGTTGTGTGTTTTATATGAGGACAGATAATTATAACTGTCCATATGTAATGTTGTACCCTGATGAGTGTAAGTTTTTATTTTAAAGCTCTCAATAAAGTTTTGTTTCTATTATATTTTATTCCATTGCAATGTGAGACCCTGATGTTGTTGTGTTCTCCTTCTTCTATTCTAATATTTCTTTCTTTCTTATCTCACCCTCTATTTTCTTTCATTAACTATCTGGTGTTTTCGATACTTGAGTTCTGGCAAGTAATATAGGTTTTATGTATTATTGTTGGAATTCGGATGTCGAATCTGCCAGGTCATTACAGTGGTATCAGAGTGAGGTTTAGTAATAACCTTGACTTTGTGGCGCAACTCGATAGAGATAGGCTTAGCAATGCCCTAGATTAAATTTGAGTGTGTATATTTGAGAGCGTATTTGTATAGTTTATAAAAATGTTTTATATTGTGTTATTCGATTGGTTCAATATTGAAATGACAACTGGTAAAATAATGTTTTGTAAAGATGATCAAATGAAATAATTTTTGTTAAAAAAAAAGAAGGCAATAATTTTATCGAATTGTTGAGATATTTATGGGTTTGACTAATTTGAATGGAACTCAAATTGGATTTAAAATTTGAAATGGTTTTGTATAACCATAATATTTTATATATGAAATTAGAAAGAGAAAACGAATTATTTTTTAAATAATATCGGAATTTGAATTTGAAGTGGAGGTGAATAAATTAGAAAATTAATAGTTAATTGAACATGGATTTGGAACTTAACTTAGTTAAGTCAAGTTGATTTAAGAATGGATATTCGAGTTAGAATGGATTTTGGAGTTAAATGAAATCAGTTTGGAATTTGGAAACTAAGTAAAATATAAATTGATTTGTTTAGTTAAGTTGGTTGTTTATTGATTACGGTTGTCTATTTTTGTTGATTGTTTGTTAAGTGGATTAAATAGAATTCATAATGGTTTAGTAACAGAATTAAATGAATTGAAAAATAAAATTCCAGTTTAATGAAGTTGAATAAAATTCGATTATGAAATAAACTGAATAAATCCGTATTTATTTCTTGCATTATAAATGAGTTAAGCACAAGTTGGTTGACAAAGGACGAGCTGATAATTGTTTTGCTTGGCTATTAGAATCCGAATTCCTGACAAATAGGTAAACCTTAATTATATTGATCGATGATTGAATTTATAACCCTGAGTTGGGTAGTCGTTTGGTTTTGGTTTTCTTTTGAGATGTGTGAGGCCCGGAGTGGCATTTGTAGTTGTTTTGATCAAGCAGTGCAATGGAGATGCTAGCGATTTTTTCGTAAATTTGTATAATTTAGAAATTCTGATGATAATTTTATAATAATTATTTTGAAAATAACTGGGATTGGAACATTCCTTTTACTTACTAATTTCGGGGACGAAATTCTTTTAAGGGCAAAGAAATGTAATGTCCCGCATTTTTGGTAGTTAGATATTAATATATTTTATTATTTTGAATATTGATTTGGAATTATGAATGGGTTTATATTATATAACTTGTTTATTTAAATAGAGTTTGAATGTATAATTTATATATAATTATAAAACGAACTCGAAACGTCGCGGTAGTTCGTAATTTACGATTTGAATTTCATTTGAATATACATAATCTGTTTTTAAGTCGGAATTCTATGAAACAAGAATCGTCTGGATCGATTTGACTGTATTTTTCTAATAAAAGAGAAAAACGGAGATTTCATATTATAGATTTTTAGTTATGTCTTGATTAAATTTTCAAATAGTCGCTATGAAAATCATTAATAAACGATAACGGTTATTAAATGAAATATTAACGAGATTTATATATAATTTGAATACCGTTAAACCAAAATCTTGAATATTGAATTTAATATATATTATTTATTTATTTTGAAGCTGTATAAGATTTTATTTGGATACATTCGATAATAATAATTTATTATTATTTAAATTTTAATTGTTTGAATTTAATTACATTAATATTAATATTATTAGAGTGGTAGGAATAACGAATTTTCAAAACGATCTCCGTTTCCGACGAAACGAATTTTATTGGAATACGTATAACTAGTTATTGCTAGATTTCCAGTTTGGAGCCAATCGGAGTTATTTTATTTGTATGTGCAATTTAAAGGTGAACTGATGAATATATTGGAATTTAAATAACGTCGTGCAAATGAAGTCGGTTTTCAACGAAATTAAATTCATTAGATCCAAAACGCCTAGGCATAGTAATACGTTCATTTTCATTGCGTTTCGGTTTCGTTTGTTGCGGTATGATTGTAAGACGTACAATGATAGTTGACGGTATGATTTAATAATCAAACTTACCCAAAACACAATAAAATAAAATATATAAATAACAATATACATAAAAATATACAATATTCTTATTTCATTGCAAAGCCACGAAAGATATTACCTACCCTAGATATGAAATATAAATGCACTACAAGCCGTACCTATATAACTTAGCCTATACATTTTCTTAAGTCCCAAGGAAAAATATATCCACAGCCCACCCTATCTCTTATTTCCTAAGCAAGCAATATGACAATGAAGCACACATAACTACTCTACTTTTTATAAACCCAACTATGCACATGCATTTCTACGTTTGATTAAACGTTATTCTTATCCCCATTGTGATTTTCTTCTATATATAAGTGTCGATTCCCTTCATTTTTCACAGTAATGAACAATCTGAAACTCCATTTTTAAGTAAATATATAACTCCAATATGAGTAGCTTTTGGTGGAAACAAATGAAGTAATTAAATAGGTAGTGTCATCCATAACGGTAGTAGGAGGCGTGGCTTCGATCTGGAAGTCTGGGAGTCTGGGAGTCTCGATGCTGGGAGAACGGTGAAGAGAAGTTTAAAACTGCAGCAACAACTGCCAAATGAATGAACTGGACAACAACCGTGAGGAGAGAGGGTGACAATTTAAAAGCAGCAGCATGGAGTCGGAGTAATTTGCATGGTGGTGGATCGTTCACGGTGAAGCAGTGAGGCAGTCACGAAGAGCAGCGTGATGCAGTAGCCTTTGTTCACAACAGAACTTGCGTGGAAAGAAGCTAATGGAGAAGAGGGAGGCTTGTGTTTTGCATGTCAGGTGAGAAGGGAGAGACGTTGGTGAATGGTGACGTACCGTGATGGGTTCAGTGAAATATGTTCGAAACCAGAAAAAGAAGAGAAACGAGGCTCAGGGTAAGAAGGAAACAGTGGAAATGTTGTTATAGTGGGGAGTTTGTTCGAGCCATGATTCCATTTCAAGCAAAAAGGGAGGGGCACATTTTAATGAAGGAACATATGGGTTTGTAGTACTGAAGTTTGAAAGAAAACGAAGAAAAGGACCATGCATAATTTCGTGAAGTAGCTGGGTTCAAGAAATCAGGAATTGAACGTGAGCAGACAAATTATGAGAAGCGGGCTATGGTATTTTGCAACAAAGTAAAAAGAAGGGACCAGGAAACATTTTAAAGTGGCAAAAGGAATTTAATTTTGTAACAGCCCGCATTTTACGTATCGGAAGATCAAAAAATATTTTTAGTTTATTCCCTGAAGATTGGATCATTCTCATCTTTCAATATGTTGTTTATGGGGATGTGAGACATGTCCATGATTTTTACCGATTTTGTTTGAGACCATTTTTTCCCTGTTAGTCTTGTACAAGGAATAACTTTTGACTCATGTCGAATCAGAGGATGAGACCTGTTCCATTGAAAAGGAATTGATGATTGCCTTTCTGTAGAGTGGTTACATTAAAGATTTGGCTCAGCGGTTTGGGAGGAATCGTTGTTTTAATGTTTTTCAGTTTGTTATCCAGGATTTTGAGTAGCAATGGGCTGATTTGAGAAGGCCCAAGTAGTGGGCTAGTGGAAACTATAAATAGCGAGTGAGAGGTATGGGAAATAGTTTACTTCCCTATTCTCTCATTAGGTGGCCTTGAGCTCCCTTATCCTCTAACACCTTTCCGCCATTAAAAATCAAAATCCAAGGAGAGAAATCATAGATCTACACCATTGGAGGCTAGATTTACATCAATTAAAGCAAGGATTCGTCGAATCAAGGGATTTGGTGCGAGGTGATTGTTGTCCGGATTCTTATTTCATCAATCTTAGCTTATTTTGGTAAATCGGTGTAACACCCCGTAATTCTGTGACATTAAGATTCTCAAATTAAAATATAATTAATTTTTAAAAGAAAAATTAAAAGAAAAAGATCCATGTAGTTGTTTAATTTAAGTATTGTAACTAACATGAAAAAGAGAAGTAAGAAGAGAACAATAATTATTATTGTTCTAAGACTTATTAACAAAAGCCTCTGTAGCTCAGTTGGTTAAGGCACTGGATTTGTAGCATGGAGGTCGGGGGTTCGAACCCCGGCGGCGGCATAATTTTTTATCTTTGTTTTAGAGAGGGCCAACTGAACGTGCAAATATATGTACGTATACAAATTCAAAATTTGAAAGGATAAGAACGTACATATAAGGAAATAAAAAAAATATATATATACATATGATAATATATATATATGCAAAAATATATGTATACGAAAGATAAAATTCAAGATAAGGCTACAGTCAATGAAATATGGCAACATCATTTGAATTTTGAAAATAAAATGAAAGTTGTGCGTATATATATACGCGTAAAATGGTCGTTAGAGGAATTGGATACATATAAGAATATTTCATGTGAATAAAACAGTTAAATAAATTCCAGAAATTCAAAAGTTCGAAAATCAAACTTCTATGCCAAAACAATTCATTCGAAATTCAAATTTCTACGCCAAAATAGCTTGTGGGACCCAATGCTGACTCAGCACTGCGTGTATGATAAGGTTTGGCTAGATTCATCTACGTACCTGGACTATTTTCTTAACTGGGTTCAATGCTGACTCAGCGCTGCGTGTACGATAAGGTCTTGAGCAGCTATATAAACAACCCTAGTCTTCATTCTCTTTGCACCAATTCTCTTCTATCCTTATGCTGCTAAGATTCATGGCTTCTTCCCCTCCTCTAAATTTTCTTAAATAATTAAAATAAAATATAAATTCAAGACATGGAGATGCTGCTCAAATCTGTTCAAGAGAAGATTCAAATCAAAATGAAGAATTCAAAGGTTAAATCAACAAACCTCGAGCAACGACATACGAATCTTAGCATCGCCGTTCTTCTATTCTAGATCTAATTTCTGTAAGTTGGTTATTTCTAGACTTGAACGTTTTATTTTTTATTTGTGATATGAAATTAAAAGGATATAAGAAAAATGCCTAATCTCTTCACTTGGATCTGTGTTTATTTAAGTTTTTGGATCTAATTCTTGACTATGGCCCAGAACATACTATGACTTTGATTGACGGCCTATGACTATTGAACAAAGAGGATATGCCTATGCCTATGATCATGATTATGAGAACTATGACCATGAACCTATTGCCTTTGAATTACGAACATGAACCTTGATTTGGGACATACAACATATGACTATGACATTGCCTATGACAATGACTTATGACTATGGGAATTATTTTCCCTTTTGGACTATGAACATTGCCTATAACTATGAACTTTGCCTATGATTCATAACTAGGAAAATTGTTGCTTAAGTTTTGTGGCTATGAAATTGGGTCTAAACCCGATTATCTATTTTATCTGTTCCTTGTTTTTCTTTGGTTTTAGACTGTGGGAATTTACCTATTCAGTTAGGTCTACCCATGTTCTTGAACCTATTCTATCTATTGGTTTTAGACCGTAGGAATTTACCTATTAAGTTAGGTCTACCCATATTCTTGAACCTACGTCGTTATCCAAACCTTTTATGCCAGTTATTATCCCTTTTCATAGCATCTTTGGTTCATTCCCTATTTTCTACGGATCTAGACTTATTTACAATCTAGGTTAAATCACGATTATACGAACGGTGGGAATGCAATTTAGGGAAAATATGAAAATGAACATAAATGTAGTTATAAGCTTGGAAATTGGCATAAATTGGGAATATGTATTATGGCATGTTCATAGGAATGCAAATTAGACAAGTTGGACATATTAAATTTAGTATTAGCAAGGAAGCTAAATTTTAGGCATGAAATGTAAACTAGAATAATAATTCTAGTCTTACCATAAACTGTGAATTAGGAATGTTAAATCAAAATTGTGTTAATTAAAGATTTGGAATAAGTATATTAGCACAATTTTGAATTTAGCCATAATTGTGAGAAATTGTCATGTTTAGAATAAATTATGGTTAGTGACACTTAATTTGGTATAATTTACATACCAAAAAGTATAAATATGATAAATAAGAGGGAATATGCCATAATAATAAATGTGACAATGTACATTAAAAGTGTAATAATGAAATAAGTAAATTAGGAGTAAATTTACTTATAGAATTTGTCATAAATGATAAATTGTTCATTTACCACAAAATATGTAACTTGCATGTAGGTAAAGTTTTGGCCATAAATTATAAACTAGGATATTTAATCTAGTTTTGGCAATGAAATAGGAAATGGCCTGAACTGCAAGTTGGGTTAGGACTTGGGCCTAGAATATAAGTATACTAGTGGGCAGGACAAAATGAAAATGATATAGGCCAAGTTTATTTAAAAAGGAAAAATGGACTTTGAAGATAAATTGTTGACAATTTATATATGGACAAAAGAAAGGTTTTCTCTTTGAATAACACATACACCTGAAAGTTCTAGGGTGACAGAGAGGATAGTGTCTAGGCTTGGGTTTGGAAAATACAAGTTTCCTGCCCTCCCTGGCTATCCCTAACTGATCCGAAGGACGGGATGGTTGTTTTCAAAACCATATTTGGAAATTAATCAAAAACCCTTTGAACTTAGAAAACATGAATATGCCTAACCCGAGGTTAGACTGAGTTGCGGTGTAAACCTGCCCGGAACCGACCGGCACATCCAGTAACCGCAGCAATATCTGTCTAATGTGAGAGGTTGCGGCTTTAATTTATTAATTAAAGCTAGAACAAGAATGAGAGAGTTAAGTCCATAGGAACACTTAACCAACTTAACACAGTTAAGCTAGAATGGGAAGGTTAAGGAACACTTAACGAACTTAGCACAGTTAAAGCTAGAATGGGAGGGTTAAGTCCATGGGAATACTTAGCCAAATTAACATGTTGACTAGACTAGAAGGTGGGGTTAAGTAAAGTTAATACACTTAGCCAATTTAACATGTTAATTAGACTAAAGGTTGGGGTTAAGTAACACACTTAGCCAATTTAATATGTTAGTTGGACTAGACCATAGGGTTAAGTAAACTTGAACGCTTAACCACCAGAATATGATAAATGAATAGGGTTAAGTAAAAAAGCATAAAGGGATAACACTTAACCAGTTTAACAGGATAAGGGAAGAGGGTTAAGATAGCTTGAATCGACTAAAGACACTTAACCAATCCAACCTGGCGAGAAAGAAAACTAAGTAGTAAACCTCAGTTGAAAAGGGGACTAAGTAGTAAAACTTAGTTAAGAAAACAAGGAATTTGGAAACTAAGTGGTAAACCTTAGTTAGTAGAACTAAGTAGTAATTCTTAGTATAACACGAAGGAGCGGAAGTCCATCTGATTTTAAAGAAGACTCCAACGAATTGGGATACGAAGCCCGAGGCTTCGAGGGGACGTGAGGGTACTCTTGGTATCCCTCTGTGAGGCTGCAGATGATCCGCCTGGGCGCACAGAGGTTAAGGTCTGCGGTAGAAGAGCCAAGGGTTTGCCTTGGTTGCAATATATGGCAACCAAAAGACTAGGATGGACCAGCGTGATTCGGCGAGAAGACGGAAGCCCTGTGATAGCAACTCGTCGTCTACCTACCATCTTCAGTCAATCAAGACACGTGAAGCGGGAAGGCTGGAGGACTTATACGGACCACATACTTGCTATCTAGTTGTGGTTGCGGGGTGTTGTTGGCCATAGAATTAGTGGGGCAGATAGGGGCCTTCGTACAGTTCTCATTTTACAAGGGTGGCCTTCCATTAGTTGAGGGAGGGGTCGAGTGGGACCATAGCCACTGGAAAAACAGACCTTAGCATCTGCATCGATAGATATTGAAAGCTCCCGACCGAGTTCCGTATTTCTAGAGTAGCCCTGACGGTGGAACTCGGACCGCACATTACTGGACATGTGCATCTAGACAAGTGATAACGATTTGCGATACATGCGTGGGAAAAGTCTAGGAACATGTACCACCCTAGGTGGTGTGTCCTAGACTAAAGGGCATCGTTCGACAGGTAGCATAATCCCTAGTTTGGAACTAGGTGGCATAAACCCTGAATCCAAGAAGCATTCAGAAAAATAGCGTAAGTTCTAGTTGAATCTAGAAGGCACTTGATAGAAAACCCTAGATTAGATCTAGGTAATTAAATAATAAATGGATGCCTGCAGGCGACGGAAACTACAGGGATTGGGATCATGTTATCGTTACTAGTAGGGACACTAGTTAGGCGGTGCAGAGATATAGAAACCAGAATAATAAGGTAATAGCGAAGCAGAGGAAGTATTAAAGTATATCCAGTTTATCTTGCCTTAGTATATCTTGTGGTAATCTTATCTTATCCTGTTGACCCTATCATCATGGTATTGTCTTGTATTCAGTTAATTCATGTCGTTTCATTTTTCCCTGTTCACATGCTAGAAGTTACTGACTTACTCAGGCTTTATGTCTGACTCTGTTTTTCTTTCGCTTCTTTTCTTCCGTTTCCCCCCTAGGTAGTTGAGGAGGGAATAGTATAACTCAGGATTAGATTGGACCGTTGCTCTTTCCCCAGCTTGAAGATTTGATGAAGTCGTCCTTGGATTCTCTTTCAGATGCTATGGCTGGCTCTTGCTACATTGGGGAATATAAAATGTTGTTTTATGCTTCTTTATTTTGTAAAGACAAATGATACTCTGATATTGTAAAAGAATCTTGTACAGACTATTTTATCAATAAAGCAAAGTTCTATTTTCCGCTATTTAATATTTGTCTGTCTTGTAATTTATCTGCATCTTTTACCCAAAATGCTCCACAGAACTTAGTGCATTCCCTTTGTGAGTGACACTAACGGACGTGGGGTGTTACAATCGGTGAGTGATTTACATCTCTCACATGGATGCAATGAAATATACGAACGTTTGATCATGTTTTTCATCATATTTAAGTGTTTGATCATATATCTATACCTCTATAAGACCCTTTTCACATGAATCACCCTACGATCTATTTTAGCAAGTTTAAAGTGATGATTTCAATGCTATTTCATGTGTATATAAAAGTTAGATCTATAATTTTGTTCATATTTACATTTAAGGTGATTTTGGTGGATTTTACATGATTATTGATGAAATGGCCAATTTGGTAATGTTAGTGGTTTCATAACATGTTCGTGATTGTGTTGAGTGGATGGTTGAGTTGGTTTCGTCGATTGTGTCGATTGACGAAATTTTGGTTGAAATTGGAGTTGCATTGGAGCAGTGCAGGTTTTGGGTCGCGCACAGAGGGTCGGTCATGCACCCCGGGTTGGTTGTGCACATTGATTTCTTGGGGAATAAGACATGATGGTTCGGTCGAGCGAATAGGACTGGTGAAATAGGATCGGTCGAGCAAGTTGAGGGAAGCAGGGTCGGTCGTGCATGCATAAAAGATTTGCTATTAAGTCTGGAATGGTGAAGCATGGGGTCAGTCGTACACTCCGGTCCCCTAGCTCTGGTCGGTCGAGAAGATGGTTGGTCGAACAGGTGGATGTGCAAGGAGGGTTTGGTTTTACTCTGGTAAGGGGATGTCGGTCGGTCGTGGTGGACTTGTGCCAACAGGGTCGGTCGGTCAGATCATTAAGGTGATTCTAGAGGAGCTGGTCGGTCGTTTAGTTTCTGATCAGTCGCTCCAACCTGGATTGGAGGAAAGTGGTCGGTCCAAAGAGGGGTTGGTCAGGTGGGTCAGTCGGTCCAAGGTAGCGGGTCGGTCAAGTGTGAACGATTTTGGCAGCGCTTGTAAACTTTTTGGTTGATGACTTGTTTGATCAGGTTCACGAGGCCAAAGTGTTTTCTCAGATGAATCTGGTAACGGGGTTTTCACCAATTAAGGGTAGCAAAGGATAGTGTGCCGAAGACTGCTTTTAGGATGCCATCCGGTTTTTCTCGAATGGTTGGTGATGCCATTCGGGTTGACTAACGCGCCAGCGTACTTTGTGGATCTTATGAACAGAGTTTTCAAAAATCAGTTGAACAATTCGTGCTTGTGTTCGTGGATGACATTCATGTTTACTCTCGGAATGAGGAAGAGCACAAGACGCACTTGAATATTGTTTTGGAAATCTTGCTAAAGCATGAGCTGAGAGCCAAGTTTTTGAAGTGTCACTTCTGGAAGAGTGAAGTGAGGTTCTTAGGCCATGTTGTTTTTGGAAATGGGATAGTGGTTGACCCCACTAAGGTAGCAGCAATCCAGGACTGGGATAGACCTAAGAATGCGACGGATGTTCGGAGTTTCCTTGGGTTGGAAGGATATTACCAACGGTTTATCAAGGATTCTCCAAGATAGATACACCGTTGATAGGATTGACAAAGAAGAACCAAGTGTTCACATGGGATACAAAGTGTGAACAAGCTATTGCAATCCTAAAGGAGACACTGACGAGCGCTCCTGTTCTGACCATTCCAAGTGGGAATGAAGAGATGGTTGTGTATACCGATGCATGTGGTACTGGACTTGGAGTAGTACTAATGCAAAAAGATAAGGTTGTGGCCTACGCAAGTCGACAGCTAAAGCCGCACGAAAGGAATTACCCAACTCATGATTTAGAGTTGGCAGCGATCGTGTTTGCTCTGAAGATGTGGAGACATTACCTATTGGGAGTTCGATTCGAGTTGTTCACGGATCACAAATCATTGGAGTATCTTTTCTCCCAAAAGGATTTGAATCTTCGACAACAACGATGGCTAGATTTTCTGGGGTCGTATCATTTTGGTATAGCATATACTCCTAGCAAAGATAATGCAGTGGCAGATGCGTTGAGTCGAAGACACACAAGTTTGGGAGCGATGTTTTCAGAATGGAAGAGCCTCGAGTATTTGTTAGGATTCAATTTCAGGCCACGTTGTGAGTTGGAACCTGAAATGTTGGCAAGCTTATCGATAAGACCTACTCTTATCGAAAGGATTAGCTAGAACCAAAAGCTAGATGCAAAGCGTGTCGAGTTTATCCGGAACTTGGAACCAAAGAATAAAGAATTCGAGGTCGATCAAGAAGGTTGGCTTCGAAAACAGGGGCGACTGGTTGTTCCTGATATTGATGGATTGAGAGATGAGGTTCTGAGAGAATGTCATCACTCGAAGTTGACGATTCATCCTGGTGGCAATAAGATGTATCAACATATTAAGTGACTCTACTACTGGGAAGGGATGAAGCAAGACATTGGAAAGTTTATTTCCATGTGTATGAACTGTCAGTTGGTGAAAGCTAAATAGAAGAAGCCTAATGGTTTGCTTCAGCCATTGGAAGTTCCTACATGGAAGTGGGAGCAGATATCGATGGACTACCTAGAACTAGGGCAGGATATGAAGGGATTTAGGTCATCGTGGATCGTTTGACCAAAAGCGCAAGGTTCATTCCTATTAAGTCGAATAGGAGAACATCGAAATTGGCTGAGCTTTATGTGAAGTGGATAGTTCGATTCCACTGTGTCCCAAAGATCATAGTAAGTGACCGAGATCCATTATTTACGAGTGGATTTTGGAAGAGTTTGCAAGAAGATTTGGGAATCGAGTTGTGTTTACGTACGACTTACCATCCCCAAACCGATGGTCAAACCGAGAGGGTTAATCGAGTTTTGGAAGATCTCCAGAGGGCTTGTATGTTAGACTTCAGAGGATCATGGGCAGACCATCAGTATCTAATTGAGTTTGCATATAATAATAGCTACCAGTCTAGCATTGGGATGGCACCATACGAGGCGTTGTATGGGAGACTTGCAATTCTCCAGCATGTTGGTTAGAAACTCGAGATAAGTTGGTACTTGGGACTGAAATGATTAGAGAGACCTCAGATTGTATTTAAATCGTTTTGCAAAGAATGAAGGCAGCCCAAAATCGTTAGAAGAGTTACGCCAATAAGCGTCGTAAGGACTTGGAATTCGACGTGGGAGATACGGTTTTCGTGAAGGTTTCACCATTAAAACATATGATTAGACTTAAAAGTAAAGGAAAGTTGGCTCCTAGGTTCGTTGGACCATTTCCGATAGTTGAGCGAATTGGAAAGCTCACATATAGATTGGAGTTACCCGAGAAGATGTCAAGTGTGCATAATGTATTCCATGTGTCGTTTCTACGAAAGTTTGTGCATGACTCGAATGTGGTGGTACCTCCAGAGCAGTAAGAAGATCTTGAAGTGGAGACCGTAGTTGCGAGACCACGTAGCCACTTCGTGTTGCGGGGAATGGCACGAAACAACTTAGGAGGAAAACGGTTAAGCTAGTTATGGTACAATGGAGCGAAGATGGAGACGATTGTACATAGGAGACGGAAGAGAGCATGAGAGCGACTGATCCAGAACTCTTCGTCGGTACGACCCTTTAATATCATATGATCGTTATATCGTTGTACTTGATGTTGTTTGATAGAATTCCGCATGCTAGGATAAGGATATGGATGCATGACTTGATGGTTGCTAGTTTGGGTGATAGAATTGGCTTCTCATGAATGATAGGCATGTAGAATTGTTATGACTGCTTGGAATTTCGAAGGCGAAATTCTTAAAAGGGGGGGGGGGATGTAACAGCCTGCATTTTACGTATCGGAAGATCCTAAATTATTTTTATTTTATTCCCTGAGGTTCGGATCATTCTCATCTTTTAATATGTTGCTTATGGGGATGTGAGACATGTCCATGATTTTTACCGATTTTGTTTGCGACCATTTTCACCTGTCAGTCTTGTTAAGGGCATAACTTTTGACTCTGGTCGAACTAGAGGGTGAGACCTGTGCCATTGAAAAGGAATTGATGATTGCCTTTCCATAGAGTGGTTACATTAGAGAATTGGCTCAGCGGTTTGGGAGGAATCGTTGTTTTAAGGTTTTTAAGTTGGTTGTCCAAGATTTTGAACCACAATGGGCTTATTTGAGAAGGCCCAAGTAGTGGGCCGGTGGAAACTACAAATAGCGGGTGAGAGGTATGGAAAATAGTTTACTTCCCTATTCTCTCATTAGTGGCCTTGAGCTCCTTCCTATAACACCTTTCCACCATTAAAAACCAGAATCCAAGGAGAGAAGTCATAGATCTACACCATTGGAGGCTAGATCTACATCAATTGAAGCAAGGATTCATCGGATCAAGGGATTTGGTGCGAGGTGCTTGTTGTCAGGATTCTTATTTCATCAATTGTAGCTTACTTTGGCAAATCGTTGAGTGATTTACCTCTCTCACATGGATGCAATGAAGTATATGAATGTTTGATCATGTTTTTAATCATATTTAAGTGTTTGATCATAGATCTATACCTCTATAAGACCCTTTTCACATGAATCACTCTATGATCTATTTTAGCAAGTTTAAAGTGATGATTTCAACGTTGTTTCATGTATATATGCAAGATAGATCTATAGTTTTGTTCATATTTACATTTATGGTGATTTTGGTGGATTTTACATAATTATTAACAAAATGACCAATTTGGTAATGTTAGTGGTTTCATAACATGCTCATGATTGTGTTGAATGGATTGGTTGAGTTGGTTTCGTCGATTGTGTCGATTGGCAAAGTTTTGATCGAAATTGGAGTTGCATAGGAGCAGTGCAAGTTTTGGGTCGCGCACGGAGGGTCGGTCGCGCATCGTGGCATTGATTTCTTGGGGAATAAGACAGGATGGTTCGATCGAACGAACAAGCCTGGTGAAATAGGATCGGTCGAGCAAGTTGAGGGAAGCAGGGTCGGTCGTGCATGCGTAAAAGATTTGCTGTTAAGTCTGGGATGGTGAAGAAGGGGGTCGGTCGTACACTCCGGTCCCCCTAGCTCTGATCGATCGAGCAAATGGTTGGTCGAACAGGTGGATGTGCAAGGAGGGTTTGGTTTTACTCCGGTAAGGGTGGGTCGGTCGGTCGGTCGTGGTGGACTTGTGCAAACAGGGTCAGTCGGTCAGATCATTAAGGTGATTCCAGAGGAGCTGGTCGGTCGTTCAGTTTATGGTCGATCGCTCCAACCTGGATTGGGGGAAAGTGGTCGATCCAAAGAGGGGTCGGTCAGGTGGGTCGGTCGGTCCAAGGTAGCGGGTCGGTCAAGTGTGAAGGGTTTCGGCAGCGCTTGTAAACGCTGTGGTTGCTGACTTGTTCGATCAGCTTCACGAGGCCAAAGTGTTTTCTCAGATGGATCTGGCAACGACATTTCACCAATTAAGGGTGGCAAAGGATAGGGTCCCGTAGACTGCTTTAAGAACGCCATCCGATTTCTTCGAATGGTTGGTGATGCCATTCGGGTTGACTAACGCGCTAGCGTACTTTGTGGATCTTATGAATAGAGTTTTCAGAGATCAGTTGAACAAGTTCGTGCTTGTGTTCGTCGATGACATTCTGGTTTACTCTCAGAATGAGGAAGAGCATAAGACACACTTGAAAGTTGTTTTGGAAATCTTGCTAAAGCATCAACTAAGAGCCATGTTTTCGAAGTGCCACTTCTAGAGGAGTGAAGTGACGTTCTTAGGCCATGTTGTTTTTGGAAATGGGATAGCGGTTGACCCCGCTAAGGTAGCAGCAATCCACGACTGGGATAGACCTAAGAATGCGACGGGTGTTCGTAGTTTCCTTGGGTTGGAAGGATATTACCGACGGTTTATCAAGGATTTCTCCAAGATAGCTGCACCGTTGACAGGATTGGCAAAGAAGGACCAAGTGTTCACATGGGATGCAAAGTGTAATCAAGCTTTTGGAATCCAGAAGGAGAGACTAACGAGTGCTCTAGTTCTGACCATTCCAAGTGGGAATGAAGAGATGGTTGTGTATACCAATGCATGTGGTACCGGACTTGGAGTAGTACTAATGCAAAAAGATAAGCTTGTGGTCTACGCAAGTCGACAGCTAAAGCCGCACGAAAGGAATTACCCAACTCATGATTTAGAGTTGGCAGCGATCGTGTTTGCTCTGAAGATGTGGAGACATTATCTGTTGGGAGTTCGGTTCGAGCTGTTTACGGATCACAAATCATTGAAGTGTCTTTTCTCCCAAAAGGATTTGAATCTACGGCAACAACGATGGCTAGATTTTCTGGCGTCGTATGATTTTGGATAGCCTATACTCCTAGAAAAGGTAACGCAGTGGCAGATGCGTTGAGTCGAAGACATACAAATTTGGGAATGATGTTTTAAGAATGGAAGAGCCTCGAGTATTTGGCAGGATTCAATTTTAGGCCACGATGTAAGTTGAAACCTGAAATGTTGGCAATCTTATCGATAAGACATGCTCTTATCGAAAGGATTGGCGAGAACCAAAAGCGAGATGCAAAGCTTGTCGAGTTTATCTAGAAGTTGAAACCAGAGAATAAAGAATTCGAGGTCGATCGAGAATGTTGGCTTCTTAAACAAGGATGATTGGTTGTTCCTGATATTGATGGATTGAGAGATGAGGTCTGAGAGAATGTCGTCGCTCCAAGTTGACGATTTATCCCGGTGGCATTAAGATGTATCAGGATATGAAGCGAGTCTACTACTGGGAAGGGATGAAGCGAGACATTGGAAAGTTTATTTCCAAGTGTATGAACTGTCAGTAGGTGAAAGCTGAACAGACGAAGCCGATTGGTTTGCTTCATCCATTGGAAGTTCCTACATGGAAGTGGGAGCAGATATCGATGGATTTTATCGATGAACTACCTAGAAGTAGGGCAGGAAATGAAGGGATTTAGTTCATTGTGGATCGTTTGATCAAAATTGCAAGGTTCATTCCTGTCAAGTCAACTAGGACAACATCAAAATTGGCTGAGCTTTATGTGAAGTGGATAGTTCGATTCCACGGTGCCCCGAAGAGCATAGTGAGTGACCGATTTACAAGTGGGATTTGGAAGGGTTTGCAAGAAGCTTTGGGAACCGAGTTGTGTTTAAGTACGGCTTACCATCCCCAAACTGATGGTCAAACCGAGAGGGTTAATCGAGTTTTGGAAGATCTCCTGAGGGATTGTGTGTTAGACTTCAGAGGATCATGGGAAAACCATCTGTATCTAGTTGAGTTTGCATATAATAATAGCTACCAGTCTGGCATTGGGATAGCACCATACGAGGCATTGTATGAGAGACCGTGCAATTCTCCAGCATGTTGGTTAGAAACTGGAGATAAGTTGGTACTTGGGCCTGAAATGATTAGAGAGACCTCAGATTGTATTGAGATCGTTCGGCAACGAATGAAGGCAGCCCAAGATCGTCAGAAGAGTTATGCCAATAATCGTCGTAAGGACTTGGAATTCAATGTGGGTGATATGGTTTTCATGAAGGTTTCACCATTAAAACATATGGTTAGATTTGGAAGTAAAGGAAAGTTGGCTCCTAGGTTCGTTCGACCATTTCTGATAGTCGAGTGAATTGGAAAGATCGCATATAGATTGGAGTTGCCCGAGAAGATGTCAAGTGTCCATAATGTGTTCCATATGTCGTTTCTATGGAAGTTTATGCATGACTCGAATGTGGTGGACCTCCAGAGCAGTACGAAGATCTTGAAGCAGAGATTGTAGTTGCAAGACCTCGTTAGCCACTTCGTGTTGTGGCGAATGACACGAAACAACTTAGGAGGAAAAGGGTTAAGCTATTCAAGGTACAATGGAGTGAAGAAGGAGACTATTGTACATGGGAGACGGAAGAGAGCATGAGAGCGACTCATCCAGAACTCTTCGTTAATAGGACCCTTTGATATCGTATCGTCATTATATCGTTCTATCTTGATGTTGTTTGATAGAATTTCACGTGCTAGGATAAGGTTATGGATGCATGGCTTGATGGTTGCTAGTTTGGGTAATAGAATTGGCTTCTCATGGATGATAGGCATGCAGAATTGTTGTGACTGCTTGGAATTCCGGGGGCGAAATTCTTAAGGGGAGGAGAATGTAATCGTCCGCATTTTACGTATCGGAAGATCGTAATATATTTTTATTTTATTCCCTAAGGGTTGGATCATTCTCATCTTTAAATATGTTGCTTAAGGGGATGTGTGACATGTCCATAATTTTTACCGTTTTTGTTTGTGACCATTTTGCCCCTGTCAATCTTGTATAGGGTATAACTTTTGACTCGGGTCAAATTAGAGGGTGAGACAAGTGCCATTGGAAAGGAATTGATGATTGTCTTTCCGTAGAGTGGTTACATTAAAGACTTGGCTCATCGGTTTGGGAGGAATCGTTGTTTTAAGGTTTTTCATTTGGTTGTCCAGGATTTTGAGCCACAAGGGGCTGATTTGAGAAGGCCCAAGTAGTGGGCTGGTGGAAACTATAAATAGATGCTGAGAGATATGGGAAATAGTTTACTTCCCCATTCTCTCATTTGGTGGCCTTGAGCTCCTTCTTCCTCTAACATCTTTCCACCATTAAAAATCAAAACCCAAGGAGAGAAATCATAGATCTACACCATTGGAGGCTAGATCTACATCAACTGAAGCAAGGATTCATCAGATCAAGGGATTTGGTGCGAGGTGCTTACTGTCCAGATTCTTATTTCATCAATTTTATCTTGTTTTGGCAAATCGGTGAGTGATTTACATCTCTCACATAGATGCAATGAAGTATATGAATGTTCAACCATGTTTTTCATCATATTTAAGTGTTTGATCATAGATCTATAACTCTATAAGACCATTTTCACATGAATCACCCTATGATCTATTTTAGCAAGTTTAAAGTGATGATTTCAATGCTATTTCATGTGTATATGCAAGTTAGATCTATAGTTTTGTTCATATTTACATTTATGGTGATTTTGGTGGATTTTACATGATTATTGATGAAATGGCCAAGTTGGTGATGTTAGTGGCTTCATAACATGTTCATGATTGTGTTGAATGGATTGGTTGAGTTGGTTTCGTCGATTGGCGAAATTTTGGTCGAAATTGGAATTGCATAGGTGCAGTGCAGGTTTTGGGTCGCACATGGAGGGTCGGTCGTGCACCCCGGGTCAGTCGCGCATCGTGGCGTTGATTTTTTTGGGAATAAGACAGGATGGTTCGGTCGAGCGAACAAGCCTGGTGAAATAGGATCGGTCGAGCGAGCCAGTGAAAGAAGATTGGTCGAGCAAGTTAAGGGAAGAAGGGTCGGTCATGCATGCGTAAAAGATTTGTTGTTAAGTCTGGGATGGTGAAGCAAGGGGTCGGTCGTACACTCCAGTCGCCCTAGCTCTGGTCGGTCGAGCAGATGGCTGGTCGAACCGGTGGATGTGCAAGGAGGGTCTGATTTTACTCCGGTAAGGGTCGGTCGGTCGTGGTGGACTTGTGCCAACAGGGTCAGTCGTTCAGATCATTAAGGTGATTCTACAGGAGTTGGTTGGTCATTCTGTTTCTGGTTGGTCGCTCCAACCTGGATTGGAGGAAAATGGGTCGGTCCAAAGAGGGGACGGTTAGGTGGGTCGGTCTAAGGTAGCAGGTCGGTCAAGTGTGAAGGGTTTTGGCAGCGCTTGTAAACGCTGTGGTTGATGGCCTAAGTGCTACGGTTGGTTTCCTTAGCTAATGTGGATGAATGCTATGGACTATATTGAACCTTATATTGATGTTGTTTGGTTCGATGATGATGATGGCTTCGACGAGAGTCTAGAAGGGGATGTTCGAAGTAATGTAATGTGCTCTTTGATCGGTGAAAAGCAACGAATGTGCAGACAGCTCAAAAGGTGTTGGGGTTGTGGATAATGGTTACTCGAGTGGGACTTGAGTTTGAGAATAGTCGCCGGTGATGACGACTAGAGATGCAAAGGCCGATAGATTATCGTTATCATAAGTTCTAGCAGACTCGAACCAAAGGTACTTTGGGCTGTCTTGAAGGGCCTCGTACCTTGGGCAGTCGTGAAGGGCCTAGTTGTTGAGATTTGAGAAGACAAACTTATGAGTCATAATGGCGTATGGAGTTGCGCTAGAACCGGGGTTACCACTAACCCTTCATATATGGCAAGGTTGGTCGTCATGCGATTAACGATAGTTTCAAAGAAGGATTGGCGGTGATAGCCAGAGTCAGTCATGGATGATAGGTTGTTTAGTTTGTACCGTTTTATGTAGGTTGTCCAACTCGGAGGAGATGTTCCTTGAGTGCTTGTCTGATATTGGTTCAGACCTCTGGGGCTTGTACTTGAGGAGTGTTGAATTCGATTAGGATGGTTTACATGAGATATTTATAATCTGGATGTTATAAGTGCTTACCATGATTGAATGGGTGTTTTGGTTTCCATGGATGGATGATTGAATTGTTTATCGTAAAGGCTATCACTATCCGATGTGAGGAAGATTGGGTTGAGTTCTTCTCTGGTGTTGTGGGTAGATCAGTATGTTTATATATCCATTCTCATATACTTTATTGTTGAAGTTTGTTAGTTGTTTATCACTCACCAAGACTGTTGTCTGACTCAAGGTTTTATGTCTCCTCTCATTACCTTGGGTTGTTCATCCGATTGTGGATGGGCAGACTAAGTAGCAGGTTACAAGTGATTAGTGAGGACGACGCTGCTGTGCGGAGGCGAGCAGGAGGCTAGCGTACCAGTTTTATTACTATCTAGTATTTTTGTTTCCGCTATTTGAGTGCTCTATGAGGGTTGTAGTGAGGCCTTATGTACAAACTTTGGGATTTATTTGATAACCTTTCAGGATGTTGTGAAAGTTTGAAAAGTTAGCTATATGATTCTTCATTACTATTACCTATTGTATATGTTTTATTATACTTTATGCTTGCGCTGTGAGTTCTACGACATGTTCCGCTTGTGTTTACCTACTCTGATGATCGTCCATAGCTGACGTGCACACCTTTCAACGCATTCTTCTTCTTGTTAAGTGCAGGGGCTATGGGCGGTCGTCACAAATTTCGAGCCTGGTGATTTTTCAAACGCAAGGCCGACTGTTGCAAAGCAACGAACAAGAACCAATCACGACCGATTAAAATGTATAAAGTAATTAGTTATATTTAATTATAGGGTTAAGAGATTTATTAAATTATTTAAAATCGTATATGCTAAAACATTAATAACTTGTGTCGGGTTATTAGAATCAAACAACAAGTCGCATTGGAACCGTATCGAAGAACATAACATTATGGAATTATTTTGGACAGGGACAAAGGTAGCTGGAAATTTCGGTTAAATTAAACGTTGATTAATTTAACTATAATCGAACCGTTTCAACGAATGGAATCCAAGTGAGTCTAAATCACTCAGTTTTTACCCACTTATATTTATATAAGTCGGGAATTATTTTTGTGTGCTATGATTGTTAATTGTTTGATGGATGTTATATATATATGTGTGTGTGTGTGTGTGTGTGTTGAACTGAACTGATTAAATTAAACGTTCGTTTAATTTAATTTGAGCCAATCGTTACTTTTAACAATTAATTCCAAATGAGGTAACTTACCCCGTTGGTTACGTTTATTATAATATAAACGTATTATATTATAATAGGGATGACTGGATTTCTGTGATTTATTTATTGTTGAATATCATATCTGTTTATTGAATTGAATAATATTATTTGAGATAACGTATTTGGATGTACGGAAAGCAGGTTGGGGGATCCAACTGGGTTCCTCAAATTTATTATTTATTTTCATATTACTGTTATATGAACTGTATGACCAACCCGATTAAATGATTGATTTGCTTATGGATTGTTGAATTGTAATTCAACGTTAGTTGTGATATTAACCAATGCGCAATATTGGTTGAGTAATTGGCATCAGATGGCTTGATATCAATCATTTTAGAAATATGGATTTACCGTAAGGTGAATAGACAGAAACGGAGTTATAAAATTTATTTTATAACTTAAGCTATATTTTCTAAATCTATTAATTTAAACGGAAAAGTTATTAAAATGAAATAAATATTTATTATTTATTATTTTAGTTATAAGTAATTATTAAAGGTTTTATAAGGGAAACTCTTTGTTAATAAGATTTATAAGCAATTGAGCAGAATTTAAAGTAACGGTTAAGAATTGGATTTACTGTTTCTAGAAACAATTCAATGAAGTTATTTAAATTAATTATATTATTTATTAATTTAAAGGCAGAATTAACTAGAATCGGTTAAAGAAATAATCGTGTTTTGAGTTAACCAAGTCAACTGGGGTTTGATTATTAAGTTGTATTGGTTTATTGTCAAGTAATATATTGAAATATCTTAACAAATATTTGTTTAAATTTTAATAAGAGTTTAACAAGGAATTTATTAATTATTTTAGTTAATTGAGAATTTAACTACTTTTACAGTAGTTAGTGATGAAGTAAATTATTAATTTAATTAATAATAATTTAGGAGATTTCTTTTAAGTGAAATTCATTTAAGAAAGAAATCAGAGTTTTGAAATGGAATCGAGTTGAATTGGGAAGGAGATTATGAATGGGTTTATATTAAAACCCAGTTTTTAAAATTTAGTTATAACAGGAATTTTAAGCGAACTCGATAGCTTAAATAATTATTTACTTAACATTTGAATTAAGTAAAAGAAAGTGAGATAAAAAGGGTTTATATTAAACCAGAATTTATAAATAAGATTTATAAAAGAGATGCAGAGTTAAAACGTTGACTTTAAATTGATGATACGTAATAATTAGATTAAGTGAATGAATGGAAATGAAACGATATTTTCAAGTAGAAAATGGTCAAATGAATTAGAAATGGAATAGTATGGGTTGATAACGAGTTAAGGTAAGAATTGGAACCTAACTGGAGATTGGTTGAGTTGAGTGATTTTCTGAATTTTAATCTGATGTTGATTTCTTTCTTCGGGATTGATACTTAGGGAATTGTTCACTCACCAATTTAAGGTCAGGGACAAATGAATGTTGAAATATCGAAAAGAGATTAAAGTTGAAAATTAACCATTTGTTTAATTATTTTAATTAAAGAAGCCAAGTGATGCTGAATACTGAACCAGTAAATCTATTTTTTATTTTTATGATTGAAGGGTTGTTTATTAGATTGTTAAATAACCTACTATTAAATCTGGCCTATACGACTGTTGGTATAGAAATACCGGGAACGAATATATTCGAAAACCATTCCGACCAATAAATACGAAATGTCGAAGATATCAGATGTTGATCAAGACGGAGTAATTGAAGATCGTGGATCTTCATAAAATGGTAGAGTTACTTAAAATCTCGGGTTTAGCGGCCGGAGATATATTGTAATCCCGTTGTCGTTGAAATCGACAGGTTTGCAATGACTTGAATGGACGAATGACTGTCAGAGTATTTCTTAAGGGTCACGAACATTGATTTTTACAAACGTATTTCTGTTGGTTGCGGAGAAGACTCTTCTCTTAGCTTAATTCCCAGAATATATTTGTGGACGTCAATTAGTGATTTGATGGATCTGACATTCAAAGTGAATAGCGATGTGATGTTCTAAAGGTAGTGTTGAACCTTAAGCCTCTCCAACTGGGAAATGACAAAAATTGGGCAGGTTGCATGGCTAAGTGGGTAGCTCCCAAGTAGGGTATATAATCACCTATCTAGAGAAAATTCGTTTCCTTCTTTAATCTATTCTGATGTTGTCCATTATCGGGAAATGGTGGGTCGCACCCAACCGTTGGTGATATACATTCGATACACTTAAGCGAAATGAGTGCTCGGTCATGTGTGACCAGGTTGCAAGATGTTCTTGTTGAACCCGATTTATTCCCCTCTAGAGATACACTATCGAAAGGTGGTTCCGTACCTTGTCATAGTTGGAAATCCAATCTTCAATAAGTGCTCGCGGTATTGATTGTATACTATATATATGGAGCGTGAGATGCAAGCATTCCGCTATATTATTATTTAATTGTGTTTATACACTATAATAATATTAGAATAGGCTATGATTTCAAAAGGAAGTGGTTTGATTTTAAAATCAATTTGGGTGGTGTTTTTAAACTTAGCGAGTTTTCTCACTCTGGTTCACCAGACTGATCCGGCGTTTGTAATGCTCGTGTTAGACTGGGTTGTACAAGTCCAGGTTATCAGATGTTGTGAAGTCCGAAGATAAGCAGGAGGAGTTCATACGTATGATACATATTAGTATGTATTCCGTTGTGTGTTATATATGAGGATAGATTATTATAACCGTCCAGATGTAATGTTGTACCATGACGAGTGTAAGTTTTTATTTCAAAGCTCTCAATAAAGTTTTGTTTCTATTATATTTTATTCCGATGCGATTGAGACTCTGATGTTGTTGTGTTCTTCTTCTTCTTCTATTCTAATATTTCTTTCTTATCCCACCTTCTATTTTCTTTCATTAACTATTTGGTGTTTTCGATACTTGAGTTCTGGCAAGTAATACAGGTTTTATGTATTATTGTTGGAATTCGGACGTCGAATCTGCCGAGTCGTTACATCCTCCAAGTATATCTGTAAACACCTGAACTACTTGCCTGCCCGTACAAATTTGGGTACCCAAGAGTTTAAGGTAAAACAAAACAAAATAAACTCTGAGTTGGTCACGTGACTGGTGTGAGTAAAATCCAGTAATTGGTTTAACTTTTAAAAATCTTTTTTAAAAAGAAAGGATAATCGTAAGACCGATCTACGCATAAACATGGATGGTTTTTACCTTACGATGACCTTAAACATTCTTTAAAATCAATAATTTTCTGATATTATCATAGTGTCTAAAACAAGTAAATAACAATCTAGCTGACCGCTTGCATCTCACGCTCTACACATATAATATACAATCAAAACCGCAGGCGCTTATTGGAGAATGGATTCCAACTGGCAAGGTATGGGACCACCTTCCAATAGTGTATCTCTGGAGAGGAATACACCAGGTTCAACAAGAACATCTTGCAACCCAGGCTAAACATGATCGACCCCTCACTTCGCTTGAGAGTACCGAATGTATTGTCACCAACGGTTGGGATCAGCAACTGCTCCGAAGCAATAGAAGCATTAAGATAAAGAAGAAAAAATATTTTCTCTGGATCAGGTGACAATACACCCTACTTGGGTGCGACCCACTGAGCCATGCGACCTACCCGATTTTATACCATTTCCCGGTTGCGAGGCTTGAGGTTACAATTACTTACCTTTCATTAATAGAACAACCACTTTGAATGTCACATTGTTAGATCCGTTAATCACTAATTGATTTGCACAAAGATATTCTGGATATTATGCTAAGAGAATAAATTCTCCGCTACCAGATGAATATTTGTATTGACCAACATATGTGATCGCTGAAAATATTCTATCAGACGTTCGTCCATACACGTTCGTTTTGGGACCGAACGAAACCGAAGGCACAATTTCCATTAATCCGTCTTAGGCAATTTCTACCTAGGATTAACAGAAAAAGCCCTTGCATTCTATTTCGTCTTCGATTTGTCTTCATATAATCTGATTCGCAACGCTACTGCCAATACAGAGTGGTTCTCGGATAATAATCCAACTGATCTCTCCATATGGACAACGATATTGGCCAATACTTCGATAGTCGGTTATTTAACTATCGAAGAAAAAACAAACATTCATCCAAAGCATCAAACAAATCACTAGGCCCCTTAATTAATATTTCATTAATTAAATCACTTCTGCATTTTCTTATCAATATTTGTTAAACCAATATTTTCAATAATCATCTTGGCCTCTTACGCTATTGGGAAAACATTTTCATATATCACGTTCTTTTATTTTCTATATATAAAAAATATCTTCTATTTATAATTGGAAAACATTCCAATTATTTCTCTTTCCCGAACTCGTTTATTTCTATACTTAGGAAATATTTATTATACTTCCAAAATTCGACATACTTGGGTTAAAATGAATGTTGTGTAAAACATCATTACAACAACCCAAAATACAGCATTCAACTAAATCTTATACAAGCATTGATCTTCGAGACTGAATCTTGTTATTTATTGGTTAATTATGAAATCAATCAAGTTGGAGTATAATTACCTTTCAGAACTTGACTAAATAAATAACATTCTTTACTTCAAAACGAACAAGACTACTTATCTCGAATTATCTACATCATATAAAACCAATTATCCATTTTTTTAAAACATTTATACGTTCTCTTTCTATTCTTACCAGATTTAAATTTATAGATTTTCTTTTTGTTTATAATATTCTGTTTTAAGGTCGTTTCCTTGTCGAATTCTATATATATTGATTTCTAGTTATCAATTTTCTTAAAAATATTCTAACTCCTTAAATTTTCAGAAAATTTCGCCAGCACCTCCTTTGTACCAGTTAATAGCTCAAACCCCAACTCGTCTTTCTAGGCCCTTTCCATTCAAAAAGAAAATCAAAAAACCAAGCAGCTTCCCAATAGGCTCATAAAATCTCATATGGAATTTAAACGTGTACCTTTTCGTCGGACACACAAATTTAAATCTTCATTCTCTTCATTCCATACCTGTTCCGAATATGTACGTCCATTCCCAATTTATTTCCACTCAATCCAATCATTTTTAACTCAATTCACTAATTAATCCTCTAATTAGCTGTTTTGCCTATTTCACTTTTTATTTGAACATACCACGCTCATATTCAATTTTAATTTGCTTATAAACCAATTTAATTCCATTTTCAATTCAAGTTTCATATTCGATTTCGAATATGAATACACAAATCCAATTCACTTATACAAAGCCCAATTTCGATTCAAAATTCTATTAACTAATTATTCTTCAAATTAGTTAATTCTATTCAATAATTAAATATATTGTTTTTGTTTCAAAAATCAATCCATATACTCCACTTGAGTTTATATTTATTTTATAACTCAAATTTGGATTTTTCTAACGGAAATTTAATTTTTATTTGCTTAAAATCTTTTTATTTATTTAAATAAATCGTTATTGTTTTATAATGATTATAGCGCTTTTTTATGGAAATTTGATTTTGACATAACTCAAAATCTATAAGACGAAATATATTTTTTCTCTTTTACTAGGAAACCATTATTCAATTGGTCCTGACGATTCTTGTTTCATAGAATTCCGACTTAAATTAAGTTCTATATACTCAATTAAAGTTTGAAACGTCAAATTACGAACTACCATACTGCGGCAAGCTCGTTTTAATTATATTTAAATATAAACATTAAACTTCGTTTATTATATAAATTCCAATTCCATTTTTTAAATATTAAACCAGTTTACCAAATCTAACTAGATATTTCGATTATTCCTAATCGTTGATTATTTCATTACTCAGTTATAAATCCAATCACAACTCCATTTTCAATATTAACTTCACATTCCGTTAGAAATAAATTAACTTATAAAATTTTATGAAATTGAATTCCAAATATAATTTCCTAGATTTATCTCAATTCAGTTTATATTCCGAATATCGGAATAACATCCGTAATTCCCTTTTCGAAACGATTTCCGATTCACTTTTAAATTCATACTTGAATTTAAAATTCCAAATTATCCTATGATAATTATCTTACTTAATTTATAAACATTTCTACAAATTTAACTTCCCTGTTTTATAATTTAAAACAAGTTTCCATTCGAAAATCTATTCGAAACTCAATTCATTTTATATTCCGAATTCCGGAATAAAAACCGTCATCCCCTTTTCAACGATTTAAAAATTCTATTTTCAAATTCATACTTGAATTCAAATTCCAAATTATCTCATGATAATTTATTCACTACTACAAACATCGTTTATAATTAGTTTCCCTTGTTTTATAAATTAAAACAAGCTTTCCCTCCAAATACCCATTTGAAACCCAATTCTAATTTTTGGAAAATTTATTATATAACATATAATTTATTTACATATTTTATTTTAGTTTCTATCTAATACAAGTTAAATATCCTATCAGGAAATAATTTATTTTTATAAATTCAACGTAGTCAAGTTCAAATCATAAATCCGCACGGATTTTTTTCAATTCGATTAAATTCTGAACGTCGGAATAAATTCTATTGTTTCCCTTTTTAACACGATTCCCAATTCTCATTTTAAGTTCACTTTTGAATTCGAATATTCATATTATCCCATGATAATTCATTTCCCTTCATTTATAAACACCATTTATAAATTCATTTCAATTCCCCGCATTATCCAATGAAAATTATTCCATTCTATTTATAAACATTGTTTATAAATTCACTACTTGTTTTTATTATTCAAAACAAGTTAATATTTCTTAGCCCATTCGTAATTCAGATTCTATTTTTAGAAAAATAGATTTCCCCTTTTAATCTCAAAATCCCTTTTTCCGATATTTTTATAAATCAACATTTAGGGCCAGTGATATTCAAACATCCAAAAACACCCAAATATCATTCACGAGTTTTCTAACACACCATATATGATAATATATATGATTTTTTTTTGAGGAATTCAGTTGGATCCCTCCAACCTGTTTTCCTGCATCCACAGATGTTAGCCATCGTAAATAATACCCATCCTGCTTCAAGGCAGGATATCGTAGTATAGAAGGTCATCCACTATAATATACTGTGGGGCGCATAGGTTTATTCGTCAATGATACTGCGAGCATCCGCTAATGGTACTGCGGGAAATATCCAACCACCAATATATATAATAGCCACAAACACCAAGCCTAAATAAATAATATATTTATAATAGCCACAAAAATATTTAAATGCATCCAAACAACCAACAAACAACATATAACATTATATTAAATAAATATTTGTTATAATAAATTATAACGAATCCAGAGAGTGAGTTTACTCACCGTGATTTTTAATTGTCGAATATCCAGAGTTTGAATTTTCTAAATTCCCAACTAACTCCGAACAATCCCAAACCACTTCCAGAATATGTATTTCACCTCTATGAATCAACTCAACACATTTTTGTGATTTTTAAGACCTTATATCACATGACATGAATTTTATAAGTAATCAGACAATTTGAATATAATAAAAAATTTACTTATTAAATTAAGTTAATCACCTTATTAATCCACTTCTAAATCATCTTCTCCATTTCGACACAGTAAACCCGCCTGCATACTCCTCAAACACGCCGTGTCTTGTCATCGATTATCCTCCCTCCACAATCACCAACCTACACCGCAAACAATGTTAAACACTTCAGCAAATCGTCCTCTAATTGTTCTTCCCCAATTCACATATTCAAACTGTGCTCAACACTGACACTTCACCATCTTCTTTAGGTATTCGAACCGCCGAATCCCCCTGTCGTTTGCAATTTTCCCAGCGACATACTGCCCTAAAAGGGTAGACACTTTCAATCACCGAATACTCAAATATTTCTCCATACGAATACCACCCTAACGCCAAGTTCGACGACTTCTCCTGACGTCGTGGTTTCCAAACTCCAAGCTGTAGTAATAAAAAAGTTGCAACTAGTTTTGATTCAATAAATCTCCAAAAAATCAGAATCAATGCTACTCCATGCCACAATCCACTTCGCATCCGTGATTTCAACTCCAGTGTCACCCAAAACCCAATTAGTCGTTCCTCAAAACAATCGATTGAGACCCAGGACGTTCGAACGCACAACGGAGCTTACCAAAGTGAAGTTCGAGCTATAACGAGGTTCATGAATTAGGTTCGATTCATGGAGGATCGAATTACTGCAAAGGAAATTTTGAGGATTTTAAATCGAAGGCTAGCTCTGATTTTCATTTCGAAGAAGAATAAAAAGAAAAGAAAATGAAAGAGAGAAATGAGGGGTATGCGCGATTTAAATAGGAGAAAAGAAGCTGACAACGAAGTACATGCCAATTTAATTCCATGTTTTACTTAGTGTTGAAGGAGGGAGACATCTCGAATGCAAAAATGAAAGAACAGATAGTTGTAGTTGTAGATAGGTTGCGTTGGAAAGATATAGGCTATCCTTATTTTATATTTTTTTGATTTTAACTGAGGTGATTTTAACCCTTTTGAAATATCGCGTATTGTCGAACTCCTATTTAAACGCAACTACCAACATCCCTAGAGTTATACCACTATTCTGAACTCGCTAGAACAGATTTCGAAGCCCCATTTGATCGTATGGAGAAGAATCAATTAAATCGATATAAATTAAATTCAAAACAATTAATTCCTTGATAATATATTATTATTATCGTCTATATTCAAATAGAATTTATATTGACCATCTAAATCGTTTCCATTCATTTTTATCTTCGAATTCATTTATACATCATTTTCGTACTACGATAATTGGCTATATTCGAAATTTAATCGTATATCGATTATTAAATCGATAACTCAACATAAAAATTCATTTATATTATCAACTCAATAGTTAAAACAATATTAATTATTTGAAGTTAATCGACCAAAAATCTGGGTCGTTACATAAATCAACTTTAAGATAATTGGCACCAAAAAGACAATATTTACATCTGTATATATTCAACAATAGTTAGCATGTTTAATGAAAAATCAAAAGAGGAATATCCAATAGACAATAAAAATAAAAAACCTAAAAACCGTTTCATTTGAAAAATAAAATACCCGAAAACCGTTTCATCTGAAAGTGCTAAATCCAATTAAATTACATATCTACTTAAAAAGGGGAAAACCTTAATTCAGACATCTCTTACTTTGATTACTTTAAATCGTTGCACATCTTCGACTTTATATTTTGAAATTCTTCTCTGTTTTGACGTTGAAGTGGAAGGTCAAATTTATGGTTAATTAGTTGCCAAATAATTAGAAACTATGTTTGGTTATTACGGTAGGGAGATTTGAGTGTTAATATATGACCAGATAATTAGATTTTTGAAGAGATAAGAAGTGAAAAAAAAATGACAAATGAATTCCTCTAAACAAAACATTTATTAATTCACCAAATGATTACTAGAGAAAGTCTAAAAAATGAGAAGATATCTCAATTCCAAAACAAAACAAAAAAAAATAACTTTTTCCCTTGCATCATACAGACCTCATACACGATTATTTATATTAGACTTGACAATATATCTTTCTTAAGAAGCTATTGAATGCTTGCATAAATCTTTCCATGTAGATTATTTGTTGTCTTTTACAATACAATAATAAAGAGGCAACTAATCACTCCATTAGATCCACTAAATCTTTAAAAAGAGAAATTAATCACTCTCCATATCCTACCACGTCTATGAAATAAGAAATGAATTCATATAAAATATCTCAAAGATCTGCTTAAATATAGAATATAGTATCACAAAAGTCAAACAATCTCCACCTTGGTACGATATTCCATAAATTTCATCCAAGCTCCTTTTAGAACCTCAACCTCCAAGTAATCTCCAATGTTACCAAAAAGAATGTTATCATTCCCTTCCAAACCACCTAATTATGTATACTCACAATTGAACATGCACATCGCCAATAAATCAGAATCTTTGGTAATACCACAATGGCCTCCATGCGTTTTTTGTGGCTTTACGTTGCTGGTTTCATCTTGATTCAGAAAATAATTCTCCTTTCAACCACAAATTGAAAATTTTCTTCATTATACACCGTCTTTCCAAGTATTTTGTAAATATTATTGCTTTATCTTTTACCATGAAACACTTCCCTATTATCTTACCAAACCCTTGTGACTCCACATCGTGTTGAAAAGTTGTACCCTTTTACCTTCAATTGTCATACAGAAACCAAATTATTTATAATTTCTGGAACATACCAAACTTCCATGAATTTCATCATCCTTCAATCATGAATCCTAAATCTAACAAATTTAACCCTTTAACACACAACTTTTTACCATTGGTGGATTCTATTACGTACCGACCAATTCATATGCGTGTGATGTATGAAGGAGGAGGGTGAGCTTTGTTCCGACCATTGTTATATAACAAATAAGTTCACAGTTTTCTTATGGAAAGTATGTGTTTATTGTGCTACAGTTTAATATTTTTTTTTACATATAGGATGAGCAAACGTGGGACATCAGTCCCTATGATATCCCAAGAATACATAAAATTGGATAAATATTTAGATAATAAATACTAAAAATAAGGCAATTTACACACTAATACGTTTTACCAATGTACACGATAATGCAGTAATTTTTTTTTCAAACACCTAAAGTGCATACAAAGATGAATGAATACATAAAAGTGGATATATCTCAACATCACCCTATAAAAAATCATTAGCATTAGAACTTCCCTATCCATAAAGATTCGTTATAACGATTAATGACATGGGTGAGTAAGAGCCATCAGATATCTTTATCCTTAGCAAATCTAAATCTTCCTTTGTCTTTTCTTTATATATCAAAGGATTTTATTATATAGATAGTTGATCCTTTAAAGTATTCTCATAACAATAGTATGGTGCTAAGGGCACCCCAATATGTTCTTCCTAATACTGCAATTAAAAAAAAAAACTCATTAAATTTTGTATGCTTCCTAATACCACATTACCTATCCATTCTAATATCCCACTTAATCATTATTTGCTGAACTAATCACGCACTAAGCTAATCTAAAAACCCTAATCTCTCGTAATCGTTGTCTTCTTCACATCTCTTGCTGGAAAATTCAAATTCATACGATAATTTCCCTATTGTATGGTGATCTGAAAACCTTAATATCTCACGTTCTCTTCTAGTTTGCTTAATTCAAACCTTATCCACGGCTTTTGTAAATTCATAGGCATTGCGGCGTCTAATTCGTTGATCGGTTATAAATCTAGGGTTTAACTCGTTGATCGGTTATAGATTTGAGGACGAAAGAATATCAAGCGAAGTAGAAATAAGGTAAAAAAGTGTGGTAGCCCCTATTTTTTAAGTGTGTGGTATTAAGAAGAGCGTAATACTAATTCTTGTGGTACTTTTTAGTCGCGGTATTAGGAAAACATATTGGGGTGCCCTTAGCACCACACTAACAATATTATATTTACTTCAGTTTGTATTAATATTTAAAAAATTGTTTTTGTTTTTCAAAAGGTTTACATATATAAACTCAACTAACAATTTTAATCTTTTATTATATCAGCAACCAGAAAATCCAATTCATTTAAAATAAATTAATCACGTTAAATCAAATATTATTGATTTACATTATTGATTTTGAATTTCAGCAGACGAGGTTCAGGTTTGTTTATGGTGATGGGATTCAGGTGTTTTTCAATATTGGTTGTGATTCGACTAGTGGTGTATTTTGTGTTTTATACTTTTTTTTTGAAGTGTCATTTTCTTTTGGTGGTACTATCATTTTTCTGGATTGAGTCGCTCTTGGGGCTGGTTGGGTTTTGTTTCTTCTTTGTTCTAATTGTTTCGCTAATCATAATTGTGAAGCATTGCTCTATCTTTGTTGAATTGTTTGGTTGAGAACCCTTTCTTGCCCCCAGCTCCCTCATGTCATCTGATTGAGCTACATTCTCTGTTTTATTATAGTTTTGTTGTGCCATTCGTGTATAGCTTGGAGCATGTAATGTTTGCGATGGACTTGCTTTCAATTCTAGGATGTTGGTTGTTTGGGTTGGATTCATGTTCAACTTAAGCAGATTTATGTCTCTTACTGGTTTTATTCATCATGGAAATCTATCATGTCATGAAACTTGGGTTCGTGAGACTCTGATCAATGAATGTATGTTTATGTCAAAATTGTATGTTCTACATTTGAGATGATGTTGGTTGTTCTCCCTGTATTTCAGTTTTTGATGCTCTAGGAGGTGCCCATGTTGTTGAACTGTCTTTTGTGAAACGACTTTGATGTGAAGCGCTTATGGTACTCTTACTTACCATGCCTGTCTTGAAGGTGTACTCTTCTACAATTGAGTACGCTTTTCTAGCTTAGGTAACATTTGTTAGTTTGTTGTACCTTTACATCTTGTAAGTCTTGTTTGGTCCTTAGTTGGTTTAGGACATTACATTATGTAATTTTATGTTTTATGTTTTTAATTAACTAACACTATATATAGTATAATAAAGATGCAATGTGTAAAAAAAAAACATGCCAAGATAGATGGGCAAACGGTAATTTACCATTACCAGTGTAAAAGTTACTAGATTATCGGTATACCAGTCTTCGGTATACCAATTGATCGGTAACGATAATCAATTCTGGGTTGTCAAACAGTACAATAATGGTATTAGTCAAATGGTAACGGTAATCATTACCATAACAGCCCTATAAAAAACGACTAAGCATCTATGTATAGTCTCAATCGGTAATGAAAAGACTTTACACTATGGTTATATCAATCAGTAGATGAAAAGACCTTACACTATAGTTATATCAATCAGTAGATGAAAAGACTTTACATTGCATTGATATGAATGACAAGCCAACACATTGCATATAATGTTTATACATATTAGATGCTGCATTAAATAGATGATAAACAACATGCTGCCATCCATAGATGACAAGACTTAACACTATCAAATTTAGTCATCAAAGTTTGTGTTTTGATCGATTTTTGATCATCATCGATTATTTTCCTTTGTTTCTTATTGTTGGTAACACATCTAGTAAATTGATGTTTAATAAACATACGAATTTTGTAAATTTACATGACGAGATGACTTAAAGATACAAGGATCTACGAAAATTCCAACGATTGAAAGGTCGAGGGTGCATGTGCTTATGATGTGTGAGTTTAGTGTAATAGAAACACTATGTATGGTTATGTATGAAAATTAATTTAACTATAAATAATAACGATCTATAATCCTATATCGGCCTTAGTTTATGTTATTAGGGATGAGTAGTGCGTTAAGCGTTGAAGTTCCTAAAAGTTACAGACGTCACTAGCGACATTGTAGATAAGTAGTGAAGTGCAAAGGTGACCTTAGATCTTAAAAAATAGAGTTCAACAGGAACCTACTGAAGCTTATAGATAGCCTTTAACTGGATTGATCTTTGTCATAGATGTAAGATGATATTGTTACATTGAGTTGGTACTATTCATTTTATTTTACGTGTACATCTTTTTTCTATGTCAATAAAGTAGCATCTTTATGAAAAAATAGTAGCTTCTTTGCAATTAATGTGGACAAAAATCTTAAAATTGCAAATATGAAAGCATTTATTCAGCTTGGCTATATAGTTTATTATTATATTGAACATACAAATCTATTAAATTCATTACTTTATCAAGTCAGATTAGGTGCCTAAATAAGCGGATATTGATGTATACTAATTTTGTACTTTGATAATGGATGTATATGTTTTATTTGTTGTGTCTCCATTGGTAATAGACATAATAGTTAAGTGTTACTTATCGATGTGTAGAAGCTACTACACTTTCTTTTTAAGTTTTTTTCTTAGTAGTATGGTTTAGAATGACGACATAATGTTAGATGATCAGTACAGAAGAAAAAATATTGGAAAAAGGGCCATGATTGAGTATGGGAAAATTTATTAGATTAAAAATTTGGATATAATGCTCGTATATTTTTCAATGATCAAAATGCTTACACATTTTTTTAAGTACTAGTTGCCTTTTGTATTTTGAAACTACAAAGGTTAAAAATCCAAATCTTTGAAATAAACACTTTTTCAATCTAGAGTTAAGTTATATTTTTTTTTCACTTTTATCTTTGAAATTTAAATTTTAGTAAAAACTGGCAAGAGATATTTTTTTAGACTAAGGTTCTAAACGTTATGAGTTTGAATTTTAGGACATTAAAATGGACGCGTTGCTTGAATAAATTGTCATTCTTGATTTAAAAAAAAAATTATCTTTTAAATTCAAATTTTAAGAATATCAAGATTATAAATTCAAACTGGTCGAAAGAAGGTTTTCTAGATCAAAGAAAATTAAAATACAAAGTTTTCAAGGTTAAATATTTATAATTAACTTCTAAAATACTATTTTTCTTCATTTAAGCTATTTCATTATTATAATAATTCAAACCAAATTTTAGTACTATTCTTTTATATATTTTATGAGAGAAAAAGACTAAACTAGAAATCAAAATTTAAGAAAATGGAAACTAAAGATTTCAATTCTGCAAAATGGAAAATAATTTATTTTCCAAAGTAAGAAAGGTACGAATCATACCCCAGTAGTTTTTTCTAAGTAGAAAATAATATTGTATCTCTTTTTCTTACGTACGATTTCATATTCTCATGAATACTTTTTTTAATTTTCGCTTATCAAAGATGATTGTTCGTTCACCATTCAATTAATGCTATGTTTTTATATGTTATAGCATAAATAAGTACATGTAGGAAGTTCTGATTATTTATCAGTTCGTAGTAAATTAAACAATTTTTTTAGTATGACACTCACTGTTTTGGGCTTGTTAAAATATAAATTTTATAGTTAAATAAGTGTTTTTTTTTAATTTGTTCAGAAAGGAAACCGACCGGAGTCATAAAACCCTCCTTAGTGCGCCTAGCCCGGTCCGCAAGCACCACATAATTGTTTTTGTGGTATTTTAAAATTGGTGTTATGCTACTTATTCATAATTGTTTGTATGTCTATTAATTAGAACAAGGTCATCACCAAATTAACTAGATAATATCACAAAATTCTCTTTTAAGTCTTTTATACAAAGTATCTAAAAAATATTTTAGAGAATCTAAGATGGAGCTTTTCGAAAATACTGAGATTCTATGTTTCAAATCTTGTATTTTGTATCAAACTTTTGATTAACTACTCTGTCCATATCTCGAGTGAGATGACAGTCAGGAAATACAGAAAATACGTTTTAAACTTTTTTCCCCAAGTATTTAAAAATGATATTTTGATGAATCTCGGTTGAAAAGAGAGAGAGATCTAACTCTAAAAGTTTTTTGTAGCATAGGAGTTTATGTTTATCCTTGTTGGTTTAATTTTTCTCTTTTTATATGTATTAAGAGTGCTACTTAATTAAAGAACAGCGCTCACTTTTATGTCTTGGAGGGTTCTAACCTTGGTTCTTTAGGACCGATGCCTACAATGTCTTACCACTGCCATTTGAGTTAACGGTTCTCTGTTATGAAAATTGCGCCTTTGTGGAAGAACAATAAGCAGGATCTAGATTTGCCAATTGAACACCAATCTAATCTTATAGCAATTATTCTATTACATCAAACAAATAGTAAATAACTATAACAGAGAAACAAAGAGACACAATATTTATACTGGTTTCTTTATCCTCCATAAGATAGTGTACGTCCAGTCCAAGACAGAGAGAGATTTTTTCCACGTGAGAGAATTACAAGATATTACAAAATAAGAGTTTACATATCCAAACCTCAAACATACTTAATAAGAAGAGACTCCATTGGGATCTCTGGCTCCATGCCAGGATGAGTATACACTAAAGTCTACCCCTCAATATATAGTCAGTGCAAACCCATGTGAGTCATTAATTACATTACCAACCAATATATGGTAATAATATAATGGAGGAAAATTACCATAGCAACAATTATGCAAACATAGAAAGTAAATCAATCTGTTTCTTTAGCATAGATGGAAGAAATTAATCCTTTCATTTATTTCTCTACCATCTCATCAAATACAATCAATGCATTCCCATTATAAAAATATTTACTTTCCATTCTTTGCAAATTTGTTCCAATCAATTGTGATTTTTTATCACCAAATCTGACATTCCACCTTGATGCAAATCACATATCTCCAACACTCCACCTTGAGTCAAATTCTCTTCACAACATAAAACTCTAAAAAAACTCCACCTTCAATCAAAATTTCACCATGAGATAGAAACCAAAAATGAATATTTGCCTAATGGGTTCCAGCAAAGCTACCTCCCATCACACCATGTTAATGAGCTCAGACTACGTCCCCGCCCGCCAACAAAATGTTGCAAATATCCAAAATAAAAAAGAAGGCAAACACCAAAGTAATCTCAACACCGCCAAGACCAAAAATAATTCTCTCAATCACCAATTTAAATACAGAGTCAAAATCCAAATATCTGTACGCACAAAAAATCTCTCTCCTGCCACTTAGTTATTACAAACTTCACCCACCGCCTGTAAAAATGCATCTACCACCATGAGCTGCACCGCACATAAATCAACGGTCTAAAAGTGCTTGCAATAACATCAACACCCGTCTAACACTCGACCTGAGCTCCTTCCTCGATCACCCCGGATCCCTCGAGCATCATCAACGTGAAGCCCTCTGTCTAAACCACAATGATCTCTGTCTCGACACCCGTTTATCACTTGACCTGAGCTCCTTTCCTGATCATCTTGGATCCCTCGGCATCATCAACATGAAGACCCCTGTCAGAAACATGATCAAAACTTCCCAAATCCAATAGCCCCTTCAACACAGTAAACTCCATATCACGTCAAAGTTCTCAGATTGGAACGCTCTTCACTCTCAACTTAATCTCCTCCACCAAAGTCTCCCGTTTCTCCAAAAAAGTAATAGCATAATTACCACTGAATCTACCAACCTTTGTAGAAATAATTGATGCACAATTTAAAACAAATCGCCTCGCTCTGATACCAATCTGCTATGAAAATTGCGCCTTTGCGGAAGAACAATAAGCAGGATCTAGATTTTCCAATTGAACACAAATCTAATCTGATAGCAATTATTCTATTACATCAAACAAATAGTAAATAACTATAACAGAGAAACAAAGAGACACAATATTTATACTAGTTCCACTATCCTCCATAAGATAGTGTACGTCCAGTCCAAGAAAGAGAGAGATTTTATTCCAGATGAGAGAATTACAAGAGATTACAAAATAAGAGTTTACATATCCAAACCTCAAACATACTTAATAAGAAGAGACTCCATTGGGATCACTGGCTCCATGCCAGGATGAGTTTACACTAAAGTCTACCCCTCAATATATAGTCAGTGAAAACCCATGTGAGTCACCAATTACATTACCAACCAACATATGGTAATAATATAATGGAGGAAAATTACCATAGCAACAATTGTGCAAACATAGAAACACTACAACAAAAAAGAGATTTCATAGCGTTTGAAAAACACTATTAAAGCCATAGATAGCGTTTCAGAGAACGCCATGTAACGACATGCTATGTTAGACCATCAACTTTAAATAGCACATAAGAAAACGCTATGAAAAGTAAAAATTTGACAGCGTTTTATCTTTGCTATTAAACAAAACGCTATATGAATTCCTACCCAACTGCAACTTATGATAGCGTTCTCTGTTAATTTTTATAACGTTTGTTCTACCTCTATTGTAGCGTAAATTTGTTATTTCTATAGCGTTTATTACTACAATTGTATAGCGTTCAAAAGTAAAATTTTATAGCGTTTGTCTTATGCATTGACAACGTTTTTTAAACGCTATAATGTCAAATACAGTTTGCGTAGCATTTTGCACTTGCCTACCACCATTTTTACTCTTTCATTACCTTTAAATACATACATATAATTCAAACAACATTCATATATATCATAATCTCTTTCTCAAATGTATACAAATATAACACATTTTCACAAACAACAAACATGTAAACTACAACATAATATTTCATACATATCATTCAAACAACACCAATATATTCAAACTTAATATTTCATACAAATAGTTCAAAGTACTTCTTACATATCCAAACAAAGAAACTCATACATATTGTTTGATCAACTCTTCTATCCATAATATGTCATATATACAAGTTACCTAGAAAGTAGTCGAATGCTTGATTTACTCTTGCTTTGCTTTTGATATTTTCTCCAAAACATAAGAAATTTGGTCCTGTTATAACAAAAATAAACAATATTTAGTTCAAAATATTTAAACTTGCATATATACATCACATATACAGTTCCAACATATACATATGCAATTTAGTGTGCATCACAAAATCATGTGCAAGGATCAGGTTCTATCAACTCTAACTCTATTATTAACGATTCCTGATATTTCATTCCCTACTAATATGTGTTATAGAGTACAATCTATGACTGAGATATGAAAATGAGTAGTAGTATAGATGCTTCTGAGATTGAAGAAGCTAAAGAAAAATATTGCATTTCAGTATTCTAGTTGTTTCATTTTAGTTCTTTGCTCATCTGCTTATTACAAAAAAAAAGGAATAAAGAAGAAACAGGTAGCCTGCGTTTAGAACAACAAAAACAGTTTCAAATGAGCAGTCTCGGGGGAAAAAGGGATTGTTTGATTGTTAATGTTTTCTTTACTTAGAGTTGCCTTTTCAAGTTTCAAGCCAAAACTGTTCCCTTAAATTTATTTATTTATTTATTTTGGTTTTCTTATTTGTAAACTAATCCTCATACTCCCATTAGCTTTAGTGTGATTCCCTGAAGTATATATGCTCATCATCTAATTCTACGGGTTCACGTATATCCGTCAAAATCTTGCTAAGGTCTGCTATAAAATTTGGAGTATCTTCAACGCTTACAAAGGGCTGAGAATGACTTGAGGAAATTTAGATGAAATACGGTCTGCAAAGGAGGGATTATCATTTGTGCAATAGCCAATAACAATGCCTGCTTATTAATTATATGAGTTCAGATATCATTTCTGTCATAAAATGGGATTGTTTCAAACTCTACTTCTGTAATTATAGTTGGATTTGTACTATGGTTGTTGCCGCTCTGACTTTGGTTGTATACAAAAACAGTGCTTGCTTTAGATGTAGGACTCTTTGTAGTAATGTCAAAATTTTGGGAAATAACCACATTAGCATTTTGCCGAACTTGTTCGAGACTAAGGGAAGGTTGGTTTATTTTATGCTTTCTAATAAATTCTGCTCAACTGAGGTAGGCTGTTTTATATTTCTATTTACTGACTACGGTGGCAAGCAGGTGTTTGTATCAATAGTTTTTTTTTTTTTTTTTGAAGTGGTTTTGACTCTCCACATTTCATGCCTAAAAGAAATTTCATATTTCGTGCCTAAAAGATCTTTTTTAACAGTAGAGTAAATTGTGTTCAAAATATTTTCCAACATCTGCCAATTCCCAGCAACAAAACAGACTCGGCCCACTCACCATAATCACTTGAAGCTGCTCTTCCATACAACTGAAACCACATTGACATAAACCTTCTCCATTCAACCATCATAGTCCACTTGCTACCACTACATTAAACTCAGTTCATCAACCGCAACAACAAAACACCGCCTCTACAAACCTGACAGAAACCACAATCCACAAACCAGACTGCCACTGACCTACAACATCCTCCCCCTGAATCTAGCAATCACAAACATCCATACTTCAACAATACTTCACCACTGACCTACAATCAATTCGACAACCAACCTGCAAGCTTCGTCCAACAAACTATTTTTAACATATATATAATATATAATTATGTATAGGTGTATTAATTGTGTTGTCCCCTCCTAGTATGTAAAAGAACATAGACCAAACCAAATTTTCGCTTGTACAAATTGTTTTATACTAATCCTCATCAGATAGATGTTTTTCGATCATGAACTTGAACAAACTATAGCAACTCGTACAAAATTTTTTTTTTATTATTTCTCTAACTGAATTTAGCTCCTCTAACTAAAACTGTAATTTCATTTCTTTAGAAATTGTAATAATTTTTTATACAAAAGTGTAACTGAGCTGACTATAAAATTCTGGCCACCCAAGCCAAACTTTTACTGCTAGTTGCATAATTGTAATCTCACTTTCTTCACATTAGATGTGATTTCGAACTATATTATTTCTCTCCCTTTTATAATTTCAACAAAATCAGTCTTCTACTTTCAAGAAAATGATAAAAGACGCTACAGCCTTATGATTTTTGTTAATGTATAATTTCTTACATTATCAGTTATACATGCGCAATTTGAATCTTGGATGGTATCAAAAATTAAGTTAATCTTTCCTCTTTCCCTTAATCATATCCACTATTCATTTTGATATACAAAGAGAAACAAGTCAGTCCAATTTTCAAAAGGATCAATTTTCTTCACCAATACATGTTATGATTGCAAGTGATATGCTTCGCCAATCTTGTATCCAGGAACCTGAAACTTTACTGTGGAAGAAAAGATGATACCTAATTTATTATCAATGAAGAAACTTTTTTTTTGGTGGACAAGGTCACTAGCCCATGCGCACCCAGAGTATACAGTGGAATGCATTTATGTCAAATTAGAGCCCAACTTTCATGTTTTCTCTTAACTGGTAACAGTTCTTATTTTGAATGAAATCACTTTAAAAAAATTATAAGCGTGAAATCTTGGTTCGAACCTATGTTTAATCCAGATCTTAGTTTGATATTACTAACCACGACCACTTTTCCATATTTTTCCAATGATTCAACTCTCAGGCTAGTCCCAGTTTAATGTTTCTAAATCCTCTATAATAATTCCTATCCTGGGCTTTCCTTGTAGGCAAATAACTTATGTATAATATTCAATTACATTCATCTGATAATAACTATCTTGGTGTCCCACTCACTTCAACCAAAATCCGTACTCACCACTACTTTCCATTTTTGAAAAATTAACTGCAAAACTCTCTATATGGCACAAGAAGTCCTTGACCCATGCAAGCAGGATAACTATTGTTAAATTTACTATTTACTCAATGTAAGTATGTTATTCGGTTAAATTTATTCTGCCTAGAAAGTTTATCTACATGATCAACAAAGCTTGCAGTCATTTTATTTGGATTGGAAACCTGTTCTCAAAGAAACCAACACGTAATTCCCATTCTAAGATATATCAGTGCTGGGCAGGATCCCCTTTTCTCCATGATGGTCTTCCCCTTCGCAGCGTGCTCATCTTGGAAGCGGTCGCCAACCTCGGCGTCATCTTCGCCGTCCGCATGGATCTCGAGCTCACTGCCCTCCCCGGCATGTCCAAGAAATCTGCCTCGTTCACCATATCGTGCATAGTCACCAGTGCGGCAGACCCAGAATCCCAGCACTTGGCCTTCATCGCGTTCATAGGCGTCGTTTTGACCATTACCACGTTTTCAGTGCTTGCTTCCATGCTGATCAACCTCAAGCTGCTGGGGTCCGAGTTCAGGAGACTCACTGTCGCCTGCACGCTAGCCAATTCAGGAGACTCACTGTCTCCTGCACGCTAGCCAATGAAATGTTGTCCCGTGGATATTGCTGATGCTGGCGATTTCGCTGCAGCAGGGACGTGGAAACATTATCAGCGCTTCGGACTGCAGTGTTAGGATGTATGTTCACCGCATGTTGCTTCACATTCGTTCGGCCTATGGTAGAGTTAGTGGATCGGCACACGCCTGATATACCGCTCCACATTGATATGCTATATTATTATGCCACTCCACCTACAAGATTTAACATTCTGCAAAATCGGATCCTGACTAGCTCGGTAGCTCTACAATCTTGAATTTCTTCTTTGGGAAACTCTCAGCTTTTGTAGAATCAATTCATGTTACTATAGTTTGTATTTGAAGATATAGTTATTTTTTCCTTTTACATTTTAGTCAATATATTGCTTGTTGAACACTTATATAAAAAGTTTCGATTACTGGGAAAAAAATATATGCGGGACATACATGTTTTTCTAAGTAATGGCGCAGTTGGTCGTCAAGCATAAGTAATCTCCAATTAAACGTATTGTGATTGAATATTTGTCCACGGTTTGTACTATGATAGTTTTCCTTTTGAGTTGTAAGAATTAAGACTATTTAGCATGATATATGTATGAATGGATATACTGTTGTTTTTAAACTATATAGCATGACATATAAAAAAAGGCAACATTTATGAGCCTACTGCTGAAACCCCCTAAATCCCCCGTTCGTTCCACTTTCTATACATCGAATAGTGACACCACTTCGAATGTTACACCTAACCACCACTGCTTCGCCTGAATTCCAACCTGACGCCAACACACTCCTTTGCCAGACTCGTACACAATGCGGGTGCCCCGTGCTGCAGCAGCCTCTTCCACTGGCAAACAACTACATTGTTCTTCATTTCAATCCACAATGCTACTTCTACCATTACCTATTTTCTAATTTGCTCCGCCATCACCTTGCTGACCATCATCATCCCCAGCTTTCTACTCCAAAACAGGCCCTTCTACACGAAACAATACTGCAGCTACCAACATCTCCAACCTCCACAATCAAACAACCACCACGCCTATTATATCCATCCAGTCCTTGTTGTATTGTGCAACAGCTGTTCTCAGGGCTGCCTCCTCAAGACATCTCATTCAAAAGCGTGACATCGAATTCAATCCTCACCAAAACACTACTTATTTGGTTAAAAAACATGCTTCTTTGGCCATCTACATAGCCAATTCTACAGTCAACTTCGTTTATCTTGATATATACCGTGGAAGAATTTGTATTCATGAAATTAACTCTGAATTGGTTCGGATATCTGGGAATCGATGTCTTGGGAATCTATCTCTGAACATCTAACTTTAACCCTATATATCGTTGCATATTGGTCATGAACCCTCACCGCCGTCTCTGCAAAGCACGTCTTGTTAGGCCATAAGCATGGTTGTACAAAGCTATAATTCTTATCCCTATACATGATCTGGGGTATCAGATGCCTATCTACCGGCATTAATCCAAGCCTTGCCTATTCTCAGAGACGGGTCAAAGGTTAGATGTGCAAGGGCGAATCGACTGTCTAATACAATTAGACTCTCATGACTTAGTCATGGGTTAAAGGAGTTCATCGTCTACAGATTTCTATATTTTCAAAACATGAAATGTCTGTTTCCGACACCAAATACATGACACAAAACCAGACTTTTAAGTATATATTTCCATTAATGCCAAAGATCAAATTTATTTTGAAAGGAAAGAGTGGCATTTATGTCTTATTATATCGCATCCCAGTAAACAGAGTCGCTAGCTTACGGAAAACCAAATATGAATTTAAATCCACATGAATAGAAGGAGAGCACGTAAATTTTATAATAAAAATCATGTCGAATGCTATTATCTTAGTACCGAACCGTATTTTCCTAGTAATATTGCACATTTTTCTTCATTACAACTGTTGTTATAAGAATCACTCATACTACGCTGACATGATTTGTCATATGCAACATTTTTCTTTTTCAATTGTTTCCATAAGAACCTCCCCCTTCTTTTATTTTTGCAAAAGTCATGTAGTTTTTCTCTTTAGTTTTCTTTTTAATTTCTAGTGGCTAAATTTCCCATTAAAATCCCATGACCGTTAAGGGTTTACTTTTGGTGGAGATGATCACATTTTATTTATCAAGATTATAACAAACTTCCGCAGGCACATTGGTACATTATGTACATCCATGTGGAATTTATTTATTTATTGGATTGCAGATTCCATGTTTTCCTCACTAAAATTATAGGTTTCCTTTTTCTTCTAAAATTTTGTTTACTTAAGGATGGGACAATGTTGATTGAAATTCAAAGTCGAGTCTCAAAGTCAACCCGAAACTCAAACACAATGATCAACCACATTTAAACTACTACGATTAGATATATTCAACTGAAAGGCATAAGAGCAGTGAACAAAAAAATGTAGGAGTTTTAAACTTACAGTTAGAGCGAAAATACAGGAGTTCTTTATGGGGTCCTCAGCTTGTTTTTGTTTGCGAGTAATCTTCCTCTTCTTCGCCATTTCCTACATTAACAAAATACACGCTAGCATATCAGTTCGGTATACCAATATATATATATATATATATATATATATATATATATATATATATATATATATATATATATACCCCCACACACATATATATACATATACATATACATATACATATATATATGTGTATGTTAATGTGTTTGACCTGCTACATTATTTTGGCACCAGTAACCTCAAGAACATAATATAGACCTTCCTAAGGCTTTGACAGGGAACCAGCATAAGTAGTCTGCACTAAAAAGATATATCTCCTAATAGGTATTTCCTTCAAATGCTTATTATCATTATTGACATGCAAAACTTGCGTACATAATGGCCATATCTGATTAGCTACGAATAGTGTAATCTTAATTATCATGCATTTGATATCGTCATGGATGCTTAAAATTTAAAACCCTGAATTTTGTCAACCTACTTCTCAGCCAATACTGACACCGTATTGTAATAAACTGTTAGGAAAACACACCTCATTTGATGTTTTCTAACTATCCCTATCAAAAAAGTAACGTATCATAAACTAATCATAGTTAGTCCGCTAATCTTCTTTTTCTTTTTTACTTCAGCAATGCATACACAATAAATATATGTTTGTATATTCAAAGGATCATTGTAAAATTCGATGCGGTTTTTAGTGTTGAAGCCACCAAAGAAAAAAAAAGAAAAAAATGAAAGAAAAAAAACTGAAGTAAGGGAAATCTGTGATATACCATGTTCTCAAGCAGATAACCTCATTGCTTTATCATAATACTGTATATACAAGATCAATGAACTTAGGGACAAATTATGTATTGAACCAACTAACTTTAGTAAACAAAAAAAGTAGGACTTAAAGTCATATGCCAGTATAATCTCAACATCTACAAGATACCAAAAAAGAAAATTACATATAAGAAAGGCCAGATGTTATGCTTGCTAGAAGAAACATTGAATACAGGACTCAAAAAGGTAAAAAGAACCCCAATCAATTAATCTACAACTAAATTAGGATTCTTTGTCTTCACGTTTAGAAGCCTTTTACTTTACTCTTAAATTCATATTCCCATCATTACAGTCATATTCTAAATACTTCCATAATCAGATTATCTTTCTTCAACGTTGTAACACCCCACCTCCGCCAGGGTAACTCTTGCAAGCACACTGGCTTTGGAGGGGCGTTAAACACGGTAAACATGCATGCAGATATCACAGGACAGAACATATAAGTAAAACAGAGTAAATAAAGCAGCGGATCAAACTAGCATTTCAAAACCATAGTCATGTTACAACAAAGTACTTGATCATTATTTTCCAACAAACAAAGTCTAGCATAAACTGAAAAACTGAAATACATAAAGTACTATCCCCAAAATGAAGTGATAAACCATAGCTAGCTCAATGTCCAAAACCGTACATGAGCAAATCCAGTAAGCAAGCTATAAAGATCCAAGCTAAGCTCCAATGTTCCCACCCTGAGGACCTGAGGGGGGGGGGGAAACGGAAGAAAAGAGGCGAAAGAAAACAGGTCAGTCAAAAAGACTGGTAAGCCCTAACTACTATCTGTCCATGAACTAGTAAAGTTAACTGGCATGAGAAGCTGAGATGAACATAAGGATAACAACATACTGGCATGATGATTAACTAACAAGATAGATAAAGGTGTCATCGCATAATCAAGGTTAAGTTTTGCACCACGGGTTTACTAGCATTCTAACATGTCAAGTAAAAACAAGAATTGATCCCTTGGCCCAAGCTTGGCCCAACATCATGAGGTGACCTAAATCAAGGTCCAACTACACGGTCTAGTTGATCGGCTCCCTATAAGCCTAACTCGTCAAGTGTCGGTGTCCTACGGCCCAAACATGCAATGTAGTTAAACTGCGCTAGGTCCACCCTAGGGTGTATCAAGTCCTAGGGTGTCAACCTCGAACACCAATCAAGTATGCACAGTCTAGATCTACTGGTACCCGTGCCTGATTTTCCAACTCCGGACTAAGTGCACGACCATAGTCCGCCTGGACCTACATCGGCGTACCTACTCAGTCGTCGTTTTGGTTGCTTACATGTCAGCCCAGTAATCGTGCCCCACCCTAGCCTAGTCCTAGGGTCTTATGATACTACCAAGAGGGTTACTGCTGCAAAGGACCACGCAACTAGGGTTTCTTAACGGGTTAAATATGGTCAACCCGATTCAAACGTGGATTAAATTGGTTAAGTGTACCCAAGGTTCATGACTTAACCCCGATTAACCCATCAAGCCCAAATTGGTTAAGTATTAAGTGGACCATGACTTAACCCTAATCAGGAGGCATTAATTAACTTAATGTGCTTTAACCTCTCACATTAGACCTTGTTGTGGTTACTAGTTAAGCCGGGCGGGTCCGGGTAGCTTTACACCACAACTTGGTCTAACCTCGGGTTCGAGCACAACATGACCAACTTCTCACATTGGGTCCTATTGTTTGTAGCCACTAGTTAAGCCGGGCGGGTCCGGGTAGATTTATGCTACAAACTCAACCCAACCTCGAGTTGGCCACACTCATATTTTCTAAGTGTCATGTCCATTATGTTTCCAAAGCATAATTACAAGTTAACATATCACGTCATGTTATAAAAACCATGTTTATGTCATAATGTTACCCAATCCCAACGTAATCCCCTCGTTTACATAATCGCATCAACGCATAAAGGATAAAATAGGGAACTTGGCATAATCATGACAAAAAGGTGTTGAAGCCACAAGTTTAACATGGTGGCATATGAGATGTACATATGTTCATATACTTGCATATTGCATTATTAGGCTTCAAAAGTATGCATAAAACCAAACTTAGCATATGAGTGATACATGGTGATAAATGACATGTAGAAGTTGCTAGAAGTTCGCATTTAGCCTCACATGCAAGTTATCATAAGGGATATGATAACTTCCATGTTGCCAAAATGCAACCTTTAACATAAAGCTTGAAGCTTTAGGCTCACAAACTCAAGTTTAACTTGCATAACATGATAACATGTGTATAATGATCAACCCAAACTTGCATAACATAGCAACATGTGTCATACATAATGATTGAACCAACTTGCATAACATAATGATCAACCAAACTTGCATATCATAATGATCAACCCAAACTTGCATCAGTCATTTAACTTTAGAGTTCAATAAAAAGAAAGTAGAAAAGGGCTTACAATGCTATGAAGACACAAATGAATATTTATTATAAAGATTGAGACGAAGCCCTTATGCAATCACCAAAAAAATCCCAAATATGCAAGCTCCAAATGAAAAACCCTTGAGCCAAATCAATAAAAACCCTTGCTTTGTAATAGAAATGTTGCAACTTGACTTGAATGCAAACTAAGAACACTCATACAAGCTTGAAAACACTTGTATGAACTCAAGATCTCTCATATAAATAAACTTAGGAATTTTAGCATGAGAGTGGAGGCCATGAGAGGAACAATTTTGACATAGTTTAGTTGTGGGATTGAATAATGGTGATTTAGGCTAGGTTTAGGGGTCTTTTATAGAAGATTAGGATAGTATTAGCCATAGGATTAACCCTAGATTCAATCAGAGCCATCAAATCCCGTCACTAGCCAACAAAATAGGTCAAAACAGCCAAATAGGTGCACCAGGTTGCCTGGGTCCGACCAGGCAGGTCGACCCCCAGGTCGACCCTGGGGTCGACTCCCCAGTCGACCTGGTCCTACCCAGGTCGACACCCAGGTCGACCCCCAGGTCGACCCCCAGGTCGACCTGGTCTGGGCGGGATTTTTCCCGCCTACCCTGATTTTCTGAAATTTGAATCTGTTTTGAATTTGAATTTTTCGTGAAACTTCGCGAGGCCATATCTCGGTCATACGGACTCCGATTTTCGAAAACTCGGACTCTATTTCGCGTATTTTTCCGAGACGAACGCAATGGAACAGCCCGTTTCCCTTGATTCCGATTTTACAGTTTAATTCTGCCTTGATTTATGTTATAACATGTTATTCAAAAATACGGGTTGTTACATTCTCCCCTCCTTAAAGGATTTCGTCCCCGAAATCTCCAAGTTAGGAAGAACGTATCCTACCATCCATCATCCATCTACTCAAAACATCATCCACGTGCAGTCATTGTCCTTAAAGGATTCCAAATGCTGTATGATCATATGCAACGGTGTGTGTATATGTACTTATCTAATGCAAAAATCAGGCGGTTACTGATACAGTAAACCTCCTTAATGCAAAGCATGTTAGTGAAATGAGTCCATATGTATGCAAATTCCTAACATAACTCATAGTCTCTACATGAGTGCACATAACATTCATCCATATGCAACATCCACGTGATAGCATAACAAGTTTCATCCATGAATAAGTATAAGCACTCATGCATATGCAACATGAAAGTGTGTGAGCTGATCTTAGTGCCTAATGTGTATCATGCATCCACGAGTATCCACGTGCAAACACTTGCAACCACTTGCAAACATCAAGCATAACATGTTTCAAATACATGTTTCAACCAAGGGTTTCTACCTAAGGTTCTCATGACAAGATTTACGAAACAAGATAAACTAGATAAACATGGATAGAAAGATATGCTAATTAAGAAAGAGGTCGAGAATGTACCCTCAAAAAGGAATGGATAAAGCCCACGCATTTTCTCCTCGGTTTCCCAAGTTGCGTCTTCATTGGCTTCACCCCACTGAACTTTCACCAATTTGACTTCTCGATTCCTTAACTTCTTGATCTCCGTTCCCAAGATACGAATCGGAGCTTTTCTCAAGGTTGCTTCTTTCTCTACCTCAATGTCTTCAAGAATGCTTGGTTCAACCACCTCAGCAGACTCATGTAGGTACTTTCGGAGGTGCGAGACATGAAAGACATTATGCACTCTGGCTAGCTTTTCGGGCAATTCCACCTTATAGGCCATCTTTCCAATTCTCTCTATGATAGGGAAGGGTCCTACGAACCTTGGTGCCAGCTTCCCTACTGCTCCAAAACGTACCACATTACGCAAAGGAGAAACCTTCACGAAAACCATGTCTCCCACTTCGAATTCCAAATCTGCCCTTCGCTTGTCAGCATAGGATTTCTGTCTATCTTGGGCCGCTTTCATCCTTCTTCTCACTAATTCAACTTTCTCGGATGTGTCCCGTATCATATCGGGCCCAAGTATAAGTCTATCTGTTGTCTCCCACCAACAAGATGGTGACCTACACGGCCTCCCATACAAAGCTTCAAATGGTGCCATCCCTATGCTGGCTTGATAGCTATTATTATAAGCAAACTCTACAAGAGGAAGGTGGTCTTCCCAAGTACCACCAAAGTCGAGAACACAAAGCCTCAAAAGATCTTCTAGCACTCTATTCACCCTTTCGGTTTGGCCATCCGTCTGGGGGTGATAGGCTGTACTCAAATTCAATCGCGTACCCATCGCTTCTTGCAAACTGTTCCAGAACTGGCTAGTGAAAATTGGGTCACGATCGCTAACTATGCTAGAAGGAACTCCATGCAACCACACTATCTCTCGGAGATAAATAGTTGCTAGCCATGATGCGGTCCTCTTGCTTTTTTACTGGAATGAAGTGAGCACTCTTCGTAAGTCTGTCAACTATGACCCATATGCTTGTGTTCCCTCTCCTTGACCTAGGCAATCCATCCACAAAATCCATAGAAATACTCTCCCACTTCCATTGCGGGACCTCCAATGGATGTAATAGCCCACCTGGTTTCTTTGACTCGGCTTTCACTTGTTGGCATACCATGCACCTTGAAACATACTCTGCCACGTCTTTCTTCATTCCGGCCCAAAAGAAAATGCGCTTCATATCCCTATACATCTTGTCCCCTCCTGGATGTATAGTCATCTTCGAGTGATGCGCTTCTTCAAGAACTCTATGCACCAAGTCTCCTACTTGTGGGACGCATAGCCTTCCATCGCGCCTTAGCCAACCCTTATCATCAATAATATATCTAGCAAGGTGACTAGACGTCTCACCACGAATCAACCTGTCCATGACCTCGACTATCTGTGGATCTTCCTTCTGCGAAGCCCCAACTTGATCAAGAAGTGTGGGTCTAAGCTCAAGGGATGCTAATGAACCCGTCATCGACTCAATAGCCGTCGTGAAATCAAAGGTTGCCAAGAATTCTAAGTTCTTCATCTCAATGAACAAGGGGCTCAAAGTCAACCTCCTTCTGCTTAGTGCATCCGCCACAACATTACCCTTGCCAGGGGTATAAGCTATCTCGAAGTCATAAGATGCCAAGAATTCCATCCACCTTTGCTGCCTTAGATTCAGATCTTTTTGCGAGAAGAGGTACTTGAGTGACTTGTGATCAGTATACAACTCAAACCTTTCGCCTAGAAGATAGTGGCGCCAGGATTTGAGTGCAAAGACGATCGCCGCTAACTCCAAATCATGAGTGGGATAGTTCTTCTCATGAACTTTAAGTTGCCTACCCCCATAACATATCACTCTTCCCTCTTGCATCAGAACAGCACCTAACCCCGTGCCACATGCATCTGTGTACACGCTAAACATCTTACCGCTATCGGGTAATGCCAAAACTGGAGCTTAGGTAAGGGCTCTTTTGAGCTTTTGAAAAGCAAGCTCACACTCCAAGTCCCATGCAAAGACTAAGTTCTTCTTCGTCAACTTAGTAAGAGGGGCCGAAATCTTAGCGAAGTCCCTGATGAACTTCCTATAGTAGCTCGCCAGACCGAGAAAGCTTCTTACCTCGGTTGCATTCCTAGGAGTCTTCCAATCTTGAACCACAACCACTTTCGCGGGATCCACCGCTATGCCTTGCTTAGAGACTATATGTCCAAGAAACCGAACTTCCTTTCTCCAGAAATGACATTTGGAGAACTTGGCTTTCAACTGATGTGCTCTAAGCGTATCCATCACTTCCTTGAGATGCCTAGCATGCTCTTCCTCATCCTTTGAGAAGATCAGAATATCATCCATGAAGACAACAACAAACTTGTTGAGGAACTCCCTGAACACCCTACTCATCAAGTCTACGAAGTAGGCGGGTGCATTAGTCAAACCGAATGGCATGACAAGCCATTCAAAGAATCCGTCTGGAGTCCTAAACGCAGTCTTATCGATACTATCCTCAGCCACTCTAAGCTGATGGAATCCGGTGGCTAGATCGAGTTGAGAGAAAACAGAAGCACCTACAAGCTGGTCGAAGAGATCATCAATCCTCGGTAACGGGTGCCTATTCTTCTTTGTCAGCTTGTTCAACTCTCGATAATCAACACATAGACGAAGCAAACCATCCGCCTTAGTAGCGAATACCACCGGAGCACCCCATTCAGAAATGCTTCGCCTAATAAAATTGTTCTCAAGCAACTCTTTGATTTGCTTACTGAGCTCCCTTCTTTCACGAGGGGCCATGTGCCTAACGGGCAATGATACTGGCTTGGCATTATCAACTAGATAAATGTGGAAATCTATCTCTCGTTTAGGGGGTAACCCCTTAACTTCTTCAAAGACGTCAGGATAGTCTCGGACCACCCTTACAGATTGCAGATCATCGATGGACGAGTCAAGAGATTCAAGATAACATAACATGATGGGACCTCTAGGGTTACAAGAAATTTCTAGGGTATTACCGAGGCGAGTCATGAGCCTCACCACCCTATGTTCACAATCGAGAATGGCTCCATAACTGGACAACCAATCCATGCCCAAGATCAACCCATATCCCGTGAACCCGAGAACATAAGCATTACACGTGAATTCTACGGTCAAGATAGAAATCTTCAAATCCACACAAATCATAGATAGATGGGCGGAACCCCCAATTGGATTTGAAACACAAACGGGATCCTCAACTAGGCTAGTACTTAGGTGCAAACTTTCAACAATGCCAGAAGAGATAAAACTATGCGATGCGCCAGAATCAAATAAGGTGCGAAAAGGATAATCAGAAATATAAACAAGACTTTCTACAGAAATACTACCTCGATCCTGAACTGGAGCAGCGTTGAGAGCATGCACTTGCCCTCCAGAAGGTCCTGCACGCTGATTCTGCCCTTGCCCTTGTCCTTGCTTCTTGGGGCAATCCTTGCTAAAATGTCCAGTCTCTCCACAATGAAAGCATCCACCTAACTTCCTCTTCTTCTTCCTACAGTCTTTAGCTATGTGCCCAACATTCCCACAGTAGTGGCATTTTCTTGGGTCCTTTACCTTGGCCTTGTTGCCCTTGTTGTTCTTGTTGTTCTGATTGCTCTGATTTCCTCCCCACTTGGAGTCTGTCTTCTTGGTTTGAGTCTCATTAGTCTTGTCTTCCTTCTTATTGTCTCCTTGAAGCAATGCCATGTCCACTAGGCCTTCAAAAGTGGCCCCCATGGGTATATGAGATAGGGCTAAACCTTGTAATGGCTCGTTCAACCCTCGTGTAAAGCGTAAAGCCTTCTTCTGGGGAGTATTAACCATGTCCAAACCGAATCGGGCGAGCTTGTTAAACTCATTCACATACTCCCTCACTGTCATGTCCCCTTGCTTCAAAGATATAAACTTCTCCAATTGCAGATTCGCCTCAGTTGATGATAGAAACTTAAGCCCAAATCTTGTCCTAAAGTCGGCCCAAGTCTCTATAGGCCTCGTAGCATTGGTGACCTCCCACCAATAAGCAGCTTCTTCTTTTAATAACCATGCTGCCAATAAAACCTTTCTATGATCTTCCACATCAAAGATGGCGAAGAGATCTTCAGTTTCTTTCAACCAATTTCTTGCCTCCACAAAAGTCTCCGTCCCAATAAAGTTCTTGCCACCCATCGCCTTAAAGTCTTTGCAAATCTTAGCGAAATCTACTTGCGGATTCTGAGGAGGAGGAGGAGGAACCTCAGTTATATTGGGGGTATTTGCTGGGCCCACATCGTTGGCCCTAGCTTCCAAGTACCTCCGGAACCATCCGGGAATGGTCACTCCCCTCGGGAAGGTTAAGATCGGCCATACTGAAAAAGGAAAAAGATAGATTCAGAACGAAGAAACGAAGGATAGTGCTATGGCTTTTGGGGAATAGCCTTTTTAAAATAACTAGACATTTCTTGGTAAATAGTTAATTGGTTTTGAAAATAGTTTTTCAAAAGGTAAGTTTCAAAAACACTTTTGCTCAAATCTTGTAAACCTTATGCTCTGATACCAAATGTAACACCCCACCTCCGCCAGGGTAACTCTTGCAAGCACACTGGCTTTGGAGGGGCGTTAAACAAGGTAAACATGCATGCAAATATCACAGGACAGAACATATAAGTAAAACAGAGTAAATAAAGCAGCGGATCAAACTAGCATTTCAAAACCATAGTCATGTTACAACAAAGTACTTGATCATTATTTTCCAACAAACAAAGTCTAGCATAAACTGAAAAACTGAAATACATAAAGTACTATCCCCAAAATGAAGTGATAAACCATAGCTAGCTCAATGTCCAAAACCGTACATGAGCAAATCCAGTAAGCAAGCTATAAAGATCCAAGCTAAGCTCCAATGTTCCCACCCTGAGGACCTGAGGGGGGGGGGAACGGAAGAAAAGAGGCGAAAGAAAACAGGTCAGTCAAAAAGACTGGTAAGCCCTAACTACTATCTGTCCATGAACTAGTAAAGTTAACTGGCATGAGAAGCTGAGATGAACATAAGGATAACAACATACTGGCATGATGATTAACTAACAAGATAGATAAAGGTGTCATCGCATAATCAAGGTTAAGTTTTGCACCACGGGTGTACTAGCATTCTAACATGTCAAGTAAAAACAAGAATTGATCCCTTGGCCCAAGCTTGGCCCAACATCATGAGGTGACCTAAATCAAGGTCCAACTACACGGTCTAGTTGATCGGCTCCCTATAAGCCTAACTCGTCAAGTGTCGGTGTCCTACGGCCCAAACATGCAATGTAGTTAAACTGCGCTAGGTCCACCCTAGGGTGTATCAAGTCCTAGGGTGTCAACCTCGGACACCAATCAAGTATGCACAGTCTAGATCTACTGGTACCCGTGCCTGATTTTCCAACTCCGGACTAAGTGCACGACCATAGTCCGCCTGGACCTACACTGGCGTACCTACTCAGCCATCGTTTTGGTCGCTTACATGTCAGCCCAGTAATCGTGCCCCACCCTAGCCTAGTCCTAGGGTCTTATGATACTACCAAGAGGGTTACTGCTGCAAAGGACCACGCAACTAGGGTTTCTAAACGGGTTAAATATGGTCAACCCGATCCAAACGTGGATTAAATTGGTTAAGTGTACCCAAGGTTCATGACTTAACCCCGATTAACCCATCAAGCCCAAATTGGTTAAGTATTAAGTGGACTATGACTTAAACCTAATCAGGAGGCATTAATTAACTTAATGTGCTTTAACCTCTCACATTAGACCTTGTTGTGGTTACTAGTTAAGCCGGGCGGGTCCGGGTAGCTTTACACCACAACTTGGTCTAACCTCGGGTTCGAGCACAACATGACCAACTTCTCACATTGGGTCCTATTGTTTGTAGCCACTAGTTAAGCCGGGCGGGTCCGGGTAGATTTATGCTACAAACTCAACCCAACCTCGAGTTGGCTACACTCATATTTTCTAAGTGTCATGTCCATTATGTTTCCAAAACATAATTACAAGTTAACATATCACGTCATGTTATAAAAACCATGTTTATGTCATAATGTTACCCAATCCCAACGTAATCCCCTCGTTTACATAATCGCATCAACGCATAAAGGATAAAATAGGGAACTTGGCATAATCATGACAAAAGGTGTTGAAGCCACAAGTTTAACATGGTGGCATATGAGATGTACATATGTTCATATACTTGCATATTGCATTATTAGGCTTCAAAAGTATGCATAAAACCAAACTTAGCATATGAGTGATACATGGTGATAAATGACATGTAGAAGTTGCTAGAAGTTCGCATTTAGCCTCACATGCAAGTTATCATAAGGGATATGATAACTTCCATGTTGCCAAAATGCAACCTTTAACATAAAGCTTGAAGCTTTAGGCTCACAAACTCAAGTTTAACTTGCATAACATGTTAACATGTGTATAATGATCAACCCAAACTTGCATAACATAGCAACATGTGTCATACATAATGATTGAACCAACTTGCATAACATAATGATCAACCAAACTTGCATATCATAATGATCAACCCAAACTTGCATCATTCATTTAACTTTAGAGTTCAATAAAAAGAAAGTAGAAAAGGGCTTACAATGCTATGAAGACACAAATGAATATTTATTATAAAGATTGAGACGAAGCCCTTATGCAATCACCAAAAAAAACCCAAATATGCAAGCTCCAAATGAAAAACCCTTGAGCCAAATCAATAAAAACCCTTGCTTTGTAATAGAAATGTTGCAACTTGACTTGAATGCAAACTAAGAACACTCATACAAGCTTGAAAACACTTGTATGAACTCAAGATCTCTCATATAAATAAACTTAGGAATTTTAGCATGAGAGTGGAGGCCATGAGAGGAAATTTTTTGACATAGTTTAGTTGTAGGATTGAATCATGGTGATTTAGTCTAGGTTTAGGGGTCTTTTTATAGAAGATTAGGATAGTATTAGCCATAGGATTAACCTTAGATTCAATCAGAGCCATCAAATCCCGTTACTAGCCAACAAAATAGGTCAAAACAGCCAAATAGGTGCACCAGGTTGCCTGGGTCCGACCAGGCAGGTCGACCCCCAGGTCGACGCTGGGGTCGACTCCCCAGTCGACCTGGTCCCACCCAGGTCGACCTGGTCTGGGCGGGATTTTTCCCGCCTACCCTGATTTTCTGAAATTTGAATCTGTTTTGAATTTGAATTTTTCGTGAAACTTCGCGAGGCCATATTTCGGTCATACGGACTCCGATTTTCGAAAACTCAGACTCTATTTCGCGTATTTTTCCGAGACGAACGCAATGGCACAGCCCATTTCCCTTGATTCAGATTTTATAGTTTAATTCTGCCTTGATTTATGTTATAACATGTTATTCAAAAATACGGGTTGTTACAAACGTCCCTTGCCTCCATTACATTCAGCCACATATATAGTTTCTAGTTAAACATTCTATGATATAAAGAAGGCTACACACCTTATGTTATAATCCTTCACTACACCTTTATCATTTTTCTAGTTAAACCATACTTGAAAATGCATGGAACCAAACCTTCAGGATTCTAGTTTAATATAATTTAACATGGCAGTCATAGAAATTTAGCTAGTATTGGTACTAATAACATTTTCAAAAATAACATTTAAAATTAAAGGTTAAACTCAACCGTTAATGGTTAATATTTAACTGAACATTTTCAAGGAAAACTTGATCGTACTGTTACTTCAGCTGTAATTTTTAGCTTAACCAGGTTTAGCTCTACAAATATTGCAACCCTTCTGTAATTAACTGATAGTTAAACTGCCTAGTTACTTTCAGAAATTTTGGTACATCTACGTCTACCCAGGACAATAGCAAATAGAGATTATATAAAATTGTCAACTAGTACATCAGTGATTATATACAGTTAGTTAATACTTCATTATGATACTTCAACATGATGTACTAGTTAATATTTGATAATTCACATAACCCAAAAAATGTCAAGCACGTCGATAATAATTGATAATTCATCAATCATCATTATACTAGGTGGTGCAAAATGTATTATTTAATATTTCAACATACAAATATTTATCACCGAGCAAGCTTTTTTACTTCTCATATTTCTTATTATATGACATACATTATCTGATCACCGACAGAGTCTTAGTATTTACTAGTTAGCATCCACGTATTTATAGTTTCAAATGCTATTTTAAAATGTCTATTCTAACCTAAAATTTACTGATATAAATTATCCGAATCATAAATTTATAATTGATTCTACTTTGGAATATATTACATTATGTTACCACATTAAAAATTGAAGTTTGAGAAATAAACTAATAAAAGAGTAGAAATAAAAACATGAGATATGATTCAAATGAATTGTCTGTAATAAATAAATAAAAATAAGAAAGTGGAACTTAGTAAGCAAACATATATAGTACTAATGAAGAGACTTAAACAAGACAATAGTGTACAGGAAATATCGTACAAACATAACATAACAAGTGTTAATGATGTTAAAAAAATGATGGATAAGCTAATTAGCTTTCTTTTCTCTTTTTCTGTATATCCTTTCAAACTTGTTTGCTTTTTTTCATTTTCAAAAGCAGGTTCAAAATTTAATAAGCAAAAGAAAGTAAACAAAAGAAATTTAGAGAAGAAAAGAAATATAAATAAATCATTCAGAGAAACAACAAGCAAGAATGAAGCTTTCAAATGAAATTTATAAGGAGCTAGCTTGCAAACAAAAATTGAGAAACTCTGATTGATCTTAGCTTTTTAAAGCAATGGAAGTTTACATGTCAAACAAAAAAGAATGTTCATTGTCTCATATGTTACTTATTAATGCGGGTGTCTAAGCATGCCTAGTATTTCTTTTTTTAAGTAACAATCTCAAACACAATTCATTACATACTACAACTGCCTGGGCAAAGAATGATCAACAAGTAAATACAAAAAACATAGCATAAAATTAAAATACATAGGATGCAAAAGTTCCCATTCTTCCATTTCCTCCTATCAAACTATAAAATCACATATGGAAATTACATTTTAACTCTAAATGATATTAATTTAATTTCAACTTCTTACGCTTGTTGATATACATAATTGAAGAAACACTCGTTAATATGTAAAGCAAACAATTCTGCAAATAAAAGCCACAAATGCAACCTTACAGACCCATATATTCACATCTATGAGAAATTAAAAGGATTAAGCTTACATATGGAGGGTAAAAAATCATACTAGAGTCTCGATGAGCATTCTAATTAATGAAAACACAGCTATGTTGAAATACTATCAATATAAGACTAATGGAAATGATGTATGCCGAAATCATTAATTTAAAGTGGAAGTAAAGCTCACACTTTTTCTAGACTAAAACAAATATATCAGTATGAGAAGCAGCCAACATATATATATATATACACACACACACACACACACACACATATATATATATATATATAAATCGTCAGTATTTTACCAAAATTAGTAGCCTAATATCATGTTTAATTTTATCATTGATACAAAAGCATAAATAAACAAATACTATGTTGTTTTCTCGTTTTCTCGGTTGAGATTCATGTTCTATAATAAGACGCACTGCAACTTTTATATGTGATGATACATGAATAAGCCATTATTCTCTAGTAAATATTCTGATTATAACAAGTGGTTTGATGAATTCAAATACATAAAGCACTTAAAATCTGCAGCTTCAATGCTTTTAATTCGAGTTGTCCTTGTCGATTATCCATCAATTTGCTAATTTGGATTTAGGAAGAAGAGTTAGATTAATATTTATCAAGTTTAAGAAATTAAGGCTATAATATTGACTTTAAATGCAGACATCTATTCACTCTCTGTGTCTTCAATATGAAGTGTCTACTGTGTACGTGTCATCTTGGACACCCCACATTTAGTTTAACTAGTTAACGAATGCAGAACAGGTTAAGCTGGTATAATAATTGTGATGAGAAAACATGGAAAATCTATCTTGAGGTCATTAAACATAATGCAGGACGCTACTGCTTAACATTGTAAATCCGAGGTTTTGTTTATACTCATTTTTGAATGGTCTGATGATCAACAACAAACACTTTTCTTTAATTTCAACTACTAAACCCTCTTTTAAAACATTTTAATGTTGCTGTATTTTGTTTTTCTATTTTTTAATATATCATATATGAATTCTTTTAATTATCATAACTGATTATGTGGCTATATTTGTAAGATGAAATTAAAAAAATTCTCTTTATGATCTTCCAATCTGCCTTGCCACATAAACATGCACCAATCATGTATCTGATCAAAACATCAACTTCTTATGCTCTTGAATCCTTAAATAATTCTTGTGGTTGTATCCCTTCACGAATCTGATCCTCAACCCGTACCCATCACAAAATAAAAATGAACACAAAAATAAAAATCAACCATTTCTAATCATTGCCAGAAACGAGTTGTTCATACAGAAAAATAAGAAAGATTAACGAAAAACATGAAGTAATACGTCACGGCTGTTCGAATATGAGAGGCGTTGGTAGGTACCTGAAATGCCGGTTGCGTTTAGGTATTGGGAGTAACTGCTCCAAAGAGGGATTAGGGCACGAATCGACTTCGACGACGGCGATTAGGGTTACACGACCGAGAACTGTGGAGTGCATTTTTTTGATTTTGGGAGGTGATGATGGCGGCGTTTAATCGTTTCTTAGTTTCGAGAAGACGGATGATTGCAGGAGAAGAAGATGACAAACCAGTACATACGCGCTAATTTTCTTTTACCGCTCAAATTTTAGTTTTCCGCCTTTTGTCGAATAGCGTTGAGACAGATCAAATAGCGTTGATTACTTTATGTTTGAATAGCGTTTTAAAAAAATAGGCGGACTGATGCTATTACAAGCCTATAATGCTGTAGTGAAAGTAAATCAATCTGTTTCTTTAGCATAGATGGATGAAATTAATCCCTTCATTTATTTCTCTACCATCTCATCAAATGCAATCAATGCATTCCCATTATAAAAATATTTACTTTCCATTCTTTGCAAATTTGTTCCAATCAATTGTGATTTTTTATCACCAAATCTAACATCCTCGGCAATATTGCTTGATTTTAAAACCGACTAGTTCTTTTAACTTATGGATATCTATTTTTAACACCTTAGTCTATTTTAAGAGTTTATTCGACATAGGATAATTTTGTTTTTATTCAAGCACAAGAGCTACAACGGCAGCTGTAAAATGTTAAATACTTAGAATGCAAGTTTTAAAAATAAAAAGTACTATTATGATGATGGTAGTTCTCTAATACAGCATCCTCAATAAAAGACCAAAGAAGCTTTTAAATATAACATATTTTCTTAACTATCCAAATAAGGTGGATACCATTTGCAGAATCCTAAGAAGATATGCGTCCACCTCATAACTTATACTTTGGGTGATCAACAAAAGTTTTTAACTCATTACAGTTCAAAATTTCAACAAATTATTTGCTTAGTTTGACATCTTACCACTATAACATGATTTGTGACTCCAAAAAAAATCAAACTAACATTAATATAGTAATACAGGAACGAAGATTTGGGTTTGTAACGTAAGCGGTGACGATAAAATTACTAGCAGGTTACAAATACAAATTTAGGATCTCAACAAAGTAACAATATTTACGTTGCTTTAACCATTCATGCATTTTAACAATTAGTGATATTTCAATATTTTTAAACAAATACATGTCTATTGGATTTTCAAACACCAATCCATGTATCTTTGCTAATATATTAGTTCTGATGATTTTTCTTGAACCATCGACTGCAATCCAACACGTAGTACATCAATGGTACTTTGCATTGATATCTAGATTTTGTTGTGTGAAACTGCATTGATTTTTTTACCACATTTATTCTCTTATAAAGGATTTGTAACCTATATTGTTGCTAAATAAATATTTACACTTAAGCACATTTAAGCAGACACTTAAATTTCAAACGGTCAATATAGAATTCAGAGTAATAAATTTGAGTTCAAAGACTAGATTTTCCTTTTTAATTTTAAAGATAGAACGACGTCGGTTAAAGCTAATTATCCAAAAGGTAATAATGTTTTGTATCGATCAATGTATTATGCTTGCAATCAAGGTTCTAAATTTTGGATTTTAGTCACATTCCATATTAAAATTTTCACGTTCAATATTTAGATTAGATTAGGTTTTAGATGAAATTTTTATATATTAGGTGTAAATGCCATACTTTATAGTAATTTCTTGAGCTATTTTAAAAATGAAGAGGTCAGAAGTTGTAGTCCAATTCTTCAGGCAATTTGAATAGTTGCATTTGATTAGGTTATAGGTTATTACCACTTCTGTAGGCAATAAACATGTTTAGATTTTCTTTGTTTACGTAGTTATCTGTAAGGCTTTAAAATAGCCAGTTTGAGCTTCAATAAAAGCAAGCAGTTCTAGAATCTCTTTGTTGTATCTTTGTGTTATATTTAACATCTGGTATCGGAGCAAAATATCAAGAGGCCTGACCGATTGTTAAGTTTTTTGAGGAAACACAAGTGTAAATGGCAGTACAGAAGGATTCCTTGATGAGTATTCCTAAGCTTGATGATGATTATGAGCATTGGGCTATGCTCATGGAAAATTTGCTTCGCTCAAAGGAATGGTGGTCGTTGGTGGAGACAGGAGTTATAGAACCAGCAAGAGGAGAGGTTCTTAACAATGCTCAAAGAGTAGATCTTGCAGCAATGAAGCTAAAGGAATTAAAGGTAAAGAATTACCTTTTCCATGCCATAGACAAGACCCCTTTGAAAACCATTCTTCAGAAAGACACAACCAAACAGATTTGGGATTCCTTAAAAATAAAATATCAAGGGAACGAGAGAGTCTGAAATGCGCAGATGCAAACAGTCAGAAGAGATTTCGAGGTTCTTGAAATGAAGTTAGAAGAATCAATCAATGATTACTTCTCAAGAGTGATGATTGTTGCAAATAATATGCGCAATTTAGGAGAAGATTTGCAGGATGCAAAGATTGTTGAAAAGGTGCTAAGCTCTTTGTCAGAGAAATACAATTATATTGTATGTTCGATTGAAGAGTCAAAGAATATCAAGAATTTATCAGTTGATGAATTGCAGAGCTCTTTGTTAGTTCATGAGCAGAAATTTCGGAGGAATTCAAGTGGAGAAGAACAAGCACTCAAAGTCTCTCATGCCGAAGGAAGTAATGCGAGAGGGCGTGGAAGAACAAGCTTTCGAGGAGGAAGAGGCAGAGGAAGAGGTCGACATGCTTTTGACAAAGCTACGATTGAGCGTTACAAATGTCCCCAACTTGGACATTATCAATATGATTGTCCAATTTGGGAAAAGAAGGCTAATTATGTGGAGTTTGATGAATCGGAGGAACTACTGCTTATGTCATATGTGGAGATGCATGGAGGAAGTCACAATAATTTATGGTTTCTTGATTCTTGGTTGCAGTAACCATATGTGCGGTGATCGCTCCTTGTTTTGTGGTTTGGATGAGAGTTTTACACACATAATAAAGCTCGAAAATAATATGCGGATGAATGTTGCTGGAAAAGGGAACGTGAGACTGTTTCTGGAGGGTGTTAGTCATGTTGTCACATAAGTCTTCTATGTGCCAGACTTACAAACTCATCTTCTTAGCATTGGTCAATTACAAGAGAAAGGTCTAGCTGTGCTAATTTAATCCAATAGATGCTGAATTTATCATCCCTCTAGAGGCTTGATTATCAACACCAACATGACTGCGAATAGGATGTTTATATTGCTATCCAAGTCACAGCCAACAGAGAAGCAATTAAAGAAGGAGGTATGCTTGCAAGTAGAAACCCAAGACAAGACTAATCTTTGGCACCGAAGGTACGGTTATCTTGGTTACCAAAATCTGAAAACGTTGCAGCAGAAAGGAATGGTGAAGGGTTTACCTCAGATCAGCGATACCAAGGTTGTGCGTACTGACTGCTTAAAAGGAAAGTAACATCGAGACTCCTTTCCGAAGAAGAGTACATGGAGAGCTTCTCAGAAACTCGAACTCATTCATGCTGATATATGTGGGCCTGTTACTCCCATTTCAAATAGTCACAAAAGGTACTTTATCTGTTTTATTGATGATTATAGCAGAAAATCTTGGGTGTATTTTTTAATTGATAAGTCGGATGCATTTGCCTCTTTCAAGTTATTTATGAATTGTGTAGAGAAAGAAACAGATCTTGATATTAAGTGCTTACGAAAGGACCGTGGTGAGGAATTTACTACACATGAGTTCAATGATTACTGTAAAGAGAATGGCATTAAAAGGAAGTTGATTGCAGCATACACACCGCAGCAGAATGGTGTCGCAGAAAGAAAAAATCGAACAGTGATGAACATGGTGCGAAGTTTGTTGTCAGAGAAAGGTGTCCCCAAGACTTTTTGGCCAGAGGCGGTCAATTGGAGTTTCTATGTGCTCAATAGGAGTCCCACCTCATTTGTACCAGACATGACACCCGAAAAGGCATGTAGTGGAATTAAACCTTCAGTAGCACATTTTAGAGTTTTTGGCAGTGTTGCACATGCTCATGTTCCGGATGCACGAAGAACGAAGTTGGAAGACAAAAGCCGAAGTTGCGTTATGTTTGGAGTGAGTGAAGAATCAAAGGACTACAGAATTTATGATCCTATTTCAAAGAAAGTAATAATTAGTCGGGACGTTGTTTTTTAGGAAGGCAAGAAATGGGACTAGGATGATAGTTTTGCTAAAAATATTGCTCTTGATTTGAAATGGGGTGACGATGATGAGTTGCATACCCTGAATGAGTTAGAAAATGAAAACGCAAGAAGCAATGAAGCTGTGGCTGCACAAAATTTTGTGAATCCAGGAGCCTCTAGCCCTTTGAATGTGAGAATGAGCTCAAGAATGATAAGAACCCCGGTATGGATGGAGGACTATACCTCAGACGAAGAGCTTTCTGATGAAGATATTATCACAAATTGGGCACTTCTTGCCACCGCTGATCCAACAACATATGAGGAAGCCGCGGTTGATGCAAAATGGAGAAAGGCTATGGATTTGGAAATAAATGCCATTCAGAAAAATAATACATGGTACTTGACGGAGCTGTCTGCAGGTGCTAGACGGACTGGGGTTAAATGTGTTTACAAAACCAAGATTAATGAACACGGAGAGGTCGAAAGATACAAAGCCCGCTTGGTTGCCAAAGGTTACGCACAACAGCATGGCATTGACTATGAAGAGGTATATGCACCTGTATCACGTATGGATATTGTTCGAATGTTTCTTGCCTTAGCTGGGCAAAGAGGATGGTATGTTTATCAACTTGACGTTAAATCGTCTTTTCTTCATGGAAACTTGACTGAAGATGTTTATGTCGATCAACCAAAAGGCTATGAAGTGAAAACTGCAATGCACAAAGTTTATAAGCTCAATAAAGCATTATATGGATTGAAGCAGGCACCAAGGGCATGGTTCAGCCACATTGAAGCTTATTTTTTGAAAGAAGGCTTTGAAAAATGTGAAAGTGAACAAACACTCTTCACCAAGATCAGTAAACAAGGTAAACTTTTTATCATTAGCCTTTATGTTGACAATTTGATTTATGCTGGAGATGATGAGAACATGCTCGTTGAGTTTAAGCAATCGATGATGAAAGAATTTGACATGTCGGATCTCGGTAAAATGAGATTTTTTCTTGGAATAGAAGTCTTGCAGCTTAGTGAAGGAATTTTTATTCACCAAAAAAATATGCGCTGGAAGTTCTAAAGAAATTTGGCATGGAACACTATAATTCTATTAAAAATCCAAGCTGTCCCGATTTCAAAATTTCTTGCGATCATAAAGGAGTGGAGGTGGATGGTTTTTATTACAGACAGTTGGTGGGTAGCATAATGTATTTCACAGCCACAAGACCGGATATTTTGTATGCGGTCAGTTCAATCAGTCGATACTCGGCTAAACCGACGGAGCTTCATATTCTGGCTGTTAAACGAATTTTACGTTATCTACAAGGAACTTCTGGTTTTGGACTGTTGTACAAAAGGATGGAAATAAGGAGCTAATTGGATACACCGATAGTGATTATGCCGGTGACATTGACGATAGGAAAAGTACCTCAGGCTATGTTTTTCGCTTAAGCTCAGCTGCAGTAGCTTGGTCCTCGCGCAAGCAGCCGATCGTAGCCTTAAGCACAACAGAGGCAGAGTATGTGGCTATTGCTGCATGTTCAACTCAAGCGGTGTGGATAAAGAGGGTGCTGAAGAAGCTGGGGTATGAAGTAAATGAAAGCACGATCATTTTTTTATAATAGTTCAACAATAAAGATGGCTATGAATCCAGTCTTACATGGAAGAAGCAAACATATTCAGGTGCAGTTTCATTTTCTTCGCAACCTTGCAAATGAAGGAGTTGTGAATTTGCAGCACTGTGGTACACATGATCAGGTGGCGGATGTGTTCACTAAGCCACTGAAACTGGAGTCTTTTCAAAGAATGAGAGAGCAACTTGGAGTTCGTGATGCACCTATGATAAACTAGTACTTTGTTTCAGACAGTCTAGTTTAGGAGAGGGAATGGAGAGGTCAGAAGTTGTAGTCCAATTCTTCAGGGAATTTGAATATTTGCGTTTGATTAGGTTATAGGTTGTTACCACTTCTTTAGGCAATAAACGTGTTTAGATTTTCTTTGTTTACGTAGTTATCTGTAAGGCTTTATAAAAGCCAGTTTGAGTTTCAATAAAGTGTGCTGCTAAGAGCACCCCAATATATTCTTCCTAATACCGCAATTAAAAAAATAAAACTCATTTATTTTGTATGCTTCCTAATACCACATTATCTCTTCATTCCAGTCTCTCATTCAATAATTTTTTTCCGAACTAATCACGTACTGAACTAATCCAAAAACCCTAATTTCTCGTAATTGCTGTCTTCTTCGCATCTTTCGTGGGAAAATTCATATGGTAATCTCTCAATTGTTTGATGGTCTGAAAATGCTAATCTGTCACTTCCTCTTCAAGTTTGTTTAATTCAAACCTTATCCACAACTATTGTATATTAATCGGCATTGCGACGTCGAATTCGTTGATCGGTTGTAGATCTAGGGTTTAGCTCGTTGATCGCTTTTAGAAATAAGGATGAAGGAATATCGAGCGAAATAGAAATAGGGTAAAACAGTGTGGTAGCCCCTATTTTTTAAGTGGTATTAAGAAGAGGGTAATATTAATTCTTGTGGTATTTTTTAGTCGTAATATTAGGAAGAACAAATTGGGGTGCTCTTAGCACCACACTCAATAAAAGCAAGCAGTTCTAGAACCTCTTTGTGCTATCTTTGTGTTACATTTAACAATTTTAGAATATCTTATGGTTTAAAATTATGTCATCTAACCAAAAAAGAGAAGAAAGAAATAAACACACACACTAAACATATTTGAACTACACGCAAATAATTAGTTCTTTGTGGAGATAAATTTATTTTATTGTTTAGAAGGAGAGTATTAGCTTAAAATTTGGTGATACCTAAAGATGCTTCTCTTTTAAGCATTGATGGAAGTATATACAAAGTAAGTTGTTGTGGCTTATCCTAGTAGCAAGTACAAAAATAAAATAAATAATTAGCCGGATGATTTTGTATGGATCCATTAAAAGTATATAAATAAAATCAAATAGAAGAAATATCATGTATCATTAGATCATGGATTGAGATTTCCATATCTTGGATTAGATGTGTGTAACTAGAGAGTGCTTCTGATTTATGCATTGATAGGGAGAAAAAGAAACAAAGTAAATTTTGCAACTTATCCCAGAAAAAGAGTGTAATGTTCAAATAATTGTAAGTAATAATTTACATAATATTTTATTTGGACCATAGAAGATTAAAAAGGAAATAAAAAAAATAAACACACAGTGTCAGATGTGACTACAGATTGAGATTTCTAATGAGGTTTTGGATGAGATTTTAATATTTTAAGCGAGATGTGTGTCAATCAAGGCATAAAGGAGATTTAGCATTTTGTATTGTCCATTTGTAGAAACGAGATCTCAAATGAGATGAATGAGGTTTAAATTTCTGTTGTCAACTCGAGAATGTCTTGTGGTAAAGATAAATTAGCTTAATCGCTATAATACGAAGCCAAATTAAATTTGAACCATTTGGTGCGAAAGTCATTCTGAGGTACGAAATAATGGAAGTTAAAATCAATTTATGCATCTAACTTATATGTAGGTAAAAAAAATTATGCATTGGGAAAATTTTGTACTTGGAAAATAAAATATCAACAAAATGAAATTTATATGGGTTTGTTGGCTCCTAGGTGGTTCTGGTGTATTTTTCCGGTGGATCTGTTTTCAGCCGTTTTGTTTGCTATGTTCTTCATATATGATGAATGGTGAAATGATGCAGTGCTTGTTTGTATATGGTGGTTGCTTATTTTGGGCTTCTGGGCATTCATGTGTGCCTTGCTTTCTGTGTAGCTATGGTCAGTTTGTTGCTGCATTGTGACTTTTTGGTGCTTAGAGATGTTATAGGGATCGATCTGGGTGTTTTCAGAAGTGTGTTTTATGTCTTTTATAGTGAGTTTGGTCAGTATCGTGGGGTATTATGTAGTGTTCTGTATATGTTTGAGTTGGCTTTTATTTTCTTTTTTGTAATGTATTTGTTGTAATGTTATTTTATTTTTGGCCTACTCAAACTTTGTAAACATTTTTTATGTAATTGAGTACCCTTTCTATTCAAAAATAAAAATAAAAAATTAACGGCTAATCATCCTAGCACATATCCATTATTAAGGCATACCTTTCTAAACGTTGCTTACACATTTATGTGTTTGCGTATATCATATAAATAAGTTTATATTGTGTTGATGTGTGCATGAAGTCGATTATAAAGGATAAATCTGGTGAAGCTGGTCTTCGTTTTGCGTACAAAATTGTAAGTCATTTGTAAAGTTTAAATATCTTGAACTAATGTGCATAAACGTTCATTTAGTTCTAGAATTCTCATAGTACTCGTTGGATTACTTACAACACATGGTATTTTTTTATAAAAAAGGTGAACAAAAGCATTGAACAAACTTGCTAGGGATCTTGGTGTTGCGCGTTGCTTAATGAACATCATTTTTTAACATGGAATATCCTGGGTATAATTCAGTCTTTTGTATTGTATTTGTATAACCCCTTACTCTTAAATATTTGAGTGATATGAACTTCGACAAAAAATTCTAAATTTGAAACCATCCCACCATAAATGTATTAAAACTGGGACCGCATAACAAGGATCACTAATAACATCATATAATGCATTTTCGATGTGGTAAACTAGATAAACTTAAATTCATAAACCCTTTTTTTTTTGTTATCTTTTCATGTGTTGTCCTGTTGTGAGCACTCACTTTTCAGTGAAAATTTATGAACCTTGCGAACCGTTTAGTTAGTGCCAATACAAAAGCCAAAGCCAGATGTCTAAAAGCTTTGAAGGTGTTTGACGCCTTGCTGAATAGAACAAACTTCTTAATCAATTTTGGCAGGGACCTAAGGATCAATTTGGTTTCCAATCAACCATATTCAGATTTAACACCATCATGCATAGGATCCAGGCCTAATTTGATTTACTCCTCTAGTTCACTAATTACCATGTATTTTAGCATTCTTTTGCAGTACGTCAATGAATATCATTCTCCTCTTAATCAATTTTGAATACCTTGGCATGTTCCAAACTAATAATGACAATAGTAACATAATAACAATCATGTCAAGTTAACTATGTGGTAACTGGTAAGACTAGATTTTTTTTTTTTTTCCTTCCAATTTTATATATGTTGGTCGAAATTTTTGACATCCATTGTTTTACATAACGATTATCATAATAATTAGTTCGTATATCTAGATAAGGAACCCGAAGAATTCGGGCTAATGCGTTCTTTTCAAGGCAATGAGGAATAGTTTTCTATGGTTCTTGTTGTTTAAATTTATTTAATACACGTTCATTATAACCTTTTGACCATTGTTCTTTTTTTTTTCTCAAAAAAGCTTTTCTTTACCTCCTTGCATAATAATCAGGTTTTGATTTGGTTTACTGATTACAAGAATATTTTCAATATCTAATGGAGTCACTGTATCGTACTGTGGTTAAGTACATGGTGATTAATTTCTAGTCTCTACTATGATGTGAATCTAATCATATCATATATCAATATCAATAGCAGCATGCCAGTTTAACACAATATATTGATAGTCATAATTGCAAATAGGACGGTAATATAAACTCCACTGTAGCCCTTGTTTTTTTTCCCTGGACGGTAATATATGATTAGATTAAAAAAAGTCTGTTCCCATTTAAAGCTTAAGTGAATATGGTGTGGAGAACTATTATTTGCATAGACTGCATGGGACCAGCAGTGGGACAAAGAGTGAACATGAAGTAATTTAGCATCAATGTGTTACTCTACTGTGTTTAAAACTATCTAGGTGAAGTTGTGCTCAAAGAAGCGTGCACAAGTCTGGACAGCATGTCCATATGCACATCGTGGGACGAAAGCCAAGCGTAGGGATCCGCTGAAGTTCCCATATCAAGGGATCATTTGTCCAGTTTTTAAGACTGAAAGGGAATGCAAGAGGGAGGGTAATTGTGAATTTTCTCATGGCATATTTGAGTTTTGACTTCACCCTACTAGGATCCGGACCCGACTGTGTGACTTCAGACTGTTGTTGTTGGGATCCCTCCTTAATTGGAGAGTTTCTAGAAAATTCTAGACGTTTCTAGAGAAATCTAGAATTTTCTAGAATGTTCCGGAGAACTTTAGAGAAGTGTAGAGCCCTCTAGAAGCTTGTGGAAGAGTGTAGAACCCTCTAGAAGCTTGTGGAAGAGTGTGGAACCCTCTGGAATATTCTGGAGACGTGTGGAACCTTCTGGAACCTTATGGAAGAGTATGGAAGAATAAAGAAGGGAATGGAAGAGTGTAGAGATTCCTAGAGAGTGTGGAGCATTCTAGAGAATCAAACTCTACCGTCGGATGCAAGTAATCTCCACCATTCATTATGGAGGTTGAGTAGTATAAATAGGAGAAGGAGCCCTATTACTAGCCATCCAAGAATTCAAGGAAGAAAGCCACTTCTTAAAGTGAGAAAAATACTTGAGAGTTAGGAAGCCTCTTTGAGTGAAAAGAGAGATAGCTCTAGAAGTATATATCCTTAAGCTTGATTTGAGTGTGAGTTACTTTTGTAATCATATTCTTGTAATCGTACTATTCTTTTGTATAGTGGAAGAATCTCCATATTGGAGAATTATAAACTCTTGTGCTTCCGTCGCTACTTTTAATCTTAATTGCCTATCTTAACTTTCACGAAGCGGGAAAGACCGAGATTTCCCCAACAGTGGTATCAGAGTCAGGTTCATCTGTAGCCGTAATCAAGCTCGTGTAAGTTCAAGATGGAGGATAATGTCGCTCATGATGGAGACATGTTCAAGCTCACAGCCAACAACTACTCCTATTGGAAGCCAATGATGGAAGACCACTTGTATTGTAAGGATTTGCATGAGCCCATCATCTACAAAGATAAGGTGGCAGGGAAGAGTGATGCTCAATGGGAACTGTTGAACCGGAAGGCTATTGCTATGATCCGTAAGTACATTGACAAAACTCTCTTCGAGCATGTTTCTACTTATACAAATGCCTATGAATTATGGACAAAGCTTGAGTCCATGATTCAAAAGAAAACGCCTCGCAACAAGGCCAATTTAGTTCGACGGTTGGTGAAATTGTAGTATAAGGATGGTCATAGTATGATTGAGCACTTGAATAACTTCAAGGGGCTCGTAAATCAACTAACAAAAATTGATATGAAGATTGATGATGAGTTACAAGCTCTTCTACTCCTCAGTTCCTTACCGGAAAGTTGGGACACACTTGTTGTTACACTTAGTAACTCAGCTCCGGAAGGAAAGTTAACTATGGATACCGTCAGTGACAGCCTTCTTGGTGAAGAAGTAAGGAGAATGGAACGAGATGAGTCTATTCATCCCGAAGCTAACGTTGTTGACAATCCGGGTAGGAATGAAACTCGTGGACGTAGTAAGAGCCGAAATCCACATCAATCTCGAGGAAGATCCAAGTCACGCTCGAAGATTACATGCTATTACTGTGGAAAGATAGGTCACAAGAAAATGGAATGTCGAAGCTTCAAAAGAGACCAAAAGGCCGGTAATGTTAAGCCTGACCAAATAAGCCTAACGAAGAAGCAAGAAGAAAAGAGTACTACTGCCATAGTATTGAAGGAAGATCTGCTATATCTCGTTGGTGAAAGTAACATTCTAAACATTGCTTGCGATGAGAGTTCTTGGATTATTGATTCTGGTGCTTCCTTCCATGTTACTCCACAAGAAAACTTCTTCTCATCCTACCAAAGAGGTGACTTTGGCACGGTGCAAATGGGAAATCAAGATAGAAGCAAGATTGTTGGAATAGGAGACATCACTCTGACGACAAGCACCGGGTGCAAGCTTATTTTGAAAGATGTGAGGCATGTCCCAACCATGCGCCTCAGTCTTATCTCCGCTGGAAAGCTAGATGATGATGGTCTGATGAATTACTTTGGTGAGGGGAAGTGGAAGCTCACCAAAGGAAGTTTGACGATGGCTCGAGGAAAGAAGGTAGGCTCATTGTATGTAATGCAAGCTAAGCTATGCAAAGAAGAAGTAAATGTCTCTACTGATGATATGGACACATGGCATCAACGACTTGGGCACATTAGTGAGAAAGGTCTTCACATGCTCATTCAGAAACAACTCCTCCCTAACGTGAAAGGTAAACCACTTCATCCTTGTGCTCATTGTTTAGCTGGAAAACAACACAGGGTTGCTTTCCAAAGATCTTCTCCGCCCACAAGGAGGAAGAACATTCTAGACCTCGTGCACACTGACGTATGCTCGATGTCTGAAAGATCCATTGGTGGTGCTCTACATTTTGTCACCTTCATTGATGATCATTAAAGAAAAGTATGGTTGTACCTGTTAAAATCAAAGAATCAAGTGCTTGATGCCTTCAAAGAATTCCATGCTCTAGTGGAGCGTGAGACTGGACGAAAGATCAAGTGTGTACGATCAGATAACGGAGGTGAGTATAAAGGCCCTTTTGAAGTCTATTGCAAGAAATATGACATTAGGCTAGAGAAGACTCCACCCAAGACACCACAATTGAATGGGCTAGCTGAGAGAATGAATCGAACCATTGAAGAAAGAGTTCGTTGTGTGCTCTCTCATGCTAAGTTACCCAAATCATTTTGGGGAGAAGCTATAATGGTTGTGATCGACATTGTCAACCTCACACCATCAGTTCCTTTGGATGGGGCCATTCCTGAGGAAGTTTGGACGGGCAAGAGGGCTTCATATAATCATCTCAAGGTGTTCGGGTGCAGGGCATTTGTTCACATCCCAAAAGATGAGAGAGCTAAGCTTGATGCAAAGACAAAGGAGTGTATCTATCTTCGTTCACCTAAGGATGAATTTGGGTACCGGTTGTGGGATCCAATTAACAAGAAGGTTATTCGCAGTAGAGATGTTGTATTTTTCGAAGACCAAACAATTGAAGATATCAAGAATTCAGAGAGGCCAAGATTGAGAAGCTATAAGAATACTGAACCTACTCTGGTTCGACATGAAGATAATAACACCCAAGAAAGTAGTGATGCTGAAGATCATGAACCGGTACAAGAAGAACCTCAATCTAGCACTCCAATCGCACCAGAGCCAAGACGATCCTCAAGAGACAGGAGACCATCCAGTCGGTACAGCACAGAGGAGTACGTTACGCTCACTGATGAGGGGGAGCCTCAAAGCTATAAAGAAGCAATGAGTGGTTGTCATAAAGAAGAGTGGAGAATAGCCATGCAAGAGGAAATGCAATCCTTGCATGAGAATAATACATATGAACTAGTGGAGCTGCCAAAAGGGAGAAGAGCTTTGAAGAATAAGTGGGTTTATAGAATCAAGACCGAAGAGAACTGTTCAAAGCCCCGCTACAAAGCTCGGTTAGTGGTTAAAGGATTTGGACAAGAAAAAGGTACTGACTTTGAAGAGATATTCTCTCCCGTGGTAAAGATGTCATCAATCCGAGTTGTCCTTATCCTAGCAGCCGTGCAAGATTAGGAGATTGAACAACTCGATGTCAAGACGACATTTCTACATGGTGACCTAGAGGAAGAGATCTACATGGAACAGCCTGAGGGATTCAAAGTTCCAGGCAAAGAAGATCTAGTGTGCCGCCTCACAAAGAGTCTATATGGACTTAAACAAGCACCAAGACAATGGTACAAGAAGTTCGACGCATTCATGGCAGAACATGACTTCAAAAAGACGGAAAGCGATCATTGTGTCTTCATAAAGAGGTATGTAAGTGGTGCCTTTCTCATACTTCTGCTCTATGTTGATGATATGCTAATCATTGGACAAGATCGCATAAAGATAGCTGCTTTAAAGAAAGATCTAAGCAAGAGCTTTGCCATGAAAGATTTGGGATCGGCTAAACAAATCCTTGGGATGAGAATTACTCGTGATAGATCAAAAAGACTGTTGTGGCTATCCCAAGAGAGATATATCGAGAAAGTGTTGGAAAGGTTCAACATGCACAAATCAAAGCCGGTTAACACTCCACTAGCTGGGCACTTCAAGCTAAGTTCGAAGCAGAGTCCGACAAGTGAAAAAGACAAGGAGGAGATGAAGAAGAAACCATACTCATCTGTAGTAGGAAGTCTCATGTACGCAATGATATGCACAAGACCAGATATCGCTTATGCAGTTGGTGCTGTCAGTCGCTTCTTGGCTAACCCAGGGAATGAGCATTGGGTTGCAGTCAAATGGATCCTCTGATATCTATGTGGAACTTCCAAAAGATGTTTATGCTTTGGAAAAGGAAAACCTATGTTGGAAGGATATACAGATGCAGACTTGGTTGTGACATTGATTCAAGGAAATCAACATCGGGATACTTAACCACTTTTGCGGGGGAGCTATTTCATGGCAATCAAAACTGCAAAAGTGTATTGCATTATCCACTACAGAGGCAGAGTATATCGCAGCTACTGAAGCTTGCAAGGAGATGTTGTGGGTGAAGAACTTGTTGCATGAATTGGGAGTGGATCAAGAAAAGTATGTCTTGAAGTGTGATAATCAAAGTGCAATTTACTTGGCAAAGAATTCAACATTTCATTCCCGTACAAAGCACATTGATACAAGATATCACTGGATCCGAGGAGTTCTCGAGGAAAAGCAAATACACCTTGACAAGGTTCACACGGATGAGAGCTGGTCTGATATGATGACCAAGGTAGTACCAACAAAGAAGTTTGAAGATTGCTGTCAAGGTGCCGGCGTACTACTACCCCCCAATTAAGTCGGGAGGGGGAGATTTGTTGGGATCCCTCCTTAATTGGAGAGTTTCTAGAAAATTCTAGACGTTTCTAGAGAAATCTAGAATTTTCTAGAATGTTCCGGAGAACTCTAGAGAAGTGTAGAACCCTCTAGAAGCTTGTGGAAGAGTGTAGAACCCTCTAGAAGCTTGTGGAAGAGTGTGGAACCCTCTGGAATATTCTGGAGATGTGTGGAACCTTCTGGAATCTTATGGAAGAGTATGGAAGAATAAAGAAGGGAATGGAAGAGTGTAGAGATTCCTAGAGAGTGTGAGCATTCTAGAGAATCAAACTCTACCGTCGGATGCAAGTAATCTCCACCATTCATTATGGAGGTTGAGTAGTATAAATAGGAGAAGGAGCCCTATTACTAGCCATCCAAGAATTCAAGGAAGAAAGCCACTTCTTAAAGTGAGAAAAATACTTGAGAGTTAGGAAACCTCTTTGAGTGAAAAGAGAGATAGCTTGAGAAGTATATATCCTTAAGCTTGATTTGAGTGTGAGTTACTTTTGTAATCATATTCTTGTAATCCTACTATTCTTTTGTATAGTGGAAGAATCTCCATATTGGAGAATTATAAACTCTTGTGCTCCCGTTGCTACTTTTAATCTTAATTGCCTATCTTAACTTTCACGAAGAGGGAAAGACCGAGATTTCCCCAACAGTTGTGTGCTCGTAGAGTTTGCTTCTTTGCTCACATTGCTGAGCAGCTTCGACCTATGGTCATCTATAGTCCTTTGAGCCGTGGAATCCCAGAACAAGGCCTATTTAGTTCCGTTCCAGTGCAACCAGAAGGAATAAATGCAAATGCCAACAATGGAAAGAGCACTAACGCAACTGCTGAGGTGATGTTGAATGCTCCTACTGCTCTTACCTCTTCATCATTGAACATGATTGAGCGGTTGATGCTGAATGCTCCTCATGCTCTTGCCTCTTCTTCCGAAGCAAACAATATAGATGATGATTTGAAGGATGAGGATTTTGAACATATCACACATGGACTGGGTGATGGATGTGTTTAAATAATATCCTTCGCTCTATTACCTTTTTCCCTATTTTTGATACATGTGAAGTGTAAATATTTCTAGTGTGTGATCTGGTGATAAAAAAATTGTTTTGTTTCTTTATATATATATATATATATATATATATATATATGAGGAGCGTTCAATGACACCCCAAATAGTGAGCACCCCTTTAGCCTACTAGTTCTCCACCACACATTTCCTCCCTCTCTCCTTCCACTAACTCTCTCACCTTCCATTCACCTTAAAATAATATAAACGAGAGATCTAAAATAAGAAGACTAATAGGGGGTGCCATTAAACGCTCGCCTATATATATATATATATATATATATGGGGGCGGAGCCACATTGTACCAGGCATGGGCACGTGCCCCCCCCCCCCCCAAGAAATTAGAGGAAAAAAAACTATAACAGTACTGAAATGCTAAAACAAAAATGGCGGCCTCTCGTTGCGTCTTCTTCCACTCCCTCCTCTAACTTTCGTTATCCACTCGTCCAACTCTTCTTAGCCACTTTCTTCCACTTTCCTGGCTCCCACCTCCAGACACAATGCTGAAAATCAAGAAGAATAAGCCACGCCTCTTCTTGTTGGAGCCAAGACTGTAGACCGTTGGACAGACATCAGCATTCCAGCAAAATTTGAAGCACTAAGCAAACCGAAACAACCATGTAAAAGAACTGTAAGACCCCTTAATCATAACTTGGCTGATGAGATGGAGAACGAAAATATTGATTTGGGTATAAACGGTTTGAAAATGGATAATGAATTAGAGAAATGTGGTACTGTTAATGTGAAAAATGTTACTAAGCCATCCATGGATAAAGCAACCCATACATCCTCCTCTGGTTTTGGTAGCACGCCATGTGCTTGTGCAAATGTCTCAGTCGAACTTGCTTTAAACAAAAATTCGAGGGTTGTCGCCCCCGAACCCCCGAAACCAACAACTTGCCCCTCCCAGCAATATATATATATATACATATATACATGGGGCCGACTATTTGGACACAAAATTAGACACAAAGAGAGATACACAAAGCCTCAACCGTTGGGTCTTTTTATCCATATATGGAGAGGTGGAATTCGGGGAAGATCCAACGGTGCAAATCAATTATGACACCAATTGTGTTTAAACTTTGTGTTCAAATAGACTTTCCCTAATATATATATATATATAAACTTTGTGTTCAAATAGACTTTCCGTATATATATGTATGTATGTATATATATATATGTATATATATGTGTGTGTTTATATATACGACAACACAAAGGGAAGACTATCACAAGACTTTACTCTGCATGACGTTTAGCTGCATAAGACCAAAAACTCAAATTATAATTCAACTTTGTTGGAATCAATTGTTTTTATAGTAAGTGAATAAAAAAATGTAACGACCCGTATTCTACACATCATAGGATTGTAGAATATTTATTTCTTCTCCATGTGAAGTCGTATGGTCATGTAACTTTGGGAAACGTCTATTAGAGTCATTTTCCATGCTTATGATTTTTGTCGATTTTTAAATGACCATTTTGCCCCTAGTTGGTACTGTTTTGGCCATAACTTTTGATTGGAAAGGAATTTTGACCTGAAACCACTTCCATTTGATTCGTTTGATAGTTTCTCTTTCCGTAGAGTGGTCATAATAGCCAAACGGACTTACCGTTTGGGAGATATGGCTGAAACAAGGTTTGGAGGGTGAAAAACTGCTTAACCGGGCCAAATCGGGTGATTAGTGAGTAGGCCCATAACTCATTTCGGGATTAGGGTTATGGGAGGGCTGAAATGAGATGGAGAATCATTCCATTTCAGTTTTCTAGCCTCCACTTATCACCAAGGATCCCTAAAAATGGCCTCCAACCTCTAGATCACCTCCAAATCATCTTTTGGTCAAGGATTTGGCTTAGCAACCCCTAATCAAAGAAGATCTTCACCTAATCAACCTTGGAGCTGCTGTTAGCATTGGGATTCGCATCAAATCAGAGCATTATTTCAGATCTTAGTTTGTTTTGTGGCTAAGGTGAGTGATTTGCTTAGTTTTGCACTAATTATGGCTAACTAGGGGTGATTAGTGTTAATTAGCGAATTTAAACATGATAAAATTCTGGAAAAATGTCTATAAAATTCGGAATGATGTTTTAGACCTCTGATACGAATTTGGGTTAATTTGGTTAAGATTTTCTAATCCTATCATCAGTTTCACCTAAATATACTTAAGGGGAAAATATGGGATTTTGGGTATGTTTGATCCATTTTTACCTATCATATTGATGTTTTGATGTTTGTGGTTGATTATGTATGTTGCTATGACTGTATGAAATGCTTTGTGACTGTTTAGAATAGTTAGAATGGTCGAAAACGCCGTCGAGGGGCGTAAACAGCTCGCTGGACAAGGTGCAGGGGTTCGGATCGCATAGGGGGTTGAGGGACGATCGGATCGCCCTATGGGATCGTGGGGGCATCCCCACGAGTCGAGTCACCTCCTCCGAACCGAACCATCTGCGCAAGGCCCACGAGACGAATCGATGCAGCGCCGTGCCCAAATTGAAGTACTCCGACCTGGATCGCCAATGAGCATTACAACCCGATCCGATCCACTCGTGCTTCATATCACGATCCGACTAGAAGAAGGCAGCATCTACGATCCGATGCACAACGAGACGATGGAGGAGCGCGATCCGATCCGTGTGGGGGTGTCCCGATCCGAATCGAGAAGGGGAGCACGATCCGAAGCAAAGGAAGGGAGGACCACGACCCGATCCGACGTAGGAGGCGCGACCCGATCCGCTGAAGGATGTGAAAGCTGATCCGATCCGATTCGATTGTGATGACCAATAACCCGAGATGCAAAGGTAGTCCAAATGGAAGCTAGAGCTCAGGATCCCGGAACCAGTTGGGAACCAATGAGTCCACTTCATGGTTGGACTTTGCTGCGGGACGCGTGCTAAGGAGTTGTCGACGTTCATAACTTCGATTCACCACTAAGAATGATGGGCTACTTATCAGTGCAGTAGGGTCATTACGACCTGAGGGGCAAAGTGATGGTAGCAAGACTACGTTATCAGTGCAGTAGGGTCATTATGACCCGAGGGGCAAGGTGATGCGTAGTAAGACTATGAGCCAGCGCAGATGGGGTGAATAACTCCATGGGGCAAGTGGACATAGTAAGGATTAGTAAGGCTATGAGCCAGCGCAGATGGGGTGAATAACTCCATGGGGCAAGTGGACATAGCGAGGAATTAGTGGCTACGTTATCAGTGCAGTGAAGCCATTTATGACTTCATGGGGCAAAGTGATCGTAGCAAGGAATGTTGGGTGATCGAAGTGGTGAATGTCGTATGCTTTATGCGCTGAGTGAGAGATGTGAGGATGGATGCTATGCTTGATTGTTTGCCATCATTATGACATGCACACCTCCCCCACCTCCGTATCTTTATATTGATTGATGTGATACCTTAGAGTGTTGTACAATATGTAGTGCTAACTCTTTGGTTGCTGGTCCAGGTTCAGGTATGTTTTAGTCTACCTGTTATTGTTCACTTTAGATGCTTATCGCTCATACCAGGCTTTATGTCTGACCCAGAGTTTTATGTCTCCTCTTATTACTCTGGGTGCTCACACGAGCAGACTAGAGACAGGTTAGCTGGTGATGTGCGAGTAGCTGATTCGGAGGCGGGCAGGAGGCTTCCACGTATGATATATATATATACACATTCTCCCTGTGTCGTTGGTGGTCGCTACTTGGGCATTAGTAGTGTACCAACTTTATCTTGCTTTTGCTTTGAGACAGTTTGAAAGTTGTAATAAGCTGTATTTTGGATTTCCGCTGCTATGGTGTTTAGTTCTGATTTTCAGCTTATGCACTGTCTCTCCTGTTTTATGTCAAGTATGTTACTATTATATTTTGTTCTATGCGCTGTGAGACATGCTACAGGTTCTTTGAATGTTCATTTCCTTCTCCCTTTTTCCTTCTGGCGACCCGTTCTGTGCTAACTGGACACGTGTACAGCGCACTTTTGGAGTAAATGTCGGTTGGTGCGGGGCGGGCCATCACACCTGGTATCAGAGCTCTAGGTTGCGTAGTTAACCTAGGGAAAGACACTAGGGAGAGTTAGTACGTATATGAGAGTGCGTATTTGTGATTACTTTGGTTTTCAAAAACTATGTATGTATATACTATTAGTAGTATAAGAATGAAGTTGCACTGCACTAGTACCACTATGGGGTCGTTGATCGTTTTCCTTTTACAGATTGACGATGAGCCGATATGTGAGAGGTACTGGTAGAGGGGCCAATAATGGAAATGCCGCTGACATGAGGGCGATGTTTACCGACCTCATGAGAGACATGCTTAGAGAAGTGCAAGGGGCAGTTCCTAATCCCGGAGTTGGTGGTGGCCCAGTGGTGCAAGCGCCTAGGGTCGATTTCGCCAAGTTGTGCAAGGATTACACTAATCTTGGAGGGAAGCCGTTCCACGGAACGGAGTCGGCCACAGATGTTCAAGATTGGATGGATAGCTGCGACCGTATCTTCGATGACTTGGGTCTTGAGGATGCGATGAAGAGAAGGCTAGCGTCTCGTCAGTTGCAAGGGCGAGCGATGAATTGGTGGAATGCCATTAGAACAGCTACTCCAGAGGACCGGGTTACTTGGGTTCAGTTCAAAGCTCGCTTTAGCGGGAAGTTTATTCCAGCTGCCCAGAAGTCGGTGTTGTTCAAGAGGTTCTTAGAACTCAAGCAGGGTGGCAGGGCAGTTTCTGATTATATTGCTGAGTTCGACACTTTGTCGAAGTATGGACTGTCTCTTATTGATACTCCTGAGAAGAAGAATGAGAAGTTCATTACTGGTCTGGATGGGTACTTGGGGGAAAGGCTTATTAATCACATCGATGAGACTTTTGAATCGATCGTGGGGAAAACTTTGAGATCAGAGAGTCTTTACCCTAAGTCAAAGACCGAGGCTGCATCTGCAGAGGGGCCGAAGCCGCAAGCAGGCGGTGGAGGCAAGAATAGCTCTCAGAATAAGAGGAGGCAGGACCAATCAAAAGGTGGCCAGAAAAAGAGCAAGAAGGATGTTGAGTGCTTCAGCTGTGGAAAGAAAGGCCATTATGCTAAGGAATGTCGGGCCAAGCCAGTGGAAAGGAAGTGCTACAACTGTGGTCAAGTGGGACATCAGAAGGATAAGTGTCCGCAACCTCTTAAGGAGAAGCAGATAGTGAAAGCATATGCTCTTGATGCTATTCCTTCTTCGTCGAATGCCCCAACTGCGGCGGAGAAAGGGAAGAATGTTGTTATTCAAGGTATGCTTTCTATTTATGATATACCAGTTCGAGTTTTGTTTGATACTGGGGCTTCCCGTTCCTTCATATCTAGAGACCTGGTAGATAGGTTGGGACTGGAACCCGAGATAGTTGATAGACCATTGATAGTGACGAACCCGATTGGTGGTTCGACTAGCCTTAGTATGATTTGCAGGAATTTGGTCTTATCGAGTCATGGATGTATGTTTGTATGTGATTGCTTTGTTTTGGGCTTTACTGGGTATGGCATTATACTGGGAGTCGATTGGCTCCAAAGATACGAGGTGCTGGTAGACTGTGAGGGATTTTTGGTGACAGTGAGGGCGGAAGATGGGCGGAGGGTAGTGTTTGGTAGCCTACCTAGTGATGGGGTTATGGCTAGTTTTGTAAATTCCCTCGACATCCCGCAGGATGAGTTGTCAGATGTGCCCGTGGTTGGCCAGTATCCGGACGTCTTCGAGGAGGTGACCGGGCTTCCACCACACCGAGAGATTGAGTTCCGTATTGATTTAGTGAAAGATGCCAGACCTATAGTGATGCCACTTCATCGTATGGCACCAAAGGAGCAGCGAGAGCTCGGGGTGCAAGTCAGCAATCTTTTGAAGAAGGGATTGATTAGAAGGAGTGTCTCCGAGTGGGGAGCACCAGTTGTGTTTGCCACTAAGGCAGATGGTTCCCTTCGTTTGTGTGTGGACTATCGCGAGTTGAATAAGGTGACGAGGAAGAATAAGTATCCTCTACCGCGTATAGATGATTTGTTTGATCAGCTGGAAGGAGCAAGAGTGTTCTCCCAGTTGGACCTCGCGACAGGATTTCATCAGCTTCGAGTAGCAGATGAGAGTGTTCCGAAAACGGCATTTAGGACGCCGTCTGGATTTTATGAGTGGTTGGTCATGCCGTTTGGGTTGACCAATGCACCAGCCTACTTTGTGGATCTTATGAATCGAGTATTCAGAGATCAGTTGAATAAGTTTGTTCATGTGTTTGTGGATGATATCCTTGTTTATTCAAGGACAGAGGAGGAACACAAGGGGCACTTGAGGATAGTGATGGAGGTGTTGAGGAAACACCAATTGAAAGCGAAATTCTCTAAGTGTCATTTTTGGAGAAGGGAAGTAAGATTCTTGGGTCATGTTGTTTCAGAATGTGGTATTGCCGTGGACCCTGCGAAGGTGGCTACGGTACAGGATTGGCCTACACCCAAGAATGCTACAGATGTAAGAAGTTTCTTGGGATTAGCTAGATATTATCGTAAGTTTATCCAGGACTTCTCCAAGATTGCAGCACCGTTGACTCAGTTGACTAAGAAGAATCAGTCCTTCGTCTGGGACGGAGTGTGTAAGGATGCCTTCAAGAGTCTAAAAGAGAGGTTGACGCGCGCGCCAGTGTTAGTCATTCCTAAGGGAAATGAAGAGATGACGGTATACACAGATGCTTGTGGTACCGGACTGGGTGCAGTATTGATGCAAGGAGGTAGGGTTGTAGCTTATGCTAGTAGACAGCTAAAGCCGCATGAGAAGAAGTATCCTACCCATGATTTGGAATTGGCAGCGATTGTATTTGCGCTGAAGATGTGGAGACACTATCTCTTGGGAGAAAGATTCGAGTTATTTACCGATCATAAATCGTTAAAAGTATCTCTTCTCTCAGAAAGATCTGAATCTCCGTCAGCAGAGATGGTTAGAGTTCTTGGCTTCGTATGATTTTAATATCGCGTATACACCTGGGAAGGGTAATGCGGTAGCCGATGCCTTGAGTAGGAGACATGCCAGCTTAGGGGCAATGTTTCTTGAATGGAAGCAACTGGAGTTTATCGCGGGGTTTGATTTCAGACCAAAGTGCGAGTTGGATCCAGTTATGCTAGCTAGTTTGACGATCAGACCTACTTTGATAGAGCGGATTGGTTCCAGCCAGAGGGGCGATCCTAATCTATTGGAAATCATCTCCAAGTTAGAGATGGGTATCGATGAGGAGATGAATGTGTATGGACTTGATCGAGATGGATGGCTTCGAAGGAATGGAAGGCTAGTTGTACCCAATGTCAATGGATTGAGAGATGAAGTGCTTAGGGAATGTCATCACTCAAAACTGACTATACATCCCGGTGGTAATAAGATGTATCGAGACATGAGACAGACTTACTACTGGGAAGGGATGAAAAGAGATGTTGGGAAGTTTATATCCAAATGCATGAATTGTCAGCTCGTTAAAGCCGAGCAGAAGAAGCCTAGTGGGTTGTTGCAACCACTAGAAATTCCCGAATGGAAATGGGAGCAAGTCTCGATGGATTTCATCGATGGTTTACCAAGGACTAGGTCGGGATATGATAGCATTTGGGTAATTGTGGATCGATTGACTAAGAGCGCAAGATTTATACCAGTCAAATCGACAAGAACGGCAGCCAAGTTGGCAGAATTGTATATGAAGTGGGTAGTGAGATTTCATGGAGTACCCAAAAGCATTGTGAGTGACCGAGACCCGTTGTTCACTAGTGGGTTTTGGAAGAGCTTACAAGAGGCTCTAGGGTCAGGATTACATCTCAGTACCGCATATCATCCTCAGACCGACGGTCAGACAGAGAGGGTGAATCGTATATTGGAAGATCTCTTGAGAGCGTGTATATTGTACTTTGGTGGATCATGGGATGACCATTTGCATCTAGTAGAGTTTGCATATAATAATAGCTACCAATCCAGTATCGGTATGGCTCCATATGAAGCTTTGTACGGAAGACCGTGTAACTCACCATCATGTTGGATAGAGACTGGCGAGAAGTTTGTGCTTGGACCAGATGTGGTAAGAGAAACTTCAGATAAGATTAAGATCATTCAGCAACGAATGAAAGCTGCCCAAGATAGGCAGAAGAGCTATGCTGATAAGAGAAGAAGAGACTTGAAATTCTCCGTTGGTGACTTGGTGTTTGTCAAGATCTCTCCGTTGAAGAGCGTGATTCGATTTGGCAGGAGAGGCAAGTTAGCACCAAGATTTGTTGGCCCGTTCCCTGTTCTTGAACTAGTCAGGAATTTGGCGTATAGAGTTGGCTTACCAGAGAAGATGGCAGGAGTTCACAATGTGTTTCATGTTTCCCAACTAAGGAAGTTCGTTCACGACTCAGATATGACTATTTCACCTGATCAGTTGGAGGACTTCGAAGTAGAGCCCGAGGCGGTTGGGAACCGCAAGCCGATCCGTATTGTGGGGCACGATACAAAGCAACTTCGAAGGAAGTCGGTGAAGCTAGTCAAGGTTCAGTGGGGCGAGAACGAGAATGATTGTACTTGGGAGACAGAGGAGAGCATTAGGAAGGCTTATCCAGAACTCTTTGCCTGGTAAGATTTACTTTGCGATTTAGTTATTCCGCATGCTAGGATAGACTTGTTTTGCTTGTTTTGCATGTTTGATGGTTGTTTTATGAATGATAGGCATGCGGGACCTTTGTGTGTGTTTGGATTAGGGAATTTCGGGGGCGAAATTTCTTAAGGGGGGAAGAGTGTAACGACCCGTATTCTACACATCATAGGATTGTAGAATATTTATTTCTTCTCCATGTGAAGTCGTATGGTCATGTAACTTTGGGAAACGTCTATTAGAGTCATTTTCCATGCTTATGATTTTTGTCGATTTTTAAATGACCATTTTGCCCCTAGTTGGTACTGTTTTGGCCATAACTTTTGACTGGAAAGGAATTTTGACCTGAAACCACTTCCATTTGATTCGTTTGATAGTTTCTCTTTCCGTAGAGTGGTCATAATAGCCAAACGGACTTACCGTTTGGGAGATATGGCTGAAACAAGGTTTGGAGGGTGAAAACTGCTTAACCGGGCCAAATCGGGTGATTAGTGAGTAGGCCCATAACCCATTTCGGGATTAGGGTTATGGGAGGGCTGAAATGAGATGGAGAATCATTCCATTTCAGTTTTCTAGCCTCCACTTATCACCAAGGATCCCTAAAAATGGCCTCCAACCTCTAGATCACCTCCAAATCATCTTTTGGTCAAGGATTTGGCTTAGCAACCCCTAATCAAAGAAGATCTTCACCTAATCAACCTTGGAGCTGCTGTTAGCATTGGGATTCGCATCAAATCAGAGCATTATTTCAGATCTTAGTTTGTTTTGTGGCTAAGGTGAGTGATTTGCTTAGTTTTGCACTAATTATGGCTAACTAGGGGTGATTAGTGTTAATTAGCGAATTTAAACATGATAAAATTCTGGAAAAATGTCTATAAAATTCGGAATGATGTTTTAGACTTCTGATACGAATTTGGGTTAATTTGGTTAAGATTTTCTAATCCTATCATCAGTTTCACCTAAATATGCTTAAGGGGAAAATATGGGATTTTGGGTATGTTTGATCCATTTTTACCTATCATATTGATGTTTTGATGTTTGTGGTTGATTATGTATGTTGCTATGACTGTATGAAATGCTTTGTGACTGTTTAGAATAGTTAGAATGGTCGAAAACGCCGTCGAGGGGCGTAAACAGCTCGCTGGACAAGGTGCAGGGGTTCGGATCGCATAGGGGGTTGAGGGACGATCGGATCGCCCTATGGGATCGTGGGGGCATCCCCACGAGTCGAGTCACCTCCTCCGAACCGAACCATCTGCGCAAGGCCCACGAGACGAATCGATGCAGCGCCGTGCCCAAATTGAAGTACTCCGACCTGGATCGCCAATGAGCATTACAACCCGATCCGATCCACTCGTGCTTCATATCACGATCCGACTAGAAGAAGGCAGCATCTACGATCCGATGCACAACGAGACGATGGAGGAGCGCGATCCGATCCGTGTGGGGGTGTCCCGATCCGAATCGAGAAGGGGAGCACGATCCGAAGCAAAGGAAGGGAGGACCACGACCCGATCCGACGTAGGAGGCGCGACCCGATCCGCTGAAGGATGTGAAAGCTGATCCGATCCGATTCGATTGTGATGACCAATAACCCGAGATGCAAAGGTAGTCCAAATGGAAGCTAGAGCTCAGGATCCCGGAACCAGTTGGGAAACAATGAGTCCACTTCATGGTTGGACTTTGCTGCGGGACGCGTGCTAAGGAGTTGTCGACGTTCATAACTTCGATTCACCACTAAGAATGATGGGCTACTTATCAGTGCAGTAGGGTCATTACGACCTGAGGGGCAAAGTGATGGTAGCAAGACTACGTTATCAGTGCAGTAGGGTCATTATGACCCGAGGGGCAAGGTGATGCGTAGTAAGACTATGAGCCAGCGCAGATGGGGTGAATAACTCCATGGGGCAAGTGGACATAGTAAGGATTAGTAAGGCTATGAGCCAGCGCAGATGGGGTGAATAACTCCATGGGGCAAGTGGACATAGCGAGGAATTAGTGGCTACGTTATCAGTGCAGTGAAGCCATTTATGACTTCATGGGCCAAAGTGATCGTAGCAAGGAATGTTGGGTGATCGAAGTGGTGAATGTCGTATGCTTTATGCGCTGAGTGAGAGATGTGAGGATGAATGCTATGCTTGATTGTTTGCCATCATTATGACATGCACACCTCCCCCACCTCCGTATCTTTATATTGATTGATGTGATACCTTAGAGTGTTGTACAGTATGTAGTGCTAACTCTTTGGTTGCAGGTCCAGGTTCAAGTATGTTTTAGTCTACCTGTTATTGTTCACTTTAGATGCTTATCGCTCATACCAGGCTTTATGTCTGACCCAGAGTTTTATGTCTCCTCTTATTACTCTGGGTGCTCACACGAGCAGACTAGAGACAGGTTAGCTGGTGATGTGCGAGTAGCTGATTCGGAGGCAGGCAGGAGGCTTCCACGTATGATATATATATACACATTCTCCCTGTGTCGTTGGTGGTCGCTACTTGGGCATTAGTAGTGTACCTACTTTATCTTGCTTTTGCTTTGAGACAGTTTGAAAGTTGTAATAAGCTGTATTTTGGATTTCCGCTGCTATGGTGTTTAGTTCTGATTTTCAGCTTATGCACTGTCTCTCCTGTTTTATGTCAAGTATGTTACTATTATATTTTGTTCTATGCGCTGTGAGACATGCTACAGGTTCTTTGAATGTTCATTTCCTTCTCCCTTTTTCCTTCTGGCGACCCGTTCTGTGCTAACTGGACACGTGTACAGCGCACTTTTGGAGTAAATGTCGGTTGGTGCGGTGCGGGCCGTCACAAAAAATTTAGTTCATGCAATTCTTTCTCCATTATATTTCTTTACCAAACAACAAAAAATTATTTCATGGATAACTCGGATAACCAGAATACCAATGAAATGGACCTGTATGGTGATGGTCTCGCAAATTATACAAGTTTATTGTTGTAGTACGAGACTCCACAAATGACGCTAGCGCGGTTCCTCACTCAACAACAAGCTCACTTGCATTTGCATAACATAGCATTATGTTCAACCAAAGTCCTCTTACCTTTAATGTGTTTGGTTCGCAACCAATGTTACAAACTTTGTATGCAACTCAAGAACCTTCTTTTTGTGCCACTTCAAGTGAGAAGGCCAAAGGCAAACTAAAACGAGCTTGCAACAAAAGAAAGCCTACACCTCAAGTAAGCTGTTTAGTAGACAAGCAATGATAATGGCAAAACATGGATGGAGCATGATTATAAAGTTTTAGCGAACTGCTGAGTTAAGGAATCATAAGTTTCTGTCCAGTATAAATAAGTAAATAAAAGGTAGAGATAATAAAATAAGAACCAACTTCAACCGAGATCTGAAGATGAGTTTGTAAAAAAAAGGATTGAGAGAGACAATTTCTCCTGCAACGCAGGGAATTACAATCTAGAAAATTAAATCTACTAAAAAAATAAAAATAAAAACGTAGATCTAAGGTTCAAAAGATTAGCACTAATCAAATGCAACTGTAAAATGCAGATGTAGCAAAATAGCAAAGTCAATGCATGAGAGGATGCTAGATTCATGGAGTCAAAGAGAAAACTGAAATTAGTAACGTGAAAGGATTAATTGAGGAAGAAAATACTTTGAGAAAGTGGAAGGCAACAGAGAGAAGTGGCCCACGATCTGATTAACCCGTTAATTTAGATGGAGTTGAATGATTAGTGGCTATTGGATAACGTGTCAATTGATAGTCTGTCTGATATCTGTCTCACCATTGATTCATGTCCACTATTTCTATTTCCCATTTACACCAAGGATTTTTATTATATAGATAGCATTGATTCTTTCAACATGATTTTCCCAACAGGTACTGGATAAAGATTTCGAAATTAGATTGTCGGCATATTCTAATAAAGTAGTCCATCGCTTAGAAGGTTTAGCAAATATAGTATGTATATGCATTTGCACGCTCCGAAAAAAGATTTAGCTCAAATACTAGAGCTTGTCATATCATAAATAGGTAAATTAAGAGAATAACAACCACAAGGCATGTAAAAAGCTCTAGGATTAATATTGTGTAATCTTTTTTGCATGCCATGATTTTTTTTTCTTTCATTTTAGAGTCATCATCGTATCCTTGTCGTCTCACATTATTAATGTCATGATTAAATGAGTCTAACGCATTTTCCAGTTCTGTAGAAACTCCAACCTAGTTGTTTATTCAGCATTCAAAATCTCTAGAAAAAATTCTTCAATTTAATTGGAATACCTTTCACACCTATGCATTGCATGATCAAATTTATTTGTTTTTGCATCAGAAGTGCAGTCAAGTATAATAGAAAAATACTTTGCTTCTTTAATTTTTGAAATGATTGTGTTTCTTATTTTGGATCTAATAATCCCAGTTAGTTCATTTTGTTTTTTGTGGCTGAGATAATAATAATGAATTTATTTATCTTGAATAAGACGAAGATGATGTTGTACTATTGAATCAAATCTAACAATCATTTCAACCAAGCCTAAAAATTACCATTAGAGTTCTTAATTTTTCTCGTTCGATCCATGAAAAAATAAATTGTTAACATCAACACGCTTAATAATTGCAATTATTCTAAGCATGACTTATTTCCAATTCTCTCTGTCATTTTGAATGAAATCTTGCGCATTTTTATCAATTTTTTGAATAAATTGTAGTCTTTTTTCTAACTTAACCCATGCAACGTAGTTAATATTGTGTTTTTTTTAACTTCTTTCATATTGTGTAATTTTCTCACTAAGATGCCTTTAGTCTCTAGTTCCATCTTTTTCTAATTGACTTTTTGAAGTCATTACATTAAACAACTTGCGGTACAAACAAAATACCTAGGTGTCTATTTAGAATAAACAAGCCATCTGTTATCATGATATTCTCCGTTACTCATTTATCTCTTATAATAACTTATAAAAAAAGGCCTAAAATTTTCATCTTGAGGGCAAGTTATAGTAAACTCTCTAATAAGACCCTTCTCAACAAGCGATTCTCTTTTGTTTCTATCTGTATTATCCCGAATTATTGGATCATATATATTCAAAACTTGTTCCGACGTCACGACCTTTGTTTCATTCATTTGACATAAACAGTGGACATCACTTTCATTTACTACTTGTTGCGGTGAAATTTCAATATCATGTGCAGTTTCTTCTATATCATTAATTTCTTCATTCACTACACTCTCATATTCTACTATATCGTCAACACCAATTCCATGTTCGAAATCCCAAGATTGACATGCGTTATCAACTAAGTCTGTCTTTTTTGAAAGATACCGAAAGCAAATGAGGTATAGGATTTAAAGCTATACTAACACTAGAGGAGAAGAGAGAAGGGATGAATAGCGTTTACTTAAGTTTAATAATCTTTTAATTTGGGTTATGCTTACACTTATAAGTATGTATTCAATGATCACATAATCAATCATAAAATAAAACAACCGGTAAAGTAAATGTAGTAAAATAAAAAGCAAAGAACACACCCGATTCTATACTGGTTTAGATTTATCCTATATTCAGTCTCGTACAAATATCGTACGGTCTTTAATCATTATCAATTCAATTACATGTTTTGATTTTAAGGCTAAAAAAGACAGCGCCTAGAATCTCAAACCTTTAGGCATGGCCAATTTGATTCTTGAGAAACTAGTCACTCCAAATTGCATTCCGAGCACAATGAAACTCAAACTGATTTTAATCCTAACAAGTCACATCCTTATAAGTTGTTTGATATTGGTTTTCAAAATATGTAAATTTGGATCTTTTGATCTTGATCGGTATTGCTCCTACAACTCTGAGTTTAATACTGATCTTGAGAGAATGATGTGAGCTTGATATAGAATCAAATCAATGTTGAATTTCTTGATTCAACTTGAAAATTGGTAGAGTATAGTTATAAATTTCTTCGAAAATGAGAGAGAAGAGAGATGAGTGAAGAAAGAGTGAATTTGTTGTTAAAATTCATTTTTGAAGGGAGAGTATTTATAGGAGTGAAGGAAAATAGGTGCTCGTGAGAGGTTATGCTGAAAAGCTACTTTATTTCAAATTTGAATTTTGGAAAACTCGGCTAGTATGTCGACATATCCTGTATATCTATGTCGACATATGTAGTGTATTTTTCAAAACTAGTTTCTGCTAAAATGTTTTGAAAATATAAAACTACATATTTTGATTTAAAACTTTCTGAAACTGCTTAAACATAACAAATGTATATTTCAAACATAATAAAGGTTAAGAAAGCATATTAAAATATTTTTAAAAAATTTAAACAAAAGTATAGTAATATTCAAAAACTATATATAATCAATATATTATACATTAAAATGTAATTACCGACGCGAAGCGGTCAAAATGGCAGCTCGTTACAAATAATATGTTATTAAGTTTATCGACATACTAATTAAGTTTATATTCAATTCAATCTCATTAGTTTAGATTCATATCCATATTTTTTTACCATTCTTGTTGTTACCAAAGTTTAAATTGTCATTTATATTTATTTCAAACTTCCCTGAGTTCAATTTTATTTCAAAATGGTTAAACTCAAATCCTAATGTATAATAATCACTTTTGAAATTAGCGTTTTCCCAAATTACACTCATAAATCCATTTAACTTTGTAAGTTTAATATATATATATATATGTATGTATGTATGTATGGAAATAGTCATTCTTTTATAAATTCAAATCCAAGTGAAGCGAACCATTGCAATTCCATAATTATTTCTCTTAAACTTCAATTAGTATTTCAAATATATTATTCGAAATCAAATTAATATTTCATATTTATTGGTCTTAAAATAAATATTAACAATTTGGAGATATTATGCTTATGAAATGTAATTGATATTATTCTTATCGAGTAGTTATTATTTCCAAAACCGTTTCGTGAAGTTTATAGATTCAGTAAACACATTTATTTTCAAGTTATCATCTTACAAATCTCATCTGTATAGATTTCTTAACATAGCCTCTTTAAGTTCTCAAACACAATCTTTTACGAATACCTTTGGAAGATTCATTCATTAAATGTTACGATTTATCTTTAGCAAAAATTTATACTACGGAACTTTTCAAATACTTCTTTTCATGTCAATTGTTGATAAGCTATGTGGTTATTACCTAGGTTATCTAAATATTCTTATAATTTAAATTCCTAAATTTCTTCTTTGTTAAGTGTCAAGGATAATTTGTACTTATATTTCTTCCAAATATCTTTAATTAAACTCAAGTATTTCATGAATTTGTTAAATCAAACTTATTTTCTTAAGGATAAAATTCAAGAGGGTTGAACCATTCAATATAATAAAATTTACTTATGTTTTATAATATAACTTACTTATAACTTGATTTGAGCACATTTTTATAATTACACTTATTAGTTCATTAATCAACAAATTTGTTATTCTTACTTGTTATAAGCATTAACTTATCAACAAATTCGGATATTATTATTTCCTTGGAATAATCATATTCCATATAATTATACAAAAAAAAATTATATACAAAATATTATAGGTAAAATTATTTCAAGTACCCGTTTCAAGACAATACTGTGTCGATCTACCCTATTAAGAATTTAGAAATCCCTATCGGTTCTATAACATCCCATGTACCGACCATAATTTATAAATGCTCAACAAGACAAGCTAGCACAATATAAAACATTTTGTTATGTTCTCTCATATGAATGTATACTCCCAAACTGTTATAGGGTATTCCATTACCCTGTCTCTTAATGAGTTACCCCATAGGTTTTGGTATTCTCTCAACCAAAGCTCTAGTACCAACATTAACGACCCACCATTTCGAACGATTTTAGAACGATAATAAGCCGCACATGTCAGACTCAAACCATTCAAAATGGTGAATTGTTAATGGGAATTTAATGTAAGAAATAAAAGAGAAGAGAAAGAAACATAACATAGAATCTCACAGCGAAAGAACAAAATATAATATGAACGTAATTAAAACATTAATCATTTTACAGTATATAATTTTGATATAAGGGTTAAGCAATCATCAAACTTACTAAATAATTGCTGCAGAATAATATGAAATAAATATGTTTATCTAGCTCTATCTTTAACTTCATAACGAGGTCTTCACTATAGTGAATCAACTTAGGCTGACTCGAGCATAACGAGAAACAAATATTATCGAGTCAGGACTAAAATTCCTAATGTAGTTCAAATCAAACGAAATGAAATATGAGTGTAGTAACATCAGAGATGTTCATAGGATTTTCCATCTCCTATCAGTATATGACGTGTGTGCAATGACTTAAGAGATGTTATGGAAGTTTCCATCTTCTAAGGATCTGTTAAACTATTTACATATAATATAATACGATATTATAATAATGCCTATTAATAAAGTATAGTATTGAAAATAACGTTAAGGAGTAACATTTTTTTACCTTAACACATTTTATAAGCATTGTAGAGAGAACTTCATACGTACACCAAAAACCAAGATCGTAGTGGGCTCGATTAGAATAATATGACAAGACAAACAAGGTAATGCCCACGGTAGGATTCTACCAGCTTGCGAAACCGAGTTGGTAGTAACACATAGCTACCGTCCACCTCGAACAACACCCATATAATCACGATGCACATCGAATTAAATCAAACTGAGGGACTGAGATAATAAACAAAGAAGTTGCCCGATCGGAGAAGCAACCCCACTTGGCTCGGTTGTGGCTCCTGATTTTAGCCATTTTAACTAGGACCAAAAGTCAGGGATATCTATCATCGTTCTCTTACTTCAATCCAGTATTCGTTCTCTAAATTCATCCTTCTTCGTTCTGGGTTCTCTGCCACGTACATAGTTGTTAAAGTGATTTCGGTATTGTAGAGGGTATGCCAATATTTGATCCCGATCCCTTTAATGACCAAAAGTGTATTCCACACCTTGGTCATTTATATTTAAAAACACCATATTTAAATACCATAAATCAATTTACTTCAAGGTTGATTTTATTATCATTTACTCAAAATCAGTTAAATATTGATTTCATTTTTAAAATTGCCAATTTCCTATTTATAAAACGGTTCATTATCAAGATACAAGTTTTGATTTAGATTTCAGTATTATAGATATTGTTATTTAACATAATCTTTATATTCAAATATTTTGACTTAAAACGATTGGAGTTAGTTATTTAAAAATAGTTGAATGTAATATTAAATAGTTTAATTAAAAATCATTGTAAAATAGTTAAATTTAATATAAAATAGTTTGAACAAAATAGTTATAAAAATATAATAATTAAATTATTATAAACTAGTTTTATTAAAATTAATGTAATTTGTTATTGTATGATAATTTAATATAAAAATATTTCATTTGAACATGATGTTTGTATTTACATTTCGACCTTACAGCCAAGTAATCAACAAATTTTAAATTTAAATTTCACGAGTATATAACATTGCAACTCGTATCCCATATCATAGGAATATATCATTTCAACCTATTTTTAGTTTATTCGATGTCCAAGAATCCAAATTATAGTTTATCCCATTTCAGTGACATATAAGGTAATCGATGTGCATCATGTTTTTTTGGCAAAACCGACCGATTTTTATAATGGTCTACAATACTTTTGTTATAACAAATAATAAATACATAAGATACAGGTGTTAGGCATGTAGCCTAACAACTACAAATGATTTTTAGTGTGGATGCTCACTAAAGCTTCTAGCTTAAAGTAGTGGAGCTAGACTAGACATCTAGACTACACAAGTTACTACTCCCTACACGGAGCCCAACCAACAAATTTCCTCGTAGACTACACAAAGACAGGCCATACAAATGACTTAGGAGGAAGCCTATATTCTGACATACACCACATGGTGTGACTACTTACTACAAAGTAACAAAGAAGGATATAACAAAAGCCTGCAGTAGCAATAATGACAAGAAGACATGACATCAGAGCAAAATTGACCTGACGCATAACACATCACTAATTTGACATGACAATCTCCCTTCCCTAATGCGCCGCAGCACCACCAGCCAGCAACCCTAGCTTAGGATTCCATTCACAAATAACCAGGACTCACAGCAATCATGGCAAGGCCATAGCCGACAATAAGTTGAAATTTCCTTAACGAAGTAGCATATCTCACGTTTGCATAGCAAGGTCCTTCTGAAGGTACTCAAACCAAAACAGAGTAACCCAATCCTACCAGTGTCACACAACACAACGATGCCATGTAATGACATGGCATACACTCAGATAACCTCACCACAGAAAGACAAAATAGTAGCCAAGCGAAAATACTATGCCAAAATATACTTCAATACCACAAAAAACAACTAAGGAAACCACCAACGTTGAAAGCAAAACCGACTCAAATAGATACACCCACAAAACTACCACAAGCCCAAACACTAACACACATGCAAATTCAATACCAACACACCAAGATAAAGTTAAAACCCAAAGCACCGGAAACCACTACCTAAAAAGCACATCAACACGTCACAAGCGATCTATAACTCTTTCGAGCCTGCCTTTCGATGGTTGTAAAGTGTTTAAAGTGCAGGAAGGAACAAATCTCAATTAATAACCATCATGAATAACATTTAGTCAACCATCACGACAACCAATAAATATAACATTAATCATTATCCAAATCAACCAATATAAATATAAATATATATATATATATATATATCATAATAATGTCAGTTATTAAATATCGATGTTTAACTAGCAATTTAATTTCAGTATTAATTCAATTTCGATTCAAATAAATGATAATTTACTAGCAATTCAAATTTAGTCTATATATATTCAAATCAAACACACGTCAAATTTGCAAACAATCAATCAAATGATATTTCTATACATGTCAATTTAACATATATCGGGTGTTAATTAACAGTTATAATCAATTCCAGTGTCGTATTAAATTCTCGAATATTAGTTAAATGAATCTTAGCATATCATAAATTTAATTTAACTCACATAAAAATTTAGTATGTCGTGAGTGGGTTAAACCATTCACCTTTGATTTTATGACAAATATAAATTCCAAACGAACGCCAAAATTTTAATGGTCTCCAAATTCAACCGAACGAACTCTATATCATCAGAATTTCGATACTAACCCAATGAAGAAAACTACTTGTCGATCTGAACTCGTATAGACCGCCACCTTTGATTGAGAATTGCCACCACTACGCCGTACATACAACCTCTGACCACCCTGGCTAGCGCCACCTTGCCGCGAGCTATCTCCAATCATCCTCCACCTCGCCTCTAATCGTCCATAATGACCGCCGTCGCCATGACATTTTTAGGGTTTTCAAAAACCTAATTCGTAAATTTCGATCGATTCTGACTATTATAGGTCACGTCACCACGATGGTTCCACTCCTTATGTTGAAGTACACAAAAGGTAATTTCATCGATAAATGTCCAAATCAAAAATCCCGAAATTTAAAGCTTATGATTTCATGATTCTGATTTTGACTGCGAATTCTAGACGAGAGGTCATTGAGTCAAAAAATTAATTGTAGATTTGAATTGCGTTCATCAAGATGTTTCCAACTATAATGGTGTTTGAAGAATTATAATTTTGATGTTTATTTTCAGATAAACACCATTTTTTGAATCATAAAGAGTTTTGGGATTTGAGAAAAAAATGTGATGTTAAAAAAGCTAGGATCACAACAAATCCAAATATATGTCTATATATATATATTGGGGACAATTTTTTTATTGGGCCACAGTTTTAATATTTAACGACACAGATTTCGCTTGGACCTAATCGACCGCTAAACCGACCAAGACCGTTCAAAACCCATATTGTTATGAGGACAAGACGAATCAGAACACAAACAGAAGAACATTTCATTGCTTATTACAACAATTTACATCAGAGTACAGAATATACGGAGTATGAACAAATAATTTACATTTGCTAAATATCAGAGATTTACAAATTATATTGCAACGGAAAATAATACAAAAACACTACTGAAAGAGATACATGGATACAGAGCTTCCCGAATATCATTCCAGCTGTAAACCAGGGTCCTGTGAATATAAATCTGCAAAACCAAAATTACTAGCTGCCCGTGTGGAAAATAAGGGCACCCAGAGTTTAGGTTAAAAATATAAACTCCAGGTCAGTCATGTGACTGGTGTGAGAACTAAAACAGTTATTAATATTTATTTTAAAGTTAGGTAAATCAAGGGATCACGCCGTATAACACGGAACGGGTTTCCACCCAAGAATACTAGTGCATAAAACAAACAACGCAATGCTAAATAAAGGACAATGAAGCTATTATAAGACCCAGGTCCCACCACACAATGCAACGCAAGCCGGAGGATAGGGTTTTTACCTTATAATAGCCAAATAATGCTTGATACACGAAATTTAATCTTTTATTATTACTATAAGTGAAGAAATCAAATTCAAATATAAATGTATCAATCATAGACGACATGACTGTCCCATATCACTATGCCGCCATATAGTATGCAATCAAAACCGCAAAAATGTCGTATTGGAAGTTTGGATTTCCGTCTGTGAACCGAGGTAAAAGATAGTCCTCACCGCTTCGAGACGCTCTAGCCCGTGTCTCAAGACCCAGACTCAGGTGGGACCTTGGAGCCTCAGGGCCGGTCCACTTGATGTGGATTAAACTTAAACCCTGAACAATGCGTTTCCCCGCCTTATGGGGCGTAAATGAGCCAAACGACTCCATCGGACCCGGATCGTCCAATCTAACCGAGGCGCCTCGCAATCCATCATCCACACAAGTAAATGCCAGGCCGTGTAAAAACACTGACACCACTTCTAGCTAGAAGAAAACGCATGTCCTCCCTGAAGTCCTCTCCCACTTCTGATTCACACCGGGGTGTGAGGCTCGCGAATTAACGCCATACACAAAGCTATGCTCTAATAAAGTCGTGCTTTGATCATCAACCACAAGACTCTGCTTTTCAACAGAAGCCTTGATCACTTGCAGCTCAGCATGCCACACAAGCAATTCACACCATGCAACCGATATCACTCAATCACACAGAATGAAATTCCATGTCAGACACACAGTCCATTTACAAGTTCGTTCTGGGTCTGAACGAAACCGGAGGAACCTTATTCCTCGCATATCCATCGATCTCCAAGTACGTCTGGACGATCACCAACTGATTCCCTCCTCTTGGGTGTACAGCCCAATCAAGATCATCAGTAATTATCCAAACGATGTGAAGACCTCCGGTCTTTAACCACCGTCTTCATCGTCGACTTATCGTCGAATCAGTTATTCAGAATGGGTATAAACCCGACCTTTCCGAATAACTCGCGTATATAATAAAACAGGTGTTACACAAACACAACATACGCCTCATTCCAATTCAGATTATTCTTTTATTCAAATATTCTTAGTCTTTGGGAAAGGTTACCATTAATTTTATCAAAGATAAATTCTTTTAAATTTATTCTTTAATCTTCCTTTGGATATCATTTCAAACCATTTTAAGGTTTTCCAAACTAGTCGGGATTAGCGCACCTTGCGGAAGTAATCATTTATTAAATTTCCCAATCCCGACCCACTCAACCCATGGAGCAAAACTGGTAATACTTCATATCTAACACCTACGGTGTTATCGGTAAATTTAATTACCATTTCACGTTCAAATCTACTTAAAGATTTAACTATTGCTTTGGAGCAAAAGTGGTGATACTCCACTCTCGATCATTTCAATCTAATTAAAGATTCATTAAAACTCTAATTCAGTTTTAATCTCAAAAATCATTACTTAATGACTTTTCAAAGTTAAGAAATTAATCTTATCTTTAACTGGGTTAAAGAACTAATGTCTTTTAAAACACAGCTCACGATAAACCCAAAATCACATTCCATTAATCTCTAACCATGAATTAGTAAGAGAACAATTCCCTAAGTATTAATCCCGAAGGCCGAAACCAACATCAGATCAATACCCAGGAAACCATTCGACTTAACAAATCTCTAGTTAGTTTCTAATTTTCTTAACTCCATTGGGTTTAAGAACAGTGTTAGTGAAGACACCATTCACGACAAACCCAAAATCCAATTCTATATTCAATATAAGGCTCTGAATAGAAATTATATCGGCTTATATTCAATATCGAATTCTAAAACCAACAAATATCGTATTGGAAATAACGATATAAAATATATCTTCCAAATTTCCATAACAATACCCGTATAATCACGAAATCCAATATCAACATATTCCGAAGATGATTTCCTTTCAAATCCATTCCAATTCATATATTGGAAATTCTGGTTATTTTAAAACCCATTCTCAATCCAATTTATTTATTTAAAAATAATTGGATTGTAATTCTAGTTAATAACTAGTTCAATTCAATAAAAAATCTATTTTTATCTTTTCAAATATTGAGTTTTCCATCCTAATCTTTCCTAAATCATTTATTATTATTTTACACAAATAATTAATATTTTTAATAATTTTATCAAGGCCCGTACAGTCGATTTGCATAAACGGTCGTTGAAATGCAATTACAACGACCTTTTCCAAATTTGATTTGGACACAATTCCAAATCCAACCGTTAGATTTCAAATTTCATATATTCTTTGGAAAGCTCTTTTCGATACAAACCCAACAGTTCTGGTTTCAGGAGAATCCGACGGTCGGATCTCCCGTAATATCCATTTGAAGTCAATGGTCAAAATTCGCGAACGGTCGCGGCGCGACACGTTCTATTCAAACCATTAAAATATATATTATTTATATTTTGTTAAAAACATTTTATATAAATTCGTTTTAAAACGATTCGCATTTTTATTTCAATTTTAAATCAAAATTGAATATTCTTTATCATTAGTTTATAAATGACAATATTTTCAAAGTATTTGATTTTTGGAAATCATTTCCTTTTCGATATTCGTTTTAAAAAACGAATAAAATCGATATAAATATCGTTCACATCTAAATGGCGCATATCTAACCAATACGGCTTTATTCATCACATGAATATTATTAAATCCTTTCTGAATACTATTTTAAATTATTCTTTATTTTCCAAATTGGAATGAGACCCAATCAAATACCATATAATGTTAACTTATATGGATTCCATACAACACATGTATATAATCACAACGATAAGCAATCAACCATCATCCAAGGTGCTTTCTACCACTGTATAAGCATTAAAATAAATTAATAATGCTTATACAACCTGTCAACCAATCGATCGACATACCACTAAACAGTTGGCATTAGTGTACGTCAATATCATCCCAACACACGTGTGGGTTTCAATCAACAAACACATATTTTATTTGTGCAGTTGGGCGATGTGTAAAATTATCGACCCAATCGATATCATAAAAATAGGCGAGCATAAACAAGTCGAATTTTAAGTATCCAATAATTATTTTACTTATCGCTGTCATAAGCTAAAAATAATATTTTTACTTAACTAAATTTTTCTAACACTTTTTAGAAAATTTCGGTAGCATAACGACACGATACTAGGTCCGGGATAAGGTCTAGCCTTATCCCCAATCTACTAATGGCCCGCGCCATACACATACCAATTCGAATCAATTCCATATCTAATTCCCAAACCAATAAACCAATCCAAACAAATAAAACAACCAAACAACAACCAAACAAACACACAAGTCGTCCATGGTCTGTGGACGACGGGGAAACAGTTCATGTATGTAGTTATAAACAAATAACTGTATAAAAATAATTTTAGTGAGAAATTCTCACCTAGAAGCTAAACCAAACGCCACGACTCTTCATATGTAGAAATCTTCGCCGCATTTTCAATGTAATCTGTTTTCACACAGTTCATATTAAAAATCATATTTTTATGCCGCTACTATATTTATAAAAATCACATTCTTATAAATTAGTTTTCTCTACAAAGATCATATTTTTATCTCGCTCTTCTATAAATAAAGATCATATTTTTATTCTACACCATTTCTAAAAATCGAATCTTTTTGTTTCTAAACATGGAATCTTTTTGTTTCTAAAAATCGAATCTTTTTGTTTCTAAACATTGAATCTTTTTGTTTCTAAAAATCGAATCTTTTTGTTTCTAAAAATCAAATCTTTTTGTTTTTAAACATTGAATCTTTTTGTTAATTAAAAACAATAGTTTTCATAAGCTATAATAATAGCTTTAACAAATGAAAAATCATATCTTTTACCAACGAAAAATCATATATTTCATAAATGAAAAATCATACCTCATATAAATGAAAAATCATAATTTCCCTTTTCTATATAAAAAAATTCTATCTTTTTATTTAAGATCTCTACATAGGAGAGAAAGAAAAAGACTGAAATAAAATAAACAAAATAAAACTTACCTTAGCTTTTTTTTTTGTTTCGGTTCGTAGTGGGGGATTCGCTGTTGGTCAGAGGCCAGGGGAGGGCCTGGCTGCGGCGGCGCCGGGTGGGGTTTTCGGTGGTGACTGGCGCAGGCCGGGGGAGGTCAATTTGGGTGTGAGCGGTGCTATCGTCAAAGAGGGAGGCTAGAGAAGCGGAGGGGGTAGCTAGGGCGGAGCTCGTGGGGGTCGGCGGCTCTGGTGTGGGCGGCGCCTCCAACGGCTGGCCGTGGTGGTTGATCGACCGGGGGGGAGGGGTGAAGGGGGGAAGGGGCGATGGGTCTGAAGGGGGGCAACACGGTTTTCCTCCCTTTTTTATTTAAGCATTGAACGGTTTTGAAAAGTGAGGGAGAGAGAAGGTAGGGTGAGGGAATATATAAATATAATTTAATTATTTTTAATTTCAAAAAAGTAATTTTTTAATTCGAACTCCGAATCGAACCCACCGACTGTCGCCCATAGCTAATTACTCCCATTCCGAACACAATGGAATATGTTTTGTAAGTCAATTCCATCGTTTCGATCAGTTTCCATTGAATTCAAAATATAAATCAATATATATTGAATTTGAACGCACATTTTAATTTACCGGGGCCACATATGGACTCTAAAAATTCCAGAAAAATTATTTCTAGCTTCGTATTGACGATACGGTCCTAACAAAATTAATTTTGTTGAATTTGAAGATCGTTTGAAAAATGGCCATTTTCTGGTCGATCCAAATTGACTGAAACTGTCAAAACACGTTTTCTTGTGCCACGCTCACATATTGATTCGGAAAATTATGAATTTTGGAATCTAGCAATAATTTGACATCCCAGATCCAACAAAAGTGGTTTCGTCGAAAACGAAGGTTGTTTGCAAAATTTCCATTTTTAAGGGCTTTATATATATTAAAATATATACAAATTCCACAGCGACTTTTCTGAATTTTAAACTGGACGTAACTCTGTAGTTATAAAACGAAATATCAGTTTCTTACATCCGTTAGAAAGATATTATTCTTCAGATTCAAATATTTCTTGTTTCGTCCAATTCTGACTTATATTGAATTATGTATATTCATTTGAAATTAGAAATCGAATTTTCGAACTGCCGCGCCATTTCAGGCTCGTTATATAATTAAAATAAATTCATTCATTTTAAATTCACCGAAAATAAATTTTTTGTCGTTATTATTTAAAATAAATCATTTTAAATAATCAAAATTCATTAAAATCGCTAAAATAAATTTTTTTAATTGGTTCAGATTTTCCGGGTTGTTACAATTTCCCCACTTAAAATCTTTTCGTCCTCGAAAACGAATGAAGCAGAAAGTTGTTTACTAATCAACTCAACTTTCATTATTTTAATTATGGCTCAAGTTTTTCAACTTTTCAGTTTCTAAAAACTTTTCAAATTTTTCAAAAATTTGTCTAACACCCTAAATTTTCGAAAAATTTCGCCATAACCACCCTTGTACGGGAGCTCCGAGAAAATCCCGAAACTGCCATACAGGCCTTCTCATCTCAAAAAGAAAAAGAAACAGCCAAGCGGCTAGCCAATCGGCTCATAAAGTCATCAAAACCCCCAAGAAATACAATAAACATGTACCTATTTGTCGGGCAAACAATTTTATTCCTCTTCTCTAGCCTCTTTGCAATGACATGTTCAATGTATACACATGTACATATTTGCAAATGCAATAATTTTCAATTCAGTTCACTATTTGACTCAATTTGGTTATATTTACCGTTCATTCACATAATGGTTTTATTGGTTAACAAATAATCATACAACACAACCACCAATCAATTAGTTGATTAATGTTTCAAATTCATAATTTTTATATAGTCAAAAATCCAATTTTTGATGCCAAGTCACAACAATAAGCCCTATCTAATTTTGGTTCTCACATCAGTCAATTGGAAATATATAGATATCCCATCTTTGAAACTCGAGCATAAATACTGATGATGCGGCCGCATCACCAGAATTATCCCTGGGTGTCTAGAGTGTGATTCTATATCTACCAAATATATTAAAACTTCGAATACATGCTAGCTAGGCGTATATGCAAAATCTTTATATACTTGATTGTCCAAATTCAATATAAATAAAATATTCAAATATGAATCTTTAAAATTCTCACTCTTCACACTCGTTCTAGGAAAATTCTGATCCTATCTCTAACGAGTCATTCTTATTGAATATTACTAATCCAATCTCTGATGAATTCTTTCGTTTGGTTCTAATGTGTCTTGTTCTCGAGCTTTGTAAACCAAAGCTCTGATACCAAATTATAACGACACGGATTTCGCCCGGACCTAATCGATCGCTAAACCACCAAGACCGTTCAAAACCCGTATTGTTATGAGGACAAAACGAATCAGAACATAAACAGAAGAACATTTCATTACTTATTACAACAATTTACATCAGAGTACAGAATATACAGAGTATGAACAAATAATTTACGTTTGCTAAATATCAGAGATTTACAAATTATAATGCAACGGAAAATAATACAAAAACACAACTGAAAGAGATACACGGATACAGAGCTTTCCGAATATCATTCCAGCTGTAAACCAGGGTCCTGTGAATATATATCTGCAAAACCAAAACTAATAGCTGCCCGTGTGGAAAATAAGGGCACCCATAGTTTAGGTTAAAACAATAAACTCCAGGTCAGTCATGTGACTGGTGTGAGAACTAAAACAGTTATTAATCTTTATTTTAAAGTTAGGTAAATCAAGGGACCATGCCGTATAACACGGAACGGGTTTCCTCCTAAGAATACTAGTGCATAAAACAAACAACGCAATGCTAAATAAAGGACAATGAAGCTATTATAAAACCCAGGTCCCATCACACAATGCAATGCAAGCCGGAGGATAGGGTTTTTACCTTATAATAGCCAAATAATGCTTGATACACGAAATTTAATCTTTTATTATTATTATAAGTCTGGGCAGTTAAAGCGTTCAGCGGTTCCATAGCGGTGGAGGTGCAAAAAGGTGTAGCGGGGATAAAGCGGGGAAATAGCGGGGATATAGCGGAGATGCAAAACGGTTCATAAAATGTGAAACCAAATATTTAAAATTAATTAATTATCATTTTCACATTATATGTGTAGAAGAAACTAGCATTAATTAATCATATATAGTAGAATCAAAGAATATCATGGTAACACACATTAGATTTGATGATTATAATAGATTTCCTGAATATATTGGACACCAATGCCTAAAAATTAGCTCTTTACATTAACTTTATTGATATTTTTTAAAAGAGAATTAGTCAAATCAACCTTTATATATTAATATTGCTAAAGCAGATAGTAAAAAGCGGTTATTTAGCGGATTCAGCGGGAAATAGCGGGGCTACAAGGCGGTCTACTGTTCATCAGCGCTAAATTGAAATAGCGTAGCGGTTGAAGGCGCTACGGGCTATAGCGGGGATATTGCGGGGCTTTAGCAGGGCTTTAACTGCATAGCTATAAGTGAAGAAATCAACTTCAAATATAAAGTATCAATCATAGACGACATGAATGTCCCATACCACTATGCCGCCATATATAGTATACAATCAAAACCGCAAAAATGTCATATTGGAAGTTTGGATTTCCGTCTGTGAACCAAGGCAAAAGATAGTCCTCACCGCTTCGAGACGCTCTAGCCCGTGTCTCAGGACCTAGACTCAGGTGGGCCCTTGGAGCCTCAGGGTCGGTCCACTCGATGTGGATTAAACTTAAACCCTGAACAATGCGTTTCCCCGCCCTATGGGGTGTAAATGAGCCAAATGACTCCATCGGACCCGGATCGTCCAATCTAACCGAGGCGCCTCGCAATCCATCATCCACATAAGTAAATGCCAGGCCATGTAAAAACACTGACACCACTTCTAGCTAGAAGAAAACGCATGTCCTCCCTGAAGTCCTCTCCCGTTTCTTATTCACACTGGGGTGTGAGGCTCGCGAATTAATGCCATACACAAAGCTACGCTCTATTAAAGCCGTGCTTTGATCATCAACCACAAGACTCTGCTTTTCAACAGAAGCCTTGATCACTTGCATCTCAGCATGCCACACAGGCAATTCACACCATGCAACCGATATCACTCAATCACACAGAATGAAATCCCATGTCAGACACACAGTCCATTTACAAGTTCGTTATGGGTCTGAACGAAACCGGAGGAACCTTATTCCTTGCATATCCATCGATCTCCAAGTACGTCTGGACGATCACCAACTAATTGGGTGTATAGCCCAATCAAGATCATCAATAATTATCCAAACGATGTGAAGACCTCTGGTCTTCAACCACCGTCTTCATCGTCGACTTATCGTCGAATAAGTTATTCAGAATGGGTATAAACCCGACCTTTCCGAATAACTCACATATATAATAAAACAGGTGTTACACAAACACAACATACGCCTCCTTCCAATTCAGAATTTTCTTTTATTCAAATATTCTTAGTCTTTGGGAAAGGTTCCCATTAATTTTATCAAAGATAAATTCTTTTAAATTTATTCTTTAATCTTCCTTTGGATATCATTTCAAACCATTTTAAGGTTTTCCAAACTAGTCGGGATTAGCGCACCTTATCGAAGTAATCATTTATTAAATTTCGCAATCCCAACCCATTCATCCCATGAGCAAAACTGGTAATACTCCATATCTAACACCTACAGTGTTATCGGTAAATTTAATTACCATTTCATGTTCAAATCTGCTTAAAGCTTTAACTATCGCTTTGGAACAAAACTGGTGATACTCCACTCTCAATCATTTCAATCTAATTAAAGATTCATTAAAACTCTAATTCAGTTTTAATCTCAAAAATCATTATTTAATGACTTTTCAAAGTTAAGAAATTAATCTTATCTTTAACTGGGTTAAAGAACTAAAGTCTTTTAAAACGCAGCTCACGATAAACCCAAAATCACAGTCCATTAATCTCTAACCGTGAATTAGTAAGAGAACAATTCCCTAAGTATTAATCCCGAAGGCTGAAACCAACATCAGATCAATACCCAGGAAACCATTCGACTTAACTAATCTCCAGTTAGTTTCTAATTTTCTTAACTCCATTGGGTTTAAGAACAGTGTTAGCGAAGACACCGTTCACGACAAACCCAAAATCCAATTCGTATTCAATATAAGGCTCTGAATAGAAATTATATCGGCTTATATTCAATATCGAATTCTAAAACCAACAAATATCGTATTTGAAATAACGATATAAAATATATCTTCCAAATTTCCATAACAATACCCGTATAATCACGAAATCCAATATCGGCATATTTCGAAGATGATTTCCTTTCAAATCCATTCCAATTCATATATTGGAAATTCTGGTTATTTTTAAACCCATTCTCAATCCCATTTATTTATTTAAAAATAATTGAATTGTAATTCTAGTTAATAACTAGTTCAATTCGATAAAAATCTATTTTTATCTTTACAAATACTGAGTTTTCCATCCCAATCCTTCCCAAATCATTTATCATGATTTTTCACAAATTATTAATATTTTTAGTAATTTTATCAAGGCCCGTACAGTCGATTTCCATAAACGGTCGTCGAACTGCACTTACAGCGACCTTTTCCAAATTTGATTTGGACATAATTCCAAATCCAACCGTTAGATTTCAAATTTCATATATTCTTTGGAAAGCTCTTTTCGATACGAACCCAAACGGTTCCGGTTTCAGGAGAATCCGATGGTCGGATCTCCCGTAATATCCATTTGAAGTCAATGGTCGAAATTCGCGAACGGTCGCGGCGCGACGCGTTCTATTCAAACCATTAAAATATATAATATATTATATATATTTCGTTCAAAACGTATTATATAAATTCATTTTAAAACGATTCCCACTTTTATTTCAATTTTAAATCAAAATTGAATAATCTTTATCATTAGTTTATAAATGATAATATTTTCAAAGTATTTGATTTTTGGAAATCATTTCCTTTTCGATATTCGTTTTAAAAAACGAATAAAATCGATATAAATATCGTTCGCTTCTAAATGGCGCATATTTAACTAATACGGCTTTATTCACCTCGTGAATATTATTAAATCCTTTTCTGAATATTATTTTAAAATATTCTTTATTTTCCAAATTGGAATGAGGCCCAATCAAATACCATATAATGTTACTTATATGGATTCCATATAACACATGTATATAATCACAACGGTAAACAATCAACCATCATCCAAGGTGCTTTCTACCACTGTATAAGCATTAAAATAAAGTAATAACGCTTATACAGCCTGTCAACCAATCGATCGACATACCACTAAACAGTTGGGAATAGTGTACGTCAATATCATCCCAGCACCCGTGTGGGGTTTCAATTAACAAACACATATTTTATTTGTGCAGTTGGGCGATGTGTAAAATTATCGACACAATCGATATCATAAAAATAGGCGAGCATAAACAAGTCATTCGACTTGTATATGGATGTGTTAACTTATTTTTAACTATCCAATAATTATTTTACTTATCGCTGTTATAAGCTAAAAATAATATTTTTACTTAACTAAATTTTTATAACACGTTTTAGAAAATTTCGGCAGCATAACGGCACGATACTAGGTCTGGGATAAGGTCTAGCCTTATCCCCAAATCTACTAATGGCCCGCGCCATACACATACCAATTCGAATCAATTCCATATCTAATTCCCAAACCAATAAACCAATCCAAACAAATAAAACAACCAAACAACAACCAAACAAACACACAAGTCGTCCATGGTCTGTGGACGACGGGGAAACGGTTCGTGTATGCAGTTATAAACAAATAACAGTATAAAAATAATTTTAGTGAGAAATTCTAACCTAGAAGCTAAACCAAACGCCACGACTCTTCATATGTAGAAATCTTCACCGCGTTTTCAATGTAATCTGTTTTCACACAGTTCATATTAAAAATCATATTTTTAATTCTCTACATATATAAAAATCATATTTTTATGCCGCTACTATATTTATAAAAATCACATTCTTATAAATTAGTTTTCTCTACAAAGATCATATTTTTATCTCACTCTTCTATAAATAAAGGTCATATTTTTATTCTTCACCATTTCTAAAAATCGAATCTTTTTGTTTCTAAACATGGAATCTTTTTGTTTCAAAAAATCGAATCTTTTTGTTTCTAAACATTGAATATTTTTGTTTCTAAAAATCGAATCTTTTTGTTTATAAAAATCGAATCTTTTTGTTTCTAAACATTGAATCGTTTTGTTAATTAAAAACAATAGTTTTCATAAGCTATAATAATAGCTTTAACAAATGAAAAATCATATCTTTTACCAACGAAAAATCATATGTTTTACAAATGAAAAATCATACCTCATATAAATGAAAAATCATACTTTTCCATTTTCTATATAAAAAAATTCTATCTTTTTATTTAAGATCTCTACATAAGAGGGAAAGAAAAAGACTGAAATAAAATAAACAAAATAAAACTTAACTTAGCTTTTTTTTTTTGGTTCGTAGTGGGGGGTTCACTGTTGGTCAGAGGCCAGGGGAGGGCCTGGTTGCGGCGGCGCCGGGTGAGGGTTTCGGTGGTGACTGGCGCAGGCCGGGGGAGGTCGATTTGGGTGTGAGGGGTGCTATCGTCGAAGAGGGAGGCTAGAGAAGCGGAGGGGGTAGTTGGGGCGGAGCTCGTGGGGGTCGGCGGCTCTGGTGTAGGCGGCGCCTCCAGCGGCTGGCCGTGGTGGTTGATCGATGGGGGGGAGGGGGCGACGGGTCTGAAGGGGGGCCTCACGGTTTTCCTCTTTTTTTTATTTAAGCGTTGACCGGTTTTGAAAAGTGAGGGAGATAGAAGGTAGGGTGAGGGAATATATATATAATTTAATTATTTTTAATTTCAAAAAAGTAACTTTTTAATTCGAACTCCAAATCGAACCCACCGACTATTGCCCATAGCTAATTACCCCCTTTCCGAATATAATGGAATATTTTTCGTAAGCCAATTCCATCGTTTCGATCAGTTTCCATTGAATTCAAAATATAAATCAATATATATTGAATTTGAACGCACATTTTAATTTACCGGGGCCACATATTGACTCTAAAAATTCCAAAAAAATTATTTCTAGCTTCGTATTGACGATACGGTCCTAACAAAACTAATTTCGTCGAATTTGAAGATCATTTGAAAAATGGCCATTTTCTGGTCGATCCAAATTGACTGAAACTGTCAAAACACGTTTTCTTGTGCCACACTCACATATTGATTCAGAAAATTATGAATTTTGGAATCTAGCAATAATTTGACATCCCGGACCCAACAAAAGTAGTTTCGTCGAAAATGAAGGTCGTTTGCAAAATTTCCATTTTTAAGGGCTTTATATATATTAAAATATATATAAATTCCGCAGGGACTTTTCTGAATTTTAAACTGGACGTAACTCTCTACTTATAAAACGAAATCTCAGTTTCTTACATCCATTAGAAAGATATTGTTCTTCACATTCAAATATTTCTTGTTTCGTCCAATTCTGACTTTTATTGAATTCTGTATATTCATTTGAAATTAGAAATCGAATTTTCGAACTACCGCGCCATTTCAGGCTCGTTATATAATTAAAATAAATTCATTCGTTTTAACTTCATCGAAAATAATTTTTTCGTCGTTACTATTTAAAATAAATCATTTTAAATAATCAAAATTCATTAAAATTGCTAAAATAAAATTTTTAAATTGGTTCAGATTTTCCAGGTTGTTACATAATAACAGCCTAAAAACCCGTTTTGAACGTTATATTGAATATTATTGTTCTATATATTGAAATATAGGCTTATTATATTTTTCATGCAATGGAATTATTGAAATTCACTAGAACGCAATCCTTCTCAAGTTTTAAATTTTGTTACACCAAAATACAATTTTTTATTTAACACAAACATGTGTTTTCTAATGTTAGCTTCTAGATCATAAATTCAACCACTACTATTCGATATTCAATTTAAATTACAAACAAAATTTAATATTTGAAATTATTACATGATTAAATTCCGTTTTAGTAATTCAACAATATTAAGATTTTAAAATTTGTAAATCGGTTCATGAAAATTAAACCAAATTGGTTTGAATAAAATTTAAATCAGTGAAATTTAATATTTTTGTTTTTAATTTAACAAATTTGAATGTTTAAAATTTTAGGTCGTTACAATGGGCATCAAGAATGGAGTCAATTAAATTTTCAAATGAAAGACAATGTTTTCTCTCCTTTACAATGAATTGAAAAATTGGGATATGACTTCAGCGGAAAAAATTAGTATTGGATAAGAAGTTGTTATATTATCATACACCATAGTCATAATGCTTAGGAATCAACAAACGGACAAAATTCAAATGTTAAGTATCACAATTTTAGCTTGTTTTCATTCTGTTCTAGAAGCTTTACAATTAGTTGTTAAATATATTGTTAAGTCATATGATCCTTAATTTAGTTCCTTTTCAAATTATATTAGAACTTCAGATTAGAACTGCCAATAGTTTATAATTGTGCAGGTGCTATGTATGATACATACACAATAACACACTTCACTGCATAATCGAGTTATTTTATATGCTGGATGAAAATGTTTTGTTGAACTAAATATCATAGTAGTGTGCTTATTCGATTTATAGTTTTGACGTGTTATGAATTTTTGCGAAGCGCATGATAGTTAAAAAAATGCAGATACAAACGATAGAAATTTTATCTTCCTCCACCATCTAGCTGAATAGTATTATGAGGTTGATTTAGAATATCTGCTTCAACCACGTTGTCTACCATCTTATCGTAATATTAGATATCATATTCTTCATTTTCATGAACCCCCAAATTAGTCAAAATCAATGAATAATTTTTTTAATTTCTATCATCCAAGTTTATATATGACAATTGGGAGAACTTTTGGAATATAAAGACATTTTTTTTTTCATTTTGAAGAATATGGCAGCATACTCATTTAAAATTCATGTGAACCTACAACGATTATACAAAATTTCATATCAAAATACAATAACGATGATCAGAGCCGGTCTTGGAGATTATATTGCCCAGTGCGAATTTTCAAATAGTGCCCTTATCGTAGAAAATTGTTCAATGATTTTAAATATTATTTTATTTATAAGATGCCATGCTTTATATTGGAAAAGTTATTACATCTACTGCGCGGTTTACATCCGACCCTTGATCGTCTCTGAATTTTATGTTATATGATTGATATTGTACAAATAAGAAGCTTATTTGTGGTTTTGAACCAAAACTACTTAATATTTATATGTTCACATGAATACTAAAATAAACCATGTACTTGTACCGCTTATAACAGCTAACATTTTAACTTCTTTATTGCAGAGAAATCATATAGATTTTCTGAAACAACAATTCACTTTTCCGAAACACTAATTGACCATATTAAAATTGCAAGCAATTGAACTATTTTTTTTGTATTGGACAAATTTCAAGTTTAGCTACAATAGCAGTGCCACCATTTTTGGCGTTTCACTTAGCATATACGAAAAGTAAAATTTTGAAGCATTCCTTTTAGGGATTGTTAAAGGGACTCCATTTTTTTGTTAAGGGGAGGATAAATTTAAGGGGACTCCATCTTAATTTTTATTTGTTAAGGGGGGGTTTGGAATTTTAAAAATAAAATAAAATATAGACTAAAGTACCCCCGCCTCATCATCCCTTAAACCTATCGATCAAAATTCAATCTCAGTTCGATCCAAACACGCCACAAGGTAAAAAAAAAATTCAAACGTTGATAAATCCCCATTTTTGAAATTTTAGATTTTTTTGAAAAAGATGAATACAATTTGCAGAAAGCAGATGAATTTCGTTCATTTGTGAGAATGATGAATACGGTTCGTCATGGAAAGTTTAGAATTTGTTTGAGGGTGAATACAGTGTGCTACGGTTTAGATCTTACAGTTTGATAAGAAAAACAACCTCGCTGTGAGATAATTTGTCGAAAGTAATTACATTAAAACAGTGTACATAATCCAACATTAAAACAAATGTTTTTTAAGTGAATTTATGCTTATGTTCAAGCTGTTTTAAGCGTATGTGTATGTTGTTACTCTTTTTGTTTCATTTGTGGCTAGTGTATTTTGTATGTGTTTATTTGTTGTTATTGTGTTCCATGATTTCTTTAATAGTGAAAACTAAAGTAAACAATGCTTGAATATGTTATTTTCATGTGTGCAGAAAGTTTATGATTCATGTATTATTATTTTTCTATGTGTATAATTAAATTAGAGTTTATGTTTTAAGCTTGCATTAATGAAGAGTATAGGGTTAGTATTGGAACTTGTATTAATATGTTTAAGGGGAGGCTAATTTATTTTAACCCCCCTAACAATTTTAAAACAAACTGAAAATGTTACTCCCCTTAACCAAAAGTGGAGTCCCTTTAACAATCACCTTCCTTTTCTTATAGCTTCTTTTTTTTCGTTAATTTCTTCTCAAAAAGGGGCTTTTATTATCAATAATTATCTTATGTAACATGATGAGATGGTACTTATGATTTTCCATCATCTAAACCCAATACCTCATTAGCAAAACTATCTTCACTTGCAGAAGTGGTGGAGATCAAAGAAAAAGGATAAATTTTCGAGCATTAGGGATTTAATTGATAAGGTGAAACGGTGCCCAAATTTTTTACTATAACAACCGTGAAAACTGAAATAGGATAATTTTATTGGCAATTCTCAACCTGCTAAATTTAGGTGTTTAGAGAGTACTAATTGTTCTTTTCTATATCCATAATGCTTCTCTTTGACAAATCCCAGAAAGAAAAAAAAATGGTCCTACGCTAGAACAAAAGGTACCCAAAGTTATTATAAAGAAAATACTAAGTGTTTTGTGTTCTTATTGACTAATCCAATAAACATCTCCATATTTCGAAACAATAGCATTAACACAGATAATTCGAGCAGAAAACACTAGAAAGCAATCCACCAAAAAAAAGAGGAAAAACCTCAAGCAATACCTTTCTGATTATAGTACAGTTCAAGGCCCATGCCATCATGAATCTCGTAATCTTTAAGAGTGATGTTATCCTTGTAAATATTGTACCACTTTTGGATCCTAATTTTATCATCCCTAGTACCGGTTTGCGCCGCAACCAACTTTTTAAGATCCCCAATAGGGTTTTCCATAAAAGGTGAACAAAAAGATGAAAGGAATTTTCCAGAATCGACTCTTATAAATTCGGGATATCAACACCAAAAAGATGGAAGGAAATTTTGAAATCATCGTATAATTCTGTTGACCCACCGTACAGCCTCTCACCCTCAACCGTCTCCAATGTTGCATTGCTGCTCTTTTTTTGCTCTATCTTCCGACCTTTGTGTTTTCTTAATTCTTTTTTCTTCGTGGCTTCATTCATATGATAAAATTTGATGCCCCATTCTTTTTGTTTCCCCGTGCTTAGGCACTGTTGGCACCAGGCCTAAACCGGCCCATCGATGATTCAAAATTTATGGCTCGTGAAGAAGATTCAGATATTATTCCAAAGAAGCAACATGAGGAATATTATCGTACAAGAATTTCACAAAATAGAACTGAAAAGGTGCACAGGTACATAGGTCATGGAATATTCAAATAATTCAAAATACTATAAAAGATGAAATTATTGCAGTATAATTGCACTAAAACATTGTATCATTTTATCTGTGCTTACCAGTGTTGTAGAACTAATTTCGTTTATTTCTATTTTTTATCGATGTTAAATTTTTATTAAATGCATTTACATAATAGAAACAAATAATTAATTAGATTAACAATTACGATTTAAATACTCCTCTTTAGTACACTGCTCAAATATTTTGTTTGTACTGCCAAACGTCCCCTTTTAACTAACTTCCCCACTTATATTCACCGTTCAAATGTCGTGTCATCGTTCGTCATGAGCGCATCCCTAGTTCCCAACTTAGCATGCATCTTATGTTAAATTGAAAACACTTGATTAGGCACCTTAAAAACTGTTTGTAGTGGATTAACAATCTGCCAATCTCTTTTACTCATTGTAATTACTATTTGTTATAATAATAAGCGATACGGTTCGCTATAAAAACCGGTTGGCATTGCCAAAAAAAAAAACACTTGATCAGGCACATGTCTTGTGATTAGTGAAAAATATTTGATTTCGAGTATTGAAAACGACTCATATATTTAACTGTGGGAAGCTAAAGAACAATGAAAAGGTTTTGGGATTATGTTTTGCTTAGCAATGAATCTAATTTAAGTTGTCACATATCTTTGGTTTAAACTAAAATGCACATAATAACCATGATAAGATCCCAAGTTTTGATAATTAGGCAATGACCACGTTGAAAAGTCATGTTTATTAAAGATAACTGTAAAATGATTAATTTGGTTAGATCATCTAAATTTGCACAAACCCTAGAGTTGAAAATACTTTTGTTCAAGAGGGTTTGAAGAACATGCCAAAGTCCATGTAATTTAGGGACCGTAACACCTTATTTATAATACTGACAATTTCTAATTCGACACTTTAACATTTAATTGTATAAATACATTAATAGTTTAAGTAAACAAAATATCCAAAATATATCATACATAATCATTCTTACAATTTCAAATTATTCTCATAGACGTATCAACGTAAGGGCCAAAAATATAATACAACATAGATGATAGTGCCAACCCCGATGTATAAAGATGCTGACATGAATACTTCATACGACGAAGTAAAGACAACATTTACATTATCTAAGAATTATGCTTCTCCTTTGTGAACTCTCATTCGTCTTTTTAAAGAAACCATCATAGATTTATAAACTCGGTCTACTCGAACAAGTACTATGAGTTAACGACAAAAGCAATAATAAAATCATGGATCAGATAAAAGTGTAGTATAAGAACCTAAATATTAAAGCAGTAAGACCATGCCATGCACAAAAAACATTTCTCCTTACCTATAACACATAATTCATTTAATAAACCAAAACCTATGCATGACCATTATTTCATTCTAAAAGGTCTTATAGATGCTAAGTGTTTTAATTGGAATCAGTGCCATTTCAATGATATGTCATTCAGTCGATGTAATATAATACCTTTGGTTGCCACTAAGATCTTACACCTTCGTTGTATAACGAAGTGTTCTGGATTTATCTTGTTAGGGATTTTTAGGATTTTTGCACAATTAGATTTTAGAAGAGATAAATGAAGAAAAAATAATGACAAAATAACTTCACCAAAACAAAACTTTTATTAAACCACCAAAAAAATTACAAGAAAATTTAAAATTTAGAAGATATCTCAAATCCTACAACCTAAAGAGAGAATAAACCTTTTCTCCCACATACATATAATGAATAATGTAATGCCTATTTATAATAGAATTTACAAAATATCTTCTTTAAGAAGCCATTGAATAATTCCATAAGTCTTCCCATGTAGATAATTTGTTGCCTTTCCTAATGCAATAAAAGAGGCAACTAATCACTCCATAAAATCTACCAAATCTTTAAAATATGCAATTAATCAATCTTCAAAATCTAAAAAACCTATAAAATAGGCAATGAATTTGTGTCATGATTCCATATGGACTCAAATATATCCAAGACATTGGTCAATATGGAATGTTGTATCACTGAAAACCTAACAATCTCCACCTTGATATTATATTCCATATATATATTTTCCACGCTCCACCTAGAACCCCAGCTTCAAAATAGTATCCAATAATACCATGGAAACAAATACTGTAATTCTAAAAAGGACAAATTTTCAAAATAGACTAACTTTTAAAACATATAGCGGAAATAGGCTTGTTTTAAAAGTATTAGCAGAAATAGGCCAGTTTTGCCACCTCAGCGATGAGGTGGCAATGTGTTAAAAAAATATCTGGGGGCGCACTTGGAAAGTGTGCCTCTTAAAATTATAACAGATGCACTTGACAAGTGCGCCTGTTATAATTTTAACCCTAAAACCTAAAACTAACTTATCTACTTTCTGCTACTGTCTGTCATTCTGTTTTTTACTATTTCGGGATAAAAAGTACCAAATCGTACCATTCTACCACTGATCCCAAAAATCCCTAAAATCTTCATAAAATATCAATATAATCAGGGGTTATTGATTGGGTTACATCTATCAGCTATTGGACATCAGTTTGAAGGTATTGATTTAGTTTAAACTCAAACCCTGGCTCAAATTCTTATGTTTCTCAATTATATTCAAACCTAGGATTAGTTTTTTTTGCTTTCTTATGTTACTAATATTTGTGTAACAATTAGTTATCCTAATGCCTTGCAAATTTTCCATTGTACACTATGTCATATTTCATCCCTCTTATTTGTTATTTTGATGGGAAGTTGAATTTGAAAGAAAATAATACGTCGGTGTATGTTGGTGGCAAACAAAATGGTTCAAAGGTCAATTTTTTTCTCCTACCATGAATTAAAAGAAACGGTGTATAGGGTTACAAAAATTGATTCACAAAAGTACGATGCAAGATTAGTAAGCAAATGGGTGACGAATTCTAAATCTTCTGCTATCGATGTAAATGGCGATGAAGATGTCAATGCAATGTTTTCAGTTAATATGAAAGTTATTAAGTTATTCGTAATAAAAGAGGAGCTGAGACATTATGAAGAGGCAATTGATATTAATTTAAACCAGCATTCTACTCAAATTATCGGAACTATTCCGAGTTACGCTCATCAAAGCAATCCAAGTCCAATATTTCCTACATTCGTGAATACAAAGTAAGTTTGTAAATTTTACATTTGAGTAGTTAAAATTCATAGTGATCTGATCTCATACTTCTTTTTTAATAGTTATACGATGCATGCGGGTGGTTCAAGCTCTAAAGCGACAAGTGATGATGTAGGTTGTAGCTCTCCACATATTGATAACATACAAATTGCTTCAATGGATAATGATATGGCATGGATGGAAAATATGCAAGCTGACAATGATCCGCTTGAGTTTGGAATTGGTAATGAAAATGAAAACGAAAATAATGAAGCATCGTTGGTGCAAGAAGATGAAGACGATAACAACAAACAAATGGAATTTGAGATGCCTTGGACAAATGATTTATGTAGTGCACAAATTATGGCGACATCGTTGATTCAAAATGTAGCTCCTATTAGAGATGTATTTACAACAGATTGTGTTGATTCGGACTTTCACGTGGGAATGCAGTTTCAAACCTTAGAAATACTTATTCAATAGCTTAGTAAATGGTCTATTAAGAATTCTGTCTCTTTTAAACTTATAAAATCCCACAAAAAGGCGTACACTGCAATTTGTAATGTCGATAACAATTGCAAGTGGAGAATACATGCTATTGTCCCAAAAAAAATATTGACAGGAAGGTGGGAAGTTAGGAAATTTGAAGGCAATCATACTTGTGTTAATACAGTCATCAATTCTAATCACAAGCAAGCGACAAGTAGATTTGTTGCTAACAAAATACTTCCTTTTGTGAAATTGGATTTGAATACCACTCCCCTCTGCGATTCAAGTTTTAATGTCGGAAACTTTTTCATCAAAATAACCTACTTCAAGGCGTATAGAGCATTGCGCAAAGCACTTGAGACAGTTTTTGGAGATTGGGAAATATCATATGCTGAGTTGCCACAATATATGTCTACTATAAAAAATCATAATCCGAGAACCATTTTTAAGATTGAATACGAAAGACTTACGAATGTCAAAGTTCTTTTCAAAAGTGTATCTTGGGAATTCGGTGCTTCTATTGATGGTTTTGCGCATTGTTGACCATTAATTTGCATTTATGGCACACCTCTATACGGCAAATGCCAAGGTACGTTGCTAGTCGCAACCGGAGTTGATGCAAATGATGGTATATTTCCATTAGCATATGCAGTTGTTGACTTTGAATCAAAAGATAATTGGGATTGGTTTCTTAGATGCATATACTATCTCATACATAGTGTTCGCAACAGATTTTTGACTTTCATATCCGATCGAATGAAAGACATTCCAGGAGCATTAGAAAATTGGCCTCGAGTGCACCATCATCGCTTTTGTGCTAGGCATCTCAAAGCTAACTTCCAAGTTGCCGGACTTACTCAAAAAACTTGGTAGACTTATTCTATTCATGTGCTAGTGCTACAGATGAGTTGCAGTACAAAGAGTTAAAAGGCCACTTGAAAATCATTTCACAGGATGCACATGCTTGGGTCGAAAAGAGTTTGTGAGGTGCGGAGGAAAATTGGGCTTTATGCAAGGATAACAATCGACGAGTTATGACGATGACAACAAATGTATCTGAAAGTTTTAATGGAGTTTTACGAGGTGCTCGTGCTTTATCGGTCAAATCTTTACTAGCACAAACGCTTTACTGTTTAAACGACTATTTCATGAAACGTCGTTCCAATGCCGAAGGATTTGAAATGCAAATGACTCCAAAAGTTGAAATTCTTTTAGGAAAAAGAGCAAAACAAGCACGACATTGTGGAATTGTTAGATTCAATCAAACCGAATGGCAAGTTAATGATCAATTTGGAAAAGCATATACCGTGACTTTACATGATAATGTATGTATTTGCACTTGCAACATTCCGCTATTGCGAAAATTGCAATGCTTGCATGTGATGGCAGCTTGTGCTCAAACCGTTGGAGGAGCGAATATATCATACTATGATTTTTGTTCATTGTGGTTTTCCGTGGAAAAATATAAAGCAAGTTACACTCCAAGCTTTCATCCTATTCCCAATAGTAGATAGTGGGATGCCTATCACGGTTCAACAATATTGCCTTCATATACAAAAAGAAAGACGAGAGGTCCGTGCTCGACAAGAATTAAAGGTATAATGGATAAAATGGGAGGAAGTAAACGAAATACTTGCAGCAAATGTGGTCAAAAAGGGCACAAAAGATCGACAAGTCCGTCCAAATGATATTTTGTAAGATAATATTTTGAGATGTATCTTGATATTTTGTTTGAATGATTCGTAATGTAATGAACAATTTATACTTTCAATTTGGTGAATGAATGAATGATTTACATTTCAATAGTGAATGTTTGCATTTTACAAGCTTATGAATTGTATTCGACTATTTTTATGTTCTTGTTTGTAAATTGTTAAGTCCAGGCAAGGTAGCAGAATTTTGCTACAAACTTTCGGGAAGGGCACACCTGCAAGGTGCACCCTTGTAAATTTACAAGGGCGCGCTTGACAAGTGCGCCCTTAAAAATATAGAAAGGCGCGCTTGACAAGCACGCCCTTGTAAGTTTACAACGTCGCACCTGGCAGGTGCGCCCTATCCGAAGACCTGCTGCTGTAAAGTACAGCCAGCTACCCCTTCACTCCTCACTTTTTCCAATCTTCTTTTACTCCAAAATCTCAAAAACTAAAAAACCCAAAAACCTAAATTTCTAAGCTTCCAAATAATCGAATTCTCCAAGGAAAATACGTCAAATAACTTCAACAATGGAAGAATCTTCATCATCTTATGAAGTTAGAGGTAGATTGTTAATCAATATTTGCTTATTTTTTGTTTGTGTTGCATGCAATAGATTTGGCTTATTCATTACTTGTTCAAAAATGGAAGGATCTTCATCATCTTACTTCTAGTTTGTGATTGAAACCCTAGCTAATTCGTAGTTCAACTATATGGTGAGTTAAACCCTAGCTAATTCCTAATTCATATGATATAGTAAAAACACATTTTCTTCTATAAATTGTTAAAACTTGTTCATTAACACAAGTGTGTTGCATCCGGTTCACTATTTGTTAAAACTTGTTCGCTACTTTCTCATATTTTGTTTTTATAGAGTTAGCCCCCGGTCCTGTATACACAAGTGTGTTGCATCTTCAAAATGAGCATAGAAGCAATAATCCGGACATTATGAAGGTATTTCAAAAATCCAAATGAATGAGCTCACTAATTTTTCATTTCTCATGGACTAGCTAATTACTTTCATCTCATTTTAAATTTGTAGAGCGACGAGCCAGTTGATTGTCAAGATCACTCTAGCAAGTTAGGGAAGATTACTTCAAATACACCTAGAGTTCAACTTGCTCTACAAAGAGCTAGATTTAGAGAAATATCCAGATTTTTTTTTTTAAAATAGATCATGCACATGTTAATTCATTGGTAGACAGGTGGAGACTGGAGACTTCCACCTTTCATCTTCCCATTGGTGAAATTACTATCACGTTGCAAGATGTTAGATGTCTTTTGGGTGTTATAGTGGAAGGAAATCCTGTTACTGCTACACATCTTAGTAATTATGAAAATATTTGTTATGAGTGTTTGGGTGTGGTCCCAAATCGAAATGAGATAAGAGGCGCAACAGTTAAGTTGACTTGACTTCGACGTATGTTTCAAAACGAGCCATCACAAGATGCGTCAGATGAAGAAGTTGAACATCATGCGAGAGCCGTTATTCTACACTTGATATCTTGTCGTCTATGTCCCGATCATTCCAAAGGACAACTAAATCTTTTTTGGCTATTATTTGTGAGAAATTAGGAAGATTGTGCACAATATTCTTGGGGTAGTGCGATATTGACAACATTATACACTGAATTAACAAATGTTGCGGCTGGTAAATCCAAATCGATAGTCGGTTGTCTTTCTCTTCTACAGGTAATTATTAGTATGTATAATTGTTAATGGCCACTTGTAATATGCAGTCCTGTCATATTTATTTTTTATATATTTTACAGCTTTGGTCATGGACACATCTTCATATCGGTCGTCCAAACGTAACTTTATCTGCACAGATCGATAGGTAATTACCTTATAGTGCAAGGTAGTTTATTTACATCATGATGTTCAATAATGGTGTTTATGCTTATACTATATTATTTACATTTACATACTTTATACACATTACTTTATATCGCAGGTGGTTTGGAAATAGGAGTTGGATTGAGTCTCCAAAGCAGGTTGCCATTTACTATCGTGACCAGTTTGACATGCTAATAGATGAGGTTGTTGTATGGAATCCCTACAGATAGGATGTGCTAGTTGATATGCCTCAGATATGTCTAAGTGACATTCCTAGTTGTCTTTGCAAGACATCGATCATATGCATGCGAACTGTTGAGATGTATAATCTGATCGAGTGATGCAACAATTTGGTCTTCAGCAACACATACCTGAGCCTTGCGAACCAAAGCCAAATTTGGATTTTGCTATCATTCAATGGAACGATAGACATAACTGTATCGTTCATCAACAAATTCCTAGCATTCCTATTTCATAATACATGAGTTGGTATTGGTCGATCACTCGAAGATTCATTATCGCGGATCGGACTCCTCACGAACGAGCATACACCGCTCGTGCACCGCTTAAGCGAGATGTCGTACGTCTTTTACTTTTCTTTACCGTTTTACTTTACTTACTTAAATCTTTCAATATGTGATTTTAAATAACACAATTTGTAGGTCGATGTGCTAGAGACAGTTGGTAGAGGATTGGAGGATATAAGACATGGTCGAGTACCAGATCCCGACATCCAACCACGATGTATTAGCTTGAAGAAACTCATTGACACATTACTCTTTAGACGTAGACTAGAACGTCCAGGAGAGCGAAGAACTAAAAGAAGGCATGATCCTTCTCAAGCTCCACCTCAACATGACCCAGCTCAATCGCAAGCGGCAAGACCTTCTCAACCTGTCCCTACTCAAGATTGAACTTCACATGAACGTTTTTATAAGTGTTGTATTAGCATATGTTTGTAGGCAAATCATGTGCACTTTGGATTTGTGATAGAATTTTATTTGGGTTCGTGTTTATGTTTGTAATCGAATTTTATTTAGACTTGTGTTTATGTTTGTAATCGAATATTAACGTTGTTTTTACGTATTTATGTTTGAAGTTGATACATATAGGCGTTTATGCTTTATTTGGGTTAGCGTATGTTTGAAGTTGACTCAATATAAATGATCAAATTAGTAGAAAAACTGCTGTGAAACAGCAAGGTAGATGAAGACAGGCTGCTGTTAAGCAGTAGGTAGTAGAGGCGCACCTTACAGGTGCACCTTCACAAGATTTTAACGGGCGCGCTTGATAAGTGTGCCCGTTTAAGAAAACAAGGGCGCACTTATCAAGTGCGCCTTTGTTAATTTTTAGGGGCGCACTTGCCAAGTGTGCCCCCCGGTTATTTTTTTTAAAAGCATTGCCACCTCATCGCTGAGGTGGCAAAAACTGGCATATTTATGCTAATACTTTTAAAACTAGCCTATATCTGCTATATGTTTTAAAAGTTATGCATGCTTCAAATTAGACATGCATGTCATCAACAAATCAGAACTGTTTGTAATACCACAATGACCATGTGGTCTTCAAACCTTTCTGTTGCAGGCTCCACCTTGATTTTGACAAATTTGAATTTCCACCACCACTTTGAGAAGTTCCTTCATTCTCTATTGTTTTTCCAAGCAATTTGTATACACTATTGCTTTTTATTTTTGCAAGTAGCACATCCTTATTACCCTTCCAAAGTCTTGTAACTCCACCTCGAGTTGTAAAGTTACAACATTTAGCCTCCAACTGTACTACGGAAACATGATTCTTGGTAATTTCCAAGACATGCCTAACTCCTGTAGGCTTCACCACCCTTCCATCATGCATCTTCAACCTAGCTGAACCTATTCCTTTAACATGCAAGTCTCTACCATTAGCAGTTTCCACTTTGCTATTTTGCTCCTTATAGGCAGTGAATGCTCCCTTTAGGTGGCATATATGGAAACATGCACCCGTATGAAGCACCCAATCATTTTCGTTTCTTCCATCAACACAGAGAATATCATTACTTATTCCAAAGTTTACCTCATTATCGTTGCCTTCATCAGGTTTGTCTTTGTCATTCTTTTTTTTTCCCTCTTAAGCTTATTGCAAAATCTGAGTTAGTGGCCAGGGTTTTCACAATAATAGCATATAAAATCCCTCTTCGTATTTAGTCTATTTTGTCTCCTTTCTATGTTCGGTCGGTTGCTCCTCCTTGCAAAATGCAACTCTCCAATTGGATCTCTAGTTTCCTCTTTATCCTTGTTTTCCATTAGATTCATCCTCCGCATCTCCTCATTAAGCAGGCTATTAACCACCAATCCCATTGAAACAACTCCATTTGAATTTGAGTTGTTTAATGCAACAACAATTGTTTCCCAACTTTCTGGTAAAGAACTCATCAATATCAAAGCTTGTGTCTCATCACCCATACTGTAATTGACAACCTCCAATTGATTTACAATTTCTTGAAAGTCATTAAGATGCTCTCCAATCGACCCACCTTCTTTAAGCTTCAAATTTATCAATCTTCTCATTAGAAGTGCCTTGTTTGTTGCAGAGTTTTTTTGCATAGATTCCTTCTAATTTCTTCCAAATTCCAAAAGTAGATGTTTCATTTGCAACAATATGAAACACTGTATTCTCCAGAAAACAACGAATAACTGCTACAACCTTTCTATCTGAAGTTTCCCACTTTTCTTTAAATACATCAGTAGGTTTTTACTCTTTGTTCTCCAATAGTTGGTGAAGATCATTGAGATATAGAAAATCCTCCATTTTTGTCTTCCATAACCCCAATTTCTTCCATTAAGTTTTTCTACACTTATCTTCTCCATAATCAAACTGTCTTCATAATTTTGTGTAGCCGGCTCTGACACCAATTGTTAGGGATTTTTAGGATCTTTACACGATTAGATTTTAGAAGAGATAAGAAGTGAAAAAAAACCAATGAAAAAATAATTCCACCAAAACAAAACTTTTATTGAACAACCAAAAAAATTAAAAGAAAAATTGAAATTGAGAAGATATCTCAAATCCTACAACCTAAAGAGAGAATAAACTTTTCTCTCACATACATATAATGAAAATTGTAATGCCTATTTATAATAGGATTGATGAAATATCTTCTTTAAGAAGCTATTGAAAAATTCCATAAGTCTTCCAATATAGATAATTTGTTTTCTTTCCTAATGCAATAAAAAGGCAACTTATCACTCCATCAAATCTTCAAAAGATGTAATTAATCAATCTTCAAAATCCGAATAACCTATAAAATAAATAATGAATTTGAGTCATGATTCCATATAGACTCAAATATATCCAAGACCTATATAAATATGGAATGTTGTATCACCGAAAACCTAACATATCTTTCACATGAACTAAGGCCTTATATGCCTTCACTGCTTCCTTAGTTCGAAATGATTATACTATCGATTTTTATTTCCAGTTAAGCCTTACACTTCACATTCGTGTTTAATTTACCACTGAGGCGTTTCTTCTACGCCTTTCTGTTCTGGTTTCCACTTAGGTGGTACTCGTATGCTTTTGTCTTTTGGTTGTAGCATCAAATCTTATACCATCTACTGAATTCTATTTAGATTTCCAAATAAGGCCTAAAACTAGTTTCGTTTATGTTTCAAATGTCATCTTAAGCCTTATTTCAACGCTTCTAGCTACTGTTGACACTCTTGGATTTACAACTATTTAAATTTTGATTATTACTTAGTCCTCACACTAACACTTTTGATTCCGGTTTCCACTTTAGACTTGCACCTGTACTTTTGGTATTTGACTGCCACAACTGACCTTATGCCATCTACTAAATTCGCTATCTAAATATTCAATTATAAGGTATTATCTTTAGCTGTTCATTAATATACTTAGAGTTTTGAAGCTATACTTGAAGTTTTAACAACATAACTGTCTCTACTATACATTACTTTCATAATGTTCTAAGTATTTATTTTAACCATCTTAAGGCTTGTTATTAACCGTAACATATCACACCTACACAGACCCATACAAAATCTAGGATGACTCCTGGACTTACGTCACGTTAATAGGTACTAGTTGATGAATTTTAAGACACTATAGAGGCTATGACATAATCTAAATATTCTATAGTTTCAATTCTCAAGGATAAGGAATATGAATATAATTTCTGATGATGCAATTACAAAATAGAAAGAAGAGGAGAAAGAAAAAAACAATTCTGCAATGCTTTCAAAATTAAAACACGAAGCATTTCAGAACAGAGCAGCGTTGAAACACTTCAATGGAGTCGCAGAACTGTGTGAGAAGAAGAAGAATTGATTTCAGAATGAATTGAAACAGTTTTGTTTACTTGGTATTTACAGGCAGCGGAGGGATATGCCTCTTCTGAACTGACGCGACTATTTGCAACAGTCATTTCTATTTTAGTTCAAAACATCACATCCCTTTATTTGCAACGTTCGAAAAACGTCAACCATCGAGCCCTTTTGTTTGCAACGTTCTGAAGCGTTGCAAAGAACGTCGTTCCTGCATTCAATTTAAATGCACTTTCAGGTCTAGGTTCTTAACGGGCAAAATCCAGCCTGTTATAATTTAAAATGTTGGTCCAAAAATATTCTTATTGGGTTCGAAAACGAAACCTGTACCTGGCCCGACCCAGTTCGGTCGGACGGACGGCGGCGGCGGCGTGCATGTGTGTGGTAGAGATGCATGGTATCCCTCCTCACAACAAAGCAAACACGTGGAATCCCCAAGGCCCCAACACACTTGTCACAAAGCCCTTTAATACCTTGAAACATTTTTTTACTTTCATGATGTGGGACTAATCCCCACACCCTTGCTTCTTCCTTTCTTGCTCCCCTCTTCAAAAACAAAACCCCAAACCCAAACTTGTTTTGAAAATTTCACAGCAATCTCCCCCTATTTTTAAAATAAATAAATAAAGTGGATGGCTGAATCACTAGTGTGACTTCCTATATACCCAAGTGAGATCAAGCCTATATAGTTCTAAGATCAAGTTTTGCATCATTGCAGAAACAACACATAAATAAAAGGTATCTTTTCGATTTAAACCTTTACTTAGTGTAAGCCATTCAAAGTTCTTTGGATTTAAACCTTTACTTCTTGCAAAACCATTCAAATTTCTATCGAGATTATATGGTGAACGAATCTTGAACCAAGTATCCCTTAATGATAAAACCGGAATAATCACACATATTGATTTCCTTAGTTAGAGTGTTTGTATTGCTCAGCATGTTAATGGACATTTGCTTTTAATCCTGGTTCATGAGTCTACTTTAGAAAGCGGTCTTACTTTCCTATGAAACAACCTGATTTCCATACTCATATAGGTACGTCTCTTAAGGTGTTTCTGTGATACACCTTTTAAGGTTTCTAAACTTATTAAGGACATCGTTCTGAAGCGACTATTTGCAACAGTCATTTCTATTTTAGTTCAAAACATCACATCCCTTTATTTGCAACGTTCGAAAAACGTTAACCATCGAGCCCTTTTGTTTGCAATGTTCTGAAGCGTTGCAAAGAACGTCGTTCCTGCATTCAATTTAAATGCACTTTCAGGTCTAGGTTCTTAACGGGCAAAATCCAGCCTGTTATAATTTAAAATGTTGGTCCAAAAATATTCTTATTGGGTTCGAAAACGAAACCTGTACCTGGCCCGACCCAGTTCGGTCGGACGGACGGCGGCGGCGGCGTGCATGTGTGTGGTAGAGATGCATGGTCTCCCTCCTCAACAAAGCAAACACGTGGAATCCCCAAGGCCCCAACACACTTGTCACAAAGCCCTTTAAGTACCTTGAAACATTTTTTTACTTTCATGATGTGGGACTAATCCCCACACCCTTGCTTCTTCCTTTCTTGCTTCCCTCTTCAAAAACAAAACCCCAAACCCAAACTTGTTTTGAAAATTTCACAGCAATCTCCCCCTATTTTTAAAATAAATAAATAAAGTGGATGGCTGAATCACTAGTGTGACTTCCTATATACCCAAGTGAGATCAAGCCTATGTAGTTCTAAGATCAAGTTTTGCATCATTGCAGAAACAACACATAAATAAAAGGTATCTTTTCGATTTAAACCTTTACTTAGTGTAAGCCATTCAAAGTTCTTTGGATTTAAACCTTTACTTCTTTCAAAACCATTCAAATTTCTATCGAGATTATATGGTGAACGAATCTTGAACCAAGTATCCCTTAATGATAAAACCGGAATAATCACACATGTTGATTTCCTTAGTTAGAGTGTTTGTATTGCTCAGCACGTTAATGGACATTTGCTTTTAATCCTGGTTCATGAGTCTACTTTAGAAAGCGGTCTTACTTTCCTAGGAAACAACCTGATTCCCATACTCATATAGGTACGTCTCTTAAGGTGTTTCTGTGATACACCTTTTAAGGTTTCTAAACTTATTAAGGACATTTATCCATCCTTTGTTCTTGCAGAATTCAACACTAAATAATATGGGATTACTGATTTAGTGTTCCATAATCATTTTCTTAACTTGTTGGTACCCATTCAACTTTGTCTATCGTTTTCAAGACGTTAGTTGGGTTTCTGTTAAGTACGATCAGTCTTCATTCACATACCTTAGTCTCATTTCTTTTGACTTTATAGAAACCATCGTCTTTGGAAGAACTTTTGTAAGTGGGCCAACCAAGTTTTTCTTTGTTTCTGTGTAATCAATAGTTATAACTCCACTTTTGGGTAACTGTCATACCATCTGATGTCCTAGACTATATGTCTAGTATTTCCATTATATATCTTATTAGAGATATTATATATCGTTGCTTGATTATCACAGTTAATCAAGACTGCTGGAGACGGCTTTTTCCATAATGGGATTTCCACTAATAAATTCCTAAGATATTCCGCTTCCTTACATGCATCTACTAATGCAATCAATTCTGACAAATAGTTGAGTTAGATATACAGGTCTGTTTTTTGGAAGCCCAAGACTGAGAAGTGCCTCCTAATGTAAATATCCATCCAGTCGTAGACATGGATTTGGATTCTACATTGTTCCAGGTTGCTTTACTATATTCTTTTATTGCTGCAGGATATCCATTATAAGATAAACTATAGTTGATGGTTCCTTTCAAATAAGATAAACCTATAAAAATAGCTTTCCAGTGTTCGAAACCTAGATTACTCATAAATCAACACAATACACTTATAGTATGCGCGATGTCTAGTATAGTGTAATGCATAGCTTACATAAGACTCCTAATAACACTAGAATACTCTAGTTGAGAAATGATACGTCCTCTTTGCACTTTGCACGTTTCGCCTTTAGAGCGACATCATCCTTATCGGTTTCCTCCGGTATCACTTCCAAACCGTCTTCCAAGATGTAGAGAAGTTTGACGGTGATCAGAAAGAACTTCATTATGAGCCAACGAGTGAAATTTTCGCCATCAAATCGCTCTAAACGAGTCAAATGCTGATTCATCGCCTGCGCTCAAACCTTCCATGGTCTATAATATTTTCTGAAAATTTATTGGAGATTTTGCACTTTGAGACTATTGGAGGAAGGTGATTGTCGTACTTCAGACTTCAAGGATCTATAGAATAGATTCTTTCAGACAAAAGTTCAACCCAACGGGTTATCGAACTATCGACTTTCAGGATTTAATGAAGCATTGGAACAGCGTAATCGGGTCTAAAGTTTGTACGACTTTGATCCAACCAAGAACACTTTAGAATATAATTTCCGATGATGCAATTATAGAATAGAAAGATAAGGATGAAGAAGAAAACAATTCTGCAATGCTTTCAAAATTGAAATACTTTAGGAGCGTTTCAGAACAGAGCAGCGTTGAAACAGTACAATGGTGTTGCAGAATTGTTTGAGAAGAAGAATTGATTTCAGAATGAATTGATACCGACGTGACTGTTTGCAATAGTCATTTCTGTTTCAGCTCAAAACGTCGTATCCATTCATTTCCATCATTCAGAAACATTATGAATTTCAACCGTCGCGTCCTTTTGTTTGCAACGTTGCAAAGAATGTTCCTGCCTTCAATTTAAATGCACTTTCGGGTCTGGATTCTTAACAGGCTGAATTCGCCCGTTACAGTTTAAATTTTGGTCCAAAAATATTTTTATTGGATCTGAAACCCAAAACCCGTACCCGGTTCGGTCAGACCGACGATGGTGCGCGCGTGTATGATAGAGATGCATGGTCTCCTGTTTGAAAACAAATTAAACAACTGTTAAATTCGTTTGGCTTTCCTGAATAACAAGTGTTGTTGTAAATGGTGTCGAACTCTGGGACCAAAATTATTTTAATAATAAATCCAATCAAGTTATTCCAAAGGTTTGATTGGTTGAAAACACAGAAAATATATGAAAAAGCGAGTTTTTACTAGTAAAAGAAAGCAATTAAGGAGCAATGACATAGATTAAATCAATATGAATTAATAACCAAACAGATTGATACAGATCTAATTCATGTATCTATCACAAACATGAATCAACGATAATTAGGTTTCTACAAATAAATATGTGAATAACGACAAGTATAGTCTATGCAGGAGCTCAGCTCTTAAACAACCATAGGCTATCAGGGCAGATTCACTATTTTATTTCTAAAACCCTAAAAATTAGATCTAAATCTTATAGGCATTAGATCGAACTCAAATATACCCTGTTAAGGAGCATAGCTCCTAAACGACATAGGATATGAAGGTTCAGATTTGACCCTTGGTTCAGATTTAGATCTATATACATGAAGTCCTAATCTCTTTGGCTATGTGATTCATATTGAATCTAATCTAAGCGTCATCACCCCCTAATTAAAGGAGATTAGCTAGAAATAGCTAAAGAAGAAGGAAAAAATAAAATAAACAACATAAATAAAATACAATAAATTAAAGAGAACATGGAGAAGAATGATTTTATTCCAAGAGAAAGATTACAGAATAAAACCCAATGCAATTCTAAATGAACAAGATACAAGTGTATTTATAGCTGATATGATAACGACTAATTGGCAAATTACATAATGTGGGACTAAAGATTTAACCCAAATAACACATAAGCCAGTGTGAACGCAGCTGTAGAGTAAGAGGCCTTGCAAATGAGTCAATGTGAACGCAGCATGAGTCTTTAGTGAGCCAAATCTACCTAACTAAACTCTATTTGCAACCGTTCTTCAAGCTTTAAACTCTTCAAGCTTTAGTAATTTCAAACTTCACTCTTTTTAAGCAAATTCTTCATGCTTTATCCATCAAATGCTTTAAACCATGCTTATTATCAACAATCTGAAAACACAGCTATAAATACACAATATCAATTATTTTAAATATAAAACAAGATAAATAAGCGGATAAAATATACACATTTACGAGTATATCATCTCCTTCCTCGCAACAAAGCAAACATGTAGGAGCCTCAAGGACCGAACACACTTGTCACAAAATCCCTTAAGTACCTTTATTTTTTTTCACTTTCATGATGTGGGACTAATCCCCACACCGTTCCTTCTTCCTTTCTTGCTTCCCGCTTCAAAAACAAACCCCAAACCCAAACTTGTTTTCTAAATTTCACAACAAATATCACCTATAAGACTACATTTCTAGAACTATGACAAAAATTTATTATATTTATAGATTATCAAAGAGCCTGCAATACCGACACGTCAAAGGCGATTTAAGGTCTGCTGGATCTGTCCACCTCTCAACGATAATGTCAATACCCAATCTACCACTACAACAACATATTCTACTTATACATTGAAGGGAAGCCCATTATGCCGACTTGTAAGAAGATTCATAGTCCGCTAGATCTGTATCCACCTTTTAAAGGTAACACCACGTATTACATAATGCCAAAAATTCACCAATAGTATCACAGTTTAATTTCATATACAATATGGATCTTCCCATTAGTGTTGGGTTATGCACCACTCAAGGAATTTGCTAATGTTGTTGCACATTCAGCGAGGAACCCTTTCATTTTTCAGTTTGTTTAATGTAATTCTCATTTTTTTTTTCAATCTTTTAATGCAGATCCCTACTTTTTCAACTTTTAAATGGCTTCTATATATCCTTTTTAAAAAACAATTCAACATATATGTTCTATAGTTCTTTATGCATAAATTAAAATCTGATTTATCTAACCTCAGATAATCAATTTAAAAAATTATATGTATATTTACTTCTCTAAATAAGATCGAGGGAAAATCCATAAGGTGCATACATATTAAATTTCATATGATTCAAAATGAGGGTGTGATCACATGAGAATAAACTCCAATCCTATCCCAGGTTTCAATTCACTTTGAAACGAATTTAAACTAAATTTTCTTCTTTAAATATGAAAGAATTTAATTCTCAAATCAAATAGATATATAAATAAATTCGACAGCATGTATACCATCATAATTAACTATAAACCCATTCACCTTTTAAGGGCTTTCTATTTACTTGCCTTTGCGAATCCTCTCCTCTCGATTTGTAAGCTTTCATTTGTCGCACTCTTCTCTTCTTCATTTTATATTATCTTTTTTTTTAAATCTTTTTGCATGTTTCATTTTATTTTTGAATTATTACTTTTCCTAAGAAAATGAAGAGTATGAAGAACTTTCAAGAAGTAAAGGTTAGGGTTATAGAGTATGAAGAACTTCTTTATCATCACTATTAATGTTATTAATTACCATTTACTATAATTAAAATTATAAATTAAATCATTGTCACTAATTATAATTATAATCAATTAATTTATATTCTGTATGTACATGCATACACACATGATTATACTACAATGGCAGTTTGACTAAGATCTCTATCAAGTTATAAATTACAAAAATGTCATTTTCAAACAAAAAATATGTAAATTAGTCCCTACTTTTTCGAAACTGTCCGAAAAACAACATAAAAAGTAATAAACTTATTTCAACTTCAATTCATCTTCGTATTTATATAAGAAAAGTTGAAAAAAATGCATTAGAGACGATAAAAAGAAAGCAGGGTACTTTTATAAATCTTGTAGAAATAGATGTAATTTTCTAAAAAAATTGCTGACATACATGCACTTGTGGTCAAAAATTGCATATTTTTATGCAATTTTTGATGTACGTTTCAAAATTTCAAATTATATTCAACATCATATTTATTGCAGAAAAATAATGAGAAGTTAATGTAGATCGAAGAAGAAGATTTGATTTCGGAATGAATGGAAACAGTTTTCTGGCCTCGGTATTTATACGCAGCGGAGGGATATGCCTCTTCATGAACTAACGTGATTGTTTGCAATAGTCATTTCCGTTTCAGTTCAAAACGTCGCATCTCTTCATTTGCAACGTTAAAAAACAATACAAATTTCAACTGATGCGCCCTTCCGTTCGCAATGTTCTGAAGCGTTGCAAAGAACGTTCGTGCCTTCAATTTGAATGCACTTTCGGGTTTGGGTTCTCAACTGGCAGAATTCGACCCTTTACAATTTAAAATCTTGGTCCAAAAATATTCTTATTGGATCTGAAACCCGTACCCGGCCCGGTTTGGTCGAACGGATGGTGGCGGTGCGTGCATTTGTGGTAGAGAGCATAGTCTCCCTCCTCGCAACAAAGCAAACACGTGGAATCCCCAAGGCGCCAACACACTTGTCACAAAGCCATTTAAATACCTTGAAACATTTTTTACTTTCATGATGTGGGACTAATCCCCACTCCCTTCCTTTTTTCTTTCTTTCTTCCATCTTCAAAAACAAAACCCTAAACCAAGCTTGGTTTGAAAATTTCACAACAATCTCCTCCAATTTTCAAAATAAATTAAATAAAGTGGACGGTTGAATCGCTAGTGTGAGTTCCTACATACCCAAGTGAGATCAAGCCTATGTAGTTTTAAGATAAAGTTTTGCATCATTGTGGAAACAACACGTACAAAAAGGTATCTTTTGGATTTGAACCTTTACTTAGTGTAAACTATTCAAAGTTCTATCCAGATTCTATGGTGAACGAGTCTTGAACCAAGAATCTCTTAATAATAAAACTGGAATAATCACACATGTTGATTTCCTTAGTTAGAGTGTTCTGCATTGCTCAGCACGTTAATGTAACAACCCGAAAATCTGGGCCAGTTTAAAATTTTTATTTTGGCAATTTTAGCGAATTTTGATTATTTAAAATGAATTATTTTAAATATAAACGACGAGAAAATTTCTTTTGAGTAAAATTCAAATCGTATATAGTTATAGATCGACGATAGAGTATAAATAATTATTTATAAATATAAAAGGAATTGAAAATGGCGCGGTAGTTCGATAATTCGATTTCAAACTTCAATTGAATGTACCGGGTGAAGAATAAGCCGGATTTTAGCGAAACCAAAAATAATGGAATCTAATAGAGAATATCTTTCCAACGAATCCGAAGAATCGAAATTCCATAGCGGGAATCAAAAGATATGTCCAGTTGAAAATTCTGAATAGTCGCTATGGAATTCAGGCCCTTAAAAATGGAGATTTTGCAAACGACCTCGGATTTCGACGAAACCACTTTTGTTGGATCCGTGATGTAAAGTTATTGCTAGGTTTCAAATTTCATAATTTTTCGAATCAATATGTGAGCGTGGCAAAAGAAAACGCGTTTTACCAGTTTTAGTTGATTTTAATCGACTGGAAAATGGCCATTTTTCAAATGGTCTCAGAATTCGACGAAATTAGTTTTGTTAGGACCGTATCGTCAATACGAAGCTAAAAAATATTTTTCGGGAATTTTTCGAGTTAGTATGTGACCCCGGTAAATTGAAATGCGCGTTCAAATTCAATATATAGAGTTATATGTTGGTTTTGGCGTAAACTGATCGAAACAATTGAATCAGCCTACGTGGCATATCCCATTGTGTTCGGAATGGGGGTAATTAGCTAGAGGCGACAGTCGTTGGGCCTCGTTTGGTGATCGAATGAAAAAGTTACTTTGTGGGAAATTTAAAAGAATTAAATAATTAAAAATATATTATATAGCCTACCCCTTTCCCCCTTTTCTTCAGAATAGTCAAACCAGAAAAAAAAAATCCGATCGATCCCCATCGCATGACCACCGCGCCGCCTCCTAGGGTGCCACCGCCCTTCGCCATAGGCGCAGGCCACCAAACCCCCCCTTCCGCTCTCCATCGTACAACCCGAACCTGCTCCTCTCGAAACCCCAAATCGACCAACCACCGCTCCCTCGTTCCTGCGGCCATCGACGTCGCTCCACCTACCAGCACCACCTTTGGCCATTGACCCGCCGACGAGCACCTCCCCCTCCTCCAATCGACCCACAATATTCCCCTTTCCTCCTCGATTCACCGCGGACGCGAACCCCTAGCAGCTTCCAGCGCCGATCTCCGCAGCCCTTCTCTTTTGAAGATCTGAAAATTCGAAAAGAAAGTGAGTATTTTTTTTTCTATTTTCATTAATTAGGTAAATTAAAAGGTGATTTTCATAAAAAAGAAATCTTTGTTTGAAAATAGGGTCTTTAGTAATATAAAAACATGATTTTTATCTATACAGTGTTAATATAAAAATTCGATTTTTATATATTGAATAGCGAAGTAAAAATTCGATTTTATATATTGAATAGCATAGTAAAAATTCGATTTTTATATATTGAATAGCATAGTAAAAATTCGATTTTTATATATTGAATAGCGAAGTAAAAATTAGATTTTTATATATTGAATAGCATAGTAAAAATTCGATTTTTATATATTGAATAGCGAAGTAAAAATTCGATTTTTATATATTGAATAGCAAAGTAAAAATTCGATTTTTATATATTGAATAGCGAAGTAAAAATTCGATTTTTATATATTGAATAGCGAAGTAAAAATTCGATTTTTATATATTGAATAGCGAAGTAAAAATTCGATTTTTATATATTGAATAGCGAAGTAAAAATTCGATTTTTATATATTGAGTAGCGAAGTAAAAATTCGATTTTTATATAGTAAAAATTCGATTTTTATATATTGAGTAGCGAAGTAAAAATTCGATTTTTATATATTGAATAGCGAAGTAAAAATTCGATTTTTATATATTGAATAGCGAAGTAAAAATTCGATTTTTATATATTGAATAGCGAAGTAAAAATTCGATTTTTATATATTGAATAGGGAAGTAAAAATGTGATTTTTACATATGTAGAGAAAACGGGCAAAGAAAGTGACAAGAGGCAAGAACGACGAAGATTTCTACATAAGAAGAGTCGAGGCATTGGATTAGCTAATCTGTGAGAACTTCTCACCTTTAATTTAATTTATTTTTCTAGTTGAAATATATATATTAGGATGCAGACGGTGTTTAGTAGCACCCGACACCCGTCGTCCACAGACCATGGACGACTTGTATGCTTGTTTGTTTGATTTTGATGTGTAGTTGATTGTGTGATGTGGTGTGAAATGAAATAAAATATTTATATAGTTAAAAATATTATATAGTTAAAAATAGAATTTTTAACGTGTATATGAAATGAAATAAAAATAAACAGATCGGACGATTTGTTTATATACACACATTTGACTGATATTGATTGGGTCGATAAATTTTACACATCGCCCAACTGCACAAATAAAATCTGTGTTTGATTGTTTGAAACCCCACACTGGTATCGGGATGATATTGGACGTACACTAATCCCGATTGTTTAGTTGTATGTCGATCGATTGATTGACAGACTGTTATAAGCGTTGAATATTTATATTTGATGCTTATACAGTGTTGAATGCACTTTGGATGATGGTTTATATTCATCGTTGTTATTGTTTACATGTGTTGTAGAAAACCCATATAATTAACATTATATGGTAATTGATTGGGCCTCATTCCAGTTTTGAAATAGAATATTTGAAATAGAATATTTGAAATCGAAATATTTGAAAGGAAATATTTGAAATAGAATATTTGAAAATAGGAATATATGAAGCCGTGTTGATTAGATTGACGCCATTTTGACGTGAACGATATTTATATCGATTTTACTCATTCTATAATGAATATCGAAAATGATTTCAAAATCTGATATTTCGAAAATAATTGGAATTCGAATTGAAATTGAATATAAATGAATTCGAATTGAAATTGAATTGAATTGAAATCGATTCGAAATGAATTTAAAACGAATGTATATTGGAATATTCAATTTTGATTTGAAATTGAATACGAAGTTGAAACCTCTTTGAAAATGAATTTAAAACGATTTATAAAGCGTGTTTTGAATTGAAATCGACGAAGTATATATTATATATATTATACATATAATATAATGGCCTGAATAGAACGCGCCGCGCCGCGGCAGTTCGCGAATTTCGACCATTGACTTCAAACGGATATTACGGGAGATCCGACCGTCGGATTCTCCTAAAACCGGAACCGTTGGGTTCGTATCGAAAAGAGGTTTCTAACGAATATTAGAAATTTTAAATCTAACGGCTGGATTTGGATTTATGTCCAAATCAATTTTGGAAAAGGTCGTTGTAAGTGCAGTTCGATGGCCATTGATGGAAATCGACTGTACGGGCCTTGATAAAATTATTAAAAATAGTCATAATTTGTGTAAAATCATAAGAAATGATTTAGAAAGAATTGGGATGAAAAACTCCATATTTGAAAAGATAAAAATAGATTTTTATCGAAATGAACTAGTTTTGAACTAGAATTAAAATTCTATTTATTTTTAAATGAATAAATTGAATTTGAAAAGGGTTTTAAGAATAACCAGAATTTCCAAGAATTGAATTGGAATGGATTTGATTCGAAATTGTCTTTGGATTATTTCGATGTTGGAATTCGTGATTATACAGATGTTGTTATGGAAATTTGAAAGATATATATTTATATCGTTATTTCCAATACGATATTTGTTGGTCGTAGAATTTGACATTGAATATAAGCCGGTATATTTTCTATTCAGAGCCTTGTGTTTAATATCAAATGTGATTTGGGTTTGTCGTGAATGGTGTCTTCATTAACACTGTTCTTGAACCCAGTTGAGAAAAGATTAAATCTTTTTATTTGGATTTAATGAAGTGTGCCAATTAAATAATATTTAATTGGAATTGAATTGGTATTGATTTTTGGGTTTATCGTGAACAGTGTTTTATATAACACTTGTTCTTTAACCCGATAATTAATGAAATGTGATTTTTGGTTGTCGTGAACGGTATCTTCAATAATACTGTTCTTAGACCTAAAGGAGTTAAGAAAATCAGAAACTAACTGGAGATTAGTTAAGTTGAATGGTTTCAGAGGTATTGATCTGATGTTGGTTTCGGCCTTCGGGGTTAATACTTAGGGAATTGCTCACTTGCTAATTTACGGTTAGGGACTGATTGAAACGTGTTGTGATTTTGGGTTTATCGTGAACCGTGTTTTAAACGACACTGATTCTTTAACCCAGTCAAAGATTAAAGCTAAGTGGAGTTTTAATGAATCTTTAAATAGTTTGAAAGGATCGAGAGTGGAGTATCACCAATTTTACTCCAGGCGATAGTTAAATCTTTAATTAGATTTGAACGTGAAATGGTAATTGAATTTACCGATAACACCGTGGTGTTAGATATGAAGTATTACCAGTTTTACTTCATGGGATGAATAGGATGGGGTTGGGAAATTAAAATAAATGATTACTTCGGTAAGGTTCGTTAATCCCGACTAGTTTGAATAGATATTCAAAAAGTAGATTAAAGAAAAAAAATTTGATAAAATTAATGGGAACCTTTCCCTATGAATGTGAAATTTAGAAACTAACTGTCGGTTAGCTAAGCAGAATGGTTTTCTGGATATTGATCTGATGTTGGTTTCGGCCTTCGGGGTTAATATTTGGGGAATTATTCTCTTGATTAATTTACGGTTAGTGACTGATAAATTGGAATGAGGCGTATGTTGTGTTTGTGTAACACTTGTTTATAATATACGCGAGTTATTCGGGAAGACCGGGTTAATCCCATTCTGAATAACTAATACGACGATAAGTCGAAGATGAAGACGGTGGTCGAAGACCGGATGTCTTCACGTCGTTTGGGTGATTACTGATGATCTTGATTGGGATGTACACCTAAGAAGATGGAAACAGTTAGTGATCATCCAGACGTACTTGGAGATCGATGGATATGCGGGGTACTAAGTGCCTCCGGTTTCGTTCAGACCCAGAACGGACTTGTAAATGGACTGTGTGTCTGACATTGGATTTTAGTCTATGTGATTGATTTCTATTAAATATATATCTGTTTGGCAGCGGAGAACTTATTCTCTTGCTTAACGCCCTTCTCTGAGACGTACGAGCTCAGGGGTTATATACTGATGGATATCAAACGCATAGAGTGAATTGCCTGTGTGGCACGCCTAAGTGGCAATTGATCAAGGCTTCTGTTGAAAAGCAAAGTCTTGTGGTGATGATCAAAGCACAGCCTGTGTGGCACAGCTTTGTGTAACGTGAATTCGCGAGTTTCACACCCGGTATGAACCAAAAACGGGAGACGGACCTCAGGGAGGGCATGCGTTTCTTTCTAGTTAGAAGTGGCGTCAGTGGTTTTACACGCCCTGACGAGTTTGACTTATGTGGTTGTTGCTGTTGCGAGGCGCCTCGGTTTGATCGGACGATCCGGGTCCGATGGAGTCATTTGTTGGCTCATTTACGCCCCATAGGGCGGAGAGACGTATTGCTCAGGCATAATAATCCACATCGGTGGACCGACCCTGACGATCCAAGGCTTGCCTGCGTGCTTGCCTGAGACATGGGCTAGATTGTCTCGAATCGGTAGAGGACGATCCCTGGCCTCGGTTCATAGATGGAAATCCAACTTCCAAATACGTGACATTTGCGGTTTTAATTGTAGAACTAGTAGGGCGACATGATATATGGTACCCATGCCGCCTATGATTGATACTTATGATTTGAAGTTGTTTTATACACTATACACTTACAATAGTATCAAAAGAATTGTTTTAAACATATCAAGCATGCTTTGGCTATTATAAGGGAAAACCCTATCCCCCGGCTTGCGTTGCATTGTGTGATAGGACCTGGGTCTTATAACAGCTTCATTTTTCTTTATTTAGCATTGCGTTGTTTGTTTTATGCACTAGTATTCTTGGGAGGAAACCCGTTCCGTGTTATACGGAGTGGTCCCTTGATTTACCTAACTTTAAAAATAAAGATTACTGTTTTTAGTTCTTACAGCAGTCCCATGACTGACCTGGAGTTTATTGTTTTAACCTAAACTCGGGGTGCCCTTATTTTGACATGGGTAGCTAGTAGTTTTGGTTTTGCAGATTTATATTCACAGGATCCTGGTTTACAGTTGGAACGATATCTGGAAAGCTTTGTATCCGTATATCTCTTCTAGTTGTGTATTGTATTATTTTCCGCTGCGATGTATTTAAATGTAATTTAAATCTCTGATATTTCTGTGTAATATTCATTTATACTCTGTATATTCTTGTAATCTGATGTATTGTTGTAATATACAATGAAATGTTCTCCTGTCTGCGTTCTATTTTGTCGTGTTCTCAAAACAATTCGTTCTTTCTCATCTCTTCGGAGACCGGGGAAGTTCGGGTCGTTTCAGTTAATGGTCATGTGCTTTTAATCCTGGTTCATGAGTCTACTTTAGAAAGCGGTCTTACTTTCTTAGGAAACAACCTGATTTTCATACTCATATAGGTAAGTCACTTAAGGTGTTTCTGTGATACATCTTTTAAGGTTTCTATACTTATTAAGTACATTTATCCATCCTTTATTCCTGTAGAATCCAACACTAAAATTATCCCATGATTATTGATTTAGTGTTCCATACCCATTGAACTTTGTCTATCCTTTTTAAGACATAAGTTTGGTTTCTGTTAAGAATGATCAATCTTCATTCACAGACCTTAGTCCCATTTCTTTTGAATTCATAGAAACCATTGTCATTGGAAGACCTTTTTTAAGTGAATCAACCAAGTTTTCTTTGTTTTTACATAGTCAACAGTTGTAACTCCACTTTTGAGTAACTGTCTTACCATCTGACGTCTTAGACTTACATGTCTAGGATTTCCATTATATGTCTTATTAGGGACATTATATATCGTTGCTTGATTATCACAGTTAATCAATATTGCTGGAGATGGCTTTTTCCATAATTGTATTTCCATTAATAAATCCCTAAGACATTCCTCTTTCTTACACGCTGCTAATGCAACCAATTTTGACAACATAGTTGAGTCAGATATACATGTCTGCTTCTTGGAAGCCCAAACACAGCAGCGCCCCCTAATGTAAATATCCATTCAGTTGTAGACATGGATTTGGATTCTACATTATTCCAAGTTGCATCGCCATATCCTTTTATTGCAGCAGGCTATCCTTTATAAGATAATGTTAGGGTTTGGGGAATGGATCGTTAAGGCAAAACAAACATTAGAGGGGGTGCATATGCTTTTGAGAATTTAAATAAAATATAAAACTTATATAAACTACTATATGAATCAAACACTACAGAAACAATCACAAACACAGATTTTATACTGGTTCAGAATTGCTCATACGTCTAGTCCCGCACAACGCTGTATTGTGCAGAGTTTTATTACTATATCAATATCCAATTACAATCCTCCTTGATTTCATGGCTACAAGGGATACCACCGATTCCACACACACTTGATCAAGTATACCCCCCTTGATTTCACAGCTACAAGGGATACCATCGATTACCCGTCCTTCATTTCACGTCAACAAGGGATACCGCCGATTACGTACACAACCCAAACAATTACAAATAGCCTATGACTCTTCAATAGCACTTGATTCAGAGAGTAATAAGTAGAGAGTGAGAAGAGAAGAAGTTTAATGAAAACAGAATTGCATTTGGTAGAGTATAAGTGTAGAAATCATAAAAATGAGAAGATATAATGGTGTAATCAAAGGAGATGAAGATAGAGAAGAAGAATGATGAATAAATTCGAAATCAGCCCCTATTTATAACATTTGAAAGGTTGCAACGTTTCTGGAATGTTACAAATGGCGAAAAGACGCTTCCTTTCAAATCTAAATTTCTGACAGTTATATGTCGACATAGCCATGAATGTATGTCAACATATACATCATTTTTATAATTTTTAAATCATTTTAAAAGTATTTAAATCAATATTTCAATTCTGAAATTTCCTGAAACAAAACTAGTTGCTAAAATATTATTTTTCAAGTATAAAAATACAAGAAAATATTATTTAAACATATGATTAAAAGCTTTATATATATGTGATATAAAACTATATATAATATAATTATAAATATAATTGTAAACATATATAACATATGTATATATATATATATAGGAATTTATAAAGAAATGTTTATAAACTATATAAACAAAAGGTTATATGAAGAATCAAATATAAAGTAAGTAAAATATATTTAATAAAACTATAAAAATAAGAATACTTATAAATTAGGAAATATACTTGAAATTAGAATTTGAAATTTGAAAATCAAAATTTTGAAATTTGAAATTTTGAAAAAGAGAATTTGAAATTTGAAAAACAGAATTCGAACCTCAAGTGCTATTCAGAGTCTTACATAAACTTGACTCTATTAATATATTATCTTAAGCTCTTGAAATCTTGATTACTCGTGAGTCTTGAATCTCTAAAACTCTAAAACTGTACAGTCTTCAGTATTTACGTCCTGTATACAAATCCTGCAAACATATATTCTACATAGAGATGTTAGTGCGTGTGTGTGCGTATATATTATAATCAGTGATAATTTAGATAAGGTTGTTGTCATCAAAACTCCATTCTCCAACAGATAAACCATAGTTGACGGTTCCTTTCAAGTAATCTAATACTCTGGAAATAGCTTTCTAGTGTTCGAAACCTGGATCACTCGTAAATCGACACAATACACTTTTAGCATGTGTGATGTCTTATCTAGTGCAATACACAGCATACATAAGACTCCCAATAACACTAGAATATTCTAGTTGAGAAATGGTACATCCTCTTTGCGCTTTGCACGTTTCGCCTTTAGAGCGGCATCATTCTTATCGGTTTCCTTCGGTATCACTTCCAATCCGTCCTCCAAGATGTAGAATAATTTGATGGTGATTTGGAAGAACTTCATTGTCTCTTGAGAATGAGTGAAATTTCGCAATCAAATCGCTCCAAACGAGTCAAATGCTGATCAATCACTTGTAGCGTGCTCAAATCTTCCATGGTAGATAATATTGTCTGAAAATTTGTTCGGAATTTTGCAGTTTGAGACTATTGGAGGAAGATGGTTGCGGTACTTCAGACTTCAAGGATCTATAGAATAGATTCTTTCAGCCAATAGTTCAACCCAACAAGTACAAACGGGTTATCGAACTATCAACTTTCATGATTCAATGAAGCGTTGGAACAGCGTAATCGGGTTCAAAGTTTGTACGACTTTGATTCGACCAAGAACACTCTAGAATATAATTTCTGATGATGTAGTTACAGAATATAGAGAAGAGGAGGAAGAAGAAAATAATTCTATAACGTTGTCAAAATTGAAACACTTTAGAAGCGTTTAAGAACAGAGCAATGTTGAAACACTACAATGGCATTGCAGAACTGGGTTATAATAAGAAGAATTGATTTCAGAACGAATTGAAATAGATTTTTGGCCTTAGTATCTGTAGGCAGTCGAGGGATATGCCTCTTCATGAACTGACGGCGGCGGAAATAATTTTTTCACTTTCATGATGTGAGACTAATACCAACACCCTTCCTTTTTTTGCTTCCCTCTTCAAAAACAAACCCCAAACCCAAACTTGGTTTGAAAATTTCACAACAAATATCACCTTTAGGACTACATTTCTCGAACTATGATAGCAACTCATTATATTTATATATTATCAGAGAGCCCGCAATACCGACACATATCAAAGACGATTTAAGGTCTGTTGCATCTATGTTCACCTCTCAACGATAATGTCAATACCCAATCTACCGCTATAACAATATATTCTACTTATACATTGAAGGGAAGCCTATTATGCCGACTTTTAAAAAGAGTTATAGTCCGCTAGATCTATATCCACCATTTAACAGTAATACCACATATTACATAATGCCGAAAATTCACCAATAGTATCACGGTTTAATTTCATATACAATATGGATCCTCTCATTAGTATTGGGTTATGCACCACTAAAGGAATCCGCCGATGCAGTTGCACATCCAGTGAGGAAACGTTTCATTTTTTAGTTTGTTTAATCTAATTCTCATTTTCTTTTTCAATCTTTTAACACAAAACCCTGATTTTTCAACTTTTTACCGGCATCTATCTATCCTTTTAGAAAAACAATTCAACATATATCTACTATAGTTCTTTATGAATAACTTAAAATTTGATTTTTCTAACCTTAGTTTATCAATTTCAAAATTCACATGTATATTTACTTCTCTAAATAAGTTCAAGGGAAAATCCACAAGGTTTGTACATATTAAATTTCATAATATTCAAAATGAGGGTGTGGTCACATAAGAATAAACTCCAATCCTATCACAGGTTTCAATTCACTTTGAATCGAATTTAAACTAAATTTTCTTCTTAAGATATGAAAGAATTTAATTCTCAAATCAAATAGATATATAAATAAATTCGACAGCATGTATACCATCATAATTAACTATAAACCCACTCCCCTTTTAAGGGCTTTCCATCTACTTGCCTTTGCGAATCCTCTCCTCTCAATTCGTAAGCTTTCGTTTGTCACACTCTTCTCTTCTTCGTTTTATATTATCTTTTTTTATAATCTTTTTGCATGTTTCACTTTTATTTTTGAATTATTACTTTTCATAAGGAAAGTGAAGAGTATGAAGAACTTTCAAGAAGTAAAGGTCAGGGTTATAGAGTGTGAAGAGAGGACCACTAACTTCTTTATCACCACTATTAATGTTATTAATTACCATTTAATATAATTAAAATTATAACTTAAATCATTGTAACTAATTATAATTACAATCAATTAATTTATATTCTATATGTACATGCATACACACATACTTATACTAAAATGTCAGTTTGACTAAGATCTACATCAAGCTATAAATTACACAAATTCCCTTTTCAAACAAAAATTATGTAAATTAGTCTCTTCTTTTTCGAAAGTGTCTGAAAAACAACCAAAAAACTAATAAACTTATGTCAACTTCAATTCATCTTCGTATTTATATAAGAAAAGTTGAAAAAATGCGTCAGAAACGAGAAAAAGAAAGCATGATACTTCTATAAAACTTGTAGAAATATATGTAATTTTCTAAAAATTGCTGACAAACATGCACTTGTGGTCAATAATTGCATATTTTTATGCAATTTTTGATGTACATTTCAAAATTTCAAATTATATTCAACATCATATTTATTGCAGAAAAATCATGAGAAGTTAATGTAGATCGAATACAGTTTAAAAAAGAGCTCAATTTCAAGAAAAATGCATACAAGTATGCAATTTTATTTAATGATTGTAGACATGTCTCTGATTTTTTATTTAACTCAAATATTTGCTTTCTAGTGCATATTTGCAGATATGACTACAAATATTAAGTCAATATTTGTAGAAATGTTTGCGCTACTTCTCAATAATTACAGACGTTTCTGACCTTTTTATTTTTTAGTTATTTTGTTTTAATATTTACAATTTTATGATGCTTTTAAATGCACTGGAAAAAAATCATGAAAACAAATTGCTATAGTAAAATAAATTTACGGACTCGCTTTGCAAAAGATTTTGAACAACGACCCCCTTTAGTTGATTTTAAGGATGCTACACTAATTTTCACTATATTAAATCTGGGCCCTTAGCTAATTACTGCTTTCTTAATCATTAAGTTTTGTTTATTTAAAATTTTCTTTGAGGTTTATTGATTTATAGAATTCCTTATCCAAGTTAATATTTATTTCCTTCGTCTCTTTCCCTTCTGTTAATATATTAATTACTTAACTGGGTAATGTTTTCTCATAAAGCAGTTTGTTAAACTAAAACTTCTTAGCGGTTTGGACGATAATCATCAGTCTAGTACCCTCATGCAATACATATAGCAAATACTACGGTAACTTAGCTCTTGAAGAATAAGCGTGCCTTGAGGAAATAATTATGCATGCCAAAAGGGAATAATCTAGTAGCTAATTCAAAGTCCACACACCACAAAGTGATAGATATTGATAACCAAAACCAACAAATACGTGACCGGATGTGAGAGGGACTTAGGAGGGAAATAATTTATCAATACGCATGCTCAAGATAACAATGTTAGATGTTGAGTCCAATAGTAGATCATAGCTATCAGAAACAATCAGGGGCAGAGGCACGTTGTGCTTGGCCTGGGCACGTGCCCCTCCCCCTCCCCCCCAGAAAATCAAAAAACGAAGAAAAAAACTGTAGCCTCTTCACTTCGACTTTCCCTCTTCACATTCCACCAGTCCATCTTTCGCTTTTGCGGTTTCTAACCCTCATTCCCCTAACCCTAACTGCAGCCTTTTTTCCTTATTTCTTCATTGCTACCCTCACACCGCCTCCTTTTGTCAGATCCGCCCTTGATTTACTCCTTTCTTCGTGTCAGCTTGCGGTGGAACCCTCTACTCTCTATGCTCCATCTGCCTTGCTTGGAGCTCACCAAAAGGAAGCTCTCTTGGGTCAATATGCTGTTAAGTTCTCGTGCTTTGGTTTTCTGGTGGGTCTTGCTGTGGATTCTTGTTGTGGTTGGTTAGACTAAGTTGTTATGCTTGGTTGGTTGTAGTTAGTTTTACTTGGGGTTTTCGACTTGATTCTGTTATTGTGGCTAGTGTGTAGTTTGTTGGCTTATTTTCCTAGATGGGATGTCTTGTATGGAGATGGTTGTGTCCTTGTTTGGATGTGGGTGGGGATTAGAGAGGCAACTTGCTTTGGTTTTTCAAGTCAATTTTGCTTTGATGGTGTGCTTTAAATCTTCTCTAGTTCTAGGTTGTTGCATAGCCGATGCTGAAACACCCCACATCCGTTAGTGTCACTCACAAAAGGAATGCACTAAGTTCTGTGAAGTATTATAGGTAAAAGATGCAGATAAATTACAAGACAGATAAATAAAGCAGCAGAAAAGTGAATAAAACTTTATTTCATTTATAAACAGCTTGTACAAAGATTGTTTTCCAACAACAAAGTATTTATCTTGTTTAACAAAATAAAGAAGCATAAATATACAATGATATTCCCCAATAAAACATTAGCCAGCCATAGCGGTGGAAAAGAGAGTCCAAAGCAGCACATCAAAGAGTCTTCAAGCTTGGAAAGAGTAACAGGTCCATACAAATCTGAGCTATTCCCTCCCTGACTACCTGGGGGGGGGGGAACGGAAGAAAAGAAGACGAAAGAAAACATAGAGTCAAACATAAAGCCTGGTAAGTCTAGTGGTGCTTCGGTATATGAATAAGGAAGAGGACATGACAGGCATAAATTGGAAATGGGAAAATACCATAAAATAAGGCAAAGCGGTTTAGAATCAAAATTAATATCGCACCCCATACTAATCTCTGCACCACCTAACTAGTATCCAACTAGTAATCTGTATAAAATGATAACGTGATCCCAGTCCCTGTAACCGTGGTTGCCATCAGGTGCATATCTATTATTTGTTACCTAGATTTAATCTAGTGTTTTCTATCGAGCATTCCCTAGATTCAACTAGGGTTTATGCGACTTATCTAATACTTCTCGGATTCATGATTTATGCCACCTAGGTCCACTAGGGATTATGCTACCTGTTGAACAATGCCCCTAGTCTAGGACACACTACCTTGAGGGGTATATGTTCCTAGACATTCCCCACATATGTGTCGCGAATCGTTTATCGCTGTCTAGATGCACATGTCCTGAAATGTGCGACCCGAGTCCGTGGCAGGGCTATTCTAGAAACACGGAACTCGGTCGGGAGCTTTCAGATATCTGCCGATGCAGATGCTAAGGTCTGTTTTTTTACCAGTGGTTATGCTCCCACGTGACCCCTCCCTCAATTAATAAAAGGAAATCCAAGAAAATCAAGCACGAGAACTATACTCCTGCCACCTATGCCCCCCTTTCCTATTGGCCAGCCTCACCCATAACTAGATAGCAAGTATATGGTCTGTTGGGAGTTCTCTGCCTTCGCGCATGCGTACTACGATTGACTGAAGATGGTAGGTAGTCGACGACGTGATATCACATGGCTAAACTAAGTATCGTCGACCCACGCTGATCCACCCTAGTCTTTAGGTTGCTCATACTGCAACCAAGGCATACCCTTGGTTCTTCTACCGCAGACCTTAACCTCTGTGAGCCCAGGCGGATCATCTGCAACCTCACAGAAGGATACCAAGAGTACCCTCACGTCCCCCGAAGCTACGTGCTTATAAACCCAGTCCGCTGGAGCCTTTTTCGAAATCGGATAAACGTTTGCTCCTTCTCATGTACTTGTTAAGCGATGATCTACCATATTGGGTTATTCATCTATTATGTACCGACTCTGTTTTCTTGACTAAGAATTATTACTTAGTTGTTCTCAACTAAGGTTTACCACTTAGTTTCTTTTCCCATAAATCTTGTTAACTAAGGTTTATCACTTAGTTTCTTTAAATGGGGATTTCAACTTAGCTCCCGTTCTCGATTGTTTCTTAACTAGGGTTTACTACTTAGCCCTCTTTCTCGTCAAGTTGGATTGGTTAAGTGTCATTAGTCAATTCAAGTTAGCTTAACCCATTCCTTTGTCATATTAAACTGGCTAAGTGTTATCAGTAGTTCATGTTGACTTAACCCTATCACAAACCAAGTTATATTGGTTAAGTATTTCTTATTACTTAGCCCTACCAATTCATCTTGTATTGGTTAAGTGTCCCTTTTAACCTAACCTTGCCCATCTGTTTTAACTAACATGTTATAACGGCTAAGTGTTCCCTTAGTTAACTCAACCCTACATCTGTTTAATTAACATGTTCTAATGGTTAGGTATTGTCCCTTCATGTTTCAACTCAACCCTGTTCAATTTATCGCACTATGATGGTTAAGTGTTCTAAGTTTACTTAACCCTACCCTCTAGTCCAGCTAACATATTAAATTGGCTAAGTGTATTTACTTAACCTCACCCACTTATCTAATTATCAGATTATAACGGTTAAGTGTCCTGAATTTACTTAACCTCACCCTCTAGTCTAGTTAATATGTTAAATTGGCTAAGTGTATTAACTTTTACTTAACCTCACCTTCTAGTCTAGTTAACATGTTAAATTGGCTAAGTGTTTTCTTAGTTACTTAACCCCTACAAGTCTTGTCTTGTTAACATGTTAAGTTGGTTAAGTGTTTTAGTTAACTTAACCCTACCAATTCTAACTTAGCTTTAATTGTCTTATTAAAGCACCAACCACTCACATTAGACAGGTATTGTTGTGGCTGCCTGTATGCCGGTCGGTTCCGGGCAGTCTTACGCCACAACTCAGTCTAACCTCGGGTCTTTATTGGGCTCAGTGCCTTAACCTCTCACATTGGATAGGTATTGTTGTGATTACTGGACAGCCGGGCGGGTCCGGGCAGGTTTACATCACAACTCAATCCAACCTCGGGTTAAGCATGCTCGTATTTTCTAGATTTACATATTTGTCACTTTTCATTTTTATATGTAAATGTTTATGGCCAAATCATCCAAATTCACTAATTTTGGGTATAACAATTTATACCGCTTTAAATGTCACTAGTCATTGGCATGTGTCAAACATGCCAATACATGTATTTTATTTTAAACCCCACGTTTGTTTCCCCTAGTTTGTACGTACGCAGCATAACATATGTTGGGCTTAACACTTCAGCCCAACTCATAAACATAAAAAAGGGAAGCACAGAATCATGAATTGTTCTAGAATACATAAAAGTGTGTGGCGCATGATCTTGCAACATAGCGTTCTCACTAACATAGATTGTGGGTCATGTGAACTTGCATTCAATAAGGATATAACTAAATTGGTGTCACATGAGATGGCGTACTTTTAGACTTGTTTAAACATGGTTTTATACACATATAACTAGGCATAATGTCGAACACCAAACTAGCATAAAAATGTCCACTTTTTGACATAACCCAAAGGTGTAAACTAACTTTACATCAAGTAGGCTATTTCAATATGAAACTAGTATAATTTGTGTAGCCAAAAGGTACTTGCATAAACCCAATTATCACTTGCAAATAAACATAATAACGTATACAAAGGTTTTGAGTCGTGTAGGCATAAAAGGTTTCAATTTGGAACATGTTTACATGAGTCTCAGCTTAGGCCTAAAAAGAATGTATGCTAACCATGTTAACGACATAACATAAAGATGTCAATTCTAGTTTTTACTACAAACTTGCAAGTGATATTTATTTTCATATACAAATGTCAATAGGCTCGCATCAACCAATTTATGCCACAAACACCCAATACAAATTGTGACAAAATCAACGCAATACACAGAATTTACATCAATATTTTACAATAGTAAAACCCCAATTTCATTTACATCGAATCACATCGCAATTTCTATTCATATTCAGAAAACCACTATACTTACAACGCAAAACGGTCTTGTTTTTCTGAGATCTGAGGTTCTGAAATTGAGATGCGTTCCTTTGGGTAGACGTTGTTGTTTTTATTTTATTTGTAGCTTTAATCTCAAATTTGAATTAGCTTGAGTTGATTCGTTGTTCGTCTCTTTTCGAGCGAAGGCTCTCCTTAGTTTTCTTCTGACATCATGGCGGCTCAAGTTCTTATTTTTGTGTGAATTTTAGTTGGAGACCTAGGGTGTTTTTATAGAGTTGCAAGTTATTTAGAGCCGTCGATGAAGCCAGGGTTAATCAAAGCCATCCGTTCTAAAGAGAAGCCAATCAAAAGAAGACAACTCAGCCCTAGTGACAAGATCATGCCCAGAAATTCGAGCCAGGACCCAACCAGACAAACCAGGCCGACCAGGCAGGTCGACTAGCAGGTCGACACCCAGGTCGACACTATGGTCGACCTGGGGGTGACCAGGTCGACACCATGGTCGACCCTATGGTCGACCTGGTCCCTGGGCGGGAATTTTCCCGCCCAGCCCAGTTTGAGTTTATTTTTCGAATTTTGAACTTGAAACCGAGCTGTTTGAATTTTAAATTTTATTCTGAAACTTCCGGAGGTCATATCTCCTTCGTACGGAGTCCGATTTACGCAAACTCGGACTCTATCTCAAGCAGAATTTCGAGACGAACGCAATGGCGTAACCCGTTTCCCTTAATTCTTCTTCTAAAATTTAATTATACTTTAATTTGTGAAACTTAATGTTACAGAACTACGGGGTGTTACATTCTCCCCCTCTTAAAAGGATTTCGTCCCCGAAATATTCAAGTTAGGAAGAATGTGTGCTACCATCCAGTCACCCATCTACTCAACCATTCAATCACTGGCATTCTTTGTCCTTAAAAATATTTCTAATGCTTTCATGTTCTTATGCATAGTGTGTGTATATGTCTTTATCTAATGCAAAATCAGGCGGTCTACAGATTCAGTTGACCTCCTTAATGCGAATTATGTCAGTGCCATGCGTCCAATCATGTATGCAAGCGTCCTAGTCATGTAAATACTACATGTGTGCATAGCTATTCATCAATATGCAACATCCATATGATAACGTATCAAATTAAATCCGTTAAGCAAATACATATATGCGAATGCAACATGAAAGTGACTAAGTCGTTCTAGCGCATACGGTGTGTATATGCATCCACGAACAACCACTTGCAACCATCAATCATAACATGTTTCAAATACACGTTTACATCCATTGGCTTCTACCTAAGCATCGATGATACGTCCTAGAGGATATACCTTAAAAGCTAGAAACAAGTAGGCATAAAACTCCTAGAGAAAGGATATACCCTTAAGAAAAAAGGTATGATGCACGTATCTAGTCTTCAGTCTTCTAAGTCGCATCTTCTTAAGCTTCTCTGTACTGTACCTTATCTAGTTAATCTTCACGATTGTGAAGCTTCTTGACCTCCATTTCCAAAACTGTCATTGATCGGATAGCTGGCTTTTCTTTGTCAACTGGATATATGCGGAAGTCTATCCCGCGTTTTAGGGGTAAACCCCTAACCTAATCAAAACATCTGCGTGCTCATGGACTATTCTAACGGATTGCAAATCGTCGATAAATGTATTAAGCGATTCTAGATAGCTAAGCCTAACTGATCCTTTTAGGATCACGTAATCTCGAGGGTATTTCCAAGGCAAGTCAAAAAGTCTAACTTTCAGAATTACTAGTCAACCAACCCATGCCTAGGATCAACTCATAGCCCATGGAACCAAAACATTACGCTTAAACTCAACACTTAATGTGGCTGTTCTCAAATCCCTACAAACCAAAGGTAAACGGGCCGAACCACCAATTTGGATCTGAGACTAATTGGGATATTCTACTATACAAGTACCTAGGTGCAGAGACTCAACTATGAAAGTAGGTATAAACGAATGCGAAGCGCTAAGATCAAAAGAGTACTAACAGGTTGATCAAATGAAAAGCTAAACTTTTCTAATGGAGACTTTTACTATCTCTCTCCCAGGTATTCTAGTGGTGAAAGCACGCACTCGTCCTCCTGAAAATCCTTTCCCTCGTCCTTGCCCTTGTCCTTAATTATATGCCCTATTATACCATAGAAAAGCTACTTCTTCTTGTCTTAGGTTTTATAATTCCTTCCTCCTTTGTGAGCCAAGTCCATATTCATGAATTCCTCATCCTTGGGCCGTGCCCTTTAGCCAAACTCCTCATCCTCTTCCTTGTGTAATCATGTTGACAAATCTCTCGAAAGCTGCCTCCATCGTACAGAAAACCCTACAAAGCCTGAAAGAAAACTAGCCGCAGGTGAAACTATTACGGCTATAGATGGAAGTCGGGCACTACTTCACCCTTCGATGAGGTTACCTCCCAGAAAGCCAGGAGCCCCAGAGACGCAAGAAAGAAGGAAACAAGGACTCAAACAGAGAATCAAAAGATAATGCATATGGCTTTGGGGAATATGCCTTTAAAACAAAACTTTTCTTTTGAAAATGCTTCTTTTAAACCCGTTTTAAAATAATTTTTCAAATCTTTTATCTGATCCGGTAACCTTCAGCTATGATACCACGTGAAACACCCCACATCCGTTAGTGTCACTCACAAAGGGAATGCAATAAGTTCTGTGAAGTATTATAGGTAAAAGATGCAGATAAATTACAAGACAGATAAATAAAGCAGCGGAAAAGTGAATAAAAATTTATTTCATTTATAAACAGCTTGTACAAAGATTGTTTTCCAACAACAAAGCATCTATCTTGTTTAACAAAATAAAGAAGCATAAATATACAATGATATTCCCCAATAAAACATTAGCCAACCATAGCAGTGGAAAAGAGAGTCCAAAGCAGCACATCAAAGAGTCTTCAAGCTTGGAAAGAGTAACAGGTCCATACAAATCCGAGCTATTCCCTCCCTGACTACCTAGGGGGGGGAACGGAAGAAAAGAAGACGAAAGAAAACATAGAGTCGGACATAAAGCCTAGTAAGTCTAGTGGTGCTTCGGTATATGAATAAGGAAAAGGACATGACAGGCATAAACTGGAAATGGAAAAATACCATAAACTAAGGCAAAGCGGTTTAGAATCGAAATTACTATCGCACCCCATACTAATCTCTGCACCACCTAACTAGTATCCAACTAGTAATCTGTATAAAATGATAATGTGATCCCAATCCCTGTAACTGTGGCTGCCATTAGGCGCACATCTATTATTTATTACCTAGATTTAATCTAGGGTTTTCTATCGAGCGTTCCCTAGATTCAACTAGAGTTTATGCGACTTATCTAATACTTCTCCGATTCAGGATTTATGCCACCTAGGTCCACTAGGGATTATGCTACCTGTTGAACGATTCCCCTAGTCTAGGACACACTACCTAGAGGGATATATGTTCCTAGACTTTCCCCACATATGTGTCACGAATCGTTTATCGCTGTCTAGATGCACATCTCCTGAAATGTGCGACCCGAGTCCCGTGGCAAGGCTATTCTAGAAACACGGAACTCGGTCGGGAGCTTTCAGATATCTGCCGATGCAGATGCTAAGGTCTGTTTTTCTACCAGTGGTTATGGTCCCACGTGACCCCTTCCTCAACTAATGAAAGGCAATCCAAGAAAATCAAGCACGAGAACTATACTCCTGCCACCTATGCCCCACTTTCCTATTGGCCAGCCTCACCCATAACTAGATAGCAAGTATAAGGTCTGTTGGGAGTTCTCTGCCTTCCCGCATGCGTACTACGATTGACTGCAGATGGTAGGTAGTCAACGACATGCTATCACAGGGCTAAACTAAGTATCGCCGACCCACACAGATCCACCCTAGTCTTTAGGTTGCTCATACTGCAACCAAGGCATACCCTTGGTTCTTCTACCGCAGACCTTAACCTCTGTGAGCCCAGGCGGATCATCTGCAACCTCACAGAGGGATACCAAGAGTACCCTCATGTCCCCCGAAGCTACGTGCTTCTAAACCCAGTCCGCTGGAGCCTTTTTCGAAATCGGATAAACGTTTGCTCCTTCTCATGTACTTGTTAAGCGATGATCTACCATATTGGGTTATTCATCTATTATGGACCGACTCAGTTTTCTTGACTAAGAATTATTACTTAGTTGTTCTCAACTAAGGTTTACCACTTAGTTTCTTTTCCCATAAATCTTGTTAACTAAGGTTTATCACTTAGTTTCTTTAACTGGGGATTTCAACTTAGCTCCCTTTCTCGATTGTTTCTTAACTAGGGTTTACTACTTAGCCCTCTTTCTCGTCAAGTTGGATTGGTTAAGTGTCATTAGTCAATTCAAGTTAGCTTAACCCATTCCTTTGTCATATTAAACTGGCTAAGTGTTATCAGTAGTTCATGTTGACTTAACCCTATCACAAACCAAGTTATATTGGTTAAGTATTTCTTATTACTTAACCCTACCCATTCATCTTGTATTGGTTAAGTGTCCCTTTTAACCTAACCTTGCCCATCTGTTTTAACTAACATGTTATAACGGTTAAGTGTTCCCTTAGTTTACTCAACCCTAACATCTGTTTAGTTAACATGTTCTAATGGTTAGGTATTGTCCCTTCATGTTTCAGCTCAACCCTGTTCAATTTATCACACTATGATGGTTAAGGGTTCTAAGTTTACTTAACCCTACCCTCTAGTCCAGCTAACATATTAAATTGGCTAAGTGTATTTACTTAACTTCACCCACTTATCTAATTATCAGATTATAACGGTTAAGTGTCCTGAATTTACTTAACCTCACCCTCTAGTCTAGTTAATATGTTAAATTGGCTAAGTGTATTAACTTTTACTTAACCTCACCTTCTAGTCTAGTTAACATGTTAAATTGGCTAAGTGTTTTCTTAGTTACTTAACCCCTACAAGTCTTGTCTTGTTAACATGTTAAGTTGGTTAAGTGTTTTAGTTAACTTAACCCTACCAATTCTAACTTAGCTTTAATTGTCTTATTAAAGCACCAACCACTCACATTAGACAGGTATTGTTGTGGCTGCCTGTATGCCGGTCGGTTCCGGGCAGTCTTACGCCACAACTCAGTCTAACCTCGGGTCTTTATTGGGCTCAATGCCTTAACCTCTCACATTGGATAGGTATTGTTGTGATTACTGGACAGCCGGGCGGGTCCGGGCAGGTTTACATCACAACTCAATCCAACCTCGGGTTAAGCATGCTCGTATTTTCTAGATTTACATATTTGTCACTTTTCATTTTTATATGTAAATGTTTATGGCCAAATCATCCAAATTCACTAATTTTGGTATAACAATTTATACCGCTTTAAATGTCACTAGTCATTGGCATGTGTCAAATGTGCCAATACATGTATTTTATTTTAAACCCCACGTTTGTCCCCCCCCCCCCCCGGGTTTGTACGTACGTAGCATAACATATGTTGGGCTTAACATTTCAGCCCAACTCATAAACATAAAAAGGGGAAGCACATAATCATGAATTGTTCTAGAATACATAAAAGTGTGTGGCGCATGATCTTGCAACATAGCGTTCTTACTAACATAGATTGTGGGTCATGTGAACTTGCATTCAATAAGGATATAACTAAATTGGTGTCACATGAGATGGCGTACTTTTAGACTTGTTTAAACATGGTTTTATACACATATAACTAGGCATAATGTCGAAAACCAAACTAGCATAAAAATGTCCACTTTTTGACATAACCCAAAGGTGTAAACTAACTTCACATCAAGTAGCCTATTTCAACATGAAACTAGTATAATTTGTGTAACCAAAAGGTACTTGCATAAACCCAATTATCACTTGCAAATAAACATAATAACGTATACAAAGGTTTTGAGTCGTGTAGGCATAAAAGGTTTCAACTTGGAACATGTTTACATGAGTCTCAGCTTAGGCCTAAAAAGAATGTATGCTAACCATGTTAATGACATAACATAAAGATATCAATTCTAGTTTTTACTACAAACTTGCAAGTGATATTTATTTTCATATACAAATGTCAATAGGCTCGCATCAACCAATTTATGCCACTAACACCCAACACAAAATGTGACAAAATCAATGCAATACACAGAATTTAAATCAATATTTTACAATAGTAAAACCCCAATTTCATTTACATCGAATCACATCGCAATTTCTATTCATATTCAGAAAACCACTATACTTACAACGCAAAACGGCCTTGTTTTTCTGAGATCTGAGGTTCTGAAATTGAGATGTGTTCCTTTGGGTAGACGTTGTTGTTTTGATTTTATTAGTAGCTTTAATCTCAAATTTGAATTAGCTTGAGTTGATTCGTTGTTCGTCTCTTTTCGAGCGGAGGCTCTCCTTAGTTTTCTTCTGACATCATGGCGGCTCAAGTTCTTATTTTTGTGTGAATTTTAGTTGGAGACCTAGGGTGTTTTTATAGAGTTGCAAGTTAATTAGAGCCGTCGATGAAGCCAGGGTTAATCAAAGCCATCCGTTCTAAAGAGAAACCAATCAAAAGAAGACAACTCAGCCCTAGTGACAAGATCAGGCCCAGAAATTCGAGCCAGGACCCAAACAGACAAACCAGGCCGACCAGGCAGGTCGACTGGCAGGTCGACACCTAGGTCGACACTATGGTCGACCTGGGGGTGATCAGGTCGACACCATGATCGACCCTATGGTCGACCTGGTCCTTGGGCGGGAATTTTCCCACCCAGCCCAGTTTGAGTTTATTTTTCGATTTTTGAACTTGAAACCGAGCTGTTTGAATTTTAAATTTTATTATGAAACTTCCGGAGGTCATATCTCCTTCGTACGGAGTCCGATTTACGCTAACTCGAACTCTATCTCAAGAAGAATTTCAAGACGAACGCAATGGCGTAACCGTTTCCCTTAATTCTTCTTCTAAAATTTAATTATACTTTAATTTGTGAAACTTAATGTTATAGAACTACGGGGTGTTACAGATGCTATCAAATGCTCGACAATGAGAAAAAAAATTCGGGGGCTGCCACCCCCGAACCCCCTTATCTAATGGCTTGCCCCTCTCATCTAGACTTTATGGCTACGCCACTGAATACAATGTGTCAGCAATCCAGGGGAATAACTCTCCATAAACGATGTCATGGCCTACTAACTATACTTAAGCAACAATCCCAAAATATAAGGATCTTTTTTGGACATATTAGTATTAGAACATGATTATATTGTATGTTCTTATATTAGAACTCAAAAAAAGACAAGAGTGAAGTAAATGTTTATTCTTATGGTAATAAGCCCCCCGGCAAACCAAAGAGTAAGTAAGAAAGAAAAAGGAGATGAACATAGGGCATTCATCCTGAACCACTATAAAATTTTGGTATTATTCTCTATCAATACTTTGTTCTTTCGTTGTTTTACATCATATTTATGATGTAATACATATCATTTACTATGTAATGCCTCTTAGTTCGAGTTAGTTTATGTCTTTCTCCTAGCATCATACGACTTATATCTAATACTCCAACTATCTCCTATATATTGGCTTCTAGGTCCCGAGATGTCAACGTGATGAAATTTTTTACTAATAATTTTTTGGGTAGAAGGAAGGGCTCTTTGATTTTGAACCTCCGTTGGACTCCATCATATGTCCTTTCATGAAAGCATTCGGTAACAATATCCTCTCAGCCATGGTTAACTTCAAAGAGTTCACTCAAAACTATCCCTCCACCCCTCCTTTATCTCATAAAAGAAAACAACGATAAGCGTCTTGCTAATCTTATCTCAGAGAAGGAACAATAATATAACCTAATTCAAGAACTACAAGTTCTTCTAATTTGATGGGTCTTTGATCACCTTTAAGGGTCTCTTCAAGAGTCTATTAAAATCTATAGAATTATTAAAGCTACGGAGACTAAGATCAAGGATCTAAATACTGAAGTAATGACAAACAAGGATCAATCTCGCTCCACTAAAAGGGTTTTACTACCCACCTTGCCTCTCTATCTCGCTAGAAGGCGAAACAAGACTAAGTCCTCACTCTAATTGATCAAAGTTTGTCCCGGATCTTTATAGAAACTCATGGGAGACTTCACGATCCAAATTATCCTTCTAATAATGAAATATGGAGGGATGAAGTTACCGTACCTATCATCAGCCGAACGGGAACGGAACATATACATGCCAAAAACAATCCTATGTTGTAGAAAACATTATACAAAAGGGTAGTTAATCGAATTCATTAAGCATTGATTTAAATAAATAACCTCAAAATATTTTACTACTTTTTACTTTTATGACATAGGATAATTGGATGTATCACCTAATAAATTAATATATGAAGATTTTGCTAAAGATTGCATCCGTGAAACTTCAACTTTAAAGGAATGTCCCATAAGGTGTTTCATCCTCCGTTTCCATTGTAGCCTCTTTAAAGTAAAGAATATCATAAGGATAATTAGATAAAAAATGTGGACCATGACATGTAAAAGAGTCACCTATTTTGCGGATGGTTTTCCTATATGCATATAACCTTATCAACTTTTTCTTAACACATATTCCTTCAGTCGTAAACTATCGAGTCTCTATTCCAAGTCTTAGGATCGAAACTCGATAATTGACCTGATGGGATAAGTAAACGGTTCCATTTAAAAACACAGACTTATTTTACAAACATATTTCTCTAGTTTAAATAAGTTGTATTTTCAATTGATGGATTAATAAAGACACAATGATGAAACATGTAAAGAGATTAAAAACATTCGGCAATATCTTTTAGTTTACATATGGTTCACTTCTGTGGGCTGCGTCCCTTAGCCCAACTGTTATATTATATATACAACTATTGTTGTATCATTTACATTATGTAATAACTTTCTACAATACAATAATACAAAATATAAATTTTTGCTCCCATTTCGTTTTATGGTATTAAAGCTGGCAAGTGCTTAACAACATCTTAATCCAAATTGCATTTTACTTCAGAGAGTTCTCTTCATCACCACCGTGGAAAAGAATCTTGAAATCCAAAATTCATCATGATTTGGCTGCAAGCCATCCTAAGAAGGAGATGGCCATTCATCTCCCTCTTGGTTGCTTGATCAACCATTAGATGTGCATGCGGTGGCCATCCAAAATATGGTTGAAGTTATTCTTCACCAAAATTGGTTGCCTACAACATTAATGATTGCGTCTCTCTTAGTAATCACCTTTTACATCTCATTCCTGTGGTCCTTCCTTGTTTTCCACAATGGTTGGAACAAATGTGACAACATCTCCGGTTGTATCTACAGCAAGAACAGGTCTGTCAACATCAAATGACACACAAGATCTCATCAAAGCAATAATAAAGCCACAAAGCCAGCTCATATTAATATAACTATATGAGGCGAATTATCTCTTATGGAAACTGCAGATAGAAACTACAATCAATGGATATGGTCTTAAAAACTATATATATATATATATATATATGGAACAAAGATGATTCCATCAAAATTCCCCCGGGAGAGTGAAGACAAATTAGTCACAAATCAAGAATACTCATCTTACCAAAGGCATGATAATCCTGTGAGCGTCTGGCTTATGTCATACGTTGGACCAACCTTGATGCCTTAACTCATTCGATGCAAATCATCATATGAAGTCTGGGCAGCATTGGAAAGAGCCTTCACATCTCAATCAGTTGCTAGAGTTTACACTACAAGAGACAACTCCAAAACATCAAGAAATGGAACCAGAGTAAGAATAAATACTTGATGAAAATCAAGAACTTATTTGAATAGTTAGCCCATGCTAGAAAGAAGATTGATGAAAGTGACTAGGTGTTGTACCTAGTTAGTGGCTCAAACATGGATATGAAACAGTTGTGGCGTTCATAACATTTATCGAATCCACTCCCTGAATTCAAAGTGTCTACTCCACTCTATTTGCCCATGAAGGCAGGTTGTTACAGAAACAAGAAACAAGTTCAGATTATTTTGCGAATTACACGACAAATTCAAGATTCAAAAATCAAGAAAAAACAATAACTCAAGAAATTAGAATAACAACACTTAACGCAGAGGAGCCATGCCTGGAAGAGGCATAGGAAGGTCTGGGAGATAGATTCCCAGCATCCGACCCAAGTGTCAAACATATGACAAAAATTGGGTACACAACAAATAGGTGTTATTTCAGATTCGATAATAACTTCAATGTAAATCAACAAAACATTAGCAACATAAATAGTCAACCAAGTGAAAATCTGGCCAGCGGTCAAAATGATACCAAAGGGGCTACTCATCATGTTACAAACAATCTAAGCAATCTCAATCTTGGAAATAGAGAGTATATAGGTAAACAGTCTCTACTCATGGGTAATGATAACTCCGTTATTATAATACATGCTTGTCATGCTAAGTTAAAAGGTGCCAAACAACTCTACTTAAATAATATCTTGAGAGCGCCATATATTAGGAAAAACTTGATGAGTGTGTCACAATGTGCTAGAGACAATAATGTATTCTTTGAATTTTACCCTGATCATTAATTGCTTGGTTAATGATATCCTAACAAAAGAAATTTGTTGCAGGATAAGAAAAGAAAAGGATTATAAAAATTTGACATTGGAAACTCATGAAACCCAAGATTTAAGGAATTTTTTTGTAATGTGTATGAAATAAACAATTGTGAAGATCATGTGACATTTGATATGTGACACTGTAAACTTGGACATCCAAGCATGAAAATTGTAAGACAAATTTTATATGATAATAATATTGTGACTACTATTCCTAAATCATATATGTGCACATATTGTCAAATGGGGAAAAGTCGCAAACTACACTTTAGTGATTCTAAAGTTATATATAATGACCCATTAGAACTTGTTGTTGCTGACCTGCTGGGTCTATCAGCCACTGATACTGATCATAGATTTAAGTATTATACTTCTTTCATAGATGTATACACTTGATATTTGTGGATAGGTTTTCTGAAATCTAAGTCTGAAGCTGCTAATGTTGTAATACAATATATAACAAATGCTGAAAAGCAGTTAGGTTAGAGTGTAAAAATTCTTCAAATCGATGGAGGAAAAGATTGTTTACCTCTGAAAGAGTATCTAAGATAAAGAGGCATTGCTCATAGGCTAACTTATCCATACACATCAAAACAAAATGGTTTAATAAAAAGGAAGCATAAACATATAGTTGAAATTTGGTTAACGGTGCTTGCACAAGCATAATTACCACTAAAATTCTGGCCTGATGCTTTTGCCACAGCAGTGCAGTTGGTAAACAAGTTACCAATGAAAGAACTATAATTTAAATGCCTTACATAAGTGCTAACCAAAGTTAAGTCATATTACAACAAATTAAAAATATTTGGGTGTCTATGCTTCCCTCGCTTAAGATCATTCAATAAACATAAGTTGGACTGTAGATCTCTACCATGCACATTTCTGGAGTACTGTAGTAATCAAAAGGGATATAAATGTCTAGACAATATATGGAAAATGTATGTATCTAGACATGTCATATTTAATGAAAAGATATTTCCCTTTAGTAAACCTGAGTACACGACTACTAAAAAGATTTCCAATTCAAGGCAGTCTATTCTACCCATTCTCTCTAGCAATGATGATGTTGTATATCTGTCATATTCCAGTGAAAATATAACACACACACACAAGCATAAGAGGTCAATATCACACCTCAGCACACATTGTCTAACGGTGGACCAGGTCAAGCATGTGATATGACACATGAAAGTAAGGTTACCCTGCCACAATCTGATAACATAAGTCAAGATACTTAAAAAGAGGAGACCACAAATAATAAGAATCAAGCTCAAAACACTCATCACATGATGACTAGAGAAAAAAAGTAGTAATTTCAAACCAAAAATTTTCTGTATAGAACAAAAGCATGAGGAGCCACGCATCCAGTTATCATCAAGCAGTGCTCAATGATAAGTGGAAGACTACCATGAAAGAGAAGATAGAAGCCCTCACAAAAAACCAAACCTGGCATCTTGTACCACTTCCCAATGACAAAAATGTCATTGGATGCCAGTGCACATATATAATTAAGAGAAATGCTGATGGTACAGTGTCTAAATTCAAGGCACGATTAGTGGCTAAAGGGTGTTCGTAACAGTGTGGAATTGGCTTCTATGTAGTTAATGTCCCGCTATTACCCCGCCATATCCCCGCTATATTGTTAGAGGATTTCTGTTGCTACACTATTTCCAAATAGCTTTTAAAATAGCCTTTCCACTTTAAGTCCCGCTGTATTCCGATATTCCCGATATATCCTACTATTTCAGCTATATTCTGCTATTTCCGCTATATATTCAATAAAATAAATGAATTTAAAAATGACATCTATACATCATAAAATTTATAAAATAAATTTTTTAATATAATTTGTTAACATATATTTTTTCAGAATAGAAAATACTACAATATTTAATTAATTTAACCAAGCTAAATTTTTTTTACATTTATTTACGTATATTTGCATATGCTTTTATTTAAAATTAAGAATGAACTAATTATAATTAAGTCAATGTTAATTTTCCGTTTATCCATCATTAATATATTTGTAAAAGCATTAAATGTGAGTTTTATATGTTATTTTAGACTCATCCGCTATATCCTGCTATTTCCTCGTTTTATTCCTTTTACAACTTTTTGCACCTCCGCCGCATTGGATCTGCTGAGCGCTTTAAGTGCACAGATTGACTTTAATGAGACATTCTCACTTGTTGTGAAACCAATCTCTATTCGAATCATTCTAACAATTGTCCTGCACAAAAACTGGACCATCAAACAACTAAATGTAAATAATGCTTTTTTAAATGGAGTTATACAGGTAGAAGTATATATGGAACAATCTCAAGGATTTAAGAAAACAGAAAAATATGAGTTTGTATGCAAGCTAAACAAAGCAATCAATGGGCTAAAACACGTACCTGGAGTGTGATTTGACAAACTCAGGTCGACTCTACTCAACGGGCACTTTAATAATAAATTGTTGCAACTAGCTGCTTAATCTGACAAATTAGTGTTGGACATTTTTACCATATTACCACTAATCAGTCATTACCAACTACTACAAACAAATTTGGTACCGAACAAATGGTAATCGATTTAATTGGTACGGTTTGCCAAACCATATATAAATATGTGGTACAGTAATGGTAATTAACCACTAGTAATGGTAATTACCGTAACTACCACATACCGTAAATAATACACACAAATTCTTATATTTCATCGTATATGTAACATAATATCAAATTTCTAATGTGTAATGATTTAATAGAATATCTAGAAAAATACAATTATGATATTAGGTTGAATGCAATTTTTATCACATATTTCAGAAATAATATAATTTTATATGTTATTTTAGCTTCTTCCATAAAGTTTTCCGATATGTTTTACTATATAAAATAAAATAGATGAATATTAGTGTTAGCTTGGAAAATTGTCCGCACGCCAACACCCAATGCGTATGTGTGTTGTGAACACAGCAAATCCAAAATAAGTAAAGTAAATGCGGGAGACACAACTTTTATAGTGGTTCGGCATTAAAGCCTCCGTCCACTTTATAATGATCATTCATTATATAATATCCGATTGCAATGCTTCACAAGTTTAGATGATATTCGAGTACAATGTATTACAATAGAATAACAATGTCCTTGTTAATTCTAAACTTAGACTAAAATGCTCTTCTTCTTCCTTTAGATGAGTTGACTTGGTCAACTATATCCCAAAATTATCCTTAATGTCCAACAAGTCCAAAAGATCCCACATGTAGCATGATTATCCTTGTGAATTCCCAAGTGTTGATGAAAAACGTGTAGGTCACGTTTTAATTATCCATGCCACTTCCAATGGCCGTAGAAAAATAGTTGGAAGCCATTGATGAGTGTTTTGGAGCTCTAGAAGTCCAAAAATTACAAGGGAGAAAGCCCCAAATGAAGGCCAAGGCTTGGGGTATTTATAGGAGGGAGGTTATGAAACACCCCACCTCCGTTAAGGTCACTCACAAAGGGAATGCCTTAACTTTGGTGGAGGTTTATAAGTAAAAGCCACAGATAAACTCAAGACAGATATAAATACACATATTTTAAACAGCGGAAACCAAACAGACTTTTATTTCATCAATACGTGTTCAAACAAAACATTTCCATAATTGTCACAAAATACTTCCAACATTATAACCTCATTACTGTCTTGATAATTAAAGAAGCATAAAACATAAATAAAGTGACAAAAATCCCCGTAGTGATATCCAAAGCCATAATCCGCGCAAAAGAGATCCAAATCATACATCTACGGTCTTGGAGCTTGTAAAGAGTCTAACTGAGCTGAGTTGTTTCCTCCCTGTGGACCTGGGGGGAAACGAAAGAAAAGAAGACGAAAAGAAAATAGAGTCGGACATAAAGCCTGAGTAAATCTAGTAACTCTTCAGTATGTGAATAAGAAAAGGGTATGATAGATATAAACTGAAAACAGGAAAGTGTCACCAGCTAAGGAAGTGTCGTTTATAATCGAATGTACTATCGCACCCATACTATATCTCTGCACCTACTTGAGCTTATTTTAACTGGCACCCCATGCTGAGGGTGAAGTGATCCCCATTTTCTATAGATCGGCTCTACTCGCGTTAACATGTGTCATACGGCCCCCAAGAATTGTAGATACCTATGTTGGTCCCACCATGGGGTGTATCAAGACCCATGGTGGTGGCCCCGACACAAATTCTAGAAGGCATAGGTTATACTACTGGTGCCCCCAGTGCCCTGTTTGTCTGCTCCGGAGTGTGTGCACGCCCGCACCCCGTTAGAACCTACACTATTGCACCCACCGCCGTCGCTTTGACCGCTTACAATCAGCCCAGTAATCGTGCCCCACCCTACCTAGTTTCAGGGTACCATGATGCCTAACTTGGGTTACTACTGAAACAAATCCCTCGTTACTAGGTTTTTTTAGTCAAACATGTTAAGTGGTTAAGTGTCTATATTTACCTAACCCCACCCCTCAATTCTTGTTAACATGTTGAATTTGGTTAAGTGTTATAGTTGACTTAACCCTACCACCTGTCCTTAGCCTCTTAGAGCACCTGACCACTCACATTAGACAGGTATTGCTACGGTTACTGGATGTGCCGGTCAGTTCCGGGCAGGATTACATCGTAGCTTAGTCTAACCTCGGGTCCTTATTGGGCACAATGCTCAACCACCCACATTGGATAGGTATTGTTGTGACTACTAAACAACCGGCGGGTCCGGGCAGGTTTACATCACAACTCAATCCAACCTCGGGTTAAGCATATCGTGTTTCCCAAATTTACATATTTTATTACTTCTCAATTATATATGTAAATGTTATATCTTTTATTCTTGGGTATATCAATTCATACCGCTTAAATGTCATTGTCGTTGGCATGTGCCAACCATGCCAACATATATTTTTCATGTCTTACACCCAACGTTATTACCCCCGTTTGTACGTTCGCAATATTATAACAAATGTTGGGCTTGACATAATTCAGCCCAACTTTATAAACGTGAGAAAAGGGGAAATCAATCACATGTAGTATTTCACATAAAGGTGTGTGGCGCATGAACTTGCAATTTAGCGATTCAACATAAATTATGGGTCATGTGAACTTGCATTCAAATCAAAGCATAACTAAGTAGGTGACATATGAAATGACATAGTTTAGGCTTATACAAACTTGTGTTTTAACATGTTTAACTTGGCATAATGTCAACCACAAAACTAGCATGTTGTATATTCACCAAAATGTCCAATTTTAACATCTAATCACATAGCCTATTTCAACATGAACTTGCATAGTTTATGAAACCCAAACGATACTTAACATAGATCCAATTATACTTGCAAATAAACATAAGAATGATATCATAGGTTTTGGGTCATGTAGGCATAAAAGGTCTCAAATCTAGAACATGTTTACATAAGCCTTAATTTAGACTTAGTGAATGTATATAGTCCATGCCATAGGCATAAACATAAAGGGATCAAATTCTAGTTTTTGCCACAAACTTGCAAGTGCCATTGTTTTCATATACAATTGTTCAATAGGCTTGCATCAATCAATTTAGGCCACAAATATCAATACACAAGTCATAACAGAATCATTACAATACACAGAATTTATATCATACAATAACACAATTCTATTTTCATTTACATCGAATCACATCACAGTTTTTATTCATATTCTGAAAGGTCACTATACTTACAACGAATGCAGAATCTTGAATTCTGGATTCTGAATTCTGAAATTGAGATGCGCTCCTTTGGGTAGATTAACGTTGCGTTGATTAATTTGGTTAAGCTATAATCTTCTTCTTAATTTGATTCGTCTCTAAGCTTTTCTCTCTTGACGGTTATGCTCAATTCCTCCCTGGCAGCATGACGACTCCCATCTTATTTATTTGTGTGAATTTTCAGTTGAGACTTAGGGTGTATTTATAGATTTTTAAATTGTTTTGAGCCGTCAGATGAAGACAGGAGGAATCTAGACCATACAAAGTTCAAAGAGCCAATTAAGAGGTGACATGTCAGCCCTAGTGACACACCGAGCCACAGAAATTCGAGCCAGAGCCAGACCTAGCCAGCCAGGTCGACCAGGTAGGTCGACTGGCAGGTCGACACCCAGGTCGACACTATGGTCGACCTGGGGTGGCCATGTCGACACCATGGTCGACCTGGTCTCTGGGCGGGAATTTTCCCGCCCAGCCAGTTTGAACATGTTTTTCGAATTTCGAATTTTAAACTGAGCTGTTTGAATTTAAATTTTTATTCTGAAACTTCCGAAGTTCATAACTCCTTCATACGGAGTCTGTTTCGCGCAAACTCGGACTCTATCTCAAGAAGAATTCCGAGAAGAACGCAATGGAGTAAATCATTTCCCTTAATTCTTTCATTTAGAATTAATTACACTTTAATTTGTGAAGCTTAATGTTATAGAATTCAAGGGCTGTTACATTCTCCCCTCCTTAAAAGGATTTCGTCCCCGAAATCTTCAAGTTAGGAAGAATGTATATCTTACCATCCAACAGTCCATCTACTCAACCAACAAACACAGGAATCTACTGTCCTTAAAAGACTTCTAATGCTTCGTGATCATATGCATAGTGTGTGTACATGTCCTTATCTAATGCAGAAATCAGGCGGTCTACTGATTCAGTTGACCTCCTTAATGCGAATCATGTAAGTGTCATGAATCCATTATGTATGCAAATTTTTCCTACTCATAATTCTATATGAGTGCACAACTATTCATACAAATGCGACGACCATATGACAGCATATCAAGTTTCAGCCATATACAAATGAGAATACATATATGCATATGCAATATGAAGTGACTGAGCCGATCTATAACCTAGGGTGTGTGTGTATATGCATCCACGAGCAACCACTAACAATCACTAGCAACCATTTGCAGCCATCATCCATAACATGTTTTCAAATACATGTTTGCATCCATTTGTTTTCTACTTAAGGGGTTAGGAAAAGGACCGAGGAGGAATACCTAAAAAGATAGATAAAGCATAACTTAAGGAAAAAGAGAGATCGAAGATGTACCCTCAAAAAGAAGAGGGTAGGCAGCGCGTATTCTGTCCTCAGTTTCCCAAGTCGCGTCTTCCTCGGCGTCGCTCCACTGAACTTTAACGAGTTTGACCTCGCGGTTGCGCAGCTTTTTCACTTCAGTTCCTTAGATGAGGGTTGGAACTCTCCTCATAGTTGCTTCACGTTCCACTTCGGCTTCTTCTAGAATGCTAGGTTCCACCACTTCCGCAGACTCATGCAAACACTTCCGGAGGTGAGGAACATGAAAGACGTTGTGAACTCCGACCAGTCTCTTGGGTAGCTCTAATCTATAGGCCATCTTCCCAACCTTCTCGATGTTAGGGAACGGTCCTACAAATCTTGGTGCTAGCTTTCCTGCGGATCCAAAGCGAACGACGTTCCTTAAAGGAGATACCTTAAGGAAAACCCTGTCCCCAACCTCAAACTCAAGGTCGGTCCTTCTTTTGTCGGTGTAGGATTTTTGTCTGTCTTGGGCTGCCTTCATCCTTTTCCGTATCAAGTCCACTTTTTCTGAAGTCTCTCGAATCATGTCTGGCCCAAGTATAAGCTTATTTGTAGACTCCCACCAACAAGTTGGTGATTTGCACGATCTTACATACAAGGCTTCGAAGGGCGCCATACCGATGGTAGCTTGGTAGCTGTTGTTGTAGGAAAATTCCACTAAAGGAAGGTGATCCTCCCAAGTCCCTCCAAAGTCAAGAACGCAAAGTCTCAAAAGATCCTCTAAAAATCTATTCACCCTTTCCGTCTGGCCATCGGTTTGGGGGTGAGAGGCCATGCTCAAACATAACTGTGTGCCTACAGCTTCTTGCAGACTCCACCAAAACTCGCTTGTGAAGATAGGGTCTCGGTCACTAATAATGCTGGAGGGTATCCCATGGAGTCAAACGATTTCCTTGAGATAAAGAGATGCTAGAGATGTGGCAGTCCTTCTACTCTTGATAGGTATAAAGTGGGCGCTTTTAGTAAGCCTATCCACTATTACCCAAATGCTAGTATTGCCTCTTCTCGACCTAGGTAGTCCATCAATGAAGTCCATTGAAATGCTATCCCACTTCCACTGTGGGACCTCTAAAGGATAAAGTAGTCCTCCAGGTTTCTTTTGTTCCACCTTGACCCGTTGCCAGGTCATGCACTTAGAAACGAAATCTGCCACGTCTTGCTTCATGCCACTCCAAAAGAAAGTCCTTTTTATATCCTTGTACATCTTATCACCGCCAGGGTGTGTAGTCATCTTGGAATGATGTGCTTCCTCGAGAACCTTCTTTGTCAACTCCCTTGCTTGTGGGACGCATAATCTTCCATCTCGCCTCAGCCAACCCTTATCATCGATGGCGTATCTACTGAGGTAACTAGAAGTCTCACCCCTAATAAGTTTATCGATCACATCAACAAGCTGAGGGTCTTCACGTTGTGCAGCCCCTATTGAGTCTAAGAGAGCATGGCGTATTTCGAGAGATGCTAACAAACCTAGTACAAAATCCAAGGAGGGCCTAAAGTTAAAACTGGCTATATAATCCAAGCTTTGCCTTTCCACAAAGAGCGATCCTAAGGTCAGTTTCTTTCAGCTCAACGCGTCTGCTACTACGTTGCCTTTTCCGGGAGTATAGGAAATTTCAAAGTCATACGAGGCAAGAAACTCCATCCATCTTTGCTGCCTCAAGTTAAGATCCTTCTGGGAGAAGAGATATTTCAACGATTTATGGTCAGTGTATAATTCAAACTTCTCACCTAGAAGATAATGGAGCCAAGACATAAGTGCAAAGGCGATGGCGGCTAACTCAAGATCGTGGGTTGGGTAGTTCTTTTCATGAACTTTCAATTGTCTTCCGCCATAAGCTACTACCCTTCCTTCTTGCATTAGAACAGCGCCTAGTCCCGTTCCACATGCATCTGTGTATACTGTGAACATTTTGCTTCCGTCAGGCAGAGTTAGAATTGGGGTTGTTGTGAGAGCCCTTTTTAATCATTGGAAAGCAAACTCGCAGTCCAAATCCCAAGTGAACGCCAGATTCTTCTTTGTTAGCCTTGTGAGTGGGGCCGAGATTTTCGCCAAATCCCTAATCGAACTTCGGTTGCATTTCTAGGTGTTTTCCAATCTTGCACTGCCACCACTTTCGTGGGGTCCACAGCCAACCCCTCTTTGGATACTATATGCCCCAGAAATCTTACATCCTTTCTCCAGAAGTGGCATTTGGAGAATTTGGCTTTTAGCTGATGTGTACGGAGAGTTTCCATGATTTCTTTCAGATGCTGAGCATGCTCTTCCTCATTCTTTGAGAAGATTAAGATATCATCTACGAAGACAACCACAAATTTGTTGAGGAATTCTCTGAACACCCTGCTCATTAGGTCTACGAAATAAGCGGGTGCATTTGTCAAGCCGAAAGGCATGACAAGCCACTCAAAGAAACCGTCTGGGGTTCTGAACGTCGTCTTATCAATGCTGTCTTCAGCTACTCTTAGCTGATGGAACCCAGTTGCCAGATCAAGTTGGGAGAAGACCGTCGCACCTACAAGCTGATCAAACAAATCATCGATTCGGGGAAGAGGGTGCCTATTTTTCTTGGTCAATTTGTTTAACTCCCTATAGTCGACGCAAAGGCGAAGCGAACCATTCGCTTTGGTTGCGAACACCACTGGAGCACCCCATTCCAAAATGCTCCATATAATGAACCCCTTTTCGAGAAGTTCTTTAACCTGCTTACTGAGCTCCTTTCTCTCCTTTGGAGTCATGTGTCTGACAGGTAAAGCTACAGGCTTTGCATTATCCACAAGATATATGCGGAAGTCTATTTCCCGCCTCGGAGGTAAGCCTTTCACCTCCTCAAAGACATCCGGATATTCCCGGACTACTCTAACTGATTGCAAATTCTCATCAGAAGCATCAAGCGACTCTAGATAACTAAGCATAACAACATTCAAGAGATTACAAGAAATTTCTAGAGTGTTACCAAGCCGAGTCAAGAGTCTTACTACTCTTTTCTCACAATCAAGAATGGCACCATTACTGGACACTACTACAAAATACGTCTGTTGAATCGCCTCATTTGCTTCAGTTGCGCTCACAATTGAAGCAAATTGTATCGTTTGCTTCGGTTTTGTTAAGAACCGAAGCAAATGCAGCGAAGCAATTAGTGTTATTTGCTTCTGTCGTGCTCACAACCGAAGCAAATAATATCATTTGCTTCCGTTGTGTCAATAATTGAAGCAAATGCACTGAAGCAAACTGTGTTATTTGCTTCGGTTGTTCTTAAAACAGAAGTAAATAATGTTATTTGCATCGATTCCTTAAGAACTGAAGCAAATGCACCGAAGCAAATAGTGTTATTTGCATCGGTTCTTTAGAGGCTGAAGCAAATGCACCAAAGCAACTACAAATAAACTTAATCAAAACAAATGCACATATCTACAATCATAAAAACCGATTGCATATGTCTTTCGTTACAATTCATAAAATTAGTCATTTCCCGAAAGCCAGATGTGAAATCTAGGCCTTATATCATTCTATCTGGGAACAGTGATCAACGCGGACCAATATTTAATAATTAATTATATAATTCAATACTTATGAAATAATTAACTTTTAATTATTATTAATTAACATTAACTAGTGAAAAATAACACCTAAGAAAAATATTTAATAATTCTTAATTAATATACGAAATATTAATAATTGAAAAGTATATAGAATTTAACATTTAATATTTAATATTTTATACTTATTATCAATAATTATATTTAGAATTTAACATTTCAAATTTTCAGAATTAATAAATAGTAATTTCTAGTTAATATTCAGTAGTTAATAATTAATTATGTTTAATAATTATGATTTCTAGTCAGTAAATTGCAAAAACCAATGTTACCTAATTATTTTTTAACAACTTGTCCAATAAAAATTGTATATATCAATTTACAATAGTAAAAGTCGTTTTTATCATATGTTTAATTTTTTTAAGGGAACGATAACCATAGGAAAGCCTGAAATATTACTAATAAAAGTTTTTTATATTTAATAATTTGTTGTGGTCAATTGTTAATAGCCTGTAAATTACAATTAATATTTTCTACATTAATAATCAATAAATATAAATAATATTTAATATTATATAATTACTTATTGATACTAAATAATAACATTAAATATATTACAATTAGCTCTAAATAATTAATGTTCAATTATTATAGTTTAATGTTTCACATTTTATTTATTTATTATGATTTAACATCTAATAATTAAAAATAATATTAATCTACCATTTAATACTATAATTAATAAATAGTAAATAGTAATTATTGTTGATAATCATTGACGTAAACATAATAATTTGAATTTAGTAATTAATATTCGAATACATGTAAGAAGTAACAAGTAACAACTAATCGATAATTAATAATTTGTAAAAGTAAAATTTAATAATTTTTCTTTTTGAAAATTGGTTAATATGCCAACATGATGATCAGGTAGGCCTCGAACTCTAGACCTCTTATTAGGTAGAAGCACATCTTTCCATTGTGCCACGCTATGTTAACTAATAATTATTCTTTAAAAATTAATAATTAAAATTGCTATCAAATAAATGATAGTTAATAATTTAGACTGCTATTTAATAATTCTGGATTAATATTTATTACTTATTAATCGATAATTAATAGTTATATTTGAATATATTTTTAAAAATTAAATAAACTTAAGAATATTTGATAATTGATGCAGATATGACACTATTCATAACTAAAACATATCCGCCAATTATGGAATATTAAAATATCCATTTTTAATTTTTGTTTTTTGATTGTACATAAATCTTAAGCCTTAAACAATTACAAACCAAAATTGTGGTGCTCGCGGACCGATGTAGATGCGCTAGGGGTTTTTTACGTCCTCGGTCGGCTTTCCCTCTAAACAAATTCAAAAAAAAAAAAAAAAAACCAAATTACATAATCATAAAACAATTGACCGTTTTCAACCGCTAGATCTATAGTACCATCCAACATTCCACCGTTCTTCTCCATACTAAACCTAAATATAACCGCCGTTTGCCAACACCATTCCACAGTCGCCTCTTTTTGTTCAATCAGACCTAAATCGCTTAAATTAGAAAAACTGCCATGTCAACCTACTGATAATCATCCTACCCATCGATTTCGTATCGGAATATCGACTTCTTCATTTAGCGATAATCATCAATTTTCTCTCTTCTCCAAGCAGACTTTACAATTTCGACTTCAATTTCAATCTCGAGTTCTCCATCTACACAAAAACATGTTGTCCTGTTTCTGGGAATTTTGAAGTTTCTAGGAACCCTGATGTTCGACTTCGAGGCCTTGAAGAAAGACTTGCAACCAAATTTTGGAAATCCTAGATCTTCGTTAAGCTTACGTTCCCTATTTCTATAAAGTAGGTATGTATTAAACTATGTTTTGATTCTGTTACTTTTTTTATATGTTTCAATGATGATTATTTGCATTTTGCATCCTGGATTGAGAGATGTAACCATTCAGTGTTACATCGGGAGAGATAACGTAAAACTCACTCATCCATGCCTTAGTCTTGGTAAGTAACTTTTATCAGGTGCAAGTGTTTTTCCGTTTGAGCTGTGTTTTATTTTCAGTTATGATAACAAAAATTTAGAAACTTATTATGGTTTTCTGTACAATCAAATGTTGCTATAGCATGTTAGGTGGAATTTTTAAATATCGTTATCATTTACTAAATACTTTTTTCAAATAAAAATCATCACTGTCGTTTCCAATATTATTATACCACTCATGTTGTGTTCTTATTCAATTTATTTACACTCTTTGAAAATATAGGATAATACAGTAATACTCCAGTAGATAGATTTGTCAAAGCTGGAAGAAGCACAATTGTCGAGTCAAGTTTCATTGGGGTACCTGTACAAGTTACAAAGATAATCAGGGTACTGTTTATGCACAATTGTTAGTTCAAGCTTTGTCTTTTGTTGTTATAAATAATGTTCTAGTATTTTTTGACAGAATGAAATTACGGCAGGATGTATAAACTTGAATGGTATATTGACTGTTGTAGTTAGAAAGGCCTGCTGGTGGAACTGTAATGGGAGGTATAGTTTGCCTGGTGAGAAAAAAATACAAACACCTGAAGCTCCTGTCAGAGATTCACATACAAGGTTTGAAGATCTCTATGTAACACTTTTTTGTCGATTCTTTCCTGTTTACCCTTGCACAGTATGCTTTAGTGACTAGCTGAAGTTTTTTTGACTATTGTGTTATAATCGTTGGGTCTGGACTCTGGACTTTGTCTAAGGCAAGTTCATGTTAGCACGCACGTAGCAGTTTCTAAAAATTCCAACATGTTATTATATTTTTTTTGCTAGTGTCAAATATGATATATTGTTATTTATTAGTTTGATGCACATATATAGACTGATCTTCATAATGGGAATTTTCACTGAATTTTAAAAGCTATAACAACATTTGCAATAAAAAAAGTGAAAATTTTGGCTTTAACTTTAAAGGAACTAATGGTTGTATTCGGTGTAGTTCATCTTTTCTGCAATAACTTGATGCACATGTGTGGTATGTGCCTTAAAATAGTTGTTTACATTGAACTTTCAAAGTGACAGCTATATCCCCAACAAAAAAGGTAGATATTTCTTTTGAACTTTGAAGGAATTAAGGCTTTTTTCAAGGTGCAGCGCATCTTTTATGTGCAAGAGAATCAATATGTGTAGCATCAATCTTAAACTTTTGTTTCTTTATTATTCAGCATATAAAATTTTCATCTCTGTTATTGACTGGTCATAATGTGAACCTTTTTTTTTTTTTTCCTGTTTGTGTTTTTTGTTTAACGAATAACATGTATGGAATAATTTTTCTATGAGTTTTATTTATGGTTATCGGATAAGCTTCTTAGCTATGCACCTGTTTTGGGCTGAGAATTTCAGTTTACCAACTTAGTTTTTTAAGGACATTATCAGGAATGTACCCATGAATTCTACGGTTTGTTATATGACATGTTATCTGTACTTCTGTCATGCACAAGCTTTACACCTTTAGGTTATTCCTAAATTTGCATTAATGTTGAGTAGTAGGGATAGCGGCACTATATAATTTTTCATTCTAATGATATTTGGTGGTCAGTGTTATCAAACTTGGTGAGCATCTGCACCATTTTAAATACTGTACCTGCATGATGGACTGTAATGTAACTACACTGCTTAAATACATATAGTTGCAAGTGGTTCATAAAATTAAAATATTCCAGGTTGCTGTTATATTCTTTATTGATGTAGTACTGGTAACCATGAATGATTAATGGACTTATTTGTATATGAATGTTTGCAGAGTCATGCAGAAGTCATCATTCAAAATCATGCTTCTGGGTTGAGGTAATAAGACGTGGATTTTTGAATGTTTTATGTCCATTGTGTATGCCTGTTACTTATTATTTGTCAAATAATGTAATTCTTTTTCTGACAGATTGTAATCTTGCATCAGATTTGTGATATTAAATATAAAATATTGTTTCAATATTAGTACTACAAAGCATGTTTACCAAGATCATCCCTATTACAGTATTTGTGATTTCTAACATCACATGATAAAAGCATTGTGCAAAAAGCCTTGAGTGTCAAGTTGAATGGTTGCTCTGTTATTCTGTGTAGGTTAACATAACATGATAAAGGCACAGTGGGCCGACATTGTATTTTCCATTAAGCTTTCATATTCTATCATCAAGTCTACTTTCAGTTATAAAGTGTTTATCTACATCTATAATTAATCTTTTTGTGTATAATAAATTTCCAGTTTCATTATTAAATCCAGGCTATGGGTTCTCGTTGAAAAGTACTCTAAACCTTGTTAATGTGCTAAAGCTATTTGTTGAAAGAGCATATACTAATTTAGCTGTAAGGAAAGGTCATACACCGACAGTCTCATTTGACGCTTTATATTATAATTATCATCTTGAGCCTTTTTATTTCTTTAGTCACTATGAGTATTTAAATATGATTGGTTAATTGCGTTTATTTTCAGATTCCCTATTCTGTTTGGCCTGATTGCATTTGTTCTCGTATTCCTTATTTGTATATGAGCCGGAGACCGATGATATCTCGTGAGTCGGTACCAACTGGTTGGTGTTTGGTAAACAGAGAGGTGGTTAGGTCTTTGAGCAGGTAACTCAACTACTATGATAAAACAGTTTGAATGGATGAAGAAGAAAATGAGCATATTACTGACGATATATTTTCTAAAGTAATTCCTATTTTCAGATGCATGTGAATTGAGAAACAGGCCTTGATTTTCATACGAAATAACCAATGCATCAATATAGCTTGTAACCTCACACTAGTTTTGACACACATATAACTAGAAATTTAATTTCATGTAAGATGAAACCTCCCTTTGTTATAGTACTAGCCAATTAACTCTGATCTATGTTATGCTATCTTGTTCATTTTTTGTTCTTTAGATAAGTATTTGCTAGTTGGTAAAGTTCATTATGTTCGCATTGGAGTTCACATGTTTAGCTATTATTTATTGTTATAAATTATAATCTCAGTTTACTTATTTTAAATCTATTTAGACTAGTTTCACCTGTAAACATGGCCAATTGTTGTTTCATTGAAAAACTAGTATTTTTTTGTATTCTATGTATAGTTAAGGTTTTAGTATGGTGTTGGCTCCAGCAAGGAAGTCTGGAATGACTATACTGGGGAATGTTTCAAAACCAACCCAGCTTACCAAGCCAAAAGTAATTTCTTATCTAAATAATTAGTATCTATAAATAATCACGAATGGTGTAAGTTCCTTCTGTTGAGGAAACAAACCTAGATTTTGAAATAATACCAGAGTAGTCAGATTTGACAAATTTTATCAATATGTCATTGTGCATCTAATGAGCATCAATTGTATGTTACTTCTACGTAGGATTTTTTATTAGATGTAAAAACATTATTTTTGTTATTTTATCAAAGAGGTGGTTGGTGTTTGGCAAACATATACTTACATGCAACTTGCAACAACTACTTCATTAAATGTAGAACGACAAGGAAAAATAAAATATACTTGATGGTTTTGAATGAATTCTCAAATAAAACTACTACTGTCAATCAGAAATTAAAATATAACAACAGTCAGATACTTACATGCAACTTGCATCAACTGTTATTAATGAAAATAAAATCACTGGAGAGGGTACACTGATGTCAATGAAAATATATTTGTTGTAGTGCAGTAAATATAAGTTTTTCATGGTCTAATGGTTTGAGAACATGGCCCCTATTAATGAAAATATATTTTACGGTTGTAGCATATGGAAATATATAGTGGTGAATTTTATATATGTGTACACGTTTCCGTTTTCTCTTGAACTGATAATTTATAATTACTATGTTCTTAGAGATATTCTAAAGCACAATGGAGTCCGATCACTATCTTCAGCAAGAGCTTGATTTGTTTCTGAAAGTCTGCCTATAGTGGGAGCTACATTTTGCATGTGCCATCTACATCGATTTGAAGATAAAATCTTGTTTGTAAGTTAAAATTCTTAGTTTTCAATTGACTCTTTTTTGTTAAATCGTTGATGTCTCTTGTTTTGTATAGTATAGCATCTATGCTAGATTTAATATTTTATTGTATTAAGTCTGGATTTGTTTTATGTTATGTTGTTACTCTTAAAATGTATGGATTATTAACACTATCAATGAATTATATTTATTAGGAGCGGCTATTGAGACACAAAATTAAACACACAAATGAAGACACAAAATTTGAACCGTTTGGATTTGTTTGTCTTTATGTGTGAGGTGTAATTCGGGGGGAAATCTAGTGGCTGAGATTGTTTGTGTTTATATTTGTGTCAGCATTTTGTGTCAAAATAGAATTTTCCATATTTATTTGTGAATTATATTTTCCAGTTTGCATTATCTGGTCTGATTATATACTTGCAGGTGATAATTATTTGTTTTGATATATATATACACACACACACACATATATATACATATATATATTTGAGAACTATAATGATTTTAAGGCGGCAATTTTTTTTTCAATCAATGAGGTTTTTTTTCTTCGGTTGCAATCAAAACTGAAGCAATAAAGTGCAGGTTTCATGCAGTCAATTTAACACTTTTTTGCTTCGGCTATTACGAAAACCGAAGCAAAATATAGGATTTTGCTTCGGTTGTTTAGCCGAAGCAACAGGTTTTACCTTGTTGCGTCGTCTGCATTTGCTTCGGTTGTTGAACTGAAGCAACAGGGGGTAAACAACCGAAGCAACTGGCCTGTTTTGTAGTAGTGGGATAACCAGTCCATGCCTAAGATCAAACCATATCCCGAGAAGCCCAAAACAAAGGCATTACAACTAAACTCAACGCTGAGAATAAAGATTTTCAAACCCAAAGAAACCATTGACAAGTAAGCGGAGCCCCCAATTGGATTTGAAACTACTAAGGGATCTTCTACCATACTAGTGTCTAGATGCAGAGATTCTACTAAGGCAGATGAAATAAAAGAGTGTGATGCGCCAGAGTCAAAAAGTGTGCGAACTGGATGATCATAAAGATAAACTACACTTTTTAAAGAAATATTACTACCTCGTTCCTGCTGAGGTGCCACTAGCGCATGAACCTGACCCCCTGAAGTGGATCCGGCTTTCTGTCCCTGCCCTTTCATCTTTGGGCAGTCCCTAGCCATGTGTCCAGCCTTGCCGCAATGGAAGCAAGTAGCACTCATCTTCCTCTTCTTCTTTCTGCAGTCGTTCATCACATGTCCAACGATGCCATAGAAATAACATGTCCTTTTCTCACGTGTCTTGTTATTATTGTTGTGGTCCTTTCCTCCTTGACTACTATCCGTCTTCTTGTTCGGCGATTCTTCCGGTTGCTGGTTCACATAGAGGAGGAGGAGGAGGAGTAAAAGCATCTGTAGCTGGGGAGTAAGGTCCCCAGACATGCTGAAACAGAAAGGAAAAATTCAAAATGAAGGATAGAGAGAGATAGATAGGGCACATGGCTTTGGTTTTTTTTTGTCTTTTTATAAATATAACACTTTTTCTTGAAAAATGCTTCTTTAAACTTTCTTTTTGAAAACAATTTCAAAAACTTTTATCTTATCTGGTAAACCTATGCTCTGATACCAAGTGAAACACCCCACCTCCGTTAAGGTCACTCACAAAGGGAATGCCTTAACTTTGGTGGAGGTTTATAAGTAAAAGCCACGGATAAACTCAAGACAGATATAAATACACATATTTTAAACAGCGGAAACCAAACAGACTTTTATTTCAATACGTGTTCAAACAAAACATTACCATAATTGTCTCAAAATACTTCCAACATTACAACCTCATTACTGTCTTGATTATTAAAGAAGCATAAAACATAAATAATGTGACAAAAATCCCCATAGTGATATCCAAAGCCATAATCCGCGCAAAAGAGATCCAAATCATACATCTACGGTCTTGGAGCTTGTAAAGAGTCTGACTGAGCTGAGTTGTTTCCTCCCTGTGGACCTTGGGGAGAAACGAAAGAAAAGAAGACGAAAAGAAAATAGAGTCAGACATAAAGCCTGAGTAAATCTAGTAACTCTTCAGTATGTGAATAAGAAAAGGGCATGATAGATATAAACTGAAAACAGGAAAGTGTCACCAGCTAAGGAAAATTCGTTTAGAATCGAATGTACTATCACACCCATACTATATCTCTGCACCAACTTGAGCTTATTTTAACTGGCACCCCATGCTGAGGGTGAAGTGATCCCCATTTTCTATAGATCGGCACCTACTCGCGTTAACAGGTGTCATACGGCCCCCAAGAATTGTAGATACCTATGCTGGTCCCACCATGGTGTGTATCAAGACCCATGGTGGCGGCTCCGACACAAATTCTAGAAGGCATAGGTTATACTACTGGTGCCCCCAGTGCCCTGTTTGTCTGCTCCGGAGTGTGTGCACGTCCGCACCCCGTTAGAACCTACACTGTTGCACCCACCGCCGTCGCTTTGACCGCTTATAATCAGCCCAGTAATCGTGCCCTACCCTGCCTAGTTTCAGGGTACCATGATACATAACTTGGGTTACTGCTGAAACGGATCCCTCGTTACTAGGTTTTTCTAGTCAAACATGTTAAGCGGTTAAGTGTCTGTATTTACCTAACCCCACCCATCAATTCTTGTTAACATGTTGAATTTGGTTAAGTGTTATAGTTGACTTAACCCTACCATCTGTCCTTAGCCTCTTAGAGCACCTGACCACTCACATTAGACAGGTATTGCTACGGTTACTGGATGTGCCGGTCGGTTCCGGGCAGGTTTAAACCGTAGCTCAGTCTAACCTCGGGTCCTTATTGGGCTCAATGCTTAACCACCAACATTGGATAGGTATTGTTGTGAATACTGGACAGCCGGGCGGGTCCGGGCAGGTTTACATCACAACTCAATCCAACCTCGGGTTAAGCATATCGTGTTTACTATATTTACATATTTTATTACTTCTCAATTATATATGTAAATGTCATATCTTTTATTCTTGGGTATATCAATTCATACCGCTTAAATGTCATTGTCGTTGGCATGTGCCAACCATGCCAACATATATTTTTCATGTCTTACACCCAACGTTATTACCCCCGTTTGTACATTCGCAATATTATAACAAATGTTGGGCTCGACATAATTCAGCCCAATTTTATAAACGTGAGAAAAGGGGAAATCAAGCACATGTAGTATTTCACATAAAGGTGTGTGGCGCATGAACTTGCAATTTAGCGATTCAACATAAATTATAGGTCATGTGAACTTGCATTCAAATCAAAGTATAACTAAGTAGGTGACATATGAAATGGCATAGTTTAGGCTTATACAAATTTGTGTTTAAACATGTTTAACTTGGCATAATGTCAACCACAAAACTAGCATGTTGTATATTCACCAAAATGTCCAATTTTAACATCTAATCACATAGCCTATTTCAACATGAACTTGCATAGTTTATGAAACCCAAACGATACTTAACATAGATCCAATTATACTTGCAAATAAACATAAGAATGATATCATAGGTTTTGGGTCACGTAGGCATAAAAGGTCTCAAATCTAGAACATGTTTACATAAGCCTTAATTTAGACTTAGTGAATGTATATAGTCCATGCCATAGGCATAAACATAAAGGGATCAAATTCTAGTTTTTGCCACAAACTTGCAAGTGCCATTGTTTTCATATACAATTGTTCAATAGGCTTGCATCAATCAATTTAGGCCACAAATATCAATACACAATCATAACAGAATCATTACAATACACAGAATTTATATCATACAATAACACAATTCTATTTTCATTTACATCGAATCACATCACAGTTTTTATTCATATTCTGAAAGGTCACTATACTTACAACGAATGCAGAATCTTGAATTCTGAATTCTGAAATTGAGATGTGCTCCTTTGGGTAGATTAACGTTGCGTTGATTAATTTGGTTAAGCTATAATCTTTTTCTTAATTTGATTCGTCTCTAAGCTTTTCTCTCTTGACGGCTATGCTCAATTCCTCCCTAGCAGCATGACGACTCCCATCTTATTTGTTTGTGTGAATTTTCAGTTGAGACTTAGGGTGTATTTATAGATTTTTAAATTGTTTTGAGCCTTTAGATGAAGACAGGAGGAATCTAGACTATACAAAGTTCAAAGAGCCAATCAAGAGGTGACATGTCAGCCTTAGTGACACACCGAGCCACAGAAATTCGAGCCAGAGCCAGACCTAGCAAGCCAGGTCGACCAAGTAGGTCGACTGGCAGGTCGACACCCGGGTCGACACTATGGTCGACCTGGGGTGGCCAGGTCGACACCATGGTCGACCTAGTCTCTGGGCAGGAATTTTCCCGTCCAGTCCAGTTTGAACCTGTTTTTCGAATTTCGAATTTTAAACTGAGCTGTTTGAATTTATATTTTATTCTGAAACTTCCGAAGGTCATAACTCCTTCATACGGAGTCCGTTTCGCGCAAACTCGGACTCTGTCTCAAGCAGATTTCCAAGACGAACGCAATGGCATAACCCATTTCTCTTAATTCTTTCATTTAGAATTAATTACACTTTAATTTGTGAAGCTTAATGTTATAGAATTCACGGGGTGTTACAGGTTATGTGAGAGTAGGTAGGAACTAGGGACCACACACAAGATTTTCGGACCCGTGGATCAGCCATAAAACAGGAAATTCATACCCCATGGTGAGGCGTAAAAAATTCGTACCCCTCAGGAGATACAAAATTTATATCCCCTGGAGGGATACGAACTTCGTACCTCTCCAAGGGGTACGAAATTTCGTAACCCCAGAGGGGTATGAAATTCGTATCCCCCTAGGGGATACAAATTCCCTTGGGGGATACAGATTTTGTACCCATTCAAGGGGTACGAAATTGATGGAGAAGGGGGCCGAAATCATGTTGTTGAGGGAGCCGAAGTTCCTGAATGCGAAGTAAGGGAATCCAAGGTTTTGTTGGTCCGAGCTAAAAGGATCGGAGCTTCCGGCTCCGAGAAAATTGGATGAATTGGGTGTTGCCCATTTGTTCAACTAACGGCTCGCCTTCGGCTCGGCTGGCGGTTCACCTAAGAGTTATCGTGCAAGGCCTTATAATAGACGTTCTCGGGCTAAAAGAGGTCATCTGATAGGAGTCTCGAGCCTTCTTGTTCTTGCGACGCGACTTTGGCCAAATCGCTTTGTGTTTTCTGACGACGTTCTTCATGCTTGAGCGCGTTGCTAACCAAATACTTGACGTGTGACAGGTTTAACTAAAAAGCGTGTCAACATTTGCACCCCAAAACATATCTTGCTTGAACCAAGGGAGGTGTGTTTTGCGAGGAGAAGAGAATTGTAGAAACCAAATCAGGAGAAGTCTAGAGTAAGCTTCTATATCCATAAATCGAAGGGCCACGACCACGCTGGATCGTATTATCTAGAAGACCACGGTCATTTGGGATCGTATTAAGAAAATAATTCCAACAATCGCTTGGGATCGTATTATTTAGAAAACCACGACCGCTTTTGATTGTATTAATAGAAAGCCACGATCGCTTCGGATCATCTTATTTTAGAAATCCACTGAAAACCTACGATCAATTTGCATCGTTCATAGGTAACCAGAATATCCGAGGGACCAAAGGAGACCAGTAACCTGCACATAAAAGGAATACATGTAACCATATGTGAGCGATCTTGTCGTGTTACCGTCAAGGCTGCCACAGGTCATCGTATTCATTTGATAGACTACATTTAAGGCGATCCCACATTAGTGAGATGGCCAAGGCACGTTAGAGCGTTCAAGGAAATCTCACGTTGGAGCGATGGCCTTGGCAAGTAGCTTTTAAGGAAATCTCGCTTTGTCAAGATAACCCCGGCAAGTAGCATTCGAAGAAATCTCACATTATTGAGTTGACCTCGGCAAGTAGCATTCAAGGAAATCTCGCATTAGGGAGATAACCCTGGCAAGTAGCATTCAAGGAAATCTCACATTAGCGAGATAACCTTGGCGAGTAGCACTCAAGGGAATCTCGCATTAGGGAGATAACCTTGGCAAGTCGAGTCGAGGCAACCTTATCGAAGTAGCACAAGAGGCCAAGATAGTCACGAGTGGATATTCTTGTTGTGTCACTAACATGTCCACCCGATGTAATCCGAGATTGTTGACAAGGCGACCCACTAATCCAAACGAGCTAGATCGTATGAGATCTGAAACTCGCCACAAATCCACGAGTGGATATTCTTGTCGTGTCATTGACAAATCCACCCGATGTAATCCAAGATCATTAATAAGGCAACCCACTAATCCAAATGAGCAGGATTGTGCACGATCCGACACTCACCATGAGTCAAGGCGATCTCGTCAAAGTAGGACGAGAAGCCAAGATAGCCAAACGCTATTAGAGTTTGCAATCCCGTTATCGATTTCATACTTCACAAGAAAGCATCCTCACTTTGCGAAGTAATTTTATTAAAGTTATAAAAGTTGGGAATTTTTTAGTAAATCCCAAAGAAAACTCAACGGTTCGTCATCTATAAAGAGCATGCCTAGGGAGCTGGCCTTCCCCCGTGCATGGGTAGGCGGACTTGACCGTTTCCTGATTCCAAGTAAATTTGTAAGAGAAAGCGAATAGTTTATTGTTCGTGAAGAGCATGCCTGGGATCTCGTCGGTTCCTGTTACATGTATAAACAAACATAACCATTCACAATTCAAAGCCGAGAAAAGTAAACTTTTCATTAATAACCAGAAAGGGTGGGTGATGGTGTTTTATCGAGCAAAGAGCGTGCCTATCGATTATAACAACTCCCGTACATGAGTATTTCAACTCAACCATCTTACCACCATAATAACCAAAAGGAAGTATACATCCAAAGGACTAAAGTCCTTAAAGCTAACGCCACAGGCCGAAGCCCAAATAACGGAGCCTAGAGAACTAGAATGAGAAAGCCAAAAGTGAGGGGCGCACTATTTGAGAACCGCGAAACACAGAAGCTAAGAAGCCAAGTAGAGCCACATCCAAGGCTTAAGAATCGAAAGCCATAAAACCAAGAATCCAAGAAGCTGACATGAGACCAATACCAAGAATATGTAAGTACCGAAACCGAGAGACCACCAAAGCCAAGATCAAACATCCACACGAATTAATTCCACATCCAAAAGACTAAGCAAATTCAAGACCAAACAACCAACATATCCAGAAAAGCCGGAAGATCAAAGCCACAAGTCACAAGATACTAATGCCAAGGAGACTCGCATCCAAGACATCAGAGCCAGCAAGAGGTTAGTTGATAATCACGCACCCGAGAAGATTGTAGATCCCGAGTGTAACATGTTTCCCTTGAGGGGGTTGTCCTATTCTGGCATCCCAACGCTAGTCCGAACAAACCATGCCAAAAGTCCGTGCCTGATACACTCTTCTATCATGTCCCTAAGATGCCGACAATCGTTCGTATGATGGACATGGAAACCGTGAAACTCATAAACCTGATCTAAATCTCTTTCTTTTGGAGTTAGATCCCTAAAGAGAGTCCGCCTGAAAGGATGAAGGGGTTGGAACTCTCGAAAAATCTCCCCAAGGGTATGAGTAAACTCGGAGTAAGATGAGAATTTGGGTTGCCCTCGAGTTCTATTGCGATCACCCCGCGAGGGAGTTTCCGTAAAGGTAGCAAGAATCTTAGCCTTTCCAAAGTCGGTCGGTTTTTCGTTCTAGCAACATTAACATCGAGGACCTTTTTTTGGTTAGCCTTCGCATCCTCTTCCCGGAGGAATCTTTTAGCTTCGAAATAAAATTCGCTAAAGTCCCTTGGCAGGTCTCGATGCAGTGAAGTCCTGAATTCAGACTTATCTAGAACACCCGATACTGCGGCTATTAAAACCATGGAAGGGTTAGGTATGTCGACTGAAGCGACCGCAACATTGAACCATTTCAATAACTTCCGCAGAGTCTCTCCGGACTTCTGCTTAATGCCGTTGAGAGTCATGATGCTTTTCGGACAAGCTATGTTGACTTTGAACTGTTCCACCAATCGGGTAATCAAAGCATTCTAGGAAGTGATGGAGTCCGGCTCCAGCTACCTATACTGCATTGTAGCTATGTCTGTTAAGAAGAGCGAAAAGCACTTGGCCATGAAATTTTTGGAAGCTAAGAGAACTTCCATACGTCGAATGTATCTCATGAGGTGAGCGGTCAGGCCATGCGACCATCGTAGGAATACAAGACTGGTACCTTGAAATCAGGTGGGTTATGATAGTTCCTGATATCCAAAGAAAGCGGACTATGAGTAACACAATCCATGTTCGTAGAAGAAGCACCGCCTCGAGTGTACCGACAGATGACATCCGCGATCTATGTCCCATTTCCGAAAGCAAGCAACTGATTTAAATTATCCAAAGCGGCATTGATGCCCCTTATGTTTAAGTCCAAGTTGGGAATCAGTTGATTTAGAAGAAAGTCTAGTTGGATTCCAACTTGAGGGGCCGCATCAGGCGCAATCCTAGCTCCCAGAACTGTAGGAGCACTTCCATCCAGAGCTGCGTGTGCCAACGCTTGAGCAACATTTCCAACTGCGGAGCCCACAATCTGACCAACCAAAGTGTCGTAGGCTGGAGTGACATCGAGATTAGTGGTGCCCCCCCCCCCCGAGTGTAACGGAACCGGTGCCGTTTCGAGGAGCGGCGTTGGCCTGCTGGTTAGTTTGTGGGGTTGCCCCCAAGTTTCGAGTCGCGGGTTGCGGAACATTGGTACTATTCCCAATAATATCTGCCTGACCAGTCGGCCTTGAAGTGTTCCTTATCATGTCTTCCATATGAGCGAGGAAGGTATTGAAATAAACTTCCTGTCGCTCGAGTCGAGTGTTCAAGTTTGTAGCTAGGTACTTAATCATTACATCAACTCTTCTCGAGTGACCTAGTTCGATGGAACTTCAGTCGAAGAAAGTTCTCGACTTCCTCCCCTTTCCGCACCTTGAGCTTCGGTTATAGCGTCGAGCTTCTTACGCTTAAACACCATGATGAGAAGCGAGTAATTGAGTCGAAGTCGAGAACTTAAGACGAAATCTAAAGATGGATCCGAGAAACTTATCCAAAGCAAAGGTTAACTCTGTGCGTCCCCTACCTGGCGCGCCAAAATGTTGATGTGGAAAATTGTCCGCACACCAACACCCAATGCGTATGTTTGGCGTGAACAAAGCAAATCCAAAATAAATAAAGTAAATGCAGGAGACACAACTACTATAGTGGTTCGGTACTAACGCCTAAGTCCTGATCATTCATCATATAATATCTACTTACAATGCTTTACAAGTTTAGACGATATTCGAGTAAAAAGTATTACAATAGAATAACAATGTTCTTGTTAATTCTAAACTTTGACTAAAATTCCCTTCTTCTTCTTCCTTTAAGATGAGTTGACTTGGTCAACTATATCCCAAAATTATCCTTAATGTCCAAGAAGTCCAAAAGAGCCCAAATGTAGCATAATTATCCTTGTGAATGCCCAAGTGTTGATGAAAAACGTGTAGTCCGCGTTTTAATTGTCCATGCCATGTCCAATGGCAATGGAAAAATAGTTGGAAGCTATTAATGAGTGTTTTGGAGCTCTGGAAGTACAAAATTTCCAAGGGAGAAATCCCCAAATGAAGGCCAAGGCTTGGGGTATTTATAGGAGGGAGGTTAGGTGGGAGTAGGCAGGAACTAGGGACCACACACAAGATTTTCGGACCCCTGGATCAACCATAAAACAGGAAATTAGTACCCCTTGGTGAGGGGTACGAAATTCGTACCCCTTAGGGGCCTCGGGGGATACGAATTTCGTACCTTTTCAAGGGGTACAAAATTAATGGAAGAGGAGACCGAAATCATGTTGTTGAGGGAGTCGAAGTTCTTGAATGCGAAGTGAGGGAATTCGAGGTCTTGTTGGTCCTAGCTAAAAGGATCTGAGCTTCCGGCTTCGAGAAAATCGGATGAATAGGGCGATGCCCACTAGTTCAACCGACGGCTCGCCTTCGGCTCAAAGCACGACTCGCCTTTGGCTCGGCTGGCGGTTCACCTAAGAGTTAGCGTGCAAGGCCTTATAATAAACATTCTCAGGAACAAAAGATGTCATTTGATAGGAGTCTCGAGCCTTCTTGTGCTTGCGACGCGACTTTGACCAAATCGCTTTGTGGTTCCCGACGACGTTCTTCATGCTTGAGCGCGTTGCTAACCAAATAACTGATGTGTGACAGCTTCGACTAAAAAGCATGTCAACAATTAGTATAATAAAAAAATCAGTTTATAATATTTATTTATTTTAATGTTAAATATCGTAAACAAAAAGATCTCATACTAGTAAACGATAAAAACTTTTACCAACGGCTACCGACCATTACCAACTATGAACTGAAGTGTTGGTTTCCACTTACTTTGGTTGGTAATGGTATGATTTTTCTATTACCATATAACTTTGTCAAATGGGTCGGGTAATAAATGGGTTGGGTAGAATTTGACCCGAGTCATTCAAGACATACCCAACCTGTTTAACCCATTTAATAAAAGGGTTGACCCGACCCAACCTAATTAGTTAAAGGGTCAACCCGACCCGACCCATTTACCAGAAAGGAACTAAAAACAGGAAAAGACTGCTATAAACAATAAACAACACAGAACAGTAATAAAAAAACTACGGCTTAAACTAAAACTGAACTAAATAACACAAAGTAGTAAATGTTTGAAGGTCCAATTGAGTATGATTACAAACTAGAGCATATAGAAACTAACATACACCTAATCAAATACTGCAAAAACACGATATGACTAAATACAATTCCTTAATGCTTCGAGCAACAACAACAGGCAGCAATTGGCAGCAACAGCAAGGCATCAACAGGCAACATGATGTAAATAAGAATGATGATACTACACCTAAGGTTCAGCAAGCAAAATACTGCAAACAAATAAAATCACATTTCAAGTACATAAAGAGGTTTGTCATTAAGTAACAAATGAAAGCTCTTATTTCAGAGATTTCAGTAGATGATCAAGGAATACAGAAGATATATGTATGTAGTTCTTACAAAATAACTTAAAACTCTAATAAAACAAAATTCATAATATAACTAAATGTAAACTAGTGATATACCAGTAAGAAATTGTTGTTTAAAATGTCAGTTAACCAAGCATACAGATCCTTATTCTTAACATGCTCTATACAAATAAATTTATTAACTAAAAAATTGAATACAATCATTCTTCCTTAAAACAAACACAATCTATAGCAATAGCAAATGTCACTGTAGGAATTAGAACCAATTTGATCAGCAGCCATGTCTATAGATATGTCCAGTCTGAATATCTAGTCCATTGGAAGTAGTTTGCGTAATGTACCAAAAATAAGCAGCCCAAATATAACATATTATATTAACAGCTTTACCTTTTGAAATATTGACATTATTTAATCGTGCATATTTATATTTTTGAAATAAGTTATGTTGTTCTCGTTTGAATCTGGCATATTTCGATATGTGTGGGCAACTTTACAGAACTACTTGAAATATATAAAAAAGAAGACTGACATATATATGTATATTGAACTGTTCTAAACTTTTAATTCTAAATACATAGAGGAAACTAACATATGTATAAATTTGAAACCAAGGCCTTTCCTTTGGGAGAAATGCATTTAAATATATTTAAAGTTGTATCATGTTTTCGAAAATCGATGCATGTTCACTCATCAAATTGAGATTAATATATATTTTGTGACTTTTTTTTGCGAAATAAACCACTAGCCCAGTCCTAAATTCACGTTCAAAATAGAACCACATATGAATGTTTCAAAATAATTTGTTTATAAATGCAGAACTGGGACTATTAAACTTAAAGTTCATAACCCATTTTAAACATGCTCTAATCTTTATTTGAAACCATATACATCTAGAACGTCAACGTTCCTGAAATTTTTTACATACAAAGCTTGCCTTTTTAAGACTACATATACATAATTGTGATTGAATCTACACTTCAATTTTGGTAATAGGAAAGACTCATCTGCATTATAAAACAATATGCTAATATCTTGTTATGTATGCAAGAGATTTTATTAAGACTTACTCCATCATAATGGGACTTCTCAAATTGAAATGTTTAGCTATTTCCTTGGCATTTGTTAGCTAGTGCTAGCTATTAACGTAATATTCATGGTAATACAATTTCATATCTATAAACATATATGGCTGAAACATAACCTGCTTGATTGTCATGGTGCACTTGCTGATAGAAGGATGTGTTTTAATAAATTAGAATAGGTACTCAAATATTTGTGGAAATTGATAAAGGAAAACGTTGATCAGGAAAAAATAAATATAACAGGGCCAAAAGCAAAGCCAATTAAAACATAATGTATCATCCAAATGAACTTTTCTTTTTCCCTTTACTTTTACTTCATTTTTCCTTATTATTATTTTAGAAGAAAGGAAAAGGAAACATGTATTAGTGGTAATGGATACCGCATTATTCAAAGAAATCAAAAGAACCATGGCGATCACCTTCCTACAAAACTGCTGTAAAATAGCTTCAACGGGTTTCTAACATCTTTAGCAAAGGCTTCAAACACTACAAAACTTTAAGAAACTAGGTAAATGAACTTTAAAGTATACGATATTCATATAAATTATATTGTTTTTAAGATAAATGTTAAAAATTGCATTGAATCTTGTATCATAATAGCATACTCCTAGGCTTTTTACTAAATCATTACATATTAGAAGTACGATGTTATGTAATAAACATATATAGTGAAATATAAGAGTATACATAAGTATTGTTTAATATATATGGTAGGTATGGTAATTACCATTGTTAATGCTCAATTACCATTACCGTACCGCATACATTGACGTGGTTTGACATACCATACCAAACAAATCGATTACGAATTGTTCGGTACCACTTTTGTTGGTAGCGGTTGGTAATGATTGGTAAGTGGTAATATGATAAAAATGTTCAGTCCTATAAGTTGGTATGGTAATGGTTTTTAAGGGGAAGTTTCGCTAAATCGGATCCACTCTTATGACAAATACTCTAAAGTCTAAGGGCAACTCCAGTGGTGCCAAATAAGGGTCCAATATTCTGTGTTTTCTCTTCAGTGGATGACTTACGGCGTAGTATTAAGGTTAATCTTCAGGATCCTAAAGGCCATCCTAGCGCCTAGTTTTTAGGCGTCAGGTTCTGGAGCCTAGTTTTTAGACACCAGGTTCTGGTGCCTAAAAACTAGGCGCCAGGATGGGACTCCTCTCTCATAAAAACTGGCGGTGATGGGTTCGTAAATAGGGAAGCTCGGGCGGTGTCCTGTGGTGATGGTGGTGACAAGCAAGAGTAGAGAGGTGGCAGTGGCTTCGAAAATGATGGAGAAGTGAAAGTAAAGGTAGAGCAAGGTGGTCAGGTTGAAAATGGAGCAGGTAGTTTCGTTTGTATCTTTTATATGGAGCAGCGGCTTTAAAACATCCATTGGAAGAAGAAAGGCATACGTGGCAAGATTCTGGCGCCTACTTTCTAGGCGCCAGGATTCTGGCGCCTAAAAAGTAGGCGCCAGGTTCTGGCACCTAAAAAGTAAGCGTCAGAATCACTAGCTCCCCAACGTCAATTAAGGGCTGAATATTCAGGTCCCTGAATATTCACCCCTTAATCCACTGGAGTTGCCCTAAACGAGACCGTTCAGCGCTTGGAAGGGAGGAGTGAAAGCACAAATTAATAATGCATCAGTGCCAGCACATCAATCCTCGTCAAACGTTATTACCTTAACCGAACCGTCCAAGTTTGATGAATCCAACGATCAAAATAATCCAGTACCCAACTCCCGGATAACCACTGGCCTATAACTACGATTATTCACCTGTGCTATCTCAAGTCTCAACAACAAACGGGCCTTCTATTTTTCAGCAAATCGGCCAACTTCTCCTAATTCCCAAATCAAAATCTAGGGTTTCAAAATGTCAGGAAGAGGGAAGGGCGGCAAGGGTCTAGGTAAAGGAGGTGCAAAGCGTCATCGCAAGGTTCTTCGCGACAACATCCAGGGCATCACGAAGCCTGCCATCCGCCGTCTTGCGAGAAGAGGAGGTGTAAAGAGGATAAGTGGTTTGATTTATGAAGAAACCAGGGGTGTTCTTAAGATTTTCCTCGAAAACGTGATCCGCGATGCTGTCACTTACGCCAAGCATGCTAGAAGGAAGACCGTCATTTCTATGGATGTCGTTTATGCTTTGAAAAGGCAAGGAAGAACCTTTATGTCTTCGGCGGTTAGATCGATTAATTTCGTTATTAGGACCAGCGTGGCATTGTTATGGACTCTTTTTTCTGTTTTCTTGTGGATTTTGGAGGTGCACTTTTTCCCTGTTCGGTAAATCCTAGTGTAGTCGTGTCATCTTAGTAATGGAATCTACTTGATATAAATTCTCTGTTGATACTTTGTTTTGATTTAGCATTAGAATTTGTTGTCTCATGTGCTAAAACAATGTCAAATTACGTTTCAGCCAAATCGTCATATGGAGCATTTTTTCTTCTTCATATAATATGTTTACATTGTAGCGGTTAAATCATAGAATACATGTATTTCCTTCACTCTTTCTGACCATTTCTCAATAATAACGATCTCAACAAGTCTATATTGTCAATGTAGCTCCTTAAGCTTGACTTATAAGACTCATTAAAAGTCATATTATAACTCTTTGATTTAGCAACCAGTTGAAATTGTAGGCATAGTTCAGAAGTATTGATCTGCTGTTAAACCCATTGCAAGCGCGTGTTTAATGATTTTCCACTTCCTTGGCTGTTGCAATCTTTGGTAGAACTTTGATCAGTTTGTGATATTTGACTGAAAAAATCTTACAATATATGTGTTTATCGTTCCAAGATTGGATGATGGGGGATGGATGTGGGTAGGCTGCTGAGAATTGGTTCGTGTACTTTGTGCACTCCTTCATATTCCCCTCGTAGTCCTCTGACTCCCAACTCAAGTGCTTCTTCAGGGAATCATTAGTTAGGATGCAAGTAGAAATCAGTATGATAATTCAATTAAATTGGCTTATTTAAGTTGAACGTATCCTGAAATGCAGCCGCAGTCGCATATTTGTACTTCCCAGAATCTCAATCGTTCAAAAGCCCCCGACTATAAAACTCGGTCTCTTTTATTGGTTGCAGCAATACCATACAGTATAACATTTTATGACCTTCCTCTTTTCATAATCAAACTCGCTGCTCAAGTTAGGGGTCATTCATAGCCTTTTCGGGCAAATTACTGTTAGGGACATGCTTCACACACCAGTTGCCCCAAGTCTATTTGTCATGCTCCAGCTCTGTTATGGATGCTACGAGATATGCGCATGATTTGATTGCTATATGATCAAATCTATGTAGAATAATGTGTGTAGGCCCGACCCTAGGGCAAGTTGGGCGAGCCGACCACCTAAGGCAACGGGAGGAGGGAGGAGGAGGGGCAACAAGCATCAGGATTGTATGAATATGTATATAGAAATAAACAACAAATTCTATGTGATTGTCGAATGTTCAACTGGTGCAGTAGTTGTAGGGCATCAATTTGACAAAAACGTCCAGGGTTTTGATCTGGGACATTGAAATTTTCCCTTTATGTGTTGTTATTACTTGAAAAAGTTCCACACTCGCCTAGGGCAGCCAAACTAGTCGTGTCAGGCCTGAATGTGTGATACCATGTGAATTTACATGTCTAATGTGGGTAGAACTATTGTATTAATGGTTACAATGATCATTTCATAAATAGCGTTACAGTATCATTTTTACTAATAAGCGAAATTGCTTACTGTGATTGTTACTGATAGATTTGTATACTTGGGTCCATCCTGAGATTTAGTGCAATTTACTAAATGATGCTCCAATGTAAAATTTTGCATAATGATGTTTAATAATATTCATATTATACAACATAGTTAACATTAGAAAATTCAATACTACTATTATGGGTTAATATTGCGAACAAAATACATAAAAAATAACATGGTTATACTGCAAAAAGTGTAAATAAGAAGTCTAAATATGAAGAAATTTTATATATAAGCCTTGAACTATTTCAACTATTAGAAATTATCGTTTTCTTCTTTTGTACCACTAGAAAGCTTGTGATCTATATTTACAAATTATGATATGGAGAACATGATTATTTATACAAAATGTAATTATAAAATGATAGACACAAAATAACGTTATTTTAATAATAAGTAATAAGAGTAAACAACATGTGAAGAAGTGTGTGAATTACCTTCTTTTCTTCTTTGTTTTCGTATTCAATATGTTTCCGGTATCTTTTTCAACGCATGTGATTGTTAATCCACTAAATTTATCTTTGCTAGTTGTTGTTTACAAATATGGCTTGAACAATTTCAATTTCGAAAAACTTCACTCTGCAGATGCAATTGTCACTGGAAGAGTTAGGAGAATCCCATATACAATCATCACATTTGTAAACATCCATATTTTCCAAAAATTCCAAAATTTTAGTAGTCGTTTATGACTTGTCTACGTCGTATGGTTCACTATGTAATGTTAGATGTAGTATTTGTAGCTCTAAAAATAATTTTTGTACATCAGTATTTAAGGCACTTTCATTTTTTAAATCCAAACCAATTTTTTTACGATAGTCTTTTAATTCATCTTCATCTAATGATTTTTATTTAAAGACATCAAACAATAAAACTAAAAATTGAATTAAGCAAATGCAATTGTTCAAATCTTTCTTTTAGTTATCGAAGGGCAATACCCACTATAGCAATAAATAATCGATTCTGAATGATTCTTCAATAGGTTGTTGCTCTCTTTTCGAATTTGCAGTTTTATTAAATTGATGTATTTTTACGAATTCGACGTTTCAAAGGAAATATCTTATCAATATTCATTTTAGAAGCAATTTCTGTTGCCTGATTCTTCGCAAAATCAAATCCATTTTCTCTATGGTTTTCAAAAAAGAAACAAGACCTTGTAACTGCGTGTATCTTTAGATTGTATTTTTTCAATGACCATGTTAACTTTTGCGATAATTTCATACCAAATAACGAAACTTTAGATGAATTTAAAACTTGATAGCTCTTGATTTGCTAAAATTTAAGCACTTCGCATAATTTTGCATCATTATTTATCTTTGTTAATTTCAACAATGCATCTGTAACTTGAGGAACATGATCTAATACAACATTGATGCTTTCAACATAATTTTCCCAACGGGTACTGGATAAAGATCTCAAAATGGGATTGTCATCATATTCTAATAAAATAGTCGTTCGCTTAGTAGATTTAGCAAATATAGTATATTTGCATTTGCATGCTCCAAGAAAAGATTTAGTTCGAACACTAGAGTTTGTCGTATTACAGATAATTAAACTAAGGGAATGATAACCAAAAGACATGTAAAAAGCTCTAAGATTAATATCATGTAATCTTTTTTTGCACACCAAGGTTTTTTCCCCTTTCGTATTAGAGTCATTACCATTTCCTTGTCCTCTCACATTATCAATGTCAAGTTCAAACGAATCTAACATGTTTTTTGGTTCTGTTAAAGGCCCCAGCCCAGTTTTTTCTTCAACATCCAAAAACTCTAGAAAAAATACTTCAACTTTAATTAGACTACCTTTCACATCTACGCATCGCATGATCAAAATCATTTGTTTTTTATTACTTGCATCAGGAGAGCAGTCAAGTATAATAGAAAGATATTTTTCTTCTTTTTATTTTTTGAAATGATTGTGTTTCTTACGTTGGATACAATAATCCCAATCGGTTCATTTTGTTTTTGTGGATGAGATAATGATAGTGAATTTGTTTATCTTGAATAAGACGAAGATGACGTTGTATTACAAGATCAAATTCAGCAATCATTTCAACTGTAAAGAACTGGAATTTTCGATCCAGAAAATCGACATAAAACTCATGTAGACTATTCAAGAATCGAAAATACCGGAATGTCAACAGAAAGAAGTTAGAGGGTGAGAAATAGAAAGAAAATTAGAATAGAAGAAGAAGAACATAAATACAACATCAGAGTAAACACGAATCTCACAGCGGAACGAATAAATATATTATATAACATAACTTTGAAATAAAATCAGTTTCTGTATACAATATCATTATCGGAGTACAACACTTACAACACAGCGGAAATAAACAATAACAATATAATCCTGAAGCCTCCTGCTTCAAGATCTCCAAGAATATCTGTAAAATCCTGACTACTTGACCGCCCGTAAAAATTTGGGCACCCAAGAGTTTAGGGTAAAACAAAAGGAAATAAACTCTGAATTAGTCATGGGACTGGTGTGATTAAACTCCAACCACTTGGTTTAACTTCAAAAATCCTTTTCAAAGAAAGCATAATCATAAGACCGATCCACACATAAACATGGATGGTTTTTACCTTACAATAACCCAAAATCATTTCTTTTAAATTAATACTCTTATGATATTATAATAGTGTCTAAATCAAATAAATAGCAATCTAGCGGAACATTTTTATCTCACGTTCTGCATATATAATATATAATAAAAAACCATGTGCGCTTATTGGGTAATGAATTCCAACTGGCAAGGTACGGAACCACCTTCCGACAGTGTATCTCTAGAGAGGAATACATGGGGTTCAACAAGAACATCTTGTAACCCTGGTTAAACATGACTGGTCACTCATTTCGTTTGAGTGTACCAAATGTATTATCACTAACGGTTGGGATCAACAACCGTTCCCCGAAAGGGATAGCATCAAAATAGATTAAAGAAGCAAACGAATTTTCTCTATATCAGGTGACAATACACCCTAATTGGCAGCTACCCACTTAGCCAAGCGACCTACTCGATTTTATACCATTTCCTAGTTGTGAGGCTTGAGGCCATAACGTATAGATCACACCTTTATTTACTTTGAATGTCACATCGTCATACCCGCCAAATCACAAATTGATTTCTCCAAAAATACCATGGGTATATAACTAAGAGAAACGAATTCCTCCGCCACCAAACGTAAATACGTTTGAAGAGATCAACTTATGTGCTCTATTAAATATACTATGTCAGACATCCTTCCGTATAAGTTGTCTTGGGACTGGACAAACCGAAGCCACTATTCTGTAAACCCATCTTAGGCAATTTCTACCTAGGGTTTGCTAGAACAACTCTTGCATAAACTCTGTCTTACATTATCTTCATCATATTTAATTCGCAACGCTAATGATAATAAATTTGATTCCGGTCTATCCGTATTGACGACGGAAAATGGCAAAAGTTTGATAGTCAGTTATTTAACTATCAAAGGAAAACATCCATACACACACAGCGATCTTATTCCAAATGGAAATTTTATCGATCAATCATCAATCAACATTTTTCACTTTAAATTAATTTATAATTAATGTATTCATTTCCCCATTTCCTGTTTCCATATATTCATAAATCCTTATTTTCTGAATTTAGAAAATATATGTTATCAATATTGGAAAACATTTCCATTTCCTATTCACGTATCACTATTTTTCCACATCTATCAGTCTTTCACTGTAAACTAGTAAGAGAACAATTCCCCGAATATCAATCCCGAAGGCCGAAACCAACATAAGATCGATATCCCGAAAGCTATTCAACATAACTAGTCTCCAATTAGTTCTAATTTCCTTAACTCCATTTTTATTTCCATCCAAAACCCAATTTCCTTTATATTTCCTCATTTCGCAAAATATTTGCTTAAATCCCTTATTCACATCAAATGTGAAAAATATTTCTTCTATACAATCAAAATAGTTTGATTTCGCATTTAAAACAATAGTTCAAATCCAAATTCCTTTTTATACTTCTATTTAGATAATTCATATAAAATCTTATTTTAATTTCTAATCTCATATAATTTCCTTTATAATTCCCTCTATAAATGTTAAGTTTATATTTCATATAAATATCGGTGTTAAAACCGATTCTTACTTCCTGATATAAATTCTGACTTATATATATAAATACTACATATATATATATATATTCAATTTATCCAATAATAAAATTTTAAATTAATTTATAAATATCGCTTATAAATTAATCTCCTCAATTCATCTGTTAAAACAGATTTTTATTTAAAATCTACTTTATATCAAACTTCTCGTAATTCCTTTATAACTCGTGAATTCCCTTTTTATAATTCTATTAATTTTCCAAATATTTCCTTTTATAAAATCCATTGATTTTATAAAATACACAAATTCAATATCTACTTCTAAAATTCCTTTTTATATTATAATATTACTTATGGTATTTAAAATACCAAACAAAAAGGATAAACCATCATCCAAACACGCATAATCAATAACATATTATATATCACATCATATATCGCAATATATGAAAAACCGTAATATAAATGTTGAGGAATCCAATTGGATCCCTCCAACCTGTTTCCATGCATCCACAGATGTTAATCAACATAAATAAAATGAATTTTATATCAATATGAAATATTCTGATAAACAGAATCAATATATAATTAACGATTTATATATATAACTGTACCTATATTTTTGACCAATTGATTAGCAATTAATCCAAACAACCATCACGCAACATTCAATCATTATTTATCAATTCTAAAATATGTTTAAAAAATATAAACTGGACAGAGTTAGTGAGTTTTACTCACTTTGGCCGTTTATCATTAAATAACGATAAAATGTCATTGAGTCAGATCAAGAAATTTATTTCACTATAACTTGTAACGAGCTCCAATTCACTCCAAACTAGTTCCATTTTGTAGGCCTCGTCAATATGATCCCAACGGATCTTGTTTCGCTGAATTCTGATATCGAGTGAGAAAGATATGAATTTTACAACCTTGTATACATTTAAACATCATTAAATTATAATAATATAATTAACTATTTGCCTAATCACGTTTTACCCCATAATCATTCTTCTTCCCAACGATACACAGTAACTTGCGGGAGCTCCTCAAGTCATTTCCGTCCCTTTAAGCACCACGTCCCCCTTCCGTACTCCATGAATACCTAGACTAACGCCGTACAACTCATCAACATCTCATCTCCCCCATCGCCGTTTGATTCAACTCGCATGCACAAATCAACTCGCGACATTTTCAGTTCCTTCGCTTGTAACAGGAAAGCACCGAAACTTTTTATCACGTAAGCCCTCCAAAATTCGCATGCAAGTGCGGTTTCCTACCCTAAGCCTAAAAACAAACTTCATTTTACAAATCAATGCCTTTGTACCTCAAACCCTTGAACCCTAGCATCACATTAAGAATACGACCTCGACCAAACGGTGATCGAGCCAAATGAAAACCATACCAGCGGACTGAGCAAGTGACGAGGATCTCATATATTTATATCTCGTGATTTATAGGATTTTAATCCATTTGTTTTGATTTTTTTAAGTTACAATTTAGGTATAAAAGAAGTAGAACTGACAGCGATAATTTATTTGACCAGAGAATGAAAATCCTTAGGGTTATAAAAGTTAGAGTATATTTATAGGATTAGATAATTTCTAAGGGAAGATTCATGAAACACCCCACCTCCGTTAAGGTCACTCACAAAGGGAATGCCTTAACTTCGTTGGAGCATTATAGGTAAAAGATGCAGATAAATTACAAGACCGACAATTTAAGCAGCGGTAAATAAATAAAACTCTACTTCGTTGATAAAATAGCTTGTACAAAGATTATTTTACAATACCAAAGTATTTATCTTGTTTGACAAAATAAAGAAGCATAAATGACAATGATATTCCCCAATAAAGCATGAGCCAGCCATTGCAGTGTAAAAGAGAGTCCCTAAGCAATACGCCAAAGAGTCTTCAAGCTTGGAAAGAGTAACGGTCCAAATTAGGCTGAGCTATTCCCTCCCTGACTACCTGGGGGGAACGGATGAAAAGAAGCGAAACCAACTAGGTCAGACATAAAACCTGGTAAGTTCAGTGATTTTCAACATATGAATAGGTAAAAGCAATATGACATTATTAACTGAATATAAGACAACACCATGATAATAGGGATAACAAGATAACATAAAATTAGCACAAGATATGACAAGGCAAAATAAACTAGACGCACTTCTACTCTTTCTTTGCTTCGCTCCTACCCTGTTACTCTGACTTCTACGTCTCTGCACCACCTAACTAGTGTCCCAACTAGTAATCTGTTTAAAATGATAATATTACAATGTGATCCCAATACCCGCAATTTTGGTAGCCTTCAGGTGTACATCGATTATGAGGATTCCACCTCAATCTGCCTAATTGCCATGAATATGCTCAATGTATCCTTACTACCTTATTGATCGGCTCCCTACATGTGTTATCTTTCCTTATGTCTGTGTCAATCGGCCCTCTCTTGCATGTAAATACCCTGTGCTGGCCCCACCATAAGGTGTATCAATCCTTATGATAGCAACCCGACACGAATCAAGATGCACAGTGTATAACTACTGGTACACAGTGCCTGCTTTTTCCCAATTCGGAATACGTGCACGACCATAGTCCGCCGAAACCTACATTGACGTACCCCGTGCCATTACTTTTGACCGCTTATAATCAACCCAGTAATCGTGCCCCACCCTGCCTAGTTCAGGGTACCGTGATACATCTATGTGGGTTACTGCTGAAATGGGTCCTCGTTACTAGGGTTTCTTACTGGTTAAGTTTGTGGGCCTATATTTACTAATATTACCCACCAACCTGATATGTACTTAACCCTCCCACCGATTCAAGCATGTTTATTTAACTGTTAAGTTTGTGGGCCTATATGTACTAATATTACCCACCTTCACGAGATGCACTTAACCCTTCCACTGATTCAAGCATGTTTATTTAACGGTTAAGTTTGTAGGCCTACATGTACTAATATTACCCACCTTCACGAGATGCACTTAACCCTCCCACTGATCAAGTCGATACGTATTATTGGTTAAGCTTGCCTTAACCTCACTCGCTTTGTTCACGTAATATTGGTTAAGTGTTGTCCATTCATGTTAACTTAACCTACCCATCCATCATGTCATGCTGGTTAAGTGTTTCTTATTAACTTAACCCCGTTTGTTCACTAAGTTAAATGGGTCAAGTGTTTCTTGTCAACTTAACCCCACGTGTCCATCATGTTGTATTGGTTAAGTGTCATCAATCAATTCAAGTTAACTTAACCCACCTTCTTTCCATGTTACTTTGGTTAAGTGTTGCCCCCTTGTGTTACTTAACATTACCACACGTCATGTTATATGTTGGTTAAGTGTTGCCCTCTTTGTTACTTAACCTTACCACACGTCAGCTTATATATTGGTTAAGTGTTGCCCTCTTATGTTACTTAACCTTACCACACGTCAAGTTATATATTGGTTAAGTGTTCCCAGTTTAACCTAACCTCATCCATCTGTTTAATTAACATGTTACAAAGGTTAAGTGTTCTCTTAGTTAGCTTAACCCAACCATCTGTTTAATTAACATGTTATAATGGTTAAGTGTTCTCTTAGTTAACTTAACCCTACCACAAATCAATTCATATTGGTTAAGTGTCATTAACCTAACCCTCTCATACTTAGCATGTGTCATTAGCATTACTTAGTTGTCAATGCACCCAACCTCTCACATTAGACCTATTGTTGTGGTTGCTGGACGTGCCGGTCGGTTCCGGGCAAGCTTACACCGTAACTCGGTATAACCTCGGGTTCAAGCATGTTATGACTAACTTATCACATTGGACCCTATTGTTTGCGGTTGCTGGATGTGCCGGGCGGTTCCGGGAAGTCTTATACCACAAACTCGGTCCAACCTCGAGTTAGCCATGTTTCATTTTTAGCCAATTTTCCATAATTTGCAGTTCATAGCAAAAACCAGATTTTACATGTTAACTATCAAATTCACCAAAACTAGTCATATTCCAATTCCCATATTATGCCCAACAAATTCCCATTTCAAGTTATTTAATCAGAATTGGCTATATCCAAACTTCCCAAGTTTACAATAATAATCATGCCCCAAAATTACAATATTCATTATACGTGGCGTCCCAATCAATAGTTAGGCCAAATCTAGATTAATATTCCAATTTTATAGTTCACGCCCAATCTAGATTTATATCTCAATTTACCTCAAGTTCGCAACAATAATAGTCATACCCCAAAACTTGATTTATATGCCAATTTACATATGCCCAAATATTGATTTACATGCCAATATACCCAATTTGCAATTATGATAATAATACCCCATATCCATCACTAAATATGCCCAATAATTTCACCAATCATGTTATGCCCATATACTCACCCCAAATATGCAATACCCAATATTCCTCGCATTCCAAACGTTCGTATTCCGCGTTTTCAGCCTAGGTTCGAAGTTAACCCAGGTTCAATAAAAGAAAATAAATAGGGGGAGATAGAAGTTGCATAAAAAGGAAATAGGCATGAAAATATCATCACAGGCATGAAGGCTAAGATTTGATAAGAAAATCAAAGGCAAGATTTGAATAACATAGCAGGCATAAATCTAATAGATTATATTTGATAGAATTTGAAAGTATTATCTTAGATCCAAATTATTACATGCCAAGAATTTCAGATTAAGAATTCACATCGGAAAGTAACTTGAACTTACAAACAGAAGGACAATCTCCTTTTCTGGGATCTATTTTATAAAACTGAAAAGCTATCCCTTGACGTAGATTATCGATTCTCTAGTTTAGATTTGATTCGTTGTTTCTGACTTGACTCCACGAAGAACTTGAGCAGCATAATGACGCCTTTGATTTATTTAATTAGAATTGAGGAAGCATAACGTTACAATGGTTTGGTGTGGAGAGAAAGTGAGGTTTGGGGGTGTTTAAATAGGTTAGGAGCCAACGAATCTGTCCAGAAAACAAGTCCAGGTGCCAAAAAATGAATCTGCCTCGGATTTGGAAAACAGAGGGAGGTCGACCCTCTGGTCGACCTATGTTGACCCAGGTCGACCCCCTGGTCGACCTGGGTCCTAGGCTGGAAATTTCCCGCCCAGCCCGGGTGCGTGTTTTGAGTTTCGAACTTTGAGCTGTTTTATTTTATTTATATCCTGAAACTTGCGAGGGCCATAGCTTCTTCATACGAAGTCCGATTTACGCAAACTTGGACTCTATCTTAAGCAGAATTCCGAGACGAATGCAATGGCGTAACCCGTTTCCCTTAATTCTTCTCGTAAAAATTAAGTATACTTTGATTTGTTACTATAATATTCGCAGAAAATACAGGGTGTTACATTCTCCCCTCTTTAAAGGATTTCGTCCCCGCAATCTCCAAGTCGAGAAGAACGTATATCCTACCATCCAATCGTCCATCTACCCAACCATCTAACACAGGCATTCATTGTCCTTAAAAAGACTTCTAATGCTTTTATGTTCATATGCATAGTGTGTGTACATGTCCTTATCTAATGCAAAATCAGGCGGTCTACTGATTCAGTTGACCTCCTCAATGCAAATTATGTCAGTGTCATGAGTCCATTATGTATGCAATTATTCCTACTCATAATTCTACATGAGTGCACAATCATTCATACAAATGCAACGTCAATATGATAACACATCAAGTTTCAATCCATATATAAATACATATATGCATATGAAAAAATGAAAGTAACTGAGCCGATCTAGTGCCTAATGTGTGTATATGCATCCACGAGGATCCACTAGCAACCACTTGTAACCATCAATCATAGCATGTTTCAAATACATGTTTACATCCATTGTCATCTTCCTAAGGATCGAAGATACGACCTAGAGGATACACCTCGAAAGATAGAAACAAGCATGCATAAAGTTCATAGAAAAAGAGATCAAGAATATACCCTCAAGAAAAAGGTATGATGCGCGTGTCTTATCTTCAATTTCCCATGTCGCGTCTTCTTGAGCTTCTCTCTACTGTACCTTAACTAATTTAACTTCACGGTTGCAAAGCTTCTTGACCTCCATTTTCAAAACTCACTAGTAAAGATAGGACCTCGAACACTCACTATGCTAGAGAGCATCCAATGTAGTCGAACTATCCTCCTGTAATAACCCGGAAATCCGAGCCAATTTAAAAATTTTATTTTGGCAATTTTAGCGAATTTTGATTATTTAAAATGAATTATTTTAAATAATAACGACGAGAAATTTATTTTGAATAGAATTCGAACGTATAAATTTATTCGAATCGTCATTAGAATATAAATATTTATATATATATATAAGGAATTGAAAATGGCGCGGTAGTTCGATAATTCGATTTCAAAATTCAAATGAATGTACCGGGTGCAAAATAAACCGGATTTTAGTGAAACCAAAAATATTTGAATTTAATTGAGAATATCTTTCCAACGAATCAGAAAAATTGAAATTTCATAGCGGGAATCAAAAGATATGCCCAAATGAATTTTCAGAATAGTCGCTATGGAATTCTGGCCCTTAAAAATGGAAATTTTGCAAACGACCTCGGATTTCGATGAAACCACTTTTGTTGGATCTGTGATGTCAAGTAATTGCTAGGTTTCAAAATTCGTAATTTTCTGATTCAATATGTGAGCGTGGCGAAGGAAAATGCGTTTGACCAGTTTCAGTTGATTTTAATCGACTGGAAAATGGCCATTTTTCAAACGATCTCAGAATTCGACGAAACTAGTTTTGTTAGGACCGTATCGTCAATACGAAGCTAGAAAAAAAAATTCGGGAATTTTTCTAGTTAGTATGTGGCCCCGGTAATTTGAAATGTACGTTTAAAATTCAATATATAGAGTTATATTTTGATTTTGACGGAAACTGATCGAAACGATCGAATCAGCTTACGATACATATCCCATTGTGTTCGGAATGGGGGTAATTAAGTAGGGGCGATGGTCGTTGGGTTCGAATCAGGGTTCAAATGAATAACTGACTTTTTGAATAATAAAATAATAAAATAATTATAAATATATATATTATAACTCACACACCCCCCTCCTTTCTCTCTCCCCTAAACCGTTCCTTTCAGAAAAAAAAGGAGGGCACGGATCGATCGAAGCCGCCTCCTCCACGAAGTCCAGCACCGCCAGTCCCCCATCGCGCGCCACCATAAGCCCCCCCTCCGTCGCAGCTCCGATCCGACCATCCCCCTCCTCTCCAGCGCGAATCCCTGATGCGCCCCTCCCCTGAAAACCCACCGCCATTTAAACCCTAGCCGACTGCAAGGGCTCCACCACACCGACCATCTCAACCTCCTTCCGCCCTGCCAACCGCCGGCGCTAACCCCCCAACTTCACCTCAGACGAAGCAGACCCTCTCCCTTTTTCTGCTGTAAGTTTTATTGTTGATTTGTTTATTTAGTATAATTACCTGCATAAGGATTTGAAATCAGTTTTAGCTTATATGAAAACAGTTTTAGCGTATATAAATCGGTTTTTGTTTAAGATCTGATTTTATTTAAATTAGTTTTTATATGTATTAATCAATTGTTTGATAAAAATCAGTTTTCAAATTTATAGATATGATTTTTATTCACTTAAAGATTCGATTTTTATATATATGAAGTGAAGATAAAAATTTCGATTTTTATATAAGCAGCAGATTAAAAATATGATTTTTATATTATAAGAATATTAAAAATATAATTTTTATATTATAGGAATATTAAAAATATGATTTTTATATTATAAGAATATTAAAAATTCGATCTTTATTATGTAAAAGGAGCAAAGATGTGATTTTTATCTGAGTGCGGATATAAAAATATAATCTTTATTATATGAAAGCCGTTATAAAAATAGGATTTTTTATCTATATAGAAGCGATGTAAAAATATAATTTTTATCATATATATAGCAAAGTAAAAATAGAATTTTTATTTATTGAAATGAAGTGATAAAAAAATAATTTTTATTGTGAACAGCGTGAAAAGAACTGAATTCGAATTTCAACAAATCCAGATGTTCAGCAGTTCAACAGCAAAGCACGACGGAGTGGAACCCTCTGCGAGAACTCCTCACTTTTAAATTTATTTCTAGTTGAAATATATACTAGGATGCAGACGGTGTTTAGTAGCACCCGACACACGTCGTCCACAGACCATGGACGGCTTGTATGCTTGTTTGTTTGATTTTGATGTAGGGTTGATTGTGTGATGTGATGTGAAATGAAATAAAATATTTTATAGTGGAAAATATTTTATAGTTAAAAATAGAATTTTTAACGTGTATTTGAAATGAAATAAATATAAACAAATCAGACGATTTGTTTATATATACACATTTGACTGATAATTGATTGGGACGATAAATTTTACACATCGCCCAGCTACACAAATAAAATATGTGTTTGATTGTTTGAAAACCCCACACGGGTATTGGGGTAATATATAACATACACTAATCCCAATAGTTAGTTGTATGTCGATCGATTGATTGACAGACTGTTATAAGCGTTAAATATTTATATTCGATGCTTATACAGTGTAGAATGCACTTTGGATGATGGTTGATTATTCGTCGTTGTTAATGTATACATGTGTTGTAGAAAATCCATATAATTAACATTATATGGTAATTGATTGGGCCTCATTCCAGTTTTGAAAAAGAAATATTTGAAATAGAAATATTTGAAAAAGAAATATTTGAAATAGAAATATTTGAAATAGAATATTTGAAAATAGAAATATATGAAGCTGTGTTGATTAGATTGACGCCATTTTGACGTGAACGATATTTATATCGATTTTATTTATTTTATAATGAATATTGAAAGTGATTTCAAAATCTGATATTTTGAAAAGAATTGAAATTCGAATTAAATTGAATAGAAATGAATTCGAATTGAAATTGAATATAAATGAATTCGAATTGAAATTGAATATAAATGAATTCGAATTGAAATTGAATTGAATTGAAAACGAACTGAAATTGAATTAGAAATCAATTTGAATTGAAATCAATTTGAAACGAATTTAAAACGAATTTATAAGGAAAAATTCAATTTTGATTTGAATTAGAAATGAAGTTGAAATCGTTTTGAAAACAAATTATAAAAATACGTTTTAAAAGGAAATCGACGAAGTATATATTATATATATTATATATATAATATAATGGCCTGAATAGAACGCGCCGTGACAGTTCGCGAATTTCGACCATTGACTTCGAATGGATATTGCGGGAGATCCGACCGTCGGATTCTCCTAAAACCGGAACCGTTGGGTTCGTATCGAAAAGAGCTTTCTAATGAATATTAGAAATTAAAAATCTAACGGTTGGATTTGGAATTATGTCCAAATCAAATTTGGAAAAGGTCGCTGTAAGTGCAATTCGATGGTCGTTGATGGAAATTGATTGTACGAGCCTTGATAAAATTATTAAAAATAGTAATAATTTGTGTAAAATCATAAGAAATGATTTGTGAAGAATTGGGATGAAAAACTCCATATTTGAAAAGATAAAAATAGATTTTATCGAAATGAACTAATTTTGAACTAGAATTATAATTCTATTTATTTTTAAATAAATAAATTGAATTTGAAAATGGTTTTGAAAGTAACCAGAATTTCCAATAATTGAATTGGAATGGATTTGAATCGAAATTGTCTTTGGAATATTTCGAAGTTGGATTTCGTGATGATACAGGTATTGTTATGGGAATTTGAAAGATATATTTATATCGTTATTTCCAATACGATATTTGTTAGTCGTAGAATTTGATATTGAATGTAAGCCGATATATTTTTTATTCAGAGCCTTGTATTTAATATTAAATGTGATTTGGGTTTGTCGTGAATGGTGTCTTCATTAACACTGTTCTTGAACCCAGTTGTCCCCAATTAATATACTGGCGCCTTCCTTCTAGCTATATACGCTATATCACAATGACTTCTATCTAAGAATTATTCAAACTCAACTGCTACACACGCTTCGCACCTCTATCCCGGATGATCATGAGAAGGACAATGAATTGGGGACCGTAGGTCCCTACTTACCTCGACGGCTATGTCATTATGCCCCTTGAAGCATATATGCGATAAATAGACTTTTGTAACCATGTCATATTTACTTGCTTTGACGGAACCTCTCTCTAAAAGAAATGGAATGACGCATTCCACTAAAAAATCTTTTTTTTTCATGAGGTATAACTAGAAAAAGATTAAATCTTTTTATTTAGATTTAATGAAGTGTACCAATTAAATAATATTTAATTGGAATTGAATTGGTATTGATTTTTGGGTTTATCGTGAACAGTGTTTTAAATAACACTTATTCTTTAACCCGATAATTAATGGAATGTGATTTTGGGTTGTCGTGAACGGTATCTTCAATAATACTGTTCTTAGACCCAAAGGAGTTAAGAAAATCAGAAACTAACTGGAGATTAGTTAAGTTGAATGGTTTCTGAGGTATTGATCTGATGTTGGTTTTGGCCTTCGGGGTTAATACTTAGGGAATTGCTCACTTGCTATTTTACGGTTAGGGACTGACTGAAATGTGATGTGATTTTGGGGTTTATCGTGAACCGTGTTTTAAATGACACTGATACTTTAACCAAGTTAAAGATTAAAACTAAGTGGAGTTTTAATGAATCTTTAATTAGATTGAGAAGATCGAGAATGGAGTATCACCAGTTTTGCTCCAGGCGATAGTCAAATCTTTAATTAGATTTGAACGTGAAATGGTAATTGAATTTACCGATAACACCGTGGTGTTAGATATGAAGTATGACCAGTTTTACTTCATGGGATGAATAGGTTGGGACTGGGAAATTAAAACAAATGATTACTTCGGTAAGGTCCGTTAATCCCGACTAGTTTGAAGTGATATTCAAAGGAAGATTAAAGAATAAATTTAAAAGAATTTATCTTTGATAAAATTAATGGGAACCTTTCCCTAAGAATGTAAAATTTAGAAACTAACTGTCGATTAGCGAAGCAGAATGGTTTTCTGGATATTGATCTGATGTTGGTTTCGGCCTTCGGGGTTAATATTTGGGGAATTATTCTCTGGTTAATTTACGGTTAGTGACTGATGAATTGGAATGAGGCGTATGTTGTGTTTGTGTAACACATGTTTATTATATACGCGAGTTATTCAGAAAGACCAGGTTTATCCCATTCTCAATAACTGGTTCGACGATTAGTCGAAGATGAAGACGATGGTTGAAGACCGGAGGTCTTCACGTCGTTTGGATAATTACTGATGATCTTGATTGAGCCGTACATACAAGAGGAGAGAATCAGTTGGTGATCGTCCAGACGTACTTGGAGATCGATGGATATGCGAGGAATAAAGTTCCTCTGGTTTCGTTCAGACCCAGAACGGACTTGTAAATGGATGTGTGTCTGACATCGGATTTCATTCCGTGTGATTGATATCGGTTGCATAGTGTGAATTGCCTGTGTAGCATGCTAAGATGCAAATGATCAAGGCTTCTGTTGAAAAGCAGAGTCTTGTGGTTGATGATCAAAACACAGCCTGTGTGGCATAGCTTTGTGTAACGTGAATTCGCGAGCCTCACACCTCGGTATGAACCAGAAACGGGAGAGGACTGCAGGGAGAACATGTGTTTCCTTCTAGCTAGAAGTGGCGTAAGTGGTTTTACGTGCCCTGACAAGTTTGACTTATGTGGTTGTTGCTGTTGCGAGGCACCTCGGATATATCGGTCGTTCTCGAACCGATGGAGCCATTCGTTGGCTCATTTACGCCCCATAGGGCGGGGAGACGTAGTGTTCAGGATTTCGTTTAATCCACATCGGTGGACCGGCCCTGAAGATCCAAGGGTCGATGCGTTCTATCCCTGAGACATGGGCTAGATTGTCTCGAATTCGGTAGAGGACGATCCCTTGCCTCGGTTCATAGATGGAAATCCAATTTCCAATACGACACTTTGCGGTTTTAGTTGTAAACCTATATATGGCAACATAGTGGTATGGGGCATTCATGCCGCCTATGATTGATACTTATGATTGAATTTTTTTTTGACACTATACACTTATAGTACTATCAAAATAATCTGTTTTAAACGTATCAAGCATTCTTTGGCTATTATAAGGTAAAACCCTATCCTCCGGTTTGTGTTGCATTGTGTGATGGGACCTGGGTCTTATAATAGCTTCATTGTTCTTTATTTAGCATTGCGCTGTTGTTTCATTCACTGGTATTCTTGGGAGGAAACCCGTTCCATGTTATACGGCGTGGTCCCTTGATTTACCTAACTTTAAAAATAAAGATTAATAACTGTTTTAGTTCTCACACCAGTCCCATGACTGACTTGGAGTTTATTGTTTTAACCTAAACTCTGGGTGCCCTTATTTTGACATGGGCAGCTAGTAGTTTTGGTTTTGCAGATTTATATTCACAGGATCCTGACTTACAGCTGGAACGATATCCGGAAAGCGTTGTATCCGTATATCTCCTTCTACTTGTGTTTTGTATTATTTCCGCTGCGATGTATTTAAATGTAATTTAAATCTCTGATATTTTCTGTGTAATATTTATTCATACTCTGTATATTCTTGTATTCTGATGGAATTGTTGTAATATACAATGAAATGTTCTTCCGTCTGTGTTCTTTTGTGGCTTGTTCCCGAAGTATCCGATCTTTCCCTTACCGGGGAAGTTACGGGTCCTTACACCTCCCAGATAAACAGATGTTAACCATGATACCACGTGTATATACTAAGATGATTAGAGGTCTCTCCTCTACTTAGCTTATCTATCATGCCACAAATCTGAGAGTCTAAAGCTAAAGGTTGCTATGTACTTTTTACCTCTCTTATGGTCAGTCTCTTTCTACTTAGGGCGCTTGCCCCAACCCTTTATTTCTCACACAAACCATCCTAGTCGAACTCGACATTCCTTAACTACAAGCCCTAAAGGCCTAAACCAATATCAGACAAGCACCCAAGGAATACCTCCTCCGAATTTGGATGGTCTACATGAGATGATACTAGCAAAACAACCAAACAATTGAGCACTTAACCGACTCTGGATATCCTCGCCAATCTTGCTCCAAAACTATCGTTGATTGCATAACTGGCTTTGCATTGTCAACTAGATATATGCGGAAGTCTATCTCGAGTTCTAGGGGGAAAACCCCTAACCTAATCAAAAAACATCTGCGTACTCATGGACTACTCTAACAGAACGCAAATCGTCGATAGATGCATCAAGTGATTTTAGGTGGCTAAGTCTAACTGATCCCCTTAGGATCGCACAAAATCTCGAGGGTATTCCCGAGGCAAATCAAAAGTCTAACTACCCTCCTTTCAGAATCACAAGCTAACCAACCCGTGCCTAGAATCAACCCATAACCCATGGAACTTAAACTCAATACCTACGATAGCTATTCTCAAATCCTTACAAACCAACGATAAATGAGCCGAACCACAGATTGGATTTGAGACAATAATTGGATCTACTATACAAGTACTAAGGTGCAGAGACTCAACTATGGAAGCAGATACAAACGAATGTGTAGTGCTAAAATCAAAAAGAGTACTAATAGGAGGATCAAAAAGATAAACAAATCTCTCTTTCAGGTACGCTGGCGGTGAAAGCATGCACTTGCCCTCTTGAAAATCCTGTCCTTTGTTCTTGCCCTTGTCCTAAATTATATGACCCGTTATACCATAATAAAGATACTTCCTATTGTCTCGGGCCTTACTGTTCCCTATACTTATAATCCTCTTTCTTGTTTTGTGATTCCTCCACTTTTACCTTTTCCATTCTTCGTGAACTAAGTTCATATCCACGAGTTTCTTATCCTTGGGTTGTGCTCCTTAGCCAAACTCCCTCATTCTAATTTTTACCATCCTTGTGTAACATGTTGACAAGTCTCTCGAAAGCTGCCTCCATCGCATGCAAAACCCTACAAAGCACGAAAGAAAATTAGTTGTAGGTGAAATTACTGCGGCTATAGATGGAAGTTGGGCGCTTATTTGCCCTTTGATAAGTGTCATAGTCTCATCAAGCCTACAGAACCTTGTCGCGATGAGGTTACCTCCCAGAAAGCCAGGAGCCCCGGAGATTTAGGAAAGAAGGAAACAAGGATACGAACAGAGGGTCAAAAGATAGTGCATATGGCTTTGGGAATATGCCTTTAAAACAAAACTTCTCTTTTGAAAATGCTTCTTTTAAAATCGGTTTGGAAACAATTTTTCAAAACCTTTTATCTGATCCGGTAACCTTCAGCTCTGATACCAAGTGAATCACCCTACCTCTGTTAAGGTCACTCACAAAGGGAATGCCTTAACTTCGATGGAGCATTATAGGTAAAAGTTGCAGATAAATTACAAGACAAACAATTTAAGTAGCGGTAAATACATAAAACTTTATTTCGTTGATAAAACAGCTTGTACAAAGATTATTTTAAAATACCAAAGTATCTATCTTGTTTGACAAAATAAAGAAGCATAAATGACAATGATATTCTCCAATAAAGCATGAGCCAGCTATAGCAGTGTAAAAGAGAGTCCCTAAGCAATACGTCAAAGAGTCTTCAAGCTTGGAAAGAGTAACGGTCCAAACTAGGCTGAGCTATTCCCTGACTACCTTGGAGGGGGGAACGGAAGAAAAGAAGCGAAACAAACTAGGTCAGACATAAAGCCTGGTAAGTTCAATGACTTTCAGCATATGAATAGGTAAAAGCAACATGACATGAATTAACTGAATATAAGACAACACCATGATGATAGGGATAACAAGATAACATAAAATTAGCACAAGATATGACAAGGCAAAATAAACTGGATGCGTTTCTACTCTTTCTCTGCTTCGCTCCTACACTGTTACTGTGACTTCTACGTCTCTGCACCACCTAACTAGTGTCCCAACTAGTAATCTGTATAAAATGATAATATTACAACGTGATCCCAATCCCCGCAATTTTGGTAGCCTTCAGGTGTACATCGATTATGAGGATTCCACCTCAATCTACCTAATTGCCATGAATATGCTCAATGTATCCTTACTACCTTATCGATCGGTTCCCTACATGTGTTAACTTTCCTTATGTCTGTGTCAATCTACCCTCTCTTGTGTGTAGATACCCTGTGCTGGTCCCACCATAAGGTGTATCAATCCTTATGATAGCAACCCGACACGAATCAAGATGCACAGTGTATAACTACTGGTACCCAGTGCCTGCTTTTTCCCAATTCGGAATACGTGCACGACCGTAGTCCGCCAGAACCTACACTGACGTACCCCCTGCCGTTACTTTTGACCGCTTATAATCAGCGCAGTAGTCATGCCCCACCCTGCCTAGTTCAGGGTACCGTAATACATTTATGTGGGTTACTGCTGAAATAGGTCCTCGTTACTAGGGTTTCTTACTGGTTAAGTTTGTGGGCCTATATTTACTAATATTACCCACCAACCCGATATGTACTTAACCCTCCCACCGATTCAAGCATGTTTATTTAACGGTTAAGTTTATGGGCCTATATGTACTAATATTACCCACTTTCACGAGATGCACTTAACCCTTCCACTGATTCAAGCATGTTTATTTAACGGTTAAGTTAGTAGGCCTATATGTACTAATATTACCCACCTTCACGAGATGCACTTAACCCTCCCACTGATCAAGTCGATACGTATTATTGGTTAAGCTTGCCTTAACCTCACTCGCTTTGTTCACGTAATATTGGTTAAGTGTTGTCCATTCATGTTAACTTAACCTACCCATCCATCATGTCATGCTGGTTAAGTGTTTCTTATTAACTTAACTCCGTTCGTTCACCAAGTTATATGGGTAAAGTGTTTCTTGTCAACTTAACCCCACGTGTTCATCATGTTGTATTGGTTAATTGTCATCAATCAATTTGAGTTAACTTAACCCACCTTCTTGCCATGTTACTTTGGTTAAGTGTTCCCCCTTGTGTTACTTAACCTTACCACACGTCATGTTATATGTTGGTTAAGTGTTGCCCTCTTGTGTTACTTAACATTACCACACGTCAGCTTATATATTGGTTAAGTGTTGCCCTCTTGTGTTACTTAACCTTACCACACATCAGGTTATATATTGGTTAAGTGTTCCCAGTTTAACCTAACCCCATCCATCTGTTTAATTAACATGTTACAACGGTTAAGTGTTCTCTTAGTTAACTTAGCCCTACCATCTGTTTAATTAACATGTTATAACGTTTAAGTGTTCTCTTAGTTAACTTAACCGTACCACAAATCAAGTCATATTGGTTAAGTGTCATTAACCTAACCCTCCCATACTTAGGATGTGTCATTAGCATTACTTAGTTACTAATGCACCCAACCTCTCACATTAGACCTATTGTTGTGGTTGCCGGTCGGTTCTGGGCAGGCTTACACCACAACTCGGTCTAACCTCGGGTTCAAGAATGTTATGACTAACTTCTCACATTGGACCCTATTGTTTGCGGTTGCTGGATGTGACGGGCGGTTCCGGGCAGTCTTATACCACAAACTCAGTCCAACCTCGAGTTATCCATGTTTCATTTTTAGCCAATTTTCCATAATTTACAGTTCATGGCAAAAACTAGATTTTACATGTTAACTATCAAATTCATCAAAACTATTCATGTTCCAATTCCCAAATTATGCCCAACAAATTCCCATTTCAAGTTATTTAATCAGAATTGGCTATACCCAAACTTCCTAAGTTTACAATAATAATCATGCCCCAAAATTACAATATTCATTATACGTGGCCTCCCAATCAATAGTTAGGCCAAATCTAGATTAATATTTCTATTTTACAGTTCAGGCCCAATCTAGATTTAATATCTCAATTTACCCCAAGTTCGCAACAATAATAGTCATACCCCAAAACTTGATTTATATGCCAATTTACATATGCCCAAATATTGATTTACATGCCAATATACCCAATTTGCAATTATAATAATAATACCCCATATCCATCACTAAATATGCCCAATAATTCCACCAACCATGTTATGCCCATATACTCACCCCAAATATGCAATACCCAATATTCCCCGCATTCCAAACGTTCGTATTCCGCGTTTTCAGCCTAGGTTCGAAGTTAACCCAGGTTCAATAAAAATAAATAAATAGGGGGAGATAGAAGTTGCATAAAGAGGAAATAGGCATTAAAATATCATCACAGGCATGAAGGCTAAGACTTGATAAGAACATCACAGGCAAGATTTGAATAACATCGCAGGCGTAAATCTAATAGATTAGATTTGATAGAATTTGAAAGAATTATCTTAGATCCAGATTATTACAGGCCAAGAATTTCAAATTAAGAATTCACATCGAAAAGTAACTTGAACTTGCAAACAGAAGGACAATCTTGTTTTCTGGGATCTGTTTTCTGAAACTGAAAAGTTATCCTTTGACGTAGATTATCGATTCTCTAGTTTAGATTTGATTTGTAGTTTCTAACTTGACTCCACAAAGAACTTGAGCAGCATAACGACGTCTTTGATTTAATTAATTAGAATTGAGGCAGCATAACGTTGCAATGGTTTGGTATTGAGAGAAAGTGAGGTTTGGGGGTGTCTAAATAGGTTAGGAGCCAACGAATCTATCCAGAAAACAAGTCCACATGCCTAAAACTGAATCTGCCTCGGATCTGGAAAATGGGGGGAGGTCGACCCCCTGGTCGACCTATGTTGACCCAGGTCAACCCCCAAGTCTACCCCCTGGTCGACCTGGGTCCTAGGCGGGAAATTTTCCGCCTAGCCCCGGTGCGTGTTTTGAATTTCAAACTTTGACCTGTTTTATTTTATTTAAATCCTGAAACTTCCGAGGGCCATAACTTCTTCATATGAAGTCCGATTTACGCAAACTCGGACTATATCTTAAGCAGAAATCCGAGACGAACGCTATGGCATAACCCGTTTCCGTTTATTCTTCTCTTAAAAATTAAGTATACTTTGATTTGTTACTATAATGTTCGCAGAAAATACGTGGTGTTACAATTCACATATATTATAATAATAATTTATAGTGTATCGCTATTTATATTTATCATTAAAAACCCGTATGATCACACACAATATTCAAATTCGATGAAAATGGACATACCGCTATGGTTCGACATTACGGACCCAATGAAACTTGTTTCGTCGAATTCTGAATCCGTTTGCTAACATAGTGTATTTTTTAAGTCAAATTATCAACCGTTTTTCACATTAAAATCCCGTATGGCCACATACCTACTCCAAAAATCACGAAAATTGAAATCTAGCAATAATTTAATATTCCGAATCCAAAAATTAATTTCGTTGAAAACGGAGATCGTCTGCAAAAATGACTATTTTCTAAGGCTCTAAATAAACCAATTAAATATTAATATATTTAAAAACAATTTAATGTAATATTAATAAATTAATATTATCGTATATATTCACATTGAACATCATTTAGCTATAAAATAAACACATCTGGATTTATAACTCGATATTCTGAAATCCGAGGTAATCGATATTCCATTTTTATTAAAAATCCCTTTTTATAATATAAATAAATCGTTATAAATTATAAACGAATTCCATAGCGGCTTTCTGGAAACTTGATTTAGACGTAACTTACAATCTACAAGACGAAATCTCGATTTTCCTCTTTTATTAGAAAAATATCGTTCACCAGATCCGAAGGTTTCTTGTTTCACAAAAATCCGACTTAAAACGGATTCCGTAAATTCAATTAAAGTTCAAAACGTAATATTATGAACTACCGCGCCATTTTGAGCTCGATTATAATTATAATATAATTTATACATTCTAACGTCGTTTATTAAATAGATTCGTTATTAAAATTTGAATCTAAACTTAACCAAATCACTTATACTATCCAATTCACACAATATTGCCAATTCTACTATTTTTGATTATTTCGGAATTAAATATATTATTCTATTAATTATATTAATTAAATATTCAATATAATTTAATTTAAGTTATTTAAAATTACCAAATCAACATTTAAATAATTAAATAAATTAATTATTCGACTGTTAAAAATACGGGATGTTACATTCTTCCCCCCTAAAAGAATTTTGTCCTCGAAATTACTAAGCTAGAAAAAGGTTATAATCCCTATTAACTGGATTAAAAATTATTTGTTTACTTTTTTAACTTCAGTTTCAACTAGACCGATTAATTTCAATTAAAATATTAATTTTATTTCAATTAACAAAAATTAACAAAAATTCTGAAAATTTTCTAACACCCTAAATTTCCCAAAAATTTCGCCAGCGTCTCCTTTGTACGGCTCAATCGGTACAACTACAACTCGCCTCTCTAGGCCTTCTCTAATCCAAAAGAAAATCAAACAGCCAAGCGACTTGCCAAATAGGCTCATAAATCTCATACTCATATAAAATATAAACTTGTAACTTTTTGTTGGGCATATCATTATATGCTTTCCGTCTGCTACCAATTCAGCATATACCAATGTCATTCCAATAAAACTCCAATTATTCGCTTATACCTAAGTCAAATTCCATTCTCAATCTCAAGTACCATTCTTGATTTTCAAATTCTTATCTTACAAATCCATTTTTTCTCGATATCCTTCCAATCCTATTCAATTTCAATTCGCTTCCACAAATTCTATTTAATTTGTTTTTAAATTCAGACAAATATTTTCTTGGGAGTTTAAACAGCTTAGTCTTTTCTAAAACCAAATATCCCTTTTTGAATTTCAAACAACTTGTTTCTCAAAACAATTCTAAAACAAAACCTTCGGTAGCAATCCGTCACTTAGAACTCGAAAATGAACACTGATGATGTGGCCAGCATCATCAGGGTTATTTCCCAGCGATCAACTGTGTTCGATACTATATCACATTCAAAATTCATTTTTAAACATTCCCATTTTGAAATTATTTCAAAATATCCTTCACAATGCTTGTAAAACAATTTAAAATCTCCTAGGATTTTAAAATTCTCATATATTTAATCCAAATCCATTTACAAACACTTTTCCAAATTTAGGAATTTTAGTTCTAATTTTGTTTTCAATTTCAGATTTAATCCATCTGATTTTATAATTTACGGTTATACGAATTCTGATTGGTTATACCTAACCTTTTCACTTTTTATAATCTCATTCGATTATAATAACAACCAATATATCCAATATATTATAATATTTCTAATATATATACTTTCTTTATATCAAAATATAATTTAGGTAAAATTATTTCATTTAACCTTTTTTTAACAATATACTGTTTCGGTTCATCGTACTCGAGTGTTTAGAAACCCCTACCGATACAGTGGATCAAACTGATCGACCAGAACTCATAAACAATTCAACAAATAAATCTCCACAATATAAAACAATTTTATATTAAATAACAAATACACGCTCATATATATACACTCAAACTCAATCTAGGATATTACTAATCCCATCTCTATTGAGTTACGCCACAGAGCCAAGGTAATCACTTAACCTTCATCTCTAATACCACTATAACGAACTGGAATTTTCGACCCAGAAAACCGACATAAAACTCATGACGGCTATTCAAGAATCGAAAATATTGGAATGCCAACAGAAAGAAGTTAGAGGGTGAGAAATAAAAAGAAAATTAGAATTGAAGAAGAAGAACATAAATACAACATCAGAGTAAACACGAATCTCACAGGGAACGAATAAATATATTATATAATATAACTTTGAAATAAAATCAGTTTTTGTATACAATATCATTATCGGAGTACAACACTTACAACACAGCGGAAATAAACAATAACAATATAATCCTGAAGCCTCATGCTCCAAGCTCTCCAAGAATATCTGTAAAATCCTGACTACTTGATCGACAGTAAAAATTTGGGCACCCAAGAGTTTAGGGTAAAACAAAAGGAAATAAACTCTGAATTAGTCATGGGACTGGTGTGAGTAAACTCCAACCACTTGGTTTAACTTTAAAAATCCTTTTCAAAGAAAGCATAATCATAAGATCGATCCACATATAAACACGGATGGTTTTTACCTTACGATAACCCAAAATCATTTCTTTTAAATCATTACTCTTATGATATTATAATAGTGTCTAAATCAAATAAATATCAATCTAGCGAAACACTTTCATCTCACGTTCCGCCTATATAATATATAATCAAAAACCATGTGTGCTTATTGGGTAATGGATTCCAACTGGCAAGGTACACGACCACCTTCCGACAGTGTATCTCTAGAGAGGAATACACCGGGTTCAACAAGAACATCTTGTAACCCAAGCTAAACATGATCGGTCACTCATTTCGCTTGAGTGTACTGAATGTATTATCACCAACGATTGGGATCGGCAACCATTTCCCGAAAGGGACAACATCGAAATAGATTAAAGAAGCAAATGGATTTTCTCTAGATCAGGTGACAAATACACCCTAATTGGCAGCTACCCACTTTGCCATGCGACCTACCCGATTTTATACCATTTCCTGGTTGTGAGGCTTGAGGCCATAACGTATAGATCACACCTTTATTTACTTTGAATGTCACATCGTCATACCCGCCAAATCACAAATTAATTTCTCCAAAAATACCATGGGTATACAGCTAAGAGAAACGAATTCCTCCGCCACCAAACGTAAATACGTTTGAAGAGATCAACTTACTCGATATTTTAAATATACTCTGTTAGACATCCTTCTATACAAGTTGTCATGGGACTGGATAAACCGAAGGTACTATTCTATAAACCCATCTTAGGCAATTTCTACCTAGGGTTTGCTAGAACAACCCTTGCATAAACATCGTCTTCGGTTATCTTCATCATATTTGATTCGCAACGCTAAAGCCCATACAGAGTGGTTTTCAGATAATAAATCTGATTCCGGTCTCTCCGTGTTGAGGACGGAAAATGGTCAAAACTTTGATAGTCGGTTATTTAACTATCAAAGGAAAACATCCATACACACAGCGATCTTATTCCAAATGGAAATTTTATCAATCAATCAACATTTTTCACTTAAAATTAATTTATCATTAATGTATTCATTTCCCCATTTCCCGTTTCCATATATTCATAAATCCTTTTTCTAAAATTAGAAAATATACGTTATCAATATTGGAAAACATTTCCATTTCTTATTCACATATCACTATTTTTCCACATCTATCAGTCTCTAACTATAAACTAGTGAGAGAACAATTCCTTGAATATCAACCCCGAAGGCCGAAACCAACATCAGATCGATATCCAGAAAGCTGTTTAACATTACTAGTCTCCAGTCAGTTCTAATTTCCTTAACTCCTTTTTTATTTCCATCCAAATCCCAATGTCCTTTAAATTTCCTCATTTCAGAAAATATTTGCTTAAATTCTTTATTCACATTAAATGTGAAAAATATTTATCTATACAATCTAAACAGTTTGATTTCGCATTTAAAACAATAATTCAAATCCAAATTCCTTTTTATACTTATATTTAGATAATTCATATAAAATCTTATTTTAATTTCTAATCTTTTATAATTTCCTTTATAATTCCCTCTATAAATGTTAAGTTTATATTTCATAAAAATATCGGTGTTAAAACCGATTCTTACTTCCTAATATAAATTCAGGCTTATATATATATTCAGTTTATCCAATAATAAAATTTTAAATTAATTTATAAATATCGCTTATAAATTAATCTTCTCAATTCAACTGCTAAAACAAATTTTTATTTAAAATCTACTTTATATCAAACTTCTCGTAATTCCTTTATAACTCGAGAATTCGCTTTTTATAATTCTAATAATTTTCCAAATATTTCCTTTTATAAAACCCATTGATTTTGTAAAATAATTAAATTTAATATCCACTTCAAAAATTCCTTTTTATATTCTAATATTACTTATGGTATTTAAAATACCAAACAAAAAGGATAAATCATAATCCAAACAAACATAATCAATAACAGATTATATATCACATCGTATATCACAATATATAAAAAACCTTATTATAAATGTTGAGGAATCCAGTTGGATCCCTCCAACCTGTTTCCCTGCATCCAGATGTTAATCAACATAAATAACACGAATTTTATATCAATACGAAATATTCTGATAAACAGAATCAATATATAATTAACGATTTATATATATATATATATATATATATATATATATAACTGTATCTATATTTTTGACCAATTAATTAGCAATTAATCCAAACAACCCTCACATAACATTCAATCATTATTTATCAATTCTAAAATACGTTTATAAAAATATAAACTGGACAGAGTTAGTGAGTTTACTCATTTTGGCCGTTTATCGTTAAATAACGATAAACTGTCGTTGATTCAGATCAGGCAATTTATTTCGCTACAATTTGTAATGAGCTCCAATTCACTCCAAACCAGTTCCATTTTGTAGCCCTCATCAATATGATCCCAATGGATCTTGTTTCGCTGAATTCTGATCTCTTTCTCACCCATCTATCTTACACGTGTCCCTTCGTCACATTTCTTCTAACACCATTTTCCACTTTACTAATGTATGCACACCTAATGACACTCATGGTAGATATGAAACTTGGCAATATTGCCACAACCTATCTCAACATATAAACGAACCCTGGATAATCGGTGCTGACTTCAACACGACTCGATTCTTGGATGATCGTAACTCTGGCAATACATCCTCTGATTCTTCCCATTTCAATGCATTTATCCAATCTTGTTCTTTTATTGAACCACCGATTAATAATCGTCGTTACACATGGTCAAGCAGAAGGGAAGTCCCCTCTATAGCTAAATTAGATCGTTTTTTCTTCAATCCTAACTGGGATGATCTCTTTCCACTATCGTTAGTTAATGGTCTAGCCACCACCATCTCTGATCACTGTCCAATTCTTTTAGATACTTGCTCAAACACTTCTATTAAACGCCCATTCATATTTGAACGCCTCTGGCTGCTTGAATCTTCCTTTGATAATCAGAGTTATGCACATCTAGTCTATAGTTTGCAGATGATACAATTCTTTTCACCACTCCTACACCCTCAAACATTCACTGACTTAAAGTTCTCCTCTATACATTTGAAATGGTGTTTGGCCTTTCTATCAACTTCAATAAAAGCTCCATTATAATGTTGGGTAATTGTACTCATCTGGGGCCTAGAATTGCTGAATGCCTTAACTGTAAACTTGATTCATTCCCAATAACATACTTGGGCATCCCTCTTCGCCCTACCAAACTTCATAAACCTGATTGGCTACCCCTCATCGCCAAAATTAAAAGCAGACTTTCAAGCTGGAAAGCAAACTCCTTATCATCTGCTGGTCGTCTTGTGCTTGTCAAACATGTCCTCACATCCCTCCCTACCTATTGCATGCCCTTCCATAAACTCCCAATCTGGGTAATTAACAAAATTGATTCAATTCGCAGCTCATTTCTATGGAATGGTGGCAAATTGAAAAAACTGATCAATTGGCAAACTGTCTGCCTCCCCTTGAATCATGGTGGCCTTGGAATTATTGATCTCTTTACCTTTTACCTTGCGTTGCTTGCTAAATGGCTACGGCGCATCCTCACTCCGGGACAATTTATTTGGAAAGATTGGATCTTGTCAAGACTTATAACTCGAATCCCTTTCTCATCCTCCACTTTAGTCCAACTGATAAACCATCACCGTTCTGGAAAGGAGTGTTATATACCATCTCCAGAGTAAGACCCTTTTTCATGTAAAATTTAATAATGGTGAATCTTGTCTATTTTGGATGGATATTTGGAAAGAGCAGATCCCCTTTTCCACACTTTTCCCTAACCTTGCACTCTTAAATCAATACAACCCGTTATCAGTGGCCTCGGCACATGTACTAGGCCCAATGTGCTTTTTCCCTTCGACTTTCATTGGGCTTGAGTCTCTGGACGAGCTTATCTCTATTGGGCAAATCTTTAGCACTACCCAATTCTCTAGTAGACCTAATTTATTTACATGGGCCTTGGGTTCAACGTATAAATTTTCAGTTGTAGCCTGTTATAAATTTTTGATCCACCTAGGCCGATGTTTCTCTTTCTCTCGCATTTGGAACTGTCACCTACCTCCTTGAGTTATTTTCTTTCAATGGCTCCTCATTCATAACCGCATCAATACCAGAGACAAACTGCATCGCTTCAATAGCAATTTCGATCCTACTTGCGCTCTCTGCAATCAATGTGACGAATCTCTTGCTCACCTTTTCTTCGAATGTGATTTCTCTAATGCTGTATGGGCTGCAACCAGCTCCTTCCTACTTGGCTTCATCCCTTCTATCCATTCATTCTTCGAATATTGGTAGCACAATCCCCTTGACTCAAATCTGGATTCCTTAGTGGCGTTTTTCACTTGGAGTATTTGGCTAGAACGCAACACACACATCTTCGGCAGGCCTAAGAAACTCTTGATGGGTACATGTTAACACATCTTGCATCTTTTCGAATCATGGACAGGATCAATTAGACATGCACGCTTCAGGATCACTCTCCCAATGCCGCAGTCTCCAGGATCATAGGAAAGTAGCTCCCTCTTCCCTCTCTGAAATCAGTCGAAGCTAGTCAGTATCCTCTTTGGTTTATTTTGGTGTGTAGTTTCATGTTATATGCTATGATCTCTGTTGTTTGATGTACATATTTTTGTCTATGATTGCACTATCTTTATTAGCCTGCTTGGTCTAAACTTTATGCCACTGGTTGGGCATGTCAATTAGTTATATTACTAGCTACTTATTATTATGCGTAACCGGCTATGAAGCATCACGCTATACACCCGTCTTCCTAAAAAAAAAAAAAAATTGCCTAATCACGTTTTATCCCATAATGATATTTCTTCCCAACGATACACAGTAACTTGCGAGAGCTCCTCAAGCCACTTCCGTCCCTTTAAGCACCACGTTCCCCTTCCATACTCCATGAATCAACAAACCGAGACCACCGCCGTACTCCTCATCAACATCTCATCTCCTCCATCGCCATTGGATTCAACTCGCACGCACAAATCAACTCGTGACATTTTCAGTTCCTCCGCTTGTAACAGGAAAGCACCGAAACTTTTTCTCACATAAACCCTCCAAAATTCGCACGCAAGTGAGGTTTCCTACCCTAAGCCTCAAAACAAACTTCATTTTACAAATCAATGCCTTTGTACCTCAAATCCTTGAACCCTAGCATCACTGTAAGAATACGACCTCGACCAAACGGTGATCGAGCCGAATGAAAACCATACCAGCGGACTGAGCAAGTGACGAAGATCTCATATATTTATATCTCGTGATTTATAGGATTTTAATCCATTTGTTTAGAATTTTTTTAAAGTTGCGATTTAGGTGTAAAAGAAGTAGAATTGACGGCGGCAATTTATTTGACTAGAGAAATGAAAATCCTTAGGGTTATATAAGTTAGAGTATATTTATAGGATTAGATAGCTTCCAACGGAAGATTCATATATATTATAATAATAATTTATATTTATATTTATCATTAAAAACTCGTATGATCACACACAATATTCAAATTCGACGAAAATGGACATACCGCTATGACTCGACATTACGGACCCAACGAAACTTGTTTCGTCGAATTCCGAGTACATTTGCTCACACAGTGTATTTTTAAAGTAAAATTATCGACTGTTTTTCACATTAAAATCTCGTATGGCCACATACCGACTCCAAAAATCACGAAAACTGAAATCTAGCAATAATTTAATATTTTGGATCCACCAAAATTAATTTCATCGAAAACGGAGATCGTCTGCAAAAATGACTATTTTCTAAGGCTCTAAATAAACCAATTAAATTTTAATATATTTAAAAACAATTTAATTTAATATTAATAAATTAATATTATCATATATATTCACATTGTATATCATTTAGCTATAAAATAAACACATCTAGATTTATAACTCGATATTCCGAAATTCGAGTTAATCGATATTCCATTTATATTAAAAATCCCTTTTTATAATATAAATAAATCATTATAAATTATAAACGAATTCCATAGCGACTTGTTGGAAATTTGATTTGGACATAACTTATAATCTACAGGACAAAATCTCGATTTTCCTCTTTCATTAGAAAAATATCGTTCACCAGATCCGAACGTTTCTTGTTTCATAGAAATCCGACTTAAAACGGATTCTGTGTATTCAATTAAAGTTCAAAACGTAATATTACGAACTACCACGCCATTTCGACCTCGATTATAATTATAATATAATTTATACGTTCTAACGTCATTTATTAAATAGATTCGTTATTAAAATTCGAATCTAAACTTAACCAAATCTCTTATACTATCCAATTCACACAATATTGCCAATTCTACTATTTTCGATTATTTCGGAATTAAATATATTATTCTATTAATTATATTAATTAAATATTCAATATAATTTAATTCAAGTTATTTAAAATTACCAAATCAACATTTAAATAATTAAATAAATTAATTATTCGACCGTTAAAAATACAGGACATTACATCAACCAAGCCTAAAAAGTACCATTAGAGTTCTCAATTTTTCTCATTTGATCCACGAAAAACTAAATTGTTAACATAAAAACGCTTAACATTTGCAATTATTTAAAGCATGACTTGTTTCCAATGTTCTTTGTCATTTCGAATGAAATGTTGCATATTTTTGTCAATTGTTGGATTGAATTATAGTCTTTTTTTCCAACTTAACCCATGCAAGTTTAAATTGTGTTTTTCTTTTACTTCTTTCATGTTGTGTAATTTTTTCATTGAGATGTCTTCATTCGCTAGTTCCATCTTTTGCAATTGACTTTTTGAAGTCATTACATTAGACAACTTATAACAGAAACAAAATACTTAATTGGAATCCAGTTTAAAATAAACAAGCCATCTACTATTATACTATTCTCCATTACTCATTTATCTCTTATAATAACTTATAGAGAAATGCCTAAAGCTTTCATCTTGAGGGCAAGTTATATTAAATTCTCTAATAGGATTCTTAACAAGTGATTTTGTTTTGTTTCTGTCTATATTATCCCAAACTTTTGGATCATATATATTCGAAACTTGTCCCGACAATATGACCTTTGTTTCATTCAATTGACATAAACAGTGGACGTCGCTTTCATTTACCATTTGTTGCGGTGAAATCTCGATATTATGTGCAGTTTCTTCTATATCACTGATTTCTTCATTAACCGCAATCTCATATTCTACTATATCGTCAACATCAATTCCATGTTTAAGATACCAAGATTGATCTACATTATCAACTAAGTCTATCTTTTCAGAAGAACACTGAGAGTGAATGTGATATAGGATCTTGAAGCTATATTAACACTAGAGAAGAAGGGGGAAGGGATGAAAAGTGTTTACTTAAGTTTACGAATCTTTTATTTTGGGTTATGCTTATAAGTATATATTTAATGATCACATAATCAATCATAGAATAAAATAACCAGTGAAGTAAGTGTAGTAGTAAAATAAAACGCAAAGAACGCACCTGATTCCATACTGATTCAGAGTTACCATATATCCAGTCTTGTGCAAATCCCATGTAGTCTTTAATCATTATCATTTCAATTACATTTTTTGACTTCAAGGCTACAAAATGGCATCGTCCAAAATCCCAAACCTACGGGCATAGCCAACTCGATTCTCGGGAAACATGTCACTCCTAAATGCATTCCAAGCATAATCAAACCCAAATTGATTTTAAGCCTAACAAGTCGCATCTTTAAAAATTGTTTGATATTGGTTTTACAAAACATGCAGACACACATCTTGATTAGTATTGCTCCTATAACTCCGAATTGAATATGGATCTTATGAGAATGATGAGAGGTTGATATAAAATCAAATTAGTGTTGAATTGACTTGATTCAGTTTGAAAATTGATAGAGTAGTTCTTAGAAAATCAGAGAGAAGGGTGAAGAAACAGTGAGTTTATTATTAAAATTCATTTTTGGAAGAAGCGTAGTTATAGGAGTGAAGGAAAGTGGATGTTCGCAAAAGGTTACGTCAAAAAGGTACTTTATTTCAAATTTGAATTTGGGAAACTCAGCTAGCATGTTGACATACCTATATATCTATGTCAACATATGTAGTGTATTTTTGAAAACTAGTTTTTGTTAAAATGTTTTGAAAATATAAAACCATTTATCATGATCTAAATTTTTCTAACACTATTTAATCATAGTAAATGTATATTTCATATAATAACGGGTAAGAAAGTTTATTAAAACATTTTTAAAAATTTTATACAAAAGTATAATTTATATTAAAAAACAATATATAATTAATATATTAAAATTTAAAATATAAATATCAAAACTATGGTATCATACTACAATACCAAAAAATAATTATCAAGACTCAATCGTGATACAAAAACCAAAGCACAATTTAAAATAAAAATATAAAAACCAAAATATAAAAAATTTGAGTATAATATTATAATCAAAATCAAAAGTTTACAAAAATATTTCGAAATATAAGTATTAAAAACTTAAAGTTTCTTTTTGAAAAACACTTTGAAAAAAATCATTTTAAAAATATTAAAAACTAGGACTACTTTGAAAACTTTTTTAAAATATACATAGAGTGAGGTCAGGTGAGTGCAACTAGAGTTCTAACATTCAATCTAAGAATCGGTAGCTTACCTTAATCATCTTAAATCTTGAACTCTTCAATACTCATGAGTCTTCATCTCTGACTATTGAATCTTTATATCAACATCAATCTGAATCTTGTATCTTAATGTTGTACAATATTCACAACCAATATCCATTTAATAAGTTGTACTATATACAACATACATTTAGATAATAATTATACATGTCTAAATATAATTTATATCATTATTTGAGATTGTTACCATCAAAACTATCATCCATGGTACAAATAAAAACTTGCTAAGATACCCTCTTAGTGGTTTGACTATGTCTTTGTTTCTTTTTTCCCTATTAGAACTTCTAAATGGTTGTTTTCATGTAAACAATACAATTACATTTTATTTTTTACAATTTTAAAATATGATTCCTGTTAGAAAAAAAATCAACAAACGTAGTAAAATAAAATCAAATTATTTGTTGCAACAATTTATTCATCACATTTATAAATAAAATTTGATACTTTTTTAAACATATATAGCATTAAGAAATTCTAACATATATGTACCAAGATTCAAATTCTCCTCCAAACTCCTAACACAAAAAAAAATCAATTTCTTTCTTTTTAGTTTAAATTAGAGAACAAATTAGGATTAGTCAGCCATGATCATGTTCTAGTTTACTCATTTTATTTTTATTTTAAACTGCAGTGACCTTGAATTTGCTAGCTATATTACAAAATCACTTTTATAGGAATCAGGCATATTGTGATGTAATTGGTTAATATACTGTTAAATACGTTGAATGAACAATACCGATCATTAAGAAATATGTCACTACTCTGTAGTATATGAGATGAATTCCAATTGCGTTATTAGGTTCATTATGTTTTCTTAATAATAAATTGTTTGTTAAACGGCTATTGTCTGATGTTGAATATTGTAAAACATACATGCACTAAATATATTAAAACCGAATTTTATAACAATAGTGGTATCCTAAAAATAGAGTAATTGAAAGGTATTAGGTATTGTCATCCTGAAACATATAAAAGTCCCTATTCTAACCACTAACTAGAAATTAAACTAAATAAGAAAATTTGGAAATTAAGGTTACCTATTTTAAAGGTCGAGTTGGATCTAGATTAACCCTAGATGAGGGGGGGTGGGAATAGGGTTTATTACAATTTTGAAGTGTTATTAAAATAAATCGCAGCACATATAATCAATTCGGTAGATTCTGCCTACTGCTGCATTCACTAAGGTTTCTACTAGGTGTTAATAACAGATCCAACTTACAGACCCTGTAAACTCGGACTCCCTACTCTTGTACTAACCCAACGCTCAAAACCCTAGACCGGTTTATATCCCCTGGACCATATTTTCCCCTAGTTTTACAGACTCTAGTAAACTGCCTAGTTTTACAGACGAAACTAGGAAACCACCTAGATTTTACAAACTCTAGAAACTGTCAGTTAAACCCCTAACTGAACTGTTTTGTCAATTTCAATTCAAATTACAAAACAATAAAATAAAAACAAATTAAACCCTAAGAGATAGGAATAAAGGCTTATCCCCTTTTCACTTCAAACATGGTCGGCCCTTTGTAAATTTGGTGCACCCCTTATTTCCTTTTCCGTTCCCATTTGGAAATAAAATAATAGGGACGACGATGAGAAAACTAGGGCTTCTGAAATCCTCAAATCAGATCGATGCTTGTTGAATTGATATCGTGGTTTCTCTGATTGCTCCAATTCTTTGTTTTCCTTCCTCGATCGATTTGCAACTCTGATAGCTCGCGATCGAAACCCTAGCAGTTTGTAAGTTATCTGAAATTTAATCTTGGATTGCTTGAATTGATTTTGTTGGTTTTCGATTTAAAAATAGCCAGTGATGAATGGTGATTTAAATAGGATTTCAAATCCTTAAATTTCTCTGATTTCGAAATATGGTTTGGCATGATTTTTCCTCGATTTGCTTGATTTCCTCTTTTGAAAAATTCGATTTGAATTTGATTTCTTGGCATTGAAATAGCTTGCGTGATTAATTGATGAACTTAGACGAGTTCCTGTCTGGATATTAAATAGCCCTTTGCGTGATTTCATTCAACTATTGCCAAACCAGTTGTGATGATTTCCGAAAATTCTTGCGTGATTTGTTTCCTTGAGTATGTTGTCGTGACTTGATGATTGTTTCCTAAACACCCTTGTTCATTTTTAGAAACAAAAAACATTTGTCCAATATTGAATTGATTTAAATGCTTGCCAAGAAAAACTGTTTCTGGAAATCTCTTAAAACTGTGAGACAGTCTTGCTAAATATAAATGCGTGTTTTTCTGGAATCATCGGTAGTATGAAATTGAATTTCATTTCTAAAACAAAAACCTTGGCAAACTGTTTCCTTGTATATTCCCATTTTCATGTATATCTAAGCTTGCACATTTCCCTACAGATTGAACTAGAGTAAATCTGGAAAACTAAATATTCTTTGTCCCCTTACGAGTTTGTGAAAACATTAGAAAACTTGTCAAATATAAATTGTGAAATTCTGGAAATCTTGAATTGATTTCTGACTTGTTTTCTTTCCCAAAATGAATCATTATGGCTACATTAACAAATTGAACACTTGTCATTTACATTAGAAAAAACTGGAAAACAATTTGTCTTTCCTTAAATAAACTGTTGCCAATAATAATGCCGTTCACAAGAAATTCCTTGTTAGACCAATTTCATATTTGGATAATTTCCATGTTGATTGTATTTGAGATTTGAACTTCCCATTTGGACCAGACTTGTATTAATGTTGCACTTTGGAATTTGTTGTGCACATTTGGCATTGCCACTTTGTCTCATTCCTCACATGAATTTAAAAACTACTTTGAACTTGATGACATGAACAAACATGTTGACTGTCATACCTAAACTGTCCTTATATTAATCGTTCCATCTTTGATTCCTTTGCACCACTTTACTTGTATATGTTGCATATATAAAAGGCATTGTCGCTTGAGTTGTTTTGGGCTTTCATTGAATATGTTGATCTGCCACCTCTACTTGAACCATGCTACACTATTTGTTCATCATGACTTCAGTCTTGAGAACATTGCCATTTACATGTTGTTGCCAGTTTTGATGCCACCATGTCTCTCATGTCTTGACCATTTAGCTGCCTTATTGCTACTTGCACCTGAACTATCCATGTATATGCTGTGAGACTGTGTATTGTTGTCTCGACTTTTAACTTGCTTTCCACGAACATATTTGTTGCTGCTCCATTGTTTGTATTAACTATGTTGTTATACTTTCCATGCAAAAAGCTCCACTGTATTGCTGGAAAGAAAATGTACTCATGCTTGACCCAATGACTTGTTGCATACACACTTGACGCTAACTGGTCTGGTTTGCAATGTCTTGTGCTCGGCTCCATGTCCCATATTTGAGCTGATATGAATTGTTCCCACATTTGTATGTAAATAAGCTGCTTGTGCCATTTGTCACATGTAAATACAGCTCCATGATCACTTTGAGCCATGTACACATGCTCTGCCTTGACACTATATATGTCACTTGAAATTCTTGACTTGGCCGACTTGTTTCCATTTGCACTTACGCTTGAGTTTTTTGCTGCATGGCTTGAATATCATGCTCGAGTGTTGCACTGAGTTGAGTTGGTCCACATGGATGCTCCTCAGTTGCACTCTGATTGGCAAGGCAGTGCACGCGTGTATAAATATACACGTGTGTACATGCAGCCATTCAGAAAATTTTCCTGTCCCTGAAAGAATCTGACTAGATTGCCTCTGAACAGAGATATGTGTCTACACATACACATGTATGTGTAAACATGTATCGTGTGTATGTAGTATATATATATGTGAGCACATATCAGATCGAGTCATGAAAAATGAAGAGAAACACACCAAAATTCTGAGGCAAATAAAATTTAAAAATAAATTCAAATTTGCATGTATTCAATTTTATTTCTATTGTAGTGTACTGTGTGTTTCTGTATGTGACAAGTAAGCATACGAAGACTGGAGTGACTGTGAGCTATGAAGATGGAAGACAGAAGACAGTGTTGTGTCAGTGTGAAGCTTGTAAATGAAAATGTAAAAGAAACTGATTGAATGAGTGAACCGTAGTGAGTAGCTGTGTATCTGAAATTGTATATATATGAAATGAAAGATATAAGTGGAGTGTACAAATAGTGGAGTATAAAATTTGTACTGTTTGATATTGAAATAAAATATTATATTTAAATAAAATACTGTGTGAATATTTAAATTTCTGCACAGTCGTATTTTATTTAAATATAAATATTATACTCCTGTCTGTGAGGTATATGTAAAACAGTACAACAACAAACACATTTATTAATAATATATATTTGGTTGTTATCATCAAACAAAAATCATATTGTTCTGTATACAATTATGTCATATACAACAATCTCCCCCTTTTGATGATGACAAACAAATAAAAGATTTTAAGCACAATAAATGTGTTTGGCAGTGAATATTGAACTCCCGTTATTCATATGCTCCCCCAACAACTAAACTCCCCCTATAACTGTGCATGAGTGACAAAACTGAAAATAAATGGAATTTTCAAAATCAAAGTATTTATAGAATATTCACTCATAAATCAAAATCTCGATCCATTCTCCCCCTTTTGTTATCATCAGAAGGATTCAGAAATTAAAATATAGACGAAAAATGACTAAAAATTATAAAATCATCTTAAGAGGAAGAATGGTCATCGTAAATCACAACTGATCAAACAAAAATCATAATAAACTGAGAAATAGTACCATATTTCATATTGTAGAAATGATGGATTTACGATGAATTTATAAAAATGGGGAGAATTAAAAAAAATGAGTTCCATTTATTTTCAAAAGAACTTTTATAAAAAAGAGGCACAAGAACAATGATGGATTTGGGCTATAATTAATATTTCAATTTAAATGACAAAATCGAATAATCTCAAACCCCAATAGCTATCAATCAACAAATCATAATACGTCATAAAATATTAACACATTTCACAGATTAGACGATGGATTAATAAGCTGGTTTTTATACACAAAGGAGAATTTCAGTTTTATTTCAATTTATATCACATTATTTCCTTTTCTTTTCTTTTTATTTAAGAGCACACTGACCACGCATAACGTGAGTTTGGATTTTTAAATGAGGTCAGTTGCAACTTAAATTATAAGTTGTCGCACAACCATGCATGACCAAAGCTTGGATTTTTAAATGAGGTTAGAGACACACTTATGTATTAATTATATATTTATCGTTTTTAGCTTCAAAAGATAAACTCCTTGGTATATAAAACCAATATGAATGATAGAAATATGGTAGGTACAGAAATGAATTGTGAAATAAATTTCTTAATTAATTATATTATGAAATATGATCGACTATATCGGGATCGTTTGAAAAACTTCAATTATCACTAATTCTGAATAATAACATAGTCCCATTTCTATCACAAATATTTCAACTTTTTATTCAAAAAATGTTTTTAAAAAATTAAACTCTCCACATTAATATAAAACCATAATGGATGCCAGAAGGATGATAGATAATGAAGATGTTCGTAAATAATTGCCAATTCAAAGATATTATAATAATTGTTCAACCATCATGAAAATCTAAATAAAATCTCCTCTTGTTGTGAAATACACTGTAGTCACAACTCATCACAATTTCAAAATCTGATAATGATTTTGATGAATTATAAATACAGTTCAGTTTGGTTATTGATTTCAATTTCTGAATGAATAATCAATAAATAATTTTTAAATTGAAAATCAATTACAAGAGGGAAATGAAGATCTATACAAGACATGGGAGGAAAAAAATATACATGATGAAAAAATATATCAGCACTTCTAACTTGATACCACTTGATGTCTCTATTAATGAGGCTTTTAGCATGACACTGGAGACAAACAAGGGTATCCCAGACAACAACATTTTAATCACACAACAAGCAACTCAAGCACTCATATTCCATCTATCAGAGCATGGTGAACCTTTGATATCAAATCAAGCAGTCAAAAAATATTTTCAAATCAAGATCAGAGTAGCACCATAAACAGTTTCAAATCAGACTTGACAAGAAGATGTTTCACAGATATTTCAGAAGATCACAAAAGAAATGATTCATGATCCAAGATTTAAAAATATAGTTTATTTTAAATATTTCGAAGAAATATGAAAATATCAAGATTCAATGAATTGATCGCACCAGATTATAAATTTTAGATTTGAGATGTGTGTGAGATTCAAGAAATCAATAATTTCAAACAAACATATATTTAAATCAAATAACCATGAAATGACAGTAAGTTTCAAGGATCATGAATGTTTCAAGGATTTTTTTCACAAATTTTTCTGATAATCACATAAGAAAATTTTCAGGATAATTACATCAAGATTGAATAATAATTCATGATCCAAAAATATTGGTTTATTTGAAATCACTTGAACAAATGTAAATCATGAGATACAATGAATCAATCACACATGATTAATAACTTCAGATCTGAGAGGTGTGTGAGATTCAAAATATCAGAAATTTCAAATGATCTCAAACAAACAAAAATCTAAACCAGATGATCATGAATAATAGTGAATTTCAAGATGTAAGAAATGATTTAAGACAATTAAAATTTTCCAAGCCAATCTGAAAAATCAATGAGATTACCACGACTGAGAAGTAGAAGTGTGCTATAATGAGTATAATATTTCAAGATCTCTCCTGGGTGCTGACTTGCTATAGCTTTTCTAAACTAAATTAGAAGAAACCCAAAACAACAGAAGTGTGTGAAATTCCATTAAAATTTCAGATCTTCAAAAATTTAGAATTCAAATCAATAGTGCTCAAGATATGACAAGAATATATCAGCACTGTTATGAATTCAGAAAACAGAAAATAAACTTCAAAACAAATGTAGAAATTGAGAAATTTGAATTCAAGATCTGGAAATGATTAAAACATCAGAGTTTTATACAATTACAGCGAGTTTCCAGAAAATCAAGAATTCTGCAATTGTAAGTTAAGAAAGCTCAGAGAAGAAGAAAAATTTTAACAGTGACAAATCAAAAACAAAACAAAAGAACCAGAAGGGGTAGAAGGAGGAATAAACAAAGAAAATAAATATTTACAAAGGTGAGTTTAGAGATCATACCTGAAATTGATGTAAACCAGAATCTCTAACTCAGCAAATCCTGGCTGGAGGAACTGTGAATGATACAGAAGTATAAACCAGCTTGATTTCAAAATTCTTTTTGCACAGCAGTTCCTCAGCCTCTACTGGTACCTAGCAGTTTGTAGAATCGAGTGGTCTAACAAAGGTTGTAAAACCACTCGCAGTTTTGTTCACATCTTTTGGTACCCAAATCTGTTTGTATAACAATCCGTTAGAATCAACTAGAGTACCCTTTGGAACCCAAAATCGTTTAGTTTCTCCAAAAATCATTTTATTTCTTTTTGAGGTCCACAATTGTTCAACTGGATTGTTATCAAACCAATTCTTATCTCATTTGTGATTCAAAAACCTTTTGGAATTTTCAAAATTCAAATTTCCAGAGTGACCCTTCTTGAAGCAGTTTGAAGGATTTTTAAAATCACAAGAGTTCAAATTTTCAAAAAAAAATCTTTTCCCAAAATCAAGACCATTTTTATTTTCTGAAGAGAATTGGTTTTTCAACAACATATTCAAAGATTTTTCACTATTAGAAAATTTAGCCAATGTTGTTTCAAGTTATTGAAGTTTAAATTCAAGATCACCATTTTCTTTCATTAGATCTGAACAACGGTTTTCAGTGATCTTACACTTTTCAACATCTGTTTTCAAAACCAAATTTACATCATTACAATATAATTTTGGTTTAGGACTCAGCAATTTCAAATTCAAAATGTTTTCGACTTTCAGATTCAAATTTCTTGTGTTTTTCAATCTCAATTTCTAGCTCATTCAGAATAGACTCAGTTTTCAACAAGTTTTGTTTTTTAGCAAAAATATATTTGGAATTTTCAGTCATCGTAAAATTTTCAAATTCTTTTTGCAAACAATTGTTTGTGCTTTCAAACACTATCTTGTTCTCTTTTAAAATCAGAATTTCATTCTCAATTTTTTGAATATTTTTATTTTGATTAAGAAGATCATTTTTCAAATTTAAACAATTTTTGCAATTAGAATTTGAAGACTTCTTAACGTTTTTAAGCTTTGATTCCAAAAGATTATTTTTGCAAATCAACTCAAGTTTTTCAGATTTCAGAATTTTATTTTTAGATTTTAGATTCTCAACAGATTCAGTTAAACCATTTAAACGACAAATTAAATATTTACAAGAAAGATCTCCTATTGAGTGTCCATCTGAATTTCCATCTATACAACTTGTTAAGCACAAATTTAAAACTGAGTTGATTGTTGAGGGTTTTGAGCAGTTGTCAAATTTTCCATATAGCATGTCGAGAGTTCTCCAGATATCCTGCGCAGTTAAACAATGGTAGATAAGGCTATATTGGGCATCATCAATACAAGAATATAGAATATGAATAGCACGAGGGTTAAACCCAATATCATTTCTACTAACTATATCATATCCATTAATAATATTATCCCAACATTTAATATCAACAAATTTTAAATATAAATCCATTTTTAAATTCCAATTTAAAAAATCTGTACCATTAAAAATAGATGGAATACAACTGGACTGACTCTCAGAGAACTGACAACTAGGACGACCCATTACTCTAGAGTTAATGAAATAAGCCGCTCTGATACCAATTGTTGGATCTAGATTAATCCTAGAGGGCGGTGAATAGGGTTTATATTTGAAGTGTTATTAAAATAAATCGCAGCACATATAATCAACAGGAAAATAAATGCAGTAAATAAATAACACACAGATATACCTAGCTTCGGCAGACTCTGCCTACTGCTGCATTCACTAAGGTTTCCACTAGATGTTAATAACAGATCTCGCTTACAGACCCTGTAAACTCGCATTGCCTGCTCTTGTACTAACCTTACGCTCAAAACACTAGACTGGTCTATATCCCATAGACCAGATTTTCCCCTAGTTTTACAGACTCTAGTAAACTGCCTAGTTTTACAGAAGAAACTAGGAAATCACCTAGATTTTACGGACTCTAGCAACTGTCAGTTAAACCCCTAACTGAATCCCTAGATTTTATAGACTCTAGAACTGTTTTTTATCTTTCAATTCTAATTACAAAAATAATAAAATAAAAACAAATTAAACCCTAGGAGATAGGAATAAAGGCTTATTCCCTTTTCACTTCAAACATGGCCGACCCTCTGTAAATTAGGTGCACCCCTTATTTCCTTTCCCGTTCCCTTTTGGAAATAAAATAATGGCGGCGACGATGGGAAAACTAGGGCTACTGAAATCCTCAAATCAGATCGATGCTTGATGAATTGATATCATGGTTTCTCTGATTGCTCCAATGCTTTGTTTTCCTTCCTCGATCGATTTGCAACTCTGATAGCTCGCGATCGAAGCCCTAGCAATTTGTAAGTTCTCTAAAATTTAATCTTTGATTGCTTGAATTTATTTTGTTGGTTTTCGATTTAAAAATAGCCAGTGATGAATGGTGATTTAAATAGGATTTCAAATCCTTAAATTTCTCTGATTTCGAAATATTGCTTGGCATGATTTTTCCCCGAATTGCTTTATTTCCTCTTTTGAAAAATTCGGTTTGAATTTGATTTCTTGGCATTGAAATAGCTTGCGTGATTAATTGATGAACTTAGACGAGTTCCTGTCCATTTGAATGAATCTGGATATTAAATTGCCCCTTGCGTGATTTCATTCAAATGTTGCCAAACCTGTTGTGATGATTTCAGGAAATTCTTTCGTGATTTGGTTCCTTGAGTATGTTGCCGTGACTTGATGATTGTTTCCAAAACACCCTTGTTCATTTCTGGAAACAAAAAACATTTGTCCAGTATTGAATTGATTTGAATGCTTGCCAAAAAAAACTGTTTCTGGAAATCTCTTAAAACTATGAGACAATCTTGCTAAATATAAATGCGTGTTTTTCTGGAATCATTGGTAGTATGAAATTGAATTTCATTTCTTAAGAAAAAAATCTAGCAAACTGTTTCCTTGTATATTCCCATTTTCACGTATATCTGAGATTGCACATTTCCTTGCAGATTGAACTTGAGTAAATCTGGAAAATTAAATATTCTTTGTCCCCTTGCGAATTTGTGAAAGCATTAGAAAACTTGTCAAATATAAATTGTGAAATTCTGGAAATCTTGAATTGATTTCTGACTTGTTTTCTTGTCAAAAATGAATCGTTCTAGCCACATTAACAAATTGAACACTTTCCATTTACATTAGAAAAAACTAGAAAACAATTTATCTTGCCTCAAATAAATTGTTGCCAACAATAATGTCGTGCACAAGAAATTCCCTGTTAGACCAATTTCATATTTGATAATTTCCATGTTGATTGTATTTGAGATTTGAACTTCTCATTTGGAAAATTAGTGCATCATTCAAGGCAAGACAAAAAACATTCATTTTGAAATAAAAAAGAAAAATGTATTCAAGTTGGAAATGAGAGATATTTTGTTAAGGGTTTCGCGGGCAAATATTGACTCTTTCGTTTTCCCCAGACTTGTATTAATGTTTCACTTTGGAATTTGTTGTGCACATTTGGCATTGCCACTTTGTCCCATTCCTCACATGAATTTAAAAACTACTTTGAACTTGATGACATGAACAAACATGTTGACTATTGTACCTAAACTGTCCTGATATTCGTTGCTGCATCTTTGATTCCTTTGCACCACTTTACTTGTATATGCTGCATACATATAAAAGACATTGTCACTTGAGTTGTTTTGGGCTTTCATTTGAATATGTTGATCTGCTACCTCTACTTGAACCATGCTACACTGTTTGTTCATCATGACTTCAGTCTTGAGCACGTTACCATTTACATGTTGTTGCCAGTTTTGATGCGCCTATGTCTCTCATTTCTTGACCATTTAGCTGCCTTATTGCTACTTGCACTTGAACCATCCATGTATATGTTGTGAGACTATGTATTGCTGTCTCGGCTTTTAACTTGCTTTCTATGAACATTTTTGTTGCTGCTCCATTGTTTGTATTAATATGCTGTTATACTTTCAATGCAAAAAGCTCCACTGTATTGCTGGAAAGAAAATGTACTCATGCTTGACCCATTAACTTGCTGCATACACACTTGACACTAACTGGTCTGGTTTGCAATGTCTTGTGCTCGACTCCATGTCTCATATTTGAGCTGATATGAATTGTTCCCACACTTGTATGTAAATAAGTTGCTTGTGCCATTTGTCATATGTAATACAGCTCCATGATCACTTTGAGCCATGTACACTGCTCTGCCTTGACACTATATATGTCACTTGAAATTCTTGACTTGGCTGACTTGTTTCCAATTGCACTTACACTTGAGTTTTTTGTTGCATGGCTTGAATACCATGCTCGAGTGTTGCACTGAGTCGAGTTGGTCCATGCGGTTGCTCCTTAGTTGCACTCTAATTGGCAAGGCAGTGCACACGTATATATTTATACACGTGTGTACATCCAGCCATTTAGAAAAATTTCTTGTCCCTGAAAGAATCTGACTAGATTGCCTCTGCATAAAGATATGTGTATATACATACACATGTATGTGTATACATGTATCGTGTGTATGCAGTATGTATATATATATATATGTGTGTGTGTGTGTGTGTGTGTGAGCACATATCAAATCGAGTCATGAAAAATGATGGGAAACACACCAAAATTCTGAGGCAAATAAAATTTAAAAATAAATTCAAATTTGCATGTATTCAATTTTATTTCTATTGCAGTGTACTATGTGTGTTTCTGTATGTGACAAGTAAGCATACGATGACTGGACTGACTGTGAGCTGTGAAGACAGATGATGGAAGATATAAGACAGTGTTGTGTCAGTGTGAAGCTTGTAAATGAAAATGTAAAATAAACTGAGTGAATGAGTGAACTGTAGTGAGTAGCTGTGTATCTGAAATTGTATATGTATGAGAAAGTTATCAGTGGAGTGTACAAATAGTGGAGTATAAAATTTGTGCTGTTTGATACTGAAATAAAATATTATATTTAAATAAAATACTGTGTGAATATTTAAATTTCTGTACAGACGTGTTTTATTTAAGTATAAATATTATATTCCTATTTGTGATGTATATGTGAAACAGTACAACAACAAACACATTTATTAATAATATATATTTGGTTGTTATCATCAAACAAAAATCATATAGTTGTGTATAAAACTATGTCACATACAACAGATCGGATCTGAGATCTCTCAAATTCTTGTTCTTGCATGTCTTTCTCCTTCTTTGTGGTTCATTTATTTCTTGTGCTTGCGCGAGTTCTTCCGGCTTAGTTTTTCCTTTCTTCCCGCAACTTTAGGCTTGTAAATTTTATACAAATGTCCACGTTCATTCAAATCCATCCAATTTTTATTTAGGACACGATTCAGTACAACAAAACTAGTATAAGAAAAAAAATCACGTCTGGACCGTGTTCTATCGAATTCATCTGAATTCCTCGTACTTAATTCAGTATATAGTTGTGAAAAAAATCTAATAAAAAGTATAAATTTTGATATAAATCGCCATGTCCAACTGAGTCCGTTCGTGTCTGTATCCAAAAAACACATGTCTGTGTCTGACCGACTTCTTTTATGACATGAGTTAGGACAGCAAAATTTATATGAGAAATTTTTTTGTTCGACCTGCGTTCGGTCCATTTTTATTTATGACAAAAAATGAACGCACCTCCATTCTGTCCAATCCGACCGATTTACACCTCTACGTGATTTTGCCTTTGTTTTTTCCTGCCCGCAGCCTCCCTTTTTTAACCTTTTACTCGTTTTTGCCTATGTTATTTTGTTATGCCCTAGGCCGTAGCTTCTGCCATATGAAATGGTCTAATTAGCACTGAGCTAAAGTCGGCTTTGGATATACTAACAAACTGGCAGCTGTTACGCCGATAAGGGTAGATTACCATTTGTCTAAAAATGGTTTGTTACTGGACATGTCTTCAAACCTTAACACTACTTCATTATACAATTTATAGTATTAATTAATAAAAGATATAAAGAGAAAGAGGTAAAATGTACATAAAATTATTTTATCAGATTATTGCACTAAATCTAATAATTTGTTTATCCCTAAATAGTTCTAACAAATCATACTACATGAATATCGTTGTGCTATAAAATATCTGATAAATTTACAGTTACTACTAGTAATAAAGAAATGCTACCGATGGTTTATCATAAAAGATGTAGATTTACCATTACCATACCCCCTTAACTTAAAAGTGGCAAATGATTTACTTGTAATGGTAATGATACAATAATGGTAAATGTATCATTACGATAACTATTCTAATTGTAGGTGAACGACATATTAAATGGGTGCAAGGACCCACTGTTTTGAACGATTTTAGATCGACAATAAGCCATACATGTCAGACCCAACTCTTTCAAAACAATGAATTGTTAATGGAGATTTAATATAAAAGTAAAAGAGAAAGAAACAAAATATAAAATGCATAGCCAAAGGAAAAAAATATAATAAGAACATAATTAAAATGTTAACCAGTTTACAATATGTAATTCGGATATCAAAGTTAAATAATAATCAAACATACCAGATAATTATAGGGAATAATACTAAATAATCACGTTTGTCTAGCTCCACCTTCATCTTCATATATTCGAGTCAGGACTAAAACTCCTAATATATATAAAATCAATCAAATGAAATATAAGTGTCATCTCATCAGAGATGTTTAACGGATTTTCCATCTCTTATCAGTGTATAACATGAGTGAGATAACATAGGAGATGTCACGGGAATTTTTGTCTCCTGAGGATCTGATAAACTATTTACATATAATACAATACGACATTATAATAATTTCTATCAGTTAAATATAGTATTGAAAATAGCGTTAATGGGTTACATTTTTATATTAATACATTTTATAAGCATTATAGATATATAGTACCGTAAACCCACCATAAACATGCGACTTCAAAGCGCACTCCATAGGTACTACAAAAACCAAAATTGTAGAGAGCTCGATCAGGATAATATGACAAGGCACACGAGGTTATGCCCACGGTATGATTCTATCAAAATGCGGAACCGAGATGGTGGTAACACATAGCCGTAGCTACGCCCACCTCGAACGACACTCCCATAATCATAGATGCACATCAAACCGACAGACAAAGATAATAAACGAAGAAGTATATCTGATTTGAGGAGCAACCCCACTTAGCCTGGTTATGGCTCATGGTCTTAGTCATCTTAATTATAACCTGAAAATCAAGGATATCCATCATCATTCTCTTACCTCAATCCTGTATTCGCCAAATCCATCCTACATCATTTTGAGTTTCCACCACATATACTGTTGTTATAGTAGTTTTGGTATTGACCAAGAGTATGCCAACTCTCGACCCTAGTATCTTGAACAATCAGACACTTGTTTCACACCACGGTCATTTATATTTAAAAACCTCATATTTAAATATCGTAAATCTATTTACTTCAAGATTGATTTTATTACCATTTACCCAAAACCAATTCAATATCGGATTCAGTTTCAAAATTTCCAGCTTTCTATATATAAAACGGTTCGTAATCAAGATACAAATTTCGATTTAGATTTCAATATCATAGATATCGATTAAATGAAATATTTATATTTAAATACTTGGACTTTAAACATTTCGAATTGCAATAAATATTTTATTTAAAAATAGTTGAATCTAATATAAAATAGTTTAACTTGAAATAATTGTAAAATAGGTAAATTTAATATAAATAGTTTGAATAAAATTGTTGAAAAAATATAATACTTAAATAGTTATAAAATGTTTATTAGAACATTTATGAAATATAATAGTTATATTATTGTAAAATAGTTTAATATAAATATATTTCATTTGACTACACTGTCCATATTTAATTTTCGATCCTATGGCCAAGTGATCAATAAATTTTGAACTTTAATTCCACAAGTATATATCATTTCAACTCATATCACATGTCATAGGTATGTACCATTTTGTTAGACCTATGCAATGTGAAATCCTCACAATCACAGATCACAGAATGCAGAAAATAGTAAATTAAGAGGAGACACACGAAATTTTTATAGTGGTTCGGCTCAAACCAAGCTTATGTCCACTTTATCTCTTCTTAAATCCTAAGAAGTTGCAGTACAATTCCCTCAGATTTATACACGAAATCCTCGTGTTTACAACGAAAAGAGGTAAGAAATAAGAAGATTATACAAAAATCCTCGTGTTATATTGTGTAATTCAGCTTCTATGTCGAGCAATGGCCTTGTTTAGAACAATGGTGGAAGCCGTGAGGAGTTAGTGCCAAAATATCCCTTCATTTTCCTTCGAATGGTGTATTTATAGCCATCTACAACAGGCGGTTCGTGGGCCACGTGGCACGCATCCCAAGAATCTCGAAATGTGGTGGAAAATGTGGAGAAATCCTCTCCAAGTCATGCCATGCCATGTGTAATGAGATCTGGGTTCATAGGAGTAGGAATAACCAAGAGAACAGGTCAATATATGAGCAAAAGCAGTTCCAGTCCAGGTAGCTCCACGACCGGGTTGTGGTCCAGGGTTCCACCACGATCTTTAGGGGGGCGAGCCCTAGGATATGGGCGATCCCTAGGAGGGTGATCCCTAGGATGGGGCGAGCCCTAGGTGGGCGAGCCCTAGGATGGGGGCGATCCGTGGGGGGGCGAGCCCTAGGGGGGAGAGCCTTAGGATGGCGATCCGGTCCAGGAGGGTAAGATCCGATCCAAATTCCAAGCTAGTGACGCTTCGTCACTTCATACAAGTGATTGTCAGTCCACATTCAAATCTTGAGTTATTCCAAATGATAAAATTCGTGTTGGGACGATCCTTGCCAAAGGATAGCCTAACAAGTTGCCCCTCAGAACACATCTTGCTGGTTGAAGCAAGATGTGTTATGGATAATCCAGGAAATCTATGAGCCATAGAAATCTGAGAATACCATGACCTCGCCGGGTCCTCTAGCTACAAATATAATCCATATCTGTAAAGAGATAGAGGTAAAACAATTGTGCCAAATCCTGACAGTATTGTTCGAAGTTTTCCGAGCATAAACCATGCTTAAGTGTCCACCAAGAAAAAACCGTACTCGAGGAATGTCCAAGTCATCTTGCCAAATCTTGGCAAGGGTCAAACCTTCTAGGCATAATCCATACCAAGAAGTTCAAACCGAGTATAATTCATACCCGATTTCTTTTGTCACATCTTCACAAGACCGTTTGCAGTTCCTAAGTATAATCCATACTTAAGATTCCAAAGTGAGTATAAACCATACTCAGACCTGAAGTAGAGCTATGCTTTCCACAGCCTGACAAGATAGTCCATCCCTAGAGTTCCATGATAAGTATAAGCCGTACTTTAACCGAGATTGAGGATCTTGCCATATCCTGAAAAGATACTCAAATTCACCAAACATAATCCATGCTTGGAAAGTCCTTCCTTGTTCAATTCAAAATGCAAAACCAAAGCAAATCCTGATTGGTTCGACGTCGAATCCAGAGCACGCTTTGAGGATACATCCTAACATCGTACGTTTGTACTTCGATTTAGCCAATCGGAAAACCTAATGAAAGAAAAAACAAATCTTAAAGCCTAACAAATGCAGAAATTGAAAGCTGATCTTATCCAGATAAGTTGATGATGATCCCGTGAGAGCTCAATCCAGGACCATTTCCACTCCTTGGAGAAGGAGGTGGCAGCGCATGCGTAGGCGCTGTAGGTTGTTTCACATACTCAGGTAGCTCTCCACGTCTAACCCGTTCCTCAATCAGATCTCGTAAATGCCTGCGGTCATTTGTGTCATGACCATTCATATCATGGAATATGCAATGTTTTCCACAATCACGCTCTCTTTGCGATGGCTCCCTCCTGGGAGGCTTTGGGTAGAAGATGGCACCATTAGTGTCCATGTAAATGTCGATGAGCGAGGCACTGAGTTCAATGTACTTCTCATATTTGGGCCCTCTCCGGGACTGAGTGTTGTGGTCATTCTTGACAGCGGTTTTCCCTTGCCTTTTCAGAATCAGACGGTCCTCCGTCTTTAAGCATGTTGACTTCGAGAGTGCTCTTCTCAGAAGTTGCATCTTCTTTCCATAGAAATCTGCCTGCTTCAATGTAGAATTCGCTAAGGTTTCGCGGTAGATCTCGGTGCAAAGATTTTTTGAACTGCAAGTTATCTAGAACACCGGATACTACTGCCATCAATACCATGGATGGTTCAGGTCAGTCAACTGATGTTGTTGCTGCAATGTTGAATTTTTCCAGAAGTAAGCGCAGAGTTTCTCTAGGCCTCTGTTTGACTGTAGTAAGTGACATGACGTTCTTGGGTCGTGCAATGTGGACCCGAAACTGTTCGATAAAGCGTGCGACCAACATGTTCCAGCTGTTGATCAATTCCGTCTCTAGCTGCCGAATCCACATAGCAGTGATATCAGTCACAAAGAGGGGGAAGCATTTTGCCATGACGTTTTCCGATGCCAATTGAACTTCCATATGCCTTTTGTAGCGCATCAAATGCACGGTAGGATATGTCCTGCTGTTGTAAGGCTCCAGAACTAGAAGTTTGAAATCTGGGGAATTGCGAGAATTCCTGATTTCCCATGTGAATGGATTGTGGTTGACGTCATCGACGTCATTTTGATAAGTGAGGCCTTTCGAGAGGCGTTGAATTAGATTAGCGACACGATCGCTTTCGAAGAGTTGCTATAAATTTCCAAGATCAGAGCTGGTACCCCCAGCGTTAAATGCCAGAGAGTGAGGAAGGTGTTGGTGAGCTGCTGGGAGCGGGTCGTGGGGACTGGTTCATGAGCCAGGGGTTGCGATCCGACCTGGTCTTGTCCCCTCATCACAAGCCGCTCCATTTTGCTGTTGAGTGGGAGCACATGCTCTATTGTCCGTATGAACTGGAGCGGAAGAGGGTCGTTGTCCATTTCCAAGAGACTGGGGGTTGCCCCCGAGCTCATGCTGAGCCGCGTGACGGGTGACCCGATCACGATTGCCAATGTGTGCCGCTTCGGTAGCTTCATTTCCAGCAAGTTGAGCATTGATCGGCCTTCCATCCATCCGAGCGAAGAATTCGTCCATCATCTCCTGTTGTTTTCGGAGGAGACCGTCTTGCCTTGCCATTTGAGCTCTCAGTTCAGTGAGAACGTCGTCCATCTCTTCTCTGGTCAAGTATGCTGATGGGTTTTCATGAGAGGAAGCCTCCTAGCTTGCCTCGTTCCTCGTGCCTTCATCCTAACCATGAGGAAGTTTTTGTTTGGCCATAAATTCAGAAGCCAAGCAATCTGATTCCTTTTAAGCCGAAAGAAGTAGTAGTATCATGTGCCCTCTTCCTGCCAGTTCCTGGCACGCCAAAATGTTAGACCAAAATTTGGCTCTAACACCCAAATGCAATGTGAAATCCTCACAATCACAAATCACAGATAATAGAATGCAAAAAATAGTAAATAAAGAGAAGACACACAAAGTTTTTATAGTGGTTCAGCTCAAACCAAGCCTACGCCCACTTTATCTCTTCTTAAATCCTAAGAAGTTATAATACAATTCCCTCGTATTTATACACGAAATCCTCGTGTTTACAATGAAAAGAGGTAAGAAATAAGAAGATTATACACGAAATCCTCGTGTTATATTGTAGAATTCGACTTCTATGTTGAGCAATGGCCTTGCTTAGAACAACGGTGGAAGTTGTGAGGAGTTAGTGCCAAATGATCTCTTCGTTTGCCTTCAAGTGGTGTATTTATAGCCATCTACAACTGGAGGTTCGTGGGCCACGTGGCACGTATCCCAAGAATCTCGAAATATGGTGGAAACGTGCAAAAATCCTCTCCAAGTCGTTCCATGCCATGTGTAATGAGATCCGGGTTCATAGGAGTAGGAATAACCAAGAGAATAAGTCAATATATGAGCAAAAGCAGTTCCAGTCCAGGCGGTTCGTGACTCCTATGTGCTCCACAATCGGGTCGTGGTCCAGGGTTCCACCACAAACCCTAGAGGGGCGGGCCCTAGGATGTGGGTGATCCCTAGAATGGGGGCGAGCCCTAGGAGGGTGAGCCCTAGGATGGGGGCGAGCCCAAGGATGGCAAGCCGGTCGAGGAGGGTGAGATCTGATCCAAATTCCAAGCTAGCGACGGTTCATCACTTCATCCAAGTGATTATCAGTCCACATTCAAGTCCTGAGTTATTCCAAATGATAAAATTCGTGTTGGGACGATCCTTGCCAAAGTATAGCCTAACACATTTCAACCTACTCTCGGTTCAAGTATTCATCGTCGAAGGTTGCAAAAATTCGGTTATCCAGTTTCACTGACATATGGGGTAATAATTGTGCATCATAATCAGTAAGCATTAGGAATAACATTCAATCAACCATCACAATAACCAATAAACATAACATGTAATCATTATCCTAAGAAAACAACACACACGCATACATATATATATATATGTATGTGTATATATATATATATATATATATCAGTGTCAGTTATTAAATATCGACCTTTAACTAGTAATTTTATTTCGATACTAATTTAATTTCAATTCAAATAAATGCTAATATACAGTCAATTCAACTTTGATCCATTTATCTTTAAATCAAACATACACTATCTTTGCAAACAATCAATCAAACGATATTTTTCATACATGCTAATTCAACATATGTTGGGTGTCAACTAATAGTTATAATCAATTTCGATGTTAATAAATTTTCGAATATTAGTCAAATGAATAATAGCATATCATAAATTTAATTTAACTCGCATAGAAATTTTAGTACGTCATGAGTTGGTTTTAACATTCATCTTTGATTTTACGTCAAATATGAAATTCAAACAGATGCCAAAAATTTAGCAGTCCCTAAATCCAACCAAACCAACACTACTACAAAATATGCTTGTTGCTTCGCCTCATTTGCTTCGGTTGTGCTCATAACTGAAGCAAATAGTATCATTTGCTTCAGTTATGTTAACATCTGAAGCAAATTTACAGAAGCAAATGACATTATTTGCTTCGGTTTTACCCACAATGGAAGCAAATAGTATTGTTTGCTTCGGTGGTACAAATAACTAAAACAAATGCAGCGAAGCAAAAAATATTATTTGCTTCAGTGTTCTTTCAGCCGAAGCAAATAGTACTATTTGCATCGGTTCCTTATAAACCCAAAGCAAATGAATCGAAGCAGATAATGCAATTTGCTTCGGTTCTGTACGAACGGAAGCAAATACACCATATCAATATGTGATTTATAATTATTAATTATTAGCGTTTAGCATTTAATATCCACTTACAATTAAGAAGGAATAAGTAATCATTAATAAAAAATAGTTAATAAAGTAAAAGTAAATTATAACTAATAAACTAGAAATTAGTGATTTATATAATTTTTTTTTTTAATCACTAATAATTATTAAATTATAGTTAATATTTATTAATTCTATTAATTAATAATTAAAAATAATAAAAAATAGTTATTAAAATAAAAGTAAATTGTAATTAATAAACTAAAAATTAGTGAATAATATCTAATAAACTAGAAATAAGCAACATCTTATATATAATTTATTATTTTTTACTTATTAATGATTATTAAATTATAGGTAATATTTATTAATTATATTGATTAATAAATAAATATAATAAATAATTTACTAATAAACTAGAGGCTTTGCCCAAAAAAAAAGTAATAAACTAGAAGCAAATAAGTATTAACCAACAAATATATTTAATTCTTAATTGATAGTCAATTATTTATTACTCATAGCTATATATAATTAGATTATAGTTAGTATTTGTTTTTTATATGTAATTTTTAATAAATATAATGAATGATTGATAATTAATAGTTAACAAACTAGAAGTAAGTAATAATAAATAAATAATAGTTAATAAATTGAATAATTATTAGTTAGTAAACTTGAAATAAATAAACTGAGGTAAAGAAGCACTTTGGATGCGGCTATGTAGTCAACTAACCATATCAGATCAAATCAGTACTCATGGCCCAATATATATCCCGGTCCAGCCTCTTTAATAACGCTCCAAACCCTAGATCGCCGCCATGTTCATTTCCACTCAATCCACAACTATCTGCCATTGCAGAATCACTGAGCCTTCAAGCAAATAAGCTAAAATGAAAATAAATTTCATTCGCAATGTCATCATTCTTCGTGATGCTGGCCGTCTATGAAATCACAACCAGAGCTCAGACTCCACTCCTGCCCTCAGCCGCATCTACCTAACTCTTCAAATTCCTTTCTTTGATCGAACCCCGATTCTCCTTCTTGTCGATATCCTTCACGTGGCTTCAATCGTTCAGTTTTAGTAAACAATATTGGAAGTGGGAGCATCTGTGAGGGCGGGAGATGTCAGTGTTCTTAATGACGAGGATTTCTCTTGCTTGGCCGGTACTGAACCAGTGCTTTATGCGTTGATGCCTGCTTTTGGGTTTGTCATTTTAACTTTGTCTTGTTTTTCGATGTTATTTCAACTTAGCTTAGGCATGAGTAATCAGTTTACCTATTTAGAGCTTGCAGTTTTATTTTCTGAATTTTATGATAGTCTAACCGGTATTTGTATTTTAAAATTATGTTAATTTATATTATCCTTTGTTCATTTTCTTATACCGTTTTTGCAGTAAGTGTGTGAGATGCCAACACGAAGGGGATAAAATTTTGTTATCGCATTAAGCCGTGTCATTTTTTCATTGAAAAAAAATATTTGATTTATTAGTGTTAAACGTAAGCTGTGTCTGCTTGTTTTAGCTTGTATGATGCTTATTTTGCCTTCTGAATAGGGGAAGCTGCACATTGTTTTGTATTGGTATTGCTTAACGTTGTGAATACAATTCAATTTTAAGGCGGACACGATTAGGGCTTTGACCCAATTGGGTTCACTGTTTTATGTCAGCTCAAAATATGCTTATTTTGAAAGAACAAACCATTTATCCAACTGATTCATCGGATAAGTGGTAAATAATGCTTTAAGCACTATTTACTGTTTACAGCTATGGTCCCATGAAATGATGTTTGTATACCTACATTATGTATGCATAAATTGGTATTATCCTAGCATCACTTGAATGCGAGTTACATCTTGCATGTCAGAATAGCGTCTCTACATTATATTTATCAGTGTATGAAAACAACATTCTATGGATGTGCATGCTATGTGCATGGTTTTCTTTAGTTTGTAGATCCATGTTAAAAAATGAGTGCTTTATTGTGTTGTAGTTTGTCGGCACTTCCACTTGCATGTGCCTACTACTATATTTAGATGCATGGCTTACAACTAGAATGCTGATTCAATTATATATAAACACTGAATTTATAATTGTAGGTCCTTGGAACTCCTAGTTACATGTGCTTACTACTAAATTTATTTGGGTAATAATAATACTAACATTACATGCTCGGTTTATAATCAGAATGCTAATTCAATTATAAATAATGACTGATTTTATGCTTTAAAGGTACTTGGAGCTCCTATTATATGTGTCCTAAGCTGCTTGCTGATATTCCTTATGGATTTAAGCCAGGTATCTGGTCGCTTGTGTCGGTTTTCCATATGTGAGGTTTTCTTATACCCCCGCCTTTTAGCTTTTTGTAAGTCTGTTTCTCTTCAACTCTTATAATCTTGAATATTTATATTTACTTGGTATTCAGTCTTTAAAGTGGTTGTTAACTTATCATCTTGAATGTTTATATTTACATGCTATATTTAGTCTTCAGAGTAGCCTTTAAAGCTTTTGTAAGTCTATTCCTCTTCAATTGACTTTTTTGCACTAGAACTAAAAGCGAAAACTACTATTAATGGTTATAATACATTCAAATTATCATTAATGGGTCAGTTTTTCAACTGAGAGGTTTTTCTAACACAACTTCTTATAATATTGAACATTTATATTTACTTGGTATTCAGTCTTCAGAGATTGACTAATGAGTTGAAAATCATTGAGTTAATTCATACTGTTGGATACCTTGGGATTGCATGCGTGTGTTATGACTTGTTTCCGGATAAGTAGTGCAGTAAATTCTAATATCATATTAAACTATGTAGATAGATCTCAGAGTCGTGAAGATATTATAGGCTTATATACAAAAGTAAAAACGAAAATGCATTGTTGCTGCAAATTTTTGCTTCATGAAATTAGTACGCTTTCATTTTTATTCAATTGTAGTGTGCATATCCTTTACCTTAAAGTGGGAATAGCTCTTTGCCTTTGCATTAATGGCACTCGTCCTTGCAGTGAGTTGTCCATTTGTGGTTAGTTTATTATTTTGTACAAGGTGCTCACGTTACTTGCTGCATTGATAATTGGATAAGTATTACCAGCACATTGCAATTGATCACATTTTCTTAGATTTAAACATAAATTTACAATTTAATGTCTTGAAATAGTCGCACGTCTTTGCATCAAGATAAGGTGCATGCGTCCTTTCTTAGACTTGTTAATTAATGCTGCTGCTTTTTTTATTCAACTAATCTCTCATTCAATGAATGTTTCTTGTCTTACTAGCATAAAAAAGTTGTATAACTATAAGCATTTATATTCTTGACCTATTCAACTCACAGACTTGACCAAGTATTATTAAGTTGTATGCTCTTGTAGATATATGTATGCTAGTGTGCATCGACCACCATACCTAGAGATTACGCACGACACTTTACAACAATGATATTCATTGCGATTATTGTGGCAAGTAGTAACAATTTTAAGAACTTAATTATTTACTACGAGTCCTAGAGGGCACTGAAAAATGGAATAACGTATTGAACTATGCATTCAAAAGCACTGAAGTTGATTATTTTTCATGAATTGTACTTGACAGAAAGTTTTACAAACTGTGTTTTTATATTCGGAATTTCGGATAATTCATTTCACTTGTTTGATTGTAAATCATGGTTCATATTAATTTTTTCGTAATAATTCATCAGTATTTGTCTACATTTAGTACCTGCTTCATGATATGTATCAACCAATTACTCAATATTGAATATTAACTAGACCTTATCTTACTTAAAAGGCCACCAAACGTATACTATTATGTCATTAACTGGATATTTCACTTTGTCCAACTGAACTGAGCATCGTAGTTTATTTTAAATTAAGAATATTCTGTGTTGCCTGCATAAGAGTTGTTAAATAACTAATAACCTCAAAATCTTTACTTGTTCGTGGTCAAAGAGAATAGATTTCTGCTGGTTAGGGAATATATCTGATATTCATATTTGTAAACTTGTGATGTTACAGTGATTTCATGTATATACTAGGAAAATATATTTAAATAATATATATATATATGTCCTCATGTGGTTCACTTATTTTGATTTTATGTACTTTTACTCATAGAACCTGCATGCCACTTGTACCTGATTTTTTATTACACATTTACAGAATGTATATTTCAGACAATCACAAACTACATATATGGAAATACTGCATCAGATCTATAGTTGCAGGTAGATTATTTTTTCCATTATTTCTTTGTTTTTGCAAGTTTACCATTATTGAGAGAACTGCTTTTTGTTTGTTTTTGGAATTTTAATTTGTAGGTACAACTGCAGTAGATATTCAGTGCGACGCATGGTGTGTCTTTGAAAGTTTGCATTTTGTAAATACTGCATTTATCACATCTTTTTGAAGTCGTGATAGTATGTTAAAATTCGTAGTTTGCGCATTGTTCATTCTTGTAGTAAGACCGGATTATATTGTATTTGGTTCTGTCTTGTAGTAAGAGATTGGGTTATTAACACTCTGTATGAATTATTTGTTTTCTAATTAATATGTTGTTGCTATTATCAATAAAATTATTGATTTTATTTGTGAATGTTCAATTTTTATTGTTGTATACAATTATAGTCCGAATATCAATAATTATTTGTTTTGGTATTTTGAGAATAATAGTGGTTTCTGTCGGGTAATATTATTTGCCAGGTGGTTTTTTGCTTCGGTTCTAGTTACAACCGAAGCAAGAAGAAGTGCCATTTGATGCCGCTATATTTTTTACGTCTGTTACAGGAGACCGGAGCAAGAAAATAAATAATTTTTTGCTTTAGTTGTTTATTCGAAGCAACAAACTATATCTTTTAGTGTCTTCTGCATTTGCTTGAGATGTTAAACCGAAGCAAAAAGGAAAAACAACCGAAGCAAAAAAGTTTATTTACTTCGGTTATTTGTTCGAAGCAACAAATTTTTGGTCTGTTGCGTTGTTTGCGGTTGCTTCGGTTGTAGAATTGAAGCAACAGGGGGTAAATAACTGAAGCAACCGATCTGTTTTGTAGTAGTGCAACTCCATATCATTCGAATTCTGATAGGAACCAATAAAGAAAACCGTGCATCAATCTGAGCTTGTATGTAAAAGTTATTGACATTCAAACATTTAAAATTCAAATTTATATAAAATAGAAAAAAACATCCACCACTTAGTCGCCACATCATCACCCGTATAACTTTCGCGCTCCAGAGATTTGCTGCAAAATCGAGCATAAGAACACGCATAGACCGCCACCTTTGACCAAGAATTCCCCCTCCACACTGTACCAAACTACCTCCAACCACCCTGGCCAACACGATCCCGCCGAGAGCTACTTCTAGCCATTCTCCACCTCGCCTTCGATCGTTCATAATGACCACCGCCATCATGATATTTTTAGGATTTTCAAATCCTAATATGAAAATTTTGAATGATTCTGACCCTCGTAGGTCATGCTACCACCATGGTTCCACTCTTATGTTGAACTCCACAATACCCAGAAGTTAATTTCGCCGGTAAACACCTGAATCAAATATCCCCAAATTTAAAGCTTATGGATTCGTGATTTTGAATTTTGATGCAAATTTTAGATAAAGCATGCATTGAATTCAAAAATTAATTATAGATTTGAGTTGCATTCATTGTGACCTTTCCAACGATATATAACATAATCGTGTTTGAAGAATTTTAATTTTACGTTTATTTTCAGATAAACGCCATTTTTTTCAATTGGAAAGAATTTCGGGATTTGAAAAGAAATCTGATGTTTGAGAAACAGAGCATGACGGCTAGGGTTACAGAAAAGCCAAATATATACGGGACAACATGTCTATTGGACTATAGTCGTTACAACAGCTCAAAAGCCCGCTTTTACCATTAAATGGAATTATGATGTTCCATATGTCGAAATATTGGTTTTCCACTTTTTTTTAAATGCAATGGAATTATTGAAATTCGCTAAAATACATTCATGCTCAAGTTTTAAATTTTGTTACATTAAAACATTATTATTTTTATTTAAAGCAAAACAAGCATTTTCTGACGTTAACTTCTTAATCATAAATTCACTACTACTATTCCAAATTCAATTTAAATCATAACCGAATTTTAATAGTTGAAATTATCAAATAATTTAGATTCCATTTTATGAATTCAACAATATTAAGATTTACAAATTTGTAAGTTGCTTCACAAAAATTTAACCAAACTATTCTAAATAAAATTTTAAATCGCACTAATTTTTTTATATTTGATTTAATAAATTTAAATGGTGAAAATTTTAGAATGTTACAATCTCTTCCACTCAAGACCTTTTGTTTCGAAGTAGGAACGAGGCAAGAAGATCGAAATCAAGCAATTTAATACATTTTATAATCAAGTTATACCCATTAAACTACTTACATAATTTGTATATATATATATATACACACCCAAAGTTAATAGAAATTTTCAAAATAGTTTTAAGTGCAAACTCGTCATCTCAACTCATACCATATATCTATCTCACTTTCTAGACCTGAAAATAAAGACTGATGATGTCATAATCATCATTAGAATCATTTTCAAGAGACTAAAGTGTGATTCTATATCTATCTAGTACATATGTTAGATAAGCATATGCCCAAAATCACTTTGTATTCAATAATCCAATCTTAACGTCAAGGAAAATACTTTAGAAATTTTCTTTTTTAAAACATATGATATGTGTGTGTGTGTGTGTGTATATTGCAAATCATACATTTCTCATAAAATATCAAATAGGGAAAATGTACATCTGTAACGACCCATTTAGTCGTTTAAATTTGAACTTGTTTAAACATTATATTTGAAATATTAATGCATTTTTATATTGAACTTATTAATTAAATGATGTTTGAACCTATAAATTTATATTTAATTTAAAACGAACTCGCAGCAGCGTGGTAGTTCGTAATATTGAGTTTTAACTTCAATTGAATATATAGAATCCAATATAAGTCGGAATTCTTTAAAACAAGAATCGTTTGAATCTATTTAATTATAATTTTCTAATGAAAAAGAAAAATCAAGATTTCATATTATATATTATTAGTTATGTCAAAGTCAAATTTTTAGAAAGTCGCTATGAAATCGTTTATAAACTATAACGATTTATTTAATAAATAAAAAGGTTTTAATATAAATTGAATATCGATTTAAATGAAATTTTATAATAATGAATTTGAAATCCCTATTCATTTATCTCGAAGCTATGTGCTATTCTATTTCAGTATATACGATAATATGGGTTTGATACTATTAAATTGATTCGTTTTGGAATTAGTTATTATTTTATCGATATTATATAAGCCTTAGAAATAGCCATTTTTCAAACGACCTCCATTTTTTATGAAACGGATTTTATTAGAATACGTATAGCTAATTACTGCCATATTTCAAATTTGGAGCAAATCATGGTTGTTTTGTGAGTATGCGAAATTTAAATGAGAACCGATAAATAATTTGGAATTTAAATAACTCTGTCTTGCAAACGGAGTCGGATTTCATTGGATCAAAAACGTTAAGATATAGCAGTACGATTATTTTCATTTCGATTTGAGCTCGTGTGCAGAGGTGCGAATTTGAGAACGTCCAACGACAATTGGCGATAAAATTTAATAACTGCATAAAAATAAACATACCAAACCAAATAATAATAAATAAATAAATAAACTTACCCTATTTTTATTTTCAAGCCTAACCTATCACACTGTTAAAAACAACGTACATCCTAACGAGTAGCCTACACACAAAATTCACGCACATGCTTTCTTGAGTTTTTCTGGATTTCATTTTGTAATAGTGTTTATGTTTTTTTTTCCCTCAATACTGCATTCTTGAGTGACTAGAGTGGATATTGTATAGCTGGTGTTGTCATTTGTAACTCTTGTAAATGATTCTACTGTGAATAAAATAATACTTGCCTTTCGAATTCACGCACAATCTTTCTCTCTATGCTAACCCAGGCACATGTTTTCTTCTGTCTTACCAATTCCAACGCACATGCCTAATATGTGTAGCTATAAATATTAAATTGCACATTCTATACTGAAATAAGCCACCTTATTTGCACATGCTTTCTTTTCCAAATCGGCCTACCCAATCTCTTCTACGGAACTACCAACTATGCATAAGCGAATATTTGGAAAGACTGTCCCAATACACATGCCTAACTACGTTTTAAATATATGCACATGCCTAAGAACTAATGCATGTAGACCTAAGGTTAAACAAAACGTGCTGACCACATTGTACTGCAATGAAAGAGACGTCCCATTCCATATATATATATATATATATATATATATATATATGCATGCTTCTAATTTTCCCCAACAAGCCATGCGAAGTGATCCAAAGCTCCATTTCAATAAAGAAACCAAAATCCTCAATCCAAGGAAAAAATCCAAAATTCCTAAACCACTTCGAATTCTAATAGGTCTTTAACTAAGAAAATGAAGGGGGCGGCGAGCTCGAGGCATTGGTGAAGTTTAGTGAAGCTCGGTGCTGTGCGGTGGTGGTTTGGGTGGTCGAACGAGATATATATCAATCTCGTTTTTCTGGTGATGTAACGGTTAGAGCTTGACGTCATTCTGGTCATCGGTAGAGGTGAAGGAAGGGGTCTCGGCGGGGGTAGTTGCTGATGGTCCAAACCATGGGAGGTGGTGCGGTTCGTTGTTGATGAGGGGGTAAGTTTCTCGTTTACTGAAAAAAGGGCGAAGTCGCATTGTGGGTCCAGATGGTCGAGGTCGGGCTGGAGGGGAGAGCGGTGGTGTTGTGGTGTCGGTAGCAGTTGGATGGACCGTGCATTCAGGGACGTACGCAGAAAGTGGATGCAGTGGGGGCGGAAGATAATACTTTGATTTTAAAGCGTACGCGAGCATGACAAAACAATAATATTGCATTTTTGGAAATACCAACGATAGATCTTACTGTTGATTAAGGAGATAGATATTATAATTTAGTGGTAATATTTGAAAATTCATTAGAGAGATAGACATTATAATTTAACATAAATATATGTGAGCATATCCAAAATCATCATATAATGTTTTTTTTCAAAAGAAACCAAATTGAACACAAATACCTAAGTGTAATATTGTAAATTAATAAATAACTAATTACTACAAGTTTGACATACAAAAATGTATGGCCTGAATGTTAGACTAGATTCTTATAGAATCAAACTAACTAACTCAGCCAGGTAAGACTAATTTCGTTATTTTGGCCCTGGCAAAGCACAGCAGAAGGAAGGGCAGCTGTATTTTCAACCAACGAGACACTTTCAGAACCAATTTCTACACAATCTTGTGAACCATGACAGTCCACATCAACTTGCCCAGAACTATCCAAATCCCCAACACTATGCAATTGAGTGTTATTCAAACTTACAGTGGAAAGCTTGGACGCCGACTCTTTTGCTTGAGCTAGCAGTTTTGAAATGGGTGAAGTGGTTAACGCATCAACCAACAGTCCAGATACAGGTGACGCTTCCGTCGCCGCTGAAACAAGCAATGAGCCGAATGGGTTCAAAATCGGTGCTGCAGAAGAACCCATGAGAGGCGGAAACTCCAAGACGCTGTCGACCTTGGGCGGCGCCGTCGATTTCGGATTCAGGTTGGAGTTCGAATGCCCAGATCTGGTCGTCGAGGGTTGGTGGCATGGTGGAAGAGTAGAAGACATGAGAGAAGCGGAGAGGAAGCAAGCCAAAGGGCTATTGAGATTAAATTTGGCAGATGCGATTAGGTATCGCAGTCGCAGTCACCATTAGAACATTTCTTCTATGTTTAGTTAAAAAATGAGTGGGGGCGGCAGCCCCCACTGGGCCTTAACTAGGTCCGTCGTTGCGAGCATTGATGGCGTTGGGGAGAATATCGCGAGGAAGTCGTTGCAGTTGGAGTTCGCGATGAACAGTATTGGTGGGGAAGAAATATAGTTAACGTGGCCCGATTCGTTGAAGCCTACAATAACGGTTTAGTATATATACATGGGCTATAATTTTATGCTTGCTGAATAAATTACTTAACATGCCAATTTAGTTAAATATATAGTTAGTGTTGAGTAAATATGTGGGTTGTATATTATTAGGCTTAAATATATTTTACAAAAGATATGGACACGTTTGGAACTAGTTTATAATATCACTGGATATAAATATGAATTGCACGTTACTGGATCCGGATTGCAAGGACTATAAGTTAAGAAAATGAATTTGGGTGATTACGAATTGAGTTATGATATATGCGGTGGCGTATGGAACTTATTTCAAGTGGTATATAAACACGACCAAATTTATTTCCTTGCTTACTCAAGAAATTATAACGACCTAATTTAGTAATTAAGTTAATGAATATTTAATTAAGATTTTAGTAATTTAAAATTTAACCGATATATATAATGTGTATAAGTTCTCATATATTAACAGAATTCAACAAACCATGAGACGTTGGAATCGTCTTGATGAGCGCTTCATTCTGGAACAGATTTGAACACTTTTGGATGCAGCTAGAATTTTCAATTAAATTAAACATGTGTTTAATTTAATTGAAAATAGTCGTTATCTCGACAAATGGAAACTAAGGCGCTTTGTTTGTCCTACTTATATTTTTTATATAAGTCGGGTTTATAATTTGTGTGCTATGTTTGTTAGTTGTTGAATGATTTGATGTACACTGAATATATAAATATAGGTTAAATTAAACGTTCGTTTAATTTAATTGGAAACCAAATCGTTCTTTTAACGATTGAAACCAAGTGAGGTAACTTACCTTGTTGGTCACGTTTATATCAATATATAAACGTGTTAAATAAAACGTTTGATGTTAAATTGTCGTTATCGACTGTTATAAAATAGTTGATGTTAAATTACCATTATGGACTATTATAGAAATTATCAATTTAAATTTGATATTCTCATGAATGATTGTATTTGAGGTAACCTATTTGGATGCAGGGAAAACAAATTCAAGGGATCCAACTGGATTTCTCAAATTTATTGTTTATTTTCATAATATCATTATATGAACTGTTTAACCAATCTGATTGGATGATTGATTTGGTTGTTGACTTTTAAATTGAAATTCAACGATCATTTGTTATTAACCAATGGACAATATTGGTTGAGTAATTGGCAGCAGATGGCCTAAAAATACATCGTTTTATAAACGTTGATTTATGGACAGGCGATTTGCCAGAAATGAAGTTATAAAATTTATTTTATAAATGAAGATAGATTTTGAAATCTATTTTATATAAATTATTTTGAAATAAAGTTTAGTAAAAGGAAGGTAATTATTTATTTATTTATTATTTATTGCTTAAGTTATAAGTAATTATTAAAAAGGTTATAAATGAAATTCTTATGTTAATAAGTTTTATAAGCAATGTAATGTTAAGAGTTAAATTTATTATTTCCAAGAAGCAGATTAAATGAATTTTTTTAAATTAATTATATTAAAGGATTAATTGGAATTGGTTAACGAGTTAACCGTGTTTTTAAGTCGACTGAGTCAACTGTTTTAACTGAAATCGATTATTAGATTAATTTATTATAAACTAATTTAAGGGAGGTAGTTGGGACTATAGTTGTTGAAACTTAATACGGTTTCTCAAGAGATTTAACAATCTTTCAGTTAATCGATTTTAAAGACAAATATTAAGCTGTTATTTATTTAATGAAGTTGACTGTTATTTTAAAACCAAGACCTAACGATAAGATTTATATATGAAAAATTTGGGTAGGAAACGAAGATTTGTTGAACTAAAACTAAGAAGAGTTTGCAATGGATTTATAAGGTTGGTTATACAGATTATTCATGAAATCAAGGCGTTATATAAAATATGTTTTAGCAAATGGTTTGAAAATGGAATATTAGATATAATCATAGCAAAGGGGTTTGAAAATAATATATTTCAATGATAGATTTGATAATGGTTGTAGTGGCGTTTTGTATATAATATTATAATTAAAATATTTGATAAGGTTATAAGAAGGAGATGAATATCTCGTTTTTAAAGTGGTAATTAAGTTTTGGAATTTCTGTGGGTTTTGAAGTTAAGAATGTTGTTCATTCAAGGTCTGAGAGGTAATTATACCGCAACTTGTTTGGCTTCGTTGTTAACTGATAAGTAATGGAAATGTGATTTAGAAATTTATATTGAATATAGTAATCCATTTAGATTACTAGTATTATAATAATGTTTTCCGCAATAAGTGTTAACCAAAATGAGAAGTATGATCCTAAGGTATTTTAAAATGGAACGGTTTTGAATATTCTTATATTAACATAGGAAGAGAAATGTGTATTCTAATTATTGGAAATTTAGAAGTTTTAAATTGGTTAATCAAGAGGACAAGTGACGTTGTGCACTAAACCGGTAATTTTTTTCTTTTTTATGGATGGATGGTTGTCTATTTGATAGTTAAATAACCGACAATCAAATTTGGCCTATAAGATTGTTGGTACGAAAGACCAATACCGAATTTATATTCGAAAACCATTCTGAACCAGTTAATACGTGAACATTGAAGATGCTGAATGAAGATGCAGCAATTGAAGACCATGGATCTTCATGAGTGGAAGAACTACATGTTGAATTTCTCTGACTTGCAACTAGAGTTGTTTTTAACAGTAGTTCTGTCGTGATTGGAATCTTCGGATTACAAGGACTACTCGTTACTGATCCATGGGGTGATTCCTATATAGGATGCAATAGGAGGGTGCCTTCGGTCCATCCTGTTCCTTGATGACTTGTATGCACGAATGTCTAACAAAGTATTTCCTGATGGTCGCGTACATTGATTTTTACAAGTTTACTAAGTTTGGTGGTTGTAATGGCCTAGATTTTTTATCGTTTATTTAAATATTTAAAAATGGTTATTAATGTTGGTTTGGATTATTAACAGCTTGAATTCAATTATTTTGAATATTATATTAATATAAGTAATAAAATAATAATTTATTTTGAAATATTTGGGAATATATTGAATTTGCAGTTTTATATGAATTGGCAATTTAAAAATATTTAGTTTAGTTTATAATCGAATTATATTAACGATTTCGTTTACTAAATGATGTTTGAACGTATGGTTTATAATTTAATTATAAAACAAGCTTAAGCGGCGCGGTAGTTCGTAATATTACATTTTGAATTTCAATTGGTTATACAGGATCCAATATAAGTCGGATTTCTTCGAAACAAGAAACTCTGAATCTATTGGATAATAATTTTCTAATGAAGCAGAAAAATCGAGTTTTCATATTGTAGACTTTGTTTTATGTTCAAATCAAATTTTCAAATAGTCGCTATGGAATTCATTATTAAAATATAATGATTTATTACATAAAGTAAAGGATTTTTATTTTACTGAATATCGTTTTGGCTTGAAATTCAACCCAAAATATTTTATTTTGAAACTACATAAAATTCTGCCCGGGTATGTCCGATTATAATATTTTAATATTATTATATTGAGGTATTTTAAAATTGGTTTATTTAATTTAAATTGGACCCTTAAAAAAGGACTTTATTCAAATGACCGCCGTTTTCGACGAAAGAAATTTTATTGGGTCCACAATAGCTTATTATTGCTAGATTTCAAGTTTCGTCCCAATTGGAGTTATTCTGTGAGCGTAGCAAAATCAAATGTAAATAAATCAACCATTTGAGCTTAAACTAGCGCCGTTTGAGCGAACGGAGTCGGAATTCGATGAAACAAGTTTCTTTTGGTCTGGAATGTCGAATTGTACCATGTGGTCCATTTTCACCACGAATGAGGCTTGCATGTGATTGCCACAACAAATAAACATCGAATTGAATTGGCGATAGGCATCAAGCTAATATTATAATATAATTAAATAATAATAAACCCTAATTTCCCACTCTATATAAGCAGCCCAACCCCATAATCCTAATCCCCAATTCACCACTGTTCATCATAATTTGCAGAAAAGTCCTCTTTAACAAATCAATTTATATTTTAATTTATGGTGAGAATTAGTCGAAACTTCCAACACGGAAGTTGTAGAAAACGTCGAGGGGAGGAGCTGGTAAAATTTGGTCACCTAACTCCACCTGCGGTGGCCGGAATGACACGAAAACCGAGATAAACTGTTTTCGTTCTTTGGTTGATTGATGAAGATTGGTTCGATTTCAGGAGTTCAGACTTGAAGGAGAGTGAAGTAGAGAAGCCAGGCTTTCATTAGGCACCGGGGTGGTCGTCTCCGGTGGCTGGAGGTGAGAGAATTTTGGAGTTCACCGTGAGTTACTCTTTCGGGTTCGATTTTGTTTGCAAGCGGCGGTTTTGATTAGTTTAAGGTCGGATGGAGCATCGATGGTGGGGGTGATCTGAAGCTGAGTTGTAGGCGGTGGCGACGCCGTCCTACTGGCGATGGTCATGGGTGATTCGGTAGCCTGTGGCGGTCAGGGCGGCGGGTTAAAGCAGTTTTGGTCGAAGTGGTGTTCTGGCAATGTGGGGAGCTCTGGGGTCACGGAGTTTTGCGTGTCGATGCTGCAGGATGGCACAGTGGCATTAGAAGGCCGGTGATCGATCGCAGATGATCTGAGGCGGCGGTGTCAACAAGGTATAATGGTGTGGGTTTTATTGGAGCAGTGAAAACATCAGGCAAGGAAGACGTCGAGGTTGAGAGAACTCCTTCCAGGAAAATGTGTGATGATAGGGCGACGTGGACTGGAATTAATATGGTAATTAGTTTAAATAATTAGTTAAACTATAAATTAGATAGTTAAATAATTGTAATATATATAAACTTTAATTAGGTGTATCTGGTCCATACGGTATCGGAATTTCGCAAAATTGAACTCGTTGGAATCGCGGTGGAGAGCCCTACACTACTGAGCAGATTTATACAGGATTGGATGCTGTTGGATTTTCATTTAATTTTAAACATCAATTTAAAGTTAAATGAAACAACACGTGAATCGATCATCAAAAACAAATGTGAGTTAACTCTCACACTTTTCTGAAATACTGTGATGTGTTAAATTCATATTAAAAATATAATTTACAGCTGATAATAATAATTGGTTGATTGGATGACTTGGATGTTATTGGTTTGTCATTAATTGATGTTAACTTTTATTACGTCATTTAAATACACTAGTTGGAATTTCTATGATAGATATTATTATAATGAACTGTAATGCAGGGAAGAACAGGTTGTGTAATGTCCCGCCTTTTTGACCGCTTCAAATTGATAATGAAACCCACTTGAAACGTTCAAATTGACGGATCGTTATTAACTAACAGAGTTTAAAATGGAATCAACACAGAAAATACAAAATAAATAAATAACAGAGTATTGAATAAAGAAATAATTTTTATTTATAAATCAAAATTTTCAATATAATATTTTTTATATATAATGGAATGAAAATACAGATTGAACACCGAAAAAAAGATTTACTGTTTAAAACTTCAGAGTGTGCCAACTTTGGAATCCCAGCTTCTCCAGTCTTTGAGTCCAAAGTTACGATCTTTAAATCTGTACTGCTCCGGTCTGACTCGAGCGTTCCATGCAAAAACATAAAACACTCGAATCAGGATTAATTCATAGTGCATGTAAATTAATTTCAATACAAATTGAAATATAATAGTTAATCCGCATCAAATATAAAAAATTGTGTAGCATCTGTGCATATTAGTTCTATATCGGCTTAAATTCAAGTATAACATCTGTTCAATTTATTTTAACTCGGTACAATCTAGTGTAGCATCAATTCAAAGTCAAGTATAATATTTGTGCCTATCCGTTTTTAGTTTAGGGGCAACCGAACACGGGAACCTGAACGTAAACATACATGTGTGCAATGTCAACAAAAAGAAACAAGTACGAAGATGTCGCCAAGTGTGCACAAAATATGCTATCGAACAGCCACAAAAATAAAGTGAAAGTGTACCAAGTCCAACGTGTGAAATAGCAAATGTGAATGCCAAAGATTCAGGCAAGCAGCCAAAAATGTGTAAGCAAAGGTGGACATAAATAGGGGTTCTAACTCAAGGGGTACATAACATACTAAATAATTCAAGTGTTACAAAACAGCAGGTTGTAAATTTAATTCACTTGTGTTTCATTCCCACATAAGTAGTATAGAATCAACAAATCAAAGTAGGGTCCTAGGTTCTTATAAAGTGGCGGACAAAGTGAACACGGCACAATTCAAGGTACAACTAATGTAGCAAGTTATTGTTCATAAGGAGGTTCAAAGTCAGTGCAAAGACAGTAGTTCCACAAATTATATATTTCCTGTTTAACAAAAGTAGCGTGTTTCCGAACATTGCAGGCACAAAAGTGAATCAAACAATTGGGGAAATACAAACTTATGCAGCCATAACATGTTGACGCAAAACCACCAAGGTACAGTGCACAAATGCAGCTAGAAGCAACTCAAGTCAGTAAGTAAAGAACAAGCAGACAACTATAAAATATTACCACATAGGGTTTCAAAATACCATTCTGGCTTATGAGCTTGCAACTTTTTGAGATTTTCTTTATGAGCAGTTTCATAACCTTAAAACCATACATATGCAAATTTATGAATCCTCCTCAAAAAAAATGAAAGGAATTATCTACCGACAAGAACATCTATCTGTATAAGAAAGAGTTAAAACTAGTTTCCAAGATTAAAATTTTACTAAAAAGAAACAGGATTCTTTTCTCTATCTTCTTTTCTTTTGATTCGTTTCCCAATAGATAACACATGAATAACCCACCAAGAAATTTCTCTATTCATTTCCCAACAGATAGAACATACATACTGTTTCAAATCAATTGTTTGCTTGTTCCAGTTACATGCCATGGTTTTCATTTTTGGTTTCAAGATTCATGTTCCATTAATATGCTAGTGTTATAATGATTTGGTAATTGGGGCTCCTGTTTATATATAAATACAGAGAGATTTTTTTTCTTTTTTTCTTCTACAAGGTGTTTGTGCCATATTCAAGATTCTATCTCAAGATCAGTAGCTCGGTTATGAAACAACTTAAACATATCTGTCATAAATCTACTTTAAACAAGTATCAAACAACTCTAATATACAAGTATGCAACATATATGAGCCCCAGCATAAGTTTAAGGTTACTGAGCAAACAAGTCCTGGAATAGGTTATGAAAGGAAAATATATTTCTGTAAGTTGTCTAATTATTAAATAAGTTTGTGAGCCCGTACTGCCAAACAAAGCATGAGTCAGGTTAAAAACAGCATGAGGAAATTTCTCGGTTCATCGGGGCTTGTACATATACATATGCCAAGATATGTATATACATATATCACGATGAATATATATATACACATATTGTTGGCCACCACATATATGCACAGTTTTAGTGTAAATATCCAATAGCAAATAACACCGGCACAGTCGAGTAACACAGAATGGACATGTAGTTTGAGGGTTGAAATTTTATTTTATATTTTAGCAAGACAATATACATTCAATTCAAAACACAGCAAGGTATAAATGTGAGTCCCAGTATTTGGCAAACAAGGTGTTTACTACAGGTCATTTCATGGAGGGGCTGTAACCACTACACTTCTAAGAAACAATATGGGGTCAACATGTATGCTTTACAAAATCTTCTAACCATGTTAATTCTACTGTCTAACTTCCTCAAAAGTTTGATAAAATGATGGGGTTCGGGCAAAGGACGTATTGCCAGGAAGCATATATGGCTCGCACCTCATTTTTTCTTCCCCCTCGAGAATTTTGTTTACTACTCAGAAAACAGTAACACAATAGGACTGGACCAGTATTTAATTAACATCAAAATTTACTACTTCGATAGTCAAAATCAAACTCTATATTATTATTATTATTTTATATGCAGCGGGTATTTACTAAAATGGACACTTCGGTTCCTAACCATCACATGTAAACATATGCAGCATTCAAAAGCGGTTGCAGTGAACAACAGGGACTTAACAGTCAAAATGCAATAACTAGACACCATCAAAAATGCAACCACCGCAATATGACCAGTAGAGACACATGACAGACCAATATTTAGGGAAACATAACATTCCCGAAAATCAAGCGAAAGTCACTTTGGCGGCAAGGTAACTATTCAATATTTAGGGATAGCAAACATCTTAACTTTTGGTTTAAATTGAAATTAACTAACCTGAGACAACAATCAATCGTGAGTGAGCTAACACTCACCTGTGACCGCGAAGAAGAAGACGCAGGTAACGCAGACGATTGCTGGTCTCAGCCAAGGCTCGATGGCGGAGCTGCTGCAACTGCAACGTAGTGGGGGGAAAATGGCTTCGCAGAGACAGACGGCTGAACAACATGCTTGAAGGGTGCTGGAGCACAAGACAAGGCAACTGTAAATGGGTTTGTGGTGCTTCAGGTGGCCGGAAACCAGTGGTGCGCAACCTACAGTGGCGGCACCTGCTCGGGATGAACTCCGAATTTAGGGACAACAATTCTGATTAGGGTTTGGGAAGGGAATTGATTTGATTTCACGGAAGGCAGTGGCGATTTTGATAGAGGGAGGCCTGGTAACTTGGTAGTAGGTCAGAGATTTAGATTTGGTGTAAATAACTTTTTGGGAATTGATTTTGCGGCTGATAATGGAATGGGGTAACCTGATTTTTGATTTGGGAAAATGATTTTGGCCATTTTTAAATGGAAAGGAGGATTGAAATTGTTTGCTGAAGAAAATGGTGGAAGGCGTGGTTTTTTTTAAAGAAGCGAAGTGTTAAGATAAGAACAAAGTCAATCAGTAGGGTTTATAGGGTGGCGCATACCAGAAATTAGGTCGGCGTAATTTTTTTATTTGGTGCAGGTTATATCTAGGTATAGTTATATATTAAATTCTACCATGAATTACCACTTAACGCTCTGAATTCGTACCACCAGCAAAATCTTCAGACGCGACAAAAATTATATGTATCATTTTGTCTTCACGTTCGAATTCAATAAAACTTGTTTGGTTGTAATTCGATTCCATTTGCATATGACGTTATTTTATTTTTAAATTATTTATTGGTTCACCGATTTTATTTCGTTCGTCCACCGACAACTCAATTTGATTTCAAATTTAAAACGTAAAATTTCATTTTCGTTATATACACAAATACACACACCTCTAGGCAAATTTTCGATATATTTTAACAAATAAAATTCTCCAATCCATTTAACGTTTTATTCTTAAATTCAACTATATATATTTTAACTCGAATTTCAAATATTCAACCAAATTCAATTAAAATATTCAACAATAAATATTTTATTTTTCAATCAATCATTCTAAATTAAATATTGAATCCAATTCTTACACAAAAACAATATATTTGATTTTTAACCCAAATATCAAAATAAATCGATTATTAATAATAAATTCTTTAATTAATCGCATATTCCAATCGTTGAAATTTCTGGGTCATTACAATCTCCCCCCTTAAAAACTTTTCGTCCCCGAAAAGGGGAGATCATTAAAATTATACCATTGTATATTTCAAATTTCCATATTTGTGAAAAACTTTTCTAAGACCATTTCAATTATTGACATTCAAGTCATTGATCCTCACTATTTATTTGTCGTATTCAATTAACTCACAAAACCAATTTTCTTTTTTATAGTTGGAGATCAATTTTGATCAAACATAATCGTCTTTATCTTCCGAACCGGTTCTATTTATTTCCATGTTTTTAAAACTATATTCAATTTTTCGTAGATCAATTTCTTTTTCAAATTATTTCGAGATATCTCCCAATTTTCATTCCATCAAATCTTCTAAGAGATTCAAAAGCATATAATTTTTTTTTGTCAAAACCGGTTTCTTTTTAAATTCCAATTCCTTCAAAAATTGATTTTATGCATTTCAAATTATTCCAAATTTCTTTGTAAACCTCATCTGTCAATGTTTCCTTATCCATCATTGCATTGTAGTGGGTCTACGCTTTGCAACCATCAACCCAATCTTTTTACATTCAATCTATTTAATCCTTCTCAACACTCATTAAAGAGTGTAAATACATTCTTTTTTTCAAGCCACAAATTGTCAACTTGAAAATTATAGAATCCAAAATCTTTTATATCCCCTTATATATATATATATATATGTATATATATATATATAACACGAAATTTGTACAGAAAGTATTTGTATTCTTACTCCGAAATTTTCTTATTTAACTTATCTAGTTAGGTATATATTTTAATTTCAAATTATTTATTTGTAAATACTTTTTAACTCGTAGTCTGACAAGTCTATTGTCGTTCTTACAGATGTTAGGCATACGCTGACCAGGCGCATGACTAAAATCTTCAAGTACTAAATATCCTTGCTTCAACTCCCTGTGGAAATATTTCAAAATTTCTTTTAAAACAGATACGGAAAGTACCAATGTGATATTGATATGTTGATTGTTCATGAATCGCAGATACACAATGGTTTCGTTTGGATCCTCCAGAAACATCTGTATCCGTAAAGGAATCATTTCCCTGCGAATTTTGTCATGGACGGATCAACGAAAGATATTTTAGAATCACAATAAAATCTGAGGTCACTGAGCGTTGACTGCTCTATTTTAGGATTACAAAACATATCATGGAAATATGAAGATACTTCAGGTCATGAGGACAAATCAAGCCATGAAGACAAATCAGGTCACGAAGACCAATCAAGTCACAAAGACATAGTGCTGCATCAAACAGGTGACTCGCCATTACTAAGATATTCTACACATTACATGGCTCCATTCTACCTTTAGTAACTCTAGTGGTTACATCTCTTTCACTTGTAGATATGTCATGGGGACCGCATGTATACAATGGTTACACCTGATTCCCTCAGGAAACATCCATACCCATAAGCTTTCACAGCTCTTCGGATTAACGCCCTTATCACGATTGTAGATCACAGCAGACACAATGGTTACACTTGGTTCCCCCAAGAAACATCCGTCCGCCGTAGGCCATCTACAGCCCTGCAAATTTCGCTACACGATCGTGTTCTTTCAGACAACTCGAGTTTTATGTCCGGACAACCTACTACCACCAGCAGCATAACTAAGCTCGAATTTCAAAGAGAAGGAAGGTATTTTCCTTATTTTGATTTGAAAACATATAATACTATATACATATAGTATTTCATTCCATACTCCTTATAAATCATACAAAATTTCTCTCCAAATCATCTTCTCAAGCATCTTATTCTTATATAAATTTTGTTATATAAGATTTCAATTCAATTCGCTTACCTTCCAATCCAGTGGTTTTCCAATTCACCATTTTATCTCTCATATAAGTTCTGAAACTTCTACGTTCAATATTTAAAATCGAATATCCTCAAATTTCATTCAAATTTACATAATTTCGATCTCTTAATCAATTCAGATAATTAATATCCTTTCAAACTCCGATTCATGAATCAATTGGTTATAAATCCAATTTTCTTCCAATTTTCCAATTACTTACAAATTATTCAATTCATCACTCAATTTAAATCCTCACGTCCTCAAAATTCCAAAAATTCTCCTTCTTATACCAATTCTCATTCACATTACTTCATATTCGCACCTTTGACCGTAAATTAGCAAGCGACCATTCCCTAAGTGTCAACCCCGAAGATCGAAACCAACATCAGATCAACACTCAGGAAATTATTCAACTTAACTAATCTCCAGTCAGTTTCTAAATTTCTTAAACTCCATATCTTAATTTCTTATCAATCATTGCTTATGCAATTCTCAAATTCAATTTACACATCCACTTCTTTTACGTTTGGCCGCCCTTCGTTCTCGGCATGTGGCCTTTTGTTCAGTTCTTCAGTTTTTACTATTGTGATTTATCATAACTCGTTGGCCTCTCATGATCTTTTAAAACACATTTTTCAATAATTATATTCATTTTCTCTATTCTTAGAAAATCATTTATTATCACTGAAAAATATTTCCATATATTTTCAAATCTTTATTTCCTATAGAAAATAAACTTTATTCTCAGGAGGGAAACATTTCTAAATTTGTTATTCGAATTAAAACAGATAAAACACCGCTATTTTCACTTTAACTCATTTACTTACTTCTTTTTACCATTCCTGCTATTGAACCTTTAATTGTTCCTCAGTTAACAATGAAATCAATCAAGTTGGGGTATATTTACCTCTCAAACCTTAACTGAACAACATTATTAACTTTGAAAAAGACAAAACTTCACAACTTCAAATACCAACAAAATACTTATTCTCGTAATTCCTGATTTTAAGTTAACGTAACTTTAAAATGTAATTTATTCTTTAATCTGAATATATAAACAATTTATTAACTCTATATTAAATTTTTGATTAAAACAGAAAGTAAATAGTACTTTCCTGAAATTCAACATATTTGATTCCGATAAATAACTTCCTCTTGAACATCTCTTACTCGATAATATATCCCAAACTTCGGAATAATCTCACTTGATTTATACTCTGAACTTCAGAATAATTTTACCGTAATGGTCCACTCCATTTCCTTTATCCTAGATTTTATTTGCAACATTTTTGCTTCCCAACATTATTTACTTCTAAGAAGTAAATATTATTTCTTTTTCAAATCTGAACTCATCACATCAAATTAATTTTGATTTTATTCAAATTTCGATTTAAATTTCTTCACAATCTTTATTCATATATCGCTTCATTTACAGTTCTTGTTTACAATTCACTTCTTGTGAATTAATTAACTATTTTATACTTCACCGTCGAATTCTTATATTCGATCATACATTATTGATTTGAAACCAAATATAATTTATCTTGCTAAGTCCTGGATAAATTAAATAAATTACTAATACAATTTGACACAATCGAATTCCAAGTATATCCTTTTCGATTTTATTTATGTTTCGAACATCGAAGTAAAATTCATCATTTCATTCTTGAAACGATTCCAAGTTTCTCTTTTTATTCAAATTCTCATCTAAATTCTTACTTCCAATTAATTTCAATCGCCTTTGATTTCCCAAATACATAATTACATAAATTAATTCATTGGTTCTCTTATATTTATCTTCCTTAAATACCATTGGACGATGGATTCAAGATTCAATCTAAGGGATCCTTATCGAAGAACAAATCTCTAGATTCGAAGACTGGAGATTCCGAACAAATTTTAAATCTCAAAATAAAAATTTTATTTCCGTTGTATCAGTTCCAAAATAGTAATATATAATATTTTCAAAATAATTTACTTTTCAAAATTTATATATTCAAAACTTTTCCCTCAAAATAATTTTCCTTTCCAAATTTATTTTCAAAACCATTTTTGTTTTCGAAATCTGTTTTCTCTAGTGTCGATCCTACTCCTTTAAACCCGATAAACTAAGCTTTAAATAAACCAAAGCTCTGATACCACTTGTAACGTCCCGCTTTTTTGACCACTTCAAATTGATAATTAAACCCACTTAAAACGTTCAAATCGACAGATCGTTATTAGCTTACAAAGTTTAAAATGGAATCAACACAGAAAATACAAAATAAATAAATAACACAGTATTGAATAAAGAAATAATTTTTATTTATAAATCAAAATTTTCAATACAATATTTTTTTATACAACGGAATGAAAATACAGATTGAACACCGAATAAAGATATTCTGTTTAAAACTTCAGGGTGCGCCAACTTTGGAATCCCAGCTTCTCCAGTCTTTGAGTCCAAAGTTACGATCTTTAAATCTGTACTGCTCGGGTCTGACCCGAGCGTTCCATGCAAAAACATAAAACACTCGAGTCAGGATTAAATCATAGTTCAAGTAAATTAATTTCAATACAAACTGAAATATAATAGTTAATCCGCATCAAATATAAAAAATTGTGTAGCATATGTGCATATCAGTTCTATATCGGCTTAAATTCAAGTATAACATATGTTCAATTTATTTTAACTCGGTATAATCTAGTGTAGCATCAGTTCAAAGTCAAGTATAATATTTGTGCCTATCCGTTTTTAGTTTAGGGACAACCGAACACGGGAACCTGAACGTACACACACGTACACTTACATGTGTGCAATGTCAACAAAAAAAACAAGTACGAAGATGTCGCCGAGTTTGCACAAAATATGCTATCGAACAGCCACAAGAATAAAGTGAAAGTGAACCAAGTCCAACGTGTGAAATAGCAAATGTGAATGCCAAAGATTCAGGCAAGTAGCCAAAAATGTGTAAGCAAAGGTGGACATAAATAGGGGTTCTAACTCAAGGGGTACATAACATACTAAATAATTCAAGTGTTACAAAACAGCAGGTTGTAAATTTAATTCACTTGTGTTTCATTCCCCACATAAGCATTATAGAATCAACAAATCAAAGTAGGGTCCTAGGTTCTTATAAAATGGCGGACAAAGTTCGGCACAATTCAGGGTACAACTATTGTAGCAAGTTATTGTTCATAAGGAGGTTCAAAGTCAGTGCAAAGACAGTAGTTCCACAAATTATATATTTCCTGTTTAACAAAAGTAGTGTATTTCCGAACATGGCAGGCACAAAAGTGAATCAAACAATTTGGGAAATACAAACTTATGCAACCATAACATGTTGACGCAAAACCACCAAGGTACAGTGCACAAATGCAGCTAGAAGCAACTCAAATTAGTGAGTAAAGACCAAGCAGACAACTATAAAATATTACCACATAGGGTTTCAGAATAACATTCTAGCTTGTGAGCTTGCAACTTCTTGAGATTTTGTTTATGAGCAGTTTCATAACCTCAAAACCATACATATGCAAATTTCTGAATCCTCCTCAAAAAAAAATGAATGGAATTATCTACTGACAAGAACATCTATCTGTATAAGAAAGAGTTAAAACTAGTTTCCAAGATTAAAATTTTACTAAAAAGAAACAGGATTCTTTTCTCTATCTTCTTTTCTTTTGATTCATTTCCCAATAGATAACACATGAATAACCCACCAAGAAATTTCTCTATTCATTTCCCAACAGATAGAACATACATACTATTTCAAATCAATTGTTTGCTTGTTCCAGTTACATGCCATGGTTTTCATTTTTGGTTTCAAGATTCATGTTCCATTAATATGCTAGTGTTATAATGATTTGGTAACTGGGGCTCCTGTTTATATATAAATACAGAGAGATTTTTTTTTTCTTCTACAAGGTTTTGTGCCATATTCAAGATTCTATCTCAAGATCAGTAGCTCAGTTATGAAACAACTTAAACATATCCATCATAAATCTACTTTAAACAAGTATCAAACAACTCTGATATACAAGTATGAAACATATATGAGCCCCAGCATAAGTTTAAGGTTACTGAGCAAACACTTCCTGGAATAGGTTATGAAAGAAAAATATATTTCCGTAAGTTGTCAAATTATTAAATAAGTATGTGAGCCCCTACTGCCAAACAAAGCATGAGTCAGGTTAAAAACAGCATGAGGAAATTTCTCGGTTCATCGGGGCTTGTACATATACATATGCCAAGATATGTATATACATATATCGCGATGAATATATATACACATATTGTTGGCCACCACATATATGCACTGTTTTAGTGTAAATATCCAATAGCAAATAACACCGGCACAGTCGAGTAACACAGAATGGCCATGTAGTTTCAGGGTTGAAATTTTATTTTATATTTTAGCAAGACAATATACATTCAATTCAAAACAGAGCACGGTATAAATGTGAGTCCCAGTATTTGGCTAACAAGGTGTTTACTACAAGTCATTTCATGGAGGAATTGTAACCACTACACTTCTAAGAAACAATATGGGGTCAACATGTATGCTTTACAAAATCTTCTAACCATGTTAATTCTACTGTCTAAATTCCTCAAAATTTGATAAAATGATGGGGTTCGGGCAAAGTACGTATTGCCAGGAAGCAGATATGGCTCGCACCTCATTTTTTCTTCCCCCTCGAGAATTTTGTTTACTGCTCAGAAAACAGTAACACAATAGGACTGGACCAGTATTTAATTAACATCAAAATTTACTACTTCGATAATCAAAATCAAACTATATATTATTATTATTACTATTATTATTTTATATGCAGCGGGTATTTACTAATATGACACTTCAGTTCCCAACCATCACATGCAAACATATGCAGCATTCAAAAGCGGTTGCAGTGAACAACAGGGACTTTACAATCAAAATGCAATAACTGGACACCATCAAAAATGCAACCACTGCAATATGACCAGTAGAGACACATGACAGACCAATATTTAGGGAAACATAACATTCCCGAAAATCAAGCGAAAGTCACTTTGGCGGCAAGCTAACTATTCAATATTTAGGGACAACAAACATCTTAACTTTTGGTTTAAATTGAAATTAACTAACTTGAGACAGTAATCAATCGTGAGTGAGCTAACACTCACCTGTGACCGCGAAAAAGAAGACGCAGGTAACGCAGACGATTGCTGGTCTCAGCCAAGGCTCGATGGCGGAGCTGCTGCAACTGCAACGCAGTGGGGGGAAAATGGCTTCGCAGAGACAGACGGCTGAACAGCATGCTTGAAGGGTGCTGGAGCACAAGACAAGGCAACTGTAAATGGGTTTGTGGTGCTTTAGGTGGACGGAAACCAGTGGTGCGCAACCTACAGTGGCAGCACCTACTCGGGATGAACTCCGAGTTTGGGGACAACAATTCTGATTAGTGTTTGGGAAGGGAATTGATTTGATTTCGCGGAAGGCAGTGGCGATTTTGAATAGAGGGAGGCCATGGCAACTTGGTAGTAGGTCAGAGATTTAGATTTGGTGTAAATAACTTTTGGGAATTGATTTTGAGGCTGATAATGGAATGGGGTGACCTGATTTTTGATTTGGGAAAATGATTTTGGCCATTTTTAAATGGAAAGGAGGATTGAAATTGTTTGGTGAAGAAAATGGTGGAAGGCGTGGTTTTTTTTAAAGAAGCGAAGTGTTTAGATAAGAACAAAGTCAATCAGTAGGGTTTATAGGATGGCGCATACCAGAAATTAGGTCGGCGTAATTTTTTTTAGGGATTGTTAAAGGGCCTCCACATTTGGTTAAGGGGAGAATAATTTAAGGGGACTCCAGCTTATTTTTTTGCTGTTAAGGGGGGTTTGGTTTATTTGAAAAAGAAAAACAAAACGAGACTAAACTACCCAAGTCTTGTCACTTATGTTAAACTCTAACTTACTAAATTCAACACAAATAACAAACCTGGAATTTACTAAACATATCAATTACTCAAATTACATACAACACATTAGATATTTTTTTTTTTTTTTTTGCATTTATTTTAAATCAACCATACCAATTCTAATATGAAATTAAAATTAATTACCTAATCTCATGCCTTCACCATGAAGCTTTCTTATGTCTCCGTTACATTAAATATATCTATTTTTTATTTGGCAAATTCTATTTATACACCGAAAACCACTTAACATACACCATTATTTTTCTATAAATTATACTACTAAATTACTCTTTTCTCATAGTTGCTTTTTTAAAACTTTTGCATATAAAAAGTCAAATTATTCTTAAAAGTATTAAAACTTGATGCAAACAATATATGTTAACAAAGAGGTTAATGAATTATTTAATCATGAAATCTAATATTTCAATTAAGAAAACATTCAAAAATAATGTCTAATTTAGAAGTGTTGATTTATTTTGCAAAATTACAGTAATTTTGTTGAAATTGAATTTTTTTTCAAAAAGTTTATAAAAATTACAGTATTAGTAAAAGAAATAAATTTCATTTTATTAAATTTTACTCAGTTTGATGCAGAATTTCTAATTTTGGTTAATTGTGTTTTAAGTTTGAAAGAGGAAAGAAAAATAAGATGAGAACATTGATAATTTAGTAAAAGAAACGGTGTATGTAAAATAATATATGGTGCATATTAGTTTATTATATTTTTTTTGTTTATGTTTAGAAATTTTTGGTGTATAAATAGAATTAGCCTTTTTATTTTTATATGCATTGTTAAATTGTTAGCATTAATTAAGGTTTAAGATACATGGTTTATTTTAATGAGGATTATAGGGGGTTAATATAGGAATTTTAATTTATATGTTTAAGGGGAGGCTGATTTATTTTGTCCTCCCCATAACAATTATAAAATAAATAAAAATTGGTCCTCCCATTAACCAAATGTGGAGTCCCTTTAACAATTCCCTTTTTTTATTTGGTGCAGGTTATATCTAGGTATAGTTATATATTAAATTCTACCATGAATTACCACTTAACGCTCTGAATTCGTACCACCAGCAAAATCTTCAGACGCAACAAAAATTATATGTATCATTTCGTCTTCGCGTTCTGAATTCAGTAAAACTTGTTTGGTTGTAATTTGATTCCATTTGCATATGACGTTATTTTATTTTTAAATTATTTATTGGTTCACCGATTTTATTTCGTTCGTCCACCGACAACTCCATTTGATTTCAAATTTAAAACGTAAAATTTCATTTTCTTTATATATACAAATACACACACCTCTAGGCAAATTTTTGATATATTTTAACAAATAAAATTCTCTAATCCATTTAACGTTGTATTCTTAAATTCAACTATATATATTTTAACTCGAATTTCAAATATTCAACCAAATTAAATTAAAATTTTCAACAATAAATATTTTATTTTTCAATCTATCATACTAAATTAAATATTGAATCCAATTCTTACACAAAAGTAATATATTTGATTTTTAACCCAAATATCAAAATAAATCAATTATTAATAGTAAATTCCTTAATTAATCGCATATTCCAGTGGTCAAAATTTCTGGGTTATTACAGGTTGGATAGATCCAACCAGATTCCTCAAATATTGCGTATGCTGCATAATTTCATATTATATATATATATATATATGAACTGTTTAAACCATATTGACATTTAAAACCTGTTTGGGTGTTGACGTTGGATTGAAATTCAACGTTGTTATTATTTTAATTAATAAATGGTATTGATTGAGGGATTGGTGGCAAAAGGCCTGAAATCGTCTTTTTGTTAAAAAGTTAATTCGCCGTCAGGCAAATTGACATAGCCAAGTTGTAAAATTTATTTTATTTTAAATAAAATAAATCAATATGATAGATTGGTTTAGCTATATAAAGTGATTATATATGTTTTATAAGTGAGAATTAAGTGGTAATTTACCTATGGGATGGGATAATTGTTTTCAAAGCACTTTAGTAATATCATTAGATTAATTATATTAATCTAAAACAAGAATTTACTAAAGCCGGTTGAGGAATTGGCTGATGGTTTAAAATTAACCGAATCAACTGTTTTGTTGAAATAATTTTTATTAAATTGGGTTTTAATTAGTCTAATGAAGATCATTTAGTAAGTATTTGTTTAAAATCTATAACATTTATTAAATGTCATTTCCCTTTTTATTTAACAGTGTTCAAAAATGATTATTTAATTAATATTGTTAAATGAAGTGATTAATTAATTAATTTAGTAAATGAAGAATAAACTAATATTGTTTAAGTAAATAATGAAGTAAACAATTATTGTTTATTGGAATGATTAAAATGATTAGATCCTAAAGTAATTCATTTAAGATCGAAGGTGGGTTTGAAATGGAAGTTAATTGGATATTTGTGAAAAAGTTTTACCAAAAAGATTTAATATAAGAATCCAAGTATTTGGAGAGGGTTGTAAAGGAGTAAGTAAACTAAAATAAGAATTTAAAGGAAGTAATTTACTTGATTAATTGATTCAAGTTAAAAGATATGAATATAAAGAAAATGTCCAAAGGACGAAGAAGATGAACGTCGAATGGATTGGGAAGCCTTAAATGGATTTCAGTTTTAAAATTCGAGTTTTCATAATGAAATTATAAAAGAGTTTCGAGCGAATGTGATGGTTAAAATATAATGTCCTATATTAATTTATATTAATGGTATTGTGTAAAGAAGGGTAAATGGATTTTAATTATAAAATCCAAAATCCTAGTTTATATCAGAATGTTAAATGGTTTGAAAGAATATTTGGTAAGAGATAATCCAAGTATAAACGGAATTTTGCTAAAATGACATGAGCTAAAGGTAAAAGTTTTGGCAAACATATGATAATGTTTTTCACAGTACAGTAAACGATAAATTGAATTATTATAGTGATTATTTATTAAACGAAATTCATTTAAGAACAGAGTTAGAAACAAAGTTTAATGGGATATTTAGAATCGACTGGTAAAAGATTTTGTGAATAAAAATCCGAATGTTGTGAAGGTTTATTAAAAGGAATTAAATGATAAATTAAAGAGAAGTTTAACTTATAATTTGAATTAAGTTAAAATGATCTAAGTCGAAAAAGAAATGTTGGAAGGGCAAAGACATACGACGTAAATAAATAGATTCTGGTTATCAATCCAAAAATCTTGTTTTATAATATAACGTTAAAGATGGTTTGGGTAAAATGTGGTAAATGGATTTTGTAATATAATTCCAATATAAATTAGAATTAGTACAACGAAGTTAAAGTGGAGGGTTAATATTTAATAAAAACGATCATGATCGACCGAGTTTTCCCAAATTAAGGTTATGGTCTCTCAAAACCATAGTTAAAATGAATTAGACAATAAGATTGGTGATGTTATAAGTAATGAGAGCTTTGAATTACGAATTTATATTTATTCTGAGATAAAAATGTTGTCGATCAAGGTCTGAGAGGTAAATAAAATACCCCAATTTAGACGATTTCACTATTTTCGAGGAGTGGTACTAGTTTGCAACGGTAAGAAGGTTGAAATGAGTTTTGCAATTCAATTGCAAGTTTTGAAATATTATTAAGGATTGACTATTTAAATTAAACAATGTATAAATTTACATTGTTTAACCCAAGATGGAATGTAAAATTTATTTATACCATTTAGCTATTTATATAGCGCTGTTTTCTAGATAATGAAAATGGTTTAGTTTAAAATACACTTATTCTAGACAATAAGTGTTTCCTAAACAAAGGGAAAGGTTATTTGAATTTGAAATGAAATTAAATTAAAAATTAAATTATATATTCCCAAAAAGGAATATATATGAGTTTTGGTAAGTGTTTCCAAATATTGGAAACAGAAGCATTTGTTGAATACAGAAAGCGTTTTTAAGAATTCGATTAAAGGTTTTAAACAAATAACTTTAAATGAAAAGACCCGAGCTGCCAATATACTTGATCATACTGTTTGATCAATCTGATTGGATGATTGTTTTGCTGCGGTTGATAGTTAAAACACCAAACTATCAACGAAATATAATATGGAAGTTTGACGTGTTGTTTCAAAGAGACCGGGATGGGAACTAGACCCAAAACCACTTCAAATCAACATTGCGCTCGAAACTAACTTGCAGGAAATAAATATGGAGCATTGAAGACCGTAGATCTTCATAGAGCGAAGGAACTACTTATGATCCCTGGTTAGCTCCCAGAAATACACTATGGTTCTGTCGTGATTGGAATCTACGAATTTGCAAGGACTATTCGTTATTGATCTGTAGGGTGATTCCAAGGATTCTGTAGGAAGGTGCCTTTGGTTCGTCCTGTTTCTAGATGACATGTATGGACGGATATCTGACATAGTATTTCCTTAAGAATCATGCACGTTGATTTTTGCAAATATACCAAGTTTGGTGGTGGAGATATTCTCATGCTTAACACCTAGAGTGTGTTTGTAGACGTCAATTAGTGATTTGACGGATCTGACGATGTGGCATTCAAAGATAGTGAGATGTTCTCTGAAGATAAACGTGACCTCAAGCCCTCATCAACCTGGAAATGACAAAAATCGGGCTGGTAGCATAGCTAAGTGGGTCATTCCCAAGTAGGGTATATTGTAACTAATCTAGAGAAAATTCATATTTGTTCTTTTTTCATTTTTGTATCTCTCAGGAATTTACGGTGGTCACGACAAAATGCCGTAGTGTGACAATATTTTCGGCACACTCAAGCTAAATGAGTGGTCGGTCATGTGTGGCCGGGTTGCAAGAAGTTCTTATTGAACCCTAGTGCATTTTTGCTCTAGAGGTGCACTGTTAGAAGGTGGTCCTAAACCCTATCATAATTGGAATCCATTCTCCAAAAAGCGCCATGCGATTTTTGAATTTATACTAAATATGTAGAGCGTGAGATGCAAGCGTTCTGCTAGATGGTTATTTATTTGTGATTTGATAGTCACTATTATAATATCACTTAATTTTGATATATCAATTATTATTATTTTGGATTATAGTAAGGTAAAAACCGTCCGTGTTTATGTGTGGGCTGGTCTTACTATTATCCTTTCTTTAAAAAGAAATTTCTAAAGTTAAACAAGTTGTTTGCCATACGAATTTACCATTGAAAGTATTCCTGACTGATCCGGGTGAATTTTGATATGATTCAAATGTGCTCGGGTCGGACCGAGTATATTTCCAGGTTAGGTTTCGCTTGGAGTTTTCAGGAGCTGGATGCAGGAGATTTCACCAATAGTTATATTAATAGAGTATTATTTCCGTTGTGTCTGATATGCGATGTACTCTGATGATTGGTATGTATATACAGTTTCTTCTTGTATAAAGAAATTTGATGTATTATATTTTTTTTCATTCCATTGTGAGACTATAATCTTCTTATTCTTCTATTCTAATATTTCTTTCTTTCTTATCTCACCCTCTAACTTCTTTCTATTAACAATTTGTGATCTGACACTTGGGTTTTGGCAAGTAATATGAAGTTATGTATTATTCTCGAAAATTCGAGCATCAAAATTTTCGGATCGTACAGTTGGTATCAGAGCATATAGTTTAGGAATAACCTTGGCTCTATGGCGTAACTCAATAGAGATGGGATTAGTAATATCCTAGATTGAGTATATATATATAAGAGCGTGTAGTTATTTTTGCTCAATGTATTTTATAAAGGAGTAAAAATCATATTTTTCTTAAATTATTGTAGTATGGGAAAATTAATGAATTTGAATGGATTGCTTGGATTTGATGGTTGATTTGAGTTGGTTTGATTGTGAAATTGAAAATATTTAACCAAGAGAGAATTCCAAATATGAGTATTTAATTTAACTTATGTTAAACAGAAATGAATTGTATAAGTTAAAATTGGATTTGAATATTGGAACAAAATTTGAAGTAAGTCAATAGAAATCAATAAATCTAAATGGAATGGTTTTGGTTACATGGATATAAATTTCAGCTTGACTGAAACCCATTTGGAATGAATGAGTTGGACTGGTTGGAATGAAATCAAATATAATCTGAGTAGCGTATAGGAGATAGTTCATGTGAATTGAATAATATGTGATATTGTTTGGAATAAATAACTTGGATGTTTGAATCTGAAACTAATGAATTATGTCTAAGATAAGAATAGGTGCAGAGCTAATATTAATTAAACTCTGGAGCTAATTGAATCCAGTTTGGCATACTAACCCAACTAGCTCATTTATTGCTTATTGCTAATCGCTTGTTAACGCTCGCATAAGGTATGCATATGCAACATATAATTTTCGGGTTTTGATTTGGATTTTTCTTCTTTTTTCCGGCCGTGTAGGTCGACGTATATATATTTGTTGTTCCTGCAATATTGTATATGTCCCTCCGTACATGGGAGACTCTCCCAAAAAATTTCCAATATTTAAAGTGTTAGAAAAAATTTCGATCTTTTTGAAATTTTTTGGTTAAGCAAAATGGATTGGTTTTTGTATTAAACTGTTTGAAGTAGTTAAATCTAGAATTTTGATAATAGAAGAAAAGTTGGATTTTTTTTTTTAAAAAAATTAATGGGTTTGTAGCATACTTCCTGTCTTAGTAATTTCGGGGACAAAATTCTTTTAAGGGGGAAGGAATGTAATGGCCCAGATTTTTTATCGTTTATTTAAATATTTAAAAATGGTTATTAATGTTGATTTGGATTATTAACAACTTGAATTCAATTATTTTGAATATTATATTAATATAATTAATAAAATAATAATTTATTTTGAAATATTTGAGAATATATTGAATTTGCAGTTTTACATGAATTCTCAATTTAAAAATATTTAATTCAGTTTATAATTGAGTTATATTAACGATTTCGTTTATTAAACGACGTTTGAACGTATGGTTTATAATTTAATTATAAATCAAGCTACAACGGAGCAGTAGTTCATAATATTACGTTTTGAACTTCAATTGGTTATACAGGATCCAATAAAAGTCAAATTTCTTCAAAACAAGAAACGTCTGAATCTATTGGATTATAATTTGGTGGCCTAACTCCACCTGTGGTGGCCGGAATGACATGAAAACTGAGATAAATTGTTTTTGTTCTTTGGTTGATTGATGAAGATTGGGTCGATTTCAGGAGTTCAGACTTGAAGGAGAGTGAAGTAGAGAAGCCAGGCTTTCATTTGGCACCGGGTTGGTCGTCTCCGATGGCCGAAGGTGAGAGAATTTGGAAGTTCATCGTAAGTTACTGTTTTGGATTCGATTTTGTTTGCTAGTGGCGGTTTTGATTGGTTTATGGTCAGATGGAGCATCGATGGTGGGGGTGATCTGAAGATGAGTTGCAGGCGATGGCGACGTCGTCCTACTGGCGGTGGTCATGGGTGATTCGGTGGCCTGCGACGGTCAGGGCGGTAGGTTAAAGCAGTTCTGGTCAAAGTGGTTTTCTGGCGATGTGGAGGAGCTCTGGGGTCACTGAGTTTTGCGTGTCGACGCTGCAGGTTGGCACGGTGGCGTTGGAAGGTCGGTGGTCGGTCGCAGATGATCTGAGGTTGCGACGTCGACAAGGTATAATGGTGTTGGTTTTGTTGGAGCAGTGAAAACATCAGACAAGGAAGACATTGGGGTTAAGAGAACTTCTTCCAGGAAAACGCATGATAATAGGGTGACGTGGACTGGAATTAATAAGGTAATTAGTTTAAATAATTAATTAAATTACTAATTAGATAGTTAAATAATCGTAATATATATAAACTTTAATTAGGTATATCTTGTCCATACGATATCGGAATTTCGCAAAATTGGACTCGTTGGAATCATAGTGGAGAGCACTACACTGCTGAGCAGATTTAGACAGGATTACAAGCTATCGGATTTTCATTTAATTTCAAACGTCAGTTTAAAGTTAAATGAAACAACGCGTGAATCGATCATCAAAAACCAAATGTGAGTTAACTCTCACACTTTTCTGAAATACTATAGTGTTAAATTCATATTAAAAATATAATTTATAGTTGATAATAATAATTGGTTGATTGGATGTCTTGGATGCTATTGGTTTGTCATTAATTGACGTTAACTTTTATTATGTCATTTAAATACACTGGATGGAATTTTTATGATATATATTATTATAATGAACTGTAATGCAGGGAAGAACGGGTTGGAGAGATCCAACCGGATTCCTCAAATATTGTGTATGCTGTTAAATTTAATATTATATATATGTATGAACGTTTTGAACCCTATTGATATTTTTAAAACCTGTTTGGGTGTTGACGTTGGATTGAAATTCAACGTTGTTATTATTTTAATTAATAAATGGTATTGATTGAGGGATTGGTGACAAAAGGCCTGAAATCGTCTTTTTGTTAAAAAGTTAATTCGTCGTCAGGCAAATTTAGCCAAGTTGTAAAATTTATTTTTATAACTAAAGTAAGATTTTTATTTTATTTTAAAATAAATAAATCGATATTATAAATTGGTTAGCCATACAAAGTGATTATATAAGTTTTATAAGTGTGAATTAAGTGGTAATTTACCTACGGGATGGGATAATTGTTTTCTAAACAATTTAGTAATATCATTAGATTAATTATATTAATCCAAAAGAAGAATTTACTGAAGTCAATTGTGGAATTGACTGATGGTTTAAAATTGACCGAATCAACTGTTTTGTTGAAATAATTTTTATTAAATTGGGTTCTAATTAATCTAATGAAGATCATTTAGTAAGTATCTGTTTAAAATCTATAACATTTATTAAATGTTAATTACCCTTTTTATTTAACAATGTTTTAAAATGATTATTTAATTAATATTATTTAATGAAGTGATTAATCAATCAATTTAGTAAATGAAGAATAAACTAATATTGTTTAAGTAAACGATGAAGTAAACAATTATTGTTTATTGGAATGATTAAAATGATTAGATCCTAAAATAATTCATTTAAGATCGAAGCTGGGTTTGAAATGGAAGTTAATTGGATATTTGTGAAAAAGTTTTACCAAAAAGATTTAGTTTAAGAGTCCAAGTGTTTGGCGAAGGTTGTAAAAGAGTAAGTAAACTAAAATAAGAATTTAAAGGAAGTAATTTACTTGATTAATTGATTCAAGTTAAAAGATGCGAATATAAAGAAAATGTCCAAAGGACGAAGAAGATGAACGTCAAATGGATTAGGAAGCCTTAAATGGATTTCAGTTTTAAAATTCGAGTTTTCATAATGAAATTATAAAAGTGTTTCGAGCAAATGTGATGGTTAGAATATAATGTCTTATATTAATTTATATTAATGGTTTTGTGCAAAGAAGAGTAAATGGATTTTAATTATAAAATCCAAAATCCTAGTTTATATTAGAATGTTAAATGGTTTGAAAGAATATTCGGTAAGGGATAATCCAAATATAAAGGGAATTTTGCTAAAATGACATGAGCTAAAGGTAAATTTTTTGGAAAACATATGATAATGTTCTTCACAGTACAGTAAATGATAAATTGAATTATTATAACGATTATTTCTAAAATGAAATTCATTTAAGAACATAGTTAGAAACGAAGTTCAATGGGATATTCGGAATTGATTGGTAAAAGATTTTGTGAATAAAAATCCGAATGTTGTGAAGGTTTATTAAAAGGAATTAAATGATAAATTTAAAGAGAAGTTTAACTTATAAATTGAATTAAGTTAAAATGACCTGAGTCGAAAAAGAAATGTTGGAAGGGCAAAGACATACAACGTAAATAAATAGATTTTGGTTATAAATCCAAGAATCTTGTTTTATAATATAACGTTAAAAATGGTTTGGGTAAAATATGGTAAACGGATTTTGTAAAATAATTTCAATATAAATTAGAATTAGTATAACGAAGTTAAAATGGAGGGTTAATATTTAATAAAAACGGTCGTGATCGACTGAGTTTTCCCAAATTAAGGTTATGGTTTCTCAAAACCATAGTTAAAATAAATTGGAAAATAAGGTTGGTGATTTTATAAGTAATGCGAGATTTGAGTTACGAACTTATATTTATTCTGAGATAAAAATGTTGTCGATTAAGGTCTGAGAGGAAAATACAATGCCCCAACTTGGACGATTTCACTATTTTCGAGGAATGGTACTAGTTTGCAACGGTAAGAAGGTTGAAATGAGTTTTGCAATTCAATTGCAAGTTTTGAAATATTATTAAAGGATTCAGTATTTAAATTAAACAATGTATAAATCTACATTGTTTAACCCAGAACGAAACTTAAAATTTATTTATACCATTTAGCTATTTATATAGCACTGTTTCTAGATAATGAAAATGGGTTAGTTTAAAATACACTTATTCTGAACAATAAGTATTTCCTAAATAAAGGGAAAGGTTATTTGAATTTGAAATGAAGGTAAATAGTTAAATTATATATAAAGCGTGATTCCGAGGATGTGGTAGGAGGGTGCCTTTTGTTCGTCCTGTTCCTGGATGACTTGTATGGACGAATGTCTGACATAGTATTTCCTTAAGAATCACGCACATTGATTTTTACAAATATACCAAGTTTGGTGGTGGAGATATTATCTTTCTTAACACCCAGAGTGTATTTGTGGACGTCAGTTAGTGATTTGACGGATCTAACGATGTGGCATTCAAAGATATTAAGATGTTCTCTGAAGATAAACGTGACCTCAAGCCTCATCAATTGGGAAATGACAAAAATCGAGCTAGCGGCATGGGTAAGTGGGTCATTCCCAAGTAGGGTATATAGTCACTAATCTAGAGAAAATTCAAATTTGTTCTTTTTTCGTTTCTGTATCACCTGGGAATTTAAGGTGGTCGCGACAAAATGTCGTAGGGTGACAATATATTCAGCACACTCAAGCTAAATGAGTGGTCGGTCATGTGTGGCCAGGTTGCAAGAAGTTCTTGTTGATCCCTAGTGCATTTTCCCTCTAGAGGTGCATTGTCGAAAGGTGGTCCCATACCTTGCCATAGTTGGAATCCATTCTCTAATAAGCGCCATGCGGTTTTTGACTTTTTACTAAATATGTAGAGCGTGAGATGCAAGCGTTGTGCTAGATGGTTATTTATTTATGAGTTGATAGACACTATTATAATATCACTGGATTTAGATATTAAAAAAAAGGATTATAGTAAGGTAAAAACCGTCTGTGTTTATGTGTGGGTTGGTCATACTATTATCCTTTCTTTAAAAAGAAATTTCTAAAGTTAAATAAGTTGTTTGCCATACGAATTTACCACTGAAAGTATTTCAGACTGATCCTGGTGAATTTTGCTTTGCTTCAAATGTGCTCGGGTCAGACCGAGTATATTTCCTGGTTAGGTTTCGCTTGGAGTTTTTAGGAGCTGGAAGCAGGAGACTTCACCACTAGTTATATTAATAGAGTATTATTTCCGTTGTGTCTGATATATGATGTATTCTGATGATTGGTATGTATATACAGTTTCTTTTTGTATAAAGAAATTTGATATATTATATTTTGTTCATTCCGTTGTGAGACTCTAATCTTCTTATTCTTCTATTCTAATATTTCTTTTTTTCTTCTCTCACCCTCTAACTTCTTTCTACTAACAATCTGAGATTTGACACTTGGGTTTTGGCAAGTAATACGAAGTTATGTATTATTGTCGAAAATTTCAGCGTCAAAATTTCGGGTCGTTACAGTGGTGGAGAGGACACCTTCTCTTAGCTTAACACCCGGAGTATGTTTATGGACGTTAATTAGTGATTTGATGGATCTGACAATGTGGCATTCAAAGATAATGTGATGTTCTGAAAAGGTAATCGTAACCTCAAGTCTCATCAATTGGGAAATGACAGAAATCGGGCAGGAAACTTGACTATGTGGATCATTCCCATTAGGGTGTATGGTCACCATTTAGAGAAAATTCTTTTTGTTTCTTCTATCATTTCTGTATCTTTCGGAATATAGTGGTTAGCCATCTATATGGTGACAATATATTAGATACACTCAAGTTGAATGAGTGGTCGGTCATGTGTGGACGGGTTGCAAGATGTTCATGTTGAACCCTAGTGTACTGCTCTTTGGAGGTACACTATCGGAAGGTAGTCCTATACCTCGTCATAGTTGGCATCCATTTTCCAATAAGTGCCGCGGGGTTTTTGATTATATACTAAGTATTTGGAGCGTGAGATGCAAGTGTTCTTCTATATGGTTATTTATTTGATATAAACACTATTATAATATCACAGGATTTTGATATTAGAGTGTTTTGGATTACTAAAAGGTCAAAATCGTCCGTGTTTATGTGTGGACTGGTCTTACAATTATCCTTTTCTTTCAAAAAGGATACTTTAAACTTAAAATCGGTTGGATGATACCTATAACTTAGTGATTTTACTCATGCTAGTTCACAAGACTGATTCGTGACGTTTGCAATGCTCGAATCAGACTGTGTTTTACAAGTTCAGGGTATGAAACTACGAAATTTAGAAGACGATCTGAAAGAGTCTAGATGTATGATACGTATTCAATATTATTTCCACTGTGTGTTGTATTTGAGGAAAGGTTGTTATAACTGTCCAGGTGTTTGAATGTCCACTGTACTTTGATGATTGTAAGTATTATTTCAAGTTATCAATAAAGATTTATTTCTATATTATATTTTGTCCCGTTGCGATGTGTGATTATGTGTATTTTTGGTTAGTTGGGTTCACCTTTTTTTCTTCTATTATAATATTTCATTCTTACCTTTTCTCACCATCTAATTTCTTTCTATTGACTATCTGGTGTTTTCGATACTGGGGTTTTTGACAAGTAATTCGGGTTTATGTATTATTGTCGAAATTCGAGTGTCGAATTTCCGTCGGGTCGTTACAGTGGTATCAGTGCTAATGGTTTAATAATAACCTTGGCTTTGTGGCATAACTCAATAAAGATAGGGTTAGTAATACCCTGGATTGAGTCTGAGTTATATACATGAGAAAGCGTATTTGTAGATTTTATATACAAATGTTTTGTATTGTGTTGTTTGATCGGTTCAAGTGTCTAGAGATCCTATTGAATTGGCAACTGCCACAATATTGTTCTGTAAAGAGGGTAAATGAAATATTTAGCCATATTATATTTTTGTATAGAAAGAGATAATTTTATCAAATTATTGAGATATTGGTGTGTTTTGATTGATTTGCATACTATTCAAATTGGATTATTAATGGAATTTGTGAATAAGAATTTTTAATTTGAGATTAAATGAATCAGAATTTAACTTAATAACGAGTTGAACGAAATTTGAAGAGAAAATGGACGATTTTGAAATAAAAATTAGATAATGAAAGTGAAATAATTGAAAAATCAATTAGTGATTAAATATGAGTTGAGACTTAACTTGGTTAAGTAAATAAGTAGGGGGTTAAATTTGTTTATTGGATGTTAACTTGGTTGATTGATATTCACTAATAGTATAATGAAGTTGAAAGTTTAAATTAATTAATTAAACTGAGCTCGCCGCATTGTGGTATTTTGTAATTTTATGATTTGAACTTTAAATTGATATTAAGAATTCAATTTAAGTCAGTTAGCTTCGAAAAAAGAATTATATAAATCTAATTGAATATAGTTTTCATATGGAAGAGAAAAGTTTAAAGTCCAAGATATAAATTTTGAGATATGCCCAAATCAAATTTTCGAAACCGCAGCAGCTTGGAAATTAGTTGTTAGCTCGTAAAAATATAGTTTAAACTTCTTGGAAAATTAGAAAATGAATATTTTCGGGTTTTAAATGTCCAAACTTAACTTTAAGACAGTAGTGGGTTAATAAAAATCAGATTTGGGTTTGGAAGATAAGATATGTAGTAAAATTTAGATTTAGATTTAAGTTTTATTTTGGAACTTGGTTACTTAAGGGTGAACTTGAGTAGTATTTTATGATATAACTCATAATTAATTTTGGAATTGAAGAAATATTAGCAACAATATTAAGTAGAATTAATAATGTGAGAAAACTGGGTAGATTTTCTTTTTTGAGGAAATGCAGGTTTAGAGTAGGATGAGCCATCAGCTGCTTTTCTTTGTAATCAAAGTTTCATTGCGACAAATAGGTAAACCTTAACATTGATTTTTGGGTGTTTGATTTTATACCCCCGAGATGGGTGGCCGCTTGGCTTTTGTTTTCTTTGTGTAATGGCCCGCAAATGCGTACTATCTGAGTTGACTACATACATCACACTCCAACCCAAATATCACAGAAATACGAATCGTTTTTTTAAGAAGAAAAAGGCAGAAGAAAAACAGAAATAACAACACAGAATCTAACATCGCAACGGAACAAAATATAATATATCATAACTTTTGAAATACAAAATTTTAATTGTATAACATACAGTTATCAGAGTACAACACTTACAACACAGCGGAAATAAAAATACTATATATCTAACAGTGAAGCCTCCTGCTCCAAGCTCCTTTAGATAGATCTGTAAAATCCTGAACTACTTTACTGCCCGTACAAATTTGGGCACCCAAGAGTTTAGGTAAAACAAAACAAACTCTGGGTCAGTCATGAGACTGATATGAGTAAATAATTTAAAACAGTTTGAGAAAATAAACGATATCTCATAAGACCACGCCGTATAACACGGAATGGGTTTTTCCTTATGAGAATCCAAAACACTTGATTCAACTTTCAAAATCCTTTTGAAAGAAACGATAATCTTATATCAAAACTCTTTTGATATTATAATAGTGTCTAAATCAAATAAATAACAATCTAGTGGAACATTTGCATCTCACGTTCCATATATATAATATACAATCAAAACCGCAAGCAATTATTGGGTAATGAATTTCCAACTAGGACAAGGTATGGAACCACCTTCTGATAGTGTATCTCTAGAGGAGAATACACTGGGTTCAACAAGAACATCTTGTAACCCGGCTACACATGACCGACCACTCATTTCGCTTGAGTGCATCGAATGTATATCTCCAACGGTTGGGATCAGCAACTGTTTCCCGATGGGACATCATCAAAATAGAATAAAGAATGAATTTCTCTAGATAGGTGATAATACACCCTAATTGGGAGCTACCCACTTAGCCATGCTGCCTGTCCAATTTTTGTTATTTCCCGGTTATTGAGGCCTGATGCTACGATTCTTATCATTCATTGATAGCACAATCACTTTGAATGCCACATTGTCAAATCCGTTAATCATCAGTTGATTTGCATAAATATATTCTGGATATTATGCTAAGAGAATAAATTCTCCGCCACCATATATATTTCTACAGACCAACATATGCGATCATTGGAAATACTCTGTCAAACACTCGTCCATACACGTTCGTTCTGGGATTGAACGAAACCGAAGGCACAATTTCCATTAATCCATCTTAGGCAATTTCTACCTAGAATTAACAGAAAAAGTCCTTACATTTTACTCCATCTTCGATTATCTTCATATAATTTGATTCGCAACGCTACTGCCAATACGGAGTGGTTCTCGGATAATAATCCAACCGGTCTCTCCATATTGACAACGATATTGGTAAATACTTCGATAGTCAGTTTTTTAACTATCGAAGAAAAACAAACAAACATTCATCCATAACACAAAATCACTGGGCCCGTTAGTTAATATTTCATTAATTAAATCACTTCTTCATCTCCTTATCAATATTTGTTATCCCAAATATTTTCGATAATCATCTCGGCCTCTTACGCTATTGGGAAAACATTTCCATATATCGCATTCTTTTATTTTCTATGCTTAGAATATATATTCTATTTGCAATTGAAAAACATTCCTATTACTTAACTTTTCCCCGGCTCATTTAATTCTACTTAGGAAATATTTATTATTATATTTCCAAAATTCCACTTATTTGGGTTAAAACGAATGTTGTATAAAACATCGTTACAACAACCCAAAATACTGTGTTCAACTAAATCTTATTCAAATATTGATCTTCGAAATTGAATCTTGCTATTTATCGGTTAGTAATGAAAACAATCGAGTGAGGTAAAATTACCTCTCAGACCTTGACTGAAAACATCCTTAACTTCAAAACAGGCAAGACCATTATTCCCTAATAATCAACACCATAAAAACCAATTATTCATTTTTAAATCCGTATACGTTTCTCTTTCTAATTTTACCCGATTTGATTATAGAATTCCTTTTTGTTTATAATATTCTATTTTCAAGTTCGTTTCCTTATCAAATTCTATATATATCGATACATTGATTTCTAATTATCCTATTTTCTTAAAAATATTCTAACTCCTTAAATTTCCGGAAAATTTCGCCATAACCTCCTTTGTTACGGGTCACTCGATACAACTACAAAACGCCTCTCTAGGCCCTTACCATTCAAAAAGAAAATTAAAAAGCCAAGCGGCTTGCCGATTCGGTGCATAAAACCTCATATGGAATTTAAACATGTACCTTTTTGTCGAGCACACAAATTATAATCTTCATATACTTCATTCCATACATGTCTAACTCATATACGTCCATTCGTAATTTTATTCCAACTCAATCTGGCCATTTTAACTCAATTCGCTAATTTATTCTTTAATTAGCTCTTTTGCCTATTTCACTTTCTATTTGAACATGTCACGTTCAAATATATTTTTAACTTGCTTATAACCAATCGAATTCCATTTTCAGTTTAAGTTTCATATTCGATTTCGACTATAAATTTACAAACCCCTTTTTCTTAATCAAAGCCCAATTTCGATTCGAAATCCCATTAAACAATTTCTTCTCTAATTAGTAAACTTAAATCAATAATTAAAAATCTGATTTTTGTTTCAAAAATCAGTTCACTTACTCCACTTGAGTTTGTATTTATTTTATATCTCAAGTCTTGATTTTTCTAATGGAAATTCTAATTTTATTTACTTAAAATCCCTTTATTTATTTAAATAAACCATTATGGTTTTATAATGGTTACGGCGCTGTTTATCTAAAAATTTGATTTTGACATAACTCAAAATCTATAAAACGAAATCCAAATTTTTCTCTTCCATTAGAAAACTATTATCAAATCGGTCCTGATGGTTCTTGTTTCAAAGAATTCCGACTTAAACCGAGTTCTATATACTCAATTGAAGTTCGGAACGCCAAATTAGGAACTGCCTCGCTGCGGCGAGTTCGTTTTAATTATATTATATATATAAACATTTAAACTTCATTTATAAATAAATTTCAACTCCATTCTAATATATTTTAATATATGTGTGTGTATATATATATATTAATCCAATTTTCCCAATCTAACTTTAATACTCCGATTATCCCTAGTCGTCGATTATTTCAGCATTTTGTTATAATTTCAATCACAACTCCATTTTAAATATTAATTTCCAATTCCGTTAGTAATAAGTTACTTTATAAAATTCGACGAAATCGAATTCCCAATATAATTTCTTAGACTTATCTCAGTTCATTTTTATTTTTCGAATATCGAAATAAAAAAGCATCGTTCCCTTTCTAAAACGATTTCCAATTCATAGTTAAATTCATATTTGAATTTAAATTTCTAAATTATCAAATGATAATTTAACTTCCCTAATTTATAAACGTTGTTTATAAAATTTAACTTCCTTGTTTTATAATTTACGACAAGTTTCCATTTCGATTCCATTCAAATTTTATTTTTCAAATTCATACTTGAATTTAACCCTCTAAATTATCTAATGATAATTTATTTCACTAGATTTATAAATATCGTTTATTAATCCAACTTCCTTGTTTTATATAATAAAACAAGTTTCATTTCAAAATCTGTTTGAAAACAAAAATCTTATTTTGGATATATTCTATTTATTATAACTTAGCTGTATAAATACAGAATCTATTTCCATATTTAAATTTGAAATTTTATTTAATATAATCCTAATATATTTCTGAAAATATTTTATCTAAATAAATTCAATTTAATCGAATTCAAATCATAAATCCATACGGATTTATTTTAATTCAAATTTACATTCTGAATACCAGAATAAATTTTCCTGGTTTCCCTTTTTAACATACTTCTCAATCCTCATTTTAAATTCACATTTGAATTTAAATTATCCAATGATAAATTTTCCACCTTTCTTTATAAAGATCGTTTATATTACTTGTTTATATATTTTTAAGTGAAAATAAGGCTCAGGTCCCTAAAAGCAAACTTAATTAGGCTCACATCCAGTGATAAACTTATTATAAATTAGGTCCCTATTTTTCAAAAGTTGCGAAATAAATGAAAAAAAGTAAAAAAAAAATTACGAAAATTATTATTTAAATAAATTATTCATTCGACCATAAATTCGCTTAAAAAAAATCAAAAACATGTAAAAAATAAATTAAAATAGAAAAAAATAGCGAAAAATGCAGTTAAATGCATTTTGTTATGCAAGAATTTCAATTTCCTGCGTATATATATGCAAAATTTCATAGTAGTGTAACTCAGTTCATTTTTATTTGCATTTAAGTATGCAATTAAATCTGAAACATGCACATATGTGCAACATATATGCAGACAAAACTATCGCATAATTTACTTTGTGCAATAATTGCAACATGTATGCAAGTATTGGCAATACTTGCATACATATATGCAAGTTTTTTTTTTTCTTCTTGGCGTGGACTTCTGGGATTATTTCCAGATTTTAGAATATATTTTTTTTACTCATGGCCGCACATTTTTTTTAGAAAAAAGCGAAGGAGCGAAGTGGTAGGCTGGACGTGAAATTAGGGAGCGAATCCAAGAATGTAGGAGGCGGCTTTTCAAAAATAGGGGGCAGAAATGTATATGAAACTATGAGCGGATGGGAGCCTAATTTTAAAACTTAATAGGGACCTCTAAAAAACGCACCCTATTTTTAAACAAGTCTTAATTTCTAATCCATTTGAAATTAAATTTCTACTTTGGAAAAATAATTTTCCTCTTTTAAATTCACATCTGAATTTACGTTTCCAAAATTATCTAAATGATAAATTTTCCCATTCCATTTATAAACACCATTTATAGATTCACTTCAATTCCCTGCATTATTCAATTTATAAACATCGTTTATAAATTTCAATGCTTCAATTTCCTGTATTATTTTATTTATAAACATCGTTTATAAATTTCAGTATTTGTTTTATTTATTCAAAACAAGTCAATATTTTTAGACCATTCGAATTTCAAATTCTATTTTTAGAAAAATAGAATTTCCCGTTTAAATCTCAAAATCTCTTTTCACAATATTTTTATAGATCAACATTCAGGCCCCAATGATATTTAAACACCCCAAAACACTTTGTTATCAATCACAGGTTTTCTAACACATTATATATGATAATATATATGAAATAAACAAATAATAATATTTTTGAGGAATCCAGTTGGATCCCTCCAACCTGTTTTCCTGCATCCAAAGACGTTAGCCAAAATAACTAATACCCATCCTGCTTCGAGGCTGGATATCGCGGTATAGAAGGTCATCCACTATCATAGCCTGGGGCGCATAAGATCATTTGCTAATGATACTGTGGGCATCTGCTAATGGTATTGTGGGAATCCAACCACCAATATATATATATATATATATATATATATATATATATATATATATATATATATAAACCACAAATACCAATCCTAAATAACTAATATATATTCAATAGCCACAATAATATTTCAGTGCATGCAAACAACCAACGAACAATTATTTTAACGAATAAAATAATTCTAAATAAAAACATTAGTGGGATTTACTCACCAGGTTTTTATTTGCAATCTATTCCGATTTTAATTTAAATCGAATGATGTTAGACGTAAATTAAATATCCCAGTTGACTCTGAAAAATCCCAAATCAACTCCAACTTGTAAATTTCGACGATACGATTTCGATGTTGCTTGTTTTTATTCAATCTAATAACATATGAACGAATTAAATGTGACTAACAAATTTAATTTATTAGCTGGTAAATTACATGTTTATAACTTAATAGATTAAGTAGTTTACCTTAGTCATCCTTTTATCCTCTTCCATTACAACACTATTGCAGATAACTAGGCCACGAACCCATCATTGAATATCACACTTTCCTTCTTCGTCTGCCCTCACCTTTAGTCGACCGGACCTTTGCAAGAGGTAGCCCCACCTCCGACCACTCCACTGATGTTCCACGAGAAATTTACTGATGTATTTTTCCTACCAAGCTTCACTTCCTTAGCAATACATTTTACCACTCGCAAGCTCACATTGAAACGCAACCTACTACTGTCTGTATCCTTCCTCAAACTGTCGGCCTTATCATTTTTAATCATCCTCTCCATTGTTAAACCCAACCACGATCTGTAAACTCCATCCACAAAATCCAATACTACATCTCTCTTCTTTATACACAAATCGACCTTTCTCAGTACACCACACCCAGGTTTTCGCAACGCAACGTCATTCCTCCTTCTCAACACAGACCGCCCTTTTCACCTCAAACCCTCTCCATGACTTCGACTTCGGCTTGCTACAGGGGGTAAGAGTGCGACAATTTTTTTCTACATCAAGTTTTTTCAAGAAACACACCACATACGCCCGTTGCTTCTCTGAGCATCGCTCCATTCCATTTGAACAATTTCGCCTCAAATCGAAAAGAAACCCAAAAACTTAATTACTGTCGAAACCTTTGAATCAACGCCGTACCCCTCTTCTTCCTAGCACGCGCACACCTCCAATGAGTTTCAAGGATCTCGTGATCAACTTGCGATTCCTAAATTCTTCTTTTTTGGCGTTCAATTTTTGATTTTGAAAAGGAGCCGCCCCTTTTTCTTTTCTTTTGGTTTTCGATTTTGAAGAGTTTCGAATGGTTTGCAAACAATTTTGAGTAAGGGGTTGGCTGAATGATTTTAGTTCGGAATTTCCCTTCTTTTCGAAGGAATCAAGCAAAAGAAATCAACGCAGGCGTACTGCTCTTTTATAACATAGTGAAGGAAGAAAACTTAAGCTCAAAGAAAACTTAAGCTCGAAGTATTTTTGGCTAGGGTAGGTTATGTACATCGTATTAAAATTTGATTTAACTGATTTGAGTTCTAGCTTATCCACTATATATTATAATAATATATTTTGAGGTTCCAAACTCCTGTATGAGCGCAACAACCGGCGGTTCTAGCGTTATACTACTATTCTAAACACAATGGGACATGTTTCGAAGCCTAGTTCGGTCATATGGAGAAGATATTAATTTAAACTGATATAAATTAAATTCAAAACAATTAATTCCTCGAAAATAAATTTATATTATTATCGTTTCTATTCAGTTAGAAATTATATTGATTATCTGAATCATTTTCGGTACAGTTTAAAATCTTCGAATTTAATTATATTTCGAATTACGATAATTCGATATATTCTAAATTAAATTATATTCGATTTCTAAATCAATAACTCAATATTAAATATTCATTTATATTATCAATTCAATATTTAAAATAATATTAAATATTTATAATAAACTATTCTGAAATCCGGGTCGTTGCACTTTGAATAGATTTGCAAGAATGTGAATCTGACTATTATCAAAAATATACAATACCCAAAAATCTAACTTTTATTACATTCATCACCAAAACTCAACATACTTCAAGTGATTGACCATTTTTGTAATTTATAAGGGATTCAGAGGATTTGTTTATATCTTGTTTTCGTGCAAATCCAAACCTCTTTAGGCGTAACAATCCAAATCTACATTATCAAGATATAGAAAATAGTAAACTCATAAAGTTTTCATTCACAATAATACAAGGATAATGATTAAGATGCTGTGTAGAATTAGATTATGAATTATTTCCTCACGATTACTGTTTCCCAAACTTCCTCTTAATCAAATATATACATATAAGAATTCAATAAAATTCCTATATATATATATATATTCCAATTCCAGATTATTATAAGAAAATAGATTAGAAGAGGTAGAGAAATAGGTTAGAGAAGAAGAAAAATCCTAACCTGTTAATTTTTTGAAATTAAGAATAATTATGGAGACGTAAAGTGGAGGCGCATAAGAGAATGAATGTAGGGTTTAGGGGAGAGGCTGAGGGTTTATTTATAATTGCTAAAGTGTATGTGGACCATAGGATTAGTTATATAAAATCTGGATATTTCGTTCAAGCAAAAATAAATAAAAACACTAAACAATAGCCTACTTTCTCCCACCCTCGACCAGGAGGGCGGTCGACCTGCCGGTCGACCCCTTCTTGGGTCGAGTGCAGGGACACTTGTTTCCCCGATGTTCCTATTTTATTTAACAGGTTAATTATTCCAATTGATTCTTTCTGCTATGTCTTTATTCTTGTTCCCTCTTACATACACATATATACACACAATTTTGAATTCCCAGACAATATTCCATTATGCCAAAAATACATTATTTTATTCCTGGTCTATATTCTTATAGTTTAAATTTCAAATCCTATGTGTGTATAATTTCCATATAAATTATTTTGTTGATAAATTTTTCATGCAGACTCCGTTTTCAACAAATAAAATATGAAAATGGTCTAGATTCTTGGCACAAAATATTTTCAAGGCCAAATTATCAATTATCCAGAATTCTTATTTTAGCCCATTATTATTTTATTAATTTAATTATCTATGTCTAATTGGGGTACATTTTATGGGATGTTACATTGTTCTTTACCATTCTTACTGTTACCAAAGTGTGAATTGTCGTTAATATTTATTTCCAACTTAACTAGGTTCAATTTTATCTAAAAATGATTAAACTCAAATCCAAACATGCAATAATTAGTTTTGAATTTAAAATGTTTTGCCCTAATTACATATATAAATCCATTTAAATTTATAATTAATATACATAGACTTCAAAATTTTCAAACCAACTACTCTGATGCGACCTCTAATGCCCTCTGCCTTACTTTTCCCTTCCAACCTTACATTCTCCTCGAGCCCAACACTTTCTCTCTTCGATCAAACATCACAACCGTCACTTCCACCCCATCCTTCTACACCTCCACCAGTCCCTCCTGACCCACCGCCCTTCCTTAGACCGTCCTCGGATCCACTCCAACCCTCTTCGTCCCACAATCCCTTTCCCACTCTCCCCAATCAAAGCAATGAAAGCAACCTAAAGAAATGGTCCTCGCTCTTATACACTAAGCCAAGAAACACTAGGGTGTTTGCTCCACCCCCTATCACGCTCATGTTCTCCGGCAAAGCAATGGTCCCAACCGATGAGATTCTACAGGTAGCAAACGAACAATGGAGCGAATATCTAATTATTATTTTCTTGCACAAGCCTCTGAGCTACACTACGCTAACCAACCATCTTCAGAAGATATGGAAGCCGAAAGGATGTATAAAAGTGAAATCCAGTGGTATAGTGTTTTTCTTTCTACCCTCTAATATGGAAGATAGGAAACATATAACTTGTGCTGACCTGGTTATTATCCACAACAAGCTTTTTATTATTAAACTGTGGGACATAAGATTGGGTAGCGATGCTAGATTTATAAAGAGCGTCCCTATATGGATCAAATTGAGGAATGTTCCACTGTGCACTTAGTCTAAAATTGGTATAAGGTCACCAACAATTAGGGTAGGAAAGTTCTTATGCATGGATTCCTCAACTTAAAGCCTTAAACGCTTGGAGTATGCAAAGTGCATGGTTAAAGTGACCCCTAAAAACCGATTGATCACTGAATTCGTGGTTAAGTTGCCTGATAAAGTATTCGAATGGTCACGATCCATTATTTGTGGCAGCCAGATATTTGTACTGTATGTAAAGTCTTTGGCCATATGAATGATAACTGTAAGTTGAGCAGTAGTAAACGCACTCTGAATGATAGCACTCGCTCAACTACTCTTGAAAACATAACAACTAATGGCCAAGTAGAGGACGCTAGTGAAACTATTAAGAAGACACGTTTTCAAGTGAATAAAGATAAGGAGGTGATCAATAAGACTCAAAACAGAAACATTGGGGTAGTTTTCAATAAGAATGATGTAATGTTCCATTCAAGAGGAAGGGAATACTTAGAAACAATTTTTGGCTGAAGAGAATGACTAGCAAGTATGTAAGAAAGAATGTGAATCAAGCCATTGTTGATAACAATGTGAGTCAGCAAGGAGTTAGGGTCACAAACAGTTTTGATGTGCTTAATACAATAGTTATAAATGTCGAATCAAAAGACACATGAGTTAATGAAATAGGAGTGAATGAAACACGAGTTAAATGATTAAGAGCAAATGAAACAGAAGCAAACGAAACTGGAGCTGAAATGGAGGAAGGTGAGATTGCAAACGTTGATGCAATGCTTGTTAAGGCATTTGCGTAAATACCCATTATTAACAGTTAAGGTGAGAGCATCGGTGATGCTAAAGAAAATGAAACAGGAGATAATGAAGTAAATGTGGTTGTAAGAGAGCAAAGTTCACCAATATTGCATGCTCTCAACGCACGTAAAGATACTAATAACCATTCAAGTGAACAAATAGAGGAATCTACCAACCAAAGTGATAAGCAACAAGTTATAGAATCTCTGGTAACGAGCCATAAAGCCAATGTAGTAACATGTAATGGTGGAAGCAGTGAAGTTGACCCTCTCAAGCTACATCAGGTAAGTGTGGTGAAGAGGGCTAGTAATATTAGTGCTCAGTGATGAAGATTTGCATCCTGGTTGTCGTGTTATGCTAGAGAAAGAGGTAAATGATTTTAGTTTAGTGATGAGCAACAACATCTTGAAATATCCTAAGTTTGAGACTGTTAAGAAATCTTTAAACTCATGGAAAGCTTCTAACAGGAACCTATTTGCTTCTACTAGCAAAGGATACAATGAAGCAAGTAATACTGAATCGGTGAGAGCTAATTCCCTGTATGATAGCATTGCGACACCTCCAGGTTACAAGCCGCGCCCACCTGACATCTCCAGTCAAGCTCCACATTTGGCTTCATCTTTGGGCGAGAAGAAAACTCCTATCAGGAGAAGCATGAAGAAAGGCATGTTCAGGAATCAACTCGACAATGGTTAAGATTCTGGAACTGTTGGTTACGATGTGCTTAGCAGCAATGTCATATATTTCGATGTTATGTACTAAGTAATGATTTGAATATATAATTTCGTATCAAGAAATGTATCTCCATGTAATATCTTTGGTTTTACTGCGTGAGAACCACACATCTTTGATGTTATGTGGTTCACGGTCCACTTGTTAACTATTGCAGCTGATTGTTAACCTCAATCACCTAAACCTCATTGTATTTTATTATTGGTCATAATAAAAGGTGTTTGCGGTCACCTTAAAAACCGGTTGGCTCTGCCAAATATATATATATATATATATATATATATATATATATATATCAAATCGTCATTCTTTTGTAAATTCAAATCCATATGAAGCAAACCATTATAATTCCATAACTATTTCTCTTAGAATTAAATTAGTATTTCAAATATATTTTTGGAAATCAAATTAATATTTTGTATTTATTGGTCCTAAAATAAAGATTAAAATTTTGGAAATATTATTCTTATGAAATGAATTTGATATTATGGATATTTGGTAATTATTATTTCCATAACCATTTTGTAAAATTTACAAATTCAATAAATATATTTATTCTCAAATTATCTTCTTATAAATCTCATTTGTATAGATTTATTAATATAGCCTCTTTACGTTCTTAAGCACATAATCTTTTACGAATACCTTTGGAAGATTCATTTATTAAATGTTATAGTTTATCTTTAGGAAAATCCAATACCATGAAACTTTTCAAATACTTTGTTTCAAATCAACTGTTGATAAGCTAAGAGGTTATTATCTAGGTTATCCAACTATTATTATAATACATTATGCATGTTCCTTAAAAGCTGGGTTTGAGATCGCTTTTGTGACTATTAATGGCGATAGATTTAGTTTTTGCTTTCTTACGTTTTCTGCTCTTCGATGCTTACTTCAATTCTTCACTTCTCTCCTCTACTCAAATCGTCTTTCTTATCTTACCCTCCCTGATCTTTTCCGTCTGCATAGTCACAGTAGAGATTCTCAACTTTCCTTGTAGTTTTTATCCCTTATCGTCGTTTCTCCTCTTTTTTCTCCAAGCCACGCCATGGTTACTCCTCATACCCCTAACTCTCACCAGCCTCCCCCTCTTTCCAGTGCACGGTGTCCCCTCCAGGATTTCCTGTGCTTTTTAATTGTCGTCTTTGCGGTCGATCTCGTGACTTACCAATCGAACGATTAGCTATAATGTGCATTGTCAGGAATCCTTGCGATTATGCGCTCATAGATTTCTTGGTTTGTCTTCTCTGGTGCTTGCCTAAATTTGTCAGGAGTTATGGAGTTGGCTTGGGTATTTGTTGGGTTTCCTATCTTGCGAGGGTCTTGTGTGTGTAAGTTCTATTTGGGTTTCGGCTTGCCTGGAGTAGTGGTTTGGCATCCTCGTGGAGCTTCAGTTGTTTGTAGTAACTTCTTGCCTTAAGTTTGCCTCGCGTCTCACCTTGTTGGTTGTGATGGTGCTTACAATGGGTTTGATATTCAATGTAACTCTGGTTGTCATCTTGCAAATGATGTTTGTTAGCTTAGGGTCGTTTATAGGTGGTTGTGGTGTCTATGGTTTGATATTCCCTAGAATATGGTGGTTGCTTTGTTTGTTGGCCGTTGGTTATGGGTGCTGCTGTGATTTTCAATTGAGCATTGTCCCTCATCTCGACAACATGGTGATGCTTATGTGCGCGACTGTTGGGGATTTTGGACAGTGGTCTTACCTTTGTTTGTTCCCTTACTGGCTACCTTGATTTTGTGATAGCCTTGGCTACATTGCGTGTCAAGTTATAGGTCATTTGTGTTGGTCATTGGTTATGCCATATTTTGTTGTGCTATTGTTTTTATGTCACTGTTATTTGGTTGCAATGTGAGGCGACTTGCTACCTTTTTTTGGCTTTCAGCTAGCTAGTTGGTGGTGTGGGTCGTGATGTTTGTGCTTCCATATTGCATGATATGCCTAGGGTACACTTCGGATGTTACATTGGTATGAGTGAAAGGTTGGAAGAAAAGTATCTAGAAGTGATGTGCCACAGTAGTACGCTATACTGCTTGCTTGTTACTTCTTGCTGTCGGCTATAGGTACAGGTTTAGGTAGTAAGTCACATGAAATCATTTGCTTTTTGGTTGTCTGCCTTGTTGATAGCTTAGGTAGTGGTTGTCCTTCTTTGGCCTAGCTGCTTTTATCCTCTGTTTTCAACTTTTGGGTAGGCTAGCATTGAGTGAGCCTACGGTTTTTCTGCTGCTATGTAATGTTGAGATAGTCACAGTGTTTCAATGTAATTTTATATCTTGGATTAGGCTTAATACATGTAATATTCGTTGGTATGTGGATAATGGTGGACGATCCACCTTTAAAACCAATTTGTAGTAGGTTGGTTACTGCTAACCTCCTGTTATTTTTGTAATAATTATTGGTTATAATAGTAAGTGTTTGTGTTCACTTTAAAAACTAGTCGGCTCTGCCAAAAAATATATATTATTATAACTTAAATTCTTAAATTTCTTCTTCGTTAAGTCTCAAGGACAATTTGTACTTATATTTCTTCCAAATATCATTATTTAAACTTAATTATTTAATGAATTTGTCAAACCAAACTTATTTACTTAAGTACAAAATTCAATAGGGTTAAACAACTCAATATAATAAAATTTATTTATGTTTTATAATATAAATTACTAATAATTTGGTTTAAGCACATTTTTATAATTACACTTATTAGTTCATTAACCAACAAATTTGTTATGATTAGCTTATTATAAGTATTAACTAATCAATAAATTTGAATCATATTCTATATAATTGTAAACTATTCTTTTATATAAAAAATATTATAGGTAAATTATTTTGTGTACCCCTTTCAAGATAATACTGCGTCGGTCTACCCTACTGAGAATTTAGAAATCCCTATCGGTTTCATGACATCCCATGTATTGATCAAAATTTATAAATACTTAACAGGAGAAATTAACACAATATAAAATATTTTAAAACACTACAAATATATTCTATCATACGCTTGTATACTCCCAAACTCATATGGGTATTCCATTACCCTATCTCTTAATGAGTTACCCCATAGATATTGGTATTCTCTCAACCAAAGATATGATACCAATAGTAACGATCCACCAATTCGAACAATTTTAGATCGATAATAAGCCACACAATTCTGACAAAAACGATTCAAAATAGTAATTTTTATGTGGATTTAATATAAGAAATAAATGAGAGAAAGAAACAGAATTTACAATCTCACAGCGAAAGTACAAAATATAATAAGAACGTAATTAAAACAGTACTCATTTTATAGTATATAATTTGGATATCAGAGTTAAATAATCATTAAAAATACTAAATAACTAGAGTAGAATAATACGAAATAAATTTGTTTGTCTAACTCCATCTTTATAATGATGTCTCCACTAAACTAAATCAACTTAAGCTAACCTGAGCATAATGAAAAAATAATACACTCGAGTCAGGACTAAAATTCCTAATGTCAGTCAAATCAAATCAAATGAAATATGAATGTAGTAGCGTCAGAGATGTTTACAGGACTTTCCATCTTCTATCAGTGCATTGTGTGAGTGCAATAACTTAAGAGATGCTATAGGAGTTTCTATCTCATAATAATCTGTTAAACTATTTACATATAATATATTACGCTATTATAATATTGTATATCACCGTAGTATTGAAAACAGCGCTAAGGAGTTATATTTTTACCTTAACACATTTTTATAAGCACGATAGTCTATACAGCACCATAACCCACCGTAAACGGGTGACTTCAGAGGGTACTCCAAGGTACAACACAATCCAAAGTCATAGTCGGCTCGATCATGATAATATGACAAGGCACACGGGGTTATGCCCATGGAAGCATTCTACTGGGAATCATGCTGGTGGTAACACATAGCTATTGAACAACCTTCATATAATCACGGATGTGCACCAAATCAAATCAAAAGAGGGGCTTAGATAATAAATGAAGAAGTATGCCCGACAGGATAAGCAACCCCATATGGTCCGGTTATGGCTCCTCGATCGGATAAGTGACCCCACTTGGTTCCGTTATGGCTCCTGATTTTAGTTATTTTAATTATGACTCGGAAGTCAAGGATATTCACCATCATTCTCTTACTTCAATCCTGTAATCGTTCCCTAAATCCATCCTTCTTCGTTCTGGATTCTCCACCACATATATAATTGCTAAAGTGATTTCAGTATTGGCAAAGAGTATGCAAATATCTGACCCCAGACTCTTTTCCGACCAAGCGCTTATTTAACTCTATAGTCATTTATATTCAAAAATACCATATTAAAATACTTAAACATTTAAGCGTTAAAATATGGGTCGTTACACATGATCATGCAATAAGTCTGATCGCTGCTAAACTTGAATCTTGTAATAGTTTACTATTTCCAATCCGATGAAATTGATTTCATCGAAAATTCGAGATGAACGACAAATTAGCTAGTTTTATGCATTAATAAAATCAAATTATTATCAAACAATTTCCAAATAATTGAATCATTTAATAAGATTTTAACATCAGTTATTGAATAATGAATAAACCTGGAAATTAATTTCATTTCATATTAAATTAAAGATTCACAATTTTGGTTATAAAATTTAAATACTTACATAAATTTTGTTCAAATAATTAGATTTCTAAATCAAATAGTTTTAATTATTTAAATCTAATAAATATATATGTGTCAAAAATCCGTGTTGTAATATTCTCCCATCCTCAAAAGGTTTTCGTTCCCAAAATCGTAGCCTAGGACAATACCATTAATTTTTCTTCAAAATATTTTCAAATTTATTGTTAATTTTTTCTAACACTTAAAATTATAGAAAATTTTGAGGGTACCTTCTTTGCACGGTTCAATCCAAAAAAAACCAGAATATCAATATAAGCTCATTTCTAAGACCTCGCTTATTTGGGATAATAACAATGGTATATATTTGTTAGACCAAAAAGTGGCTCTAACACTCAAACTAATGATAATTCTAATAAAAAAGAAATCAAAATAGAAAGGAGACACAAGATTTATAGTGTTTCGGCATTAAAGAGCCTACGTCCACTTTATATCGTTTGGATTGATGATATGAATGCAAATACAACAATATTCTCACTCAATCAATACATACATTCACTCAATAATCTATAAAAAAAACATTCTAAGTGATAATTTGAATTGAATATTGATGCTGGAATTCGGTTTGCAAGAGTGCTTAAGTTCTGAAAATCCCAAAAGATCCCTTCAAATGTCTCTTGGTGGGGTATTTATAGGTGTAAAATCCTTCTGGGACCGGATCGGTTCGGATCCACGTGGCCTCCATTCCATCACTTTCGGGTTCGGATGAATTCTGGTGAGGACAGCACATCTGTTTAGTGGCCAACGTGGGTAGAAAGTGGGTGTAACTGCCCCGATTGTTAAGGGGAATGTGGAGAGAAGCAGTTGGGCGCTCTGGGATCGGATCGGGTAGACTAATAATTGGGGATTCGGCTCGGCTTTGTCATTTCCGATCCGGTCCGGCCTGCCTTTATTCCTTCATTGCTTTGTGTTGATTTACTTCTACCCAGAGAATTCCAATCCGACCCGGTTGTTTAGCAGAATGTCCTTCATTTACTTGATCCATTAATCTTTTGACTTTGTGTAGCCTAGTTCACAAAGTAGGCTAACATTTTGCCCCCTCAAAGGACATTTCTGTTGAAGACGAAATGGGCTTTGACATTATTTGCCCCTTAGTTTCTGAACTCGAATCACTAATTGGTCGCTTCCATTCACTCGTTGAGATGTGTTACTTCATAAAGTCATGTCTCTTGTTGCTTATATATACATACCATAGAAAGTGCGAATTATTTTCTTCATTTTTAAATAATTCAGAAGAACTTCTTTTGAGGTCCAGCGGCTCCTTCAGGTAAGCTTTTCCTTTATTTTTCTTTGGATTTAATTTGCGCGCCAAGTTATTGTGTTCAATCCATTCGGTTTGGACCCAACCCGAACGTACTCCCTTCTTGTATTGCTCAACACTGAACTAACAGGCAGACTGCATTCGTGGGCCTGTATCCCGGTCCAAACGGAGTGAAGAAGACTAGGAATACGATTAGTCACTATAAACACATATATAAACCCGTTTCCAACCTCCTTCCTACTCCCTTTCTTTTATTAATCTTGCCCAACAGATCTTGCACCGAAACCCTAGCTTTCAAAAACTCAAAAACTCTGAAATTCTCTCGTTGGTCTTCAATTTAAACACCTCGGTAGGTTTAAATCTTCAATTATCTTCGTAATAACTAGTTTTAGTTGAAATTCACAGTCAATTTGAGTGATTTGAGTGTGGCGTCCATCTAATTCCGACATTAGGACCTCCTCTACCCTCCGCCATCATCGCTAATGGCGTTCACACCATCTCGAGGCAGTGATGGGAGGGGCTAAAGCCCATTTTTGAACATTTAGTCACATGAACACTTGGCCTAAATTAGATTTTTTGAGATGGAGTTGGGTTCGGGGTTAAGGAGGAGGAGGAAGAAGAAGAGTGCAGGGGATAGGTTCGGGTGGAGGAGCGTCAGGGTGAAGAAAAAGGAGAGAAATTCATGTGACCGGATCAGGTCGGAGTTAGACACAAGGAGATGGAGAGTCATGGACATTCAATTCCATCTGAACCACTCGAAAGTCCTCTTCCGAACCGATCCGGTTTTGCTTGAAAGGTGTGAATATCTGCTGCAGACCAAGACAAGATCTCCCTCCGATCCGATCCAATACTTACCTCCGAAACGAACAGAAGCAATCAACTTTATGATAAGAATTTGCTCATTTGGCCAAATCAATACTTGATATAATCTTCAACTTAATGGACAGTTAGGATAATGCCCTACGAACATGAACGTACATCAAGAACTATTCTGAACACCACTTTTTCGTCAAAGCTTTACATTACACTTTTAAGTGTTTATTTTACGTCTCCTGCACACACCGTACACACGTTAGCTCATACATATGCATGGGGGATATGGGCTAATTTACTCTAACTTATGTTATTGCTTCTTCAATAGTTTAGCGACCATGGCAGAAAGACGCTCATCTAGATTAGCGGAAAGAGGAGAAGTCGCAGAGACATCCAAGAAACTCACACTTGATGACATATCTTCTACCTCAGATCCAGAATGGGACGATGAGGGCCCAGATTATAAGGTGGAAGCCCATGATGGTGATAATGTATCTTCCGAGGGTGATGTTTCTCTCGGTGAGGAAGAAGAAGCAAGAATAGGAGATAACTGAGCTCCCGACGAGCTTGAAGATGCCGAGATTCTGGAGTCACCTAAGGATTCTGTTCAGTCGACAATCGATGATGACAGAATCCTTCGAATATGTCTAAAGCACGGAATTCTTAATAAAGATACTCAGGTGCCTTCATCCACGGATCGTCCTCATAATCCACCAGAAGGATTTATGTCCATTACTCGGTAAATGTGTATAGTTGGAGCAATTCCTCCATTTCCACCCTTTGTCGTCGATTTTCTAAGACAAATGTGGATTGCCCCCATGCAATTGCATCCCAACTCTTACGCTTACCTGTATACTCTGTACATAGCTTACAAAGAGATTCTAGGTGAAGAGCCTACTTTCGATGACATCCATTTCTTTTACAACTTCAAACATCGGACTCAAGAGACTCCTTCCTTCTCGTACTTTGAGTCAGTTCCAAAAAGGAAAATCATACTTGTGCCTTTCAGCAGCAAGGCCGGCGACTCGAAACTCGAATGGTTTTATATCAGACAGCAACCGGGCTGCGCCCGAAGATGGACCAAATCAAGTAATGCACCGACTTTCGAATTTCGATCTTATGTTCTTATGCCAACATGTTACTAAGCATCTTTTTACTCCTATTTGCAGTTGATAATCCCAAACAAATATCTGGTCAGCTATACTCCGATCGCTTGAACAGGCTACTCAATGGTGACCAAAAGTTCTTAACTATCGATGACGTTCTTAAGGATGAGTATCTTCACCGGCATGGGTTGCTATCCATTACCCGCGGCATAGGCCATGGGTCAGTTCCTTACGTATACATACCTCCGGTCAATGTCATCCCTGAGACAGGGGAGAGCTCGAAGGTCCTACAGTACCTCTTAGGGAACCCCCTTCTCCATCTTCGATTCAGGATGATGAATTGGCTAACATCGCCGAGAGGGATAGAGACAAGTACGTCGTTCCTGACGAGGCCATTACTCCTGAAAAATTGATATCTCCCCAAGAATTACCATTGGACGCTCCTCAAGGAGATGCACCTACTATGGATGATTCTACTTTCAAGGGCTTAGGAAACCTTCCCTTGCCCGAAACCATTTATACTTCAGAGGATTTCAGAACGAATCCATTAACCTTCACCTCTTCAGAAGAAACGACTCCTGTGAAGACTAAAGAGTCTACACATGCTAATCCAGCTTCAGGCTCGGGTTTGTTGGGGGGAACACCACTTAGGATGCACACAACACATTAATACCGCACGTCACGACACTTATGTCTTGTGTAAACATTGCTTCTAATTTCTGCTTATATTGTCGTGCAAGCATAATGTCGCGCCCTTATTATGATCCAAGGAAAATTCGTCGCAGCTTGTCCAAACCACTTTCTGACACCGAGCACGACCGTCGTGAAAGTCGTGGTAGGGACGATAGAAGATATCATGATTCTTATCAATCTCACACTTCACATCCTCGATCTCCTGTTCGGTCGGATCCGGACAAACATAAGAGCCGTCAAAGCCGTCGCGGAGGGGATATGCTATAGTCTAAAGACCAAATTCCTCCTTCAGATAAATACCCTCGAGAAAGAAGTCCTCCAAAACATATTGATTCGCACGACAAGCGTAAATCCGCGAAAAAACCATCTGGGAAAGGTGATGCTGCCATTGTCCTGACCAAGCGTAAACATCATGACCTGTCTTATACCAAATCCGCACCGCTGGACTTCGATGCTATGGAGAAACTGGCTATTCTGAGGAAGCAATTCCCGGATCACTACTTTGAGCTTTTGCAATTCGTGCCTGCACTTGAACCTCTATCTTCAAAGTGGGCGGATAATGCTAGGGCAGGCATCGATGCGGTGGAAAAACAATACACAGAGATGTGTAAATATTCTCGCAACCTTTCCAAGATCATTCGGGATTTGATCACTGACATTGATCAAATGAAAAAGGTGGCCGATCTTGATGAGAACGTTCTGAAAGATTTGGAAAAGGACTTGGAAGATACACAAGCTCAGCCTGCCATTGCTCAGCGAGATGCCAGCAGCTTTAAAAAGCAATTCGAGGAATTACAGAAGCATTATCATGACAATCTGGAATTCACAGTCAAGAGACCTAAAAAAGCAAACCGAAGAAGCTAAATTAAAAAGCGTCGAGGTGCGGTCAGTTTGCGATGCTCTCAAGCGAGAGAAAGCTGAGTTGGCGAGGAAAAACGCCGAACTGAAAAGCGAAATGCCGAATTGGAGGCTAAGTAAATGGAGGCTGAAAACAGGGCAGCTTTAGCTGAAGGGAACTTGGATAGCGCTATTAAGTCGAACGAAGATACCCACCAACAGCTATCTGAGGCTAATAAGGAACTGCGCAGTTTCGGCGAGCTATTGATTGAATTCTTCGCTCACATAATTCGTCGCCGGAACATTTCTTGGATTGAAGACTACCCGACTACTCTTGTTCACAAATGGAACCAAATCATCCAGTGGGAAAAAGATGCGCTCAACGTAGATTCTATTGACAAAGACAAGCTCATGGAGCAATATTTGAGGGATGATGAACCAACACGCTTGACCGAGGGGCTCCGCCTTATAGCTACCGCTATGGAAGAGGAGAAACTCCGGGCTAAAGGAAAGAATGTGTTCGATGTCGGTTCTTCTTCTACTGCCCCCGAAGTTGATGGGGTGGAGCAGCACGATCCAGAGAACCCGGGGATTCCCAAGGCTTCTCTCTTGTCTCCTATTCCTTAATTAGCGCCAGAAGCTTCAGCTGCTCAAGTCGAAAAGTCATCTGAAGGTATCTCTGTCTTTTCTCCCCAGTTTGTTAGAGCTATCTCCACATTTCGTCACATCATGGGGCAGTCGATTGAAAGTCCCTCGCTTTCTCCTGAATTAATAACTGTTGCTTCTCGTTCTATAGGTATCAAGCCGGCTGATAAGACTATAGGGCAACAAGAGACAATGGACAGCGAGAAGCCCGCATAAAAAATTCAGGAGAAGCGGGATGAAGCCACCCCCGTAGAGCCTGAGGAAGAAAGCAAAGGTCAAGTGGAGGAAGCTGCCGACAAGCCCTCCGTGCCCCTTGTCACTGAGACTCCCCAAGACAAAGATATGATACCCGCTCTGAAGGGTGACGTTGATGACGGTGGGCATGAGGAAGACGATGATGTTACGGTGACTGGGGATCCGGGACATAACGATGACATGACCTTGGCCCAGATGAAAATCCAACGGGATAAAGGTCTTCAAGCAAAAACCGAGGAGGTGGAAATTGTAGATCCCAAGCCTCTTGCTATGATGGAGTCTCATTCCAAGGTCGTTATCAAGTTACCAAACAGGTCGATCACTAGGGAACTTGCTGGCAGGATTCCCGTTGATTCTACTCCTCCACCTTCGAAAAAGGAGAAATCTAAGCGTGTCTTGACTGATGCTCAGAGAGAAGAACGGGACGCCCTCAAAAATTCCAAGAAAGCAATGACCACTCCCAAGAAGAAATGATTATGAGTCTTGCTTTTGTTTTGAAATTTCATTGGTCTGTTGTCATTGTAGCGAGTGCGGCCCTCGCATCTTTTGTTTGGTTTCTCTTGTATAAACTCACGTGTCTATAAATAAAAGATTTTTGTTTCCTGTATCATCAACTATTTGTCAATTCATAATTTAAGTAAGGACGCAGATAAATAACATATCATATGGTAGTTATGTTTATACAACAAACGTTCGAGGCACGTATACTTGTATGCCCCCCAATCAATCTTGAGTAAGAAGGTCTAACTAATACTTGGTCGGGATTGATTGGACTTAGGACTTGAACCCCCGAGATTCTGTGGGGCCTATCGTTCTGTTATCATTAACACTTATTCTTTTAGAGTCTTTATACTCTCTTGTCTGAAAACCGGGTTAAAGTTATCATTGAGGCGGTCTCTCATCGGGGTGCACCTTCACGCCTCAGAGGACGTCGTCTTCCCGTCCTTTATACTCTCTCTCATTTCATGAGAGTTAGAGTTATGAATGTTATCCTTCCATTCCTTCTGTCATATTACTCAAACGGTCGTTCCGTTTGTTCCTGCATGTAAATTGTCTTTAATCTTTTAAATTTCGACTTAAGGTTTAACACCTTATAATTGGTACAGATCAGTCACAGGAAATAAATGCAGGAAAATAAATGACACAGTATTTTTATAGTGGTTCAGCTAAGTCGTAGCCTACGTCCACTTTATAATTCTTTGTTAATATAAACAAACTTTTCTAGGCAAGTCGTGCCTTTTTACACAGTCTATAAAAACAAAAGAATACAACACATTTCTACATTAAATATCACCGCAAGTGCTGAGCATTCCAAGCTCTAGGGACTTCTTCGCCGTCTACGGTCGTTAACTTGAAAGCTCCTGTATCAATTTTCCGTTGGATGGCATATGGTCCTTCCCATTTTGGGCCTAAATGGGGAGGAGGTGGAAAGACTCGCTTTAGTACCAAGTCGCCTGGCTCAAAAGTTCTAAAGCGGACTTTCCTGTCATAATACTGTGCTATCTGACGTCGGTGTCTTAAGGCACGCGGGTCTGCTTCGTCCCTCTTCTCTTCAATTGCATCGAGAGACTCTAAGGGGAGGGCCTGATTTGTCATCGGATCATAATACGTTACCCTGTGAGAAGGGACTTTGAGCTCTACAGGAATTACAGCTTCTGATCTGAAGGAGAGCGAAAGGGGGTATGGCCAGTAGCCGTCTTGAAGGTGGTTCGGTAAGCCCACATAGCTAGTGGTAACTCGTCTACACACTTAGCTTTGGCTCGCTCCAACCGCTTCTTAAGGATAGTCTTGACGACTTTATTTATAGCTTCTACTTGTCCATTTGATTGCGGGTGAGCGAGTGCGGTATATCTCTTATCGATCTTGTACTTTTGGCAGAAATTTCTAAATTCGGCACTGTCGAACTGGGTCCCATTATCAGTTATGATGGTTCTCGGGATTCCAAATCGGCAAATGATATTTCTAACCACAAAGCTTATCACCTTCCTTGCTGTAATTGTGGTTAAGGGCTCAGCTTCCACCCATTTTGTGAAGTAATCTACAACAACGATTGCATACTTTGCTCCTCCTTTAGCGATCGGTAAAACTCCAATGGTATCAATTCCCCACATGGCAAACGGCCACGGGCTCACCATCGACTTAAGCCGAGTTGGTGGTGCTCTGGGGATTTTAGCAAACCTTTGACATTTGTCGCAGCGTCGTGAATAATCAGCTGCATCTCTATTTACGGTAGGCCAGAAATATCTGTACCGAACATCTTCTTTGCTAGGGTTTGTCCTCCTGTATGATCTCCACACTTACCTTCGTGCACTTCTCTTAATACACGCTTGATGTCGTCGTGTGCTATACACCGAAGCAAGGCATGGAAAACCCCTGACGGTAAAGAGTGTCTTCTTGTAGAACATACCTAGCAGCTTTGCGAACTACGGCTCTCCTCTCGCTTTTCTTTGACGAAAGGACCCCACTATTTAAGAAATTCTTGATTGGCGTCTTCCATGACTCTCTTTCCGGTTCAGCTTCCAGGGCTAGTTCGATATCCGTCAAGTCGAAGCTTGGTGATCCCAATGTTTCTATTGGCACCATCTCGGTCTCCTCGGGATTATCAGAACTTGCCAACTTAGCTAGTCGATCCACTTTTTGATTTTTTGCTCTCGAAATGTGTGTTATGTTGTACTGTTCCAAGTTACTCAACAACTCTTCTAATTTTTTAAGGTAGGTTACAAGTCGAGGTCCCTTGGTTACGAACTCCTTTTTGACCTGACAGACGACTACCTTAGAGTCACAGAATATGTCCAATGTCTTCACTCCTGGTTCTTTAGCGAGCTTCAGCTCGGCAATCAGGGCCTCGTACTCAGAGTCGTTGTTTGTGGCAAGAAACTCCAATCGTAAAGCATAATAAATAGACCGTCCCTCAGGAGTAGTCAAAACAATTCCGGCGCCGGACCTTTGATCATTCTTAGCCCCACCCGTAAATAACTTCCACAGGCTAAGTTCTAACTCTTGTTCGGAAGTAACGACCTTATCATCTACTGTCTCTTCCTCGGGAATTGTAATTCGGCTAAGGCCTGCCCCCTGATCGACCTCCGTGGCTGAAAGTTCAAATCGAATTGGCTCAACTCGATATTCCATTTAAGTAATCGTCCCGATGCTTTGGGTTTCTGTAAGACTTGCCTCAAAGGTTGATCGGTATATATAATTGTCGTATAAGCTTGGAAATGATGACGGAGTTTTCTGGAAGCGATCAAGATGCTATAGGCAAGCTTCTCTATTCTGGGGTAATTTCGTTCTGCGGCTGCCAATTTCTTACTTATGTAATATACATGCCTTTGAACTTGATCTTCTTCTCATACCAATGCCGTACTGACAGCGTGAGACGACACCGCCAGGTAGACGAACAAGTCTTCGTGATCCACGGGCTTTGATAGTATGGAAGACTTTTCCAGTAAATCCAAAAGATTTTGAAAGGCTTCCACACAATCTGGGGTCCATTCAAAATTACGCTTCCCTCTCTTGATTAAATCAAAGAATGGAACGCACTTGTCCGTAGCTTTTGAGATGAACCTGCTCAAAGCGGCCACTTTTCCCGCAAGACTTTGCACATCTTTAATCTTTCGTGGTTCTTCGATATTTATTATCGCTGCTATCTGGCTGGGATTGATTTCGATTCCTCGTGAACTCACAATGAAACCCAGAAACTTTCCAGATGCCACTCCAAATGAGCACTTCAGGGGATTCAGCTTCATTCGATACTTCCGTAGAATATCGAACATTTCCGCCAAATCCTGCATATGACTGGAGGATTGTCTGGACTTTACGACCATATCATCCACATAGACTTCCATAGTTTTTCCTATCTGGTTATAGAACATTCTATTCACCAGACGTTGATAAGTAGCTCCAGCATTCTTTAGTCTGAATAGCATCACTACGTAGCAATATAATCCCAAGTTTGTGATGAAACTCGTATGCTCCTGATCTGGTACGTGCATTGGAATCTGGTTGTAACCTGAGTATGCATCCATGAAGGAAAGAAGTTCATGCCCGGCCGTCGAATCTACCAATTGGTCAATTCTGGGAAGTGGAAAGCTATCTCTCAGACAGGCCTTGTTCAAGTCTGAAAAATCAATAAATGTTCATCATTTTCCATTTGACTTTTTAACCAAGACAGGATTCGATATCCAGTCGGGATACGTCGAATCTCTGATAAATCCATTGTCTTTTAGCTTCTCCACTTCCTCCTTCAGGGATGTCGACCTCTCTGGGCCTAGCATACGCCTCTTCTATTTTACTGGCGGATGTTTCGGGTTAATGCTTAATGAGTGACTCGTGATGGATGGAGATATCCTACACATGTCAGCATGGGTCCAAGCAAACACATCCAGATTTACTTTCAAGAAGTCAGCCAATTCCTTGGCACGGAATGGGTCCAGCTGAGATCCAATCTTCAACACCTTTGTTGGATCATCTTCATCAATGGGTACGTCCACTGTCGTTTCGTTGGGAGTTTCCTTACTATCCCCTGGTTCTTCATCCTCTCTGGGATCTAGATCCTCGGGCATTCCCTTAGGCAGCTCCCTCGGGGCTGGTCCCTTTAATTGCTATGTCGATCCCCCCTTCGGAGAGGGGGTGGCACTTTTAGAATCTATGTTTAATCCTTTCATCAGCATATTCAACTCATCCATATAACAAGCTCGTCCAGAGGCTTGATCACCTCTCATCACTCCTACTCCAGTTTCAGTCGGGAACTTCAGCAATAGGCACCAAGGTGCGATACAAGCCCTAAATTCCGCAAGAGCCGGTCTTCCCAAGAAGGCATTATAAGGCGAGTCAATATCCAAAACCACAAACTGAAGAATCCTTACTCTTCGTCGATCTGCCTGTCCCAATGTCACTGACAATTCTATGTATCCCATTGGGGCAGTCAAGGCTCCATTGAAACCGCGAATCCATCCATCACATGGTTTCAAATCCTCTGGTTCGAGTTTCATTTGATCAAATGCTTTCTTAAAAAGAATGTTAACGGAACTTCCATTGTCTACCAGTACTTTATGGACCAAAGCAGGCCCAATGGTAGTAGTAATCACTAAAGGGTCTTTAGTTGGTGACTGAATCCCAACATCATCTCTGCTGTGGAACACTACATCGTCAAGCATTGTCCTCTGTTATTTCACCGGGGCTATGTCGTCAAGATCATTACATTCCTCTACACCAATATGCTTAACTGCGTTAACATACTAGTCCATCGCTCTGAAACTATGGCTGGCTGGATGGGGTCCACCTACTATGGTATTAATGACAATCCCTTTACCTTTCTGCTGTGCCGTGGGTTTGGAAGCAGGCTGATTTTGGTTCGGGGCCTGTCCTCCTTGCCCCCTGTCCCTCGGAGCAGCTTTATACTCATCCAATTTTCCTTCACGCAACAACTTCTCAACTACATCTCTCAAATGCTGGCACTCGTTGGTTGAATGTCCACGAGTCCCATGAAACAAACAGAACTTTCCGGTTGCAACTTTTTTTTCAGTCGAGTCTCTGGGTGGTGGTTTCTTGTACTGCAAGACGTTATAAGTATACAAGTAGATATTCTCCAATGTGTCACTCAGCGGCGTGTAATTCTCAAAGGTTTGGAACCGGGGCCTTTTATCAGGGTTTCCTTGGTTTCGGTTCCTTCTATTACCATTCCCATTACAGTTGTTATTGCCCCCATTCATGTTATTATCATCTCCATTTCTGTTACCAACATTCACCTCGACCTTTCCTGAGCTATCGCCGGACTGCTTCACAGCAATGTTACTTTGGACACCTTCCTTCGAGGTTCCTTGAGATTTCCTCTTCCTATTACCTTGTGCTTCCTCTCGCCTCAAGCGGATGTTGGCCTTTTCGTAAAACAAGTCCCTGGTGTGAGGCGGTTTTCCGGAGAGATAATCCCCGAACTCCGTGTCTGGGTCAACTCCTTCTATTAATGCCATCAGAATGGTAGGCTCGTGAGGATCACTAACTTCGTTAACAGCCAGGTTGAAACGGTCTAAATATGACTTCAAAGACTCACCTGGAGCTTGCTTAATCCTCGATAACTCAATAACAGTCTTAGATTTTCGGGCATGGAGCCGAAACTGAGTCATAAAGCGCTCACTTAATTCTTTGAAATTCGATATCGATCGTGCGGGAAGTCAGGTAAACCACAGTAATGCTACATCTTCCAAGTGAATCGGGAAGGCTTTGCATTTTACAGCGTCGGGTGCGGCTATGGCATTCATAAACCATGCATATCTCATCAAGTGTTGTCCTGGGTCGGTTCTTCCGGCATATCTATCCATCTGTGGCAAATTAAACCGCCTGGGAAACTGAAAATCCAATATATCATTCGTAAAGGGAGTATGACTTCGCTCAATACCATAGTCCTCATTGGTGTAGTTTCGATTTTCAGACATAATATGGCGCACCATCGCCCGCACATCAGCATTTGTCAATGCTGGTTCAGGCTCTCTGGCCCGAATGTTTGGGTTGCCTCTGGGCTCCTGATCAGGGGATGTCCTCCTTCTTCTAGCAGCTTCTGCTCTGCTTTGTTCCCTGCGCTACTGGTCGACCTCGGGAGGAAGGGGTTGAAGCATCTGTCCTTGAGTAGGATGGGCAATATTGGGGACCCTGGGTGGAATATGAGATCCCTGCATAGGCAGCATCATAGGTTCCCTTAAGTTTGGGTCGTTTGGTCCCAACACACGGGCAGCATCTTCGCGGGATCCCAAAGATCCAAAAGTTAACTGTTCCAGGTTTTGAGGTCGTTCAAGTGGCCTTCGTTCACGAGGACGCTTCTCTTCTGAAGAAGAAGATTGGTCTGCCGGCAGGAGACGGGTCGGAGAAGGTGTTCTTTGCCTATGGAGTTCACCGAATTCCCTACTCATGGCCTTCATGTTCTCTTGCATGATCATACTTTCGCTTGTGAGCTTCCAAAGCCTCCTTGGTACTCTCAAGCATGCCAAGAAAACGTGAGAAGTCTCTCTGTGTGATGGGTGTAGATGGATCAATCTATTTATTGGTCCTGGTGGTTGGAATCAGAGCATTGGTGGGGGCTCGAATAGAGGTTCCAGCTTCATCTTGATTCGGGTCGGATCGGAGCAGGGTAGTGGGACCGGACCGGTTCAGATAAGGGGAGTGAACATCCTCCATGTCTTCTAGCCAGTTTGGATCGGAGCTTTCCCTTCTGGATCGGATCGGGTTTTCTGATCTGGAGCGGCCTGCTCCTGAGTCCTGCCCACGCGACCTTGTCACGACCATGATTTGCTGATCTTTGCTAACTTCGTTTTCTCGACTGATTTGGACTTCTTTGCCTTTTCCTTTGGCCATAATTCTTCAGTAATCAACCAACAAGTACTTAAAGATGTTGAAAACAGAGGATTAACTTTTTTGAACTTTGAGGGTCCAAATGTAGAACGATAATCCCACAAAAGCGGAGAATTCAAAGAATTTCTCACTGAAAGCACCAAAATGTTAGACCAAAAAGTGGTTCTAACATTCAAACTAATGATAATTCTAATAAAAAGAAATCAAAATAGAAAGGAGACACAAGATTTATAGTGGTTCGGCGTTAAAGAGCCTACGTCCACTTTATATCGTTTGGATTGATGATATGAATGCAAATACAACAAAATTCTCACTCAATCAATACATACATTCACTCAATAATCTATAAAAAAAACTCTAAATGATAATTTGAATTGAATATTGATGCTAGAATTCGGTTTGCAAGAGTGCTTAAGTTCTGAAAATGCCAAAAGATCCCTTCAAATGTCTCTTGGTGGGGTATTTATAGGTGTAAAATCCTTTTGGAACCGGATCGGTTCGGATCCACATGGCCTCCATTCCATCACTTTCGGGTTCGGATGAATTCTGGTGAGGACAAGTGTAACTGCCCCGATTGTTAAGGGGAACGTGGAGAGAAGCAGTTGGGCGCTCGGGGATTGGATCGGGTAAACTAATAATTGGGGGTTCGGCTCGGCTTTGTCATTTCCGATCCGGTCCGGCCTGCCTTTATTCCTTCATTGCTTTGTGTTGATTTACTTCTACCCAGAGAATTCTGATCCGACCCGGTTGTTTAGCAGAATGTCCTTCATTTACTTGATCCTTTAATCTTTTGACTTTATGCAGCCTAGTTCACAAAGTAGGCTAACAATATTGCTTACTATACTTATAGAATGTGTATGTCACACATCATATACACCCATTAAGCATAATTATGTATCATTTGTCGAGCAAATGATCTTTACCAATGAAACCAAAAGGCATAAGCAAGCTTTTGCTTTCATGAACCTATACATGCTTACATAACCTAAAAAGAGTTAAGCAAATTAACAAGTAAGATAATAACTACTAACGTTTATAAAGAACATAACAACCATATGCAAAAACAAAATACGATGTCATTAGTTATAATGATCAACATAAATGTAACAAAATTCCACATGCAACTAAAATGAACATCCACATAATGATATATAGTGTCATATTCACTAATAATCATGACACATTGTTCATTTAGGTTATAAAACCTCATCATCGCATAAGGACGACAAGTGATCTATCAAGCTTTACCTTTCGGCTAAGTAGCCTCGGGTTATTACCTAATCTTCCGGCTCGGCAGCCTCAGGTTATTACATAACCGTTCATTCATGTTACCTCAAGCATTTTTGTAACAACGCGGAATTTTGGCGGTATAAATAAATTATTAGAACTTCAAAAATAGAAATGTCTTCAAACTATGGAATTTGGCACAAAACCTTAACCGATGCATTTGTCTTGGAATTCTGGTCAACTTTCATGTTTGGAGTTTCGCGAATGGAATCTGTATGAAAAAGTTATGGACGAAATACGAAATTGGATGGAAAATAAATAAATTAGAATTTAAATATATATTATACCTTATTTAACTAGCCGACCTGGGCACCTGATGGCCCGGGCGGTCAACTATAACAGTCGGCCTACTAGGCGTCAGTTTGCCCAATGACGGTTAGGTTTTATAGGGTTTGGTTTATAATATATACGAAACGGATGGACGAATATAAATTAAAACTAATACAACAGTCCTAGGCTATTTCCACCCCTATAAATAAATGGGTACGGCCTCATTCTTTTCCACATAAATCTGTAGTGGCAGGGAGCTCTGCCATTTTTCTCCTTCTCCAAACCTAATTTCTTAATCTAAAACATATTCATACAAACAAATCAAATACAATTCATATGAAATTGAGAGGATAAGCAGATCTAATGGAAAAGAATCCAAAATGATGCTACAAATCAGATTCTCCCTTCTCTCCCTGTTTTCTTACATTTCTACAGATCTGGAATTTTCCCCTTTCCAGATAAATTGTAGATTTATAAGAATTTGGGGATTGTGGGCCTAAAGGGTTCAAACTTTGGATTTGGAGGCTATAAGGTGAGTGGAAAAATTACGAATACATTTATAATAACGTACTTATCTCGTTTGTAATATAATCAATTTTTATGCCTATGCCTATCAGATCTGAGAAATAAATTATTGTAATTAGATTGACACCCATCGGATCTCGTTATAAAAAGTGTTAAAACTTGTGAATTGTACATTGTGGCTATGCATAATATGAATTGTAGGATTTCTTAAACTTGTTTACATCTATTCCTACAGCTACATTATGAAATATATTGCAATTATATTGTAAAATGTATTATGGACATTGCATAGCCTGTAGATATGGAAATTAGTCCTTATTTATATTAATGAATATAAAACTTATAATTAAAATTAGAGTTGGACTTAGTAGGTTAATAATGTAAAATATTATTAACCATATGAACCCATGACAATAATTAATCATGTGCATATAATATTTCTGTGAAAAGAACTAAAAGGGAATGACTTAATAACATAGCCCACTTTATCCCAATAGGGAAAGGTATTAAAGGCTAATGGGGTGCGAACTTAATAATCTTCGCGTATAGTCCGCTTCCTAGGGTCTTAAGTAGCTTGGGTCGAGGCGTCCACCTAGGAGTAGGTCCTCCAGTTTAGGGGTCTTAAATGGCATGTGTGTATGGGCCTACCTAAACCTGGAAACTAAAAATGTCAGATACGGCTACCTACCCTACGGGAAGTAATAAGCGACTAAGGAGATTATGCAATAAGGTCATCTAGTTGATATAGAAAGCAATAAAATACCATCTCTCACCTTACGCGGGCAAGGGTATATATGTGAATGACGGAAACCTTAACTAGTAGGGCCCGTAGCTAGTGCCCTCTAGTTTGTAATAATGTTGAATAAATTATCGAGAGGTATTAAGTGACCAATAGGTCCGCGTAGGGTCTTAAGTGATTGGGAGAATCCACCCTATCTATCATTGATAGTGAGGCGTTAAATAATGAAGGGTAAGTGAATGAAAAAGTGTGTATGTACAACTCTGCAAGTAGGGGTTCACTTCTCGATCTAATAATCAATTTAAATTATGGTTTAAAGGCTTCATAAATATATGCATAAATGTTCTATTTCGGTATTATACCTTAAAATACCACTTTGGGAAGAGTGGTAGAGTTGTGCGTAAACATTTACAAGGTTATTCTAGAATTACTAATCTTATTAGGCATGCATCTTGGGTTGAACCAAATGGGATATATCTATGTATTATTGTATGTGTTGTACATTTCTTAGTCACCAAAACTTGTTGTTCTGGCTCCCCTCCTCATTACAACCTCTAAGGTTTCATAGAGAAGGTCGGGTTCTCACAGATGTTTAAGTTTGGCTTTTGGTTCCCGTTCTGTCTCATGCTCGGTGTTAGCAAAGTGACTTATTTCGAAAAAGGTAGTTACTTAAGTTAGTACTAGTTTTCTTATTCTGTTTCCGCTATGATTTTTCTTTTATCATACTTTTATTATTCTCATACTCACTTATTACAGGTACCAGGCATACACGCTTCATTCTTAGATGTGTTCAAGTTTTGATTTTGTCGAAATTTGGGTGCAGAAAAGTGTGGGGTGTTACAAATTTAAAAACTCAATTCCTAAATTTACCAAATGTCAATAACAAGCATGAAAAATTCATTTATTAAATTTTATATTTTAAAATTTTAATTTAATTCATTTATAATTTAGTTTATGAAAAGTGTGGGGTGTTACATTTGGTATCAGAGCCTAGGTTAAATGATCAGAATAATTAGTTAAATTAGGACTCGTAAAAGAACGTAATTCGATTTATTTTTTGTTTTTCTTCGTCTTTCTTACTCGGCTTTAATTTATTTCGATGATAAATTAGTCATGGGCATAATTATATAAAATGGGCATTAAGCGACTAAGGTTTGAAATATGTTGAGTTCGGCTTTCTAGCCAATTTTGTATTACCCCACAGTAGGCAATCTCGTCGTGAGGAGCATGAGGACGGCATACGGTGGGTTCCATTGATTCGAGTTTAGAGACTGGACGAAAATCTAGCTACAACCGAGATAATAGCGATTTCTGGTTTTTGGTTTCGTTTGGTGGTTCTAGTCAAAGACCTTTTCTTGGTCAGAAATGGGAAATCCATGTCAGTATGTCTTATTCACTTCGGAAATATAATTACAAGTTATATCCATTCGTTACTTCGTTGAATTTATGAATCTACCTTTATTGAAACATTCAATGAGTTCTTGGCCTTGTATTCGAGGAAATTTTATTTTTAAAACTATTTGGAAGAATAAAAATGAGTTTTGAATGACGGTTTCAGAAAAAGGTTTTATAATGGCCTAGTATCGTAAAGATATGATTTTTAGATTTTAATTTATTCGTGTTTCAAAATTATTAAGGCCATTGTGTAATTTTAATAAATATAGTCTAATTGGTAGGAAGGAAGGAATTAGAAATGACAAGGAATATACCACTAAACTTAAGAATAATAAATATGCATTCCTTGTGATTTTTAATATCCATCTCCTTATATATATTGGATAGTTTATTGAAATTGTCACAATTAATCCTTAATATTTTAAAGCTCCAACATTTTTAAACACGGAAATGTCTCCAGTTTGAAATATAAAACTGGAATATAAATAATAGTAAAAAAAAGGATTTATTAATACGAAACCATTAGTTAATAATAAATTCCAATTTTGGAAAAGTTTTAAATTTTTCTTCGGAAAGTCTAAGGAAAATCTTTCATCTTGATTTTTGGGGTATTTAATTTTAAATCGTCTGTTTGTTATCAGCTAGGTAAGAGGAGAATCTGTTTTAGTTTATATTACAGGTTTCTAACTAAATTATTTTTGGAATTCGTTCGTTCGTTGTGAAGTCACAGCATCGTTGTTGAGACAATAAATCCTTGGGGATTGGTTCGGAGTTTAACCACGATCTGTAAATACATCTGTGATAAGAATAATTATTTTTCGGATCACATCAAATCTTAAAATATAACACGGGATGATTAATATTTCAATCTGGTCTAATAAGGCCAAGGTCCAACCTATGTCCAAAGCCCATTTGATGGTTGACCGTTTAGTGCTATACTAAGACGGTCAATTTGTTGATGAGTTTTGGAACAACTTGGACCTAGGACTCAACCATAAAGTTTGTGTCCAAATCACCCCCTTAACTCCCTTCTTTCGTCCTTTCTTCTTCATCTGGACGAACCATATCTCTGTTCTTCTTCTCTTTCTTTGTTGTCGTCTCACCTCCTCCTCTTTGCGCTTGTTTTGTGCATCAGTTCTTTCCTCACTAATACTCCAAGATCTAATTTCTTCTCTCCGACCATCTCTTGGCCTATAATATCTAGTTGGAATATTCAATCCTACTCACACCATTTAGGTATCCTCCTTAGGTAGAGATCATTTGATTGGACCGGAATGAGCAAAAAGATCTCACTGCTTTAGGGCTACGAAAAAATGTCGAGGTTGTTGGACTTGCACCGACCTGTTGCTTCGAGATCTTAGAATATGATTAGTTGTTTGTGCGACATCCGCCTTTGTTATACCTTATTAGAATAGGTTATTTCAAAGGCGATCGTCGTTTCGGAGATGAAGATTAAGCTATCTTTTGGATGGTTTTTCTAAGGAGAACCTTGATGAGATTTTAGAGGAATTCGTGTTTTACGCAGACTTGAATGGTCTTTTGTTTGACCGACTTTGGAGATTTTGCAGCAAGTCTCTTTTCTTAATGTCGTTTCTTGAGTTCGGGAATCTATGTTTAAACTGCCTATGTAAACGTGTGACCCATTTAGCACATCGTTTTACGGATGTGGAGTTATGATGGATTTGTCTCATGATGCAGAAATTAATCTTTTGCTTTATCGATGGCGTAACCATCATCTAGTGTTGCATCATATTCGATTCAGCTTGTTGTTCTTGCATGTTGTCTCATAGAGTTACTTTGTGTAATTTCACCTATCCATTTTGTCTTTAGGCGGTATTAGGTGGATTTCCATGCGAAGCAGTTTTGTGGTAGGTTTCTTTTCTCATCGCAAATTCTCTCTTAGAAGAGGTGGTGATGTGGGAACCTCCGACAACACTAGCAGTGTCTATAACATGAGATTGAGCATTCTGTTACCATGATATGGTTAATTAAAGATCATAAAAATTGGTTTGAGCTCTAACTGCGGAGCAAGACATCTCGTTGTTTATAGCCATTGTTTTGGGAATTTTGGTGTTTTGTCGTCGTCTTTGTTGCTCTCCCTTTCCAGCATCGAGTTCTTGGCTAGGTGGTGATTTGTGCTTATAACTATTAGCATTGTTTAAATTGCACGACTTAGGTTAATGAGATTTCCATGTTTGGAGATTTTTATGTCATTCATGCATGCTTGTTCGAATGAAATCTCATTTTTCTTATCTAAACTAACGGTTGTCCTAGGGATGGAAAGAATAGAATTCTGTGTTGGATAAATTGTAGTAAAGGACCGGTTCAACGTCACGGGTATATAAATAAATAAATTACCATTCCTTGTTAAAGCTAAAATTTATTTTGGTCTTTTTGTGTGTGATTTCAGTTTTCGCATTTTTGGCGTAACTGACTTCCTTTTTCGCTGACATGTGACTTGAATCGTTTAAGTTTCCGCAAAATACATTTTTAAAGCTTTTGAAAAACGTTGTTTGAAAAAAAAAACTTTTTACCATTTTAATTTTTTGAATGATTTACTTTCTTTTATTTCGGTTTGTGGTAAAACACAAAAATTGGATACGACAATTTATGCATATTTAAATGTCTATGTTACATTAAAATGAACGATTTGAATGGCGCAAAGTGTACATTACCAAAATTTTGATTTTTCACATGAATCTCATATGGAAAGTAAAGCGGCATTGAAAAGGAATTTTCAAAATAAACACAAGAAGTTTACAAGAAAAAAATTATTTTTATGAAAAATTTCGATTTTGGTCACATGAACTGCGTAAGGAAGATATTTGGGTGGTTTGCGTGCACGTTTTAGCGGTGCAATAGGAGCGATGATGCGATAAAAACGTTAACGATAACAAGGAAAAGACTGTTCTAGCTTTGGAAACGTTGTTTCCATACCTTGTCAACGATACGCGCGAGCTATTAATTAACTCGTTTTACGTTTTAGAGCTTGTCTTAAGCCTCCTTTACAGTCTACAGATGGAATTTTTTGGAGTATTTTGGGTAACTGAGGTGAAAATTCCACTGTAGGGCGGGAATGGAAAATTTGTAAGCAGGGAAAATGTTAAAATTCTTCGCTTCGATTTCCTTTTTCCGGTTTGGGAGAAATTAAATAGGAAATGACGAGATTTCGTGACGATTTGGATGGTAGGGTTTGGATGCAAATTGGCTTCTCCACACTTTTATTCGTAATTGTGTGAAGGTAATGGATGAAAAAGAGTTTTCAAAAATTGCGTTCATATAGAACTGCCAGTATGTTTAGGATGTTTTGCTTCATGTCTTCAAAAGTATTTCAAAAATAATTAATGCAAACGTATAGGAGGATCCGATTAGAATCATCTTGCATGAATATTTTATGGTTGTATTGCATTATGTACACCATGCACATATACATATGGTTGAAAAGTGGATGTACACAAATTTGTTGTGTAGAATAGGACTATAGGCATCAAAATTTTGGGACGAAATTCCTTTTAAAGAGGAAAGAATGTAACAACTCGGAATTTTGGCGATATGAATAAATTATTAGAATTTCAAAAATAGGAATTTTTTAAACGATGGAATTTGGCCACGAAAATCTAATCGATGCGTTCATTTTGGCATTCTGGTCAACTTTCATGTTTGGAGTTTCGCGAACGGAGTCTGTATGAAAAAAATACGGACGAAATACGAAAATGGATAGAAAATAAATAAATCAGAATTTAAATAAATATTATACCTTATATAACTAGACGACCGGGGCATCTGATGGCCCAGGCGTCGACCACCACAGTCGACCTACTAGGCGTCAATTTACCCAGTGACAGTTAGGTTTTATAGGGTTCAGTGTATAATATATACGAAAAGGATGGACGGATATAAACTAAAACTAATCCAACGATCCTAGGTCATTTCCAACCCTATAAATAAAGGGTTATGGTCTCATTCTTTTCCACATAAATCTGCAGTGGCAGTGGCAGCGGAGCTCTGCCATTTTTCTCCTTCTCCAATCCTAATTTCTTAATCTAAAATATATTCATACAAACAAATCAAATCCAATTCATATGAAATTGGCAGGATAAGCAGATCTAATGGAAAAAAAATGCAAATTGACGCACTAAATCAGATTCTCCCCTCTCTCCCTGTGTTCTTACATCTCTACAGATGTAGAATTTTCCCCTTTCCAGATAAATTATAGATTTATAAGAATTTGGCGATTGTGGGCCTAAAGGGTTCAAACTTTGGATTTGGAGGCTATAAGGTGAGTGGAAAATTTATGAAAACATTTATAATAACGTATCTCGTTTGTAATAGATTCAGTTTTTATGCCTATGCTTATCAGATTTGATAAATAAATTGTTGTAATTAGATTGACAACCATCAAATCTGGTTATAAAAAAGTGTTAAAACTTGTGAATTGTACAATGTGGCTATGCATAATATGAATTGTAGGATTTCTTAAACTTCTTTACATCAATTCCTACAGTTATGTTATGAAATATATTGCAATTATGATGTAAAATGTACTGTAGACATTGCATAGCACTGTAGATGTGACGACTGCCCATAACTCGTGCACTTAACAAGGGAAGTAAAGCGCTGAAAGATGTGCCAGGCAGCTACGGACGATCATCAGAGTAGGTAAACACATGAAGAACCTGTCGTATAACTCACAGCGCAAGGATAAAGTATAATAGAATATGTACAATAGGCAGAAATAGTGAAGAACCATATACCAAACTTTCAAACTTTCACAACATCCAAAAAGATCATTCACACATCAACTGGATATAACATCTAAGTTTGTACAAGAAGCCTCACTACAGACTCTCTCAAACAGCGGAAACAAAGATATTGTATAATAACAAGATAATATTAGGGCCGTCAATTTCTAACATGACCCGTAACCCGCACGATAAAAACCCGACCCGACCCATTTATAAACGGGTCAATTTCGGGTCAACCCGCTCTGACCCGTTTAATAAACGAGTTAACCCGACCCAACCCGTGAACCCATTTCTGACCCGTCATGACCCGTTTAATATATAACATATTTTTATTACTCTACAATCTACAAACATAGGCCCCGCCTAGTCCACTACCCATTTGTCTTTTTACCCTAATTTACCAATTACCAAGCATCCACTCATTCAGTCATTCTAATTTATGCGGTTCTACCTCTTCACTCCTTCAGACTTCAGTTTCTTCTTTCCTTTTTACACCGAGCCCTAGATTCTATGATATCCTTCTGAAACCGTGCATCAGATCGAAGAACAATGGCGGCACCAGGAAAGAGCATCGGCAACAACATCGTCTCGAGACTCGAGCATCGTCTCGAGATCCTATGAGCACTTCGTTGTAGCATAGTCCTTTTTCTTTGATAATTTATGCTACAAAAACTCGATCAAATGCAGCCTTCATTTGAAACCCGCAAAGTTTTTTATACAAAGTTTTTTCTTAACGGGTTACACGAATCAAACCCGGAACCCGCATGATTATAAATGGGTCAACCCGAATCCGACCCGTTTAATAAACGAGTTGAGCTGACCTGACCCGAAATCAACCCGAACACGACTTGACCCGACCCATTGACAGCCCTAGATAATACATCAGCCTCCTGCTCGCCACCGCACACCAGCATCGTCCTCACTAATCACCTGTCATCTACCATTTAGTCTGTCCATCCAAAATTGGATGAACAACCCATGGTAATAAAAGGCAAACATAAAATCTTGAGTCAGACAACAGTCTTAGTGAGCGATAAAATAGCTATCTAACATCATCAACAATGTATATGAGAATAAGTAGATTAACAAACCAACCTCCAAACACCAAATAAGAACCTAAACCTGCCTTCCCCCCACTGACAGTGATAACCTTTACAATCCAGCAATAAAAAAATAGTTCAATCATGACAACCAGGAGTAACCAAACAATAACAACACAGTCATCATTCCATAACAATCATAACAACTAGTTATATCTCACGTAAACCATCCCAATCGAGATCAACATCCCTCAAGCACAAGCCCTAGAGGCCTAAGCCAATATCAGACAAGCACCCAAGAAACATCTCCTTCGACGTCAGACAATCTACATGAGATGGTAGAATCAAAACATCCACACATTCGAGTAGATGCATCACTTTCACGTAGATCCATCACTTTCGAGGAGATCCATCACTTTCGCGTAGATCCATCACCTTCATGTAGATCCATAACTTTACGACAACATCGAGAAAATCAACCCTTCCAAATCATCCAATTCAACTATAAACACTTTATGAAATCATCATCAACATCAAAATGACAATTATTCATCAATAACCATATAAAATTCACCAAAAATCATGATAAACCAATGCATAAAGTAAAACATTGGACCTAACTTGCATAAACATATGAATTAACATAAGAATTGTCGATTTTAAGTTGCTAGATTAGATCCTATGGTGATTGAAATGAAAATATACGTACCATGATGTAGATCTAGGTGAAAACAACTTGAAAATGATGAAATAATGATCAAACAACTCATATACTTGATTGAATCCGTGTAAGAGATGCACATCACTCACCAATTCTCCAAAACAACACAAAATGATGAAATATCAATTCCACACAGTGAAGAATTTGCTCTAAACTCTTCAATTCAATGAACTCTTTCTTCGATTGATGTAGATCTAGCTTCAAACGATGTAGATCTTCGATTCTCTTCCTCAGTTCTCGACTTTAATGGTGGAAAGGTGTAGCTGATTGAGCAAGGAAGATCACCAACCCAACCAAATGAGAGAATGGAGAAAGTAAACTATTCTCTATGCCTCTTACCCCCTATTTATAGCCTTCCACCTGCCAACTAATAGGCCTCTCCAAATCAGCCCATTATGGCTCTAAAAACTTGAACAACAAACTATGAAACACAAAACAGCGATTCCTCCCAAACCGCTGAACCAAATCTTTAATGTAACCACTATACGGGATGAGAAACATCATTTCATTTCTAATGAGACTGACATCAGCACCTAATTCGATCCGAGTCAAAAGTTATGCCCTGTGCAAGACTGACAAGGGCAAAATGTTCACAAATAAAATTACTAAAAATTATGGATATGTCTCACATCCACATAACCATTATATTAAAATATGAGAATGATCCAACCCTCAGGAAATAAAATAAAAATATTTTACGATCTTCCGATATGTAAAATGCGGGCTGTTACTTTCTCCCCCCTTTAGGAATTTCTCCTCCGAAATCCCAACAGACACAAGCAACCAAAACAATTCTGCATGCCTATCATTCATGAGCAGCCAATTCTATCATCCCAACTAGTAGCCATCAAGTCATGCATCCATAGCCTTATCCTAATATGCAGATAACCACAACAACAATAGCACAAGTTACAATGATGTAATGATGACACGATATCAAAGGGTCATACTGACAAAGAGTTCTGGGTGGGTCTCCTTCATGCTCTCTTTCGTCTCCCATGTACAATCTTCACCATCCTCACTCCATTGTACCTTGACTAGCTTAACCTTCTTCCTCCTAAACTATTTCGTGTCATTCCCCATAACACGAAGCGGCTTATGAGGTCTAGTAATTACGGTTTCTACTTCTAGGTCTTCGTACTATTCCAAAGGTATCACCATATTCGAATCATGCACACACTTCCGAAGAAGCGACACTTGGAAAACATTATGCACACTTGACATCTTCTTGGGTAACACCAATCTATACGTGAGCTTTCCTATCTGCTCGACTATCGGAAACGGCCCAACGAATCTTGGGGCCAACTTTCCTTTGCCTCCAAATCGAACAACATGTTTCAACGGCAAAATCTTCAAGAATACCATGTTGCCAACGTCGAATTTAAAATCTTTTCGACGCTTATCGGCATAACTCTTCTAACGGTCTTGGGCTGCTTTCATTCATTGCCGAACGATCTCGACACAATCCGTTGTTTCCCTAGTCATTTCTGGCCCAGTATCAACTTATCTCAAGTTTCTAACCAACATGTCGGAAATTTACACGGTCTACCATACAACGCCTCATATGGTGTCATCCCAATGCTCGACCGGTAGTTATTATTATACGCAAACTCAACTAGATGTAGATGGCCTTCCCATGATCCCCCGAAGTCCAATACACAAGCTCTTAGGAGATCTTCCAAAACTCGGTTAACCCTCTTGGTTTGACCATCAGTCTGGTGATGATAAGTCGTACTCAAACACAACTCGGTTCAAAAAGCTTCTTGCAAACTTTTCCAAAATCCACTCGTAAATAGTGGATCTCGATCACTCACTATGCTCTTCGGGATACCATGGAATCGAACTATGCATTTTATATAAATCTCGACTAACTTCGATGTTGTCCTAGTTGATTTGATAGGAATGAACCTTGCATTTTTGGTCAAGCAATCCACAATGACCCAAATTCCTTCGTTTCCTGCCTTGGTTCTAGTTTGTCCATCGATATCTGCTCTCACTTCCATGGAGGAACTTCCAATGGCTGAAGAAATCCACTCGGCTTCTTCTGTTCAACTTCTACCAACTGACAGTTCATACACCTGGAAATGAATTTTCCAATATCTCTTTTCATCCCTTCCCGGTAGTAGACTCGCTTCATGTCCTGATACATCTTATTACCACCAGGATAAATCGTCAACTTCGAGTGATGACATTCCTTCAGAACCTCATCTCTCAATCCGTCGACATCAGGAACAACCAGTTGTCCTTGCTTTCGAATCCATCCCTCTCGATCGACCTTGACTCTTTATTCTTTGGTTCGAGCTTCTAGATAAACTCGACAAGCTTTGCATCTCGATTTTGGCTTGTGCCAATCCTTTCAATAAGAGTAGGCCTTATCAACAAGTTTGCCAACATTTCAGGTTCCAACTCACATCTTGGCCTGAAATCAAACCCTGCCAAAAACTTGAGGCTCTTCCATTTCGAAAACATTGCTCCCAATCCTACATTCCTTCGACTCAACGCATATGCAACTGCGTTACCTTTTCATGGAGTATAGGCTATACCAAAATAATATGATGCCAAAAACTCTAACCACCGTTGCTGTCAAAGATTCAAATCCTTTTGGGAGAAAAGATATTTCAACGACTTGTGATTTGTAAATAAATCGAATTGAACTCCCAACAGATAATGCCTTCATATCTTAAGAGCAAACACAACCGCTGGCAACTCCAAATCATGAGTTAGGTGGATTGCTGCCACCTTAGCGGGGTAAACCGCTATTCCATTTCTAGAAACAACATGGCCTAAGAACTCATTTTGCTCTTCCAGAAGTGTTAAAAAAAATTAGCTCTCAGTTGACGCTTTTGCAAGATTTCCAAAACAACTCGCAAGTGTGTCTTATGTTCCTCCTGATTCCGAGAGTAAACAAAAATATCATCCATGAACACAAGCACGAACTGGTTCAACTGATCCCTGAAAAATCTATTCATAAGATCCACAAAATATGCTGGTGCGTTAGTCAACCCGAATGGCATTACCAACCACTTGAAGAAACCAAATGGTGTCCTAAAAGCAGTCTTCGACACACTATCCCTTGCCACCCTCAACTGATGGAATCCCGTTGCCAAATCCATCTGAGAAAACACTTTGGCTTTGTGAAGCTGATCGAACAAGTCATCTATCCTCGGCAACGGATACTTATTCTTTTTAGTCACCTTGTTCAGCTCACGATAGTCCACACACAATCTCAAAGATCTATAAGCCTTGGTTGCAAACACAACTGGTGCACCCCATTCAGATACACTCCTCTTAATGAATCCTTTTCCTAAAAGGTCACGAACTTGCACCTCTAACTCTCATTGTTCCTTAGGCGCCATCCGCCTAAGAGGCATAACGATAGGTCTAGCACCCTCGACCAAATCGATCCTAAACTCGATCTCACGATGCGGCAGCAACCCTTTGACCTCATCAAAGACATCCTCAGACTCATTCGCAATCAGTACTGATGACGAGTCTTCCTGTGGAATCACAAGCGAATATAAATAGCTCACGAAGACCCCGTCTTCGGGCTTACATCGAATCAACATCTTTCGCCCTTCAACGTCCTCGACTCTCACCTCTAGCTTTTCGCAATTCACTCTTGCCGCATACCTCTTGAGCCAATCCATGCCCAAGATAATACCAAACCCAACGAAGTTCAGAACAAAGCAATCACATACAAAAGAGCATCCATGACTCGACAACACTAGACCACGACAAATCATACACAAACTGGACGAACCCCAACTGGATTAGTCACAATCAATGGTCTATCACAAATCTCGGGTTCCAAACCAAAGCGGCACACAAGCTCATTACAGATGAAAGAATGTGATGCTCCAGTATCAAACAACACATGAACTAAAACACCATTTACTGAAAGATTACCTTGAACGACAACACCCTTTCCCTTTTTCTCTGCAGTAGGAGCTCTTAAAGAAGACGACACAACTTCCAAAGCATAAGCCTTCACTCTCTGCTTTCCCTTAGCCGGTTCTGGACAGTCCTTCTTCAGATGCCCAATCTTTCCACAGTTGTGACACTTCCTCTCAACCTTTGGATTCTTGCACTCATTAGCAAAATGACCTTTCTGTTGGCAGTTAAAGCAAACCACCTCACTCTTTAGCTTCTTCTTGCCATCCTTTCCTTTCTGTTGTTGTTGCTTCCTCTTCTAACTATTATTACCACCCTGTTGTGGTTTTGTAACTTCCTTGGTTGCAGCAACAACAGGTCCTTCCTTTAAAAACTTACTTTCATGTCTCACGACTTTTTCCACAATCTTCTCATATGGATCGTCAAGATGATCCACCAATGGTCTCCCTATGTAGGTGTCCAAACCTATAACGAACTTCTTGTTCTTCTGATAAGGAGTGTCAGCATACGAATGAGCATACTTTGACAAGGCCTCAAAATCAGAAACATAATCAAGCACTGTCAACCATTCTGTTTTTGCTTCACAAATTTCTTGAATAGAACAGACTTCTGAGCAATGGAGATAAACTTTGTCTCAAACTTAACTTGGAACTGCTCCTAGGTTATCTCTTCTTATGGAGTCTCATGCGTAACATAATTCCACCACTTCATGGCCCTTCCCTGCAGTTGCCTTGACCCAAATCTCCAAAAATGTGAATACACACATCTAACCACCTTTGAACCTATTTGGTTTGCTCCGTTCCTTTGAATGGTTTTCCCTAGAGATGTGAAGTGTTTACACAGCTTTGAAAAATCCATAGCCCTAGGCATCTGCATGCCTACAACTACCGTGGGCGCCAGTGGAGCGGGTACCCTTCTCATGAATAATTCCATCATGGCCTCAAATATGGCTGGGTAATCTGGTGTACCGCCATTTCCCCCTCCATGCACAGCCTTTTCCCTAATAGCATGTCTTGAAGTTCGTTGACTCGTTCTAAATTTGCAATACATGATGATTAGCCACTTACAAGAAAAAATGCTAATGGAGTTCAAAGGCTACTATACTATATGGTATTATATAGTATACACCCATCAGAAATCTACAAATACGTCTCTCATACGTAATTACGTCTTCGAACTTTGGCTAAAATTGATTAACCAGAGCAATGATACCAAATGTGACGATCGCCCATAACACCTGCACTTAACAAGGGAAGTAATGCACTGAAAGACGTGTCAAGATAGCTATGGACGATCATCAGAGTAGTAAACACATGCAGAACCTTTCATATAACTCACAGTGCAAGGATAAAGCATAATAGAATATATACAATAGGCAGAAAAATTGAAGCATCATACACCATACTTTCACAACATCCCGAAAGATCATACATACATCAATTGTATATAACATCAAAGTTGTACAAGAAGCCTCACTACAGACACTCTCAAATAGCGGAAACAAAGATATTGTATAATAGCAAGTTAATATGCCAGCCTTATGCTAACCACCGCACAACAACATCGTCCTCACTAATCACCTGCCACCTAGTCTGCCATCCAAAATCGGATGAACAACCCAAGGTAATAAGAGAGAAACATAAAACTTTGAGTCGGACAACAATCTTTGTGAGCGATAAAACAGCTATCTAACATCATCAACAAAGTATATGAGAATAGGTAGATTAACAAACCAATCTACCAAACACCAAAGAAGAACCCAAACTTGCTTCCCCACACCTGACAGTGATAGCGTTACAATACAGCCATAAAGAAAACCAGTTCAATCATGACAACTAGGAATAACCAAAAAATAGCAACACAGTCATTATTCAATAGCAATCACAACAGCTAGTTATATCTCACGTAAACCATCCTAATCAAGATCAACGTCCCTCAAGCACAAGCACCACGGGCCTTAACCAATATCAGACAAGCACCCAAGAAACATATCTTTCGACGTCAGACAATCTACATGAGACGGTACATGCAAAACATCCACACTTTCATAACCCTGGCTATCATTGCCCTTCCTGCTTCGAAACCATCGTTAATCGTATGACGGCCACCTGCCATATGTCAAGGGCTAATGGTAAACCCCAGTTCTAGCAAAATCTCCAGACGCCTTTACGACTCATATGTTTGTCTTCTCAAATCTCGACAACTAGGCCCTTCACGACTGCCCAAGGTACGAGGCCCTTCGCGACTGCCCAAAGTACCCTTGCTTTGAGTCCACTAAAACTTATGACAACGATAATCTCTCAGCTTTCACATCTCTAGCAATCAACCCCGATGACCATTCACAAGCTCAAGTACCCCTCGAGCAACTATTATCCAAGAATTCAAACCCAACCGTTTGAACGCTGCAGAACGACCGATCCATGCCCTAGATGCTCCAACCGATATATAACTCTCGACCGATCCATGGTCTGAAATCTAGACCGACCCATCTACTGAAGATACGACCGATCCATACCCTATATTGCTACCGCCCATAGCTCTACTTTACAAATGACCCATCGATTGAGTGATCCGACCCATCTTTCGAACCGATCCATCATGTCTTGTTCCCCTGAGCCATGCAACACCCGATCCAACCTCTGATCGATCCATCTCTTGACATCACGATTGATTCATCACTTTCGCGTACATCCATCACTTTCGAGTATATCCAACACTTTCGCATAGATCCATCACTTTCGTGTAGATCCATCACTTTATGACAACATCGAGGAAATCAACCCATCCAAATCATCTAATTCAACCATAAACACTTTATGAAATCATCATCAACATCAAAATGACAATTATTCATCAATAACCATATAAAATTCACCAAATATTATGATAAACCAATGCATAAAGTAAAACAATGGATCTAACTTGCATAGACATATGAATTAACATAAGATTTACCGGTTTTAAGTTGCTAGACTAGATCGTATGGTGATTCAAACGAAAATATAATTATTATGATGTAGATCTAGGGGAAACAACTTGAAAATGATGAAATAATGATCAAACAACTCATATACTTGATTGAATCCGTGTGAGAGATGCATATCACTCATCAATTCTCCAAAACAACGCAAAGTGATGAAATCTCAAATCCGGACAGTAAAGAATTTTCTCTAAACTCTTCGATTCGATGAACTCTTTCTCCGGTTGATGTAGATCTAGCTTCAAATGATGTAGATCTTCGATTCTCTTCCTTAGACCTCGATTTTAATGGTGGAAAGGTGTAGTTGATTAAGCAAGGAAGATCACCAACCCAACCAAATGAGAGAATGGAGAAAGTAAAATATTCTCCATGCCTCTTACCCTCTACTTATAGCCTTCCATATGCCCACTAATGGGCCTCTCCAAATCAGCCCATTATGGCTCTGAAAACCTGAACAACAAACTGTGAAACACAAAAGAGCGATTCATCCCAAACCACTGAACCAATTCTTTAATGTAACCACTCTATGGAATGGGAAACATCATTTCCTTTCCAATAAGACCAATCTTAGCAACTAATTCGCTCTGAGTCAAAAGTTATTGTATTGATCCGGATTTTTGGTCGATTAATTTTGAATATTTAATATTTATTTTAGATATTGATTTGATAAAATAAAGGGATTTTTATATTGAGTTATCGATTTATAATCGATTTCGATTTAATATCGAAAATATTAAATATCGTAATACGAATACGAAGTATAATTTAACTCTGAATTAGAACTGAATCAAAATAATTCACATGATTGATATAAATTCTGTTTGGAATATATATACGATAATAATAATTTATTATCAAAGAATTAACGGTTTTTGAATTTAAATTATATTATATTAATTTAATATGGTATATACGTTCAAATTAAATTTCATAATATATATTGTTCAATTTAGAACAACGTTATAATATTTAAACGTCAGTCGTGTTTTAGAAATAGCGGTTCGTGAATTCATGTAATGGACCCCGAGATATTTGTAATGGATAAGATCGAAATCGAATCGAAGATCAAATCAGAATCTGTTTAAAAGAAACAAAGATCTCTTTATTTCAACTCACATTAAATTAAAATCAAATCGATATTAATTAGGTTTGTACTTTTTTTTGGCAAGGAAAATAACGTTTGTACTTCGTTGTACTTAAAGCGTATACCTCGCTCAGACTAATTCTTCGTTGCTAAGAATTCTTGGCATATAAAATCACGCAAACTCCACTCCCTCGTTTTAAATTTCTAAATTCAAATCAAAATGAATTAGCTGGTTCCATCGTGAGCTTCAACTAAGATTAAATGGCCGCTACCTTCAAATGTAAACCAAACAAACTCCGTTTTTGACTTCCCTTTTTATATCGATTTAATAAAAAACCACTCCGCAGAAAATTCTACAATAATAAAAGCTTGAACTTTGGGTTCTTGACAAGACGTTATTCGACTTATGCCTCGTTTTCTCCTCGAGTTCGACATCAGAAGAAGCGTCCGTGCGATAGAATTATATGCGGTCTATTTTTAGGGTTAAGTTCTGGATTGATTTCAACTATGATGCGTGAATTCGAAGGGTGCGTGGTGTTTTTGGAATTTAGGCAGACTCGTGGTGAAGATTTGACACTGTTCGATTATTATTTTCCGCAACTTGTTGCCGAGTTTCAGAAATCGCGATCTTCAAGAAAGCACCGAACTCAATGGGAATGGTTCGAATGGGACCGCGATGTAGAAGGGGGGATTCATGATTTGTTCTATAGCTACCTATAGCAAGTTTTCGACTGTGGAAGCTTTGAAGATCGTAGAGTCTAGTGATGTCGCGGCCTATGGAAATGAGGGACTGGTATCGTGATTTTTGTTGAGTCAGTTAGTGTTATCGATGTCTTCCTGTAGCGGTGACTCTGGTCGTGACGTTCAGATGGAGTGTGGCAGTTGTTTGGGCACTGTTTATCAGTGGTTTGGAGGCTGAATGGTGATGTTTCTAGTGATGTTATGGGGGTAAAGGAGAGTGGTTCAAGATGAGGAAGTCACGACAATTTTGGTTTTGTCTCCTGTAGGTAGTAACGTTGGGGAGGGCAATTAAATAAGGTAATTAACTTATAACAATAATTAAAGTTTATTAATTTTAGATCTTATATGAACATGTTACATTAATATCAGTTACATACTTGATCAGAAACAAATGAAATGAATTTCTTTGAAATCATGTCAACAATCACTATGATATAGAGCCAGAATGGAATTCATTCGAGCTAGGGAAAATATCCGTTAATCGAAATGATCACGTTGATAGCAACTGCAAATCATGGTGAGCAAATCTCACTAAATTTATTACTTAGAATTATTTTTAGTCGTTAAAAATAATTGATGGTTGTTTGGTTGCATTAAAATATTACCGTGGCTATTATTAAATATACATTAGTTATATGGGATTGGTGTTTGTGGTTTATATATATATATATATATATATATATATATAGTATCATTAGCGGATGACACTATACGCCCCGCGCTATGATAGTGAATGAAATTATATACCGCGATATCCTGTCTTGAAGCAGGATGGGTACTATTTATGTTGGATAACGTATGTGGATGCAGAAAAACAGGTTGGAGGAATCCAACTGGATTCCTCAAAAATATCATTATTTGTTTGTTTCATATATATTATCATATATGATGTGTTAGAAAACCTGTGATTGATAACTGAGTGTTTTGGGGTGTTTAAATATCACTGGGGCCTGAATATTGATTTATAAAAATGTCGTAAAAAGGATATTTTGAGATTTAAAAGGGAAATCTATTTTTCTAAAAATAGAATTCGAATTTCGAATGGACTAGAAATATTAACTTGTTTTGAATAAATAAAACAAGTATTGAAATTTATAAACGATGTTTATAAATTAAATAATACAGGAAATCGAAGTACAGAAATTTATTAACGATGTTTATAAATTAAATAATACAGGAAATTAAAGTAAATTTATAAACAGTGTTATAAATAAAACGGAATGATTTTCATTGGGTAATCAGGGAAATGAAATGAATTTATAAACGGTGTTTATAAATGAAGTGGGAAAATTATCATTTGATAATTTGAATATTTAAATTCAAATATGAATTTAAAAATAGAAATGTGGAATCGTTTTAAAGAAGTAAACAATGAAGTTTATTCTGATGTTCAGAATTTATATTGAACTAAAATAAATCCGTAAGGATTTTTGATTTGAATTCGATTAGTTCGAATTTATTTAAATAAAATATGTCCAGAAAAATATTGGGATTATATTAAATAGAAGTCAAATTTAAAATATGAAAATAGATTTTATGTTATATATGGAAAAGTTAAAATAAATAGAATATTCCAAAATAAGATTTTAGTTTTAAATAGAATTTTAAATGGAACTTGTTTTAAGATAACAAGAAAATTTATAGATGATGTTATAATAGTAGCGAATTAATTATCAAAAGATAATTTTAAATTCAAGTTTGAATTTAAAAATAGAAAGTTGAAATCATTTCGGAAAGGGGATGACGGTTTTTATTCCAGAATTCGGAATATAAAAGGGATGGATTTTCTAATAGAGTTTTGAAATGGAAACTTGTTTTAATATATAAAATAAGGAAGTTAAATTTATAAATAAAATTTATAAATTAAGTGAGATAATTATCATTTGGATAATTTAAAATTAAAATTCAAATATGAATTTAAAAGTGAATTGGGAAGTGTTTTGAAATAGAACGATTTGATTATATTTCGGAATTCGAAATATAAATTGAATTAAGAAAAATCCAACTGGTTTATAATTGAAATTCGATTATATCGAATTTTATAAATAATTTATTTATAAAGGAACTAGAATTAAACATAGAAGACCGAAGTATAAATAAATGTAAAACCGAGTTACAAAATAATTGACGATTAGGAATAATTGAAATATTTAGTTAGATTTGGTAAACGGGTTTAGTTTATATTTAAAATTTAAGAAATGGAAGTGAAATTTATTTATAGAACGGATTTTAACGTATATATATAAGTTAATTAAAACGAACTCGCAGTAACATGGTAGTTCGTAATTTGGTGTTTCGAACTTCAATTGAGTATATAGAACTCAGTTTAAGTCGGAATTCTTTGAAACAAGAACCATCAGGACCGATTTGATAATAGTTTTCTAATGGAAGAGAAAAATCTAGATTTCGTCTTATAGATTTTGAGTTATGTCAAAATCAAATTTTCAGAAAAGCAGCGCCATAACCATTATAAAACCATAACGGTTTATTTAAATAAATAAAAGGATTTTAAGAAAAATAAAATCTGAAAGTCCATTAGAAAAATCCAGATTGAGATATAAAATAAGATGGACTCAAGTGGAGTAAGTGAACTGTGTTTTGAAACAAAAATCAGATTTTTAATTATTGAATAGAAGAAACTAATTTGAAGAATAATTAGTTAAGCGTGTTTTGAATTGAAAATAGGCGTTGGATAAGTGAACGGGGTTTGTGAATTCATATTCAGGATCGAATATGAAACTCTAGTTGAGAATGAAATTCAATTAGTTTTTAAGCAAATTAAAAATATATACGAACATGATTTGTTCAAATAAAAGTGAAACAGGCTAAAGATCTAATAAAAGAATAAATTAGCGAATTGAGTTAAATGACCAGATTGAGTTGGAATAAATTGAGAATGGACGTATATGGGTTAGACAGGTATGTAATGAAGTGTATGAAGATTATAATTTAAGTACCCAACAAAAAGGTACACGTTTAAATTCCATATGATATTTTATGCACCGAATCGGCAAGCCACTTGGCTTTTTGATTTTCTTTTCGAATGAAAAGGGCCTAGAGAGGCGATTTGAGGTTTGAATTATCGACCGATACAAAGGAGGTTATGACGAAATTTTCCAGAAATTTAAGGAGTTAGAATATTTTTAAGAAATTGGATAACTAGAAAATCAATATATCAATATATATTGAATTCGTTAAGGAAACGAACTTAAAATAGAATATTTTAAACAAAAAGGTGTAACGACCCAGAAAATCTGAACCAATTTAAAAATTTTAAATTGGCTAAAATAATGAATTTTAAATATTTAAAATAAATATTTTAAACAATGGCGATGAAAACTGAGTTGAATCGACATTTGAAAATGAATATAATTAAATATAATTATAAATAGAAGTGAAAATGGCGCGGTAGTTCGATAATTCGATTTCAAACTTCAATTGAATATACCGGGTGCAAAACAATCCAGATTTTAGTGAAACCAAAAACATTTGTATCTAATTGATGATATCTTTCTAACGAATCCGACCAATCGAAATTTGATAGCGGGAATCAAAAGGTATGTCCAGTTGAAAATTCTGAATAGTCGCTATGGAATTCAGGCCCTTAAAAATGGATATTTTGCAGATGACCTCGGATTTCGACGAAACCACTTTTGTTAGATCCGCAGTGTCAAGTTATTGCTAGGTTTCAAATTTCATAATTTTTCGAATTAATATGTGAGCGTGGCAAAAGAAAACGCGTTTGACCAGTTTCTGTTGATTTTAATCGAATGGAAATTGGCCATTTTTCAAACGGTCTCAGAATTCGACGAAACTAGTTTTGTTAGGACCGTATCGTCAATACGAAGCTAGAAAATATTTTTCTGGAATTTTTCTAGTTAGTATGTGACCCCGGTAATTTGAAATGTACGTTTAAAATTCAATATAATGATTTAAATGTAAATTCAACAGAAACTGATTGTAACGATCACATCAGCTTGCGATACATATCCCATTGTGTTCGGAATGTGGGTTAAACACTATGGACGACAGGTGGTGGGCCTCGTTTCGTGGTCGTGGGTAAAAGTCAACTTTAAATAATTAAATAAATAAAAAAAATATCTAATTCCCTCCCTCCCTTTATTCTTCCTCCTGGCCCCCCCCGTTCAATCATATTTCATTCTTCAGAAATAAAATAAAAAAAAAAAAAAACCTAAAGCGAACGCCTCCATCGATCGAGCCCCGAAGCGCCGCCTGCCCCACGCCGCCGCCTCCCCTCAGATCGCCGAACACCCCCCCCTCGTCTTGACGCCGACGAAGAACCCTACCCCCCCTGCATCGATCGAAGCATCGACGCCTGCCTCCCCCGTTCGTCGAACCAGCGACGAGCCTCGAAGCCACCTCCAGCTCCGACGTCTGCGAAGACCTCCCCCCCCTCTCTGTAAGAATCTCTGTTTATTTTATTATTTTATTTTTATTTTTTTTAAAACCGAATTTAATAATGATTTTGTTTTAAAAATAAAAAAAACTGAAAAAGTTTAAAAGTAAAAAACTAAATATTTTTAAAGGTATAAAACTGAATATTTTTAAAAGGAATTTTTAAAAGTATTAAAACAGGAATTTTTAAAAAGTATTAAAAACTGGATTTTTTTTTAAAGCATTTTAAAAACCTGAATTTTAAAACAGAAAAAAAAAAAACTGATTTATTTATAAAGTATAAAAACTGATTTTATTTTAGCTTATTAAAACTGATTTATTTATAGAAATTAAAACTGATTTTATAAAAGAAATTAAAACTGATTTTATAAAAGAAATTAAAACTGATTTTATAAAAGAAATTAAAACTGATTTTTATTTTAGAAATTAAAACTGTTTTGTTTTTAGAGGTTTAAAACTGAAATTTTTAAAAGCATAAAACTGTTTTTTTTGAGAAAGTAAAAACAGATTTTTATAAAGGAATTTTTAAACTGATTTCTTTTAAAGAATTTTAAAAACCTGATTTTTAAAAAGGAAAAAAAAACTGAAATTTAAAAAGAAGTAAAAATCATATTTTTATATGTTGAAGGTCGAAGTAAAAATCATATTTTTATATATTGAATAGCGAAGTCAAAATTCGATTTTTATATATTGAATAGCATAGTAAAAATTCTATTTTTTTTCATGTGTAGAGAATACGGGCGAAAGCGACAATAGGCGAAGATTTCTATAAAGGAAGTGTCGTAAAGTTGGATAGCTATTGGTGAGATTTCTAATTTAAAAATATAAATATATGTGGTTGAAAGAAAATGAAAGTGAATTGCTATATAATATCTATATATATATATATATATATATATATATATATATATATATATATACGCCCCTCGTCCACAAACCATGGACGATATTTATTGATTGAAATTGTTGTGATAATTGGTTGATAACGAATGGTTGTTTGGGATTGTTTGTGATGGATATTGGTTGATTGTGGTTGAAAAATACCCGTTTGTGGTTGAAAAATATTTGGTTGAAACCACATAGGATTAGTTTGTGGAATTGAAATAAATATATATACATGCCGCCTGCGTGCGAACTAGATGCATGTTCCCCATTGTCAAAAACCGCGAGGTTTTAAGGTAGAGCGAGGAGCCGTACTAGGGACGGTGCCGGTGTAACTACCCTGCCGTTATGCTGCCGAAATTTTGAATAATATTTGTGTGTTTGAATTATTTTCATATGCTTAAACTATATTTATTCCTTATATAGAAAACATTCATGTGTTGAATTGATATTCATTCGTTGTTTAGAAATTCATGTGTTGAATGGTATTCATATTTTGAAATAAATTGTTCGATAATAAAAATCACATTTTTATCGATATCTAAAAACTATTGAAAACATTCATGTGTTGAATTGATATTCATTCGTTGTTTAGAAATTCATGTGTTGAATGGTATTCATATTTTGAAATAAATTGTTCGATAATAAAAATCACATTTTTATCGATATCTAAAAACTATTGAAAACATTCATGTGTTGAATTGATATTCATTCGTTGTTTAGAAATTCATGTGTTGAATGGTATTCATATTTTGAAATAAATTGTTCGATAATAAAAATCACATTTTTATCGATATCTAAAAACTATTGAAAACATTCATGTGTTGAATTGATATTCATTCGTTGTTTAGAAATTCATGTGTTGAATGGTATTCATATTTTGAAATAAATAGTTCGATAATAAAAATCACATTTTTATCGATATCTAAAAACTATTGAAAACATTCATGCGTTGAATTGATATTCATTCGTTGTTTAGAAATTCATGTGTTGAATGGTATTCATATTTTGAAATAAACTGTTTGATAATAAAAATCACCTTTTATCGACTATATGAACTATATAGAAAAATAGTGTTTTGAAATGAATTGTTTTACAATAAAAATCACATTTTTATTGTATGCATAAAACGTTGAAATGTGAAGTGTTAAAAATAGCCACTTGTTCAAAATAAACATAGATGAGTTGAAATATTCATTAATTAGCTAATGAAATGATTTGCACCTATTTATGTAACATTAGAATGAATGGAGTTTTTAAACCAAATAGAAATCAAATATGAAGTTGAATAGAAAATGAAAAATGATATGAACTGTATATATATGTACATGCATATTCATTGAACAGGTTATAGCAAAGGGGCTAGAGAAGAGGAATAAAATTTTGTGCCCGACAAATAGGTACACATTTACTGATTTGTTTGGGTGATGATTTTGAGCCTGATTGGCTAGCCGCTTGGCTTTTTCTTTTTCTTTTTGAGATTAGAAGGACCGGGACGCTATTTGCGATTTCCCGACGCTCCCGGTGCAGGGGAGGTTATGGCGAAATTTTTCCAAAATTTAAGGTGTTAGAAAATTTTTTGAAGTGAAAACGATATTGAAATTGTTGAATGAACTATATTTATATAAATATATAAATATAAATAAAATTAAAACGAAACGAAGCCGTGCAGTTCGTATTTTGAAATCGTGATTTCAAACGACTAGTGCGGGAAATCCGACCATTGGATTTTCCCGAAACCTCAACCGTCGGGTTCGCCTTGGAATAATCTTTCCAACGACACCAACCTTGTAAAAATCCAACGGTTGGATTGTCTGGAATGTTTAATTCAAATCTGAAGAAAAACAGCGCCAGAAACGATTATATTTATTTATATATATAAATAAAATTATATTTAATCGAATAACGACGCTGCAGTTCGTATTTTGAAATCGAAAATTCAAACGATTGTACCGGGAGATCCGACCGTCGGATTTCCCCGAAACTGGAACCGTTGGGTTCGTTTTGAAAAGACCTTTCTAATGATGTAAATTTTGTGAAGATCCAACGGTTAGATTTTCAGATATGTGTAAATCAAATCTGAAGAAAAACAGCGCCACGGCCACGTTATGGCCCGAAACGTCGTTTTGAATATATTGGCTATTTTAAAATAAATAAAAATAGCGATAAATAGTTATAAAATATCATAAGCGATATGGAATGGAAATAAACTGAATTTGCTTGATTTATGTTGTATTTGATGGTTGAATGTGTTCGGTGTGAAAATAACATTAAAGAACAAAATTGTGTTGTCGAATAATTTATCCATTGAAATAAATTGAATTGAAATTCTAAATATACGTGAATTATTTGAGAAGGCCGAGTTAATTCTCATTTCAAATAATTGACCGACGATTGAAATTCGAAGATGAAGACGATGGTCGAAGACCGGAGATCTTCACCTCGTTTGGATGGTAACCGAGGTCCTGATTGGGAGGCATCCCGAAATATGGATAATGAGTGGTGATCGTTCAGACGTACGTGTTGATCGAAGGGTTTGCGAGGTATTTAGTGCCTTCGGTTTCGTTCAGACCTAGAACGGACTTGTAAATGGACTGTGTGTCCGACATTGGAATTTGTTCTGTGTGATTGATAGCCATCAGTTGCACAGTATAAATTGCCTGTGTGGCATGCTAAGATGCAGTGATCAGGGCTTCTGTTGAAAAGCAAAGTCTTGTGGTGATGATCAAAGCATCGCCTGTGTGGCGTAGCTTTGTATATAACGTAAATTCGCGAGCCTCACACCCCGGTATGAACCTAAAACGGGAGAGGACATCAGGGAGGGCCTGCGTTTCTTTCTAGCTAGGGTGGTGTCAGTGACCTACCAGCCCTGACATTTATATACTTTTCACCTATGTGGTTGTTGCTGTTGCGAGGCGCCTCGGTTTGATCGGACGATCCGGGTCCGATGGAGTCATTCGTTGGCTCGTTTACACCCCAAAGGGTGGGGAAACGCAGTGTTCAGGAATTTTAATCCACATCGGTGGACCGGCCCTGACGATCCAAGGGTCACTCGAGCTCTGATGCTGAGGGGCGGGCTAGAGCGTCTCGAATTCGGTAAGGACTATCTTTTGCCTTGGTTCATGACGGAAATCCAATTTCCAAATACGACATCGTGCGGTTTTGATTGTATACCTACATATGGCGACATAGTGGTATGGGGCATTAATGCCGTCTATGATTGATAGTTATGATTTGAAATTGTTTTCAAAACATATAAACACTAGCAATAATATCAAATGCCTTTGTTTTATTCGTATCAAGCATATCTTGGCCGTTATAAGGTAAAAACTCTATCCTCCGGTTTGCGTTGCATTATGTGATGGGAACTGAGTCTTATAACGGCTTCATTCTTATAAGAAGCATAGCGATGTTTGAAAGAAAGATTTGTTTTAAAGCACTGGCAATCCAATGGAGTAAACCCGTTCCATGAAAGTGGCGTGGTCCTGTGATTTGTCATATTATATATGTGTTGAGTCGATTTCTCATACCAGTCCCATGACTGACTCGTAGTTTGTTTCACTCTCAAACTCGGGTGCCCCTTTTTCTACACGGGCAGCCTTGTATTCAGGTTTAGCTGGTTCTTTCTGGATAGCTGGAGCTGAAGATGGATTCTATCATTTATTTCTTTTTATGCTGTTCAGCTCCTATTGTACATATTTTGTTTATTTCCGCTGTAGACATTTATGTATAGCTGAACTGTATTTGTACTAAGTAAGATCCTGTATACTGTGTAACTCTGATGATTACTTTTATCCAGTATATTTTGTTGTTCATTCTGGTGTATTTATTTAATTCTGTTCTGCTATTATATGTTTCTGTGTTATATTCCAAAAGATAGCCTTGTTTCCGTGAGAACGGGAAATCGGGTCGTCTCTACGTGGTATCAGAGCTTTGGTTAAGCTTAGTTCTGGAATATAACATTTGAACGAACTCGTCAGAAATAGAACCAGTAGTGTTCTAGGACGGGCAACTCAATACAGATAGGATCAGCAATATCCTAGTATGAGTAAAGCAGAATGAAATTACACCTCGATAGACACATTTACATTGAAGTATGTGTTTCTATATTTTAAAATACCTTTTCTGTGACCTGACACTTGATCTGCTAATTGCAGAAGTACTAGAAAAATGAGTGCCAGAAACAGAAGGAATACAGAACCCGATCTAGAGGCTCTATTCAAGAGATATCGAAATCTGGGTGGAGAAAAATTCTCGGGCAATGAATCTATTATTCAAACTCAAGCATGGATGAGTTCTGTCGAAAAAATCTTTGAGCATATCCAGCTGAGGGATGACCAGAAACGGTTAGTAGCATCTTGGGCGCTCAAAGAAGAAGCTTTAATCTGGTGGGAATCAATCATCAGAAATAATCCAGAAGGTGATATCACCTGGGACAGATTCAAATTGATTTTCTTAGAAAGGTTTACTCCTCCCGAAGTAACCGAGAGATTATGTGATGAATTTTCTTATCTAATACAAGGTGATATGACCATTCCCGAATATCATAAGAAATTCAATGAACTTGCTCACTTTGCTCCTCATCTAATTCAAAATCCGAAGAGGAAGAATATGAGATTTATTCACGGACTTCAAAGGAAATACCAGAATAAAGTATTGGGGCATGTGAAGCTTCCTTTCTCAGAAATGATTTATATGGCTTATCAGTATGAAGATCTCCATAAGAAAGGAATGTTACGCGACGAAGAAGAAGTCAGTTCTAGTGACATGGCAAAGTCAGAAACTGATATTCCTGAAGCCAATACAAGGTCGGAGGTAAATAAGAAGCCCAGTGCCAAGAGAAAAAGGGCTGAATTTGGGAGCGAACGAATTACGACCGCCACGTGCTTAAGCTGCAATAGAAAAGGACATTTGGCGATAAGTTGTAAATCTTGGAACCTACAAAGAAAGAATAAGTTCCCACCCAAGAAGGGATTTCAAGAGAATAGGAAATGTGGTGGATGTCATCAGGCGGGTCATCTTTTAAAGGCCTGCCCGCTATTCAGAAAGACTGAAATAGTTCAAGTAAATGAAATAGCAGAAACTTCCGAGCCCTCAGCTAGTCAAGAAAGGGCCGATGTTTTAGAAGGCACGCTAGCTGTCAAAAACATTCCAGTCAAAGTACTGTTTGACACAGGCGCGTCACGAAGCTTTATTGCAAAGAGTGCAGTCAAGAAGTTGGATTTGAATTTGAAGAAACTCAAAGAGCCAATGACTGTCCGAAATCCAGTTGGAGGTTCCATCAATCTCAGTTGGGTTTGTGCAGTACCCGTCTCCTTTTCTTGCTATAAATTCCCTATTATCTCTGTAGTCATGAATTTTGATGAATTCGATCTTATTCTGGGATTGGATTGGCTAACCAAATATGAAGCAGAAGTTAAATGCGCCGACAGAGTCGTAAAGGCAAAGATTAAATCAGGTGATTATATAACCATTCCCTGTGAAGGTCAGAATGCTAGTAGAAAAGACTTCTGGGCAGCTTTGAATGTTTCTCCAGCCCAAATTGAAAATATCCCTGAAGTTACTGAGAATATTCCCGATCTCATCAAAGATATTCCTGTCGTCAAGAACTATGCGGATGTGTTCGAGGAAGTTGTTCGCTTACCTCCGCAAAGAGAAATAGATTTCAAGATTGCTTTGGTTCCAAATGCAAGGCCGGTAGTTCACGCTATTCGAAGAATGTCCTTGAAAGAGAAGGAAGAATTAGACAATCAAACACGACAGCTAGTATGGAAGGGTCTAATCAGGCCTAGTTTCTCTGATTGGGGTGCAGCAGTGGTGTTTGTCCCAAAATCTGACGGTACTCTACGGTTATGTGTGGATTATCGCGATCTGAACAAGCAGACCATAAAGAACAAATATCCATTGCCGCGGATTGATGATTTGTTAGATCGATTAAATGGAGCACAAGTATTTTCACGAATGGACCTAGCTACAGGATTCCATCAACTTCGAATTGCCGAAGAGTGTGTTCCAATGACAGCGTTCAGAGGCCCCGACTTATTCTACGAGTGGTTAGTAATGCCGTTCGGCTTATGTAACGCTCCAGCTTATTTCGTCGATCTAATGAACAGAGTATTCAGAGGAGTATTGAATAAATTTGTTCTGGTTTTTATTGATGATATTCTAATCTTCTCTAAATCAAAGGCCGAACATGAAAAGCATCTGGAACAAGTCCTAGAAATTCTGCGACGGAATGTATTAAAAGCTAAGTTTTCCAAATGTATATTCTGGCAAGATGAAGTAAAATTTCTGGGCCATGTCGTATCGAAAGATGGAATTGCTGTGGATCCAAGCAAAATCACAGCTATTCAGAATTGGAAACAGCCCAGTACTCCCACTGAAGTCCGTAGTTTTCTCGGATTGGCTAGCTATTATCGAAAGTTCGTTAAAGACTTTTCGAAGATATCTGGTCACTTAACGAAGCTTACAAAGAAGCATTCTAAGTTCAAATGGACTCAAGAAAGTGAGGAGGCTTTCGAAGAGCTAAAGTCAAGGCTAACAACAGCTCCAGTGTTAACCATCATCGATGGCAACCAAGATTTGAAAGTCTGGACTGATGCTTCTAGAGAAGGCCTTGGGGCGGTGTTAATGCAAAGGGGTCAAGTAATTGCTTATGCTAGCCGTCAACTGAAGCCACACGAGAAGAACTATGTAACTCATGATCTTGAGTTATTGGCTATCATATTCTCTTTGAAAATCTGGAGACACTATCTTCTGGGCGAGAGATTTGAACTGTTTACAGATCACCAGTCGTTAAAGTATCTGTTCACTCAGAAGGACTTAAATTTGAGGCAGCAACGTTGGTTGGAGTTTCTTGCAGCATATGACTTTGAAATTATATATACTCCAGGAAAAGCCAACGTCGTGGCCGATGCTCTGAGCCGAAAGAATGTAATGATCGCCAGTTTTATTATCACGACTTCCTTGATTGACAAAATATCTATTCTTCAGAAGGAGGATAACTTTATAAAAGATATGATCAAAAGGATTAGGAAAGGCGAACCCTCGTGTTTTCAAATAGATAACGACGAGACCTTGAGGTTAAAAGGAAGGATTTGTGTTCCTGACGTTCCTGAGCTAAAAAGGGAAGTGTTAGACGAGTGTCACAAGTCCAAGCTGAGTATCCATCCTGGCGTGGCCAAAATGTATAACGATCTCAAAAGAACTTTCTGGTGGAAGGCTATGAAAAGAGACGTTTCGATATATGTCAGCCGATGCCCTACTTGTCAGCTAGTCAAGAGCGACCAACAGAAATTGGCTGGATTATTACAACCGCTAGAAGTTCCTGGCTGGAAGTGGGAACAGATTTCTATGGATTTCATTGATGGTTTGCCCAGAACCAGAAAGGGAAATGACAGTATTTGGGTGATCGTAGATCGCTTCACGAAGACCGCCCATTTTATACCTGTCAAATCAAATAGAACCGCTCAGAGTCTGGCGCAGATATACTTCAGGGAAATAGTTAGACTACATGGAGTGCCACTCAGTATAGTCAGTGATAGAGATACAATATTCACTAGCAAATTCTGGGAAGCATTTCAAGTCGAGCTAGGAACGAAGTTAAACCTAAGCACCGCTTATCATCCTCAGACAGACGGTCAGACTGAGAGGGTGAATCGCATTTTAGAAGATCTATTGCGGGCTTGTGTTATAGATTTCGGTGGATCATGGGAAGACCATCTTCATTTGGCTGAATTCTCTTATAACAACAGCTACCAGGCAAGCCTGACAATGTCGCCATTCGAAGCATTGTATGGTAGACCTTGCAGATCTCCTGCTTGTTGGGTCGAGCCTGGAAATAGACTTGTGTTGGGTCCCGATATGATTCGAGAAGCTGCCGACAAAGTCGATTTTATTAAGAAGAGATTACTCGCCGCTCAAAGCCGACAAAAGAGCTATGCTGATAAAAGAAGAAGAGATATATCCTTTGAAGTTGGCGACTATGTATATTTGAAAGTATCGCCGATGAGAGGAGTTATCCGGTTCGGTAAAACTGGAAAGTTAGCACCCAAATTTATTGGTCCGTTTCCTATTCTGGAACGGATTGGAACTCTAGCATATAAAGTTAAATTGCCTGACTGGTTGCCTGGAGTTCATGATGTATTTCATATATCTCAACTTCGAAAGCACGTTCATGATCCAGACTTGATCGTGGAAGAAGCAGCTCAGCAGGATATTGAAATTACTCCAGAATTAGCTGTGAGGCGAGAGCCGCTAAAGATTATCGGCAAAGAAACCAAAGAGCTGAGAAACAAGAAAGTTCACTTAGTCAAAGTGCAATGGAGTGGAGATCCGCGAGATTGTACTTGGGAAACTGAGGAGAGCATTCAGAAAGCTTATCCTAGATGCCGAGTAGATATCTCTGATTGACTCTGGTGCAAGGTACATTTACCCTACTTTGCATTACCATTTAATTCTCTATTCTGTTGCTATTTTCTTCCCATGGATGTGCATTGTTTATTCTATACTCTGAATATTAGAAACAAATTGGTTGCTGTATTGTGGGTTTGTAGATTTATCAAACCACTTTCGACTTTGTTCCTTTTCGGGGACGAAAAGTTTTAAGTGGGGGAGATTGTAACGACCCAGAAAATCTGAACCAATTTAAAAATTTTAAATTGGCTAAAATAAAAAATTTTAAATATTTAAAATAAATATTTTAAACAATGGCGATGAAAACTGAGTTGAATCGACATTTGAAAATGAATATAATTAAATATAATTATAAATAGAAGTGAAAATGGCGCGGTAGTTCGATAATTCGATTTCAAACTTCAATTGAATATACCGGGTGCAAAACAATCCAGATTTTAGTGAAACCAAAAACATTTGTATCTAATTGATGATATCTTTCTAACGAATCCGACCAATCGAAATTTGATAGCGGGAATCAAAAGGTATGTCCAGTTGAAAATTCTGAATAGTCGCTATGGAATTCAGGCCCTTAAAAATGGATATTTTGCAGATGACCTCGGATTTCGACGAAACCACTTTTGTTAGATCCGCAGTGTCAAGTTATTGCTAGGTTTCAAATTTCATAATTTTTCGAATTAATATGTGAGCGTGGCAAAAGAAAACGCGTTTGACCAGTTTCTGTTGATTTTAATCGAATGGAAATTGGCCATTTTTCAAACGGTCTCAGAATTCGACGAAACTAGTTTTGTTAGGACCGTATCGTCAATACGAAGCTAGAAAATATTTTTCTGGAATTTTTCTAGTTAGTATGTGACCCCGGTAATTTGAAATGTACGTTTAAAATTCAATATAATGATTTAAATGTAAATTCAACAGAAACTGATTGTAACGATCACATCAGCTTGCGATACATATCCCATTGTGTTCGGAATGTGGGTTAAACACTATGGACGACAGGTGGTGGGCCTCGTTTCGTGGTCGTGGGTAAAAGTCAACTTTAAATAATTAAATAAATAAAAAAAAAATCTAATTCCCTCCCTCCCTTTATTCTTCCTCCTGCCCCCCCCCCCCCCCGTTCAATCATATTTCATTCTTCAGAAATAAAAAAAAAAAAAAAAAAAAAAAACCTAAAGCGAACGCCTCCATCGATCGAGCCCCGAAGCGCCGCCTGCCCCACGCCGCCGCCTCCCCTCAGATCGCCGAACACCCCCCCTCGTCTTGACGCCGACGAAGAACCCTACCCCCCCCCCCCCCCTGCATCGATCGAAGCATCGACGCCTGCCTCCCCCGTTCGTCGAACCAGCGACGAGCCTCGAAGCCACCTCCAGCTCCGACGTCTGCGAAGACCTCCCCCCCCTCTCTGTAAGAATCTCTGTTTATTTTATTATTTTATTTTTATTTTTTTTAAAACCGAATTTAATAATGATTTTGTTTTAAAAATAAAAAAAACTGAAAAAGTTTAAAAGTAAAAAACTAAATATTTTTAAAGGTATAAAACTGAATATTTTTAAAAGGAATTTTTAAAAGTATTAAAACAGGAATTTTTAAAAAGTATTAAAAACTGGAATTTTTTTTAAAGCATTTTAAAAACCTGAATTTTAAAACAGAAAAAAAAAACTGATTTATTTATAAAGTATAAAAACTGATTTTATTTTAGCTTATTAAAACTGATTTATTTATAGAAATTAAAACTGATTTTATAAAAGAAATTAAAACTGATTTTATAAAAGAAATTAAAACTGATTTTATAAAAGAAATTAAAACTGATTTTTATTTTAGAAATTAAAACTGTTTTGTTTTTAGAGGTTTAAAACTGAAATTTTTAAAAGCATAAAACTGTTTTTTTTGAGAAAGTAAAAACAGATTTTTATAAAGGAATTTTTAAACTGATTTCTTTTAAAGAATTTTAAAAACCTGATTTTTAAAAAGGAAAAAAAAACTGAAATTTAAAAAGAAGTAAAAATCATATTTTTATATGTTGAAGGTCGAAGTAAAAATCATATTTTTATATATTGAATAGCGAAGTCAAAATTCGATTTTTATATATTGAATAGCATAGTAAAAATTCTATTTTTTTTCATGTGTAGAGAATACGGGCGAAAGCGACAATAGGCGAAGATTTCTATAAAGGAAGTGTCGTAAAGTTGGATAGCTATTGGTGAGATTTCTAATTTAAAAATATAAATATATGTGGTTGAAAGAAAATGAAAGTGAATTGCTATATAATATCTATATATATATATATATATATATATACGCCCCTCGTCCACAAACCATGGACGATATTTATTGATTGAAATTGTTGTGATAATTGGTTGATAACGAATGGTTGTTTGGGATTGTTTGTGATGGATATTGGTTGATTGTGGTTGAAAAATACCCGTTTGTGGTTGAAAAATATTTGGTTGAAACCACATAGGATTAGTTTGTGGAATTGAAATAAATATATATACATGCCGCCTGCGTGCGAACTAGATGCATGTTCCCCATTGTCAAAAACCGCGAGGTTTTAAGGTAGAGCGAGGAGCCGTACTAGGGACGGTGCCGGTGTAACTACCCTGCCGTTATGCTGCCGAAATTTTGAATAATATTTGTGTGTTTGAATTATTTTCATATGCTTAAACTATATTTATTCCTTATATAGAAAACATTCATGTGTTGAATTGATATTCATTCGTTGTTTAGAAATTCATGTGTTGAATGGTATTCATATTTTGAAATAAATTGTTCGATAATAAAAATCACATTTTTATCGATATCTAAAAACTATTGAAAACATTCATGTGTTGAATTGATATTCATTCGTTGTTTAGAAATTCATGTGTTGAATGGTATTCATATTTTGAAATAAATTGTTCGATAATAAAAATCACATTTTTATCGATATCTAAAAACTATTGAAAACATTCATGTGTTGAATTGATATTCATTCGTTGTTTAGAAATTCATGTGTTGAATGGTATTCATATTTTGAAATAAATTGTTCGATAATAAAAATCACATTTTTATCGATATCTAAAAACTATTGAAAACATTCATGTGTTGAATTGATATTCATTCGTTGTTTAGAAATTCATGTGTTGAATGGTATTCATATTTTGAAATAAATAGTTCGATAATAAAAATCACATTTTTATCGATATCTAAAAACTATTGAAAACATTCATGCGTTGAATTGATATTCATTCGTTGTTTAGAAATTCATGTGTTGAATGGTATTCATATTTTGAAATAAACTGTTTGATAATAAAAATCACCTTTTATCGACTATATGAACTATATAGAAAAATAGTGTTTTGAAATGAATTGTTTTACAATAAAAATCACATTTTTATTGTATGCATAAAACGTTGAAATGTGAAGTGTTAAAAATAGCCACTTGTTCAAAATAAACATAGATGAGTTGAAATATTCATTAATTAGCTAATGAAATGATTTGCACCTATTTATGTAACATTAGAATGAATGGAGTTTTTAAACCAAATAGAAATCAAATATGAAGTTGAATAGAAAATGAAAAATGATATGAACTGTATATATATGTACATGCATATTCATTGAACAGGTTATAGCAAAGGGGCTAGAGAAGAGGAATAAAATTTTGTGCCCGACAAATAGGTACACATTTACTGATTTGTTTGGGTGATGATTTTGAGCCTGATTGGCTAGCCGCTTGGCTTTTTCTTTTTCTTTTTGAGATTAGAAGGACCGGGACGCTATTTGCGATTTCCCGACGCTCCCGGTGCAGGGGAGGTTATGGCGAAATTTTTCCAAAATTTAAGGTGTTAGAAAAATTTTTGAAGTGAAAACGATATTGAAATTGTTGAATGAACTATATTTATATAAATATATAAATATAAATAAAATTAAAACGAAACGAAGCCGTGCAGTTCGTATTTTGAAATCGTGATTTCAAACGACTAGTGCGGGAAATCCGACCATTGGATTTTCCCGAAACCTCAACCGTCGGGTTCGCCTTGGAATAATCTTTCCAACGACACCAACCTTGTAAAAATCCAACGGTTGGATTGTCTGGAATGTTTAATTCAAATCTGAAGAAAAACAGCGCCAGAAACGATTATATTTATTTATATATATAAATAAAATTATATTTAATCGAATAACGACGCTGCAGTTCGTATTTTGAAATCGAAAATTCAAACGATTGTACCGGGAGATCCGACCGTCGGATTTCCCCGAAACTGGAACCGTTGGGTTCGTTTTGAAAAGACCTTTCTAATGATGTAAATTTTGTGAAGATCCAACGGTTAGATTTTCAGATATGTGTAAATCAAATCTGAAGAAAAACAGCGCCACGGCCACGTTATGGCCCGAAACGTCGTTTTGAATATATTGGCTATTTTAAAATAAATAAAAATAGCGATAAATAGTTATAAAATATCATAAGCGATATGGAATGGAAATAAACTGAATTTGCTTGATTTATGTTGTATTTGATGGTTGAATGTGTTCGGTGTGAAAATAACATTAAAGAACAAAATTGTGTTGTCGAATAATTTATCCATTGAAATAAATTGAATTGAAATTCTAAATATACGTGAATTATTTGAGAAGGCCGAGTTAATTCTCATTTCAAATAATTGACCGACGATTGAAATTCGAAGATGAAGACGATGGTCGAAGACCGGAGATCTTCACCTCGTTTGGATGGTAACCGAGGTCCTGATTGGGAGGCATCCCGAAATATGGATAATGAGTGGTGATCGTTCAGACGTACGTGTTGATCGAAGGGTTTGCGAGGTATTTAGTGCCTCCGGTTTCGTTCAGACCTAGAACGGACTTGTAAATGGACTGTGTGTCCGACATTGGAATTTGTTCTGTGTGATTGATAGCCATCAGTTGCACAGTATAAATTGCCTGTGTGGCATGCTAAGATGCAGTGATCAGGGCTTCTATTGAAAAGCAAAGTCTTGTGGTGATGATCAAAGCATCGCCTGTGTGGCGTAGCTTTGTATATAACGTAAATTCGCGAGCCTCACACCCCGGTATGAACCTAAAACGGGAGAGGACATCAGGGAGGGCCTGCGTTTCTTTCTAGCTAGGGTGGTGTCAGTGACCTACCAGCCCTGACATTTATATACTTTTCACCTATGTGGTTGTTGCTGTTGCGAGGCGCCTCGGTTTGATCGGACGATCCGGGTCCGATGGAGTCATTCGTTGGCTCGTTTACACCCCAAAGGGTGGGGAAACGCAGTGTTCAGGAATTTTAATCCACATCGGTGGACCGGCCCTGACGATCCAAGGGTCACTCGAGCTCTGATGCTGAGGGGCGGGCTAGAGCGTCTCGAATTCGGTAAGGACTATCTTTTGCCTTGGTTCATGACGGAAATCCAATTTCCAAATACGACATCGTGCGGTTTTGATTGTATACCTACATATGGCGACATAGTGGTATGGGGCATTAATGCCGTCTATGATTGATAGTTATGATTTGAAATTGTTTTCAAAACATATAAACACTAGCAATAATATCAAATGCCTTTGTTTTATTCGTATCAAGCATATCTTGGCCGTTATAAGGTAAAAACTCTATCCTCCGGTTTGCGTTGCATTGTGTGATGGGAACTGAGTCTTATAACGGCTTCATTCTTATAAGAAGCATAGCGATGTTTGAAAGAAAGATTTGTTTTAAAGCACTGGCAATCCAATGGAGTAAACCCGTTCCACGAAAGTGGCGTGGTCCTGTGATTTGTCATATTATATATGTGTTGAGTCGATTTCTCATACCAGTCCCATGACTGACTCGTAGTTTGTTTCACTCTCAAACTCGGGTGCCCCTTTTTCTACACGGGCAGCCTTGTATTCAGGTTTAGCTGGTTCTTTCTGGATAGCTGGAGCTGAAGATGGATTCTATCATTTATTTCTTTTTATGCTGTTCAGCTCCTATTGTACATATTTTGTTTATTTCCGCTGTAGACATTTATGTATAGCTGAACTGTATTTGTACTAAGTAAGATCCTGTATACTGTGTAACTCTGATGATTACTTTTATCCAGTATATTTTGTTGTTCATTCTGGTGTATTTATTTAATTATGTTCTGCTATTATATGTTTTTGTGTTATATTCCAAAAGATAGCCTTGTTTCCGTGAGAACGGGAAATCGGGTCGTCTCAAAAGGAAATCTATAAATATATATGGTAAAAATAGAATAAAGAATCATATATACATTTTAAAAATGAATAAATGGGTTTTTATGATATTGATTATTCAAGATAAGCAGTCCTGTCCGTTTTGAAGTTAAGAATGTTATTCAGTCAAGGTCTGAGAGGTAGTTATACCCCAACTTGATTGATTTCATTTTAAACCGATAAATAACAAGATTCAGTATCGAAGATAAATGTTTGAAAAAGAGTTAGTTGAATGCAATGTTTTGGGTTGTTTGTAAAGATGTTTTATACAACATTCGTTTTAAACCAAGTAAGTGGAATTTTGGAAATATAATAAATAAATATTTCCTGAGTGTAGAAATGAACGGTCGTGAAAGAGATAAGTAATTGGAATGTTTTCCAATTATAAATAAAAGATATTTTCTAAATATAGAAAATAAAAGAAGTTGATATTTGGAAATGTTCTCCAAATAGCGTAAGAGGCCAAGATGATTACTGAAAATAGTTCGTTAACAAATATTGACAAGGAAATGGAGAAGTGATTTAATTAATAAAATATTAATTAACGGGCCCAGTGATTGTTTGATGTTATGGATGAATGTTTGTTTTTCTTCGATAGTTAAAAAACCAACTATCGAAGTATTTGCCAATATCGTTGTCAATATGGAGAGACCGGTAGGATTATTATCCGAGAACCACTCCGTATTGGCAGTAGCGTTGTGAATCGTATTATATGAAGATAATCGAAGACAGAGTAAAGTGCAAGGGATTTTTCTATTAATGGAAATTGTGCCTTCGGTTTCGTTCAGTCTAAGAACGAATGTATATGGATGAATGTCTGACAGAGTATTTCCAATGATCGCATATATTGTTCTGTACAAATATATATGGTGGCGGAGAATTTATTCTCTTAGCAAAATATCCAGAATATATTTGTGCAACCAATTAGTGATTAACGGATCTGATAATGTGGCATTCAAAGTGACCGCACTATAAATGAATGGAAAGTAATCGTAGCCTCAGGCCTCAACAACCGGGAAATGACAAAAATCGGGCAGGCAGCATGGCTATGTGGGTAGCTCCCATTATGGTGTATTATCACTTATCTAGAGAAATTCATTTAATTCCTTATTCTATTCGATGATGTCCTGTTCGGGAAAATGGTTGCTGATCCCAACCGTTGGTGATATACATTCGATACACTCAAGTGAAATGAGTGGTCGGTTATGTGTGGCCGGGTTACAAGATGTTCTTGTTGAACCCAGTGTATTCCTCTCTAGAGATACACTATTGAAAGGTGGTTTCATACCTTGTCACAGTTGGAAATTCATTACCAATAAGTGTCCGCGGTTTTTATTACATATTATATATGTCGAACGTGAGATGAAAGCATTCCACTAGATTTCTAATTATTTGATTTAGACACTATTATAATATCAAAAGAGTTTTTATATAAAGATTATCGTTTTCTTTCAAAAGGATTTGAAAGTTAAATCAATTGTTTCGGATTCTCATAAGGGAAAAACCTGTGCCATGTTATACGGCGTGGTTATGATATATCGTTTATTTTCTCAAAATTGTTTTAAATTGTTTACTCATACCAGTCCCATGACTGACCCAGAGTTTTTTTTCTATGTTTTCCCTAAACTCTTGGGTGCCCAAATTTGTACGGGCATTCAGGTAGTTCAGGATTTTACAGATCTATCTAAAGGAGCTTGGAGCAGGAGGCTTCAGTGTTAGATATATAGTGTTTTATGTCCGTTGTGCTATAAGTGTTGTACTCTGATAAATTGTATGTTATAGAGTTAAAATTTTGTATTTCAAAAGTTATGATATAGTATATTTTGTTCCGCTGCGATGTGAGATTCTGTGTTGTTATTTTTGTTCTTCTTCTACCCTTTTCTCTTCTAAAAAAAATGATTTGTATTTCTGTGATATTTGGGTTGGACGTGTGATGTATGTAGTCAACTCAGATAGTACGGATTTGCGGGCTATTACAGTTGGTATCAAAGCTTAGGTTGAGCGAATACCTAGGCTTTGGTGGGATGTGCTCATTAGAGATAGGGTCAGTAGTATCCTATAATGAGTTGAATGTATATATATGAGAGAGCGTATTTGTTAATTGATATAAAAAAAATTGTTTTATATCGTGTTAGCTAGTCTGTTGAGTGGTTTATTAATTTTGATCGAATCATAGGACGCCACGAAGTCGATAGGAATTTCTAAACACTTGAACAGAGAAATTTAACACAATATTGTTTTAAGTGGGTAAATGAAATAATTTTACCCAAAATTCTATTTTGATAGAAAAGGAATAATTTTCTGAAATTATTATAATATATGGATGAGTTGATTGATACTATTATCATCAAATGAGATTATAAAATTGGAATGGTGATTTATAACCAGATATAATTTGTATAAGAATGAAATATACCAATGAGATGAATTAAAAATTAATTCAAACCAGAATTAAGAATTTAAAATCCTGGGAAGTTGGAAAATATTTTCTGAAATATATTAGAATAATATAGCCTTGTTTGGAAGGATTTTTGAATAAAAACCATTTTAGATGGATTTTTAAAAGTAATAAAGCACTGAATTCACTTCAGTGGATGGAAAATAATCCTGATGATGACTGCTGCATCATCAGTGTTCATTTTCGAGTTTCTAAGTGATGAATTGCTACCTTAGAAAAGTTTTGATGGAAATTTGTTTGAAAGAAAACAAGTTGCTTTTGAAAATTTAAATGTTTTGAATTTGTGATGGAAATAAATATATGTATTTATTTATGGGATTTATAAAAGATTTGAAACGAAAAACCAGGAATTTAAATTCTGAAATTTAAATGAATTTAAGCAAGTTAAATGGATTGAAGTGAATCAGTTGACTAGAATCAATTTGAATAGATTCGGAATACAGATTGGATATAAATATATTGATTGTAGATCATTCGAACTAAATGAAGGAAAACCAAAAGTTACGGTGGAATTAAATTTGTTGAAATGTGAAGAGTTGAGTTCAACATAAATGAGTTTATGAAAAGATAATGGTTCTGAAGCATTTTTCCTACCTTACTAATTTCGGGGACGAAATTCTTTTAAGAGGGGAAGAATGTAACGACTCGGAATTTTGGTCAATTAATTTTGAATATTTAATATTTATTTCAAATATTGATTTGATAAAATAAAGGAATTTTTATATTGAGTTATCGATTTATAATCGATTTCGATTTAATATCAAAAATATTAAATATCGTAATACGAAAACGAAGTATAATTTAATTCTGAATTAAAACTAAATCAAAATAATTCAAATGATTGATATAAATTCTGTTTGGAATATATATACGATAATAATAATTTATTATTGGAGAATTAACGGTTTCTGAATTTAAATTATATTATATTAATTTAATATGGTATATACGTTCAAATTAAATTTCAGAATATATATTGTTCAATTCAGAATAACGTTATAATATTTAAACGTCAGTCGTGTTGTAGAAATAGCGATTCTTGAATTCATGTAATGGACCCCGAGATATTTGTAATGGATAAGATCGAAATCGAATCAAAGATACAAATCAGAATCTGTTTAAAAGAAATAAAGATCTCTTTATTTCAACTCACATTAAATTAAAATCAAATCGATATTAATAACGTTTGTACTTCGTTGTACTTAAATCCTATACCTTGCTCAGACTAATTTTTCGTTGCTAAATATTATTGGCATATAAAATCACGCAAACTCCACTCCCTCGTTTTAAATTTCTAAATCCAAGTCAAAATGAATTAGTTGGTTCCATCGTGAGCTTCAACTAAGATTAAATGGCTGCTACCTTCAAATGTAAACCAAACAAACTCCGTTTCTGACTTCCCTTTTTAAATCGATTTAATAAAAAACCACTCCATAGAAAATTCTACAATAACAAAAGCTTGAACTTTGGGTTCTTAACAAGCCGTTCTTTGACTTATGCCTTGTTTTCTCCTCGAGTTCGACATCAGAAGAAGCGTCCGTGCGATAGAATTATATGCGGTCTATTTTTAGGGTTAAGTTCTGGATTGATTTCAACAATGATGCGTGAATTCAAAGGGTGCGTGGTGTTTTTGGAATTTAGGCAAACTCGTGGTGAAGATTTGATACTGTTCGATTTTTGTTTTCCATGACCTGTTGCTGAGTTTCAGAAATCGCGATCTTCAAGAAAGGACCGAACTCGATGGGAATAGTTCGAATGGGGTCGCGATGTAGAAGGGGGGATTCGTGATTTGTTCTATCGCTACCTGTAGCAAGTTTTCGATCGTGGAAGCTTTGGAAATCGTAGAGTCTAGTGATGTTGCGGCCTAGGGAAGAGAGGGACTGGTATCGCGATTTTTGTTGAGGCAGTTAAGGTTATCAATGTTCTCCTGTAGCAATGACTCTGGTCGCGACGTTCAGATGGAGTGTGGCAGTTGTTTGGGCACTGTTTGTCAGTGGTTTGGAGGTTGAATGGTGATGTTTCTGGCGATGTTATGGGTAAAGGAGAGTGGTTCGGGATGAGGAAGTCATGGCAGTTTTGGTTTTGTCACCTGTAGGTAGTAACGTTGGGGAGGGCAATTAAATAAGGTAATTAACTTATCACAATAATTAAAGTTAGTTAATTTCAGATCTTATATGAACATGTAACATTAATATCAGTTACATACTTGATCAGAAACAAATGAAATGAATTTCTTTGAAATCATGTCAACAATCACTATGATATAGAGCCGGAATAGAATTCATTCGAGCTAGGGAAAATTTCTGTTAATCGAAATGATCACGTTGATAGCAATTGCAAATCATGGTGAGTAAATCTCACTAATTTATTACTTAGAACTACTTTTAGTCGTTAAAAATAATAGATGGTTGTTTGGTTGCATTAAAATATTACTGTGGCTATTATTAAATATATATTAGTTATATAGGATTGGAGTTTGTGATTAATTTATATATATATACATATATTGGTGGTTAGATTCTTGCAGTACCATTAGCGGATTCCCGCAGTATCATTAGCGGATGACCCTATAAGCCCCACGCTGTGATAGTAGATGACCTTCTATACCGCGATATCTTGTCTTGAAGCAGGATGGGTATTATTTATGTTGGATAATGTATGTGGATGCAGAAAAACAGGTTGGAGGGATCCAACTGGATTCCTCAAAAATATTATTATTTGTTTGTTTCATATATATTGTAACACCCCACCTCCGCTAGGGTCACTCACAAAGGGAATGCACTAGTTTTAGAGGGGTATTATCGAGATAACATCACAGAATTATCACAAGACAGAACATAAATAAATAATTAAGTAAACAGCGGAAGACTTTATTTGTAAAACAGAACTTCATTTTATTCCAAAATAAAACATGTCTCTTACAACATTTCAGATAACAACTTCTTTACAACTGTCTTGTAATAATAGCCAAAGAAGCAATGACTTAAAAACAGAAAAACAGCTTATTCCCCAAGTGCAGTAAAAAGAAGCAGCCATAGCAAACCGTACATGCTGAGCCAAAGCAAGTGATATCCAGGCTAAGAGCTAGTGTTTCCTCCCTGAGAACCTGGGGGGGAAACGAAAGAAAAAGAGGCGAAAGGAAAAGGGTCAGTCATAAAGACTGAGTAAGTTCTAGTGACTTTCAGTGTAGAAACGGTTAAAACAACATGTCCTGTATGAACTGGAACTAAACTTGAGAATGGTGTCAAGGTGGACAAGATAGACTAAGGTGATCATGATAAGTCAAGACAAGTCAAATAAAGCATCACATGTTCAAGAATTCGTTGCATTGACTGTACTAGTATACTAAGCCCATGTCACTAGTTAATCATGAAATAAATCCCACGGCCCAATATCATGAAATGACCCTGAAACGGGGTCTGACCCAAGTACGGGGTCCTACGGAGCGATTATCTAGTCGATCGGCTCCCTACAAGTTCTAGCTCGTCAAGTGTCCATGTCATACGGCTAATCACGAATGTAGTCACCTGTGCTGGGTCCACCTTCGGGTGTATCAGCCCTAGGGTGTCAACCCCTGACACGATTCAAGATGCACAGATAAATCTACGGATACCCAGTGTCTGCCCCGGAATACGTGCACGACCGTAGCCCACCGAACCTACACTGGCGTACCCCACTGCCGTCGTTCACCTCTTACAATCAGCCCAGTAATCGTGCCCCACCCGGCCTAGCCCCAGGGTACCTTGATACATCTAGAGGGTTACTGCTGAAAAGGGTCATGTCTAGGGTTTCGCCTACAGATTAGGTCATGTAATTCGTGACCTAACCCGCCTAACCGATTAAGTCATGTAATTCGTGACTTGATCCTTTTCCAGTCTAGTCATGTCAAGATGGTTAAGTATGTGATTTAAATTCGTGACTTAACCCGCTTACGTGTCATGTCAAGTTGGCTAAGTGTTGTCGTTTCAAGTTCATGACTTAGCCCTACAAATCGTGTTCAAGTTGGTTAAGTTGTCTTTTCATGTTCATGACTTAACCCTAATTGGCATTAATTGATTCGTTAATGCACCGAACCACTCACATTGGATCCTATTGTTCGTAGCCACTGGATTTGCCGGGCGGTTCCGGGCAGGTTTACGCTACGAACTCAACCCAACCTCGGGTTTCAAGCGCGATGTGACCAACTACCCACATTGGATCCTATTGTTTGTAGCAACTGGATTTGCCGGGCGGTTCCGGGCAGGTTTACACTACAAACTCAACCCAACCTCGAGTTGGCCACTTTCTTGTTTTCTAAAGTCATGCCCATGTTCTTATCAGATTCGTGCTATTTTCATAGCATGTTCATATGTCAATTTCGTGCCCAACTAAGGCATGTTTCAAGTCAAGTTATGGAATGTTCAAGTCAAGTTTTCTGTGCCATATTTCATGTTCTACTTATGCCAAATTTCACGATTTATGATTATAATCAATTCAAGTTTTGCCTATTCTACCCAATCGTATCCCCAACGTATATAAACGTACTTCGTTCGCAAGCATAAACAATTCAAGAGATAAAAGGGGAATAACACCAAACATGTGATAGGCATATGTGACAATTCCAACATCACTTGCATAATAAATAGGCTATAACATATCACATGGTTTCAATACTAGCATGATGATAACTTGGCATAATAATGGTTCCAACTTGGTCTAACATGATGATTTCAACTTTACATCATAGGCATAATAATCCTTGCGGGCATAATAATCATTTTATTATAAACATGAAACATTAAAGGCATGGTAATTCTAATAGGCATAGTGGATTCCAATTTAGCATTTTTAACATAATGATTCTCATCTAGCATTATAAACATAATGATTCCAACTTTTCATCATAACCTAGCAATTCCCAATTTGTCATTAACATGATAGGTATATTAACATCACATGCATAGTTTCATTAACATCATAGACATGGTTTAATTAGCATCATAGGCATGGTTTAAACAACATAAAGATTTCAATAAACATAATGATTCCATGGACATGTATTAGTCCAACTTGCCATACAATTAAGCCCAAGTGATTCATAACCACATCAAAATCATGATAAGTTTAACTTGCAACATTGACATAGCAAAATTCCCAAATTTTGATTCAAAGTTAAACAATATAAACATGGATTAATAATAGTTCCTAAATCCGGTTTCAATTCATAGCATGTCCATGTTATTTTAGCGTTTTTGCCTAAAAGGTAACATAGAACTTACAATATGAAGCAAGTAATTCAAATCAAAATTTCAAATCAAATAGCCCCAAATCCGTTGTCTAAAGCGTCGTAGTTGTTGTAGCTTCTAGTTGTAGCCTTCAAGAATCATCCTTCGTCTTCTATAATTTTGTTCTTTGTATTTTTAATTTAGAGTTCTAGGTTTAATGGCGGCTGCATGAGGCTAAAATGAAATAGTATGATTTAAGCTAGGTCTTAGGGTCTTTTTATAATGTTTAGGATTAGTTTTAGCCATAGGATAAACCCTAGGATAGATCTCAGCCATCTAAAATCGTCACAAGCCCCCAAAACAAGACCCAGGAGCCAAAACAGGTGCACCAGGCCGACCTGGCCGACCAGGGGGGTCGACCCCCAGGTCGACACCCAGGTCGACTCCCCAGTCGACCTGGGGGGGAGGTCGACCTGGTTGGGGGGAGGTCGACCCTAGTGTCGACCCCCCTATCGACCTGTCTGGGTGGGATTTTTCCCGCCTACCCTGAATTCTGAAAATTTGAATCTGTTTTTGAATTTGAATTTTTCGTGAAACTTTGCGAGGCTATATCTCGATCATACGGACTCCGATTTACGAAATTTCGGACTCTATTTCGCGTATTTTTCCGAGACGAACGCAATGGCACAACCCGTTTTCCCTGATTCAGATTTTATCATTTAATTCTGCCATGTTTTAAGTTATAACGTGTTGTTTAAAATACGGGTTGTTACATATATTATCATATATGATGTGTTAGAAAACCTGTGATTGATAACCGAGTGTTTTGGGGTGTTTAAATATCACTGGGGCCTGAACATTGATTTATAAAAATATCGTAAAAAGGATATTTTGAGATTTAAAAGGGAAATCTATTTTTCTAAAAATAGAATTCGAAATTTGAATGGACTAGAAATATTAACTTGTTTTGAATAAATAAAACAAGTATTGAAATTTATAAACAATGTTTATAAATTAAATAATACAAGAAATCGAAGTACAGAAATTTATAAATGATGTTTATAAATTAAATAATACAGGAAATTAAAGTAAATTTATAAATAGTGTTTATAAATAAAATGGAATGATTTTCACTGGATAAATCAGGGAATTGAAATGAATTTATAAACGATGTTTATAAATGAAGTGGAAAAATTATCATTTGAATATTTAAATTCAAATATGAATTTAAAAATAGAAATGTGGAATCGTTTTAAAGAAGTAAACAATGAAGTTTATTCTGATGTTCAGAATATAAATTGAACTAAAATAAATCCATAAGGATTTTTGATTTGAATTCGATTAGTTTGAATTTATTTAAATAAAATATGTCTAGAAAAATATTGGGATTATATTAAATAGTAGTTAAATTTATGTTATATATGGATAAGTTAAAATAAATAGAATATTCCAAAATAAGATTTTGGTTTTAAACGGAATTTTAAATGGAACTTGTTTTAAGATATAAAATAAGTAAATTTATAGAAGATGTTACAATTGTAGCAAATTAATTATCAGAAGATAATTTGTAATTTTAAATTCAAGTTTGAATTTAAAAATAGATAGTTGAAATCATTTCGAAAAGGGAATGACGGATTTTATTCCGGAATTCGGAATATAAAAGTGATGGATTTTCAAATAGAATTTTGAAATGGAAACTTGTTTTAATATATAAAACAAGGAAGTTAAATTTATAAACAACATTTATAAATTAAGTGAGATAATTATCATTTGGATAATTTAAAATTTTAATTCAAATATGAATTTAAAAGTGAATTGGGAAGTGTTTTGAAATAGAACGATTTGATTATATTTTGGAATTCGAAATATAAATTGAATTAAGAAAAATTCAACGGGTTTATAATTGAAATTCGATTACATCGAATTTTATAAATAATTTATTTATAAAGGAATTGGGATTAAACATAGAAGATCGAAGTATAAATAAATGTATAACTGAGTTACGAAATAATTGACGATTAGGAATAATCGAAATATTTAGTTAGATTTGGTAAACGGGTTTAGTTTATATTTAGTATTTAAGAAATGGAAGTGAATTTTATTTATAGAACGAAGTTTAACGTTTATATATATAAGTATAATTAAAACGAACTCGCAGCAACGTGGTAGTTCATAATTTGGCGTTTCGAACTTCAATTGAGTATATAGAACTCATTTTAAGTTGGAATTCTTTGAAACAAGAACTGTCCGGACCGATTTGATAATAGTTTTCAAATGGAAGAGAAAAATCTAGATTTCGTCTTATAGATTTTGGGTTATGTCAAAATCAAATTTTCAGAAAAGCAGCACCATAACCATTATAAACCATAAGTTTATTTAAATAAATAAAAGGATTTTAGGAAAATAAAATCTGAATGCCCATTAGAAAAATCCAGATTGAGATATAAAATAAGATGGACTCAAGTGGAGTAAGTGAACTGAGTTTTGAAACAAAAATCATATTTTTAATTATTGAATAGAAGTAACTAATTTGAAGAATAATTAGTTAAGCGTGTTTTGAATCGAAATTAGGCGTTGGATAAGTGAACGGGGTTTGTGAATTCATATTCGGGATCTGTTAACTGACCTTTTGGCCCGGTTACCAAAAGTACACAAGACTCGCTCGACTCAATGTATCGCGTGTGGTTACAGATGGGAGTGTCTCCATAAAGCAAAGGAAATAGGTCGAGAAGGGATCACGCCAACAAGGACCTCGCTGCTCCTCCAAAACATCGCCAATCCATCACCTCGAGTCCCGGGAGGGCAAAGCCCTCAGCCTCGACCCTCATCATGCACTCCACGTACCTCACGGGGTTCGAAGCTCGAGCACCCACAGGGTTTGATGCTCGAACCCCAGTGGGCTCGAAGCTCGAACCCCCACGGGGTGCGAAGCTCAAACCCCCATGGGGTGCAAAGCTCAAACCCCAGTGGGTTCGAAGCTCGAACCCCACCGGGTGCGAAGTTCGAACCCCACCGGGTTCGAATTTCGTGCCCCAGGGAGGGGTTCGAGTTTCTGGGCTTCGACACATCCGGGTTCGAAATATTATGGAGGGATACACCTTGGGATGCGACATAACTTGCCCCGGCAAGCTCCCGGCCATGCCAATCACCTTTTTTTGGTTGATCACTCCATGGTGCAAACCCCACTCCTTTTTATCCCTTTTCCCACTCCTTTTTATCCTTTTGTACTTTCTACCTACTCCCACCTACCCCCACTCCAATAAACAGCCCATGGCCTCACACTTTAAAAGAGAGAGATTCTTGGACCTTGAAACCTCTATAGAGCTTCATTAATGGCATCTCCTCTTTGAGGAAGAAGAAGGGCAAACTTATCCACTTTACTATTTCTTGCAAGTATGACTATTGTAGCTTCATATAGCATAGTCAATGAATGTAATAAGAGGATCTCAACCTTATAATCTTTCAATTGATTAATAAAATCCCTACAACTCTTCAAAGTGGACGTAGGCCTTCACTAAGGCCGAACCACTATAAATTCCTTGTGTCATTTACCACTTATGTTATATTTTGTGATATTGTCTATGCGACCATATTTATAATTTCTAGTAATTAGGAATCTTTGGTGTTACGACATTTTTGGTTGTCAACATTTGGTGCTTTCACTGAGAAAACTCGGATATTGCGTCTTTCTTGCATCTTACCATCTCGACTTCGACGAGCTTAAGGTTCCTCGCCTAACCTGCCGTCGCGTCCGCTTACGATGGTAAAAAAATCAAAGAACACTATGATCGGCTCCTCAGCCGCCGCCGAGGCCGGTACATCTCATCCACCTCCACCGGCAGACATCCCGGCCACTAATGAAAATGAACCTCCAGTTGCGGACCCCGAAGCGCCCGTAACCCAAGAGGAAATCTGCACGCTTAATCAAAGATACAAGAATGCAGCTGTCGAGCTTAATCAAGCACTAAGGAATAACATCAACCTTATGCGGCAACTCCAAGAAAGTCAGCGCATCATCGCTCGACTACAACTAGCTCGGAGCAATACCCGACCTCGACCACCAACATCGGAAACTTCCTCTTCCGAATTGGGGGGCCCGCACCAATGAAGGAGGTTTACCCTCGGACATTACACCACCATCGGATATTTCCGGACTCCTCGGACATCGTTGACCAAGTCAACGCTTCTTCTACCCGAAGAAAAAGAGGATAGCCTCGATCCACTCTCCTCAGACTTCGAGCTCAGAACCCCTCGCCTCGGCCTCGAGCCTTCCACGGGTTCGAAACTCGAACCCCACCGAGTTCGAAACTCGAACCCCACCGGGTTCGAAGCTCGAACCTCACGGGGTACGAAAACTCGAACCCCGCTGGGTTCGAAGCACGAACCCCACGGGGTCCGAAACCTCGAACCCCACGGGGTTCGAAACCTCGAAATCCCGCGGGTTCGAAGCCTCAAGCCTCAAGGGGTTCGAAACTCCCTCACCTCAGCCTCGAACTTCCACTCCCCTACCTCGGGTCCCTCGACTCCACATCAACCCGCTCCTTACCAAGACCCGATTCTAGATGTCGAGGACGTGGAGGAAAACGATCCAGACATCTGTCATAGAAGACGCCCTCGCAACAGGACTGCAGAACCTTGCCAAAACCCATGGGACCCGATGACGGATCCCCATCCAACTTACCTTCCCGACATGGTCCAAAGGATCATAAGGGAGAGGCGAGGAAACATGCATGATTCATGGGAAGCGCATATTAGGCGCAACCCTTTTACTCGAAGAGACAATGAAGCTGAATGGCCGCGACGTTTCAGCATGCCACAGATGTCGCTCTACGATGGCACCACCGATCCTTGTGCTTTCTTAAACCATTATAAATGGAAAATGGACTCAAGCAGAGGCGATGATCCAGTTAAGTGCAAATGCTTTCCAGTCTTCCTGTCAGGAACCGCTGTCTTATGGTTCTCTCGCCTTCCGCTTGATTCCATCAACAACTTTGGCCAATTAGCGACACAATTAGTCAGGCAATTCCGAATGCATATCCCGACTCCAAAGAATGCCCTCACCCTTTCCAACCTATATCAAGGGCCTGCAGAGTCGATCAAAAGCTACCTTTCTAGGTTTAACATCGCCCTCGCCGAGGTCGAAGATCCAGATCCGTGCACCATACTCTTCCAACTCGCCAAGGGCGTCCTCCCAACTTCTGAATTTGGGGCATGGATCGACCGAAAGCAACCAAAGAGCCTCGATGTTCTCCATGAGAAAGCGGGGCAGTTCTAATGCCAAGAAGAAGCGAGACGGAACCGCATCTCCGAGAATAGTCGCCCCAATATCCCTCGAGAGGACACCGCTAATAACCGTCCCAAGGGGCGAGAAGCAGGAGGCCCCTCCAATCCAAACGCGGGGGCAGGACCCCTCAGGCAAAGGCCAAATACTGGGGGGCAAGGTGGCCGGGGCAACAATCAGGTACAGACGGAGCCAAGGAAGCCCGGCCCCTACCGATCTTATGAGACATATACTCCGTTGAATGAAGACTTGGAAACAATCTATCGGCAAACATGCAACGCGCTTCAATACAAGAAACCATACAACAGGGAATCCACTAATCATGAGAAGAAGACCGGCAAGTACTGTCGGTACCACGGCATGTACGGGCACAATACCAATAATTTCCATCAATTCAATGATATAATTGAAAAGCTTATCTGAGAAAAGCGGCTAGAACAATACATTCAAGAGCCCTTTTCCCCCATACCTCATTCATTCCAAAGGAGGCTTGGCTTGAGAGCTTGAGAGCTCCATTAATGGCAGCAAGGCCATTGGGGAAGAAGATGACTTCGAACTCCTTCCGGGATATTTACCCCCTTTGGGGTACTTACGGTTTACCTCCGACCACCTCTCGGACCCTTCCGACTCCGACAACCTCTCGGACCCCTTTGGCCTCAACTTCGCCTCACTCGGCCTTGACTCCGCCTAACTCAGCCTCGCCTCACTCGGCCTCGACTTCGCCTCGATGCCCTCGGCCTCGACTCCGCCTAACTCGACCTCGCAACACCCTTGGCCTCGACGCCCTCGGTCTCACCTCACTCGGCCTCGACTCCGCCTTGACTCACTCGGTCTCGACTCCGCCTCACTCGGCCACGCCTCAGGCCTCGACTCTGCCTCGATGTCGTCGTCCTCGACTCCGCCTCACTCAGCCTCGCCTCACTTGGCCTCACCTCACTCGGCCTCGACTCCGCCTTGACTCACTCGGTCTCAACTCCGCCTCACTCGGCCTCGACTCCGCCTCGATGCCCTCGGCCTCGACTCCGCCTCACTCAGCCTCACCTCACTCGGCCTCGCCTCACTTGGCCTCGACTCCGCCTTGACTCACTCGGCCTCGACTCCGCCTTGACTCACACGGCCTCGACTCTGCCTCACTCGGCCTCGCCTCACTCGGCCTCGACTCCGCCTCGACGCCCTCGGCCTCGACTCCGCCTTACTCGACCTCGACCACCAACTGTCTCAGAAACTCCCTCTCCCGAATCGAGGGGCTCGCTTCCTAAAAAAAGGTTTAGTCCCATTAACAACGTCGCCGTTCGCGCCAACGCTCTCGACAATGGAAACTGAACTACAGTCACATATAGCGAGGGGGCACGGTACTGAGACCGCCCTCGCTTAATCATCAATGACGGACCAGGTCCTACCAACCAACCTCTTCCTCGACATAATCTAGCGGCCGCTAATCAGAGTGATGGGACCGCTACTCCAACGGCCCGTGCACCTTCAGAACATGATTCGCATCAGCCCGCTCCGCCTCATCATCCACACCGGGACTCAATCATAGGTGTCAAGGACATGGAGGAAGACGAACCGGGCCTCCCTCGAACTACGTCACTTGGGTAGGAATCGATGGAATAAATAAGAATCTTGCCACATATTCGAAAGCTCGACTTGAGCGGTGGGTAGAGACTTTCGAAGCCTTCCCCGTTCGAATCAAAAACAGAATAGGAACTGATTCAATGCCGACTGGCCTGGCATACACTGTTGAGACGAGTACCAACGCTTGTCCACCCGTGACTCAGGATTCGGGGGCGCCCCTAGTTCCGACGACACCTCCAGCCCATAACACTTTGTTTGTTCAGGTTGCAGACTTGACAGTTGGAAACGCTGCTCAAGCGCCAACGAGTGTAGCTTTGGATGGCACTACTCACATGGTTCCGCAAGTCAGAGTTACGCCCGATTTGACCCCTCAAGTGGGAATCCTACCGGACTTTCTTATCAACCAACCGATTCCCAATTTGGACTTAAACACTTGGGGCACCAATGCCACTTTAAACAGTCGAGATCGACTGCTTGCTCTCAGAAATGGGTCAAAGATCGCAGATGTCATCCATCGGTATACTCAATGCATTATACGTTCACTAGGACCACACACGAAGCCGAGTGGTCCCGACACTTCAACGTGCCACGTGTAGCGTCCTATGATGGCGCGATTAACCTCTAGTCTCGGCAATGTGAGAATCACCATCAGAAACGCAACAAGTCATCCCGGCCTTTTCCGGCTTTGACGCTCGAGCCTCCACTAAGCGGACTCAAACTACTAGGAGTCCAAACTTGTCGCTTGCGCTCCTAGCAACCGACTAGGCCCAAGTTCACCTCAACCGACCTCCGTGAAGTACATCCAAGGTTGAAGATTAACGGGATGATGAAGGCCCTCATTCGAGAAGGCTCGCTAGGCTCCAAACTCCTCAACTAGATCACGACCTTTATGGTGTAGCGTGATCCTGGCCTCCACTTATTGCCGACATGGTCTATGAGATCGTTAGAGAATCGCGGGGCACGCCTACGACGTCTACAAAACTATTGCGAGGCATAACCCATTCACATCGGCTATCTGTAATACTGAATGGCACAAGCACTTCGACATGTCAGCACTCACTCCTTACTTAAAGAGGCAATGATCCTCGAAGCTTCATTAGTCGCCACCAATGGCACATGGGTTCATTACATGTCGCCAACGCCATAAGTTGCAAGTGCTACTCTGCCCTTATCCAAGACGGCTCTATTATGGATCTCTCGACTTCCACCTTGAACTATCACCACTCTCGACTAACTCGTTAGGAAGCTGGCCGCGCAATCCAGGATGCACATCGCGAGGCCCAGGGACTTCCCCTCGATCTCGAACATCTGCCAAGGCACCCGTGAGAACTCTCAAAAACTACCTTGCAAGATCCAACACCACCTGAGCCAAGGTTGAGGAACCTACTTCTCGAATCACACTCGTCCATCTTACAAAAGGCATGCCACCTGATTCCAAACTTGGGGCATGGACCGATAAAAGACAATCAAGGATTCAGAAGATCGTCCGCTTGAATGCTAACTACTCCCTATGCCAAAATCAAGCATAAAGGAATCAAGCCCCTACCCTCAACATCCTAACTCATGAAGACGCCCAGGACTCCAACAACTCTGATTCCACCACTGTGCACAATCTTGCTCACGCCGGCAACGTCAAATGTAGTCGCAACAATAAAGGGAAGCGCCTTTGACTTCCTTCTTTCCGCAGCCATACTGTTTTCAGGGACACCCCCGGGTAAATCCATCTCGCAGCCTGCAATCCCGCAACCATGCAAAGGGCCAAGGCCTAAACGTCCAACGAGCTCGCCAAGGGACTTTATAGGATATTGTCAGCTCTACAACATCCGCAGATACAACACGAACATGTTCTGCTGCTTGCAGAACGACATCGAGGAACTCATCCGCACGGGATCGCCGTGCCAGTCAATGCTCATCAAAGATTCCTACTGCACAGGAACTCCGAGCCACTCGACGCTCATCGAGGGTTCCCATTACGTGGGACCTTCGAGCCACTCGACGCTCATCGGTGATCCGCTCTACATGGGATCTTCGAGCCACTAAACGCTCATCAAAGATTCCTACTGCACAGGAACTCCGAGCCACTCGACACTCATCGAGGGTTCCCACTGCGTGAGACCTTCGAGCCACTCGACGCTCATCGGAGATCCGCACTACATGGGATCTCCGGGCCACTCGACGCTCATCAAAGATTCCCACCAAACAAAACTACGACCGACAAATAATCCCATAAGATCATCCCCCCGGCTCATCAGGACTATGGCAACGATAAGCATCCATGCCTCACAGCTCGCCTCACATGGGTTGCCTTTTGCACCAATCTAGATGATATCAGGCCTCAAGTACTGTAAGCCTTCTAAATGACTTTTGTCTGACCTATAGTCAACCATTACGGCCAATTCGTATACAGAGCGCGCTGCACTGGATGAACATCTCCGACCCGGGAACTGGTCCCCTGGATCAAGCTTTAATCAGCAACGAGTAGCCCGATACTTCAACTCCAGAGTCCGCCATAAAGACCTCAACATCGGTAACCTCGTCTTACAACGGGTCTTTCCTCCACCAGCAGGCCTCGCCCCTTGATAGGAAGGCCCACACTCGTACAACGGAAGCTCAGCGATGGAATTTTCAAACCCTCAACCATGGACGGAGCCGAACTCCCCAAGGGCAGGGAACAACGAGCATCCTCACCTTTACTCTACATAACTTAGTGTACAATCAATTCAGGCCTTCCAACGATGTTTTGCTCTCCTTCAATTCGAGGCATTGCAAAGGCTACTACTACCAGAGATATCCGAAGGAGTGATGTTCAGTTTCCTGTCTCCCTTCCATATTTGCTCCATGCATGACGTGTTTGATTAATCCTGACAACCAGCTTGCGTTCGAACTTTCGGTTGCCGCATCGGCACGACGAGCACGGGAGCCGGTACCGCCTTCCGAACCTTGACCCAACATCGAGGCCAAACAACATTGGCCACGACTGGCACCCCGAACACGGGAGCCGGCCACGCTACTCGAGTCGCCGGCCCGAGGCGCGACTGAATATAAATAACCTCGAACTCGAACCTCGGCCCAGTGCCGAGGCCGAGGATAAATCGTTCGACCACCCAACAGCCAGACGGGGTGATACAAACTCCCCCTGAACTACGGGTGATGGTCGAGTACTTGGCGCAGCACCAAGACCGACCTTAAATCGTCACTTCCCCGAAGCTCTCAAGGCTTAGGGGTAGCCCATGGCCACGATCGGACCCTACGGGCTGATGATCCGGGCTTCTCTTTCCAGGCGAACAACGATGCCTACGGGCTCGCCTCAACCCGATGAACGACGGGAGATCCTACACCGGACAGACCGCACAACGCGATGTCATGCACCTTCGCTACTCTTGAGGTTCACCCCGGGCAACCCAAAAAAAAAGCAGGCGCTTTAGCCGGGCTTCATAAACTATGGGTTTCCTGAGCTGAGGGAGACCTACTAGAAGCCTGCGCACTATCTCGCCCCTCTGGAACCACGATCCAGAGTGCGGTACACTATCACACCCCCTCTGGGATAATCACCCCAGGGCGCGGAACACTCAATCACTTTTTTGTTAAGTGTAACGATAAGTATGCCTATGCAAGTACGGGACGCCCGAAAACATAGAAAGAACATCCGAACATTTAACACAAAACGTGATCTTTACTAATTCATATTTCGTTCCAACACACACACGCGTTAATACAAGCTACATGCCTAACATCTCTTCTCTTTGATGACAGGGTGTACATGAAAACCACACCATACCTTTAGGGACCAAAAACGAGGGACACACTCGCACATACTATTGGTTTACCTAACCCAAAGTATCTTTAATTCCTTTAACAATTACTGATGCTGCTCATCCTTTCCTTTTCTTTTCCATTTTTCTATGCAGGTTCGACACGGGCAGGTCACCACCAGTAATAGGCCCTTTCCTTCCAGAACCGTTTCCTCCTCCTCTACTCAACACAGGAGTAACAGATTCATGAGGCATCGAGGCGCGCCATCTGCCATCATCCTTGCCGCTTGTAATTATCATAACCTCCCCGAGAGCAATACATGGTAACGGCTTAGGTACGATGTAAGAAGCAAGGACCAGTGCTGCCTAGGTTTATCCCCAAGCCTTCCTGACGCCCAGCTCTGCTCTCTTCTCGATATCTTCGGCGGCTTTCTGATCAGCTAGCTCCCTAGCCTGGAGTTGCATAACTGCATCCGGTTCAAGATGTTAAGGGTCCTCTCGCCCTATTTTGGTGGGCATCATCGATGGTTTTCCCTTTTCCTAGCCTACTTAGAGGCCCTCTCCTTCTCCGCTTCAGCATTGGCCTACCTCTTCGCCACCACGGCAGTAGATTTCTCCTGGGCGTCCTGACTAGACTTTGCCCAGGCATCTTGTATAGCAGCCTCACCCTGTCTGTATTCCCCTCCGGCTCCTCCGACTTTACCACCATCCGGGCTTCCGGATCCTCCACCTCAGCGTGCATTGCTTGCACGTTTACATCAGCTACGCCCGTCGTATGAGCATTTCGGTCAACCACCAACTTCTCCTCCTCCAAAGAGGCTCATACGAGTATGTGATCCCGAAGCCACGGGTTCTCCTATTACTCAAGATTGCCTCCGCCATAACTCCAACTAGAACCAGGACTCGGACGCTTGAGGAAGCACGGGGGCAAAGCCTGGCGTCGCCTCTGCTCCAAGCAGGGCTTCCCAACACAAGAAGCAACTAATTGACTTCTGAGGGTTCATCACTCGCATCCTCTTCAGTTAGCAAGTACTCGAGCTTGGGGGCGGTCCCCCGGTTATCCTTGCACCAACTTGCTCATCACAAGACCTGAGGAGGATCCCCACCAGCTTCCGCGTTGGCATTTCCATCGCCACAATCCTCGGGGAAACCATTCTAAAGAAGAATGAACGCCTCGCCCTAAGGATGATCTAGACCCAAAAGCTCGGGTCTCGGAAACTTCTAACCTCCCGCCAATAATAGGAAGATCGGGCTTAGAAGCTTGGACCAAAGCACAGAGGGAGTAATATAACCACTGGTTCCCTGAGGAACTGGAGAACTTAGATAAATTCTCAATACGCAAAGTAAAAAATCCATATTTCAGTGCAAGTTCTCGGGTTTCCATGGCCGGTTCATTGGGTTTGCAAAGTCTCTGCGCCCTGCCAGTAAACTCATACTTAAACGCCACATGAAGCTAACTCACACCCCCTCGATGCATACCTACAAGTGCATCGAAACGCGGCGACGGCATCTAGTTTGGATAAATATGGCAGTAGTTACCGGTAAACGTCAACACCATTTTTTGAATCGGATAATGATCCCGACATAATTGGGCAGGAGATTAACGACTCGACCGTATGCCCGCATTTTGCGCGCGTATTCGAGCGATCAGTCCGAATAAGCTCATTTCCAGAATCATTCACCAACCAATCGTGTTACGTTCAACTCCAATTACCGACCAGACATGAAACGTTGAGCAACGATCCGAGCTTGCTAGCCCATCTCTGACGTCGAGCAGAATATAGCAGGCATCTGGGCCTGGGGCAACCCTCTACGGATTGTCACACCGTCCTGTCAATCTCAAGACCCGATCAAATCCCCTTGAGTCTCTACACTGCCACCATCTTTAGAGCACCTTCACCTCGCAACGAAAGAAATCCGGAGCCAAAGTTCAGGCCATGGAGGATTCTCGGCTTCCATCAGTACCCGGATTCCACAAAAAGCCGACACTCCGGAGCATGGTGGCAACCTTTAGCTTCAACAACTAATGCCATGGCCATCACCAACCGCCAATGCAACACCTAAGTCAAGATGCAGCCGCATCGTGGTTAGGTTATTGATCAGATCCCTAGACTAACAGCTCGACTATATGTCGATACCTAACGTGAGCATTCAGGCCAACAATCCAAGCAGGTCCATTCCTTGAGGACCGCGTCGCGAGACCAAGAATCACTAATCACCGCCCGCTCATATGGCGCCATGACAAGGATCAAGTTTACAAACTTAAGATCGAAGATAAGGCTCGACAAAGTCATGAGAGTGCTAAGTTATGTCTCATGCCCCCGCACGCCGGCTTAGTTGTCATCTCCTCAACCAAGACTCAAACTCCGAAGAGCGCGAAAGATTTAATAAGCATTTGGGACACAAAGCCCAATCCCGTATTCACACATGCTTGGCAACCTTTGTTCAAATTCCTGATCCCGTTTCCCAAGGTCCACTGCTCCACGTTCTTGAATACCAAATCCGAAAGCCCTCTTACTTTCCGTATCTCTCGCCCTTCTCCCGAAAACCTAACAACACCTCAAAAATCCAAGGTACGAAAGAAGTATTTTGGCATTCTCCATGCCTTACGACGACTTTCTATCCGGAGAAGAGAAGAAAGGAAGCAACTATAATCAAAGAATCGACATACCCCAAACAAACGTTCCGGGATCGAAATTCGGGACCATACGCCAAGCTACGATCATATTCACTTAACTTCGAAGCTCCATCCCAGTGACTTTTCAGCAACCACTTAGGGCAATAATGCACCAAAGCCATGGCAATGACCATGCGTACACACTTTAGGAGACTCAACCGAGCAGACCAACTTGATTCAAACGCGCGCCCGCAAGCCTTATGGGTTCAAATATACACACCAAACCAACAACGACTCGCCCACCTTTCCCCAACGAGCGAGCCCGCTAACTAACAAATTTTTTCCTATAACTTGCAGGATAAATTCGCAACCCCAACTACCGTCTCAACTTTCATTCCAAAGCACATCATGTCAAGACAAGACGAACTTTGGGGGGCAAATGTTAACCGGCCTTTTGGCCCTGTTACCAAAAGTACACAAGACTCACTCGACTTAATGTATCGCGTGTGGTTACAGATGGGAGTGTCTCCATAAAGCAAAGGAAATAGGTCGAGAAGGGATCGCGCCAATAAGGACCTCGCCGCTCCTCCAAAACATCCCTAGTCCATCACCTCGAGTCCCGGGAAGGCAAAGCCCCCAGCCTCGACCCTCATCATGCACTCCACGTACCTCATGGGGTTCGAAGCTCGAGCACCCACAGGGTTCGAAGCTCGAACCCCAGTGGGCTCGAAGCTCGAACCCCCACGGGGTGCGAAGCTCGAACCCCACGGGTTCGAATTTCGTGCCCAGGGAGGGGTTCGAGTTTCTGGGCTTCGGCACATCCGGGTTCGAAATATTATGGAGGGATACGCCTTGGGATGCGACATAACTTGCCCTGGCAAGCTCCTGGCCACGCCAATCACCTATTTTTGGTTGATCACTCCATCGTGCAAACCCCACTTCTTTTTATCCCTTTTCCCACTCCCTTTTATCCTTTTGTACTTTCTACCTACTCCCACCTACCCCCATTCCTATAAATAGCTCATGGCCTTACACTTCAAAAGAGAGAGATTCTTGGACCCTAAGACCTCTATAGAGCTTCATTAATGGCATCTCCTCTTTGAGGAAGAAGAAGCGCAAATTTGTCCACTTTACTATTTCTTGCAAATATGACTATTGTAGCTTCATATAGCATAGTCAATGAATGTAATGAGAGGATCTCAACCTTGTAATCTTTCACTTGATTAATAAAATCCCTACAACTCTTCAAAGTGGACGTAGGCCTTCACTAAGGCCGAACCACTATAAATTCCTTGTGACATTTACCGCTTATGTTATATTTTGTGATATTGTCTATGCGACCATATTTATAATTCCTAGTAATTAGGAATCTTTAGTGTTGCGACATTTTTGGTCGTCAACAGGATCGAATATGAAACTCTAGTTGAGAATGGAATTCGATTAGTTTCTAAGTAAATTAAAAATATATACGAACATGATATGTTCAAATAAAAGTGAAACAGGCTAAAGATCTAATTAAATAATAAATTAGCGAATTGAGTTAAAATGACTAGATTGAGTTGGAATAAATTGAGAATGGACGTATATGGGTTAGACAGGTATGGAATGAAGTGTATGAAGATTATAATTTAAGTGTCCGACAAAAAGGTACACGTTTAAATTCCATATGAGATTTTATGCGCTGAATCGGTAAGCCACTTGGCTTTTTGATTTTCTTTTTGAATAAAAAGGGCCTAGAGGCGAGTTGAGGTTTGAACTATCGACCGGTACAAAGGAGGTTATGGCGAAATTTTTCGAAAATTTAAGGAGTTAGAATATTTTTAAGAAATTGGATAACTAGAAAATCAATATATCAATATATATTGAATACGTTAAGGAAACGAACTTATAGTAGAATATTATAAACAAAAAGGAAATCTATAATTATATATGGTAAAAATAGAATAGTGAATCATATATACGTTTTAAAAATGAATAAATGGGTTTTTATGATATTGATTATTCAAGATACACTACAACAAAAATACCATATTACAACTTTAGTTTTACAACTATAGGAAAAACATAGTTGTAATAAATGTTTTTTACAACTGTCAATTCCTTAAAGTTGTAATAAACATATTTTTACAACTTTTCATTTTGTTAGTTGTAATAGATGTCAATTACAAACTTCATGTTTATAATATCTATATTTAATAACTAATTATATTAATATTTAATAATAATTAATAATAAACTTAGGAATCAATAATATTTATTAACAACTATTTTCTTTTACCAATAATAATTAATAATTAATATTTTTCCTTTTTGGACCATTGTAAATGATGTTTATTTTTAACAACGATTTTTTCTTACTATTAATAATTGACACTATTATATACAACCTTTTATGCTCGTCGGCTGTGAATACTGATTAATACTTGTAACTAAATAAGAATACTTAATAATTAAATAATTAATAATTAGAAAATAACAATAAAAATTAATTGTTAATTAAGAACAACTTTTAAAAATGATATTTAACAGTTGGTAATATATACATAATGATCAACTTTCGACGATTAACGTTAAAAAAAAAAGTAACAAAAAATAATTAAAAATTAATTACGCTCTAGAAAAATGCATCTAATTAATTAGGCGGCATGGTAAACACGTAATCAGGTTATCAAAAATTTGGCGGCATCTAATTAAAATGCGGCAACATGTTATGAGAATTTAGGCGGAAAGTGAAATATAATTGCTCCCAAACTCACACTCCAGAAAATTGCAGATCCACAATCTTCTCCTCAAAAATTGGCAACTTCTGGAAATTTCCATGCTCAAAACGCATGCTGCAAGTCTAGCATCCGCTTTCCCTTTCGTCCTCCCGAAATCACGCAGCCCCTGCCCTTTCCAAACTCAGAACTCTGCAATCTCAAGTCTCGAACTGGTCACCCTTCTCAGCAACCAAATGCGTATTTTCGTACATAAGTTTTAGAAATCCCAGCTTTAACCATCAAAAAAATAAATGCAAAAAATAGTTTTACTTGCTTATACAACATGCACTTGGATCAAGAACTTGCTGCGTATGATGGTAAGTTACAGCATTCGGTCTCCATGCCATGGTTAAGTGATTCTCATCTAAAATTTCATAACTTAGTCTTTAGTTGTTTGTTTTTGAAAATTTTCCTTTTTATATTATAACGTCCATCTGATTTATAGTTCAGTGCAAGTAAAAACTTGCCTAACGCGGTGAAGCTAAATAATTTTCCAGAAGTTGGTTACTTAGTGTTTTCCATATAGGCACATGAAATGTTTGTTAAAATTACTAAATCGAATTTGGATCTTTTTTCATATATTTAGATCAAGGTCGCGGTCGCCTTCCTATTCAAGGAGATACGAGCGTGGTGACAGTTGCCACTGTGGCAAATCCAAGTCCAAAATAGAATATATAACCGAATTTGGAAGCTTAAATGATGTAGATGATCATAAATATCATGGAGTTTCTCCACCATCCTCACCAATTCAAGCTAACATATTGAACAGGTCTGCGCATTCGACTCTTTTTTCTTGCAACGATTGATTGGAGAATGTTTACTACCACAACTTATACTGGTGGTTTATTTTCGTTGTTAATACTAATGTAGAGATTTTCATAGGTGGAGGTTTGGGAAGTGAACTTGAATAGGATACATTAGAAGGCACTTAAATTTAAAGTAATATTTCAACCGTTTTAAGATGGATGCAACATGATATTGGGATGTTGATGCTTGTAGTTGCAAGTTGCAACATGATTTTGGGATATTTATTGTAATATTTTAGCTATACTTCCCTGTTTTCTAAACTACTATTGCTTTGCAAGTCTATAGGTATTGAGAAAGCTTGATCATGCTGGACGAACAATACTACTAGAAATCAGTATGAAGTACTAGCATAGATAAGTTGGATTTATACAAGTAAGCAAAGGTAACTTCATAGTTACTTACTTACGACTACACTTATTTTTTTTGTTCTTATTTTTCATGTTCTTATTTTTCTTCTTCTTGATTCGTTATACTTTGATACTATACTTCAGTTTTCATTATTTGATATTTGAATGACAAAAGATTTAACTTCATAGTTTTATACGCTCAGTTATCGTTGTTACTTACTGATGGCTTAGATATTTAAAACATTGAATAGCTGCTACACATATAATTTAGGCATCCAGTTATTTTGAGCTTTAACAAAGCAGAATTCAACTGAATGACCATATAAATTGCTCATTGAACAGTTCTATGGTTTCCATCATAAATCCAACCATCGCCAAATATCTCCATGAATGAATGTTTGTTTATGAGAACGTAGAACTTAAGAAAAATAAGTGAGAAAATGACAGGAGAAAAAAGACAAGAGCTCACTTTAATTTAAAACGCAAACTACGCTTGGATTAACCTCCTGCTGTACGAGGGTTTATTTTTCTTTGTAAAATAATATGCTGGATTCCCGCTATAAGTTGTTTGTAATGTTAGCATCTTTCTTCGTTATATTTTGGAAATATAGAGTCTATGATTTACTCAATTGACACGGTATCTTCAAATTTTGATGGTTGTTAATTTTTGGGTAAGGCAAAATTCACTCTTTTTCATGATAGACTCAAAGATTGCATCTGTTCTAATTTACCACTTACATGCACCACTTTATTCAACTGAAAGTAGTCAACCAGATCATAGGTTGTGTCCTTCTCTAATGTTTGTTATCTTCATGCGTTTGTTTGACATATGGTGTTGGATTAGTTCACCATCCTAACTTTGTATTCACTGTTTGGATCTCCTTAAATATTATGCATATACAAAAACAACCTCATTCTATGATTTATTTTTGTGTTATGAATTTATTGACATACTTTGTTTGTATCGAGGGGACGTTGGCTTTTTGCATCAAAAATAATAAAAGTAGTAACTACTGTCAGTTACAGTTATAATTTGTGAAAAAATTTCAACGTTTGCTAACCTGAATTCCATAGTTAATCTGTGTACGTTTGTATGCGCACTGCTATTCTGATTTATATATGCTTTTTAATGTGAAAACTTCAAGATTGTCACTGGTTCAACCCAATTTATTAGACTCATTACAGCATACTTGCATACAACAAAAAGGGTCCATAACCCCAACTAGTAAGGTATACTCCAACTATTTTGGTGGCAGTGGCTTAATGAAGTTTTAATTATAAATAGTTTTTGTTTATTTGATTATCTATTGGTATATATATCAAGCATATATCCGTAAATGTTGAAATTCAACCTGTAGTACTGGCACTTCATCATCAGCGATTGCTAAGTTAAGCAAAACTAGTGGAGTGGCCTCTTCAGATGCCCAGGAAGGCGAAAAGAAGGAAACTCCTCAAGAACGTGTTAAGAGAATTATGAGCAAACAATTGAAAAAGCAAAGTATGATGTAAATTCATCTTTTAAGAAGTTGGATTAATAGCTGAAATTGTTACTTCATCTTGTATTTGCTTCATTTCGAAAACAGTTAAGAAAGATACAGCTGCTGAAATGACCAAAAAGAGAGAACAGGAGAGGCAAAGGCAAGAAAAGCTCGCTGAAGCAAGGAGGTTAAGGCGTTATAGCTGCAACCCCAACACAAGTCTCTCTCCACCAAGGTACTATTGTACTCATGCACATTGTTTTTTATTCTCATATTGTAATACCAAGGAACTGTGTTTTTCAAATATGTATATTTCATGGCACTACAAATTCAGAGACCATTTACCCTTTTTATTATACTGTAATGTTATTTAATTGATAAATAAAAAAAAGATAGCAATGTTATTTTTACAGTGGCTACAATTTACACTTTTGTTAATCAAACTTATGTAGATTTTCTAATGATGTTGTTTGTTGCTTGACTTTTAGGTTGGCATTTATTCTAGAATTTGGATATTTAAACGTTTCTCAGGTTTTGTAGATTACAGAGGCAATTCCTGATGTGAATAGAAGATATGAGGATAGCATTAGGTGGAGGCCAATTACATTTTAGAAGCAAATGGGCTTTGTAGATTTTATAGGCAAATAAGCTTTGAAATTGGGTTAAATGCTTTCAGAGGCAAATGAGGAGGACAATTGTAATTTTATACATTTTTATGCGGTATATGATTTGTAATTTGTAATTTGGATATAAAGTTGTGATTTTTATCAATTAATGGATCATGATGCCTATAAATTTACATCTATTTCTTATGTTATTTATCTATTTATTGTTGCATATATAAAATACATATAGATTCTTATGCATATAATTTGTGGATGTATTATAACTGTAAAATAAAAGTTGTAATAAAATATATCACAACGGATATAATACTTGTAAAATTACAACAACAACGGTGTATAACTGTTGAAATAATGTTTATTATAATGGTGGAAAAAAGTTGTAAAATATACAATATTGCAACGGTGTTGCAACAGTGCAAAAAAGTTGTAAAAGATTTTAGTCTATTACAACTTCTTAATACACAACGGTTTTCCCACTGTTGTAAAATGTATATTACAACGGTTTTCCACCGTTGTAATATGGTCATTTTGTTGTAGTGATAAGCAGTCTTGTCTGTTTTGAAGTTAAGAATGTTATTCAGTCAAGGTCTGAGAGGTAGTTATACCCCAACTTGATTTCATTTTAAACGGTTAATAACAAGATTCAGTATCGAAGATAAATGTTTGAAAAAGAGTTAGTTGAATGCAATGTTTTGGGTTGTTTGTAACAATGTTTTATACAACATTCGTTTTAACCCATGTAAGTGGAATTTTGGAAATATAATAAATAAATATTTCCCAAGTGTAGAAATGAACGGTCGTGAAAGAGATAAGTCATTGGAATGTTTTCCAATAATAAATAAAAGATATTTTCTAAATATAGAAAATAAAAGAAGTTGATATTTGGAAATGTTCTCCAAATAGCGTAAGAGGCCAACATGATTATTGAAAATATTTGGTTAACAAATATTGACAAGGAAATGGAGAAGTGATTTAATTAATGAAATATTAATTAACGGGCCCAGTGATTGTTTCATGTTATGGATGAATGTTTTTTTCCTTCGATAGTTAAATAACCGACTATCGAAGTATTTGCCAATATCGTTGTCAATATGGAGAGACCGGTTGGATTATTATCCGAGAACCACTCCGTATTGGCAGTAGCATTGTGAATCGTATTATATGAAGATAATCGAAGACGGAGTAAAGTGCAAGGGCTTTTCTATTAATGGAAATTGTGCCTTTGATTTCGTTAACGAATGAATATGGACGAATGTCTAAAAGAGTATTTCCAATGATCGCATATATTGTTCTATACAAATATATATATGGTGGCGGAGAATTTATTCTCTTAGCAAAATATCCAGAATATATTTGTGCAATCAATTAGTGATTAATGGATCTGATAATGTGGCATTCAAAGTGATTGCACTATAAATGAATGGAAAGTAACCGTAGCCTCAGGCCTCAACAACCGGGAAATGACAAAAATCGGGCAGGTAGCATGGCTATGTGGGTAGCTCCCATTAGGGTGTATTATCACCTATCTAGAGAAATTCATTTAATTCCTTATTCTATTCAATGTTGTCCCATTCGGGAAAATGGTTGCTAATCCCAACCGTTTGTGATATACATTCGATACACTCAAGCGAAATAAGTGGTCGGTCATGTGTGGCCGGGTTACAAGATGTTCTTGTTGAACCCAGTGTATTCCTCTCTAGAGATACACTATCGGAAGGTGGTTCCATACCTTGTCACGGTTGGAAATTCATTACCCAATAAGTGTCCGCGGTTTTGATTGTATATTATATATGTGGAACGTGAGATGAAAGTGTTCCACTAGATTTATAATTATTTGATTTAGACACTATTATAATATCAAAAGAGTTTTGATATAAAGATTATCGTTTTCTTTCAAAAGGATTTGAAAGTTAAATCAATTATTTTGGATTCTCAAAAGGGAAAAATCGGTTCCGTGTTATACGGCGTGGTCTTATGAGATATCGTTTATTTTCTCAAAATTGTTTTAAATTGTTTACTCATACCAGTCCCATGACTGACCCGGAGTTTTTTTTCTATTTTTCCCTAAACTCTTGGGTGCCCAAATTTGTACGAGCAGTCAAGTAGTTCAGGATTTTACAGATCTATCTAAAAGAGTTTGAAGCAGGAGGCTTTAGTGTTAGATATATAGTGTTTTATGTCTGCTGTGTTGTACTCTAATAAACTGTATGTTACACAGTTAAAATTTTGTATTTCAAAAGTTATGATATATTATATTTATTTCCGCTGCGATGTGAGATTCTGTATTGTTATTTCTGTTCTTCTTCTACCTTTTTCTTCTAAAAAATGATTCGTAATTCTATGATATTTAGGTTGGACGTGTGATGTATGTAGATAGTACGGATTTGCGGTTCGTTTTAGTTATTCCGTGTATTAGGGGGAAATGGTCACAAATAAAATTGGTAAAAATTATGGACATGTCTCATATCCCCATAACCATCATATTAAAATATGAGAATGATCCAACCCTCAGGAAATAAAGTAAAAACATTTTACGATCTTCCGATACATAAAATGTGGGCTGTTACAGTAGATCTTGAAATCAGCCCCATTAAACACCCTTTAGATGTAGTTACATTCCAGATCTCTAGTTCAGTGTTGAATAATGAAATTTTGGTAAAAATGTGAAATTGGTAAATTATGTGATTGCAATGATAAAAGAAATATGCCTGTTTGTATTCAATATTGTTGGGTTTTGGTTTAATTGTTGTAAATATGTCGTTTTCCTCCTTTTGAATAAAAAGGCATTATTTTGAAATCACAAGAGTTATGATAAAAAGATCAAAATGGGAAAAGTGGTGCAAATGTCGGTATAAATATAAATATACACATTTGTATGTAATTTGCATCAACTATTCCAAATTATATATTTACATATATTTCTTGTGATTTTGGAATATGTCAATTCCAATTAGGCATGATTTACAATGATTACGGCTAAAGGTCTTTTTGTAAAGATTTGGAACCTTTTGACAATATTGAATGTAAAAAGGGATGTTTGGTTGTCAATTAAACCAAATCACTTTAATAATAAAAATAAAAATAATAACTACGTTGACTTCACAAAAACATAAATTATAAATATATACATATTATCCATCCAAATCAACGTAAAACAGTAAATTATACATTGAATCAAATGTAACGTCCCGGATTTTTAGCTATTTTATATTGAACATTTAAATTTATTTTAAATGTTGAATTGGAATAATAAGTGGATTTTTATATTGAATCTATCGATTTAATGATCGGTATATGATTTACTATCGAATATAGTGCATCGTCGTAATACGTAAATGAAAATAATTGAAGTTAAAACTGAACCGAAACAATTCAATCGACTAATATAAATTCTATATTGAATTAGAACGATAATAATTTATTATTGATAAATTTAATTGTTTGAAATCGATTTATATTTTAAATCCAATTTAATTTTAATCGTCGATTTAAATTGATATCTTTTCTAGACGATCGAATTAGACTTTGAAACCTGTTCCGTTGTGTTCAGGATAACGGTTAAACCCTAGAAGTGTCATTTGTTGCGCCTTAATTGGTGTTCGTTACCACGAGATATTTTTTAACGGATAAAATCAATATCAAATAAATTAAACTTTATTTTAATTGTCCTTATCAGCCACCCTACGTTGAAATTGTGTTGCCTAAAACATACCAAGGTCGTCCTATTTCTTTAAATTCATGTACTAAATGTTCCTCTCCTTCATTACAAAGAAAAACATGATTTAAATGGCTTAGTACGAGGTGTCTCCCCTCTCGCGATTATATAAACAGGCCAGGTCTTCATTACAGAAACCCAATTCAATCTATTTCTCTTGTTCTTCTTTTCTCCAACCTCAAAAACCAAATCGAAACCTCCGTGTATATAAAAAAAATTGGTGAAATCAAAATCGTGGACCGCGATTAGATCTGCGGCTCCCTGAAGCTTGACCAGACTTGAAGAATCGAAATTTGAAATAGCGAGTTGCTCGATGCTTTCACAGTCGCTACCTAGGGCTTGTGACGACTGATTGATAGAGCAATGACGAGGCGAATTGATGGCGGCGGTTGTTTAGGGGGTGCGACGCACCTAAGGATGGTGCGGCTAAGATTGAAGTTATTGATTAAGTTGCGATGTTGAACTGGGTACTGTATGTTGACGGTTGTTTGAGTAGTGCGATGTTGTATTGAAGGGGGCGACTTGGGTTTTGGTTTGAAGTTCGACAGTGTGGACTTGAGGAGTTTGGTGGTGAAAAGTTATCCTGGAGGGGGCGTTGTACTAATGTTTGGGTGGTGTAGAGATTTGGGTCTGATTTGCAGTTAAGATGGATCGAGGATATGTTTGTCGATTTGTCGAGTTATTTACAAGGCAAAAAGTACATGTTTTACACAATATAAATTACATAATATTAATTAGTTATGTCATAAGTCAATTTAAAAGGAATAATAGTTTAATTGATAATTAAATAAAATAAATGTAGGGGCGAAGTAGATTTATTCGAGAAGATCCATAGTCGGGATGAGATAAAATTAACGGGATATTCGTCAAGTAAATTCAGGTGAGTAAATCTCACTTAAAATTTACTTTATCATTAAAAATGAATTGTTGGCTGCTTGGTTGCTTTTAAAAATTGTTTGTCAATTGTGGTTATTATATATGTTAGTTATTTAGGCTTGGTGGTTATCGCTTATATATATATATATATATATATATATATTGGATAATTCCCGCAGTACCATTAGCGGATAACCCTATCGCCCCACGATATATGAGTGGATGACCTTCTATACCGCGATATCCTGCCTTGAAGCAGGATTGGTATTATTTATGTTGACTAACATCTGTGGATGCAGGAAAAACAGGTTGGAGGGATCCAACTAGATTTCTCAAAATTTATTATTATTGTTTACATGTGTATATATGTGTGATGTGTTGAATTGGATTAATTGTTTGTGTTTGGATGTTGAATATCACTGGCCCTAGAATTTATAATTTAAAATATCAAAAAGGGATTTTGGGGATTTAAAAAGAAAATTTTACTTTTTGAAATGGAAATGGGATTTCGAATGTATAACGAAATTTTAACTTATTTTAATAATAAAAACAAGTAGCTGAATTTATAAACGATGTTTATAAATGGAAAGAAATATTCCCATTTGATAATATTAAATTTTAAATTTAAATATGAATTTAAAAAGGAAATTTATTTTTTGTAGTGGAATTTGGATCTCAAATGGAATTTGAAATCGAAGCTTGTTTTACTGTTTAAAACAAGAAGTGGAATTTATAAATGATATTTATAAATAAAGAAATTTTGAAAATGGAAATCGATATATCGAAATATATAGAATTCGATAAGGAAATTGGAAATATAGTTAATGATTGAATATTAATTAAAAGGGGCCAGTGATTGTTTGATTGTTGATGGATGTTTGTTTTTCTTTGATAGTTAAATCACCGGCTATCAAAGATTTTCGGACCATCGTTGTCAATACGGAGAGACCGGTTGAATTTATTATCCTAAAACCACTCCGTATAGGCATAGACGTTACGAATTAGATATGCTGAAGATAATGGAAGATGGAGTGAAATGCAAGGACTGTTATGTTTGTCCAGACCCAGGACAACTTGTATGGACGAATGTCTGACAGAGTATTCCTAACATATCACATAAGACGATCTTTTCGAGTATTACGTCTGGTGGCGGAGAAATTCGTTTCTCTTAACTTTTATACCCGTAATATTTTTGAGAAGATCAAATAGTGATTTGATGGGTTTAACGATGTGACATTCAAAGTGAATGGTGGCCAGATGTTCTGAAAGATAGACATAGCCTCAAGCCTCACAACCGGGAAATGACAAAAATCGGGCAGGCAGCATGGCTAGTTGGGTCATACCCAAGCGGGGTATATTTGTCATTGATCTAGAGAAAATTCAATTATTTATTCTTTTTTCGATTATGTATCTTACGGGTTACGGTTGGACGGCTGACAACCGTGGGTGACAATATATTCGCTACACTCAAGCTAAATGAGAGGGCGGTCATGTGTGGCCGGGTTGCAAGATGTTCTTGCTGAACCCCAGTGTATCCCCTCTAGAGTACGCTGAGCGGAAGGTGGTCCCATACCTTGTCATAGTTGGAACCCAATCTCCAATAAACGCCCTGTGGTTTTCTATTTTATACTATGTATGTAGAGCGTGAGATGCAAGCGTTCTACTATTTGGTTATTTATTTGATTAGACATTATTATAATATCACTGGATTTTGATATTAAAAATGTTTTGGATTAAAGTAAGGTAAAAGCCGTCTATGTTTATGTGTGGGCTGGTCTTACTATTATCCTTTTCTTTCAAAAGGATTTTCCAAGTTAAACAATATGGTTGGAGTTTACTCACACCAGTCCCATGACTGACCCAGAGTTTATTTTGTTTGTGTTTTCCTAAACTCTTTGGTGCCCAAATTTATACGGGCAGTCAAGTGTTTCAGCTTTTACAGATACACTTGGGGGAGCTTGAAGTAGGACGCTTCACCGTTAGTTATTTAGAGTTATTTCCGTTGTATCACATGTTATATTGTACTCTGATATGGTATGTATATACAAAACAGATTTGTATTTCAAAGTTATGTTATATAATATATTTTATTCATTCCGCTGTGAGATTCTGTTTTGTTATTTCTGTTCTTCTTCTGTCTATTTCTATTTCTTTAACCCTAATGACTCGTGTTTCTGTATTATTTGAGTTGGACGTGGGTTGTACTAGTCAGCTCAGATAGTATGGATCCGCGGGCCATTACATCAAATGTTTGTAGGTTTGAAATGTTGAATGGTATTCATTTTTAGAATTATACATTTAAATTATATTTCATACTTAATGAATATACTTATGGTGACCATTGTAGCTATGAGTGTAATTGATTGATATAAATAAGGCCATAAATAAATAATTAACAATTGTAACCAATGTTGATTGAGGAAAGTAGATATAATAAGATAACGGTTACAATTCCTAAATTAATTAGGATAAATGTTGTACATCCCAAATTAGGAAATTTGAATTATAACCACATTTAGACACGAGGTTAAGCTCAACTTGTGGTATAAGCCTTCCCGGAATTGACTAGCAAATCCAACAACCATAGGTAGTCAGCTTAATGTAAGGGGTCTAATGCGTAAATATAAATGTACTAAGGCACAAGGTTAAGTTCAACTTATGGTAGAAGTCTGCCCGTAACCAACCGGCAAATCCAGCATCCACAAGTTGTCAACTTAATGTGAGAGGCCTGGTACGTAAATATACATATATATATATATAACAGTCAACCAATAAATAGATAAATAAGAATAGTAACCGTCTGTTGGGGTACAATAAATAGATACCTTGGGACTGGTAAATAGTTGCCTTAGGAAAAATATGACCGTTATGGTCATAAATGGCAATAAAAATAAAAGAAAATGGGTGTCAAATAGGGATTATTGGATATTGATTGTCGTTTAGATACTGAGTCCAAATTAGGGAAGAAACCAAGTAAATATCCTAGGGTAAAAGATGATATATAACTTCCTTATTTATACTAATGAGTATAAAACTTATAATTAAGAATAGAGTTGGACTTAGTAGGTTAATAATGTAAAATATTATTAACCATATGAACCCGTGGTAATAATTAATCGTGTGCGTATAGTATTTCCGTGAAAAGGAACTAAACAGGAATGACTTAATAACGTAGCTCATTTTATCCCAATAGGGAAAGGTATTAAAGTCTAATGGGATGCGAACTTAATAGTCTTCGCATATGTAGGGTCGAGGAGTCCACCTAGGAGTAGGTCTTCTAGTTTAGGGGTCTTGAATGGCATGTGTGTGTGGGGCAACCCAAATCTGGAAACTAAAAATGTCAGATATAGCTACCTACCCTACGGGAAGTAATAAGCGACTAAAGAAATTATGCAATAAGGCCAGCTAGTTGGTATAGCTAGCGATAAAATACCATCTCTCACCTTACGCCGGTAAGGAAATGTAAAGACCCGAAAATTCCCGCCCTTTGAATCGACAATAAACCACACAGGTCTGACCCAAAGGTTGGAAATCTTCGAATACTTTAACTCTGGGAATACAATACATTAGAACAAATAACAGCAGACTTTTATTACATCATGATAATGTTATATCAGAGTACAAAATGTCAGAGTACATCGAAATTAAATTACAGCGGAAGATAAATTTTACATTAAATATAATACAGTGCAGCGGAAGACTTTCTATGCTCTGGACACAGCTTTAAGCTTCAACCCAGAATCCTGCTAAAAGAAAAGATATCTGCAAACAAGCTACTCGACTGCCCGTGTGGAAAAATATGGGCACCTGAGTTTGCCAGTGAACAAACTACAGGTCAGTCATGGGATTGGTATGAGAAATCTAACTTAACTTATCTAATAATAAGGTTAATCACAGGACCACGCCGCTAACACGGAACGGGTGTACTCCATCGGATTTGCCAGTGCATAAAATAAGGTAAATCGTTAAACAACGCAATGCTTTTTAGAAAAATGAAACCATTATAAGACTCAAGTCCCATCACACAACGCAACGCAAACCAGAGGATAGAGTTTTACCTTATAATGGTCAAAAACGCTTGATACGATAAAAACAGATTTGATATTATTATTAGTGTCTGTATATGTTTTCAAAAACAATTAAATCATAATGTATCAATCATAGACGGCATGGGTACCATATATCATGTCGCCATCTAGTTCTACAATCAAAACCGCATGGTGTTGTATTGGAAATTGGTTTTCCATCATGAAATCGAGGCTAGGGATCGTCCTCTCTGATTCGAGACACTCTAGCAAATACCTCAGGATCACACCTATGGGCAACCCTCGGATGCGGTAGGGCCGGTCCCCACCTAACGGTAGTGGATTAATTATGCCTGAACACACGTTTCCCAGTTCCTTTGAACCTCCATATGGCCACTAACAACCTATAAATCCGAGGTACCTCAATCCATCATCCACATAAGTAAAATGCCAGCCAGTTTAAGCGCTGACACTACTCCTAGCTAGAAAGAAACGTGTTCACTCCCTACGGTCCATATCCCGTTTATGACTCATACCGGGTGTGAGGCTCGCGAAGTCACGCTATACACAAAGCTATGCCTAAACAGGCTATGCTTTGATCATCAACCACAAAGCTCTGTTTTTCAACAAAAGCCTTGATCCATGCATCTTAACATGCCACATTGTCAATCCATACCATACCATTGATTCCTACCAATATATAACCTCTGAGCTCGTACGTCTCAGAGAAGGGTGTTAAACACCAAACAGATGTATATTAAACAGAGATCAACGAATACAGTATAAAGGAATACAACGTCAGACATACAATCATTTACAAGTTCGTTCTGGGTCTGAACGAAACTGGAGTCGCCTTATTCCGCCCCCCATATGTCCAATACAGAGGTGAGGTGCTCGCATATCCGACAATCAACAAGTACGGCCGAACGGCTACCACTGAAGCCCTTTCAAGGTAGCTACTCCCATCACAGGTCTCAGTAGCAACACATCCATTCGATGTGAAGATCGCTGGTCTTCAATCACCTTCTTCAACTCTTTGACTTAGATCGACGTATGATCATTTGAAATGAGATTGAACTCGGACTTTACAAATGATCCTCGCATATATGTATTTTTTAAAATCATTCCATATCGTTAGTAGGATTTAATAACGATTTATCGCTATGAAAATAACTATTTTCATTTAACGACGCTTCGGGTCGATCTGCGGCCCTGGCGTTGTTTTCAATCAAACTTGATTTACACTTATCTTGAAATCTAACCGTTGGATTTTAACAAAGCTTATATCGTCGGAAAGATCTCCCTAAAGCGGTCCTAACGGTTCCAGTTTTGGGAAAATCCGACGGTCGGATCTTTCGGTATAATGTTTGAAGTTACGATTTCAAATCGCGAACTGTAGCAGCGCGATTCGTTATATTTTAATTTATTTCAACATCTATTTCTATTATATATATGAAATCATATATTACCTCAAAATGTAATTTTCCTTTTCTTTTGTTATTACATTAAAATGTAATCTTTAATCATTTTTGTATTACAATTGAAACAAAAATGTAATTTCTTTATTTATTGCACAAATTATATTCTTTTATTTCAATACAATACAACATAAAAAAGAAATCTCTTATTTCAATATATATTTAAATTGAAAATGTAACTTTCTATTTCAATGTTCATTTACCTTGGAAATATAACCTTTCATTTCAATATATTATTATATTGAAAATGTAACTTTTATTTCATCCTTTATTTACATATCAAATGTAAATTTCTATTTAATCTTTCATTTACATGTAGAATGTAAATTTCTATTAAACCCTTTTTATTTACATAGAAAATGTAAATTCCTTTATTTCCTTTATTTACATTGAAAAATGTAGATTCTTTAATTCCCTTGGTCTACATGGAAAAATGTAAATTCTTTTATTTCTACTCTTTTTATTGTCCCTAGAACGACAATAAAAATAATTCTTTTAATTCTAATCTTTTATTGAATATAAAATATAAATAAAAATGTCGCCTTACATTTATTCTTTTCATTTGCATAAAAAGTTAAATAAAAATGAAACCTTTTTATTTCAATCTTTTTTTGTCTCTATTTGACAATAAAAATATAACATTAAATTCTACCCTTTTTTATTACATCTAAAATGTGAATTTAAAATACCATTTTTAATCTAATCTTTTTATTTACACCTAGAATGTAAATAAAAATGTTACTTTGATTCTATTCTTTATTTACATCTAAGTATGCAAATAAAAATGTACTTTCTAATTCATGTTTTAATTCAGATATAAAATGCAAATAAAAATTTCACTTTTTAATCCATGATCCTACTTACATCTAAAATGTAAATATGAATTTACCTTTTTAATTCACGGTCCTATTTACATCTAGAATGTAAATATAAATTTCACTTTTGATTTCTATGTATTCTATTACTATATAAAAGAATAATTCCTATGTATCATTTTTATGGATTCTAATGACATATAAAGGTATATTTTATAAGTTATCATTTTTCTATAAACTCTAATGGCATATAAAAGTATATTCTATATGTTAACAATTTTCTATGCATTCTAATATTATAAAAATTAATATTTTTCTATGTTAAAATTTACTATGCATTCTAATATTATATAAATAATATTGTTCTACGTTAACATTTTCTTTGCATCCTAATATTATATAAATAATATTGTTCTCTGCTAACAAATACCATATAAAAGAGTATTTTACATGTAAACATTCCTAACCTTTCATACTAACATTAAAAAAAATTATGTTAAATCAATTCTAACATTTCAACAAAAACAAATAAAAAGATAACTTTGTTTTTGTTGACAACTCTATTTCAACAACAACATATAAAAGTGATATACTTGTTTGTCGACAACTCTAACTCAACAAAATACATATAAAGTGATATATTTTTCAACTCCACATTTTATAACTAAAATGTTATTTTTATTCATCTTTAACATTTTATAACTAAAATGCTATTTTCCTTTATCTTAACATTTTATCACTAAAAATGTTACTTTTCTCTATCTTAACATTTTATCACTAAAATGTTATTTTACTTTATCTTAACATTTTATCACTAAAATGTTATTTTACTCTTTCTTAACATTTTATAACTAAAATGTTATTTTTCACTATCAAGACAATTCTTCATAAAATTGATGTTTTTAATTAACATGCCATTCTCTAAAAATGATGTTTTCTAATATCCTATAAAGAATAATTTATATGTTAATCTTTTTTCCATGAACTCTCATGGCATATAAAATTATAATTTATATGTTGGTCTTTTTCTATGAACTCTAATGTCATATAAAAATGATATTTTATAGGCTAACACTTCCTATGGTTTCTAATGTCATATAAAAAATGATATTTCATAAGTTAACAATTTCTATTGTCATTCTTTTATGATGTTTCACACTACAACAAAATGTAATTTTTATTGTTTATTATCACATTTTACATAATTCTAATATCATCTTTTACCTAAAATGTAATTTTCAATCTAATGTCACATAAATGAATATTTATTTGTAACCAAATTTTAAATAACAAATAAATGGTCATTTATTGTAATCAATTTCCTATGTACCCTAATGAAATATAAAAAGTAAATTTATATATTCACATTTTTCTTTTCTGAATTCTAATGACATTCTAATTTAATGACCTTCTACTTTAATGTCATTCTAATTTAATCATATTCTAATTCTAATGCCATTCTAATTTAATCATATTCTAATGCCATTCTAATTTAAGGACATCCTAATTTAATGCCATTCTAAATGACATTACAATATTTCAATAGGAAGGAAACATTCATCTCAACATGAATGACAAATTCATTTAACATAAATAACAATTTCAATTTTAATAATATATGTTTGACAAAATGCCAATTCCATTCTAATAGCACATGTATGACTGAAATGCCAATTTTTGTTCTAATACCACATATATGACAAAGATGCCAATCTTGTTCTAATGGCACATGTATGACAAAAGTGCCAATCTTGTTCTAACATAACTTTTCTTAACAAGAATGATGATTTTTTTTTATTAGCCTAGCATTTCTAATGTTAACCTTTCTACTAATAGTGTTATTTTTGTTTCAAATTATAACAAGGTGACAATTTTATGTTGACACACATGATCTAACCAATTAAAGATTAGATTTTTATTCGAACAAAAACATATCATTCAACAAATAATCATCACCACAATTTATCACAAACAATAATCAACAAAGGCCAAACAACCAATCTAAATTTCGAACCACATATAATATATTACAATCAGAATCATTATAATATGTATATATAATTTTTTTATTTTAAATTTAAAAAAAGAGAAATCTCACCGAATAATTCAGATCTGAAATTTATCCAAAATCTGATCTGCTCCGTTTTGATTCTAGTCAGTTCTGTCGGGTAGATCTTGTTTCTGCGATTCCAACGCAAGTTGTTTCGTCTGATGCTGAACTCGTATGAGAGAAATATGCTTGTTTAAACTTTCATTACATTGATGGATAATTAAATTTTAATTAGTTGGATAATTACATACTTAACCATCTTTAATCCTCTTTCTTCTACGTTACAAACTACAGGAAGCCGAACCCAATTCGTTCAGAACCCAACTCCACAATCGCCGCCTCCTTCAAGCCATCGGATCCCGATCCGCCTTCGCCACCTCGCACGCCGGAGCGCCACCCATCAACGCCGCCAAGGGGAGCCAGCTCGCGGGTCCCACCTTGCCTGGAAACGGGTTCGAAACCCGCCACTTGGTGCTGCGACTTCTCTCAATTCCTTGTATGATATACGATCTAACCGTATTGAAAGGAAGATCATAGATTGGTCTTTGATTTTTTTGCTTTTGGGTTTGAATTAATTTTGAATGGATTTGGGGAATTTAGTGTTTGAATTCGGAATGATATTGGCCATTGAAGGTTTGTAGTGGCGACTCAGTCATAGGAATTAGAGTTCCGTATATGGTTTGCTAATGTATGAATATATAAGAAGAAGAAATAAGAAACTACATAGTCTATATTAAATTTCCTAGGGACCATGTGTGTTTTGGTAAGAATTGAATGGTTTGTGTAAAAAGGGTAAGAGGCCAATAGCAATGAATGTTTTAATTTTATTTTATTTTATTTAGAGAACGCTCAAGGAAAGAAATGATATAATGGATGAATGTTAAACCTTAAATGGTAAACATTAATTGTAAATTAAAAGAAAAATATAGAAATTAAATTCACATGGTTTTGGCAATAATTCAAACGAGCGGATAAGGCAAATTGAGAATGAAATAAATTTGCAATTTTAATTTTAATTTATATAAGACATTTTACTTATGTTGCGGGACCCAACAATGCATGCATATCTTTTAATTAGTTTGTTTTCAAAGATTACACAAAAAAACAACCCATGCACATGCATGAAACAATGGGGCAAAAATAATGCATTGCTTATATAAATATGCGTTATATTTTTAGTTTAATGACACTATTTGTACATCAAAATCTCATTAACTTTATCACAATTAATACTATAATAAATTTAGATTTTAATGGTTTACTCAAAACAAATTTATCACTATTAATATTAAAAATCTCAACTCGTAAATTAAAAATTGATTTCAAATATATATTTTCTTCTTATGAAGTCACATGATAAGCATTAAATTCATTTCTAAACTTATGACGGTACAACTCTTTCCATAATATTCATTTTTAAACAACGAAAAATTTTTAACGCTATATATTCAAATCGGTTAGTAATGCAAATCACGTTTGTTTATAAATTTATGAAATGATTCGCACCTATTGTTCAAGAATTAACAAAATCTCAAATATAAATATTTATTTCACACTGCACCTTAATTTAATTTATATTTTAAATCTCAAAATGAATATCATAAACTGATTTATACAGTCAAATCAAAATTAACTATTTTGAGTATTCGTTCATGAAATTTATTCATAAACAATTCAATTGTTATAAATCACCATTTATCTAATTACAAATTGTTTATTAGAAATAAAATGGAAATCATTCCTTAATACATCATAAAACTTGTAAAAATAATTTAATTCAAAAATGGAATTTTTAAATTTTGATGCATTTTCTAATGAAATTTCCTTAAAATAAAATTTTAAATTGGTACATAAATTGCGGGTTGTTACAATCTCCCCCACTTAAAATCTTTTCGTCCTCGAAAAGGAACTCAGCTAAAAGTTGTTTAATTAACCAACTAAATTTTCTTTTTATCTTTATTGGTTTCAATAATTTTATTAGTTGATTTACCTTTCAAATATATATAACTTTAATATATTCAAATATCATATTTTCCTAGCTCGTGTTATATATATAATCACAAATACGTTAATTATAGACTTGACACTCTCGACTCGTTCTAGGGCATTACTAACCCTATCTCTAACGAGTTTTCTCATTCTAGGATACTACTGATCCTATCTCTAATGAGTATTCTTCTATAGGATATTACTAATCCTACCTCTGATGAGTCTTTTGTTCAGTTCTAACGAGTTGTACCCCAAAGATTTTGAGCTAACCAGAGCTCTGATACCAACTGTAAAGACCCGAAAATTCCCGCCCTTTGAATCGACCATAAACCACACAGGTCTGACCCAAAGGTTGGAAATCTTCAAATACTTTAACTCTGGGAATACAATACATTAGAACAAATAACAGCAGACTTTTATTATACCATGATAATGCTACATCAGAGTACAAAATATCAGAGTACATCGAAATTAAATTACAGCGGAAGATAAATTTTACATTAAATATAATACAGTGCAGCAGAAGACTTTCTATGCTCCGGACACAGCTTTAAGCTTCAACCCAGAATCCTGCTAAAAGAAAAGATATCTGCAAACAAGCTACTCGACTGCCCGTGTGGAAAAATATGGGCACCCGAGTTTGCCAGTGAACAAAATACAGGTCAGCCATGGGACTGGTATGAGAAATCTAACTTAACTTATCTAATAATAAGGCTAATCACAGGACCACGTTGCTAACGCAGAACGGGTTTACTCCATCGGATTTGCTAGTGCATAAAATAAGGTAAATCATTAAACAACGCAATGCTTTTTAGAAAAATGAAACCATTATAAGACTCAAGTCCCATCACATAATGCAACGCAAACCGGAGGATAGAGTTTTACCTTATAATGGTCAAAAATGCTTGATACGATAAAAACAGATTTGATATTATTATTAGTGTCTGTATATGTATCAATCATAGATGGCATGGGTACCATATATCATGTCGCCATACTAGTTCTACAATCAAAACCGCATGGTGTCGTATTGGAAATTGGTTTTCCATCATGAAATCGAGGCTAGGGATCGTCCTCTCCTATTCGAGACACTCTAGCAAATGCCTCAGGATCACACCTATGGGCAACCCTTGGATGCGGTAGGGCTGGTCCCCACCTAATAGTAGTGGATTAATTATGCATGAACACACGTCTCCCGGTTCCTTTGAACCTCCATATGGCCACTAACAACCAATAAATCCGAGGTACCTCAATCCATCATCCACTTAAGTAAAATGCCAGCCAGTTTAAGTGCTGACACTACTCCTAGCTAGAAAGAAACGTGTTCACTCCCTACGGTCCATATCCCGTTTTTGACTCATACCGGGGTGTGAGGCTCGCGAAGTCACGCTGTACACAAAGCTATGCCTAAATAGGCTATGCTTTGATCATCAACCACAAGGCTCTGCTTTTCAACAAAAGCCTTGATCCATGCATTTTAGCATGCCACATTGTCAATCCATACCATACCATTGATTCTTACCAATATATAACCTCTAAACTCGTACGTCTCAGAGAAGGGTGTTAAACACCAAACAGATGTATATTAAACAGAGATCAACGAATACAGTATAAAGGAATATAACGTCAGACATACAATCCATTTACAAGTTCGTTCTGGGTCAGAACGAAACCGGAGTCGCCTTATTCCGCCCCCTATATTTCCAATACAGAGGTGAGGTGCTCGCATATCCGACAATCAACAAGTACGGCCGAACGGCTACCACTGAAGCCCTTTCAAGGTAGCTACTCCCATCATGGGTCTCAGTAGCAACACATCCATTCGATGTGAAGATCGCCGATCTTCAATCACCGTCTTCAACTCTTTGACTTAGATCGATGTATGATCATTTGAAATGAGATTGAACTCGGACTTTTCAAATGATCCTCGCATATATATATTTTAAAATCATTCCATATCGTTAGTAGGATTTAATAAATATTTATCGCTACGAAAATAACTATTTTCATTTAACGACGCTTCGGGTCGATCGGCGGCCCTAGCATTGTTTTCAATCAAACTTGATTTACACTTATCTTGAAATCTAGCCGTTGGATTTTAACAAAGCTTATATCGTCGGAAAGATCTCCCTAAAGCGGTCCTAACGATTCCAATTTTGGGAAAATCCGACAGTCGGATCTTTCGGTATAATCGTTTGAAGTTACGATTTCAAATCGCGAACTGTCGCAGTGCGATTCGTTATATTTTAATTTATTTCAACATCTATTTCTATTATATATATGAAATCATATATTACCTCAAAATGTAATTTTCCTTTTCTTTTGTTATTACATTAAAATGTAATCTTTAATCATTTTTGTATTACAATTGAAACAAAAATGTAATTTCTTTATTTATTGCACAAAGTATATTCTTTTATTTCAATACAATACTACATAAAAAAAAAGAAATCTCTTATTTCAATATATATTTACATTGAAAATGTAACTTTCTATTTCAATGTTCATTTACCTTGGAAATTTAACCTTTCATTTCAATATATTATTATATTGAAAATGCAACTTTTATTTCATCCTTTATTTACATATAAAATGTAAATTTCTATTTAATCTTTCATTTACATATAGAATGTAAATTTCTATTAAACCCTTTTTATTTACATAGAAAATGTAAATTCCTTTATTTCCTTTATTTACATTGAAAAATGTAAATTCTTTAATTCCCTTGGTCTACATGGAAAAATGTAAATTCTTTTATTTCTTCTCTTTTTATTGTCCCTAGAACGACAATAAAAATGCTTCTTTTAATTCTAATCTTTTATTGAATATAAAATATAAATAAAAATGTCGCCTTACATTTATTATTTTCATTTGCATAAAAAGTTAAATAAAAATGAAACCTTTTAATTTCAATCTTTTTTTGTCTCTATTTGACAATAAAAATGTAATATTAAATTCTACCCTTTTTGATTACATCTAAAATGTGAATTTAAAATACCTTTTTTAATCTAATCTTTTTATTTACACCTAGAATGTAAATAAAAATGTTACTTTGATTCTATTCTTTATTTACATCTAAGTATGCAAATAAAAATGTACTTTCTAATTCATGTTTTAATTCAGATATAAAATGCAAGTAAAAATTTCACTTTTTAATCCCTGATCCTACTTACATCTAAAATGTAAATATGAATTTACCTTTTTAATTCACGGTCCTATTTACATCTAGAATGTAAATATAAATTTCACTTTTGATTTCTATGTATTCTATTACTATATAAAAGAATAATTCCTGTGTATCATTTTCTATGGATTCTAATGACATATAAAGGTATATTTTATAAGTTATCATTTTTCTATAAACTCTAATGGCATATAAAAGTATATTCTATATGTTAACAATTTTCTATGCATTCTAATATTATAAAAATTAATATTTTTCTATGTTAACATTTACTATGCATTCTAATATTATATAAATAATATTGTTCTATGTTAACATTTTCTTTGCATCCTAATATTATATAAATAATATTGTTCTCTGCTAACAAATATCATATAAAAGAGTATTTTACATGTAAACATTCCTAACCTTTCATATTAACATAAAAAAAATATTTTTATGTTAAATCAATTCTAACATTTCAACAAAAACAAATAAAAAGATAACTTTGTTTTTGTTGACAATTCTATTTCAACAACAACATATAAAAGTGATATACTTGTTTGTCGACAACTCTAACTCAACAAAACACATATAAAGTGATATATTTGTCAACTCCACATTTTATAACTAAAATGTTATTTTTATTCATCTTTAACATTTTATAACTAAAATGCTATTTTCCTTTATCTTAACATTTTATCACTAAAAATGTTACTTTTCTCCATCTTAACATTTTATCACTAAAATGTTATTTTACTTTATCTTAACATTTTATCACTAAAATGTTATTTTACTCTTTCTTAACATTTTATAACTAAAATGTTATTTTTCACTATCAAGACATTTCTTCATAAAATTGATGTTTTTAATTAACATGCCATTCTCTAAAAATGATGTTTTCTAATATCCTATAAAGAATAATTTATATGTTAATCTTTTTTCCATGAACTCTCATGGCATATAAAAATATAATTTATATGTTGGTCTTTTTCTATGAACTCTAATGTCATATAAAAATGATATTTTATATGCTAACACTTCCTATGGTTTCTAATGTCATATACAAAATGATATTTCATAAGTTAACAATTTCTATCGTCATTCTTTTCTGATGTTTCACACTACAACAAAATGTAATTTTTATTGTTTATTATCTTATTTTACATAATTCTAATATCACCGTTTACCTAAAATGTAATTTTCAATCTAATGTCACATAAATGAATATTTTTTTGTAACCAAATTTTAAATAACAAATAAATGGTCATTTATTGTAATCAATTTCCTATGTACCCTAATGAAATATAAAAAGTAAATTTATATATTCACATTTTTCTTTTCTGAATTCTAACGACATTCTAATGACATTCTAATTTAATGACCTTCTACTTTAATGTCATTCTAATTTAATCATATTCTAATTCTAATGCCATTCTAATTTAATCATTTTCTAATTCTAATGCCATTCCAATTTAATGACATCCTAATTTAATGCCATTCTAAATGACATTACAATATTTTAACAGGAAGGAAACATTCATCTCAACATGAATGACAAATTCATTTAACATAAATAACAATTTCAATTTTAATAACATATGTTTGACAAAACGCCAATTCCATTCTAATAGCACATGTATGACTGAAATGCCAATTTTTTTTCTAATACCACATATATGACAAAGATGCCAATCTTGTTCTAATGGCACATGTATGACAAAAGTGCCAATCTTGTTCTAACATAACTTTTCTTAACAAGAATGATGATTTTTTTTATTTTTTTTATTAGCCTAACATTTCTAATGTTAACCTTTCTACTGATAGTGTTATTTTTGTTTCCAATATGACAAATTATAACAAGGTGACAATTTTATGTTGACACACATGATCTAACCAATTCAAGATTAGATTTTTATTCGAACAAAAACATATCATTCAACAAATAATCATCACCATAATTTATCACAAACAATAATCAACAAAGGCTAAACAACCAATCTAAATTTCGAACCACGTATAATATATTACAATCAGAATCATTATAATATGTATATATAATTTTTTTATTTTAAATTTAAAAAAAGAGAACTCTCACCGAATAATTCAGATCTGAAATTTATCCAAAATCTGATCTGCTCCGTTTTGATTCTAGTCAGTTCTGTCGGGTAGATCTTGTTTCTGCGATTCCAACGCAAGTTGTTTCGTCTGATGCTGAACTCGTATGAGAGAAATATGCTTGTTTAAACGTTCATTACATTGATGGATAATTAAATTTTAATTAGTTGGATAATTACATACTTAACCATCTTTAATCCTCTTTCTTCTACGTTACAAACTACAAGAAGCCGAACCCAATTCGTTCAGAACCCAACTCCACAATCGCCGCCTCCTTGAAGCCATCAGATCCCGATCTGCCTTCGCCACCTCGCACGCCGGAGCGCCACCCGTCAGCGCCGCCAAGGGGAGCCAGCTCGCGGGTCCCACCTTGCTTGGAAACGGGTTCAAAACCCGCCACTTGGTGCTGCGATTTCTCTCAATTCCTTGTATGATACATGATCTAATCGTTTAGAAAGGAAGATCATAGATTGGTCTTTGATTTTTTTTGCTTTTGGGTTTGAATTAATTTTGAATGGATTTGGGGAATTTAGTGTTTGAATTCGGAATGATATTGGCCATTGAAGTTTGTAGTGGCAGTTCAGTCATAGGAATTAGAGTTTTGTATATGGTTTGCTAATGTATGGATATATAAGAAGAAGAAAAAAGAAACTACATAGTCTATATTAAATTTCCTTGGGACCATGTGTGTTTTGGGAAGAATTGAATGGTTTGTGTAAAAAGGGTAAGAGGCCAATAGCAATGATTGTTTTAATTTTATTTTATTTAGAGAACGCTCAAGGAAAGAAATGATATAATGGATGAATGTTAAACCTTAAATGGTAAACATTAATTGTAAATTAAAAGAAAAATATAGAAATTAAATTCACATGGTTTTTGGCAACAATTCAAACGAGCGGATAAGGCAAATTGAGAATGAAATGAATTTGCAATTTTAATTTATATAAGACATTTTACTTATGTTGTGGGACCCAACAATGCATGCATATCTTTTAATTAGTTTGTTTTCAAAGATTACACAAAAAAAAACAACGCATGCACATGCATGAAACAATGGGACAAAAATAATGCATTGCTTATATAAATATGCGTTATATTTTTAGTTTAATGACACTGTTTGTACATCAAAATCTCATTAACTTTATCACAATTAATACTGTAATAAATTTAGATTTTAATGGTTTACTCAAAACAAATTTATTACTACTAATATTAAAAAAACGCAACTCATAAATTAAAATTTGATTTCAAATATATATTTTCTTCTTATGAAGTCGCATGATAAGCATTAAATTCATTTCTAAACTTATGACGGTACAACTCTTTCCATAATATTCATTTTTAAACAACGAATAAATTTTAATGCTAAATATTCAAATCGGTTAGTAATGCAAATCACGTTTATTTATAAATTTATGAAATGGTTCGCACCTATTGTTCAAGAATTAACAAAATCTCAAATATAAATATTTATTTTACATTGCACCTTAATTTAATTTATATTTTAAATCTCAAAATGAATATCATAAACTGATTTATACAGTCAAATCAAAATTAACTATTTTGAGTATTCGTTCATGAAATTTATTCATAAACAATTCAATTGTTATAAATCACCATTTATCTAATTACAAATTGTTTATTAGAAATAAAATGGAAATCGTTCCTTAATACATCATAAAACTTGTAAAAATAATTTAATTTAAAAATTGAATTTTTAAATTTTGATGCATTTTCTAATGAAATTTCCTTAAAATAAAATTTTAAATTGGTACATAAATTGCGGGTTGTTACAAGATATATGTGTGAATGATGGAAACCTTAACTAGTATGGCCCGTAGCCAGTGCCCTCTAGTTTATAATAATGTTGAATAAATTATCGAGAGGTATTAAGTGACCAATATGTCCGCCTAGGGTCTTAAGTGATCGGGAGAATCCACCCTATCTATCATTAATAGTGAGGCGCTAAATAATAAAGTGTAAGTGAATGAAAAAGTGTGTATGTACAACTCCGCAAGTAGGGGTTCACTTCTAGGTCTAATAATCAGTTTAAATTATGATTTAAAGGTTTCATAAATATATGTGTAAATGTTCTATTTCAGTATTATACCTTTGTATACCACTTTGGGAAGAGTGGTAGAGTTGTGCGTAAACATTTACAAGCTTAGGCTAGGATTACTAATCTTGTTAGGCATACATCTTGGGTTGAACCAAATGGGATATATATGTGTATTATAGTTTGTATTGTACATTTCTTAGTCACCATAACTTGTTGTTCTGACCCCTCCTCATTACTACCTCCCAGGTTTCCTAGAGAAGGTCGGGTTCTCACAGATGTTTAAGTTTGGCTTTCGGTCCTCGTTCTCTCTCATGCTCGGTATTGGCAAAGTGACTTACTTTGAAAAAGATACTTACTTAAGTTAATACTAGTTATCCTATTTTGTTTCCGCTGTGAGTTTTCTTTTATCGTACTCTGATTATGCTCATGCTCACTTATTGCAGGTACCAAATATACACACTTCATGTTCGGATGTGTTCAAGTTTTGATTTTGTCGAAATTTGGGCATAGAAAAGTGTGGGATGTTACAAATTTAAATACTCGATTCCTAAATTTACCAAAAGTCAATAATAAGCATGAAAAAATCATTTATTAAATTTTATATTTTAAAATTTTAATTTAATTCATTTATAATTTAGTTTATGAGTTACCAAACTGTATTTTTTGTTGAAAAATTAATTTGGACATATCTCAAAGTCAATAAGGTGAAATCTTGATTTTCCTCTTTGGTTTGAAAAATATATTACAATAGGTTTGAAAGATTCGTGTTTCATAGAATTCTGACTCGTACTGGATCATATATATTAATTTAAACTTCAAGTCGGAAATTTAAAGAGCAATGCGACGAGCTTGATTTAATTTATTTAATTAATTCGTTTAAACTTCGTTAAGTTCAAATATTATAAACTTAGCCAAATAATTTCAGATTCAACTTGGAAATTTCGACTGTCTAACAACATCAAATATTTCGTTCCATTTTTGTTCTTGTTTAAATTCATTTCAAACAATTTCATTTAAGTTAAATTCTTGCTTGATATCTTCATCAAACGCCTCATAGTCAAATAGTGAAACTAAATTCATAAGGTGTTCGTTTCCAATATTCATATAATAGTAGTTTACATGACCTATGTAATAAGATTAATCTTATCAAAACACAGCAATTGATACCCATAAACATCATGCACAACAACAACCGCCAGCCAACTCTCGAAACTGGATGTCTATGACCAATCAACCAATAAATGATAATAATTAAACATTATCCATACTTAACTAACAATCATCCACGATTGAGAAGATTTCCTTTATATGTAAATTATATAAAATCTTAGTAAAATTATTTCATTTACCACATTATAAAGCAATATCACATCGAAAGACTTATTCACGTGTTTTGAAATCCTTATCAAATACGAAGGTTAGTCGTTATACTCGAATCAAAAATTCAAACTTAACAAATCAAACAACGAAATACAGACATTTATTGAAACACAATTCCATTTCTAACAATTTGAAGACATATTTTCAAATTTGTACGGTACTCATTAAATCCAAAGAGCATATGCAAAATTTATTTATTTATATTTAACTTATTAAAATTACTATGAAGATTGAAGATAAATTTGGATCATCTATTTGTATATTTGAGTCAAATTACAAATACCTATCTGCCTTGGGGTACGCAAGTAGATAGAAAATGTTGGGCTCTGGTATCCGAACCCATGACTTGGGTCTACTTTCCTTGGACAACCCAAAGTAAAGATGCATATTAGTTGGCTCAATTACATCGGTTGTTCTACATAACAAATATGTTTAACCAATTAGAACCTTATTGACTCTCAACTATCTTTTATTTTTAAGAGTTATAAAGTTCTACTTCTTTTTATAACTTCACAATTAGTTTAATTCCTTATCTAAATTTGCAAGTTACTAGTTGGCAAATCCAATTAGATGCACAACCAAATTATTCAAATGTATAAGGTACATGCATCCATAATACATCTTAACCAAAATCTTAAGAATCAAACAATAAGTTTTATTTTAATTATTATAAATTATATATATATAAACTTGTTTTGCTAAAATAACTTTGTGGCTAAGTACCATATAAGCAACCCCCATTTTGGGGTTCGAAAATAAACGTTAATGATGTTGCAGTCATCACCAAAATTATTTTCCACCAATAGAATTGAGTTTAGTACTTATAAGTCATGCCTTTCAGAGCAAACTAAAATTATTTATAGTAGTATCAAATACTTAAATTAATATCACTAAGTACCATTATTTTTGTTTCATTGATATTTAATTTTAGATAATATTAATCTTATTTTTTCCAAACCATATGAAGTCAATTTCTAAAATATTAGGATTTAAGTTCTCAAATTCTCAATCTGAATCATTTATATTTATAACTATATTTACATAAATCAATTTTCTTATATAAAATTTATTACATAAGTCATATCTTTAGAATTTTCTACTTATGGGTTGAGAACCATAATAGTTGCTTATAAACGGATCGAGCACAACAAATCAAACAATAAATGATGTTAATCGAATAGCATCGTAACAAACAAGCATACCATAATAAACCATTTCAATTTTAATAAAAAAAATCTCTTTGTATATAAATATAATCCAAGGTAAAGTTATTTCACTTACCTATTTTAAAATAATACTATGTCAACTATCTTATTTAAAAGTTTTGAGATCCATATCAATAATGTTGGCAAGACATATTGATTAGAATCAATGACCCACTCAACAACATACCAATCAACACGGTACAAAATGTTTTTACAACACCAACAAATGCGCTTTTTACATATGTAATACATTCAAAGCCATTTTACAGTGTGATTAACTCTATCTCTATTAAGCCACATCCAAACAATGCCTATATGTTTGCTAAACGTGGTGCTCTAATACCAAACTATAACATACACCATATCGACCCTCAAATGTCAATACTAATACATCCGCAATATCCATGTGTCGAGGACCCAAGTGTCAAAAATAAAAAATGTTAGGGTAAAATAAAAAGAAAGAAAAAGAAGAAAATGAAAATAATAGGAGAAAGGAAAAGTAAAACATCAGATATGAATCTCACGAAGGAATGAATAAAATATAATATATCAATACTTTATACATAAAATAGAAAACTATATATATATCTATATATATATATATATTCATGAAAGGCAAGAGTACAATAAAATAAATCAGACCGGACAGTTATAATGACATGCCTCACAATTGTTGATACATACAATAACATATCATAATGGAATACATACCAAAAAAAGCATAATATAGCACAGTGAAAAGATAGATAATAATAGAATATAGGAATACACACTACACCATACAAGCAGTTTTGCAACTCCCAGAGGCGGACATTTCGCAACGGCTTTGGACCGTTGCTATTTAGCAACGGCTGTAACCCGTTCTAGAAATTTTTACAATGGTCTTTGTCCGTTCTGCCTTTTAGAACGGCTCAAACCCGTTCTTCAATTTCGTACGCCCTACAATACACTCCACCGTTCCCAGTACACTTTCATTTCTTCTTATTTCCTACTTCCATCAAAAGAAAGCTTCGCACTTGAAATAACAAGATCCAATCTTCTTTCCAAAATCCCTTTAGTTCCAGTTCAACAATCAAATAAATTTTCTAATTAAATCTCGATCGAATCAGGTGATTTTTTCCAAAACAAAAGGCTCTCGAGATCTTGAGGCGAAGTCGATCTCTTTTCGGTATGGAACAAATGATTTTAGTTGTTTCGTCGTTGATTTAATGTCATAGAAATAGAATCGTTAATTAGATTTTGATAGTGAATGATTATTTGTTCGATCCTGAAAGGATTCAAAATACAATAAACTGCGAACGATTGTTTTATCGTTTATTTAATGATTCTTGCAAACAACTGCCTGTAACCGATTCTTCATCTCCAAATATTGTTTCATTTTCTTATTTAATGATTTTTACAAACTGCCTGCTTTATCTCCAAATATTCTTGCAAACAATTGCGAACGTTTGTTTTATCGTTAATTAGGTTTTAAAACAAACCTGACAAAATTAAAAAGAACATAATGCAGCATTTTCTTATACACCTTTTCTTCCTCCTAAAATGACTCATTTTCTTTGTCTATCTAGGAGGATTTGATTGGATTAAGCTTCTGTCCTTTTGCTACAAGGTCATATTCTGGTAATCCTTATTTATTTATTTGCTAACTCGTTGATTGCCTTTTTGTTTTTATTTAGTTTACGGTTTCATTGACATATATTAAGTCTTAGCACTTCATGTTTGATCTATTTAACCTTTTGTTTGGTTGCAAATCTTCTTAGATTGTAGGAAATTTGTGCTGTTATGACTGCATTGTACCCAATAGTTATGAGTCAGTCTTAGATTGTTTGAATTATAAAAGTTCTGTAAATATTGGATGGCTGATATGATGTGAAATCATAATGGAAAAACGAAGTCATGCATGCTATTAAACTCATTTTGAACACACAAAGCAAGCACAAAAACTTAGCAAGCCGATGGAACTGTATGCTCAAAGCTTATTTCATTTGCATTACTACCGTCTGCTCAAACCCTTTCCTTTTTTACAATTGTAGGAGCATGCATGTCTCTCAAAATCCCAAAATGATGTTTCAAACAAAGTATCAAGCACTTAATAAATTAGTTATGCACATTGCCTCTTTGCAATATTAAGGTTCAGATGAATCACCTAAGGCAGTACCTCCTTGATCAAATACACGAACCTCCATGCCATTAGATTCTTGCAAAAGGTTGCAAGAGTTATATGACTTACTTGTTGATTGGCTGTTTTGAGGTACAAATGGAATAACTCGGAATAATTTAAACTCTAACATGAAACTAAGGTATAGTTAATACTCTAAACGTTTGTAGGAACAGAATTTGCACTATTTACTGACCATTAATTATGCACAGTGCTAAGTCCCCAGTTATTTTTCTAGTATATCATACCATATTGAACTCTCACGTCAATGAACATCTATGGTGTTTGACCAATTCCGTAATGTACAATAGCTTCTGACATTCTATAAAGTATAAACAGATTTTACCAGATTTTTCTGATTTTGTTTTTATTGGCATTTCTCAATGCAAACAATTTTGTCAACTTGACTTTTGTGGCATAAACTTTGGGTAAATAGGTAATGAACTACCAAAAGTTGTTTTCTCTATATTTGGTTTATCTCTCAAACGTATTGGATCATAATAATTCAAATTTCCTGCATGGACCCAAAAGGATATACACTGGATACTTGAAAAATCTTCAGAGTTAATAACTTAATGATCCAACTTTAGCTTCATGCAATTTTTGTGTGTCGGCTATTAGGATGTGAATTTTATGAAGATTGTTCTATACTGCACCACTTATAATTTTTGATTGTTGAGCGCAAATGTAACACTACACTCTGTAATTCTGGATTGCTATTGTTTGTTGATGTCTTATTTATTGGATTACTCCTTCCTGTCTAAATGTAAATTGTTCATATCATACTCGGACATAACATTTGTTTGATCAGCAGTGAATTGAAAAACAAAAATAAACCATTTTTTTTAAGTAGTAGGGAGCATTTACCCAAACAGTCAAATATATATATTGTGAGTGTAAAAAAATGTGATGATATTTTGAAAAAGATGACAGTCATATAAGGTTTACCCATGATAGTAATTAATGTGAAGCTTTATCATGATTTAATATTAGTCAAGTTTAAATTTCAAATGATGGAAGTAATGAAAAAAAATTGATATAAGCAACAACATAAAATTTGGGATAAGCAAAGTTTTGAATTTTTTGGTGTCTTCTCCCTGGCAAGCATTGTTCAAACTGAGGGCACTGCTCTTCCTCAGATTTCCTATGTCGTTTTTCCTGCTCGTATTGGTCCAGCAAACACTCCTCACGCACTTGCTCAGTCCGCCGGATGCTGAGTCCTTGGTGGTCCATCCTCATGCTCATGGTTTATCGGTCTGCCTTGCCTGATCATGCAATAGACTTGATTGCTTCTTTCCATCTTGCCCTTTCTAGGTTGCCAACTCAGCAATTCCAGGCTGTGCCTATAACTGTGAACTATTGCTAACGTGTAGAGATAGTCATTAATTTCATAAATTAACTTCAATACTACAACGACAATAGAACAGACTTAATTCCTATTATATATATATATATATATATATTGAAATTTCGTCAATGTGCTTTGATATCATAGATTGTTCGTTTCATATAAACCGTTTCAACATAAATATTCTGAAATTGTACTTGATGAGCTCTCATATTTCCGAAGCGGTTGATAACAACCTCATCATCATTTGTGCTTTGGAAAACCTCTTCCTTGCTATTTATGAACGACTGTAGTTTGAGCATCAGCATCGTCAATATTGCCAGAAGGGCCCCTACCTTTTTGGAAATAATTTCGACTGTTCTTTAAAATTTTCACAAGTCTGAAAAATGTATTTAACAACAAAATCTTTGTCAAATGAAAACAGACATTTCAATATCAGTTTCAATGCTCAAAGTTAATATCTCAAGTAGTATATTAAATTAAATGTTTGCAGTCTACAAATTGTTTCAAAAATGCAGCTTTATTCTCTTTTTTTTCTTCCACAATTAGGCTTTTTATGACCAATTTTTTCTCTCTCGTACATTTACTCCCAGTTCAGATATCCCTAGTGACCAATTTCGAGATTCTAATATCCAAATGTAGTTGATGTTTATAAGAAATTCTAAATACCTTGTGCCGGTCTCTTTTATTTTATATGTAATTTCACTTCAGTGTCATTATATTATATAACTGCATATACGTACTTAAATTTATTCAGCTGACGTTGCGTGATATTTTAGATCTTTCATAATAGTATTCTGACAAGTAAAAAATAATACAATTATGAATTTTTTTGTTGTACTCTATGGGTGGAATTAGGCTAAATCTAATTGCTATGAACTCACTAATCCTTTCTTGAGAACTATGGTTTTTGGCTATAGCGCTATAATACGAAATGCTTCATGCTATCTGGCGCGCAATATCATGGATTTAACATTGAACAATAATCATAAGAAAAGTTTCTGATGGATTTATCCTTTGGCAGGTCTTATATTTAACCAATATATAGCTTAGATTATAAGTTGTTAGCTGCATTATAAAAGTTGCGGTTGTTATCATAACGATATCGCTATTATTTTGAAAAAACCTGTTAACTTTCTGTTTGGATATGTTTGAAATGCATACTGCGTCGTTACCGTATTCCGATATATTGAAATACTCGATATACTTATAAAACCATAAGCATCTTAGTGGTAATGTTAAATTACCGTTTAGTTGAAAAAGAAAAATGTTTAGTGATTTTTATGGTATAATGATGTTTCATCGTACATTTCATTATGTTATATAGTAAATGTTATCAGAAGATTTTTTTTTTAAATGATTTATTTTAGCGATAGACAACACTTTCGAATTTCGGCCATTATCTCGGTTGAGATCTTAGGGAGAAGTTCTGGCAAAATGAAACGCAAAATTTTGGTGAAAACCTCATTTTTCGTATATCGGCCGAGAGCTCGGTATATTGGCTATATACTGGCGAATATCAAATTCTGATATCTTGGTTGATTTTGGTTACAGTAAGTTTGAAAGTTATGGCAGAATCAATATAACAAAAAAATTGCAGGCCAGTTTTTTTCTTCTAGATCTCTGCTTTCTCCATGTAAACCACTGCATTTTTTCATTCATAGACTCTGAACTAAACTGCCGTAATGTCCAATCTGGTGTAAAGTTCTGCTAGAATCCTGAACTTAATAATATACCACATTGAAACTAATAATAGGTCACCATATATCATATATCTGTATTCATGATTTTTGGCACTTGGTGCATCTGTTAGACAAAGATCTTATTTGTAAAATCAGGTCATGACTTTACTAAAATATAACTGAGCGTATAAAATTATACTTGGTAAAATAAAAAATTGACAGAAAGAATGTTTTCCTCTTGCTGTTGTTTACAGCGGTGCGTACAAATGTGTACTTGGTTACCAAAATGCTCTTTAGCAAATTTCTTAACATTAAAAGATGCGTTTGCATCTTTATTCCATCGCATGCGAGGTGTGATTTTATTAAAACAATATTTTGATGTGAAAAGTTTAGTAGCATAGGACTTTTATAAAATATTTCAATAAGACGGAATATTACATCTCCAAACATATTTGATCATGAGGCGTTAAAAGATGCTCATGTTAATTCCATGTATATACTTATCCTTATGATGCACTGAATGATGCTCACTTTAATCCTTGTCTGTATTTGTTCGAATTTATTGAGTATGCAAATATCGAAGAAGAAAATAAAATGCTGTATGAAATGACTAATGACCACAATACCACCTGGAAATCCAAGTCCTGATAATTTTGAGCATAAATTTATTTGTAAATCTTACTTAGTAAAATATTTTGAAATTGTAGATTATCAATAACGACCTCAAGCTAGTTATTTTAACTTGTTGGAGTGAATAGATTTTAAAAATAAAAAGCTGGATACATGATTAGCTATTTTTAATCACAACAAACGATAATGACAAGTCGGTGCAAAAAATACAGCAAAAGTGGCAAAAAAGCATGAACGGTGAACATTTACGATTTTACACAAATTTGGATAAAGAGGTAGGTAGAAAGAAAAACTTTGGAAAAAAATAACCCCAATCCTGAAAAGAAAATACTAAATACAACAAGCTCGAAAATGAATAATTGGTTCTTGAGGGAATTCTCCTAAAGTATATTGCAGATTGCCATCATCATCTTATATATATATATATATATATATATATTTGCGTCTGTGAACATACCTGAGGATTTTCATTTTAAAATAAAAGAAACTAGAAGTTTTGTCACCCTTGAACCAATTAAGTTCCATTCGTTGATCATTTTCATATGCAACTTTCCATATAGTATTTGACCGATCTTCATTTATCTGCTCATACCTCCTACGTAAATCACTATCTTCCCAAAGATTGTTGACAAATACTCTATCAATTTTACTGCCAATAGAAAATTTGTTACCACCCATCCAAGTATAAAAATTACTTGTAAACTCAAGTTCAATCAATTTTGAATTAATAATGCAGTCCATGAAATCAGCTTTTCCTATTGAATTATGAAAACAGTTAATCAATCTATAATGAGGTGAAATAACGGCATTAAAATTATCCAGAGAAGATTGAACTGGTAGATTGGTAAAGAATATAATCACATAGCTCCTTTCTTTGTTCAGCTAAATTTGGCCATATACAGTTTTGCAACCACGTAATGATTTATTTTAGCGATAAGCAGTAGTAATGTCTTAAAGGCTTTTCGCCAGTAATACTCGAAGTGTTTTGGCAACCACGTTAGATTTTAAATTGAAAACAACAAGCAAGTATTATTGATATTCTGGGCATGTTTCTGTCCTTCATTTGAAGCATATTTATAAGCCTTTGATTTAGCATTTTGATTCAACTGTGGCTTGTTCAATACTTCAGTTTCACTTGTCGCTTGATCCAGCTGGCTCATTAGGTATCTATCTGTAAGCATTTTGGGATTGGTATTTATCTAAGGATGTATACATATATGATCCGGTTAAATTCTTCTGTTCGTAATACAAGTTGAACATTATGGGGGCATTTAATGCCTATCTTTATCGTAGCCACACGCATGAAATTCCATTATGTTGTAATATTTTTGTAATTCCTGGCTAGTCTGCAGTCATAAACACCGCACTCCCACATTTGTTCTTGTGCCAAGTAGCACCAATTTTCAAGGCTAACTTTAGAAATGGTACAAGTTTTTCGAAATGGTACAAGTTCTTGTCCCACATTTGTTCTGTGACCATACCATTCAAAAAAAAAAAAAATCCAAGTAGCACCGGTTTTCTTCTTGTGCCAGTTCAGACAGTTTGGAACCATGCTCAATGTTATAGCCTTTCAAAATGGTACAAGTTTTTCGAAATATTGTAATATTATTGGCTATAGATCTTGTATTCTTACTCACACAGTACACGCAATATGAATACGTGGCCCTTTGTTCTGGTAACTAATGCTAGACTTTTTGTATAGAAGAGAAAATCAGGCATTATGTTTAAAGGATGCTAGGAGAAACAAATCACTAGTCTTTGTTTTTGTTTGAACGTTGAGAATCCGAGCCATGGCTTATTGATCTTCAGGGAAGAGATTTATTTTTCTTGCCTGTGTGTTAATGGTGCAACTACTTGCATGCTTTTATAAAGGTTGGGAGCTTGTAAAAAGGGTATATAGCTTACTACCAGTTCCATTGGACATGCTCGACTTGCATGCATTTAACAGAGAGTAGTACACTGACATAAACAAATGTGATACAACCATAATTGGCAACTGGAGTTAAAACTGAGTTTACAGATGGTTGTAATAAAATAGGAATGTTTAAAATTGAATATATTTTACCACGAAACCCCCTCTTTTCCACGGTTGGGCATGCCTATGCTTTCCTTAAGCACATATATGTTAACTGCAATAATTTCGAAATTGTCCAAATTCAGACAGTTTCCCACCAAATCTTCAATAAATTTTCTCTACCACTATGCTTTCTCCTTGCGGTCAACATCAGGTCAACCTTAATAAGGATACAATCATGCATCATTCAAGGATACATTACTAAATAACGCCAGATGATGTAGACAGTCTATGACTTGTTCATTGGACTTTGCTTTTGCCATTGTTGTTATCTCTCTGATCATATACCCATGCCACACTGCATCTCTTTTATCTTGTACTGACTCTTTGAATTTCAACCTGAGTACACTAATCTTTTTAATGATAAGTTGCTTATAATGTTTTTCAATATAGTTTTTTTGATAATATCATTATATCTGTTGAGTTTCAAGAGTGGACATCACTGCAGGTTTTATTATTATTTGTTCTTCATGTATTAGTTAGCTTATACATCTGGATACAGTTTGATATTTCGATCACTATTGGTTGATAAGTGAAATTCAAATGAATTTCAAAATATATTGTCCTTTTTTAATGAAACTATGATTTTCCATATAGAAATGTATCGGTCAAAATCATTAGTTAAAATAAGTTATACTTTGCTAATAAATCTTTGGCTTATGCAGCTGTAGACAAAGCCCCATTGACATGGAGTACCAGAATTCAAATAGCTATTGATGTGGCTGATACTCAGGTAAGCTTTACTTAAATACTCGTTTCTTATCTCTGTATTAATTTAGCACATGTATTATTATGAGTATGGCTTTATAAATCTGAAAATTTGCCTTTCAACAATGTTAGATTGCTGATTTCCGGTGATGATAGAGGTTTGCTCAAGAAGAATTTAAGAAACAATACTACTATGTAATGTTATTGTGATGAAGTTGAAATGTACCGTACTATTATTTTGGCTACAACTGTTGAACTTGGAGTGCACGACAATATTATTTTTATTGCTGCAAACTGCTATATTTTTACGTTTGTAATATATTGTTGAACTTTAAAATTAGTTTGTTGTTAAATTAGATTTTTATGTTGAATTTATTGAATTTTTGATTTTATTAATATTTCTTTTGTGATATTATGTCAAATCTGTAACCATTTGTACTGAATAGGAACTACCGAAGAAGGGGGAAAAACAGTTTTTTTTTATAAAATAATGTCAATTAGCAACGTCTAAGAGCCGTTGCAAAACTAAAATAAGCAACGGACTTTAGCCGTTGCAAAATGATTGATTGCAACGGGTTAAGGCCGTTGCAAATACAAGAAATTGCAACGGCTAATGGCCGTTGCAAAATTTTAGCTACTCCAACTTTTGCAACGGCTTAAAGCCGTTGCAAAATCAATTTGCAACGGCCTAAAGCCGTTGCAAATCACCGTTTCTGGTGTAGTGACATCTCAAGCCCAAGTTCCTCTCCTAAAGCTCCAAGTTACATAAAGAAAATCTGGAAAATATACTCGGTCTGACCCGAGCATTAACGAAAACAATGCCCATATCAATCTCAATCCGGGATACGAGCGTGAGGAAACTCACATTACAATTGACTTACTTAATAAAATCTTTTAGAAAGAAAAATATCTTATATGACCACAGCCATACGTAATGGTAATCAAACTATTTTATAAGAAAATTTGGTTATATTATTATAATGTCCATGGTTGATAACTGAAATACTTTCATCTCACATTCCAACATATCAGGTACACAGCTAAAACCGTAAAGGAACATTCATATATAGATTTTTCACGAAGACACTCTCGGTAAATCGAGAATGATCACCTTTGATAAGGATTAGAAAACACCTTTCAAGCATCATATATCTCTAGATAAAGTATACCACAATGTAAACTCAATGACCCCACGTCCAAATGAGCAAACCGTCCAATTTGTTTCCACCTTCCAAATGTCGTATATCTCTAGGTAAAAGCTACCTTTAGCATCTTCATACGAGTATTCATTACTAGGATAAATCATGAGTCCCTAATTGGATTCCAGCATCACTGACAGCTCCACTTTCAAGAGATAGAACAAGTATCTTAGTCATGAAGTGGTATCGATAAGTAGAACACTTATCAATTTTGGTCCCTAAAAAAACTAGATCGGTGAATCATTTATGCTGAGATTTGATAGTTGATTGTTTAACTATCAAACAAATGATCAAATCAAAGAGTGATCCAATAATGGAAACAAATTCCTAATACTCTTTTATATGCATGTAATCATGTAAGCTTTATTAACACACACAACACAATCAAGTCATACAAATGACTTTAAAACCATTTTTTATTTAATTGAACCTTTTTATCAATTAAACCTCTTCTATTAGTAAACTTACCTTTATTTAATAAAACTTCATTTCGTAATCAAACTTCAAATTGACCCAAATTCATTTATATACTTGTATAAATGTTGAACTATTCTTTATAAATATCAATAGTCGTATTCAACCATTTCCCTATTCATTTATAGCCTTTTCAATACTCCAAAATGTATAAATACTTATCCCTTTGGTATAAGTATATTCACAGAACATTTACATGATTTGTTTATTTTACTTTATAAAAACAATACATGTTATTATCTTTGAAATATTCATTTTAAAGATATAAATATATTCAAATTCGTTTGACACATTTTCAATTCAAATATAATTAATGGGATTAAAAGTAGATATTGCTATTACATCGCTTATGACAAAACCAAGACTATTTTGTACTTGTAATTATATTTAAAACGTTTACTTTGAAAATGTAAGTATATTTGACAAGATAATGTACTTCTAGTTTCTTTTACAAACCAATTTATTGAAAATGTAAGTATATTTGACAAGATAATGTACTTCTAGTTTCATTTACAAACCAATTTACCTTAACAAGTGTGTTATAGTCCAAAGTCGTATATTAGTTTTCTATAAAAGACTTAACGTATTTTCGAACTTGTATCTACTGATAAATAGCTTGGAAATGCTAATAATTTGGTTTTAAGTGTTATAACCTTAAAAATAGGTTTAAATGGAGAAGTTTATATAGTTTAAAATATGGTTTTAAATAAAGAAATTTAAATAGTTTAAAATAAGGTTGTAATTACTTTATAAAACAATAAATTAAAAATAGGTTTAAATATTAACTTGGAAATAGGTATTGAAATAGGTTTAAATATTAAGAAAATACCCTGAAGGGCAAAATGAACAAAGAATTGTTCCATAAGGACAATGGGAAAAAATTTGTCCATAAGGACAAGTTTTAGTGTAAAGGGAGGAATTATAATGGGCCCCTGAATTCCTCCCTTTACACTAAATTTTATCCTTGAAGATAAAATTTAGCCCCCTTGTCCTTATAGAACAATTTTTTTTCCTTTTGTCCTTGAGGGTAAAAAACCCTTTAAATATTAGTTTAAAAATAGTTGGAAACATGTTTAAATATAATATAACTTAAAAATAGGTTTTAACTTAGAATTCAAATAAAAATGGGCTTTAACTTGAAAGTAAGATAAAAATTGGTTTTAACATAAATCAGGACATAAATGAATTTTAAACATTCTAACTTAAAAATTTACTGCTTTATAATTAACCAAAATAAGGTAAAAAGCATGTTTTATGATCTAAATCATTTTTATAACTTTTAAACTTAATCCTTTGGCTTAAGGCAAAACATCATGCTTAAAATACTAGATATATGTTCCTTTGTCTTACGACAAATCATCATATATAAAAGGGGATTTTATTGTTAAGGATAAACTTAATATCTTTTTCAAACCTAATGACAACTCATAAAAAAATTATTCTTAAGGACAATACACACTGTAAAACTGACATCATACACACCTTAAAAGTGATACTAAAAAATTGATAGCTGAATTATGATACCATACAAACTGTAAAACTGATACTTAAAAACTAGTAGTCAAATTTTGATACCACACACTGTAAAATTGATACCTAAAATCTAATGCTTTGTCCTTTAGAATAAAATTTCAGCAGACCATCCATACGGCTGAAAAGGCCCATAACTTTGTCTTTGACACTATTTTCCTGTATATAAAAATACAAATAAATGGGTTCCTTTGTCTTACAACAAGATCAAATGGGTTTCTTTGTTTTATTACAAATCATTATATATAAAAATATGGATAAATGACCAATATCCACCAAACACTTAACCAACATTGTTTGTTGATTAATATCTTATCAAGGTCTACATTCAGCATGTGTTAATGCCATATAATAATAATTGTCCAAAAATCAGGTTTCATATTAAGCAGTTCATATGTGTTAATAATATAAAAGTGAATGACTCACAATCACATTGGGAAATCCAGTTGGATCCCTCCAACTTGTCCACCTACATAACAACTCATATATTAGAAATACATATAAATTGTATAATACAATTCATATAAGATGAATCTTCTGCTACTAAGTAGGTAATGTTAAAGTTCATCCTCTCCAAGGACAGAAATAAATATCCAAACCAACTGCATAAACAGTAAAATATCCAAACAAGAAACTAGATAATTAAAAGCGTAATCAACTATGAATACTATTATATGGCATAACAATAGTCCAGAGAATGATTTTCAACTCATTATTTTATCCAAACACTGCTTTTACTTCGAGGAATAGTTAAAATCGAAGGCGTTCAATTTTAAATAAAATCTAATAAGCTCTAAATGAGTCCAAACTAATTCGTACATGTAGATTACATCGATACGAATCCATCGGTGAAGACGACACCTCAACCCACCTTGTATGAACAAGGCATGACAATTAAAAGTTATTAACAGATTTAAAATAATTTATATAAATAAACGACATCATTAGATTATATTAATTAGTTAGCTGATTAGGCTAAACCCGGATTAACACACGTTATTCATCGATTAACACATAAAACATGTTTTTCTCTAGGCTGAATATGAAACTACCTCCCTCCATAAAATGACACGACACACACCTCAAATCATCAGAGCCCGCTTACCATGTGGACCACCTTTGTCGTCGCGAGCACCACCATGACCTGAAGGCTAGACTCAAAATCTTGCTTCGTTCACCCAAAAATCCTCCACGAATGGAAGTTGTTCAATTGACGGTTTCTTTGACCATCGACCATGATTTGACGAGCGACCACCACTGCTAGTTTCCTCTCCCTCTTACGCTTCTTGTCTTTTTAGACTCCGTCACGTAAAAATCAACGAAGGCACATCGATGGAAAATACAAAACTATGGCAGTTTCGGATTTCTGAAGATTCAGGCCACATCATCGATCCAATCGACGAATGACAAGTAATGATGGGTTCGTATCGTCGATACATACAATATTCATGTTGAGAGTTTGGGATAGAAATGGACGAATTATGAGGAGAACTGTGATCACTGTATGTAGCTTTCTAATTACAGCGACTAGGATTTTAGATTTGAAATTATAAGATATACTATAGAAAAACACGAAAACACTATTCTTCCAATTCAAAAGTTTTTGAACTCTAAACAAAGGCGTGCTCACTACCATCTGTTGCTAATAACCCACATTCTGAATACAATGAAACTAGTTTCCATAGCTAATTCGATTATATATAAATTATGACTTTCCAAATAATTATAATGTTACAATTTTAAATCGTTTAGCGCTAAACGCTTCTAAAGAGCATGATCACACAATAAATTTGATCGCTACAAAATTTGATATTTCATAATTATTTACCATTTTGGATCCGATGAAACTTATTTCATTGAAATCCAAGACATTTTACAAAATGACTATTTTTACGTGTTAATAAAATCGTATTATTATCAATCGATTTCCAAACACTTGAGTTCTTCAAATTTTTTTAAGTTTTAAATTCAAATTGAATTATGAATAAACTTTGAGATTTATTTAATTTCATATTAAATTCAAGGTTCACGATTTTGGTTAATTGCAATGGGTATTGTTATTGACACTCCAAATATTGTTAAGGGGAGGTCTATTATTATTATTTTCAAAAATTGTTAAGGGGGGTACCAATGAGGAAAGTAGCCACTTAAAAAATAAAGTTAATTTTACCTTATTACCCAATTAACCCCAATAAAGGTAATTTTACCTTAACCAATATTGCAAGGGCCATAGTAATTTTTTTCCGATTCACATATATCGATTTTTTTAACCCTAAAGGATAAACGTTTTCGGAGGAATATGATCGAACTTTTTTTTTGGTTGACATAAATATGCCGAATTTTATTATTACGGAGGAATGCACCGAAATTATTATTAATCTTTGACATAACACTTTCGAATTCATATATAATTGATTACGTGCTGCATTCGGTGCAGTGATGATGAACTGCTTATTTTAATTCGGTTTCCCTTTATCGAATAATTTTCTTTTTTAATCTAATTTAAAGGGGCAATCCTGGAATATTTAGTAGTGTGAAAAATATGTTTGTGTAGCCCCTTAACAATTTTTCAAAGAGTGGAGTATTTTTTAAAAATGACCATCCCTTAACAATAGTTGGAGTGTCAATAACAACACCCATTGCAATACTTGAATATTTAATTAAATTTAACTCAAGTACTTAGATTTCTAGATTAATAGTTTTTTTATTTAAATCTGTTAAATATTTATGTGCCAAAAATCCAAGCTGTTACATCGTTTTGTCACAAATTATAATGTAAAATATCCATATCTTAAGTTCAAATAAAGTAACATAAGGTTAGCATTTTATCTCTTTAATATATTCTTGAAAGCCATCCAATGAAAAAGCCTGAAGATAAGGCACTATCGCATATGGGAATTTATTATTTTACACCATGAGATGCAATTCTGAAACCACGCTATGATACCATACATCAAATATAATACATTTGTGCACATCATCCTTAACCATGGCCTTTATTTTGTCTTTGCCATTGTTTTGACTTGTGTTCCTTTTCGATTCCCTTTTGATGGATGGAAGAATACGTTTAGGAATGGAAAATTCGTTTGATATTTCGTATTATTCCTCTATATTATACCTTATTGTTGTTCTACATGTGACTTTATCCTTCGGTTTGATATGGGGCGTTACAACTTGGCTAAGCATGAGCATGTGGTGTTGACTAAGCACTTAATGATGCTATAAACAATATATCTTCTTATAACAGTTATATCTTATACCACTAGTGCATATGATTGTAGTTATTTTGATTTTGTTGACTTACTTAGTAATTAAATGATATTAAAAAGATAGTTTAAAACTAACTTCAATTGGAATTTTAAGCCGAACAAAAATTTAGAAGTGGAAATTAGGCTAACGTCCTTATTATGTTTTGAAATTAGAACGACATCCAAGGAAGGTTTAAAATATAAAGCGGATCCCTAAAATCAAAGCTACGTGTTTTTTTTATAAAAAAGGCGCTGCCATGTAAAAAAAAAGTTCTAAAATCTGCAAACGTTCCCAGAAGACTACGGAAAGAAAAGAAAAATTGCATACATGTATGCAAGTATACGCAATAGTTGCACACATGTATGCAAGTATTCCTGAAGCGTTTTACTCTGAAAATCTGCGTGAATACTTGCATGCATGAATGCAAGTATTCTGTTTTTCATGCATACATATATGCAAGTAAAAATGAACTGATATTCATGCCTACGAATTGTTGCACACATGTGAGCAAGTATTCTGAATACATGCACGCATGTATGCAAATAAATATTAAATGAATTTTATGCCTACGAATTATAGCATACCTGTATGCAAGAATTATGTATTATTTGCATGCATGTATGTAAAAATGTAACTACCCGAATCTTTGGTCGATTTATTTTGAATATTTAATATTTATTTTAAATATGATTTGATAATATAAATGAATTTTTATGTTTAGTTATCGATTTAAAAATCGATTTCGATTTAATATCGAATATATTAAATTACCGTGATACGAAATATATTGAAATCAAAGTTAAAACTGAATCAAAATGATTCAGATGATCAGTGTCATTTCTGTTTGAATATAAAGCGATAATAATAATTTATTATCAAGGAATTTATTTGTTTTGAATTTAAAATATATCAATTTAAAATAATATCTTCTTCAGATGATCAAATAAGGCTTTGAAACCTGTCCCAGTGGGCTCAGAATAGTGGTTTAACCCTAAGAATGTCAGTTGGTGGGTTCAGATAGGAGTTCAGAATCACAGGGTAATTTAAATTAAATAAAACCGGTTCAAAACCAAACCGTGTCTTCTTTATTACCACAAATCAAAAGAAAACTGTTCCTTCTTTATTACCACGAATCAAAACAAAACCGTGCCTTCTTTATTACGACAAACCAAAATCTAAAACCTCAATTAAAAGGGCCGCGATACTTTCCAGTTCAGAAAACCCAAATCGAGTTCGTACTTAAATCTAGATTGAAAACCAAAGCTTCGAAACAAATGCATCATTTTCGAATTTCAAGGGTTATATCGAGCTTCAGGAGGAAAAGGGAGGGCTTGAATTAAATCGGATCATGATGAGTGAATGATTTTTGGAAATCCCGATTTAAGGATTTGGCAGAAGATGTCGTGATGCAAGCATTTGAAGTCGTGATGTTCGGATGGCGGTTATGAAGGGATTCGATCATCGAACCTGGGATATACCAGAAAAGAGTTCGCATGCCTGGTGTTTGGGATCTCGTTGTCACGTTATGATAGAAGGATGCGAGTTGGGTTCACTGTGTGTTGAAGGGTGCGATTTGTGAGTTAGGGTTTTTGACATTGGGTGATTGCTCTCAACGATTTGGGTAAATCGAATTCAGTGAGTATCGCTGAATATTTTCTTTTGGCATCCAGCTCGAAGTAGCATCTGTGGGAGGGGCAAGTGTACGTGCTTGTCAGGGGGAGCTTAACGATGACAGTAAGAGGGAAATGGGTTGTCATTTTAGAAATGGAAGGCTATATTGAGGGAGTCACGAGAGTGCTGGAGAATCAACATGGTCATTGTATATTTTTGGGACATAGAAATCCAGTGTACTCTACACAAGTTGTAAAGTTTTTTCAATTGAATTGGATGGGATTATCCATTATGCTAGTGCTTTAAGGCTAGTTGACGAAGATAAGTACAAGGTGAGGCGATGGAGAATGTCTGTAGGAGGGTTGTGTTGTTGCAAGTGTAATGTTTAAAGGTGGTGGATGTAGTGGAATGGTAGATTGTTTAAGGTTGAAATATGTGATCGAAATGAAATAAAGAAAGAATGGGGTTGTTGCTTTCAACACAGAAAGAAGAAAAGCGGGGATGTTGAAAGGAGAAAAGGGGAAGAAATGACTAAATTGGATTAAGGTATAACTAAGTTTATTTATTTAAATAACCCTGTATTTTTATTTAATTGATTATACATAAATAATCATGTTAACTAATAATACGATATAAATCGTAGACGGAGTCAAGGAAAAATCATGAACCAAGTTTAGTGGATTTCGCATTTGCGAAGATATGCAAATTAACAGGATACTCAGCAAAGAAAAATCGTGGTGAGTAAATCTCACTCAATTTATTTATTTAGAATTATTTTTTGTCATTAAAAATAATTGATGGTTGTTTGGTTGTATTAAAATATTACTGTGGCTATTATAAATATATATTAGTTATTTAGGATTGGTGTTTGTGGCTATTATATATATATATATATATATATATATATATATATATATATTGGTGGTTGGATTCCCGCAGCATCATTAGCGGATGCCCGCGGTATCATTAGCGGATGATTTCCCTATGTGCCCCACAATATATATAGTGGATGACCTTCATATCGCGATATCCTGCCTTGAAGCAGGGTGGTATTATTTATGTTGGCTAACATATGTGGATGCAGGAAAACAGGTTGGAGGGATCCGACTGGATTCCTCAAAATTTATTACTGTTTGTTTGCATATATACTGTCATATATGATGTGTTAGAAAACCTGTAATTAATAATTGGATGTTATGTGTGTTTAAATACCACTGGGCCTAAATGTTGATATTTAAAAATATCGTGAAAAGGATATTTGAGATTTAAAAGGAAAATTCTATTTTTCTAAAATAGAATTTGAAATTCGAATGGAATAGAAATGTTAACTTGTTTGGAAATATAAAAACAAGTAGTTCATTTATAAACAATGTTTATAAATGAAGTGAAATGAATTATCATTGGATAATTCAGGAAATATAAATACAAGTGTGAAATTGAAAAGGGAAATTTATTTTTCCGAAGTAGAAATATTTATTTCAAATGAATTTGAAATCGAGACTTGTTTAAAATTATAAACAAGTAAAATAAATGGTGTTTGTAAATAAAAAGGAAAAAATATCATTTGGATAATATGAATATTTAAATTCAAATGTGAATTTAAAATGAGAACTTAGAATTGTTTTAAATAATAAATGATTAGCTTTATTCCGACATCCGGAATGTAAATCAAGTTGAATAAATCATTAGGATTTATGTTTAAATTTGACTATGTCTTATTTATAAAAATAGATTTATTCCCAAACGAGATATTTAAATTTAATTTAAATAGAAACTGAGATAAGACACGAAAATAGGTTCTATATTTATATAGATAAGTTTAATAAAGAGAATACTCCAAAATAAGATTTTGGTTGGAAATAGATTTCAAAATGGAAACTTGTTTTAACTTTATAAAACAAGGAAGTTAAAGTATAAACGATGTTTATAATTTAGTGAGATAAATTGATCATTTGACAAGTTAGAAGTTTAAATTCAAGTATGAATTTATAAAAATGAATTGGGAATCGTTTCAAAAAGGGGAGGATGGTTTTTATTCCGGAATTCGGAATATAAAGGGGATTGAGTTTCAAATAGATTTGAAATGAAAACTTGGGTTAAGATTTATAATAAACAAGTCAAATTTATAAACGATTTTCATAAATTAAGTGAAATAAATTATTATTAGATAATTTAGCGGTTTAAATTCAAATATGAATTTAGAAGTGAATTGGGAAGCAGTTTGAAATAAAACGATAAATTTTATTCCGGTATTCGAAATATAAATTGAAGTGAGAAAAATCCAACGGATTTATAATTAGAATTCGATTATATCGAATTTTATAAATAAATTTATTTGTAAAAGGAATTGGGATTTAAAATAACAAATCGAGTATAAATAAATTTATAAGGAAAAATCGACGATTATAGATAATCAGAATTAGCGAGTTAAATTGGGAAAATTAGTTTGATATATATTAGAAATATATTAGAATAGAGTTGGAACTTATATATAAACGAAGTTTAAACGTTTATATATTAAATATAATTAAAATGAACTCGCCGCAGCGCGACAGTTCGTAAATTGGTGTTTCGAACTTCAATTGAGTATATAGAACTCAAATTAAGTCGGAATTCTTTGAAACAAGAATCATCAGGACCGGCTGAATAATAGTTTTCTAATGGAAGAGAAAAATCTGGATTTCTTCTGATAGATTTTGAGTTATGTCAAAATCAAATTTTCAGAAAAGCAGCGCCAAAAAACGTTTAAAAACCATAATGGTTTATATATATATATATATAAAAATTAAAGGATTTTTAGTAAATAAAATCCGAATGTCCATTAGAAAAAATCTAGACTTGAGTTACAAAATAAACATGAACTCAATTGAATGAAATGAAATGATTTTTGAAACAAAAAACATATTTTTGATAGTTGAATAGAATTAACCAAGTTAAGGGATAATTAGATAATCGAGTTTTGAATCGAGTTGACTTTGAATAAGTAAGGTAAGTTTGTGAGTCCATATTCGAAATCGAATATGAAACTAGAATGGAAAATGGAAATAGATTTGTTATAAGAAAGTTGGAATCATATCCGAACATGTTATGTTCAAACATAAAAGTGAAATAAGCAAAAGAACTGATTAACGAATTGAGTTAAAACAATTGGATTAAGTTGAAACAAAAATGGGAATGATTGGATATAGGTTAAACGGGTTTGGAATGAAGTTAATGAGGAGATATAAATAGAATGCTCGACAAAAAGGTACGTCTTTAAATTGAATATGGGTTTTTATGCGCCATATCGGCAAGCCGCTTGGCTTTTTCTTTTTCTTTTTGATTGGGGAGGCCTGTGTGGCAAGGATTGATGTTTTCCGGTAACCCCGTACAAAGGAGTTGCAAATTTTTACGAAATTTTAAGGAATTAGAATATTTTTAAGAAAATTTGATAACTAGAAATCTATATATCAATATATATAGAATTCGATAAGGAAACGAACTTAAAAATAAAATAGTATAAACGAAAAGGAAATCTATGAGTAAAATCTCGTAAGAATAAAAAGAGAAGCATGTACATGTTTAAATATGGAATAATTGGTTTGTATGGTATTGATTATTCGAGTAAGTAGTCTTGTCTGTTTTGATGTTATGAATGTTATTCAGTCAAGGTCTGAGAGGTAGTTATACCCCAACTTGTTTGATGTCATTATTAACAAATAAATAGTAAGATTCAGGCTCGAAGGTTAATATTGAATAAGATTTAGTTAAATACTGTATTTGGGTTGTCGTAATGATGTTTTACACAACATCCGTTTTAACCCAAATAAGTGTAAGTTGGAAATAGAATAATAAATATTTCCTAAGTACAGAAATAAACGAGTCGAAAAAGAGATAAGTAATTGGAATATTTTCCAATTATAAATAGAAGATATTTTCTAAGTACAGAAAATAAAAGAAGGGGATATATGGAAATGTTTTCCAGTGTTGATAACATATATTTTCGAAACATAGAAAATAAGGAAATATGAATATATATATATATATATGTTTTATGATTTGATCGATAATTCCATTTGGAAATAAGATCGTTGTGTGTACACGGACATTTTTCATTTGATAGTTAAATCACCAACTATCAAAGTTTTGACCATTTTAACGTTGTTAATATGGAGAGACCGGTTGGATTATTATCCGATGAACCACTCTGTATTGGCATAAGCGTTGCAAACTAAGTATGCTGAATATATTGAAGACGGAGTAAAGTGCAAGGGCTGTTGTATAAGTCTTAGATAGAGATTGCCTAGGATGGATGTACAGAATAGTGCCTTCGGTTTCGTTCCGTCCCAGAACGAACGTGTATGGACGAATGTCTGACATGATATTTCCAATGATCGCATTTTGGATTGTACAAATATATATGGTGGCAACGGATTTATTCCCTTAGCATAATATCCAGAATATATTTGTTAAACCCAATTAATGATTAACGGATCTGATAATGTGACATTCGAAGTAATTGTGTTATCAATGAGAGGTAAGTAAGAGCAGCCTTAGGCCTCAACAACCTGGAAATGACAAAAATCGGGCAGACAGCATGACTATGTGGGTAGCTCCCATTAGGGTGTATTATCACCTATCTAGAGAAATTCATTTAATTCCTTATTCAATTCAGTGCTGTCCCATTCGGGAAAACAGTTTTTGATCCCAACCGTTGGTGATATACATTCGATACACTCAAGAGAAATGAGTGGTCGGTCATGTGTGGCCGGGTTACAAGACGCTCTTATTGAATCCAGTGTATTCTCCTCTACAGATACACTATCGGAAGGTGGTTCCATACCTTGTCATAGTTGGAAATTCATTACCCAATAAGTGCTTGCGGTTTTGATTGTATATTATATATGTGGAACATGAGATGCAAATGTTCCACTAGATTCTATTTATTTGATTTAGACACTATTATAATATCAAAAGAGTTTTGATATAAAGATTATCGTTTTCTTTCAAAAGGATTTGAAAGTTAAATCAAGTGTTTTGGATTCTCATAAGGGGAAAACCCGTTGCGTGTTATACGGTGTGGTCTTATGAGATATCATTTATGTTCTTAAACTGTTTTAAATTGTTTAGTCATACCAGTCCCATGACTGACCCGGAGTTATTTTGTTTTGTTTTACCTTAACTCTTGGGTACCCGAATTTGTACGGGCAGTCAAGTAGTTTAGGATTTTTCAGATCTATCTAAAGGAGCTTGGAGTAGGAGGCTTCAGTGTTAGATGTATAGTATTTTTAATTCCGCTATGTTGTAAGTGTTGTATTTTGATAAGTGTATGTTATACAGTTAAAATTTTGTATTTCAAAAGTTATGATATATTATATTTTGTTCCGCTGCGATGTGAGATTCTGTGTTGTTGTTTCTGTTCTTCTTCTACCTTTTTCTTCTAAAAAAAATGATTCGTATTTTCGTGATATTTGGGTTGGATGTATGATGTATGTAGTCAACTCTGATATTACAGATTTGCGGGACGTTACAAAAAATGTCAAAAAAGATGCATAACTGAAATAATTGCACAGATGTATGCAAGAAATTCAAATATTAGCATACTGTTATGCAATTAACTGTTGTTTCGTTGTTTTTATGTATTTTTGGATTTTGGCTTGTTTTTCGGTGGTTTTTTGAACTGAATTTTTTTATGTTTTCGTGTTTTATTTAAATATGAATTTACGTGATTTTTTTTTTATATTTTTAAGAATTTTCGAAAAAATAAGGATGTATTTTATAATAAGTTTTAGACCGGACCTAAGTCTAATTTTGAAACTTAATAGGGACCTGTGCCAAATGCACCCAATTTAAAAATCTCAAATGGACTAAAAATAATTAGACGACATGATTTTTCTTCTTCTTTAAACCAGTTATTTCTTAAATACTATGAAGAATGTGCTATAATCCCATGATAGCATTGGATATTTACTACCACGTGTATCAATTCAACTAGAAATACATACCAAAACTAGAAATCATAATTAAAGTGAAACTTTCGAAGTATCATGGATGGGACTGAAAATATTAAAATCTCCAAACCAATATCGCAAACTCATGTACAAATCGAAGAAATGTGTGCTAATGATTTTGTTGTATGTATTTTAAGGTGTCTAAGCTAATTTTGTTATGTGATGTTTCATGCGTGTACCTACCAGCCGTATGTAGATTTCTAAGAGAGTCAAAACTATTCTCAACTCAACAAATCTTAGCTAAGTTTATGAAATTGTATTATAACAAAAGTAGAAGAAATATGTCTTTATCAGTTTTGTAGGTCAACATATGAATTATTATTTTTCACAATACTGCAGTTTTTGGGTACGTATCAGAACAAACATGTCATATGTCATCATAACGTTATTTATTATACATACGCACCATCTGTTTTTATTAAAAAAGAATTATAGAATTCCTTGAATTATCTATATTGGTAGTTGAACTGACTACGTACTACGTGATTGTTTTTGTGCTACTTTTAAAGAACAAAATATTTTTATAACTATAGTTAATTCTTCAAAATATTCATAATTTAATGTAACGTTCCCAATTTGAATGCTAATTGCATGTTCAACCTACGAATAATCCACTTGTATCAATATCTTGAGATAACTAAAAACTTACAGCAAAAAGCCATTTAAACTACAAATGCATAGCAAAACTAAAAAATATGAAGGGTTAGCCATAACACGAACAAGAAAAATTTCAAGACTTCATACATCTTCTCTCCTCGAAATCTCTTTCCAAATTAGTCGCTAGAGCAGATTCCGATCACAGAGTTAAGAAACCTCTGATATTTCTTCATCGCAACAACATGCAAAAGCAGGAGTTTCACGAAATTATAGTTTGTCACAAAGTCCAGATCTGGGTTCCAAATTGTTATTTCCAGATCTAGTTCCTTCAGATCAGGTAAGCTTTACTACACTTAATTACATGCAATCAAAAAAATGGAGTGAAGCAGTAGCAGAGAATCATCCTCATCAGAATATTGTTCAACTTGAATATTATGAGCCAACCGTTAGAGATAACCTCAAAATTCCAACTATTAGTGATAATCTAGTGAATAAAGCTAGGGATAAATGGTCTAATTCGATTGTGTTCTATGTTTATGACAGCAAACCCTACTATAATTTCTTGAAAGATTATATATATAGGAACTGGAAGCCGAAGGGTAATTATCAGCTATATTCGAGAGACAATGGTTTTTTCTTACTTAAATGTGAATTAGCAGAAGATATTGATAGAATTCTAGCCTTAGGACCCTATTTTTACAATAAAAGGCTGATCTACATGAAAAAGTGGGTTCTTGGTATGAAATTAACAAAGGAGTTTCTTAATACGATTCCAGTTTGGATTAAACTGCCTAATTTAGATCTTGATTTTTGGTCGGTTGAAGCCATAAGCAGGATAGCTTCCTTGTTGGGTAAACCTCTTAGAATGGACAGTTTTACAGAAAATGCTTATCGAATTTCTTATGCTAGAATTTTAGTTGAAGTCAGTTTTGATTTTGATTTTCCTGAAAGAGTTCCCATTCAGTACGATAATGGTGTAGTTGTCTAGCAAAATGTAATATATGAATGGGTACCTTATTCATGTGCATCTTGTAAAGTGTTTGGCCATTCAGATGAGATGTGTAAATCTACAAAGATTTGGGTTTCAAAGAATTCGACTATTACGAGTAGTAGAATGCACTACAAGAACGGCTTGAAATAGCAACAGGGCCTTGCGACGGCCAAAAAAGCGGCCGTCGCTAGCCGTCGCACGGCCCTGAAGCAATAAACAACCAACCGTTCTTCCCCAATTCATTTTACCCACGGAAAAAAAAAACTTTCTAGTGCCGTCGCCCTCCATTGCCGCGATTTCAACCATCCAAACCCCATTCCATCGCCTTAATTTGCGAAGGTATGTCTTCTAAACCCTATTCCATCTTTAATTAGGGTTATTTAGGGTTAATTTGTGTATATTTATATGGGGTTGTAAATTCATGTTTATGGATATGAAATTGGTTGTCTTGTGAGATGCATATGATGTTGATTTTGTTATACATTGATTTGGGAATAAGTAGAATTGATTAGGAGGTTGAAATCGTTGATTATCGCATATGTACTTGATTTAGGAGCATGAAAACGACGACTATCATGTATGTAATTGGGTTTACGTTGATTGTGTTGTAGGTTGAGTGTGTTGTAGGATTATTTGAGAAAAAATGAACTAAACGTGATTGTTTAGCGCTAGTAGTTAACTTGATTATGACTATTGAAATGGTGTAATGATGTCCCCGCATGCACTGTTAATTACGTCACCATTGGATGCAAGAATAGTCGGTCCAAACAAATTTGAAGAATGCATTTGCAATATAAAAAAAATGTTGCTATAATATTTAATATAAAAATGTTATTTTACAAATTTATACTTTAAACTAAAATTAACTAAAAGTAACTATAACTAATTTATACTTCAATATTTTCACTGTCATGTTATTTTACAAATTGAAAGTACTGAAAAATATTTTATAGACGCTATGTAGTTAAGGCGCGAGCGTAGACGGAAAAAGGCGCAAGGCGCAACTAAGTTTTTTTTTTGAAGTTTAAGGGCGCACCTATTAGTGAAGCGCATAAAAGCCCAAAGCGCAAAAAGCGCGCTTTTTTCATTTGTATTGTTTTATGGTTTAAACTAGGTTGAATGTTTTTTTGACTACTTATGTGAACCCCTTAGATAAATTTGGCCCCGTCCGACAAGTGTTGTATATGATCGTTATATGGGTATTCGTTTTTACATAAAACGGAAATCTATATTCATCCGATACAATATTTGTTGGATTTGTCCTAGTATTGGACAAGTTACAAGTATAATAACGTAAGCATATTTTATAAATCGTTTCAGTTTAAACGGTTAACAAAGTTTCGATGACACTTCCTTTTTATTCCCTGTGTACACTCATTTGTGTACGATACAGGGACCAAAGGGAAGTGCTGCCGAAATTTTGTTGAACCGTTTAACCTGAAATGATTTATAAAATATGCTTACGTTATTATATTTGTAATGGGAAGTAGGTAGACCGGCCGTCAAAGTAAAAAAGAGATAAACAAAAAACCGAAAACATGCAATAGTTATAAATGAAATTTTACAAGATTTAAAATAGTATAAAGTGTTCGTTCGATCGAACTTTGTAACATATTTGTTGCAAAACAGGAAAATGTTCGATTATTTTCGTGATCGCAGTTGGATGTATCAACCCCGAACCGGTAAAAAAGGGTCGATAAAGGATCATTTTTGTAATGGAGTCCAAGAATTTATTAGATTTGCTAAATCCAATAATCGAAGTAACGTAGACATTCATTGTCCGTGTAGTAAGTGCAGACATCTGAAGCATTGGAAACCGAATGTAGTAGAAGTACATCTGTATAAATTTGGTTTTGTGTCGAATTATCACTTATGGGATCGTCATGGAGAACCTGTTCAACCTACGTCTAACCCTGTAGTGGTAGAGGACGATAGTACAATAATGAACGATAATACATTGACAAATCCGATAGAAAATATGGTGCAAGATGCAGCACGATCAATGTTTCCTAACATTGAGCAAAGCGACGATGAGACTGGAAATGTCGAAGAACCAACGGCAGAAGCGAAAAATTTTTATGAGTTATTGAATTCTGCTAAGAGGCCGTTGTGGGAAGGGTGTACAAGCGGAACCGAGTTGTCTATAACCGCCGAATTCATCACTATGAAATCAAAATTCAATCTTACAGAAGCTGCATTTACAGCAGTTGTACAAACTGCAAAACGACATATGCCGCCCAATAATTTGATGTGCGATAGTCATTATAAAGTGAAAAAACTTATGTCCACTTTTGGATTACCATATCATAAGATAGATACATGTGTTAAAGGTTGCATGTTGTATTGGAAAGAAGACGCTCAGCGTAGAAAATGCAAATTTTGCAACGAAGATAGATATAAACCAAGGAAAAAGAAAGGAAAAGAAGTTCCATATAAAAGAATGCATTATCTACCTATAACTCCCAGACTTCAACGGTTATATGCATCTTCTGCTGCAGCGTGTCATATGCGATGGCATAGCGTGAGAACACCAGAAGAAGAAACTATGATACATCCGTCTGATGGTGAAGCATGGAAACACTTTGATATGACTTATCCTGAATTTGCTGCAGAGAGCCGTAATGTTAGGCTCGGTTTATGCACGGATGGATTTTCGCCATTTTCTCAGTTTGGTAGTAAATATTCATCATGGCCTATCTACTCTATATAACTTACCTCCATGGATGTGAATGAAAAATCCATATATGTTTTTAACGGTTGTTGTCCCCGGTCCTGATGATCCGACTCAAGGAATTGATGTTTATCTACAACCGTTGATTGAAGAGTTGAAAACACTGTGGCATGAAGGAGTCGAAACATACGACATTTCGAGAAAAAGAAATTTTCGTATGTTTGCTTCTATATTATGGACTATCAGTGATTTTCCCGCGTATGGCATGCTTTCAGGTTGGAGCACAACTGGACGTCTAGCTTGTCCTCATTGTATGGAGGAGACACGATCATTTTCATTAAAGTATGGGAAAAAAAATTCATGGTTTGACTGTCATCGTTGCTTTCTCCATATTAATCATAAATTTAGAACGGATAAAAAGAACTTTAAAGCTAACAGAGTAGAAACTATGCTACCGCCTAAGGTTTGGACAAGTGAAGAGATATATAAAATTGTAAGTGAGTACCCCAAAGATACATGAAACTGGCAAGCAGGTTGAAATTCCAGGTAAATCGGACATTCATAATTGGTGCAAACAAAGTATATTTTGGGAGTTACCTTACTGGAAAAATCTCAAACTTCGGCATAATATTGACGTGATGCATAATGAAAAAAACGTGTTTGATAACGTTTTTAATACAGTTTTGAATGTAAAGGGTAAAACCCAGGACGATGCGAATTCGAGACGCGATATATTACACTTTTGTAAACGGCCGGAACTGCACTTGTATGACGAAAATAAAAAACCTAAAGCATGCTACGAGCTAGACAACAGGCAAGTAAAACTTTTGCTAAAGTGGGTGGAAGGATTACGATGTCCTGATGGGATTTCTTCAAACCTCCGTAGATGTGTGGACTTTAAAAACAGTAAATTAAGTGGAATGAAAAGCCATGATTGCCATATCATGATGGAATACTTTTTACCTGTGGTTTTCAAGGAACTGTTGCCTACAAAAATCTGGAGTGTTATAACAGAATTAAGTTTGTTTTATAAACAACTTTGTTCAACGACATTAAAGGTAGATCGTCTACGTAAGCTTGAACTAGAAATCCCTGTACTGATCTGCAAACTCGAGAAAATATTGCCACCTGGTTTTTTTAATGTAATGGAGCATTTACCTATTCATCTTCCGTCCGAAGCACTTCTTCGAGGTCCAGTCCAATATGGATGGATGTATCCATTTGAGAGGTAACTTTGTATATAATTTCAATAACCAATCTAGATTACAACTTAGATTATTGTACCAACATATAAATTAAATTAACCTTATTATAGGTACTTGAATCATTTGAAGAAAAAAATTAGGCAAAAAGCTCAAGTAGAAGGTTCGATTTGCAAATCGTACCTTGAAGAAGAAGCTTCATTTTTTTCTCTCATTACTTTAGTGAAGATGTGAACTTGTCTTTTGTAACTGTTCCTCGTAATGAACAAGTCGTTGAGCAGGAGTCTTCTCAAATAATGTTATCTATTTTTAGACAACATGGAAGACCTGCAGGAAAATGTGTGGAAATATGGTTAAGCGATAAAGATTACAATGTGGCGCACACATATGTTCTCTTAAATTATGCGGAAGTTGCACCATTTGTCAGGTAATACTAAATTCATGTACAATTCGATTATATATGCATATACATTTATTTGTGTCTATTAATAAAAAGAAACATAACACATATATGCAGTATCTACGAATCACAACATCCATCTGGTGATCTCAGTAAAGAATTTGCTAGATGATTTTAGAATATGTTTGATCCAAATAACTGTGTTGTTAATGAAGGATTACGACATCTTGCTATCAGACCAAAAAGAAATGTCAAAACTTATCCAATATACTTTGTCAATGGATTTAAATTCAACACCAACGATTACGGACCTGAAAAATTAACGTATAACAGCGGTGTATTTGTCAAAGGTAGTGATGATCCAGAGGAGCATATAAAAGATTTTTACGGCGTCTTAACGCAAGTTGTAGAGTTAACATATTACGTTCAGCCCGTAGAGAAAATTTATCTGTTCAAATGCAACTGATTTAGCAATGTTCGTGGTTCTGGAATCAATGTACACAAAGATTATAAGCTAATCGAAATAAGGCATACTTCGCATTACTATAAGTATGATCCTTTTGTGTTAACTAAGCAAGCATTACAAGTCTATTTTGCTCCATATCCATCTTTAAAAAAAGATAAAGCAGATTGGTGGGATGTTTTTAAAACAAAGGCGAGATTTACATTTAATGGAAATAATATTCCAGACGAAGCAGCGTATCAAGCGGATCTTGAGACAAATACTGAAATAATAATAGCTGATGACATTGATGTAGGGTCGTTGAATGATGAAGCGAATGTACTAGTAGATGCATTTGTAAGTACTGAAGAAAACGATATAGAGTATGAGACCGAGTCTACATCCGAAGATGATGAAGACTAAGGTTTTGTACTTATGTTATGTACTATATTCTGAGCTATGTACTATGTTATGTATTATTCTGAGCTATGTAATAATAATGATGTTAATTGTTCTTAGCTAAGAATTTACTTATGTTTGTTACTATTCTGAATTATGTAATGATAATGTTGACTATGTTATGCAGTATTGTTCTTCTCATTTACGATTTATGTTATGATAATGATGACTAATGCTAATAATTCAAGTTATTTTGTATGCATATTATATTATTGTAACAGATATGTCTGGCGATAGACGATGATCGAGGAGTACATTTCAGCCTACTCCTTCACCATCTACAGGTTCTAGCAGCTCAGTGCCGGATCTGCGCCGAGTTGCAGAGATTGTTCCGAAAAGTGGCGGGTAAATGTCAAATTTATTTCAATTTAGTTTATTTAAAATATATGAAATATTTATATCAACTTCTACCCAGGGGATTCGAGATTGAGCCCGCACAGTTCATATTAGAGGTATCGAAGCAGTCTTACATGAGCATAATGACGGGGGCTTGGCCACATTGGGATAGTATTCCACCTCATATTAAGAATGTCATTCTAGCCGATTTATTGGTAAGTAATTTTTTATACTAATATTGAAAATTAATATACTGTAAATAATTAAAAATAAATGTAATATGCAGGCTGTTGTACGCGTTGAGGATGAGGACATGACTACTTTTCTGACTCATTGGAATACGAAGATGCGCAAAAATTATCGAGAGATGATTTCAAGGGCGAAGACATCTGGACAAAAGCCTCCGTTTATGAGTGATGATGTTTGGGCAGATTTTCAAAAGTATTGGGAGTCGGAAGAAACTAAAGTAAGACATAATGATAAATATTCACATTTATAATATTGATTGCATTATTTTACATCATCGTGTTTAAAATTTAATAGAAAGTAGCAGCTAGAAATAAAGCAAATAGAGAAAAGAATCCTGCTCTACACCGCGGTGACTCAAAATCATTTCAACAACATAGAAGGGATTTGGTATAAATTTTAAATACTTGTAGTATATGTTCACGTGAAAATTTAGTGTATATAATTCATTCTTATACATTATTTTAAATACTCAGCATGTAAAGTACGGAAAAGAGCCTACGCTGACAGACGTATTCAGACACACACATGCAGTTGAGCATACTGATGAAGAAGGAAATATTACATATGATTGGGCGGATCCGAAGAGTGGGCATATAATGGTAAATATATATGCTTATCCGTATAAATTAAAATATTTCATATTCGTACCTATCACAGTATAACATTTGTGTTAAAATTATATTGCTATTGTAGGGGAAGTATGATGCAGAGGCTGCTAGAGTGATAGAGGCTACTGGACAGGAGCTTACGGTCGCAGAGTCTGATCGTATATGGCATTCTATCACCGATCCTCCTACTCGAGGAAGGCGATATGGTTTCGGCAATCAGGAGGTAAGACTTTTTTAACACACTAAACTCCTACATGTTTAACACAAACCAAATAAATGTTTAACACAAACCATGTACATGTTTAAGCATATTCATGTTTAAATAACTTTAATGTGAACTTACTTATTTCACAGGATGTTCAGCGTACTTATAGGAGGACGATGGAGGAGGCGACTATTGCTCGGATGCAGGAGCAGATGAATGAGCTGATGGACTAGCGAAAAACCCAGATGCAACAGGATATAGATGTGCGCATCGCAGCTTACTTTCATGAGCATGAGTTTATGCCTGGGGAGGGAGGAGATGGAGGAGATTCTGCTGTTTGTCGTGGGGAGGAAGAAGAAGACGATGAGGAGGAAGATTAGTGTATGTGCGCATTTCTTAGTTTATGCTCTGATATGTCATATATTTGGTTTTTTATGCTACATGCACGGATGATGGTCTGTACATATACTATGGTTTGATGTGTTTTGTGTTGTACGATGGTATTTGACGATGTTATGATGTGTTTTGACATGGTTTTCATACGTATGGTGTTTATAATTTTGTTTTTTAATTAATGAATTGATTGTTGATGAGTATTGGTGAAATGATGAGATAATATTGAGGAATTGAATTGATTTTTGATGAAAATTGGTGAATTAATAGTGAGTTGATGAGATGATAGTGTGGTGTGGTTTGATGGGAAGGAACTGCTGTGCAGGTCAATTTTTTTTATTCCAGATCTGCGACGGCTAGCGACGGCCTATTGGTCAACATATAGCGACGGCTTCCGACGGTTCGTAACGGTTTTTTATAACGGTTTTGCGACGGCTTGCAATGGCTTCCCGGTAAAAGAAACGACTTGACACATGGCGATAAGCCGTTACCAGCCGTTGCTAAATCAACGATGAAGCCGTCGCTTTAGCCGTTGCAATTCCTGTTGGCGACGAGTTAATTTGCGACGACATTTAGCGACGGCCGCCGACGGCTAAATGCCGTCGCAAATTGCTGTGTTTTTTGTAGTGATGGAATTAGATGAAAAAAATGTAAGTCAGGATAAACAAATGATAGATATGGCAGTACATCCTAACGTTGATACTGTAGAAAAATGTATGAGTAAACCTGATAATATGGAAAAACAACAGTCTATTTCAAGGAACCAAGGAGCTGAATGTATTCCTGCTACTGGGATAACTTTTGATAGTAATAAAGAGTTGGTTAACTCCATTCCAAGGGTAATGTCAGGTAAAGATGGGTCCATGCATGGAGGTAATGTTCAAGATAAAAGATGTGAAAAGAATGATGTTGAGTTAGATAACACATCTATAGTTGATAGTCAAATGGAGAGTGGTAGTGATGATCATTTCAAAATAGGTGATGATGATAACGAAGATAACATTAATGAATCTGACAGTTCTTTCAGCAGTTTCATAAGAAGAAAGTTTGATTTTAAAAATGGGAAATCAAAAGGTAAGGGTAGTTTCTTGCGTAATGAACCTTTAGTCGAGACCAACCCCGAGTGGGTTAAATTGGTGTCACAATATCAGAACAGACCCAAATCTAAGAAGGTTAAAAATGACGGGGATATTGCTGTTGGAGTAATGGGAGGAGGAATTTCTAAGAAATAATCCTTTTGGTCTCTCCTGTGATCCATTTGTTTATGCTGAATTTTTTTTTTTTTTGGGGTAGTTGTCTTTACTTGCTGTTCTGTGGTGCTTTTGTGTATGTTGGAATCTCTACATCCAATGAAACGGTTTTGTGGTGGTATGTTTGGGTGCAGTGGTGTCGTCTCTTATCGGGTTTGTTGTTTGGAGTTTGTGGCATTATGTTTTGTTATGTATATGTGGGAGTTGTTTGGTGCTTCAGCTTTGTTTTGCATGAGAGGTTGTTGGACTTTGGTTTGATGGGCTTTCGCTTTGCTGGTATGTTGTTTTCTTGTGTCTTCCAGCTTTTTGGTCTTGTAGTGTCTGAGTGTTGTAGTACTGTGTCTTATGGTAGTGTTTTCTGTGCGTTTTCTTCCTTTTGAGTTGGCCTTTTTTTTTTTTTTTTTGTAAAGTATTTGTTGTAATTTTTGGTCAACTCAAAAGTTTGTACCTCTTTATTTTTGTAATTAAGTACCCTTGTTTGATTATTAAAAAAAAAAAAAAAAAAAAAAACTCATAGATTAAACGTACTTTCAAAGTTTATTGATGTCAAGTAACAATTAAAACATACATGACAAATAACAAATAAAAAGTTTAAAATTTTCCATCAGCAAAATTTAATATCATAACATGTTTAGTCGGTGTACGTAGTATAGATCACACATTAGTTTTTGATTGAAATCAGTTCGGACATACCAGCATGACTCTACGTCGAAAACAAAATGACCGGCGAAAGAACAGTTCAATCATGGACCAAAGCCAGCACACAAATCCGCGTTTACAAAACGTTACTTCATCTAACCGTCCATATTTAATCAATCCAACGAGCGAAATTATCCAATACTTAACGTCCCGGATCACTGGTAGCCTATAAACACGACTTGTTTCTCCATTTCAGTACCAAGCACGCAGATTCCTGTAGAGCAAACTTCTCCTAATTCCCAAATCAAAATCTAGGGTTTCAAAATGTCAGGAAGAGGAAAGGGCGGAAAGGGTCTCGGCAAAGGAGGCGCCAAGCGCCACCGCAAGGTACTCCGCGATAACATTCAGGGCATCACGAAGCCCGCCATCCGACGTCTTGCAAGAAGAGGAGGCGTGAAGAGGATAAGCGGCTTGATTTACGAGGAGACCAGAGGCGTTCTTAAGGTTTTCCTTGAGAACGTGATTCGCGATGCCGTGACTTACACGGAGCACGCCAGGAGGAAGACTGTCACCGCCATGGATGTCGTTTATGCTTTGAAGAGGCAAGGACGAACTCTGTACGGATTTGGAGGTTAAATCGATTGATTTGGTTGTTTGGACCGGTTGCGTTGATTCTCAGTCTTTTCCTTTCTGTTTTCTTGGGTTTGCTGGTGTTGCGCTTTTTCCTTTTTGATAGTTTGATGTACCTGCGAAATTAGCAATGAATTTTAGTTTGTATAAATGGTATCCAGGCCTTTTACGTTGATTTTGCTATTATATCGTCTGTGTTTATTGCTTGTGGCGCTTGAAATCTCGATTACTTGGTGATTGTTTCATTGTTTGTCTGTGAACATTCAATGCTAGGGACTGTTTGTTTTGGAACACCTGATCTCCCGTGTGCATGCTTCTTCCTTCTGTTTAGTCATATCCTGCCAAAGAAACCTTAATTGGCACAGCATGGTATCTTGATTCAGAACAATGAATATTTAATTTTTATGCCTTCTTAATCCCTATATTTAAGCCGACTTCTATTGAAAAATTATAATGACTGTTTATGGATTGGGAAGTTCCAATGCTAATGATTTTTAATAGGGCGATGTTGAGATTTACCCTCTTTTATGCATTCATTTTTCTTTACATGCACCTAAGGTGTTTGAAAAAAATGTTTATTGCATTATTGTGTAAATTGATAAAACCTATTCCTTTGTAAATTGGCTTATTTTAAATATTTATTGTGTAAATGTTTATCAAATTTTATGTATTCTCAGGATATCATAGGGACTATCGTCCTGTGTTTGCTCATCCTTTATGTCAAACATAATATTGAGCTATAGCACAAATAAACACTTACCATGAGAAAACTGTGAACTTACCAAACTGCAACCTTTATTTTTATTGAATATAAAAGAATCTTGATTCAATGAATATTTATAACTTTTAGAACAGCAACGTTAATTATTTGGCAATTGGTTAACCCTATATTTGACCATCCAATTCAACATCAAATCAGAAAAGAATTTGAGCCGCTATACGAAAAATTGTTTATAAAGTCGAAGATATGCGACGATTTAAAGTAATCAGAGTAAAAAAGTCTGAAATTTAGGTTTTTCCTTTTCTAAGTACATTCATAATTTAGTTGGATTTAGCACTTTCAGATGAAATGGTTTTCGAGTCTTTTATTTTTCAAATGAAACACTTTTCGGGTCTTTTATTTTTATTGTTTGTTGGATATTACTGTTTTGATTTTTCATTGAACAAGGTGACTATTGTTGAATATATAGATGTAAATATTGTGTTTTTGGTATCACTTATCTTAAAATTGATTTAGGTGTGCCAATTAGGTAGTACAATTAATGTACATTGAATTTACATTAGGGAAAAAAAGTGCTTCGATTTAAATTGTTTCAATTTTCACATGGTATAATTTTAATGCAAACCCTTGATTTTTTTTTCAAAGTTCAAACATTTGGTGCAGGTTCATTAAATTGATGTTTTTTTAGAAACTTGACATTTCAATGAAATATCTTATCATAATCATTTTAGAAGCAATTTCTGTTGCTTGATTTTTCGCATAATAAAATCTATTTTCCCTATAGTTTTCGAAAAAGAAACAAGACCATGTAATGATATTACTACGACATCACTGCTCATATCTTTAGATTGTAATTTTTTCTGGCTATGTTAACTTATGCGAGAATTTCATACTAAATAACTAAACTTAAGATGAAATTAGAACTTGATAGCTCTTGATTTGCTAAATTTTCAGCATTTCGACATAATTTTGCATCATCATTTATCTCTGCTAACTTAACAATGCATCTCTGGTCCAGGCAAGAAGAGGAGGTGTGAAGAGGATAAGCGGTTTGATTTACGAAGAAACCAGGGGCGTTCTTAAAATCTTCCTCGAAAACGTGATCCGCGATGCTGTCACGTACACTGAGCATGCGAGGAGGAAGACCGTCACCGCTATGGACGTCGTTTATGCTTTGAAAAGGCAAGGAAGAACTCTTTATGGCTTCGGTGGGTAAATCGATTAATTGCGTTATTAGGACCCGCGTTGCGTTGTTATGGACTCTTTTTCCTGTTTTCTTGTGGGTTTTGGGTGTGCCCCTTTTCCCTGTTCGGTAAATCCTTGTGTAGCTGTGTCATCTTAGTAATGGAATCTACTTGATATAAATTCTCTATCGGTAATCTGTTTTGATTTAGCATTTTCTTTGCATTTGAATTTGTTGTCTCATGTGCTAAAACAATATCAATTTATGTTTTTGCCAAATCGTCATATGGAGCATTTTTTATTTTTCTTCGTATGATCTGTTTACTTTGTAGCGGTTAAATCACACAGTACATGTATTTCCTTTGCTCTTTCCAGCCATTTCTCAATAACAACAATCTCAGCTTTTTATATTGTAACAATTTGTTAGCAGCTAGTTGAAATTGTAGGCATACAGTTCAGCGGTACTGATCTGCTGTTAAGTCCATTGCAAACACGTACGTGTTTATGATTTTCTACTTACTCTGCTGTTGCAATCTATCGTAGAGCATTGATCAGTTTGTGATATTTGAGTGAAAAAGTCTTCTAATATTTGTGTTTTTGATTCCAAGATTGGATGAAGGGGGATGGATGTGGTTGACTGGTAGGCTGTTGTGATTTGGTTCGAGTACTTCGTGCACTCCCTCGTATGCCTCCTCGTTTGGCTTCCAACTCAAGTGCACTCCTTCAGGGAATCCTTGGTTAGGATGCAAGTAGAAATCAGCATGATAGTTTAATTAAATTCGATTCAAAGTTACAGCAATTTTACTCATTTAAGTTAAACGTACCCCCCACAAGCAGCTGCAATCGCATATTTGCACTTTCCCAAAACCCCAGTCGATCGACAGCCACCGAGTATAAGTTGCAGCAACACCACTGTGACACATACAGTTTGAAATATAAATAAATTATACAATTATAATTTTGTTGGCCAATGGTTGGGCGAGCATCATGCTTGGCTGTTCTCATATAATTCGGCATTTTTATGATCTTCCTCTTTTCGTAATCAAACTCACTGTTTAAGTTAGGGGGCATTCATAGCCTTTTTGAGCAAGTTACTGTTAGGGACACGCTTCACACATCAGATGCCCGAACGATGTTACTCATGTTCCAACTCACTTAGGGGATGCAATGAGAGATGTGCATCATTTGGTGGTTATATGATCGGATATACGTAGAAGAATATGCGATATCATGTGAATTCATAGTCTAAGGTGGATAGGGCTGTTATAACAACTGTTACCATTATCATTTCACAAGTATTGTTATTATATCATTTTTATTGATAAGTCAAAATTGCTTACTGTTATTATTATCGATAGATTAGTATACTCAAAGCCGATCTGGAGATTTAGGAGGTTCAGTGTGATTTTCTAAATGATGCCCTAATGTAAAATTTTGCATAATAATATTAAATAATATTCATATTATACGACATATATAATATTAGAAAATTTGATATTGCTATCATGGGCTAAGAGTGCAAATAAAATACATAAAAATAACATGATTATAAAGCAAAAAATCTAAATAATAAGTCAGGTATAAAGAAATTTTACATATAAGCCCTGAATTATTTCAACTATTATAAATTATTGTTTGCTTCATTTGTATCATTACAAAGCTAGCGCTCTATATATCTGCAAATTATGATATTGATAACATGGTCATTTATAAAAACGTAATTAAAAAACAATAGGCATAAAATAATGTTATTTTAATAGTAAATAATAAAAGTAAACAACATGTGAAGAAGTGTGTGAATTACATTCTTTTCTTCTTTGTTTCATAATCAACGTATTTCACGATATATTTTAAAGCGTATGTGATTGCTAATCCATTAAGCCTATCTTTGCTCATTGTTGTTCACAAATATGACTTGAAAATTTTCAATTTTGTAAAACTTCGCTCCGCAGATGCAATTGTCGCAAGAAGAGTTAGGAGAATCCCTTATACAATCATCACATTTGAAGCCAACATAGTATGACACTATGGAAAGACGTGCTCATGCCTGGTAAGAGTTCAGCAGTTGGAAGCCTATTCTGACCGCTATTATGGTATATTAATCAATTTTCCAAAAAAAAAAAAAAAAACTCGCATTTGAAAACATATATATTTTTCAAAAATTCCAAAATTTGAAATGTCGTCTATAGCTTGTCTACATTATATGATTCACTAAGTATTGTAAGTTGTAGTACTTGTAACTCTAAAAGTAAAAAAATTTGCGTCAACATTGAAGGCTCTTTCATTTTTCAAATTCAAACCAACTTTTTCACCACAATCTTTTAATTCATCGTCATCTAATGATTTTAGTTTGATGACATCAAGTGAAAAAGCTAAAAATTGATTGAAGTGAATGCAATTGTTCAAATCTTTTTTTTTAATTCTCAAAGAACAATATCCATGATAACAATAAAATAATCGATTTTCCCGCTGTGAACACGTCTTTCCATAGTGTCAGGAGTGGGAGATGGGGATCTAAGCACTGTGTGCGGGCAAGTTCGAATCCCACTGTGAACCACTTGGGGGGCTAGGACGTTACGCATCCGTGTGCGACGCCTATACAAAAGCGGGGTAGACACACGGCGCGGGGTTTACTTAAGTGAGCGTCAATGTATGCTGTGATCTTAAGGTTCCATGTGTTACTCAAAAAACAATAAAATAATCGATTTTGGACAATTCTACAAGAGTTTGTTGATCTCTTTTCGAATTTGCAGGTTCATTAAATTGATGTTTTTTTAGAAACTTGACATTTCAATGAAATATCTTATCATAATCATTTTAGAAGCAATTTCTGTTGCTTGATTTTTCGCATAATAAAATCTATTTTCCCTATAGTTTTCAAAAAAGAAACAAGACCATGTAATGATATTACTACGACATCACTGCTCATATCTTTAGATTGTAATTTTTTCTGGCTATGTTAACTTATGCGAGAATTTCATACTAAATAACTAAACTTAAGATGAAATTAGAACTTGATAGCTCTTGATTTGCTAAATTTTCAGCATTTCGACATAATTTTGCATCATCATTTATCTCTGCTAACTTAACAATGCATCTCTGGTCCAGGCATTACTTAACATTACCCATAATATAATGCATTGGAAATAAATATGAATAAATTCTCAACATGAGTATGTTCGACAGAATGTACATATAAGATAACCATTGTAAGGAATTGCACCATACATATTTGCTTTCTATATTAAGCTGAATCCCACAATGCGTTGATCAAATCTTTGTTAGTGCCACATCGTAATTATTAAAATTTATAATAAAGCCATAATGGAATCACCTTGAGATATATAGCTTATAGGCTATTAGGTATTCACAACTTTTGTCTATGTGGGGCCCTGTAAATGTGAGTCCCTAGGTAGTTTGCCTAGTATGCCTACATATTGCACATGCCCTATATGTCTGTTGTAAATTTTCAAATAGTTTTGTGTTTGGAGGTTTGTTTTGAAGAGAGAAGTAAGAAGGAATGAGAATATTGATTAGTCCCACATTGTTGAAGACAAGTGAGTGTGCCACTATTTAATGGCCTTTCTCATAAAGATGTTGGGGCCTTGGGGCACCCAAATGTTTACTTTGTTGTGAGGAGAGAGACTATGCATCTATAGACCACAAACGCGCGCCGCCGCCGTTTTTCTGATCGAACCGGGCCGGTACAGGTTTCGGGTCAAGATCCAATAAGCATATTTTTGGACAGATTTTATAATTGATAACGGGTCGAATTAGGCCCATTACGGACCCGAATACAAATTTAAACAAGGCGGGAGATAATAACGTTTTTTGAACGTTAATAATAGGCGCGGCTGTTTGAATTGCGACGTTGCAAACGAAAAGATGCATTGATTCGAATTCAGATGAAAGGGCGCGACGTTTTTCGAATTCCAACGAATGTGACTGTTGTGAAAAAGACACGACGCTTCGCTGTCTATATATTGCCACGCCCAGAAACGTTACAAAATAACTTTTACTTTCTTCTTCTTCTTCCCGGATGTTGCTACGCCATTGCCATCAAAAACGTTGCAAATTCTCGAATTTGCAACACTTCTAAGGCGTTTCAGAATCTAATTTTTCTTCCTCTTCATTCTATTCTTAAATTGCATCATTAGAAACCATATCTACGGTGTGTTATTAATTGGATCAAAGCCGTACAAATTTTGAATTCGATTTCGCTGTTCCAAGGCTTTATTGAATCTTGAAAGACAATAGTTCGATAATCCGTTTGTACCTCATGGATTGAACTATTATCTGAAAGAATTTTCTCCACAAATCCTTAAAGTCTGAAGTACGACAATCATATGACAATCATCATCATCCAATAGCCTCAAACCGGAAAATCCCAACAAATTTTCAGACACTAACTTCAACTATGGAAGGTTTGAGCGCATTGTAAGTTATGAATCGACATTTGACGAGATTGGAGCGTTTTGATGGTGAAAACTATACTCGTTGGCAAGAGACTGTGAAATTCTTCCTGATCACCATCAAATTATTCTATATCTTGGAAGACGGATTGGAAATTATACCGGAGGAAACCGCTGGCGAGTATGCCGCTCTAAAGGAGAAACGAGCAAAACGCAAAGAGGATGATTTCCTGTGCATAAGGCATATTCTGAATGCATTGTCTACTTCAGTCTACAACGCTCATAGGACTTTGAAAACTCCGAAGGACCTCTGGACTGCATTGGAGACCAAGTATCGCATATCCGAGACAAGTAAAAAAAAAAAAATCTTATTTGTAATTTTATGGATTTCAAAATGGTCGCAACAAGTTCATAGTTGGACAAGTAAGTGAAATAGTACTGTTGGTGAATCAACTTAAAGATGCCGATATTGATCTCCCGGAATCTTTTGTTGCTGGAGTTATTATTTCAAGACTCCCAAATTCTTGGAATGATTATAAGAAAAAGTTGAAACATGCGGAAACGGATTATAATTTAGACGGTTTACAGCGTCATCTTCGTATTGAAGAGGATTCTCGTAAACGCGAACTAGATGATAATCCACAAGCCGAGTCTCAGGCTAAGGCAAATAATGATGAAATTACAGATAAATTGAAGCCTAAGAATGAGACACAGTTTAAGAAGGATAATAATTTCAAGAACAAAAAGAAGGGTGCCTGTTACTATTGTAACAAACCCGACCACTGTGCCCGAAACTGTCGTCTTTGGAAGAAACAAAAAAAAGCGAATGTGGTCGAAGAAAAGCTTGTGGCTGTCGTACAAGAGGCGAACTCCTTTAGTGGCATTGATAATGATTAGTGGCTCGATACTGGAGCAACCATTCATGTTTGCAAAGACCGTAATCTGTTTAAGACTTACGAAGAAAGTAATGGAGAATCCAGCGAAGTTACTAGCGCAAACAAAGTTGCAAGCAAAGTTCTAGGAAAAGGCATAATTGAACTTACATTCATCTCTGGGAAAGTTCTTACATTAGCCAATGTATTTTATGTACCCGGTATGTGTAAGAATTTGGTTTCTGAATACCTTCTTAACAAAGGAGGATTCAAGATGGTGTATGAATCTGATAAGTTAGTGTTGTCCAAGAACAACAAATTTATTGGATAGGGATACTCTTATAACGGTATGATTAAGTTGAATCTAGTAAAGAAATTTTCTGCTTATATTCTTGATTCTGTTAATTTATATCATGGTAGATTAGGACATGTTAATTATAAATCTCTTAGATATATGCATAAATTAGGATTAATTTCTGATTGTGATTTCGATTCTATCTCTAAATGTGAAATATGTGTTCAAGCAAAAATACACTGGAAATCCTTTAAATCTATAGAAAGGAAAACTGGTTTGCTTGATTTGGTATATAGTGATGTGCATGACTTGAAAAGTCATATCACCTATGGTGGTAACCAATACTATATTAGATTTATTGATGACTATACTAGATATGCATATGTATATCTAATGAAATCGAAAGACAAGGCATTTGATTAGGAGTTAAAATTAAAGTGTTACATTCAGATCGTGGTGATGAATATTTTTCAAATGAGTTTACTTTGTTTTGCAAACAAAACGGTATAATTCACCAGTGTACCACTCCTTATACACCACAACAAAATGGTGTTGTTGAAAGGAAAAATAGAAGTTTAGTATAAATGGTTAACGCCATGCTCATAAGTTCTAATTTACCTTATAATCTATGTGGTGACTCTATGTTATATGCATGTTATATTTTAAAAGAGTACCACTTAAAAAGAATAATATTTCCCTTTATGAATTATGGTTTAATAGAAAACCAAACCTTACAAGACTTAAAGTTTGGGGTTGCTTAGAATATGTTAGAAAACTCGACCCTAAATGACCAAAGTTAGGAAATAGGGCATTTAAGTGTGTTTTCATACGATATTTTCTTAATAGTATAACTGATAGGTTCCTTATTCTTTACACCTTAGAAGTTATAGAATCTGTAGATGTAGAATTTTTTGAGAATCAAACTATTGATAATCCATTGACATCATCTAGTCCGGAATCAACTACGACTAATGATATCAATGATGATGAATATGCTCCTGCTCAAAATAGCAAGGAAGTGTCAGTACCGGATAATAGTACCGAACACAGGAAAAGTAAAAGAGCAAGAATAGAAAAGGACTATGGTCCTGACTTCATAACATATCTTGTAGAAGGCAATAAAGACGAAGTCCTTAATGTGACAAGATATGTAATAAATGTTGATGATGATCCCAAAACTTATTCTGAGGCTATGAGTTCTAGAGATTCTAATTTCTGGAAAGAAGCTATCAATGATGAAATGGATTCCATAATGTTAAACCAGACTTGGGTTTCGTCTGATTTACCTCCTGGTACTAAACTTATAGGATGTAAAAGGGTATTCAAGAAAAGTTGAATACAAATGGATCCATTGATAAGTTCAAAGCTAGATTAGTTGCTAAGGGATATAAGAAAAGACAAGGAGTAGATTATTTTGATACATATGCTCCAGTTGCTCGCATATCTTCTATACGTTGTTTAATAGCACTTGCATCAATTCATAACTTGGTCATACATCAAATGGATGTAAAGACAGCTTTTCTAAATGGAGATTTAGAAGAAGAGATATATATGGAACAACCTGAAGGTTTTATAACCCCAGGCCAAGAAAAGAAAGTTTGTAAATTAGTCAAATCACTTTATGGCCTGAAGCAAGCTCCCGTGCAATACCATGAGAAGTTTGATAAAGTTGCACTGTCATTTGGATTCATTGTTAATGATGCAGATAAATGTATTTATAGCAAATCAGATAAAAACGGTTATGTTACAATATTTTTATACGTTGATAACATGCTAATATTTGGTTCCAATATATCATATGTGAATGAAACTAAGAAGTTTCTATCTTCTAAGATTGATATAAAAGATCTAGGAGAGGCTGATGTAATTTTAGGAATTAAAATCATTAGGAAAGCGGGGGAGTTATTACTAACCCAATCTCATTACATTGAGAAATTCCTAAAGAAGTATGGTCATTATAATGACAAGCCAGCACCAACTCCTTTAGATCCAAGTATCAAGTTAGAAAAGAACACTGGACGTACCATTTCTCAACTTGAGTATTCTAGTGTTATTGGGAGTCTTATGTATGCTATGCATTGCACTAGACCTGACATCGCACATGCTATAAGTGTATTATGTCGATTTACGAGTAATATAGGTTTCGAACACTGGAAAGCTGTTTCCAGAGTTTTAGCTTATTCGAAAGGAACCATAAACTATGGTTTATCTTATAAAGGATATCCTACTGTAATAGAAGGATATAGTGATGCAACTTGGAACAATATAGAATCCAAATCCAAGTCTACGACTGGATGGATTTTACACTAGGAGGCACTGCTGTATCTTGGGCTTCCAAGAAGCAGACTTGTATATATGATTCAACTATGTTGTCAGAATTGATTGCATTAGCAGATGCATGTAAGGAAGCGTAATGGCTTAGGAATTTATTAATGGAAATCACATTGTGGAAGAAGTCATCTCCAGCAGTCTTGATTAATTGTGATAATCAAGAAACTATATATAACGTCTCTAATAAAACATATAATGGAAAGTCTAGACATGTGAGTCTAAGACATCAGATGGTAAGACAGTTACTCAAAAGTGGAGTTATAACTGTTGACTACATAGAAATGAAGAAAAACTTGGCGACCCACTCACAAAAGGTCTTCCAAAGGCTATGGTTCTATGAAGTCAAAAGAATTGGGACTAAGGTCTGTGAATGAAGATTGATCATACTTATTAGAAACCCAACTTGTGTCTTAAAAAGAATAGGCAAAGTTCAATGGGTACCAACAACTTAAGAGTATGATTATGAAACACTAAATATATAATCCCATAATAATTAGTGTTGGATTCTGCAAGAACAAAGGATGGATAAATGTCCTTAATAAGTCTAGAAACCTTAAAAAGTTTTATCGTAGAAACACCTTAAGAGACTTACCTATATGAGTACGGAAATCAAGCTGTTTCCTAGGAAAGTAAGACCGCTTTCTAAAGTAGACTCATGAACCAGGATTAAAGCATATGGCCATTAACGTGCTGAGCAATACAGAACACTCTAATTAAGGAATACAACATGTGTGATTGTTCCGGTTTTATCATTAAGGGATACTTGGTTCAAGATTCGTTCACCATAGAATCTCGATAGAACTTTGAATAGTTTACATTAAGTAAAGTTTCAAATCCAAAAGATACCTTTTATTTATGTGTTGTTTCCACTATGATGCAAAACTTGATCTTAGAACTACATAGGCTTGATCCCACTTAGGTATGTAGGAAGTCACATTAGTGATCCAGCCGTCCATTTTAATTATTTCTTTATTTTGAAAACTGGGGGAGATTGTTGTAAATTTTCAAATAGTTTTGGGTTTGGGGTTTGTTTTGAAGAGAGAAGTAAGAAGGAAAAAGGGATGAGAATATTGATTAGTCCCACATTGTGGAAGACAAGTGGGTGTGCTACTATTTAATGGCCTTTCCCATGAAGGTGTTGGGGTCTTGGGGCACCCAAATGTTTACTTTGCTGTGAGGAGGGAGACCATGCATCTATAGACCACACACGCGCGCGCCGCCGTTGTCCGTCCGACCGAACCGGACCGGGCCGGGTATGGGTTTCGGGTTTCTGGTCAAGATACAATAAGCATATTTTTGGACAGATTTTATAATTGATAACGGGCCAAATTGGGCCCATTACGGACCTGAATACAAATTTAAACAAGGCGGGAGATAATAACGTTTTTAGAACGTTAGTAATAGGCGCGGCTGTTTGAATTGCGACATTGCAAACGAAAAATGCATTGATTCGAATTCAGATGAAGGGACGCGACGTTTTTCGAATTGCAACGGATGTGACTATTGCGAAAAGACACGATGCTTCGCTGTCTATGTATAGCCACGCCCAGAAACGTTACAAAATAACTTTTCTTTTATTCTTCTTCTTCCCGGATTATGCGACGCCATTGCCATAAAAATATTGCAAATTCTTGAATTTTCAACACTTTTTAGGCGTTGCAGAATGTAATTCTTCTTTCTCTTTATTCTATTCTTAAATTGCATCATCAGAAACCATATCTACGGAGTGTTCTTGATCGGATCAAAGTCGTACAAACTTTGAATCCGATTTCGATATTCCAAGGCTTTATTGAATCCTAAAAATCAATAGTTCGATAATCCGTTTGTACCTGGTGGATTGAACTATTGTCTGAAAGAATTTGTCCTGCAAATCCTTAAAGTCTGAAGTACGATAATCATCATCATCCAATAGCCTCAAACCGGAAAATCCCCAAAATGTCTCTCCAACATATTCACTTACATCGACCATGGAAGCCAAAAGTAAATAAAATGTATAAATCATTGCAGGAAAATTCCGTCAGTGTAGTATAAAGCCATGTGATGTTTTATTCTTCTTTGACTTGAGTCAGTGTAAACTGCGTAGATATGAAGTTTGCTTAATGTTAATTTTTCTCTCAAATTTGTAAAAATATAGAGTAATACATTCAAGATGAAAATTGTTATTGTAAACTATAGCGTTGCTATGTATTAAATTTGAAACCATTTGCATGGATATAAAATACTTTCTTTCCTATGAATTTGCACTCTTACTTCTCTGTACTTGTTAAATCAATAAACGTTGAATTTGGTGGTTTGAATTCGTGTTACTGCAGTGTTAATTTTTTTTTGATAATCCATTTAAGATATGATAGCACGGTTTCGATTACTGAAGTGAATAAATTATTTCTTGAAACGGCTAATAAAAAAATAGTCCACTAATCAAACTGTAATAAAGCATACATAGAAAAAAGGAACTGAACCAAATATCAATTAAAATGATCGAACTACCAAATGACTTGATAGGTGAGAAAATTAGGTATATATCGCAGTGATCAGAGTGTATCTGTAACAAAAATCTAATATCAACGAAAGAATATTAGCAGCCATAATATATTATAATAATAGAAATTTGTATAAAACAATATATATATATATATATATATATATATATATATATATATAGACACACACACACATATACAAACACAGTTTTATAGAACAATGTTATTTTAAGAGCTATAGGAACTTAAGTTGAGGGAAAACAGTAAAGTCTAAACTATACAATCAAATCACAAATTAGTTATGAATTTGCTACGTTGACTATGTCACACCTCTATTGCTATTAGTACACATATGCATCTTCTCTAGCTGCTCTCTTTAATTATGTACTCAATATTTCCAACATGACCTGTTGTCCTCCTCTGGTGCACAGTATGCCTTTTATCTAGCATGCTCGCTTTAATTATGCTACCCTTAATTTATGTTTGATGGAACTTGATGTTAGCCATAAATGGATGTTTATAGATCATAATAATCTAATTTTCTATGATAATATCAGTATATGTACATATTATAAACATAAACAACATTTAGTCGTTTAACAGAAAAAATAGAATCAATAACCTTTCCACTAAAAAAACAGAATGTAATGAGTTTCACATATAACAAAACAAATATAAGATGTAAAAGAGGATAATAAACGCTTCCTAATGAGTTAAATTTTGGTTTCAGACAAAATAAATTGCAACAAAAAAACTAGCGTATTAGAGTTCTAAGTTTAAACAGTTACGTATATCTTAGAGTTAACCAAATAACCCAGAGAGAAAAATGCCTAAAATTGGGCATAAACTACTACATGACGCATTAACCATTCTATCAGAGTCTTATGCATAAATTGTCAACGAACACTAATAATCCCAGACTCTCCAAGAATCTAAAAGAAAAAAATCCTGTCATACTATTTAAATTGTAATAAATTATCTAATGTGATTTACTGACTGCTTACTTCAAGAATGGAAACATTGCGGGTCATTCAATTGGAAAGTACTTTTACTTTAAAGTTAATGAGCACTTCAACCAAGAATATGAATGTCCAATAAAGGATTATTTGAGGCAACAAAAATGGTTTGGTATAATTTGAATGGTATGTGTACCAGATTCAAAGGTATTATTGTTCAAAGAGGTGAAAGACTGAGACGTGGACAATCATTTAGAGACTTGAAATATGACTACGATAAAATCTACCAAGATACATACAACATTGAAATATGCTTTTGAGATTCTATCGTTGAGGGCACGACATGCGACTCTTGATGAAGCCAAGGGTATTATAGGAGATACAAGTGAAACAAATATATGAAATGTAGCATTGAGATTGTCTGGTGGATTCATCTCTTGGAAATTCAAATGACTCTCCAATCTCTATGGACACATAAGGAAATAATTACAGCCCGGTGACTCCTACTTCAGGATTTCCATATGGTGGAGTTACAAATCAACCAGAAGACATAAAATCATGTAAGAGATCTTTGTTGAGAAACAAGAAATGAACCGACTTGGCAACAACAAGCAGTTGACTAACTTCACTTTTAAGTGATATTTCAATAGCATCTTCCTCCAAAAAGGAAAAACGATTAAAACTAAAGAAGCAAAAACCGAGGATCCTAGAAGACCAAGTTCAACAAGATACATATATAACAAGAGCTCTTAGAGAAACAATTGAATTAAATAAGGCTGAAAAAGGAGAAAGAGTATTTGCCAAGTGAGGTTTCTCAATTATCTAAAGAGGACCTACAATACGTTATGATAAAAAAAGTAATATTCTCAAAACACAACAACATAGGTATACCGCTGATGAATGGATTTTGGAGGTTTAGAGGATGTGGAACGGTATATCGCCATTATTACCTACTAACTACTATTGCGTATCAGTAATTTCATGCTATTTCTTTCAGTTTTTGGTGCAATGTTATCCGATAGTATGTTATTTTCATATTATTTTCGAAGTATTGTATTGAGTTTACTCAATAATTCGGAGTACCGTTTATTATTATTTATTTTCAAAGTATTGTATTGAGTTTACTCAAGGATTAGCACTAAATTAAATCATATCTACCTGATAGATGACAAAATAAACCTAAAATCAAAAGAAAAATATAATATGATTGATTCTGCTCAAAACTATTAACTTGTACTATAAAACTTGTGCCTAAATAAACTAAGTTATGTGTATGACTAACCTAAATTATCTTAAGTGTCAAACCTAAATATAAAGCTAACATGCTAGATAATCAAATTTTACAATATCCAATGTTTCGAAATATAAAAATAACATGCTAGGTAGCCTAAATTTAACAGTGTCTACAAACTAAAAAATTGTGTGTGTTTAAATTACCTAAAATTTATGTGTCTAAATAACACAAAAATTAAATTTTTAGGGATAATAAATTTATTCAATTATCATGCTGAAAACTTTAAAACAAAACATAAATAGGTAGAAAAGTAAAATAGTTTAGTAAAATAGGTAGGTAGTAGTTCTGGTTTTATTTTGTGTTGTTGAGATGTCAGTACCCTATTTTTTGGGTAATCTAGAAGTGAAGTGATGTACTATGGATGCTTCTTAGTATGATTTCAGTGTTGGCCTGGGATTTTGATAATATGCTTAGGTTTGCGAGAATTATATGTCATTTTACCTTATCATTGTGGGGTTTGTAATATGTTTTTGTTGTTATTTTCTCCTTGCGTGGAGATGGAAATTTTATAGTAATCTAGTCTCTAAGGTTATCTAATGTGCTTTTAGCTAGGTAGTAGCAGTGGACAGTCCAGTATAAAAATCGTTTGTGGTGGATGATCCTCAGTAAAAACCGAATTAGCAGCTAGACAAACAGTTTACTCTTGCAATAGTGTACTTGTTATTTATTATAATAAAAAGTGTTACGGACCACTATAAAAACCGATCGGGCTTACCAAAAAACGAAAAAGTAAAAAGAAAAAGTTTAAACGGGGTTTTAAAACCCTTTTTATTGTTTCTGATATGTGTGAAGTGTAAATATTTTTAATGTGTGATCTGGTGATAAAAAATTTGGTTTGTTTCTTTAAATATATATATATATATATGTATGTATGTATGTATGTATGTATGTATGTATGTATATGTGTGTGTGTGTGTGTGTATAAACGACAACACAAAGGGTAGACTATCACAAGACTTTACTCTACATGACGTTTAGCTGCATAAAACCAAAATTCAATATAATTCAACTTTGTTGGCATCAATTGTTTTTATATAACAATGAGTGTATAAAAAATTAAGTTCACACTATTCCTTCTCCATTATATTTCTTTACCCAACAACAAAATTTATTTCATGGATAACTCAAAAAACCAGAATATCAATGAAATGGACCTATATGGTGATGGTCTCACAAATTATACAAGTTTATTGTTGCAGTACGGGACTCCACAAATGACGCTAGCGCGGTTCCTCACTCAACAACAAGCTCATTTACATTTGCACAACATAGCAGTATGTTCAACCAAAATCCTCTTACCTTTAATGTGTTTGGATCGCAACCAATGTTACGAACTCTGTATGCAACTAAAGAACCTACTTTTTGTGTCACTTCAAGTGAGTAGGACAAAGGCAAACCAAAACGAGCTTGCAACAAGAGAAAGCCTACACCTCAAGTAAGCTATTTATTAAACACAAGCAACGATAGTGGAAAAACATGGAGGCAACATGATTATAAAAGTGTTAGCGAACTCCTGAGTTAAGGCAACATAAGTTCCATCGGGTCATTCAATTGGAAAGTATTTTTACTTAAAAGTTAATGAGCACTACAACAAGAATATGAATGTCCAAACAAGGATTATTTGTGGCAACAAAAATGGTTTGGTATAATTAGAATGGTATGTGTACCAAATTCAAAGGTGTTATTGTCCAAAGAGGTGAAAGGCTGAGAAGTGGACAATCGTTCAATGACTTAAAATATGACTATAATAAAATCTAACAAGATACATACAACATTGAATTCAAGGCTCATGATTGTTTTGAGATTCTATCGTTAAGGGCACGACAGATGACCCTTGATGAAGCCGAGGGTATGATAGGATCTACAAGTGAAACAAATATACGAAATGTAGCATCGAGATTGTCAGTGGATTCATCTCTTAGAAATTCAAAAGACTCTCCAATCTCCATGGACACAGAAGGAAATAATTGCAGCCCGGTGACTCCTACTTTAGGATTGCCATATGGTGGAGTTACAAATCGACCATAAGACATAAAATCATGTAAGAGATCTTTGTTGAGAAACAAGGAATGAACTGACTTGGCAACAACAAGCAATTGACTAACTTCACTTTTAAGTGATATTTCAATAACATCTTCCTCCAAAAAGGAAAAACGATTAAAACTAAAGGAGTAAAAACCGAGGATCCTAGAAGCCCAAATTCAACAAGATACATATATAACAAGAGCTCTTAGAGAAACAATTGAATTAAATAAGGCTGAAAAAAAGGAGAAAGAGTATTTGCCAAGTGAGGTTTGCCAATTATTCGAAAAGAACCTACAATACGTTATGACAAAAAAAGTAATATTCACAAAACACAACAACATAGGTGTACCGTTGATGAATGGATTTCGGAGGTTTGGAGGAAATGGATCAGTATATCGTCATTATTACTTACTAACTACTATCGCATATTAGTAATTTTATGTTATTTCTTTCATTTTTTGGTGCGATGTTATCCAACAGTAGGTTAATTTCATATTATTTTCGAAGTATTGTATTGAGCTTACTCAATAAATTGGAGTACCATTTATCAATGTTTATTTTCAAAGTATTGTATTGTGTTTACTCAAGGATTAGCACTAAATTAAATCATATCTACCTGATAGATGACAAAATAAACATAAAATCAAAAAAAAAAAAAAATGATTGATTCTGTTCAAAACTATTAACTTGTACTATAAAATTTGTGCCTAAATAAACTAAGTTACGTGTGTGACTACCCTAAATTATCTTAAGTGTCAAAATAATCAAAAAAACCAATATATAAAGCTAGCATGCTAGCTAATCAAAATTTACAATATCTTATGTGTCCAAATATAAAACTAACATGCTACGTAGCCTAAATTTAACTCTGTCTACAAACCAAAAAATTGTGTGTGTGTTTAAATTACCTAAAATTTATGTGTCTAAATAACCAAAAAAATCAAATATTTAGGGGTAATAAATGTATTCAATTATCATGCTGAAAACTTTAAAACAAAACATAAATAGGTAGAAAAGTAAAATAGTTTAGTAAAATAGGTAAGCAGTAGTTCTGGTTTTATTTTTTGTTGTTGAGATGTTGGTAGCATATTTTTTCGGTAGTCTAGAAGTGAAGTGATGTACTATGGATGCTTCTTAGTCTGGTTTTGGTGTTGGACTGGGATTTTGATGATATGCTTGGGTTTGTGAGAATTATAAGTTATTTTACCTTGTCATTGTGGGGTTTGTAATATGTTCTTGTTGTTATTTTCTCCTTGCGCGGAAATGGAAACTTTATAGTAGTCTAGTCTGTAAGATTAGCTGATGTGCTTTTAGCTAGGTAGTAGCAATGGACAGTCCACTATAAAAACAGTTTGTGGTGGATGATCCTCATTCAAAATCGAAGTAATATATAGACAAGCTGTTTACTCCTGTAATAATGTACTTATTATTTATTGTAATAAAAAGTGTTATGGACCACTTTAAAAACCGATCAGGCTTACAAAAAAAAATGAAAAAGTAAAAAAGAAAAAGAAAAAAGAAGGTTAAACGGGGTTTAAAACCCTTTTTGTTGTAAATAAACGGGGTTTGAACCCCGTTTATAATTTAAACGAGGTTCTAAACCCTGATTACAACTTAAACGGGATTTTAAACTCCATTTAGTATCACTTTTTTTAATGGGGGCATTACCTCATTCCAATGTTCCCCCATGCTCGAACTCATCCTATTAAAAATCATGAGCATTAGAACTTCGCAATCCATAAACAGTATTTTATATATCAAATCTCAATCGCTCTGTACTTTGTTTATATACCAAGGTATTTTATTATATAGATTGTCAATCTTTAAAGTATTTTCATAACAATCCAAAAAAACTAATCATGTTAAATGAAATATTATTGGTTTGATTTACTTTGATATATATATATACCTCTTAAATGATTATTTTGATTTCAATACTTTTGTTTGCTAAACTGGTGTTTAAAAAAACATCACCATTTTACAATTCCTTTACAGGAATTGCTCTCCTCGTTAGTTTTGAAGTGCTTATCCAGAAATACAAATGATACAAACTCGGACAAGCCAGAATAGAGACCAAATGCTCTGTACCCGTTTCCCATGTACCCCTCTGGCCTCTGTTGTTGGAATGGCTATGGCAAATAATCGTATTTATAGGCTAGTATTGATCCGGGGGATGTGTACTGGATTATTTTGATTGTTGGATTCATCAAACTTGGACGTTCTAGTGAAGGTAATAATGTTTGATGAGGATTGATGTGCTGGCGCTGATGCATTATTAAGTTGTGTTTTCACTCCTCGCTTTCAAGCGCTGAATGGTCTCGTTTCAAGTATTTGTCATAGGGGTGCATTTGATTCGGAATGAAAACTTCGCCTTAAGAACCATTACCATAACAATTTATATGATAATAGAAAAATCATACCATTACCAACCAAAGTAACTGGGAACCAACACTTCGGTTCATAGTTGGTAATGGTCGATAGCGGTTGGTAATAGTCTTTACCGTTTACTAATATGAGATCTTTTTGTTTACGATATTTCACATTAAAATAAATAAATATTGAAAACTGATTTTTTATTATACTAATATTCATCTATTTTATTTTATATAGTCAAACATACTGGAAAACTTTATGGAAGAAGCTAAAATAACATATAAAATTATATTGTTTTTAAAATATGTGATAAAAATTGCATTTAACCAATTATCATAATTGTATTTTTCTAGATATTCCATTAAATCATTACATATTAGAAAATTGATATTATGTAACAAACATATATGATGAAATGTAAGAATGTGTGTGTATTGCTTTCTATTCTTAGTGTTAAGCGACCAAAAAAATGGCGGCTGCACCCTTTTCATCTTCGCGACAAGATTCTAGATTGGAGAATTCACAATATTTTCCTTCGATCTATTCTTCTTCTTTATTAGATTCGTGGAGAGAATCCCAACGTTCATACGCTGATGTGATTTGTCGGTCTATCCCTAATTCTGTCTATGTCTCTAATTGGAATTCTTCTTCACGCAAGCGATCGATTAAATGGAAAATTCCTAAAGATCGATTTGTTTCAGATTTAGAGATTTAAACCATATTGCAAAAGATTGCAGGAATCTGCTTCGTTGCTTCAACTGTGGTGTATATGGGCATCAGAAGAGCAGTTGTATAGAGATCTATGGAGGCAAATCGGAGTTTGAATTAATGCACTTCAACTGTTCGAAACTTTGCCAGTAGCTAATTTCTTTCTTGAATCTTTACGAATTGGCAAAATCTAATCAAAAAAACGATGGAGCGTATCTGCTACTTTTGATGGTTTGGCACATCGAGGGACTAGCGGATGGTATCCTATGGCGAAAGTGGGATTTAAGTGATTCAAGAACTGATTTTTATTCACCTCTACCACGTCCGCTCGAAAGGAAGGAACATGCTTTATCATTTTGTCTAAATTTCTTAAAATTAAGGAGGATTTTTTCTGATTCGATATCAAAGAACAAGAAGATGGGTTTATTTCCGTTGAATGGGATTCTGATGCATTTTGATATAATTAATATTGTTGTGAATTGTAATCCGGTTGTTGTTGATTTTCATATTAATTCAAATTGTGGTGATGACAATATTATGAGTTCTGAGGGGAATACTAAACCGATGGTTGTTGGTCATCAGTCGGTTGTAAATTGTGGCCAAAAGGTGTTTCAGAATAATGAGGCTGATGATGGTTCTTTGTTTTTCGAAGAAGAGATGGTGGGTGTTACTGGGAGGTTTATGGTCTTTTAGCAGATTGATTCAATGCTACTTGATCCATACATTCAGGTGTGCCTTGATCATTATGAGTTGTTGTTTACCGATGGTATGGGTAATGAGCTTTTGAGTGATAGAATGGGCAAGGAAGTGATGATTGGAATTGATTGGGTGGATATGAAAAGCAGTGAAACAGACAGTCATGTTGATTGTTCTCTTATTCCAGCTAAATCTACTATTTTCGAAGAGGATGGTTTTGAATGGCAAGTGGCTGAAGATATAAGGTTTTATAACAACTTGGGTTACTGGAGGAATATGAAGAAGTTGAGGAGTGCAATGCAAAGGATGATGGTTATGGGAACACTGGCTCTACTTCGTATGGGTTGGAGCAATGTACTTTAGGGCGGGAGAGTATATGTTTTGTACCATCTGATAAGAAGGGTGGTTATTCGAAGGCTACTTTAATGAAGACATGATCGAGGGAGGTATATAAGGTTGATAGTTTCAAGGATGAAAAGGTCAGGGAGTCAAACCATGAAGGGGATGAAATTGTTGAACTGAACAGCATGGCTCTTGTCATAAATATTGCAAATAAGAAGGGGAAGGTTGTTTTGGGGTACAGGGAGGAATCACGGTAGCTGTGGCTTAAGTCAGGGGAAGACTTTCGCTTTGTGGAGATATTGTATTCGAAACAGAAAAAATGGAATTCATGCGGATAAGGGGAGAGGGATCATTCCTGATATGAAACTGAAACTGTGGTCGACTATGAATAAGTGGGTTTACTTTGGATCAGAGCATTCAGGAATGGGGGACAGTTGTAACAGCCCGCATTTTATAAATCGAAGGATTGTAAAATATTTTTACTTTATTCCCTAAGGATCGGATCATTCTCATATATCAATATGTTGCTTATGGGGATGTGAGACATGTCCATAATTTTTACCAATATTGTTTGCTAGCATTTTGCTCCTGCCAGTCTTGTACGGGGAATAACTTTTGACTCAGGTCGAATCAGGTGTTGAGACCTATGCCATTGGATAGGAAATGACGATTCCCTTTCCATAGAGTGGTCACATTAAAGATTTGGCTCAGCGATTTGGGAGGAATCGCTGTTTTAAGGTTTCATAGTAGGTTGTTTAGGGTTGGTAAGCAATGGGCTGATTTGTGGAGGCCCATTAGTGGGCTAGTAGAGGCTATAAATAGGGGATGAAAGGTATGGAGAATAGTTTACTTTCTCCATTGTCTCATTTGATGTCCTTGTGTTCCTCCTTCCTCTAACACCTTTCCACCATTAAAATCGAGATCTAAGGGAAGGGAATCCAAGATCTACACCACTTGAAGCTAGATCTACATCATTTGAAGTGAGAGTTCATCGAATCGAAGGACTTGGATCAAGTTCTTCGCTATCCGGAATCTAATTTCACCGTTTTTGCTTTGATTTGGAGAATTGGTGAGTGATATGCATCTCTCACACGGATTCAATCAAGTATATGAATGTTTGATCTTGTTTTTCATTAAAATTCAAGTCGTTTTCCTTCGATCTACACCATGGTAAGTCCATTTTCATATAAATCGCCATAGGATCCAATTTAACAACTTAAAACCGGTAATTTCCTTGTATTTTCATATGTTTATTCAAGTTGGATCCATCGTTTTGTTCATATGTCCATTTATCATTATTTTGGTGAAGTTTACATAACTTTTGATGAAAATTGTCATAACCGTATTGTTATTGATTTCATAACATGCTTGTTGCTGTATTGGATGAATCAGATGAGTTGGTTTTGTCGAATTGGTCATTTGGCGATGTTTTGGTTGAATTCGAGGGTGAATTGGATTTGTCCAGGATTTGGGTTGGTCCGGTCTGGTCAGTCGTAAGTGGGTCGGTCTGAAGCTGGTCGGTCGGTATGTGGATTGGGAAGCAAGTTAGGGTTGGGTCAGTCGACAGCAATACGGGTCGGTCGTCACTCAGGTGAAGTTTGGTCGGTCTCAAGGTGAGAGATGGGTCGGCCTCGATGGAGAGGGTCGGTCAAGTTAAAGGATCGGTTAGGGGTGGCAATTAGACCCAACCCAGTGGACATGGACCCGACCCGACAGGTCTCGGTTCTAGACGGGTCGGGTTTTGTCGGGTCTAAACTATACATTCAAAAATCTGGACCCGACCCGACCTGAGCTTCGGTTCGGGTCGGGTCGGATCGGGTCCAGTTGAATAATAACACTAAAAATACATATATTTCAATGCTTTTTGGTCGGTCTTTCAGGTCGGGTCTATGCGGGTCGAGTTTGATCGGGTCTTAATGGTGTTTTTCATCACCTAGACCCGACCCGAGACCCATCAGGTTTGGGTCTTTTCGGGTCGGTTCGGTTCGGTTTGGGTTTTCGGTTCTAATTGTCAGCCCTAGGAACAGTCTCAAGTGGATCGGTCAGGATGGATCTGAAGGCATGGGTCGGTTTGGTTCCATGAGAATACGGGTCAGGTCCTATTTTTTGAAATGGTTCGGTTGATTGTGCAGGGAGGCCAGGATCTGGTCGGTTGGCTCCAAGAGGATGGGTCGGTCGCACAGGGTTATTTCTGGAAAATTATATTTTTTGGGTATGACCCAGATTTGAACAAAAGAGCTTGAAAATAATAATTCGGGGGCAACCCCCCGAATCCTAGCCACAGCGCAGTGATGTAATTTGGCTCAACGATGGTGTGACTTCGAAGTAAATTCAAGTAAGAAGGTTCGAAGTGTTGAAAGGGGTTCGTTGATCGGTGTAGAACAGCGAATGAGGTGACAACTCAGAGGTCGTGAGTTGGTGGATAATGGTTGCTCGAGTTAAGAAAAGTCGTCGAGCTAGATGACTAGAGATGTGAAGGCCGAAAGATTATCGTTGTCGTAAGTTCTAGCAGGCTCGAAGCAGGAGTACAATAGAGACGTCTAAAAGACCGGTTGTAGGTTGAGTACCCCGAGTATCGTTGAAAGGCCTAGTTGTCAAGGTTGGACAAACATACGTATTGTTGAAAGGCGTATGGAGTTTATGCTAGAACTGGGGTTACCTTTAGCCCTTGACATATGACAAGGTTGGTCGTCATACGATTAACGATGGTTTCGAAGCAGGATTGGCGGTGATAGCCAGAGTCTGTCATGGATGATTGGTTGTTTTGTTTGAACCATCTCATGTAGATTGTCCAACGTCGAATGAGATGTTCCGTGGGTGCTTGTCTGATACTGATTTAGGCCTCCGGGGCTTGTGCTTGAGGTATGTTGAGTTCTATTAGGATGGTTTACATAAAATATATAATTTGGATGTCATGAGTGCTTTGCCATGATTGAATGGGTATTTTGGTTTCCATGAATGAATGGTTGAAGTGTTTGATGTAAAGGCTATCACTGTCCGATGTAGGGAAGACGAGGTTGAGTTCTACTCTGGTACTACAACAAATATGACTTTTTACAGCATTTAAAAAATGCCATAAAAGGTATTAACAGCATTTTTACATACGCTGTGTATCAACATGCAATTAAAAGTCGACACCATACCATATCAATAATGAAACGCTGTGAAAAGTATTGTTCAATGGCTTTTTTGTGTGCTGTTAATACATTTCATGGCGTTTAGGTTGATTTATTTATAGCATTTACTTTTTGCTGTGATATCTGTTTACAGCGTTTATGAATTGTTGTAAGTGTTTGTACGTCAATTTTTGAAAAAACAATTTATGGCTTTTCAAAAACGCCATTGAAAAATCACCATGAAAAAATTCAATAGCATATTAAAAACGTCGTAAAAAGTCCAAAATCAATCTCAATATTTTTCTGGTTGTTTAAAATCAACATATTATATCAATACCACATTTCATAATCAACACATCATATTAAAAACACATTTTATATTGATCACATAATTCATAACCAACAAGTAAAATTATATAATCAAAATATGCAATATTCTTACATCAAACATACACAATACGTCCATAATATTTCATAAAATAGTAGTGAGACATCAAACATACACATACACAAAGTAGTAGCGACCAAAATAGTAGTTCATATATTCTTACGAACCAAAATATAGTCTTGGCAGCAAGAACGGCTTCAACCCATAACTAATCGCAACAATGTTTTCCATTAGCATCGTCTATCTACCTGTAAAGAAAAATCAAAAATTTCGCTATTGTTAGTACATTCAGAAGCAAAGTTAATCACCCAAAACAATACGTGGCCTTCAAATTGCATGAGAACATGTCATTAATTCACTTATAAATACTCTCCCCAAACACATGCAATACAAATAACACACATGGTAAATTTATATTCACTGCTCACTAAACTTAAATTTTCACTCTGATTTTTTTATGTATAGAGGAATTGGACTCAAGGCCAAGGGCGGTGCTGCACCACGGGGAAAGTAAGTCTGCGCCCTTGCTCGACTTAACTTCGATCAGGTGGTCAAGAAGGTGGCTAATATGTGTTGCCGCATACAATAAGAGCAGCAACACATGCCTGTTGTGCTATTGGTAGGCAGCAACCGACATGGATGACGCCCCTTTTGGCTCATTTGTTTTAAAATCAATGGTTCTAACACTAGTCATGTGCTAATTATTTAGTACCGAGGCGATATTGAAGATTTACAGGATAGGGTAATTAAATCAATAAATTCTACATAAAGAAACCAGTACAACAGTAAGAAAATCTATGGCTGAAACTGTAAATAACATCTAAATTGTGAAAAAAGAGATCGAGTTAGCGATGCTTACATGCACACTAATATAAACCCATTTTTTAGAGGAAAAAATTGACAATGCCATGGAAATTAATTCTCTGAAAGACTCATATTACAAGTCTTAAATTGCAAGACTATTGCTGGAAACAAACAACTTAATATTTCTATGAAACCTAACAGAAAAATCCTACATTATTTACGGCTATGGACATTATGCAGCTAAACATTCATGTTTAGTAGCTAAAAAATCCTACATTATTTGCTAAAATGAAAGTCCTATGTCTCTCATATTTTTAATGTGCAGTTCTAATTTTTTCACTGCATATGTCAAAAGTACAAAAAAGATGCATTTGAATATGAGTATAGATAAGAAGATGAAGTAGACTAAATGGTTTTTTTGTTTGAATATGATAATAGATAAGAAGATGAACGAGACTAAATGATTTTGTTTTGTTTGCTTATTTTTCATATGAAAGAGTGATCCGATAAGAAGATGAAGGAGAATAAATGGGTTTTTTTCGGTTTGCTTATTTTTTATATGAAAGAGTGATCCTTCGCACTCACAGTCTAACTAAACTGAAAAACGAAAGTCATTAAGAAGAAGACATAAATAAACTGAAAAACGTAACATAACTATGAATTTTACCTGCATAGTTACAAGGAAGCCATAACAGCGACAGGGAAGCCATAACATAGTGACAGGGTAGCCGCCTGCAAAAAAAGTTGGGAAAAACAAGTCAGCTTGCTATTTGGTAAACTCTAGCTTACCCTAAAATTAAGTCATTAAATAAATGGCATATAATAATTGCATAAGTAGGCTTGTTGCAAATGAAAACTGCATGTCAACTAGTTATTGAAGCTCATGAAAGAACAATGATGCAATCTAAAAAATCAAATAAAACTATCAAAACAGAACTCAAGTACCAAATAGTTAAAAGTATGGTTAGTACTCATAGAAAAACTTGTCTTTCACCTTGATTATTACTTAAGATTTCCTTTGCAAACAAACCACATCTTACATGGTGAGTTTGCTTGCTGTCTCAAAATAACCGCAGCTTATAATTTCAAATATTTCCTTTTTTCTCAAATGTAGATTATTATAATAAATTATGGAGCTCAAAAGATAAATATAATCCTGGAAAATGCTTGTCTGGTGCTGCTTCCAAAACCAACATGTTAACATCAAGCAAGTTTTATTCTTCAGTATGTCACAAGCTGCACCGCAATTTCCAGTGTTTTCTGATAATTCAGCATTACAAATTTGATTTGATCTGTACATATTCTGCTCCAGCATACGTATTAGTAAAATCTTCTTACTGATCCATTATTTATTTATATTTTGAGGAAAATGTTATTGGTTCTTCATGCATACCATGGCGACCGATGAACGCTAGCGGGCTAGCCCATAATTTTTGCTGCATTTCTCCTTAAAAGAATTCAAAATACATCCAGACACATTTCCAGTTTCTCTTCATCTTGTTTCCCTTGGAAAAATTGAAATCTGCATTAAATCATCGAAAGCAAAATTTCAATGGTACTCCCTTGGAAGATAAAATTACTATGGGCATAGGGTGCTTCACCGAAAGAAAAATTTAGCAGCATCCCTTGAGAAAATAAAGCAAAACATAGTAGAATGTCATTGAAAATTAAAACAGAAAACAAGGGTTATACCTTAAATACGAATGCATATGCATACAAAACATTAATGATACAACGTTACTTGAGATTATACCTTTAATGATACAAAGCATTAATGACCAACCATTATGAATTTGAAAACATTTCTTGACAGGGATGGAGTATTCCCATTGATGAAACTTAATGTTCATTACTCAAAATCTCATTAGGCATCAAAACATTTTATCTTCTATAAAAATGGCTGTTTTTTTCATTTAAATGAACGTTACTTTGCATAGTCATTAACGGTCAAAAACTCATACTTAGTGCGACAGTGGATTTAGCATTAATTGCCATGCATAGCCCATAAACACAAAGAAGAAATAGAATATAAGTGCAACAATAAATGAATTTTAAAGAACACTAACTAAGATTAAGCACATCCACCTAACTTTTAGCAACTTATATACTATTCTTTTTAGTTCCATTTTTTCTTCTTCTTGAGCTGCCTCTTAAAAATAGCTTTTTTTTTTGTTTTCCATTGAAAAAGGAGGTCCAAGAGGCTTTGCAATAGAGAGAAAAATCTTGTTAAACATCTCATATTTACTGGAAAAAGGTGGACATAGAGATGATTATTGTAAATGCTGAGCATAAAATAGAAATATGACAGATAAATTTTTGTGTCTATACGCGACTTTGGTTATAATCATAGTAGTGATATATATCAGCAAACATAGGGAGGCTATTAAAACTTGGATGTTGCCAGAACTGTTTCGTAGACAGTCCCAATGCAAACAACCAGCCTCAAGTTGGCTGCCACAACACATTTAACATCCAAAAGATGGCTAATAATCATCCAAAATGCGTACTTCCTAGCTTACAGCTGCTTTATACTGACCATCCATATATGTGAAAAATCAGGTGTATACAGACACACACCTGAACATTATATTTGAAATGGTTTTAGGAGAAACAAATTGTGGACTATTATTTCAATCTAAGTGCAATACTGTGATAAGTTAAACTAATTCTAAGTGTGTGATCCTGTCAACTTTGCTCTTTTATATATGATGAGGCAAATTGTTCAACTAAACCTCGTGAATTGTTTAATTCTTATCATTAGCAGCTGAAAGGTGCTTCAGCAGGAATATCATTAGCAGTTCTAGTTGTTTTCTATTAGTATTGTCAGTATGAATTGCATTGCCTGCGAACTGGAGATGGGCCAGTTCTCAAGGGTACACTATACAAACTGTGTAAGGTTACAAGATATGAGTCATTTCTCAAAAGGTACAATGCATCGGATTGGGCTGATGCTTGAACTGAAGGGGTTTGCGAACCTTGATGATGATGCAACATGCTTAAAATGATTTTGTTAGTAATGTTAAGGTTCTCATTGGGGAAAAAAGGCTAGGATTTATGGGTAGTTTTAAGGTGGGTAAAAACAATTTTTTAAACACTACCCTCCACAAACCTTAAAAATATAGAACTTAAGATATATCAATAGTTGAAAACGCAAAACCAAAATAAATTCATAATAAAATACCTGCATTCTAGCTGCAAGCAGTACTTCCCCGAACCTTGCAGGAACAGGGCTCGGAAATTGAAGTCTAAAAGGAAGTTTTTGCTTAACACAAGGAATCCGAGATCGAAGCACCGACCCAACCCGGAAGCAGCGATAGCTCAGTTAGTACCGAAACCGCAAAATAGATGGATTGAGATGGCCAGCTAGGGCACACGATCCAACGGTGAAGTCCCAACTGTAGAAAAAAATGAAAGTCTAACGGATTGGACGTCGAAATCGATAGCAGTGCGAGGAAATCCGTAGGATCAAGAACAAACACCAACATAAAAACAACTATCATCGTCACTTTCAGTCCCATAATAAAAAATTCCAAACCATAATTCAACCTACATCCACCTCAGCCCTCATCTGTAACTAGTCTTGTCTGTAACTACCTCCTTAGACAATCCCTGGAGCTTTGGATTCAACTGTGAGTGAAACATAAATACAGTATCAGTATCATAAATATAAATATACATGGCATGAACTTTGTTTGTAGTATGACATTTCAATGCTTCAATATGAAATGAAAGTGAAACAGTTGAACAAACATGTAGATATAGGAAAATGCTAAAGTAAGGAGGAGCATACCTGTTGCCGCCAATTGGTACAACTTGTCACAATTGCAAGAAGAATTGTTTGCATAGTAGCCCCCACAGAGTATGTCTATCCAGAGACCAGTTCTCCTACATGCCATACAAATGCCACAGCAACAACCATCGAAATTTCAAAAATATAAAATGTACCAAAGTTAATATACGCGGCGATGTACTGCCAACCGTACCTTATTGCAGCACCTAATATGCATATTGTCAAGCCTTAATAATCATATTCCCATATTTATAAAGCTAATCTATGCACATGGTAAAAGATTGCAAATGTACTTTCCTTTAAAACTTATCTCTAAAATAGACGGGATAAAAATATTAAATGATTAAACCTCCCTTTGAAAAAGAAAAATGTACTAAGTAACCTTATATAACTTCTTGGATGCTATCCATTAGGGAAGAGGAATTATTTGTGTAACGGAATCTGTAACCTCCTTCACATTGCTATAATTAAGCATATCCCGCAACTCTATGCAATATTGCAATTTTGAGTGATTCTGCTACTACTATGAACATAACCACCAGGACCGATCTCCTGGCTGCTTCTGAGTTTCCAGCACCCAATTTCATTGGATATACAAATGAATAGAATGTGAACAAAGCATCCATCTGAATTTAAATAATATGAAATTCAATCGTTTGTGTGGATAAACTAGTAAATCAAACCGGTATATAACTGTAAGTTCATATCAAAATTTCAAATCATCATTCTAAGGTATGTACAAAATACTGAAAACTGCATTGGAGAAAAAATTTACTACATCAAGTGAAGAGAGAAAATAATTCAGATCTTTGGATGTTATAGATAGATGGAAACTTCGAGTGAGAATAGTTTATATTCGTGAATTGTTGTTAATGTTGACAACATAATTCATATCTATAATTAATTATTGTCCTTTAATCATCAATAACAACCATGCACTGAATCGATCAAATGGAGTAAATCAAGATGCAGCTGATATGCTCTAAGGGAGGTATGTAACTGGACTCTTTAATTTGTTTATATTTATTTGAATCAATTATTTGAAATGCACATGGCCATCTCATTAAAAACCTTACCAAAATTGGGTATGCTGATAAGGAAAACAATGTAGTGTTACAAACTTACATGCCAATATAGATGTATACTACATATCATCACAATCGTAGACATGCCACCAAAACGAAACAATTACATGCACACTACAAACGCAAAAGGGCAATAACTTAAACAACTTGACAAAGAAATGCTATCTATAGCAAATCAACCATCCCAAATCTGAGTCTTCACATCAAAATAAAATAAAAGAACATACAAGTAATGAACACCATATAACATACAAGTAGTGAACGCTATGTAAGTACTGAATAAATTAAAAGAACATAGCTGAATCTTCACATCAACCATCTATAGCAATTTCATCCTAATACACGAACACTACATGCAAGTAGTCAAGTCACCATATAACTTACTGATACATGACGAATGCTATTATGTCCTACTACAGATATCAGGAGAAGAATTACTTAGCAAATAACAATACACTCAAAAAGCAGGGTTGAAACTTGAAAAACTAAGTAGAGGTTCACATTATTGGTTATGAGCCTTTATCCTTAAAAATTATAGTGGTTAATAAATGGCATGTGAGAGTATATCATGGATTTATAATCGGCTTACTACAGTAATGAGTGAATTAAAATTTTATTTTAATTTACCATTGAGCAGTATTTATATATGGGCGGATTTTTTGCATTAAAGAATATATTATAAGTTTTCAAATTTACCTGCAGCTCCTAATAGTTTAATTTAGACCATAGATATTCTTATTCATTTACGATATTGGAGAGTTGAAGCAACAATCATATCACATGATGAGCAATTAGCTAGCTAACTAAATAATCCACACTCAAATTTAAGGTTTAGCAATTAATCTCAGTATTCAACTGTCCCTTTAAAATGAATAAAATAAAAATCTTGAATCTGGACTAATATTTAATAAGAAAAAGAACCACTATATTCAGAGAACCAGGGATCTATGGAGTTATCTTGTGCTTCCCTTGTATTCCTTCTTGAATGAATTAAAATACTCCCCATTTGAATTTCAAACTCTATCCTTGTGAAATGACTGCTCTGCCTACCATTAAGACAACATAATTACTCACATCCCAAAAATAAAGCAATTTGAATAACAAGGTAGGTATAAAGCAGAATCTTCTACTGCTAATAGTTGCCTGTTTATAGAAGTTAACATCAAGGCTAATTTAGAAAGAAAATTGAATTTACATGTACTATGGGAGCTTTTTTGGTTACAGAAGTGAAGATGCAGCTTCTTCACAAAAATTTCGAATATTGCAAGCACCTTTATTTCATTTAAAACTTCCAGTTAAAAAAAGACGTAAATTGCTCATAACGCGCATATATGGTCAAGGCTAATCGATTCTTAGATTTTATATACAACTTCAAGTTAAACAATATTGATTCCTTTACATCAAAAACTGCCACAAGATAAATTTTTAAGTAGTTCCTAGTAAACAAGACAATTATACTAGTAAACAGTATTGATAACACACAATCGTTAAAGTAGAAACAGCAGTCTCTAAAAGATGAGAAATATTAATTAAAAATTAGGGAAAGAACTCTAACCTGTGAAAAAGACAAAGCTTCAAAAATAAAATTAGGTCATGGATTCAAAGTTGGAATTCAGAAAAGGATTTAAGCCTAATTTGCTCGTTTTTAGCCAGAGCAACGACAATTGACCGAGTGGATTTAACTATCCAATGCAAGCACCGAAGCGTAGCGAAGCAACCATGAATATCTCTTTCGTGATGGCAGGCATCGTCTTTAGGGATTTGAAAAGGAGAATCACCACATTAATTAGGTTTAAAAACGTAGCAGTAGACGATTTGGGATCTAGGAATTATGATGAGCGGAAGGGAAAACAATGCTTTGGCGGTAAATGAAAATAATAGAGCGGAAGGGAAAACAATGCGCTGGCGGTAAACGAAAATAACAGAGGGAACTTTTGTCAGCTTAGAAGTGGACTAGAAGGAGGTGTACAGCGGTTTTGTTCTGATATGTCTTTTTTTTTTTATGTTTTTGGTATTTACGTGTGTGGCAGATCGATGACAGCACTTAGCGTCAAAACGCTGACCTATATTGCGGTTAAAAGCAATTTTAGTTGTAGTGTGGTGATGTGGGTAGATTAGTTTGTTTATTTACCCATTTCTCATATACTTTATTGTTGATGTTTGTTAGCTGTTTTATCGCTCACTAAGACTGTTGTCTGACACAAGGTTTTATGTTTCCCTCTTATTACCTTGGGCTGTTCATCCGGTTGTAGATGGGCAGACTAGGTGACAGGTGACAGGTGATAACTTAGTGAGGACAATGTTGCAGTTCGGAGGCGAGCTGGAGGCTTACGTACTAGTTTTATTACTATCTAGTATTTTTGTTTTCGCTGTTTGTGTTGCTCTATGAGTGTTGTAGTGAGGCTTTATGTACAGACTTTGATATTTCCTATGATGTTTTGATAATCTTTCAGGATATTGTGAAAGTTTCAAAAGTTTGTTATATAATGCTTCACTCTTATTACCTGTTGTATATTTTCTACTATACTTTATCCTTGCGCTGTGAGTTCTACAACAGGTTCCGATGTTGTTATATATCTATGATGATTGTCCACGATTGCCTCGCACACCTTTCAGCACATCATTCCTCTTGTTTAGTGCAAGGGTTGTGGGCGGTCGTCACGACAATCATGTTACTAGTTATATAGTGAATTAGTTAGCACTGATTTATTTTGGAGGGTAATCTGGGTAGTGTTGACAGCCACTATATTAGTGGTCGCAGTGACTTTGTTAGCACACTGATATCAGCTTGGAGGATATTCTAGGTAATGTTGATGGAGGTTATGACAGTATTGTTGTTGGCAGTTTAAGAGGGAGTGAAAAGGTGGTTATCCAGTGTAGTTTGCACTGATGGATGGAGAGACGTGTGATAATATGTCGGGTCCAAGAGGGTGTAAGATATTGATAGATAATTTTGGATGCTCTTTGTTTTCGGGAGAATCGGGTTTGAGGACCACATCCTTGATGTTGAGGCCTTGCTTTTGTGCTTTTCAAACGAATTGTGAGCTGTTTATGCTAGTGATTGATGCTCTTAGATAGGTCAGAGATTCAGATATGGTTGGCTTGATAGAGGATACTAGAAAGAAATCTCTTGCTAGTGATGTGACCACTTCATTTACTATAAGGGGTAAACGTAAGAGAGAGACTCCCAGTACTGGATTGGTTCGTCGCAGCGCGAGGATTAGATCTAACGCCTCATCTTATTATGGTAGGGTCCCGAGTTCGAATTCTAGTGGTAGCAATTTAAATTTGGGCTCAGGTATGATTTCTGTTTATGGTAGTGACATACACCATTTGCTTTGGGTAGCCTTTCTACTAGCCAGTTTTATATTTTTTCTGACATTGAGTTAGACGCAGATTTCATTAGAAGTAGAGAATTAGAGAGAGTTAATTCTTTAAGATGTTGAGAGATATTCCTGTTTGTAATGCAGGGGGACTAATGATTGGTTAGAGGGATAATCAATTTAGAGTCATTCAGGATATTCCTAAACTGTATTCTTTGCGCATCATATTAGCCTCCCTTATAGACAATTCTATTTTGGGTATTAGTAATGTTTATGGACCTCATACAAATATAGAGAGGAGACATTTGTGGGACGGATGTACAGATTTCCCTAATCAATGGATTGTGTGTGTGTGTGTGGGGGGGGGGGGGGGTGATTTCAATGTCACTAGATTTTTGGGGAAGAGATCACCTCGAGAAGGTGATTTCTCTGATATGGAGGAATCCAATGATTTCATTTTAGATAATAATTTGATTGAAATTCCTCTTTTTAATATATCATTTACATGGTCTAATGTGAGAGATATTCCTTCTTTTGCTCTATTAGACAGATTATTTATTAGCGATGAGGTTGAAGATAGGTTCTCTATTTGTTGAGTAAAAGGTTTTCCTTTCTTTTATTTAGATCATTGTCCCATCATTCTTTCTTGTGATTCGAATATATCCATTAGCAATACTTTCAAATTTGAAAATATGTGGCTGTTAGATTATAGCTTTTCTGTAACACCCCGTATTTTCTGTGAACGTATAAGTAACAAATCAGAGAATAATTAATTTTTAAAATAAGAATCAAGGGAAACGGGTTGCGCCATTGCGTTCGTCTCGAAATTCTGCTTGAAAATGAGTCTGAGTTTTCGAAAAACGGAGCCCGTATGACCAATTTATGACCCTCCGAAGTTTCAGGAATTTAAATAAAATAAAACAGCTCGAAAATAAAGCCAGAAATTCGAAATTCAAACCCAGAGAAGGCTGACGGGAAAATTCCCGCCCATATACCCAGGTCGACTGGGGATTCGACCCCCCCAACCAGGTCGACTGGGGAGTCGACTGGGGTGTCGACCTCCCCATGACCAGGTCGACTGGGGAGTCGACCTGGGGGTTGACCTGCTCCAGAGACCCAGTTTTTGAACCTGGTTCATTCTGATGTATCCGGTCTCGTTTTCTGTCTAGATTCGTCCGCCTAATCCTATATAAACAGCCCCCTAGCCTCGTCTTCTCTACACAATTTCATTCTGTCTATATTATGCCTCTGTTCTAATTAAAAACAAAAATGGTGTCGCTACTCTGCTGGAATCAAAACTTGGACTGATGCATCTTCTTCCAACCTGAATAGAATCAAAAGCTAAATCAAATCTCAAATCAAAGTTAAGAGCTACAACAACAATTAAAGAGGAATAATTCAGCATTTCTACATCAACAACAATTTATTATCCTTTCTTAAAACCACGGAAGGCAAGTACAGTTATTTTCCGATATAAACTTTAATTATGGTTGTGGCATGATTATAAATCTGAATCGGAGGTTATGTATATTCTTATCTGTCAGATCTGTTTTTCTGTGACTATTATGTACCTCTTTCTTCTTTCTGTTCTATAGCCAGGCTACTACGAGCCTGCGCCGAATCTCATAAGAGATTAACGCACAAACGCTAAATTTTGGGACAAATAATGAATAATGCATAATTGGACATGAAACTGTTGCCTATGAGACTATTGCCTATGACTATGATTCATGCCTATGAGACTATTGCCTATGGCTATAATTCACGCCTATGAGACTATTGCCTATGACTATGATTCATGACTATGAGACTATTGCCTATGACATTGAATAATAAACTATTGTAATTAGTCGCCCATGAATATTGTGGTTAGTTGCCTATAACTATTGTAGTTAGTTTCTTATGCCTATTCCCTTAATGATGTTAGATCTCATATTTTGTATGTAACTTTGCTAGTTTATTCCCATTCACTGTTATGGACATCGAGCCTATAGGGCCATTTCATGAGTATTTAAAGAACTTGGGGAAAACATGTTATACGGGGATTGGGCGTAGCTTAATTAATTTGGCATAGCAAATATGTTGGCATAATCTGAATTGGCTATAATAGATAATGATTTAAATGTGTAGTAGTCCTGGACATAAATGGTAAACTAGAATATTAAATCTAGTTTTGACATGAACTGTAAATGGGAATATTAAGGCTAAAATTTGGGGCATATATTGTATTATGAATTATGACCTTGATTTGGGCATGTAAGTTTAGGCTAAATTTATAATTAGGCAAGATATGTCAATGAAACTTTAAGGAATGATTAAATCCGTTATATTGCCTAATCCGCTAGATCTGTTATATTGCCTAAACTGCTAATTAGATTGAATTGCCTAATCTGCTAATTATGTTAAAATTGCCTTATCTGCTAGACCTGCTAAATTGCCTAATCTGCAAGATCTGTTATCTGTTTAGTCTGTTGAATGGCGTAATCTGTTGGAACTGAAATACTGAAGTTTGAAGTATGTAAATCTGTAGGCTCGATTTAAAATTGAGCAAAACTTGTTAATAGAACCTCGAATAATCTGCTGTAACTCGTACAGAAGTTAATTTGTTAAATTAGCATGATTAGTCTGATATTAGCACAGTCTGTGAATGAATGCATTGGCTAAACATGAAACATAGCTAACTCGAGGTTAGAATAAGTTTGCGGCGTAATTCTGCCCGGAACCGCCCGGCACATCCAGTGGCCGCAGACAATAGGTTCTAATGTGAGAAGTTAGTCATAACGTGCTTCAAAACCCGAGGTTAGACTCAGTTTGCGGCAGAAACCTACCCGGAACCAACCGGCCTAACCAGTGGCCGCAAACTGTCAGTCTAATGTGAGAGGTCTGCGCGTTAATTTTTAATTGATACAAATCTGGGATAAATATGATGTCTAAAACGTGTTGGGTGGATAGGGTTAAACCAATTGGACTAATGAACTTAACAAAACCGTTTCGTGAATCTGTAGGCCCAATTACAAAGTTTGACAAATCTGTAAATCTGTTAAATCCGTATATCTGATCCGTTAGTCTGAAAGCTTCTCTGATCTGTGAACTAGTTGATCTGAACTCTGTATGTCTGAACTTGTAAACAAGTTAATCTGAAATCTGTTAGTCTGGGGACATAAGGTTAGGAGGGAAATTACTTGTGTCATCTGTTGTTTGGAACCCATATTAGTCAGTAACCCTTTCTGGTATCAAAACTTTGACCCAACAGTAGGTAGGGTCCGGGCACGCTTACTGAACTAATTATAAGCGGTTCATTCTGATAATGGCGAGGGGTGTTGATGGTGCGTTCCAACCGGGTCATGTGCGTGCATGGATCCCGGTCTGCCTCTGAGGATGTAAGACGCTGTGACATCTGTAAATAGGTCTGTGCCAATTGGTTGTCACTTTAGGGAGTGATACACCCTACTGTGGGGCCGACACAGGGTATTTATGTATTAGGGAGCCGATCGCTTGGGGTAGGGTTTTAGGGTACACTTAGTTCTATTTGTTTCTGTTGGTACCGTCTGTTTCTGTTGGGTGGCAAAACCTATCTGTTTCTGCGTGGTACCGTTTGTTCGGGTGGTAAAGGCCCATTTACTAGTGTACACCTAATTCTACATTCTGTTTCCGTTGGGATTAATCCTTTTCTGTACTTTCTGTTCGGGTGGTAAAGGCCTATTATTAGCATTCTGTTTCTGTTGGGATGGTAAAAGCCCATTACTAGCATTCTCTTCTGTGGAAATTATTCTGTTCCCGTTTCTGCTTCAGTTTAGACATTAGGGTGACACCTAATCCTATTATATTAGTATTAGTGTAGAGAAATGAAAAGTAATATTATTCTGTTTCTTCTTTTTAACCTAAGTACATCTGCTGCTCCTGTTACTGTTATCTCTTATCCAACTTATTTTCATGTCATAATTATTATTATCTGTTCATATGCTGAAAGTCACTGGACTTGCCAGACTTTATGTCTGACCTTGCTTGTTTTCGCCCCTTTTTCTTCCGTTTCCCCCCAGGTTTTCCAAGGAGGGAACACTTTAGCTTGACCCGGATTTCTTCTGCTTAAAGTACTTAGAGTGCTTAAAGTATGGCTTGACTCCTTATGGCAGCTTCTGTGGGGATTATGATTTTAAAGTTTTGTACTCTGATGATTTTCTGAACAAGACTGATATTTATGTACTTGAGTTTTTGGTAAAGTTGTAACCAAACTGATTTCTGTTTTCCGCTGTAATAAATTTATAAATTCTCAGGTATTGTTTATCTGTTTTGAAATTTTCTGTTCTGTTTACTAAAATGCTCCACCAAAGTTAAGGCATTCCCTTTGTGAGTGACCTTAACGGAGGTGGGATGTTACACTTGGTATCAGAGCTGAAGGTTACCAGATTGGGTAAAGTTTTTGAAAACTATTTTCAAAAAAGGTTTTAAAAGGAAGTATTTTCAAAAATAAAGTTTATTTTGAAAAACATAATCCCTAAAAAACATATATCTATCTTTTCCGTTCTCCGTTTTAAATCTTTTTCTTTCATTCCAGCATGTCTGAGAATCTTAACTTTCCAGAGGGCGTGCCAATACCTGGCTGGTTCAGGAGGTACTTAGAGGCTAGGGCCAACGATGCAGGCCCAGCAGATATTCCTCCTCCAGCTGCAGCAATTCCTCCTCCTCCGCCCCCTCCTCGTGCAATTGCTTTTTCAAAGATCTGTAAAGATTTTAGGGCCATGGGTGGAAAGGATTTCAAGGGAACTGAATCATTCGTAGAAGCGAGGAACTGGCTCAAAGAAATTGAGGATCTGTTCGTATTTTCGAGGTGGACGATCGGCAGAAGGTACAATTGGCGGTATGGTTGCTCAAGGACGAAGCTTCCTATTGGTGGGATGTCACTAACGCCAAGAGGCCAGTTGAAACATGGATGGATTTTAGAACAAGGTTTGAGACGAAATTCCTCTCGCAAGCTGAACGAAGTCTTCAACTGGAAAAGTTCTTATCTCTTGAGCAAGGAAGTATGACGGTCAGGGAATACGTCAATCAGTTCAACCAACTGGCTAGGTTCGGACTAGATTTAGTCAACACCCAACATAAAAAGGCTCTCCGCTTTGTTAAAGGATTGAACGAGCCACTGCACAGCCTAGCCATGACCCATGTACCCATGGGAGCGACTTACGAGAGATTGGTGGACATGGCACTACTGCACGAGGAAGACAACGACAAGAAAGAGGCAAAGAAGGAAGAACCACAAAACAAGAAAGCATGGCCCAAAAAGGAAAAACAAAAGAAGGATGAAAAGTCTGAAGATAAGAAGGAGAAAAAGTGCTTTACTTGTGGAAGCTCGACTCATCTAAATAAGGATTGCCGAAAAAGAAAGGGCACTTGCTTCAACTGTGGTGAGATGGGACACTTCACTAGGGACTGCCCGAAGAAACGGGGGCAAAGGCAGAGGGCAAGGCCAACTTCTGGAGGGAAGGCGAACACTCTCGAGGCTAGTGGATAGGATAGAAATAGGAAAACTATCTGTAGGAGGTTTAATTTCTTTATCTGATTTTTGAGTTAAAACTCTTTTCTGATTCTGGCATTTCGATTCTGTAATCGATACTCTGCACTTGAATACTAGTATTGTTTCTTATTCCGCTGTAGACTCAGACCCATAAGGGTTATGACTCATCCAATTGTGATAAGTTCGGTATCTGTGTTGAGCGTTAAGTTGACTATGACGCATACATTCTGGGTTTTTATCATGCTTAGTTTCCTAAGAATCATTTAGTAATCTGATCTGTACTTGTAATCTGTAAATATCTGAATATTACTGATAAGGTTGAGATTTCCAGTTTTGACATTGTCTAAGGAGGGTAATTCTCTGGGTGTCAATCTGATGTTGATTTCGGTCTTCGCGGTTGATACTTAGGGGAATTTGTCTCTCAACCAAGGTCTAATGGAAACCAACTTTTTGTTTATCTGCACTCGCTCCCATCACTCGACTGTATCCTATTGATCGAATCTTCGAACTTTAGGTAGAAACTAATGGATATAAACATGTGTTTGAGACATGTTATATTTGATGGTTGCAAGTGGATGCAAGTGGTTGCTAGTGGTTGCTCGTGGATGCATATACACACACTAGGCACTAGATAGGCTCGAAAACACTCTCATACTGCATATGGATGTGTGAGCATTTTCATTTTTTGTGGATGCAAAATGATTGACTCATCACATGGATGTTGCATATGAATGAATGGTTGTCACTCATATAAGAATGATATGTATCAAATAGGAAGATTGCATACATGTTGGACTCATGACACTGACATAGTTCGCATTAAGGAGGTCAACTGAATCAGTGGACCGCCTGATCTTTGCATTAGATAAGGAACATATACACACACTTTTGCATATGATCATACAACATTAGAAGTTTTCTAAGGACAATGGATGCTTGTGGATGATGGTTGAGCAGATGGATGACTGGATGGTAGGACACATTCTTCTTAACTTGAAGATTTCGGGGACGAAATCCTTTAAGGAGGGGAGAATGTAACACCCCGTATTTTCTGTGAACGTATAAGTAACAAATAAGAAAATAATTAATTTTTAAAGTAAGAATCAAGGGAAACGGGTTGTGCCATTGCGTTCATCTTGAAATTCTGCTTGAAAACGAGTCCGAATTTTCGAAAAACGGAGTCCGTATGACCAAGTTATGACCCTCCGAAGTTTCAGGAATTTAAATAAAATAAAACAGCTCGAAAATAAAGCCAGAAATTCGAAATTCAAACCCAGAGAAGGCTGGCGGGAAAATTCCCGCCCATATACCCAAGTCGACTGGGGAGTCGACCCCCTCAACCAGGTCGACTGGGGTGTCGACCTCCCCATGACCAGGTCGACTGGGGAGTCGACCTGGGGGTCGACCTGCTCCCGAAACCCAGTTTTTGAACTTGGTTCATTCTGATGTATCCGGTCTTGTTTTCTGTCTAGATTCATCCGCCTAATCCAATATAAACAGCCCCTGGCCTCATCTTCTCTACATAATTTCATTCTGTCTATATTCTGCCTCTGTTCTAATTAAAAACAAAAATGGTGTCGCTACTCTGCTGGAATCAAAACTTGGACTGATGCATCTTCTTCCAACCTGAATAGAATCAAAAGCTAAATCAAATCTCAAATCAAAGTTAAGAACTACAACAACAATTAAAGAGGAATAATTCAGCATTTCTGCATCAACAACAGTTTATTATCCTTTCTTAAAACCACGGAAGGCAAGTACAGTTATTTTCCGATATAAACTTTAATTATGGTTGTGGCATGATTATAAATCTGAATCTGAGGTTATGTATATTCTTATCTGTCAGATCTGTTTTTCTGTGACTATTCTGTACCTCTTTCTTCTTTCTGTTCTATAGCCAGGCTACTACGAGCCTGCGCTGAATCTCATAAGAGATTAACGCACGAACGCTAAATTTTGGGACAAATAATGAATAATGCATAATTGGACATGAAACTGTTGCCTATGAGACTATTGCCTATGACTATGATTCATGCCTATGAGACTATTGCCGATGACTATAATTCACGCCTATGAGACTATTGCCTATGACTATGATTCATGACTATGAGACTATTGCCTATGACATTGAATAAGAAACTATTGTAATTAGTCGCCCATGACTATTGTGGTTAGTTGCCTATAACTATTGTAGTTAGTTTCTTATGCCTATTCCCTTAATGATGTTAGATCTCATATTTTGTATGTAACTTTGCTAGTTTATTCCCATTCACTATTATGGACATCGAGCCTATAGGGCCATTTCATGAGTATTTAGAGAACTTGGGGAAAACATGTTATACGGGGATTGGGCGTAGCTAAATTAAGTTAATTTGGCATAGCAAATATGTTGGCATAATCTGAATTGGCTATAATAGATAATGATTTACATGTGTATTAGTCCTGGACATAAATGGTAAACTAGAATATTAAATCTAGTTTTGACATGAACTGTAAATGGGAATATTAAGGCTAAAATTTGGGGCATATATTGTATTATGAATCTTGACCTTGATTTGGGCATGTAAGTTTAGGCTAAATTTATAATTAGGCAAGATATGTCAATGAAACTTTAAGGAATGATTAAATCTGTTATATTGCCAAATCCGCTAGTTCTGTTATATTGCCTAAACTGCTAATTAGATTGAATTGCCTAATCTGCTAATTATGTTAAAATTGCCTTATCTGCTAGACCTGCTAAATTGCCTAATCTGCAAGATCTGTTATCTGTTTAGTCTGTTGAATGGCGTAATCTGTTGGAACTGAAATACTGAAGTTTGAAGTATGTAAATCTGTAGGCTCGATTTAAAATTGAGCAAAACTTGTTAATAGAACCTCGAATAATCTGCTGTAACTCGTACAGAAGTTAATTTGTTAAATTAGCATGATTAGTCTGATATTAGCACAGTCTGTGAATGAATGCATTGGCTAAACATGAAACATGGCTAACTCGAGGTTAGAATGAGTTTGCGGCGTAATTTTGCCCGGAACCGCCCGGCACATCCATTGGCCGCAAACAACAGGTTCTAATGTGAGAAGTAAGTCATAACATGCTTCAAAACCCGAGGTTAGACTCAGTTTGCGGCAGTAACCTACCCGGAACCAACCGGGCTAACCAGTGGCCGCAAACTGTCAGTCTAATGTGAGAGGTCTGCGCGTTAATTTTTAATTGATACAAATCTGGGATAAATATGATTTCCAAAACATGTTGGGTGGATAGGGTTAAACCAATTGGACTAATGAATTTAACAAACCCGTTTTGTGAATCTGTAGGCCCAATTACAAAGTTAGATAAATATGTAAATCTGTTAAATCCGTATATCTGATCCGTTAGTCTGAAAGCTTGTCTGATCTGTGAACTAGTTGATATGAACTCTGTATGTCTGAACTTGTAAACAAGTTAATCTGAAATCTGTTAGTCTGGGGACACAAGGTTAGGAGGGAAATTACTTGTGTCATCTGTTGTTTGGAACCCATATTAGTCAGTAACCCTTTCTGGTATCAAAACTTTGACCCAACAGTAGGTAGGGTCCGGGCACGCTTACTGAACTAATTATAAGCGGTTCATTCTGATAATGGCGAGGGGTGTTGATGGTGCGTTCCAACTGGGTCATGTGCATGCATGTATCCCGGTCTGCCTCTGAGGATGTAAGACGTCGTGACATCTGTAAATAGGTCTGTGCCAATTGGTTGTCACTTTAGGGAGGGATACACCCTACTGTGGGGCCGACACAGGGTATTTATGTATTAGGGAGCCGATCGCTTGGGGTAGGGTTTTAGGGTACACTTAGTTCTGTCTGTTTCTGTTGGTACCGTCTGTTTCTGTTGGGTAGCAACACCTGTCTGTTTCTGCGTGGTACCGTCTGTTCGGGTGGTAAAGGCCCATTTACTAGTGTACACCTAATTCTACATTCTGTTTCCGTAGGGATTAATCTGTTTCTGTACTTTCTGTTTGGGTGGTAAAGGCCCATTATTAGCATTCTGTTTCTGTCTGTTTCTATTGGGATGGTAAAAGCCCATTATTAGCATTCTCTTCTGTGGAAATTATTCTGTTCCCGTTTCTGCTTCAGTTTAGACATTAGGGTGACACCTTATCCTGTTATATTAGTATTAGTGCAGAGAAATGAAAAGTAATATTATTCCGTTTCTTCTGTTTAACCTAAGTACATCTGCTGCTCCTGTTACTGTTATCTCTTATCCAGCTTATTTTCATGTCATAATTATTATTATCTGTTCATATGCTGAAAGTCAGTGGACTTGCCGGACTTTATGTCTGACCTTGCTTGTTTTCGCCCCTTTTTCTTCCGTTTCCCCCCAGGTTTTCCAAGGAGGGAACACTTTAGCTTGACCCGGATTTCTTCTGCTTGAAGTACTTAGAGTGCTTAAAGTATGGCTTGACTCCTTATGGCAGCTTCTATGGGGATTATGATTTTAAAGTTTTGTACTCTAATGATTTTCTGAACAAGACTGATATTTATGTACTTGAGTTTTTGGTAAAGATGTAACCAAACTGATTTCTGTTTTCCGGTGTAATAAAGTTATAATTTCACAAGTATTGTTTATCTGTCTTGAAATTTTCTGTTCTGTTTACTAAAATGCTCCACCAAAGTTAAGGCATTCCCTTTGTGAGTGACCTTAACGGAGGTGGGGTGTTACATTTTCTAATTTAGTTACTGTAAAATGGAATTCCTTGTTTTAATTTAATAATATATATTTTGGCAATTTTGCTAAGATTTTTGTCACGAAGATAGGAAATCTCAAATTTTTTCTTAAGCGTTGGAATAAATATATTTTTGGTAGTGGTAGAATTAGGAAAGAAGGGATTATGTGTGAGATTTTAGATTTAGATAAGATTAGTGGGACCAGGATTCTTAATTCTAATGAGAGAGATAAACTTTGTAACCTTAGGAATGATCTTAAGTTGATATTGGAAAAAGAGGAGGTCATTGGAAGCAAAGGGCTCGATTACAATGGATTAAGGAAGGGGATAATAATACAAAAAATTTCCATAATGTGGCTAATAAGAGAAGACGTAATAATTTGATTCATTCTATTTTTGTTAATTATGTGGAATTGTCTGTTCAAAAAGATTTAAATGAGGCTTTTACTAGTTATTATAAGTAGATTTTTGAATCTAAAATTAAGAGGAGGATCAATGTTAGATGGAATGACATTTATTCTTTTGATTCTAAGATTGATTTAGAAGATTTAGATAAGACTTTCTCAGACCAGGAGATTTGGAAGGCTATTAATGACATGCCTAGTGGCAAAGCTCCTAGTCTAGATGATTTTTCTACTCTTTTTTATAAACAATTTTGGGATGTCTTGAAATTTTATATTATTAACTTGTTTAATGATTTTTATAATGGGAATTTACAGTTAGGTATTTTTAACTTTGCAAATGTTATCCTTATTCATAAGAAATTAGGAGCTAACACTTTAAAGGATTTTTGGCCTATATCCTTAATCAATTGTTCTATTAAAATTATTACTAAAGTCCTAGCGAATAGGCTTAGCATTAAGATAAAAGTTCTAATTGATTGTTCTCAAACTGCCTTTATAAAAGGCAGGAACATAGTTGATAGGGTGGCTGATGTTTAAGAATATATAAATGTTTGTTGTAAAAATAAATTTTTTTGTGCTATATTGAAAAACGATTTTGAAAAGGCTTTCGATTCAGTTGACTGGGATTTTATTTGCGACTTATTTTTAGCTAGGGGGTTTAGTATTAAATGGATCAATTGGATCATTCTTTTGCTCAAATCTGGTTGTTTTAATATTTTAGTCAATGGGGTTATTGGTAATAAAATTCAATCTAAAAGGGGCCTTAGACAAGGTGATCCATTATCACCTCTTCTGTTTAATCTCGTTGTTGATGTTTTCACTAAAATTATTAAGAGAGCGGTGAGGATAGGTGTATTAGGTTTTGTAGGTAATGAGGATTTTAACAATGAAATATCAATTCTTCAATTTGCAGATGATACATTATTATTTTCCTCTCATTTACCCAAACATATTATAGCTTTGAAGTTTATTCTTTATTATTTTGAGATGATATCTGGTCTCAGAATCAATTTTGATAAGAGTTTGGTTACGAGCCTTAATGATTTTGACAATGTTGAGAACCAAGTTATTGATACCTTAAACTATTCTACTATGAAATTTCCTTTTGATTTTAGACCTTCAAAACTTAAGCATGTAGATTGTTTATTTATTATTGATAAAATTAATAATAGATTATCTAGTTGGAATAACAGATTTTTATCTAGAGTGGGTAGATTAGTTCTTGTCAACTCTGTGTTGTCTGTTATTCCCACTTATTGGATGGTCGTTCATCGATCTCCTCATTGGGTAATTGAAAAAATTAACAGAATTAGGCGTAATTTTCTCTGGAGTGGAGATAAAATTTATAGAGGCTGTAAATGTTTAGTTAATTGGAAATTATGTTGTAGATCCAAGAAGGATGGAGGTTTAGGGATCATAAATTTATATAATTTTAACTCTTCCTTGTTAGCCAAATGGTTATGGAATTTTAGGAACCCATAAGTGTCGGCTACTTAGAAGCAAATATTTTCTAAATTTTGTTATGCTTGGAGTAAATTTATAGTTGATTTAGTTATAGTTGGAATAATAGATTATCTTATTTTCGAAATTTTGTTTTTGATTTCTTTAATTTAGGCTGTAAGCTGACTGTCCATTCGGGAAATATTACATTTTTTTGGCATGATTCTTGGATTTCTCGAGTGCCCCTTAAAATTGAATTTAGAGAATTGCAACTTTAAGAATGCTTTGATTAATGAAGTTTATAGAGGTAATTTAGATCCCCCGTGGGAATTTACATTTGAAAATATTTTAGAAGGGTCAGTGTTCAGGCAATTTGCCTTACGACATGCAAAGTTGTCTTTGTATCATTTGGCCAATAATAGTGATAACATTTATTGGGTCTAGATAAGAGTTTACAGTATACTTCTAAATCTATGTATAAGTTTCTTAATTTTTCAGGTATTTCTATGTTAATATTTAAGTTTTTATGGAAGGCTAATTCTCCGCCTAAAGCAAAATTTCTTATGTGGTTGATTATCCATAAGAAACTTAGTACGGTTGAGCAATTAAAGAAGAAAAATATTATTTTTGATGTTAAGTTTTTTTTTGTAGTATATTGGATGAGAGTGTCGATCATCTATTTTTCTCTTGTACTAAAACCTATTATATTTTAAATATGGTTTTGAAGAATTTTTGTTTTTAACTGTTTCAATACTTTTAGAAACTGTGATTATTATTGGAATTGTTTTAGATTTGATTTTAATTTCAAACATAGATATGTGCTAGATTCTTTAGTTACTATTATTAGTTGGTTTATTTGGTTTGAAAGAAATCAGAGAATGATTCAATTTAATTTTATTTCTATAGATAAATTAATCATTAGGATTGTTACTTTTAGTCTGGATTGGATGTCTAACCCTCACTATAAGTTATATAGGGATACTATATTTGAGAGATATCTGATTAAGGTTAGAATAAATTTGAGTTTGTTTATTAAAATAAATAAGTATTTTAGTCATAATAGAATTTGCATTTGTTATTGATATCTGATTTAATGTGTTTTTTTCTTGTCTCCTTTTTGCTATTTTTTTTTCATTCTTCACATATATATATATATATATAGACACACACACACACACACACATATATATATATATATATATATATATATATATATATATATATATACACACACATATGTGTGTGTGTGTGTGATGGTAGCTTATGGTTGGCTAGTCTCTTTCAGGACACATGTAGTTGATTTAAGCTGAGGAGATTACTGGAGAGCTGATTGGGAGTGTAGTTGATATATGCTATGGAGCTTATTAGCATATTGTTCTGGAGAGTATTTTTGAGATGTTCTGATTACATGTATTTGTATATTTTTGTTTGGAGAGACTGGTGTATTGTGTAAGAGTAAATATACTTCACTATCGGGTGGTGGCCATGCCAGAACTCGATTTTAAAGTATGATGGGCGGTGGTTTATCCGGAGTTCATCTATCTAACATTATATACACACATATGGTCATAACTTGAGTAGTTTTTATTTTTGTTTGGGTACCTGTCAGGCTTGCAGGCAGTTTCTGTAGACTATATCATTCTTTATGTATGTGTGTGTGCTCTCTTCTTTTTAGAAGACCACACATTTTTGCTTTAAAAAAAAAGAATGTGTGTGTATTGTTTACGATATGTGGTAGTTATGGCAATTACCATTACTGGTGGTTAATTACCATTACCGTACCGCATATTTTTATATGGTTTGGCAAATCGTACCAATTAAATCGGTTACCATTTGTTCGATACCAAGTTTGTTTGTAATGGTTGGTAATGTCTTGTTAGTGGTAATATGGTAAAAATGTTTAACCCAGTTTTGTCAGATTAAGCAGCCGGTTGCAACAATTTATCATGAAAGTGTCTATTGAGCAGAGTTGACCTTAGTTTGTCAAACCACACTGTAGGTGCCTGTTTTAACCTGTAGATTGCTTTATTTTGCACCATACAAACTCTTCTTTTCTTGTTTGCTTAAATGCTTGCGATTTTTCCGTATATACTTCTACTTGTATAACTCCATTTACAAAAGCATTATTTATTTTTAGTTGTTTAATGGTCCATTTTTTGTGCAGGGCAATTGTTATAATGATTCAAATAGAGATTGGTTTTACAACAGGTGAGAATGTCTCATTAAAGTCAATCTGTGCAGTTAAAGCACTCAGTAGATCAAATGCGACGGAGGTATAAAAAATTGCAATGAGGATAAAACGAGGAAATAGCGGGATATAGCGGATGAGTCTAAAATAACATATAAAACTAACATTTAATGCTTTTTCAAATATATAAATGATGGATAAATGGAAAATTAACATTGAACTAAATTATAATTAGTACATCCTTAATTTTAAATAAAAGCATATGCAAATATATGTAAAAAAAATTAGCTTAGTTAAATTTAATTAAATATTGAAGTATTTTCTATTTTGGAAAATATATGTTAAAAATTTATATCAAAAAAATATTTAATAAATTTTATGATGTATAGATGTCATTTTCAAATTCATTTATTTTATTGAATATATAGCGGAATATAGCTGAAATAGTGGGACATATCAAAATATAGCGGGGCTTAAAGCGGAAAGGCTATTTTAAAACCTATTTGGAAATAGCGTAGCGGTAGAAATCCTCTACACGATATAAAGGGGATACGGCGGGGTAATAGCGGGGCATTAACTGCACAGAAGTCAATTCCACACTGTTATGAACACCCTTTAGCCACTAATCATGCCTTGAACTTAGACACTGTACCATCAGCATTTCTCTTAATTCTATATGTCTACTGGCATCCAATGACAATTTTGTCATTCGGAAGTGGTACAAGATGGCAGGTTTGGTCTTTTATTAGGGCTTCTAGCTCCTCTTTCATGGCAGTCCTCCACTTATCATCGAACAATTCTTGACGATAAGTGGATGGCTCCTAATGCTTTTGTTTTGTACGTAAAGTTTTTGGTTTGAAAATACTACTTTTTCTCTAGTCATCATGTGATGAATGTTTTGAGCTTGATTCTTTTATTTGTGGTCTCCTCTTCTTGAGTATCTTGAACACTTCATCTTGACATATGTTATCAGATTGTGGTAGGGTAACATTAGTTTCATGTTTCATATCACATGCTTGACCTGGTCCACTGTTAGACACTATGTGTTGAGGTGTGATATTGACCACTGATGCTTGTGTGTGTTATATTTTTACTGGAATATGACAAATATACAACATCATAATTGTTAGAGAGAATGGGTAGAATAGACTGCCTTGCATTGGAAATCTTTTTAGTAGTCTTGTACTCAGGATTACCAAAGGGAAATATCTTTTCATTAAATATGTAATGTCTAGATACATACATTTTCCCTTTACTGTCTAGACATTTATAGCCCTTTTGATTACTACAGTACTCCATAAATGTGCATGGTAGAGATCTATAGTCTAACTTATATTTATTGAATGGTATTAAGCGAGGGAAGCATAAACACCCAAATATTTTTAAATTGTTGTAATCTGGCTTAACTTTTGTTAGGACTTGTGTAGAGCATATAAATTATAGTACTTTCATTGGTAACTTGTTTATCAATTGCGTTGCTGTGGCAAAAGCATCAAGCCATAATTTCAGTGGCAGTGATGCTTGTGCAAGCACTATAAACCCAATTTCAACTATATGTTTATGCTTCCTTTCTATTAAACCATTTTGTTCTGATGTGTATAGATAAGTTAGCTATGAACAATGCCTCTTTATCTTTGATACTCTTTCAGAGGTAAAAATTCCTTTTCTTCATCAGTTTGAAGAATCTTTACACTCTAACCTAACTGCTTTTCAACATTTACTATGTACTATATTACAGCATTAGCAGTTTCATACTTAGATTTTAGAAAATATATCCACACATATCAAGAGTATGCATCTATGAAAGAAATATAATACTTAAATCTATAATCAGTATCAGTGGGTGATGGACCCAACATATCAGCAACAACAAGTTCTAATGGATCATTATAGACAGTTTTAGAATCACTAAAGTGTAGTTCGTGACTTTTCCCCATTTGACAATATGTGCATATGATTTAGGAATAGTAGCCACTATATTGTTATCATTTAAATTTTTTGCACTTTTCATGCTTGGATGTCCAAGTTTACAGTGTCACCTATCAAATGTCACATGATCTTCACAATTGTTTATTTCACACATTACAGTAATTTCCCTTAAATATTGGGTTTCTTGAGTTTCCAATGTCAAAATTTTATAATCCCTTACTTTGCTAACCTTACAACAAAACTTATTTTGTTAGGATATCCTTAACCAAGCAATTAATGATCATGGTAAAATTCAAAGAATAATTATTGTCTCTAGCACATTGTGACACACTTATCAAGTTTTTCTTAATATATGGTGCTCTCAAGAGATTATTTAAGTAGAATTGTTTGGCACCTTTTAACTTAGCATGACCAACATGTATTATAATAACTGAGTTACCATTACCCATGAGTAGAGACTATTTACCTTTGTACTCTCAATTTCCAAGACTGAGATTGCTTAGATTGTTTGTAACATGATGAGTAGCCCCGGAATCTGGATACTAAGCTTCGTCTTGTATGTCATCTAGCTTGGCAATATCAGAATTACATTCTTGAGTGCTTTTGCTGTCATTTTGACCATTGGCCATATTTTCACTTGGTTGACTATTTGTGTTGCTACTGTTTTGTTGATTTACATTGAAGTTGTTGTTGAATCTGAAAGAACACCTATTTATTGTGTACCCAATTTTGTCACATATTTGACACTTGGGTCGGTTTTTGGGGTTCTATCTCCCAAAACTTCCTTTGCATCTTCTAGACACGGCTCCTCTTTATTAAGTTTGTTATTCTAATTTCTTGAGTTATTGTTCTTTTCTAGATTTTTGAATCTTAAATTTGTTGTGTAATTCATAGAATAATCTGAACTTGTTTCTTGTTTTTGTAATAACCTGCCGTCATGGGCAAATAGAGTGGAGTGGACACTTTGAATTTGGAGAGTGGGTTCGATAAATGTTATGAATGCAACAACTGCTTCATATTCATGTTCGAGCCACTAATTATGTACAACACCTGTTCACTTTCATCAATCTTCTTTCCAGCACGGGCTAACTAATCATATAGGTTCTTGAATTTCATTAAGTATTCATTCATACTCTGGTTCCCTTTCTTGATGTTTTGGAGTTGTCTCTTGTAGTGTAAAACTCTAGCAGCTGATTGAGATGTGAAGGCTCTTTCCAATGTTGCCCAGACTTCATGTGATGATTTTCATCCAATGAGCTAAGGCATTAAGGTTGGTGCAACAGATGACATAAGCCAGACACTCACAAGATTATCTTGCCTTTGATAAGATGAGTATTCTTGATTTGTGACTAATTTGCCTTCACCATCCCAGGAGAATTTTGATCGAATCATCTTTGTTCCACACACATGAATGCGTGCGCGCGCGCACACACACACACACACACATATATATAGTCTTCAAGACCATATCCCTTTGCAGTTTCTATCTACAGTTTCCATAAAAGATAATTTGTTTCATCTAGTTGTATTAATATGACCTGACTTTGTGGCATTATTATTGCTTTGATGAGATCTTTTGTGTTATCTGATGTTGACATACCTGTTCTAACTGTAGATTCAGCCGGAGATATTTAAAGGCCCGTAAATCCGTATGCTTTGAGCTGACAGATTACAAACCATGTCCAACCAGAATTGCACGAAATAACGGAATTTTAATAGAAAGAAAATTTGAGGATGAGATGTAGAAAGAAAGAAATATTAGAATAGAAGAAAGAAGAACATCAGCATCTCACAGTGGAACAAACAAAATATAATATCAAATCTCTTTAGAAAAAGAACTGTATATACATACCAATCATCAGAGTACAACATATATTTGTCACAACGGAAAATAACTTTATATAACTAACGGTGAAGCCTCCTGCTTCCAGCTCCTGAAACTCCAAGCAGAACCTAACTTGGAAATATACTCGGTCTGACCCAAGCACATTTGAAGCGAAGCAAAATTCCCGGATCAGTCTGGAATACTTTCAGTGATAAATTCACAATACAAACAACTTGTTTAACTTTGGAAATCCTTTTGAAAGAAAGATAATAGTAAGACCATCCCACACATAAACACGGACGGTTTTTACCTTACTATAACCCAAATATTTTTGATGTATCAAAATCCAGTGATATTATAATAGTGTCTATCAAACAACAAATAAATAACCATCTAGCAGAATACTTACATCTCACGCTCTACATATTCATTATAAAATCAAAAACCTCAGGCGCTTATTGGAGAGTGGAATCCAACAATGAAAGGGTATGGGACCACCTTCCAATCAGTGTACTCTTGTAACGTCCCGTCTTTTTGCCCACTGCAAATCAGTAATTAAACCAATTTAAAACGTCCAAAACGACGGATCTTTATTTAGCTTACTCAGTTTAAAAATAGATCAACACAGAAAATACAAAATAATAGACAACACAGTATTGAATGGCAAAATAAAACTTTACCTATAAATAAGAATTTTGATATAACATTTTTCTATACAGCGGAATAAAAATATAGTTGGAATACAAAGGAATAATTGCTGTTTAAAAATCTTCAGAGTGCACGTCTCTTAGAATCCCCAGCTTTGCCAATCTTCGAATCCTAAGTTGTATTCTTTAAATCTGTACTACTCGGGTCTGACCCGAGAATTCCATGCAAAAACATAAAATACTCGAGTCAGGATTAAATCACGGTTCAAGTAAAACAATTTCAACAGAAACTGAAATAAATTGTTAAACATCAAATGCACTGAATTCATGAGAAAGCTAAAAAGATATAACTTCCAGGACCATAGCAACTTGGGATAAAACGAGTCGGCAGCATAGATTTTTACGCATGTACGTATGCCAATGACATGTATATACACGTACAATAGCACATATATACACGTGTTTGCATCGACCACCACATATATACCAAATTCCAGCTTCAAGAAATCAAATCAGAGTATACAATTTGGTTAGCAAAGAAACATCGTGCAAGAACTTAATGCCGATATATGACAAGAAGACCACAGTTGCACTGAAACTGAAATCAATGCAAATTGTGTTGCCAGGTTAGGTATATAGATTTCGAGTAATACATCCAAATTCTATACATGAGTGGATAGTCAACATGAATACATGAAATCATGGCATGTACCAGCATGATAATAATAAGGCTTACTCAAAGACACTACAACAAGCAAACATGGAAATCAGAAATGAAAGTAAGCAAGATGGTGACATTATCTGGTGCCATACGCTATAACAAAGGCATGTGAGTAAAAATACGTGTATATCAGCTCTAGAATGGGTTCATTAGTTAAGCACGAATTGTAAATAGTATGAATAGTGACAGCAGCATGTACTCATGGTTAAGTAAAAATCAGTACATGCATACCACATAAGAAGGTACTTTATCAAACATATGCGGTAGTAGGAAACAAAATATTCACGTCGTAGAGAACTCATGCCAAGTCTGGAGATATGCGGATCCCAGAAAAGGCATCTTTTTTAGACAGGAACTTAGGTGGTATTGAACTATACACCTTCTAGTTAAATAAAGCACTAAGGGTGGAGAGGTAAGGCAATATATACAGAACCCTAATTTACTACATACAGCAAAACACTCCAAGTTCTTAGAATAAATAAGAGACAATGAGTCAGCATAAGAGTGCAAGGTGGTTCAATTTAACGCAAGGAATTGTATACCAGGAACAACCCAAAATAGGAATGCAAGGTGGTTTCAAAATATTAAGACAGAACGCAAGGAATAGCATACAATACTACAACAGGATTATATCTTGTGCTTACTTACCAGGGTATCAATATAATAACAAGTAGGATAAACAATATGTGTATACATGTACTCACCTACTTTGTGTGCTGTAAATCACCAATATGGAGTAATTTATTATCAAAATCTATAATAAGACTTACTTATGTGAATACTATTTGGTCATTAAACAATAGCTTAATTAACTACAAAACTTAATGTATCCTATGGGGAGAAAACAATTAAGATTCTCAAATTGTCATTTAAACGACATTTGAATATCGAAATTTCGTGCATCATGTAAGCAGCTAATAGTAGCAATTTATCTTGTTTCAACACAAACATCAAACGCTAATTTACTCAAACATTACGAAATATTCAACCATTATTTAATGTCAATTCATTTAAGTATCCATTCGCTCAGTGTTCAATTCAAATAGCAAGACACAAAGAAAATCGAATAAAACAGTTTACTAAATTTCATACTTTATATTTGAACGCTAATTAACCCCAGCCTCAAATCTTGACCCAATTAATATTATATCAACTGTACAAAAATTTTGGGGAGTTCAATTTATAATAGTTTTTAATTGCAACTAAGTACCGCAACAGCAGTGATAATATTTACATTCACACAAGCAAGGTCATCTACCTCCACCATGCGAACCATACTCTACTTGTATAACAATTTCACAGATACATGTACGCTATACTTTTGGAAGTTCAGGAAAGTGCAGCTTCAGCTGGATTCCCCTATGTTTACATTAACTGATGTGTTTATGTTTGCAAAGGACCTGTCATACTTATTGTAATTCAGTTTGCACCTTTTAAAATCAGCTAATTTAAACAAAATATCATAAATCCGTAATGGTACAATAGCATTGAGCCAAGGGGTTGGTTGAAACCTTATAACAATACTTTTGTTCGCATTGTTAAGTCAATGTTTTAAGAGTGAAACTTAAAGTAATTTTTAGTGATCATATAAAGCAATTACACAACTACACAAAAAGTCTTATATCGTCTGATTACTGTTCGCATACTTCTGTTAGATCATGGAACTTAATTTCAACATAACAAAAAAAAAACCACACTACCTTTAGTCATGTTATTACATACAAATGAAATACCATAAGTTGAAGAAAAAAAACCGCATTTGTTCAAAATTCGTGTTACAAAAGTCTGCTTTAACCATTGTTTTTATACAATTTGTTAAATTCCATATGATTATATATATATATATATATTTCCTTGTTGTTCACGTCCCTCCAAGTGATATGGAATCTTCTAGCTGATGCTACTTATGAATGTGAATAATGGTGTAAAAAAATGTGAAATAAGTTATATATAGGAAGGCAAAATCTTTCTTGAAAGAAACAAGTAATACATGAGACAATACATTAGAATTTTAACTCGAAAAGATTCAGATTTCTGAAACAGTAAATCAAAAATAGTGAGCATCATACATGAATTACTTTGCAAGAAATTATTTGCCCACATTATCTGACCGTATATATATAAGTTCAACAGATTATATAAATATATTCCTAGGTAAATCACTTAATTCAGATACTCGATTATATATTAAATATAAAAAGTATGACAATAAGAATAGACAACCACAGTGGATAGCAAGGTGGCCAGGCAAAATTTTGAGCCATGATATTCAGTTAATAATTAGAACATGCACAATGCTTCAACAAAACGTTAACACAATTATCCAGGTAAATTAATAAAACAAACAGTGGAAGGAATTGGTTATATAACATGTTTTCTACCGGATATATATTTGTGAATTTGTGCGACTATCCCGTTGTTATAAATTTGTTTAGTTTTAGAGGTTCACAAGATTTTTTTTCTTGAGTCCTCTCGCTTCTGAGTTCAACATTAAAATCAAAAAGCAGGTATATCTTTCAGTAACTGCAACAAACTTTGGTGATAACATTGTAAAGGCTTTGGGTTGGCTATTTTTGGGAACTACAATAATTTGATAATGCGAACATGTCCGCACCAGATGGTATCGGAAGCAAGTGACAGTCCTAATCCGCTAGAATAAGGGTAGGGATGGCGTAATAATCTAGTTTATCAATGGGATAGGCAAAACAGGTTACAGTCACTAAAACAAGGATATTAAACCAACTTCAAACAGCAAGGGGAATAGCAAACTTTAGAATGGATTAACTATTTATTCAGCTAATACCGAAATCAAATTACTTGAAATAAGATTTAACCGTGAGTGAGAATACTCACCTTGAATTGGTGAAAGAATTGAGAGTAGGTGACGGTTTCGGCGTGAGTCTCGAAGCGACGGCGACAAGGTGGTCAACGCAGGTGATTTGACTGAAGGCGTAGCCCCAACGTCCAAATTCTTGCGTTCCGATGCAGCAGCTCCAGGTGGGCTCTTTGACGCTGCAATTGGTCGGAGTAAGCACCGACAAGGTGCTCGCGTTCAGGCAAGCGGAGGTGGGAGGAGCGGATTTCGATTTTGGAGGGCTATGGATTTTCGATTTTGGGGAATTAGGGATTCAGCTATTTAAAATAGAAAAGGAAAAAAATGATTTCTACTGAAGAAAAAAAATGGGACGGTTGCGTGATTTTTATAGAACTAAAATTGGGGACAAGAACAACGTAACCTCAGTAGGAATACGGAGGCAGCGCGTTTTACGGATGTAGGTCTGCGAAGTATCAACCGAGGAAGGTTTTATTTAATTTATTTTAATATTAAATTCTATAGCGAATTACCCCGTAACGCTCAAAAGTTGTCCCGCTAACACAACCTCTGAATACAACAAAAATTATATGTACCACTTCATCTTCGTGTTTAGAATTCAATAAAATTATCTCGTTATAATCCGACTCTGTTCGCATACAATGTTATTTTATTTTTAAACTACTTATTGATTCACCGATTTTTATTCTTTTTGTATACTAACAACTCCGTATGTTTCCAAATTTGAAACGTTAAATTCAATATCTTTATATATATCAATATACACACATATCCAAGGAAGTTTCCATATATTTAAACAAATGAAGTTCTCCAATCCGTTTAACGCTATTTCTTTTTTTTAGATTCAACTATTTGTACTTTTCAATTGAGTTTCAGTCCAATTCAGTTATTCAACATAATTAATTGATTTCCAACCAACCGTTTCGAATAAAATATTTGGCTCAAGTCATACAAAATCATATATTCGATTAACCCAAGTATCAACATAAAATTTATTATTAATCACTAAACTTCAGTTAATTTCAGTTGTCGAAATTTCTGGGACGTTACAATCTTCCCCCTTTAAAACTTTTTGTCCTCGAAAAGAGAGTTCGTCAGAGTTATACCAATGTATACTTCAAATTTTTCGATAACTAATTTAAATATCGATATCAAGTCATCGATCTCTTTATTTTCCATCATATTCAACTTATTCGGGAAATTACATTTCCTTTCAAAATTAAACTCTTTTAAAAATTCAAACCCTGCAAATTATCCCAAATTTCTTTATAATCTCTTCTGTCAATATTTACTTATTCATCGTTTCACAAGTTCAACCCCATCTCCTTATATTCAACCCATTAAATCTTTCACAACACTCACTGAAGAGTGTAAATAACAATTCTTTTTCAAGTACACATTGTTGACTTGAAAATTTTCCAAACCAGAATATTTTATAACTTCTATACATATCTCGAAGTTCAAGCAGAAAATATTTGTACTATTACTCCAAAGCTATGCAATTGAAAATACTCCGAAATTCTCTTCATAACTTGTTACCTTAAGTATATATTAATTTCAAAACATTTATCTGAAATTTTTTGATAACCTGAAGTTTGACAAGTCTATTGTCGTTCTTACAGATGTTAGGCATATGCTGGCCAGGCGCATGACTAAGATCTCCAAGTACTAAATATCCTTGCTTCAACTCCCAGTGAAAATATATTTCAAAAATTCTCTTTAAAATAGATACGGAAAGTACCAATGTGATATCGATAATGTTGATTGTTCATGAATCGCAGATACACAATGGTTCCGTCTGGATCCCCCAGAAAACATCCGTATCCGTAGTAAATCACTTCCCTGCGAATTTCGTCATGGACAGATCAACGGAAAATATTTACGAATCAAAAAAGAAAACTGAGGTCACTGAGCGTTAGCCGCTCTATCTCAGAATAACAAAACAATCATGGAATTCTGAAGATACTTCAAGTTACAAGGACAAATCAAGTCATAAGGAAAAATCAGGTCATGAAGACCAATCAAGTCACGAAGACAAATACAGTCACGAAGACACGGTGCTGCATCAAACAGGTGGCTTTACATCACTAATACATCTCACACATTTCATGGCTTTATTTTACCTTTAGTAACTCTAGTGGTTACATCTCTTTCGCTTGTAGACATGCCATGGGGACTACAGGTATACAATGGTTACACTTGATTCCCTCAGAAAACATCCATACCCGTAAGCTTTCACAGCTCTGCGGATTACGCCCTTACAATCCGACTGTAGTTCGAAGCAGTCATAATGGTTACGCATGGTTCCCCCAAGAAACATCCGTCCGCCGTGGGCTATCTGCAGCCCTACAAATTTCGCTACACGGTCGAATTCCAACGACGCTAGATCGCAGCGATCACAATGGTTACGCCTGATTCTCTCAGAAAACATCTGACCGCCATAAGCTATCCACCGCCCTGCAAATTACGCTAGCAGTCATGCTCAATGGCAACTCATGAGTTTTATGTCTGGACAATCTACTGCCACCAGCAGCATATCTCAACCAAGCTCGAAATTCAAGGAGAAGAAGGGTACTTCCCTTATTTTGCTTTCGAAAACATATAATACTATATACATATATTACTTTATTTCAAAATCCTCATAAATCAAACTTATGTCAACTTACATAAAATATACTTTTCAAATTATATTTCCAACAACTCATTCTAATCTAAATTCTGTTATATAAGATTTTATCTCCATCCTTTACCTTTCCAACAGTTTCCGAATTTGATATATATCCTTATATATTTTTCATGTAAGTTTTTGAAAACTTCTATATCCAATATCTGAAATTGAATATTCTCAAATTTCCATTCAAATTTCAGATTTTTAGTTTTGATCTCTTCATCAATCCAGGTATTTGATATTCTTCCAACTTAGATTTACGACTCTATTGGTTATAAACCAATTTTCTTCTAAATTCCAATTACTAAGTACATCACTTAATTCAAATGTTTATACTCCTCAAAATTCCAAATTTTTTCGTTTGTTAACACATTTCTCATTCACGGATTATCACTCTTCCACATTCACATCCATCGACCGTAAATTAGCAAGCGGACAACTCTCTATGCATCAATCCCGAAGGCCGAAACCAACATCAGATCAACACTCAAAAAGTCATTCAACTCGACTAATCTCCAGTCCGTTATCAACTTCCTTAATTCCACTTCTTAATTTCTTATCGAATCATTTCTTACGCAACTCAAAATTTACAAATCCACTTCTTTTACGCTCGGTCGCCCTTCGCTCTCGACGTACGGCTTTTTATTCCTCGGTTCTTGCCATTCTGACTTCTCAAAATCCGTTAGCCTCTCACGATCTTTTGAAAAACATTTCAATTATCATATTCATTTCAATTCTAGAAAATTTCTTATCACCACTGGAAAACATTTCCATATATTTGCAAATCTTAAATCTCAATAGAAATATACTTTATTCATGCCTTCAAGATATTTAACTCTAAAATATACTTTAATTATTAATCTGAATACATAATTAATATATAAATTTTTGATTAAAACGAAAAGTAAACACACTTTTTTGAAATTCAACATAATTGACTTCCATAAATAACTCTCTTTCGAATAATTTCTTATTTGATAATATATTCCAAATTCCGGAAAAAACTCACTTGATTTATATTCTGGACTTCAGAGTAATCTCACCGTCCTGGTCAATTCCATTTCCTTTACTCCAATTCCATTTGCGACATTTTCGCTTTCAACCGTTAATTACTTCTAAAAAGTAAATATTATTCCTCTTATCGAAATCCGAATTCGTTTCGTCAAATTAATTTTCATTCCATTCAAATATCGGTTCAAAATTCTTCACCATATTCATTCACAGTTCTCATTTACAGTTCACCTCTTGTTACTAAATCTTCACGTTTATAATTCACTATCGAATTCATATATTCGATAATACATTATTGGTTTAAAACCAATTATAATTTTCCTTGTCACATTTCAAATTTAGCACAGTCGTATTGCAATTATATCTTGCTCCGATTTTATTTTCACTTTTATTTCTAGCCCGAATATCAAAATAAAATTCAGCGCTTTATTTCTGAAACGATTCCAAGTTTCCTTTTTTTCATTCAAATCCTCATCTAAATTCTTATTTTAAATCAATTTCATTTGGCTTTCATTTCTAAAATTCACAATTTTAGAAATTTTATTCGTTTATTCTCCCATACGTATCTTCCTTTGATACCATTCGACAACGGATTCGAGATTCAATCCTATGAGAACTTATCGAAGAACAGCTCTGGAAAATCCGGATTCGAAGACTGAGGATTCCGAAAAAATTTAAATCACAAAATAAATTTTTATTTCCACTGTATTGTTTTCAAAATACTAGTTTCAAAATATATAATATTTCCAAAATATTTTTCCTTTCAAAATTTATTTTAAAATTATTTACACTTTCCAAAATTGCATTTCGAAATATTTTTATTTTCGAAATCCGCTCTTCCAGTGTCGGTTCTATTTCAAACTCGATAAGCTACGCTTTGAATAAACCAAAGCTCTGATACCAACTGTAACGTCCCGTCTTTTTGTCCACTGCAAATCAGTAATTAAACCAATTTAAAACGTCCAAAACGACGGATCGTTATTTATCTTACCCAGTTTAAAAATAGTTCAACACAGAAAATACAAAATAATAGACAACACAGTATTGAATGGCAAAATAAAACTTTATTTATAAATCAGAATTTTGATACAACATTTTTCTATACAGCGGAATAAAAATATAGTTGGAATACAATGAAATATTTGTTGTTTAATAATCTTCAGAGTGCGCATCTCCTAGAATCCCTAGCTTTGCCAATCTTCGAATCCTAAGCTGTATTCTTTAAATCTATATTGCTCAGGTCTGACCCGAGCATTCCATGCAAAAACATAAAATACTCGAGTCAGGATTAAATCATAGTTCAAGTAAAATAATTTCAACAAAAACTAAAATAAATTGTTAAACTTCAAATGCACTGAATTCATGAGAAAGCTGAAAAGATATAACTTCCAGGACCATAGCAACTTGGGATAAAAACGAGTCGGCAGCATAGATTTTTACGCATATACGTATGCCAATGACATGTATATACACGTACAATAGCACGTATATACACATGTGTGCATCGATCACCACATATATACCAAATTCCAGCTTCAAGAAATCAAGTTCGAGTACACAATTTGGTTAGCAAAGAAACATCAGTGCAAGAACTTAATGCCGATATATGACAAGAAGACCACAATTGCACTGAAACTGAAATTAATGCAACTTGTGTTGCAAGGTTAGGTATATAGATTCTGAGTAATACATCCAGATTCTATACATGAGTGGATAGTCAACATGAATACATGAAATCATGGCATGTACCAGCATGATAATAATAAGGCTTACTCAAAGACACTACAACAAGCAGGCATGGAAATCGGAAATGAAAGTAAGCAAGATGGTGACATTATCTGGTGCCATACGCTATAACAAAGGCATTTGAGTAAAAATATGTGTATATCAGCTCTAGAATGGGTTCATTAGTTAAGCACGAATTGTAAATAGTATGAATAGTGACAGCAGCATGTACTCATGATTAAGTAAAAATCAGTACAAGCATACCACATAAGAAGGTACTTTATCAAACATATGCGGTAGTAGGAAACAAAATATTCATGGCGTAGAGAACTCATGCCAAGTCAGGAGATATGCGGATCCCAGAAAAGGCATCTTTTTTAGACAGGAACTTAGGTGGTGTTGAACTATAGACCTTCTAGTTAAATAAAGCACTAAGGGTGGAGAGGTAAGGCAATATATACAGACCCCTGGTTTACTACATACAACAAAACACTCCAAGTTCTTAGAATAAATAAGAGACAATGAGTCAGCATAAGAGTACAAGGTGGTTCAATTTAACGCAAGGAATAGTATACTAGGAACAACCTAAAATAGGAATGCAAGGTGGTTCCAAAATATTAAGACAGAACGCAAGGAATAACATACAATACTACGACAGGATTATATCTTGTGCTTGCTTACCAGGGTATCAATATAATAACAAGTAGGATAAACAATATGTGTATACATGTACTCACCTACTTTGTGTGCTGTAAATCACCAATATGGAGTAATTTATTATCAAAATCTATGACAAGACTTACTTGTGTGAATACTATTTGGTCATTAAACAATAGCTTAATTAACTACAAAACTTAATGTATCCTATGGGGAGAAAACAATTAAGATTCTCAAATTGTCATTTAAACGACAGTTGAATATCGAAATTTCGTGGATCATGTAAGCAACTAATAGTAGCAATTTATCTTGTTTCAACACAAACATCAAACGCTAATTTACTCAAACATTACGAAATATTCAACCGTTATTTAATGTCAATTCATTTAAGTATCCATTCGCTCAGTGTTCAATTCAAAAAGCAAGACACAAAGAAAATCGAATAAAACAGTTTACTTAATTTCATACTTTAAATTTGAACGCTAATTAACCCCAGCCTCAAATCTTGACCCAATTAATATTATATCAACTGTACAAAAATTTTGGGGAGTTCAATTTATATTAGTTTTTAATTGCAACTAAGTACCGCAACAGCAGTGATAATATTTACATTCACACAAGCACGGTCATCTACCTCCACCATGCGAACCATACTCTACTTGTATAACAATTTCACAGATACATGTACGCTATACTTTTGGAAGTTCAGGAAAGTGCAGCTTCAGCTGCATTCCCCTATGTTTACATTAACTGATGTGTTTATGTTTGCAAAGGACCTGTCGTACTTAATGTAATTCAGTTTGCACCTTTTAAAATCAGCTAATTTAAACAAAATATCATAAATCCGTAATGGTACAATAGCATTGAGCCAAGGGGTTGGTTGAAACCTTATAATAGTACTTTTGTTCGCATTGTTAAGTCAATGTTTTAAGAGTGAAACTTAAAGTAAATTTTAGCGATCATATAAAGCACTTAAACAACTACACAAAAAGTCTTATTTCGTCCGATTACTGTTCGCATACTTCTGTTAGATCATGGAACTTAATTTCAACATAACAAAAAAAACCACACTACCTTTAGTCATGTTGTTACATACAAATGAAATACCATAGGTTGAAAAAAAAACCGCATTTGTTCAAAATTCGTGTTACAAAAGTCTACCTTAACCATTGTTTTTATACAATATGTTAAATTCCATATGATTTTTTATATATATTTCCTTGTTGTTCACCTCCGTCCAAGTGGTATGGAATCTTCTAGCTGATGCTACTTATGAATGTGAATAATGGTGTAAAATAAAAGTGAAATAAGTAAATCATGAGACATTACATTAGAATTTTAACTGGGAAAGATTCAGATTTCTGAAACAGTAAATCAAAAATAGTGAGCATCATACATGAATTAGTTTGCAAGAAATTATTTGTCCACATTATCTGACCGTATATATATATATATATATATATATATATAAGTTCAACAGATTATATAAATATATTCCCAGGTAAATCACTTAATTCAGATACTCGATTATATATTAAATATCAAAGTATGACAAAAAGAATAGACAACCACAGTGGATAGCAAGGTGGCCAGGCAAAATTTTGAGCCATGATATTCAGTTAATAATTAGAACATGCATAATGCTTCAACAAAACGTTAACACAATTATCCAGGTAAATTAATAAAACAAACAGTGGAAGGAATTGGTTATATAACATGTTTTCTGCTGGATATATATTTGTGAATTTGTGCGACTATCCCATTGTTATAAATTTGTTTAGTTTTAGAGGTTCACAAGATTTTTTTCTCGAGTCCTCTCGCTTCTGAGTTTCAACATTAAAAATCAAAAAGCAGGTATATCTTTCAGTAACTACAACAAACTTTGGTGATAACATTGTAAAGGCTTTGGGTTGGCTGCTTTTTCGGAACTACAATAATTTGATAATGCGAACAAGTCCACACCAGATGGTATTGGAAGCAAGTAAAAATCCTAATCCGCTAGAATAAGGGCAGGGATGGCGTAATAATCTAGTTTATCAACGGGATAGGCAAAACAGGTTACAGTCGCTAAAACAAGGATATAAAACCAACTTCAAACAGCAAGGGGAATAGCAAACTTCAGAATAGATTAACTATTTATTCAGCAAATACCGTAATCAAATTACTTGAAATAAGATTTAACCGTGAGTGAGAATACTCACCTTGAATTGGTGAAAGAATTGAGAGTAGGTGACGGTTTCGGCGTGAGTTTCGAAGCGACGGCGACAAGGTGGTCAACGCAGGTGATTTCGACTGAAGGCGGAGCCCCAACGTCCAAATTCTTGCGTTCCGATGCAGCAGCTCCAGGTGAGCTCTTCGACGCTGCAATTGGGCGGAGTAAGCACCGACAAGGTGCTGGCGCTTAGGCAAGTGGAGGTGGGAGGAGCGGATTTCGATTTTGGAGTGCTATGGCTTTTCGATTTTGGGGAATTAGGGATTCGGCTATTTAAAATAGAAAAGGAAAAAAGTGATTTCTACTAAAGAAAAAAATGGGACGGTTGCGTGATTTTTATAGAACTAAAATTGGGGATAAGAACAACGTAACCTCGGTAGGAATAGGGAGGCAGCGCGTTTTACGGATGTAGGTCTGCGAAGTATCAACCGAGGAAGGTTTTATTTAATTTATTTTAATATTAAATTCTATAGCAAATTGCCCCGTAACGCTCAAAAGTTGTCCCGCCAACACAACCTCTGAATACAACAAAAATTATATGTACCAGTTCGTCTTCGTGTGTAGAATTCAATAAAATTATCTCGGTTATAATCCGACTCTGTTCGCATACAATGTTATTTTATTTTTAAACTACTTATTGATTCACCGATTTTTATTCTGTTTGTATACTAACAACTCCGTATGTTTCCAAATTTGAAACGTTAAATTCAATATCTTTATATATATCAATATACACACATATCCATGGCAGTTTCCATATATTTAAACAAATGAAGTTCTCCAATTCGTTTAACGCTACTTCGTTTTTTTTTAGATTCAACTATTTGTACTTTTCAATTGAGTTTCAGTCCAATTCAGTTATTCAACATAATTAATTGATTTCCAACCAACCGTTTCGAATAAAATATTTGGCTCAAATCATACAAAATCATATATTCGATTAACCCAAGTATCAACATAAAATTTATTATTAATCACTAAACTTCAGTTAATTTCAGTTGTCGAAATTTCTGGGACGTCTGAACTCTAGAGGGGATACATTGGGGTTCAACAAGAACATCTTGCAACCCATCCACACATGACCGGCCACTCATTTAGCTTGAGTGTAGCGAATGTATTATCACCCAACGGTTTTAAGGCCCACGGTACATCCACGGAGATACAGAAATGAAAGAAGAACAAATAAATATTTTCTCTAGACGGTGATAATACACCCTACTTGGGAATGACCCACCTAGCTATGCTACATGCCCGATTTTTGTCATTTTTCGGTTGATGAGGCTTGAGGTCACGTTTATCTTTTAGAACAACACATCTCCATTCACTTTGAATGCCACATCGTCAGATCCGTCAAACCACTAATTGACGTCCACAAATACACTCTGGGTGTTAAGCAAGAGTATATCTCCGCCACCAAACTTGGTATATTTGTAAAAATCAACGTACGTGACTCTCAGGAAATACTCTGTCAGACATTCGTCCATACAAGTCATCCAGGAATAGGATGAACCGAAGGTACCCTCCTACCATATCCTATATAGGAATCACCCCAAGGATTAATAGCGAGAAGTCCTTGCAATCCATAGATTTCAACCATGACAGAACCCCAGTATATCTCCGCGTCGACTCAAAGATTTTAAGTGGTTCTTCCATTTATGAAGATCTACGGTCTTTGATGCTCCATCTTTATAGCCTGCAAGTTAGTCGCGTCCGCACAGTTGATTCGAAGTGGTTTTGGGTCTAGTCCCCATCCCGGTCTCTTCGAAACAACAAGTCAAAAGTCCAATAGAGCAATTCATTTGATAGCCGGTTGATTAACTATCAAATCATAACAGTACTGTTAAGTACATTGGCAACTCAGGTCATTTATATTAAAACACTTCATTAAACCATTCCATCGATTCTTATAATCGATTTCATAAATTCTACCTCAACAAAACTCTTCAGGTTCATTTCTTTGTAAACATTAATCAATACTACCTTCAGAACGTATATTCCAAATTTCACGTTTTATTTCCTTTGTCTGGAAATATTGCTATATTTCATAAAACATCCTTTATTTCCCTTTATCGTATAAACATCGTTTCTATTCTCAAAACCTTTTCGTATTCGCTTATCTTTTAAAATATCTCTATAGTTTCATAAACCCCTTTCCATTTCCTTTACCATTGGGAATATCGTTACATATATACTTAACCAATCGATAAAGTTTAATTACACATCTTACATGGTAAAAATAACGTCAACGACGTATTCTTCATAGTATAACCTAGAACAGTTTCATTAACTTGGATTTTATCAATTTAAGTTTACAAATCTTGCTTACGGAAATTATAATTTCATTTTCAAACTAATATCATTCGATATTTCTCATTTTACATGAAAAATAATAATATTATCGACTTATTTCTTTGAATAAACGCGCTTTCCCAAAACATACTATTACATCACTTCGAAAATAATGCCATATACTTAATCACATTATATAAGTATAATCATATTTCGTATCTGACTCAAAAAGAGCCAAATAATACAGTGCTTGTTTAAAATCCAATGGTTTTATTATATTATTAAATCCTTACAAATTAATATTGCAATATTTTTCTCCATAAATTATTTCCAACGTCCTTAACCGTTACAAACTAATATCATCTTTTGACAATAGTAAATTCGTTTAAGTTGGGGTATTTTAATTACCTCTCATACCTTGATTGACAACGTTCTTGTCTCAAGACAATAAAAGTTTGCAACTCAAACACATGATGTTTAATTCCCATTTCCATTTACTATGATTTTATAAATTCATTTATTTTGTTTGAAAACACACTTTACATGCTAATTCTTTTTTACTTCACTAAGTAAAGTTTCAAATTTTATTTACCATTCGATTTCAATATGGTTGTACAAACCACATCTTACATTGGTAATCTTCTTATAATCTCTTTACTTAAAACTATTAATTATCCTTTTGAACAAATCTATTTAACCATCTTCTTTGAAGTCCTATTATAACAACATACATTTACTTAAAAAAAATCTTTGTAAACTCTCGCATTAGCTTACAAATCCCATTTACAACCTGGTTTGTAAACTTGGATTATAAATCCTTTTGTAAAACTCTTACTAGACTGAAATCAAAACTTCTTTCCATTAGAGTACTTCTTAATTTAATTTTCACTTAAAAGTAATCGCTTTACCTATTATTAATCTGATAATAATTTACTTCAACATTTACTACATAAAAAGTAGTTAATCCCAGTAATAACTATAGAAATAGAATAATTACTCATTTTCAAAGATTATTAAATAATAATTAACTTGATAATCACTTTAAAATATAGTTAATCAATTAGCGACATTCGTATATTTGGAAACCATCGATTAGATTAACTTAAATCAAATTAAACTAATCATCAACTTCAATTAAAAACAATCGACTTTGTCAATCGTAAACATCGGTTAAACTGTTAACTGATTTCCATTTCATCTTTCCCCTTAAATCAATTAATCGTTTAATTAATTTAAAACACCATTTAATTGTTTTATAAAACAATTATTCAATTTTACTAACCCGTCGATTAGTCTAATTTTCTGTTCTTAAAATTCAATAACGACATAAGAATTCGTTATATAAAATGTTTTAAATAAGTTCTTTTATAAAACATGATTTTAAATATAAATATATTTATAAAACCTTTATTTTTATTAACTTATATAAAATAAACTTAAAACTTCAAATTCAGTTATAAAATAAATTTATGACTTAAAACTACCTCAATTTTGCTTAACGACAAAACGACGTCATAAAATGATAGATTTTAGGCCATCACTGCCAACCACTCAATCAATACTTTCGATTGATTAAAATCACAATAATAATTAACATCCATTCAATCATCAACATCCAACCAGGTTTTAATATCATTTGGGGCAAACAATTCATATATATGAATAATATGATCAACATTAATATACCATTTATTTGTGGAATCTGGTTGGATTCCTCCAATCTGTCCTTCCCTACTTCACATATCAAAATAATATTTGATAATAATATATGAGATGATTTCATTAATACAATGCATTTAAAACGATGAATATAAATAATGTCAACCAATCAAAACAGTAACAACCAATAGCATCCATAGCATTCAATCATCCAATTTTATACTATCAATGGTATGTTATAATTATATGAATTTAGCACATCATAGCATTCCAGAAAAGTGTGAGAGTTAACTCACATTTATATCGATCGATGATTTCCGCGTTGTTTTATATATTTTCAAACATACATTTGAAATTACATAAAATTCTAACATCTTCCGATCGACACCAACCAGCTCAATCGTCTCGGCTTCGTCGCCACGATCCGAACGAGTCTGATGTTGCGTGATTCTGAAAGGATATCACGATCACAAGATTATATTAATAACCCGATTGTTAAACTAATTTAATTATTAACTAAAATTTAAATTCTATTTTTACCTTAATTAATCCCAAATTTTAGCCCAAATCCACGTCATCAGTGGCTCACGTGCGTGGTTTCCCCTATCCAACTTTCTTCAAACCTGATACTTCTCCAACCAATCAACGCTTCATGCATCCTCTCTTTTCTTTTTCCCTTTTTTTTTAAAAAACACGAAGGCCCAAGGCCTACGAAACAGCCCGCTCCTTCCTATACTTCCTTCTTCTCATAATCCATCTTTGTTCCTGATGCAAAGGTTTCCTCCTAAAGCTTTTTAGTCTCTGCCGAACACTCCCCCATGCGTGGAGCTTCACGAATTTACCAACATTATTTCCTTTTCCTTCGCACAAGATCTCTCCTCCTCAAAACTGCGTCAGAACTCCTTGCACACACCTTTCTCATGTATAACGCTCTCTCCTGTATTCACGGATTGCTGCTACACTTCTCTTTTCCATCCCAGAGCTTCCACCGTGCACGCCTGGCACACGCCCACACCGGTCCATCGCTGGTGTTGTCCCTCTGACCTTCGATTGACCCACAAAAACCATTCTCTGTTCATCTCATCACCCCCGCAATCCTCGATCGTCAGAACCGACCATGCTCCCACCAAAAGATGCGTCTCCAACCCCCTCACCTTCGCCAGTGATAACGACATCTAGCTCGTCCCCAAAATCACAACAGACTCCTTGAACCCCCTAAGCACGACTGCCCCATAACCTCCTAACGATGACGATCTACGTTACTTGAAAACTCACACACTAGGCCCAACTCCAAAGCAGATCTCGCCATGCCCGTCCAAACGTGACAACCTATGGTAATCCACGGTGAAAGAGGTGGAGAAAGAATGGAGCTGTTGGTTTAATATGAAGGGGTGCTGCTTATTTAAGTGGAAAATAGATGGATCACATATAAATAGATACAGATAGATGCATCTGAAAATGGATGATATTTCCTTTTTTATTTCCTTTTTAATACATATAAAGAAGGATGCTATTTCGTTTGATATGTTGGTTCGAAAAGAAAGAAGGGGATGCTTCTCAGTTTTGTAGGAGTAGGAACAGAAGATGAAGGTTTATTATATTTTTCCAAATGGGAATGTTAAAGAGAAGGCTTCAGCCTCATTTCTCTGTTTGAAGACGAACAAGTCGGTTCGCATATATATAAAATGATTTTTTTCCGATTTGGACACATTTTGTAAACTTATAACACTTTTAGCCTAGTTTCAAAACTTATTACGGTCGTAGCCTGGTTTATGTCACATCAGCTCAAAACAGTTATTAACACAAGTGGCATTTAAGATGACGCTAACTGCGGCATCTTAAATGACGTCCAGACGTGAGTTCTATGCGTCATCACAAATAACGCTCCACGCGTCATCTCAAATGCCGCTTGTGTTGATAACGATTTTGAGCTGATGTGACATAAACCAGGCTATGTCCGTAATAAGTTTTGAAACTAGGCTAAAAGTGTTATAAGTTTATAAAAGGTGGCCAAATCGGAAAAAAAATCCTATATAAAAAGAATAGCAAAGAATCAGAAGTGGACGGCGCGCAGACATATTTTATTATCTAGAGAAGACCAACGATTTTTATGTGATCGCTGACCAACGATTTTTATTTAAAGAGACTAATGGTATTTTTATTTGTTCGTATCTATCGTCATTTCCATACGTCGTTTATTCGCTTTTGTAACCACATACAAACTTTGTTCATAAAGGAAATGGACGTCTTCGTATAATTCGACATTATGGCCATAATGAAACTTGTTTCGCCAAATATCAAGTTCGTTTGCTCAAATGGCGCTGGTTTAAGCTCAAATGGCGCTGGTTTAAGCTCAAATGATCAATTTATTTACATTTAATTTTGCCACGCTCACAAAATAACTCCAATTGACGCGAAACTTGAAATCTAGCAACAATTAGCTATTACGGTCTTAATAAAATTCGTTTCGTTGAAAACAGAGATTATTTGAGTAAAGTATCTTTTAAAGAGTTTAATTTAAATTAAAATAAATTAATTTAAAAATACCTCAATATGATAATATTAAAATATTACAACTGGCCATACTTGACAAGAATTTCATGTATTTCTAAAATAAAATATCTCGGGTTGAGTTTAAAGCCAAAAAAGATATTCAGAATATTTAAAATCCTTTTATTTATAAAATAAATCATTATAAATTATAAACGAATTCCATAACGACTATTTGAAAATTTGTTTTGGACGTAAAACATAATTTATAACATGAGAACTGGATTTTTCCCTTCAAATAGAAAAATATCATCCAATAGATTCAGACGTTTCTTGTTTCAAAGAAATCCGACTTATATTGGATCTTGTACAACCATTTAAAGTTCAAAACGTAATATTACGAACTACCGCGCCACTGCAGCTCGTTTTATAATTAAATTATAAATTAAATATTCAACCATCGTTTAATCAACGAATACGCCAATATAACTCCATTATAAACAATATTAAACCCTTTTATGTTGCCAATTCACATTATCTTGCAAATTCAACATTTTCCAAATATTTTGAAATTAAAATATTATTGTATTATTTACATTAATAATATATTCAAAATTATTAAATTTATTTATTTAAATTCGAATTAACATTTTAAAACAATAAAATAATTTAAATAATTGGCCAGAAAATACGGTACGTTACATTCCTTCCCCCTTAAAAGAATTTCGTCTCTGAAATTACTAAGGCAGAAAGAGTCACTACAACAAAAACACCATATTACAACTTTAATTTTACAACGGTGGTAAAAGCACCGTTGTAATAAATGGGTTTTTACAACGGTGGTAAAAGCACCGTTGTAATAAATGATTTTTTACAACGGTGGTAAAAACACCGTTGTAATAAATGGTTTTTTACAACTGTCAGTTCCCTAAAGTTGTAATAAACATATTTTCAACAACTTTTTACTTTGTTAGTTGTAATAGATGCCCATTACAAACTTCATGTTTATAATATCTATATTTAATAACCAATTATATTAATATTTAATAATAACTAATAATTAATAATAAACTTAGGAATCAATAATATTTATTAATTATTAATAAATAATTACTATTTAATAACTAGTAATTTATTTTTAATAGTTAATGTATGTTAACTGCTTATTAATCAATAATTAGTAACATACATTATCAGCTTTTAATAATTATTAATCGATTATATCTAAGTTGAAATAAGTAAAAGTTAAATAATAACTATTATTAATAAGTAATATTTGATTTGGTAACTCTTTTTCTAATATAACTAATATATACTAATTAATTGCTGATAATTAATAGTTAAATTAGAATTTTGTTTATACTTATTTTTAGTAACTCTTTTTTCTATTTCTTGTATTAGAGACCTATTAAATATTAATAACAACTTCTATTTAATAATTAGTAATATTAACATTTAAGAATAATTCATGTTCAATAATAAATTTACAAATTAATACCAATTACTATTAATTACTATTCGATTAGATAAAAACCGCTTAATTGATGATTAATAAATAAATAAATAAATCATTTGTGATATGTACGTGATGAATATGGGAAATTGTGCATGATTAAAATGGTGAATAAACACACACATTTGTTTGTATATTGTGTATGTGACATAGAAAATTTGTTTGTGTTATGATTTGGGGCTTAAGTGTTATAAGGGTTAATATTAAATCTAAGGGCAAAACGGGTATTGGCAATGGTGAAACCCTAGCCGTATGAATCAAACTAAATAAAAGAAAATAGGCCGTCGGTTTCCATTTCATTCTCTCGTTCTTAAAAAAAAAAAACTTTAGGAAAAATGGCGAAAGCCCTAGAAACAAAATTGGGGAAAATCAGCAATTGATCATCTCGCACCAAAGCGATGGTCGATACGTGAAGGAGACGGGTTCTGGTGGTGATGCAGCAACGGATCTTCCTTCCACCGACCAGCAAGGCTCCGACCCCTTCACTGTAGCTCCTGGTGGCGTCACTGGTCGAAGCCAATCCTTCGCGCCTCCTTCCAGCTTGCGCGATCGAAGTCATCTCCGTCCTCCATCGCAAGCTTCTCTTTCCAATTCGAAACCTGGAACTGAAAGTAAAATAAAAATAAAAAGGGAGAAGGAGGAAGCCGTGACCCCAACCACCCCTTGACCACCGTCCGTCGCTGTCTAGTCAAGTCACTATCTTTTGGGCTCCAACACCCAATCCGTCGCTCCTGCTTCATTTCCAGCGCTGCGTCTCTATTTAAGGTAAGCATAGCTTACGATTAAATTTATTTCAAGGATCCACTTCACACTTTCATGATTTAGAATTGTTTAGGTTGTGGTTGTTATCATTTGGTTGATTGCTATATATGTGTAATTTCAGTCATTAATCATTGAGTTTTGGCCTTGTCAATATGTTGTTTACATACGTATATCCTACTGTGTATAATAAGTTGAACTTTGACATTTAACATTGGTGGGTATAGTTGATTTTGCATTCACTTGTCCACTGTTTGCCCATTTGCTGTTGCATAACCCGGACGGTGTATCGGTACCCACTTTGAGTTGCAAATGATCTCATCGAATTTGTTGTTAACGCCATATAGTGTTGTATGGTTCTCCTTGTTGTCCATTTGGGTCATATTTGCTTTGTTCTCTTAGTTACAGGACAGCAAACCCGGTAAATAAGAGGCTTGTGAATATTATTTGCTTATTCGATATGTAATGTTTGCATGCATTTAACCTTTGGGTCACCTTATATATATGTATGCTTTCACCTTTTACCACCATATTGAATGCATAACTTCTACATTTGTATGCTAAGTGCTTGGTAACATAGAGTTGAAACTATGTCAAAATGGGAAGTGCTTTAATAAATCAGTAGAGTAATGCTTGAAAACTGTCTAAGTAATGGAAAGGAACATTTTTGTTGTACTGTAGGATAGTATTGCAATTTGCAGGGACACAGTTCGCACAGATATTATTCAATGCAAGTGTTTATTTGTATTATTAGGATATTTTGACTTAGTAATAGTGAACATATATTCCACTGTAAATTGGCATGCAATGGTTGTGGAATTTAGAGATCATTTTTGTTGTTGCAAAGTATAGGATTGACAGTCAGTATTCATTCTCATAAATCATCTATGTTAGTTAAGAATAACAGTCATATAATTTATGTTGAGTCAAAAACATGTTGTCTGACATACATTTTGTATAATGAGTTGAGTAGTTTACTTATGCTTGTCTTATTCCTCTGGAAACTTAAGTTTATGCGCATTTATGGTATGTGTATACATTGGCAATTGTACATTTTATACCTAGTACTGTTTTGGTTGATCATCTTGCTTATAGTCCTTATTAGCTTCTCATGCTTATGTAGAATTGCTTCTGGCCTGCATGCTTGACATGTAGCATACTGAAATTACACTAGTCAAGTATGGTTTTTACATATGTATTATACTTGACCTTGTTATGTTCATGACAGTTTAGCCGTGCATGATGGTATAATAATGCATGATTGTTTATAATATATAACTGAACGTGATTTTTGCTCATGTGAGTATGGTGTTTTGTTAGCTTGCCGCGGCAAAGCTTTGCACTGCTATTTACAGTGCAAAGCTTTGCACACTGTGCAAAGCTTTGCCAAAGCTTTGCTGTGCAAAGCTTTGCTGTAGCAAATCTTTGCACTGCAAGTAGCAGTGCAAAGCTTTGCGGCAGCAAGCTTTGCACTGCAAAGCTTTGCCGCGACAAAGTGATTGCACTGCATAGCTTTGCCACGGCAAAGCTTTTCAGTGCATTGTATATAACAAAATGAATCATCCAACGTTACATGCATTGTATATAATGGCCAGGTTATTTACGTATATAATGGTTTGAATGCATTGTATTAGCTGTTTATTTTGTGCACTCACATTTTTCCAATTTTTGTTACATGCATAAATCTATACTGCAGCACTAACAGTTTGATAATTTCTTTCTTAGGAATGGATATTAAGGAGAAAAAGGAGCACAAGGAGATTAACAGGAGCAGAAGAAAGTTAGAACTGTTATAAAGTCTTTGTATCTTCAGTTTTGTCAATGTATTATGTAAAAAAAATGATGAGTTTGAAATTAATAATATATTGTTTTGGTTCATGGTTTAAGTTTGTTTGATATTTTCATTTTTGTAGATAATATGTTCTGCAATGAATTCTTTTATTAGTAATATGTATATAATTTGTGGATATATTACAATTGTAAAATATAAAAATTGTAATAAAATGTAAAAATTAAAACAACAACGGTGCATAACTGTTGTAATAAACTTATTACAACGGTGGAAAAAAGTTGTAAAATATACATATTACAACGGTCTTGCAACAGTGCAGAAAAGTTGTAAAAGATATTAGGCTATTACAACTTCTTAAGACACGACGGTTTGCCCACCGTTGTAAAAACCCTATTACAACGGTGTTCCACCGTTGTAATAGGGTCATTTTGTTGTAGTGAGTATTACAAACCCGCTACCTTTACAAATAAAGCTTCAGTTTCATTTCCAAAATTATTCTGATTGGTTTTAAAACCAATTTTTCTCTTATAACAAATTTTCCAAAAATCTTCAAAAAAATTCTAACAACTTAAATTTTGGAAATTTTTTGGCAGAGTCTCCCTTGTACGAAGGGACATCAACAATATTGCAGGTTCAACAAATATATATACATCGACTCTCATGGTCGGAAAATCCAAAATCAAATCTCAAAACCCAAATCAAAAACAAAAAATTATATTTTGCGTAGGCGTACCTTTTTGCGAGCGTTATTAAGCATGCTTCTCAAATTATAAGCAATCTACACAATCAAATTTCATCCTCATGGCCTTCTCATACCTGTACTTAACTTCACTTACCATGTAAGTGACAATATATGAAATTTAAATAACAATCATTGACTAACAATTATAATAACATAAATTTCAATTCATTCAGCTTTTTATTAAATCGTTAATGAATTTTGCTCACACAACAAACAAACAAGGCACAACCAGTTTAATCCAACCATCCAATTATTCATTGAATTTATTAGTTGGCTTAAATCCAATTAACATTCAACATAAAAATTTATTCATTTACCTTTACCTTGGTTTAACATACTTTAATATCAATCGATTCATATCGGATTGATTTCTTATTCAATTATTATTAATTCGATTACCAAATTCCAAACGTATTTTATTTAATTTCAACACCATATCCATTCCTAATTTAACTCGACTTAACCAAGTTAATTCGTATTTCCACATTCAGTTTTAATTCCATTCAAAACAATCAAACAGTAAGATATCTCAATAATTCGATAAAATAATTTTCTTCTATACAAAAATATAATTTGGGTAAAATTATTTCATTTATCCTCTTTACAAAATATTTAAAAATAATTTTATATTCAATTACAAATACGCACTCTCATATATATACACTCAACTCAATCTAGGGTATTACTAACCTAATCTCTATTGAGTTACGCCACAGAGCCAAGGTTACCACTAAACCAATAGCTCTGATACCAACTGTAAAGGCCCGTAAATCCGTACCTTTTGAGCTGACAGATTACAACCCATGTCCATCCCGAATTGCATGAAATTACCGATCTTTAATTGAAAGAAAATTTGAGGATGAGAAGTAGAAAGAAATATTAGAATAGGAGAAAGAAGAAGAACATCAGAATCTCACAACGGAACGAATAAAATTTAATATCAAATCTCTTTACAAAAGGAATTGTATATACATACCAATCATCAGAGTACAACACATATTTGTCACAGCGGAAAAAACTTTATATAACTAACAGTGAAGCCTCCTGCTTCCAGCTCCTGAAACTCCGAGCGGAACCTAACCTGGAAATATACTCGGTCTGATCCGATCACATTTGAAGCAAAGCAAAATTCACTCAGATCAGTCTGGAATACTTTCAGTGATAAATTCACAACACAAACAACTTGTTCAACTTTGGAAATCCTTTTGAAAGAAAGGATAATAGTAAGACCATCCCACGCATAAACACAGACGGTATTTACCTTACTATAACCCAAATATTTTTTATATATCAAAATCCAGTGATATTATAATAGTGTCTATCAAACCAAAAATAAATAACCATCTAGCAGAACGCTTGCATCTCACGCTCTACATATTCATTATAAAATCAAAAACCGCAGGGCGCTAATTGGAGAATGGATTCCAACTATGACAAGGTATGAGACCACCTTCCGATCAGTGTACTCTAGAGGGGATACACTGGGGTTCAACAAGAACATCCTGCAACCCGGCCACACATGGCCGTCCAAACGTGACAACCTATGGTAATCCGCGGTGAAAGGGGTGGAGAAAGAATGGAGCTGTTGGTTTAGTATGAAAGGATTCTGCTTGTTTAAGTGGAAAATAGATGGCTCACATATAAATAGATACAGACAGACGCATCTGAAAATGGACGAGATTTCCTTTTTTATTTCCTTTTTAATATATATAAAGGAGGATGCTATTTCGTTTGATATGCTGGTTCGAAAAGAAAGAAGAGGATGCTTCTTAGTTTTGTAGGAGAAGGAACAGAAGATGAAGGTTTATTATATTTTTACAAATGGGAAAGTTAAAGAGAAGGCTTCAGTCTCATTTCTCTGTTTGAAGACGAACAAGTCGGTTCGCATATATATAAAAAGAATGGAAAGAAGATAAGTACAGAACCCATGTGCAAAGAATCAGAAGAGGACGGCGCGCAGACATATTTTATTATTTTATTTTTGTTTTATTATCTTGAGAAGACCAATGATTTTTATGTGATGCTGACCAACGATTTTTATTTGAAGAGACTAATGGTATTTTTATTTGTTCGTATCTATCGTCATTTCCATACGTCGTTTATTCGCTTCTGTAACCACATACAAACTTTGTTCATAAAGGAAATGGACGTCTTCGTATAATTCGACAATATGGCCATAATGAAACTTGTTTCGCCAAATATCAAGTTCGTTTGCTCAAATGGCGCTGTTTTAAGCTCAAATGATCAATTTATTTACATTTAATTTTGCTACGCTCACAAAATAACTCCAATTGACGCGAAACTTGAAATCTAGCAACAATTAGCTATTACGTTCTTAAAAAAATTCGTTTCGTTGAAAACGGAGATTATTTGAATAAAGTCTCTTTTTAAGGGTCCAATTTAAATTAAAATAAAATAATTTAAAAATACCTCAATATAATAATATTAAAATATTATAACTGGCCATACTCGACCTGAATTTCATGTATTTCTAAAATGAAATATCTCGGGTTAAGTTTCATGACAAAACGATATTCAAAATATTAAAAATCCTTTTATTTATAAAATAAATCGTTATAAATTATAAACGAATTCCATATTAACTATTTGAAAATTTGTTTTGGATGTAAAACAAAATCTACAACATGAAAACCGGATATTTCTCTTTCATTAGGAAAATATCATCCAATGGATTCAGACGTTTCTTGTTTCAAAGAAATTCGACTTATATTGAATCTTGTACAACAATTTAAAGTTCAAAACGTAATATTACGAACTACAGTGCCACTGCAACTCGTTTTATAATTAAATTATAAATTAAATGTTCAATTGTCGTTTAATCAACGAATACGTCAATATAACTCCAATATAAACAATATTAAACCCTTTTATGTTGCCAATTCACATTATCTTGCAAATTCAACATTTTCCAAATATTTTGAAATTAAAATATTATTTATATTAATAATATATTCAAAATTATTAAATTTATTTATTTAAATTCGAGTTAACATTTTAAATCAATAAAATAATTTAAATGATTGGCCAGAAAATACGGTAAGTTACAGGAGCTGTTGTTGGGTTCGTTCCAACCATTGTGAAAAACATAGAAGGATCACAGGAATGAGATGTAAAAGATGATTATTGAGAGAGACGCAATCACTAATGTTGTAGGCAACCGATTTTGGTGAAGAATAACTTCAACCAAATCTTGGATGGCCGCAGCAGGCACAACTGATGGTTGATCAAGCAACCAAGCGGGAGATGAATGACAATCTCCTTCTCAGGATGGCTTGCAGCCAAATGATGATAAATCTTGGATTTCAAGATTCTTTGCCACGGTGATGAAGAAGAGAACTCTCAGAAGTAAGCTGCAATTTGGATTAAGATGTTGTTAAGCACTTGTCAGCTTTGATACCATAAAATGAAATGGCAGCAGAAATGTATATTTTGTATTATTGAATTGTACAAAGTGATTACATAATGTAAACGATACAACAATAGCTGTATATATAATGTAATACTTGGGCTAAGGGACGAAGCCTACAGAAGCGACCCATAATGTAAACTAAAACATATTGCCGAAAGTTTTTAATCTCTTTAAATGTTTCATCATTGTGTCTTTATTGATCCATAAATTGAAAATACAGATTATTTAAACTGGAGAAATAATGTTTGTACAATAATCCTGTTTTTTTTAAATGGAACTTTTTACTTTTCCCATCAGGTCAATTATCGAGTTTCAATCCTAAGGCTTCGAATACATACTCAATAGTTTACGACGGAAGGAAAATGTGTTAAGTAAAAGTTGATAAAGTTATACACATCAGGGAAAACCATCCGCAAAATAAGCGACTCTTTTACGTGTCGCGGTCTACATTTTTTATCTAATAATCCTTACAATATTGTTTATAAAGAGGCTACATTGGAAATGGAGGATGAAGCACCTTGTGGGACGTTCCTTTAAAGTTGAAGTTTCACAGATGCAATCCATTTTAGCAAAATCTTCATGTATACATTTATTAAGAGATACATCCAATTATCATACGTCACAAAAGTAGAAAGTAGTAAAATATTTTGTGGATACATATTTAAATTAATGCTTAATGAATTCGATTAACTACCCTTTTGTATAATGTTTTCTACAACATAGGATAGTTTTTGGCATGTATATGTTCCATTCCCGTTCGGCTGATGATAGGTGTTAGAAATCAAAGAGATGAATAACATATACTTTAGTCCCACATTGACAAAAAGAAGATTAGATCTATGTATATATATATCTATTCCTCATCCCCTATATTGGCCCTTAGGGTCAGGTAATTTTGTGCGAGGTGGAGGACCTATATCATATGAACCAAACACACACACGCGGGCCGCCCGCCCGTACCGAACCGGGCTGGGTCGGGTTCGGGTTTGGGCTTGGGCATAGAATAAAATCTTATTTTTGCTACAAAAAAATTAATCAATTTTTTGGGTTTTTCTTTTGGATGCGGCAATGTATGCGGGTGCGACCCAACAGGAATCAATCGGGTTTACAGCCCGTCAACATATAAAGAGGAACGAGTGCAACCCGTTATAATATAATAGACGCGACTGTTTTGAATTCAAACATCCAACAAACGTGACTGTGACCATTGGAAGAGTATAAATAAGTGACGAATCCTGATCACATTCCTCATGAAGTTTCTGAACTCTTCTTCCTCTTCCCGTATTTCCTCCTGTACACAGAGTGCTATTGCTGTCGAATCTCTATACTCAGACTGACGTAATCATCACATACTCGAGCAGTTTCGTCAGTTGTATCCTGGGAGACTCCAAATAAAGTATTAAGGAAATCGGTACACCGAGCCTCAGTTGATTTATCTGTTCTTTTGTTATTCACTTGTTGTGTTGCCAGTATACACTATACTTGAGTGCAACCAACTGCTGTTTTTAATCCCCTGAATCAATCATCTTGTATGCAAGATTAAATTCTATCACTTAATAGTGTTGTTGTTTATGCGTTTTGTAGTAACGCATGTGGCTGTTAGTTCTGTTTTCTATTGTTGTGAAATAACATCTTAAGACTTTCCTGTTTTCCTGAAAATCGTGATGGCAGCAGAACAGATGTCGATAAAGATAGCCAACTTGAACAAACCAGACCAGTTTAAGGGAGAAGGTAATGATTTTTTAACATGGCTTTTTTATCTCACTACTCTCGGTCTGCAAAAATACCTTGAGGAAGATGAACTAGTGCCGCTTACGCCAGGCAAAACCAAGGAGTTACATAAGATTCCCGATATTGATGCATGGAGGCACTTATATTTCTTGTGTAGGAATTACATCCTGAACTGTTTAGACAAAGTTTTATACAAAGTGTATCATCCACTCAAGATTGCAAAATCCCTCTGGAATGCGCTTACCGCAAAGTACAAAACACAAAACGTGAGCCTGAAGAAGTTTATAGTTGACAAGTTCATGGAATACAAAATGGTAGATTCAAAACCTGTTCCTACGCAACTACATGAACTTCAAATCATCATCCATGAAATGGAAGCAGAAAGCCATGAAGTTGGTGAATCTTTTCTGGTTGAGGCGATCACTGGAAAGTTGCCACCATCTTGGAAGGACTATCGCAACTATTTGAAGCACAAGAAGAAGGAGATATCCTTACAAGGCGTAATCGTAAGATTGAAGATTGAGGCAGATAATTGCGAAGTCACTAAACCAAAAAGTGAAAAGGCTTTTGTTGCAGAAGGTTCAAAGAAAAAAGGACACTCTAACAAAAAGAAAAGGAAGGCGCCAGAAAACAAGCAACATGATCAGAAGCAGTCCAGGAAATTCAATGGTGATTACTGGGTTTGTGGAAAAACTGGTCTTCAAGCAAAATATTGCAGACACAAGAAACAGAAAAATTCAGAAGAAAATGTGGTGGACAACATGGACATCAATGGGCCTAACTTTTCTGGAGTTGTGTCAGAATGCAATCTAGTCCAGAATCCTTCTCAATGCTGGTTTGACACAGGCGCTACACGACATGTGTGTTCTGAAAAGTCCATGTTCTCCACATACAACAAACTGGATCATGGAGAAAAATTGTACATGGGTAACTCGGCAGTGTCAATGATTGAAGGCAACAGGAAAGTAATCCTCAAGTTCACATCTGGTAAAACAGTTACACTAAATGATGTGATTCATGTTCCAGATATCCAGAAAAACTTGATATCTGGACCTATACTCTCGAAGAAAGGCTTCTGAATGGTCTTTGAATCAGATAAAGTTGTTCTGTCCAGGGCTGGAGTCTATATAGGGAAAGGATACTTGTGTGATGGCCTATTTAAGGCTAATGTAACTGTAATCGCCAATAATAATGTATGTTGTAATTCTGAAATGAATAAAAAGGAAGTTTCTTATGTTGTCGAGTATGATGTTCTATTATGGCATCAAAGATTTGGACACATAAACTGTGACACCCTGCCTCCATTAAGGTCACTCACAAAGGGAATGCCTTAACTTTGGTGGAGCGTTTTAAGTGTATAGAACAGAAAAGTAAACAAGATAGATAACAAATATTGGTACTGGAAAAAAGATGCATAATTAAAACAACTTTCATTGCAGTGGAGAAATAGTTTGGTTACAACCTTTCAAAAAGAAAACCAACTAAACTTATTATCCATCTTGACAAACAAGTTTGCTGAGTACATAAAACAAAAGACATAACCCCGACATAAAGTAGCCATAAATAAAAAGAGCTGAACTTTACTTCAGCAAATCCAAGTGCTTCCAAAAAGAGAGAGAAAGCTATCCAAATCAAGCTCCACTAGTAATAGTCCCACCCTGAGAATCTGGGGGAAGGGGGGAGGGTAAGGAAGAAAAGAGGTGGAAACAAAGGGGGTCAAACATAAAGTCTGGCGAGTCCGATAACTTTAACAATACAATTATTAAAGTAAATAGGATAAGGTATAAACTGGTAAATAAGGAAATGGCTGTGAAACAAATGGGTATGACAAAGCAATCAAGAGAAACAAGATAACGATAACTGTGCATCTAATCACTATAGGATAAATTACTAAACTGCACCACACCAGAACACCCTAAAGGTTTGAATCCACCTACTAAACTTAGAAATTATAATGGTAGTTTTCGTGTACCCCAAGCTACCTACATAGGTGCCGCCTGCCCCTATCTCCGCTAGGTGTACCCACTACCCCCATGCGATCGGCTCCCTAACTCGTAGATACCCGTGCTAGCCCCACAGTGGGGTGTATCACTCCCCAAAGTGGCAGCCCGATACGACAAACGGTGCACGGCTTATACTTACACGATGCAACAACGTCTTACTTACCAGCCCAGGCCCACGCACGCACATGACCCCGTTGGACTTGCGTTGCCACCGTTAACCCGTTTTGACCTCTTACAGTTAGACCCAGTATGCGTGTCCCGTCCTCGACTTGGGTCGAGCTCACAAAGATACGTAATGGGCTACTGGTCTGAAAAGGGCCCCCATACTTGACTCAAGCTTTCCACCTATGCTTGGTCCCCTCTAGAATTTCCCAATTAACCCCTTCTTACCCATGCCCACCTACATGTATACATTAGGTTAAGTATTTCTATTCGTATTTCCACATGTCACCCACATGTTTACTTTGGTTAAGTGTTACTTAATTTATTACTACTGTAACCCTGCAGGACCTCTCACATTATGCTACCCTTTGTGGTTGCTGGATTTGCCGGGCGGGTCCGGGCAGTCTTACACCACAACCGGGCCTAACCTCGTGTCCGTACAATTGTCACGCATTTACTTTGGGCCTATGACATCTCACATTGGGCTACCGTTTGTGGTTGCTGGATTTGCTGGGCGGGTCCGGGCAGTCTTACACCACAAACGAGTCCAACCTCGTGTCTTAGGCATTGATTATTAAACATAATCTTTTTACCCCAATTTGAATTATTATCCCTATTCAAATATGTCAATAAATTCCAAATTATCTTATGTCCATAATTGTCACCTAAATTATGTCCATACATGTCAGGTATATAAATTATTCCAATTTATAGTCCTAAATTATAACATGCCTTTTAAGGCCATTATGCCAATTCACAATGTGTGTATATTTAACATTATCCCCATTGTACCCACGTTGTTCGTTCGCTTAATATGAAATATACATATTAGACTAGCAAATAGTCTAACCCATAAAAAGGGAAGAAACATCATAAAATTACATAACACACAAAATAAACATAAACTTGCATAGCCAATACTTTCATAAACGGTGTATTGTCATGGATCTAAACATAGGCCTAGAAGGTGTGAACTTGCATGTATGAATATGGTTTTCACCCAAACTTGCATAGACAATAGTCACAAACTTGCATAAATTATGTATGTCATAAATCTAAACTTAAAGGTGTCAACTTGTATATATGGATCCAATTACAACCTAAACTTGCGTATGAATATAATCCTCATATAAACTAACATATGATTCACATACCAAACTTTGCATATAAATTGGTGTCATGAGATGAACGTAGGTGATTTCGGCATATGAAAAGGGATCCACAAGTTAACCAAAACTAGCATATGAACCAACATTATGAACAACTAGCATAAATTCACAAAATAGCCAATATCACATGATTCACAAACATAGTCTTATCATCCCAAATTACAACTTAACCTAATTAATTTACTAATTATCTTGTTAAAGGAATCGAACTCACAACTTAGAGAATGTCTTGAGTTCTGGGATCTGTATTCTGTAGTTGAATTAGCTCGCCTTTGATGTAGACGTTGTTATTGAGTTGAATTGAATTGAGTTGATTAGCTTTACTTTGCTTCTAGTTGGCGGCGACTACTCTAGGTTGCGGAGTGACAGCATGACAACCATGGATTTAATTTTGATTAGGTTTAGGGTTTGAGTCTACATGTGTTTATATAGAGTTTAGGATTAATTTAGGTCATCCAATCAACCTAGGAGCAACTAGAACCGTCAAAACAGCCAACTCAGCCCTAATGACTCAGCAGCAGGTCGGAATTGGGTCTGCTGCAAAATCTGCCCGAGGGGGTAGGTCGACCCCCAGGTCGACCTGTGGGGTAGGTCGACACTAGGGTCGACCTGGCCCTGGGCGGAAATTTTCCTGCCCTACCTGGTTCTGAGTCTGTTTTCGTTTTTGAGTTTAAATTCGAATTTCTGGAAACTTCCGACAACCATAACTTCTTCATACGAAGTCCAATTCACGCAAACTCGGACTCTATCTCAACCAGAATACCGAGACGAACACAATGGCGTAATCCATTTCCCTTAATTCCCACACTTAAAATTAAGTATTCTAAAATCCGTTACTATAGTGTTAACAGAAAATACAGGGTGTTACATTCTTCCCTCCTTAAAGGATTTCGACCCCGAAATCTCCAAGTCAAGAAGAATGCATATCCTACCATCCAATCGTCCATCTACTCAACCATCAAACACATGCATCCATTGTCCTTAAAAGACTTCTAATGCTTTCATGTTTTTATGCACAGTGTGTGTGTACGTGTCCGTATCTAATGCAAAATTAGGCGAACTACTGATTCAGTTGACCTCCTTAATGTGAACCATGATAGTGCCATGTATCCATTATGTATGCAAAAGAACCCTAATGTAACATATTATTTCTACATGTGTGCACGACCATTCATCCGAATGCAGCGTCCATATGATAACACAATCATTATACATCCATTAACCTAAATAATCAAACATACTCATATGCAGTATGAAAGTGATTGAGCCGATCTAGTGCCTAATGTGTGTGTAAATGCATCCATGAGCAACCACTAGCAAACATTTGCATCCACTAGCATCCATCAATCATAACATGTTTCAAACACATGTTTACATCCATTGGTTTCTACCTAAGGATAAAAGTTTTGACCGAGGAGATACACTAAAAAGGTAGATAAAAGCATGCAAAAACTTAAGGAGAAAAGAGATCAAAGATGTACCCTCAAAAAGAAAAGAGTAGGCCGCGCGTATTTTGGCCTCAGTCTCCCAAGTCGCGTCTTCCTCGGCATCGCTCCATTGAACTTTAACAAGCTTGACTTCTCGGTTGCGTAGCTTTTTGACTTCTGTCTCCAAGATGCGAGTTGGAAATCTTCTCACAGTCGCTTCTCGTTCCACTTCGGCTTCCTCTAAAATGCTAGGCTCCACAACTTCTGCCGACTCATGTAAACACTTCCGTAGCTAAGAGACATGAAAAACATTATGAACTCCAGCTAGTCTTTCGAGCAGCTCTACTCTATAAGCCATTATGCCAGTCCTTTCAATGATAGGAAAAGGTCCTACAAATCGTGGTGCCAACTTTCCTACAGACCCAAATCGAATGACATTCCTCAAAGGAGATACTTTAAGGAACACCTTGTCCCCAACCTCAAACTCAGGGTCGGTCCTTATTTTGTCTGCGTAGGATTTCTGTCTATCTTGGGCAGTCTTCATTCTTCTCCATATCAAGTCTACTTTCTCTGAAGTCTCTCTAATCATGTCTGGTCCAAGTACGAGCTTATCTGTGGACTTCCACCAACAAGTTGGTAAGCGACATGGCCTTCCATATAAAGCTTCGAAGGGTGCCATGCCTATGGTGGCTTGGTAGCTATTATTGTACGCGAATTCCACCAAAGGAAGGTGATCCTCCCATGTTCCTCCAAAGTCAAGAATGCACTATCTCAAAAGATCTTCCAAGATTCTGTTCACCCTTTCTGTCTGACCTTCAGTTTGAGGATGATAGGCCATGCTCAAACATAGCTGTGTGCCTACAGCCTCTTGCAAACTCCTCCAAAACTCGCTCGTAAAGATAGGGTCTCGATCACTTACTATGCTGGAGGGTATCCCATGGAGTTGAACTATCTCCTTAAGATAAATGGCGGCTAAAGACGAGGCAGTCCTCCTACTCTTGACAGGTATAAAATGAGCGTTTTTTGTGAGCCTGTCCACTATTACCCAAATATCGGAATTTCCCCTTCTAGACCTAGGCAATCCATCAACAAAGTCCATCGAAATGCTATCCCACTTCCATTGCGGGACCTCTAAAGGATGAAGCAGACTACCAGGCTTCTTCTGTTCCGCCTTGACTTGCTGGCTTATCATGCATTTAGAAACAAATTCAGCTACATCCCTCTTCATGCCATGCCAGAAGAAAACTCTTTTGATGTCTTTATACATCTTGTCTCCACCGGGGTGTATGGTCATCTTGGAATGGTGTGCCTCTTCGAGTACTGCTTTCATCAAATCCCTAACTTGTGGGACGTATAACCTTCCATCCCGTCTCAACCAACCCTTATCATCAATGTAGTATCTATCGAGGTGACTAGAAGTCTCACCCCTAATTAGCTTATCTATCACACCAACTAGCTGAGGGTCTTCACGCTGCACAGTTCCTATTGAATCCAACAAAGTAGGCTGCACCTCTAGCATTGCCATCAAGCCAGTCACATATTCAACAGAGGGTCTAAAATCAAAATTTTCTATGTATTCCAAGCTTTGCCTTTCCATAAAGAGATGACTCAAGATTAGCTTCTTTCTACTCAAGGCGTCAGCTACTACATTGCCCTTGCCCGAAGTATAGGAGATCTCAAAATCGTATGAGGCGAGAAACTCCATCCATCTTTGCTGCTTAAGATTAAGATTTTTATGAGAAAAGGTACTTCAACGATTTGTGGTCTATATATGTAACAACCCGCATTCTACGCATCGGAGGATCGCAGAATATTTATTTCTTTTACATACAAAGTCGTATGATCATGTAACTTTGGGAAACGACTATTAGAGTCATTTTCTATGTTCATAATTTTTGTCGATTTTTAAATGACCGTTTTGCCCCTAGCTGATCTTGTTTTGGCCATAACTTTTGACTGGAAAGGAATTTTGACCTGAAACCACTTCCATTAGATTCGTTTGATGGTTTACCTTTCCGTAGAGTGGTCACATGTGAAAAACGGACTTACACTTTGGGAGATATGGCTGAAATAAGGTTTGGAAGGTGAAAAACTGCTTAACCGGGCCAAATAGGGTGATTAGTGAATGAGTCCATAACCCATTTCGGGATTAGGATTATGGGGAGGCTGAAAAGAGTTAGAGATTCATTCCATTTTAGTTTTCTAGCCTCCACTTACCTATTAGAAACCCTAAAAATGGCCTCCAACCTCCAAATCACTTTCTAATCAAGGATTAAGCCTAACAACATCAAATCAAGGGAGAACTTCACCAAATCAACATTAGAGCTGCTGTTTAGCATTGGGACTCACACCAAATCAGAGATTTATTTCAGATCTAAGTCTTATTTGTGGCTAAGGTGAGTGATTTGCATAGTTCCACGCTAATTATGGCTAATTAAGGGTAATTAGTGTTAATCAGCGAATTTAAACATGATAAAATTCCGGAAAAATATTTATAAAATTCGAAATGATGTTTTAGACATCTGATATGAATTTGGGTTAGTTTGGTTAAGTTTTGCTAATCATATCATTAGTTTCACCTAAACATGCTTAAGGGGAAATATGGGGTTTTGGCTATGTTTGATCCATTTTAACCTATCATATAGTTGTTTTGGTGTTTGTGGTTGATTATACATGTTGCTATGACTGTATGGTATGCTGTGATTGATTAGAATAGTTGGAATGGTCGAAAACGCCGTCGAGTGGCGTAAACTGCTTGCTGGAAAAAAAGTGCAGGAAGACATCCGAACCGGATCGGATCGGCAATGAAGACCCGAACCGATGTTGAATTCTTCCCCACGATCCGCCAACAGCTCCGACCCGATCCGCCCTTGAAGGGTGAGCACGATCCATTGTACTTAACCTAGAGAAGTGCTTTCCGACCCGAACCGCTCGGAGGACCCCGACCCGAACCGGTGATGGCGACTGGACTTGGAGACCCGACCCGATGATAGTGATGACGATCCGAACCGTGGCGAGCTGGGGAACCCGATCCGATCCAGTGGAGGATGTTGAAGACCGATCTGAACCGCTATGACATGAAGGCGACGATCCGAACCGATCCGGTGATGACCAATAATCCGAGATGCAAAGGTAGTCCAAATGGAAGTTAGAGCTCAGGACCCAGTTGGGAACCAATAAGTTCACTTCATGGTTGGACTTTGCTGCGGGACGTGTGCTAAGGAGTTTTCGACGTTCATAACTTCGATTCACCACTGAAAATGGATGATGGGCTACTTATCGGTGTAGTAGAGTCACTATGACTCGAGGGGCAAGGTGATGGTAGCAAGACTACGTTATCAGTGCAGTAGAGTCATTATGACTCGAGGGGCAAAGTGATGCGTAGTAAGACTATGAGCCAGTGCAGTGGGGTCATTGTGACTCCATGGGGCAGAGTGGAAATAGTAAAGGATTAGTAAGGCTATGAGCCAGTGCAGTGGAGTCATTGCGACTCCATGGGGCAAAGTGGATATGGCAAAGGAGTAGCGGCTATGGATCAGTGCAGTGAAGTCATTGAGACTTCATGGGGCAAAGTGATCATAGTAAAGTATGTTGGGTGATCGAAGTGGTGAATATCGTATGCTTTACGCATTGAGTGAGAGATGTGAGGATGGTTGCTTTGCTTGATTGTTTGCCATCACTATGACATGCACACCCCCACTCCCGTTATCTTTACACCATTTGAAATGACATCTTAGAGTGTTGTACAGTATGTAGTGCTAACTCTTTGGTTACAGGTCCAGGTTCAGGTATGGTTTAGTATACCTGTTATTGTTCTGTTTAGATGCTTATCGCTCATACCAGACTTTTTGTCTGACCCAGAGTTTTATGTCTCTTCTTAATACTCTGGGTGCTCACACGAGCAAACTAGAGACAGGTTAGCTGGTGATGCGCGAGTAGCTGATTCGGAGGCGAGCAGGAGGCTTCCACGTATGATATATAGATATTCTCCCTGTGTCGTTGGTGGTCGCTACTTGGGCATTAGTAGCGTACCTCCCTTATCTTGCTTTTGCTTTTTTTTTCGAGACAGTTTGAAAAGTTGTAATAATATTGGCTTTGGATTATAAGCTATACTTGGATTTTCCGCTGCTATGTTAGTTTGTTTTCAGCTTATGCACTGTCTCACCTGGTTTATGTCAAGTATGTTGTTATTATATTTTGTACCATGCGCTGTGAGACATTTTACAAGTTCCTGGTTAGTTCATCCTCTTCTTTCCTTTCCTTCTGACGACCGTCCCGTGCTAACTGGACATGTGTACAGCGCACCTTTGGAGTAAATGTCGGTTGGTGCGGGCGGGCCGTCACACTTGGTATCAGAGCTCTAGGTTGCGTAGTTAACCTAGGGAAAGACACTAGGGAGAGATAGTACGTATATGAGAGTGCGTATTTGTGATTACTTTGGTTTTCAAAAGCTATATATGTATATGTACTATTAGTAGTATAAAGATGAAGTCGCACTGCACTAGCACCACTATGGGGTCATTGATCGTTTTCTCTCTACAGATTGAACGATGAACCGATACGCAAGAGGTGCTGGTAGAGGGACCAATAATGGGAATGCTCCTGACATGAGGACGATTGTTATCTGTTTAAATCGATCAATGGGTTATCAATAAGCTTGTACGGGTCGGTTTGGTGCGTTTGAAGAAAGGGTCGGTCCTGAAGTAATTACATGGGGTCGGTCATCGTCTGGTCGTTACCTTCTTTAAACTCTACTGGTCGTTCCCTTCCTTAAACACCTGGTCACACTGTCTTTGGATAAAAGCTACAGGGTCGGTTCTGCAATGCCACAGGACTGGTCGTTCCTTCTCAACTCATGGCTTGAGCTAAAAGGCTTGATAAATCGTCTGGTCGCTCCAGATGAAGAAGATCTCTGATCGCTCCAAATGCAAAGGGCAGCTGGTCGTCCTTCTCTGGAGACCGACCCCATGTTTGAGGGATCCAATTCCGATGTGTTCTCGATCATGGTCGCATATTTCTGGAAGGTAGCGCCATCTCTGGTCGGACCGTTTTTTGGGTCGAGCTTTTGGTCATTCTTTGGTCGGTCCGCTCCACATTCTAGCCTCCTGGTCGTCCTTTCTTCTGGCTGAAGCTCCTGGTCGGCCAAAGCACTAGAAACGACCTGTGATGGCGTGACAGCTGGAAACAATTAGTGACAACTGGCAGTGGCATTTCCGTAAATACCGGAAATACCGACCAGACCCCTGAATACAAGATTTCAGCCATTTCTCCGCCTATAAATAGGACCCTACCTCCATCATTTTGGGGGACTTTTTCGGGAACTACGGGGAGGTGCTGCCTAATTGCTTTCGGGATTTCTCCAAGCATTCCTACATCTCTTCTCTATCATCGATCATAAGTCTATGGAACATTGGAGCATGTGGAGCATAGCTTTCATGGAGGAGCAAGCATAAGCATTTCACGCACTTCTTCATTTCTTCTTGATCATTCACCCAAAGATCTAAGGAGCTTTCATCCATGGCTTTCATGGAGGGATTGGCATAAAATACTTCAAGCTTTCATCCATTCTTTCAATCGGTTGTAAGGACAAATGCATGTCAAAGGAGCTTGTATGAATGTATAATGGAGCAAATGTTGTAATCTTTTGGTTATTAATGAAATCCAATCTTCAAAGTGGACGTAGACTTGATTAAGAGTCGAACCACTATAAAATTCTTGTCTTCTTTCCTTATTTTGGTATTTTGATGCTTTTGAATGTTAGATATGGCCTCACATAACTCTAAAGGTTTTCTAACGCCCCGCCTCTGAAAAGGTGACGTGCTTTTAAGCATCTCGCCTCTGATTAGGTAACGTGTTTAGAAATACCATTTTGGTTGTTATACCAATTTTTGGTATCAACAATTAGGCGCCCACCGTGGGGCCAGATCTACTTTCTGGCATCAAATATACTACGAAGATCTTGAGATCTTGAAGCTAAGCCTTAAAATAGTTCGCTCCAGCTTGCGATTTGGACCTTCCAACGAACTCTCCTCAAAGTTCAAGTTGCTTTCTGAAATAATGCCGCCAAAAGTGAGCAAGGAAGCGAGAGCTAGGACATCTAATGAAAGAAATCAGGAGGAAACCCCCATGATCAACCAATTTGATTAGGCGAAACATCAAATGGAGGCATGAATGTTACAAGGGGCGAGCTTGATCAAGCTGTCGCTGGATTGACGCAACAGCTAGAGATAGCTAACAAAGCCATGTTGACAAAACTTGATTCGCTCTTTGCTCTTCAGGCCGCTACGGCAAAGGTGGCCTCTAAGCCCATTCGTGCAGAAGATGATGGTTCTTCTTCTTCTAGTCCAAATCGAGAAAAATCTTTTCAAGAAATCTCTAATCCTGGTAAAGGAAAGCCCGATAATCCAAAGTAAGCCGCTCGGAACCATAATGGAGACGCTACTTCTTATCGAGTTGCCGATGCTGCCAAAGGGGCACTTTCCAATCGAGAAAGGCCAGGGCCCCTAAGTCGCAACCGTGAAGGTTTGCAAAGGCAAGCCTCCGGCCAAGACACAGGCGTCCGCCCCGCAGAAAGCCTCGACGAGAAGGATCGCCTTCTGAAGATGGTCTGACAGATCATGAAGGAGGACAAGCACCGAAACGACAATGAAGCAGAATGGGAATTCACGCCATCTAAAACCCCCTTACCGAAAGAATCAAGAAAACGACCTTCCCGCGAAAGTTCAAACCGCCCACCATCCAAGCTTATAATGGGACAGGTGACCCTAATGTGTTCTTGTTCCGATACGATCAACACATGGATGGGGCACAAGCAACTGACGAGCTTAAGTTCTTGTACTTCCCGGTGTATTTGGAGGGGGTTGCGTCATTATGGTTCCCAAAGTTGCCTCCCAGATCTATTGATAACTTTGCCACATTGGCAAGATGCTTCCGAGACCAGTTCCGCCTCCAAACAACAAAGGTCAAAGATATCATGTCCCTCAATGAACTAGAACAAGCTCCTGGCGAAACGATAAGGTCTTTCTTGAATCGTTTTAATACGGTTGCTGCAGAAGTAGGGACCCACGAGCCAAGGCTAATTCTAATGGCCTTAAAGGGGGGCATTGATAAGCTGTCTGAGTTCGGAAGGTGGCTAAAAAGAAAGAAACCTGAGACGTTAGAGAAATTTTATGACAAAGCCGAGGAATACATGTGTCTTGAAGATGATCCTATCTATTCCATTGGCAATGTCAAAGCTAAGGTGGTCCCGGAAAGGAAGGAAGCTCCCAAAAAGAATAGTCAAGAAAATTTTGGGGAAGGTCAAAAGAGAGGAAGCAGTAATGATGCTAGAAATGATAAGGATTCCAAGAAACGGCGTTTCTTCAAGCCAACGGATTTTACTCCGTTGAATGATACAATCGAGCACATATATATGGCAACGAAGGATGCAGAGGGCTATCCGAGCCCAAAGCCAGTAAAGGTGTCCGAAGAAGCTGCGAACTCTGGAAGGTTTTGTCGATTTCATAATCGACCAGGCCATGACACGAATGAGTGTCGACACTTGAGGAATCTGGTTGAAGAATTAATAAGGAAGAATCGCCTCCAAGAGTACGTAAAGCGGTCAATAGATGCCGAGCCTACTCAGGGACAGCAAACTCGTCCGACTCAAGATGGAAGAACACCTGCAAGTGACTCCCGACCAATAATCAATACGATTAGTGGTGGTCCTCATCCTGCAGGGGATACTTGGGAGGATATGATTAGGTATACTAATGAACCAAGAAGCGTTCTAAAAGGAGACGGTTTTGAGGTTTGCAATAATTCTCTTCGTCGAAAAATGCCTAAAACATCCTGTGAAGATGTTATCTTCCGGGATCGGGATTCCGACGGAATGTTGGTCCCAACTGTTGACCCAATGGTGATCACTATTGGCTTGGGTCCAGCAATAGTAAAGAAGGTGTTCATTGATAACGGAGCATCCGTGAACATTCTGTTTTACAGTACTTTCTCTAAAATGGGTCTATCCATGGATAACGTGCGAGCTATCAAAGACAAAATACACGGGTTCACTGGCGTACCAACTCAGCCAATAGGTGTGATTGATCTCCTTGTAGAGCTAGGAGAGGGAGAGAGGCAAGTCTCCATGATACAATCTTTCGTTATAATTGACTCACCTTCATGGTATAATGCATTCTTGGGAAGGCCAGCACTTGCCGACTTCAGGATAGCTCTTGCTCCTTGGTGCTTGATGATGAAGTTCCCGACCGCAAATGGGGTGGGAGTTATCAAAGGGGATCCTCAGGAATCAAGAGAATGCTATATGGCAGAACTGATTGAAGCTCGGAAATACGAAATTCAGAAGGATGCGGAGACTCCTCTCTGCATCCATGAAGCCCCTTTATAGCAATTAATGACCTCCCCCTGCGCTGAAGCATATAACGACATGCAGGAAGATATGGACCCACGAAAAATCAGTGCAGGGGATGAAAAGGTAGCACCAGCTGAAGCTACCATTTCCATAGAAATCCATGATAGTGATACAGATAAGCTAATAAAGATAGGCTCCCAATTGGACCCTATGCTGCAAAAGGAATTGATTAGTTTTTTGAAAGCAAATTTGGATGTCTTCGCTTGGAGTCACTCAGATATGTGCGGGATACCTCCAGACGTAATAGTGCATAAGCTGAATATTGACCCCAACGTGCGCCCGGTAAAGCAGAAAAGACGGATGCAGGGCCCAGAAAGGTCTGAAGCTTTGAAAGATGAAGTGGATAGGCTATTGAAGAATAATTTCATTCGAGAAGCCACCTATCCTAATTGGGTGTCCAATCCGGTCCTTGTGAAAAAATCAAACGGCAAATGGCGAGTGTGTGTTGATTATTCTGACTTGAATAAGGCTTGCCCAAAAGACAGTTTCCCCCTACCTCGAATTGATCAACTTGTTGATGCAACAGCGGGGCATGAACTATTGTCTTTCATGGATGCATATTCTGGATACAATCAGATTATGATGCACGAGCCAGACCAGGATAGTACCAGTTTCATAACTGATCGTGGTTTATATTGTAATAAGGTAATGCCGTTTGGTTTGAAAAATGCAGGTGCCACCTACCAACGCTTGGTGAACGCGATGTTCAAAACTCATATTGGAAAGATTATGGAGGTTTATGTTGATGACATGCTGGTAAAATCCAAAGAGGCAAAGAATCATATAGAGGATCTTGATGAAATGTTCCAAATCCTGAGGAGATACGGCATGAAGCTCAATCCACTTAAGTGCTCGTTCGGCGTAGCATCAGGAAAATTTCTTGGTTTCATGGTGAATGCTCGGGGCATTGAAGCAAACCCAGCACAAGTGATTGCTTTACGAGAAATGCAAGCTCCATGGACTAAGAAAGAACTCCAATGCTTAAATGGCAAGGTAGCAGCATTAAGCCGCTTCATCTCAAGGGCAACGGACAGGTGCATTCCCCTATTTGATGCATTAAAAAAGGAAAAGAAAAGCTTCCAGTGGACTCCCGAATGCCAACAAGCATTTGAAGAACTCATCAAGCACATGGAATCCCCTCCGATGCTATCGAAGCCTAGGGATGGAGAAAGCTTGCTCTTATACCTTGCAGTGTCATCCCATGCGTTGAGCGCAGCGCTCGTTAGGGAGGAAAACAAAGTGCAGTGGCCAGTATACTACATTAGCAAAAGGTTTACTGGGGCAGAGATGAATTATCCGAGGATAGAAAAGCTTGCATATGCCTTGCTCATCGCATCACAAAAGCTCAGACCCTATTTCCAATCCCACTCTATTAAAGTCCTTCCCGATCAACCCTTGAAACAGGTATTGTTCCGTCCAGAAACTTCGGGGAGACTCCTGAAATGGAATATTGAACTCAGCCAATATGATATCACTTACTACCCCAGAAAAGCAATAAATGGGAAAGTTCTGGCCGACTTTATCGTTGAATTCACTGATAGGGAAGAGGAAATGGAGGAAACTAACGAATTGGCCGTTAGGTGGAAACTTTTTGTTGATGGCGCTAAGAATGAATATTGTGCTGGGGCAGGGATAGTATTCAAAACCCCAGAAGGACGACATGTATGCTGTGCTCTGCGATTTGAATTCCCCATCAACAACAATGAGGCCGAATATGAAGCGTTACTTGGAGGATTGCGGGTTGCAAAAGAATTAAGCTTGAAAAGTCTACTAATATTCAGCGATTCACGGCTAATGGTTTCTCAAATCAAAGGTGAGTTTCAGACTAAGATGGGAAGGCTTCCGACATATCTTCTTAAAGCCAAAGAACTTCTCGACAACTTGGAATATTATTCTATCTCTCATATTCCCCGCAGAGAAAATTGGAAGGCAGATTCCTTATCAAAGCTAGCTAGCACCGGAGATCCTCAAATCTTCGATCTAGTTCCTATGGAAGTATTATCTAGTTCCAGCATTGAGGAATCCGATATAGACTGGGTTATGGGAGCAACCAACGAGCCCGACTCGTGGATGACCCCTATAAAAAACTATATACTTCACGGAACACTTCCTGAGAAACCAAAGGATCGCAGAAAACTGCTCCGAAAGTCTCGCCTATATCTTGTCCAAGATGGTCATTTATACAGGAGAGGATATTCAACGCCATTACTACGGTGTGTAACAAAGGAGGAATCTAAAGCGATTTTGGCGGAGCTACATGAAGGAGATTGTGGAGGTCATGTTGGTGGACAGACTCTTGCCAAAAAGGTCCTTCGATATGGTTATTTTTGGCCTGATGTGAACTTCGATTCAATGACATTCACTAAGAAATGCGACCGGTGCCAGAAATTTGCAAAAATTCCAAGAGCTCCGTCAACTGAGTTGACACAGATGTTGAGTCCTTGGCCATTCGCTGTCTGGGGCATAGACTTGATTGGAGCACTACCTACCGCAAAATCGAGCTTCAAATATGCTATAGTGGCCGTGGATTACTTTACCAAATGGGCTGAAGCTGAACCATTGGCAACTATCACATCGAAGAAGGTAATCAACTTTGTATTGAAAAATATCATATGCAGGTTTGGGGTTCCACAGAAAATTATCATCGACAATGGCACGCAATTTGAAAGTGATGAATTCAAGGATTTCTGCAACAAATATCATATTCAGAAAAGTTTTGCAGCAGTTGCCCACCCGCAGGCCAACGGGCAAGTTGAGGCAGTCAACAAAATCCTGAAGTCCACCATTAAAAAGCGTCTCGAGAAAGCTAAGGGCAACTGGATTGAAGAATTGTCACTGGCACTATGGGCTTATCGTACAACCCATAAAACTGCAACAGGGCATACTCCATTCTCTTTGGCATATGGCTCGGAAGCAATGATACCTGTGGAATTGGAAGTTCCTACTCACCGCAGAATACACTTTAGCCAGGAAGAGAATGAAAAGCTGCAACTTGAAGCTCTCGATCTACTTGAGGAAAGAAGAACCGAAGCAGAGCTTAGAATGGTCTCCCATCAAAGAAGAATAGCCCGACACTTCAACCAGAAGGTCAGGCATAGAACATTCGAAGAAGGAGACTTAGTGTTAAAAAAGATCATGACCGCAACAGGAGTCTTTGGCCCCAATTGGGAAGGGCCGTTTATTGTCAATCAAAAGCTTCTTGACGGTACCTTTAAACTCAAAACTACAGATGGAGTAGAACTCCCAAGGGCCTGGAACAGTGATCACCTTCATCGCTACTTCAAATGATTTTCTAACTCATATTCTTTTGTATTTTTCTATGAATATAGCAAATACTTTATATGAAATTACATGAGCATAAATCCAGCAGCACTCCTGATTCTGTCTAAGCTTTATATTCGCATGTCTTTGATCATATATCCAAAAGATGCACAGCTATGGTTACAGGACACGATACCTCCGTCATCCTGTTTTCCGACATAAAACTCGCCATAGCTTTACTGAAGAAATATGGTCCAAAAGCAGGCGTAAATTTAACCCAAACCCTCTCCGAGGATTCTCAGTCGAATAATAAACCGAGTCTTCTCCAGGGGTGCTCGGTCAAATAACCCAAAGTCAGACAAAATCTGATTGCGTTATAACCGAGTTTCTTAACCCAAACCCTCTCCGAGGATTCTCAGTCGAATAATAAACTGAGTCTTCTCCAGGGGTTCTCGGTCAAATAACCCAAAGTCAGACAAAATCTGATTGCGTTATAACCAAGTTTCTTAACCCAAACCCTCTCCGAGGATTCTCAGTCGAATAATAAACTGAGTCTTCTCCAGGGGTGCTCGGTCAAATAACCCAAAGTCAGACAAAATCTGATCGCGTTATAACCGAGTTTCTTAACCCAAACCCTCTCCGAGGATTCTCAGTCGAATAATAAATTGAGTCTTCTCCAGGGGTGCTCGGTCAAATAACCCAAAGTCGGACAAAATCTGATCGCGTTATAACCGAGTTTCTTAACCCGAACCCTCTTCGAGGATTCTCAGTCGAATAAAAAACCGAGTCTTCTCCAGGGGTGCTCGGTCAAATAACCCAAAGTCGGACAAAATCTGATCGCGTTATAACCGAGTTTCTTAACCCAAACCCTCTCCGAGGATTCTCAGTCGAATAATAAACTGAGTCCTCTCCGGGGGTGCTCAATCAATAACTTAAAGTCAGTTAAATCTGACCACGTTATTACCAAACTAAGTCTTTAACTTAAAACATCTTCAAGAAGCACGTCCTCATCTCTTGGATATCTAATACATTCAGATACAAAGGATAAGAGATTATGGATAACACATGCGAAGGTCGTATGAAGAATGAAAAAGCTCCAAATGTCACAATGCAATGACAGACGCTTTTCTAAATTCTGATCACAACTTAAAAACATCCAACTCTCAAATCTATTTTCAATGTATTAAAGTTGAAATATCCCATTGGTACGGGGGCATATAGCAAAAGTGACTACTTGATTCTTTGCATGCCAAAGGATCACTGCAATTATACATAGTTGAAAAATCCATAAACAAGCCATGTGTGTAAAGTGAGATGTGCAAGTGTGGTATGCAAACCAGGACAAGCGGAAGAAAGTAACGACAAGGTTACAAATGCTGAAATACAGAGCATCACCACGTCACATTCAAACACAGAAAGTCAACCTACATCACAGTCATAGAGATCATAGTGTACCAACACAAGATAAACATAGAAGTTAAATGCGAGGACCGGGACTCGCTTAATACAACCGGTCTAGACATAAAATCCACCAAGCCAAAAGTCATCAAGAGAGAACAAGCTATGCCTTTGGGTTCTTCCTGGGCCGTCCTACCTTCCTTTTCACCAAAGCAGACCCAGATATGGAAGCTTCACCAACTGATCTCCTTTTGTAAGGTCCCACCAATTCAATGTCCCCCATTGGAAGGGCAGCAACAAGAGCATCTCGGTTCCTCAAAGCACGGATCAGCTTGACCTTATCAGCCTCCAGAGCAACAATACGATCAAGACTCTCTCGGTGAAGTCTTTGAAGATCTTCAGCCAAACCATGCCAGCCATGAATTTTCCTCGCAGTATGGTCTCTGAGCAAATCCATTTGCTTCTCAAACTGGCACAAGGCGTCGTCCATGCGCTCCATCAGCCTGGTTTTTGCCACCATGACGTCACAGGATGTCATCTGCCGATCACTATGAGATATCTCATAGTCGGAAGAAACCCCATATAAATCCCAATCAGGGAGCCGTTTAGCCAGCTTGGAATTGCAAGCCCTCAGTGCATAAGAAGGCCTGTTTATAACTGACTGAATTTCTGAATAGGTGGGGCCAATGAGCACAGGAGAAGTCACTGAGGGCTGGCCAGTATTCTTTTCGTCCAGATCAAAGTGTTTTTTCATCCGGTCAGGTGTTAAATCCATCCTGTGTAAAAGGAAAACATTGTTCGTATATTTAAGTTAATAAATAAACATCAAACAAGTACATTGGGGAAACGAAGTATAGGCAGGGTCGGTCATGGCAGGCTAGAGGTTGGTCGGTCCAAGACTAGTCAGGCCCTGGTCGCTTAAAGCGGGTAAAGCATCTGGTCGCTCAAAGCTGGTCAGGCCCTGGTCGCTCAAATTAGCGAAATTCTGATCGTCCAAAGCTAACCCCAATCCTAGTCAGTCTAGTGACGATCAATTCCTGATCGACCAAAGAACCAATTCAGCTCCGGATGATTCTAAGTCATTCAAGACTTGGTCGTTGTTAAATTGGTCATAACTTGGGTCGGTAATAAAGCTGATTGGTCCACACAAAATGGTTGGCTAAACCGGAAATTGACCAATAGGGCCATGAAAAATCACTCAAGATGGACACAGCACAAGATCAACCAGGTTGGTTATATCTTAGAAATTAGATATGATACAAAGGCATTATATCGCAAAATGATGGATTAAACAAGAAATCATGCATGCGCGAGCCATTCAAGCATTTACATTATGATTATCATCGTAATAAGAAAGAACTACAAAGGTTTTTTATTGCAAAAACATCATCCGCTAATTCAAATTGAACAGATTGGCTTCTATCTTACTGTTAAGCATTCCAATATGCAAAGAGTGTCGAATTCAAGGATTTTACAATCAAGTCGCAATCATACATCAAAACTAATCCAAATACGGTTTAACCCCGAAAAATCCAGCCAAATTCAAAGGACAGCGTCGATCATTCTCGAATTAACAAAGAGATAGAAAATGTGTACCTGCAATCAAACCAACTAGCTGGAAAAAAAAGTTTGGATGGAATTTCTGGGCTTTGGTGAGGAACAGATTCGAGCACTTGGCAGAGAATCGGGGAGAGTGATTGTGAATGAATTGTTTCCCTGGATTGGATTGGAGAAGCAAGAAAAAGATTGGAGAATTTTCTTCAAAAAACCGCCGCCATTAAAGTAAGAAAGTTCTGGAGTTGGGAAAGTAAGGAACACCAAGGGTCAAAAAGAAGACATATAGCCAAGACGACCAGCCGCTTTGTCAAAACCAACCCCTACGTGCCATGTTCAAAACCGGCCCCTGGTCCAACCTGATCGATCCGCTAATACTTCGAAGTCCATAATTTTCCTTGAAAATTACGAAACTCCAAGGGGCAAAATGTTATCTGCTTAAATCGATCAATGGGTTATCAATAAGCTTGTACGGGTCGGTTTGGTGCGTTTGAAGAAAGGGTCGGTCCTGAAGTAATTACATGGGGTCGGTCATCGTCTGGTCGTTCCCTTCTTTAAACTCTACAGGTCGTTCCCTTCCTTAAACACCTGGTCGCACTGTCTTTGGATAAAAGCTACAGGGTCGGTTCTGCAATGCCACAGGACTGGTCGTTCCTTCTCAACTCATGGCTTGAGCTAAAAGGCTTGATAAATCGTCTGGTCGCTCCAGATGAAGAAGATCTCTGATCGCTCCAAATGCAAAGGGCAGCTGGTCGTCCTTCTCTGGAGACCGACCCCATGTTTGAGGGAGCCAATTCCGATGTGTTCTCGATCATGGTCGCACATTTCTGGAAGGTAGCGCCATCTCTGGTCGGACCATTTTTTGGGTCGAGCTTTTGGTCATTCTTTGGTCGGTCCGCTCCACATTTTAGCCTCCTGGTCGTCCTTTCTTCTGGCGGAAGCTCCTGGTCGGCCAAAGCACTAGAAACGACCTGTGATGGCGTGACAGCTGGAAACAACTAGTGACAACTGGCAGTGGCATTTCCGTAAATACCGGAAATACCGACCAGACCCCTGAATACAAGATTTCAGCCATTTCTCCGCCTATAAATAGGACCCTACCTCCATCATTTTGGGGGACTTTTTCGGGAACTACGGGGAGGTGCTGCCTAATTGCTTTCGGGATTTCTCCAAGCATTCCTACATCTCTTCTCTATCATCGATCATAAGTCTATGGAACATTGGAGCATGTGGAGCATAGCTTTCATGGAGGAGCAAGCATAAGCATTTCATGCACTTCTTCATTTCTTCTTGATCATTCACCCAAAGATCTAAGGAGCTTTCATCCATGGCTTTCATGGAGGGATTGGCATAAAATACTTCAAGCTTTCATCCATTCTTTCAATCGGTTGTAAGGACAAATGCATGTCAAAGGAGCTTGTATGAATGTATAATGGAGCAAATGTTGTAATCTTTTGGTTATTAATGAAATCCAATCTTCAAAGTGGACGTAGACTTGATTAAGAGTCGAACCACTATAAAATTCTTGTCTTCTTTCCTTATTTTGGTATTTTGATGCTTTTGAATGTTAGATATGGCCTTACATAACTCTAAAGGTTTTCTAACGCCCCGCCTCTGAAAAGGTGACGTGCTTTCTAAGCATCTCGCCTCTGATTAGGTAACGTGTTTAGAAATACCATTTTGGTTGTTATACCAATTTTCGGTATCAACAACGATGTTCACTAACTTCATGAGGGAGATGCTTAGGGATGTTCAAGGGGCAGTTCCCAATCCCGGAAATGGTGGTGGTCCAGTAGTGCAGGCGCCTAGGGTCGATTTCGCCAAGTTGTGCAAGGATTACACTAACCTTGGTGGGAAGCCGTTCCACGGAACGGAGTCGGCCACGGATGTTCAGGATTGGTTGGATAGCTGTGATCGTATCTTCGACGACTTAGGTATCGATGATGCGATGAAGAGAAGGCTAGCGTCTCGTCAGCTGCAAGGGCGAGCGATGAATTGGTGGAATGCCATTAGAACAGCTACTCCAGAAGATCAGGTTACTTGGGATCAGTTCAAGGCTCGCTTTTGCGAGAAGTTCATTCCAGCTGCCCAGAAGTCAGTGTTGTTTAAGAGATTCTTGGAACTCAAGCAAAATGGTAGGGCAGTCTCTGACTATATTGCTGAATTCGACACTTTGTCGAAGTATGGACTATCTCTTATCGATACTCCTGAGAAGAAGAATGAGAAGTTCATTACTGGGTTGGTGGGATACTTGGGGGAAAGGCTTATCAACCACATCGATGAGACTTTTGAGTCGATTGTGGGGAAAGCTTTGAGATCAGAGAGTCTTTACCCTAAGCCAAAGACTGAGGCTGCATCTGTAGAAAGGCTGAAGCCGCAAGCAGGCGGTGGAGGCAAGAATAACTCTCAGAACAAGAGGAAGCAGAACCAATCTAAGGATGGCCAGAAAAAGAGCAAGAAAGATGTTGAGTGCTTCAGCTGTGGTAAGAAGGGCCATTATGCTAAAGAATGTCGGGCTAAGCCAGCGGATAGGAAGTGCTATAACTGTGGCCAAGTGGGACATCATAAGGATAAGTGTCCACAACCTCTTAAGGAAAAGCAGATTGTGAAAGCATATGCTATCGATGCTGTTCCTTCTTCGTTGAATGCCCCAACTGCGGTGGAGAAAGAAAAGAATGTCGTCATTCAAGGTATGCTTTCCATTTATGATGTACCAGTTCGAGTTTTGTTTGATACTGGGGCATCCCGTTCCTTCATATCTAGTGACCTGGTAGATAGGTTGGGACTGGAACCCGAGATAGTCGATAGACCGTTGGTTGTGACGAACCCGATTGGTGGTTCGACTAACCTTAGTATGATTTGCCGAAATTTGGTCTTATCGAGTCATGGATGTATGTTTGTTTGTGATTGCTTTGTTTTGGGCTTTACTGGGTATGGCATTATATTGGGGGTCGATTGGCTCCAAAGATACGGGGTGGTGGTAGACTGTGAGGGCTTTTTTGTGACAGTTAGGGCGGAGGGTAGTGTTTGGTAGTCTACCTAGTGATGGGGTAATGGCTAGTTTTATAAATTCCCTCGACATCCCACATGATGAGTTGTCAGATGTGCCCATGGTTGGCCAGTATCCGGACGTCTTCGAGGAGGTGACCGGGCTTCCACCACACCGAGAGATTGAGTTCCGTATTGATTTAGTGAAAGATGCCAGACCTATAGTGATGTCACTTCGTCGTATGGCACCAAGGGAGCGGCGAGAGCTTGGGGTGCAAGTCAGCAATCTTTTGAAGAAGGGATTTATTAGAAGAAGTGTCTCCGAGTGGGGAGCACTAGTTGTGTTTGCCACTAAGGCAGATGGCTCCCTTCGTTTGTGTCTGGACTATCGCGAGTTGAATAAGGTAACGAGGAAGAATAAGTATCCTCTACCACGGATAGATGATTTGTTTGTTCAACTGGAAGGAGCAAGAGTGTTCTCCCAGTTGGACCTCGCGACAGGGTTTCATCAGCTCCGAATAGCGGATGAGAGTGTTCCGAAAACGACATTTAGGACGCCGTCTGGATTCTATGAGTGGTTGGTCATGCCATTTGGGTTGACCAATGCACCAGCCTACTTTGTGGATCTTATGAATCGAGTATTCAGAGATCAGTTGAATAAGTTTGTTCTTGTGTTCGTAGACGACATCCTTGTTTATTCGAGGACAGAGGAGGAACACAAGAGACACTTGAGGATAGTGATGGAGGTGTTGAGGAAACACCAATTGAAAGCGAAATTCTCTAAGTGTCACTTCTGGAGGAGGGAAGTGAGATTCTTGGGCCATGTTGTTTCAGAGAATGGTATTGTCGTGGACCCTGCGAAGGTGGCTACGGTATAGGATTGGCCTACGCCCAAGAATGCAACAGATGTAAGAAGTTTCTTGGGGTTAGCTGGATATTATCGTAAGTTTATCCAGGACTTCTCCAAGATAGCAGCACCGTTGACTCAGTTGACTAAGAAGAATCAGGCCTTCGTCTGGGACAGAGTGTGTGAGAATGCTTTCAAGAGTCTAAAGGAAAAGTTGACGCGTGCACCAGTGTTAGTCATTCCTAAAGGGAATGAAGAGATGGTGGTATACACGGATGCTTGTGGTACCAGACTAGGTGTTGTATTGATGCAAGGAGGTAGGGTTGTAGCTTATGCTAGTCGGCAACTAAAGCCACATGAGAAAAAGTATCCTACTCATGATTTGGAACTGGCAGCGATTGTGTTTGCATTGAAGATGTGGAGACATTATCTCTTGGGCGAGAGATTTGAGTTGTTTACCGATCATAAATCGCTAAAGTATCTCTTCTCCCAGAAGGATCTGAATCTCCGTCAGCAAAGATGGTTAGAGTTCTTGGCTTCGTATGATTTTGATATCGCATACACACCTGGGAAAGGTAATGCGGTAGCTGATGCCTTGAGTAGGAGACATGCCAGTTTAGGGGCTATGTTTCTTGAATGGAAGCAACTGGAGTATATCGCAGGGTTTGATTTCAGACCAAAGTGCGAATTGGATCCAGAAATGCTAGCTAGTTTGGCGATCAGACCCACTTTGATAGAGCGGATTGGTTCCAGTCAGAGGGACGATTCTAATCTATTGGAAATCATCTCCAAGTTAGAGATGAATATTGACGGTGAGGAGATGAATTTGTGTGGGCTTGATCGAGATGGATGGCTTAGAAAGAATGGAAGACTAGTTGTACCCAACGTGAATGGTTTGAGAGATGAAGTGCTTAGAGAATGTCATCACTCAAAGCTGACTATACACCCCGGTGGTGATAAGATGTATCGAGACATGAAACAGACTTACTACTGGGAAGGGATGAAAAGAGACGTTGGAAAGTTTATATCCAAATGCATGAATTGCCAGCTAGTTAAAGCCGAGCAAAAGAAGCCTAGTGGGTTGTTGCAACCATTAGAAATTCCAGAATGGAAATGGGAGCAAGTCTCGATGGATTTCATCGATGGTTTACCAAGGACTAGGGACATGATAGCATTTGGGTAATCGTGGATCGATTGACTAAGAGTGCAAGATTTATACCAGTCAAATCAACTAGAATGGCAGCTAAGTTGGCAGAATTGTATATGAAGTGGGTAGTGAGATTTCATGGAGTACCTAAAAGCATTGTGAGTGACCGAGACCCATTGTTTACTAGTGGGTTTTGGAAGAGCTTACAAGAGGTTCTAGGGTCAGAATTACATCTCAGTACCGCGTATCATCCTCAGACCGACGGTCAGACGGAGAGGGTGAATCGTATATTGGAAGATCTCTTGAGAGAATGTATATTGATTTTGGTGGATCATGGGATGACCATTTGCATTTAGTAGAGTTTGCATATAATAATAGCTACCAATCCAGTATCGGTATGGCTCCATATGAAGCTTTGTACGGAAGACCGTGCAACTCACCATCATGTTGGATAGAGACTGGCGAGAAGTTTATTCTTGGACCAGATGTGGTGAGGGAAACTTCAGATAAGATTAAGACCATTCAACAATGAATGAAGGCTGCCCAAGATAGGCAGAAGAGTTATGCTGATAAGAGGTGAAGAGACTTAAAATTCTCCGTTGGTGACTTGGTGTTTGTCAAGATTTCTCCGTTGAAGAGCGTGATACGATTCGGCAGGAGAGGCAAATTGGCGCCAAGATTTGTTGGCCCATTCCCAGTTCTTGAACTAGCTAGGAATTTGGCGTATAGAGTTGACTTACCAGAAAAGATGGCGGGAGTTCACAACGTATTTCATGTTTCCCAACTAAGGAAGTTCGTACACGACCCAAATATGACTATTTCACCTGATTAGTTAGAGGGCTTCGAAGTAGAACCCGAGGCGGTTGGGACCGCAAGCCGATTCGTATTGTCGAGCACGATACGAAGCAACTTCGAAGGAAGACGGTGAAGTTAGTCAAGGTTCAGTGGGGGCGAGAACGAGAATGACTGTACTTGGGAGACAGAGGAGAGCATTAGGAAGACGTATCCAGAACTCTGGTAAGATCTACTTTGCAATTTAGTTATTCAACATGCTAGGATAGACTTGTTTTGCTTGTTTTGCATGTTTGATTGTTGTTTATGGTTGATAGGCATGCGGGACCCTTTGTGTGTTTTGGTTAGGGAATTTCGGGGGCGAAATTTCTTAAGGGGGGGAGAATGTAACAACCCGCATTCTACGCATCGGAGGATCGTAGAATATTTATTTCTTTTACATACGAAGTCGTATGGTCATGTAACTTTGGGAAACGACTATTAGAGTCATTTTCTATGTTCATAATTTTTGCCGATTTTTAAATGACCGTTTTTCCCCTAGCTGATCTTGTTTTGGCCATAACTTTTGTCTGAAAAGGAATTTTGACCTGAAACCACTTCCATTAGATTCGTTTGATGGTTTACCTTTCTGTAGAGTGGTCAGATGTGAAAAACGGACTTACTGTTTGGGAGATATGGCTGAAATAAGGTTTGGAAGGTGAAAAACTGCTTAACCGGGCCAAGTAGGGTGATTAATGAGTGGGTCCATAACCCATTTCGGGATTAGGGTTATGGAGAGGCTGAAAAGAGTTAGAGATTCATTCCATTTCAGTTTTCTAGCCTCCACTTACCTCTTAGAAACCCTAAAAATGGCCTCCAACCTCCAAATCACCTTCTAATCAAGGATTAAGCTTAGCAACATCAAATCAAGGGAGAACTTCACCAAATCAACATTAGAGTTGTTGTTTAGCATTGGGACTCGCACCAAATCAGAGATTTATTTCAGATCTAAGTCTTATTTGTGGCTAAGGTGAGTGATTTGCATAGTTCCTCACTAATTATGGCTAATTAAGGGTAATTAGTGTTAATCAGCGAATTTAAACATGATAAAATTTTGGAAAAATATTTATAAAATTCGAAATGATGTTTTAGACCTCTGATATGAATTTGGGTTAGTTTGGTTAAGTTTTGCTAATCATATCAATAGTTTCACTTAAACATGCTTAAGGGGAAATATGGAGTTTTGGCTGTGTTTGATCCATTTTAACCTATCATATAGTTGTTTTGGTGTTTGTGGTTGATTATACATGTTGCTATGACTGTATGGTATGCTTTGTGATTGATTAAAATAGTTGGAATGGTCGAAAACGCCGTCGAGTGGCGTAAACTGCTTGCTGGAAAAAAAGTGCTGGAAGACATCCGAACCGGATCGGATCGGCAATGAAGACCCGAACCGAACCGATGTTGAATTCTTCCCCACGACCCGCCAACAGCTCCGACCCGATCCACCCTTGAAGGGTGAGCACAATCCGTTGTACTTGACCTGGAGAAGTGCTTTTCGACCCTAACCGCTCAGAGGACCCCGACCCGAACCGGTGATGGCGACTGGACTTGGAGACCCGACCCGACCCGATGATAGTGATAACGATCCGAACCGTGGCGTGCTGGGGAACCCGATCCGATCCAGTGGAGGATGTTGAAGACCGATCCGAATCGCTATGACATGAAGGCGACGATCCGAACTGATCCGGTGATGACCAATAACCCGAGATGCAAAGGTAGTCCGAATAGAAGTTAGAGCTCAGGACCCAGTTGGGAACCAATGAGTTCACTTCATGGTTGGACTTTGCTGCGGGACGTGTGCTAAGGAGTTGTCGACGTTCATAACTTTGATTCACCACTGAAAATGGATGATGGGCTACTTATCAGTGCAGTAGAGTCACTATGACTCGAGAGGCAAGGTGATGGTAGCGAGACTACGTTATCAGTGCAGTAGAGTCATTATGACTCGAGGGGCAAAGTGATACGTAGTAAGACTATGAGCCAGTGCAGTGGGGTCATTGTGACTCCATGGGGGCAGAGTGGAAATAGTAAAGGATTAGTAAGGCTATGAGCCAGTGCAGTGGGGTCATTGCGACTCCATGGGGAAAAATGGACATATCAAAGGATTAGTGGCTATGGATCAGTGCAGTGAAGTCATTGAGACTTCATGGGGCAAAGTGATCATAGTAAAGTATGTTGGGTGATCGAAGTGGTGAATATCGTATGCTTTACGCACTGAGTGAGAGATGTGAGGATGGTTGCTATGCTTGATTGTTTGCCATCACTATGACATGCACACCCCCACCCCCGTTATCTTTACACCATTTGAAATGGCACCTTAGAGTGTTGTACATTATGTAGTGCTAACTCTTTGGTTGCAGGTCCAGGTTCAGGTATGGTTTAGTATACCTGTTATTGTTCTGTTTTGATGCTTATCGCTCATACCAGACTTTTTATCTGACCCAGAGTTTTATGTCTCTTCTTATTACTCTGGGTGCTCAAACGAGCAGACTAGAGACAAGTTAGCTGGTGATGCGCGAGTAGCTGATTCGGAGGCGAGCAGAAGGCTTCCATGTATGATATATAGATATTCTCCCTGTGTCGTTGGTGGTCGCTACTTGGGCATTAGTAGCGTACCTCCCTTATCTTGCTTTTGCTTCTTTTTTTTGAGACAGTTTGAAAAGTTGTAATAATGTTGGCTTTGGATTATAAGCTGTACTTGGATTTTCCGCTGCTATGTTAGTTTGTTTTCAGCTTATGCACTGTCTCACCTGTTTTATGTCAAGTATGTTGTTATTATATTTTGTACCATGCGTTGTGAGACATTTTACAGGTTCCTGGTTAGTTCATCCTCTTCTTTCCTTTCCTTCTGACGACCGTCCCGTGCTAACTGGACATGTGTACAGCGCACCTTTGGAGTAAATGTCGGTTGGTGCGGGCGGTCCGTCACAATATACAACTCAAATTTCTCACCTAGGAGATAATGGCGCCAAGACTTAAGAGCAAAAACGATGGCAGCCAACTCTAGATCATGGGTTGGATAGTTTTTCTCATGCACTTTCAATTGCCTTCCACCATAAGCTACTACCTTCCTTTCTTGCATCAAGACAGCGCCTAGTCCCGTATCGCAGGCATCTGTGTATACTGTAAACATCTTGCTCCCATTAGGCAATGTCAAAACTGGGGATGTCGTCAGAGCCCTCTTCAAACGTTGGAAAGCGATATCGCAATCCAAATCCCAAGCAAAAGTCAGGTTCTTCTTCGTCTACCTTGTAAGTGGAGCTGCGATTTTCGCAAAGTCTTTGATGAATTTCCGATAAAAGCCTGCTAGCCCAAGAAAGCTTCGGACTTCGATTGCATTACGCGGAACCATTCAATCTTGTACCGCTACTACTTTTGCGGGGTCCACAGCTAACCCCTTTTTGGACACTACATGCCCAAGGAATCTTACTTCTTCTCTCCAAAAGTGGCACTTGGAGAATTTAGCTTTCAACTGATGCGCACGGAGAGTATCCATGACTTCCCTTAAATGCAAGGCATGCTCCTCCTCACTCTTCGAGAAAATTAGAATGTCGTCTACGAAGACCACCACAAACTTATTAAAAAATTCCCAGAATACCCTACTCATCAAATCAACGAAATAAGCAGATGCGTTTTTCAAGCCGAAAGGCATGACAAGCCATTTGAAGAAACCATCCAGGGTTCGGAATGCGGACTTATCAATGCTATCTTCGGCCACTCTTAACTGATGGAACCAGGTAGCCAAATCTAACTGGGAGAAAACTGATGCACCTACAAGCTGATCGAACAAATCGTCTATTCTTGGAAGTGGGTGCCTATTCTTCTTGGTCATCTTGTTTAGCTCCCTATAATCAACGCATAGGCGAAGTGAACCATCCTCTTTGCTTGCAAACACCACTAGAGCACCCCATTCAGAAATACTCCGCCTTATAAACCCTTTTTCTAGCAGCTTTTTAACTTGCTTGCTAAGCTCCTTTCTCTCCCTTGGAGCCATGTGTCTAACGGGTAAAGCAACGGGTTTTGTGTTATCAACGAGATATATGCGGAAGTCCATCTCCCGCTTCGGAGGCAAGCCCTCTACCTCCTCAAAAACATCCGAGTATTCATGGACCACTCTAACCGACTGCAAATTCTCAACAGACGCATCAAGTGATTCCAGATAACTTATCATAACAGAATTCATGGGATTACAAGAGATATCGAGAGTGTTACCAAGATGGGTCAGAAGCCTAACTACTCTCCTTTCACAATCCAGGACGACACCATTACTGGATAATCAGTTCATTCCTAGGATCAATCCATAGCCCGTGAAGCCCAAAATATAAGCATCACATCTAAACCCAACGCTAAGTATAGAAATTTTCAAATCCAAACAAATCATTGACAAATAAGCGGAGCCCCCAATTGGATTTGAAACAACTAAGGGATCATCTACTATATTGGTGTCTAGGTGCAGTGATTCAACTAAATCAGTAGATATAAAAGAGTGCGATGCGCCAGAATCAAAGAGTGTGCGAACAGGATGATCAAACAAATAAACTAAGCTCTCAACAGAAATAGTTCTACCTCGTTCTTGCAGCGGTGGGGCCATGAGAGCCTGGACCTGCCCTCTTGCCTGCCCTGGTGCTATGAGAGCCTGAACCTGCCCTCCAGAAGTAGACCTTGCCCTCTGTCCTTTCTTTGGGAAGTCCTTAATCAGATGTCCCTCTTCGCCACAGTGGAAACAACCAGTCTTCTTTTTCTTCCTACAGTCTTTGCTCAAATGGCCTGGTGTCCCATAGTTAAAGCACCTCTTCTTTCCCTTGCCATTATTATCTTTGCCACCCTTCTTGCCTTGCTGTTGTTGTTGCGGTTTCTTTTGATCCCCTTTCTTCTCGGGTGCCTTATTAGCATTAGCGCCCTTCTCCTCTTCATGCATAAGCGCCATGTCAACTAGCCTCTCGAAGGTGGCCCCCATAGGAGTGTGGGTCATAGCCAACCCATGAAGCGGCTCATTCAAACCCTTGACAAACCTCAAAGCCTTCTTTTTCGAAGTGTTCACCAAGTCCAAGCCAAACCTCGCCAACTGATTGAACTTGTTGACGTACTCTTTCACTGACAGACTCCCTTGCTTCAATGCTATGAACCTTTCCATGAATAAATTTTCTTTCGCCCTTGAGAGAAACTTCGCCTCAAACCTAACCCTGAAATCCGCCCATGTCTCAATTGGACGCTCTCCATTAGTAACCTCCCACCAAAACGAGGCTTTGTCCTTCATTAACCAGGCAGCCAGTTGGACTTTCCTTCCATCTTCTACTTCGAAAATTCCAATTAATTCTTCCACCTCGAGCCAATTTCGGGCTTCCACAAATATCTCTAACCCTTGAAAAGGTTTCCCGCCCATTGCCTTAAAGTCCTTTCATATCTTAGCGAAAGTATTTACGCGAGGAGGGGGAGGAGGAGGAAAGGGTGCAGCTGGGGGAAGGAGGAACATCTGCTGGGCCTGGAGCATTGGCCCTAGCCTCAAGGTACTTTCTGAACCAGCCAGGTACCGGCACGCCCTCAGGAAGGTTAAGATCCCCAGACATACTGAAATGAAAAAGGAAAGATTCAAAACTAGGAATCGAAGGAAAAGATATATGGCTCTTGGGGGTTTTGTTTTTAAAATAAACTTTCCTTTTAAAAATACTCTCCTTAAAACATATTTTTGAAAGTATTCTTTTTTTAAAAAAATGCTTTTGGAAAATAGTTTTTCAAAATCTCTTATCTGTTCTGGTAACCTTCAACTCTGATACCTCGTGTGACACCCCGCCACCATTGAGGTCACTCACAAAGGGAATGCCTTAACTTTGGTGGAGCGTTTTAAGTGTATAGAACAGAAAAGTAAACAAGACAGATAACAAATATTGGTACTAGAAAAAAATGCATAATTAAAACAACTTTCATTGCAGCGGAGAAATAGTTTTGTTACAACCTTTCAAAAAGAAAACCAACTACAAAACCAAGTACACTTATTATCCATCTTGACAAACAAGTTTGCTGAGTACATAAAACAAAAGACATAACCCCGACATAAAAGTAGCCATAAATAAAAAGAGCTGAACTTTACTTCAGCAAATCCAAGTGCTTCCAAAAAGAGAGACAAAGCGATCCAAATCAAGCTCCACTAGTACTAGTCCCACCCTGAGCACCTTGGGGGGAGATGGAAGAAAAGAGGTGGAAACAAAGGGGGTCAGACATAAAGTCTGACGAGTCCGATAACTTTAACAATACAGTTATTAAAGTAAATAGGATAAGGTATAAACTGGCAAATAAGGAAATGACTGTGAAACAAATGGGTATGAGAAAGCAATCAAGAGAAACAAGATAATGATAATTGCGCATCTAATCACTATAGGATAAATTACTAAATTGCACCACACCAGAACACCCTAAAGGTTTGATCCCACCTACTAAACTTAGAAATTATAATGGTAGTTTTCGTGTACCCCAAGCTACCTACATAGGTGCCGCCTGCCCCTATCTCCGCTAGGTGTACCCACTACCCCCATGCGATTGGCTCCCTAACTCGTAGATACCCGTGCTGGCCCCACAGTGGGGTGTATCACTCCCCAAAGTGGCAGCCCGATATGACAAACGGTGCACGGCTTATACCTACACGATGCAACAACGTCTTACTTACCAGCCCAGGCCCACGCATGCACATGACCCCGTTGGACTTGCGTTGCTACCGTTAACCCGGTTTGACCTCTTACAGTCAGACCCAGTATGTGTGTCCCGTCCTCGACTTGGGTCGAGCTCACAAAGATACGTAATGGGCTACTGGTCTGAAAAGGGCCCCCATACTTGACTCAAGCTTTCCACCTATGCTTGGTCCCCTCTAGAATTTCCCAATTAACCCCTTCTTACCCATGCCCACCTACATGTATACATTAGGTTAAGTATTTCTATTCGTATTTCCACATGTCACCCACATGTTTACTTTGGTTAAGTGTTACTTAATTTATTACTACTGTAACCCTGCAGGACCTCTCACATTATGCTACCCTTTGTGGTTGCTGGATTTGCCGGGCGGGTCCGGGCAGTCTTACACCACAACCGGGCCTAACCTCGTGTCCGTACAATTGTCACGCATTTACTTTGGGCCTATGACATCTCACATTGGGCTACCGTTTGTGGTTGCTGGATTTGCTGGGCGGGTCCGGGCAGTCTTACACCACAAACGAGTCCAACCTCGTGTCTTAGGCATTGATTATTAAACATAATCTTTTTACCCCAATTTGAATTAATATCCCTATTCAAATATGTCAATAAATTCCAAATTATCTTATGTCCATAATTGTCACCTAAATTATGTCCATACATGTCAGGTATATAAATTATTCCAATTTATAGTCCTAAATTATAACATGCCTTTTAAGGCCATTATGCCAATTCACAATGTGTGTATATTTAACATTATCCCCATTGTACCCACGTTGTTCGTTCGCTTAATATGAAATATACATATTAGACTAGCAAATAGTCTAACCCATAAAAAGGGAAGAAACATCATAAAATTACATAACACACAAAATAAACATAAACTTGCATAGCCAATACTTTCATAAACGGTGTATTGTCATGGATCTAAACATAGGCCTAGAAGGTGTGAACTTGCATGTATGAATATGGTTTTCACCCAAACTTGCATAGACAATAGTCACAAACTTGCATAAATTATGTATGTCATAAATCTAAACTTAAAGGTGTCAACTTGTATATATGGATCCAATTACAACCTAAACTTGCGTATGAATATAATCCTCATATAAACTAACATATGATTCACATACCAAACTTTGCATATAAATTGGTGTCATGAGATGAACGTAGGTGATTTCGGCATATGAAAAGGGATCCACAAGTTAACCAAAACTAGCATATGAACCAACATTATGAACAACTAGCATAAATTCACAAAATAGCCAATATCACATGATTCACAAACATAGTCTTATCATCCCAAATTACAACTTAACCTAATTAATTTACTAATTATCTTGTTAAAGGAATCGAACTCACAACTTAGAGAAGGTCTTGAGTTCTGGGATCTGTATTCTGTAGTTGAATTAGCTCGCCTTTGATGTAGACGTTGTTATTGAGTTGAATTGAATTGAGTTGATTAGTTTTACTTTGCTTCTAGTTGGCGGCGACTACTCTAGGTTGCGGAGTGACAGCATGACAACCATGGATTTAATTTTGATTAGGTTTAGGGTTTGAGTCTACATGTGTTTATATAGAGTTTAGGATTAATTTAGGTCATCCAATCAACCTAGGAGCAACTAGAACCGTCAAAACAGCCAACTCAGCCCTAATGACTCAGCAGCAGGTCGGAATTGGGTCTGCTGCAAAATCTGCCCGAGGGGGTAGGTCGACCCCCAGGTCGACCTGTGGGGTAGGTCGACACTAGGGTCGACCTGGCCCTGGGCGGAAATTTTCCTGCCCTACCTGGTTCTGAGTCTGTTTTCGTTTTTGAGTTTAAATTCGAATTTCTGGAAACTTCCGACAACCATAACTTCTTCATACGAAGTCCAATTCACGCAAACTCGGACTCTATCTCAACCAGAATACCGAGACGAACACAATGGCGTAATCCATTTCCCTTAATTCCCACACTTAAAATTAAGTATTCTAAAATCCGTTACTATAGTGTTAACAGAAAATACAGGGTGTTACATTCTTCCCTCCTTAAAGGATTTCGACCCCGAAATCTCCAAGTCAAGAAGAATGCATATCCTACCATCCAATCGTCCATCTACTCAACCATCAAACACATGCATCCATTGTCCTTAAAAGACTTCTAATGCTTTCATGTTTTTATGCACAGTGTGTGTGTACGTGTCCGTATCTAATGCAAAATTAGGCGAACTACTGATTCAGTTGACCTCCTTAATGTGAACCATGATAGTGCCATGTATCCATTATGTATGCAAAAGAACCCTAATGTAACATATTATTTCTACATGTGTGCACGACCATTCATCCGAATGCAGCGTCCATATGATAACACAATCATTATACATCCATTAACCTAAATAATCAAACATACTCATATGCAGTATGAAAGTGATTGAGCCGATCTAGTGCCTAATGTGTGTGTAAATGCATCCATGAGCAACCACTAGCAAACATTTGCATCCACTAGCATCCATCAATCATAACATGTTTCAAACACATGTTTACATCCATTGGTTTCTACCTAAGGATAAAAGTTTTGACCGAGGAGATACACTAAAAAGGTAGATAAAAGCATGCAAAAACTTAAGGAGAAAAGAGATCAAAGATGTACCCTCAAAAAGAAAAGAGTAGGCCGCGCGTATTTTGGCCTCAGTCTCCCAAGTCGCATCTTCCTCGGCATCGCTCCATTGAACTTTAACAAGCTTGACTTCTCGGTTGCGTAGCTTTTTGACTTCTGTCTCCAAGATGCGAGTTGGAAATCTTCTCACAGTCGCTTCTCGTTCCACTTCGGCTTCCTCTAAAATGCTAGGCTCCACAACTTCTGCCGACTCATGTAAACACTTCCGTAGCTAAGAGACATGAAAAACATTATGAACTCCAGCTAGTCTTTCGAGCAGCTCTACTCTATAAGCCATTATGCCAGTCCTTTCAATGATAGGAAAAGGTCCTACAAATCGTGGTGCCAACTTTCCTACAGACCCAAATCGAATGACATTCCTCAAAGGAGATACTTTAAGGAACACCTTGTCCCCAACCTCAAACTCAGGGTCGGTCCTTATTTTGTCTGCGTAGGATTTCTGTCTATCTTGGGCAGTCTTCATTCTTCTCCATATCAAGTCTACTTTCTCTGAAGTCTCTCTAATCATGTCTGGTCCAAGTACGAGCTTATCTGTGGACTTCCACCAACAAGTTGGTAAGCGACATGGCCTTCCATATAAAGCTTCGAAGGGTGCCATGCCTATGGTGGCTTGGTAGCTATTATTGTACGCGAATTCCACCAAAGGAAGGTGATCCTCCCATGTTCCTCCAAAGTCAAGAATGCACTATCTCAAAAGATCTTCCAAGATTCTGTTCACCCTTTCTGTCTGACCTTCAGTTTGAGGATGATAGGCCATGCTCAAACATAGCTGTGTGCCTACAGCCTCTTGCAAACTCCTCCAAAACTCGCTCGTAAAGATAGGGTCTCGATCACTTACTATGCTGGAGGGTATCCCATGGAGTTGAACTATCTCCTTAAGATAAATGGCGGCTAAAGACGAGGCAGTCCTCCTACTCTTGACAGGTATAAAATGAGCGTTTTTTGTGAGCCTGTCCACTATTACCCAAATATCGGAATTTCCCCTTCTAGACCTAGGCAATCCATCAACAAAGTCCATCGAAATGCTATCCCACTTCCATTGCGGGACCTCTAAAGGATGAAGCAGACTACCAGGCTTCTTCTGTTCCGCCTTGACTTGCTGGCTTATCATGCATTTAGAAACAAATTCAGCTACATCCCTCTTCATGCCATGCCAGAAGAAAACTCTTTTGATGTCTTTATACATCTTGTCTCCACCGGGGTGTATGGTCATCTTGGAATGGTGTGCCTCTTCGAGTACTGCTTTCATCAAATCCCTAACTTGTGGGACGTATAACCTTCCATCCCGTCTCAACCAACCCTTATCATCAATGTAGTATCTATCGAGGTGACTAGAAGTCTCACCCCTAATTAGCTTATCTATCACACCAACTAGCTGAGGGTCTTCACGCTGCACAGTTCCTATTGAATCCAACAAAGTAGGCTGCACCTCTAGCATTGCCATCAAGCCAGTCACATATTCAACAGAGGGTCTAAAATCAAAATTTTCTATGTATTCCAAGCTTTGCCTTTCCATAAAGAGATGACTCAAGATTAGCTTCTTTCTACTCAAGGCGTCAGCTACTACATTGCCCTTGCCCGAAGTATAGGAGATCTCAAAATCGTATGAGGCGAGAAACTCCATCCATCTTTGCTGCTTAAGATTAAGATTTTTATGAGAAAAGGTACTTCAACGATTTGTGGTCTATATATGTAACAACCCGCATTCTACGCATCGGAGGATCGCAGAATATTTATTTCTTTTACATACAAAGTCGTATGATCATGTAACTTTGGGAAACGACTATTAGAGTCATTTTCTATGTTCATAATTTTTGTCGATTTTTAAATGACCGTTTTGCCCCTAGCTGATCTTGTTTTGGCCATAACTTTTGACTGGAAAGGAATTTTGACCTGAAACCACTTCCATTAGATTCGTTTGATGGTTTACCTTTCCGTAGAGTGGTCACACGTGAAAAACGGACTTACACTTTGGGAGATATGGCTGAAATAAGGTTTGGAAGGTGAAAAACTGCTTAACCGGGCCAAATAGGGTGATTAGTGAATGAGTCCATAACCCATTTCGGGATTAGGATTATGGGGAGGCTGAAAAGAGTTAGAGATTCATTCCATTTTAGTTTTCTAGCCTCCACTTACCTATTAGAAACCCTAAAAATGGCCTCCAACCTCCAAATCACTTTCTAATCAAGGATTAAGCTTAGCAACATCAAATCAAGGGAGAACTTCACCAAATCAACATTAGAGCTGCTGTTTAGCATTGGGACTCACACCAAATCAGAGATTTATTTCAGATCTAAGTCTTATTTGTGGCTAAGGTGAGTGATTTGCATAGTTCCACGCTAATTATGGCTAATTAAGGGTAATTAGTGTTAATCAGCGAATTTAAACATGATAAAATTCCAGAAAAATATTTATAAAATTCGAAATGATGTTTTAGACATCTGATATGAATTTGGGTTAGTTTGGTTAAGTTTTGCTAATCATATCATTAGTTTCACCTAAACATACTTAAGGGGAAATATGGGGTTTTGGCTATGTTTGATCCATTTTAACCTATCATATAGTTGTTTTGGTGTTTGTGGTTGATTATACATGTTGCTATGACTGTATGGTATGCTGTGATTGATTAGAATAGTTGGAATGGTCGAAAACGCCGTCGAGTGGCGTAAACTGCTTGCTGGAAAAAAAGTGCAGGAAGACATCCGAACCGGATCGGATCGGCAATGAAGACCCGAACCGATGTTGAATTCTTCCCCACGATCCGCCAACAGCTCCGACCCGATCCGCCCTTGAAGGGTGAGCACGATCCATTGTACTTAACCTAGAGAAGTGCTTTCCGACCCGAACCGCTCGGAGGACCCCGACCCGAACCGGTGATGGCGACTGGACTTGGAGACCCGACCCGATGATAGTGATGACGATCCGAACCGTGGCGAGCTGGGGAACCCGATCCGATCCAGTGGAGGATGTTGAAGACCGATCTGAACCGCTATGACATGAAGGCGACGATCCGAACCGATCCGGTGATGACCAATAATCCGAGATGCAAAGGTAGTCCAAATGGAAGTTAGAGCTCAGGACCCAGTTGGGAACCAATAAGTTCACTTCATGGTTGGACTTTGCTGCGGGACGTGTGCTAAGGAGTTTTCGACGTTCATAACTTCGATTCACCACTGAAAATGGATGATGGGCTACTTATCGGTGTAGTAGAGTCACTATGACTTGAGGGGCAAGGTGATGGTAGCAAGACTACGTTATCAGTGCAGTAGAGTCATTATGACTCGAGGGGCAAAGTGATGCGTAGTAAGACTATGAGCCAGTGCAGTGGGGTCATTGTGACTCCATGGGGCAGAGTGGAAATAGTAAAGGATTAGTAAGGCTATGAGCCAGTGCAGTGGAGTCATTGCGACTCCATGGGGCAAAGTGGATATGGCAAAGGAGTAGCGGCTATGGATCAGTGCAGTGAAGTCATTGAGACTTCATGGGGCAAAGTGATCATAGTAAAGTATGTTGGGTGATCGAAGTGGTGAATATCGTATGCTTTACGCATTGAGTGAGAGATGTGAGGATGGTTGCTTTGCTTGATTGTTTGCCATCACTATGACATGCACACCCCCACTCCCGTTATCTTTACACCATTTGAAATGGCACCTTAGAGTGTTGTACAGTATGTAGTGCTAACTCTTTGGTTACAGGTCCAGGTTCAGGTATGGTTTAGTATACCTGTTATTGTTCTGTTTAGATGCTTATCGCTCATACCAGACTTTTTGTTTGACCCAGAGTTTTATGTCTCTTCTTAATACTCTGGGTGCTCACACGAGCAAACTAGAGACAGGTTAGCTGGTGATGCGCGAGTAGCTGATTCGGAGGCGAGCAGGAGGCTTCCACGTATGATATATAGATATTCTCCCTGTGTCGTTGGTGGTCGCTACTTGGGCATTAGTAGCGTACCTCCCTTATCTTGCTTTTGCTTTTTTTTTTCGAGACAGTTTGAAAAGTTGTAATAATATTGGCTTTGGATTATAAGCTATACTTGGATTTTCCGCTGCTATGTTAGTTTGTTTTCAGCTTATGCACTGTCTCACCTGGTTTATGTCAAGTATGTTGTTATTATATTTTGTACCATGCGCTGTGAGACATTTTACAAGTTCCTGTTTAGTTCATCCTCTTCTTTCCTTTCCTTCTGACGACCGTCCCGTGCTAACTGGACATGTGTACAGCGCACCTTTGGAGTAAATGTCGGTTGGTGCGGGCGGGCCGTCACACTTGGTATCAGAGCTCTAGGTTGCGTAGTTAACCTAGGGAAAGACACTAGGGAGAGATAGTACGTATATGAGAGTGCGTATTTGTGATTACTTTGGTTTTCAAAAGCTATATATGTATATGTACTATTAGTAGTATAAAGATGAAGTCGCACTGCACTAGCACCACTATGGGGTCATTGATCGTTTTCTCTCTACAGATTGACCGATGAACCGATACGCAAGAGGTGCTGGTAGAGGGACCAATAATGGGAATGCTCCTGACATGAGGACGATTGTTATCTGTTTAAATCGATCAATGGGTTATCAATAAGCTTGTACGGGTCGGTTTGGTGCGTTTGAAGAAAGGGTCGATCCTGAAGTAATTACATGGGGTCGGTCATCGTCTGGTCGTTACCTTCTTTAAACTCTACTGGTCGTTCCCTTCCTTAAACACCTGGTCACACTGTCTTTGGATAAAAGCTACAGGGTCGGTTCTGCAATGCCACAGGACTGGTCGTTCCTTCTCAACTCATGGCTTGAGCTAAAAGGCTTGATAAATCGTCTGGTCGCTCCAGATGAAGAAGATCTCTGATCGCTCCAAATGCAAAGGGCAGCTGGTCGTCCTTCTCTGGAGACCGACCCCATGTTTGAGGGATCCAATTCCGATGTGTTCTCGATCATGGTCGCATATTTCTGGAAGGTAGCGCCATCTCTGGTCGGACCGTTTTTTGGGTCGAGCTTTTGGTCATTCTTTGGTCGGTCCGCTCCACATTCTAGCCTCCTGGTCGTCCTTTCTTCTGGCTGAAGCTCCTGGTCGGCCAAAGCACTAGAAACGACCTGTGATGGCGTGACAGCTGGAAACAACTAGTGACAACTGGCAGTGGCTTTTCCGTAAATACCGGAAATACCGACCAGACCCCTGAATACAAGATTTCAGCCATTTCTCCGCCTATAAATAGGACCCTACCTCCATCATTTTGGGGGACTTTTTCGGGAACTACGGGGAGGTGCTGCCTAATTGCTTTCGGGATTTCTCCAAGCATTCCTACATCTCTTCTCTATCATCGATCATAAGTCTATGGAACATTGGAGCATGTGGAGCATAGCTTTCATGGAGGAGCAAGCATAAGCATTTCACGCACTTCTTCATTTCTTCTTGATCATTCACCCAAAGATCTAAGGAGCTTTCATCCATGGCTTTCATGGAGGGATTGGCATAAAATACTTCAAGCTTTCATCCATTCTTTCAATCGGTTGTAAGGACAAATGCATGTCAAAGGAGCTTGTATGAATGTATAATGGAGCAAATGTTGTAATCTTTTGGTTATTAATGAAATCCAATCTTCAAAGTGGACGTAGACTTGATTAAGAGTCGAACCACTATAAAATTCTTGTCTTCTTTCCTTATTTTGGTATTTTGATGCTTTTGAATGTTAGATATGGCCTCACATAACTCTAAAGGTTTTCTAACGCCCCGCCTCTGAAAAGGTGACGTGCTTTTAAGCATCTCGCCTCTGATTAGGTAACGTGTTTAGAAATACCATTTTGGTTGTTATACCAATTTTTGGTATCAACAATTAGGCGCCCACCGTGGGGCCAGATCTACTTTCTGGCATCAAATATACTACGAAGATCTTGAGATCTTGAAGCTAAGCCTTAAAATAGTTCGCTCCAGCTTGCGATTTGGACCTTCCGACGAACTCTCCTCAAAGTTCAAGTTGCTTTCTGAAATAATGCCGCCAAAAGTGAGCAAGGAAGCGAGAGCTAGGACATCTAATGAAAGAAATCAGGAGGAAACCCCCATGATCAACCAATTTGATTAGGCGAAACATCAAATGGAGGCATGAATGTTACAAGGGGCGAGCTTGATCAAGCTGTCGCTGGATTGACGCAACAGCTAGAGATAGCTAACAAAGCCATGTTGACAAAACTTGATTCGCTCTTTGCTCTTCAGGCCGCTACGGCAAAGGTGGCCTCTAAGCCCATTCGTGCAGAAGATGATGGTTCTTCTTCTTCTAGTCCAAATCGAGAAAAATCTTTTCAAGAAATCTCTAATCCTGGTAAAGGAAAGCCCGATAATCCAAAGTAAGCCGCTCGGAACCATAATGGAGACGCTACTTCTTATCGAGTTGCCGATGCTGCCAAAGGGGCACTTTCCAATCGAGAAAGGCCAGGGCCCCTAAGTCGCAACCGTGAAGGTTTGCAAAGGCAAGCCTCCGGCCAAGACACAGGCGTCCGCCCCGCAGAAAGCCTCGACGAGAAGGATCGCCTTCTGAAGATGGTCCGACAGATCATGAAGGAGGACAAGCACCGAAACGACAATGAAGCAGAATGGGAATTCACGCCATCTAAAACCCCCCTTACCGAAAGAATCAAGAAAACGACCTTCCCGCGAAAGTTCAAACCGCCCACCATCCAAGCTTATAATGGGACAGGTGACCCTAATGTGTTCTTGTTCCGATACGATCAACACATGGATGGGGCACAAGCAACTGACGAGCTTAAGTTCTTGTACTTCCCGGTGTATTTGGAGGGGGTTGCGTCATTATGGTTCCCAAAGTTGCCTCCCAGATCTATTGATAACTTTGCCACATTGGCAAGATGCTTCCGAGACCAGTTCCGCCTCCAAACAACAAAGGTCAAAGATATCATGTCCCTCAATGAACTAGAACAAGCTCCTGGAGAAACGATAAGGTCTTTCTTGAATCGTTTTAATACGGTTGCTGCAGAAGTAGGGACCCACGAGCCAAGGCTAATTCTAATGGCCTTAAAGGGGGGCATTGATAAGCTGTCTGAGTTCGGAAGGTGGCTAAAAAGAAAGAAACCTGAGACGTTAGAGAAATTTTATGACAAAGCCGAGGAATACATGTGTCTTGAAGATGATCCTATCTATTCCGTTGGCAATGTCAAAGCTAAGGTGGTCCCGGAAAGGAAGGAAGCTCCCAAAAAGAATAGTCAAGAAAATTTTGGGGAAGGTCAAAAGAGAGGAAGCAGTAATGATGCTAGAAATGATAAGGATTCCAAGAAACGGCGTTTCTTCAAGCCAACGGATTTTACTCCGTTGAATGATACAATCGAGCACATATATATGGCAACGAAGGATGCAGAGGGCTATCCGAGCCCAAAGCCAGTAAAGGTGTCCGAAGAAGCTGCGAACTCTGGAAGGTTTTGTCGATTTCATAATCGACCAGGCCATGACACGAATGAGTGTCGACACTTGAGGAATCTGGTTGAAGAATTAATAAGGAAGAATCGCCTCCAAGAGTACGTAAAGCGGTCAATAGATGCCGAGCCTACTCAGGGACAGCAAACTCGTCCGACTCAAGATGGAAGAACACCTGCAAGTGACTCCCGACCAATAATCAATACGATTAGTGGTGGTCCTCATCCTGCAGGGGATACTTGGGAGGATATGATTAGGTATACTAATGAACCAAGAAGCGTTCTAAAAGGAGACGGTTTTGAGGTTTGCAATAATTCTCTTCGTCGAAAAATGCCTAAAACATCCTGTGAAGATGTTATCTTCCGGGATCGGGATTCCGACGGAATGTTGGTCCCAACTGTTGACCCAATGGTGATCACTATTGGCTTGGGTCCAGCAATAGTAAAGAAGGTGTTCATTGATAACGGAGCATCCGTGAACATTCTGTTTTACAGTACTTTCTCTAAAATGGGTCTATCCATGGATAACGTGCGAGCTATCAAAGACAAAATACACGGGTTCACTGGCGTACCAACTCAGCCAATAGGTGTGATTGATCTCCTTGTAGAGCTAGGAGAGGGAGAGAGGCAAGTCTCCATGATACAATCTTTCGTTATAATTGACTCACCTTCATGGTATAATGCATTCTTGGGAAGGCCAGCACTTGCCGACTTCAGGATAGCTCTTGCTCCTTGGTGCTTGATGATGAAGTTCCCGACCGCAAATGGGGTGGGAGTTATCAAAGGGGATCCTCAGGAATCAAGAGAATGCTATATGGCAGAACTGATTGAAGCTCGGAAATACGAAATTCAGAAGGATGCGGAGACTCCTCTCTGCATCCATGAAGCCCCTTTATAGCAATTAATGACCTCCCCCTGCGCTGAAGCATATAACGACATGCAGGAAGATATGGACCCACGAAAAATCAGTGCAGGGGATGAAAAGGTAGCACCAGCTGAAGCTACCATTTCCATAGAAATCCATGATAGTGATACAGATAAGCTAATAAAGATAGGCTCCCAATTGGACCCTATGCTGCAAAAGGAATTGATTAGTTTTTTGAAAGCAAATTTGGATGTCTTCGCTTGGAGTCACTCAGATATGTGCGGGATACCTCCAGACGTAATAGTGCATAAGCTGAATATTGACCCCAACGTGCGCCCGGTAAAGCAGAAAAGACGGATGCAGGGCCCAGAAAGGTCTGAAGCTTTGAAAGATGAAGTGGATAGGCTATTGAAGAATAATTTCATTCGAGAAGCCACCTATCCTAATTGGGTGTCCAATCCGGTCCTTGTGAAAAAATCAAACGGCAAATGGCGAGTGTGTGTTGATTATTCTGACTTGAATAAGGCTTGCCCAAAAGACAGTTTCCCCCTACCTCGAATTGATCAACTTGTTGATGCAACAGCGGGGCATGAACTATTGTCTTTCATGGATGCATATTCTGGATACAATCAGATTATGATGCACGAGCCAGACCAGGATAGTACCAGTTTCATAACTGATCGTGGTTTATATTGTAATAAGGTAATGCCGTTTGGTTTGAAAAATGCAGGTGCCACCTACCAACGCTTGGTGAACGCGATGTTCAAAACTCATATTGGAAAGATTATGGAGGTTTATGTTGACGACATGCTGGTAAAATCCAAAGAGGCAAAGAATCATATAGAGGATCTTGATGAAATGTTCCAAATCCTGAGGAGATACGGCATGAAGCTCAATCCACTTAAGTGCTCGTTCGGCGTAGCATCAGGAAAATTTCTTGGTTTCATGGTGAATGCTCGGGGCATTGAAGCAAACCCAGCACAAGTGATTGCTTTACGAGAAATGCAAGCTCCATGGACTAAGAAAGAACTCCAATGCTTAAATGGCAAGGTAGCAGCATTAAGCCGCTTCATCTCAAGGGCAACGGACAGGTGCATTCCCCTATTTGATGCATTAAAAAAGGAAAAGAAAAGCTTCCAGTGGACTCCCGAATGCCAACAAGCATTTGAAGAACTCATCAAGCACATGGAATCCCCTCCGATGCTATCGAAGCCTAGGGATGGAGAAAGCTTGCTCTTATACCTTGCAGTGTCATCCCATGCGTTGAGCGCAGCGCTCGTTAGGGAGGAAGACAAAGTGCAGTGGCCAGTATACTACATTAGCAAAAGGTTTACTGGGGCAGAGATGAATTATCCGAGGATAGAAAAGCTTGCATATGCCTTGCTCATCGCATCACAAAAGCTCAGACCCTATTTCCAATCCCACTCTATTAAAGTCCTTACCGATCAACCCTTGAAACAGGTATTGTTCCATCCAGAAACTTCGGGGAGACTCCTGAAATGGAATATTGAACTCAGCCAATATGATATCACTTACTACCCCAGAAAAGCAACAAATGGGAAAGTTCTGGCCGACTTTATCGTTGAATTCACTGATAGGGAAGAGGAAATGGAGGAAACTAACGAATTGGCCGTTAGGTGGAAACTTTTTGTTGATGGCGCTAAGAATGAATATTGTGCTGGGGCAGGGATAGTATTCAAAACCCCAGAAGGACGACATGTATGCTGTGCTCTGCGATTTGAATTCCCCATCAACACCAATGAGGCCGAATATGAAGCGTTACTTGGAGGATTGCGGGTTGCAAAAGAATTAAGCTTGAAAAGTCTACTAATATTCAGCGATTCACGGCTAATGGTTTCTCAAATCAAAGGTGAGTTTCAGACTAAGATGGGAAGGCTTCCGACATATCTTCTTAAAGCCAAAGAACTTCTCGACAACTTGGAATATTATTCTATCTCTCATATTCCCCGCAGAGAAAATTGGAAGGCAGATTCCTTATCAAAGATAGCTAGCACCGGAGATCCTCAAATCTTCGATCTAGTTCCTATGGAAGTATTATCTAGTTCCAGCATTGAGGAATCCGATATAGACTGGGTTATGGGAGCAACCAACGAGCCCGACTCGTGGATGACCCCTATAAAAAACTATATACTTCACGGAACACTTCCTGAGAAACCAAAGGATCGCAGAAAACTGCTCCGAAAGTCTCGCCTATATCTTGTCCAAGATGGTCATTTATACAGGAGAGGATATTCAACGCCATTACTACGGTGTGTAACAAAGGAGGAATCTAAAGCGATTTTGGCGGAGCTACATGAAGGAGATTGTGGAGGTCATGTTGGTGGACAGACTCTTGCCAAAAAGGTCCTTCGATATGGTTATTTTTGGCCTGATGTGAACTTCGATTCAATGACATTCACTAAGAAATGCGACCGGTGCCAGAAATTTGCAAAAATTCCAAGAGCTCCGTCAACTGAGTTGACACAGATGTTGAGTCCTTGGCCATTCACTGTCTGGGGCATAGACTTGATTGGAGCACTACCTACCGCAAAATCGAGCTTCAAATATGCTATAGTGGCCGTGGATTACTTTACCAAATGGGCTGAAGCTGAACCATTGGCAACTATCACATCGAAGAAGGTAATCAACTTTGTATTGAAAAATATCATATGCAGGTTTGGGGTTCCACAGAAAATTATCATCGACAATGGCACGCAATTTGAAAGTGATGAATTCAAGGATTTCTGCAACAAATATCATATTCAGAAAAGTTTTGCAGCAGTTGCCCACCCGCAGGCCAACGGGCAAGTTGAGGCAGTCAACAAAATCCTGAAGTCCACCATTAAAAAGCGTCTCGAGAAAGCTAAGGGCAACTGGATTGAAGAATTGTCACTGGCACTATGGGCTTATCGTACAACCCATAAAACTGCAACAGGGCATACTCCATTCTCTTTGGCATATGGCTCGGAAGCAATGATACCTGTGGAATTGGAAGTTCCTACTCACCGCAGAATACACTTTAGCCAGGAAGAGAATGAAAAGCTGCAACTTGAAGCTCTCGATCTACTTGAGGAAAGAAGAACCGAAGCAGAGCTTAGAATGGTCTCCCATCAAAGAAGAATAGCCCGACACTTCAACCAGAAGGTCAGGCATAGAACATTCGAAGAAGGAGACTTAGTGTTAAAAAAGATCATGACCGCAACAGGAGTCTTTGGCCCCAATTGGGAAGGGCCGTTTATTGTCAATCAAAAGCTTCTTGACGGTACCTTTAAACTCAAAACTACAGATGGAGTAGAACTCCCAAGGGCCTGGAACAGTGATCACCTTCATCGCTACTTCAAATGATTTTCTAACTCATATTCTTTTGTATTTTTCTATGAATATAGCAAATACTTTGTATGAAATTACATGAGCATAAATCCAGCAGCACTCCTGATTCTGTCTAAGCTTTATATTCGCATGTCTTTGATCATATATCCAAAAGATGCACAGCTATGGTTACAGGACACGATACCTCCGTCATCCTGTTTTCCGACATAAAACTCGCCATAGCTTTACTGAAGAAATATGGTCCAAAAGCAGGCGTAAATTTAACCCAAACCCTCTCCGAGGATTCTCAGTCGAATAATAAACCGAGTCTTCTCCAGGGGTGCTCGGTCAAATAACCCAAAGTCAGACAAAATCTGATTGCGTTATAACCGAGTTTCTTAACCCAAACCCTCTCCGAGGATTCTCAGTCGAATAATAAACTGAGTCTTCTCCAGGGGTTCTCAGTCAAATAACCCAAAGTCAGACAAAATCTGATTGCGTTATAACCAAGTTTCTTAACCCAAACCCTCTCCGAGGATTCTCAGTCGAATAATAAACTGAGTCTTCTCCAGGGGTGCTCGGTCAAATAACCCAAAGTCAGACAAAATCTGATCGCGTTATAACCGAGTTTCTTAACCCAAACCCTCTCCGAGGATTCTCAGTCGAATAATAAACTGAGTCTTCTCCAGGGGTGCTCGGTCAAATAACCCAAAGTCGGACAAAATCTGATCGCGTTATAACCGAGTTTCTTAACCCGAACCCTCTTCGAGGATTCTCAGTCGAATAAAAAACCGAGTCTTCTCCAGGGGTGCTCGGTCAAATAACCCAAAGTCGGACAAAATCTGATCGCGTTATAACCGAGTTTCTTAACCCAAACCCTCTCCGAGGATTCTCAGTCGAATAATAAACTGAGTCCTCTCCGGGGGTGCTCAATCAATAACTTAAAGTCAGTTAAATCTGACCACGTTATTACCAAACTAAGTCTTTAACTTAAAACATCTTCAAGAAGCACGTCCTTATCTCTTGGATATCTAATACATTCAGATACAAAGGATAAGAGATTATGGATAACACATGCGAAGGTCGTATGAAGAATGAAAAAGCTCCAAATGTCACAATGCAATGACAGACGCTTTTCTAAATTCTGATCACAACTTAAAAACATCCAACTCTCAAATCTATTTTCAATGTATTAAAGTTGAAATATCCCATTGGTACGGGGGCATATAGCAAAAGTGACTACTTGATTCTTTGCATGCCAAAGGATCACTGCAATTATACATAGTTGAAAAATCCATAAACAAGCCATGTGTGTAAAGTGAGATGTGCAAGTGTGGTATGCAAACCAGGACCAGCGGAAGAAAGTAACGACAAGGTTACAAATGCTGAAATACAGAGCATCACCACGTCACATTCAAACACAGAAAGTCAACCTACATCACAGTCATAGAGATCATAGTGTACCAACACAAGATAAACATAGAAGTTAAATGCGAGGACCGGGACTCGCTTAATACAACCGGTCTAGACATAAAATCCACCAAGCCAAAAGTCATCAAGAGAGAACAAGCTATGCCTTTGGGTTCTTCCTGGGCCGTCCTACCTTCCTTTTCACCAAAGCAGACCCAGATATGGAAGCTTCACCAACTGATCTCCTTTTGTAAGGTCCCACCAATTCAATGTCCCCCATTGGAAGGGCAGCAACAAGAGCATCTCGGTTCCTCAAAGCACGGATCAGCTTGACCTTATCAGCCTCCAGAGCAACAATACGATCAAGACTCTCTCGGTGAAGTCTTTGAAGATCTTCAGCCAAACCATGCCAGCCATGAATTTTCCTCGCAGTATGGTCTCTGAGCAAATCCATTTGCTTCTCAAACTGGCACAAGGCGTCGTCCATGCGCTCCATCAGCCTGGTTTTTGCCACCATGACGTCACAGGATGTCATCTGCCGATCACTATGAGATATCTCATAGTCGGAAGAAACCCCATATAAATCCCAATCAGGGAGCCGTTTAGCCAGCTTGGAATTGCAAGCCCTCAGTGCATAAGAAGGCCTATCTATAACTGACTGAATTTCTGAATAGGTGGGGCCAATGAGCACAGGAGAAGTCACTGAGTGCTGGCCAGTATTCTTTTCGTCCAGATCAAAGTGTTTTTTCATCCGGTCAGGTGTTAAATCCATCCTGTGTAAAAGGAAAACATTGTTCGTATATTTAAGTTAATAAATAAACATCAAACAAGTACATTGGGGAAACGAAGTATAGGCAGGGTCGGTCATGGCAGGCTAGAGGTTGGTCGGTCCAAGACTAGTCAGGCCCTGGTCGCTTAAAGCGGGTAAAGCATCTGGTCGCTCAAAGCTGGTCAGGCCCTGGTCGCTCAAATTAGCGAAATTCTGATCGTCCAAAGCTAACCCCAATCCTAGTCAGTCTAGTGACGATCAATTCCTGATCGACCAAAGAACCAATTCAGCTCCGGATGATTCTAAGTCATTCAAGACTTGGTCGTTGTTAAATTGGTCATAACTTGGGTCGGTAATAAAGCTGATTGGTCCACACAAAATGGTTGGCTAAACCGGAAATTGACCAATAGGGCCATGAAAAATCACTCAAGATGGACACAGCACAAGATCAACCAGGTTGGTTATATCTTAGAAATTAGATATGATACAAAGGCATTATATCGCAAAATGATGGATTAAACAAGAAATCATGCATGCGCGAGCCATTCAAGCATTTACATTATGATTATCATCGTAATAAGAAAGAACTACAAAGGGTTTTTATTGCAAAAACATCATCCGCTAATTCAAATTGAACAGATTGGCTTCTATCTTACTGTTAAGCATTCCAATATGCAAAGAGTGTCGAATTCAAGGATTTTACAATCAAGTCGCAATCATACATCAAAACTAATCCAAATACGGTTTAACCCCGAAAAATCCAGCCAAATTCAAAGGACAGCGTCGATCATTCTCGAATTAACAAAGAGATAGAAAATGTGTACCTGCAATCAAACCAACTAGCTGGAAAAAAAAGTTTGGATGGAATTTCTGGGCTTTGGTGAGGAACAGATTCGAGCACTTGGCAGAGAATCGGGGAGAGTGATTGTGAATGGATTGTTTCCCTGGATTGGATTGGAGAAGCAAGAAAAAGATTGGAGAATTTTCTTCAAAAAACCGCCGCCATTAAAGTAAGAAAGTTCTGGAGTTGGGAAAGTAAGGAACACCAAGGGTCAAAAAGAAGACATATAGCCAAGACGACCAGCCGCTTTGTCAAAACCAACCCCTACGTGCCATGTTCAAAACCGGCCCCTGGTCCAACCTGATCGATCCGCTAATACTTCGAAGTCCATAATTTTCCTTGAAAATTACGAAACTCCAAGGGGCAAAATGTTATCTGCTTAAATCGATCAATGGGTTATCAATAAGCTTGTACGGGTCGGTTTGGTGCGTTTGAAGAAAGGGTCGGTCCTGAAGTAATTACATGGGGTCGGTCATCGTCTGGTCGTTCCCTTCTTTAAACTCTACAGGTCGTTCCCTTCCTTAAACACCTGGTCGCACTGTCTTTGGATAAAAGCTACAGGGTCGGTTCTGCAATGCCACAGGACTGGTCGTTCCTTCTCAACTCATGGCTTGAGCTAAAAGGCTTGATAAATCGTCTGGTCGCTCCCGATGAAGAAGATCTCTGATCGCTCCAAATGCAAAGGGCAGCTGGTCGTCCTTCTCTGGAGACCGACCCCATGTTTGAGGGAGCCAATTCCGATGTGTTCTCGATCATGGTCGCACATTTCTGGAAGGTAGCGCCATCTCTGGTCGGACCGTTTTTTGGGTCGAGCTTTTGGTCATTCTTTGGTCGGTCCGCTCCACATTTTAGCCTCCTGGTCGTCCTTTCTTCTGGCGGAAGCTCCTGGTCGGCCAAAGCACTAGAAACGACCTGTGATGGCGTGACAGCTGGAAACAACTAGTGACAACTGGCAGTGGCATTTCCGTAAATACCGGAAATACCGACCAGACCCCTGAATACAAGATTTCAGCCATTTCTCCGCCTATAAATAGGACCCTACCTCCATCATTTTGGGGGACTTTTTCGGGAACTACGGGGAGGTGCTGCCTAATTGCTTTCGGGATTTCTCCAAGCATTCCTACATCTCTTCTCTATCATCGATCATAAGTCTATGGAACATTGGAGCATGTGGAGCATAGCTTTCATGGAGGAGCAAGCATAAGCATTTCATGCACTTCTTCATTTCTTCTTGATCATTCACCCAAAGATCTAAGGAGCTTTCATCCATGGCTTTCATGGAGGGATTGGCATAAAATACTTCAAGCTTTCATCCATTCTTTCAATCGGTTGTAAGGACAAATGCATGTCAAAGGAGCTTGTATGAATGTATAATGGAGCAAATGTTGTAATCTTTTGGTTATTAATGAAATCCAATCTTCAAAGTGGACGTAGACTTGATTAAGAGTCGAACCACTATAAAATTCTTGTCTTCTTTCCTTATTTTGGTATTTTGATGCTTTTGAATGTTAGATATGGCCTTACATAACTCTAAAGGTTTTCTAACGCCCCGCCTCTGAAAAGGTGACGTGCTTTCTAAGCATCTCGCCTCTGATTAGGTAACGTGTTTAGAAATACCATTTTGGTTGTTATACCAATTTTCGGTATCAACAACGATGTTCACTAACTTCATGAGGGAGATGCTTAGGGATGTTCAAGGGGCAGTTCCCAATCCCGGAAATGGTGGTGGTCCAGTAGTGCAGGCGCCTAGGGTCGATTTCGCCAAGTTGTGCAAGGATTACACTAACCTTGGTGGGAAGCCGTTCCACGGAACGGAGTCGGCCACGGATGTTCAGGATTGGTTGGATAGCTGTGATCGTATCTTCGACGACTTAGGTATCGATGATGCGATGAAGAGAAGGCTAGCGTCTCGTCAGCTGCAAGGGCGAGCGATGAATTGGTGGAATGCCATTAGAACAGCTACTCCAGAAGATCAGGTTACTTGGGACCAGTTCAAGGCTCGCTTTTGCGAGAAGTTCATTCCAGCTGCCCAGAAGTCAGTGTTGTTTAAGAGATTCTTGGAACTCAAGCAAAATGGTAGGGCAGTCTCTGACTATATTGCTGAATTCGACACTTTGTCGAAGTATGGACTATCTCTTATCGATACTCCTGAGAAGAAGAATGAGAAGTTCATTACTGGGTTGGTGGGATACTTGGGGGAAAGGCTTATCAACCACATCGATGAGACTTTTGAGTCGATTGTGGGGAAAGCTTTGAGATCAGAGAGTCTTTACCCTAAGCCAAAGACTGAGGCTGCATCTGTAGAAAGGCTGAAGCCGCAAGCAGGCGGTGGAGGCAAGAATAACTCTCAGAACAAGAGGAAGCAGAACCAATCTAAGGATGGCCAGAAAAAGAGCAAGAAAGATGTTGAGTGCTTCAGCTGTGGTAAGAAGGGTCATTATGCTAAAGAATGTCGGGCTAAGCCAGCGGATAGGAAGTGCTATAACTGTGGCCAAGTGGGACATCATAAGGATAAGTGTCCACAACCTCTTAAGGAAAAGCAGATTGTGAAAGCATATGCTATCGATGCTGTTCCTTCTTCGTTGAATGCCCCAACTGCGGTGGAGAAAGAAAAGAATGTCGTCATTCAAGGTATGCTTTCCATTTATGATGTACCAGTTCGAGTTTTGTTTGATACTGGGGCATCCCGTTCCTTCATATCTAGTGACCTGGTAGATAGGTTGGGACTGGAACCCGAGATAGTCGATAGACCGTTGGTTGTGACGAACCCGATTGGTGGTTCGACTAACCTTAGTATGATTTGCCGAAATTTGGTCTTATCGAGTCATGGATGTATGTTTGTTTGTGATTGCTTTGTTTTGGGCTTTACTGGGTATGGCATTATATTGGGGGTCGATTGGCTCCAAAGATACGGGGTGGTGGTAGACTGTGAGGGCTTTTTTGTGACAGTTAGGGCGGAGGGTAGTGTTTGGTAGTCTACCTAGTGTTTGGTAGTCTACCTAGTGATTTTGGTGGATCATGGGATGACCATTTGCATTTAGTAGAGTTTGCATATAATAATAGCTACCAATCCAGTATCGGTATGGCTCCATATGAAGCTTTGTACGGAAGACCGTGCAACTCACCATCATGTTGGATAGAGACTGGCGAGAAGTTTATTCTTGGACCAGATGTGGTGAGGGAAACTTCAGATAAGATTAAGACCATTCAACAATGAATGAAGGCTGCCCAAGATAGGCAGAAGAGTTATGCTGATAAGAGGTGAAGAGACTTAAAATTCTCCGTTGGTGACTTGGTGTTTGTCAAGATTTCTCCGTTGAAGAGCGTGATACGATTCGGCAGGAGAGGCAAATTGGCGCCAAGATTTGTTGGCCCATTCCCAGTTCTTGAACTAGTTAGGAATTTGGCGTATAGAGTTGACTTACCAGAAAAGATGGCGGGAGTTCACAACGTATTTCATGTTTCCCAACTAAGGAAGTTCGTACACGACCCAAATATGACTATTTCACCTGATTAGTTAGAGGGCTTCGAAGTAGAACCCGAGGCGGTTGGGACCGCAAGCCGATTCGTATTGTCGAGCACGATACGAAGCAACTTCGAAGGAAGGCGGTGAAGTTAGTCAAGGTTCAGTGGGGGCGAGAACGAGAATGACTGTACTTGGGAGACAGAGGAGAGCATTAGGAAGACGTATCCAGAACTCTTTGTCTGGTAAGATCTACTTTGCAATTTAGTTATTCAACATGCTAGGATAGACTTGTTTTGCTTGTTTTGCATGTTTGATTGTTGTTTATGGTTGATAGGCATGCGGGACCCTTTGTGTGTTTTGGTTAGGGAATTTCGGGGGCGAAATTTCTTAAGGGGGGGAGAATGTAACAACCCGCATTCTACGCATCGGAGGATCGTAGAATATTTATTTCTTTTACATACGAAGTCGTATGGTCATGTAACTTTGGGAAACGACTATTAGAGTCATTTTCTATGTTCATAATTTTTGCCGATTTTTAAATGACCGTTTTTCCCCTAGCTGATCTTGTTTTGGCCATAACTTTTGTCTGAAAAGGAATTTTGACCTGAAACCACTTCTATTAGATTCGTTTGATGGTTTACCTTTCTGTAGAGTGGTCAGATGTGAAAAACGGACTTACTGTTTGGGAGATATGGCTGAAATAAGGTTTGGAAGGTGAAAAACTGCTTAACCGGGCCAAGTAGGGTGATTAATGAGTGGGTCCATAACCCATTTCGGGATTAGGGTTATGGAGAGGCTGAAAAGAGTTAGAGATTCATTCCATTTCAGTTTTCTAGCCTCCACTTACCTCTTAGAAACCCTAAAAATGGCCTCCAACCTCCAAATCACCTTCTAATCAAGGATTAAGCTTAGCAACATCAAATCAAGGGAGAACTTCACCAAATCAACATTAGAGTTGTTGTTTAGCATTGGGACTCGCACCAAATCAGAGATTTATTTCAGATCTAAGTCTTATTTGTGGCTAAGGTGAGTGATTTGCATAGTTCCTCACTAATTATGGCTAATTAAGGGTAATTAGTGTTAATCAGCGAATTTAAACATGATAAAATTCTGGAAAAATATTTATAAAATTCGAAATGATGTTTTAGACCTCTGATATGAATTTGGGTTAGTTTGGTTAAGTTTTGCTAATCATATCAATAGTTTCACTTAAACATGCTTAAGGGGAAATATGGAGTTTTGGCTGTGTTTGATCCATTTTAACCTATCATATAGTTGTTTTGGTGTTTGTGGTTGATTATACATGTTGCTATGACTGTATGGTATGCTTTGTGATTGATTAAAATAGTTGGAATGGTCGAAAACGCCGTCGAGTGGCGTAAACTGCTTGCTGGAAAAAAGTGCTGGAAGACATCCGAACCGGATCGGATCGGCAATGAAGACCCGAACCGAACCGATGTTGAATTCTTCCCCACGATCCGCCAACAGCTCCGACCCGATCCACCCTTGAAGGGTGAGCACAATCCGTTGTACTTGACCTGGAGAAGTGCTTTTCGACCCTAACCGCTCAGAGGACCCCGACCCGAACCGGTGATGGCGACTGGACTTGGAGACCCGACCTGACCCGATGATAGTGATAACGATCCGAACCGTGGCGTGCTGGGGAACCCGATCCGATCCAGTGGAGGATGTTGAAGACCGATCTGAATCGCTATGACATGAAGGCGACGATCCGAACTGATCCGGTGATGACCAATAACCCGAGATGCAAAGGTAGTCCGAATAGAAGTTAGAGCTCAGGACCCAGTTGGGAACCAATGAGTTCACTTCATGGTTGGACTTTGCTGCGGGACGTGTGCTAAGGAGTTGTCGACGTTCATAACTTTGATTCACCACTGAAAATGGATGATGGGCTACTTATCAGTGCAGTAGAGTCACTATGACTCGAGGGGCAAGGTGATGGTAGCGAGACTACGTTATCAGTGCAGTAGAGTCATTATGACTCGAGGGGCAAAGTGATACGTAGTAAGACTATGAGCCAGTGCAGTGGGGTCATTGTGACTCCATGGGGGCAGAGTGGAAATAGTAAAGGATTAGTAAGGCTATGAGCCAGTGCAGTGGGGTCATTGCGACTCCATGGGGCAAAATGGACATATCAAAGGATTAGTGGCTATGGATCAGTGCAGTGAAGTCATTGAGACTTCATGGGGCAAAGTGATCATAGTAAAGTATGTTGGGTGATCGAAGTGGTGAATATCGTATGCTTTACGCACTGAGTGAGAGATGTGAGGATGGTTGCTATGCTTGATTGTTTGCCATCACTATGACATGCACACCCCCACCCCCGTTATCTTTACACCATTTGAAATGGCACCTTAGAGTGTTGTACATTATGTAGTGCTAACTCTTTGGTTGCAGGTCCAGGTTCAGGTATGGTTTAGTATACCTGTTATTGTTCTGTTTTGATGCTTATCGCTCATACCAGACTTTTTATCTGACCCAGAGTTTTATGTCTCTTCTTATTACTCTGGGTGCTCAAACGAGCAGACTAGAGACAAGTTAGCTGGTGATGCGCGAGTAGCTAATTCGGAGGCGAGCAGAAGGCTTCCATGTATGATATATAGATATTCTCCCTGTGTCGTTGGTGGTCGCTACTTGGGCATTAGTAGCGTACCTCCCTTATCTTGCTTTTGCTTCTTTTTTTTGAGACAGTTTGAAAAGTTGTAATAATGTTGGCTTTGGATTATAAGCTGTACTTGGATTTTCCGCTGCTATGTTAGTTTGTTTTCAGCTTATGCACTGTCTCACCTGTTTTATGTCAAGTATGTCGTTATTATATTGTGTACCATGCGTTGTGAGACATTTTACAGGTTCCTGGTTAGTTCATCCTCTTCTTTCCTTTCCTTCTGACGACCGTCCCGTGCTAACTGGACATGTGTACAGCGCACCTTTGGAGTAAATGTCGGTTGGTGCGGGCGGTCCGTCACAATATACAACTCAAATTTCTCACCTAGGAGATAATGGCGCCAAGACTTAAGAGCAAAAACGATGGCAGCCAACTCTAGATCATGGGTTGGATAGTTTTTCTCATGCACTTTCAATTGCCTTCCACCATAAGCTACTACCTTCCTTTCTTGCATCAAGACAGCGCCTAGTCCCGTATCGCAGGCATCTGTGTATACTGTAAACATCTTGCTCCCATTAGGCAATGTCAAAACTGGGGATGTCGTCAGAGCCCTCTTCAAACGTTGGAAAGCGATATCGCAATCCAAATCCCAAGCAAAAGTCAGGTTCTTCTTCGTCTACCTTGTAAGTGGAGCTGCGATTTTCGCAAAGTCTTTGATGAATTTCCGATAAAAGCCTGCTAGCCCAAGAAAGCTTCGGACTTCGATTGCATTACGCGGAACCATCCAATCTTGTACCGCTACTACTTTTGCGGGGTCCACAGCTAACCCCTTTTTGGACACTACATGCCCAAGGAATCTTACTTCTTCTCTCCAAAAGTGGCACTTGGAGAATTTAGCTTTCAACTGATGCGCACGGAGAGTATCCATGACTTCCCTTAAATGCAAGGCATGCTCCTCCTCACTCTTCGAGAAAATTAGAATGTCGTCTACGAAGACCACCACAAACTTATTAAAAAATTCCCAGAATACCCTACTCATCAAATCAACGAAATAAGCAGATGCGTTTTTCAAGCCAAAAGGCATGACAAGCCATTTGAAGAAACCATCCAGGGTTCGGAATGCGGACTTATCAATGCTATCTTCGGCCACTCTTAACTGATGGAACCCGGTAGCCAAATCTAACTGGGAGAAAACTGATGCACCTACAAGCTGATCGAACAAATCGTCTATTCTTGGAAGTGGGTGCCTATTCTTCTTGGTCATCTTGTTTAGCTCCCTATAATCAACGCATAGGCGAAGTGAACCATCCTCTTTGCTTGCAAACACCACTGGAGCACCCCATTCAGAAATACTCCGCCTTATAAACCCTTTTTCTAGCAGCTTTTTAACTTGCTTGCTAAGCTCCTTTCTCTCCCTTGGAGCCATGTGTCTAACGGGTAAAGCAACGGGTTTTGTGTTATCAACGAGATATATGCGGAAGTCCATCTCCCGCTTCGGAGGCAAGCCCTCTACCTCCTCAAAAACATCCGAGTATTCATGGACCACTCTAACCGACTGCAAATTCTCAACAGACGCATCAAGTGATTCCAGATAACTTATCATAACAGAATTCATGGGATTACAAGAGATATCGAGAGTGTTACCAAGATGGGTCAGAAGCCTAACTACTCTCCTTTCACAATCCAGGACGACACCATTACTGGATAATCAGTTCATTCCTAGGATCAATCCATAGCCCGTGAAGCCCAAAATATAAGCATCACATCTAAACCCAACGCTAAGTATAGAAATTTTCAAATCCAAACAAATCATTGACAAATAAGCGGAGCCCCCAATTGGATTTGAAACAACTAAGGGATCATCTACTATATTGGTGTCTAGGTGCAGTGATTCAACTAAAGCAGTAGATATAAAAGAGTGCGATGCGCCAGAATCAAAGAGTGTGCGAACAGGATGATCAAACAAATAAACTAAGCTCTCAACAGAAATAGTTCTACCTCGTTCTTGCAGCGGTGGGGCCATGAGAGCCTGGACCTGCCCTCTTGCCTGCCCTGGTGCTATGAGAGCCTGAACCTGCCCTCCAGAAGTAGACCTTGCCCTCTGTCCTTTCTTTGGGAAGTCCTTAATCAGATGTCCCTCTTCGCCACAGTGGAAACAGCCAGTCTTCTTTTTCTTCCTACAGTCTTTGCTCAAATGGCCTGGTGTCCCATAGTTAAAGCACCTCTTCTTTCCCTTGCCATTATTATCTTTGCCACCCTTCTTGCCTTGCTGTTGTTGTTGCGGTTTCTTTTGATCCCCTTTCTTCTCGGGTGCCTTATTAGCATTAGCGCCCTTCTCCTCTTCATGCATAAGCGCCATGTCAACTAGCCTCTCGAAGGTGGCCCCCATAGGAGTGTGGGTCATAGCCAACCCATGAAGCGGCTCATTCAAACCCTTGACAAACCTCAAAGCCTTCTTTTTCGAAGTGTTCACCAAGTCCAAGCCAAACCTCGCCAACTGATTGAACTTGTTGTCGTACTCTTTCACTGACAGACTCCCTTGCTTCAATGCTATGAACCTTTCCATGAATAAATTTTCTTTCGCCCTTGAGAGAAACTTCGCCTCAAACCTAACCCTGAAATCCGCCCATGTCTCAATTGGACGCTCTCCATTAGTAACCTCCCACCAAAACGAGGCTTTGTCCTTCATTAACCAGGCAGCCAGTTGGACTTTCCTTCCATCTTCTACTTCGAAAATTCCAATTAATTCTTCCACCTCGAGCCAATTTTGGGCTTCCACAAATATCTCTAACCCTTGAAAAGGTTTCCCGCCCATTGCCTTAAAGTCCTTTCATATCTTAGCGAAAGTATTTACGCGAGGAGGGGGAGGAGGAGGAAAGGGTGCAGCTGGGGGAAGGAGGAACATCTGCTGGGCCTGGAGCATTGGCCCTAGCCTCAAGGTACTTTCTGAACCAGCCAGGTACCGGCATGCCCTCAGGAAGGTTAAGATCCCCAGACATACTGAAATGAAAAAGGAAAGATTCAAAACTAGGAATCGAAGGAAAAGATATATGGCTCTTGGGGGTTTTGTTTTTAAAATAAACTTTCCTTTTAAAAATACTCTCCTTAAAACATATTTTTGAAAGTATTCTTTTTTAAAAAAAATGCTTTTGGAAAATAGTTTTTCAAAATCTCTTATCTGTTCTGGTAACCTTCAACTCTGATACCTCGTGTGACACCCCGCCACCATTGAGGTCACTCACAAAGGGAATGCCTTAACTTTGGTGGAGCGTTTTAAGTGTATAGAACAGAAAAGTAAACAAGACAGATAACAAATATTGGTACTAGAAAAAAATGCATAATTAAAACAACTTTCATTGCAGCGGAGAAATAGTTTTGTTACAACCTTTCAAAAAGAAAACCAACTACAAAACCAAGTACACTTATTATCCATCTTGACAAACAAGTTTGCTGAGTACATAAAACAAAAGACATAACCCCGACATAAAAGTAGCCATAAATAAAAAGAGCTGAACTTTACTTCAGCAAATCCAAGTGCTTCCAAAAAGAGAGACAAAGCGATCCAAATCAAGCTCCACTAGTACTAGTCCCACCCTGAGCACCTTGGGGGGAGATGGAAGAAAAGAGGTGGAAACAAAGGGGGTCAGACATAAAGTCTGACGAGTCCGATAACTTTAACAATACAGTTATTAAAGTAAATAGGATAAGGTATAAACTGGCAAATAAGGAAATGACTGTGAAACAAATGGGTATGAGAAAGCAATCAAGAGAAACAAGATAATGATAATTGCGCATCTAATCACTATAGGATAAATTACTAAATTGCACCACACCAGAACACCCTAAAGGTTTGATCCCACCTACTAAACTTAGAAATTATAATGGTAGTTTTCGTGTACCCCAAGCTACCTACATAGGAGCCGCATGCCCCTATCTCCGCTAGGTGTACCCACTACCCCCATGCGATTGGCTCCCTAACTCGTAGATACCCGTGCTGGCCCCACAGTGGGGTGTATCACTCCCCAAAGTGGCAGCCCGATATGACAAACGGTGCACGGCTTATACCTACACGATGCAACAACGTCTTACTTACAAGCCCAGGCCCACGCATGCACATGACACCGTTGGACTTGCGTTGCTACCGTTAACCCGGTTTGACCTCTTACAGTCAGACCCAGTATGTGTGTCCCGTCCTCGACTTGGGTCGAGCTCACAAAGATACGTAATGGGCTACTGGTCTGAAAAGGGCCCCCATACTTGACTCAAGCTTTCCACCTATGCTTGGTCCCCTCTAGAATTTCCCAATTAACCCCTTCTTACCCATGTCCACCTACATTTATAAATTTGGTTAAGTATTTCTATTCGTTTTTCCATATGTCACCCACATGTTTACTTTGGTTAAGTGTTACTTAATTTATTACTACCGTAACCCTGCAGGACCTCTCACATTAGGCTACCCTTTGTGGTTGCTGGATTTGCCAGGCGGGTCCGGGCAGTCTTACACCACAACTGGGCCTAACCTCGTGTCCGTACAATTGTCACGCATTTACTTTGGGCCTATGACATCTCACATTGGGCTACCGTTTGTGGTTGCTGGATTTGCCAGGCGGGTCCGGGCAGTCTTATACCACAAACGAGTCCAACCTCGTGTCTTAGACATTGATTATTAAACATAATCTTTTTACCCCAATTTGAATTATTATCCCTATTCAAATATGTCAATAAATTCCAAATTATCTTATGTCCGTAATTGTCACCTAAATTATGTCCATACATGTCGGGTATATAAATTTTACCAAATTATAGTCCTAAATTATAACATGCCTTTTAAGGCCATTATGCCAATTCACAATGTGTGTATATTCAACATTATCCCCGTCGTACCCACATTGTTCGTTCGCTTAACATGAAATATACATATTAGACTAGCAAATAGTCTAACACATAAAAAGGGAAGAAACATCACAAAATTACATAACACACAAAATAAACATAAACTTGCATAACCAATACTTGCATAAACGGTGTATTGTCATGGATCTAAACCTAGAAGCTGTGAACTTGCATGTATGAATATGGTTTTCACCCAAACTTGCATAGACAATAGTCACAAACTTGCATAAATTATGTATGTCATAAATCTAAACTTAAAGGTGTCAACTTGTATATATGGATCCAATTACTACCTAAACTTGCATATGAATATAATCATCATATAAACTAACATATGATTCACATACCAAACTTTGCATATAAATTGGTGTCATGAGATGAACGTAGGTGATTTGGGAATATGAAAAGGGTTCCACAAGTTAACCAAAACTAGCATATTAACCAACATTGTGAACAACTAGCATAAATTCACAAAATAGCCAATATCACATGATTCACAAACATAGTCTTATCATCCCAAATTACAACTTAACCTAATTAATTTACTAATTATCTTGTTAAAGGAATCGAACTCACAACTTAGAGAAGGTCTTGAGTTCTGGGATCTGTATTCTGTAGTTGAATTAGCTCGCCTTTGATGTAGACGTTGTTATTGAGTTGAATTGAATTGAGTTGATTAGCTTTATTTTGCTTCTAGTTGGCGGCGGCTACTCTAGGTTGCGGAGTGACAGCATGACAGCCATGGATTTAATTTTGATTAGGTTTAGGGTTTGAGTCTACATGTGTTTATATAGATTTTAGGATTAATTTAGGCCATCCGATCAACCTAGGAGCAACCAGAACCGTCAAAACAGCTAACTCAGCCCTAATGACTCAGCAGCAGGTCAGAATTGGGCCTGCTGCAAAATATGCCCGAGGGGGTAGGTCGACCCCCAGGTCGACCTGTGGGGTAGGTCGACACTAGGGTCGACCCCAGGTCGACCTGGCCCGGGGCAGGAATTTTCCTGCCCTGCCCGGTTCTGAGTCTGTTTTCGTTTTTGAGTTTAAATTCGAATTTCTGGAAACTTCCGACAGCCATAACTTCTTCATACGAAGTCCAATTCATGCAAACTCAGACTCTATCTCAACCAGAATTCCGAGACGAACACAATGGCGTAACCCGTTTCCCTTAATTCCCACATTTAAAATTAAGTATTCTAAAATCCGTTACTATAGTGTTAACAGAAAATATAGGGTGTTACATAAACTTTCGAAAAATGAAAAAACTTGCAAACCTGGATTTAATTCCAAAATTTCAAGTAGATAAAAATATAAATGTGAGACTTGTGTAGAAGCAAAAATGGTTAAGAAACCATTTCATACTATTTAAAGAAGTACTGAACCATTACAAATGATTCATACTGACTTATGTGATTTCAAAAACTTACCTACAAGAGGTAGAAAAAGGTATTTTATCACATTTATTGATGATTATACACGATATTGCTATGTATATCTTTTAAATAGTAAAGATGAAGCAATTGCATCGTTTGTAAAATATAAGGCTGAAGTAGAAAATCAACTAAATCAAAAGATCAAGATACTAAGATCTGATCGAGGTGGAGAGTAGAATTCACCACTCGAACAATTCTGTATAGGAAATGGTATAATTCATCAAACAACAGCTCCGTATTCACCACAACAAAATGGTATTTCTGAGAGAAAGAACAGGACGTTAAAAGATATGATTAACGCAATGCTCATAACCTAAGGTCTATCAACAAACTTGTGGGGGGAAGCCTTAAATATGTCTAACATATTTTAAACAAGGTTCCTCATAATAAAACAGGAGCGATTCCATATGAGTTATGGAAAGGACATAAACCAAGCTTTAGATACCTCAAAGTGTGGGGGTGCTTGGCAAAAGTTACAGTTCCGCCCTCCTAAGAGAGTCAAACTTGGACCAAAAAAAGTAGACTGCTACTACCTAGGGCCAGCCCAAAATAGTAGCGCCTACAAATTTTTGGTATTCAAGTCTGATATAGCTGATATTCAAATAAATATAATCATGGAATCAAGAGATGCCTCATTCTTTGAAGATGTGTTTCCGCACAAAAGGAATGAATGAACTTATGTCCGTAAAAGGACAAGAGAAGAATCAACCAATTCACATGAAGATGAAAATCATCGTGAAATTGAGTAAATAGAACCCAGAAGAAGTGTAAGGGCTAGAACTTCCAAGGCATTTGGTCCGGAGTTTTTAACATATATGTTAGGAGACGAACCTCAAACGTACAAGGAAGCAATGTCATCTTCTGAATTTGCATGTTGGAAAGAAGCAATACAAAGTGAGATTGATTCAATTCTAAGCAATAAAACTTGGGAAATTGTTGAAATTCCACCTGGAATAAAAGCAATTGGCTGCAAATGGATTTTCAAGAAGAAAATGAATGAGATGGCTCTATCTATAAATATAAATCCGGATTAGTAGCAAAAGGATATCGTCAAAAAGAAGGTGTTGACTTATTTGATACGTATTCACCAGTAACACGAATAACCTCAATAAGAATGCTAATAGCAATTGCATCCATCTATAATTTAGAGATTCATCAAATGGATGTAAAGACAGCATTCTTGAATGGCGATCTCGATGGGGAAATCTACATGGAGCAACCAGAAGGTTTCATTTCAAAAGGAAATTAAAACAAACTTTGTAGATTAGTAAAATCATTATATGGGCTAAAACAAGCTCCAAAACAATGGCATGCAAAATTTGATAGTGTCATGATGAAAATGGTTTTCGTATAAATGAATGCTAAGTGTGTTTATTATAAACAAGTTGGACAATCATATGTGATGCTTTGCCTATACGTAGACGATATGCTAATTTTTGGTCCGAATACCCGAGTAATAGAGACTATAAAGAAAATGTTAATCAACAATTTTGATATGAAAGATTTAGGAGCCCATAAACATATGAAGAGGAATGGATGCAACCCGTTATATATAATAGACGCGACTGTTTTGAATTCAAACATCCAACGAACGTGACTGTGACCGTTGGAAGAGTATAAATAAGTGATGAATCCTGATCACATTCCTCACGAATTTTCTGAACTCTTCTTCCTCTTCCTGTATTTCCTCCTATACACAGAGTACCATTGCTGCCGAATCGCTATACTCATACTGACGTAATCATCACATACTCGAGCAGTTTCGTCTGTTGTATCCTAGGAGACTCCAAATAAAGTCTTAAGGAAATCGGTACGCCGAGCCTCAGTCGATTTATCTATTCTTTTGTTATTCACTTGTTGTGCTGCAAGTATACACTATACTTGAGTGCAACCAACTGTTGTTTGTAATCCACTGAATCAATCATTTTGTAGCAAGATTAACTTCTAACACTTAATAGTGTTGCTGTTTATGCGTTTTGTAGTAACGCGTGTGGCTGTTAGTTCTGTTTTCTATTGTTGTGAAATAACAATAGGTATGATAACTTTATCCCTCTAAATTTCATTATTAGAAGAAGGATAATTTGGATCGTGAAGTCTCCCATGATTTTTTATAAAGATCAGGGACAAACTTTGATCAATTGTAGTGAGGGCTTAGTCTTGTTTCGCGAGATTGATCCTTGTTTGTCATTACTTCAATATCTAGATCCTTGATCTTAGCCTCCTAGCTTTAATAATTCTGCAGAGTTTAATAGACTCTTGAAGAGACCCTTAAAGGCGATCAAAGACCCGTCAAATTAGAAGAACTTGTAGTTCTTGAATGAGGTCATATTATTGTTCCTTCTTTGAGATGAGATTAGCAAGATACTTGTCTTTGTTTTCTTTTATGAGATAAAGGAGGGGTGGAGGGATAGTTGTGAGTGAACTCTTTGGAGTTAACCATGGCTGAGGGGATAGTGTTACTGAATGCTTCCATGGAAGGACAGATGATGGGGTCCAATGGAGGTTCGAAAACAAAGGGACCTTCCTTCTAGCATCAAAAATTGTTAGTAGAAAAGTTCATCACGTTGGCATCTCGGGACCTAGAAGCCAATATCTAGGAGATAGTTGGAGTATTAGGTATAAGTCATATGATGCTAGGAGAAAGACATAAACTAAGTCGAACCAAGAGGCATTACATAGTACGTGAGATGTTACATCATAAGTATGATGTAAAACAATGAAGGAACAAAGCATCGAAAGAGAATAATACCAAAACTTTGTAGTGGTTCAGGCTGAATGACCTATGTTTGTTGTCTTTTTCTTTCTTACTTACTCTTTGGCTTGTCGGGAGGCTTATTACAGTAAGAACAGACATTTCCCCCACTATTGTCTATTTTCGAATTATAATATAAGAACGCACAATATAATTAAGTTCTAATACCAATATGTCCAAAATAGATCCTGGTATTTTGGGATTGTTACTTAAGTATAGTTAGTAGGCCATGACGTCGTTGATGGAGAGTTATTCCCTTGGATTGCTAACGCATCGTTTCCAGTAGTTATGATCTATTATTGGAATCGTCATCTAACATTGCTATCTTGAGCATGCATATTGGTAATCTATTTCCCGCCTAAGTCCCCTCTCACATACGGTCGTGTATTTTTTTGGTTTTTGTTATCAATATTTGTCACTTTGTATTGGTGTGTGGGCTTTGAATTAGCTACTAGATTATTCCCTTTGGCATGCACAATTATTTCCTCAAGGCACGCTTGTTCTTCAAGAGCTAAGTTATCGTAGTATTGGCAATATGTATTGCATGAGGGTACTGGGCTGATGATTATCATCCAAATTGCTAAGAAGTGTTTGTTTAACAAATTGCTTTATGAGAAAACATTAATCAATTAAGTAATAAAAATATTAATAAAAGGGAAAGAGACAATGGAAATAAATATTAAATTGGATAAGGGAATTCTATCGATCACTTAACCTCAATGAAAATTTTAAACAAAAACTTAATGATTAAGAAAGCAGTAGTTAGCTAAGGGCCCGGATTTAATATAGTGAAAATTAGTGTAGCATCCTTAAAATCAACTAAAGGGGGTCGTTGTTCAAAATCTTTTGCAAAGCGGGTCCGTAAAATTATTTTACTATAGCAATATTGTATTCATGATTTTTTTTTCTAGTGCATTGAAAACATCATAAAATTGTAAATATTAAAACAAGATAACTAAAAAATAAAAAGGCCAGAAATGTATGTAATTATTGAGAAATAGCGCAGATATATCTGCAAATATTGGCTTAATATTTACAGTCATGTATGCAAATATTCACTAGAGAGCAAATATTTGCAGTAAATAGAAAACTAGAGACATGTCTACAATCATTAAATAAAATTGCATACTTGTGTGCACTTTTCTCGAAATTGAGCTGTTTTTTAAACTATATTCGATCTACATTAACTTCTCATGATTTTTCTGTAATAAATACGATGTTGAATATAATTTGAAATTTTGAAACGTACATAAAAAATTACATAAAAATATGCAATTATTGACCACAAGTGCTTGTATGTCAACAATTTTTCAGGAAATTACATCTATTTCTACAAGTTTTATAAAAGTAGTATGCTTTCTTTTTCTCGTTTCTAATGCATCTTTTTTCCAACTTTTCTTATATAAATACGAAGATGAATTGAAGTTGAAATAAGTTTACTAGTTTTTACGTTGTTTTTCAAATAGTATTTGAAAATGAGGGGACTAATTTACATAATTTTTGTTTGAAAAGGACATATTTGTAATTTATAACTTGATAGAGATCTTAGTCAAACTGCCATTTTAGTATAAGCATGTGTGTATGCATGTACATATATAATATAAATTAATTGATTGTAATTATAATTAGTGACAATGATATAAGTTATAAATTTAATTATAGTAAACGGTAATTAATAACAATAATAGTGGTGATAAAGAAATTTGTGGTCTTCTCTTCACACTCTATAACCCTAACCTTTACTTCTTGAAAGTTCTGCATACTCTTCACTTTCCTTAGGAAAAGTAACAATTCAAAAATAAAAGTGAAACATGAAAAAATATTATAAAAAAGATAATATAAAATGAAGAAGAGAAGAGTGTGACAAATGAAAGCTTACAAATCGAGAGGAGAGGATTCGCAAAGGCAAGTAGATGGAAGGCCCTTAAAAGGTGAGTGGGTTTATAGTTAATTATGATGGTATACATGTTGTCGAATTTATTTATATATCTATTTGATTTGAGAATTAAATTCTTTCATACATGAAGAAGAAATTTTAGTTTAAATTCGATTCAAAGTGAATTGAAACCTGGGATAGGACTGGAGTTTATTCTTATGTGACCACACCCTCATTTTGAATAATATGAAATTTAATATGTACGAACCTTGTGGATTTTCCCTTGATCTTATTTAGAGAAGTAAATATACATATGAAATTTCAAATTGATAAACTGAGATAAATCAAATTTTAAGTTATGCATAAAGAACTACATAAGATATATATTAAATAGTTTTTATAAAAGGATAGATAGAAGCCGGTCAAAAATTAAAAAAGTTGGATTCTGTGTTAAAAGATTAATAAATAAATAATTGAGAATTACATAAAATAAACTGAAAATGAAAGGGTTCCTTGCTGGACGTGCAACAACACTGGCAAATTCCTTGAGTGGTCCATAACCCAACACTAATGGGAGGATCCATATTGTATATGAAATTAAACCATGATACTATTGGTGAATTTTCGACATTATGTAATACGTGGTGTTACCATTAAAAGGTGGACACAAATTTAGCTAACTATAACTCCTCTTACAAGTCGTCATAATAGGCTTCCCTCCAATGTATAAGTAGAATATGTTGTTGTAATGGTAGACTGGCTATTGACATTATCGTGGAGAGGTAGACATAGATACAACAGACCTTAAATCGTCTTTAATATGTGTCGGTATTGCAGGCTCTTTGATAATCGATAAATATAACAAGTTGATGTCATAGTTCGAGAAATGTAGTCCTATAGGTGATATGTGTTGTGAAATTTTCAAAACAAGTTGGGGTTTTTTTTTGAAGAGGGAAGCAAGAAAGAAAGAAGAAAGGGTGTGGGGATTAGTCCTACATCTTGAAAGTGAAAAACTGTTTCAAGGTACTTAAGGGGATTTGTGACAAGTGTGTTGGGGCCTTGGGGCTCCCACATGTTTTTCTTTGTTGTAAGGAGGTAGATCATGCACCTCTACCACACACACGCACGCCGCCGCCGCCGTCCGTCCGACCGAACCGGGCCAGGTACGGGTTTTAGATTCAATAAGAATATATTTGGACCAAGATTTTAAACTATAATGGGTTGAATTCAGCCCGTTGAGAAGGTACACCCAAAAGTGCATTTAAATTGAAGACAGGAACGTTCGTTGCAACGCTTCAGAACGTTGCAAACGAAAGGGAGCGACGGTTGAAATTTGTAACATTTTCGAATGTTGCATATGAAGGGATGGAAGTTTTGAACTGAAATGGAAATGACTGTTGCAAACAGTCGCGTCAGTTCATGAAAAGGCATACCCCCCCCCCCCCGCCGCCTACAAATACCAAGGCCAATAAACTGTCTCAATTCATTCCAAAATCAATTATTCTTCTTTTAACACAGTTCTGCGATGCCATTGTAGTGTTTCAACCTTGCTTTGTTCTGAAATGCTTCTAAAGTATTTCAATCTTGAAAGCATTGTAGAATTGTTTTCTTCTTCCTCCTCTTCTTTCTATTCTATAATTGCATCATCGAAAATTATATTCTAGAGTGTTCTTGGTCAGATTAAAGTCATACAAACTTTGAACCCGATTACTCTGTTCCAATGCTTCATTGAATCCTGAAAATCGATAGTTCGATAACCCGTTTGTACCTATTGGGTTGAACTATTGTCTAAAAGAATCTACTCTATAGATCCTTGAAGTCTGAAGTACGACAATCATTTTCCTCCAATAGTCTCAAACCGCAAAATCCCCAACAAATTTTAAGAGAATATTATCAACCATGGATGGTTTGAGCGTGCTATAAGTGATGAATCAGCATTTAACTCGTTTGGAGCGATTTGATGTCGAAAATTTCACTCGTTCTTAAGAGACAATGAAGTTCTTTCTGATCACCGTCAAATTGGTCTACATCTTGGAAGTCGGATTGGAAGTGATATCGGAGGAAACCGATAAGGATGATGTCGCTCTAAAGGCAAAACGCGCAAAGCGCAAAGAGGACGTACCATTTCTCAACTAGAGTATTCTAATGTTATTAGGACTCTTATGTATGTTATGCATTGTACTAGACCATACATCGCACATGCAATAAGTATATTGTGTTTATTTACGAGTATTTCAGGTTTCGAACATTGGAAAGCTATTTCCAGAGTTTTAGCTTATTTGAAAGGAACCATCAACTTCTTATAAAGGATATCTCACTGCAATAAAATGATATAGCAATGCAACCTGGAACAATATAGAATCCATGTCTACGACTGGATGGATATTTACATTAGGAGGCATTGTTGTGTCTTGGGCTTCCAAGAAGCTGACTTGTATATCTGACTCAACTATGTTGTCAGAATTGGTTGCATCAGCAGATGCATGTAAGGAAGAGGAATGGCTTAGGAATTTATTAATAGAAATCCCATTATGGAAAAAGCCATCTGCAGCAGTCCTGATTAACTGTGATAATCAATCGATATATAATGTCTTTAATAAGACATGTAATGGAAAGTTTAGACATATGAGTCTAAGACATCAGATGGTAAAACAGTTACTCAAAAGTGGAGTTATAACTACTGACTACATAAAAACAAAGAAAAACTTGGCTGACCCACTTACAAAAGGTCTTCCGAAGACTATGGTTTCTATAAAGTCAAAAGAAATGGGACTAAGGTATGTGAATGAAGATTGGTCCTTCTTAAAAGAAACCTAACTTATGTCTTGAAAAAGGACAGACAAAGTTCAATAGGTATGGAACACTAAATCAATAATCCCATAATATTTAGTGTTGGATTTTGTAAGAATAGAGGATGGATAAATGTCCTTAATAAGTCTAGAAACTTTAAACGGTGTATCACAGAAACACCTTAACTGACTTACCATATGAGTATGAAAATCAAGCCGTTTCCTAGGAAAGTAAGACCGCTTTCTAAAGTAGACTCATGAACCAGGATTAAAAGCACATGGCCATTAACGTGCTGAGCAATACAGAACTCTCTAACTAAGGAAATCAACATGTGTGATTATTTCGGTTTTATCATTAAGGGATACTTGGTTCAATATTCGTTCACCATAGAATCTTGATAAAACTTTGAATGGTTTACACAACGTAAAGTTTAAAATCCAAAAGATACCTTTTATTTATGTGTTGTTTCCACGAGGACGCAATACTTGATTTTAGAACTACATAGGCTTGATCTCACTTGGGTATGCAGGAAGTCAAACTAGCAATTCAACCGGTCCACTTTATTTTATTTATTTTGAAAATTAGAGGAGATTGTTGTGAAATTTTCAAAACAAGTTTGGGTTTGGGGTTTTGTTTTTGAAGATGGAACCAAGAAAGGAAGAAGGAAGGGTGTGGTGATTAGTCCCACATCATGAAAGTGAAAAAATGTTTCAAGGTGCTTAAGGGGCTTTGTGACAATTGTGTTGGGCCCTTGGGGCTTCCACATGTTTGCTTTGCTGTGAGGAGGGATACCATGCATCTTTACCACACATGCACGTGCAGCCACCGCCCGTCCGACCGATCTGGCCGGGTACAGGTTTCGGGTTTTAGGTTTCGAATCCAATAAGAATATTTTCGGACCAAGATTTTAAATTGTAACTAACCGTTGAGAACCCAGACCTGAAAGTGCATTTAAATTGAAGGCATGAACGTTCTTTGCAATGCTTCAGAATGTTGCAAACGAAAGGGCACGACAGTTGAAATTTGTAACGTTTCTGAATGTTGCAAATGAAGGGATGCGACATTTTGAACTGAAACGGAAATGACTATTGCAAACAGTCGCGTCATTTCATGAGGAGGCATATTCCTCCACTGCCTATAAATACCAAGGCCAGATAACTGTTTCAATTCATTCCGACATCAATTCTTCTTCTTCTCACACAGTTTTGCGATGCCATTGAAGTGTTTCAATGCTGCTCTATTCTGAAATGCTTCTAAACAGTCGCGTCATTTCATGAGGAGGAATAGAAGGATCTTCAATACTGTTTCTATGAATGCTAATGAGCTTCATGCAGTAATACATGGGAAAATTTTGAAGAACTTGAAGCATGGAAGAATCTGAATTGTATTGCAGCTGTCTTTTGAATTAAGTGAAGTGGTTTTGTAATTTCATGTACAAGTGGTTAGAGTTTTTTCTGTTTAGTCATTTCATTTTATAGTTTTTTCTCTAACCGCTGAGTTGTACAGTTGTTGTTTTCTGTTGTTTTAGTTGTTTGGTTGTATAATCTGTACATTGTAATTCCTTTAGTGTAATAATATGTCTGCTTTTCAAAAAAAAATTGAAAGCGTTGCAGAATTGTTTTTTTCTTCCTCCTCTTTTTTCTGTTTTGTAACTGCATCATCAGAAATTATATTCTAAAGTGTTCTTGGTCGGATCAAAGTCGTACAAACTTTGAATCTGATTACGTTGTTCCAAGGCTTCATTGAATCCTAAAAGTCGATAGTTCGATAACCCGTTTGTACCTGTTGGATTGAGCTATTGTCTGAAAGAATCTATTCTATAGATACTTGATGTATGAAGTACGACAATCATATTCTCCAATAGTCTCAAACCGCAAAATCCCCAATAATACTTTATGCAAACTACAAGAGGATCACTCCATAAGATTATTAATATGACCCATAAATAGTCGGTTGTCCAATCTGATGTTGATCAGTGGTATGATTAGTTGTTTGACCTTAAGTACAAACATTCACAAAGTACTTGGTCTAGGCGTATTTAGAGCTGTATAATATATAGGTTAATGTGGCGAGCCCTAATATGTAAGTCACAAAAACAAGTAAGGCACCCTGTGCCATGTAGATGATAAATGGAGTCAATGGAATATAATCACAGTATATTAGTAATATAACTCAATTTTTGTTTGTCCTACTCCTTTCAGTTCCCCTACCACAGAAAGATGGTACAAATATGGCATAATGCATAGAGAAAGGAACTAAGTGTTGTAGATCTATTATTTGACGTAATACTTCATGTAACAATTTATTGTATTCATTACTTACCAGAATTTCTGTGATACTTTGGGGAACTTGGTATTTTTAAGACGGTGTTTCTAAATGTTGTTTTCTTTACTTATAATATTCAGATTCCATATCCTTAAGAATTGATACTATAGCATATTTAGATTATATCATAGCCTCTATAGCGTCTTAAAAGCCATCAACTAGTACCTATTAGCATGACGTAAGTCCAGGAGTCATCCTAAGTTTTGTTTGGGTGTGTGTAGGTATTGGATGTTACGGTTAATAACGAGGCTTATGATGGTTAAAATAAGTACTTAGAACATTACGAAAGTAATGTATAGTAGAGATAGTTCTATTGTTATAACACCAAGTATAACTTCAAAACTCTAAGTATATTAATGAATAACTAAAGATAATACCTTATAACTAAATATTTAGATAGGGAATTCAGTAGATGGCATAAGGTCAGATATGGCAGTAAAATACCAAAAGCACAGGTGCAAGTCCAAAGTGGAAACCGAAATCAAAAGTGTTAGAGTGAGGACTAAGTAACAATTGAAATTTTGTAAGGCCAAGAGTGTCAACAGTAGCCTAAAGCGTTGGAATAAGGCTTAAGATGACATTTGAAACATAAGCGAAACTAGTTTTAGGCCTTATTTGGAAATCTAAATAGAATTCAGTAGATGGTATAAGACTTGATGCAACAGCCAAAAGACAAAAGCATAGGAGTACGGCCTGAGTGGAAACCAGAACAGAAAGGTGTAGAAGAAAGGACTCACTGGTAAATTAAACACGAAAGTGAAGGTGTAAGGCCTAATTGGAAATAAAAATCGATAGTACTAACCATTTCGAACTAAGGAAGCAGTGAAGCATATAAGGCCTTAGTTCATGTGAAAGAATGTTATATTTTCGATGCTACAACATTCCATATTTATGTAGGTCTTGGATATATTTGAGTCTATATGGGATCATGACTCAAACTCATTGCCTATTTTATAGGTTTTTTAGATTTTGAAGATTGATTAATTGCATCTTTTAAAGATTTGGTAGATTTGAAGGAGATTAGTTGCCTCTTTTATTGCATTAGAAAAGGCAATGAGTTATCTACATGGGAAGACTTATGGCCTTATTCAATGGCTTATTAAAGAAGATTTTTTTTTCAATTCTATTATAAAATAGACATTACATTGTTCATTATATGTTTGTCGAAGAAAAGGTTTATTTTATCTTTAGGTTGTAGGATTTGAGATATCTTCTCAATTTTAAATTTTCTTGTATTTTTTTTGGTGGTTTAATAAAAGTTGTTTTGACGGAATTATTTTGTTATAATTTTTTCTTCACTTCTTATCTCTTCTAAAATCTAATTGTGTAAAGATCCTAAAAATTCCTAAGAATTTATATCAAAGCCGGCTACACAAATTTTTGAAGAGAGTTTGATTATGTAGAAGATAAGTGTAGAAAAACTTAATGGAAGAAACTGGGGGTTATGAAAGAAAAAAATGGAGGATTTTCTATATCTCAATGATCTTCACCAACCATTGAAGAACAAAGGGGAGAAACCTACTAATTTATCTAAAGAAAAGTGGGAAACTTTTAATAGAAAGGCTGCAATGGTTATTCGTTGTTTTCTGGAGAATACGGCGTTTCATATTCTTGCTTGTGAAACATCTGCTTTTGGGATTTGGAAGAAATTAGAAGGAATCTATGCAAAAAAAACTCTGCAACGAACAAGGCACTTCTAATGAGAAGATTGATAAATTTAAAGCTTAAATAAGGTGGATTGATTGGAGAGCATCTCAATGACTTTCAAGCAATTGTAAATCAATTGGCGATTGTCAATTACAGTGTGGATGATGAGACGCAAGCTTTGATATCGATGAGTTCTTCACCAGAAAGTTGAGAAACACTTGTTGTTGCATTAAACAACTCAAATTCAGATGGAGTTGTTTCAACGAGATTGGTCTTTTTAATGAGGAGATGCGGAGGATGAATCTAATGGAAGACAAGGAGAAAAAGGAATCTGGAAATACAATTGGAGAGGTGCATTTTGCAAGAAGGAGCAACTGACCGAACATAGAAGGAGAAAAAATAGACCAAATATGGAGAGGGTTTCATCTGCTATTATTGTGGAAAACCTGGCCACCAACTCAGATTTTGCAACAAGCTTAAGAGGGACAAAAAAAAGAACGAAAGCATTGGAAGAGGACAAAGACAAACTTGATGAAGGCAATAATGATGAGGTAAACTTTGGAATTAGTAATGATATTCTCTGTGTTGATGAAAGAAACAAAATGATTGGGTGCTTGATATGGGTGCATGTTTCCATATATGCCACCAAAAAAGAGCATTCACTGTCTATAAGGAGCAAAATAGCAAAGTGGAAACTGCTAATGGTGGAGACTTGCATGTTAAAGGGATAGGTTCAGTTAGGTTGAAAATGCAAGATGGAAGGGTGGTGAAGCTTACAGGATTTAGGCATGTCTTAAAAATTACCAAGAATCTTGTTTCCATAGTACAGTTAGAGACTAAAGGTTGTAACTTTACAACTCGAGGTGGAGTTACAAGAGTTTGGAAGGGTAATAAGAAGGTGCTACTTGCAAAAAGCGGAAGCAATAATGTACACAAATTGTTTGGGAAAACGATAGAGAATGAATGTAACAACCTGGAAAATCAGAACCAATTTAATTTTTTTATTTTAGCTATTTTAATGATTTTAGGATATTTAAAATGGATATTTTAAATAATAACGACTAAAAATTTATTTTAATCGAAGTTAGAAACTTTAAAACTTATAAATTTAAAATAAATTATATTACGAGCCTAAAATGGCGCGGTAGTTTGAAAATTCGATTTTAAACTTTGAATGAACATACATAATTAAATATAAGTTAGAATTGGATAAAACTGGAAACGTTAGGAAACGTTGGAAACGTTAGAATTGAATGTAAGAAATTGAGATTTCATAATATAACGTGAAAGTTATGTCCAGTTTAAAATTCAAAATAGTCGCTATGGAATTTATATATATTACATATATTTATAACATATATAAGGCCCTTAAAAATAGCCATTTTGCAAACGACCTCCGTTTCGACGAAACTACTTTTGTTCGATCCGTAATGTCAAATTATTGCTAGATACCAAAATTCATAATTTTTGAAATTAATATGTGAGCATGGCAAAGGAAAACGTGTTTTGGCAGTTTCAGTCAAATTTAATCGACTGAAAAATGGCCGTTTTTTAGATGGTCTCCAAATTCGACGAAATTGGTTTTGTTACGACCGTATCGTCAAAACCTAGCTATATTTATTTTTCTGGAATTTTTGGAGTCAGTATGTGGCCTCGGTAAATTAAAATGTACGCTCAAATGTAATATATATTGATTTATATTTTAATTTAAAGAAAAACTGATCGTAACAGCCAAATTAAGTTACGAAAGATATTCCATTGTGTCCGAAATGGGGGTAATTAACTAGGGATGACAGTCAGTGAGTTCGGTTTGGAGTTAGAATGAAAAAGTAACTTTACGGAATTAAATAATTAAATAAAAAAGTTAAATCCCCTATACTCTCTCCTTCTCTCCTCCCATCGCTCAAATCGATTAATAGAAGAAGAAAAAACACACATGATTGCGCCTTTTTTATTTTTTTTGCCTCGTTGCCCCCTTCCAGGCGCCGCTCCGCTGCCGCCATGGCCGCCCCGCCTCCGCCGCGAGCTCCAGCTCCTTCCCCTCCGCCTCTCCTTCTCTCCCCCTCTCCAATTCGAAGCTCCAGGTCCAAAAGCCCCAATCCCCCGCTGTTCCGGCAAACGTTGACCGCCTCCGACCATCGCAGTGCCACCTACGCTTCCCCGCGCTACCAACCTTTACCCTTTGCGAGCCCTCGCCTCTGACCTCAGCGAAATCGAGCCCAAACCCCTTGGAAACCCTAGATGATGAAGACCGTGGATATGTGATGCTTCGATGTGGGATTCAACGATCGAAAATATGTGAGTTTCTTAGATTTTGATTCCTTAGAGATGAAATTATTATTTTTAGTTATGTAAAAATATGATTTTTATATATATAGCAAGATAAAAATTTGATTTTTATTATATGAATAACATTATAAAAATTTGATTTTTATTATATGAGTAGCAAAATAAAAATATGATTTTTATACATATAATAGCGGTATAAAGATATGATTTTTATACATATAATAGCGAAAAAAATATATGTGATTTTTACATATGAAATAGCGAAGAAAAATGTGATTTTTTTCTATGTATTACATGAGATTAAAAATGTGATTTTTACATATGAAGTAGCGATAAAAATAATGTGATTTTTACATATGAAGTAGCGAACAAAAATGTGATTTTTTCTATGTATTACATGAGATTAAAAATGGGATTTTTACATATGAAGTAGCGATAAAAAAATATGTGATTTTTACATATGAAGTAGCGAAGAAAAATGTGATTTTTACATATGAAGTAGCGATAAAAAAATGTGATTTTTTACATATGAAGTATCGAAGAAAAATGTGATTTTTTCTATGTATTACATGAGATTTAAAATACGATTTTTACATATGAAGTAGCAAAGAAAAATGTAATTTTTTCTATGTATTACATGAGATTAAAAATGTGATTTTTACATATGAAATAGTGAAAAAAATATGATTTTTGTTATATGAATCGCATTATAAAAATATGATCTTTTATATACATGTAGCGTTATAAAAATATGATCTTTTATATACATGTAGCGTTATAAAAATATAATCTTTTATATACATGTAGCGTTATAAAAATATGATCTTTTATATACATGTAGCGTTATAAAAATAGGATTTTTATGTACATGTAGAGATTATAAAAATATGATTTTTATGTACCTGTAGCGATAACAAAAATATGATTTTTAATATATATATATAGAAAGGTTTGAAGTTGGGATTTTAAACATATAAACATCATATTAAAAATTTGATTTTTTACTATGAACAACGTGAAAAAGATTGCGTTGGAATTTTGGGCAAATCTAAACTGTTCAGAAATTCAGAAATAAGACTGGCGGAGTGGATCCCAAATGTGAGAACTTCTCACTCTAATCTTGTTTTCTAGTTAAATATATACTAGGATGCAGACAGTGCTTAGTAGCACCCGACACCTTTGTTTGAAACCATGGATGTTTGGTTGATTTTTGGATTGAGTGATTATTTGGTTGAAATTGATGTGGGATGTTATTTGAATGGAATTAGAATTTGTTTGTGTATGGCGCGAGCCATTAGGCAAGGGATAAGGCTAGATCTTATTCCGGTTCTAGTATCGTGCCGTTATGCTGCCGAAATTTTCTAAAAAGTGTTAGAAAAATTTAGCTAGTTGAAAAATATTATTTTTAACTCATAACTGTGATAAATAAAATAACTATTGAATTGTTAAAAATAAGTTTACACATCCTTTTACAAGTCGGACGACTTATTTATGCTCGCCTATTTTTGTGAGATCGATTGGGTCGATAATTTTACACATCGCCTAACTGCATAAATAATAAACAGTATTTGTTGTTTGAAACCCCACACGGGTATTGTGATGATATTTGATGCACACTAATGGCAATTGTGTAGTGATATGTCGATTAATTGGTTGACAAACTGTAGAAAGCGTTAATTATTTATATTTAATGCTTATACAGTGTAGAAGACACTCTGGATGATGGTTGATTATTTATTATTGTTGTTACATACATGTGTTGTATGAAATCCATATAACTAACATTATATGGTAGTTGATTGAGTCTGATTCCAGTTCAGAAGTAACGAATATTTTAAAATAACAAATATTTTAAAATAACGAATATTTTAAAATAATGAATTTTTTAAAATAATATTCAATAAAGGATAAAAATATGAAGCCGTGTTGATTATATTTGCGCCATTTTAACGCGAATGATATTTATATCGATTTTATTCATTTTTATAATGAATATCGAAAAGGAAAATATTTCAAAATCTGAGATTTTGAAAATATTATCATTAAAATATTATAATGATAAAGATTATTCAATTTTGATTTAAAATTGAAGTGAAAGTGGGAATCATTTTAAAACAAATTTATAAAATGTGTTTTGAACAGAATATATATAATATATATATTATATATATATTAATGGTTTGAATAGATCGCACCGCGCCGCGACCGTTCACGAATTTCGACCATTGACTTCGAATTGATGTTACGGGAGATCCGACCGTCGGATTCTCCTAAAACCGAAACCGTTGGGTTCGTGACGAAAATATCTTTCCAACAAATATAAGAGATTTGAAATCTAACGGTTGGATCTGGAATTATGTCCAAATAAAATTTGGAAAAGGTCGCTGTAAGTGCAATTAGATGACCGTTTACGGAAATCGACTGAAAGGGCCTTAATAAAATTATTAAAAATATTAATAATTTGTGTAAAATCAAAATAAATGATTTAAAAGAATTGGGATGAAAAATTCCTAGTTTGTAAAGATAAAAATATATTTTCGTCAAAATGAACTAGCTATTAACTAGATTTGAAATCCAATAATTTTTAAATAAAAAGTATTGGATTTGTGAATGGTTTTTAACATAAGCAAAATTTCCAATAAAATAAATTGGAATGGATTTGAATAGAAATCATCTCCATAATATTTCGATATTGGATTCCGTGACTATACGGATATTGTGGAGGAATTTGGAAGACAGATATATATCGTTATTCCTCATACGATATATGTTAGTTAATTTGATATCGAATATAAGTCGATATAATTTCTATTCAGAGCCTTGTATTTAATATTGAATTGGATTTTGGGTTTGTCGTGAACGGTGTCTTAAATAACACTGTTCTTAAGCTCAGTTGAGAAAAGAATAATCTTTTAATTAAGATTTAGAAAAGTTTACCAATTAATTAATATTTAATTGGAATTGAAATTGGATTTTTGGGTTTATCGTGAACGGTGTTTTAAATATCACTTGTTCTTCAACCCGGTTAACAGTCAAGTGATGATTTGGAATTTATAAATCTTATTATTGAGATTTAATGGAAATTTTCCAAAGTAAAGTTTTCCAATTTAATATATTAAATGGGAATTGAATGGAATTCGGTTTAGTAATAATCGAAGTGAGCCTCTGTGGAGGAGGACTGTTATATATATGGAATTTAAAAGGCTTTTTAGTTATTCCATTTATATTATTAGTCGGATACGGAAATTGATATCGATTATATATATATTGATCTATTTTTCGTGAAAATTCCATAATTAATGGAATGTGATTTTGGTTTATCGTGAACTGTGTTTTAAATGATATTAGTTATTTAACCCAGTTAAAGTCAGGATTACATGTCTATCATCGTATTTCGAACTGTATGGTTGATCTCTGCTAAATATATATCTGTTTGGTGGCTGAGAATTTATTCTCTTGCTTAACACCTTTCTCTAAGACGTACGAGCTTAGAGGTTATATATCGGCAGAAATCAATAGTACGGTGAAGATTGTCGATGCGGCATGTTTGATTTCTCAAAGTTAAATAATCATTAATATTGATTTTTGGGAAGATTAAAACTAAGTGGAGCTTTAATAAATCTTTAATTAGATTGAAACGAGAATGTGATAATTTAAATTATCAAATTTGGGAAATGATCGAGAATGGAGTATCACCAGTTTTTCTCCAAGCGATAGTTAAATCTTTAATTAGATTTGAACGTGAAATGGTAATTAAACTTACCGATAACACCGTGGTGTTTGATATGGAGTATTACTAGTTTTGTTCCATGGGATAAATAGGTTGGGATTGGAAAATATAACAAATGATTACTTTGGTAGGGTGCGCTAATCCCGACTAGTTTGGATAAACCTTAATTTGGTTTGAATTGAGATCCAAAGGAAAATTAAAGAATAAATTTAAAGAAACCTTTCCCGAAGGATATTTAAATAAAAGAATATACAGAATTGGAATGAGGCATATGTTGTGTTTGTGTAGCACTTGTTTATAATATACGCGAGTTATTCGAAAAGGCCGGGTTTATACCCATTTTGAACAACTGATGCGACGATAAGTGGACGGTGAAGATGGTGGTTGAAGACCGGAGGTCTTCACATCGTTTGGATGATTACCGATGTCTTGATTGGGCTGTACACCCAAGATGAGGTAATAAGTGGTGATCGTCCAAACGTACTTAGAGATCGACCTGATATGCGAGGACCTCTCCCCTGTATTGGACATATGGGACGAGGAATAAGGTGCCTCCGGTTTCGTTCAGACCCAGAATGAACTAGTAAACGGATGTGTGTCCGACATTGGATTTTATTCTGTGTTGATTGATCTCTATTAAATATATATCTGTTTGGCGGAGGAGAATTTATTCTCTTGCTTAACGCCCTTCTCTGAGACGTACGAGCTCATAGACATCAGTCGCTTGCCGTGAATTGCCTGTCTGGCATGTTGGGATGCAAATGATCAAGGCTTCTGTTGAAAAGCAGAGTCTTGTGGTTGATGATTAAAGCACGGCCTTAAAGGGCATAGCTTTGTGTATAGCGTTAATTCGTGAGCCTTACACCTCGGTATGAGTCAAAACAGGATAAGGGACAACAGGGAGTGCATGACGTTTCTTTCTATCTATGGGTGGTGTCGTGGTATGGAGCCCAGGCATTTATTATATTTTTACGTATGTGGTTGTTTGATTGCGAGGCGTCTCGGATATATCGGTTACTACGGAGCCGATGGATATAGGTCCTATAGGATCGGGAAACGTGTGTTCGGGAATTGTCAATCCTTAAATGTAAGAGAGGACCGGCCCTGCATGATCCAAGGGTCTACTGCGGGAGACCCTGAGGAATTTGCTAGAGCGTCTCGAAGCCGGTGAGGAGTACATCCCTTGCCTCGACTCACGACGGAAATCCAATTTCCAATACGTGACATTGCGATTTTAAATGTAGAACTAGTATGGCGACATGATAGATGGTACCCATGCCGCCTATGGTTGATACATTAATATTTGAAGTTGATTTCTTCACTTATAGTAATAATAAAGATAAAATTTCACGTACCAAGCATTATTTGGCTATTAAAAGGTAAAACTCTATCCTCCGGCTTGCGTTGCATTGTGTGATGGGACCTGAGTCTTGTAATACCTTCATTTTCTTTAATTAGCATTGCACTGTTTGTTTCATGCACTGGTATTCTTCGGGGTAAACCCGTTCTGTGTTATACGGCGTGGTCCCTTAATTTACTTAACTTTAAAACTAAGTTAATAACTGTTTTTAGTTCTCACACCAGTCACATGACTGACCTGGAGTTTATTGTTTTAACCTAAACTCTGGGTGCCCCTATTTTCCACACGGGCAGCTAGTAGTCGGGTTTTTACATATATTTCTTTTCCAGGATCCTGGATTTACAGCTGGAGCTATATTCGTAACGCTCTGTATCCGTGTATTTCTTTAAGCTGTATTATGTATTATTTTTCCGCTGCATTGTAATTTTAAATCTCTGATATTTCCCAATGTATATTATTTATTCATACTCTGTATATTCTTGTACTCTGATGTAACTATTGTAATAAGCAATGAAATGTTCTTCTGTTTGCATTCTGATTTGTAGTGTTCTCAACTCAATCCGGGGTTTCCCATAAGGGCGAGTTTGGGTCGTTTCATCGTGGTATCAGAGCTTTGGTTTACAGAGCTCAAGAACAAGACACATTAGAACCGAACGAAAGAATTCATCAGAGATTGGATTAGTAATATCCAATAAGAATGACTCGTTAGAGATTTGATCAGTAGTATCCTAGAAAAAGTGTGAAGAGTATTAGTTATTAAGAACAAATTTAGTTTTGAAAATTTAATCTAATTATACATATTTGAGTATATTATTTTACATTGAATTTTGACAATCAAGTATATAAAAAATTTGCATATACGCCTTGCAAACGTATATTCGAAGTTTTAATATACTGGATAGATATAGAATTACACTCTAGTCGCCCGGGCATGATTCTGATGATGAAGTATACCATCAGCCGTATTTATGTCCGAGTCTCGAAAGTGGGATATCTGTATGCTTCCAATTGACTGGTGTGAGAACCATAACTTAGTTAAAATTTATTGTTTGTGACTTGGCATCAAAAATACGATTTTTGGATATATAAAAATTATATATTTGAAACGTTAACCAACTAATTGATTGCTGGTTGTGTTGTTTGATTATTTGTTAACTAATAAAACCAACATTGAAGGAAAGGTAAATTTTAGCCAAATTGAATCAAATATTGAACTGAATTGAAAATTTGTTAAAATCACATATATGTACATGCATATTATTGAATAGGTCATAGCATGGAAGCTAAGAAGAGGAATAAAATTGTATGCTCGACAAATAGGTACATGTTTACTAATTCATTGGGTTTTGATGATTTTATGAGCCAATTGGCTAGCCGCTTGGCTTTTTCTGTTTCTTTTGGATTGATGAGGGCCCTGCGTGGCTAGTTGAGGTTTTAAATATCTCCCCGTACAAAGGAGGTTATGGCGAAATTTTTCGAAAATTTAGGGTGTTAGCCAAATTTTTGAAAAATTTGAAAAGTTTTTATAAACTGAAAAGTTGAAGAACTTAAGCCATAATTAAAATAATGAAAGTTGAGTTGATTAGTTGAACAACTTTCAGCTCCGTTCCTTTTCAAGGACGTAAAGATTTTAAGTGGGGGAGATTGTAACAACCCGGAAAATCAGAACCAATTTAAAATTTTTATTTTAGCTATTTTAATGATTTTAGGATATTTAAAATGGATATTTTAAATAATTACGACTAAAAATTTATTTTAATCGAAGTTAGAAACTTAAAAACTTATAAATTTAAAATAAATTATATTACGAGCCTGAAATGGCGCGGTAGTTTGAAATTTTGATTTTAAACTTTGAATGAACATACAGAATTAAATATAAGTCAGAATTGGATAAAACTGGAAACGTTAGGAACATACTAACTATATCTTTCTAATGAATGTAAGAAATTGAGATTTCATAATATAACGTGAAAGTTATGTCTAGTTTAAAATACAAAATAGTCACTATGGAATTTATATATATTATATATATTTATAATAGAGAAAATTAGTTTAAAGGAAAAAGTTTAATAATATTTAAATTTAACGGTTAAGTTTTAACTTCCGTCTGAAGGACAGGCGACAAATTATCCATCGTGTTCATTGGTTTTATTTTCTTCTACAAAACTACTTTTTCAATCTTCACTAAAAATGGCAGCCCTAGTCTCGCTCTAAAATTCTTCTCTTATCAAAGTTCAGGTTTCTCACGCAATCGACTCTAGCAATGGAAGAGAATTTGCCGACTTCCTCAGATTTTACACAAAAACCCGAAGATTCAAATCTCTCCAAAACTAGGGTTTCTCCAAGAACTAGGTCTTCTCCACGAACGTCAAAACCAGTTTCTCCAAGCACTAGGTCTTCTCCCCGAACATCAAAACCAGTCGATTCGAGTAATATTCAGGGGAAAAAAAGAAAATCGAGAAGATTATTCGCCACTGAGACCGAGAAACAAGAACAACTAAAGCAACAAGAGTTGTGCAATGAAACAATCAGTAGGAAAAGGAAATCAAAGGTATAACATTAGATCTATATTTTTTATAGAAACATATGATGTTAAAATGATAGTTCAAAATATCATATTATTAGTTGCAAACATTATGCAGAAATGTTTTATGCATACTTGTAGAATGATACCTAAACATACCATTAAAAAATGATATACAAATATATCATGGAAAAAGTTTAGTTGAATACGTCAACTTGTTCTGCTGTGTGCTCTATGGGGAATGATAAATGATATACAAACGTATCATTCAATGTTTGGAAGCATTATACATATTATTAAAATGATAATTCAAAATATCATATTATTAGTTGCAAGCATTATGCAGAAATGTTATATGCAAACTTGTAGAATGATACCTAAACATACCATTAAAAAATAATATACAAATATATCATGGAAAAAGTTTAGTTAAATACGTCAAATTGTTCTACTGTGTGCTCTATGGGGAATGATAAATGATATAGAAACATATCATTCAATGTTTGGAAGCATTATACATATTGTTAAAATGATAGTTCAAAATATCATATTATTAGTTGCAAGCATTATACAGAAATGTTATATGCATAGTTTTAGAATGATGCGTAAACATAGCATTGAAAAATGATATACAAATATGTCATGGAAAAGTTTAGTATTCACATATACACATATATCATGGAAAAATGATATACGAATATATCATGGAAAAAATGATATACAAATATATCATGGAAAAACCTGATTAATGATGGAAAATGAAAATCAGGTTGTTTCGACAAAGTTATCACTAGCAACTTCAGAGGGAAAAAAGACAACTGCATTGGAGAAAGGAAAACGAGATAAGGTACATTTGTTATTAACTTAATTTTTTCCTGTGTTGATCTTCTACTATCTTTTATATTCACATATACACATAGACACATGCACTATGTAAGCATTATACAGAAATGTTATACAGAAATGTTATATTTTTATGGCAAATATGAAGAATTAATGCTCGTTCCTCTGTCTGAATTTCACGGATTATGAAATTCTATTTTCATTGTCTTTGCACGGAGCCTCCTTATAGCCAACACCTTGGCACATCCCCACTGACCATCCAAACTAAGCACATCCAACACCTTCCAGTTCCAACAAACTACACTCTGCCATCTACCTAATGCTTTACCAACTCCGCACAGTTACATCACAAACTGAACTACAAGCATACTGCTATCCACCAATAAACCAGGCTCTACCTTCTGCATATCACCACCCCACTTCTAGCCGCAAACTAATTTCTACAAACCTCCCCCATAACCACAATTTGAACAACACATTATTATCTAATTTTGTACACTATATTACTCTTTTTTTGCACATTATTACTTGGATACTAATGATAGATGTAACTTTCACTTTTCTTATACTTGGGTGCTATTGATAGATGTGAATGAAAGTTTCACTTATCATATAAGGTTCTAATGATAAATGAAATTGACATTCGTAACGATAGTTTCATATATCATATATTGGGTGCTAATGGTAGACATGCAAATGACATTTGGAATGATGATTTCATATATCATATTATTGTTTTATATTGATATATACATGACATTGGAAATGATAGTTTCACATGTCATATACTTGTTTACTACTGATAGATGTAAATAGCGTTAAAATTAGTTATATGTACATTGATTCATTCAGAAAATATTGTGCAGGAATCAACAGGGAAATGAATGAAGAAGTTAAAGGCAGCAACAACGAACAAAGCAAAAAAGGCATCTCAAGAAAAAATTCAGTATCGTTGTAGCTTGCTGCCTATGATAAAAAAATTTCCAAAAAATTATCCAAAAAGGTGATGATCTTGCAAATCAGTTTAACCTTTTAAATCAAACCCCATTTGAAAAGTTTGTTCATGTCTTTTCCAAATTTTTTTAACCATTTCGGGTTTCACTAAATCATCTACAACCTTAGATGATATAGTAGAAACATTTTCTACTGAGGAACAAGCTTTCAAAATTGGGAATGTTTTTCTAAAATTGGAACCATAGGATGTTTCAATTCTTTTCGGATTACCTATGAGTGGTATTAACTTCTTACCAGCACCCAAAATGAGTTTCCAAGTTCTTCCTGACAACTATAAAGACTTTGTTTTAAAAAAATTTGGTGTTGTAGAGCATATCTAGAAAGACCTTACAATTTCTAAAATAAACAATGTGCTGAAGACAAAAAAAACTGAAAATGAAACTGATTTTCCGAAACTAATCTTAATTCTTGAAACGATCACCTTCTTTTTTTAATTAAAGAATTTTGCCATGGGGATACATTCCTTATATCATTGATATAAGGAAAATGAACTCAGTATATTGGCCACTTTCATTCCATTATTCTTTGATTAGATCTTTGACGGCTTTTAAAACAAAGCCAAGAAGCATGCCGGGTTGTTCCATGCTTCCAATGGTAAGTACATCATGTTAACTTTATATTCATGCATTTATTTCCGTAAATTAAATTATGCATATTCTATGTTTTAACAAATAAAATTTTATTTTCAGTTTTTTCTATGCGAGCATGTTAGTTTGATATCTTCGTTGCCAAACTACTGTTCTACATTGCCAAGATTTGGAAGATGGAATATTTCTAGCTTAAAGAAGGTTGTATCAAGAAATATTTTGTCAAACATGGATGATGAAAATGTATATTTTAACACACAAACAAAATAGATACATACAATAAATGTTAACTTGGAATATAGTGATAGTAGTCATGTTATTATGAAACATTCATAGTGTAAATGATAGTTAAATTTATCGTTAATGCAGAAATAGAATTCAATGTACTTAATTCTTAAGAATGATAGTTATATATAGCATCAAATGGAGAATGATAATTCCACATAGCATTAGTTAATTTATTGGGTGTTACTCATTCATTTTGATATATGTTATTATACAGATTTTTGTTGAATTGAGAAACATATTAGAAGATGAAAAAGCTCTTCTTGAAAAAAGGCCCCGACATCAACATCTTCAGATTGAAACCAATGAACATATGGATATGCAACCAACAAATAGTCTGAGAGAGACATTGAGCAAACAAGTAGAGTCTTTGCAACAACATAACAAGGATTTTGAACAGAAATTACAGAAGAATGAAGAAGAATTTGAAATTGAGCAGCAGAAAAGAAGGGATGTTGAAGCCCTTGTGGAAGAGCTAAAAAAGAAAGTAACAATGTTGGTATCAAAAAAAATACAAGAAGTAGAACCACCAACATTTAATCTTGATGTAACACAGCAAATGCTAATGCTGCAACAAAAAAAAAACATGACACAACTGGTGAAGTCCTCGAAACTGGGAAAAAACAAGAGGATAAACACAAAAGTACGAACGAAAAAAAGGAAATCCTGAAAAAGAATGAAAAAACCAAGCTCTTTAGTTGAGAGGGTTAAAAGCTGCAAATGAACGAGTACATTTGATTTGGAATCCCAGTACAAATTAGTTCAAAGGAAAAAATATAACAAGAAAAAAAAAAGTTGAAGAAAATAAAGAAGGTGAAGATGATGAAGGTGAAAATAAAGAAGGTGAAGATGACGAAGTTGTAGAGATGATGTAGGTGAAAACAGAGAAGCTGAAGATCATGAAGAAGCTGAAGAGGTTGAAGAAGCTGAAGAAAGTGACCAAATGTCATTAGAAAAAGAAGAAAAAAATGAACAGTCTGATTATGAAGAGGAAACTGAAACTGAATCTGAAACACACATAAAAATGAAGAGATGATTGATATTGATAGATGTTTGCCAACAAGAAAAGGTTACAAAAGCAAAGATATCACAAAAAGCCATATCCTGAAATTATTGAATAGAGCAGAACAACAAAAGATTATCACTTTCTTCAAATTCAAGGAAAATGAGAAGTAAGATTTGTAACTTGTTTTTTTTCTTTATATTTGTAACATTGTAAGCTTTGAATAAAAAAATGACTTGTAAAATGTTGATAATCAATTGCAGCACTATAGCATACCACAAAGACGAAGGAAACCAAGGAGGAATAACTATAGTGAAATCAATGCTAGAGGATATTCTTTTTGATGGGCTTATCGACGGTCAGGTATATATCAAACTAGAATTTTGAGAGTAAAAAAAAAAGACTAATAGGGTGTACAAGATTAGATAATGATTGATAAACATATCATTCATCTTTTCATATATTTTGAGCAGTATTCTTAGTATATATATGAATTAAATGGGAGAATGAAAGCTAGAAGTAGCATCACTATATGTTAAATACCTATGAATGTATAGGATGGGAGAATGATAATTAAAACTATCATTAACAGTTTTTTGTGCATATGTGTATAGGATGATAGAATGATAGTTAGAACTTGCATTCAGACTTCCAAATTGAATGTAAATGTATTGAATAACAGAATGATAGTTAAAGTAGCATTAGTATTTATTGAGTGCATGTAAGTATATTGAATATCCAAGACGCTAGTTTAAACTATCATTTGCATTATTCAGTGCAGTAGACAAGTAAATGATAGTGAAAACAAGAATTAAAAGCCCTGGTTTAAGAAAGTAGAAAATTTAATTATTCGATAAAACTTAAAACTTCCTTTCTTTGGTTAAATAGCTGATCGACTGGTTTTACTACAATCAAGAAATGTACCCGCATAGTTATTACTTAACTACAATCATGATGGTAAGTTTAAGCATTCAATTATAAATGCTTTAAAAAAAACTCTGTTCTAACACATATGAATATGCAGAATGCTATAATAAATGATCAGAAAACAGTGATCAATGACATAGTCATGCCAACAATACAAAAGATTGTCAAAGATGAGTTGTGCGATAAAATTTTCTTCCCTCTGCATTTCATAAACCATTGGACCTTGATGGTACTAAATTATGAAATAATGCAGTGGAGTCACTACGACTCAACAAAACCTAAAACCAGATCAACAAGGACATCAAACCCCAACTACAACCAAGCCATCACCACTGTAAGAGAATTCTTATTTTTTTAACAAACTCTACAAAAAAAAGTCAACACTAATACATATACATATATATATATATATATATATATATATTGCAGAAAAATTTGATTGAGTCGCTGTTCAAGGATGCGTGGGTAAAAGAAGGTATAATGAACAAGCAATTCAACAAACCAACAGTGCAGCAACCTAAAAGTCCACCACAAGATTCTGATTCGTAAGTAACTTATTTTATTCTCAATTTACTAAATGTATGTGTTAGGATGCATTGATAGATAATACATGAAAGTAGAATATCAATATTTAATAAACAACAGACAATAATTATATGTACAATAATTGAATGATAATTCAATATATCATTTGATTTACATGCATCATATGAGAATTTGAGATGATAGTGTATGTTTATTCAGTTAAAACTGGGAACCAAACCATGAATGCATAGTGAGTAGACTCTGCTCCTATTTGAAACAATCAATGATTTTTATATTATGCATCTGAATATGTCTGTTTAACTTCTTCTGGAATGAACCGGAAAATTAGAAGGGATCTGGACATTTTCTTTTAAGCCTGTATCATATATAAAAGAAAAAAAAGACTCTGTTTTGTCTAAAAACAAAATATCTTGAACCAAAATCCAGAATACACCTAGCTTGGTGATGCCTGTATGCAAGTTCTTGATTGCACTTTAGGTAGTGGTACAAATCTATATACATATATTCTGGTAGCATTATATATTACTACATGACTGAAAACAAAAGAAAATGAAACATCAGATGTAGTCGTCCCGAATAAGATACATAGCATATTCAAGGTGGGAATTATCAAATCCCAGATCAATAATTCAGAAATCAGATTGACCAATCGAGGACAATCTATGGTGGCAATCAGATTTGTTGACGAAGTTGTTGTGACTAACTGATGCACGGAGGCAGTGTGCATGTGCACGGTGTGATTTTACACAGTGCTATACATGCATTTTGTTTTCCGGGGTTTGAAAACTTTTAATTGCCTGTGATCATGCTTGTAGAATGAATAAATATGCAATTTCCGCTTAAAGCATGTCTATATTGAATAAATATGCAAAATGAATAAATATGCAATTTTACTGGAATGAATAAATATGCAAAATGACAGTCTTGAAGTAAAAAATGATAACTTATTTTAGCATTAGTTTATACTGTAATATTAACTACTATCCCTACATTTGACATAGACTTGATTGTGGTTTCATCGTGATGGCAAACATAAAAAAATTGGACAAGGAAGAATTGCCGCCGAGTTACACAAAAGAGACAATAAGAATGCTAAGAGCTGCAGTTGCTTTTGATGTACTGAACGACAGGAAATACAGTTGGTCACCAGACAAACATTAAGCATGATGATGAGTAAAGCTGTTGCTGATAACAGCTAATGATAGATAGTCTTACAAATTTTCTATCGATTTTAATTTGCCTGTATGAACTGCTCAAATAGGATTGTAATTGATGGATTGAAGTTTTAATTGTCTTTTTTCGTTGTACTTTCGTTGTATGAACTACTGGGAGTATATCCAAATGTAATTGGCACGTGAATTTGAATGCGTTTTCTGTATTTTTGATGTGGAGACAATATTTTATATTGTAATGCTATGTAAAACTAGCATTACGTGAAAATGAAATTCAATTGTGACATTTCAATATCATTATGGTAAATAGAAACTCTGATTAGAGTTTTCAATGTTGAAATTATATGTCACGTAAAATGCATACTACTTATAATGGAATGTTTGTTAAATTTAGCATTCGACTGAAATGGTTACAGGTAGGCTCGTACAATAAACTCATGAATTCATCAAAATTAGAATTATAATTGAACAAAAAAAACCTTAAATTCACCAAATAATGTAAACATTTAATTCATTTTTACAGTAGGCTTCCCATGTTGTCCACCATATCAGCACATCACAACTTAACCTCAAATAAGTTAAAAGAGTTTTCCTAATAAAAGAGCATATGAGATATAACAGCTTGTAGTATTAGACCTATTGGATGATCAATTAAAAGTATTTCATACAAGATGCATACTAATGATAAAGGAATGCTGGTTACAACTAGCATTCAACTGAAATGATAAGTACAGGTAGCATTGAAAAGAATTGGTAAAAATGAAATGCTGAACTCATGCACTGAACTAAAGTACAGTTAGCATTGATAAAATAACCTGAATTTAAAAAAAACCTTACTTCAAAGCAAAAGACATTAGACATTACCAGACATTAAAAATTAAACAAAATAGACAACATAACACTTCATATTTTAATTTGCAAACAATTCACAAATACTGACTTCAATTTACTATAAGCTGTAGCAGCTTTACAATTAAAAAAATCCATTACATTAACAAATAACATGATTTTTTTTTTTATATTTTAGAAGAAGCAAGACAGTTCCTTTTATTGTGGCCAACTTCATTACAATGACTGCATATGTTTCTTTTATTTTGAGAATATCCAAATCCACCATGCCTCTTTGTAGATAGTCTTCCTGCACCACGAACTTGTTTAGGAGGCTTAATCAAAACATCATTTTCAACAACCATTGGCTTATCAAAATCTGGAATTGGATTGATAGCATAAGCATATGAAGAACTGAAAGCACTAACAGTAAAATATTCCTCCACAAAGTCATAAACTGATAACCTAGACTTATTAATACACTTGATTACATGTGCACATGGAAAACCAGTAACTCTCCATTGATTACAGCTACATAAATGATTTTTGAGGTCAACAATATGAGACTTAGGAGATTTTACTTCAAACACAAAGTCCGAAGACTTGAACACATCCCAACCGAAGACATCATCTACTAACTTAGACAAGCGTTCCTCCATAACAGGACAAAGAGTCATCGTCCACAAACGACTTTCCTCCCTTCGCCTAGCCATTTTCTCCATTACTTTCACTCGAATACCGTCCAAACAAGAAGTTATAGGCATTACTCAATCTTCCAAAATCCAAGAGTGGAAGCTTTCTGCAATATTTGAAGAATATTCACCATACCGCTTTCCTTGAAAAAACAAATCTGCCCAATGATCAAATGGTTTATCTTGTAGAAAATTTTCTGCAGCTGTACCCCCAATATCCTTAAATTTAGAAAGATATCGCTCAAAATCATACATATTAGAAGCTCTAGCACAAAGTTTGAATAACTCTACAATAGAAGAATCACCTTTAGCTGCCTTCACAACACTACCAATATTTTGTTCCATGTGAAGCAAACAGTAGCTATGATATGAAGAAGGAAATATTTTAGGAACATCTAAAATGAGACCCCAATGACGATCAGACATAAAAACTAGAGACCGGTCTTCATTTAGCATTTCTTTCAAGTGGGACAAAAAACATGACCAGTTAGATTCGTTTTCATGTGAATCAATACCCATAGCAAGAGGAAAGAAACTTGCAAAATAATTAATTAATGACTTCTCAGTACAAAGATACATGAACCACAGTAAACATTAAACTTGAATTAAAGGATAGTAATGTATGACAGGCACAATTGAATTAAACTCAAAATGATATATGAACATATCATATATTATATATCAGTCTTTTAGCACCTTACTGTCCAAACATTAATACTACAGGCATTTCCAATAGAAGCAGAAATAAATGAAGCGAACAAATCTATTGTAAGCATTGTTGCATTAAAAATAACTGATGTGTAGAACAATGATAGTTTCATATATCATAACTACAAAAATAACCAAGAAAAAGAAAACAAAAGTAAAATGAAACACATACCTTGGTTAGCATTTTTAGAAGTAGCAACTAACAAAACTCCAGGTCTTCCCTTCAAATGAGCAGCATCCAAAAATATTAATGGTCGATAGTGTTTAAAACCAAGCAAGCAAGCAACAAAAGCAATACAAACTCTCTCAAACTGATTAGTTGACGAATCAACATCTATAGACACATAACTACTGGGATTATACTGTTGCAATGCCTCCATATACCAACCTAAATCGTTATACGACATTGCATCATCCCCATATATCTCTTTCAATGCCAATTGTTTTCCGCTATACGCATAATAGTATGAAAGATTGAAATTATACTCTCTTCTAAATTCCTTTATGATATCCTTCGGCTTCTTCATAGGAGCATAACAAATTTGATCCACAATTAAAGATTTAACAAATCTACTCGAAATAGTAACTTTATTGACGTCTCTAAGACCCGCTCCACATGAATGATCAAAATTTTAGGTTCTAATAAAAAACCGAGAGAGTACGCCCGGATCCGAAGAAGCATTAAGATAAAACTTACAACCATCCTTAATCCAAGAGCAATTAACAGAAATTCTATCTGGAGAGTTTCTAACAAAAATCAAATCATAACCATTCTTTATTTGATACACCATTAAAAACTCCCTAAAATCCTCAGCCCCATTAAAACAAAAACCAAGAAAATCCGCAATATTTTTCTTAGAACCTTTCTTTGGCATATCTTTCTAATAATGTGGTGAATCAGCATGTGACTCACAATTTGTTCCAGAATTACTGCCAATCGAAGTGCTTTGTACACTTGTAGAACCCAAACCACAACCACCAATATCAGCTTCCATAGCACCAACATTCTCCTTAACCGTAAACTTAAAATATTGACTCTTCTTATAAATGAGAAAACACAAAATGGTAAGCAAGGCTGAATCAATGTCCATACTTATATTCTTATTCTCAAGAACGTAAGATAACTCAATGGAAAACCGATTAAGGTGCGGCCAAACATCATAGACTTCACTCTTAACACCAAATAAAGAAGAGCCTACTGTAAGTCGAGTTAAATAACAGTTCTCATTATGTTCAAAATTAACCAGCACATTATTTGCTTCATTATTGATTGTATCAGAACTGAAAAAAAATCCAAGTAAAATACTGTAATGAACAAAACAGTAACAGCAAATGCTAAATTAATATACCATAAAAAAATAAAATCAATTTTACTGTTGAACTAAACAAGAATAAATTAATTTAAAAACATAGGATAAATGAACATATCACGACAATATTTAAACTGAACATGAATACTACAGTAAAGAATGCTATATAAACATAGCACAAATTAACAAACCACAAATAAAATACACAGGAACGATCGAAGGAAGTTAAAACTGTAAAACAATAAACATACGTGAAGAAATATAAAAATAGACACAAAAATCTTACTTTTCCATTTATATAAATCCAAAGTCGAGATTTATAACTGGAAGAAGAAATTGTCGTATAACCTAGATGAAAAAAGATGTGATTATTAATCGACAAACAATTATATGAAACGAAAATAAAAAATAATCGAAAGAAATAAAAACAACATACCTGAATTTAGCAAGATTGTTTGATGAAGATCGAAATAGCCAGTGAAGATCTATAGTAAAAAAAGAAGACAAAGATCGAGTGACAATGGAGAAATCGAATCAAAATTAAAAAAGCGCGTAGTCGTCTTGAATCGAGAAAGGAGGTTGAAGATGATCGACAATAACGTTTAGAAGAAAGTAATAAGAATTTAAATCTTGCTGACTATTTTTCCTTTGAACGAAATTTTAAACACCGCGTCCTTCAAACAAAAAAAAAAGATCTGCGTCCGTAGGCCCAAAAAAATAAAGTAAAACTTCCACCAACCCATTTTCCTGTTTATAATATATATAAGGCCCTTAAAAATAGCCATTTTGCAAACGACCTCCGTTTTCGATGAAAACACTTTTGTTGGATCCAGAATGTCAAACTATTGCTAGATTCTAAAATTCATAATTTTTGAAATTAATATGTGAGCGTGCCAAAGGAAAACGTGTTTTGGCAGTTTAAGTCAAATTTAATCGACTGAAAAATGACATTTTTTCAAACGGTCTCCAAATTCAACGAATCTAGTTTTGTTAGGACTGTATCGTCAAAACCTAGCTAGATTTATTTTTCAGGAATTTTTGGAGTCAATATGTGGCCTCGGTAAATTAAAATGTACGTTCAAATGTAATATATATTGATTTATATTTTAATTTAAAGAAAAACTGATCGTAACAGCCGAATTGGGTTACGAAACATATCCCATTGTGTCCGGAATGGGGGTAATTAATTAGGAACAACAGTCGGTGGGTTCGATTTGGAGTTAAAATGAAATAACTTTATGGAATTAAATAATTATAAAAAAAGTCAAACCCCGTATACTCTCTCCTTCTCTCCTCCCATCGCTCAAATCGATTAACAGAAGAAAAAAAACACACACGATCGCACCTTTTTTTTTGCCCCGTCGCCCCCTTCCAGGGGCCACTCCGCCGCCGCCATGGCCGCCCCGCCTCCGTCGCGAGCTCCATCTCCTCCACCACTCCTTCTCTCCCCACTCTCCATTTCGAAGCTTCAGGTCTAAAAGCCCCAATCCCCCGCTGTTCCGGCCAATGTTGACCGCCACCGACCATCGCAGTGCCACCTACGCTTCCCCGCGCCACCAACCTTCCCCCTTTGCCAGCCCTCGCCTCTAACCTCAGCGAAATCGAGCCCAAACCCCTTGGAAACCCTAGATGATGAAGACTGTGGACATGTGATGCTTTGATGTGGAATTCAATGATCGAAAATATGTAAGTTTCTTAGATTTTGATTCCTTAGATATGAAATTATTATTTTTAGTTATGTAAAAATATGATTTTTATATATATAGCAAGATAAAAATTTGATTTTTATTATATGAATAACATTATAAAAAATTTGATTTTTATTATATGAGTAGCAAGATAAAAGTATGATTTTTATACATATAATAGCGGTATAAAGATATGATTTTTATACATATAATAGCGAAAAAACATGTGATTTTTACATATGAAGTAGCGAAGAAAAATGTGATTTTTTTCTATGTATTACATGAGATTAAAAATGTGATTTTTACATATAAAGTAGCTATAAAAAAAATGTGATTTTTACATATGAAGTAGCGAAGAAAAATGCGATTTTTTCTATGTATTACATGAGATTAAAAATTTGATTTTTACATATGAAGTAGCGATAAAAAAAATGTGATTTTTACATATGAAGTAGCGAAGAAAAATGTGATTTTTTCTACGTATTACATGAGATTAAAAATGTGATTTTTACATATGAAGTAGCGAAGAAAAATGTGATTTTTTCTATGTATTACATGAGATTAGAAATGTGATTTTTACTCATGAAGTAGCGAAAAAAAATATGATTTTTATTATATGAATCGCATTATAAAAATATGTTCTTTCATATACATGTAGCGTTATAAAAATATGATCTTTTATATACATGTAGCTGTATATAGCGTAATAAAAATATGATCTTTTATATACATGTAGCGTTATAAAAATATGATCTTTTATATACATGTAGCGTTATAAAAATATGATTTTTATGTACATGTAGCGATTATAAAAATATGATTTTTATGTACCTATAGCGATAATAAAAATATGATTTTTAATATATATATATAAAGGTTTTAAGTTGGGATTTTAAACATATAAACATCATATTAAAAATGTGATTTTTACTATGAACAGCGTAAAAAAGATTGCGTTGGAATTTCGCGCAAATCTAAACTGTTCAGAAATTCAGAAATAAGACTGGCGGAGTGGATCTTAAAGGTGAGTACTTCTCACTCTAATCTTGTTTTCTAGTTAAATATATACTAGGATGCAGACGGTGCTTAGTAGCACTCGACACCTTTGTTTGAAACCATGGATGTTTGGTTGATTTTTGGATTGAGTGATTATTTGGTTGAAATTGATGTGGTATGTTATTTGAATGGAATTAGAATTGGTTTGTGTATGGCGCGAGCCATTAGGCGAGGGATAAGGCTAGACCTTATTCCGGTTCTAGTATCGTGCCGTTATGCTGCCGAAATTTTCTAAAAAGTGTTAGAAAAATTTAGTTAGTTGAAAAATATTATTTTTAACTCATAACTGTGATAAATAAAATAACTATTGAATAGTTAAAAATAAGTTTACACATCCATTTACAAGTCGGACGACTTGTTTATGCTCGCCTTTTTTTGTGAGATCGATTGGATCGATAATTTTACATATCGCCCAACTACACAAATAATAATCAGTATTTGTTGTTTGAAACCCCACACGGCTATTGGGATGATATTTGATGTACACTAATCCCAATTGTGTAGTGATATGTCGATCGATCGGTTGACAGACTGTAGTAAGCGTTAATTATTTATATTTAATGCTTATACAGTGTAGAAGGCACTCTGGATGATGGTTGATTATTTATTATTGTTGTTACATACATGTGTTGTATGAAATCCATATAACTAACATTATATGGTAGTTGATTGGGTCTGATTCCAGTTCAGAAGTAACGAATATTTTAAAATAACAAATATTTTAAAATAATATTCAGTAAAGGGTTAAAATGTGAAGCCGTGTTGATTAGATTTGCGCCATTTTAACGCGAACGATACTTATATCGATTTTATTCATTTTTATAATGAATATTGAAAAGGAAAATATTTCAAAATCTGAGATTTTGAAAATATTATCATTAAAATATTATAATGATAAAGATTATTCAATTTTGATTTAAAATTGAAGTGAAAGTAGGAATTGTTTTAAAACGAATTTATAAAATATGTTTTGAACGAAATATATATAATATATATTATATATATTAATGGTTTGAATAGAACGCGCCGCGCCGCGACTGTTCGCGAATTTCGACCATTGACTTCGAATTGATGTATGGGAGATCCGACCGTCGGATTCTCCTAAAATTGGAACCGTTGGGTTCGTGACAAAAAGAGCTTTCCAACGAATATAAGAGATTTGAAATCTAACGGTTGGATTTGGAATTTTGTCCAAATCAAATTTGGAAAAGGTCGCTGTGAGTGCAGTTCGATGACCGTTTACGGAAGTCGACTGAAAGGCCCTTAATAAAATTATTAAAAACATTAATAATTTGTGTAAAATCATAATAAATGATTTAGAAAGAATTGGGATGAAAAATTCCAAGTTTGTAAAGATAAAAATATATATTTTCATCAAAATGAACTAGTTATTAACTAGATTTGAAATCCAATAATTTTTTAATAAAAAGAATTGGATTTGTGAATGGTTTTTAATATAACCAGAAATTTCCAATAAGATAAATTGGAATGGATTTGAATAGAAATCATCTCCGGAATATTTCGAATTGGATTCCGTGACCATATGGATATTGTGGAGGAATTTGGAAGATAGATATATATCGTTATTCCCCATACGATATATGTTGGTTTCAGAATTTGATATTGAATATAAGCCGATATAATTTCTATTCAGAGCCTTGTATTTAATATTGAATTGGATTTTGGGTTTGCCGTGAACGCTGTCTTAAATAACACTGTTCTTAAACTCAGTTGAGAAAAGAATAATCTTTTAATTAAGATTTAGAGAAGTTTACCAATTAATTAATATTTAATTGGAATTGAATTGAAATTGGATTTTTGGGTTTATCGTGAACGGTGTTTTAAATAACACTTGTTCATCAACCCGATTAACAGTAAAGTGATGATTTGGAATTTATAAATCTTATTATTTAGATTTAATGGGAATTTTCCAAAGTAAAGTTTTCCAATTTAATATATTAAATGGGAATTGAATGGAATTCGATTTAGTAATAATCGAAGTAAGCTTCTGTGGAGGAGGACTGTTAATATATATGGAATTTAAAAGGCTTTGTCGTTATTCCATTTATATTATTAGCCGGATACAAAAATTGAAATCGATTATATATATATATATTGATCTGTTTTCCGTGAAAATTCCATAATTAATGGAATGTGATTTTGGGTTTATCATGAACAGTGTTTTGAATGACATTAGTTCTTTAACCCAGTTAAAGTCAGGATTACATGTCTATCATTGTATTTCGAACTGTATGGTTGATCTCTGCTAATTATATATCTGTTTGATGGGGGAGAATTTATTCTCTTGCTTAACACCCTTCTCTAAGACGTACGAGCTTAGAGGTTATATATCGGTAGAAATCAATAGTACGGTGAAGATTGTCAATGCGCCATGTTTGATTTCTCAAAGTTAAATAATCATTAATATTGATTTTTGGGAAGATTAAAACTAAGTGGAGTTTTTATGAATCTTTAATTAGATTGAAACGAGAATGTGATAATTTAAATTATCAAATTTGAGAAATGATCGAGAATGGAGTATCACCAGTTTTGCTCCAAGCGATAGTTAAATCTTTAATTAGATTTGAACGCGAAATGGTAATTAAATTTACCGATAACATCATGGTGTTAGATATGGAGTATTACCAGTTTTGCTCCATGGGATGAATAAGTTGGTATTGGAAAATATAACAAATGATTACTTTGGTAAGGTGCGCTAATCCCGACTAGTTTGGATAAACCTTAATTTGGTTTGAATTGAGATCCAAAGGAAAATTAGAGAATAAATTTAAAGAAATTACCTTTGTTAAAATTAATGGGAACCTTTCCCAAAGGATATTTAAATAAAATAATATTCAGAATTGGAATGAGGCGTATGTTGTGTTTGTGTAGCACTTGCTTATAATATACGGGAGTTTTAAGGAAAGGCTGGGTTTATACCCATTCTGAATAACTGATTCGACGATAAGTCGACGATGAAGACGGTGGTTGAAGACCGGAGGTCTTCACATCGTTTGGATGATTACCGATGTCTTGATTAGGTTATACACCCAAGATGAGGTAATAAGTGGTGATCGTCCAGACGTACTTGGAGATCGACCGGATATGCGAGGACCTCTCTCCTGTATTGGACATATGGGACGAGGAATAAGGTGACTCCGGTTTCGTTCAGACCCAGAATGAACTAGTAAATGGACGTGTGTCCGACATTGGATTTTATTCTATGTTGATTGATCTCTATTAAATATATATCTATTTGGCGGCGGAGAATTTATTCTCTTGCTTAACGCCCTTCTCTGAGACGTACGAGCTCATAGACATCAGTCGCATGCCGTGAATTGCCTGTGTGGCATGCTGAGATGCAAATAATCAAGGCTTCTGTTGAAAAGCAGAGTCTTGTGGTTGATGATCAAAGCACGGCCTTAAAGGGCATAGCTGTAACAACCCGGAAATCTGGGCCAGTTTAAAATTTTTATTTTAGCAATTTTGGCGAATTTTGATTATTTAAAATGAATTATTTTAAATAAAATCAACGAGAAATTTATTTTAAATAAAATTCGATCGTATATATTATATACGTCGTTGTTTGAATATAAATAATTATACATAATTATAAAAGGAATTGAAAATGGCGCGGTAGTTCGATAATTCGATTTCAAACTTCAATTGAATGTACCGGGTGCAAAACAATCCGGATTTTAGTGAAACCAAAGACATTAGGATCTAATTGATGATATCTTTCCAACGAATCCGAAAAATTGAAGTTTCATAGCGGGAATCAAAAGATATGTCCAGTTGAAAATTCTGAATAGTCGCTATGGAATTCAGGCCCTTAAAAATGGACATTTTGCAAATGACCTCGGATCTCGACGAAACCAGTTTTGTTGGGTCCGTGATGTCGAATTATTGCTAGATTCCAAATTTCATAATTTTTCGAATCAATATGTGAGCGTGGCAAAGGAAAACGCGTTTGACCAGTTACAGTTGATTTTAATCGACTGGTAATTGGCAATTTTTCAAACGGTCTCAGAATTCGATGAAATTAGTTTTGTTAGGACCGTATCGTCAATACGAAGCTAGAAAATATTTTTCTGGAATTTTTCTAGTTAGTATGTGACCTCGGTAATTTGAAATGTACGTATAAAATTCAATATAATGATTTAAATGTAAATTCAATTGAAACTGATCAAAGCGATCGAAACAGCTTGCGATACATATCCCATTGTGTTCGGAATGGGGCTATTTAGCTAGGTGCGACAGTCATTGGGTTTAATTTGAAGTTCGTTACATTAAAATAGATAATTTACAAATTAAATATTAAAATATTATTAAAATCATTATATATAATCCCCCCCCCCCCCCGTTCAAAGAAAGCCCTAGCCCTTATTCAGAAAAACGCACCGCCATCTAATTCGTGAACGGCTGATGTTCTTCAATACTTTCCGTCCTCTTTTCTTTTGATTCTTCAATCAATTTGAAAATTTCATAAAACAATTCCTCTTCGTCTAAGTGAGGGCTAGAATCTTGTATGGGTTTGATGGGGAATGGCGAGGATAGCAGCTCGATTTTCGAGCAGGAAGGTGCGTCGGATGGAGTGGATTTCTGGCGAGGGCAGGCGATCGGAATCGCCACTGTAGGCGGCGGAGAGGGGTGGCATCACGACGATCCTCGTGGGCCCCTCTGATTGAACGCTGGCGGCTCCTGGCATTGTCTGTTCTTAACCCTAGGGCGCGAGTTCCAATTCGAGGGTTACAGCGAGATGTAAACGAAGAAGAAGACCAGGCAACGTAAATTTTTATTTTTATTTACTTAGTTTATTTTATTTACGAAATTAGAAGTAAATGAATTTTTATATAAAATTGTTTGCTTTGAAAAATATAAAATACTTTGCTATGAATTTTTATGTAGAATACTTGGATTTGAAAAACACAAAAAGTTGTTTTTATAAAATATATATGAAGTTGATTTTATAAAATGTATAAAGTAAAAATAGTAATAGATTTGTTTTGAAAGTAAAATTAGATTTGCTTTGAAAATAAAATCACTGTTTTAGAAATAGAATTTTTATATATCTAACAACGATGTAAAAATATGTTTTTATATAAATAAAATCGGTATAAGAGTATAATTTTTATAATGAAGACATCGATATAAAAATATGATTTTTCCTTATGTAGAAGGCAAAGCAAAATATGATTTTTATTTATTCATATAGTAGATAAAAATTCGATTTTTATATATAGAATAGCGAAGTAAAGATTCGATTTTAACTTATGTAGAGAATTAAAAATATAATTTTTATAGGATAGAGAATATAAAAATATCATCTTTGTATATATAGCAAAATAAAAATCTGATTTTTATTATATATACGTTAAGATAAAGTGGTGATTTTTATAATGATGAAATTTATATTTTTGAAAAGGTGAAATCCATATTTTTGAAAAGGCAAAATCTTTATATGAAGAATAGCGGGATAGAAATGGAATTTTTGTCTATATGACATCGTAGTAAAAATAGGATTTTTATATAAAGAATAGCAAAGTCAAAATTCGATTTTTATATATTGAATAGCAAAGTAAAAATTCGATTTTTATATATTGAATGGCAAAGTAAAAATGTGATTTTTACATATGTAGTGGCTACGGGCAACGAAGAAGACGAAAAGGCGAGAACGACAAAGATCTCTAAATAGGAGTGTCGTGAAGTGGGGATAGCTTTCGGTGAGAATTTCTCACTCTTCAATTTCTTTTCTAGTTAAATATATATACTAGGATGCAGACGGTGTTTAGTAGCACCCGACACAATCATCCACAGACCATGGACTTGTTTGTTTGGTTGCATAGATTAGTTGGATTATTTGATTTGAATTTGGTTGTTTGGAGAATTGAAATTGATTTGATTGATGTGTGAATGGCGTGGGCCTTCACTAGACCGGGGATAAGGCTAGGCCTTGTCCCGTTTCTAGTATCGTGCCGTTATGCCGCCGAAATTTTCTAAAATAAGTTAGAAAAATAAAAATATCATTTTATTTAAAGAATGAACTGAATAGAAATTCATATGTTAAAATAAAATGTTTTATCGTTAAAAATATAATTTTTAACATGAAGTGAATAAAATAAAATATTCATTTACAAACCGGACGGTTTGTTTATGTACACCTATTTGAAGGACATTGATTGGGACGATAAATTTTACACATCGCCCAACTGCACAAATAAAATCTGTGTTTGATTGTTGGAAACCCCACACGGGTGTTGGGATGAAATATGAAGTTCACTCATCCTGATTGATTAAATATGTCGATCGATTGATTGACAGGCTGTTATAAGCGTTAGATATCTATATTTGATGCTTATACAGTGTAGTGCACTTTGGGTGATGGTTGATTATTTTTCAATGCTATTATATACATGTGTTGTATGAAAATCCATATAATTAATTCTATATGGTGATTGATTGGGCCTCATTCCAATTTAGAGAATAAAGAAAATTATTAAATAAAGGTTCATGTGTTGACTGTACTCATCCGTTGAGATTAGTCATGTGTTGAACGAAATAATTTAACAAAAATAGTCACACGTGGACAGTACTCATTCGTTGAGATTAGTCGTGTGTTGACAAAAATAAATATTCATTTGTTGAATAGAATAAAGGAATATATGAAGCCGTGTTGATTAGATTGACGCCATTTTGACGTGGACGATATTTATATCGATTTTATTCATTTTAAAATGAATATTGAAAAGTAATTTTGAAATCGAATATTTTGAAATGAAATGAATTGAAAACGATTTCGAAATGAAATGAATTGAAAACGATTTCGAAATGAAATGAATTGAAAACGATTTCGAAATGAAATAAATTGAAAACGATTTCGAATTGAATTTAAAACGAATTCGAATTGAATATATAACGAATTGGATTTCAATTGAATATATAACGAATTTGATTTGATTAGGAAATGAATTGAATTTGAATTGAATAGGAAAACGATTTTTAATTGAATAGGAAAACGACTTTGAAAATGAATTGAATTGAAAACGAATTCAAATTGAATTGAAAGCGAATTGAAATGAATTCAAATTGAATTGAAATTTGAATTGAATAGAAATGAATTTTAAAACGAATTTATAAAGAAGAATTCAATTTTGATTTGAATTGAAAAGGAAGTTGAAATTGCTTTTGAAACGAATTTAAAACTATTTATATAATTCGTTTTAAATAGAAATCGACGAAATATATATTATATATATTATATATATATAATATAATGGCCTGAATAGAACGCGCCGCGCCGCGGCAGTTCGTGAATTTTGACCATTTATTTCAAACGGACATTACGGGAGATCCGACCGTCGGATTCTCCTAAAACTGGAACCGTTGGGTTCGTATCGAAAAGAGCTTTCTAACGAATATTAGAAATTTGAAATCTAACGGTTGGATTTGGAGATACGTCCAAATCAAATTCGAAAAAGGTCGCTGTAAGTGCAGTTCGATGGCCGTTGATGGAAATCGACTGTACGGGCCTTGATAAAATTATTAAAAATAGTAATAATTTGTGTAAAATCATAAGAAATGATTTGAGAAGAATTGGGATGAAAAACTCCATATTTGAAAAGATAAAAATAGATTTTTATCGAAATGAACTAGTTTTGAACTAGAATTATAATTCTATTTATTTTTAAATAAATAAATTGAATTTGAAAAGGGTTTTAAAAATAACCAGAATTTCCAATGATTGCATTGGAGTGGATTTGAATCGAAATTGTCTTCGGAATATTTCGATGTTGGAATTCGTGATTATACGGATGTTGTTATGGAAATTTGAAAGATATATATTTATATCGTTATTTCCAATACGACATTTGTTAATCGTAGAATTTGATATTGAATATAAGCCGATATATTTTCTATTCAGAGCCTTGTATTGAATATCAAATGTGATTTGGGTTTGTCGTGAATGGTGTCTTCACTAACACTGTTCTTGAACCCAGTTGAGAAAAGATTAAATCTTTTTATTTAGATTTAATGAAGTGTACCAATTAAATAATATTTAATTGGAATTGAATTGATATTGATTTTTGGGTTTATCGTGGACAGTGTTTTAAATAACACTCGTTCTTTAAACCGATAATTAATGGAATGTGATTTGGGTTTGTCGTGAATGGTGTCTTCACTAACATTGTTCTTGAACCCAGTTGAGAAAAGATTAAATCTTTTTATTTAGATTTAATGAAGTGTACCAATTAAATAATATTTAATTGGAATTGAATTGATATTGATTTTTGGGTTTATCGTGGACAGTGTTTTAAATAACACTCGTTCTTTAACCCGATAATTAATGGAATGTGATTTTGGGTTTATCGTGAACTGTGTTTTAAATGACACTGATTCTTTAACCCAGTTAAAGATTAAAACTAAGTAGAGTTTTGATGAATCTTTAATTAGATTGAAAAGATCGAGAATGGAGTATCACCAGTTTTACTCCAGGCGATAGTTAAATCTTTAATTAGATTTGAACGTGAAATGGTAATTGAATTTACCGATAACACCGTGGTGTTAGATATGAGGTACTACCAGTTTTACTTCATGGGATGAATAGGTTGGGATTGGGAAATTAAAACCAATGATTACTTCGGTAAGGTTCGTTAATCCCGACTAGTTGAATTGAAATTCAAAAGAAGATTTGAGAATAAATTTTAATGATTTATCTTGGATAAAATTAATGGGAACTTTTCCCTATGAATGTGAAATTTAGTAACGAACTATCGGTTAGCTAAGCAGAATGGTTTTCTGGATATTGATCTGATGTTGGTTTCGGCCTTCGGGGTTAATATTTGGGGAATTATTCTCTTGATTAATTTACAGTTAGTGACTGATGAATTGGAATGAGGCGTATGCTGTGTTTGTGTAACACTTATTTAAAATATACGCGAGTTATTCGGGAAGACCGGGTTTATCCCATTCTGAATAACTGATACGACGATAAGTCGAAGATGAAGACGGTGGTTGAAGACCGGAAGTCTTCACGTCGTTTGGGTGATTACTGATGATCTTGATTGGGATGTACACCCAAGAAGATGGAAACAGTTGGTGGTCGTCCAGACGTATTTGGAGATCGATGGATATGCGGGGTACTAGGTGCCTCCGGTTTCGTTCAGCCCCAGAACGGACTTGTAAATGGACTGTGTGTCTGACATTGGATTTTAGTCCGTGTGATTGATCTCTATTAAATATATATCTGTTTGGCGGCGGAGAATTTATTCTCTTGCTTAACGCCCTTCTCTGAGACGTATGAGCTCAGGGGTTATATATTGATGGATATCAATCGCATGGAGTGAATTGCCTGTGTGGCATGCCTAAGTGGCAAATGATCAAGGCTTCTGTTGAAAAGCAAAGTCTTGTGGTTGATGGTCGAAGCACGGCCTTTGTGGCGTAGCTTTGTGTAACGTTCACTTCGCGAGTTTCACACCCGGTATGAACCAAAAACGGGAGACGGACCTCAGGGAGGGCATGCGTTTCTTTCTAGTTAGAAGTGGCGTCAGTGGTTTTACACGCCCTGACAAGTTTGACTTATGTGGTTGTTGCTGTTGCGAGGCGCCTCGGTTATATCGGTTTCGGCCGATGCATTCTGGTCGGCAGACGGACCAGACTTACACCCCATAGGGTGGGGAAACGTAGGGTTCAGGCATAATAATCCACATCGGTGGACCGGCCCTGACGATCTAAAGGCTTGCCTGCGCGCTTGCCTGTGGCTCGGGCTAGAGAGTCACAAATCGGTAGAGGATCTTGCCCCTAGCCTCGGTTCATACCATAAATGATAACCCAACTTCCAATACGACATTGCGGTTTTGATTGTAAACCTATATGTGGCGACATAGTGGCATGGGACGCTCATGTCGCCTATGATTGATACTTATGATTTGAAGTTGTTTTATACACTATGCACTTATAATAGTATCAAATGATTTGTTTTAAACGTATCAAGCATTCTTTGGCTGTTATAAGGGAAAACCCTATCCCCCGGCTTGCGTTGCATTGTGTGATAGGACCTGGGTCTTATAACAGCTTCATTTTTCTTTATTTAGCATTGCGCTGTTTGTTTTATGCACTGGTATTCTTGGGAGGAAACCCGTTCCGTGTTATACGGCGTGGTCCCTTGATTTACCTAACTTTAAAAATAAAGATTAACTGTTTTAGTTCTCACACCAGTCACATGACTGACCTGGGGTTTATTGTTTTAACCTAAACTCTGGGTGCCCTTATTTTGACACGGGCAGCTAGTAGTTTTGGTTTTACAGATTTATATTCACAGGATCCTGGTTTACAGCTGGAACGATATCCGGAAAGCTTTGTATCCGTATATCTCATTCTAGTTGTGTATTGTATTATTTTCCGCTGATATGTATTTAAATGTAATTTAAATCTCTGATATTTCTGTGTATTATTCATTCATACTCTGTATATTCTTGTAATCTGATGCATTGTTGTAATATACAATGAAATGTTCTTTTGTATGCATTCTGATTTGTCTTGTTCTCAAACGATAGGGCGTTTCGAGCGGTCTGGGTCGGTTTAGCGACTGGTTCGGACCGAGCGAAATTCCCGATCGTCACAATAGCTTTGTGTATAGCGTTAATTCGCGAGCCTCACACCTCGGTATGAGTCAAAAACGGGATAAGAGACAGCAGGGAGTGCATGACGTTTCTTACTAGCTATGGGTGCTGTCATGGTATGGAGCCCAGACATTTATTATATTTTTACCTATGTGGTTGTTAAATTGCAAGGCACCTCGGATATATTGGTTACTACGGAGCCGATGGATGTAGGTTCTATAGAATCGGGAAACGTGTGTTCAGGAATTGCCAATTCTCAAACGTAAGAGAGGACCGGCCCAGCATGACCCAAAGGTCTACTGCGGGAGACCCTGAGGCATTTGTTAGAGTGTCTCGAAGCCAGCGAGGAGTACATCCGTTGCCTCGACTCATGACGGAAATCCAATTTCCAATACGTGACATTGCGGTTTTAATTGTAGAACTAGTATGACGACATGATAGATGGTACCCATGTCGCCTATGGATGATACATTTGTATTTGAAGTTGATTTCTTCACTTATGGTAATAATAAAGATAAAAATTTCATGTACCAAGCATTATTTGGCTATTATAAGGTAAAACTCTATCCTTCGGCTTGCGTTGCATTGTGTGATGGGACCTGAATTTTATAATAGCTTCATTTTCTTTAATTAGCATTGCGCTGTTTGTTTCATGCACTGCTATTCTTGGGGGTAAACCCGTTCTGTGTTATACGGCGTGGTCCCTTGATTTACCTAACTTTAAAACCAAGTTAATAACTGATTTTAGTTCTCACACCAGTCACATGACTGACTTGGAGTTTACCGTTTTAACCTAAACTCTGGGTGCCCCTATTTTCCACTCGGGCAGCTACTAGTCAGGATTTTGCAGATATTTCTTTTCCAAGATCCTGGATTTACAGCTGGAGCTATATTCGGAACGCTCTGTATCCGTGTATTTCTTTAAGCTGTGTTATGTATTATTTTTCCGTTGCATTGTAATTTTAAATCTCTGATATTTCCTAATATATATTATTTATTCATACTCTGTAGTCTTGTACTCTGATGTATCTGTTGTAATAAGCAATGAAATGTTCTTCTGTTTACGTTCTGATTTGTAGTGTTCTCAACTCAATCCGTGTTTTCCCGTAAGGGCGAGTTTGGGTCGTTTCAATGAAGGAACTTCTCAAAGTGATGGTGGAAATTCAAATTTGTTAAAATCAAGGTGGAGCCAGCAACAGAAAGCTACAAAGACCACGTGGAGGTTATTGTGGTATTACAAAAAATTATGATTTGTTGATGACATGCATGTCTAATTTGGACCATGCATACTTTTTTGTGATTTGAAGGTTATTCATTTTTAGAATGACAATATTTATTTCCATGATATTATTGGATACTGATTTGAAACTGGGGTTTTAGGTGGAGCTTGGATGACATATATGGAATCTAGTATCAAGGTGGAGATTGTTAGGTTTTCGGCGATACAACATTCTATATTGACCTATGTCTTGGATATATTTGAGTCTATATGGAATCATGACTCTAATTCATTGCTTATTTTATAGGTTTTTTTAGATCTTGAAGATTGATTAATTGCATTTTTAAAGATTTGGTAGATTTTATGGAATGATTAGTTGCCTCTTTTATTGCATTAGAAAAGGCAACAAATTATCTACATGGGAAGACTTGTGGAATTATTCAATGGCTTCTTAAAGAAGATATTTTTTCAATCTTATTATAAATATACGTTACATTGTTCATTATATGTATGTGGGAGAAAAGGTTTATTCTCTCTTTAGGTTGTAGGTTGAGATATCTTCTCAATTTTATTTTTTCTTGTAATTTTTTTGGTGGTTTAATAATTTTTTTGTTTTGATTGAATTATTTTGTCATTATTTTTTCTTTACTTTCTATCTCTTCTGAAATCTAATTGTGTAAAGATCTTAAAAACCCCTAACAAGATAAATCCAAAACACTTCATTATAAGAAGAAGGTGTAAGATCTTAGTGGAAACCAAAGGTATTATATTAACATATCGCTGAAATGGCACTGATTCCAATTAAAACATCTTAGAATCTATAAGACCTTTTAGAATGAAATAATGGTCATGCATAGGTTTTGTTTTATTAAATGAATTATGTGCTATAGGTAGAAAGAAATGCTTTTTGTGTGTGATATGGTCTAACTGCTTTAATATTTTGTTTTTTATACTACATTTTTATTTTATCCATGTTTTTATTATTGCTTTTATCATTAACTATGGTACTTGTTCGAGTAGATCGTGTTTGTAAATCTATGCAGGTTGCTTTAAAAAGACGAATGAGATATCACAAAGGAGAAGCATAAGGCTTAGATAATGTAAATGTTGTCTTTATTTCGTCGTATGAAGCAATCATGTCGGCATCTTTGTAACGACCCAAATATTTAACCGTTTTGTTTAAACATTTAAAATGGTTTTAAATGTTGATTTAGAAATATAAAAGGATTTTATTTTTTAACGAAGTTTGAACGTAAAATTTATAATTTAATTAAAATGAGCTTATAACGTCGCGGTAGTTCGTAATATTTTGTTTTGAACTTCGACTGAATATACAAAATCCATTTTAAGTCGGATTTCTATGAAACAAGAATTGTCTGAATTATTGGATTATAATTTTCTACTAAAAGAGAAAAATCGAGATTCATATTGTATATTTTGAGTTGTGTCCAAATCAAATTTTCAAATAGTCGTTATGGAATCGTTTATAAATTATAACGTTTTATTTAATTAAATAAAAGGGTTTTTAATAAAATTAATATTGTTTTAACCTGGAATTTAAACCAAAATAATGGTTTTAGAATAGTTATATATGATATTGGAATATAGTGGAAGCTAATAAAATTCTAAAATAATTTTTTCCGAGGAGCCTCTGTTAATGGCAACAGAGAACTTTTTCCCCTCTTTCATCTTGCAACCTAATCTACCCATCACTACTTCTTTTCTTCACAGCCGCCTCTTATGAATTCTTTCTTCCTCTTTTCTCTTCTTTCACCACGCATGGGTGCTCCTCTGTGAACCACTACATCTTGACAGACGTAAACTTTTCCCATGACATCGTTGTTCCCCAATAATTTACCCTATTATCTTCTCCTCGTCTCAACAATTACATCCTCCCTGAATCTGCTTCCGTACGTTGTCTCTCTGTTAATTTGTGATGGTCCTGTATGCCTTATTGGGTCTTCAGTGTACATCATTTTTGTGTCTTGTTGGTAGCTCTTGCACGAATGCTGTTTGATTTGGGTGGTATTTTGGTTGTTGAGGCGTTTTGATATATTTTCAGTTAATTAGGGCACAACTATCGTCACTGCCTGCGTGTGCTTTGATTGTCTGGTTTTTGTTGGGTGAACGCTATGTTAATTGGTTATACACGTGATGCTAACGCATAGAACTTAGCTGGTTCTCATGGTGGTTTCCTATCTTTTTCATAGTCAAGCTATGATGTGAAGTTTTCAATTTGTTCTTGGTGCATTTTGGGTTATCGCGTTTGTGGTGTTCTGGCTTATCATGTTCATGTTTGAGTCAACAATTCTGCTGCTTGATTCAAGGTGGACATCATCTCCTTCCTCAACTGGATTGTTTGCCTTTCTTGTTCCTTATGATGGGACGGACTTCTTTTGAAGCCTTCTATGTTATTATTATGTGACGCTGAATTGCGTGATTCTCTAGTGGCTACATCATGTACTCTCAGCTGTAGATCTTTTCTTGTAGTTATTTGGAGTATGCAATGTAATTTGTAATATGTATTGTTCTCCCTACATGGAGACAACTAATTGTAGTCTAGTAATTTAGCTAGCTCCAGTGCTGTAAGCCTGTTAGGTAGAGTGGATGGAACACTATAAACTCCGTAGACGGTGAACGGTCCACCTTAAAAATCGATTTGTTGATTGTCAACCACAATCACCTGTACTATATTGTATTTTTATTACTGGTTATAATACAAAAAATGTTACGGAACACTATAAAAATCGGTTGGCTATGAAAAAAACAGTCTGGCACACTTAGTAGGATGCATTGTTGTTTCAAACTTTTCGGTTGGCCATTTGCATTTATCTGCACTTTCGAAATCTTCACCAGCAAACAATGAGCTGGCCAATTAAAGGAGAATTAAAACCCGTCTGTCCTCTTTCCAACATTTATCACTGTACACGAAAGCAACGTTCCCCTTTGAATTCTCAACCATCTTTCCTCTTTCTGTTTCAAAAGCCAGATTTACACCGCGTAAATTCTTCTGTACCCAACTCCGGTGTTCCCATATGCCCGACAAATCACCACCACACATCAACCACATGTATTATTAATAATGTAATGAACGGGTCCTACAGTCCACTCAAAACAATTAGATTTTGTGTAAAGCGGTAGATAAGATTGATCCGGCACATGAGAACATCCAATTTGAATATAGAACAATTCATCTCGATTTACACTTAGTAAAACAAATGGCCGAGAATCTCTATTTTTTCTTTCTTCCTTCCAATCTGCAAGTCTGTTCATTTAAATTGAAACTCTTCAACAACAATATTATCGAGCTTAGTGAGCGCCATGATTTCAACGGTTGTGGTCGTGTGATTCGTGTTATGGTGTCCAGAAGCGAGCCAGGAATTATGCAGCACTTTGGCGTATTGCTGGCGAAGGAACAGGCCGGGCGAGGTGGTACTGCTGTTGGAGGGAAAGGGCATTAGGGCGCACTTGCCGGTGATCTCATATGAATATCCGATGGTCGGGAAGGGCTGCAGCAGTGTGGAGATGGTACTATCATGGTGTTGAAGTGTACTGGGGTGTTCTGAAGAATCTGAATGAAGCAATGTATGGGGATGGAGTTCATGATCACCAAGGTTGGTCATGGGGAAGGTTTGATCATCTGGCAGTGGCGTGTTTTGTGGTTCAGGCCACGTGGTTCCAGGTGACTATGAGGGGAAGATCGAGGCACATCCGGGTGTCGATGATAAATGATGAAGAGATTAGAGAGGGGCGCGGTTGCTTGTTGTTAGGGTTGCTGCATGGTTTCCAAGTTAGTGGCGTGTGTACTTGGGTTGCTGTGTAAGCATCGGGAAGGATTAGGAAGCAAATGTACGAGGAAGAAGGAAGAGATTTAGCATGCCTAGTTAACTATTATAATAAAAAGGTGATTTGTAACTTAAAACGTTATTATATGTTAAGATAATAACATAATCAGTTTATATAATTAATTTTAATATGTTTAAAAATTGTAATCCCAATCATTTGTTCATACGTGTACAACAGAATCGAACGAAACAAGCTACGTTGGGACTGTAGCGGTGAACAATACATTATGAAAACAGTTTGTACAATGTTGAAAGCAGCTGGAAGTTTAATTAAATTAAACGTTTGTACAATGTTGAAAGCACTACATTCTGGAAACAGTTTGGACGATGTTGGAAGCAACTGCAAGTTTTAATCAAATTAAACACTTGTTTAATTTAATTAAACCAAATCACTTTAACGACAAACGGAAATCGATGTGAGTTTACTCACTTATTTTGTCCCACTTATATTTTATATAAGTCAGGTTTAATTTTTGTATGTTATGGTTGTTTATTTTTGAATGATTACTGAATATATATTTATATCTTGACTAAACTGATTAAATTAAACGTTCGTTTAATTTAATGGAAACCCATATCATTATTTTTATGATTATTTCCAATAGAGGTAACTTACCTTGTTGGTCACATTTATAACAATATAAACGTATAAAATGAATAGTTGGATGCTTGTATTGATGTTATTGGATGATTATTAAAGTTATTAATTGAACTGTTTATTTCCATCTATCGAGATAGACAATGATATGTGTATATGTATATATTGTGTATTTAATTGGAATGAATATTCTGAGGTAACCTATTTGGATGCAGGAAAACACAGATTGGAGGGATCCAATAGGATTCCTCACTTATATTGATAATCCCTATAACATATGTTGGATATGTTTGTCTGAATGCGAAATTAGATGAATAAACCGCCTTGTTTCACAATTTGGTACTATAGCGGAAATTTGGCTCTTTAATACCATCGATAAATTAAGAATTGTTTTTGGAATCGATTTTAAATCAAATCTGAAACGTTTTCAGATTTACATCCTTTTGACGTTGAATTGCCGCAAGGCAAATCAACGAAGTTTAAGTTATAAATTTATATTTTTAACCGGAATAAGTTTTCAATTATATCCTACAAGTTATATTAAATATTGATGTTTATAAATAAGTCGATATTATGATTGGTTTTCTAAAAGTAGTTATAGATATATTATATTGCAAATTCTTACGTTCAATTAAATTTGTAAGCCACTGGTAAGATTTTTCAAAATAAATTCCGATGTTTGAATTACGACACTACAGAAATTTGCTCATTCACAGCGTTGAAAAGATGTTGTGATGGCCGTTAACAGTGTTTTGATGAACGTTGTCTATCGACAAGTTGTTACAGATCATGGAAGTATCACAATACATACCAAAACACTGTAGAAAATTGACATACTACAACATTTCAAATAGTGTTGTTCTTATGTTTGTACCACATTTTATATTGTTTTAGAAATGTTGTCATCTTCCCTTTTCTACAGCGTTTTTCCACTTATCACAGCGTTTCTGGAAGTTTACATGTTTTTTATTCTACAACGTTTTTGTACATCTATCACAGCATTTACGTATTGTAGTTTTAAAATATTCATGCACATACATATCACCAGCATGTAAATATAATCAACCAACTAATATCAATAACATGCTCGAATCAAATATAAAAGTTATCGTATAAACATAAACTGTTAATCATTTACATAAATTATATAACACAATATTCATACACAAAGACATCATCAATAAACCAAGTTTACATAATTTCCATAAACAAAAATAACACCATAAACTAAATTTATACAATATCCGTCGAACAAAGTCATGATATCTACAAAATAAAATATCCATAAACTAAAAGTTACTGCTTTCCCCATTATCAGCTGTCACTGAAATCTATATGTGCCTAAGGTACAACTACAATCCTTCTATAATTCTATCATTGTATACACCATTGCTACAAAACTGCTATTATGCTTGTGCATTAAATTTAACACACGATCAAGGTACATATACTATTGAAGAATAACTACATTGTTCAAACTAAGTGACCTATGATGTTGTTAATTTTGATGTTTTCCATTATTTCCAAAGATTGACCAAATATTACCAATGATTATAAAGGATGTCCCATACACTACAACAAATTTGTCCAAATACTAGAAACACCAGATGCACCACAAAGTGGTCCTGCTGCACCACTGAGAGGTGCAGTGCACCAATATGGTGCATTTGCACACAACAGTGCAGCAGATGCACCACATAGTGGTGCTGCTGCACCACTCTGTGGTGCAACTGATGCAGTGGTGCAACAGCACCACTATGCGGTGCATTTGCACCACTAATGTGTGCAAATATGCAATATTGGTGCACTGCACTGCTGCAGCGGTGCATATGCACCACATAGTGGTGCTGCTGCACCATGCAGATTCATCACTCTGTGGTGCACTGCACCACTGTGGTACTTGCATTAGAAGTATTACATTATCGAGGAAGGAACATACATGTTAAAGGTTTTTCTTTATACTTGATTTATAGAATATAATGGATGCAAACAGATATCAAGAAAATAGTTTTCTGGATGGTGAGTGTGGAATTATAGGTACTACATATGTATTATATAATGGGTTTAAAGATATTAGAAAATAAGTTAAATTATATTGATATCTTACTTGGCCTTTTGTGGACAAACATCCCATAACCACTCAAGACCAGTGCTTCAATGGTCTTCGACAAAATAGTTTAAAAATCCTTGGAAATAAACAATAATTATTATATAGTGTGCATTAGAAGTGTCAGTTCCATCCTTGAACAACCTAAACTATCGACCGTGGTCTCCAACAGTCGATAGAAGGAAAAGTAGAAACAACAACAACAAATTTCAATTGTCTGAACCTATTTTCAGACGTCTGACTTGGTTAAAACGTCTGAAAATAGGTTTCAGACATTTGAAAGGGATATCGACCAAGACGCTGAGACCATTTCAAATGTCTAAATTTATTTCAGACATCTGACCTGCTCTGATATTGTTTTCCAACATATGTATTTCAATTAGATGGAAACCTACTAGCTGATACAAATTTTGAGAAATACAAATAGTCATGTATACATATGTAGACACTTCTGCATGCACTCCAAAGTCACGCATGCATACTCAGACTAGCACGCACACATAGACTCGACTCACACATGTATAATTTCGATTCATACTACACAAACCTGCATATTTATATACCTAGTTTTGCATCCATTGGGAACACAAACGAACATATGAAAAAGAGAAGTGTCTACTTCATTATAACTAAGGCAATGAATAATTTCTCCAACTAACTCCATGTGCGTAGAAGATACACGACAGTAATAACTTAAAGATATAGTACAAAATGCTCCACTTCATTATAATTGATCCTATATACTAATTTTTTTTGATTTAAGTGACACAAGTCAGACACGTTTACACTAGAACCCATCACTTTACAACACGCAGAACACAGTTATGTAATATAAATATACTAAACTTCTTTTCCCAACTTTGGCTCTACAACTATTTAAAAAAGACACATAAACTTGCATATTATCAACACACACAAACAAGTCATATGAAAGCATATGTATAGATTTCACACAAATAGGTCATTACACGTAAGTTTATACTATACGCACACTATAACAATATATAAAAATATTAGATTTTCTTACTAAATGCTTTTCCCATTTGTATGGACTGGTCATTTCGTCATCCTCATGATCAGCTTTCTGGTGGCTATTTCCAACATTTATATCACACTTTCCACTCTAACATGTCATTACACGTAAGTTCATCTTTCAAAGCAGCTTTCTTCTTAGCATTTTTAGTAGTCTTAACAGGAAAAGAAGCCTGCATATATATACCACATTTCCACTAGCTTCAATCGCCACCGATACATGCTGGTTTGCTACAGCCTTCATTAAGGCATCTTCATCGTTAGCCGGAACATCTTGAAATCCATCAATGGAAACTACCGGATTGTTCTTCAAAGCATATCATTGCACTTTAGCAAGATACAAAAGAAAATTGAGAAAAAAATAGGGATTTAATTGCAATATATACCTATCAAGAGCAACTTCCTTGCTCTCCCTTGCCTTCTACAAAATCTACAGTAGAGAATGCCATGCAGCTACCTGCATAATTCACAAATTTGCATCATTATCTTTACATATATTTTTTACAGTTAAAATGAATTTACTCTATTTCTTTTCAAACCTGCACTGACCATGTTTTGAATTCAATTTCAACCGATGGGATTTCATACAAAATTGAACAAATATGATAAGTAGTCTGAACTAAACTAAAACTGCCCGAAGACCCACTGATCTTGCATATACAACTCAATGTTTTGATCGGACTAAATACAATTTGGAAATAGGTAACTTGACATATTATAGCCTAAGACATGGTGAAAATGGGATGTTTACTTACCGCATTGGCCTTCATCTTTAACTAGAGTAACTAGTTTGAACTGACGTCGGTTTTGAACATTAATTCACATTGTTGACATGTTTTTGTATGGCAACTGAACCGAAATTGGGCATGGCTAGTTTCTTCATCCTACTGTTAATCCTACTAGAGTGATTACAAAAAAGATATTAACCTGTCATTATGTTAAGAAGTTAACCCAACTCAGCATTACAGTCGAATTCATTTCAGTACCATTTTGGTAGATTAATTTATCGACTACTTCACTTTTGGTTTCAGGAACACCGTCCGCTTGTCCTGTAAATAAAGTGGAAACCCCAATTCTATTGTCAGATAGAGTTATTAACATATGCCACAACAAATGTGGTTAAACATCTACTAGACCAGCTTTGTCCGATGATACAGTGTACTGAAGGCAAAAATCAACTCAAAAGAAACAAAGAAAAAAACACACCTTCCACACCAGTACTTGTTTGCTGAGACAAAGTTCCGTCATTTAAGTCCTCAACATTGATGGATATGCTAAACATAAACAGAAAATCACACGAAATGTACTTGTAGTAAAAATCTGATTTAGACAATTATAATATCGATACGCACGCACGTAACCTAACTATTAATAATACTACCGATTATCAGCAGATTTGTTTATAACCGACTTACATGCATACTAGGATTCGTTCGTTTCTCCTGCGTATGCATGTAACCTAACTATGAATGCAATCCTCCAAAAATACTATCATAGAGGATTAGAACTTCACAGAATTTAACATCAATGTTAAGGCAAGTCTTTGGCATCCACATTATTGTGAAAGAATATCAAATCAAATAGAGTAATATAGACAAAAATAAAAATTTAATATCCTTCTCAATTCCCAATGGACTAAAACTATTTGCAGTAACACAAAAATTGATGTATCTTGCATGTGGAATGAACTTATGCAACCATAACGACTATGAAGCAAACATGACCCCATGTCTACACTTTTATTAATTAATTTTGGTAAATTAATTATTTTCTATTCCTTTTTACTCCGTTTTGTATTATCACATACCGTTGATTAAATACAAAGCTTTTGGGGTAATGATTCACCTTACAATTGTCGTTGAGTCTTTAAGTCACTTCTAAAATCTAGTGCCTCTCTTGTTCCTTTTGTTCAAAAAATATCCATTGAGAATTATTGTTTAAATTTTTGGAAGAACTCCTAGGCTAAGAAAGATATGGTATTGGCTGAGTTGCATCTTTCTAGCCTTGCAGATGAGGCTGGCACTCCTCTCTCTATTTTAATTGGCAGGAATCTAAGTAATGGCATAGTTAATCTTCCTCACTCTAGTAGTACTGCTGTTAAACACATATGAAGTATTATCCATCTCAAGTGTTACAGCATCTCTAAATACTAATAGACTGCTTTGGGAGGATAAAAGTCACTCTTTTAGTCATGTTTATTAATTTGTAATAGCTGATTCAAATGACCCTAACATAACAGAATTTGGACTAGTCATTATGCATAAAAATAAAAATTTCTACTTTGGAAAATTGTGAAGAATGCTTTTTACACTAAATCAGGTTTATATCTTAAAAGAATTATATTTGATAGCTTATGTACTTTTTATAATGCCCATGAAACTATAGGTAATGCATCATTAGTGATCTTATGGTTATCCTTCAGTGTGGCAGAGCAGTTTTGTGCAACACCAACTGGCTTGTCAGAAACTCCTTCTAAGTAAAATATGCAAATCCTAAAACAAGCAGCATAAAAGAGTTGAGTAAGGTCCATTAAAATTTGAAGGTTGGTGTGACGGCCTGGAATTTCGCTCGATCCGAATCAGTCGTTAAACCGATCTAGACCGTTCGAAACCCCTGATCGTTTGAGAACAAGACAAATCAGAACGCAGACGGAAGAACATTTCATTGTTATTACAACAATTCCATCAGATACAAGAATATACAGAGTATAATCGAATAAATTACATTCGATAAATATCAGAGATTACAATAAATTACATAGCAGCGGAAAATAATACAAAGCACAACTGAAGGTGATATACGGATACAGAGCTTTCCGGATATCATTCCAGCTGTAAACCAGGATCCTGTGAATATAAATCTGCAAAACCAAAACTACTAGCTGCCCGTGTCGAAAATAAGGGCACCCAGAGTTTAGGTTAAAACAATAAACTCCAGGTCAGTCATGTGACTGGTGTGAGAACTAAAACAGTTATTTAAAACTTTACTTTAAAAGAGAGTAATTCAAGGGACCACGCCGTATAACACGGAACGGGTTTCCTCCCAAGAATACCAGTGCATATTAATAAACAACGCAATGCTTTTTCGAAAAATGAAGCTACTATAAGACCCAGGTCCCATCACACAATGCAACACAAGCTGGAGGATAGGGTTTTCCCTTATAATAGCCAAACATGCTTGGTACGTTTAAAACAAATCATTTGATACTATTATAAGTGTATAGTGTCAAAACATTTTCAATCATAAATATCAATCCTAGGCGGCATGGGTACCATCTATCATGTCGCCGTACTAGGCTCTACAAATAAAACCGAAATACACGTATTGGAAATTGGATTTCCGTCATGAGTCGAGGCAAGTGGCAAGCTCCTCTCCGCTTCGAGACACTCTAGCAAATGCTCAGGACTACGCACTCTGGGCAGCCACTTGGATTGGTTGGGCCGATCCTCTCTTACGTTTGAGGATTAATTATTCCTGAACACACGTTTCTCGGTCCTTACAGACCTATAATCGAGGCGCCTCATTCCAACAACCACGTAGGTGAAAAGTATATGAATGTCAGGGCTGGTAAGTCACTGACACCACCAAAGCTAGAAAAAAACGTCGTGTTCTCCCAACGGTCCGTATCCCGTTTTTAACTCATACCGAGGTGTGAGGCTCGCGAATTCACGTTATACACAAAGCTGCCACGTAGGCCGTGCTTTGATCATCAACCACAAGACTTTGCTTTTCAACAGAAGCCTTGATCCATGTAACTCAGCGTGCCACACAGGCAATTCATGCCATGCGATTGATATCTATCGATATATAACCTCTAAGCTCGTACGTCTCAGAGAAGGGCGTTAAGCAAGAGAATAAATTCTCCGCCTCCAAACAAATATATATTTAACAGAAATCAATCGACACAGAATAAAATCCAATGTCAGACACACAATCCATTTACAAGTCCGTTCTGGGTCTGAACAAAACCGGAGGCACTTTCCTCGCATATCCATCGATCTCCAAGTACGTCTGGACGACCACCAACTCATTCCCTCATCTTCGGTGTACAGCCCAATCAAGATCATCAGTAATCACCCAAACGATGTGAAGACTTCCGATCTTCAACCACCGTCTTCATCTTCGACTTATCGTCGAATCGGTTATTCAGAATAGGTATAAACCCGGCCTTTCCGAACAACCCGCGTATATTAAAAACAAATGTTACACAAACACAACATACGCCTCATTCCAATTCGTTAGTCACTAACCTAAATTAGTAAGAGAGCAATTCCCCAAATATTAACCCCGAAGGTCGAAACCAACATCAGATCAATACCCAGGAAACCATCCTTCTTAACTAACCTACAGCTAGTTTCTAAATTTCAATTCTTAGGGAAAGGTTCCCATTAATTTTATCAAAGATAAATTCTTTAAAATGTATTCTTTAATCTTCCATTGAATGTCATATCAAACCAAATTATGGTTTTTCAAACTAGTCGAGATTAGCGAACCACACCGAAGTAATTATTTGTTTTATTTCCCAATCCCAACCTATTCATCCCATGAAGCAAAACTGGTAATACTCCATATCTAATACCACAGTGTTATCGGTAAAATTAATTACCATTTCACGTTCAAATCTAATTAAAGATTTAACTATCGCTTTGGAGCAAAACTGGTAATACTCCATCCTCGCTCATTTTCCAAATTTGATAATTTAGATTATCAATTCACATTTCAATCTAATTGCAGATTCATTAAAACTCCTTTTACAGGGTTAAAGAACTAGTGTCATTTAAAACACAGTTCACGATAAACCCACAAATCAATTCTATCTACAACCCATTTCAAATCCAATTTATTTATATAAAAATAAATGGGTTTTAATTTTGGTTCAAAACTAGTTTATTTCGATAAAAATCTATTTTTATCTTTTCAAATATGGAGTTTTTTCATCCTAATTTTTCCCAAATCATTTCTTATGATTTTATACAAATTATTGATATTTTTAATAATTTTATCAAGGTCCGTACAGTCGATTTCCAACAACGGCCATCGAACTGCACTTACAGCGACCTTTTCCAAATTTGATTTGGACGTATCTCCAAATCCAACCGTTAGATTTCATGACCGGACCCAACCCTCGGTCCTTTTGGAGTGGTTGTGGCCTGTGGGCTCGAGAGAGGCCTTACCTTGCGTATGTCCTCTGTTATGTGATGCAGAATTGCGTGATTCTCTAGTGGCTACATCATGTACTCTCAGCTGTAGATCTTTTCTTGTAGTTATTTGGATTTCCGTATGTATTATGACTTGTTATCAAGTATGCAATGTAATTTGTAATATGTATTGTTCTCCCTGCATGGAGAAAACTAATTATAGTCTAGTAATTTAGCTAGCTCCAGAGTCTGTAAGCCTGTTAGGTAGAGTGGATGGAACACTATAAACTCCGTAAGCGGTGAACGGTCCACCTTAAAAATCGATTTGTTGATTGTCAACCACAATCACCTGTATTATATTGTATTTTTATTACTGGTTATAATACAAAAGGTGTTACGGAACACTATAAAAATCGGTTGGTTATGAAAAAAACAGCGTTCCCCTTTGAATTCTCCACCATCTTTCCTCTCTCTGTTTCGAAAACCAGATTTACACTTAGTAAAACGAATGGCCGAGAATCTCTATTTTTTCTTTCTTCCTTCCAATCTGCAAGTCTGTTCATTTAAATTGAAACTGTTAAACAACAATATTATCGAGTTTAGTGAGCGCCATGATTTCAACGGTTGTGGTCGTGTGATTCGTGTTATGGTGTCCAGAAGCGAGCCAGGAATTATGCAGCACTTTGGCGTATTGCTGGCGAAGGAACAGGCCGGGCGAGGTGGTACTGCTGTTGGAGGGAAAGGGCATTAGGGCGCACTTGCCGGTGATCTCAGATGAATGTCCGATGGTCGAGAAGGGCTGCAGCAGTGTTGAGATGGTACTATCATGGTGTTGAAGTGTACTGGGGTGTTCTGAAGAATCTGAATGAAGCAATGTATGGGGATGGAGTTCATGATCACCAAGGTTGGTCATGGGGAAGGTTTGATCATCTGGCAGTGGCGTGTTTTGTGGTTCAGGCCACGTGGTTCCAGGTGACTATGAGGGGAAGATCGAGGCACATCCGGGTGTCGATGATAAATGATGAAGAGATTAGAGAGGGGCGCGGTTGCTTGTTGTTAGGGTTGCTGCATGGTTTCCAAGTTAGTGGCGTGTGTACTTGGGTTGCTGTGTAAGCATCGGGAAGGATAAGGAAGCAACTGTACGAGGAAGAAGGAAGAGATTTAGCATGCCTAGTTAACTATTATAATAAAAAGGTGATTTGTAACTTAAAACGTTATTATATGTTAAGATAATAACATAATCAGTTTATATAATTAATTTTAATATGTTTAAAAATTGTAATCCCAATCATTTGTTCATACGTGTACAACAGAATCGAACGAAACAAGCTACGTTGGGACTGTAGCGGTGAACAATACATTATGAAAACAGTTTGTACAATGTTGAAAGCAGCTGGAAGTTTAATTAAATTAAACGTTTGTACAATGTTGAAAGCACTACATTCTGGAAACAGTTTGGACGATGTTGGAAGCAACTGCAAGTTTTAATCAAATTAAACACTTGTTTAATTTAATTAAACCAAATCACTTTAACGACAAACGGAAATCGATGTGAGTTTACTCACTTATTTTGTCCCACTTATATTTTATATAAGTCAGGTTTAATTTTTGTATGTTATGGTTGTTTATTTTTGAATGATTACTGAATATATATTTATATCTTGACTAAACTGATTAAATTAAACGTTCGTTTAATTTAATGGAAACCCATATCATTATTTTTATGATTATTTCCAATAGAGGTAACTTACCTTGTTGGTCACATTTATAACAATATAAACGTATAAAATGAATAGTTGGATGCTTGTATTGATGTTATTGGATGATTATTAAAGTTATTAATTGAACTGTTTATTTCCATCTATCGAGATAGACAATGATATGTGTATATGTATATATTGTGTATTTAATTGGAATGAATATTCTGAGGTAACCTATTTGGATGCAGGAAAACACAGATTGGAGGGATCCAACAGGATTCCTCACTTATATTGATAATCCCTATAACATATGTTGGATATGTTTGTCTGAATGCGAAATTAGATGAATAAACCGCCTTGTTTCACAATTTGGTACTATAGCGGAAATTTGGCTCTTTAATACCATCGATAAATTAAGAATTGTTTTTGGAATCGATTTTAAATCAAATCTGAAACGTTTTCAGATTTACATCCTTTTGACGTTGAATTGCCGCAAGGCAAATCAACGAAGTTTAAGTTATAAATTTATATTTTTAACCGGAATAAGTTTTCAATTATATCCTACAAGTTATATTAAATATTGATGTTTATAAATAAGTCGATATTATGATTGGTTTTCTAAAAGTAGTTATAGATATATTATATTGCAAATTCTTACGTTCAATTAAATTTGTAAGCCACTGGTAAGATTTTTCAAAATAAATTCCGATGTTTGAATTACGACACTACAGAAATTTGCTCATTCACAGCGTTGAAAAGATGTTGTGATGGCCGTTAACAGTGTTTTGATGAACGTTGTCTATCGACAAGTTGTTACAGATCATGGAAGTATCACAATACATACCAAAACACTGTAGAAAATTGACATACTACAACATTTCAAATAGTGTTGTTCTTATGTTTGTACCACATTTTATATTGTTTTAGAAATGTTGTCATCTTCCCTTTTCTACAGCGTTTTTCCACTTATCACAGCGTTTCTGGAAGTTTACATGTTTTTTATTCTACAACGTTTTTGTACATCTATCACAGCATTTACGTATTGTAGTTTTAAAATATTCATGCACATACATATCACCAGCATGTAAATATAATCAACCAACTAATATCAATAACATGCTCGAATCAAATATAAAAGTTATCGTATAAACATAAACTGTTAATCATTTACATAAATTATATAACACAATATTCATACACAAAGACATCATCAATAAACCAAGTTTACATAATTTCCATAAACAAAAATAACACCATAAACTAAATTTATACAATATCCGTCGAACAAAGTCATGATATCTACAAAATAAAATATCCATAAACTAAAAGTTACTGCTTTCCCCATTATCAGCTGTCACTGAAATCTATATGTGCCTAAGGTACAACTACAATCCTTCTATAATTCTATCATTGTATACACCATTGCTACAAAACTGCTATTATGCTTGTGCATTAAATTTAACACACGATCAAGGTACATATACTATTGAAGAATAACTACATTGTTCAAATTAAGTGACCTATGATGTTGTTAATTTTGATGTTTTCCATTATTTCCAAAGATTGACCAAATATTACCAATGATTATAAAGGATGTCCCATACACTACAACAAATTTGTCCAAATACTAGAAACACCAGATGCACCACAAAGTGGTCCTGCTGCACCACTGAGAGGTGCAGTGCACCAATATGGTGCATTTGCACACAACAGTGCAGCAGATGCACCACATAGTGGTGCTGCTGCACCACTCTGTGGTGCAACTGATGCAGTGGTGCAACAGCACCACTATGCGGTGCATTTGCACCACTAATGTGTGCAAATATGCAATATTGGTGCACTGCACTGCTGCAGCGGTGCATATGCACCACATAGTGGTGCTGCTGCACCATGCAGATTCATCACTCTGTGGTGCACTGCACCACTGTGGTACTTGCATTAGAAGTATTACATTATCGAGGAAGGAACATACATGTTAAAGGTTTTTCTTTATACTTGATTTATAGAATATAATGGATGCAAACAGATATCAAGAAAATAGTTTTCTGGATGGTGAGTGTGGAATTATAGGTACTACATATGTATTATATAATGGGTTTAAAGATATTAGAAAATAAGTTAAATTATATTGATATCTTACTTGGCCTTTTGTGGACAAACATCCCATAACCACTCAAGACCAGTGCTTCAATGGTCTTCGACAAAATAGTTTAAAAATCCTTGGAAATAAACAATAATTATTATATAGTGTGCATTAGAAGTGTCAGTTCCATCCTTGAACAACCTAAACTATCGACCGTGGTCTCCAACAGTCGATAGAAGGAAAAGTAGAAACAACAACAACAAATTTCAATTGTCTGAACCTATTTTCAGACGTCTGACTTGGTTAAAACGTCTGAAAATAGGTTTCAGACATTTGAAAGGGATATCGACCAAGACGCTGAGACCATTTCAAATGTCTAAATTTATTTCAGACATCTGACCTGCTCTGATATTGTTTTCCAACATATGTATTTCAATTAGATGGAAACCTACTAGCTGATACAAATTTTGAGAAATACAAATAGTCATGTATACATATGTAGACACTTCTGCATGCACTCCAAAGTCACGCATGCATACTCAGACTAGCACGCACACATAGACTCGACTCACACATGTATAATTTCGATTCATACTACACAAACCTGCATATTTATATACCTAGTTTTGCATCCATTGGGAACACAAACGAACATATGAAAAAGAGAAGTGTCTACTTCATTATAACTAAGGCAATGAATAATTTCTCCAACTAACTCCATGTGCGTAGAAGATACACGACAGTAATAACTTAAAGATATAGTACAAAATGCTCCACTTCATTATAATTGATCCTATATACTAATTTTTTTTTATTTAAGTGACACAAGTCAGACACGTTTACACTAGAACCCATCACTTTACAACACGCAGAACACAGTTATGTAATATAAATATACTAAACTTCTTTTCCCAACTTTGGCTCTACAACTATTTAAAAAAGACACATAAACTTGCATATTATCAACACACACAAACAAGTCATATGAAAGCATATGTATAGATTTCACACAAATAGGTCATTACACGTAAGTTTATACTATACGCACACTATAACAATATATAAAAATATTAGATTTTCTTACTAAATGCTTTTCCCATTTGTATGGACTGGTCATTTCGTCATCCTCATGATCAGCTTTCTGGTGGCTATTTCCAACATTTATATCACACTTTCCACTCTAACATGTCATTACACGTAAGTTCATCTTTCAAAGCAGCTTTCTTCTTAGCATTTTTAGTAGTCTTAACAGGAAAAGAAGCCTGCATATATATACCACATTTCCACTAGCTTCAATCGCCACCGATACATGCTGGTTTGCTACAGCCTTCATTAAGGCATCTTCATCGTTAGCCGGAACATCTTGAAATCCATCAATGGAAACTACCGGATTGTTCTTCAAAGCATATCATTGCACTTTAGCAAGATACAAAAGAAAATTGAGAAAAAAATAGGGATTTAATTGCAATATATACCTATCAAGAGCAACTTCCTTGCTCTCCCTTGCCTTCTACAAAATCTACAGTAGAGAATGCCATGCAGCTACCTGCATAATTCACAAATTTGCATCATTATCTTTACATATATTTTTTACAGTTAAAATGAATTTACTCTATTTCTTTTCAAACCTGCACTGACCATGTTTTGAATTCAATTTCAACCGATGGGATTTCATACAAAATTGAACAAATATGATAAGTAGTCTGAACTAAACTAAAACTGCCCGAAGACCCACTGATCTTGCATATACAACTCAATGTTTTGATCGGACTAAATACAATTTGGAAATAGGTAACTTGACATATTATAGCCTAAGACATGGTGAAAATGGGATGTTTACTTACCGCATTGGCCTTCATCTTTAACTAGAGTAACTAGTTTGAACTGACGTCGGTTTTGAACATTAATTCACATTGTTGACATGTTTTTGTATGGCAACTGAACCGAAATTGGGCATGGCTAGTTTCTTCATCCTACTGTTAATCCTACTAGAGTGATTACAAAAAAGATATTAACCTGTCATTATGTTAAGAAGTTAACCCAACTCAGCATTACAGTCGAATTCATTTCAGTACCATTTTGGTAGATTAATTTATCGACTACTTCACTTTTGGTTTCAGGAACACCGTCCGCTTGTCCTGTAAATAAAGTGGAAACCCCAATTCTATTGTCAGATAGAGTTATTAACATATGCCACAACAAATGTGGTTAAACATCTACTAGACCAGCTTTGTCCGATGATACAGTGTACTGAAGGCAAAAATCAACTCAAAAGAAACAAAGAAAAAAACACACCTTCCACACCAGTACTTGTTTGCTGAGACAAAGTTCCGTCATTTAAGTCCTCAACATTGATGGATATGCTAAACATAAACAGAAAATCACACGAAATGTACTTGTAGTAAAAATCTGATTTAGACAATTATAATATCGATACGCACGCACGTAACCTAACTATTAATAATACTACCGATTATCAGCAGATTTGTTTATAACCGACTTACATGCATACTAGGATTCGTTCGTTTCTCCTGCGTATGCATGTAACCTAACTATGAATGCAATCCTCCAAAAATACTATCATAGAGGATTAGAACTTCACAGAATTTAACATCAATGTTAAGGCAAGTCTTTGGCATCCACATTATTGTGAAAGAATATCAAATCAAATAGAGTAATATAGACAAAAATAAAAATTTAATATCCTTCTCAATTCCCAATGGACTAAAACTATTTGCAGTAACACAAAAATTGATGTATCTTGCATGTGGAATGAACTTATGCAACCATAACGACTATGAAGCAAACATGACCCCATGTCTACACTTTTATTAATTAATTTTGGTAAATTAATTATTTTCTATTCCTTTTTACTCCGTTTTGTATTATCACATACCGTTGATTAAATACAAAGCTTTTGGGGTAATGATTCACCTTACAATTGTCGTTGAGTCTTTAAGTCACTTCTAAAATCTAGTGCCTCTCTTGTTCCTTTTGTTCAAAAAATATCCATTGAGAATTATTGTTTAAATTTTTGGAAGAACTCCTAGGCTAAGAAAGATATGGTATTGGCTGAGTTGCATCTTTCTAGCCTTGCAGATGAGGCTGGCACTCCTCTCTCTATTTTAATTGGCAGGAATCTAAGTAATGGCATAGTTAATCTTCCTCACTCTAGTAGTACTGCTGTTAAACACATATGAAGTATTATCCATCTCAAGTGTTATAGCATCTCTAAATACTAATAGACTGCTTTGGGAGGATAAAAGTCACTCTTTTAGTCATGTTTATTAATTTGTAATAGCTGATTCAAATGACCCTAACATAACAGAATTTGGACTAGTCATTATGCATAAAAATAAAAATTTCTACTTTGGAAAATTGTGAAGAATGCTTTTTACACTAAATCAGGTTTATATCTTAAAAGAATTATATTTGATAGCTTATGTACTTTTTATAATGCCCATGAAACTATAGGTAATGCATCATTAGTGATCTTATGGTTATCCTTCAGTGTGGCAGAGCAGTTTTGTGCAACACCAACTGGCTTGTCAGAAACTCCTTCTAAGTAAAATATGCAAATCCTAAAACAAGCAGCATAAAAGAGTTGAGTAAGGTCCATTAAAATTTGAAGGTTGGTGTGACGGCCTGGAATTTCGCTCGATCCGAATCAGTCGTTAAACCGATCTAGACCGTTCGAAACCCCTGATCGTTTGAGAACAAGACAAATCAGAACGCAGACGGAAGAACATTTCATTGTTATTACAACAATTCCATCAGATACAAGAATATACAGAGTATAATCGAATAAATTACATTCGATAAATATCAGAGATTACAATAAATTACATAGCAGCGGAAAATAATACAAAGCACAACTGAAGGTGATATACGGATACAGAGCTTTCCGGATATCATTCCAGCTGTAAACCAGGATCCTGTGAATATAAATCTGCAAAACCAAAACTACTAGCTGCCCGTGTCGAAAATAAGGGCACCCAGAGTTTAGGTTAAAACAATAAACTCCAGGTCAGTCATGTGACTGGTGTGAGAACTAAAACAGTTATTTAAAACTTTACTTTAAAAGAGAGTAATTCAAGGGACCACGCCGTATAACACGGAACGGGTTTCCTCCCAAGAATACCAGTGCATATTAATAAACAACGCAATGCTTTTTCGAAAAATGAAGCTACTATAAGACCCAGGTCCCATCACACAATGCAACACAAGCTGGAGGATAGGGTTTTCCCTTATAATAGCCAAACATGCTTGGTACGTTTAAAACAAATCATTTGATACTATTATAAGTGTATAGTGTCAAAACATTTTCAATCATAAATATCAATCCTAGGCGGCATGGGTACCATCTATCATGTCGCCGTACTAGGCTCTACAAATAAAACCGAAATACACGTATTGGAAATTGGATTTCCGTCATGAGTCGAGGCAAGTGGCAAGCTCCTCTCCGCTTCGAGACACTCTAGCAAATGCTCAGGACTACGCACTCTGGGCAGCCACTTGGATTGGTTGGGCCGATCCTCTCTTACGTTTGAGGATTAATTATTCCTGAACACACGTTTCTCGGTCCTTACAGACCTATAATCGAGGCGCCTCATTCCAACAACCACGTAGGTGAAAAGTATATGAATGTCAGGGCTGGTAAGTCACTGACACCACCAAAGCTAGAAAAAAACGTCGTGTTCTCCCAACGGTCCGTATCCCGTTTTTAACTCATACCGAGGTGTGAGGCTCGCGAATTCACGTTATACACAAAGCTGCCACGTAGGCCGTGCTTTGATCATCAACCACAAGACTTTGCTTTTCAACAGAAGCCTTGATCCATGTAACTCAGCGTGCCACACAGGCAATTCATGCCATGCGATTGATATCTATCGATATATAACCTCTAAGCTCGTACGTCTCAGAGAAGGGCGTTAAGCAAGAGAATAAATTCTCCGCCTCCAAACAAATATATATTTAACAGAAATCAATCGACACAGAATAAAATCCAATGTCAGACACACAATCCATTTACAAGTTCGTTCTGGGTCTGAACAAAACCGGAGGCACTTTCCTCGCATATCCATCGATCTCCAAGTACGTCTGGACGACCACCAACTCATTCCCTCATCTTCGGTGTACAGCCCAATCAAGATCATCAGTAATCACCCAAACGATGTGAAGACTTCCGATCTTCAACCACCGTCTTCATCTTCGACTTATCGTCGAATCGGTTATTCAGAATAGGTATAAACCCGGCCTTTCCGAACAACCCGCGTATATTAAAAACAAATGTTACACAAACACAACATACGCCTCATTCCAATTCGTTAGTCACTAACCTAAATTAGTAAGAGAGCAATTCCCCAAATATTAACCCCGAAGGTCGAAACCAACATCAGATCAATACCCAGGAAACCATCCTTCTTAACTAACCTACAGCTAGTTTCTAAATTTCAATTCTTAGGGAAAGGTTCCCATTAATTTTATCAAAGATAAATTCTTTAAAATGTATTCTTTAATCTTCCATTGAATGTCATATCAAACCAAATTATGGTTTTTCAAACTAGTCGAGATTAGCGAACCACACCGAAGTAATTATTTGTTTTATTTCCCAATCCCAACCTATTCATCCCATGAAGCAAAACTGGTAATACTCCATATCTAATACCACAGTGTTATCGGTAAAATTAATTACCATTTCACGTTCAAATCTAATTAAAGATTTAACTATCGCTTTGGAGCAAAACTGGTAATACTCCATCCTCGCTCATTTTCCAAATTTGATAATTTAGATTATCAATTCACATTTCAATCTAATTGCAGATTCATTAAAACTCCTTTTACAGGGTTAAAGAACTAGTGTCATTTAAAACACAGTTCACGATAAACCCACAAATCAATTCTATCTACAACCCATTTCAAATCCAATTTATTTATATAAAAATAAATGGGTTTTAATTTTGGTTCAAAACTAGTTTATTTCGATAAAAATCTATTTTTATCTTTTCAAATATGGAGTTTTTTCATCCTAATTTTTCCCAAATCATTTCTTATGATTTTATACAAATTATTGATATTTTTAATAATTTTATCAAGGTCCGTACAGTCGATTTCCAACAACGGCCATCGAACTGCACTTACAGCGACCTTTTCCAAATTTGATTTGGACGTATCTCCAAATCCAACCGTTAGATTTCATGACCGGACCCAACCCTCGGTCCTTTTGGAGTGGTTGTGGCCTGTGGGCTCGAGAGAGGCCTTACCTTGCGTATGTCCTCTGTTATGTGATGCAGAATTGCGTGATTCTCTAGTGGCTACATCATGTACTCTCAGCTGTAGATCTTTTCTTGTAGTTATTTGGATTTCCGAATGTATTATGACTTGTTATCAAGTATGCAATGTAATTTGTAATATGTATTGTTCTCCCTGCATGGAGAAAACTAATTATAGTCTAGTAATTTAGCTAGCTCCAGAGTCTGTAAGCCTGTTAGGTAGAGTGGATGGAACACTATAAACTCCGTAAGCGGTGAACGGTCCACCTTAAAAATCGATTTGTTGATTGTCAACCACAATCACCTGTATTATATTGTATTTTTATTACTGGTTATAATACAAAAGGTGTTACGGAACACTATAAAAATCGGTTGGTTATGAAAAAAACAGCGTTCCCCTTTGAATTCTCCACCATCTTTCCTCTCTCTGTTTCGAAAACCAGATTTACACTTAGTAAAACGAATGGCCGAGAATCTCTATTTTTTCTTTCTTCCTTCCAATCTGCAAGTCTGTTCATTTAAATTGAAACTGTTAAACAACAATATTATCGAGTTTAGTGAGCGCCATGATTTCAACGGTTGTGGTCGTGTGATTCGTGTTATGGTGTCCAGAAGCGAGCCAGGAATTATGCAGCACTTTGGCGTATTGCTGGCGAAGGAACAGGCCGGGCGAGGTGGTACTGCTGTTGGAGGGAAAGGGCATTAGGGCGCACTTGCCGGTGATCTCAGATGAATGTCCGATGGTCGAGAAGGGCTGCAGCAGTGTTGAGATGGTACTATCATGGTGTTGAAGTGTACTGGGGTGTTCTGAAGAATCTGAATGAAGCAATGTATGGGGATGGAGTTCATGATCACCAAGGTTGGTCATGGGGAAGGTTTGATCATCTGGCAGTGGCGTGTTTTGTGGTTCAGGCCACGTGGTTCCAGGTGACTATGAGGGGAAGATCGAGGCACATCCGGGTGTCGATGATAAATGATGAAGAGATTAGAGAGGGGCGCGGTTGCTTGTTGTTAGGGTTGCTGCATGGTTTCCAAGTTAGTGGCGTGTGTACTTGGGTTGCTGTGTAAGCATCGGGAAGGATAAGGAAGCAACTGTACGAGGAAGAAGGAAGAGATTTAGCATGCCTAGTTAACTATTATAATAAAAAGGTGATTTGTAACTTAAAACGTTATTATATGTTAAGATAATAACATAATCAGTTTATATAATTAATTTTAATATGTTTAAAAATTGTAATCCCAATCATTTGTTCATACGTGTACAACAGAATCGAACGAAACAAGCTACGTTGGGACTGTAGCGGTGAACAATACATTATGAAAACAGTTTGTACAATGTTGAAAGCAGCTGGAAGTTTAATTAAATTAAACGTTTGTACAATGTTGAAAGCACTACATTCTGGAAACAGTTTGGACGATGTTGGAAGCAACTGCAAGTTTTAATCAAATTAAACACTTGTTTAATTTAATTAAACCAAATCACTTTAACGACAAACGGAAATCGATGTGAGTTTACTCACTTATTTTGTCCCACTTATATTTTATATAAGTCAGGTTTAATTTTTGTATGTTATGGTTGTTTATTTTTGAATGATTACTGAATATATATTTATATCTTGACTAAACTGATTAAATTAAACGTTCGTTTAATTTAATGGAAACCCATATCATTATTTTTATGATTATTTCCAATAGAGGTAACTTACCTTGTTGGTCACATTTATAACAATATAAACGTATAAAATGAATAGTTGGATGCTTGTATTGATGTTATTGGATGATTATTAAAGTTATTAATTGAACTGTTTATTTCCATCTATCGAGATAGACAATGATATGTGTATATGTATATATTGTGTATTTAATTGGAATGAATATTCTGAGGTAACCTATTTGGATGCAGGAAAACACAGATTGGAGGGATCCAACAGGATTCCTCACTTATATTGATAATCCCTATAACATATGTTGGATATGTTTGTCTGAATGCGAAATTAGATGAATAAACCGCCTTGTTTCACAATTTGGTACTATAGCGGAAATTTGGCTCTTTAATACCATCGATAAATTAAGAATTGTTTTTGGAATCGATTTTAAATCAAATCTGAAACGTTTTCAGATTTACATCCTTTTGACGTTGAATTGCCGCAAGGGGAATCAACGAAGTTTAAGTTATAAATTTATATTTTTAACTGGAATAAGTTTTCAATTATATCCTATAAGTTATATTAAATATTGATGTTTATAAATAAGTTGATATTATGATTGGTTTTCTAAAAGTAGTTATAGATATATTATATTGCAAATTCTTACGTTCAATTAAATTTGTAAGCCACTGGTAAGATTTTTCAAAATAAATTCTGATGTTTGAATTACGACACTACAGAAATTTGCCCATTCACAGCGTTGAAAAGATGTTGTGATGGCCGTTAACAGTGTTTTGATGAACGCTGTCTATCGACAAGTTGTTATAGATCATGGAAGTATCACAATACATACCAAAACACTGTAGAAAATTGACATACTACAACATTTCAAATAGTGTTGTTCTTATGTTTGTACCACAATTTATATTGTTTTAGAAATGTTGTCATCTTCCCTTTTCTACAGCGTTTTTCCACTTATCACAGCGTTTCTGAAAGTTTACATGTTCTTTATTCTACAACGTTTTTGTACATCTATCACAACATTTACGTATTGTAGTTTTAAAACATTCATGCACATACATATCACCAGCATGTAAATATAATCAACCAACTAATATCAATAACATGCTCGAATCAAATATAAAAGTTATCGTATAAACATAAACTGTTAATCATTTACATAAATTATATAACACAATATTCATACACAAAGACATCATCAATAAACCAAGTTTACATAATTTCCATAAACAAAAATAACACCATAAACTAAATTTATACAATATCCATCGAACAAAGTCATGATATCTACAAAATAAAATATCCATAAACTAAAAGTTACTGCTTTCCCCATAATCAGCTGTCACTGAAATCTATATGTGCCTAAGGTACAACTACAATCCTTCTATAATTCTATCATTGTATACACCATTGCTACAAAACTGCTATTATGCTTGTGCATTAAATTTAACACACGATCAAGGTACATATACTATTGAAGAATAACTACATTGTTCAAATTAAGTGACCTATGATGTTGTTAATTTTGATGTTTTCCATTATTTCCAAAGATTGACCAAATATTACCAATGATTATAAAGGATGTCCCATACACTACAACAAATTTGTCCAAATACTAGAAACACCAGATGCACCACAAAGTGGTCCTGCTGCACCACTGAGAGGTGCAGTGCACCAATATGGTGCATTTGCACACAACAGTGCAGCAGATGCACCACATAGTGGTGCTGCTGCACCACTCTGTGGTGCAACTGATGCAGTGGTGCAACAACACCACTATGCGGTGCATTTGCACCACTAATGTGTGCAAATATGCAATACTGGTGCACTGCACCGCTGCAGCGGTGCATATGCACCACAGAGTGGTGCTGCTGCACCATGCAGATTCATCACTCTGTGGTGCACTGCACCACTGTGGTACTTGCATTAGAAGTATTACATTATCGAGGAAGGAACATACATGTTAAAGGTTTTTCTTTATACTTGATTTATAGAATATAATGGATGCAAACAGATATCAATAAAATAGTTTTCTGGATGGTGAGTGTGGAATTATAGGTACTACATATGTATTATATAATGGGTTTAAAGATATTAGAAAATAAGTTAAATTATATTGATATCTTACTTGGCCTTTTGTGGACAAACATCCCATAACCACTCAAGACCAGTGCTTCAATGGTCTTCGGCAAAATAGTTTAAAAATCCTTGGAAATAAACAATAATTATTACATAGTGTGCATTACAAGTGTCAGTTCTATCCTTGAACAACCTAAACTATCGACCGTGGTCTCCAACAATCGATAGAAGGAAAAGTAGAAACAACAACAAATTTCAATCGTCTGAACCTATTTTCAGACGTCTGACTTGGTTAAAACGTCTGAAAATAGGTTTCAGACATTTGAAAGGGATATCGACCAAGACGCTGAGACCATTTCAAATGTCTAAATTTATTTCAGACATCTGACCTGCTCTGATATTGTTTTCCAACATATGTATTTCAATTAGATGGAAACCTACTAGCTGATACAAATCTTGAGAAATACAAATAGTCATGTATACATATGTAGACACTTCTGCATGCACTCCATAGTCATGCATGCATACTCAGACTAGCACGCACACATAGACTCGACTCACACATGTATAATTTCGATTCATACTACACAAACCTGCATATTTATATACCTAGTTTTGCATCCATTGGGAACACAAACGAACATATGAAAAAGAGAAGTGTCTACTTCATTATAACTAAGGAAATGAATAATTTCTCCAACTAACTCCATGTGCGTAGAAGATACACGACAGTAATAACCTAAAGATATAGTACAAAATGCTCCACTTCATTATAATTGATCCTATATACTAATTTTTTTTTGATTTAAGTGACATAAGTCAGACACGTTTACACTAGAACCCATCACTTTACAACACGCAGAACACAGTTATGTAATATAAATATACTAAACTTCTTTTCCCAACTTTGGCTCTACAACTATTTAAAAAAGACAGATAAACTTGCATATTATCAACACACACAAACAAGTCATATGAAAGCATATGTATAGATTTCACACAAATAGGTCATTACACGTAAATTTATACTATACGCACACTATAACAATATATAAAAATATTAGATTTTCTTACTAAATGCTTTTCCCATCTGTATGGATTGGTCATTTCGTCATCCTCATGATCAGCTTTCTGGTGGCTATTTCCAACATTTATATCACACTTTCCACTCTAACATGTCATTACACGTAAGTTCATCTTTCAAAGCAGCTTTCTTCTTAGCATTTTTAGTAGTCTTAACAGGAAAAGAAGCCTGCATATATATACCACATTTCCACTAGCTTCAATCGCCACCGATACATGCTGGTTTGCTACAGCCTTCATTAAGGCATCTTCATCGTTAGCCGGAACATCTTGAAATCCATCAATGGAAACTACCGGATTGTTCTTCAAAGCATATCATTGCACTTTAGCAAGATACAAAAGAAAATTGAGAAAAAAATAGGGATTTAATTGCAATATATACCTATCAAGAGCAACTTCCTTGCTCTCCCTTGCCTTCTACAAAATCTACAGTAGAGAATGCCATGCAGCTACCTGCATAATTCACAAATTTGCATCATTATCTTTACATATATTTTTTACAGTTAAAATGAATTTACTCTATTTCTTTTCAAACCTGCACTGACCAAGTTTTGAATTCAATTTCAACCGATGGGATTTCATACAAAATTGAACAAATATGATAAGTAGTCTGAACTAAACTAAAACTGCCCGAAGACCCACTGATCTTGCATATACAACTCAATGTTTTGATCGGACTAAATACAATTTGGAAATAGGTAACTTGACATATTATAGCCTAAGACATGGTGAAAATGGGATGTTTACTTACCGCCTTGGCCTTGATCTTTAACTAGAGTAACTAGTTTGAACTGACGTCGGTTTTGAACAGTAATTCACATTGTTGACATGTTTTTGTATGGCAGCTGAACCGAAATTGGGCATGGCTAGTTTCTTCATCCTACTGTTAATCCTACTAGAATGATTACAAAAAAGATATTAACCTGTCATTATGTTAAGAAGTTAACCCAGCTCAGCATTACAGTCGAATTCATTTCAGTACCATTTTGGTAGATAAATTTATCGACTACTTCACTTTTGGTTTCATGAACACCGTCCGCTTGTCCTGTAAATAAAGTGGAAACCCCAATTCTATTGTCAGATAGAGTTATTAACATATGCCACAACAAATGTGGTTAAACATCTACTAGACCAGCTTTGTCCGATGATACAGTGTACTGAAGGCAAAAATCAACTCAAAAGAAACAAAGAAAAAAACACACCTTCCACACCAGTACTTGTTTGCTGAGACAAAGTTCCGTCATTTAAGTCCTCAACATTGATGGATATGCTAAACATAAACAGAAAATCACACGAAATGTACTTGTAGCAAAAACCTGATTTAGACAATTATAATATCGATACGCACGCACGTAACCTAACTATTAATAATACTACCGATTATCAGCAGATTTGTTTATAACCGACTTACATGCTTACTAGGATTCGTTCGTTTCTCCTGCGTATGCATGTAACCTAACTATGAATGCAATCCTCCAAAAATACTATCATAGAGGATTAGAACTTCACAGAATTTAACATCAATGTTAAGGCAAGTCTTTGGCATCCACATTATTGTGAAAGAATATCAAATCAAATAGAGTAATATAGACAAAAATAAAAATTTAATATCCTTCTCAATTCCCAATGGACTAAAACTATTTGCAGTAACACAAAAATTGATGTATCTTGCATGTGGAATGAACTTATGCAACCATAACGACTATGAAGCAAACATGACCCCATGTCTACAGTTTTATTAATTAATTTTGGTAAATTAATTATTTTCTCTTCCTTTTTACTCCGTTTTGCATTATCACATACCGTTGATTAAATACAAAGCTTTTGGGGTAATGATTCACCTTACAATTGTCGTTGAGTCTTTAAGTCACTTCTAAAATCTAGTGCCTCTCTTGTTCCTTTTGTTCAAAAAATATCCATTGAGAATTATTGTTTAAAATTTTGGAAGAACTCCTAGGCTAAGAAAGATATGGTATTGGCTGAGTTGCATCTTTCTAGCCTTGCAGATGAGGCTGGCACTCCTCTCTCTATTTTAATTGGCAGGTATCTAAGTAATGGCATAGTTAATCTTCCTCACTCTAGTAGTACTGTTGTTAAACACATATGAAGTATTATCCATCTCAAGTGTTATAGCATCTCTAAATACTAATAGACTGCTTTGGGAGGATAAAAGTCACTCTTTTAGTCATGTTTATTAATTTGTAATAGCTGATTCAAATGACCCTAACATAACAGAATTTGGACTAGTCATTATACATACAAATAAAAATTTCTACTTTGGAAAATTGTGAAGAATGCTTTTTACACTAAATCAGGTTTATATCTTAAAAGAATTATATTTGATAGCTTATGTACTTTTTATAATGCCCATGAAACTATAGGTAATGCATCATTAGTGATCTTATGGTTATCCTTCAGTGTGGCAGAGCAGTTTTGTGCAACACCAACCGGCTTGTCAGAAACTCCTTCTAAGTAAAATATGAAAATCCTAAAACAAGCAGCATAAAAGAGTTGAGTAAGGTCCATTAAAAATTGAAGGTTGGTGTGACGGCCTGGAATTTCGCTCGATCCGAATCAGTCGTTAAACCGATCTAGACCGTTCGAAACCCCTGATCGTTTGAGAACAGGACAAATCAGAACGCAGATGGAAGAACATTTCATTGTTATTACAACAATTCCATCAGATACAAGAATATACAGAGTATAATTGAATAAATTACATTCGATAAATATCAGATATTACAATAAATTACATAGCAGTGGAAAATAATACAAAGCACAACTGAAGGTGATATACGGATACAGAGCTTTCCGGATATCATTCCAGCTGTAAACCAGGATCCTGTGAATATAAATCTGCAAAACCAAAACTACTAGCTGCCCGTGTCGAAAATAAGGGCACCCAGAGTTTAGGTTAAAACAATAAACTCCAGGTCAGTCATGTGACTGGTGTGAGAACTAAAACAGTTATTTAAAACTTTACTTTAAAAGAGAGTAATTCAAGGGACCACGCCGTATAACACGGAACGGGTTTCCTCCCAAGAATACCAGTGCATATCAATAAACAACGCAATGCTTTTTCGAAAAATGAAGCTATTATAAGACCCAGGTCCCATCACACAATGCAACGCAAGCTGGAGGATAGGGTTTTCCCTTATAATAGCCAAACATGCTTGGTACGTTTAAAACAAATCATTTGATACTATTATAAGTGTATAGTGTCAAAACATTTTCAATCATAAATATCAATCCTAGGCGGCATGGGTACCATCTATCATGTCACCGTACTAGGCTCTACAAATAAAACCGAAATACACGTATTGGAAATTGGATTTCCGTCATGAGTCGAGGCAAGGGGCAAGCTCCTCTCCGCTTCGAGACACTCTAGCAAATGCTCAGGACTACGCACTCTGGGCAGCCACTTGGATCGGTTGGGCCGGTCCTCTCTTACGTTTGAGGATTAATTATTCCTGAACACACATTTCCCGGTCCTTACAGACCTATAATCGAGGCGCCTCATTCCAACAACCACATAGGTGAAAAGTATATAAATGTCAGGGCTGGTAAGTCACTGACACCACCAAAGCTAGAAAGAAACGTCGTGTTCTCCCAACGGTCCGTATCCCGTTTTTAACTCATACCGAGGTGTGAGGCTCGCGAATTCACGTTATACACAAAGCTGCCACGTAGGCCGTGCTTTGATCATCAACCACAAGACTTTGCTTTTCAACATAAGCCTTGATCCATGCAACTCAGCGTGCCACACAGGCAATTCATGCCATGCGATTGATATCTATCGATATATAACCTCTAAGCTCGTACGTCTCAGAGAAGGGCGTTAAGCAAGAGAATAAATTCTCCGCCACCAAACAAATATATATTTAACAGAAATCAATCAACACAGAATAAAATCCAATGTCAGACACACAATCCATTTACAAGTCCGTTCTAGGTCTGAACAAAACCGGAGGCACTTTCCTCGCATATCCATCGATCTCCAAGTACGTCTGGACGACCACCAACTCATTCCCTCATCTTCGGTGTACAGCCCAATCAAGATCATCAGTAATCACCCAAACGATGGGAAGACTTCCGGTCTTCAACCACCGTCTTCATCTTCGACTTATCGTCGAATCGGTTATTCAGAATAGGTATAAACCCGGCCTTTCCGAACAACCCGCGTATATTAAAAACAAATGTTATACAAACACAACATACGCCTCATTCCAATTCATTAGTCACTAACCGTAAATTAGTAAGAGAGCAATTCCCCAAATATTAACCCCGAAGGTCGAAACCAACATCAGATCAATACCCAGGAAACCATCCTTCTTAACTAACCTACAACTAGTTTCTAAATTTCAATTCTTAGGGAAAGGTTCCCATTAATTTTATCAAAGATAAATTCTTTAAAATTTATTCTTTAATCTTCCATTGGATGTCATATCAAACCAAATTATGGTTTTTCAAACTAGTCGAGATTAGCGAACCACACCGAAGTAATTATTTATTTTATTTCCCAATCCCATCCTATTCATCCCATGAAGCAAAACTGGTAATACTCCATATCTAATACCACAGTGTTATCGGTAAAATTAATTATCATTTCACGTTCAAATCTAATTAAAGATTTAACTATCGCTTTGGAGCAAAACTGGTAATACTCCATCCTCGCTCATTTTCCAAATTTGATAATTTAGATTATCAATTCACATTTCAATATAATTGCAGATTCATTAAAACTCCTTTTACAGGGTTAAAGAACTAGTGTCATTTAAAACACAATTCAAGATAAACCCACAAATCAATTCTATCTACAACCCATTTCAAATCCAATTTATTTATATAAAAATAAATGGGTTTTAATTTTGGTTCAAAACTAGTTTATTTCGATAAAAATCTATTTTTATCTTTTCAAATATGGAGTTTTTCATCCCAATTTTTCCCAAATCATTTCTTATGATTTTACACAAATTATTGATATTTTTAATAATTTTATCAAGGCCCGTACAGTCGATTTCCAACAACGGCCATCGAACTGCACTTACAGCGACCTTTTCCAAATTTTATTTGAATGTATCTCCAAATCCAACCGTTAGATTTCAAATTTCTAATATTCGTTAGAAAGCTCTTTTCGATACGAACCCAACGGTTCCGGTTTTAGGAGAATCCGACGGTCGGATCTCCCGTAATGTCCGTTCGAAATAAATGGTCGAAATTCGCGAACTGCCGCGGCGCGGCGCGTTCTATTCAGGCCATTATATTATATATATACTATATATAATATATATTTCGTTGATTACTATTTAAAACGAATTTTATAAATAGTTTTAAATTCGTTTCAAAAACATTTCAACTTCCATTTCCAATTCAATTCAAATCTCGATTCATTCTATATTCAATTCAATTCGAAATTGGTTTATATTCAATTCAATTCAAATCTCAATTCATTCTATATTCAATTCAATTCGAAATTGGTTTATATTCAATTCAATTCAAATCTCGATTCATTCTATATTCAATTCAATTCGAAATTGGTTTATATTCAATTCAAATTCATTTATAATCGATATAAATATCGTTCGCGTCAAAATAGCGCATCTCTAATCAACACGGCTTTATATATTTCAATAATTCCGTTATTCTATTTAACAAATGAATATTTATTCTATTCAATACGTGAATCTATATTTTTGTCAACACATGACTAATCTCAACGAATGAGTATTGTCCACGTGTGACTATTTTTGTTATTTAATATATTTTATAAAAATTATGGTATCTATCGTTTGATTTAAAATCAGACTCCAACCGTAAATTAGTAAGAGAATGATTCCCTAAATATTAACCCCGAAGGCCGAAACCAACATCAGATCAATATCCAGGAGACCACTCATCTCATCTATTTTCCAGTTAATTTCTAATTTTATATATGATAAAGATGTAAATTATATTGTTAAAATATTTCGTTCAACACATGACTAATCTCAACGGATGAGTACAGTCAACACATGAACCTTTATTTTATAATGATAAAGATGTAAATTTTATTGTTAAAACATTTCGTTCAACACATGACTAATCTCAACGGATGAGTACAATCAACACATGAACCTTTATTTTATAATATTCTTTATCTTCTAAATCGGAATGAGGCCCAATCAATCACCATATAGCGTTAACTATATGGATTTCCATACAACACATGTATATAATAGCAACGATAAACAATCAACCATCGTCCAAAGTGCACTACACTGTATAAGCATCAAATATAGATATCTAACGCTTATAACAGCCTGTCAATCAATCGATCGACATACAACTAATTATTGGGATTAGTGTATGCCGTATTTCATCCCAATACCCGTGTGGGGTTTCAAATAAACAAACACAGATTTTTATTTGTGCAGTTGGGCGATGTGTAAAATTTATCGACCCAATCAATATCAGTCAAATCAGTGTATATAAACAAATCGGCCGATTTGTTTATAAATATTTATTTATTCACTTTCACGTTAAAAATTATATTTTTAACGACCAAACTATTTTATTCAACCTATGAATATTCTATTCGGTTCATTTATCAAATAAAATGATATCTTTATTTTTCTAACTTATTTTAGAAAATTTCGGCGGCATAACGGCACAATACTATAAACGGGACGAGGCCTAGCCTTATCCCCGGTCTAGTGATGGCCCACGCCATTCACACATCAATCAAATCAATTTCCATTTCCCCCAAACAATCAAATTCAAATCAAATAATCTAACTAATCTATGCAACCAAACAAACAAATCCATGGTCTGTGGACAGTGGTGTCGGGTGCTACTAAACACCGTCTGCATCCTAGTATATATATAACTAGAAAAAGAGATTTTGAGTGAGAAGTTCTCACCAATAGCTAATCCAATCATCTCGACTCTTCTTAAGTAGAAATCTTCGTCGTTCTCGTCTTTCGTCACTTTCGTTGCCCGTAGCCACTACATATATAAAAATCGAATTTTTACTTCGCTATTCAATATATAAAAATCGAATTTTTATTTCGCTATTCAATATATAAAAATCATATTTTTATTTCGCTAGAAATTATATTTTTACTTTACCATTCCAACAATAAAAATCGAATCTTTATACTCCCTACTTCATGATAAAAATAAAGTTCATATTTTTATTTCACTTCTCATATAATAAAAATTATATTTTTATTATGCTTCATATATAAAAATTATATTTTTAACCTTTCTATAATATAAAAATTATATTTTTATTTAGTTAAAATCTCTCCTTTACCTTTCTAAAGATCATAACTTTCATTAGCTAAAAATCATACTTTTGTATAAATAAAACTGATTTTACAAAGAAAAGATTGATTTCATAAATTTAAAATCACCTTCTTTCCTTTTCTCGCTGGTTCGAAGGGGTGGGGGACAGTTTCTGGCGCACGGCAGTTGGAGGCGATCCTATTCAGGTGGCGGCGGCATCCCTTCAGCAGCAGTGGTGGCAGAGACCTCAAGTTAGGTTTTAATCGAAATGGGGGGGTTCAGTCTTCGGTGTTGGAGAGGGCGAGTGGGAGGGGTCTCGGCGAAGGCGTCAGTGGTGGGGCGGAGCTTCTGGAGGGGCGGTGGTATGCGCCCTGGGGGACTCGCGGTGGTTGGTTGGGTGCTGCACAAGTGAAGGATCGACGAGAGGGGGTAGGGCGAGGTACAGCGCCGTCGAAGCTGGGGATGGGGGTCTCGGTCCCTGGCGGCGCGATGGCCGGGACGGCGGTGGATCCGATCGATGATGGCTTCGTTCTTTTTTTTTTGTTTAGAAATGTCGATGTGAACTGAAGAGTAAAGGGGGGGGTCAACGGGTTTGGTAAAGAAAGTAAGGAGGGGGCTTATTGAAAAAGTTTAATTATATTAATTTAATTATCCAAAAAGTAACTTTTTATTTCGACTTCGAAACGAGACCCACCGACTGTCGTCCTTAGCGTTTTACCCCCATTCCGAACATAATGGGATATGTTTCGTAAGCCAGTTCGGCCGTTTCGATCAGTTTTCGTCAAAATCAAAATATAACTCTATATATTGAATTTGAACGCACATTTCAATTTACTGGGGTCACATACTAACTCTATAAATCCCATAAAAATATTTTCTAGCTTCGTATTGACGATACGGTCCTAACAAAACTAAATTCATCGAATTCTGAGACCGTTGGAAAAATAGCCATTTTCCAGTCGATTAAAATCAACTGAAACTGGCCAAACGCGTTTTCCTCTGCCACGCTCACATATCGATTCGAAAAATTATGAAATTTGGAATCTAGCAATAACTTTACATCCCGGATCCAACAGAAGTGGTTTTGTCGAAATCCGAGGTCGTTTGCAAAATTTCCATTTTTTAAGGGCCGAAATTCCATAGCGACTATTCAGAATTTTCAACTGGACATATCTTTTGATCCCCGCTATGAAATCTCAATTTTTCGGATTTGTTGGAAAGATATTCCCAATTAGATCCTATTATTTTTGGTTTCGCTATAATCCGGATTATTTTGCACCCAGTACATTCAATTGAAGTTTGAAATTGAATTATCGAACTACCGCGCCATTTTCAATTCTATTTATAATTATATATAATTATTTATATTCTAACGACGATCTATATAATATATACGTTCTAAATACGTTCAAAATAAATTTCTCGTCTATATTATTTAAAATACCTATTTTAAATAATCAAAATTCGCCAAAATTGGCAAAATAAAAATTTTAAACTGGCCCAGATTTTCGGGTTGTTACAATCTCTCCCACTTAAAACTTTTCGTCCCCGAAAAGGAACAAAGTCGAAAGTGGTTTGATTAATCAACTCTACGTTCGATCTGGCTTCCATTCTCCAACTTTTCAGTTTCTGAGAATTTTCAAATTCTTCAAAAATTTGGTTAACACCCGGAATTTTCGAAAAATTTCGCCATAACCTCCCCTGCACCGGGAGCCACGGGAAAATCCCGAAATTGCCATATAGGCCTTCTGATCTCAAAAAGAAAAAGAAAAAGCCAAGCGGCTAGCCAATCGACTCATAAAATCATCATCATCCAAACAAAACAGTAAATTACATAGTAAACATGTACCTATTTGTCGGGCAAACAAATTTTATTCTCTGCTCTAGCCTCCTTGCTATGACCTGTTCAATGTAAGTACATGTATATGCAAGCAAATGCGACCAATTTTCAATATAATTCAATGTTAGGTTCAATTTGGCATAATGGTTCAAAATTATCAAACAAATAAACAAACAACACAAACATCAATCAATTAGTGGATTAGAGTTTCAAATCCATAAATTTGATATATATATAAACAAAAAATCATGTTTTTGATGCCAATTCACAACAAATAAATCTATCTAAGTTTTGGTTCTCACACCAGTCTAATGGAAATATATAGAAATCACACCTTCGAAACACGAACATAAATATTTATGATGCCATGGTCATTATCAACATCATCTCCGGGCGACTAGAGTGTAATTCTATATCTATCCAGTATATTAAAACCTCGAATATACGTTCATGACGCGTATATTCAAAATATTTATATACTCGATTGTCCAAATTCAAAATAAATAAAATATTCAAATATGTATAAAATGGTTTAAATTTTCAAAACAAAATTTGTTTTCATTTGAAAAATATACTCTTCACACTCGTTCTAGGATACTACTGATCCTATCTCTAATGAGTCATTCTAATTGGATATTACTAATCCAATATCCGATGAATTCTTTCGTATGGTTCTAATGTGTCTTGTTCTCGAGCTCTGTAAACCAAAGCTCTGAAACCAACTGTGACGGCCTGGAATTTCGCTCGATCTGAATCAGTCGTTAAACCGATCTAGACCGTTCGAAACCCCTGATCGTTTGAGAACAGGACAAATCAGAACGCAGACAGAAGAACATTTCATTGTTATTACAACAATTCCATCAGATACAAGAATATACAGAGTATAATTGAATAAATTACATTCGATAAATATCAGAGATTACAATAAATTACATAGCAGCGGAAAATAATACAAAACACAACTGAAGGTGATATACGGATACAGAGCTTTCCGGATATCATTCCAGCTGTAAACCAGGATCCTGTGAATATAAATCTGCAAAACCAAAACTACTAGCTGCCCGTGTCGAAAATAAGGGCACCCAGAGTTTAGGTTAAAACAATAAACTCCAGGTCAGTCATGTGACTGGTGTGAGAACTAAAACAGTTATTTAAAACTTTACTTTAAAAGAGAGTAATTCAAGGGACCACGCCGTATAACACGGAACGGGTTTCCTCCCAAGAATACCAGTGCATATCAATAAACAACGCAATGCTTTTTCGAAAAATGAAGCTATTATAAGACCAAGGTCCCATCACACAATGCAATGCAAGCCGGAGGATAGGGTTTTCCCTTATAATAGCCAAACATGCTTGGTACGTTTAAAACAAATCATTTGATACTATTATAAGTGTATAGTGTCAAAACATTTTCAATCATAAATATCAATCCTAGGCGGCATGGGTACCATCTATCATGTCGCCGTACTAGGCTCTACAAATAAAACCGAAATACACGTATTGGAAATTGGATTTCCGTGATGAGTCGAGGCAAGGGGCAAGCTCCTCTCCGCTTTGAGACACTCTAGCAAATGCTCAGGACTACGCACTCTGGGCAGCCACTTGGATCGGTTGGGCCGGTCCTCTCTTACGTTTGAGGATTAATTATTCCTGAACACACGTTTCCCGGTCCTTACAGACCTATAATCGAGGCGCCTCGTTCCAACAACCACATAGGTGAAAAGTATATAAATGTCAGGGCTGGTAAGTCACTGACACCACCAAAGCTAGAAAGAAACGTCGTGTTCTCCCAACGGTCCGTATCCCGTTTTTAACTCATACCGAGGTGTGAGGCTCGCGAATTCACGTTATACACAAAGCTGCCACGTAGGCCGTGCTTTGATCATCAACCACAAGACTTTGGTTTTCAACAGAAGCCTTGATCCATGCAACTCAGCGTGCCACATATGCAATTCATGCCATGCGATTGATATCTATTGATATATAACCTCTAAGCTCGTACGTCTCAGAGAAGGGCGTTAAGCAAGAGAATAAATTCTCCGCTGCCAAACAGATATATATTTAACATAAATCAATCAACACAGAATAAAATCCAATGTTAGACACACAATCCATTTACAAGTCCGTTCTGGGTCTGAACGAAACCGGAGGCACTTTCCTCGCATATCCATCGATCTCCAAGTACGTCTGGACGACCACCAACTCATTCCCTCATCTTCGGTGTACAGCCCAATCAAGATCATCAGTAATCACCCAAACGATGTGAAGACTTCTGGTCTTCAACCACCGTCTTCATCTTCGACTTATCGTCGAATCGGTTATTCAGAATGGGTATAAACCCGGCCTTTCCGAACAACCCGCGTATATTAAAAACAAATGTTACACAAACACAACATACGCCTCATTCCAATTCATTAGTCACTAACCGTAAATTAGTAAGAGAGCAATTCCCTAAATATTAACCCCGAAGGTCGAAACCAACATCAGATCAATACCCAGGAAACCATCCTTCTTAACTAACCTACAACTAGTTTCTAAATTTCAATTCTTAGGGAAAGGTTCCCATTAATTTTATCAAAGATAAATTCTTTAAAATTTATTCTTTAATCTTCCATTGGATGTCATATCAAACCAAATTATGGTTTTTCAAACTAGTCGAGATTAGCGTACCACACCGAAGTAATTATTTATTTTATTTCCCAATCCCAACCTATTCATCCCATGAAGCAAAACTGGTAATACTCCATATCTAATACCACAGTGTTATCGGTAAAATTAATTACCATTTCACGTTCAAATCTAATTAAAGATTTAACTATCGCTTTGGAGCAAAACTGGTAATACTCCATCCTCGCTCATTTTCCAAATTTGATAATTTAGATTATCAATTCACATTTCAATCTAATTGCAGATTCATTAAAACTCCTTTTACAGGGTTAAAGAACTAGTGTTATTTAAAACACAGTTCACGATAAACCCACAAATCAATTCTATCTACAACCCATTTCAAATCCAATTTATTTATTTAAAAATAAATGTGTTTTAATTTTGGTTCAAAACTAGTTTATTTCGATAAAAATCTATTTTTATCTTTTCAAATATGGAGTTTTTCATCCCAATTTTTCCCAAATCATTTCTTATGATTTTACACAAATTATTGATATTTTTAATAATTTTATCAAGGCCCGTACAGTCGATTTCCAACAACGGCCATCGAACTGCACTTACAGCGACCTTTTCCAAATTTGATTTGGATGTATCTCCAAATCCAACCGTTAGATTTCAAATTTCTAATATTCGTTAGAAAGCTCTTTTCGATACGAACCCAACGGTTCTGGTTTTAGGAGAATCCGACGGTCGGATCTCCCGTAATGTCCGTTCGAAATAAATGGTCGAAATTCGTGAACTGCCGCGGTGCGGCGCGTTCTATTCAGGCCATTATATTATATATATACTATATATAATATATATTTCGTCGATTACTATTTAAAATGAATTTTATAAATAGTTTTAAATTCGTTTCAAAAACATTTCAACTTCCATTTCCAATTCAATTCAAATCTCGATTCATTCTATATTCAATTCAATTCGAAATTGGTTTATATTCAATTCAATTCAAATCTCGATTCATTCTATATTCAATTCAATTCGAAATTGGTTTATATTCAATTCAATTCAAATCTCGATTCATTCTATATTCAATTCAATTCGAAATTGGTTTATATTCAATTCAATTCAAATTCATTTATAATCGATATAAATATCGTTCGTGTCAAAATAGCGCATCTCTAATCAACACGGCTTTATATATTTCAATAATTCCGTTATTCTATTTAACAAATGAATATTTATTCTATTCAATACGTGAATCTATATTTTTGTCAACACATGACTAATCTCAACGAATGAGTACTGTCCACGTGTGACTATTTTTGTTATTTAATATATTTTATAAAAATTATGGTATCTATCGTTTGATTTAAAATCAGACTCCAACCGTAAATTAGTAAGAGAACGATTCCCTAAATATTAACCCCGAAGGCCGAAACCAACATCAGATCAATATCCAGGAGACCACTCATCTCATCTATTTTCCAGTTAATTTCTAATTTTATATATGATAAAGATGTAAATTATATTGTTAAAATATTTCGTTCAACACATGACTAATCTCAACGGATGAGTACAGTCAACACATGAACCTTTATTTTATAATGATAAAGATGTAAATTTTATTGTTAAAATATTTCGTTCAACACATGACTAATCTCAACGGATGAGTACAGTCAACACATGAACCTTTATTTTATAATATTCTTTATCTTCTAAATCGGAATGAGGCCCAATCAATCACCATATAGCGTTAACTATATGGATTTCCATACAACACATGTATATAATAGCAACGATAAACAATCAACCATCATCCAAAGTGCACTACACTGTATAAGCATCAAATATAGATATCTAACGCTTATAACAGCCTGTCAATCAATCGATCGACATACAACTAATTATTGGGATTAGTGTATGTCGTATTTCGTCCCAATACCCGTGTGGGGTTTCAAATCAACAAACACAGATTTTTATTTGTGTAGTTGGGCGATGTGTAAAATTTATCGACCCAATCAATATCAGTCAAATCAGTGTATATAAACAAATCGGCCGATTTGTTTATAAATATTTATTTATTCACTTCCACGTTAAAAATTATATTTTTAACGACCAAACTATTTTATTCAACCTATGAATATTCTATTCGGTTCATTTATCAAATAAAATGATATCTTTATTTTTCTAACTTATTTTAGAAAATTTCGGCGGCATAACGGCACGATACTAGAAACGGGACGAGGCCTAGCCTTATCCCTGGTCTAGTGATGGCCCACGCAATTCACACATCAATCAAATCAATTTCCATTTCCGCCAAACAATCAAATTCAAATCAAATAATCTAACTAATCTATGCAACCAAACAAACAAATCCATGGTCTGTGGACAGTGGTGTCGGGTGCTACTAAACACCGTCTGCATCCTAGTATATATATATAACTAGAAAAAGAGATTTTGAGTGAGAAGTTCTCACCAATAGCTAATCCAATCATCTCGACTCTTCTTAAGTAGAAATCTTCGTCGTTCTCGTCTTTCATCACTTTCGTTGCCCGTAGCCACTCCATATATAAAAATCGAATTTTTACTTCGCTATTCAATATATAAAAATCGAATTTTTATTTCGCTATTCAATATATAAAAATCATATTTTTATTTCGCTAGAAATTATATTTTTACTTTACCATTCCAACAATAAAAATCGAATCTTTATACTCCCTACTTCATGATAAAAATAAAGTTCATATTTTTATTTCACTTCTCATATAATAAAAATTATATTTTTATTATGCTTCATATATAAAAATTATATTTTTAACCTTTCTATAATATAAAAATTATATTTTTATTTAGTTAAAATCTCTCCTTTACCTTTCTAAAGATCATAACTTTCATTAGCTAAAAATCATACTTTTGTATAAATAAAACTGATTTTACAAAGAAAAGACTGATTTTATAAATTAAAAATCACCTTCTTTCCTTTTCTCGCTGGTTCGAAGGGGTGGGGGACGGTTTCTGGCGCACGGCAGTTGGAGGCGATCCTATTCAGGTGGCGGCGGCATCCCTTCAGTCAGCAGTGGTGGTAGCGGCCTCAAGTTAGGTTTTAATCGAAATGGGGGGGGGGGTTCAGTCTTCGGTGTTGGAGAGGGCGAGTGGGAGGGGTCTCGGCGAAGGCGTCAGTTGTGGGGCGGAGCTTCTGGAGGGGCGGTGGTTTGTGCCCTGGGGGACTCGCGGTGGTGGGTTGGGTGCTGCGCAAGTGAAGGATCAGCGAGAGGGGGTAGGGCGAGGTACAGCGCCGTCGAAGCTGGGGATGAGGGTCTCGGTCCCTGTCGGCGCGATGGCCGGGACGGCGGTGGATCCGATCAATGATGGCTTTGTTCTTTTTTTTTGTTTAGAAATGTCGATGTGAACTGAAGAGTAAAGGGGGGGTCAACGGGTTTGGTAAAGAAAGTAAGGAGGGGGCTTATTGAAAAAGTTTAATTATATTAATTTAATTATCCAAAAAGTAACTTTTTATTTCGACTTCGAAACGAGACCCACCGATTGTCGTCCCTAGCATTTTACCCCCATTCCGAACACAATGGGATATGTTTCATAAGCCAGTTCGGTCGTTTCGATCAGTTTTCGTCAAAATCAAAATATAACTCTATATATTGAATTTGAACGCACATTTCAATTTACTGGGGTCACATACTAACTCTATAAATCCCATTAAAATATTTTCTAGCTTCGTATTGACAATACGGTCCTAACAAAACTAATTTCATCGAATTCTGAGACCGTTGGAAAAATGGCCATTTTCCAGTCGATTAAAATCAACTATAACTGGCCAAACGCGTTTTCCTCTGCCACGCTCACATATCGATTCGAAAAATTATGAAATTTGGAATCTAGCAATAACTTTACATCCCGGATCCAACAAAAGTGGTTTCGTCGAAATCCGAGGTCGTTTGCAAAATTTCCATTTTTTAAGGGCCGAAATTCCATAGCGACTATTCAGAATTTTCAACTGGACATATCTTTTGATCCCCGCTATGAAATCTCAATTTTTCGGATTCGTTGGAAAGATATTCCCAATTAGATCCTATTATTTTTGGTTTCGCTAAAATCCGGATTGTTTTGCACCCAGTACATTCAATTGAAGTTTGAGATCGAATTATCGAACTACCGCGCCATTTTCAATTCTATTTATAATTATATATAATTATTTATATTCTAACGACGATCTATATAATATATACGTTCTAAATATGTTCAAAATAAATTTCTCGTCTATATTATTTAAAATATCTATTTTAAATAATCAAAATTCGCCAAAATAAATTTTTTAAACTGGCCCAGATTTTCGGGTTGTTACAGTTGGAGATTATTCCAATATGCAGGTTATTTACGGTTGATTCCAAGCTTGTAGGACGTACTTTTCGACTAGTAGATCGAACCAAGTCCAGGCTCTCACTGAATATCTTAAACCCCTTTCAAATTTCTAAGCATAATACAATGGAAATTATAAATTTAATGATAACAAACTAAAAATCACAGAGGATTATAGGCTTATAGCAGTAAGCTACCACTCTAAGAGGTTGATAAATTAGCAAACTTACTTCTGCAGCTTCAAAAAAAGGAAAAAAAACTTGTATTTAGTGATGTTTGATAAAATTAAAAACAAACAGCAGGCCCTAAAAAGTTGGCCTAAAATTATTATTCCGAGAAGATTTTTCAAGGCTGTAGTGCAATGCAATGTTTGACTAATTTGGATAGCAGGCGAAGTATAACTTTATTTATGTAACACAAGCATTTACAAAGGAAACATGCTTATCAACAACAACTTTATTGGTTCGCATGTGATATGATCAATTAACTAACATCTAATGCTATAAAGGAATACTAAACAATAGTTAACATTAAACTGATACACATGGTTAACTATATCATTATATTACAAATTTATAGGTGAAGAAAATATGTTTAGCCCAATATTTACACTTCAAAGGAATGTCAATTTAATTTGAAATCTAATGAACCCAAGATATCACTTCAGCTGAGAATTTGAAATGAACATAACAACAAAATAGCAGAAATAATTCAATGGTTCTGAAATATAATGAAAAAAAAAACATATCATTAAAACTAGGGATAACAGGAGTTATCCCAAAGGAACACGCAACTAAATTTAGTATTACGTAATACAAATTTTAGACATGTAATGATATATATAACAAAACAAATACCTCAGAGCTTTTCAGTCAATCTTAATCATAGAACAAAAAAAATCAGTATTGCGTTGTTATCTTCTTTGACCTCCGGTCTTCTATTTTCTCGCCAGGGTCTTCACATTATCGTCGCCAAATCTGATTGATGTAGTCTGAGAGTAGGGAGTACAGAAATGGAACTGAAGGAGGATGAACTGCAGCGGTGGTATAAGTCTAGTCAAAAGGCTATTTTCTTTTGGGTCGATTTGTTTTGGGGTCGATTTTGGGTATGCGAGTTTGTTCACCTCACATTTCGTGAGGTGAACATAACTCTACGTGTTGATTGGAGGAATTAAGTGGAGCCCATATGGGCCCCCCTGAATTTCTCCAATCACCCCGTAGAGTTATGTACACACCGTACGGAACGGTGTGTACAAACTCAAACTCCGATTTAGGAGGGAAATAGGGGAGAAAAATCAGTAGTGGTTATACGCGATTTCGAGATGATTTGATTTTGAGTTGATTTTGGGTTTAACCAGCAAGAGGATGCAATTAGAGGAAATAGGTAAAACAAAGGAGGAAATAACTATACGTAGGTAAATGGAATGAAACAAAAATTTAGCGGGCAATTGTATTTTGGATTGTAGTGCGACTTTATGTTCGTTTAATTATAATTAAAGTAAATTTTAAAATATTATTAGTCTATTGTTAAGCGGTTTATGACTTGTTGTTTAATAAATGAAAATGATATAATGATTGTGTAAATATGTGAGAATATTCATATAATTGTCAAGAAATTTGTAAGGATGTGTTTTTCATATTTAATGAAGCATCTAAAAACGTTGTTTACAAGTAAAAGGGATTTTGGAATATGTGGAATAACAGATTTCATATTTTTAAATGGAGTATTTATATGAGACTTAAATTAGATTATAATTAGAATTCGATTTAGAATTACAAACTTTTATCTATCTTAAGATAAGAACGTTGTCGATCAAGGTCTAAGGGGTAAATAGAATACCCTAACTTGAACGACTTCACTATTATTGGGAGATGATATCAGTTTGTAATTGGTAAAATGGTTTCATCTCTAATAAACGTATTCGTAAGCATTGTTTACAAAAGAACGAAATATATATGAATATATATATATATATAATAGGATTTGGACTTAACTAAATGGATTTGTAAGTCGGGTTTATTTTCTAAAAGTTAAGTTTTAAATGAAAGTAGATATTGAAGTCTAGGTATATATATAAAAGAGGTTGTACCTGGGTTGTTTGATAAGAAAAGAGATTTTCAATATGAGACGAAAAGAGTTAATAGGATCTATAACATTATTTATGAATATTAAGTTGAACTGATTTGGTTAATAAATATTTATTTTATTAAAGGAACTTTGTTCCCAAATTAGAAAATGAATAATGGGTTTAGCAAACGTTTCGCAAATGATATTTATTAATTAAAGTATTGATATGGTTAGATATTTTCTAAGTAAATGAAATGGTTCAGAGAAACTTCTTATATTTAAATTAAGAAGTAAGATGCTATGCTCTAAATACGAGAAGAACTATAAGGTAATTAACGAACGATTAATTAAAGGGGACAAATGATGCTATATATCGAGCCAGTGAATTCATTTTATGTTTGAATGGATGTTTATTTGATAGATAAATAACCGACTATCAAACCTGGCCTATTGTCGACTGTTGGTATAGAAAGAATGGGATCAAATTTATATTTGAAAACCAATTCGACTGGCAAAAACGTAAACGTTGAAGATTTCAGAAGATGGTCGAGATGGAGCATTTGAAGACCCGTAGAATTCATAAACAGAAGGATTACTTATAATCTTTGGGTCGCACCCAAAAGAGATGCATTGTGATTCTGTAGTGGTTGGAATCAATGGGATTGCAAGGACTTAGCGGTACTAATCTTTGAGGTGATTCCTATATAGGATGCGGTAGGAGGGTGCCTTCGGTTCATCCTGTTCCAGGATGACTTGTATGGACGAATGTCTGACAGAGTATTTCCTTAAGAGTCACGTACGTTGATTTCTACAAATTTATCAAGTTTGGTGGCGGAGAAGGAAACTTCTCTTAGCTTAGCACCCATAGACGTTAATTAGTGATTTGACGGATCTGACGATGCGGCATTCAAAGTTTTTGAGATGTTCTCTAAAAGGTTAAATCGTGACCTCAAACCTCATCAACCGGGAAATGACAAAAATCGGGCAGGCAACATGGCTAAGCGGGTCATTCCCAATTAGGGTGTATTGTCACCATCTAGAGGATATTATATTTGTTCTTCTTTCGTTTCTATATCTCCAGGGAATTTACGGTGGTCCCACGACAAAAATCCGTAGGGTAACAATATATTTGATACACTCAAGTTGAATGAGTGGTCGGTAATGTGTGGCCGAGTTGTAAGATGTTCTTGTTGAACCTGCAATGTCCTGTATTTTTGGTAGTCAAATATTTAATTTAATTTATTATTTTAAATGGATTTAAAATCTATATTTCGTTTATATAACGATGTTTGAACGTTAAATTTATATATAAATATAAATCGAGCTCGAAATGGCGCGGTAGTTCGTAATATTGAGTTTTGAACTTCAATTTAATATACAGGATCCGATTTAAGTTGGAATTCCAAGAAACAAGAAACACTTGAATCTTGTTGATTATAATTTTCATATGAAAGAGAAAAATTCAGATTTCATGTTATAGATTGTTAGTTATGTCCAATTCAATTTTTAAAATAGTCGCTATGGAAATCGTTATTAAAAATATAACGTTTATTTAATATATTTAAAAGGGAAATTTAATTCTTTAACTCAAAATTGACGATCTTGAGTTGTGTAAGTTATATTTGGAATTATATATATATATATATTGTTTGGATATATATGATAAAAATAATGTATTATGATTTATTTGAATTAATTTGGAATTTAAATAATATTTTATTCGATATTATTTGAGCGTTAAAAAAGGCCATTTTTGCATACAGTCTCAGTTTTCGATGAAATTAGTTTCATTGGAACCGTATCGTTATATTATTGTAAGAAAATCAAACTTCGTGACAAACCAATATAGTATGTGACTTCGGTGGCCAAAACGTTTCTGTTTCTATTTAATTGTTTAGATTATTTAGGCAGGGGTAAATTTTAACGAATAAATGAATGGTTGAACAAACTCCAAATTTGACGAAACAAGATTCATTGGATCCGTTAGGAAGAGGTCTAGTAAAATGTCAAGGTTTCAAATTTATTGGATTTTTTTTGTAATTATAGGAATTTTAAACGCGTGATTTTTCATTGATAATTATAAAGGAATTTTCACAAATGACCTTGGAATTCGACGAAACCTGTCCCATCGAGTCCGGAATATTTTTTTATGATAAGATTACATATTTTTTTTACAAAAATAGAGGTTGTATGTGATGTTTTATTACGTTAATTCGTGACTAAGTTTCCATTAGAATAAAATAATAATTATTTGTTCTTAACCTTATATATAATAGGTTCACCAAACCCTACGCACGTTCAAAGAGAATTAGATGGTCAACTCTTCTATATTTCCACCTCCACCATTTCTGAATAGCAGAAATCGTTCCTCACTTTCTCCCATGATCTGTGCAAATCCGCGAAGTATTACGAAATCATTCCAACAACAAACTTGAAGAGGGCATCGAGATCTAGCATATGAACGGCCGTGATGGGGTTTGGCGGAGTGACGGGAGAGTTAGAAGGTTGTGTTTCCATTGGCTTTAGGAGGAGTTTTGGCGGTGACGGAAAGGGCTGGGGGGATGGCGTTGGTGTAATAACCCGGAAATTCTGAACCAGTTTAAAATTTTTATTTTGGCAATTTTAGCGAATTTTGAATATTTAAAATAGATTATTTTAAATAATATCGGCGATAAATTTATTATGAATATAAATAGAACGTATATATTTATACGCGTCGTCGTTAGAACATAAATATTTATATATAATTATAAACAGAATTGAAAATGGCGCGGTAGTTCGATAATTCGATTTCAAACTTCAATGGAATGTACCGGGTGCAAAACAATCCGGATTTTAGTGAAACCAAAAACATTAGGATCTACTTGATGATATCTTTCCAACGAATCCGACGAATCGAAATTTCATAGCGGGAATCAAAAGATATGTCCAGTTGAAAATTCTGAATAGTCGCTATGGAATTCAGGCCCTTAAAAATGGACATTTTGCAAACGACCTCGGATTTCGACGAAACCACTTTTGTTGGGTCCGTGATATCAAATTATTGTTAGGTTTTAAATTTCATAATTTTTCGAATCAATATGTGAGCGTGGCAAAGGAAAACGCGTTTGACCAGTTTCAGTTGATTTTAATCGACTGGAAATTGGCCATTTTTCAAACGGTCTCAGAATTTGACGAAACTAGTTTTGTTAGGACCGTATCGTCAATACGAAGCTAGAAAATATTTTTATGGGATTTATAGAGTTAGTATGTGATCCCGGTAAATTGAAATGCGCGTTTAAATTCAATATATAGAGTTATATGTTGATTTTGACGGAAACTGATCGAAACGATCAAATCAGCTTGCGATACCTATCCCCTTGTATTCAGAATGGGGGTAAAACGCTATGGACGACAGGCGGTGGGCCTCGTTTAGAGGTCGAATGTAAAAGTCAACTTTTTGCAAAATAAAATAATTAAAAATTAAAATCCTTTCTCTTTCCCTCTTCCCCTTAATCTCGTTCTGGCCCCCCCTTCTTCATTCGATCAGAATCAAAATAAAAAAAAAATCGATTCCCCTCCCCGTCGTTCGCGCCACCGCCCTCCACCCTGCCTCGCACCCTCTCTCTCCCCGCCTCCTTCTTCTTCCTGCTCTCCTCCTTCTCCCTGTCGCGAGCGATGATCCCCTCCCCCAAGGCGCCCTTAGACCCGAACCCGCAACCGCCTGCATCGACCCACCCACCTCGACGCAGCCCAGCCGACCACCGCCCTACCGCAGCCTCCAGCCCCCCCTCCGATCCCTCTTCTCCCCCCCATTCGCTGTAAGCTTCCATCCTCTTTTATTTTATTTATTTGTTTTATGTTAATTTATTTTAAATATTTTGTTAGTTTAATCTAATTTTCGTGAATAAGAAAATAGAAGAGATATGATTTAGAAAAGAGAAAAGATTTTATTCAAGTAAAAATATGATCTTTATATTTTTAAAGTAATAAAAATATGATTTTTATATTTTTAAAGTATTAAAAATATAATCTTTATTATGTAGAAGGTGTAAAAATATGATTTTTGGTTAGGTAGAGAATTAAAAATATAATTTTTACATGATAGGAATATTAAAAATATCATCTTTATATGAGTAGAAAAATAGAAATGTGATTTTTATAATGATATGTTTGAAAAGGAGAAATCTTTATTTTAGTAAAAATTCGATTTTTATATATTGAATAGCGAAGTGAAAAAAATTCGATTTTTAAATGTAGGAAGCGATTATAAAAATGTGATTTCTATAGTGATGACATTGAAAAGGTAAAATCTTTATAGTTGAAAAGGCGAAATCTTTATATTGAATAGCATAGTAAAAATTCGATTTTTATATATTGAATAGCATAGTAAAAATTCGATTTTCATATATTGAATAGCATAATAAAAATTCGATTTTTATATATTGAATAGTATAATAAAAAAATTCGATTTTCATATATTGAATAGCAAAGTAAAAATTCGATTTTTACATATGTAGAGAATACGGGCAACGAAGATGACAAAAAGCGAGAACGTTGAAGATTTCCTGCATTGGAAGTGCCGTGAAGTTGGATAGCTATCTGTGAGAATTTCTCACCTTTCAATTTCTTTTTCTAGTTATATATATATACTAGGATGCAGATGGTGTTTAGTATCCCCGACACAATCGTCCACAGACCATGGACTTGTTTGTTTGATTGCAAAAATTAGTTAGACTATTTGATTGAAATTGAATTGTTTGGTGAAATGAATGAATTTGATTGAACTGTGAATGGCGTGGGCCTTCACTAGACCGGGGATAAGGCTAGGCCTTGTCCTGTTTCTAGTATCGTGCCGTTATACCGCCGAAATTTTCTAAAATATGTTAGAAAAATAAAAATATCATTTTTATTGTGTAAATGAACTGAATAGAAATTCATATGTTGAAATAAAATGTTTTATCGTTAAAAAAATAATTTTTAACGTGAATATGAATATAGTGAATGTGAATAAATAAATATTCATTTACAAACCGGACGGTTTGTTTATGTACACCTATTTGAATGACATTGATTGGGACGATAAATTTTACACATCGCCCAACTGCACATATAAAATCTGTGTTTGATTGTTTGAAACCCCACACGGGTGTTGGGATGAAATTTGAAGTTCACTCATCCTGATTGATTGAATATGTCGATCGATTGATTGACAGGCTGTTATAAGCGTTAGATATCTATATTTGATGCTTATACAGTGTAGTGCACTTTGGTTGATGGTTGATTATTTTTCAATGTTATTATATACGTGTGATGTATGAAAATCCATATAATTAATATTATATGGTGATTGATTGGGCCCCATTCCAATTTAGAAGATAAAGAATATTATAAAATAAAGGTTCATGTGTTGACTGTACTCATCCGTTGAGATTAGTCATGTGTTGAACGAAATATTTTAACAATAAAATTTATATCTTTATCTTTGTAAAATAAAGGTTCATATGTTGACTGTACTCATCCGTTGAGATTAGTCATGTGTTGAATGAAATATTTTAACAATAAAATAAAGGTTCATGTGTTGACTGTACTCATCCGTTGAGATTAGTCATGTGTTGAACGAAATATTTTAATAATAAAATTTACATCTTTATCAATATTATAAAATAAAGGTTCATGTGTTGACTATACTCATCCGTTGAGATTAGTCATGTGTTGAACGAAATATTTTAATAATAAAATTTACATCTTTATCAATATAAAATAAAGGTTCATGTGTTGACTGTACTCATCCGTTGAGATTAGTCATGTGTTGAACGAAATATTTGAAATAAGGAATATTTGAAATAGAATATTTGAAATAGAAATATTTGAAATAAGGAAATATTTGAAAAAGAAATATTTGAAATAGAATATTTGAAAATAGAAAACCAATTTGAATTGAATCGAATAGAAAACCAATTTGAATTGAATCGAATAGAAAACCAATTTGAATTGAATCGAATAGAAAACCAATTTGAATTGAATCGAATAGAAAACCAATTTGAATTGAATCGAATAGAAAACCAATTTGAATTGAATCGAATAGAAAACCAATTTGATTTGAATCGAATAGAAAACCAATTTGAATTGAATCGAATAGAAAACCAATTTGAATTGAATCGAATAGAAAACCAATTTGAATTGAATCGAATAGAAAACCAATTTGAATTGAATCGAAAAGAAAACGACTTTGAAACCGAATTGAATTGAAAACGAATTCAAATTGAATTGAAAGCGAATTGAAATGAATTCAAATTGAATTGAAATTTGAATTGAATAGGAAAGAATTTTAAAACGAATTTATAAGGAAAGATTCAATTTTGATTTGAATTGATATGGAAGTTGAAATTATTATCGAAACGAATTCAAAACTATTTTTAAAAACTTCGTTTTAAATAGAAATCGACGAAAAATATATTATATATATATTATATATATAATATAATGGCCTGAATAGAACGCGCCGCGCCGCGGCAGTTCGTGAATTTCGACCATTTATTTCAAACGGACATTACGGGAGATCCGACCGTCGGATTCTCCTAAAACCGGAACCGTTGAGTTCGTATCGAAAAGAGCTTTCTAACGAATATTTGAAATTTGAAATCTAACGGTTGGATTTGGAGATACGTCCAAATCAAATTCGAAAAAGGTCGCTGTAAGTGCAGTTCGATGGCCATTGATGGAAATCGACTGTACGGACCTTGATAAAATTATTAAAAATAGTAATAATTTGTGTAAAATCATAAGAAATGATTTGGGAAAAATTGGGATGAAAAACTCCATATTTGAAAAGATAAAAATTGATTTTTATCGAAATGAACTAGTTTGAACTAAATTTAAAACCCGATTTGTTTTTCAATAAATAAATTAGATTTAAAAAGGGGTTTTAAATAATCGGAATTCCTAATATATTTGATTTAAATTGAACTAGAATTGATTTGTGGGTTCATCGTGAACTGTGTTTTAAATAACACTAGTTCTTTAACCCGATAATAAATAGATTGTGATTTGGGTTTGTCATGAACTGTGTTTTAAATAACACCTAGTTCTTTAACCCAGTAAAAGGAGTTTTAACGAATCTGCAATTAGATTGAAATTCGAATTGATAATCTAAATTATCAAATTTAGAAATGAGCGAGAATGGAGTATCGCCAGTTTTGCTCCAAAGCGATAGTTAAATCTTTAATTAGATTTGAACGTGAAATGGTAATTAATTTTACCGATAACACCATAGTATTAGATATGGAGTATTACCAGTTTTGCTTCATGGGATGAATAGATTGGGAAATAAAATAAATAATTACTTCGGTGTGGTTCGCTAATCTCGACTAGTTTGGAAAACCATAATTTGGTTTGAAACGACATCCAGAGGAAGATTAAAGGATAAATTTTAAAGAATTTATCTTGGATAAAATTAATGGGAACCTTTCCCTAAAAATGTGGAATTTAGAAACTAGCTGTAGGTTAGCTAAGAAGAATAGTTTCCTGGGTATTGATCTGATGTTGGTTCCGGCCTTCGGGGTTAATGTTTGGGAAGTTGTTCTCTGGTTGATTTACAGTTAGTGACTAATGAATTGGAATGAGGCGTATGTTGTGTTTGTGTAACATTTGTTTTTAATATACGCGGGTTGTTCGAAAAGTCCGGGTTTACACCCATTCTGAATAACCGATTCGACGATATGTCGAAGATGAAGACGGTGGTCGAAGTCCGGAAGTCTTCACATCGTTTGGGTAATTACTGACGATCCTGATTGGGCTGTACACCCAAGAGGATGGAAATAGTTGGTGGTCGTCCAGACGTACTTGGAGATGGATGGATACGCGAGGAAAGTGCCTCCGGTTTCGTTCAGACCCAGAACGGAATTGTAAATGGATTGTGTGTCTGACATTGGATTTTATTCTGTGTTGATTGATTTTTATTAAATATACATCTGTTTGGCGGCGGAGAATTTATTCTTTTGCTTAACGCCCTTCTCTGAGACGTACGAGCTCAGAGGTTGTATATCGATGGACATCAGTCGCATGGCATGAATTGCCTGTGTGGCACGCTGAGATGCAATGATCAAGGCTTCTGTTGAAAAGCAAAGTCTTGTGGTTGATGATCAAAGCACGCCTACGTGGCGGCTTTGTGTATAACGTGAATTCGCGAGCCTCACACCTCGGTATGAGTCAAAAACGGGATACGGACTGCAGGGAGAGCACGACGTTTCTTTCTAGCTTTGGTGGTGTCAGTGACTTACCAACCCTGACATTTATATACTTTTCACCTATGTGGTTGTTGGAATGCAAGGCGCCTCGATTATAGGTCTGTAAGGACCGGGAAACGTGTGTTCAGGAATTGCCAATCCTCTAATGTAAGTGAGGACCAGCCCTGAAGCATCCAGGATTGCCCAGAGTGTGTAGTCCTGAGACATTTGCTAGAGTGTCTCGAACACGGAGAGGAGCTTGCCCCTTGCCTCGACTCATGACGGAATCCAATTTCCAATACGAGATATTTCGGTTTTAATTGTAGAACTAGTATGGCGACATAGTAGATGGTAGCTATGCCGCCTATGATTGATATTTATGATTGAAATGTTTTGACACTATACACTTATTATAGTATCAAATGATTTGTTTTAAACGTATCAAGCATGCTTTGGCTGTTATAAGGGAAAACCCTATCCTCCGGCTTGCGTTGCATTGTGTGATGGGACCTGGGTCTTATAACAGCTTCATTTTTCTTTATTTAGCATTGCGCTGTTAGTTCTATGCACTAGTATTCTTGGGAGGAAACCCGTTCTGTGTTATACGGCGTGGTCCCTTGATTTACCTAACTTTAAAACCAATATTAATAACTGTTTTAGTTCTCACACCAGTCACATGACTGACCTGGAGTTTATTGTTTTAACCTAAACTCTGGGTGCCCTCATTTTCCGCACGGGCAGCTAGTAGTTTTGGTTTTGCAGATTTATATTCACAGGATCCTGGTTTACAGCTGGAATGATATCCGGAAAGCTCTGTATCCGTATATCACCTTCAGTTGTGCTTTGTATTATTTTCCGCTGCTATGTAATTTAATGTAATCTCTGATATTTATCGAATGTAATTTATCCAATTATACTCTGTATATTCTTGTATCTGATGGAATTGTTGTAATAACAATGAAATGTTCTTCCGTTTGCGTTCATTTGTGTGTTGTTCTCAAAGTATCCGCCCTTTCCTTAACGGGGAAGAAACGGGTTCTTACAGTGGTATCAGAGCTTTGGTTTACAGAGCTCGAGAACAAGACACATTAGAACCATACGAAAGAATTCATTAGATATTGGATTAGTAATATCCAATTAGAATGACTCGTTAGAGATAGGATCAGTAGTATCCTAGAACGAGTGTGAAGAGTATATTTTTCAAATGAAAACAATTTTGTTTTGAAAATCTAAATCGTTTTATACGTATTTGATTATTTATTTATATTGAATTTGGACAATCTAGTATATAAAGGTTTTGCATATACGCGTCATGAACGTATATTCGAAGTTTTAATATATTAGATAGATATAGAGTCACACTCTAGTCGCCCGGACATGATTCTGATGATGGCGAGCCATCACCAGTATTTATTTTTCGTGTTTCGAAGGTGTGATATCTATATATTTCCATTAGACTGGTGTGAGAACCAAAACTAATATAGTTAGAGCACATTGTTGTGAATTGGCATCAAAAACATGATTTTCTGCATATATATCAAGTTATGAATTTGAAACGTTAATTCACTAATTGATTGATGTTTGTATTGTTTGTTTATTTGTTTGATAATTTTGAACCATTATGCCTAATTGCATCAAATATTGAATTATATTGAAAATTGGTCGCATTTGCTTGCATATACATATACTTACATTGAACAGGTCATAGCAAGGAGGCTAGAGCCGAAGAATAAAATTTGTTTGCCCGACAAATAGGTACATGTTTATTACATAATTTACTGTTTTGTTTGGGTGATGATGATTTTATGAGCCTATTGGCTAGCCGCTTGGCTTTTTCTTTTTCTTTTTGAGATCAGAAGGCCTATATGGCAATTTCGGGATTTTCCCGTGGCTCCCGGTGCAGGGGAGGTTATGGCGAAATTTTTCAAAAATTTAGGGTGTTAGCCAAATTTTTGAAAAATTGAAAATTCTCAGAAACTGAAAAGTTGGAGAATGGAAGCCAGATGGAACGTAGAGTTGATTAAGCAAACCACTTTCGACTTTGTTCCTTTTCGGGGACGAAAAGTTTTAAGTGGGGGAGATTGTAATAACCCGGAAATTCGGAACCAGTTTAAAATTTTTATTTTGGCAATTTTAGCGAATTTTGAATATTTAAAATAGATTATTTTAAATAATATCGGCGATAAATTTATTATGAATATAAATAGAACGTATATATTTATACGCGTCGTCGTTAGAATATAAATATTTATATATAATTATAAATAGAATTGAAAATGGAGTGGTAGTTCGATAATTCGATTTCAAACTTCAATGGAATGTACCGGGTGCAAAACAATCCGGATTTTAGTGAAACCAAAAACATTAGGATCTAATTGATGATATCTTTCCAATGAATCCGACGAATCGAAATTTCATAGCGGGAATCAAAAGAAATGTCCAGTTGAAAATTCTGAATAGTCGCTATGGAATTCAGGCCCTTAAAAATGGACATTTTGCAAACGACCTCGGATTTCGACGAAACCACTTTTTTTGGGTCCGTGATGTCAAATTATTGTTAGGTTTTAAATTTCATAATTTTTTGAATCAATATGTGAGCGTGGCAAAGGAAAACGCGTTTGACCAGTTTCAGTTGATTTTAATCGACTGGAAATTGGCCATTTTTCAAACGGTCTCAGAATTTGACGAAACTAGTTTTGTTAGGACCGTATCGTCAATACGAAGCTAGAAAATATTTTTATGGGATTTATAGAGTTAGTATGTGATCCCGGTAAATTGAAATGCGCGTTTAAATTCAATATATAGAGTTATATGTTGATTTTGACGGAAACTGATCGAAACGATCAAATCAGCTTGCGATACCTATCCCATTGTATTCAGAATGGGGGTAAAACGCTATGGACGACAGGCGGTGGGCCTCGTTTAGAGGTCGTATGTAAAAGTCAACTTTTTGCAAAATAAAATAATTAAAAATTAAAATCCTTTCTCTTTCCCTCTTCCCCTTAATCTCGTTCTGGCCCCCCCTTCTTCATTCGATCAGAATCAAAAAAAAAAAAAATCGATTCCCCTCCCCGTCGATTGCGCCACCGCCCTCCACCCTGCCTCGCACCCTCTCTCTCCCCGCCTCCTTCTTCTTCCTGCTCTCCTCCTTCTCCCTGTCGCGAGCGATGATCCCCTCCCCCAAGGCGCCCCTAGACCCGAACCCGCAACCGCCTGCATCGACCCACCCACCTCGACGCAGCCCAGCCAACCACCGCCCTGCCGCAGCCTCCAGCCCCCCTCCGATCCCTCTTCTCCCCCCCCATTCGCTGTAAGCTTCCATCCTCTTTTATTTTATTTATTTGTTTTATGTTAATTTATTTTAAATATTTTGTTAGTTTAATCTAATTTTCGTGAATAAGAAAATAGAAGAGATATGATTTAGAAAAGAGAAAAGATTTTATTCAAGTAAAAATATGATCTTTATATTTTTAAAGTAATAAAAATATGATTTTTATATTTTTAAAGTATTAAAAATATAATCTTTATTATGTAGAAGGTGTAAAAATATGATTTTTGGTTAGGTAGAGAATTAAAAATATAATTTTTACATGATAGAAATATTAAAAATATCATCTTTATATGAGTAGAAAAATAGAAATGTGATTTTTATAATGATATGTTTGAAAAGGAGAAATCTTTATTTTAGTAAAAATTCGATTTTTATATATTGAATAGCAAAGTGAAAAAAATTCGATTTTTAAATGTAGGAAGCGATTATAAAAATGTGATTTCTATAGTGATGACATTGAAAAGGTAAAATCTTTATAGTTGAAAAGGCGAAATCTTTATATTGAATAGCATAGTAAAAATTCGATTTTTATATATTGAATAGCATAGTAAAAATTCGATTTTCATATATTGAATAGCATAATAAAAATTCGATTTTTATATATTGAATAGTATAATAAAAAAATTCGATTTTCATATATTGAATAGCAAAGTAAAAATTCGATTTTTACATATGTAGAGAATACGGGCAACGAAGATGACAAAAAGGCGAGAACGTTGAAGATTTCCTGCATTGGAAGTGCCGTGAAGTTGGATAGCTATCTGTGAGAATTTCTCACCTTTCAATTTCTTTTTCTAGTTATATATATATACTAGGATGCAGACGGTGTTTAGTAGCACCCGACACAATCGTCCACAGACCATGGACTTGTTTGTTTGATTGCAAAAATTAGTTAGATTATTTGATTGAAATTGAATTGTTTGGTGAAATGAATGAATTTGATTGATGTGTGAATGGCGTGGGCCTTCACTAGACCGGGGATAAGGCTAGGCCTTGTCCTGTTTCTAGTATCGTGCCATTATACCGCCGAAATTTTCTAAAATATGTTAGAAAAATAAAAATATCATTTTTATTGTGTAAATGAACTGAATAGAAATTCATATGTTGAAATAAAATGTTTTATCGTTAAAAATATAATTTTTAACGTGAATATGAATATAGTGAATGTGAATAAATAAATATTCATTTACAAACCGGACGGTTTGTTTATGTACACCTATTTGAATGACAATATTGGGACGATAAATATTACACATCGCCCAACTGCACAAATAAAATCTGTGTTTGATTGTTTGAAACCCCACACGGGTGTTGGGATGAAATTTGAAGTTCACTCATCCTGATTGATTGAATATGTCGATCGATTGATTGACAGGCTGTTATAAGCGTTAGATATCTATATTTGATGCTTATACAGTGTAGTGCACTTTGGTTGATGGTTGATTATTTTTCAATGTTATTATATACGTGTGATGTATGAAAATCCATATAATTAATATTATATGGTGATTGATTGGGCCCCATTCCAATTTAGAAGATAAAGAATATTATAAAATAAAGGTTCATGTGTTGACTGTACTCATCCGTTGAGATTAGTCATGTGTTGAACGAAATATTTTAACAATAAAATTTATATCTTTATCTTTATAAAATAAAGGTTCATGTGTTGACTGTACTCATCCGTTGAGATTAGTCATGTGTTGAACGAAATATTTTAACAATAAAATAAAGGTTCATGTGTTGACTGTACTCATCCGTTGAGATTAGTCATGTGTTGAACGAAATATTTTAATAATAAAATTTACATCTTTATCAATATTATAAAATAAAGGTTCATGTGTTGACTGTATTCATCCGTTGAGATTAGTCATGTGTTGAACGAAATATTTTAATAATAAAATTTACATCTTTATCAATATAAAATAAAGGTTCATGTGTTGACTGTACTCATCCGTTGAGATTAGTCATGTGTTGAACGAAATATTTGAAATAAGGAATATTTGAAATAGAATATTTGAAATAGAAATATTTGAAATAAGGAAATATTTGAAAAAGAAATATTTGAAATAGAATATTTGAAAATAGAAAACCAATTTGAATTGAATCGAATAGAAAACCAATTTGAATTGAATCGAATAGAAAACAAATTTGAATTGAATCGAATAGAAAACCAATTTGAATTGAATCGAATAGAAAACCAATTTGAATTGAATCGAATAGAAAACCAATTTGAATTGAATCGAATAGAAAACCAATTTGAATTGAATCGAATAGAAAACCAATTTAAATTGAATCGAATAGAAAACCAATTTGAATTGAATCGAATAGAAAACCAATTTGAATTGAATCGAATAGAAACCCAATTTGAATTGAATCGAATAGAAAACCAATTTGAATTGAATCGAATAGAAAACGACTTTGAAACCGAATTGAATTGAAAACGAATTCAAATTGAATTGAAAGCGAATTGAAATGAATTCAAATTGAATTGAAATTTGAATTGAATAGGAAAGAATTTTAAAACGAATTTATAAGGAAAGATTCAATTTTGATTTGAATTGATATGGAAGTTGAAATTATTTTCGAAACGAATTCAAAACTATTTTTAAAAACTTCGTTTTAAATAGAAATCGACGAAAAATATATTATATATATATTATATATATATAATATAATGGCCTGAATAGAACGCGCCGCGCCGCGGTAGTTCGTGAATTTCGACCATTTATTTCAAACGGACATTACGGGAGATCCGACCGTCGGATTCTCCTAAAACCGGAACCGTTGGGTTCGTATCGAAAAGAGCTTTCTAACGAATATTTGAAATTTGAAATCTAACGGTTGGATTTGGAGATACGTCCAAATCAAATTCGAAAAAGGTCGCTGTAAGTGCAGTTCGATGGCCATTGATGGAAATCGACTGTACGGACCTTGATAAAATTATTAAAAATAGTAATAATTTGTGTAAAATCATAAGAAATGATTTAGGAAAAATTGGGATGAAAAACTCCATATTTGAAAAGATAAAAATTGATTTTTATCGAAATGAACTAGTTTGAACTAAATTTAAAACCCGATTTGTTTTTAAATAAATAAATTAGATTTAAAAAGGGGTTTTAAATAATCGGAATTCCTAATATATTTGATTTAAATTGAACTAGAATTGATTTGTGGGTTCATCGTGAACTGTGTTTTAAATAACACTAGTTCTTTAACCCGATAATAAATAGATTGTGATTTGGGTTTGTCGTGAACTGTGTTTTAAATAACACCTAGTTCTTTAACCCAGTAAAAGGAGTTTTAACGAATCTGCAATTAGATTGAAATTCGAATTGATAATCTAAATTATCAAATTTAGAAATGAGCGAGAATGGAGTATCGCCAGTTTTGCTCCAAAGCGATAGTTAAATCTTTAATTAGATTTGAACGTGAAATGGTAATTAATTTTACCGATAACACCATAGTATTAGATATGGAGTATTACCAGTTTTGCTTCATGGGATGAATAGATTGGGAAATAAAATAAATAATTACTTCGGTGTGGTTCGCTAATCTCGACTAGTTTGGAAAACCATAATTTGGTTTGAAACGACATCCAGAGGAAGATTAAAGGATAAATTTTAAAGAATTTATCTTGGATAAAATTAATGGGAACCTTTCCCTAAAAATGTGGAATTTAGAAACTAGCTGTAGGTTAGCTAAGAAGAATAGTTTCCTGGGTATTGATCTGATGTTGGTTCCGGCCTTCGGGGTTAATGTTTGGGAAGTTGTTCTCTGGTTGATTTACAGTTAGTGACTAATGAATTGGAATGAGGCGTATGTTGTGTTTGTGTAACATTTGTTTTTAATATACGCGGGTTGTTCGAAAAGTCCGGGTTTACACCCATTCTGAATAACCGATTCGACGATATGTCGAAGATGAAGACGGTGGTCGAAGTCCGGAAGTCTTCACATCGTTTGGGTAATTACTGACGATCCTGATTGGGCTGTACACCCAAGAGGATGGAAATAGTTGGTGGTCGTCCAGACGTACTTGGAGATGGATGGATATGCGAGGAAAGTGCCTTCGGTTTCATTCAGACCCAGAACGGACTTGTAAATGGATTGTGTGTCTGACATTGGATTTTATTCTGTGTTGATTGATTTTTATTAAATATACATCTGTTTGGCGGCGGAGAATTTATTCTTTTGCTTAACGCCCTTCTCTGAGACGTACGAGCTCAGAGGTTGTATATCGATGGACATCAGTCGCATGGCATGAATTGCCTGTGTGGCACGCTGAGATGCAATGATCAAGGCTTCTGTTGAAAAGCAAAGTCTTGTGGTTGATGATCAAAGCACGCCTACGTGGCGGCTTTGTGTATAACGTGAATTCGCGAGCCTCACACCTCGGTATGAGTCAAAAACGGGATACGGACTGCAGGGAGAGCACGACGTTTCTTTCTAGCTTTGGTGGTGTCAGTGACTTACCAGCCCTGACATTTATATACTTTTCACCTATGTGGTTGTTGGAATGCGAGGCGCCTCGATTATAGGTCTGTAAGGACCGGGAAACGTGTGTTCAGGAATTGCCAATCCTCTAACGTAAGTGAGGACCGGCCCTGAAGCATCCAGGATTGCCCAGAGTGTGTAGTCCTGAGACATTTGCTAGAGTGTCTCGAACGTGGAGAGGAGCTTGCCCCTTGCCTCGACTCATGACGGAACCCAATTTCCAATACGAGATATTTCGGTTTTAATTGTAGAACTAGTATGGCGACATAGTAGATGGTTGCTATGCCGCCTATGATTGATATTTATGATTGAAATGTTTTGACACTATACACTTATTATAGTATCAAATGATTTGTTTTAAACGTATCAAGCATGCTTTGGCTGTTATAAGGGAAAACCCTATCCTCCGGCTTGCATTGCATTGTGTGATGGGACCTGGGTCTTATAATAGCTTCATTTTTCTTTATTTAGCATTGCGCTGTTAGTTCTATGCATTGGTATTTTTGGGAGGAAACCCGTTCCGTGTTATACGACGTGGTCCCTTGATTTACCTAACTTTAAAACCAATATTAATAACTGTTTTAGTTCTCACACCAGTCACATGACTGACCTGGAGTTTATTATTTTAACCTAAACTCTAGGTGCCCTCATTTTCCGCACGGGCAGCTAGTAGTTTTGGTTTTGCAGATTTATATTCACAGGATCCTGGTTTACAGCTGGAATGATATCCAGAAAGCTCTGTATCCGTATATCACCTTCAGTTGTGCTTTGTATTATTTTCCGCTGCTATGTAATTTAATGTAATCTCTGATACTTATCTAATGTAATTTATCCAATTATACTCTGTATATTCTTGTATCTGATGGAATTGTTGTAATAACAATGAAATGTTCTTCCGTTTGCGTTCATTTGTGTGTTGTTCTCAAAGTATCCGCCCTTTCCTTAACGGGGAAGTAACGGGTTCTTACAGTTGGGATCGAATGCGGAGAGGGTTAGGGCGCACCCGATGGTGGCTGTGAATCGCGCTCCGTCGGTCAGCCAGAGGCGCAACGTTGGTTGAGAGCTTTTGTGCGTGTTTCAGAAGTTTGAAACGGCTGGAGGGATACTTCGAACGAGCAAAAAATAGAACAACATGGATTGGCCTGCCTTTTTCTAAGTAAGGATTAACGGAATTTAACGTAATAACTAAGCCATCCAATATTTGAGTTAAGGAGTTATTGTTTAAACCCAAATCAATTTATTTTAAGTGATAAAACAGGACAGTTGGAAGAAGTAACATTTTGATCGGGTATCTTTCTTTGGAGCAGAGGTTTGGTTTGGTCATTTGAAACGTGAAGAACAGGAATTGATTGGGTTTGTTTTATTGATCAAAGTCAAAGTGATGGCAACATATAATGGAAACTCCTGGAACAGAAGCACGATTGCCTGGAAGGAAGGGTGAAATGGGTTTTGGAAAGTAACTAATCGGGCCTATAACATATAACTAATGAGGTCCTGGTAAATTTTAATGCAATAAATTTGTTTAATTAGAACATTTAATTTTTAGTAAAAATTCTAAACCGATGTGTAATGAAAAACCGTCACAAGTAGACGAGACCTGGGAATGAAGACCAATGATAACAGTTGGACGATTCCATTTTTGTAATGTAATTAGATTAATTAAAATATTAATTAAGGAATAATTTTATAATTAAATTGTATTAACTCTAAATGTTAATAACTCCATCGTATGTTATCAGAAATGGACAAACCAAGTTGTGTTGGGATCGTATCGACAAACACTACATTATGGAGCTAGATTGGACAGATATTGAATTAACAGGAATTTTCAGTTGAATTAAACACTCGTTTAATTTAACTGAAACCGAACCAGTTCAGAAATAAATCAAGGTGAGTTAAACTCACTCAGTTCTTCCCACTTATATTTTATATAAGTCGGGTTTTATTTTGTGTGCTATGGTTGCTAATGGTTGACTGTTTGTTACTTATATATTGATTGAATTTATGAAATTAACGTTGTTTAATTTCAGTGAAAAACCAAATCGTTATTTTAACGGTTGGTCCCAATTAAGGTAATGTAACGACCCGCATTTTTCAGCGATATAATAATTTATTTATTTAATTATATAAATAGTGGTTTAGAGAATTTAATGGTCGTTTAATTAAATAACTTGGAATATTTAATTAATATAAATAATTAAATAATATATTTAATTCTGAAATAATCAGAATTGGCTGAAATGGCGATATGGTGTGAATTGGGCAATTCAAAATATATAATTCAGTTTAGAGTTGAATTATAATAATGAATATATTATATAAACGACAGTTGAACGTATTAATTTTATTATAAATATAATCGAGCTCGAAATGGCACGGCAGTTCGCGATTTGGCGATTCGAACTTTAAACGAATATACATAAGCCGTTTTAAATCGGATTTCTGTGAAACAAGAAAACGTTAGGAGCTGGTGAAGTATATTTTTCTAGTGGAAGAGAAAAATCGAGATTTCGTCGTGTAGATTTTGATTTATGTCCAAATCAAATTTTAGAAAAGTCGCTATGGAATTCCTTTATAATTTATAAATATTTATTTATATTTATAAAAGAAATTTCATTATAAATCGAATATTTATTTAAAGCGGGATTTGAAATATCAAGTTAGAAATTCATATAGGAATATTGTGGAGCTATAGGATATCGTATGTCAATATATACGATAATATTTATTTATAAATATTTAATTTAATTGTTTTTAAATATATTTATATATTTAAAACGGTTATTTAGAGCTTTAAAAATAGCCAGTTTTGCAAACGACCTCAGAATTCGACGAAACTAATTTTCTTGGATCCGCAATATTAAATTATTACTGGATTTTTGTTTTCGTGATTTTTGAAGTCAGTATGTGGCCATAAGGATTTTTAATGTGAAAAACAGTCGATATTTTGACAGTTAAAAATACACTGTGTGAGCAAACGGGTCGGAATTCGACGAAACTAGTTTCGTTGGGCCCTTAATGTCAAACTCTAGTGGCATGTCAATTTTCGTGATTTTTGGATATCGTATGCGGTCACAGGGATTTTTAAGGACCGTTACAAATAGCAGTTTCTTTAATTAAAATATAAAAATCAATGGAAAAAATATCTAAGTATATGTGAACCTAAGATAGGCCACGCACGCACATCTCTCAGCCACAAACCCAAGCATACAAACACAGGACAAATTTCCAATCCTCCTCAACACAAAACCGCACAAAGAAAAATCAAATACAAATAAAATCTAGAAATCATCAGATTCGTATGAATGGAATCCGCACATCTTTCTCCTCATCTCCATATAATTTTCTTTTGTTGCGATGTGGTTTTCTAGAGTTTGAATTTCCACCGAGAGTTAGGGCTTCCTCGTGTGTGAGCATTGAACTTGGATTCGAAAATCTGAGGTGTGTTTTGGCTTTATAATGAAATTCCGCGAGTTCTGGTGAAGTTTCAAGGGTCTCGATGTTGATTTTTGGGGCTTAAAGCCAACGACTTTGAGTCAGTTTTCTGGAGCGTATATAGGCTTGAGTTGAACAAGGATTTGTGGCAACGTAGGCGCGGAGGAAGGGGGTTCGATGGGAGTTGGAGGATCTAACTTCGATGAGGTAATTTTTGAGTGGCGAGGGACCTAAGGTTTGGCGATGAGGTTGAGTGTATTGTCAGAGGTAAAGGCAGCGTCGTTTGGTGGAGCACTGTTCGAAGCAGAGGTAGGAGGAGACTGTATTCGGACTGGCACTTGGAAGAAGGAGATGGACTGGGTTGTTGCGGAGATCGGAAATGGTGATTTTGTGGTACTGGAGTTCGGTGTATACGTTTGGGGAAGATGGATTTAGAGGAGTGGGTGGGCTTTTTGGGTTGATGGGCCGGAAAGAAAGGCTAGGTTAAATCCCATTATTTTATAATATATCATGTTTTATTTTAGTTTAAAATTGTATTAACTTGTAATTGTTATAACATGAGTTACAATATCAGAAACACGAACGATTGGATCCATTAGGATCGTATGGACGGGGGCAACAGCATGGAACTGACTGGGAGTGGATTGGAGCTCGTTTGAATTTATGGAGAAATAAATTGTTTGATTCAAATCAAACAAACAGTTTATCGTTCTTTAACGATGAACTGCCAATGTGAGTAAAATTCACGAACAATTATATTTTTATAACGTATTCTTAGAACTGATAATTATCTGTTGATTGCTGTGTGTTAACAATTTGGTTGAATTGTTTGTGTATTGGTTGAAATTATAGACAACGATATATATATAAATCATTAATCGAATATTGGCTGTATTTATCAGAATATTTTATATTCGTATTGTCTAACATCTGTGATGCAGGGAAACAGGTTGGAGGGACCCAACTGGATTCCTCAACATTTATTTTACCATTTTTCATATATTGTAATATATGATGTGATATAAAATCTGTGGTTGTTTATGTGTGTTTGAACGATATCGATCATGGTTATTTGGTATTTTAAATACCGTGAAAAATACTGGGATGTAGGAAAGGGGATTTTCAAAGTGTATTTTGAAAATAAATTATTTATATAAAATCAACGGGTTTTATATATAAAAGGGAAAAAGGATTTTATAAAGGAAATTAATTATAAAATCAAAGAGAATCGAAAAGGGAATATTTGTAAAACACTTACAAATGGAAATCGAAAAGGAAATATTTATTTGTTGAATAAATAAATATGATATTATAAAAAGGAAATTTATTTATAAAATCAAAGGATTTTATAAAAGGGATATTCATTTATAAAATGAATAAAAGTTTATTTAAGGAGAAAATATTTATAAAATCAAGGGATTTTATAAGAAGGGAATTATTTATAAAATCAAAGGATTTTATAAAGAGGAATATTTATTTAGAAAATAAATACGATATTATAAGACGAATATTTATTTGGGAAATAAATAGGATAAATAAAAGGAAAATATTTGTTAAACAAATAAAATAGAAATATTTGTAAAACATTTACAAATAGAGTTATAAAAGGAACTATTTATTTATTAAATAAATAGAGTTATAAAAGGGAATTTTAAATAAGACTTAAGTGTTAGAAACTTAATGGATTATATAAAGGAATAAATCAGTTAGAATTTATCGAGTAGGGTTAAATTGAATATTAGTTATTCAATTGGAGTTAATCGAATAAAGGGTTAACCAGAGAGAGTTAATTGAACATAGTTAATCAAATTAGGATTAACTGAATATTAGTTATTCAATTAGAGTTGATCGAATATATTTATTTGAAATAGAGTTAATCGAATATTGGTTATTCGAAATAGAGTAAATCAAATAGAGTTGAGCAAAATTAGAAACTGACTAGAGATTAGTAAATTGAATGGTTTTCTAAGTGTCTATCTGAAGTTGATTTCGGCATTCGGGATTAATACTTAAGGAATTGTTCTCATACTAGTTTACAGTCAGGGATTGATAGTTGTGGAAGAATAGTGATACGTAATAAAGCCATGAAAATGTTTTCCAGTGTTAATAACGTATATTTTCTAAACATAGAAAATGAGGAAATATATATATAAATATATATATTTGATGATTTAATTCCATTTGGAATAAGATCGTTGTGTGTACACAGAAATGTTTTCATTTGATAGTTAAATCACCGACTATCAAAGTTTTGACCATTTTAACGTTGTTAATACGGAGAGACCGGTTGGATTATTATCCGAAGAACCACTCTGTATTGGCATAAGTGTTGCGAATCAAGTATGATAAATATATTAAAGACGGAGTAAAGTGCAAGGGCTGTTGTATAAATCTTAGATAACAATTGCCTAAGATGGATGTACTGAATAGTGCCTTCGGTTTGTCCAGTCCTAGGACAACTTGTATGGACGAAGGTCTGACAGAGTATATCTGATAAATTGTGTAAGTTGATCTCTTCAAACGTATTCACGTTTGGTGGCGGGGGATTTCGTTTCTCTTATCTGTATACCCGTGTTATTTTTGGATAAATCAATTTTTCATTTAAAGGGTATGACGATGTGACATTCTAAGTGAATTAAGATGTGGCATGTAAAAGATAAGCGTAGCTTCTAGCCTCACATCCGGTAAATGACAAAAATCGGGCAGGCAGCATGGCTATGTGGGTAGCTCCCATTAGGGTGTATAATCACCTATCTAGAGATATTCATTTCATTATTTAATCTGTTCGATGCTGTCCCATTCGGGAAACGGTTGCTGATCCCAAACGTTGGTGATATACATTCGATACACTCAAGCGAAATGAGTGGTCAGTCATGTGTGGTCGGGTTGCAAGATGTTCTTGTTCAACCCAGTGTATTCCTCTCTAGAGGTACACTAGCGAAAGGTGGTTCCATACCTTGTCATAGTTGGAAATCCACTATCCAATAAGTGCTCGCGGTTTTGATTGTATACTATATATGTAGAACGTGAGATGAAAGCGTTTCTGCTAGATGATTATTATATTGTGGTTGATAGACATTATTATAATGTCAAAAGGTTTTTGATATAAAGATATTTTGGATTCTCATAAGGGAAAACCCGTTCCGTTATACGGCGTGGTCTCATGAGATATCGTTTTATTGCTCAAACTGTTTTTAAACCGTTTTACTCATACCAGTCCCATGACTGACCCGGAGTTTATTATGTTTTGTTTTCCCTAAACTCTTGGGTGCCCAATTTTGTATGGGCAGTCAAGTAGTCAGGATTTTACAGATATACTTAAAGAGCTGGAGCAGGAGGCTTCAGGATTATATAACTATTGTTTATTTCCGCTGTGTTGTAAGTGCTGAACTTTGGAAATGATATGTATATTCAAGTACAGATTTATATTTCAAAGTTATGTTATATATTATATGTTATTCATTCCGATGTGAGGTTCGTGTTACTCTGATGTTGTGTTCTTCTTCTTCTATTCTAAGTTTCTATCTTATCTTTCCTCACCCTCTAATTTCTTTCATTAACTACCGGTATTTTTCGATGTTTGGTTAGTCGTCATTGAGTTTATGTCGATAACCAAAGTCGCTAAAAAAAACCGGGTCGTTACAGTTGGTATCAGAGCTTAAGGTTAAGTAATTACCTTGGCTCTGTAGTGTGACTCGGTAGAGATGGGGTTAGTAATACCCTAGATTGAGTTTGAGTGTATATATACGAGAGCATATTTGTTATTCAATATAAAGTTGTTTTATATTGTGGATATTTATTGGTTGAGTTGTTTATAAGTTCTGGTCGTTTAGTTTGATCCACTGCATCGATAGGAGTTTCTGAACACTCGAATACGATGAATCGTCCTGGTATGTTTTGAAAAGAGGGTAAATGAAATAATTTTACCCAAATTATATTTTCATATAAAGAATTTATATTGGAATGATTATAAATGAAATGGTTATATAAATTACCAAGTAAAATTCGTATAAGTGTTACGACATGAATTAAATCTGAAATTTAAATCAGATTTGAAATTAAGACTTTGGGAATTTGGAAAAGTGTTTGTAATGGATTTGGATTGAATATATGAGAATTTTAAAATCCTAGGAGATTTTAAATTGTTTTGAGAATGATATTTTGAAATGAATTTCAAAATGGAAATGTTTAAAGAATGGTTTTGAAAGTGATATAGTACTGAACTCACTTCGATAGTTGGAAAATAATTCTGATAATGACTGCAGCATCATCAGTGTTCATTTTCGAGTTGAAAGTGACGGATTACTACCAAAATTTCTGTTTTTGAAATGTTTTGTGAAAACTGGGTTGATTTGAAATTCCAAAAAGGGATATTTGATTTTTGGAAAAGGTAAGATGTTTAAAATTTCCCAAGGAAAGATTGTTTGGATTGAAAACAAATTGAATTAGAGTTTGTAAAAGCAAATAGAAATTGAAATTGAATTGAAACCCGTTATGTAACATACCGTCTTTAGTACACTTCAAGCTGGTAATTAAACCAACTCAAACTGTTCGAAATGACAGAATGTTATTAGCTTCTGAGGTAAATAGAATAAATCACAGAATCATAGCCACAGAAAAACAGAATATCTCACAGCGGAATAATAAATTATGCAGTAGTAGTTCATGAAGCTACTAAATAAAAATAAAAATTTATACATAGTATCAGAGTTACAAAATTAAATACAGCGGAAGTTTAAATACAAGAATTTCTAATACAAAGGAGAAAAGACAGAATCAACAGGTAGAGGTGATATCTTCAACAGTCTCCAGCTTCAAAAGGTGAAATCTCAACACTGCAATACTCGATCTGACCCGAGCAATAATGAAAAGCAAAACAACTCGGATCAGGACTAACATTCTCATGGAAGTAAATCAACTCAAATGAAATGTTCGATGAAATGCAATCAGTAACTTAAAGGATGTTTGGGATCAACATCCTCTAAGGATCCGTTAAACAAATATCATATAATATAATACGCTATTATAATAGTGTCTATGGTTAAATATAACATATTAAAATAGCGTAAGCGGGATTACATTTTTACCCTTACACCGTTTATAATACCGTAGTCTATACAGATACCGTAAAGTCCACAGTACGTAGTGGCTATCAGAGGGCACTCCATAGGTACGGTACAAATCAAAATCGTAGAGGGCTCAATCAGGATAATATGACAAGGCACACGAGGAATACCCACGGTAGGATTCTACCGATGCACGCCCGGACCGGTGGTAACGCATAGCCGCAACTACCTCCTACCTCGAACAACACTCCCACAATCAAGAGTGGCCACCAATCAAATCACAAAGTAATAGATGTAGTTCGAAGAAGTGTGTCCGATGGAGGTGCGACCTCACTTAATCACGGTATAGCACCTGTTTTAGTCATTTTAATTATGACCCAAAGGTCAAGGCATCCATCAACTTTCTCTTTCTTCAATCCAGTAATCGCCTCCAAACTATCCTACTTCATTCTGGAACTCCACAGCGTACACAGTTGTTAAAGTGGTTTTCGGTATTGGCAGAGAGTATGACAATATCCGATCCCGGTCTCTTTAACAACCAAACGTTTACATTTTTCACACCGTGGCCATTTTAATAAAATCATATCTTGAAATAAATTGATTTAAGAAATTTCTTTAATTCAAACCAAACAGTTTATGAATCAATTCCATATATAAAATTGTTTCAATTCATATTCAGACAATTTATAATCGAATTCAATTATAAATTCAAATTCCAATTAATTACGTAGTTCACGTTCATTTCCCATACAGTTCAATATTTAAGCCAATTCAAAATTCGCATTTAGTTGATTTAAAATCAAATTCATTGAATCAAGTATCATTATATAAACTTAAATCTTTGAACCTAGAACTTAAATCGCAAAATCAAAACTTATCCATCTATTGAGTTTATTATTAAAGTTTATAAAATAAGCATTGAAAATATATTTTTAGGTTTTAAATTTATAAAAAATAGCTTTATAAACATATATAGGTTTAAAATAATTTAGAAAGAGGTTTAAAAAAAGAATAATATATATAATACATTAATTTAATGTTAAAAATACATATATGATTAAATTATATAGTTTAAAAATAATAAATTATAAGTAAAGTCTTAAATAAGCATTTAAATACATTTTTACTCATAAAATCATTTTAAAACATATAATTTAAACTTTACAAAATTTAGTACAAATCTTTAAAATATAAATATAAGATCTTAAATTAATATTATTACAATCAATATTTTCAACTCATTTTAATTCGAAAACATGACCAACGGTGTCCGTATATAGTTTTCTACCCTATGGTCAAGTGATACGGATATTTATCATTTCAACCCGTAATTTATAAAATTTCGACGGGTTTATCATTTCAACCCGCAATCCCAAATTTCAGTAAAAATCATTCAGGTCTATCATTTCAACCCATAACGATTTTTCCCTAATCTAATGTCCATTCGGGTATGTATCATTTCAACCCTTGGTGATTTTTCCTAAACTAGGGGTATCTACAACATAACAAATCATTACATATCATCTGTCACATCAGAGTCATATATAATCAGTGTACATACATGTCATATGAATATTGTGTCACATATGAAAGTGTATATTTTAAACAAACAATTTCTACCGACAATCCTATACATTTCATAACAGTTCATTTAGTTGATCTAACATCTATGAAGTAATGTGAGTCAGGTGTCAGATAAACTCACTTTTCGTGGCGCAGATTAAAGACAATAGATGGATTTATGCAGAATTGAAACGACAACTTCCATGCACGATTCAGAATAATTTCAGCTCGATGATCGCTCAATATTTTATTTTATTTTATAAGAGGAGAAGGGATTTTCTCAGCAAAACAACATAGAAATTGGATTTGTGGAACAGTTTACGAAACCTTTTTTTCATAGGTATAAAAGAAGCAACACAATTACACAAAAATTCCATTACCTTATATATATTATATATAAAACATACACATCAAAATACTTATATATATATATATATATATATATATTAAAAAAAAAACAACTCTACAATCCAAGCACCTATCAATTTTTTCACCAAAATTTTCTTTGTAAAAAGAAAACAAAATAGAAACTTAACCCAAACTCTTGCATACGACAACTATATACGTATTATATAAAGGGAGCGGTTATATGAACACAAAAATTTGACACAAATCAAAAGGCATAATTTCTCAACCACATGATTAATTTACCTTTATGTAAGGGGTGCAAATCATGGGGTAATCTTATGGTTTAGATTTTATGTCACTCAATTTGTGTCAAATCTTTGTGTCTAAATAGACTTTCCCTTATATAAATCACACAAACACATACATAGGCGAAATAGAAAAAACGCACGCCCCAAACAAACATATATATATATATATAATATAAATTAAACATAAATCAACACACAAAAACGAAGAAGATAAACCCACACAAACACATTACTTGACCAATTGGGCAGGGGAAATGCAAGAAGGATGGATCTTGATTTTTACCAAAAAGTTACAAAACTGAACCAAATTTTAACCATTTTAAAAGTGATTTTTGAACAAGTTAAATTCAGAATTTGGAAAAATCATAAACTGAAAAGTTGTTGCAAATTCTTTTCTCTTCAATTTAAAAAAAAGGAAAACCAATTTCCGATAAAATTTAAAGAAGATATGATCAAAAAAGCGACGAACAAATATTTGGATATGAAATCTGGCTTCAAAAACTCACCTGAAAGATTGGCAATTTCGACCAAGAAAAATTCGAAATATGAAAAAGTGTATTGCACCAAAGTTTTAGCTCTTTCAATTTTACACAATTTGAAAAAAAAGTAAAGTCAATCCGTATGAGGAAGTTATGGTCCCTACAAAACAGAACAAAATCTGAAGAAAAAAAATAGAAAATAAAAGGAGAAAAAGGGAGAAGAGATTGATGGATTTGGTTTCTTCTACTTTTTAGTTTGAGAAGTTTCTCCATTAGATTTAGATGTAGATCTTGATTTTAGCCATGGTTAATTGCTGAGAATTTTGGAGAAGAAGAAAAAAAGGAAATGGTTGTATGAATGAATAACATGATGATATAAACAAAAAAAAACACCGTAAATAATCATTCATGGCTTTCCAATTTTTTTATGTTAATTAATTAATGTGTCCCCGCAAATTAATTTTCACCAATTCAAATTCAATCTAGTATTAATACAAATGAGAATGTAAAGAAAGATATATATATATATATATATATATATATATATATAAGCTTTCAGATCTTTATAAACGAAGAAGAAGAATATAGAGAGGGGAGGAGAGATAACAGTAAAGGAACAAAGCGTGTGATAAAATAAGAATTAAAGTGGCAGTTTCTTATTTTAATACTCACAAGAAAATTAATGGGAGAAGGAAATGGACAAAGTTTGAACGGAGATTGTGGAACTCGATGGATTCTTATTTATTCCATATAGCCTTTAAACGTGGTTCAAAAATTCAAATGTGGATGCCATATTTCACGTACACCGTGTTTACTAATGTATCAACAGACTGATTGATATTCCAAACTAAAATTTCAAATTGGCTAATATTATTGCTTTGAAAACGCTTCGTGATGCAAATGAAAGGGTAGGAGTTTAATGCTATATAACGCTTGACAAATTCAGGAAATGTATGGATTTTAAAAGGAAATATAAAATGTATTCATATGAGAACGAAAGGAAATAAGTAAAAGAAGGCGAATGGTTCAAATTTTGAAATAATGAATGTTCAATGAAAGAATTTATACTAATAAATGGGCATTGAAATTTAAATGGTAAACATTGATTACAAGAAAGAAAAAAAGAAAAATAATAATATAAATATTAAATACAAAGAAACCAACAATTTTTTTGCAACATAAAATTAACAATAATAAATGCGAATTGAAATTAAATTAAAGAAAAATTAAAATTTTGATATATTTACATCAACAATAATAAATACGAACTAAAATTAAATTAAAGATAAAATTCCATATTGAAAACAGAGGGTATAATTATACAAATTAAATATTTACGTAAAAATTCAAGAATGAATGCAAACAAATAAAATAAATAAACCAAAATTTTAAATTAAATCATTAATTAAAATACTCTAAAAATTGAGGTTGTTACAATCTCCCCTACTCAAACCTTTTCGTCCCCGAAAAGGAACGAGGTAGAGAAATAGTAATTAAATAATTTATATATATTTAAACCAAAGGTTCATATTTATATTCATACCTATATATATATATATCACAAATTAAAATCTTTATAATCCATTTAATTTATAAATTCTGATATATGCATAACTTTATAAACTATATCGTTATAGATTTCAACTAAGATAATATCATTTTCTTACAAAATCTACATCTTTACCTCTTATTCAAAATATATAGTTTATAAAATATAAAGCCTTAAAGTATAAACATTAAATCCTTTCAAAATATTGGTATTACCAGAACATAATATTATTTATGAATATATATATAAATATCAAATTTTCAATCAATATTAAATAAGAATACTCTTCTTCTACTTCTTACCTTGTTATAGACAAGGATAAGTTATAGAATTCGAGGAAAAAGCTGAACAAATGAAAGAACCTAATCAAAGAAGATCTATGAAGGAAGATAGATTCAATGGAAAGGAAATTTTAGAAAAGAATTTAAATGTATAAAAAAAATATCCGAAAATATTTGTTTAAAACATTTAAAACCATTTTAAAACCCTTAATACTTTAAAAATACGCTCTCTCGCAAGAAGGATTCAGCGACTGATTCCACTCATTCTAGGGTATTACTACCCTATCTCTAATGAGCTTTTACCCCGTAGACTAAAGCTTTGATAAACCAAAGCTCTGATACCACATGTAACATACCGTCTTTCGTCCACTTCAAACTGGTAATCAAAACAACTCAAACTGTTCGAAATGACAGAATGTTATTAGCTTCTGAGGTAAATAGAATAAATCACAGAATCACAGCCACAGAAAAACAGAATAACTCACAGCGGAATAATAAATTATACAGTAGTAGTTCATGAAGCTACTAAATAAAAATCAAAATTTATACATAGTATCAGAGTTACAAAATTAAATACAGCGGAAGTTTAAATACAAGAATTTCTAATACAAAGGAGAAAAGACAGAATCAACAGGTAGAGGTGATATCTTCAACAGTCTCCAGCTTCAAAAGGTGAAATCTCAACACTGCAATACTCGATCTGACCCGAGCAATAATGAAAAACAAAACAAATCGGATCAGGACTAACATTCTCATGGAAGTAAATCAACTCAAATGAAATGTTCGATGAAATGCAATCAGTAACTTAAAGGATGTTTGGGATCACCATCCTCTAAGGATCCCGTTAAACTAATATCATATAATATAATACGCTATTATAATAGTGTCTGTGGTTAAATATAACATATTAAAATAGCGTAAGCGGGATTACATTTTTACCCTTACACCGTTTATAATACCGTAGTCTATACAGATACCGTAAAGTCCACAGTACGTAGTGGCTATCAGAGGGCACTCCATAGGTACGGTACAAATAAAAATCGTAGAGGGCTCGATCAGGATAATATGACAAGGCACACGAGGAATACCCACGGTAGGATTCTACCGATGCACGCCCGGACCGGTGGTAACGCATAGCCGCAACTACCGCCCACCTCGAACAACACTCCCATAATCAATTGTGGCCACCAATCAAATCACAAAGTAATAGATGTAGTTCGAAGAAGTGTGTCCGATGGAGGTGCGAACTCACTTAATCACAGTATAACACCTGTTTTAGTCATTTTAATTATGACCCGAAGGTCAAGGCATCCATCAACATTCTCTTTCTTCAATCCAGTAATCGCCTCCAAACCATCCTACTTCATTCTGGAACTCCACCGCGTACACAGTTGTTAAAGTGGTTTTCGGTATTGGAATAGAGTATGACAATATCCGGTCCCAGTCTCTTTAACAACCAAACGTTTACATTTTTCACACCGTGGCCATTTTAATAAAATCATATCTTGAAATAAATTGATTTAAGAAATTTCTTTAATTCAAACCAAACAGTTTATGAATCAATTCCATATATAAAATTGTTTCAATTCATATTCAGACAATTTATAATCGAATTCAATTATAAATTCAAATTCCAATTAATTACGTAGTTCACGTTCATTTCCCATACAGTTCAATATTTAAGTCAATTCAAAATTCGCATTTAGTTGATTTAAAATCAAATTCATTGAATCAAGTATCATTATATAAACTTAAATCTTTAAACCTCGAATTTAAATCGCAAAATCAAAACTTATCCACCTATTGAGTTAATTATTAAAGTTTATAAACTAAGCATTGAAAATATATTTTTATGTTTAAAATTTATAAAAAATAGCTTTATAAACATATATATGTTTAAAATAATTTAGAAAGAGGTTTAAAAAAAGAATAATTTATATAATACATTAATTTAAAGTTAAAAATACATATATGATTAAATTATATAGTTTAAAATTAATAAATTATAAGTAAAGTCTTAAATAAGCATTTAAATGCATTTTTACTCATAAAATCATTTTAAAACATATAATTTAAACTTTACAAAATTTAAGTACAAATCTTTAAAATATAAATATAAGATCTTAAATTAATATTATTACAATCAAAATTTTCAACTCATTTTAATTCGAAAACATGACCAACGGTGTCCATATATAGTTTTCTACCATATGGTCAAGTGATACAGATATTTATCATTTCAACCCGTAATTTATAAAATTTCGACGGGTTTATCATTTCAACCCGCAATCCCAAATTTCAGTAAAAATCATTCAGGTCTATCATTTCAATCCATAATGATTTTTCCCTAATCTAATGTCCATTCGGGTATGTATCATTTCAACCCTTAGTGATTTTTCCTAAACTAGGGGTATCTACAACATAACAAATCATTACATATCATCTGTCTCATCACAGTCATATATAATCAGTGTACATACATTTCATACGAATATTGTGTCACATATGAAAGTGTATATATTAAACAAACAATTTCTACTGACAATCCTATACATTTCATAACAGTTCATTTAGTTGATCTAACATCTATGAAGTAATGTGAGTCAGGTGTGAGATAAACTCACTTTTCGTGGCACAGATTAAAGACAATAGATGGATTTATGCAGAATTGAAACGACGACTTCCATGCACGATTCAGAATAATTTCATCTCGATGATCGCTCAATATTTTATTTTATTTTATAAGAGGAGAAGGGATTTTCTCAGCAAAACAACATAGAAATTGGATTTGTGGAACAGTTTACGAAACCTTTTTTTCATAGGTATAAAAGAAGCAACAGAATTACACAAAAATTCCATTACCTTATATATATTATATATAAAACATACACATCAAAATACTTATATATATATATTTAAAAAAAACTCTAAAATCCAAGCATCTATCAATTTTTTCACAAATATTTTCTTTGTAAAAAGAAAACAAAATAGAAACTTAACCCAAACTCTTGCATACAACAACTATATACATATTATATAAAGGGAGCGATTATATGAACACAAAAATTTGACATAAATCAAAAGGCATAATTTCTCAACCACATGATTAATTTATCTTTATGTGAGGGGTGCAAATCATGGGGTAATCTTATGGTTTAGATTTTATGTCACTCAATTTGTGTCAAATCTTTGTGTCTAAATAGACTTTCCCTTATATAAATCACACAAACACATACATAGGCGAAATAAAAAAAACGCACGCCCCAAACAAACATATATATATATATATATAATATAAATTAAACATAAATCAACACACAAAAATGAAGAAGATAAACCCACACAAACACATAACTTGACCCAATGGGCAGGGGAAATGCAAGAAGGATGGATCTTGATTTTTACCAAAAAGTTACGAAACTGAACCAAATTTTAACCATTTTAAAAGTGATTTTTGAACAAGTTAAATTCAGAATTTGAAAAAATCATATACTGAAAAGTTTTGCAAATTCTTTTCTCTTCAATTTAAATAAAAGAAAAACCAATTTTCGATAAAATTTGAAGAAGATATGATCAAAACAGCGACGAACAAATATTTGGATCTGAAATCTGGCTTCAAAAACGCAACTGAAAGATTGGCAGTTTCGACCAAGAAAAATTCGAAATATGAAAAAGTGTATTGCACAAAAGTTTTAGCTCTTTCAATTTTACACAATATGATAAAAAAAGTAATGTCGATTTGGGTTCCATATGAGGAAGTTATGGTCCCTACAAAACAGAACAAAATCTAAAAAAAAATAGAAAATAAAAGGAGAAAAAGGGAGAAGAGATTGATGGATTTAGTTGCTTCTACTTTTTAGTTTGAAAAGTTTCTCCGTTAGATTTAGATGTATGTCTTGATTTTAGCCATGGTTAATTACTGAGAATTTTGGAGAAGAAGAAAAAAAGGGAATGGTTGTATGAATGAATAACATGATGATATAAACAAAAAAAAACACCGTAAATAATCATTCATGGCTTTCCAATTTTTTTATGTTAATTAATGAATGTGTCCCCGCAAATTAATTTTCACCAATTCAAATTCAATCTAGTATTAGTACAAATGAGAATGTAAAGAAAGATACTGATATATATATATAGAAGCTTTCAGATCTTTATAAACGAAGAAGAAGAATATAGAGAGGGGAGGAGAGATAACAGTAAAGGAACAAAGCGTGTGATAAAGTAAGAATTAAAGTGGCAGTTGCTTATTTTAATACTCACAAGAAAATTTATGGTAGAAGGAAATGGACAAAGTTTGAACGGAGATTGTGGAACCCGATGGATTCTTATTTATTTCATATAGCCTTTAAACGTGGTTCAAAAATTCAAATGTGGATTCCATATTTCACGTACACCGTGTTTACTAATGTATCAACAAACTGATTGATATTCCAAACTAAAATTTCAAATTGGCTAATATTATTGCTTTGAAAACGCTTCGTGATGCAAATGAAAGGGTAGAAGTTTAATGCTATATAACGCTTGACAAATTCAGGAAATGTATGGATTTTAAAAGGAAATATAAAATGTATTCATATGTGAACGAAAGGAAATAAGTAAAAGAAGGCGAATGGTTCAAATTTTGAAATAATGAATGTTCAATGAAAGAATTTATACTAATAAATGGGCATTGAAATTTAAATGGTAAACATTGATTACAAAAAAGAAAAAAATAATATAAATGTTAAATACAAAGAAACCAACGATTTTTTTGCAATATAAAATTAACAACAATAAATGCGAATTGAAATTAAATTAAAGAAAGTTTAAAATTTTGATATATTTACATCGACAATAATAAATACGAACTAAAATTAAATCAAAGATAAAATTCCATATTGAAAACGGAGGGTATAATTATACAAATTAAATATTTACATAAAAATTCAAGAATGAATGCAAACAAATAAAATAAATAAACCAAAATTTTAAATTAAATCATTAATTAAATTACTCTAAAAATTGAGGTTGTTACACGTTAAGTGGGAATTGAATTGAAATAGGGAATATAGAATAAGATTGGATTATGAGACAGGAATCTGGAATTACGTTGAAGTGATAAGTTAAAGAAATTGAATCGAGAATGGAACTCGAGTTTGAAATGAAATTTGGTTTAAGCGAATAGTTGTGTTGAACAGAAATAGAATTGAGTTTGATTGGGATAACACTGGTATATGTTGAATTGATAACAGGTGAAAGTGATAGAGTTGATATGCCCGACAAAAAGGTACAAGTTTATATTTGGTATAAGCATGAGATTTATGAGCCGATTTGGCAAGCCGCTTGGCTGTTTGATTTTCCTTTGGGTTGGAGACGGCCTAGAGAGACGAGTTGTGGTTGTACCGATAGGGCTGTACAAAGGAGGTTATGGCGAAAATTTTCGAAAAGTTAAGGTGTTAGAAAATTTTCAGGAATTTTGAAAATTTTCGATGATAAGAATTAATTATTAATTTAATTTAAATTAAATTGGTTCAGTGAAACTGAAATTAAGAAGTGAACAAATAAGTTCTGACCAATCGATAGGGTTTGTTTTTACCTTAGCAATTTCGAGGACGAAATTATTTTAAGTGGGGAAGAATGTAACGACTCGCATTTTTCAGCGATATAATAATTAATTTATTTAATTATTTAAATAGTGGTTTAGAGAATTTAATGGTCGTTTAATTAAATAACTTGGAATATTTAATTAATATAAATAATTAAATAATATATTTAATTCTGAAATAATCAGAATTGGCTGAAAAGGCGATATGGTGTGAATTGGGCAATTCAAAATATATAATTCAGTTTAGAGTTGAATTATAATAACGAATATATTATATAAACGATAGTTGAACGTATTAATTTTATTATAAATATTATCGAGCTCGAAATGGCGCGGAAGTTCGCAATTTGGCGATTCGAACTTTAAACGAATATACAGAAGCCGTTTTAAATCGGATTTCTGCGAAACAAGAAACGTTAGGAGCTGGTGAAGTATATTTTTCTAGTGGAGGAGAAAAATATAAAAATCATTGGAAAAAATATCTAAGTATATGTGAACCTAAGATAGGCCACGCACGCACATCTCTCAGCCACAAACCCAAGCATATAAATACAGGACAAATTTCCAGTCCTCCTCAACACAAAACCGCACAAAGAAAAATCAAAATCAAATACAAATAAAATCTAGAAATCATCAGGTTCGTATGAATGGAATCCGCACATCTTTCTCCTCATCTCCATATAATTTTCTTTTATCGCGATGTGGTTTTTTGAAGTTTGAATTTCCACCGAGAGTTAGGGCTTCCTCGTGTGTGAGCATTGAACTTGGATTCGAAAAACTGAGGTGTGTTTTGGCTTTATGATGAAATTCCGCGAGTTCTGGTGAAGTTTCAAGGGTCGCGATGCTGATTTTGGGGCTTAAAGCCAACGACTTTGAGTCGGTTTTCTGGAGCGTATACAGGCTTGAGTTGAACAAGGATTTGTGGCAACGCAGGCGCGGAGGAAGGGGGTTCGATGGGAGTTGGAGGATCGGACTTCGATGAGGTAATTTGTGAGTGGTGAGGGACCTAAGGTTTGGCGATGAGGTTGAGTGTATTGTCAGAGGAAAAGGCAACGTCGTTTCGTGGAGCACTGTTCGAAGCAGAGGTAGGAGGAGACTGTATTTGGACTGGCACTTGGAAGAAGGAGATGGACTGGGTTGTTGAGGAGATCGGAAATGGTGATTTTATGGTACTGGAGTTCGGTGTATACGTTTGGGGAAGATGGATTTAGAGGAGCGGGTGGGCTTTTTGGGTTGATGGGCCAGAAAGAAAGCATAGGTTAAAGCCCATTATTTTATAATAAATCATGTTTTATTTTAGTTTAAAATTGTATTAACTTGTAATTGTTATAACATGAGCATACGATATCAGAATCACGAACGGTTGGATCCTTTAGGATCGTATGGACGAGGGCAACACCCTGGAACTGACTGGGAGTGGATTGGAGCTCGTTTGAATTTATGGAGAAATAAATTGTTTGATTCAAATCAAACAAACAGTTTATCGTTCTTTAACGATGAACTGCCAATGTGAGTAAAACTCACCAACTCTGAACAATTATATTTTTATAATGTATTCTTGGAACTGATAATTATCTTTTGATTGCTGTGTGTTAACTGTTTAGTTGAATTGTTTGTGTATAGATTGAAATTATAGATAACGATATATATATAAATCGCCAATCGAATATTGGTTCTGTTTATCAGAATATTTTATATTCGTATTGTCTAACATCTATGATGCAGGGAAACAGGTTGGAGGGACCCAACTGGGTTCCTCAACATTTATTTTACTGTTTTTCATATATTGTAATATATGATGTGACATAAAATATGTGGTTGTTTATGTGTGTTTGAACGATATCGATCATGGTTATTTGGTATTTTAAATACCGTGAAAAATACTGGGATGTAGGAAAGGGGATTTTCAAAGTGTATTTTGAAAATAAATTATTTATATAAAATCAATGGATTTTATATATAAAAGGGAAAAAGGATTTTATAAAGGAAATTAATTATAAAATCAAAGAGAATCGAAAAGGGAATATTTGTAAAACACTTACAAATGGAAATCGAAAAGGAAATATTTATTTGTTAAATAAATAAATATGATATTATAAAAAGGAAATTTATTTATAAAATTAAAGGATTTTATAAAAGGGATATTCAATTATAAAATGAATAAGAATTTATTTAAGGAGAAAATATTTATTAAATCAAGGGATTTTATAAAAAGGGAATTATTTATAAAATCAAAGGATTTTATAAAGAGGAATATTTATTTATAAAATAAATACGATATTATAAGACGAATATTTATTTGGGAAATAAATAGGATAAATAAAAGGAAAATATTTGTTAAACAAATAAAAGAGAAATATTTATAAAACATTTACAAATAGAGTTGTAAAAGGAATTATTTATATATTAAATAAATAGAGTTATAAAAGGGAATTTTAAATAAGACTTAAGTGTTAGAAACTTAATGGATTATATAAAGGAATAAATCAGTTAGAATTTATCGAGTAGGGTTAAATTGAATATTAGTTATTCAGTTGGAGTTAATCGAATAAAGGGTTAACCAGAGAGAGTTAATTGAACATAGTTGATCGAATTAGGATTAATTGAATATTAGTTATTCAATTTGAGTTGATCGAATATATTTATTTGAAATAGAGTTAATCGAATATTAGTTACTCGAAATAGAGTAAATCAAATAGAGTTAAGCAAAATTAGAAACTGACTAGAGATTAGTAAATTGAATGGTTTTCTAAGTTCTATCTGATGTTGGTTTCGGCCTTCGGGATTAATACTTAGGGAATTGTTCTCATACTAGTTTACAGTCAGGAACTAATAGTTGTGGAAGAATATTCATACGTAATTAAGCCATGGAAATGTTTTCCAGTGTTAATAACGTATATTTTCTAAACATAGAAAATGAGGATATATATATATGTTTGGTGATTGGATAGATAATTCCATTTGGAATAAGATCGTTGTGTGTACACAGACATGTTTTCATTTGATAGTTAAATCACCGACTATCAAAGTTTTGACCAATTTAACGTTGTTAATATGGAGAGACCGGTTGGATTATTATCTGAAGAACCACTCTGTATTGGCATAAGCGTTGCGAATCAAGTATGCTGAATATATTGAAGACGGAGTAAAGTGCAAGGGTTGTTGTATAAATCTTAGATAACAATTGCCTAAGATGGATGTACTGAATAGTGCCTTCGGTTTGTCCAGTCCCAGGACAACTTGTATGGATGAAGGTCTGACAGAGTGTATCTGATAAATTGCGTAAGTTGATCTCTTCAAACGTATTCATGATTGGTGGTGGAGGAAGTCGTTTCTCTTAGCTGTATACCCATGTTATTTTTGGATAAATCAATTTGTGATTTAAAGGGTATGACGATGTGACATTCTAAGTGAATGAAGATGTGGCATGTAAAAGATAAGCGTAGCTTCTAGCCTCACATCCGGTAAATGACAAAATTCGGGCAGGCAGCATGGCTATGTCGGTAGGTCCCATTAGGGTGAATAATCACCTATCTAGAGATATTCATTTCATTCTTTAATCTGTTCGATGTTGTCCCATTCGAGAAACGGTTGTTGCTCCCAACCGTTGGTGATATACATTCGATACACTCAAGCGAAATAGTGGTCGGTCATGTGTGGTCGGGTTGCAAGTTGTTCTTGTTGAACCCAGTGTATTCTTCTCTAGAGGTACACTGGCGAAAGGTGGTTCCATACCTTGTCATAGTTGGGAATCCATTATCCAATAAGTGCTCGCGGTTTTGATTGTATACTATATATGTAGAACATGAGATGAAAACGTTTCTGCTAGATGATTATTATATTGTGGTTGATAGACATTATTATAATGTCAAAAAGTTTTTGATATAAAGATTTTTGGGTTCTCATAAGGGAAAACCCGTTCCGTTATACAGCGTGGTCTTATGAGATATCGTTTTATTGCTCAAACTGTTTTACTCATACCAGTCCCATGACTGACCCAGAGTTTATTTTGTTTTGTTTTCCCTAAACTCTTGGGTGCCAAATTTTGTATGGGCCGCCAAGTAGTCAGGATTTTACAGATATACTTGAAGAGCTGGAGCAATAGGCTTCAGGATTATATAACTGTTGTTTATTTCCGCTGTGTTGTAAGTGCTGTACTTTGAAAATGATATGTATATTCAAGTACAGATTTATATTTCAAATTTATGTTATATATTATATGTTATTCGTTCCGCTGTGAGGTTCGTGTTACTCTGATGTTGTATTCTTCTTCTAAGTTTGTATCTTATCTTTCCTCACCCTCTAATTTCTTTCATTAACTACCGGTATTTTTCGATGTTTGGTTAGTCGTTATTGAGTTTATGTCGATAACCAAAGTCGCTAAAAAAAACCGGGTCGTTACAGGTAACTTACCTTGTTGGTCACGTTTATAAAATAAACGTGTTTAAATTGTTTGAATTGTTTAATTTGTTTTGTTAATTGAGTGATGTTAAATAGTCCTTATTTACTGTTATTGAAATTATCAATTAAATTGAATTGAACAATATTATTAGCAACAACCTATGTTAATACAGGGAAAAAAAGGTTGGAGGGATCCAACGAGATTCCTCAAATATATTAGATATTATTTATTCTCATATTATCATCATATGAACTGTTCTGATTTGATAATTGAATTGTTGTTAACCGTTGACCTGAAATTCAATATTTATTTTGTTTAAACCAATGGACAGTATTGGTTGAGTAATTGGTAGCATATGGCCTGAAAATACATCGTTTTTTAAATATCGATTTACCGTTAGGCAAATCGATATAAATAAAGTTATAAAATTTATTTTATAACTGAAGATAGATTTTTAAATCTGTATTTTTAATAAAAATTGTTAAAGAGGAAATAAATTTTTATCAATTATTAATTAAGTATGTAATTAATTATTAAATTATTTAATAAGGCAAATTCTGATGTTAATCAAATTTATAAGCAAGAGAACAGAAAATTAAACCAACGATTAAGAGTTGAATAATTGTTTTTTTAGAAAAAAATTAAATGGAATTATTTAAATTGTTAATTAATTTAAAGAAATGATTATGTGTAATCAGTTAACGAAATAAATGTATTTGGTGTTGACTAAGTCAACCGTTCAAGTAAGAGCGATTATAAATCGTTTTGCTTTGAATTAAGCTAAGGAAAAGATTTAACGTATATTTGATTTAATTTTTATAAGATTGTAAAAAGAGAATTTACTATTTATATTAGTTAATAAAGAAATTAACTACTTCTATAATAGTTAATGATTAAAGTAAATTATTATTTTAATTAATAATAATTTAGGAGATTACTTTTATTTGAAATTCATTTAAATACAATGGCTTAAATTAAATGTTTACTTAATAATTGAATTAAGTAAAAAGAATTTGGGAATTAAAGGGATAGATTAAACCAGAGTTATATAAACAAAGTTTATAAAATGAGATGAGGTGTTAAAGCGTTATTTTAAATTAACATTGCTTAATAATGGAATTTAGAGAATGAATGGAATTTAAATAAGGTTTCAAAGCTGGAAATGGTGAAATGGATCAGGAAAGAGGATGGTTAAACGTGAATTTCGTAAAGAAGTGAGTAATAGGATTATGTAAAAAATCAGAATTATAAAATGAATTGTTAAAAAAAAAGTAAAAGTTAAAAGGTGATGTTTTAATAATAAATTACTTAGATAATGAATGAAGGAATAATGGTTATATTCGAGAAGGAGTTTTCAAAGGTAGGAAGGTTGGATAAAAACTTTGTTTTTAATAAAGTAGTTAAACGGGGTTTGTTTTGATATTAGAATAAAATATCGATTTTTGGATTACAACTCATATCTATCTTAAGATAAGAACGTTGTTGATCTAGGTTTGAGAGGTAATTAAAATACCCCAACTAGAACGACTTCATGATTATCTGAGATGATATTAGTTGTAATGGTAAACAGGTGTAATAATTTATTATTTCCATTAGAGAAATAATAATGCAGCATTATTGGTGAAAATGTAAAGAATATGTAATAAGAATTCTGAAGTAAAGGAAATTAAAAAGGATTTGATGATATAAATGATATTTCCAGAGTTAAAGAAAATTAAAGGAGATTGCGTGAAATTATAACAATATTTTCGAGTTAAAGGGAATATAAAGTTGAGTTTTAAAATAGGTTTATTCGATAAGAATAACCAGTGGTTATTGTTTCAAATAATTAAACAAAGTGGTTTCGTAACGTTATTTTACGAGTAATAAGCTTAATTAATTTCCCAATTATACATAATGAAGAATGATGGAGCAAATGTTTTAAATGAAATGATCTTGAGAATCATTAGTCGGTTAAAATAAGATGTAAATACAGTATTTTAACCACCACATATATGTTGATTGTTTTAACTACAAATCACCATTTTTGTACCAAAATATGCCGTGTACGAAGCACGTGTCTCAGTTTTTAATTAACCATTTATTAATTATTTTGGCCAAGTGGTGCTGAATACTGAACCTATGAACTCATTTTATTTTCGTGGTTGAATAACTGTTTATTTTGATATTTAAATAATCGACTATCAAATCTGGCCAAATGCGTTGTTGGTACGGAAAGACCGGGATTGAATGCATATTCAAAATCCGTTCCGAACCAGCAAATACGAAAGTATAGAGATTGAAGATGGAACATTGAAGACCGTTGATCTTCATAAAGCGGAAGAACTACTTAAAATATATGGTTTAGCGGCCAGAGATATACTGGAGTCCTGTCATGGTTGGGATCTACGAATTGCAAGGACTTCTCGCTACTGATCCATAGGGTGATACCTAGGATGTGGCAGGAGAGTGCCTTCGGTTCATCCTATTCCTGGATGACTTGTATGGATGAATGTCTGATGGAGTATTTCCAAAGGAATTACGTACATTGATTTCTTCAAACGTACCACAGTGGCGGAGAATGGCCATTCTCTTAGCAACTAGAATATTTTTGTGTATGTCAATTAGTGATATCTGGCAGATCTGACAATGTGGCATTCAAAGTGAATGGAGATATGTTGATCTAAAGGATAAGCTTAACCTCTAGCCTCATCAACCGAGAAATGGCATAAAATCGGGTAGGTCGCATGGCTATGTGGTTCGCACCCATCAAAAGGGTATATCATTACCTGATCTGGTGAAACTAAATGCCTTCGGTTGTACCTTTTTATTTATGTATGTATGCTATCGGTTCGGTTGGCTGGCCCCCAACCGTGGTGATGATATATTCGGTACTCTTAAGTGAAGTAAGGGGTCAGTCATGTTTAGCCAGGGTTGCAAGATGTTCTTGTTGAATCCCCAATGTATTCATCTCCAGAGGTACATTGTCGGAAGGTGGTCCCATACCTTGCTATATTTGGAAATCCATTCTCCAATAAGAGCCCGCGGTTTTGATTGTATACTATGTATGTAGAACGTGAGATGCAAGCGTTCTACTAGATTGTTATTTACTTGATATTAGACATTATTATAATATCAGACAATGTATGATTTCAAAAATGATTTGGGTTATAGTAAGGTAAAAGCCGTCCATATTTATGTGTGAATTTGGTCTTACTACTGTATTTTCTTTTAAAAAGATTTTAACTTAAAAATAAAGTTGGATGTTACCCATAAACTTAGTGTGTTTTTCTCACTCTAGTCCACCAGAATGACCCGTCGTTTGTAATGCTCGGGTTAGACCGGGTCGTACAGGTTCAGGTTATTAGATGCTGTGAAGAGACGAAAATATATATATATTTCTATATTATATTTTGTTCCGCTGCGATGTGAGACTATGTTTCTGATGTGTTTCTACTTCTTCTATTCTAATATTCTTTCTTTCTTATCTCACCCTCTGATTTAATGTCGGATTAAACTGTACTAAAAAGTGGGTCGTTACACCTGGTATCAGAGCAACGGTTTAGTAATAACCTTGGCTCTGTGGCGTAACTCAGTAGAGATGGGGTTAGTAATACCCTAGATCGAGTTGAGTGTATATATATGGGCGCGCATTTGTAAATTTTATATACAAATGTTTTGTATTGTGTTGGTTTATCGGTTCAAGTGTTGAAAAGCGTTGAACTGACAATGGATACAATATTGTTTTGTAAAGGGGGTAAATGAAATAATTTTGCCCAAACTATATTTTTTTAGAAAAAAATAGTTTTATTAAATTATTTTGATATTGATTTGTTTGATAGATTTGAATAGAATTCAAATTGGATTAAAAATGGAATGGTTCAATATAACCCAAGGAGATTTCACATATGAAATTTGTGAATGGAAAATTTAATTTAGAATCGAATAGAAAATTTTGAAATTTGAATTAATAATAATTAAATGGAAATCAATTTGGTATTAATTGATTGATCTGTAATATGAAAACCCAAGTGAAAATAATCAAGTAAACATTGATGTTGAATATGAATTCAATGGAATGATTTGATAAAGTTGATTGTGTATTGTTTGTTGATTGTTATATTTGTTGGATATAAATTCATCAATGATTCAACAAGGGTTGAATGAAATAAAAACTAAATTCTAGTTTAATAATATCAATGAATCGCATATGATTTGAAATTAATGATTTAACCCTGTATTTGCACTTGAATGATGGTATATGTTGAATTTTGGAAATTTGTTAGTTAAACTGTTGATTTATGAAGTGTTATTTAATTATTTCATGTATATGCTACTTACATGATAAACTGAGTTAAGTACAGGTGCCAGATGGCTATGAGGATTGTTTTTGGCTGCGAAAATTGCACATAAATTGAGCAAGTATGCTCAATAGCGCTCGTAAAAGGTACGCCTACGCGAAAATATAAAGTTTGGTTTTTGATTTTTTCGACCGTGTGAACCGATGTATATATATTATGTAACGTCCCATATTTTCAGTTGTATGATATTAAATACATTTTATTGTATAAAATATTGAATTGGAAATTATAATATTTATTTCAACGAAGTTCAAAAATATATAATATATAATTAAAACGAACTCGAAACGACGCGGTAGTTCGTAAATTACGATTTGAATTTCAATTGATTATATAGAATTTGTTTTAAGTCGGATTTCTATGAAACAAGAAACGTTAGGACTGATTTGATTATAACTCTCTAATGAAAGTGAAAAATCGGAATTTCGGCTTATATATTGTCAGTTATGTCCAAATCAAAATTTAAAATAGTCGCTGTGAAATCGTATATTAACCATAACAATTATTTGAATAAAATTAAATATTGGTTTCGAATTTGGACAAGACCTTTGAGGCGTAGTTATAATTTAATTTTTAGAATTTTACTGTAATTTTTAATTCGCAAAATAAGCAACTTTTTATTTGGAGTATTTTACACCCTATATCAGCATTTCGGGGTTTCACAAAACTAGTTAATTTGTCTGTTTTATTATATGGTTGTGATCGCGTCACACTGCTGTACGCGATGGTATTTTTATTCTCGTCAATAGCGCATACGGACGGAGTTTTATATTATAAGTTACGTTTAACGTTATAACTAGAAAAAAATTGTTAGTAAAATCAAATAAATGAGACATATTAAATCAACACTTTTTTCATACTCTAGGTGTACAGCAACACTGAAATTTCACTTAAAATTAAACAAAGAACGTGCTGCAGTTAAATCAAATTAATGGGCATGGAACACACGGCTACTCTAAATATATACACGTCCATACTTTTCCTTTTCAGACTCATTGAAAATAGAAAACTGCCCATGCTGCTACAAGCCAACCTATGAAAACTCATTCCTGCAAACCTATCCTTTGCATACATAGTTTCTTCTTTCCCCAAATGTCACTGCAAATCTAACTTTTCTTTTGCTACATACCGTGTTTCTTTTTCTTTTCTTGTGTCACTTCAAATAACATTCCATGCAGAGACACCATATTTTCTTCTGCCTTATACGGAAAAAGTGACCACTCATACCTATGCATACTGTTTCCTATTCTATTCTCGGTTGTCCCCTACTCAGGCTATGTACGAAGCTGAAATCTCATTGTACTGAGAAGGAAAGAACCATACAGCTTTCTGTCCATTTCGTCTATCTTTTCTTTTCTATCCCTCAGGTAATTACACCAATGCATGCAAACCTGCCCAATACGGCAGACCTATTCTTCGAAGTATACTTCCTACCTTGTACTGTAGGATTGACTTTGTTCTAATCCACAACTTCGACTTTCATATAAATATATTGCACACCCAGATTCCTCTTACCCAATGTTCTTTTCTTTTTGGCTACAATAAGATGAGAATGAAACCGAAACTTAAAGAAATAAACTTCCACTAAACAAATTTACATATAACTGAAAGATAAACTGGAAATCAAAATCTCAGACAAAAAGAAAGCTTTGCAAACACTGGTTCAAGAATTCCCGTGGGCACTTGTTTTGGATGGTGAGCAAGTTCGCAGCAGTGATGTCATTATCCAACAGGGATCAGAAGGGGCTGGTGATCGGAGACAGGGGACTCGGGAGGTGCTCTGTGATGGAAGACGAGCCCAGTGGGTGATGCCTGGGAGTATGGTGGTCTACTATGTATGAAAGGAGGTGGCGTTCTGAACATGATGGCGCCAGTAGTGTGTACGGGTGTGCATGTTTCCACGGAGAAGAGCATCGTTTTTGGTAACACGCAGAAATGGTTGGGCGTGAGCACTGGGTGGTAGCGGAAGTCTCACGTACAGTTTCTTCATTTGTGTATCGAGAATGGGAAGGTTATAATGTAGAGAAGAATAAAGAGGGAAGGGTCGGTTGTGTTGCTGTAGCATGAATGGTACTGGAGAAAGCATGTTGTTTTGGTGACATGGAGTTCAACAAATGGTCGGGACCTGGTCTGTGTGACGTGGTACATGAGAAGGGGCGTTAACAACGGAAATTAAGGGGATAGTTTCGCTTTACTGCCGTTGGAGGCGTAAGGGTTGTTCGTGGTGGAGCATCGGAATTTTGGATTTGTATGAATGAGTTGAGCACGGTGATCACGTGGGGGAATTGAAGTTGATAGTGATGGCTGTAAGGGACAGTTTAAGTTGCCCAACACAGCTAGCTGATGACGTGGACCTTGTTATTAAGGTAACGGTAGATTTGGATTAATAAAATTTAAGGTTAAGTTATAATATAATATTAATATTAAGGCTTAAAGTTATAATACCTGTATTTTGTTCAACCGTTACCTGAATCGGGCAAAACCGGATTTGCTGGAATCACCGAGGAAAGCACTACGTTGCTAAGTTGATTCGGAAGGGATCGGAGACGACCGAATTTTCAACGCCAGTTTAAAATCAAACGGAATAACATAACGGCCGTCAACCGAAATCAAAGGTGAGTTAATTCTCACACATTTCTGAAATACTGGATGTGCTAAATTCATATAATTGATTGGATGCCTTGGATGCCTATGGTTAATTGAATGGTTGCCGTTAATATTGTTATAAAATATTATAATGATTTGTGGTTCAGGGAAGAACAGGTTGGAGGGATCCGACCGGATCACTCAAATATGTTGTGTGTTTTATGTGTGATGTTTGTTTTATATTGTTATACATGAACTGATTGAACCCCAATATTGTTATAACCCATTTGATTGTTAAACATTGAATTGAAATTCAACGCTATTGTCATTAGAATCAATAAACAGTACTGATTAAGGAATTGACAGCGAATGGCCTAAACTCCACTTTTTGGGTTAACGTTGATTTGTCGCTAGACGAGTTAACGAACTTAGGTTATAAAAGTTTATTTTATAACTGAGACAAGTTTTAATTATAATGTGGATTATAACGAAGTTTAAAAATGAACGATGTGTATAAATCGGTTTTATAAAATACCACGGAAAGATTACTTGACGTATAAAAATGGTTGGGAGCGGAATAAGTTATAATTAACCTTCGGGTTAATAATTTGAATAATTATACTTAAACTAAATAATTAAGAAATATTATTAGATTAATATTGTTAATCTAATTTAGGAATTGGTTAATGAATTAACCAATAGTTTAAAGGTTAACTGAGTCAACGACTTTTAATCGCAAGTAGCGTTAAACCAAACTGACTGAAACAGTCGAATGGGCCTACGAAACATATCCCATTGTGTTCAGAATGGGGGTAAAACGCTAGGGACGACAGTCGTTGGGTTTGGATTGGAGTTCGTGTGTGAAAGGGGGTATTTTCAAAATTTTAAAATTTATAAATATAAAAAAAATCTCTCATTGGTCGGTTGACTTTCTCTCTCCCCGATTCTTCAAAAACGAATGACGGAAACCGATTCGATTCTTCTCTCCTCTCTAACTTCCTAATCGTTCAACGAAATCTTTTGCTCTAGTTGAAGATTTTGTAGAGGGTTCTTGGATCTTCAAATCTATAGTGGTTGGGTATTTTATTGTGGCGCGTTTCTCAAGATCTAGCACCTGAAGTCGTCGACTTCGAAGCGCCGCATCTCCCCGGATCCAGTGTCGAGTTCAGTCAGAGTGGGTGGCGCGTGGAGCTTGCTCGGAGGTTGACAGGGTGTTGAGGTCTGATCATAACAAAGCGGAGTTGTTTGAGCGAGAATTCAGACCCTAGTTTTGAAGAATCGAAGAAGGTAAACGGCTTGATTTTTCTGAATTGAAAATAACACTTTTAAGTGTTGCAAACTTCTAAAAATCATATCTTTTTCGTTTCTTGACGAAATTCAGTGAAATAAGAGACAGTGGACTCGTGTGGACGTCTTCTACATTCTAGAAGAGACCGCATATTTTTCTGAGCCTTCTGTTATTTTTGGTGGAGTGGAACCCAATGTGAGATTTCTAATTTATAAACGATATGGAAAACGATGATGTATAAATTATATAATCGATGTATGAGTTATATAAGCGTTGTACACCTCTTGTATAAGCGTTGTATAAGTTGTACGTTCGATGTATAAGTTGTATATGCGTTGTAAAAATTATATATGTGTTGAAATAGAAGTGAAATGCTGTATATATATATATATATATATACGCCCCTCGTCCACAAACCATGGACGATATTTATTGGTTGTGATTGGTGTGAAAATTGATTGATAGCGAATGGTTGATTGAAATTGTTTGTGGTTGAAATTGATTGATTGTGGTTGAAAAATACCCGTTTGTGGTTGAGAAATATTTGGTTAAAATCACATAGGATTAGTTTGTGGAAATGAAAAAAAATATACATGCTGCCTGCGTGTGAACTAGATGCATGATTCCCCATTGTCAAAAGCTGCGAGGCTTTAAGGTAGAGCGAGGAGCCGTACTAGGGACGGTCCCGGTTTTAACTACCCTGCCGTTATGCTGCCGAAATTTTGAATAATATTCATGTGTTAGAATTATTTTCCTGTGTTGAAATTATATTCGTCTGTTGAATAGAAAACCTTCATGTGTTGAATTGAAATTCATTCGTTGAATAGAATTCATGTGTTGAATGGTATTCGTGTTTTAAATATAAAAATCACCTTTTTATCTATTTATATAAACTATAGAAAACCTTCATGTGTTGAATTGAAATTCATTCGTTGAATAGAATTCATGTGTTGAATGGTATTCGTGTTTTAAATATAAAATTCACCATTTTATCTATTTATATAAACTATAGAAAATCTTCATGTGTTGAATAGAAATACATTCGTTGAATCATATTCATGTGTTGAATGGTATTCGTGTTTTAAATATAAAAATCACCTTTTTATCTATTTATATAAACTATAGACGAAAACCTTCATGTGTTGAATTGAAATTCATTCGTTGAATAGAATTCATGTGTTGAATGGTATTCGTGTTTTAAATATAAAATTCACCTTTTTATCTATTTATATAAACTATAGAAAACCTTCATGTGTTGAGTAGAAATTCATTCGTTGTATCATATTCATGTGTTGAATGGTATTCGTGTTTTAAATATAAAAATCACCTTTTTATCTATATATATAAACTATAGAAAACCTTCATGTTTTGAGTTGAAATTCATTCGTTGAATTGAAATTCATGTGTTGAATGGTATTCATATTTTGAAAGAAATTGTTTTATAATAAAAATCATATTTTTATTATCAATATGAACTATACAAAATAATCTTGTTTCAAAATAAATTGTTTTATAATAAAAATCCTATTTTTATCACCTATATTAACTATATAAAATAGTCGAGTTTTGAAATAAATTGTTTTACATTAAAAATCACATTTTTATTATATACATAAATTGTTAAAAATAGTGAAGTTTGAAATAGAAGACAGTTGGATAAAAATAACATTTTTATCAAATGTATGAAGAGAATATAGTTTTGAAATCGAAGTATATATATAAATAGAATTGAAATATATCGAATAACGAAGCTGCAGTTCGTATTTTGAAACCGTGATTTCAAATGATTAGTGCGGGAGATCCGACCATCGGATTTTCCCGAAATCGCAATCGTTGGGTTCGCTTTGGAAATATCTTTCCAACGGCACCAACTTTGTAAAAATCCAACGGTTGGATTGTCTGGAATGTTTAATTCAAATCTGAAGAAAAACAGCGCCAGAATCGATTATATATATATATAATTATATTAAATCGAATAACGACGCTGTAGTTCGTATTTTGAAATCGAAACTTCAAACGGTTGTACCGGGAGATCCGACCGTCGGATTTTCCCAAAATTGGAACCGTTGGATTCGTTTTGAAAAGATCTTTCTAATGATGAAAATTTTGTGAAGATCCAACAGTTAGATTTTCAGATAGGTGTAAATCAAATCTGAAGAAAAATAGCGCCATGGCCGCGTTATGGCCCGAAGCGTCGTTTGAATAAATTGGCTATTTTAAAATAAATAAAAATGGCGATAAATCGTTATAAAATATTATAAACGATATGGATGTGAAATTTAGAAACTAACTGAAGGTTGGCTGAGTCGAATGGTTTCCTGGGTGTTGATCTGATGTTGGTTTCGACCTTCGGGGTTAATATTTGGGAAATCGTTCTCTTACTGATTTACGGTTAGCGACTAATGAATTTAAATGATGCGTATGTGTATATGTGTTACACTCGTTTATTATATACGCGAGTTGCTCAGAAAGACCGGGTTTATCCCATTATGAGTAACTGAATCGACGATAAGAAATCGAAGATGAAGACGGTGGTCGAAGACCGGAGATCTTCACCTCGTTTGGATGGTAACCGAGGTCCTGATTGGGAGGCATCCCGAAATATGGATAATGAGTGGTGATCGTCCAGACGTACGTGGTGATCGATGGGTTTGCGAGATATATAGTGCCTATAGTTTCGTTCAGACCCAGAGCGGACTTGCAAATGGACAGTGTGTCTGACATTGGAATTTATTCTGTGTGATTGATAGCCATCAGTTGCACGGTGTGAATTGTCTGTGTGGCATGCTAAGATGCAGTGATCAGGGCTTCTGTTGAAAAGCAAAGTCTTGTGGTGTGACGGCCCGCCTCGCACCAGCCTGCATTTCCTCCAAAAGTGCGCTGTACACATGCCCGACTAGCACAAGACGGTCGTCATAAGAAAGGAAAGAAGGGAATGAACTAATCAAAGAACCTGTAGAATGTCTCACAGCGCATGGAATAAAATATAATAATAATAATGTACTTGACATAAAACAGGCGAGACAGTGCATAAGTTGATAACTAAAACCAACATGAATCTCAAAGCAGCGGAAATCCAAATACAGCTTATTACAACTTTTCACAATCTACTGTCTCTGAACAACAGAAAGCCAAAATAGAAGATACACCACCAATGCCCAAGTAGTGATCTTCAACAACACAGGGAGAATACTATATATGTATATTACGTGGAAGCCTCCTGCTCGTCTCCGGATCATCTACCCGTGCATCACCAGCTAACCTGTCTCTAGTCTGCTCGTGTGAGCACCCAGAGTAATAAGAGGAGACATAAAACTCTGGGTCGGACATAAAGCCTGGTATGAGCGATAAGCATCTAAACAGAATAATAACAGGTATACTAAACCATACCTGAACCTGGACCTGCAACCAAAGAGTTAGTACGACATACCGTACAATACTCCAAGGTGCCATAATAAATAGTGTAAGAATACGGGGGTGGGGTGTGCATGTCAAAATGAGAGCAAGCAAATCATCCATAGCAACCATCCTCACATCTCTCACTCAGTGCGTAAAGCGTACGACATCTACCACTTTGGAACACTAGACAAACTGAGGTAACGACGAATCCCGACTTGTAGAAACCCTGCTGTGACCAAGCCAAACACTTGGAGTCATGACCAAACATTTCAATGACCCACTTCATTGGTCATAGCCCTTGGTTCTACCAATGTCGTAATGGCCCTGAATCCGCCTTCGTACCTCCTACCATAGTGGTCCAAAGCTATAGATGTCGATAACTCCTTGGCACGCGTCCCGCAGCAAAGCCCAACCATGAAGTGAACTCGTTGATTCCCATCTGAATCTTAAGCTCTAACTTCTCATTTGGACTTCCTTTGCATCCCGGGTTTGGTCGAATTGGAGTGGGTCTTCAGAAGAGTTGTCGCGCAGTAACAGTCCTAGAACTCGGTTCGGTTCGGTAATCATTGCCCTCGTCGGTTCGGTTCGGTCCTCCATCCTTGTCATCTTCCATTCGGTTCGGGTCGGGTACCTCACTCCGGGTCAGGTCGGTGTCCTCCTCCTGGTCGGGTCGGGTTGCTATCCTCCTTCCAGCTCATGCTCCTTCTCCGATCAGCTCCCTCCTTCCCATCTACTCCGATCCGATCCGATCACTTCGCTTTACTTCAGTCCGATCCGCTCCGCTCCCTAGCTTACTCCGATCCGATCCCCTTGTCCACTCCAACTCTAAGTAAACGACCTTCCTTTTTGCCAAGTTTTTTTTTTTTTTATGTGCCAAACTCCAGTTCGGGTCGGGTTTCTTGCCCAGTTCACATATCCGATCCGAGCCCCTACTCCGATCCGGTTCGGAACATGCACATTTCTGCAACTTTCCAGCGAGCTTTCTACGCCATTCGACGACGTTTTCGAGCAATTTAACTATTCTAATCAATCATAAAACATACCATAGAGTCATAGCAACATGTAATAGCAACCACAAACAGCAAACAACAATTCAAATGAATCAAAAGGGATCAAAAAGTGACTAAAACTTCATATTTTCCCATAGTCCCTCTTAATCATGTTTAAGCACATACTTAGTAAAACTTAACCAAATCGTCTAAATTTTATAACAGAGGCATGAAATATTATTTAAGAATTTCTAAACATTTTTCCAGAATTTATTAGTGTATAAATTCGCTAATCTTCACTAATTACCCTTAATTAACTGTAATTAGTGTCAAAACGATGCTATCACTCACCTTGGCCACAAAATAAATCACCAAATCTGAAATATTCTCTGTTTGGGTCGAATTCCTATATATAGCAGCAGCTCCAACCTTGCTTTGTTGCTATTTGGCCTTGTTTTGATGTAGTTTAGGCTTAATCTTCACTAAAAATGTGTTTTGGAGTGGTTTTAGAGGATGGAAGCCATTACTAAGGTCTCAAGAAGGTTTGTGGCGGCTCAAAACTGAAATGAAAGTGATAACCTAACCCTAATCAGTCCTCCTATACCTCTAAACCCGAAATTCCCCTTGGGCCTAGCTGCTAATCACCCGGTTAAGCCCAATTAAGCTGTATTTCACCATCTGAAACTTGTTTCAGCCATATCTCCCAAACGGTAAGCCCGTTCGGCTAATGTGACCACTCTACGGAAAGAGAAACCATCATCCGAAGCCAATGGAAGTGGTTTCAGTTCAAAATTCATTTCCAGTCAAAAGTTATGGCCAAAACAGTGCTAACTAGGGGTAAAATGGTCATTTAAAAATCGGGAAAAATCATGAACATGGGAAATGACCACAATAGTCGTCTTCCAAAGTTACATGACCATACGACTTCGTATGTGAAAGAAATAAATATCCTACGATCCTATGATGCGTAGAATACGGGTCGTTACACTCTCCCCCCCTTAAGAAATTTCGTCCCCGAAATTCCTTAACCCAAAACATACACAGGATCCCGCATGCCTAACAACCACATACAACAATCAAACATGCAAAGCAAGCAAACAAGTCTATCCTAGCATGCGGAAAACTAAATCGCTAATAAAATCTTACTAGACAAAGAGTTCTGGATACTTCTTCCTTATGTCCTCCTCTGTTTCCCAAGTACAATCATTCTCGTCTTCGCTCCACTGTACCTTGACTAGCTTCACCGACTTCCTTCGAAGTTGCTTCATGTCGTGTGCGACAATACGGGCCGGCTTGCGGTTCCCAACCGCCTCGGGTTCTACTTCGAAGTCCTCTAACTGATCAGGTGAGATAGTCATATCTGAGTCGTGAACGAACTTCCTTAGTTGGGAAACATGAAATACGTTGTGAACTCCCGCCATCTTCTCCGGTAAGTCAATTCTATATGCCAAATTCCCGACTAGTTCAAGAACAGGGAATGGACCAACAAATCTTGGTGCTAATTTGCCTCTCCTGCCAAATCGTATTACGCTCTTCAACGGAGAAATCTTGACAAACACCAAGTCACCCACGAAGAATTTTAAGTCTCTTCTCCTCTTATCAGCATAACTCTTCTGCCTATCTTGGGCTGCCTTCATTCGCTGTTGAATGATCTTGATCTTATCTGAAGTTTCCCTCACCACATCTGGTCCAAGCATAAACTTCTCGCCAGTCTCTATCCAACATGATGGTGAGTTACACGGCCTTCCGTACAAAGCTTCAAACGGAGCCATACCGATACTGGATTGGTAACTATTATTATATGCAAACTCTACTAGATGCAAATGGTCATCCCATGATCCACCAAAATCCAATATACATGCTCTCAAGAGATCTTCTAAAATACGATTCACCCTTTCCGTTTGACCGTCGGTCTGAGGATGATATGCGGTACTGAGATGTAACTCTGACCCTAGCGCCTCTTGCAAGCTCCTCCAAAACCCACTAGTGAACAACGGGTCTCGGTCGCTCACAATGCGTTTAGGTACTCCATGAAATCTCACTACCCACTTCATATACAATTCTGCTAACTTAGCTGCCGTTCTAGTCGATTTGACTGGTATAAACCTTGCACTTTTAGTCAGTCGATCTACAATTACCCAAATGCTGTCATATCCCGATCTAGTCCTTGGTAACCCATCGATGAAATCCATCGAGACTTGCTCCCATTTCCATTCGGGAATTTCTAAGGGCTGTAACAACCCACTAGGCTTCTTTTGCTCGGCTTTAACTAGCTGGCAATTCATGCACTTGGATATAAACTTCCCAACGTCTCGTTTCATTCCTTCCCAGTAGTAGGTCTGCTTCATATCTCGATACATCTTATTACCACCGGGGTGTATAGTCAGCTTTGAGTGATGACATTCTCTAAGCACTTCATCTCTCAATCCATTGACATTGGGTACAACAAGCTTTCCATTCTTTCTAAGCCATCTATCTCGATCAAGCCCATACTTGTTCATCTCCTCATCGATACCCATCTCTAACTTGGAGATGATCTCCAATAGGTTAGGATCGTCCCTCTGACTAGAGCCGATCCGTTCAATCAAAGTGGGTCTGATCGTCAAACTTGCTAACATTTCTGGATCCAATTCGCACTTTGGTCTGAAATCAAACCCCGCGATAAACTCCAGTTGCTTCCATTCAAGGAACATAGCCCCTAAGCTGGCATGTCTTCTACTCAATGCATCAGCCACCGCGTTGCCCTTTCCCGGTGTGTATGCGATGTCAAAATCATAGGAAGCTAAGAACTCTAACCATCTCTGCTGACGGAGATTTAAATCCTTCTGGGAGAATAGATACTTCAACGACTTATGATCTGTAAACAGCTCAAATCTTTCTCCCAAGAGATAGTGTCTCCACATCTTTAACGCGAACACGATCGCTGCCAATTCTAAATCATGGGTAGGGTATCTTCTCTCGTGCGGTTTCAATTGCCGACTTGCGTAAGCTACAACCCTACCGCCTTGCATCAATACAGCTCCCAGTCCGGTACCACAGGCATCCGTGTATACCGTCATCTCTTCATCCCCTTTAGGAATGACTAACACTGGTGCGCTTGTCAACTTGTCCTTTAGACTTTTAAATGCATCCTCGCACCTTTCATCCCAGACAAAAGCTTGATTCTTCTTGGTCAACTGGGTCAATGGTGCTGCTATCTTGGAGAAACCTTGGATAAACTTACGATAATACCCCGCTAACCCCAAGAAACTTCTTACATCTGTTGCATTCTTGGGCGTAGGCCAATCCTGTACCGTAGCCACCTTCGCCGGGTCCACGGCAATACCATTCTCTGATACAACATGGCCCAAGAACCTCACTTCCCTCTTCCAGAAGTGACACTTAGAAAACTTGGCTTTCAATTGGTGTTTTCTCAACACCTCCATCGCTACTCTTAAATGTTCCTTGTGTTCTTCCTCTGTCCTCGAATAGACCAAAATATCATCCACGAACACAAGAACAGACTTATTCAACTGATCTCTGAATACCCTATTCATAAGATCCACAAAATATGCCGGGGCATTAGTCAGCCCAAATGGCATAACCAACCATTCATAAAATCCAGACGGCGTTCGAAATGCCGTTTTAGCTATACTCTCAGCTTCCACTCTAAGCTGATGAAAACCTGTCGCGAGATCCAACTGAGAAAATATTCTCGCGCCACTCAACTGATCGAACAAATCATCTATCCGCGGTAGAGGATACTTATTCTTCCTCGTCACTTTATTCAATTCGCGGTAGTCTACACACAAACGAAGGGAACCATCCGCCTTGGTAGCAAACACAACTGGTGCTCCCCATTCAGAAACACTCCTTCTGATAAATCCCTTCTTCAAAAGATCGCTGACTTGCACCTCGAGCTCCCGCTGCTCTCTTGGTGCCATACGACGAAGTGGCATCACTATAGGCCTGGCATCCTTTACCAAATCAATACGAAACTCAATCTCTCGGTGTGGTGGAAGTCCGGTCACTTCTTCGAAAACATCCGGATACTGGCCAACCACGGGCAAACCTGACAACTCACTATGCGGAATGTCGAGGGAGTTTAGAAAACTAGCCAATACCCCCTTACTGGGTAGACCACCAAACACTATCCTCCGCCCATCATCCGCTCTAGCTGTCACCAAAAAGCCCTCACAGTCTACCACCACCCCATACCTTCGGAGCCAATCTACTCCCAAAATAATGCCAAACCCAGTAAAGCCCAAAACAAAGCAATCACAAACAAACATGCATCCATGACTCGATAGGACCACATTACGACAAATCATGCTAAGGCTAGTCGAACCACCAATCGGGTTCGTCACTACTAAAGGTCTATCGACAATCTCGGGCTCCAATCCCAACCTATCTACCAGGTCACTAGATATGAAAGAACTGGAAGCTCCGGTATCAAACAAAACTCTAACATGAACATCATAAACAGAATGCATACCTTGAATGACGACATTCTTTCCCTTCTCCGCCGCAGTTGGGGCATTCGACGAAGAAGGAATAGCATTAAGAGCATATGCTTTCACCATTTGCTTTTCCTTAGGGGGCTGTGGACACTTGTCCTTGTGATGTCCCATTTGGCCACAGTTGAAGCACTTCCTATCCGCTGGCTTGGCCCGACAATTACTAGCATAATGGCCCTTCTTACCACAGCTGAAGCACTCCACATCTTGCTTATTCTTTTTCTTCTGGCCATCCTTAGCCTGATTCTGCTTTCTCTTATTCTGGGAACCACCTTTGCCTCCACCACTAGCTTGTGGCTTTGGCTCATCTGCGGATGCAACCTCAGTCTTCGGCTTAGGGTAGAGACTTTCTGACCTTAACGCTTTCCCCACAATCGATTCAAACGTCTCATCGATATGGTTAATAAGTTTTTCCCCCAAGTACTGATCCAATCCAGTTATGAATTTCTCATTCTTTTTCTCGGCAGTATCTATAAGAGATAACCCATATTTTGACAAAGTGTCAAATTCAGCAATATACTCCGAGACAGCCCTGCCATTCTGCTTGAGCTCCAAGAATTTCTTAAACAACATTGACTTCTGAGCAGCTGGGATGAACTTCTCACTAAAGCGAGCCTTAAACTGCTCCCAAGTAATCTGATCTTCGGGAGTAGCTGCCTTTATAGCATTCCACCAATTCATTGCCCGCCCTTGCAGCTGACGGGACGCTAGCTTTCTCTTCATCGCATCCTCGATACCCAAATCCTCGAAGATACGTTCGCAACTATCCACCCAATCCTGAACATCCGTAGCCGACTCCGTTCCATGGAACGGCTTCCCACCAAGGCTAGTATAATCCTTATTCAGCTTGGCGAAGTCGACTCTTGGTGCCTGCACTATTGGACCACCACCATTTCCACCATTGGGAGCTGCCCTCTGTACATCTCTAAGCATCTCTCTCATGAGGTCAGTAAACATCGTCCTCATGTCAGCAGCACTCCCATTATTGGCCCCTCTACCGGTACCTCTAACATATCGGCTCATCGTCAATCTGAAAAAGGAAATGATTAACGACTCCATAGTGGTGCCAGTGCAGTACAACTTCATTCTTATACTACTAATAGTATATATATAGCTTTTGAAAACCAAAATAATCACAAATACGCTCTCTCGTATACGTATACTATCTCTCCCTGATAACTTCCCTAGGTTAACTACGCAACCTAGAGCTCTGATACCAAGTGTGACGGCCCGTCTCGCACCAGCCTGCATTTCCTCCAAAAGTGCGCTGTACACATGCCCGACTAGCACAAGACGGTCGTCATAAGAAAGGAAAGAAGGGAATGAACTAATCAAAGAACCTGTAGAATGTCTCACAGCGCATGGAATAAAATATAATAATAATAATGTACTTGACATAAAACAGGCGAGACAGTGCATAAGCTGATAACTAAAACCAACGTCAATCTCAAAGCAGCGGAAATCCAAATACAGCTTATTACAACTTTTCACAATCTACTGTCTCTGAACAACAAAAAGCCAAAATAGAAGATACACCACCAATGCCCAAGTAGTGATCTTCAACAACACAGGGAGAATACTATATATGTATATTACGTGGAAGCCTCCTGCTCGTCTCCGGATCATCTACCCGTGCATCACCAGCTAACCTGTCTCTAGTCTGCTCGTGTGAGCACCTAGAGTAATAAGAGGAGACATAAAACTCTGGGTCAGACATAAAGCCTGGTATGAGCGATAAGCATTTAAACAGAATAATAATAGGTATACTAAACCATACCTGAACCTGGACCTGCAACCAAAGAGTTAGTACCACATACCGTACAATACTCCAAGGTGCCATAATAAATAGTGTAAGAATACGGGGGTGGGGTGTGCATGTCAAAATGAGAGCAAGCAAATCATCCATAGCAACCATCCTCACATCTCTCACTCAGTGCGTAAAGCGTACGACATCTACCACTTTGGAACACTAGACAAACTGAGGTAACGACGAATCCCGACTTGTAGAAACCCTGCTGTGACCAAGCCAAACACTTGGAGTCATGACCAAACATTTCAATGACCCACTTCATTGGTCATAGCCCTTGGTTCTACCAATGCCGTAATGGCCCTGAATCCGCCTTCGTACCTCCTACCATAGTGGTCCAAAGCTATAGATGTCGATAACTCCTTGGCACGCGTCCCGCAGCAAAGCCCAACCATGAAGTGAACTCATTGATTCCCATTTGAATCTTAAGCTCTAACTTCTCATTTGGACTTCCTTTGCATCCCGGGTTTGGTCGAATTGGAGTGGGTCTTCAGAAGAGTTGTCGCGCAGTAACAGTCCTAGAACTCGGTTCGGTTCGGTAATCATTGCCCTCGTCGGTTCGGTTCGGTCCTCCATCCTTGTCATCTTCCATTCGGTTCGGGTCGGGTACCTCACTCCGAGTCGGGTCGGTGTCCTCCTCCGGGTCGGGTCGGGTTGCTATCCTCCTTCCAGCTCATGCTCCTTCTCCGATCAGCTCCCTCCTTCCCATCTACTCCGATCCGATCACTTCGCTTTACTTCAGTCCGATCCGCTCCGCTCCCTAGCTTACTCCGATCCGATCCCCTTGTCCACTCCAACTCTAAGTAAACGGCCTTCCTTTTTGCCAAGTTTTTTTTTTATGTGCCAAACTCCAGTTCGGGTTGGGTTTCTTGCCCAGTTCACATATCCGATCCGAGCCCCTACTCCGATCCGATCTGGTTCGGAACATGCACATTTCTGCAACTTTCCAGCGAGCTTTCTACGCCATTCGACGACGTTTTCGAGCAATTTAACTATTCTAATCAATCATAAAACATACCATAGAGTCATAGCAACATGTAATAGCAACCACAAACAGCAAACAACAATTCAAATGAATCAAAAGGGATCAAAAAGTGACTAAAACTTCATATTTTCCCATAGTCCCTCTTAATCATGTTTAAGCACATACTTAGTAAAACTTAACCAAATCGTCTAAATTTTATAACAGAGGCATGAAATATTATTTAAGAATTTCTAAACATTTTTCCAGAATTTATTAGTGTATAAATTCGCTAATCTTCACTAATTACCCTTAATTAACTGTAATTAGTGTCAAAACGATGCTATCACTCACCTTGGCCACAAAATAAATCACCAAATCTGAAATATTCTCTGTTTGGGTCGAATTCCTATGTATAGCAGCAGCTCCAACCTTGCTTTGTTGCTATTTGGCCTTGTTTTGATGTAGTTTAGGCTTAATCTTCACTAAAAATGTGTTTTGGAGTGGTTTTAGAGGATGGAAGCCATTACTAAGGTCTCAAGAAGGTTTGTGGCGGCTCAAAACTGAAATGAAAGTGATAACCTAACCCTAATCAGTCCTCCTATACCTCTAAACCCGAAATTCCCCTTGGGCCTAGCTGCTAATCACCCGGTTAAGCCCAATTAAGCTGTATTTCACCATCTGAAAATTGTTTCAGCCATATCTCCCAAACGGTAAGCCCGTTCGGCTAATGTGACCACTCTACGGAAAGAGAAACCATCATCCGAAGCCAATGGAAGTGGTTTCAGTTCAAAATTCATTTCCAGTCAAAAGTTATGGCCAAAACAGTGCTAACTAGGGGTAAAATGGTCATTTGAAAATCGGGAAAAATCATGAACATGGGAAATGACCACAATAGTCGTCTCCCAAAGTTACATGACCATACGACTTCGTATGTGAAAGAAATAAATATCCTACGATCCTATGATGCGTAGAATACGGGTCGTTACATGTGGTCTGACATTGGAATTTATTCTGTGTGATTGATAGCCATCAGTTGCACGGTGTGAATTGCCTGTGTGGCATGCTAAGATGCAGTGATCAGGGCTTCGGTTTGATCGAACGATCCGGGTCCGATGGAGTCATTCGTTGGCTCACTTACGCCCCATAGGGCGGGGGAAACGCATTGTTCAGGAACTTTAATCCACATCGGTGGACCGACCCTGACGATCCAAGGGCCCACCTGAGTCTGGGTCCTGAGGCTCAGGCTAGACAGTCTCGAAGTCGGTTAGGACTATCTTTTTCCTTGGTTCATGACGGAAATCCAATTTCCAAATACGTGACTGTGCGGTTTTGACTGTATACTTATATATGGCGACATAGTGGTATGGGGCATTAATGCCGTATATGATTGATAGTTATGATTAGAAATTGCTTTTGAAACATATAAACACTAGTAATAATATCAAATGCTTTTGTTTTATTCGTATCAAGCATATTTTGGCCATTATAAGGTAAAAACTCTATCCTCCGGTTTGCGTTGCATTGTGTGATGGGAACTGAGTCTTATAATGGCTTCATTTTTATAAAAAGCATTGCGATGTTTAAAAGAATGATTTGTTTTAAAGCACTGGCAATCCAATGGAGTAAACCCGTTCCACGAAAGTGGCATGGTCCTGTGATTAGCCATATTTAAAATGTGTTGAGTAGATTTCTCATACCAGTCCCATGACTGACTCGTAGTTTGTTTCACTTTCAAACTCGGGTGCCCCTTTTTCTACACGGGCATTATAAACTCCATAGCGACCTTTCAGAAAATTCATTTGGCCATAACTTTTGCATCTCGCTATGAAACTTCGATTTTTCAGATTCGTTAGAAAGGTATTCACTAACAGATTTAAATATTTTTGGTTTCACTCAAATCCGTTTTGTTTTGCACCCGGTACAGTCAGTCAAAGTTTGAATTCAAATTTTGAAACTACCGCGCCATTTCAGGCCTTGTTTATAATTCAAAGTGATTATATTTATTTTCAAACGTCGATTCAAACTCACTTTTCATTGCTATTATTTAAAATATTTATTTTAATTATTTAAAATCCACTAATTTAGCCAATTTAAAATTTTTAAATTGGTTCAGATTTTCCGGGTCGTTACACATTCAAGGTGAATGGTGGCCAGATGTTCGAGAAGATAAATGTAGCCTCTAGCCTCATCAACCGGGAAATGAAAAAGTTCGGGTAGGCAGCATGGCTATGTGGGTCGCACCCATTAGGGTGTATTGTCACCATCTAGAGAATATTCATACTTGTTACTTCTTTTCATTTTTGTATCTCCCGGGAACTACGGTGGTCGCAACAAAAAGCCGTAAGGTGGCAATATATTCGACACACTCAAGTGAAATGAGTGGTCGGTCATGTGTGGGCCGGGTTGCAAGATGTTCTTGTTGAACCCAGTGTATTCATCTCTAGAGATACACTATCGGCAGGTGGTCACATACCTTGTCATAGTCGAAAATTCAATCTCCAATAAGCGCCCGTGGTTTTTATTGTATACTATATACGTAGAGCGTGAGATGCAAGCGTTCTACTAGATGGTTATTTATTTGTGAATTGATAGAAACTATTATAATATCACCGTATTTTGATATATCAAAATGGTTTGGGTTATAGTAAGGTAAAAACCATCCTTGTTTATGTGTGGGTTGGTCTTACTATTATCCTTTTCTTTCAAAAGAATCTCTAGAGTTAAACAAGTTGGTTGCTGTATGAATTTATCACTGAAAGTATTCCAGACTGATCCGGGTGAATTTTGTTTTAAATCAAATGTGCTTGGGTCATACAAAGCATATTTACAGGTCAGGTTTCCGCTTAGAGTTCCAGAGATGGAGTTGAAGTCGAGACGTATTCCATATATATACCGGTACTAGTTTATTTCCACTGTGTGTTATATTGATCTGAATGTATACTCTGATGTTGTATTATATATACAGTTCTTTTGTATCAAGTATTTAATATATTATATTTTGTTCATTCTGCTGTGAGACTCTGACCTTCTTAGTTTTCTATTCTATTAGTTCTATCTTTCCTATCTCATCCTCTAATTTCTTTCTATTAGCTTTCTGGGTTTCCGATGCTTGGATTTGGACACGGGTTGTATTAGTGTCAAGATTTGAGCGTCGAAATTCCCGGGTCGCTACAGTTGGTATCAAAGCAATGGTTTAGTGATAACCTTGGCTCTGTGGCGTAACTCAATAGAGACCGGGTTAGTAATATCCTAGATTGAGTTTGAGTGTATATATACGAGAGCGCGTATTTGTAATTAGATATAAAATTATTTTAACTTATTTTTGCCAAGATATTCCATAAAGAAGATAAGTTTTAAATTTTCTTATAATATTGTTAGTATTGTTTTGAATAAGAATTTAATTTGATTGGATTCAAATGAGATTGGGGATTGTTTGATATAAATAGAAGAATTTGTGAATATGAAATTTAATATAGAATTAAATAAATCAGGATTTAACTTAAACTAAGTTAAATATGGGATGATTTGATTGTATTGAGCATTGCTTGATTTATTAGATGTTAGTTGGTTAACTTAAAATTCAAAAAAATGAGTTGATAAGGAATTGAATAAATTGGAAAGCAAGAAAGTAAACCCTAATATAATGGAAATAAAATCGGTTATGAAATACTTAACTTTGGGTTGTTACTTGCATTGTAAATGGAATTAAGTACATATTTCAAGAAGGCTATGGATCATTGATTTGATTACACAAATTGGAAGTACGGATTGATAACGAAGAGTAGTTCGTTGGTTTGCTTCGAAAATTGGATTTGAGTTGCCCGACAAATAGATAAACCTTAATATTGATTGAGTGATGAATTTTTATACCCCTGATTGGGATGGTCATTTGGATTTTGGTTTCTTTTGGAGAAGTTGAGGCCTAGTATGGAAATTGTGGTTGTATCGATCAAGCCATGCAGAGGAGGTGCTGGCGAATTTTTTGAAAATTATAAGACTTAGAATATTTTGGTGATAGTTCTAAAATGATTGTTTTAAAGTAATTGGGCTTGTAGCATTCTTTTCTCCTTAGAAATTTCGGGGACAAAATTCCTTTAAGGGGGAAGGAATGTAACGTCCCGTATTTTCAGTGGTATGATATTTAATGTATTTTATTATATTAAATATTGAATTGGAATTTATAATGGATTTATAATATTTATTTCAACGAAGTTCGAAAATATATAATATATAATTAAAACGAACTCGAAACGACGCGGTAGTTCGTAAACCACGATTTGAATTTCAATTGATTATATAGAATTTGTTTTAAGTCGAATTTCTGTGAAACAAGAAACGTTAGGACTGATTTGATTATAACTCTCTAATGAAAGTGAAGAATCAGAATTTCGGCTTATATATTGTCAGTTATGTCCAAATCAAAATTTAAAATAGTCGTTGTGAAATCGTATATTAACCATAACATTTATTTGATTATAATTAAATATCGGTTTCGAATTTGGACAAGACCTTTGAGGTGTAGTTATAATTTAATTTTTAGAATTTTACTGTAATTATTAATTCGCAAAATAATCAACTTTTTATTTGGAGTATTTTACACCCTATATCAGCATTTCGGGGTTTCACAAAATTAGTAAAGTTGTCTGTTTTATTATATGGTTGTGATCGCGTCACACTGCTGTACGCGACGGTATTTTTATTCTCGTCAATAGCGCATACGGATGGAGTTTTATATTATAAGGTACGTTTAACGTTATAACTAGAAAAAAATTGTTAGTAAAATCAAATAAATGAGACATATTAAATGAACACTCTTTTTCTACTCTAGGTGTACAGAAACACTGAAATTTCACTTCAAATTAAACAAAGAACGTGCTGCAGTTAAATCAAATTAATGGGCATGAAACACGCGACTACTCTAAATCTATACACATCCGTACTTTTCCTTTTCAGACTCATTGAAAATTGAAAACTGCCCATGCTGCTACAAGCCAGCCTATGAAAACTCATTCCTGCAAACCTATCCTCTGCATACTTAGTTTCTTCTTTCCCCAAATGTCACCGCAAATCTAACTTTTCTTTTACTGCCTACCGTGTTTCTTTTTCTTTTCTTGTGTCACTTTGAATAACATTACATGCAGAGACACCATATTTTCTTCTGCCTTATACGGCAAAAGTGACCACTTATACCTATACATATTGTTTCCTATTCTATTCTCGGTTGTCCCCTACTCAGGCTATGTACGAAGCTGAAATCTCACTGTATTGAGAAGGAAAGAACCATACATCTTTCTGTCCATTTCGTCTATCTTTTCTTTTCTATCCCTTAGGTGATTACACCAATGCATGCAAACCTGCCCAATACGGCAGACCTATTCTTCGAAGTATACTTCCTACCTTGTACTGTAGGATTGACTTTGTTCTAATCCACAACTTCGACTTTCATATAATTATATGACACACCCAGATTCCTCTTACCCAATGTTCTTTTCTTTTCGGCTACAACAAGATGAGGATGAAACCGAAACTTAAAGAAATAAACTTCCACTAAACAAATTTACATATAACTGAAAGATAAACTGGAAACCAAAATCTCAGACAAAAAAGAAAGCTTTGCAAACACTGGTTCAAGAATTCCCGTGGGCACTTGTTTTGGATGGTGAGCAAGTTCGCAGCAGTGATGTCATTGGCCAACAGGGATCAGAAGGGGCTGGTGGTCGGAGACAGGGGACTCGGGAGGTGCTCTGTGATGGAAGACGAGCCCAGTGGGTGATGCCTGGGAGTATGGTGGTCTACTATGTATGAAAGGAGGTGGCGTTCTGAACATGATGGCGCCAGTAGTGTGTACGGGTGTAACACCCCACATCCGTTAAGGTCACTCACAAAGGGAATGCCTTAACTTCAATGGAGCATTATGGGTACTGGAACAGAAATATTACAAGACAGACATATATAAAACAGCGGAAAGTAAAGTGGAAGTACTTCAAATCATTTATTAAATTTAGTTGTTTACAATAAATGCCCATCAACTTCCAATACCCAATTAAATAGCTAAAATATCTGTCTTGCTAAAAAACAAAGAAAATAGTGGAATGGTGAAGTTTAGAAATCTTGCAATGTTATACTTAATAGAAACATTGCAATGTGATACTTGGTAGGAACCTTGTGATGATACTCTTGATAGGAAGCATGGAATGTTATACTTGATTCATCGTGCCTGTAGTTTACCTTGTCATCATGCTTATGTTTACTTTCAGTTTATTTATGCCATATTATCTTCACCTGTTTTTATGCTGAAAGCCACTAGAACTTACTCAGTCTTTATGACTGACCCAGTTTGTTTCGCCTCTTTTTCTTTTGTCCCCCCGGTTCGCAGGGTGGGAATACAGCTTAGTTCGGATCTTACCAAGCTCCAAGGCTATTTCATGTACTGCTTGGATTTCTCTTGGCTATGGCTTGCTTTGCTTTATTGGGGAATACTACAATTTTTTTTCATGCTTCTTTATTTTTGAGCAAGGCAGATATTTTAGCTATGTAATTGGGTATTGGAAGTTGATGGGCTTTTATTGTAAACAATTATATTTAATAAATGATTTGAAGTACTTCCACTTTACTTTCCGTTGTTTTATATATGTCTGTCTTATAATATTTCTGTTCCAGTACCCATAATGCTCCATTGAAGTTAAGGCATTCCCTTTGTGAGTGACCTTAACGGATGTGGGGTGTTACATTTGGTATCAGAGCAGAAGGTTACCAGACTGGGCAAAAGCATTTAAAAACCTTCTGAAATTATTTTCAAAACGTTATAAAGAAGCATTTTTCTAAAGAAAAGTTTTGTTTTACGAAAGGCATATTCCCCAAAGCCATATGCACTATTTTTTGATTCTCTCCTTGAGTCTCTTCTCTCTTTCTTTTTCACCATAGTTTGTAGGCATGCGACACATGTCGGAAGGCAAAGTAGTGTCCGACTTCCATCTGTAGCCGCAGTAACTTTACTTGCGACTAATCTTATTTCAAGCTTTGTAGGGTTGCCGTGCGATGGAAGTAACTTTCGAGAAACTTTTCAACAAGCTATACAAGGATAGTAGGAACGAGGATAAAGGACACAAGTCTAAGGATGAGAAACTTGTTGATATGGCTTAATCCACGAAGAGGAAAGAGGTAAAAGGAAAGAGGCCAAGTGGAAGAATAATAAAAACCCATGACAAGAGAGAATATCTTTAGTATGGTAAAAAGGGACATGTAATTAAGTATTATAGGACAAGGACAAGGGCAAAGTACAAGATCGTCGAGAGGGCAATTGTATGCTCTCACTACTAGCATACCTAAGAGAGGTGGTAACGTTTCTGTTAAAAGTTTAGCCTTTCTTTTCTGTCATACCGTGGGAACTTTGTTTTTGGTACATCGCATCCTTTTAATTCTGCTTCGATAGTTGAGTCTCTGCACCTTAGTACTAGCGTAGTAGAGGATCCAATTTTTGTCTCAAATCCTGTTGGGGAATCGACTCATTTATTCATGACTTGTTTGGATTTGAAAATGTCTATGCTAAGTGTTGAGTTTAGAAGTAAAGCTTATGTTTTTGGGCTATGGGTTGATTCTAGGGATGGAGTGGTTGTCCAGAAATGATACCATTCTCGAGTATGAAAAGAGGGTAGTTAGACTCTTGACTTGCCTCGGTAATACCCTCGAAGTCTAGTGTAACCCTTAGGGTTCTGCCATGCTTAGTTACCTAAAATCTCTTGATACATTTATTGATCCGCTCGAGTAGTGTTCGCCAATAAGGCGAATGGTTCATTTCACTTATGCATGAGTTATAGAAAATCACCTTAGTAAGTACATTTGGCAACATGGTTGGCATTTGTTTATTTTCAAAAGATAATTCATTTATGTGGAATACCTTCTAGTAAGTAAACGAGATCCAGGATTCACTAGTGAATTTTTGGAGAGCTTGCATTAAACCATGAGTACGCAGTTATGTTTAAGCCGAGTATACTAGAAGAAGAATAAGTAAAAGTGGAACGAGAGGCAATAGTGGTATGAGTTCCAACTCATATTTTAGAAACAAGAATTAAGAAGCTACGAAATTGTGAAGTTAAAGACGGTGAAAGCACAATGGAGTTAAGCTCAAGAAAAGCGACTCAGAAGATTGAAGACTAGATACGAATATCATATTTCTTTTTAAGAGTATATCCTTGATCCCTCTTTTCCTGTAGAGCTAATTTGCATGCTATCTTTCAAGTATATTGTAATGACCCGGGATTTTGACGACTTTGGTTATCGCCATAAACTCAATGATGACTAACCAAACATCGAAAAATACCAGTCATTAGTGAAAGAAATTAGAGGGTGAGGACGGATAAGATAGAAACTTAGAATAGAAGAAGAAGAACACAACATCAGAGTAACACGAATCTCACAGCGGAACGAATAAATATATTTCATAACATAAATTTGAAATATAAATCTGTACTTGAATATACATATCATTATCAAAGTACAGCACTTACAACACAGCGGAAATAACTATAGCTATATGATCCTGAAGCCTCCTGCTCCAAGCTCTTCCAGTATATCTGTAAATCCCTACTACTTGACTGCCCGTACAAATTTAGGCACCCAAGAGTTTAGGGAAAACAAAACAAAATAAACTCCGGGTCAGTCATGGGACTGGTGTGAGTAAAACAGTTTAAACAGTTCAAGCATGTAATCGATATCTCATAAGACCACGCCGTATAACGGAACGGGTTTTTCCCTTATGAGAATCCAAATATCTTTATATCAAAAACCTTTTGACATTATAATAATGTCTATCAACACAATATAATAATCATCTAGCAGAAACGCTTTCATCTCACGTTCTACATATATAGTATACAATCAAAACCGCAAGCACGTATTGGGTAATGGATTTCCAACTATGACAAGGTATGGAACCACCTTTCGCTAGTGTACCTCTAGAGAGGAATACACTGGGTTCAACAAGAACATCTTGCAACCCGGCCACACATGACCGACCACTCATTTCGCTTGAGTGTATCGAATGTATATCACCAACGGTTGGGATCAACAACCGTTTCCCGAATGGGACAGCATCAACAATAGATTTTTAGAAGTAAATGAAACTCTAGATCAGGTGATTATACACCCTATTTCGGTGCGACCGACTTAGCCATGCTGTCTGCCCGATTTCTGTCATTTACCGGATGTGAGGCTAGAAGCTACGCTTTATCATCACACCAGATTCACTTTGAATGCCACATCGTCAAATCCATCAAATCACCGATTGACGTCCTCAACCATACATTATGTGTTAGCTAAAAGAAGTTCCCATCTCCGCTTCCACTCTTGGTACGGTTGGAGAAATCAATATACGTGATTGTTTGGAAATACTCTGTCAGACATCCGTCCATACAAGTCATCCAGGAACAGGATGAACCGAAGGCACTATTCTGTAAACAGGATAGCCCTTGCATAACTCCGTCTTCAATTTCCTTTGGCATATATGATTCGCAACGCTTATGCCAATACAGAGTGGTTCTTTGGATAATAATCCAATCGGTCTCTCCATATTAACAACGTTAAAACGGTCAAAACTTCGATAGTCTGTGATTTAACTATCGAAGAAAAACAGATGTGCAAACAACGATATTATTTCCAAATGGAAATAATATCGATCAAACATCATTCAACATTTATCTCTTTATTTCATTAATTTACTTATCTCTTGTTTCCCTATATTCAATATTTCTTATTTTCTAAATTTGGAAAATATACGTTATTAACAATGGAAAACATTTCCATTTCTTGTTTTCTTTATTAGAAAACATTTCTGGTTTCTTATTTGGAAAACATTTCCAAAGCTTCTTCATTGGACTTAGACAGATGTTTAAACAAACATCGCTATGCCAACTCAAACCATTTCCTTTACTGCCGAACCTTAACTATTCCTTAGTTAAGAACGAAGCCAATCAAGTTGGGGTAGAACTACCTCTCAGACCTTAACTGAACAACATTTCTAACTTTGAAATAGGCAAAGTCCACTTTATATTCCTTTTACTAACTTCCTTACTTAACCCTCCTTCGAATAGCTATATTCGATTGACTCTTTTCACTTAACTCTATTCGATTAACCCTTATCAATTAACTCTATTGGACTAACACTATTGGATTAACTCTATTTGACTAACGCTATTAATTTACTCATTTCACCTAACTCCTTTCGAATAAACTATATTCGATAACTCCTTTTACTTTCTTCGAATAAACTATATTCGATTAACTCATTTGCTTCTATTCGAATAACTATATTCGATTAACTCCTTTTACTTTCTATTCGAATAAACTATATTCGATTAACTCCTTTGCTTCTATTCGACTAAACTATATTCGATTAACTCCTTTGCTTCTATTCGAATAACTATATTCGATTAACTCCTTTGATTCTATTCGAATAACTATATTCGATTAACTCCTTTGCTTTAACTCTAATCGATTAAACTAACATCGATTAACTCCTTTTGATTTAACTAACATCGATTAACTCCTTTCGATTAAACTAACATCGATTAACTCCTTTTGATTTAACTAACATCGATTAACTCCTTTCGATTAAACTAACATCGATTAACTCCTTTTGATTTATCTAACATCGATTAACTCCTTTCGATTAAACTAACATCGATTAACTCCTTTTACTTTAACTCTAATCGATTAACTAACATCGATTAACTCCTTTTACTTTAACTCTAATCGATTAAACTAACATCGATTAACTCCTTTTACTTTAACTCTAATCGATTAACTAACATCGATTAACTTCTTTTACTTTAACTCTAATCGATTAAACTAACGTTGATTAACTCCTTTTACTTTAACTCTAATCGATTAACTAACATCAATTAACTTCTTTTACTTTAACTCTAATCGATTAACTAACATCGATTAACTCCTTTTACTTTCTTTTAAACGAACATCGATTAACTTCTTTTACTAGATTAAACTATTCATTTATAAAGATTTACTTTTAGTAACAGTTCTTCACTTTACGAATGATTTCCCTTTTATAAAACTCTATTCGTTTTAAAAACATTTTTCCCTTTTATTTACTTTCGAAATATTTCCTTTTGTAAAATCTGTTGATTTTATAAAATCCCTTTATTTCAATATACATTGAAATAATTCTTTTTACATCCCAGGGTCTTTTATGATATTTAAAATATCGAATAACAATGATCAACATCATTCCAACACACATAATCCATAATAGATTATATAACACATCATATATCACAATATGTGAAAAACAGTAAAATAAAATGTTGAGGAACCCAGTTGGATTCCTCCAACCTGTTTCCCTGCATCACAGATGTTAAACAATATAGATAACATCACTTTTCAGTTCCATATGATATATGATGTTAAACAGAATCAATATAGAAATTTAACTAACTGACTAGCAGTTCAATCAAACAGTCAACACACAATCAATCAGACAATTTCTAACAGTTCTAAAAATACAACATGAAATTATAAACTGTTCAGAGTTAGTGAGATTTACTCACATTGGTAGTTCATCGTTAAAGAATGATAAACTGTGGTTTGATTTGAATCAAACAGTTTATTTTGCCATAAATTCAAATGAGCTCCAATCCACTTCCAGTCAGTTCCATTGGGTAATGTCCGTCCATACGATCCCGACGAATCTTGTTTCACTTGATTCTGATATCGTACGAGAGAGTTATGAATTTTTAAACGTAATACACTATTTTAAATTTAAAATAACTTAAGATATATTAAATTTGGATTTAACCTTAAATGCCGGCCCATCTCCCCCCTTATACTAATTTGACCACTGCTTCCTCCCATTCATTAACTCAGTGCCATTTCTGCCCGTCCATCCTCCCCTTTCGAAATTATTACGGTATTTAATGCCGCTCTTCACTCCTCGTTCCTCTCCATTACAAACGCAGAAGACCCCGCACCCATATATAACAGTACACCATTTCGAAAACTTTCTAACTTCCCATACTACCTTTGATTTCAGGTCATCCCATCCAAGCAACCCGTCTGTAGCAACCAGTTCCTCCGTTCCAGTAGATTTCGAACTACACAAATAGACATTGACATCCGTCACGTTATTATTAGGTATAAACTTAAATTTAACATGATAAAAATTTGGGCTTACATATCAAACAGACAGGCCCACGTCTAAATAATTCACCCCGCACCCATCTTCTACAGTCATTCATCCCCCTCACCCAAGAAAAATAGATCTGTTCTTCATTAAACAAATTCGCACGTCATTTATTCAATCTATACACCATTTAACCGCAACCAACACACACACACACCATCTTTTCTCAATAATAAAACACAATCTTCGGATGTGCGTATTCCTTCCATGGCCGATAACTTCGGTCCACACTTCCCCCTCTACGTTGAGCTGTAGCTAAAAAAAAGAACGCTCTGCTCTTTGCCACCCACTCCGCCTTCATGCGGACGGAAACTCAATGACCTTCCCCCATATACCCCTTTTCACGCCTCCTATACCACAACTCTTCCTCACTTTTCCACTAAATACCATTACCTCCCATACTTCAGTAGTATAACACGCTCCCACATACACTCCCATTCTTTTGAACGCCTTTCGTCCTCTCCACATATAACCAGCCGCTCCCTTCCACAGCAAGTATCCGCAACCTATCCCAACGTCAGTCCAGATCTAATTCCATGTAGACATAGCTGTCCGCTCCTTCTTGTATGTATTGAACTTCATCATCCTTCCGTTGCCCTTGTATTTTTTTCTCCGATTTCTATTCGATTTTTGAAGATCGAATTGTTTGTTTGCAGAAGAAGAAAGCAGCGGTGGATAATCGAACTGAGGAAATGGAATTATGTTTAAGAAGTTGGGGTGATTATATAGGGATTATATATAGGATGTGGAGTTAGTTTTTCCATGTATTTCGTGTGGTGTAAAGAAAAGGGACGTGGACTTCTGTTTATCACCGAATGAAGGGGTTAGGTTCTAGGGGTAGAATATTTAAGTTACACATTTTGGTGACCCTTCTACATGAAATTCTCTTCTCATCCGGACGGTCGACGACAGAAATAAATATACCGTTGTGATGAGCTCAGTGTCACGATCCCAAAAATGTAATAATACCGGTAGACGAACTCATATTGTGAAACCCCAAAATGTTGATTACAGGTTGCGAAATACTCCAAATAAAAAGTTGCTTATTTAATTAATTAAAAATTACTATAAAATTCTAAAAATTAAATTATCCTTATGTCTCAAAAGAACCTTGTCTAAATTCAAACCCGATATCTACTTATATCGAATAAACCGTTACGGTCGATAAACGATTCTATAGCGACTATTTTAAAATTTGATTTGGACATATCTCAAAATCTACATGACGAAATCCCGATTTTTCTCTTCCACTAGAAAGATATACTCCACCAGCTCCACACGTTTCTTGTTTCACAGAAATCCGGCTTAAAACGAATCCTGTACATTCAGTTGAAGTTCGAATCGCCAAATAGCGAACTACCGCGCCATTACGGGCTCGATTATAATTATATTATAATTTATACGTTCAACTGTCGTTTATATAATATATTCGTTATTATAATTCAACTCTAAACTGAATTATATACTTTGAATTGTCCAGTTCACATTATATTGTCAATTCACTATTTTCGACTATTTCAGAATTATATATATTATTTAATTTATTATTTTAATTAAATATTCACCATTATTTAATTCCACGACCATTTAATTCACTGTATCACTATTTATATAATTAAATAAATTAATTATAATACCTCTGCCAATGCGGGTCATTACATATATCCTCTCGGTCCTATTCTCAATCCTATTTCTGTTGCAAACCCCATATGGAGTATGACTCATCTGTTAGTAATACATGTTGGGGTTTGAGGATGTCCGTTGGGTTGACTAAACTTTTTGGGCTTTATAGGATATGGGTTGGTTTTAGGAAGGGATTTCTTTCGACCTAAAAGGAGTTTATCATACTTGGTTTCCTAGAATCATATATATTGGTTTTGGGCTGGTGTTTAGGGTACAAAGTTTTTCTTTACTTGCTTCTATCATTCGGTTATACCTTCAGGTTGAAACTAATGGATGTAAACATGTGTTTGAGACATGTTATGGTTGATGGTTGCAAGTGGTTGCTAGTTGTTGCTCGTGGATGCATGAACACACATTAGGCACTAGATCGGCTCAGTCACATCTCATATTGCATATGCATGAATGTTTATACTTGTTTATGGATGGAATTGAATGTGTTATCATGTGGATGTTGCATATGGATGGATGTTTGTGCACACATATAGTGTTTAAATGACTAGGACTATTTGCATACATGTTGGATTCATGGCACTAAACATATTTTGCATTTAAAAAGATCAGTCAGGCCTGATCATTTGCATTAGATAAGGAACATACACACACACTTTCTGCATATGTTCATACAGCATTAGAAATCTCTTAAGGACAATGGATGCCTGTGATTGATGATTGAGTAGATGGATGATTGGATGGTAGGACACATTCTTCTTAACTTGAAGATTTCGGGGATGAAATCCTTTAAGGAGGGGAGAATGTAACAACCCGTATTTTTATAACATATTAAAACAAGAAATCAAGGAAGAATTAAATTTTAAAATCAGAATCAGGGGAAACGGGTTAGGCCATTGCGTTCGTCTCGAAATTTTACATGAAATTGAGTCCGAGTTTTCGAAAATCGGAGTCCGGATGAAGAAGTTATGGCCTATACAAGTTTCAGCAGTTTTCAGGCAGCACTGGACCAGGGGGTCGACCTACCCCCCCCCCCTCCAGGTCAACCATAGGGTCAACCTACCCCCCAGGTTGACCATATGGTCGACCTCCCCCTTACAGGTCGACCTGGTCGGCCTGTTTTGACCCAGAACTCATTTTTGAAGCCTTAGACGTGTTTTGATGGTCCGGATTGATTCTAGGGTTAATCTAAGGGCCTAAACTAGTTGCTACACCTATAAAAACACCCTTAGACCTAACCTAATTCATATCAAATCATTCTTACACTATTATGCTGCTGAACTCCTTCTTGAACCATGGCCTCCGCCCCCAAATTAAAGCTTAAGCATTCAAACTCAAATCAATTCAAAGAACAAGGCTTCTACAATGATTCAAGACAATAAATCAACACTACTACAACGTTCTATGACAATTTCAGTTCTTAATTCGTTTGCCATGCCCTGTAAGTTCTAGTTGTTTTTAGATTTAAACATTTAAATTATAATATGGCCATGGAATAAAGTGGAATTAGATTTAAGTATGTTTATTGATTCAGATCTATTTCTGTTGCTTCTTGGATCTTGAGTTTTGGGACTTTTCTATTCTCATTTTTCATGTCAAGCCTATGATCTATTCAGCTTGTTGTAAATCAGCTTTTCTTGATTCATATTGATATTATTATCAAGATCTATCTTTTATGCCTGAGACGATGTTCTTATGCCAGTTTTCTCTCTGTACTTATTGTTATACAAATTCTACCTTCCCCTATTTATTTTCTTTTGATGAGCCTTGGTCAATTTCGTACCTAGGCCAAAACTATGATATACGTGCGATTTGTATATGGGGAAATATTGGGATATTACCTATTTGGATATATGTGTGTGGTGGAATTGATGGCATAACATGAAATTTGGAATTTGGGTATTGTCAATATAATTGAAATTGCAAGTTTGGGCATACATGAATTGGCATGTAAATTAAATCACGAGTTTGGGACTATGTAAATTAAATCAAAAGAATGGGCTTATGTTAATTAGGCATATGTAGAATTGGGAATTTGAACATGAAAGCGATTGTAAACTTGATAATTGGCATAAACATGTATTATGAACTTGGGCAACTGACATGTATTGTAATAAAAAGATTATAGTTTGGGATAACTGCATCATGAATCATGATTTGGGTTTATTGGGTATGAAACTTGATACATGTAATTTTGGCTAGAACTTGATATGGTAAAATGGCATAAAATTGGCATACATGTAAAACGACATAAATTGAACATATGTAAATTTGGTACGAATTGGGCATATGTAAAATTTACATGTAATCTAGAACTTGGGCATATGTTAATTATGTGAAATTTGGAATAGAAACATATATGAAAATTTATGACTTGGTAAACGTTTAATATGAACGCGCCTAAGTTGGGTTTTGGGTGGTTGGCATGTATTGTAAATAAAAGGCTATAACTTGGCATAACCTTAGAGTGAATTATGATAATAATTTGGGAATACGTTTTGGGGCAAAAACGTGAACCATGAACATTTCTATATGTTAAACACATGAACTGATATTGGGGTTTTGTGTGGAATACGACCATTAATGAACCTTTGACACGAGGTTAGACTCGGTTTGTGGTGTAAATCTGCCCGGAACCGCCCGGCAAATCCAGTAGCCACAAAGTGTCAGTCTAATGTGAGAGGTCGAAGGCCAAATTGTAGGCGTAACAGTTTATGACACGAGGTTAGACCCAGTTTGTTGTATAAATCTGCCCGGAACCGCCCGACAAAACTAGTGGCCACAAGATGCACGGTCTAGTGTGAGAGGTCATGATTCGTTCGTCATAATGAATGAATTAAGGAATACTAACCATAATAAGACGTGGGTATGGTTAGCGGGTTAGGTGGGATGACATGGAAATTTGACATGTAAATGTGGACCTAACCGGTATGAGTTAAGAACATGTAAAACTTACAAATGTAGGCTTAACCAACATAATAGTTAATCAAACCAGTGGGTGGGTTAAGTAATATGGCTAGATTAATGACACTTAACCAATATAACATGACACGTAGCAGGGTTAAGTCAACTTGAACATATAGATAATACTTAACCAACTTAGCATGATACGTGGGCGGGTTAAGCCATGAATTATTTGAATATACTTAACCAATTGGATACGATGATTTGTTAGGGTTAAGTCATGATCCGCTTGAATATACTTAACCAATTGGACACGATGATTTGATAGGGTTAAGTCATGAACCGCTTGAATATACTTAACCAATTTGACACGATGATTTGATAGGGTTAAGTCATGAACCGCTTGAATATACTTAACCAACTTACTTAACCAACTTGACATGCTAGACTGATGGGGTTAAGTCCCGAATTTAAATGACAACACTTAACCTACTGAACGGAAACCCTAGTTGCGCGGTCCTTTTCAGCAGTAACCCACTAGATGTATCACGGTACCCTGGAACTAGGCAGGGTGGGGCACGATTACTGGGCTGATTGTAAGCGACCAGAACGACGGCTGAGTTGGTGTGCCATTGTAGGTTTAGGCGGACTATGGACGTGCACGTAGTCCGGAGTTGAAAAAGCAGGCATTGGGAACCGGTAGGTTTTCACTATGCGTGCTTGATTCGTGTCGGTGGTTGGCACCCTAGGGCTTGATACACTCTATGGTGGACCTAGCACAGGTGACTACATTTCGTGATTGGGCCGTATGACACAGACACATGAACGAGCTAGGACTTGTAGGGAGCCGATCGATTAATAGATCGTTACCCAGAAAAAGGGTGTTGTTCGTTAGGTAGCATAATCCCTAGTGGTCCTAGGTGGCATAAACCCTAATCGAATCTAGGAAACGTTCAATAGGTAGCACATAAATCCTAGTTGAACACGCGATAGTTCATGATAAGGAAACCTAGCCAGAACAAGGGTGGCAGTCCAAACGATTTCAAGAATGGTGGCACTACGTTGAAGTAGTATAGAAATACGTGATGAAACCCATACGATATACAGCAAGGGACTGTACACATACATGGAAAGGATGATACGGGTTGGGGTACTAGTACAGTTGGTGCAGAGAATTTAGGAAATCAAAGAAAATAGTGGAATGGTGAAGCTTAGAAATCTTGCGATGTTATACTTAATAGAAACCTTGCAATGTGATACTTGGTAGGAACCTTGTGATGATACTCTTGATAGGAAGCATGGAATGTTATACTTGATTCATCGTGCCTGTAGCTTACCTTGTCATCATGCTTATGTTTACTTTCAGTTTATTTATGCCATATTATCTTCACCTATTTTTATGATGAAAGCCACTAGAACTTACTCAGTCTTTATGACTATCCCAGTTTTTTTCGCCTGTTTTTCTTTCGTTTCCCCCCTCCCCCAGGTTCGCAGGGTGGGAATACAGCTTAGTTCGGATCTTACCAAACTCCAAGGCTCTTTCATGTACTGTTGGATTTCTCTTGGCTATGGCTTGCTTTGCTTTATTGGGGAATACTACAATTTATTTTCATGCTTCTTTTTTTTTGAGCAAGACAGATATTTTAGCTATGTAATTGGGTATTGGAAGTTGATGGGCTTTTATTGTAAACAATTATATTTAATAAATGATTTGAAGTACTTCCACTTTACTTTCCGCTGTTTTATATATGTCTGTCTTGTAATATTTCTGTTCCAGTACCCATAATGCTCCATTGAAGTTAAGGCATTCCCTTTGTGAGTGACCTTAACGGATGTGGGGTGTTACAACGGGTGTGCATGTTTCCATGGAGAAGAGCATCGTTTCTAGTCACATGCAGAAATGGTTGGGCGTGAGCACTGGGTGGTAGCGGAAGTCTCACGTACGGTTTTTTCATTTGTGTATCGAGAATGGGAAGGTTATGATGTAGAGAAGAATAAAGAGGGAAGGGTCGGTTATGTTGCTGTAGCATGAATGGTACTAGAGAAAGCATGTTGTTTTGGTGACATGGAGTTCAACAAATGGTCGGGATCTGGTCTGTGTGACGTGGTACATGAGAAGGGGCGTTAACAACGGAAATTAAGGGGATAGTTTCACTTTACTGCCGTTGAAGGCGTAAGGGTTGTTCGTGGTGGAGCATCGGAATTTTGGATTTGTATGAATGAGTTGAGCACGGTGATCACGTGGGGGAATTGAAGTTGATGGTGATGGCTGTAAGGGACGGTTTAAGTTGCCCAACACAGCTAGCTGATGACGTGGACCTTGTTATTAAGGTAACGGTAGATTTGGATTAATAAAATTTAAGGTTAAGTTATAATATAATATTAATATTAAGGCTTAAAGTTATAATACCTGTATTTTGTTCAACTGTTACCAGAACCGGGCAAAACCGGATTTGCTGGAATCACCGAGGAAAGCACTACGTTGCTAAGTTGATTCGGAAGGGATCAGAGACGACCGAATTTTCAACGCCAGTTTAAAATCAAACGGAATAACATAACGACCGTCAACTAAAATCAAAGGTGAGTTAATTCTCACACATTTCTGAAATACTAGATGTGCTAAATTCATATAATTGATTGGATGCCTTGGATGCCTATGGTTAATTGAATGGTTGCCGTTAATACTGTTATGAAATATTATAATGATCTGTGGTGCAGGGAAGAACAGGTTGGAGGGATCCGACCGGATCACTCAAATATGTTGTGTGTTTTGTGTGTGCTGTTTGTTTTATATTATTATACATGAACTGATTGAACCCCACTATTTTTATAACTCATTTGATTGTTAAACTTTGAATTGAAATTCAACGCTATTGTCATTAGAATCAATAAACAGTACTGATTAAGGAATTGACAATGAATGGCCTAAACGCCACTTTTTGGGTTAACGTTGATTTGTCGCTAGACGAGTTAACGAACTTAAGTTATAAAAGTTTATTTTATAACTGAGACAAGTTTTAATTATAATGTGGATTATAACGAAGTTTAAAAATGAACGATGTGTATAAATCGGTTTTATAAAATACCACGGAAAGATTACTTGACATATAAAAATGGTTGGGAGAGGAATAAGTTATAATTAACCTTCAGGTTAATAATTTGAATAATTGTACTTAAACTAAATAATTAAGAAATATTATTAGATTAATATTGTTAATCTAATTTAGGAATTTGTTAATGAATTAACCAATAGTTTAAAGGTTAACTGAGTCAACGAATTTTTATCGCAAGTAGTATTAAACCAAACTTACCTTTTAATTAATAATTAAGGATTGGTTAGTAATTAACCATTTCCACTTTGATTAATGAGATAGTAATTGTATTTAGGATGATTACTTCTTAAGTATAATTTATTTAAGAAGATAATTAAATATGTAATAAGATATGACTTATAGTTTAAGTAAGAAAAGTTTTTAATTATGAACTACTATTTATTCTAAGATAAGAACGTAGTCGATCAAGGTTTGAGAGGTAAATAAAATACCCCAACTTGGACGACTTCACTATTATCCAAGAATAATAGTAATTTGTGATAGAAAGGAATTAATTATAATTTCCATATGAGAATACTACAAGGATAATTGGAAATGTAATAGGGCCAAGATCTTTACATATAGACGATTTGGGTTTAAAGTAAGAAATTTGCCATTGTTAGCTGTATAAGAATCGATAATTGGTTTTATAACATTTAGTTGTGATATATATATATATATATATTGAGTTGTTCAAACATAAGGAATAATAAAGCAGGATTAAGATTACAAGGCAATATTTTAGGAAAGGGAAGAATATACGGAATATTATAACACCTTTAAGTAAAGAAAAGTAAAATGGAGATTGGCGATTATATAGGGTCAAGAGTATAGTTTATCGTGATAAGAAATTGAAATCGATTTTAAATCGTTGAAACAAATCCCAAGATCGATAAGTGTTTTTAAAGAGTAATGAAAAGGTCTGAGCTGCCAATACACTTGACCACACTGTTTTAAAGATTGATAGTTAAAACACCGACTATCAATGAAATATTATTCGACCTTTTTGATGTGTTGTTTCGAAGAGACCTGGATGGGAACTAGACCCAAAACCACTTCGAATCAACGCTACGATTCAAAACTAATTCACAAGGATACGTGTAAAGATGGAGCATTGAAGACCGTAAATCTTCATGAGCGGAAGAACTACTTGTCGAATTTCTCTAGCTGATCCCTAGAGATATTTGGCAGTGATTCTGTCGTGATTGGAATCTATGGATTGCGAGGACTACTCGCTACCGATCTATAGGGTGATTCCTAAGATGCAGTAGGAGGGTGCCTTCGGTTCATTCTGTTCCTGGATAACGTATGAACGATGTGACATTCAAGGTGAATGGTGGCCAGATGTTCGAGAAGATAAACGTAGCCTCTAGCCTCATCAACCGGGAAATGACAAAGATCGGGCAGGCAGCATGGCTATGTGGGTCGCACCCATTAGGGTGTATTATCACCATCTAGAGAATATTCATACTTGTTACTTCTTTTCATTTTTGTATCTCCCGGGAACTACGGTGGTCGCGACAAAAAGCCGTAAGGTGACAATATATTCGATACACTCAAGTGAAATGAGTGGTCGATCATGTGTGGGCCGGGTTGCAAGATGTTCTTGTTGAACCCAGTGTATTCGTCTCTAGAGATACAATATCGGCAGGTGGTCCCATACCTTGTCATAGTCGAAAATCCAATCTCCAATAAGCGTCCGTGGTTTTTGTTGTATACTATATATGTAGAGCGTGAGATGCAAGCGTTCTACTAGATGGTTATTTATTTGTGAATTGATAGACACAATTATAATATCATCGTATTTTGATATATCTAAATGGTTTGGGTTATAGTAAGGTAAAAACCATCCTTGTTTATGTGTGGGCTGGTCTTACTATTATCCTTTTCTTTCAAAAGAATCTCTAAAGTTAAACAAGTTGGTTGCTGTATGAATTTATCACTGAAAGTATTCCAGACTGATCCGGGTGAATTTTGTTTTAAATCAAATATGCTCGGGTCAGACCAAGCATATTTACAGGTCAGGTTTCCCCTTGGAGTTCCAGAGATGGAGTTGAAGTCGAGACGTTTTCCATATATATACCGGCACTAGTTTATTTCCTATGTGTGTTATATTGATCTGAATGTATACTCTGATGTTGTATTATATATACAGTTCTTTTGTATCAAGTATTTAATATATTATATTTTCTTCATTCCGCTGTGAGACTCTGACCTTCTTATTCTTCTATTCTATTATTTCTATCTTTCCTATCTCATCCTCTAATTTCTTTCTATTAGCTTTCTGGGTTTCCGATGCTTGGATTTGGACACGGGTTGTATTAGTGTCGAGATTCGAGCGTCAAAATTCCCGGGTCGCTACAGTTGGTATCAAAACAATGGTTTAGTGATAACCTTGGCTCTGTGGCGTAAGTCCATAGAGACTGGGTTAGTAATATCCTAGATTGAGTTTGAGTGTATATATACGAGAGCGCGTATTTGTAATTAGATATAAAATTATTTTAACTTATTTTTGCCAAGATATTCCATAAAGAAGATAAGTTTTAAATTTTCTTATAATATTGTTAGTATTGTTTTGAATAAGAATTCAATTTGATTGGATTCAAATGAGATTAGGGATTGTTTGATATAAATAGAAGAATTTGTGAATATGTAATTTAATATAGAATTAAATAAATCAGGATTTAACTTAAACTATGTTAAATATGGGATGATTTGATTGTATTGAGCATTGTTTGATTTATTAGATGTTAGTTGGTTAACTTAAAATTCAAAAAAATGAATTGATAAGGAATTGAATAAATTGGAAAGCAAGAAAGTAAACCCTAATATAATGGAAATAAGCATTTTAAATGGAATTAAGTACAGATTTCAAGAAGGCTATGGATCATTGATTTGATTACACAAATTGGAAGTACAAATTTATAACGAAGAGCAGTTCGTTGGTTTGCTTCGAAAATTGGATTTGAGTTGCCCGACAAATAGATAAACCTTAATATTGATTGAGTGATGAATTTTTAAACCCCTGATGTAATAACCCGAAAATCCGGTCCAATTTGAGCTGGCCAAAAACCCAAGTCCAACCCCAAATTAAACTGAAAATCAGGAAATTAATAGAAAGAAAACAGAGGGTGAGGATAGATAAGATAGAAAATTAGAATAGAAGTAGAAGAACAACACAACATCAGAGTAACACGAATCTCACAGCGGAACGAATAACGTATAATATATATATACATATATATATATATATATATAACATAACTTTGAAATATACATTTGTACTTGAATATACATCATTATCAAAGTACAGCACTTACAACACAGCGGAAATAAACTATAGCTATATGATCCCGAAGCCTCCTGCTCCAGCTCTTCAAGTATCCGTAAATCCCGACTACTTGACTGCCCGTACAAATTTAGGCACCCAAGAGTTTAGCGAAACAAACAAATAAACTCCGGGTTAGTCATGGGACTGGTATGAGTAAAACAGTTTAAAACAATTTGAACAAGTAAACGATATTTTATAAGACCACGCCGTATAACGGAACGGGTTTTTCCCTTATGAGAATCCAAATTTATCTTTATATCAAAACCCTTTTGATATTATAATAATGTTTATCAACCACAATATATATAATCATCTAGCAGAAACGCTTTCATCTCACGTTTTACATATATAGTATACAAATCAAAACCATAAGCACGTATTGGGTAATGGATTTCCAACTATGACAAGGTATGGAACCACCTTTCGCTAGTGTATCTCTAGAAAGGAATACACTGGGTTCAACAAGAACATCTTGCAACCCGGCCACACATGACCGACCACTCATTTCGCTTGAGTGTATCGAATGTATATCACCAACAGTTGGGATCAGCAACCGTTTCCCGAATGGGACAACATCAACAATAGATTTTTAGAAGTAAATGAAACTCTAGATTAGGTGATTATACACCCTACTTCGGTGCGACCGACTGAGCCATGCTGCCTGCCCGATTTCTGTCATTTACCGGATGTGAGGCTAGAAGCTACGCTTTATCATCACACCAGATTCACTTTGAATGCCACATCATCAAATCCATCGAATCACCGATTGATGTCCTCAACCATACATTATGTGTTAGCTAAAAGAAGTTTCCTTCTCCGCTTCCACTCTTGGTACGGTTGGAGAAATCAAAATACGTGATCGTCTGGAAATACTCTGTCAGACATACGTCCATACAAGTCATCCAGGAACAGGATGAACCGAAGGCACTATTCAATACATCAATCTTAGACACTGTTATCTAAGACTTATACAATAGCCCTTGCACTTTACTCCGTCTTCAATTATCTTTGGCATATATGATTCGCAAAGCTTATGCCAATACAGAGTGGTTCTTTGGATAATAATCCAACCGGTCTCTCCATATTAACAACGTTAAAATGGTCAAAACTTCGATAGTCTGTGATTTAACCATCAAAGAAAAACAGGTGTGCAACAACGATATTATTTCCAGATGGAAATTCTATCAATCAATCATCAATCATATATATATATATTCATATTTTCCTTATTTTCTATGTTTAGAAAATATACGTTATTAACACTGGAAAACATTTCCATTTCTTGTTTTCTATATTAGAAAACATTTCTGATTCTTGTTTGGAAAACATTTCCAAATCTTCTTTACTTGGATTTAAACAGATGTTTAAATCAACATTGCGACGATAGCTCAAACCAAAATACTTATTTACTAAATTCACTTAACCACTTTCACTCTCGAACCTTAACCATTTCTAAATTAAAAACGCAGTCAATCAAGTTGTGGTAGAACTACCTTTCAGACCATAACTGAACAACATTTCTAACTTTGAAATAGGAAAAGTTCACTTTATATTTCTTTAACTAACTTCCTTACGTAACTCTCTTTTGAATCATCTCTATTCGATAATCCTTTCCTTCGAATAAGGTACATTCGATAACTCTATACAATTTACTCTATTGGACTAACACTATTGGATTAACTCTTTTCTACTCAACTCCTTTCGAGTAACTAATTCGATAACTCCTTTCGATTAAACTATAATCGATAACTCCTTTCGAATAACTAATTCGATAACTCCTTTCGATTAAACTATAATCGATAACTCCTTTCGAATAACTAATTCGACAACTCCTTTCGATTAAACTATAATCGATAACTCCTTTCGAATAACTAATTCGATAACTCCTTTGTGTTTAACTCTATTTGAATAACTAATTCGAATAACTCTTATTTATTTAACTCTAGTTCGATTTAACTCTATTGAATAACTCTAGTTCGATTTAACTCTATCGGTTTACTTTAACTGATTAACACTAACTGTTTAACTCTAACTGGTTTACCCTAATGGTTTTACTCTAACTGGTTTAACTCTAACTGATTTACTCTAATAGTTTTACTCTAACCGGTTAACTCTTATTCGAATAACTAATATTCGATTAACTCTATTCAACTAACTCGACTCGACTAACTTCGAATAACTAATTCGATTTACTAACTTTCAAATACCATATTCGTTTTAACTCCTTTATTCGCTTTATAAAGATTTCCTTTTCAACAACGTTTATTCATTTTTAAAGATTTACTTTTAGTAACGGTTATCCACTTTAAAATGATTTCCTTCTTATAACAATTTCCTTTTTATAACGTTTTCCCTTTTACTAAATATCCCCTATTTATAAATATTCCAATTTATAAATATTTCTTATTTATAAATATTCCATTTATAAATATTTTATTTTCAAATATCACTTTGAAAATATTCCCTTATCAACATTTCAGTATGTTATGGTATTCAACATATCAAATCACGATGATCAATATCGTCCAAACACATATAATCAACAACAGATTATATCCCACATCATATATAACAATATATGAAAAACAATAAAATAACTGTTGAGGAATCCAGTCGGATTCCTCCAACCTGTTTCCCTGCATCCACAGATGTTACACAATAAGATCAACATCACTTTCAGTTCCATATGATATATTCTGTTAAACAGAATCAATATAGAATTTTAACTAACTGACTAGAAGTTCAATCAAACAGTTAACACACAGTCAATCAGCCAATATTTAACAGTTCTAAGAATACGTTATAAAAATATAACTGTTCAGAGTTGGTGAGTTTTACTCATATTGGCAGTTCATCGTTAAAAAATGATAAACTGTTGTTTGATTTGAATCAAACAATTTAATTCTCCATAAATTCAAATGAGCTGCACTCCACTTCTAGCCAGTCCCATTTGGTAACATTTGTCGGTATGATCCTGTCAGATCTGGGTTTTGCCAATTTCCCTTTTTATTAATATCTTGGCTCATCTTCCCTGTTATCAGCCCATCACCATTTTCGACTTCAAACTGCAGCATCATTACTTCACTGCATATCAGACAAAAACTACCCAACATTCATTAAATCAAATCCGCACCTCTCTATCACTTTAAGCGTGGTACTCATCTTCTTTCCGTTCCATCCCAACGCACACAGCATAGTTGCATCGACCACATTATAACCGACTTGACACCATCTCTAACACACTCCATCGTTCACAAACACCCAAACTGACCCACTCTCATGCACACAATACTGTAACTCCTCACTGAAATACACAAACCCACGCCCACTTCCCTGCATCCTCTTTCTGACCGCACTCACCACACAACTCCACTCCTTCCCGCAACCATTCTTGTTTCAAACTGAAAAAAACACGAACTGTTGCTCCTCCAAATCTCAGACAACTTCCGATGCCATATACGTGAACCTGTTTCTTCTACCATTTACTATGAACTCGCCTATCCCCTCAACCTCGCGAACTACAACTCCTATATGCACAACCAGGAAGGAAGGCGCGACCCCCCTTTCAACCGAATCCTTTAAACCTCGAATACTAGTTTCAGATTCTAACTTAGCCCTCAAAAATGAGTTCGAAAATCACCATTTCCTCCTAAATCGACAGCAGCTTCTAACCCTAGGTCACTGCATCCAAACTCCGAGCTCCAGTCGTTGCGTCGAGCTGCTGGAACGAACACCACCGTGAAGAGAAATTTCAGGCGATCTCATAAACATAGGATTTATAATTTAAGGATTTTGATTTGATTTTGTGAAGATCGAAATGGGTTTTTCCTTTGAAGAATAAGTGTCGGCTAGAAAAAATGACTATGTTGACTTTGGAGAAGAAGGAATTAGGTTTTTAGGTGGAGGGGCGGTATTTATAGGGGATATAAATATCTAGATATTTTATTTTAATATTTGTTTTGCCTTCTAAAAATTTGTGTGATCACACATGATACCCAAAAATCATGAAAACTGGCATGCAGCTACTGTTCGACATTACGGTCCCAATGAAACTGGTTTCTTCGAATTTCGACTTCGTATGCTCACACAGTGTATTTTTAACTGTCAAAATACTGACTGTTTTTCACTCTAAAAATCCGTATGACCACACAGTGACTCTAAAAATCACCAAACTTGGAATCTAACAACTATTTGACATTGCGGATCCAACAAAATTAGTTTCGTCGAATTCCGACTTCGTTTGCAAAAGTGGCTATTTTTAAAGCTCTAAATAGCCTATTTAAATATATAAATATATTTAAATATAATTAAATAAAATATTAATAAATTAATATTATCGTATATATTCACAACAGAATATCATACAGCTCCACTGGGATTTACAACTCGATCCTTCACATCCCGATTAAATCGATATTCGATTTAAAATGAATTTCCTTTTTTGAAATATAAATAATTCCTTTATAAATTATAAAGGAATTCCACAGTGACTTTTCTAAAATTTGATTTGGACGTAAATCAAAATCTACACGACGAAATCCCGATTTTTCTCTTCCACTAGAAAGATATACTCCACCAGCTCCACACGTTTCTTGTTTCACAGAAATCTGGCTTAAAACGAATCCTGTACATTCAGTTGAAGTTCAAATCGCCAAATAACGAACTGCCGCGCCATTTCAAGCTCGATTTTAATTATATTATAATTATACGTTCAAACTGTCGTTCAAATAATATATTCGTTATTCAAATTCAATTCCAAGCTGAATTAAATATCACAGATGATCCAGTTCACACCATATCGCCCTTTCAGCCAATTCTGATTATTTCAGAATTAAGTATATTATTTAATTTATTATTTTGATTAAATATTCATCATTATTTAATTCAACGACTATTAAATTCACTGAATCACTATTTATATAATTAAATAAATTAATTATAATACCTCTGCCAATGCGGGTCATTACAATCTTCCCCACTTAAAATAATTTCGTCCTCGAAATTGCTAAGGTAGAGAACGACCCTATCGACTGGTTAGAACATATTTGTTCACTTCATAACTCCAGTTTCAACTGAACCAATTTAAATTCAATTAAATTATTAATTACTTCTTATCAACGAAAATTTTCAAAAATCCTGAAAATTTTCTAACACCTTAACTTTTCGAAAAATTTCGCCAGCACCTCCTTTGTACTGGTTAATAGCTCAAACTCCAACTTGCCTCTCTGGGACGTCTCCAACCCACAAGAAAATCAAACAGCCAAGCGGCTTGCCAATTTGGTTCATCAAAATCTCATACCATATGAAATATAAACTTGTACCTTTTTATCGGGCATATCAACTCTATCACTTCCATATGCTATCAACTCAGCATATACCATTGTTATCCCAATCAAATTCCAATCTGCTTTTATCCACAACACAACCATTCGTTTATATCCGAGCCAAATATCATTTTAACTCGAATTTCTTCTCGATTCCCAACTCTTAACTTGATTATCCCATTACACTTCAAATTTGAATCTCACAATCCAATTTGTCTTGATATTATTCTAATTCAATCTCAGTTACCACTTTACTGGCATAACTTTAATTCAATTTTGCTTTCACAAATTTCTGTTAAATTTGTTTTTAATTCAAGCAGTCTTTCCCTGGGAGTTTTTAAACAGTTTACTCTTTTCAAAAATCAAATTTTCCTTTTGAACATGTCACTGAGCCCTTAATTAATATTCCATTAGTTAAATCACTTCTCTATTTCTTTATCAATATTTGTTAACCAAATATTTTCAATAATCATATTGGCCTTTTATGTTATTTGGAAAACATTTCCGAATATCGCCTTCCTTTATTTTCTAAACTTTAGAAAATATATGCTATTTATAACTGGAAAATATTCCAATTACTTATCTCTTTTCCGATCTCGTTTATTTCTATACTTAGGAAATATTCTTTATTATATTTCCAAGCTTACAATTATTTGGGTTAAAACAGATGTTGTGTAAAACATCGTTACGACAACCCAAATACTATATTCAACTAACTCTTATTCAACATTGATCTTCGAGCCTGAAATCTTACTATTTATTTGTTAATAATGAAATCAATCAAGTTGGGGTATAACTACCTCTCAGACCTTGACTGAATAACATTTATAACATCAAAACAGATATGACTACTTACTCGAATAATCAATACCATACAACTACTTATTCACTTTTAAACACGTATACGCTTCCTCTTTTTATTCTTACTAGATTTTATTCTTAGTCTTCCTTTTTGATTTTGCTATTTTATTTCTAAGTTTGTTTCCTTATCGACTTCTATATATATATCGATACGTTGATTTCTAACTATCAAATTATCTTAAAAATATTCTAACTCCTTAAATTCCGGGAAAAATTCGCCATAACCTCCTTTGTACCAGGAGCATCGGGATATTTCAAATAGCCTCCCATGGCCCTCACCAATCCATAAGAAAAAAGAAAAAGCCAAGCGGCTAGCCGATACGGCGCATATAATCTCATATATGAATTAATTACATACCTTTTTGTAGAGCATTCTATTTATATACCTTCATACCTTATCCATACCTATCTCATATATATTTATACCTGCCCAATCTATTTTAGCTATACCTAATCGTTTTAACTCAATTCGTTAATTAATTTGTTAATTAACTCTTTAGTCTATTTCACTTTTATATTTGAACATGACATGTTCAAATATAATTTAACTTGCTTATTAACTAATTTGAATCCAAATTTCAAATTTATGTTCTATATTCGATTTCGAATATCCATTTACAAATCCAATCCACCTTTCAAAGTTCAACTTCAAATTCAAAACTCGATTAACTAATTCCTCTTCGACTTAGTTAATTATATTCAATTTCTATTCAAATTTTATATCACTTCTATTATTCAAATCTATATATAAAATTCTATATATCAAATTCTATTCAAATTCTATATTATAAATCCCATTTGAATTTCTATATTCAATTTCTATATATTCAAATCCTATATATCAAATTCTATATTATAAATCCCATTTTGAAATTCAACACAACTTGTCTTTCCCAAAACAAATTCAAAACAGTATCTTTGGCAGTAATTTGTCACTTACAACTCGAAAATGAATATTGATGATGCATCTGTCATCATCGGAATCTATTTTCCCGCGATCGAAGTGAGTTCAATACTATAAAATCATTTCTAAACATTTCCACTTTGAAATTCATTTCAAAATATAATTCACACTGCTTGTAAAACAATTTAAAATCTCCCAGGATCTTAAATTTTCCTTATTTTTAATCCAAATCCATTTACAAACACTTATCCAATTCTCCAGAGTTTTAATTCAATTTCTGGAAATCCATTTACAAACACTTATCCAATTCTCCAGAGTTTTAATTCAATTTCTGGTTTAAATTTTAGATTTAACTCATCTGATTTCACGTATTTCACTTATATGAATTCTGATTGGTTATTTACATAACTATATAATTTATAATCTTACTCGATTATAATAACAACCAATATATCCACTATATTATAATTTTGATATATATATCTTCTCTATATCACGATATACCTTGGGTAAACTTATTTTAATTTACCCTCTTTTCAAAACATATCGTGTCGACCCATCGAATTCGAGTGTTTATAAACTCCTACCGATACAGTGGATCAAATTGATCGACCAGAACTCATAAGCAACTCAACCAATGAATCACCACAATATAAAACAATTTTTATATCAATAACAAATACGCTCACTCGTATATATACACTCAACTCAATCTAGGGTATTACTATCCCTATCTCTACCGAGTCACGCCACAGAGCCAAGGTAATTCACTTTACTTAAGCTCTGATACCAACTGTTATGACCCAAAAATCCGTTTCAAGTAGGCTTTGCAACCATCCTCTCCACATCATCCCGAAGCAGCAAGGTAATACCCCACTGTGGCTTACATTGGTACCCGAGCACCATATTTTACGGCCAGCCTTTCGACTTCACAACCAACCCTCATTTTCGGGACATGTAGGGGTAAGAGTCTCCCGTTCGCCACCTATCGAAAAGCGAGAACCCAGTATCACGCGACACATGCCCCAAGCATGCAACATGGACTAGTATGAGTAAAACAGTTTAAAACAGTTTGAACAAGTAAACAATATCTCATAACACCACGCCGTATAACGGAACGGGTTTTTCCCTTATGAGAATCCAAATTTATCTTTATATCAAAACCCTTTTGATATTATAATAATGTCTATCAACCACAGTATATATATAATCATCTAGCAGAAACGCTTTCATCTCACGTTCTACATATATAGTATACAAATCAAAACCGTAAGCACGTATTGGGTAATGGATTTCCAACTATGACAAGGTATGGAACCACCTTTCGCTAGTGTATCTCTAGAAAGGAATACATTGGGTTCAACAAGAACATCTTGCAACCCGGCCACACATGACCGACCACTCATTTCGCTTGAGTGTATCGAATGTATATCACCAACAGTTGGGATCAGCAACCGTTTCCCAAATGGGACAGCATCAACAATAGATTTTTAGAAGTAAATGAAACTCTAGATTAGGTGATTATACACCCTACTTCGGTGCGACCGACTTAGCCATGCTGCTTGCCCGATTTCTGTCATTTACCGGATGTTAGGCTAGAAGCTACGCTTTATCATCACACCAGATTCACTTTGAATGCCACATCATCAAATCCATCGAATCACCGATTGATGTCCTCAACCATACATTATGTGTTAGCTAAAAGAAGTTTCCTTCTCCGCTTCCATTCTTGGTACGGTTGGAGAAATCAATATACGTGATCGTCTGGAAATACTCTGTCAGACATCCGTCCATACAAGTCATCCAGGAACATGATGAACCGAAGGCACTATTCAATACATCCATCTTAGACACTGTTATCTAAGACTTATACAATAGCCCTTGCACTTTACTTCGTCTTCAATTATCTTTGGCATATATGATTCACAACACTTATGCCAATACAGAGTGGTTCTTTGGATAATAATCCAACCGGTCTCTCCATATTAACAACGTTAAAATGGTCAAAACTTCGATATTCTGTGATTTAACCATCAAAGAAAAACAGGTGTGCAACAACGATATTATTTCCAGATGGAAATTCTATCAATCAATCATCAATCATATATATATATATATATATATTCATATTTTCCTTATTTTCTATGTTTAGAAAATATACGTTATTAACACTGGAAAACATTTCCATTTCTTGTTTTCTATATTAGAAAACATTTTTGATTCTTGTTTGGAAAACATTTCCAAATCTTCTTTACTTAGATTTAAACAGATGTTTAAATCAACATTGCGACGATAGCTCAAACCACTATACTTATTTACTAAATTCACTTAACCACTTTCACTCTCGAACCTTAACCATTTCTAAATTAAAAACGCAGTCAATCAAGTTGGGGTAGAACTACCTCAGACCTTAACTGAACAACATTTCTAACTTTGAAATAGGCAACACTTTATATTTCTTTAACTAACTTCCTTACGTAACTCTCTTTCGAATCATCTCTATTCGATAATCCTTTCCTTCGAATAAGGTATATTCGATAACTCTATTTAATTTACTCTATTGGACTAACACTATTGGATTAACTCTTTTCTACTCAACTCCTTTCGAGTAACTAATTCGATAACTCCTTTCGATTAAACTATAATCGATAACTCCTTTCGAATAACTAATTCGATAACTCCTTTCGATTAAACTATAATCGATAACTCATTTCTAATAACTAATTCGATAACTCATTTCGATTAAACTATAATCGATAACTCCTTTCGAATAACTAATTCGATAACTCCTTTTTGTTTAACTCTATTCGAATAACTCTTATTTATTTAACTCTAGTTCGATTTAACTCTATTCAATAACTCTAGTTCAATTTAACTCTATCGATTTACTTTAACTGATTAACACTAACTGTTTAACTCTAACTGGTTTACCCTAATTGTTTTACTCTAACTGGTTTAACTCTAACTGATTTACTCTAACTGGTTAACTCTTATTCGAATAACTAATATTCGATTAACTCTATTCAACTAACTCGACTCGACTAACCCCTTCGAATAACTAATTCGATTTACTAACTTTCGAATACCATATTCGATTTAACTCCTTTCGAATACCATATTCGATTTAACTCCTTTATTCACTTTATAAAGATTTCCTTTTTAACAACGTTTATTCATTTTTAAAGATTTACTTTTAGTAATGGTTATCCACTTTAAAATGATTTCCTTCTTATAACAGTTTCCTTTTTATAACGTTTTCCCTTTTTCTAAATATCCCCTATTTATAAATATTCCAATTTATAAATATTTCTTATTTATAAATATTCCATTTATAAATATTTTATTTTCAAATATCACTTTGAAAATATTCCCTTATCAACATTTCGGTATGTTATGGTATTCAACATATCAAATCACGATGATCAATAACGTCCAAACACATATAATCGACAACAGATTATATCCCACATCATATATAACAATATATGAAAAACAATAAAATAACTGTTGAGGAATCCAGTCGGATTCCTCCAACTTGTTTCCCTGCATCCACATATGTTACACAATAAGATCAACATCACTTTCAGTTCCATATGATATATTCTGTTAAACAGAATCAATATCGAAATTTAACTAACTGACTAGAAGTTCAATCAAACAGTCAACACACAGTCAATCAGCCAATATTTAACAGTTCTAAGAATACGTTATAAAAATATAACTGTTCAGAGTTGGTGAGTTTTACTCACATAGGCAGTTCATCGTTAAAAAACGATAAACTGTTGTTTGATTTGAATCAAACAATTTAATTCTCCATAAATTCAAACGAGTTGCACTCCACTTCTAGCCAGTCCCATTTGGTAGCATTTGTCGGTATGATCCTATCGGATCTGGTTTTGTCAGTTTCCCTTTTTATTAATATCTTGGCTCGTCTTCCCTGTTATCAGCCCATCACCATTTTCGACTTCAAACTGCAGCATCATTACTTCACTGCATATCAGACAAAAACCACCCAACATTCATTAAATCAAGATCCGCACCTCTCTATCACTTTAAGCGTGGTACTCATCTTCTTTCCGTTCCATCCCAACGCACACAGCATAGTTGCATCGACCACATTATAACCGACTTGACACCATCTCTAACACATTCCATCGTTCACCAACACCCAAACTGACCCACTCTCATGCACACAATACTGTAACTCCTCACTGAAATACACAAACCCACGCCCACTTCCCTGCATCCACTTTCTGACCGCACTCACCACACAACTCCACTCCTTCCCGCAACCATTCTTGTTTCAAACTGAAAAAAACACGAACTGTTGCTCCTCCAAATCTCAGACAACTTCCGATGCCATATACGTGAACCTGCTTCTTCTACCATTTACTATGAACTCGCCTATCCCCTCAACCTCGCGAACTACAATTCCTATACGCACAACCAGGAAGGAAGGCGTAACCCCCCTTTCAACTGAATCCTTCAAACCTTGAATACTAGTTTCGGATTCTAACTTAGCCCTCAAAAATGAGTTCGAAAATCATCATTTCCTCCTAAATCGACAGCAGCTTTTAACCCTAGGTCACTGCGTCCAAACTCCGAGCTCCAGTCGTTGCGTCGAGCTGCTGGAACGAACACCACCGTGAAGAGAAATTTCAGGTGATCTCATAAACATAGGATTTATGATTTAAGGATTTTGATTTGATTTTATCTTTGATTTTGTGAAGACCGAAATGGGTTTTTCCTTTGAAGAATAAGTGTCGGCTAGAAAAAATGACTGTGTTGACTTTGGTGAAGAAGGAATTAGGTTTTTAGGGGGAGGGGTGGTATTTATAGGGGATATAAATATCTAGATATTTTATTTTAATATTTGTTTTGCCTTCTAAAAATTTGTGTGATCACACATGATACCCAAAAATCATGAAAACTGGCATGCAGCTACTGTTCGACATTACGGTCCCAATGAAACTGGTTTCTTTGAATTTCGACTTCGTATGCTCACACAGCGTATTTTTAACTGTCAAAATACTGACTGTTTTTCACTCTAAAAATCCGTACGACCACACAGTGACTCTAAAAATCACCAAACTTGGAATCTAAGGACTATTTGACATTGCGGATCCAACAAAATTAGTTTCGTCGAATTCCGACTTCGTTTGCAAAAGTGGCTATTTTTAAAGCTCTAAATAGCCTATTTAAATATATAAATATATTTAAATATAATTAAATAAAATATTAATAAACTAATATTATCGTATATATTCACAACAGAATATCATACAGCTCCACTGGGATTTACAACTCGATCCTTCACATCCCGATTAAATCGATATTCGATTTAAAATGAATTTCCTTTTTTAAAATATAAATAATTCCTTTATAAATTATAAAGGAATTCCACAACGACTTTTCTAAAATTTGATTTGGACGTAAATCAAAATCTACACGACGAAATCCCGATTTTTCTCTTCCACTAGAAAGATATACTCCACCAAATCCACACGTTTCTTGTTTCACAGAAATCTGGCTCAAAACGAATCCTGTACATTCGGTTGAAGTTCAAATCGCCAAATAACGAACTGTCGCGCCATTTCAAGCTCGATTTTAATTATAATATAATTATACGTTCAAACTGTCGTTCAAATAATATATTTGTTATTCAAATTCAATTCCAAGCTGAATTAAATATCACAGATGATCCAATTCACAACATATCGCCCTTTTAGCCAATTCTGATTATTTCAGAATTAAATATATTATTTAATTTATTATTTTAATTAAATATTCATCATTATTTAATTCAACGACCATTAAATTCACTGAATCACTATTTATATAATTAAATAAATTAATTATAATACCTCTACCAATGCGGGTCATTACACCTGAGTGGGATGATCAGATGGATTTTGGTTTCTTTCGGAGAAGTTGAGGCCTAGTGTGGCAGTTGTGGTTGTATCGATCAAGCCATGCAGAGGAGGTGCTGGCGAATTTTTCGAAAATTATAAGACTTAGAATATTTTGGTGATAGTTCTAAAATGATTATTTTAAAGTAATTGGGCTTGTAGCATTCTTTTCTCCTTAGAAATTTCGGGGACAAAATTCTTTTAAGGGGTAAGGAATGTAACGTCCCGTATTTTCAGTGGTATGATATTTAATATATTTTATTATATTAAATATTGAATTGGAATTTATAATGGATTTATAATATTTATTTCAATGAAGTTCGAAAATATATAATATATAATTAAAATGAACTCAAAACGACGCGGTAGTTCGTAAATTACGATTTGAATTTCAATTGATTATATAGAATTCGCTTTAAGTCGGATTTCTGTGAAACAAGAAACATTAGGACTGATTTGAATATAACTCTCTAATGAAAGTGAAGAATCGGAATTTCGGCTTATATATTGTCAGTTATGTCCAAATCAAAATTTAAAATAGTCGCTGTGAAATCGTATATTAACCATAACAATTATTTGATTATAATTAAATATTGGTTTCGAATTTGGACAAGACCTTTGAGGCGTAGTTATAATTTAATTTTTAGAATTTTACTGTAATTATTAATTCGCAAAATAATCAACTTTTTATTTGGAGTATTTTACACCATATATCAGCATTTCGGGGTTTCACAAAATTAGTTAACTTGTTTGTTTTATTATATGGTTGTGATCGCGTCACACTGCTGTATGCGACGGTATTTTTATTCTCGTCAATAGCGCATACGGACGGAGTTTTATATTATAAGGTACGTTTAACGTTATAACTAGAAAAAAATCGTTAGTAAAATCAAATAAATGAGACATATTAAATCAACACTCTTTTCCTACTCTAGGTGTACAGAAACACTGAAATTTCACTTCAAATTAAACAAAGAACGTGCTGCAGTTAAATCAAATTAATGGGCATGGAACACACGGCTATTCTAAATCTATACACATCCGTACTTTTCCTTTTCAGACTCATTGAAAATTGAAAACTTCCCATGCTGCTACAAGCCAACCTATGAAAACTCATTCCTGCAAACCTATCCTCTGCATACTTAATTTCTACTTTCCCCAGATGTCACCGCAAATCTAACTTTTCTTTTACTTCCTACCGTGTTTCTTTTTTTTTTCTTGTGTCACTTCAAATAACATTCCATGCAGAGACACCATATTTTCTTCTGCCTTATACGGAAAAAGTGACCACTCATACCTATACATACTGTTTCATATTCTATTCTCGGTTGTTCACTACTCAGGCTATGTACGAAGCTGACATCTCACTGTACTGAGAAGGAAGAGCCATACAGCTTTCTGTCCATTTCATCTATCTTTTCTTTTCTATCCCTCAGGTGATTACACCAATGCATGCAAACCTGCCCAATACGGCAGACCTATTCTTCGAAGTATACTTCTTACCTTGTACTGTAGGATTGACGTTGTTCTAATCCACAACTTCGACTTTCATATAAATATATGGCACACCCAGATTCCGCTTACCCAATGTTCTTTTCTTTTCGGCTACAACAAGATGAGAATGAAACCGAAACTTAAAGAAATAAACTTCCACTAAACAAATTTACATATAACTGAAAGATAAACTGGAAACCAAAATCTCAGACAAAAAGAAAGCTTTGCAAACAATGGTTCAAGAATTCCTGTGGGCACTTGGTTTGGATGGTGAGCAAGTTCGCAGCAGTGATGTCATTGGCCAACAGGGATCAGAAGGGGCTGGTGGTCGGAGACAGGGGACTCGGGAGGTGCTCTGTGATGGAAGACGAGCCCAGTGGGTGATGCCTGGGAGTATGGTGGTCTACTGTGTATGAAAGGAGGTGGCCTTTTGAACATGATGGCGCCAGTAGTGTGTATGGGTGTGCATGTTTCCATGGAGAATAGCATCGTTTCTGGTCACATGCAGAAATGGTTGGGCCTGAGCACTGGGTGGTAGCGGAAGTCTCACGTACGGTTTTTTCATTTGTGTATCGAGAATGGGAAGGTTATGATGTAGATAAGAATAAAGAGGGAAAGGTCGGTTGTGTTGCTGTAGCATGAATGGTACTGGAGAAAGCATGTTGTTTTGGTGACATGGAGTTCAACAAATGGTCGGGATCTGGTCTGTGTGACGTGGTACATGAGAAGGGGCGTTAACAACGGAAATTAAGGGGATAGTTTCGCTTTACTGCCGTTGGAGGCGTAAGGGTTGTTCGTGGTGGAGCATCGGAATTTTGGATTTGTATGAATGAGTTGAGCACGGTGATCACGTGGGGGAATTGAAGCTGATGGTGATGGCTGTAAGGGACGGTTTAAGTTGCCTAACACAGCTAGCTGATGATGTGGACCCTGTTATTAAGGTAACGGTAGATTTGGATTAATAAAATTTAAGGTTAAGTTATAATATAATATTAATATTAAGGCTTAAAGTTATAATACCTGTATTTTGTTCAACCGTTACCAGAACCGGGCAAAACCGGATTTGCTGGAGTCATCGAGGAAAGTACTACGTTGCTAAGTTGATTCGGAAGGGATCGAAGATGACCGAATTTTCAATGCTAGTTTAAAATCAAATGGAATAACATAACGACTGTCAACTGAAATCAAAGGTGAGTTAATTCTCACACATTTCTGAAATACTAGATATGCTAAATTCATATAATTGATTGGATGCCTATGGTTAAATGAATGGTTGCCGTTAATACTGTTATAAAATGTTATAATGATCTGTGGTGTAGGGAAGAACAGGTTGGTGGGATCCGACCGGATCACTCAAATATGTTGTGTGTTTTATGTGTGTTGTTTGTTTTATATTGTTATACATGAACTGATTGAACCCCACTATTTTTATAACTCATTTGATTGTTAAACATTGAATTGAAATTCAACGCTATTGTCATTAGAATCAATAAACAGTACAGATTAAGGAATTGATAGCGAATGGCCTAAACGCCACTTTTTGGGTTAACGTTGATTTGTCGCTAGACGAGTTAACGAACTTAAGTTTTAAAAGTTTATTTTATAACTGAGACAAGTTTTAATTATAATGTGGATTATAACGAAGTTTAAAAATGAACGATGTGTATAAATCGGTTTTATAAAATACCATGGAAAGATTACTTGACGTATAAAAATGGTTGGGAGCGGAATAAGTTATAATTAACCTTTGGGTTAATAATTTGAATAATTATACTTAAACTAAATAATTAAGAAATATTATTAGATTAATATTGTTAATATAATTTAGGAATTTGTAATGAATTAACCAATAGTTTAAAGGTTAACTGAGTCAACGAATTTTAATCGCAAGTAGTATTAAACCAAACTTACCTTTTAATTAATAATTAAGCATTGGTTAGTAATTAACCATTTCCACTTTGATTAATGAGATAGTAATTGTATTTAGGATGATTACTTCTTAAGTATAACTTATTTAAGAAGATAATTAAATATGTAATAAGATATGACTTATAGTTTAAGTAAGAAAAGTTTTTAATTACGAACTAATATTTATTCTAAGTTAAGAAGGTAGTCGATCAAGGTTTGAGAGGTAAATAAAATACCCCAACTTGGACGACTACACTATTATCCAAGAATAATACTAATTTGTGATAGAAAGGAATTAATTATAATTTCCATATGAGAATACTATAAGGATAATTGGAAATGTAATAGGGCCAGGATCTTTATATATAGATGATTTGGGTTTAAAGTAAACAATTTGCCCTTGTTAGGCGTATAGGAATCGATAATTGGTTTTATAACATTTAGTTGATATATATATATATATCGAGTTGTTCAAACATAAGGAATAATAAAGTCGGATTAAGATTACAAGGCAATATTCAAGGAAAGGGAAGAATATACGGAATATGATAACACCTTTAAGTAAAGAAAAGTAAAAAGGAGATTGGTGATTATATAGGGTCAAGAGTATATTTTATCGTGATAAGAAATTGAAATCGATTTTAAATCGTTGAAACCAATCCCAAGATCGATAAGTGTTTTTAAAGAGTAATGAAAAGGTCTGAGCTGCCAATACACTTGACCACACTGTTTTAAAGATTGATAGTTAAAACACCGACTATCAATGAAATATTATTCGACCTTTTTGATGTGTTGTGTCGAAGAGACCTGGATGGGAAGTAGACCCAAAACCACTTCAAATCAACGTTACGATTAGAAACTAATTCACAAGGATACGTGTAAAGATGGAGCATTGAAGACCGTAAATCTTCATGAGCGGAAGAACTACTTGTTGAATTTCTCTAGCTGATCCCTAGAGATATTTGGCAGTGATTCTGTCGTGATTGGAATCTACAGATTGTGAGGACTACTCGCTACTGATCTATAGGGTGATTCCTAGGATGTAGTAGGAGGGTGCCTTCGGTTCATCCTATTCCTGGATGACGTATGAATGATGTGACATTCAAGGTGAATGGTGGCCAGATGTTCGAGAAGATAAACGTAGCCTCTAGCCTCATCAACCGGGAAACGACAAAAATTGGCCAGGCAGCATGGCTATGTGGGTCGCACCCATTAGGGTGTATTTTCACAATCTAGAGAATATTCATACTTGTTACTTCTTTTCATTTTTGTATCTCCTGGGAACTACGGTGGTCGCGACAAAAAACCGTAAGGTGACAATATATTCGATACACTCAAGTGAAATGAGTGGTCGGTCATGTGTGGGCCGGGTTGCAAGATGTTCTTGTTGAACCCAGTGTATTCGTCTCTAGAGATACAATATCGGCAGGTGGTCCCATACCTTGTCATAGTCGAAAATCCAATCTCCAATAAGCGTCCGTGGTTTTTGTTGTATACTATATATGTAGAGCGTGAGATGCAAGCGTTCTACTAGATGGTTATTTATTTGTGAATTGATAGACACAATTATAATATCATCGTATTTTGATATATCTAAATGGTTTGGGTTATAGTAAGGTAAAAACCATCCTTGTTTATGTGTGGGCTGGTCTTACTATTATCCTTTTCTTTCAAAAGAATCTCTAAAGTTAAACAAGTTGGTTGCTGTATGAATTTATCACTGAAAGTATTCCAGACTGATCCGGGTGAATTTTGTTTTAAATCAAATATGCTCGGGTCAGACCAAGCATATTTACAGGTCAGGTTTCCCCTTGGAGTTCCAGAGATGGAGTTGAAGTCGAGACGTTTTCCATATATATACCGGCACTAGTTTATTTCCTATGTGTGTTATATTGATCTGAATGTATACTCTGATGTTGTATTATATATACAGTTCTTTTGTATCAAGTATTTAATATATTATATTTTCTTCATTCCGCTGTGAGACTCTGACCTTCTTATTCTTCTATTCTATTAGTTCTTTCTTTCCTATCTCATCCTCTAATTTCTTTCTGTTATTTTTCTGGGTTTCCGATGCTTGGATTTGGACACGGGTTGTATTAGTGTCGAGATTCGATCGTCGAAATTCCCGGGTCGCTACATATTATTTGTTCCTGCGATATCGCAGATGTCACTCCGTACAGGGGAGACTCTACCGAAATTTTCGGGAATTTAAAGTGTTATAAATTTTTTGATATTTTTGAAATTTTTTATTTACAATATTGAGTTGGTTTTCAATTTATAATAAATTGAATTTTTAAGATAATGGGTTTGTACCATTTTTCCTACCTTAGTAATTTCGGGGACGAAATTCTTTTAAGAGGGGAAGATTGTAATGTCCCATATTTTTGGTAGTCAAATATTTAATTTAAATTATTATTTTAAATGGATTTACAATCTATATTTCATTTATATAACGAAGTTTGAACGTTAAATTTATATATAAATATAAACCGAGCTCGAAATGGCACGGTAGTTCGTAATATTGAGTTTTGAACTTCAATTTAATATACAGGATTCGATTTAAGTCGGAATTCCAAGAAACAAGAAACACTTGAATCTTGTTGATTAATATTTTCATATGAAAGAGAAAATTTTAGATTTCGTGTTACAGATTGTTAGTTATGTCCAATTCAATTTTTAAAATAGTCGCTATGGAAATCATTATTAAAAATATAACGTTTATTTAATATATTTAAAAGGGAAGTTTAAATCGTTTAACTCAAAATTGACGATATTGAGTTGTGTAAATTATATTTGGAATTATATATATTATGTTTGGATATATATGATGAAAATAATTTATTATGATTTATTTGAATTAATTTTGAATTTAAATAATATTTTATTCGATATTATTTGAGCGTTAAAAATAGCCATTTTTGCAAATAGTCTCAGTTTTCGATGAAATTAGTTTCATTTGGACCGTGTCGTTAAATTATTATAAGAAAATAAAACTTTGTGGCAAACCAATATCGTATGTAACTTCGGTGGCCAAAAACGTCTTTGTTTCTATTTAATTGTTTAGATTGTTTAGGCAGGGGTAACTTTTAACGAATAAATGACTGGTCGAACAAACTCCAAATTTAACAAAACAAGATTCATTGGATCCGTTAGGAAGAGGTCTAGTAAAATGTCAAGATTTCAAATTTATTGGATTTTTTTTGTAATTATAGGAATTTTAAACGCGTGATTTTTCATCGATAATTATAAAGGACTTTTCACAAACGACCTCGGAATTCGACGAAACATGTCCCATCGAGTCCGAAATATTTTTTTATGCTAAGATTACATATTTTTGTCAAAAACAAAGGTTGTATGTGATGTTTTATTATGTTAATTCACGACTAAGTTTCCATTAGAATAAAATAATATTTATTTGTTCCCAACCTTATATATAACACGTTCACCAAACCCTACGCACGGTCAAGAGAATTGGATGGTCAACTCTCCAGTATTTCCATCTCCACCATTTCTGAATGGCAGAAATCATTCCTCACTTTCTCCCTTGATCTGTGCAAATCCGCGAAGTATTACGAAATCAATCCAATAACAAACTTGAAGAGGGCATCGAGATCTATCATATGAACGGCCGTGATGGGGTTTGGCGGAGTGATGAGGGAGTTAGATGGCTGTGCTTCCACTGGCTTTGGGAGGAGTTTTCGCGGTGACGGAAAGGGCTGGGGGATGGCGTTGGGATCAAACACGGAGAGGGTTAGGTCGCACCTGATGGTGGTTGTGGATCACGCTCCGTCGGCCAGTCAGAGGCGCAGCGTTGGTGAAGAGCTATTGTGCGTGTTTCAGAAGTTTGAAACAGCGGGAGGGATGCTTCGAACGAACAGAAAATAGAACAGCATGGGTTGGCCTGTCTTTTTCTAAGTGAGGATTAACGGAATTTAACGTAATAATTAAGCCATCCTATATTTGAGTTAAGGAGTTTTTGTTCAAACTTAAATCAATTTATTTTAAGTGATAAAACAGGACAGTTGGAAGAAGTAACGTTTTGATCGGGCATTTTTCTTTGGAGAGAGGTTTGGTTTGGTCATTTCAAACGTGAAGAATAGGAATTGATTGGGCTTGTTTTATTGATCAAAGTCAAAGTGATGGCAACATATAATGGAAATTCCTGGAACAGAAGCACGATTGCCTAGAAGGAAGGGTGTAAATGGGTTTTGGAAAGTAACTAATCGGGCCTATAACATATAACTAATGAGGCCCTGGTAAATTTTAACGCAATAAATTTGTTTCATTAGAACATTTAATTTTTAGTATAAATTCTAAACTGATGTGTAATGAAAAACCGTCACAGGTAGACGAGACTTGGGAATGAAGACCAATGATAACAGTTGGCCGATTCCATTTTTGTAATGTAATTAGATTAATTAAAATATTAATTAAGGAATAATTTTATAATTAAATTGTATTAACTCTAAATGTTAATAACTCCACCGTATGTTATTAGAAATGGACAAACCAAGTTGTGTTGGGATCGTATCGACAAACACTACATTATGGAGCTAGCTTGGATAGATATTGAATTAACAGGAATTTTCAGTTGAATTAAACACTCGTTTAATTTAACTGAAACCGAACCAGTTCAGAAATAAATCAAGGTGAGTTAAACTCACTTAGTTCTTCCCACTTATATTTTATATAAGTCGGGTTTTATTTTGTGTGCTATGATTGCTAATGATTGACTGTTTGTTATTTATATATTGATTGAATTTCTGAAATTAACGTTGTTTAATTTCAGTGAAAAACCAAATCGTTATTTTAACGGTTGGTCCCAATTAAGGTAACTTACCTTGTTGGTCACGTTTATAAAATAAACGTGTTTAAATTGTTTGAATTGTTTAATTTGTTTTGTTAATTGAGTGATGTTAAATAGTCGTTATTTACTGTTATTGAAATTATTAGTTAAATTGAATTGAACAATATTATTAGCAATAACCTATGTGAATACAGGGAAAAACGGGTTGGAGGGATCCAACGGGATTCCTCAAATATATTAGATATTATGTATTCTCATATTATCATCATATGAACTGTTCTGATTTGATAATTGAATTGTTGTTAACCGTTGACCTGAAATTCAATATTTGTTTTGTTTGAACTAATGGACAGTATTGGTTGAGTAATTGGTAGCATATAGCCTGAAAATACATCGTTTTATAAATATCGATTTACCGTCTGGCGAATCTATATAAATGAAGTTATAAAATTTATTTTATAACTGAAGATAGATTTTTAAATCTGTATTTTTAATAAAAATTATTAAAGAGGAAATAAATATTTATTAATTAAGTTTATAATTAATTATTAAATTATTTATTTAGGCAAATTCTGATGTTAATCAAATTTATAAGCAAGAGAACAGAAAACTAAACCAGCGATTAAGAGTCGAATAATTGTTTTTTTTTAAAACAATTAAATGGAATTATTTAAATTAATTATATTATTAATTAATTTAAAGAAAGGATTATTTGGAATCAGTTAACGAAATAACTGTATTTTGGGTTGACTAAGCCAACCGTTTAAGTAAGTGCGATTATAAATCGGTTTGTTTGAATTAAGCTAAGGAAATGATTTAACGTATATTTGAATTAATTTTTATAAGATTGTAAAAATAAAGTTTACTATTTATATTAGTTAATAAATAAATTAACTACTTCTATAATAGTCAATGGTTAAAGTAAATTATTATTTTAATTAATAATAATTTAGGAGATTACTTTTATTTGAAATTCATTTAAAAAGTAGTCGAGTTGAAATGGAATTAAATTGAATTATGAAAAGAGTTATAAGTGGGTTTTATATTTTTGAACCCGAATTTTTATAATAAAGTTATAAAAAGGGTTTTTAGCGAATATAATGGCTTAAATTAAATATTTACTTAATAATTAAATTAAGTAAAAAGGAATTGGGAATTAAAGGGTTAGATTAAACCAGGGTTATATAAACAAAGTTTATAAAATGAGATGAGGTGTTAAAGAGTTAATTTTAAATTAACGTTGCTTAATAATGGAATTTAGAGAATGAATAGAATTTAAATAAGGTTTCAAAGTTGGAAATGGTGAAATGGATCAGGAAAGAGGATGGTTAAACGTGAATTTCGTAAAGAAGCGAGTAATAGGATTTTGTAACAAAATCAGAATAATAAAATGAATTGTAAAAAAAAAGTAAAAGTTAAAAGGTGATGTTTTAATAATAAATTACTTAGTTAATGAATTAAGGAATAATGGTTATATTCGAGGAGTTTTCAAACGTAGTAAGGTTGGATAAAAACTTTGTTTTTAATAAAATAGTTAAAAGGGATTTGTTTTGATATTGGAATAAAACATTGATTTTTGGATTACAACTCATATCTATATTAAGATAAGAACGTTGTTGATCTAGGTTTGAGAGGTAATTAAAATACCCCAACTAGAACGACTTCATGATTATCTGAGATGATATTAGTTGTAATGGTAAAAAGGTTAATAATTTATTATTTCCATTAGAGAAATAATAATGCAACATTATTGGTGAAAATGTAAAGAATATGTAATAAGAATTCCGAAGTAAAGGAAATTAAAAAGGATTTGATGATATAAATGATGTTTCCAAAGTTAAAGAAAATTAAAGGGGATTACGTGAAATTATAACGATATTTTCGAGTTAAAGGGAATATAAAATTGAGTTTTAAAATAGGTTTATTCAATAAAAATAAGCAGTGGTTATTGTTTCAAATAATGAAACAAAGTGGTTTCATAACGTTATTTTACGAGTAATAAGCTGAATTAATTTTCCAATTATTGATAATGAAGAATGATGGAGCAAATGTTTTAAATGAAATGGTCTTGAGAATCATTAGTAGGTTAAAATAAGAAGTAAATGCAGTATTTTAACCACCACATATATGTTGATTGTTTAACTAAAAATCACCATTTTTGTACCAATATATGCCGTGTGCGAAGCACGTGTCTCAGTTTATAATTAACCGTTTGTTAATTATTTAGGCCAAGTGATGCTGAATACTGAACCAGTGAACTAATTTTATTTTCATGGTTGAATAACTGTTTATTTTGATATTTAAATAACCAACTATCAAATCTGGCCAAATGCGTTGTTGGTACGGAAAGACCGGGATCGAATGCATATTCGAAAACCATTCCGAACCAGCAAATATGAAAGTATAAAGATTGAAGATGGAGCACTGAAGACCGTTGATCTTCATAAAGCGGAAGAACTACTTAAAATCTCTGGTTTAGAGGTCAGAGATATACTGGAGTTCTGTCGTGGTTGGGATCTACGAATTGCAAGGACTTCTCGCTACTGATCCATAGGGTGATACCTAGGATGTTGTAACAACCCGGAAAATCAGAACCAATTAAAAAAAATTTATTTTGGCTATTTTAATGAACTTTGAATATTTAAAATGATTTATTTTAAATAATAACGACTAAAAATTTATTTAAACCGAAGTTAGAACGTATAAATTTATTTTAATTATAAAACGAGCCTGAAATGGCGCGGTAGTTTGAAAATTCGATTTTAAATTTCAAATGAATGTACATGATTCAAAATAAATCGGATTTCAGTAAAACCAAAAATATTTGAATCTGTTTAATAATATCTTTCTAATGAAGTTAAGAAACTGAGATTTCATAATATAAATTGAAAGTTATGTCCATTTTAAAATTTAAAATAGTCGTTATGGAATTTATAAATTTTTTAATATAATATATAGCCCTTAAAAATAGCCATTTTGTAAACGACCTCCGTTTTTGACGAAACTGCTTTTATTGGATCCGGGATGTCAAATTATTGCATGGTTTCAAATTTCATAATTTGTGGAATCAATACGTGAGCGTAGTAAATTTAAACGTGTTTTGACAGTTTCAGTTTGAATTGGATCGACCAGAAAAAGGCCAGTTTTCAAACGGTCTCCAAATTCGACGAAATTAGTTTTGTTAGGGCCTTATCGTCAAAACATAACTAGATTTATTTTTCGAGAATTTTTGGAGTCAGTATGTGGCCTCGGTAAATTAAAATGTATGTTTAAATTAAATATATAGTGAATTATATTTTAATTTTAATGAAAACTGATCGAAACAATCAAATTAGCTTAAGGGACATATCCCATTGTGTCCGGAATGGGGGTATTTAACTAGGGGCGACAGTCGTTGGGTTTGATTTGGAGTTTGGATGTAAAATCATCAAAATATATAATTAAATAATATAAAATTTCTATAAATAGTCCATTTTAAAACCCTAACCCCAAAACTAACGGGCCGCCGCAAGTGTGAAATCAACGACCGATTTTATTTGAAATACTTCCCCAAAATTCGCCAAATTCAATCAATAATTTCAGAAATTAAAATATGGAAATTTAAGAGCTTTTGGAGCTCTTCAAAATCATATGCCTATGATCGCTTTTCGCATGGAGATTCAAGAGAATTTGGGGGTCGAAGTTGTTCGGTTCGAAGGCCATTTTGGGGCGAGTGGGCCCTGCGAGTTTGACGCGGTCGCTGGTGGGGGTGACTCTCATGAGCGTCGACGGGGTGACACGTTTTGATTTGTAGCGGCGGTCTCTGACAGGCGACGGTGGATGAGGATAGAAGTCGACATCGGGTTATTCGGTTCCAGGTTTGAAGACGAGGGATTAAGGGGTTAAACCGTGATTAGCGATTAAGGTTAAGGTAATTATTAAATTAATTAATTAATTAAGTGTTTATGTAATCAAATGTATTAAATGCTGTAACTTTGTCATACGAAATCGGAAATTAGTGAAACGAGTTGCGTTGCGATCGTCTTGACGAGCTCTACATTTCAGAACTGACCAGAACCAAAACGGAGCATGTTGGAATTTCAGGAAAAATTGAAAGCGAACAGAACTAAAACAGAAATTCAGAAGAAAATAACGGAGGAGTGGAAACGAATGTGAGAACTCTCTCACACTCAAATTAATTTACAGTTGTTATATAATAGGTTGCAGACGGGGCTTAGATGCCCCCGACACTATTTATTGTACATACCAGTTGATTTTTTGTTTGGATTGTCATGTATTGATATTGTTGTATATAAAAATTATTTAGATAAAATTGTATATAAAAATTATCATGAAATGAAAATAAAATAAATATTCATTTACAAACCGGACGGTTTGTTTATGTACACCTATTTATCTGATATTGATGGGGACGATAAATTTTACACACCACCCAACTGCACAAATAATAAACAATATTAGTTGTTTGAAAACCCCATACGGGTATTGGGATGATATTTGACACACACTGATCCCAATAATTAGTGGTATGTCAATCGATGGGTTGACAGACTATATAAGCGTTATTTATTTATTTTTTATGCTTATACAGTTGTAGAATGCACTCTGGATGTTGTATGAATTTTTAATGATTGTTTATCATGATTGTCGTATACATGCGATGTATGAAATCCATATAACTGAAATTATATGGTAATTGATTGAGTCTGATTCCAGTTTAGAATTAACGAATATTTTAAAATAATATTCTGTAAATATTGAAATGTGAAGCCGTGTTAAGTAGTTAAACGCCATTTTAACATGAAAGGGATTTTCTGTCAATTTTATTCATTTTTTAATGAATATCGAAAAGTGATTTCAAAATCTGATATTTTGAAAATATTATTATTTTAATATCGAAATTATAAAGAATATTCAGTTTTGATTTGAAAAATTGAAATGAAATTGAAATCGTTTTTATAATGAATTTAAAATGAAATTATAAAGAATATTCAGTTTTGATTTGAAAATTTGAAATGAAATTGAAATCGATTTTAAAATGAAATTGAAATCGATTTTAAAATGAATTTAAAACGAAATTATAATGGAATATTCAGTTTTGATTTAAGATTGAAATGGGAGTGGAAATCGTTTTTTAAAACGATTTATAAAATACGTTTTAAATGGAAATCGATGAAATATATATGTTATATATATATTATATATATATATATATATATACTAAATGTCCTGAATAGAATGCGCCGCGCAGCGACCGTTCGCGAATTTCGACCATTAACTTCAAATGGACGTAACGGAAGATCGACCGTCAGATTCTCCTAAATCCGGAACCGTTTGGTTAGTATCGAAAAGATATTTCCAATGAATATAAGAGATTTGAAATGTAACGGTTGAATTTTAAGATATGTCCAAATCAGTTTTGGAAAAGGTCGCTGTAAGTGTAGTTCGGTGGCTGTTATTGGAAACCGACTGTATAAGCGATATTAAAATTATTAAAAATACGGGAAAAATTATATAAAATCATAATAAATGATTTGGAAAGATTTTGGATGAAAAATTCCAGTTTTGAAAAGATAAAAATATATTTTATCGAAATGAACAAGTTAATAACTAGAATAATAATCCAATTATTTTTTGAAATAAATAAATTGGATTTGAAAATGGTTTTAATATAACCAAAAATTTCCAAATAATAAATTGGAATGGATTTGGAATGGAAAAAATCTTCGGAATATTTCGATATTGGATTCCGTGACTATACAGATATTGTTGAGGAATTTGGAAGATATATATATATCGTTATTCCCAATACGATATTTGTTGGTTCCAGAATTTGATATTGAATATAAGCCAATATAATTTCTATTCAGAGCCTTTTATTTAAGATCAAATTGGATTTTGGGTTTGTCGTGAATGGTGTCTTCATTAACACTGTTCTTAAACCCAGTTGAGAAAAGAATAAATCTTTTAATTAAGATTTAGAGAAGTTTACCAATTAATTAATATTTAATTGGAGTTGCATTAAAAATTGGATTTTGGGTTTGTCGTGAACGGTATCTTCACTAACACTGTTCTTAAACCCAGTTGGGAAAAGAATAAATCTTTAAATTAAGATTTAGTGAAGTTTTCCAATTAATTAATATTTAATTGGAATTGAATAAAAGAATTGAATTTTTGGGTTTATCGTGAACAGTGTTTTAAATAACATTTGTTCTTTAACCCAATTAACAGTGAAGAATATGATTTGGAATTTATAAATCTTTAATTAAGATTTATGGAATTTTCCAAAGTAAAGATTTCCAATTTAATATATTAAATTGGAATTGAACGAAACTCGATTTGGTAATAATCGAGATGAGCTTCTGTGGCGGAAGACTGTTAATATATATGGAATTTAAAAGGCTTCGTCGTTATTCCATTTATATTATTAGTCGGACACGAAAATTTATATTGATTATATATATTGATTTGTTTTTCGTGAAGATTCCATAATGAATGGAATGTGATTTTGGGTTTATTGTGAACTGTATTTTAAATGACATTGGTTCTTTAACCCAGTTAAAGACAGGATTTATTTCCTAAATTTGAATAATCATTATAAAATGATTTTTGGAGATTTAAACTAAGAGGAGTTTTAATGAATATTTAATTAGATTGAAATGTGAATCTGATAACTAAAATTATCAAATTCAAGAAATGATCGAGAATAGAGTATCACCAGTTTTGCTCCAAGCGATAGTTAAATCTTTAATTATATTTGAACGTGAAATGGTAATTAATTTTACCGATAACACCGTGGGTGTTAGATATGGAGTACTACAAGAGTACTACCAGTTTGCTCCATGGGATGAATAGGTTGGGATTAGGTAATAAAATAAATGATTTCTTCGGTAAGGTTCGCTAATCACGACTAGTTTGGAAAACCTTAATTTGGTTTAAATTGTGAAAAGAATATTTGGCTAAAAGAATATTCTGAATTGGAATGTGGCGTATGATGTGTTATTATAGCACTTGATTATAAGATACGTGGATTATTCGGAAAGATCGGGTTTAACGCATTCTGAATAATTGATACGACGACTATGTCAAAGAGATTGAAGACGGTGCAAGACCTACGATCTTCACATCGAATGGATGAGTTGCTATCGATGCCCATGATTGGAGTTGCTACCTTGAAGGAGCTATAGTGGTAGCCGTCCGGACGTACTTGTTGATTGTACGGATATGCAAGGGCCTCTCTCCTGTATTGGACATACGGGACGAGGAATAAGGTGCCTCTGGTTTCGTTCAGACCCAGAACGGACTTGCAAATGTATGGTGTGTCTAACATTGTATTCCTTTATATTGTACTCGTTGATATCTGCTAAATATAAATCTTTTTGGTGGTGGAGAATTTATTCTCTAGCTTAACACCCTTCTCTGAGACGTACGAGCTCAGAGGTTATATATTGGCAGAAATCAGTGATACGGTAGGGATTGATAGTGTGGCATGCTGAGATGCAGAGATCCAAACCTTTGTTGAAAAGCAAAGTTTGGTGGATGATGATCAAAGCACGGCTTTAATATAGCACAACTTTGTGCAGCGTTAATTCGTGAGCCTCACACATCGGTATGGTGGTAAACTGATGGTTAGATCAGTATGCTTTAGAGATGAGGATAGACATCCTACGGGTTGTCATGGATTCGGTCGACCGAGATGATTACTGGGCGTAGTCTCCCCACACCAGTAGGGATAAGGCACACACCCCGGTTCCCAGATGGATAGAGTTAGCGGTGTTTTCCAATGCTTGGACGTAAGCCACGGTAACTTGTTTCCTGGATAGTGCGGATGTACGTTACAATGTTTTCGCATGCCTGCGACATAAACTATTGGGAATTGCACTACGTGATCGATCTTTCGAATCTGTAACCATCATGAGGGAAATCCAACATCCAAATACGACATTTTTCAGTTTTAATTGTACAGCCTGGTATGGCAACATAGTGGGATGAGGCGCTTATGCCATCTAATATTGATACATTTATATTTGAAGTTGTTTATAACACTATGCACTTATAATAGTATCAAATGATTTGTTTTAAAGTGTACCAAGCATTCTTTGGCTATTATAAGGTAAAATTCTATCCTCTGGCTTGCGTTGCATTGTGTGATGGGGCCTGAGTCTTATAATAGCTTCATTTTCTTTAATTAGCATTGCGATGTTTGTTTTATGCACTGGTATTCTTGGGGGTAAACCCGTTCCGTGTTATACGGCGTGGTCCTTGATTTACTCTATTTTAAAGTAAAGTTTTAAATAATTGCTTTAGTTCTCACACAAGTCACATGACTGACCTGAAGTTTATTGTTTTAACCTAAACTCTGGGTGCCCATATTTTCCACACGGGCAGCTAGTAGTTTTGGTTTTGTAGATTTTATATTCACAGGATCCTGGTTTACAGCTGGAGCTATATTCGGAACGCTCTGTATCTGTATATTTCTTACAGTTGTGTTATGTATTATTTTTCCGCTACTAATGTAATTTTAATCTCTGATATTTTTCTGCTGTATATTATTTGTGTATACTCTGATTCTTGTACTCTGATGTAAATTGTTGTAATAAGCAATGAAATGTTCTATTGTTTATGTTCTGATTTGTCAAGTTCTCAATTCAATATGGGCTTTCCCGTAAGGGTGAGTTTGGGTCGTTTCAGCGTGGTATCGGAGCTTTGGTTTACAGAGCTCGAGAACAAGACACATTAGAACCAACGAAAGAATTCATCGGAGATAGTATTAGCAATATCCTATGAGAATAACTCATTGGAGATAGGACCAGTTGTAACAACCCGTATTTTGATAACGTGTTATAACCATAAATCTAGGCAGAATTAAATTTTAAAATAAGAACCAAGGGAAACGGGTTGCGCCATTGCGTTCGTCTCGGAATTCTGCATGAAATCGAGTCCGAGTTTTCGAAAATCGGAGTCCGTATGACCAAGTTATGGCTCCCCAAAGTTTCAGAAATTTTCAGAGTTCAAAACAGTTCGAATTCGAGTTCAAATTCGAATTTCAAAACCCAGACAGACTGGGTGGGAAATTTCCCGCCCAGCACCCCAGGTCGACTGGGGAGTCGACTGGGCAGTCGACACCCCCAGGTCCAGGTCGACTGCGCAGTCGACTTGGGTGTCGACCTGGTCCCCGAACCTGGTTTGGGCCTGGTTGCTCCTGCTTGACCCTGTTGGCTTGTTTGAGGGCCTGTGACGATTTTTGGCGGTTCAGATCGATTCTAGGGTTTATCTTATGGCCCAAACTCGTTGTTGCAACTATAAAAACACCCTAAGACCTAGGCTAATCCACAACAAATCTTTCTAACACCATTATGCTGCTAAGTCTCCTCTTGAACCATGGCCGCCGCCTCCAACTTGAAGCTTAAACATTCAAACTAGATCCAAATCGAAGGCCAACATTTCTACAACAATTCAAGGGAATAGATCAACATCTCAACAATGATCCTACGATAATTTCTGTTCTTAGTTCTCAAAAACCACGATCTGTAAGCCCCAGTTACTCTTAGATCTAAACTCTAAACTTAATATGGACATGTGTAAATTGAAGTTGAACATAAACATGATAACAACTTGAGACCTACTCTTGTATATCTTTGATCTATGACTATTCCTTTTTGATCTATTATTTTAGATCTACTCTTGTTCACCCTAGATCTATTCACCTTGAACCTAGTACCGTTCGTATTGAACCTTGATTTGTGGAATACCGATAAGAACTTGATTTAGGGGCTTGTTCATGTCATAACCTAAACCCTATCATTATTTTAACATGCCTGTGATGTTGTGATGTTGAAACTATTGGTAGTAACAAGTTTAGGATTATCATCTTATGTCACTTATTGCTATGTTTATCACCCTATTTCATATGCCAGTAATGTTATGATCATATCTCAAGTTACACCATGCTTGCCTTGAAATCACCTTTGCCACTTTATACCCATCCTTGTTATGTTATTACCTAGTTACATCTATTGCCTTGATTCGAATTCACGAGCGTTGGGGATGCGATTTGGGTAGTTTAGGAAAACCTGAATTTAGTATGAACTTGAAAACATGAATATCGTTATAACTTGAGCTTGGATAGGAACATGAACTTGACATGAAATTATACTTGAAAATATGAATTTGGGACATGACACTTAGATAACTTGAACGTGGCCAACTCGAGGTTGGGTTGAGTTTGCAGTATAAATCTGCCCGGAACTGCCCGGCGAATCCAGTAACTGCAAACAATAGGACCCAATGTGAGTAGTTGGTCATATCGCACTCGAAACCCGAGGTTAGACTAGGTTATGGTGTAAAACTGCCCGGACCCGCCCGGCACATCCAGTAACCATAACCAAGTCTAATGTGAGAGGTTAGGGGTGCATTAAGTAAATTAATGCCACTGGATAGGGTTAAGTCATGGACCACTTGAATATACTTAACCAATTTGACACGTTGATTTGATAGGGGTAAGTCATGAACCACTTGAACACACTTAACCAACCTGACACATGATTCGTAGGACTAAGTCTTGAACTAGAACGACACACTTAGTCAATTTGACATGAAACGTAGATGGGGTTAAGTCTCAATTTTAAATGACAACTTAACCTGCTGAACGAAACCCTAGTTACGCGGTCCTTTTCAGCAGTAACCCACTAGATGTATCACGGTACCCTGGGACTAGGCAGGGTGGGGCACGATTGCTGGGCTGATTGTAAGCGACCAGAACAACGGCTGAGTTGGTGCGCCATTGTAGGTTCAGGCGGACTAGGGTCGTGCACTTAGTCCGGAGTTGAAAAAGTAGGCATTGGGCATCAGTAGGATTATCTGTGCATTCTTGATTCGTGTCGGTGGTTGGCACCCTAGGGCTTGATACACCCTATGGTGGACCTAGCACAGGTGACTACATTCGTGATAGGGCCGTATGACACAGACACACGACGAGCTAGACTTGTAGGGAGTCGATCGATTAGATCATACCGTTGGACCCCGAATTGGGTCACTTCACGATATTGGGCCAAGGGATTATTTCTTGATTTATAGTTGACACGGGATTAGTATACCAGTATAGTTGGTATGGCGAACCTTGAATACGCAATGTTAGACTTGAGTTATCTTGTTAGCTTAGTTATCATGTCAGACTTATCATCATTCCTATGTTTAATTCCAGTTTATTCATGTCTTGTTAACTTTACTAGTTTCTATGCTGATAGTCATTAGGGCTTACCAGTCTTTTTGACTGACCCGTTTTCTTTCGCCTCTTTGTCTTTCGTTCCCCCCCCCCCACCCACCCCAGGTTCTCAGGGAGGAAACTCTAGCTCTTAGCTTGGACTTTGCTTGCTTTCTGACAGCTCATGTACGGGTTGGTCTTGAGCTATGCTATGGCTGCACTCATGCACTTTTTGGGGAATAATATTTTACTTATGTTGTTTTAAGTACTTTGCTTCTTTAGAACTTGATGTAATAAAATAATGACTTGGCATTTTGATGTAAGAGGTTTTGACTCTATTTTTCAGTAATGAGATTTGGTTTTAAAGTTTATATCCGCTGCTTTATATACTCTATTTTATCTATGTTCTGTCTTGTGTTATCTCTGTGCCTGTTTACTAGATAATACCCCTCCAAAACTAGGGCATTCCCTTTGTGAGTGACCCTGGCGGAGGTGGGGTGTTACATTTGGTATCAGAGCAGAAGGTTACCAGACTGGGCAAAAGTTTTAAAAACCTTCTGAAACTATTTTCAAAACCGTTTATAAAGAAGCATTAAAAATAAAAGGCTATTCCCCAAAAGCCATTAGCACTTTCCTTTGTTTCCTCGTTTGAATATTTTTCCTTTTCGCTTTTCAGCATGTCTGATCTTAACCTTCCTGAGGGAGTACCCATACCTGGCTGTTTCCAAAGATACTTGGAAGCTAGGGCCAACGGCGCGGGCCCGGCAGATATCCCTCCTCCTCCTCCCCCGGTGAGCACGGTTCCTCCTCCTCCTTCTCCGGGTACCACCTTCGCCAAAATATGCAAGGACTTTATAGGAATGGGCGGCAAGAACTTCGTTGGAACTGAAACCTTCATTGAGGCGCGAAACTGGCTAAAAGAGACTGAAGACTTGTTTGTTATTTTCGATATGGAGGATCATAGGAAAGTTCAGTTGGCAGCATGGTTGTTGAAAGAGGAAGCTGCATTTTGGTGGGAAGTCACCAACGCTACCAGGCCAACTGAGACTTGGGCAGACTTTAGAGAGAGGTTTGGGCTTAAGTTTTTATCATCCGCAGAAGCGAGTCTTCAGATGGGGAGGTTCCTGGCACTCAAGCAAGGGGACATGTCAGTTAGGGAATACGTGAATAAGTTTAATCAGCTTGCTCGGTTTGGTTTGGACTTAGTCAACACGGCTGAGAAGAAGGCTCTACGCTTTGCTCGAGGATTGAGCGAGCCACTCCATACTATGGCCATGACTCATGTACCCATGGGGGCGACCTTTGAAAGCTTGGTGAATATGGCCCTACTTCATGAAGAAGACGAGAATGGCAAGAAGAAGGTCAAGGCAAATGAGTCTCAAGACAAGAAGGTAGACTCCGAGAAAGGAGGAAAGAACAGCAACAACAAGAATGACAAGTCACGTGAGAAAAGAAAATACAACTTCTGTGGTATTGACGGGCATATAGTCCAGGACTGTAGGAAGAAGAAGATGAAGATAGGAGCATGTTTTCAATGCGGTGAAACTGGACACATCAGCAAGAACTGCCCTAAGAAGCAAGGGCAAGCCCCGGAAAAAGGACCTTCTAGGGGTACATCTTTAACTTCTTTTCCCTAGATACTCTGTTTTATCTTGTATATCCTTTCGATCCTATCTTGAGAACCTTAGGTAGAATCCTATGAATGTAAACATGTATTTGAAACATGTTATGCTTGATGTTTGCGAATGGTTGCAAGTGGTTGCAAGTGATTGCTCGTGGTTGCATAACACACATTAGGCACTAGATCGGCTCAGACACATTTTCATATTGCATATGCATGAGTGTTTATACTTATTTATGGATGAAATTGAATGTGTTATCATATGAATGTTGCATATGGATGAATGTTTGTTCACACATATAGTGCTTACGTGACTAGGATTATTTGCATACATGTTGGATTCATGACACTAAACATATTTTGCATTAGAAAGATCAATCAGGCCTGATCATTTGCATTAGATAAGGAACATATACACACACTTTCTGCATATGTTCATACAGCATTAGAAATCTCTTAAGGACAATGTTTGCTTGTGGATGATGTTTTGAGTAGATGGATGATGGATGGTAGGATACGTTCTTCCTAACTTAGAGATTTCGGGGATGAAATCCTTTAAGGAGGGGAGAATGTAACAACCCGTATTTTGATAACGTGTTATAACCATAAATCTAGGCAGAATTAAATTTTAAAATAAGAACCAAGGGAAACGGGTTGACCCATTGCGTTCGTCTCGGAATTCTGCATGAAATCGAGTCCGAGTTTTCGAAAATCGGAGTCCGTATGACCAAGTTATGGCTCCCCAAAGTTTCAGAAATTTTCAGAGTTCAAAACAGTTCGAATTCGAGTTCAAATTTGAATTTCAAAACCCAGACAGACTGGGCGGGAAATTTCCCGCCCAGCACCAAAGGTCGACTGGGGAGTCGACTGGGCAGTCGACACCCCCAGGACCAGGTCGACTGCGCAGTCGACTTGGGGTCGACCTGGTCCCCGAACCTGGTTTGGGCCTGGTTGCTCCTGCTTGACCCTGTTGGCTTGTTTGAGGGCCTGTGGCGATTTTTGGCGGTTCAGATCGATTCTAGGATTTATCCTATGGCCTAAACTAGTTGTTGCAACTATAAAAACACCCTAAGACCTAGGCTAATCTACAACAAATCTTTCTAACACCATTATGCTGCTAAGTCTCCTCTTGAACCATGGCCGCCGCCTCCAACTTGAAGTTTAAACATTCAAACTAGATCCAAATCAAAGGTCAACGTTTCTACAACAATTCAAGGGAATAGATCAACATCTCAACAACGATCCTATGACAATTTCTGTTCTTAGTTCTCAAAAACCACGATCTATAAGCCCCAGTTACTCTTAGATCTAAACTCTAAACTTAATATGGACATGTGTAAATTGAAGTTGAACATAAACATGATAACAACTTGAGACCTACTCTTGTATATCTTTGATCTATGACTATTCCTTTTTGATCTATTATTTTAGATCTACTCTTGTTCACCCTAGATCTATTCACCTTGAACCTAGTACCGTTTGTATTGAACCTTGATTTGTGGAATACCGATAAGAACTTGATTTAGGGGCCTGTTCATGTCATAACCTAAACCCTATCATTATTTTAACATGCCTGTGATGTTGTGATGTTGAAACTATTGCTAGTCACAAGTTTAGGATTATCATCTTATGTCATTTATTGCTATGTTTATCACCCTATTTCATATGCCAGTGATGTTATGATCATATCTCAAGTTACACCATGCTTGCCTTGAAATCACCTTTGCCACTTTATACCCATCCTTGTTATGTTATTCCCTAGTTACATCTATTGCCTTGATTCGAATTCACGAGCGTTGGGGATGCGATTTGGGTAGTTTAGGAAAACTTGAATTTAGTATGAACTTGAAAACATGAATATCGTTATAACTTGAGCTTGGATAGGAACATGAACTTGACATGAAATTATACTTGAAAATATGAATTTGGGACATGACACTTAGATAACTTGAACGTGGCCAACTCGAGGTTTGGTTGAGTTTGTAGTATAAATCTGCCCGGAACCGCCCGGCGAATCCAGTAACTGCAAACAATAGGACCCAATGTGAGTAGTTGGTCATATCGCACTCGAAACCCGAGGTTAGACTAGGTTATGGTGTAAAACTTCCCGGACCCGCCCAGCACATCCAGTAACCATAACCAAGTCTAATGTGAGAGGTTAGGGGTGCATTAAGTAAATTAATGCCACTGGATAGGGTTAAGTCATGGACCACTTGAATATACTTAACCAATTTGACACGTTGATTTGATAGGGTTAAGTCATGAACCGCTTGAACACACTTAACCAACCTGACACATGATTCGTAGGACTAAGTCTTGAACTAGAACGACACACTTTGTCAATTTGACATGACACGTAGATGGAGTTAAGTCTCGATTTTAAATGACAACTTAACCTGCTGAACGAAACCCTAGTTACGCGGTCCTTTTCAGCAGTAACCCACTAGATGTATCATGGTACCCTGGGACTAGTCAGGGTGGGGCACGATTGCTGGGCTGATTGTAAGCGACCAGAAGGACGACTGAGTTGGTGCGCCATTGTAGGTTCAGGCGGACTAGGGTCGTGCACTTAGTCCGGAGTTGAAAAAGCCGGCATTGGGCATCAGTAGGATTATCTATGCATTCTTGATTTGTGTCGGTGGTTGGCACCCTAGGGCTTGATACACCCTATGGTGGACCTAGCACAGGTGACTACATTCGTGATAGGGCCGTATGACACAGACACACGACGAGCTAGACTTGTAGGGAGCCGATCGATTAGATCATACCGTTGGACCCCGAATTGGGTCACTTCACGATATTGGGCCAAGGGATTATTTCTTGATTTATAGTTGACACGGGATTAGTATACCAGTATAGTTGGTATGGCGAACCTTGAATACGCAATGTTAGACTTGAGTTATCTTGTTAGCTTAGTTATCATGTCAGACTTATCATCATTCCTATGTTTAATTCCAGTTTATTCATGTCTTGTTAACTTTACTAGTTTCTATGCTGATAGTCACTAGGGCTTACCAGTCTTTTTGACTAACCCGTTTTCTTTCGCCTCTTTGTCTTACATTTCCCCCCCTCGGTTCTCAGGGAGGAAACTCTAGCTCTTAGCTTGGACTTTGCTTGCTTTCTGACAGCTCATGTACGGGTTGGTCTTGAGCTATGCTATGGCTGCACTCATGCACTTTTTGGGGAATAATATTTTACTTATGTTGTTTTAAGTACTTTGCTTCTTTAGAACTTGATGTAATAAAATAATGACTTGGCATTTTGATGTAAGAGGTTTTGACTCTATTTTTCAGTAATGAGATTTGGTTTTAAAGTTTATATCCGCTGCTTTATATACTCTATTTTATCTATGTTCTGTCTTGTGTTATCTCTGTGCCTGTTTACTAGATAATACCCCTCCAAAACTAGGGCATTCCCTTTGTGAGTGACCCTAGCGGAGGTGGGGTGTTACACCAGTAGTATCCTTGAATGAGTTTGAAGAGTGTTGTTTATCAAACACAATTTGATTTTGAAAAATTATACCTTATTCTACGTATTTGAGTATTTTATTTTATATTGATTTGGACTATCGAGTATAGGAGATTTTTAATATACGTCTGATCCATGTGTGTTTGAAGTCTCAAATATACTGGATAGATATGGAATCACACTCTAGTCGCCCGGAGATGATTCTGATGATAGTCTAGACATCATCAGCATCTATGTTCGAGTTTCGAAAGTGATATATCTATATATTTCCAATCGACTGGTGTGAGAACCAAAACTTAGATACAGTTTATTGTTTGTGATTTGATACAAGAAATATGATTTTTGAATGTATATATATACAAAAGTTATATGTTTTGGAAATTTAATTCACAAATTGATTGCTGGTTGTGTTGTTTGATTATTAGTTAACTAATAAAATTATTAAAACCAATATGACAATGTAAGGTAAATTTAGCCAAATCAAGTCAAATATGGAACTGAATTGAAAATTGATTGAAATTGCATACATGTACATATATATGTGTGAACAGGTCATGCCATGGAAGCTAAGAAGAGGAATAAAATTGTATGCCCGACAAATAGGTACATATTTACTGTATTTCTTGGGTTTTGATGATTTTATTAGCCGATTGGTTAGCCGCTTAGCCTTTTCTTTTTGTTTTGGATTGGTGAGGGCCTTGTAAGGCAAGTTGCGATTTTAAATATCACCCCGTAAAAAGGAGGTTATGGCGAAATTTTTCGAAAATTTAGGGTGTTAGCCAAATTTTTGAGAAATTAGAAAAATCTTAGAAACTAAAAAGTTGAAGAATGAAAGTTGAGTTGGTTAGTTAAACAACTTTCAGCTCCGTTCCTTTTCGAGGACGAAAAGATTTTAAGTGGGGGAGATTGTAACAACAGGGAAAATCAAAACCAATTTAAAAAATTTATTTTGGCTATTTTAATAAATTTTAAATATTTAAAATGATTTATTTTAAATAATAACGACTAAAAATTTATTTAAATCGATGTTAGAACGAATAAATTTATTTTAGTTATAAAACGAACCTGAAATGACGCGGTAGTTTGAAAATTCGATTTTAAATTTCAAATGAATGTACATGATTCAAAATAAATTGGATTACAGTAAAACCAAAAATATTTGAATCTGTTTAATAATATCTTTCTAATGAAGTTAAGAAACTGGGATTTCATAATATAAATTGAAAGTTATGTCCAGTTTAAAATTTAAAATAGACACTATAGAATTTATATATATTTTAATATAATATATATCCCTTAAAAATAACCATTTTGCAAACGACCTCCGTTTTTGACGAAACAACTTTGGTTGGATCCGGAATGTCAAATTATTGCAAGATTTCAAATTTCATAATTTTTGGAATCAATATATGAGCGTAGTAAATTTAAACGTGTTTCGACAGTTTCAGTTTGAATTGATCGACCAGAAAAAGGGCATTTTTCAAACGGTCTCCAAATTCAATGAAATTGGTTTTGTTAGGACCGTATCGTCAAAACATAACTAGATTTAATTTTCGGGAATTTTTGGAGTCAGTATGTGGCCCCGGTAAGTTAAAATGTATGTTTAAATTAAATATATATTGAATTCTATTTTAATTTTAATGAAAACTGATCGAAACAGTCGAATTGGCTTACGGGACATATCCCATTGTATCCGGAATGGGGGTATTTAGCTAGGGGCGATAATCGTTGGGTTTGATTTGGAGTCCGGATGCAAAATCATCAAAATATATAATTAAATAATAATATAAAATTTCAATAAATAGCCCATTTTAAAACCCTAACCCAAAAACTAACGGGCCGCCGCTAGGGTGAAATCAACGGCCGATTTTATTCGAAATTCTCCCCCAAAATTCGCCAAACTCAATTAATAATTTCAAAAATTAAAATATGGAAATTAAAGAGCTTTTCAAGCTCTTCAAAATCATATGCCTATGATCGTTTTTAGTATGGAGATTCGAGAGAATTTGGGGGTCAAACTTGTTCGGTTCGAAGGCGATTTTGGGTCGAGTGGGCCCCGCGAGTTTGACGCGGTCGCTGATGGGGGTGGCTCTCACGAGCGGCGACGGGGTGGCACGTTCTGATAGGTGGCGGCGGTCTCTGACAGGCGGTGGTGGATGAGGATAGAAGTCGACATCGGGTTATTCGGTTCCAGGTTTGAAGACGAGGGATTAAGGGGTTAAACCGTGATTAGCGATTAAGGTTAAGGGAATTATTAAATTAATTAATCAAGTGTTTATGCAATCAAATGTATTAAATGTTGTAACTTTGTCATACGAAATCAAAAATCAGTGAAACGAGTTGCGTTGCGATCGTCTTGATGAGCTCTACATTTCAGAACTGGCCAGAACCAAAAAGGAGCGTGTTGGAATTTCACGAAAATTTGAATGCAAACAGAATTAAAACAGAAATTCAGAAGAAAAAAAAGAACGCAGGAGTGGAAACGAATGTGAGAACTCTCTCACACTCAAATTAATTTGCATTGTTATATAATAGGTTGCAGACGGGGCTTAAAAGCCCCCGACACTATTTATTGTACAGACCAGTTGATTGTTTGTTTGGATTGTCATGTATTGATATTGTTGTATATAAAAATTATTTATATAAAACTATATATAAAAATTATCATGAAATGAAAATAAAATAAATATTCATTTACAAACCGGACGGTTTGTTTATGTACAACTATTTATCTGATATAGATGGGGACGATAAATTTTACACATCGCCCAACTGCACAAATAATAAACAATATTTGTTGTTTGAAAACCCCACACGGGTATTGGGATGATATTTGACATACACTGATCCCAATAATTAGTGGTATGTCAATCGATGGGTTGAGAGACTATATAAGCGTTATTTAATTATTCTAACGCTTATACAGTTGTAGAATGCACTCTGGATGTTGTACGAATTTTTAATGATTGTTTATCATGATTGTCGTATACATGCGATGTATGAAATCCATATAACTGAAATTATATGGTAATTGATTGAGTCTGATTCCAGTTCAGAATTAACGAATATTTTAAAATAATATTCAGTAAATATTGAAATGTGAAGCCATGTTAAGTAGTTAAACGCCATTTTAACACGAAAGGGATTTTTTGTCAATTTTATTCACTTTATAATGAATATTGAAAAGTGATTTCAAAATCTGATATTATGAAAATATTATTATTTTAATATCGAAATTATAAAGAATATTCAGTTTCGATTTGAAAAATTGAAATGAAATTGAAATCGTTTTTGAAATGAATTTAAAACAAAATTATAAAGAATATTTGGTTTTGATTTGAAAATTTGAAATGAAATTGAAATCGTTTTTAAAATGAATTTAAAACGAAATTATAATGGAATATTCAGTTTTGATTTAAGGTTGAAATGGAAGTGGATATCGTTTTTTAAAACGAATTTAAAACGATTTATAAAATACGTTTTAAATTGAAATCGACGAAATATATAATATATATTATATATATATGTATATATTAAATAGCCTGAATAGAACGCGCCGCGCAGCGACTGTTCGCGAATTTCGACCATTAACTTCAAATGGATGTAACCTGTAACACCCCACGTCCATTAATGTCACTCACAAAGGGAATGCATTAACTTCCATGGAGGTTTTAAGTGAATATAGAACAGAAAAATTACAACAAGACAGATAATAAGTAGTACATGGATATCTAAAACTTTATTTCATTGCAGCGGAAATTAAACATGTTTGTTACATCATAAAACCATAAATCAGAGTCAAGTACAATATCCATCTTGATAAAACAAAATACATAATCCCATTACATAAGTAGCCATTAAAGAAGATAACAAGATGGACTTTACTTCAGTGGTCCAAGCTTTCCAAAAGAGAGAATAAGCAATTCAATCAGACTCCACTAGAGCTGGGTCCACCCTGAGGACCTGGAGGGGGAAAAAGATAGAAATAGAGGGGGTCAGACATAAAGTCTAGCGAGTATGATAATTCTAACAATACTATTATCAAAATAACAAGACTAAGGCATAAGCTGGAAAACAAGGAAATGTCTATGAACTATTGGGTATGGAAGAGCAGATAAAGATAACGTTAAAGGCACATCTAATACTGACGAATAATTACTACACTGCACCACACCAGTCACCCTAAAGGATGATCCCACTTGCTTCACTTAGAAATTTTATAAATAATTTCGTGTACCCCTAGCTGACTACATAGGTGCCGCCTGCCCCTATCTCCACTAGGTGTACCCCACTACCCACTTTCGATCGGCTCCCTACTCGTAGATACCCGTGCTGGTCCCACAGTGGGGTGTATCACTCCCCTAAAGTGGCAACCCGATACAGCCTAAGGATGCACGGCTTATACCTACACGATACAACAACATCTTACCTACCAGCCCGGGTCCACACACGCATATGAAACCCGTTGGACTTGCGTTGCCACCGCTAACCCGTTTGGCCTCTTATAGTCAAGCCAGTATGCGTGTCCCGTCCTCGACTTGGGTCGAGCCCACAAAGATATGTTTGGGTTACTGGTTGAAATGGGCCCCCAATTACTTACCACAAGCTATCCACCTAAGCTTGTCCCCACTAGTATATCCACTTAACCCTCTTCTTAGTCATGTTCATTTACATGTGTGTTTGGTTAAGTCTTACTAATCGTATTTCAAATGCCACTAAAGGCACCCACTAGATTCCTCATGCCACCAAGGCACCTACTTAACCCTCATGTCCCACCTCACATGTTTATCTGGTTAAGTATTTCTTAATTCATTCAGGCCATAACCTCATAAAGACCTCTCACATTAGACTGGCATTTATGGCAGCTGGATTCGCCGGGCGGGTCCGGGCAGTCTTACACCATAAAAGACTCTAACCTCGTGTCTTTACAACTGTTATGCTTTAATTTGGGCCTAGGACCTCTCACATTGGGCTGACATTTGTGACTACTGGATTCGCCGGGCGGGTCCGGGCAGTTTTACGTCACAAACGAGTCCAACCTCGTGTCCTAAGCATTGATTAACACATATAATCTTTTACCCCAGTTTTAAATATATCCCTATTCAAATCATTAATTAATTCCAATTTTAATGATGTCCATAATTGACTCAATTATGGCCATCTACTTACGGTATGCAAAATCATATCAATTGCACCCCAATTTCTTAATATTAAATCCTTAATATTACCCCTACCCCACGTTATACGTTCGCTTATTCAACGCAAAATATACGTTAGACTCGAATAGTCTAACTCATAGCACAAAGATAAATTATCACAACATATAGACAAATAAAATAGATCTAATCATAATAGGGGTGAAACTTGCATAAAACTACACATATCATGGATCTAAAGGTGTCAACTTGTTTGGTTAAATGTCACAACTTACATAATATGATCATAACCCAAGTTCATGTATAAACTTGCATATGTGGTTTATGCAGCATAATGATGGTGTGAACTAGCATCTAACACATAGAACTCACACATGTCATAGCATAATTCTAGATCTAAATAGATGTCATAATTCTAGATCTAAATAGATGTCATACAATATGTGAGATTATACATACTAATAAATCTAAACTTGCATAGGTACATGTGATTTATCATGTGAATCATCATAGCCCAAACAAATATATAATCAACATCATGATTTGATCAAGCATAAGCTAACTATAACATAAATAATAACATCATGACTTTGTAACATCGCAACTTAGCATAGAAACTTTCAACATATATAACATCATCATCACATAACATAGGATTTACAACATACATGATAGCATAAGATTTACAACATATATAATCAATAATTCACATCATCCTCTTATAATCCATATCACAACTTAATCTAATTAGTTTGCTAATAATCTTATTAAAATCATCATACTCACAATTAGAAAAGAAAGAGAGTCTTGATTTGCTTTAGAGTTGAGTAGAATTAGAGTTTTGATTAGCTTTCTTCCTTCTTAGTTGGCGGCGGCTACACTGAGTTCCATGGCGACGGCATGACGGCGGCTATTCTATCTTTCATGTGAATTTAGAGTGAGAGACTACCTAGGTATATATAGAGTTTAGGATTTATTTAGACCGTCAGATCAACTCAAAACTAACCTGAACCATCAAATTAGCCAACTCAGCCCTAAAGACACATCAGCAGCTCAAAATTGGGCTCTGCCAAAACCTGGCCGACTGGACCAGGTCGACACCCAAGTCGACTGTGCAGTCGACCTGGTCCTGGGGGTGTCGACTGCCCAGTCGACTCCCCAGTCGACCTGGGGTGCTGGGCGGGAAATTACCCGCCTGGCCTGTTTGACTTCGAATTTTGAATTTTCTGAAACTTCCGATGGCCATATCTCCCTCATACGAAGTCCAAATCACGCAAACTCGGACTCTATTTCAACCAGAATTCCGAGACGAACACAATGGCGCAACCCGTTTCCCACAATTCTCACGTCTGAGATTAGTTATTCTTTAATTTGTGAATATTTATATTAACAGAATTACGGGGTGTTACATTCTCCCCTCCTTAAAGGATTTCGACCCCGAAATCTTCAAGTCAAGAAGAATGTATATCCTAACATCCAATCGCCCATCTACTCAACCATCAAACACAGGCATCCATTGTCCTTATAGACTTCTAATGCTTTCATGTTTAAATGCACAGTGTGTGTATATGTCCATATCTAATGCAAAATCAGGCGGTCCACTGATTCAGTTGACCTCCTTAATGCAAATCATGATAGTGCCATGCGTCCATTATGTATGCAAAAGTTCCTTAATGCTACATATTATCTCTATATGCGTGCATAATCATCATCTGAATGCAGCATCCATATGATAAAAAAAATCCTCATACATCCATTTTACTAAATACATCCATATATATGCAATATGAAGTGACTGAGCCGATCTAGTGCCTAATAGTGTGTGTATATGCGTCCACGAGCAAACACTTGCATCCATCATACATAACATGTCTCAAACACATGTTTCAACCATAGGATTATCCTAACTAAAGGTCAAAGATACTAGCGAGAGGACATACTAAAGATAAGATAAGTACAAGCTAAGCGATAAAGGAGAAATTAAAAGACATACCCTCAAAAAGAAAAGGGTACAACGAACGCATCTTCGCTTCTGTCTCCTAAGTAGCGTTGCTCTCATCATCTCCCCAATGCACTTTGACTAGTCTGACCTCTCGATTCCTCAACTTCTTGATCTCCGACCCAAGAATGCATGTAGGAGCTCGTTGAATCATCTCATCACGCTCTATCTCCACCTCTCTAAGCAAGCTCGGCTCTACCACTTCCGCGGTCTCGTGCAAGCACTTCCTCAAATGTGACACATGGAATACGTCGTGTACACCACTAAGTCTCTCAGGAAACTCCACTCTATACGCCATCTGTCCAATCTTCTCCTTAATAGGAAACGAACCTACAAACCTTGGTGCTAATTTCCCAAAGCACCCAAAGCGAACAACATTCCGTAATGGAGACACTTTGATAAAGACCATGTCCCCAACATCAAACTCAAGATCTATCCTCCTTTTGTCTGCATAAGATTTCTGCCTATCTTGCACCGTCTTCATCCTCCTTCGAATCAAGTCGATCTTTTCCAAAGTCTCTCTAATCATATCGGGCCCAAGTAAGATCTTATCCGTAGATTCCCACCAACATGTAGGTGAACGACAAGGTCATCCATAAAGAGCTTCGAAAAGTGCCATGCCAATGCTAGATTGAAAGCTGTTATTATATGCGAACTCTACCAACGGAAGATGCTCTTCCCATGTACCCCCAAAGTCTAGGATACATAGCCTCAAAAGATCCTCTAGAATGCGATTCACCCTCTCAGTCTGGCCGTCCGTCTGAGGATGATACGCGGTGCTCAAACATAACTGAGTCCCTACCGCCTCTTGCAAGCTCTTCCAAAATTCGCTAGTGAAGATAGGATCACGGTCGCTTACTATGTTAGAAGGAACACCATGCAAACGAACTATCTCTCGAACGTATACAGAAGCTAACCATGGAGCAGTCCTCTTACTCTTCACGGGAATGAAATTGGCGCTCTTAGTAAGTCTATCTACTATAACCCAAATCCCCGTATTACCCTTCCTTGATCTTGGTAATCCATCCACAAAGTCCATCGAGACACTTTCCCACTTCCATAGTGGAACCTCCAATGGGTGAAGCAACCCACCGGGTTTCTTTTGCTCCGCTTTTACTTGTTGGCACACCAAGCATCTAGCAACATACTCGGCCACATCCCTCTTCATACCCGCCCAAAATAAAACTCGCTTCATGTCTTTGTACATCTTATCCCCGCCGGGATGAATGGTCATCTTCGAACGATGTGCATCATCAAGAATAGCCTTCCTCAAACTCTCATCTTGTGGTACACAAAGTCTACCGTCCCTACGTAACCATCCCTTATCATCCAGGGAATACCTACGGAGATGGCTTGATGACTCCCCTCTTTTGAGCTTCTCCACTAACTCAACCAACTGTGGGTCGTCTCGCTGTGCCTCACCAATCCGTCCCAAAAGCGTAGGTCTGACCTCCAAGGATGCTAGCAAACCGGGTACAAAGTCAACGGAAGGTCTAAAATCAAACATAGAGATGAATTCTAAGTTTCGCCGTTCAACAAACAACGGACTCAAGGACAGCCTTTTCCTACTTAAGGCATCTGCCACCACGTTACCCTTGCCAGGGGTATATGCTATTTCGAAATCGTAGGACGCTAAGAATTCCATCCACCTTTGCTGTCTTAAATTCAAGTCCTTCTGAGAGAATAAGTATTTTAAAGATTTGTGGTCAGTGAATAATTCGAATTTCTCGCCAAGAAGATAATGACGCCAAGACTTAAGCGCGAAAACAATTGCGGCTAACTCTAGGTCATGTGTAGGGTAATTTTTCTCATGCACCCTTAACTGCCTTGCACCATAGGCTATTACCCTTCCCTCTTGCATTAAGACTGCGCCTAGACCTATCCCACAAGCATCGGTATAAACAATAAATGGCTTACTCCCGTCTGGCAGCACTAAGACTGGAGCTGAGGTCAAAGCTCTCTTTAAACGTTGGAACGCATCATCACAATCTACGTCCCACGCGAAGACTAGGTTCTTCTTCGTCAGGCATGTCAATGGAGCTGATATTTTTGCGAAGTCTTTGATAAACTTCCTATAGTAGCCAGCCAACCCCAAGAAACTTCTCACTTCGGTAGCATTTTTAGGGACCTTCCAATCTTGGATGGCCACCACCTTCGCGGGATCCACAACTATCCCTTCTTTGGAAACCACGTGCCCTAAGAATCGCACTTCCTCTCTCCAGAAGTGACACTTAGTAAATTTAGCTTTAAGGTTATGCGCTCGTAGAGTCTCCAACACTTCCCTAAGATGTAGGGCATGCTCTTCTTCATTCTTAGAAAAGATCAAGATGTCGTCTACAAAGACCACCACGAATTTATTAAGGTACTCCCTAAACACCCCACTCATCAAATCAACAAAGTATGCGGGGGCGTTTGTCAAACCGAAGGGCGTCACTAGCCATTCATAGAAACCGTCCGGAGTCCTAAAGGTAGTCTTGTCTATGCTATCCTCAGCCACTCTCAACCGAAGGGCATCACTATCCAGTGGCTAAGTCCAACTGCGAAAACATTGAGGCGCCAACTAACTGATCGAAGAGATCGTCAATCCTCGGCAGTGGGTGTCTGTTTTTCTTAGTAAGTTTATTAAGTTCTCTATAATCCACACAAAGTCTAAGGGACCCATCCGCCTTCGTGGCAAATACTACTGGAGCACCCCACTCCGATATACTTCGTCTTATGAACCCCTTCTAAAGCAACTCCTTCACTTGCTTATTGAGTTCCCTCCTTTCACGAGGAGCCATGTGGCGTACTGGCAAAGATACTGGTTTTGCATTATCCACAAGATATATTCGAAAATCTATCTCCCACTTCGGAGGCAAGCCCTTCACCTCCTCAAACACATCCGAGTATTCTTGGACCACTCTAACAGATCGTAGATTCTCCACAGACGCGTCAAGCGATTCTAGATAACTTAGCATAACGGAATTTATGGGATTACAAAAGATTTCGAGAGTGTTTCCAAGGCGAGTCATGAGCCTAACTACTCTCCTTTCACAATCAAGAACGGCCCCATTTCTGGATAACCAATTCATTCCTAAAATTAGCCCATTGTCCGTGAAGCCCAAAACATAAGCATCACATCTAAACTCAACGCTAAGTATAGAAATTTTCAAATCCAAACATATCATGGACAAATAAGCTGAGCCCCCAATTGGATTCGAAACAACTAAGGGATCCTCTATTAAACTGGTGTTTAAGTGCAGTGATTCAACTAATGATGTAGAGATAAACGAATGCGATGCGCCCGAATCGAATAAGGTACGGACAGGATGATCAAACAGAAAAACTAAGCTTTCAGCAGAAATGGTTCTACCTCGTTCTTGCAGCGGTGGGACCGCGAGAGCCTGAACTTGTCCCCTTGCCTGCTCTGGTGCCATAAGAGCCTGCACCTGTCCTCCCGAGGTAGACCCTGCCCTCTGCCCCTTCTTTGGGCAATCCTTCACTAGATGTCCCGCTTCACCACAGTGAAAACAGCCAGTCTTCTTTTTCTTTCTGCAATCCTTGCTGAGATGGCCTGGTGTCCCACAGTTAAAGCATCTTTTCTTTCCTTTGCCAATATTGTCTTTACTACCCTTCTTGTTTTGCTGTTGTGGTTTCTTCTGATCCCCTTTCTTCTCGGGTGCCTTATTAGCATTAGCGCCTTTCTCCTCGTGCATGAGTGCCATGTCTACTAGCTTCTCAAAGGTGGCCCCCATAAGGATGTGGGTCATAGCCAACCCTTGCAACGGGTCATTCAAGCCTTTAACGAACCTCAGAGCCTTCTTCTCCGGCGTGTTCACTAAGTCCAAACCAAACCTTGCTAACTGATTAAATTTGTTGACATATTCTTTCACTGATGAGCTTCCTTGCTTCAATGTCAAGAACCTTTCCATGTATAGATTCTCTTATGCCCTTGAGAGAAACTTTGCCTCAAACCTACGTCTGAAATCCGCCCAAGAATCAACAGGACGCTCCCCATTAGTGACCTCCCACCAAAACGAGGCCTCTCCCTTCATTAACCAAGCTGCTAATTTGACTTTCCTCCCTTCTTCTACTTCAAAGATTTCTAGCAATTCTTCCACCTCCTTAATCCAATCTCTAGCTTCCACAAACGTTTCTGACCCTTGAAAAGGTTTTCCACCCATAGCCTTAAATTCCTTGCATGTCTTTGCATAAGTATCAGCGCGAGGAGCGGGAGGAGGAGGAGGAGGAGCGGGTGCAACTGGTGGTGGAGGAACATTGGCTGGACCTGCAGCGGCCCTAGCCTCTAATAACCTCCTATACCATCCTGGTATCGTTACACCATCCGGAAGGTTAAGATCTTCAGCCATGCTGAAACGAAAAAGGAAAGATTCAAAATGGAGAATTCGAAAGATAAAGATATATGGCTATTGGGGATTATGTTTTTCATAAAAACTTTCCTCTTTAAATTACTAATCAAGACATGTTTTTGAAAACACTTCTTCCAAAAATACTTTAGAAAAATAGTTTTTCTAAAAAAAAATATCTGTTCTGGTAACCTTAAGCTCTGATACCACGTGTAACACCCCACGTCCATTAATGTCACTCACAAAGGGAATGCATTAACTTCCATGGAGGTTTTAAGTGAATATAGAACAGAAAAATTACAACAAGACAGATAATAAGTAGTACTTGGAAATCTAAAACTTTATTTCATTGCAGCGGAAATTAAACATGTTTGTTACATCATAAAACCATAAATCAGAGTCAAGTACAATATCCATCTTGATAAAACAAAATACATAATCCCATTACATAAATAGCCATTAAAGAAGATAACAAGATGGACTTTACTTCAGCGGTCCAAGCTTTCCAAAAGAGAGAATAAGCAATTCAATCAGACTCCACTAGAGCTGGGTCCACCCTGAGGACCTGGAGGGGGAAAAGATAGAAATAGAGGGGGTCAGACATAAAGTCTGGCGAGTATGATAATTATAACAATACTATTATCAAAATAACTAGACTAAGGCATAAGCTGGAAAACAAGGAAATGTCTATGAACTATTGGGTATGGAAGAGCAGATAAAGATAACGTTAAAGGCACATCTAATACTAACGAATAATTACTAAACTACACCACACCAGTCACCCTAAAGGCTGATCCCACTTGCTTCACTTAGAAATTTTATAAATAACTTCGTGTACCCCTAGCTGACTACATAGGTGCCGCCTTCCCATATCTCCGCTAGGTGTACCCCACTACCCACTTTCGATCGGCTCCCTACTCGTAGATACCCGTGCTGGTCCCACAGTGGGGTGTATCACTCCCCTAAAGTGGCAACCCGATACAGCCTAAGGATGCACGGCTTATACCTACACGATGCAACAACGTCTTACCTACCAGCCCGGGTCCACACACGCATATGAAACCCGTTGGACTTGCGTTGCCACCGCTAACCCGTTTGGCCTCTTATAGTCAAGCCCAGTATGCGTGTCCCGTCCACGACTTGGGTCGAGCCCACAAAGATCCGTTGGGTTACTGGTTGAAATAGGCCCCCAATTACTTACCACAAGTTATCCACCTAAGCTTGTCCCCACTAGTATATCCAATTAACCCTCTTCTTAGTCATGTTCATTTACATGTGTGTTTGGTTAAGTCTTACTAATCGTATTTCAAATGCCACTAAAGGCACCCACTAGATTCCTCATGCCACCCAAGGCACCTACTTAACCCTCATGTCCCACCTCACATGTTTATCTGGTTAAGTATTTTTTAATTCATTCAGGCCATAACCTCATAAAGACCTCTCACATTTGACTGGCATTTATGGCAGCTGGATTCGCCGGGCGGGTCCGGGCAGTCTTACACCATAAAAGAGTCTAACCTCGTGTCTTTACAACTGTTATGCTTTAATTTGGGCCTAGGACCGCTCACATTGGGCTAACATTTGTGACTACTGGATTCGTCGGGCGGGTCCGGGCAGTTTTACGTCACAAACGAGTCCAACCTCGTGTCCTAAGCATTGATTAACACTTATAATATTTTACCCCAGTTTTAAATATATCCCTATTCAAATCATTAATTAATTCCAATTTTAATGATGTCCATAATTGACTCAATTATGGCCATCTACTTACGGTATGCAAAATCATATCAATTGCACCCCAATTTCTTAATATTAAATCCTTAATATTACCCCTACCCCACGTTATACGTTCGCTTATTCAACGCAAAATATACGTTAGACTCGAATAGTCTAACTCATAGAACAAAGATAAATTATCACAACATATAGACAAATAAAATAGATCTAATCATAATAGGGGTGAAACTTGCATAAAACTACACATGTCATGGATCTAAAGGTGTCAACTTTTTTGGTTAAATGTCACAACTTACATAATATGATCATAACCCAAGTTCATGTATAAACTTGCATATGTGGTTTATGCAGCATAATGATGGTGTGAACTAGCATCTAACACATAGAACTCACACATGTCATAGCATAATTCTAGACCTAAATAGATGTCATAATTCTAGATCTAAATAGATGTCATACAATATGTGAGATTATACATACTAATAAATCTAAACTTGCATAGGTACATGTGATTTATCATGTGAATCATCATAGCCCAAACAAATATATAATCAACATCATGATTTGATCAAGCATAAGCTAACTATAACATAAATAATAACATCATGACTTTGTAACATCGCAACTTAGCATAGAAACTTTCAACATATATAACATCATCATCACATAACATAGGATTTACAACATACATGATAGCATAAGATTTACAACATATATAATCAATAATTCACATCATCCTCTTATAATCCATATCACAACTTAATCTAATTAGTTTGCTAATAATCTTATTAAAATCATCATACTCACAATTAGAAAAGAAAGAGAGTCTTGATTTTCTTTAGAGTTGAGTAGAATTAGAGTTTTGATTAGCTTTCTTCCTTCTTAGTTGGCGGCGGCTACACTGAGTTCCATGGCGACGGCATGACGGCGGCTATTCTATCTTTCATGTGAATTTAGAGTGAGAGACTACCTAGGTATATATAGAGTTTAGGATTTATTTAGACCGTCAGATCAACTCAGAACTAACCTGAACCGTCAAATTAGCCAACTCAGCCCTAAAGACACATCAGCAGCTCAAAATTGGGCTCTGCCAAAACCAGGCCGACTGGACCAGGTCGACACCCAAGTCGACTGCGCAGTCGACCTGGTCCTGGGGGTGTCGACTGCCCAGTCGACTCCCCAGTCAACCTGGGGTGCTGGGCGGGAAATTTCCCGCCTGGCCTGTTTGACTTCGAATTTTGAATTTTGAATTTTCTGAAACTTCTGATGGCCATATCTCCCTCATACGAAGTCCAAATCACGCAAACTCGGACTCTATTTCAACCAGAATTCCGAGACGAACACAATGGTGCAACCCGTTTCCCACAATTCTCACGTCTGAGATTAGTTATTCTTTAATTAGTGAATATTTATATTAACAGAATTACGGGGTGTTACATAACCGGTGATCCAACCGTCGGATTCTCCTAAAACCAAAACCGTTGGGTTCGTATCGAAAAGGGCTTTCCAATGAATATAAGAGATTTGAAATCTAACGGTTGGATTTTAAGATATGCCTAAATCAGTTTTGGAATAGGTCGTTGTAAGTGCAGTTCGGTGGCCGTTATTGGAAACCGACTGTACAGGCGATATTAAAATTATTAAAAATATGGGAAAATTATGTAAAATCATAATAAATGATTTGGAAAGATTTTGGATGAAAAAATCCAGTTTTGAAAAGATAAAAATATATTTTTATCGAAATGAACTAGTTAATAACTAGAATAATAATCCAATTATTTTTAGAAGTAAATAAATTGGATTTGAAAATGGTTTTAATATAAACAGAAATTTCCAAATAATAAATTGGAATGGATTTGGAATGGAAATAATCTTTAGAATATTTCGATATTGGATTCCATGACTATACGAATATTGTTGAGGAATTTGGAAGATATATATATCGTTATTCCCAATACGATATTTGTTGGTTCCAGAATTTGATATTGAATATAAGTCGATATAATTTCTATTCAGAGCCTTGTATTTAATATCAAATTGGATGTTGGGTTTGTCGTTAATGGTGTCTTCATTAACACTGTTCTTAAACCCAGTTGAGAAAAGAATAAATCTTTTAATTAAGATTTAGAGAAGTTTACCCATTAATTAATATTTATTGGAGTTGAATTAAAAATTGGATCTTGGGTTTGTCGTGAATGGTGTCTTCACTAACACTGTTCTTAAACCCAGTTGAGAAAAGAATAAATTTTAAATTAAGATTTAGTGAAGTTTTCCAGTTAATTAATATTTAATTGGAATTGAATAAAAGAATTGGATTTTTGGGTTTATCGTAAACGGTGTTTTAAATAACACTTGTTCTTTAACCCAATTAACAGTGAAGAATATAATTTGGAATTTATAAATCTTTAATGAAGATTTACGGAATTTTCCAAAGTAAAGATTTCCAATTTAATATATTAAATTGGAATTGAACGGAATTCGATTTGGTAATAATCGAGATGAGCTTCTATGGAGGAAGACCGTTAATATACATGGAATTTAAAAGGCTTTATCTTTATTCCATTTATATTATTAGTCGGAAACGGAAATTTATATCGATTATATATATTGATTTGTTTTTCGTGAAGATTCCATAATGAATGGAATGTGATTTTGGGTTTATTGCGAACTGTGTTTTAAATGACATTGGTTCTTTAACCCAGTTAAAGACAGGATTTATTTCCTAAATTTGAATAATCATTATAAAATGATTTTTGGAGATTAAAACTAAGAGGAGTTTTAATGAATCTTTAATTAGATTGAAATGTGAATCTGATAACTAAAATTATCAAATTCAAGAAATGATCGAGAATGGAGTATCACCAATTTTGCTCCAAGCGATAGTTAAATCTTTAATTAGATTTGAACGTGAAATGGTAATTAATTTTACCGATAACACTGTGGGTATTAGATATGGAGCACTACCAGTTTTGCTCCATGGGATGAATAGGTTGGGATTGGGAAATAAAATAAATGATTTCTTCGGTAAGGTTCGCTAATCCCGACTAGTTTGAAAAACCTTAATTTGGTTTAAATTGTGAAAAGAATATTTGCTTAAAGAATATTCTGAATTGGAATGTGGCGTATGATGTGTTATTATAGCACTTGATTATATGATACGTGGATTATTCGGAAAGATCGGGTTTAACCCATTCTGAATAGTTGATACGACGACTATGTCGAAGAGATTGAAGACGAAGCAAGACCGACGATCTTCACATAGAATGGATGAGTTGCATCATATGCCCATGATTGGAGTAGCTACCTTGAAGGGGCTACATTGGTAGCCGTCCGGACGTACTTGTTGATTGTACTGATATGCAAGGGCCTCTCTCCTGTATTAGACATACGGGACGAGGAATAAGGTGCCTCCGGTTTCGTTCAGACCCAGAACGGACTTGCAAATGGATAGTGTGTCTGACATTGTATTCCTTTATATTGTATTCGTTGATTTATGCTAAATATATATGTATTTGGTGGTGGAGAATTTATTCTCTTGCTTAACACCTTTCTCTGAGACGAACGAGCTCAGAGGTTATATATTGGTAGAAATCAGTGGTACGGTAGGGATTGATAGTGTGGGATGCTGAGATGCAGTAATCCAAACCTTTGTTGAAAAGCAAAGTTTGGTGGATGATGATCAAAGCACAACTTTAATATAGCACAACTTTGTGTAGCGTTAATTCGCGAGCCTCACACACCGGTATTGTGGTAAACTGATGGTTAGATCAGTACGCTTTAGAGATGAGGATAGACATCCTACGGGTTGTCATGGATTCGGTCGATTGAGATGATTACTAGGTGTGGTCTCCCCACACCAGTAGGGATAGGGCACACCCCCCTGATTCCCAGATGGATAGAGTTAGCGGTGTTTTCCAATGCTTGGACGTAAGCTGTGGTAACTTGTTTCCTGGATAGTGCAGATGTGCATTACGTTGTTTTCGCATGCCTACGACATAAACTGTTGGGAATTGCACTACGTGATCGATTTTTCTAATCAATAACCACCATGATGGAAATCCAACTTCCAAATACGACATTTTTCGGTTTTAATTGTAGAGCCTGGTATGGCGACATAGTGGGATGGGGGTACTTATGCCGTCTATGATTGATACAATTATCTTTGAAGTTGTTTTTAACAATATGCACTTATTATAGTATCAAATGATTTGTTTTAAAGTGTACCAAGCATTCTTTGGCTATTATAAGGTAAAACTCTATCTTCCGGCTTGCGTTGCATTGTGTGATGGGACCTGAGTCTTATAATAGCTCCATTTTCTTTAATTAGCATTGCGCTATTTGTTTTATGCAGTGGTATTCTTAGGGGTAAACCCGTTCCGTGTTATACGGCGTGGTCCCTTGATTTACTCTATTTTAAAGTAAAGTTTTAAATAACTACTTTAGTTCTCACACCAGTCACATGACTGAGCTGGAGTTTATTGTTTTAACCTAAACTCTAGTTGCCCATATTTTCCACACGGGCAGCTAATAGTTTTGGTTTTGCAGATATTATATTCACAGGATCCTGGTTTACAGCTGGAGCTATATTCGGAATGCTCTGTATCCGTATATTTCTTACAGTTGTGTTATGTATTATTTTTCCGCTGCTAATGTAATTTTAATCTCTGATATTTTTCTGCTGTATATTATTATTCATGTATACTCTGATTCTTGTACTCTGATGTAAATTGTTGTAAGAAGCAATGAAATGTTCTATTGTTTGTGTTCTGATTTGTCGTGTTCTCAATTCAATCCGGGCTTTCCAATAAGAGTGATTTTGGGTCGTTTCAGATGTGGTAGGAGGGTGTTTTCAGTTCATCCTATTCCTGGATGACTTGTATGGACGAATGTCTGCTGGAGTATTTCCAAAGGAATTACATACATTGATTTCTTCAAACGTACCACAGTTTCTGAGAATGGCTATTTTCTTAGCAACTAGAATATTTTTGTGGGCGTCAATTAGTGATATCTGGCGGATATGACAATACGACATTCAAAGTGAATGGAGATATACTGATCTGAAGGATAAGCTTAACCTCTAGCCTCATCAATCGGGAAATGGCATAAAATCGGGTAGGTCGCATGGCTATGTGGGTCGCACCCATCAAAAGGGTATATCATTACCTGATCTGGTCAAACTAAATGCCTTCGGTTGTCCCTTTTTATTTATGTATGTTTGTTATTGGTTCGGTTGGCTGGCCCCCAACCGTGGTGATGATATATTTGGTACTCTCAAGTGAAGTGAGGGCTGGTCATGTTTAGCCGGGGTTGCAAGATGTTCTTGTTGAATCCCTAATGTATTCATCTCCAGAGGTACGTTGTCGAAAGGTGGTCCCATACCTTGCCATAGTCGGAAATCCATTATCCAATAAGAGCCCGCAGTTTTGATTGTATACTATGTATGTAGAACGTGAGATGCAAGCATTCTGCTAGATTGTTATTTACTTGATATTAGACATTATTATAATATCAGACAATATATGATTTCAAAAATGATTTGGGTTATAGTAAGGTAAAATCCGTCCGTATTTATGTGTGGATTTGGTCTTACTATTATCCTTTCTTTTAAAAAGATTTTAACTTAAAAATCAAGTTGGATGTTACCCATAAACTTAGTGTGGTTTTCTCACTCTGGTCCACCAGACTGACCCGTCGTTTGTAATGCCCGGGTTAGACCGGGTCGTACAAGTTCAGGTTATCGGATGCTGTGAAGAGACGAGCTGGAAAAGTCCAGACGTATGATATATGATTGTTATTCCACTGGGTGTTGTATATGAGGACAAATTAATATAACTGTCCAGATATGTGATGTACTCTGATGATTGTAAGTTTTATTTCAAGCTGTCGGTTAAGATATATATATATATATATATATATATATTTCTATATTATATTTTTTCCGCTGCGATGTGAGACTTTGTTTCTGATGTATTTCTTCTTCTTCTATTCTAATATTATTTCTTTCTTATCTCACCCTCTAATTTCTTTCTAATAGCTATCTGCTTTTCTGTATAATTTGAGTTGATATGGTTTGTTAAATGTCGTCTTAAACTATTCTAAAAGGTGGGTCATTACAGAACCCTAGTGTATTTTCCCTAAAGGTACACTATCGAAAGGTGGTCCAGTACCTTTTCATAGTTGGAATCCATTCTCCAATAAGCATCATGTAATTTTTGAATATATACCATATATGAGAGCGTAAAATGCAAGCATCAGGCTAGATGGTTTTTTATTTGTGGTTTGATAGACACTATTATAATATCACTATATTTTGATATATAAAAATATTTTGGGTTATCGTAAGGTACAAACTGTCAGTGTTTATGTGTGAATTAGTCTTACGATTATCCTTTTCTTTTAAAGGATTTTTCTAAAGTTAAACAAGATGGATGTTACTTAATTTTAATGAGTTTACTCACGCTGGTTCACCAGACTTATCCGTGGCATTTGCAATACGTGGGTTAGACCGAGTTATCAGGTTCATGATAGGAAGCTGCGAACTTCAGAAGACAGGTTGGAAAGGGTCCAGGCATATGATATATATTTATTCCGCTGTCTATTATATATGAGGACAGCTAGTTATAACTGTCCGGATATATTGGTTGTGTTGTACTCTGATAAGTGTAAGTATCTATACAAATTCTTTATAAAAATTATTTCCATATTATATTTATTCCATTGCAATGTCTCTGGTTATGTGTTGTCTTCTTCTTCCTCTATTCTAATATTCTTTCTTTTCTCACCCTCTAATTTCTTTCTATTAACTAAATGGTGGGTTCTATACTTGGGTTTAGCGGTAATACGGGATTATGTATTATTGTCGAAATTCGAGCGTCGAATTTCTCCATCGAGTCGTTACAATATTTATACATTGGGGTTGTCACTATCATCTATGTTGTATTATAATTTTTGAACCTTACGTTGATACGTCTGTGAGAATAATTTGAAATTGTAAAGCTGATTATGTATGATATATTTTGGATATTTTGTTTACTTAAACTATTAATGTATTTATACAATTAAATGTTAAAGTGTCAAATTAGAATTTGTCAATGTTATAAATAAGGTGTTATAGACCCTAAATTACATTGGATTTGGCATGTTCTTTAAACCCTTTTGAACAAAAGTATTTTCAACTCTGGGGTTTGTGCAAATTTAGAAGATCTAACCAAATTAATCATTTTCCAGTTATCTTTAATAAACTCGATTTTTCAATGTGGTCATTGCCCAATTGTCTGAACTTGGGATCTTATCATGGTTATTATGTGCATTTTAGTTCAAACCAAAGATATGTGACAACTTAAATTGGATTCATTACTAAGAAAAACATAATCCCAAAACCTTTTCATTGTTCTTTAGCTTCCCACAGTTAAATATATGAGTTGTTTTCAATACTAGAAATCAAATATTTTTCACTAATCCCAAGGAAAGTGCCTGATCAAGTCTTTTTTAGCAACACCGACCGATTTTATAGCGATCCGTAACACTTATTATTATAACAAATAATAATTACAAAGTGTACAGGAGATTGGCAGACTGCCAATCCACTACAAACAGTTTTTAAGGTGCCTGATCAAGTGTTTTCAATTTAACATAAGATGCATGCTAGGTTGGAAACTAGGGTGCGTTCTCGATGAACGGTGACACGACATTTAGAAGGTGAGTTTAAGTGGGGGAAATTAGTTGAAAGGGGATGTTTGGCAGTACAAACAAAATATTTGAGCGGTGTACTTAAGAGGAGTATTTAAATCGTAATTGATAATCTAATTAATTATTTGTTTCCATTATATAATATGCATTTAATAAAAATTTAACATCGATAAAAAATAGAAATAAACGAAAATTAATTCCACAACACTGGTAAGTATAGATAAAATAATACAATGTTTTAGTGCAGCCATACTACATTCATCTCTTATAGTTTTTTGAATTATTTGAATATTCCATGACCTATGTACCTGTGCACCTTTTTAGTTTCTCTATTTTGTGAAGTTTTTGTTCGATAATATTCCTCATGTTGCTTCTTTGGAAAAATATCTAAATCTTCTTCACAAGCCATAAATTTTGAATCATCGTTATTGTATTTTCGTATGAAATTTTGTACGGGTACACATGAATTTTAAATGGGTATGCTGCCATATTCTTCAAAATGAAAAAAAATTGTCTTTATATTCCAAAAGTTCTCACAATTGTTATATATAAACTTGGATGATAGAAATTAAAAAAAATCGTTCATTTTGACTAATTTGGGGGTTCATGAAAATGAAAAATATGATATTTAATATTACGATAAGATGGTAGATAACGTGGTTGAAGCGGATATTCTAAATCAACCTGATAATATTATTTCTAAATCAACCTCATAATATTATTTAGCTAGATGGTGGAGGAAGACAGAATTTCTATCGTTTGTGTCTGCATTAAATTTTTTTAAAGCGCTTCACAAAAATTCATAACATGTTAAAACTATAAATCGAATAAGCACACTACAATGATATTTAGTGCAACAAAACATTTTCATTCAGTGTATAAAATAACACAGTTTGCAGTTAAGTATGTTATTATGTATGTATCATATATAGCACCAACACAGTTTTAAAATATTGGCAGTTCTAGTCTGAAGTTCTAATATAATTTGAAATCGTACTAAAGTAAGAATCAGACGACTTAACAATATATTTAACTACTAATTGTAAAGCTTTTATAATAGAATGAAAACATACTGAAATTGTGATACTCAACATTTGAATTTTTGTTCGTTTGTTGATTCCTAAGCATTGCAATAATGGTGTATGAAAATATGACAACTTCTTATCGGATACTAATTTTTTCCGCTGAAGTCATATCGCAATTTTGCAACTTATTGTAAAGGAGAGAAAACATAGTCTTTCATTCGAAAATTTAATTGACTCGACTCTTGATGCCCATTGTAACGACCTAAAATTTTAACATTTAAATTTGTTAAATTAAAGACAAAAATATTAAGTTTCACTAATTTAAAATTTTATTCAAATCGATTTGGTTAAATTTTCGTGAACCGATTTACAAATTTGAAAATCTTAATAGTGTGGAATTACTAAAATGAAATTTAAATTATGTAATAATTTCAAATATTAAAATTTGTTTGTAACTTAAATTGAATATGGAATAGTAGTGGTGAATTTGTGACCTAGAAGTCAACATTAGAAAACACATGTTTTTCGTTAAATAAAAAATAGTATTTTTGTGTAACAAAATTTAAAACTTGAGAAGGGATTGTGTTCTAATGAATTTTAATAATTCCATTGCATGAAAAAATATAGAAAACCTATATTTCGGTATATAGAACAATATTATTCAAGATAACGTTCAAAACGGGTTTTTGGGCTGTCATTAAAACTGTGGCCCAATAGACATATTGTCCCCTATGTATATTTGGATTTTCTGTAATCCTAGCCATCTCTTTTTATTGAACATCACATTTTTTTCTCAAATCCCAAACTCTTTCTGATTTAAAAAATGGTGTTTATCTGAAAATAAACATCAAAATTAAAAATTCTTTAAACACCATTATAGTTGGAAACATCTTGATTAACGCAAGTCAAATCTACAACTCATTTTTTGATTCGATGAACTGCTTGTGCAGAATTCGCAGTCAAAATCATGAAATAATAAGCTTCAAATTTCAGGATTTTTGATCTCGGCATTTATCGACGAAATTATCTTTTGGATACTTCAACATAAGGAGTGGAACCATCGTGGTTACGCGACCTATAATAGTCACAATCAATTGGAATTTACGAGTTAGGTTTTGAAAACCCTAAAAATGTCATGGCGATGACGGTCATTATGGACGATCAGAGGCGAGGTGGAGGATGACTAGAGATAGCTTTTGGCAAGGTGGCGCTAGCCAGGGTGGTCAAAGGTTGTATGTACGGCGTAGTAGTGGCAATTCTCGATCAAAGGTGGCGGTCTATATGAGTTCAGATTGACATGTAGCTTTCTCCGTTCGGTTAGTATCAAAATTCCGATGACATGGAGCTCGTTTTGTTGAATTTGGAGACTGTTAAAATTTTGGCGTTCATTTGGATTTTATATTTATCGTAAAATCAAAGGTGAATGTTTTGATCCACTCATGACATACTAAATTTTTTATGTGAGTTATATTAAATTTATGATATGCTAAGATTCATTTAACTAATATTCGAGAATTTAATATGACATTGGAATTGATTATAACTGTTAATTAACACCCAATATATGTCAAATTGACATAATAGAAATATCATTTGATTGATTGTTTGCAAATTTGATGTGCATTTGATTTGAATATATATAGACTAAATTTGAATTGCCAGTAAATTATCATTTATTTGAATTGAAATTGAATTAGTATTGTAATCAAATTGCAAGTTAAACATTGATATTTAATAACTGACATTATTATGATATATATATATATATATTAGTTGTTTTGGATAATGATTACATGTTATATTTACTGGTTGACATGATGGTTGATTGAATGTTATTCCTGATGATTATTAATTGAGATTTGTTCCTTCCTACACTTTAAACACTTTACAACCATCGAAAGGCAGGCTCGAAAGAGTTATGGATCGCTTGTGACATGCTGATGTGTTTTGTATGTAGTGGTTTCTGGTGCTTTGGGTTTAAACTTGTTCTTGGTGTGTTGGTATGGAATTTGTGTGTGTATTAGGGCCTGTGGTAGTTTTGTGGGTGTATCGACTTGAGTCGGTTTTGCTTTCAACATTGGTGGTTTCCTTGGTTTTTTTTTTTTTTTGTGGTATTGAAGTATAGTTTGGTGTGGTATTTTCGCTGGCTTACTGTTTTGTCTTTCTAGGGTGAGATTATCTGAGTTTATGCCATGTCATTGCAAGACATTGTTGTGTTGTGCAGTATTGGTAAGATTGGGTTGCTTTGTTTTGGTTTGACTAGCTTCAGATCAATCTTACTATGCGAACGTGAAATATGCTACTTTGCTAAGGAAATTTCAACTTGTTGTCGGCTATGGCCTTGCCATAGTTTCTATGCTTCCTGGTTATTTGTGAATGGAATCCTAAGCTGGGGTTGTTGGATGGCTGGTGCTGCGACGCATTAGGGAAGGAAGATTGTCATGTCAAATGAGTGATGTAATATGCGTCAGGTCAATGTTGCTCTAACGTCATGTCCTGTTGTCATTGTTGCTACTGCAGGCTTTTGTTATGTCCTTCTTTATTACTTTGTAGCAAGTAGCTAGTCACTGGTGTATGTCAGAATATAGGCTTCTGCCTATGTCATTTGTATGGCTTGTTTGTGTTTAGTCTGTGAGGAAATTTGTTGGTTGGGCTCCATGCGGGGAGTAGTAACTTTTGTAGTCTAGATGTCTAGTCTAGCTCTAGTACTTTAAGCTATATAGCTTTAGTGGACGTCCACTCTAAAAATCATTTGTAGTTGTTAGGCTACATGCCTAACACCTGTATCTTCTATATTTATTATTTGTTATAATAAAAGTATTATAGACCATTATAAAAATAGTTTGGTTTTGCCAAAAAAATTATGATGCACATCGATTACCTTATATGTCACTGAAACGGGATACACTGATAATTTGCATCCCTGGACATTGAATACTTGAACTAAAAATAGGCTTAAATGATATATAACTATGATATGTGATACGAGTTGCAATGATATATACTCGTGAAATTTAAATTTTGTTGATTACTTGGCTATAATGTAGAAAAGTAAATACAGACACCATGTTCAAAAGAAATATTTTTATATTAAACTATCATACAATAATAAATTACATTAATTTCAATATTTTATAATATTTTAATAATTATATTTTTATAACTATTTTGTTCAGACTATTTTATATTAAATTTACCTATTTTATAATGATTTTAAATTAAGTCATTTTATATTACGTTCAACTATTTTAAATAAAATACTAATTCCAATTCGAATTGTTTTAAGTCAAAATATTTGAATATAAAGATTATGTTAAATAACAATATTATAATATTGAAATCTAAATCAAAACTTGTATCTTGATAATGAACCGTTTTATAAATAAGAAATTGGAAATTTTGAAACTGAAATCAATATTGAACTGATTTTGAGTACTTCATAATAAAATCAACCTTGAAGTAAATTTATTTATGATATTTAAATATGGTGTTTTTAAATATAAATGACCAAGGTGTGGGACAAGCGTTTGGTCATTAAAGGGGATGTTGGCATACCCTCGTCAATACCGAAATCACTTTAATAACTATATACGTGGCGGAGAACCCAGAACGAAGAAGGACGGATTTAGCGAACGATTACTAGACTGAAGTAAGAGAATGATGAGAGATTTTTCTAACTTTTGGTCATAATTAAAATGGCTAAAATAAGGAGCCATAACCGAGCCAAGTGGGGTCGCTTCTCCTATCGAGTATACTTCTTCATTTATTATCTCAGTCCCTCGATTTGATTTGATTTGATTTGATTTGATGTGCATCCCCGATTATAGAGGTGTTGTTCGAGGTGGACGATAGTTATGCGTTACCACTAGCCCAGTTTCGCCGTCCGGTAGAATCCTACCATGGGAATTACCTCGTGTGTCTTGTCATATTATCCTGATTGAGCCCACTATGATCTTGGTTTTTTGGTGTACCTATGAAGTGCCCTCTTAAGTTACCAGTTTACAGTGGGTTATGGTACTGTATTGTAATGACCCGCATTCTACGCATCGGAGGATCGTAGAATATTTATTTCATTTTCATATGAAGTCATATGGTCGTGTAACTTTGGGGAACGACAATTGGGGTCATTTCCCATGTTAACGATTTTTGCCGAAATTTTATATGATCGTTTTACCCCTGGAGAATCTTATTTCAGCAATAATTTTTTATTGTAAGGAGTCTTGGCCTGAAACCACTTCCATTGGATTCAGATGATGGTTTACCTTTCCGTAGAGTGGTCACATTTGTCAAACGGAATTACCGCTTGGGAGATATGGCTGAAATAAGGTTTGAAAGGTGAAGAACTACTTAAGCGGGCTTAATAGGGTAATTAGTGGATGGGCCCATAACCCATTTCGAGATTAGTGTTATGGGGAGGCTGAAATCAGTTAGGAAACCATCTCATTTCAGTTTTCTAGCCGCTACTTACATCTTTTGAACCCTAACAATGGCCTCCATCATCCAAATCTCTCTTTAATCACTTTCTAATCACCAATTAAGCAAAACTACGTCAAATCAAGGCGGATTAACATCAAATCAGAGCTGGAGCTGCTGTTATACATTGGAATTCGACCCATAACAGTAGAGTTTCAGATCTAAGATTTTATTTGTGGCTAAGGTGAGTGATTAGCACCTTTATTCACTAATTACGGCTAATTAGGGGTGATTAGTGATAATTAGCGAAATTATACATGATAAAAATCTGGAAAAATATGTAGAAATTCTAAAATATTATTTTATGCCTCTGTTAGAAATTTGGGTTAATTTGGACATATTTTGCTAATCATATAGTTAAATCATGCTTAAGGGGATTAAGGGGAAAAACATGGGTTTTGGGTATTGTTACTACCAAAGAAAATTGAAAATGGAATAGAGTAACAGCGAAGGGGTATCGGATAACCATAAGCACCCGAGGGTCTTTTAGAGAGTAGGGCCAACGACTAATAAGAGGCAAAGATAGGGAAGGAAAGTTCCGAAGGGCAACATCAACCGAAACTCATCCCCACTACCAGTTAATGGCGAGAAGGGTACATGATGAGCATGAGACGAGACCGAAAGGGTGATTCAAGAGCCACACGAACCCCGCCTCCTTAAGAGAAAAGAATTCGAAGACCGTAAATGGTGACACAGCTAATCCAGTAGGGTATATCCGTTAAGGGATACCCCGAAGCAAAAGAGAAAGGAGCTGAGTCAGCAAACTAAGGAAAAGAAAGGAGAGAATCTTGACAATAGGAGCCTAGAAGGGCGAGAGGGTGTGCCGACATTATCCCCTTGGATACCGATGCGACAGGACAGGGAAACATCGGAAAAACGAGCTTCTCCGAGTATCCGCAGAATGGCCGGGAGTTGACCGCCGAGGGCATACAACCGAAAGCAACCACCAAGAAATCCAAATACCTTCCGGAAGGCGCTGTATCAACAAATTCATGCCCATCTCAAAAGGAGTGGTGAACAACGGAAGCCCGACTTCGAAGGCCATGACCAGTACCGCAACAGCAACCGGGAGCCTGACTCCCGAAACCAAAGAAAAAGGCAGCCGACAAAGCTCTTATAGGCCCAATAACCCTATAGCGAAAGGGTCGTCAAGCCTCCTATAAAAAAGACCTCAGTGGCAACACCATGGAGGGGGATTCTCGGACAATCTTCTTCTCCTACTCTAAGAAAAAATGAAATCCCAAATCCATAAATTAATTGGAGGGATTTGTCATGTAACCACTTCTTCCTCCATAAATTAAATGATAAAAACCCTCGAAGTGGACATAGGTTCCCAAGGAACTAAGCCACTATAAAATTGTGTGTCTTTACTTTTTCTGCATACTATACTACTTTTCATCATACTCTTGTGTAATCTTGTTATATGGCGGGATCATCAGAATATCCCTACTGAAAGCTATTAGGTCCTCAACAACCTAACGTTGTCTCTACGGTCCACTCTCCAGACTAATTTCTGGTGTTGACGAAAAATATTGTTAACATTTTGGCGTTAGAGGGAGGGGCCTGAACCTCCATCCCCATCCTTTTCTACCATTAATCCTGTAAAAGTAGCTTTGCCACACTGCTAATTGTGCTATTCCATCCCGGATTGGATTAAGTTTTAAAATCATAAGCGAAAAATCTCGGAAAGGAGCTTTTAAGTACTTGGCTATCACTTCAAACGTCGCTCATCTTTACTTTCTGGAGAATAGAAAAAGCTCCCAGCACTCATCAAGAATGATTGTAACAAAAAAAATTGGGGACAAGATTCCAACACATCGACTGCTTTGAAGAATAGTACACTTTCGAATATTAGCTCAACAAATCTGAGAATCACAGAACCTTCAGACGTAAAAGGAAGGGAGGATAATGAGTGGGAAACACTGGATTTAGCTTTGTGCATTGATGCTACTATACGATCTATTGAAGAAGACTCAGTTTGGAGGATATCAACGTCAAATTTATATCAAGCACAATCAGAGACAAAGACACCTTTTAAGGATGACAACCGAGCCAGATCCTCGCCCGGCCCGCATGTTGGTTTGAGGTCACACAAAAACAATCGTGGATCAACAGAGGGTATGACCCGACCACTTGACCTACGAGAATGGTTAGACCTTTGATTCCAACACAATCCTTTGATATGAGTTTCGTAAAAGGAGTTAAGGGGAGCAAAACCCAGAAAAGGCGACTACTCGAAGTGAAGGTTTTGGACAATCACCTCATAGCCTTTAATAGCCACATGGATGTTTATGATGCCTCTGATGTTGTACGATGCAGACTATTTCCGATGACGCTTCAAGGAGCGGCCGCCAAATGGTACCAACAATATCAAGGGGATACCATCCATTCATGGAAGCAATTCACTCTCGAATTCTCAACGCAGTTCTGCTTTTGCAAAGACCCAGCTGTCGGCTACACAGTCCTCGCAAACATAAAGCAAAAACCAGAAGAATCTTTGAGTAATTACTTGGAAAGGTTTAAGATTGAGACCCTTATGGCAGAAGACATGAATGACCAGTAAAAACTCATCATTATTTATTCGGGCCTAATTAAGAACACACCATTCTGGAAAGAGTTATATATTCACGGGTACGGAAGCTTGCAAGACTTCTATCTCTAGGCAGACAAATTCATTTGTATGGATGAGGTCCTCCATTTGAAAGAGAACTTCCACAAGAAGGGAGGTCCCGGTGAGGATCCCGAGTCTCACTCAAACGTGAAGAGAAGGCGCATAACCTCCAAAGTTAAAACTTCAAACCCTTCTCGTGGAAGCAGTTACAATTGTGCATCAAAGAGTCATTGTTCAGATCAATCCCGCGAGCCGCGTATGTGTCGCATTTGCTGAATCCCCGGTCACGTGGCATCATCGTGCCCTGAACTACAGAAAGGCAACTAGACATCATGAAAGTCTGGTAACATCTCTTTTAGTTTAAGCAATATATATATGCATGCAGAACATGCCAGCAATTTTCAATATGTCAAACATCCCCCCAACTTTGAGCTACATGCTCACGCGAGCTGTGCGGCTCGCACTTAAAGCGCTATGTGATCATGCGAGATGTGTTCTCGCCACGGACTGTGTGTTTGCACCCTTGAGTTGTGTACTTTCCCGCGAGATGTGTTCTCGCCGCAAACTGTGTGTTTGCACTTGCGAGTTGTGTACTTGCCTACGAGATGTGTTCTGTGTGTTTGCTTCCTAGTCACATACATCCTCTGCCTACAAATCTCATCATGTAGAAGGGAGAAAAAGCTCGAACGGAGCACTTGGAGCACGTACAGCCTCTGCTCAAATCTCATTCCACGGAAGGGAGAAAAAGCTCGAAGAGAGCACTTCGAGCACATATAGCCTCTGCTCAAATCTCATCCCACGGAAGGGAGCAGAAGCTCGAAAGGAGCACTTAGAGCACGTACAGCCTCTGCTCAAATCTCATCTCATGGAAGGGAGCAAAAGCTCGAAGGAACTTCATCCCGCAGAAGGGAACGAAAGCTTGAAGAAAACAAAAGCTTGAAGAAAGAGAAAGCTTGAAGAAAACGAAAGCTTGAAGAAAGCGAAAGCTTGAAGAAAGCAAAAGGTTGAAGAAAACGAAAGCTGGAAGAAAACGAAAGCTTAAAGAAAGCGAAAGCTTAAATAAAACAAGAGCTTGAAGAAAAGGAAAGCTTGAAAGAAGCAAAAGCTTGAAAGAAGCAAAAGCTTGAAGAAAGCTTGAAGGAAGCATATAGAAATGCATGCAACCTACGCCCAGGTAAACGAAACCGAAATGGTAACTCAAAACTTATATTTAATACCGGAGCGAGTTCCAGTCTTCTATCTATTTAATACCCGAATCTGGGTTTGGTTCGGGACTTCTATTTAATACCGGAGGAAGTTCCAGTCTTCTATCTATTTAATACCCGAATCTAGGTTTGGTTCGGGACTTCTATTTAATACCGGAGGGAGTTACAGTCTTCTATCTATTTAATATCTGAACCTGCGTTTGGTTTGGGACTTCTATTTAATACGGAGGGAGTTCATATTTTCTAACTATTTAATACCCGAATCTAGGTTTGGTTCAGGACTTCTATTTAATACCGGAGGGAGTTCCGGTCTTTTATCTATTTAATACCCGAATCTGGGTTTGGTTCGAGACTTCTACTACATTAATACAGGAAGCGGTTCCCGGTGTTCGATGATTTAGATATCCTAATCTGAGTCCGGTTCGGGCCTTCTATGACATTCTGGAGTTGGACTTTCAATCTTCAAAAACAGTAATGCGATTGCGGTCTCCCATCTCTTTCATACCGTGGGGAGTTCTCGGTCTTTAGTCTCAGATTGTCCAGTTAAGGGGAGGCCCAAACCCTATCGCTCACTCAGGATTCTTCTTAAGAAAAGTGTTGACCAAAGATGATGGCTGCTTCACCTACGCTTTCCATATTCTCGGATGACATCAGAGAATTTGTCCGATCCAAAATTCCCACGTGTAAAGTAAAACCACCGATAACCCACGCGTGCCTCCCTATTAATAGAAATATTATTAAAATATCCTACACCCGAAACCGAGGTAGAGATGTCATCATTGCCTGCACTTGATGCCTCTTCGTATTCTGAAGCTCTGAACAAAATCAAATCACATGAAAGGACACTTTCGGTGCGGAAATTCTGACCATTGGATCAAGAATCGTAGGAACCTGAACATTTGTTTCGAATATAAAAAGGTAGGACATGAAGTATTCCAATGCTCCAATCCCTCCTCTTCAAATAATAAGAACATGACAACCGCGAATGAAGTCAATGTGTCACCATTTGTTTCTGACGAAGATTTACTATGCTTTAGTTCTTAGGCAATCATCTCCATCTTCTAAGGACAGTTCTCAATCAATGGCGTTGAACGAGCTTTGAAGGAGGAGTTCGTTTATCTATACTCCTGGAAGTGGAACGTTAAGAAGTTTGAGAATGTCTTTGTTGTCAAGTTTCCTAAAAACTTCCCTACGAGAGACTTTCACTCCATTTCAAACGACAGGGGCACCCTACACATCCAGCCATGGAACCTCAATGCTGGTTCTTTGAGACCAAAGCAAGTGGTTTCTCTCTGGATCACCTTAAAAAATCTCCCCATCGTGTTTCGAAATTTCAGAATGGTAAAAATCATATTACCAAAAGTGTAAATAGAAGACGCATGGGACGTAGCTGATTTTTCGTACCTTAGCGTGGAAATAGAAGTTCCCTCTCCAGTACATATTCCATCGCTAATAAGGCTTTTCACCAGAACCTCTTATCACGAAATTGAAATTAGCAAGTTTTCGGGGAATCCAAACGATCCTCCCGAACCAGCAGATTTTAGGAATTGGATGTTTAAGAAAGATAGAGATGTTCTTCTGAAAGTTTGGAAACCCAAGAGAGAAGTGGAGGTTACCGGGAATTCTAATGTTAGTATGGCGTTTTCTTCAAACCCGTTTGCATCCCTTTCAGGTCTTAACAGGGAAGAAGAGGAACTATTAAACGAGAGAAGAGGCAATGTACGGTTCTGAAGAAGGAAAGGGAGAGGGTGATGCCCTCGATGTGATGATTGAAAACATGTATAGCAATAGTGGTGCTGAGAAGGATAAATTGAGCATTTGGGGTACTAAAGGAGAAACGAGGAGGTGTGCTTTGGTGATCAATCAACAAGGAGTGATTGGCTCTGCTGGGACGTCCGAGAAGCCCAGTAGGGGTAAAGAAGTAGCCGACTTTTTTGGCATGGCATTTTCGAGACGCAATGCAATGAGAAGTTTTGATCTTAATCACACCCTGGAGAGCGTTGATCGTTGGGAGTTTACTAGTTTACTGAATTATGACTTTGGCAACAGGACGAAGAGTAAATGGATGACGTGGTTTGATTCAGTCTAGTTTGCATGAGATGTATTTGGCTCATATGTGGGTTGTGTTTGTGTATGTTGTATGCTTTATTTTGGGTTGTACCGAATGCAACGTTTTGTTTTAATGAGTGCACTTAGTTAAGGATGGCATAAAGTTTTGTACTATTTCAAAAAAAAAGACATATAAAGATAGTGTTTCGGAAAGGACAAGGAGTTCGACTTGAAAAGTCAAAAATACCCCTTCATTAGGGGGGAAATGGTACTACCAAAGAAAATTGACAATGGAATAGAGTAACAAGGAAGGGGTATCGGATAACCATAAAGACCCGAGGGTCTTTTAGAGAGTAGGACCAACGACTAATAAGAGGCAAAGATATGGAAGGAAAGTTCTGAAGGGCAACATAAACCGAAACTCGTCCCCACTACCAGTTAATGGCGAGAGGATACATTATGAACACGGGACCGAAAGGGTGATTCAAGAGCCACACAAACCCCGCCTCCTCAAGAGAAAAGAATTCGAAGACCGCAAATGGCGAAACAACCAATCCGGCGGGGTATATCTGTTAAGGGATACCCCGAAGCAAAAGGGAAAGGAGCTGAGTCAGCAAACTAAGGAAAAGAAATGAGAGAATCCCGACAAAAGGAACCTAGAAGGGAGAGAGGGTATGCCAACAGTAGCCCCGTGGATACCGATGCGACAGAACATGGAAACATCGGAAAAACAAGCTTCTCTAAGTATCCGCAGAATGGCCGGGAGTTGACCGCCGAGGGCATACAACCGAAAGCAACCACCAAGAAATCCAAATACCTTACAGAAGGAGTCGTATCAACAAATTCATGACCATCTCAAAAGGAGTGGTGACCAACAGAAACCCTACTTTGAAGGCTGTGACCAGTACCGCAACAGCAACCGGGAGCCTGACGCCCGAAACCAAAGAAAAAGGCGGTCGACAAAGCTCTTATACGCCCAATAACCCTATAGAGAAAGGGTCCTCAAGCCTCCTATAAATAAGACCTCAGGGGAAAAACCAGGGAGGGGGATTCTCGGACAATCTTCTTCTCCTACTCTAAGAAAAAATGAAATCCCAAATCCATAAATTAATTGGAGGGATTTCTCATGTAACCTCTTCTTCCTCCATGAATAAAATGATAAAAACCCTCAAAGTGGATGTAGGTTCCCAAGGAACTGAACCACTGTAAAATTGTGTATCTTTACTTTTTCTGCATATTATACTACTTTCCATCATACTCTTGTGTAATCTTGTTATATGGCGGGATTATCAGAATATCCCTACTGAAAGCCGTTAGGTCTTCAACAACCTAATGTTGTCTCTACGGTCCACTCTCCAGACCAATTTCCGGTATTGAGGAAAAATATTGTTAACAGGTATGTTTGATCCATATTAACATGTTAAATTGTTGTTTTAGGTGTTTATGGTTGATAATACATGTCGCTATTACTGTTTGGTGTGGTTTGTGATTATTTAGTAAAGTTAGAATGGTCGAAAACGCCGTCGTGTGGTGTAAATAGCTTGCTGGAAAGTTGCAGGAAGTAGTGCAGGACCCCGCTCGTGACCAGGGTACCATAACCCGACCCCACTCGTGGAACACACCCCCCTCACGAACCTACCCCATGAGCCAACCACCCTTCATGATCCGCCACTACGAGCCACAAACCGGATGTCCTCTACGAGCCGCAAGCACGACCACGAACCGGAAGAAGGAGGACCATCATGAGTCGAACCAGAAGACCACGATCAGGACAAGGATCACGAGTGGGTCCCACAACCCGAATGTGGTCCACGAGCCGACCACGAGTCGCGAAATGGAGCATCCACGAACCGCGGGCCGAGCTGAAAACTTGAACATCGAACCGAGACATAAAGAAGGGTATGAGCTGAACTGAACGAAAACTGAACCAGACTGGAGAGGACTAAAAACCCGAGATGCAAAGGTAGTCCATATAGGAAGTTATTACTCAGGATCCAGATGGGAACCAACGAGTTAACTTCATGAGTTCGACTTTGCTGCGGGACGTGTGCAAAGGGGTTATCGATGTCTATAGCTTTGATTCACCACTGTGAGACGGATTATTGGCTATGGATTAGTGCAGTGGAGTCGTCATGACTCCATAGGGCAAAGTGATCGTAGCATGGCTGTGAGCCAGCGCAGTGGAGTCGTCATGACTCCATGGGGAAAAGTTGACACAGCAAAGGGTTATCGACTATGGACCAGTGCAATGGGGTCGTCAAGGTCCCAAAGGGGCAAGGTGGTTGTAGTCATAGCAAAGGATTGGGTGATCAGAGTAATGGATATTGTATTCTTTACGCACTAAATGAGAGATGTGAGGATGATTGCTATGTTTGATGTTTACTATCACCTTGACACACAAACTTCCATTTTCACACTGTATGTTAGTGTCACCTTAGAGTACTGTACATCTTGTTGTGCTAACTCTTTGGTTGCAGGTCTAGGTTCAGGTATGATTATTTATACCTGTTGTTATTTTATTTTTTTGCTATCACTCATACCAGACTTTTGTCTGTCCCAGAGTTTTATGTCTCTTCTTATTACTCTGGGTGCTCCTAAACGGGCAGACTAGAAACAGGTCAGGTGATTATGCACGGGTAGCTGTCCGGAGACGAGCAGGAGGCTTCCACTTTCTATTTACATATATTCTCCCTATGTTGTTGCTGGTCACTACTTTGGACATTAGTAGTGCACCTTTTCTATTTTTCTTTAGAGACTGTAATTTGAAGTTGTAATAATGGTTTGGATCATAAGCTATATTTTGGATTTCCGCTGCTATGATGGTTTAGTTTTCAGCTTATGCACTGTCTCGCCTGTTTTATGTCAAGTTATGTTATTATTATATTTGATTCCATGTGCTGTGAGATATTCTACAGGTTCTCTGTTCATTCATCATTTCAAAACCATTTTCATATGACGACCGTCCCGTGCTGGTCGGGCATTGGCACAAAGCGTTTCATTGGAAATGTTGGCTGGTGCAGGGCGGGCCGTCACACTTGGTATCCGAGACAGGTTGCATAGTTAACTTTGGGGAAGACATCAGGGAAAGATAGTATACATATATGAGAGCGCGTATTTGTGATATTTTGGTTTTCAAAAGCTATATATATACTATTAGTATATCTAAGGATGAAGTCGCACTGCATTGGAAAAACTAAGGAGATGGTTAATCGTTTCTCTTTACAGATTGAACGATGAGCCGAAATACGAGAAGTACGATGAGGAACCCCGCACCGGGAGCTGAAGAACAAGCAGGTTCAGGGGCTAACACTAATAATGTCCCTGATATAAGGACGATGTTTACTACCTTCATGCGAGGATTCTTAGGGATGCTCAGGGAGCAGTTCCTAATGCTGCTAATAGTGGTGGTGCAGTAGTGTAGGCACTTAGGGCCGATTTTGCCAAGCTTAATAAGGATTATACTATTCTTGGTAGAAATCCGTTCCACAGAACGGAATCGGCTACGGAGGTTCAAGATTGGCTTGATAGTTGTGAGCGCATCTTCTAGGATTTGGGGGTCGAGGATGCGATGAAGAGAAAGCTAGCATCGCCTCAACTCCAAGGACGGGCTATGAATTGGTGGAATGCTATTAAAGCGGCTACTTCCGAGGATCAAATTACTTGGAATCAGTTTAAGACTCTCTCTAGTGACAAGTTCATTCTAACTGCTAAGAAATCAGAATTGTTTAAGAAGTTTTTGGAGCTTAAACAGAATGGTAGGGCAGTCTCAGAGAACATTGCTGAGTTCGATACCTTATCAAAATATGGATTATCCCTTATCGATACTGCCGAGAAGAAGAATGAGAAGTTCATAACTAGTTTAGATGAGTACTTGGGGGAAAGACTTATAAACCACATCGTTGAGACTTTTGAATCTGTTGTTGGGAAAGCATTAAGATCAGAAATCCTTTACCCTAAGTCAAAGACCGAAGTTACTATTGGATCTGTAGGAGAGCCAAAACCACAAGCAAGCGGTGGAGGCAAGAATAATTCCCAGAATAAGAGAAAACAGAACCAAACCAAGGATGGTCAGAAAAAGAGGGATAAGAAAGATATTGAGTGCTATAGCTGTGGCAAGAAGGGCCACTATGCCAAAGATTGTAAAGCAAAGCCAGCGGACTGGAAGTGTTACAGTTGCGGCCAAATGGGACATCAAAAGGATAAATGTCCACAACCCCCTAAAGAGAAGCAGATTGTGAAAGCATATGCTATCAATTTTGTTCCTTCTTCGTCGAATGCCCCAACTGCGGCGCAGAAGGGAAAGGGCGTCGTCATTCAAGGTATGCTTTCTGTTTATGATGTTCGTGTTCGAGTATTGTTTGATACCGGGGCTTCCCATTCCTTCATATTTAGTGACCTGGTAGATAGGTTGGGATTGGAACTCGAGATTTCCGATAGATCTTTAGTTGTGACGAACTCGATCAGTGGTTCGACTAGCCTTAGCATGATTTGTCATAATTTGGTCTTATCGAGTCATGGATGTATGTTTTCTTGTGATTGCTTTGTTTTGGGATTTACTGAGTTTGGCATTATTTTGGGAGTTGATCGGCTCCAAAGTTATGGGGTGGTGGTTGACTGTGAGGGGTCTTCGGTGACCGTTAGGGCGGATGATGGGCGATGGGTACTGCTTGGTAGCCTACCTAGTGATGGGGTGATGACTAGTTTTCTAAATTCCATCGGAATTCCACAGGATGAGTTATCAGATGTGCCTATTGTTGGCGAGTATCCGGACATCTTCGGGGAAGTGACTGAACTTCCACCATACTGAGAGATCGAGTTTCAGATTAATTTAGTGAAAGATGCCAGACCTATAGTGATGCCACTTCGTCGTATGATGCCCAGGGATCAGCGAGAGCTCGGGGTGCAAGTAAGCGATCTTTTGAAGAAGGGATTTATCCGAAGAAGTGTTTCCAAGTGGGGAGCACCAGTTGTATTTGCTACCAAGGTCGAAGGTTCCCTTCGTTTATGTGTGGACTATCGCGAGTTGAACAAGGTGACGAGGAAGAATGTAACGACCCAGAAAATCTGAACCAATTTAAAAAATTTAAATTGGCTAAAATAGTGGATTTTAAATATTTAAAATAAATATTTTAAATAATAGCAATGAAAAGTGAGTTTGAATCGACGTTTGAAAACGAATATAATTAATTCAAATTATAAACAAGGCCTGAAATGGCGCGGTAGTTTCAAAATTTGAATTCAAACTTTGATTGACTGTGCCGGGTGCAAAACAAAACAGATTTGAGTCAAACCAAAATTATTTAAATCTGTTAGTGAATACCTTTCTAACGAATCTGAAAAATCGAAGTTTCAAAGCGGAAAGCAAAAGTTATGGCCAAATGAATTTTCAGAAGGGTCGCTATGGAATTTATATAGCCCGTGAAAATGGCCATTTTGCAAACGACCTCGGAATTCGACGAAACCACTTTTGTTGGATCCAGGATGTGAAGTTATTGCTAGGTTTCGAATTTCATAATTTTTGAAGCTAGTATGTGAGCGTGGCAAAGGAAAATGTGTTTGGTCAATTACAGTTAAATTGGATCGAACAGAAATGGGCCATTTTACAAACGGTCTCAGAATTCGACGAAACTAATTTTGTTGCGACCGTATCGTCGAAACATAGCTAGATTTATTTTTCTGGAATTTTTCGAGTTAGTATGTGGGCCCGGCAAATTAAAATGTACGTTCAAAATAGAATTTGAATGTTTTATATTTTAATTTGAAAAATAACTGATCGTAACAGCTGAAATGGGTTACGAAACATATCCCATTGTGTCCGGGATAGGGGTAATTAGCTAGGGGCAACAGTCGTTGGGATTGATTTCGAGTTCGTGTGCAAAAACTCTATTTTAAAATTAAATAAAGTCTCGGCCAATGGAAATTTTTCTCTCATTAATTTAAAAATCAAAAAAATCTGCCGATACCCAGGCTCTCTCCACGGAAACCCCTTCACCACCTTCTCTCCTCTTTTCCCACTGCCACAGGCGACGATACCCTCCGCCACCACCAGATTTCGAAACCCCCCTCCTCCCTCTTCACATCCATACCCGTTGCTCCACCCATCGTCGCTCCAATCGAGAGAACCGTGCCCCCAAACATCATCCCTTTCCGCCGCCGCCACGAACAGTAGGGTCCACCGAGTTGGCCCACTCCCCCACGCGCCCAAAGCTCTCTCCTATCCCTTTGACGCTGCGAAGGCCGATCGTCCTCTAGCTTCACGGATTTCGCGAAATTCCCAACCCTAGTTTCGAATCAAAAACTGAGGTAACGGCTTTGGTATATTTTCAAGTGTTTTAACACCTTTAAACCGTTGCAAACTTTGAAAAATCATATCTTTCTCATGTGTTGGCGAAAATCGATGAAACAGGAAACATCGTGACCGTGTGGACGTCTTCTACATTCTAGAAGAGACCGCATATTTTTCTGAGCCTTCTGCTATTTTTGGTGGAGTGGAACCCAATGTGAGATTTCTAATTTATAAAAGATATGGAAAACGACGATGTATAAATTATATAATCGATGTATGGGTTATATAAGCGTCGTACACCTCACGTATAAGCGTTGTATAAGTTGTACATTCGATGTATAAGTTGTATATGCATTGTAAAAATTATATATGTGTTGAAATAGAAGTGAAATGCTATATATAAATATATATATATATATACGCCCCTCGTCCACAAGCCATGGACGATATTTATTGGTTGTGATTGGTGTGAAAATTGGTTGATTAGAATTGTTTGTGGTTGAAATTGATTGATTGTGGTTGAAAAATACCCGTTTGTGGTTGAGAAATATTTGGTTGAAACCACATAGGATTAGTTTGTGGAAATTAAAAAAAAATATACATGCCGCCTGCGTGCGAACTAGATGCATGATTCCTCATTGTCAAAAGCTGCGAGGCTTTAAGGTAGAGCGAGGAGCCATACTAGGGACGGTCCCGGTTTTAACTACCCTGCCGTTATGCTGCCGAAATTTTGAATAATATTCATGTGTTATAATTATTTTTCCTGTGTTGAAATTATATTCGTCTGTTGAATAGAAAACCTTCATGTGTTGAATTGAAATTCATTCGTTGAATATAAATTCATTTGTTGAATGGTATTCGTGTTTTAAATATAAAAATCACCTTTTTATTTATATATATAAACTATAGAAAACCTTCACGTGTTGAATCGAAATTCATTCGTTGAATTGAAATTCATGTGTTGAACGGTATTCATATTTTGAAATAAATTGTTTTATAATAAAAATCATATTTTTATCATCTATACGACTATATAAAATAGTCGTGTTTTGAAATAAATTGTTTTATAATAAAAATCATATTTTTATCATCTATACGACTATATAAAATAGTCGTGTTTTGAAATAAATTGTTTTATAATAAAAATCATATTTTTATCATCTATACGACTATATAAAATAGTCGTGTTTTGAAATAAATTGTTTTATAATAAAAATCATATTTTTATCATCTATATGAACTATATAAAATAGTCGGGTTTACAAATAAATCATTTTATAATAAAAAACACATTTTTACTATATACATGAATTGTTAAAAATAGTGAAGTGTTGAAATAGAAGACAGTTAGATAAAAATATCATTTTTATCGAATGTATGAAGAGAATATAGTTTTGAAATCAAAGAATCGATGTATATATATAAATAGAATTGAAATATATTGAATAACGAAGCTGCAGTTCGTATTTTGAAACCGTGATTTCAAACGATTAGTGCGGGAGATCCGACCATCGGATTTTCCCGAAACCACAACCGTTGGGTTCGCTTTGGAAATATCTTTCCAACGGCACCAACTTTGTAAAAATCCAATGGTTGGATTGTCTGGAATGTTTAATTCAAATATGAAGAAAAACAGCGCCAGAATCGATTATATATATATATAAATATAATTATATTAAATCGAATAATGACGCTGCAGTTCGTAATTTGAAATCGAAACTTCAAACGATTATACCGGGAGATCCAACCGTCGGATTTTCCCGAAACTGGAACCTTGGATTCGTTTTGAAAAGAACTTTCTAATGATGTAAATTTTGTGAAGATCCAACGGTTAGATTTTCAGATATGTGTAAATAAAATCTGAAGAAAAATAGCGCCACGGACGCGCTATGGCCCGAAGCGTCGTTTTGAATAAATTGGCTATTTTAAAATAAATAAAAATAGTGATAAATCATTATAAAATATTATAAACGATATGGATGTGAAATTTAGAAACTAACTGAAGGTTGGCTAAGTCGAATGGTTTCCTGGGTGTTGATCTGATGTTGGTTTCGGCCTTCCAGGTTAATATTTGGGAAATCGTTCTCTTACCGATTTACGGTTAGCGACTAATGAATTGAAATGATGCGTATGTGTATTTGTGTTGCACTTGTTTATCATATACGCGACTTGCTCAGAAAAACCGGGTTTATCCCATTCTGAATAACTGAATCGACGATAAGAAATCGAAGATGAAGACGGTGGTTGAAGACCGGAAATCTTCGCCTCGTTTGGATGGTAACTGATGTCCTGATTGGGAGGCATCCCGAAATATGGACAGTGAGTGGTGATCGTCCAGATGTACGTGGAGATCGATGGGTTTGCGAGGTATATAGTGCCTCCGGTTTCGTTCAGACCCAGAACGGAATTGTAAATGGATTGTGAGTCTGACATCGGAATTTATTCTATGTGATTGATAGCCATCAGTTGCATGGTATGAATTTCCTGTGTGGCATGCTAAGATGCAGTGATCAGGGATTCTGTTGAAAAGCAAAGTCTTGTGATTGATAATCAAAGCACCGCCTGTGTGGCATAGCTTTGTGTATAACGTGAATTCGCGAGCCTCACACCCCGGTATGAACAAGAAACGGGAGAGAACATCAGGGAGGGCCTGCGTTTCTTTCTAGCTAGGAGTTGTGTCAGTGTTTTTACACGGCCTGACATTTTACTTATGTGGATGAAGGATAGTGAGGCGCCTCGGATATATCGGTCGATCCGGGACCGATGGAGTCATTCGTTGGCTCATTTACGCCCCATAGGGCAGGGAAACGTAGTGTTCAGGCATAATAATCCACATCGGTGGACCGGACCTGACGATCCAAAGGGTTGATGCGTTCTGATCCTGAGACATGGGCTAGATTGTCTCGAATTAGGTAAGGACTATCCTTTGCCTTGGTTCATGGTGGAAATCCAATTTCCAAATACGACACCGTGCGGTTTTGATTGTATATATATATATATATATATGGCGACATGATATATGGTACCCATGCCGTCTATGATTGATAGTTATGATTCAAAATTGTTTTGAATCATGTAAACACTAGTAATAATATCAAATGCTTTTGTAACACCCCGTATGTTGAATAACTTGTTATAATATAAATCAGGGCAGAATTAAATTTTAAGATCTGAATCAGGGGAAACGGGCTATGCCATTGCGTTCATCTCGGAAAAATACGCGAAATAGAGTCCGAGTTTTCGAAAATCGGAGTCCGTATGACCCAGTTAAGGCCCGAAGAAGTTTTCAGAAAATTCAAATTTCGAAAACAGATTTCAAATGCAGAAATGGAGCTAGGCGGGAAAATTCCCGCCACACCCCAAGTCGACTGGGGAGTCGACTTGGGAGTCGACACCACAAGACCCAAGTCGACTGCCCAGTCGACTTGGGAGTCGACACTGGTGGCCGAGCCAGTTTGGCCTGGGTGCACTGCTTTGGCTGTTGGGCTGTGTTTTGGGGCTTGTGACGAAATCTGACGGCTCTAACCTATTCTAGGGTTAATCTAAGGGCCTAAACTACATCCTAAATCTATAAATACACCCTAAGACTACCCTAATCCATACTAAAAATAGATAGAACATCGTCATGCCGTCAAAATGCAAGTAGAAGGAGCCTCCATCAAATTTTAGAAGAAGATAGCTTCTCAAATCAACTTCTAATCAACTCTAGCAACTTAATCTTCTTCATAGGAGTGCTAATCAACAAGTTGTGAGTTTCTATGCCTTTAGCAAGCAATTGCTAAACTAATTATGATAGGATGTAATGAGGTTATGGTTATGAATGTGGATCAATGCAAGTTATGTTATCATATGCTATGTGCTCATGATGTTAGCTATGCAAGTTTTATGCTATGATGCTAGTTATGCAAGTTTTATGCTATATATTCATGATGCTAGTTATGCAAATCACTATGATAAACATTGATCCATTATGACACCATGTTATGCAAGTTTGGTGTTTGATTATATGCAAGTTCATATATGATATGTTATGCAAGTTTGGTGTTTGATTATATGCAAGTTCATATATGACATGTTATGCAAGTTTGGTGTTTGATTATATGCAAGTAACATGTGCAAGTTTACACCTTTGTATGATATGCATACATATGCAAGTTTACCCCTTTGTATGTCATGCATATATATGCATGTTTACCCCTTTTTATGATATGAGTAACATATGCAAGTTCATCCCTTTTTAGACCTATGACATGTATGCAAGTTTATCCCTTTATGATAGGTCTATGACATGAACATCTATGCAAGTTACCCTCTTTATGACATATGTGATTCATGCAAGTTTGGGTTGATTATTTATGCTAGTTGGGTTTGATGCTATGGTCATATATGCAAGTTGACACCTTTAAAACCCATGTTGATGCTAATGTTATGCTAAGTTGAACCCATTGTATTTGTGATGAATCTTCCCTTTTAAGTATGTCATGCTAGCGTATTACGTGGGGAACGATGGGGTTAATATTCATGTTAACAAAATTGTGGTGAAATTGGTATGATGTTGCATACCATAAGTGGATGGACATAATTGAGTCAATTATGTACATCATTAATTTGGAATTAATTAGGGAAAATTAATTCAAAATATGGGGGTGATTAATTAGGTATAATTAATCGACTAAGACACGAGGTTGGACCCTTTTGTAGCATAAGACTGCCCGGACCCGACCGGCAAATCCAGCGGCTACAAATGATTGGCCCAATGTGAGAGGTCTTAGGCATAAACTAAATGCGTGACAAGTGAAAAGACACGAGGTTAGACTCTGTTATGGTGTAAGGCTGTCCGGACCCGATCGGCATATCCAGCTGCCATAAAAGACAGTCTAATGTGAGAGGTCTTTACAAAGGTTACGTTCTTAATCAATTAAGAAACACTTAACCAGATAAGCATGTAGTGGGGCATGAGGGGTTAAGTGGGTGCCTTGGGTGGCATGTGGAAATCAAGTAAGTGCCTTGGGTGGCATGTGGAAATCTAGTGGGTTGCCTTGGGTGGCAATAGAAAATACGATTAGAATACTTAACCAAGTGGAAACATGTAATTAAACATGATTAAAGGGTTAAGTGAGATGCACTAGAAAAGGGACAAGCTTAGGTGGGTAGCTTGTGGGATCCCATTTCAACCAGTAACCCAAAACGTATCTTTGTGGGCTCGACCCAAGTCGAGGACGGGACACGCATACTGGGTTTGACTATAAGAGGCCAAAACGGGTTAGCGGTGGCAACGCAAGTTCAACGGGTTTCATATGCGTGTGTGGACCCGGGCTGGTAGGTAAGACGTTGTTGCATCATGTAGGTATAAGCCGTGCACCGTTGGTTGTATCGGGTTGCCACTTTGGGGAGTGATACACCCCATTGTGGGTCTAGCACGGGTATCTACGTTAGGGAGCCGATCGCTTGGGGAGTAGTGGGTACACCTAGTGGAGATAGGGGCAGACGGCACCTATGTGGTCAGCTAGGGGTACACGAAACTACTAGTTAAATTTTCTAAGTCCTTGGGTGGGATCAACCTTTAAGTTAGGAATGACTGGTTTGGTGCAGTATAGTAATTACCCTTGGGTGGGTAGATGCGTCTTTACCGATATCTTAGTTCATCCTATGTCTAGTTGGCTGCTTAGTGTAGTCATTTATCCCCAGTCGTTACCATACCAAGTTTATATCATACCCTAATTACTTTAATGATTGTATTGTTAAAGTTATAGGACTCGCTCAGACTTATGTCTGACCCCGTTGTTTTTATCTTTTTCCCAACCCTCAGGTTCTCAGAGTGGGCCTAGCACTAGTGGGCTTTGATCAGATTGCTTTATCTATCTTTTGGAGCTTGGACCGTTGATGTAAAGCTCAGCTTATCTTTTCTATTATGGCTATTAGTTATGTAGTGGGATTATGTACTTATGTTTTTATCAGGATGGATATTTAGTACTTGACTCTTGTTTTATGGTTTTGTAACCAAACATGTTTACCTTCTACTGCAATGAAATGATGTTTTAGTTAACAAGTATTATTTATATCTGTCTTGTTGTAATTTTTCTGTTCTATATTCACTTAAAATACTCCACCGAAGTTAAGGCATTCTCATAGTGAGTGACCTTAGCGGGTGTGGGGTGTTACACGTGGTATCAGAGCTGAAGGTTACCTGAACAGATAAAACTTTTAGAAAAACTATTTTTCTAAAAACATTTTCGAAGGAGTATTTTCAAAAACATGTCTTTTAAGAGAAAAGTTTTTGAAAGAAAAGCATAATCCCCAATAGCCATATCTTTATCTTTCGAATTCTCCGTTTTGAATCTTTCCTTTTTCGTTTCAGCATGGCTGAAGATCTTAACTTTCCGGAGGGTGTAGCAATACCAGTATGGTATAGGAGATTGATGGAGGCTAGGGCCGCCGCTGCGGGTCCAGCAGATGTTCCTCCACCACCAATTGCACCCGATCTTCCTCCCCCTCCTCCTCCTCGCGTGGATACTTTTGCTAAGACTTGCAAGGAATTTAAGGCTATGGGAGGGAAACTTTTTCAAGGATCAAAAACTTTTGTGGAAGCTAGGGATTGGCTTAAGGAAACGGAAGAGTTGATAGACATCTTTGAGATGGAAGAAGGAAATAAAGTCAAGTTAGCTGCTTGGTTAATGAAGGGAGAGGCCTCGTTCTGGTGGGAGGTCACTAATGGAGAGCGCCCTGTTGACTCTTGGGCGGATTTCAGACAAAGGTTTGTGGCAAAGTTTCTCTCAAGGGCGGAAGAAAATCTGTATATGGAAAGGTTCTTCACTCTAAAGCAAGGAAACCTATCAGTGAAGGAATATGTCAACAAGTTTAATCAATTGGCAAGGTTTGGCATAGACATGGTGAATACACCGGAGAAGAAGGCTTTGAGGTTCGTTAAAGGCTTGAATGAACCGATGCATGGATTGGCTATGACTCACATCCCTATGGGGGCCACCTTTGAGAAGCTAGTAGACATGGCACTTATGCATGAGGAAGAGAAGGGTCCCAATGCTAATAAGGCACCCGAGAAGAAAGGAGATCAGAAGAGACCTCAACAGCAACAGCAAAACAAGGGTGGGAAAGGCAACGGTGGCAAGGAAAAGAAGTGCTTCAACTGTGGGACACCAGGCCACCTCAGCAAAGATTGTCGGAAGAAGAAGAAGACTGGCTGCTTCCACTGTGGCGAAGCAGGGCATCTAGTGAAAGACTGCCCTAAGAAGGGGCAGAGGACGGGATCTACCTCAGGAGGACAGGTGCAAGCTCTTATGGCACCAGGTCAGGCAAGGGGGCAAGTTCAGGCTCTCGCGGTTCCACCGATTCAGGAAAGAGGTAGAACTATTTCCGTTGAAAGTCTGGTTTTTCTGTTTGACCATCCTGTCCGTACTTTATTCGACTCTGGCGCATCGCATTCGTTTATCTCATCATCATTAGTTGAGTCACTGCACTTAGACACCAGTCTGGTAGATGATCCCTTGGTTGTTTCAAACCCAATTGGGGGCTCCACTTATTTGTCCATGATATGTTTGGGTTTGAAGATTTCCATACTTAGCGTTGAGTTTAGATGTGATGCTTTTGTTTTGGGCTTCACGGGCTATGGGTTAATTTTGGGCATGGACTGGTTATCCAGTAATGGTGCCGTTCTTGATTGCGAAAGGAGAGTTGTTAGGCTCATGACCCGCTGGGGGAACACTCTCGAGATCTCTTGTAATCCCATGAATTCTGTTATGCTAAGTTATCTTGAATCGCTTGACGCTTCGGTCGAGAGTTTGCGATCTGTTAGAGTGGTCCGGGAATACTCGGATGTGTTCGAGGAGGTGAAGGGCTTACCTCCGAAGCGGGAGATAGACTTCCGAATATATCTGGTGGACAATGCTAAGCTAGTATCTTTGCCAGTGCGCCACATGGCTCCTCGTGAGAGGAAGGAACTCCATAAGCAGGTAGGGGAGTTGCTTGAGAAGGGGTTCATAAGACGAAGTATATCGGAGTGGGGTGCTCCAGTGGTTTTTGCCACGAAGGCGGATGGGTCTCTCAGACTTTGTGTAGACTATAGAGAACTCAACAAGCTTACAAAGAAGAATAGACACCCATTGCCGAGGATTGATGATCTCTTTGATCAGTTGGTTGGCGCCTCAGTGTTTTCACAGTTGGACTTAGCCACGGGGTTTAATCAGTTGAGAGTGGCTGAGGATAGCATAGACAAGACTGTCTTTAGGACTCCGGATGGTTTCTATGAGTGGCTGGTGATGCCCTTTGGTTTGACGAACGCCCCTGCATACTTTGTTGATTTGATGAGTAGGGTGTTCAGGGAGTACCTTAATAAGTTCGTGGTGGTCTTTGTGGATGACATCTTAGTCTTTTCTAAGAGTGAAGAAGAGCATGCCCTACATCTTAGGGAAGTGTTGGAGACTCTTCGAGCGCATAGCCTTAAGGCTAAATTCTCTAAATGTCACTTTTGGAGGAAGGAAGTGCGGTTCTTAGGGCACGTGGTCTCTAAGGAAGGGATAGCTGTGGATCCCACTAAGGTAGTATCCATCCAAGATTGGAAGGTTCCGAAGAATGCTACCGAGGTGAGGAGTTTCTTGGGGTTGGCTGGCTACTATAGGAAGTTTATCAAGGACTTCGCGAAGATATCAGCCCCATTAACTCGCTTGACGAAGAAGAATCTAGTCTTCACATGGGACGTAGATTGTGATGATGCGTTCCAACGGTTAAAGAGAGCTTTAACCACAGCTCCAGTCTTAGTGTTGCCAAATGGGAGTAAGCCATTTGTTGTTTATACCGATGCTTGTGGGACAGGACTAGGCGTAGTCTTAATGCAAGAGGGAAGGGTAATAGCCTATGGTGGAAGGCAGTTGAGAGCGCATGAGAAAAATTACCCTACGCATGATCTAGAGTTGGCCGCTATTGTTTTTGCGCTTAAGACTTGGCGCCATTATCTTCTTGGCGAGAGGTTCGAATTGTTCACTGACCACAAATCATTGAAGTACATGTTCTCTCAAAAGGATTTGAACTTAAGGCAACAAAGGTGGATGGAGTTCTTAGCATCCTATGATTTTGAGATAGCGTATACCCCTGGCAAGGGTAACGTGGTGGCGGACGCCTTAAGCAGAAAAAGGTTGTCCTTGAGTCCATTGTTCGTGGAACGACGAAGCTTGGAATTTATCTCGATGTTTGACTTCAGACCTTCCGTTGACTTTGTACCCGGTTTGCTAGCATCCTTAGAGGTCAGACCTACTCTTTTGGGACGGATTGGCGAGGCACAGCAGGACGACCCACAGTTGGTTGAGTTGGTAGAGAGGCTCATAAGGGGGGAGTCGTCCAGCCATTTGAGTAGGTACACCCTAGATGATAAGGGGTGGTTGCGTAGAGACGGTAGACTTTGTGTACCGCAAGATGAGGGTTTGAGGAAGGCTATACTTGATGATGCACATCGTTCGAAGATGACCATTCATCCCGGTGGGGACAAGATGTACCAAGACATGAAGCGAGTTTTCTTTTGGGCCGGTATGAAGAAAGATGTGGCCGAGTATGTCGCTAGATGCTTGGTGTGCCAACAAGTGAAAGCGGAGCAAAAGAAACCCGGTGGGTTGCTTCACCCATTGGAAGTTCCGCAATGGAAGTGGGATAGCGTCTCGATGGATTTTATTGATGGGTTACCGAGATCGAGGAAGGGTAATACGGGAATTTGGGTTGTGGTACACAGACTTACTAAGAACGCCCATTTTATACCCGTGAAGAGTAAGAGGACTGCTCCATGGCTAGCTTCAGTTTACCTTCGAGAGATAGTTCGATTGCATGGTGTACCTTCTAGCATAGTGAGTGATCGAGATCCCATCTTCACTAGCGAGTTTTGGAAGAGTTTGCAAGACGCGGTAGGGACTCAGTTGTGTTTGAGCACCGCATATCATCCTCAGACGGACGGCCAGACCGAGAGGGTAAACCGTATTCTAGAAGACCTTTTGAGGCTATGTATCTTAGATTTTGGAGGTACATGGGAAGAGCATCTTCCATTGGTGGAGTTCGCGTATAATAACAGCTTTCAGTCTAGTATTGGTATGGCTCCTTTTGAAGCTCTTTATGGAAGGCTTTGTCGATCACCTACATGTTGGTGGGAATCTACGGATAAGATCTTGCTTGGGCCCGATATGGTTAGAGAGACTTCAGAAAAGATTGATTTGATTCGAAGAAGGATGAAAGCAGCGCAAGATAGGCAGAAATCTTACGCGGATAAGAGGAGGACGGATCTTGAGTTTGATGTTGGGGACATGGTCTTTGTTAAAGTATCTCCATTACGGAATGTTGTTCGCTTTGGGTCCGTTGGGAAGTTAGCACCAAGGTTTGTAGGACCGTTTCCTATTAAGGAAAGGATTGGACAGATGGCATATAGAGTGGATTTGCCCGAGAGACTTAGTGGTGTACATGACGTATTCCACGTGTCACATTTGAGGAAGTGCCTACATGAGACCGCAGAGGTGGTAGAGCCGAGCTTGCTTAGAGAAGTGGAGGTAGAGCGTGATGCGACGATTCGACGAGCTCCTACTCGCATCCTTGGGTCAGAGATTAGGAAGTTGAGAAACAGAGAGGTTCAACTAGTCAAAGTGCAATGGGGAGATGATGAGAGCAACGCTACTTGGGAGACAGAAGCGAAGATGCGTTCACTGTACCTATTCCTTTTTGAGGGTATGTCTTTTAATTTCTCCTTTATCGTTTGTCTAGTTCTTATCTTATCTTTAGTATGTCCTCTCATTAGTACCTTTGACCTTTAGATAGGGTAAACCTATGGGTGAAACATGTGTTTGAGACATGTTATGATTGATGGATGCGTGTGGAAGCAAGTGTTTGCTAGTGGTTGCTCGTGGATGCATATACACACACTTTAGACACTTGATCGGCTCAGTTACTTCATATTGCATATTGCATATAATTGTGTGTAGGTAGCTATATTAATGGATGTATAATGGTTGTGTTATCATATGGATGATGCATTTTGGTGTATGGTTGTGCACACATGTAGAAATAGTATGTGTCGATAGGGTTCTTTCGCATACATATTGGATGCATGGCACTATCATGGTTTGCATTAAGGAGGTCAACTGAATCAGTAGACCGCCTGATTTTGCATTAGGCAGGGAACATATACACACACTTTTTGCATATGTTCATACGTCATTAGAAATTTTAAGGACAATGGATGCCAGTGTTTGATGGTTTAGTAGATGGTTGTTTGGTTGGTAGGATACGTTCTTCTTGACTTAGAGATTTCGGGGACGAAATCCTTTAAGTAGGGGAGAATGTAACACCCCGTATGTTGAATAACTTGTTATAATATAAATCAGGGCAGAATTAAATTTTAAGATCTGAATCAGGGGAAACGGGCTCTGCCATTGCGTTCGTCTCGGAAAAATACGCGAAATAGAGTCCGATTTTTCGAAAATCGGAGTCCGTATGACCCAGTTAAGGCCCGAAGAAGTTTTCAGAAAATTCAAATTTCGAAAACAGACTTCAAATGCAGAAATGGAGCTAGGCGGGAAAATTCCCGCCACACCCCAAGTCGACTGGGGAGTCGACTTGGGAGTCGACACCACAAGACCCAAGTCGACTGCCCAGTCGACTTGGGAGTCGACACTGGTGGCCGAGCCAGTTTGGCCTGGGTGCACTGCTTTGGCTGTTGGGCTGTGTTTTGGGGCTTGTGACGAAATCTGACGGCTCTAACCTAATCTAGGGTTAATCTAAGGGCCTAAACTACATCCTAAATCTATAAATACACCCTAAGACTACCCTAATCCATACTAAAAATAGATACAACGTCGTCATGCCGTCAAAATGCAAGTAGAAGGAGCCTCCATCAAATTTTAGAAGAAGATAGCTTCTCAAATCAACTTCTAATCAACTCTAGCAACTTAATCTTCTTCATAGGAGTGCTAATCAACAAGTTGTGAGTTTCTATGCCTTTAGCAAGCAATTGCTAAACTAATTATGATAGGATGTAATGAGGTTATGGTTATGAATGTGGATCAATGCAAGTTATGTTATCATATGCTATGTGCTCATGATGTTAGCTATGCAAGTTTTATGCTATGATGCTAGTTATGCAAGTTTTATGCTATATGTTCATGATGCTAGTTATGCAAATCACTATGATAAACATTGATCCATTATGACACCATGTTATGCAAGTTTGGTGTTTGATTATATGCAAGTTCATATATGATATGTTATGCAAGTTTGGTGTTTGATTATATGCAAGTTCATATATGACATGTTATGCAAGTTTGGTGTTTGATTATATGCAAGTAACATGTGCAAGTTTACACCTTTGTATGATATGCATACATATGCAAGTTTACCCCTTTGTATGTCATGCATATATATGCATGTTTACCCCTTTTTATGATATGAGTAACATATGCAAGTTCATCCCTTTTTAGACCTATGACATGTATGCAAGTTTATCCCTTTATGATAGGTCTATGACATGAACATCTATGCAAGTTACCCTCTTTATGACATATGTGATTCATACAAGTTTGGGTTGATTATTTATGCTAGTTGGGTTTGATGCTATGGTCATATATGCAAGTTGACACCTTTAAAACCCATGTTGATGCTAATGTTATGCTAAGTTGAACCCATTGTATTTGTGATGAATCTTCCCTTTTAAGTATGTCATGCTAGCGTATTACGTGGGGAACGATGGGGTTAATATTCATGTTAACAAAATTGTGGTGAAATTGGTATGATGTTGCATACCATAAGTGGATGGACATAATTGAGTCAATTATGTACATCATTAAATTGGAATTAATTACGGAAAATTAATTCAAAATATGGGGGTGATTAATTAGGTGTAATTAATCGACTAAGACACGAGGTTGGACCCTTTTGTAGCATAAGACTGCCCGGACCCGACCGGCAAATCCAGCGGCTACAAATGATTGGACCAATGTGAGAGGTCTTAGGCATAAACTAAATACGTGACAAGTGTAAAGACACGAGGTTAGACTCTGTTATGGCGTAAGGCTGCCCGGACCCGACCGGCATATCCAGCTGCCATAAAAGACGGTCTAATGTGAGAGGTCTTTACAAAGGTTATGTTCCTAATCAATTAAGAAACACTTAACCAGATAAGCATGTAGTGGGGCATGAGGGGTTAAGTGGGTGCCTTGGGTGGCATGTGGAAATCAAGTAAGTGCCTTGGGTGGCATGTGGAAATCTAGTGGGTTGCCTTGGGTGGCAATAGAAAATATGATTAGAATACTTAACCAAGTGGAAACATGTAATTAAACATGATTAAAGGGTTAAGTGAGATGCACTAGAAAAGGGACAAGCTTAGGTGGGTAGCTTGTGGGGGGCCTTTTCAACCAGTAACCCAAAACGTATCTTTGTGGGCTCGACCCAAGTCGAGGACGGGACACGCATACTGGGTTTGACTATAAGAGGCCAAAACGGGTTAGTTGTGGCAACGCAAGTCCAACGGGTTTCATATGCGTGTGTGGACCCGGGCTGGTAGGTAAGACGTTGTTGCATCGTGTAGGTATAAGTCGTGCACCGTTGGTTGTATCGGGTTGCCACTTTGGGGAGTGATACACCCCACTGTGGGGCCAGCACGGGTATCTACGTTAGGGAGCCGATCGCTTGGGGAGTAGTGGGTACACCTAGTGGAGATAGGGGCAGACGGCACCTATGTGGTCAGCTAGGGGTACACGAAACTACTAGTTAAATTTTCTAAGTCCTTGGGTGGGATCAACCTTTAAGTTAGGAATGACTGGTGTGGTGCAGTATAGTAATTACCCTTGGGTGGGTAGATGCGTCTTTACCGATATCTTAGTTCATCCTATGTCTAGTTGGCTGCTTAGTGTAGTCATTTATCCCCAGTCGTTACCATACCAAGTTTATATCATACCCTAATTACTTTAATGATTGTATTGTTAAAGTTATAGGACTCGCTCAGACTTATGTCTGACCCCGTTGTTTTTATCTTTTTCCCAAACCTCAGGTTCTCAAAGTGGGCCTAGCACTAGTGGGCTTTGATCAGACTGCTTTATCTATCTTTTGGAGCTTGGACCGTTGATGTAAAGCTCAGCTTATCTTTTCTATTATGGCTATTAGTTATGTAGTGGGATTATGTACTTATGTTTTTATCAGGATGGATATTTAGTACTTGACTCTTGTTTTATGGTTTTGTAACCAAACATGTTTACCTTCTGCTGCAATGAAATGATGTTTTAGTTAACAAGTATTATTTATATCTGTCTTGTTGTAATTTTTCTGTTCTATATTCACTTAAAATACTCCACCGAAGTTAAGGCATTCCCATAGTGAGTGACCTTAGCGGGTGTGGGGTGTTACATGTTTTATTCGTATCAAGCATATTTTGGCCATTATAAGGTAAAACTCTATCCTCCGGTTTGCGTTGCATTGTGTGATGGGAACTGAGTCTTATAAAGGCTTCATTTTTATAAAAAGCATTGCGATGTTTAAAAGAATGATTTGTTTTAAAGCACTGGCAATCCAATGGAGTAAACCCGTTCCACGAAAGTGGCGTGGTCCTGTGATTCGCCATATTTTAAATGTGTTGAGTAGATTTCTCATACTAGTCCCATGACTGACTCATAGTTTGTTTCACTTTCAAAGTCGGGTGCCCCTTTTTCTACACGGGCAGCCTTGTATTCAGGTTTTAGCTGGCTTTCTCTGGATAGCTGGAGCTGAAGATGGATTCTATCATTTATCTATTTTATGCTGTTCAGCTCCTATTGTACATATTTTGTTTGTTTTCCGCTGTAGACATTTATGTATAGCTGAACTGTATTTGTACTAAGTATGATCCTGTATACTGTGTAACTCTGATGATTACGTTTATCCAGTATATTCTATTATGCATTATCTGGTGTATTTATTTAATTCTGTCATGCTATTATCTGTTTATGTGTTACATTCCAAGGATTACCCTTGCCACCGTCAGTACGGGGTTTGGGGCCGTCACATTTGGTATCAGAGCTTTGGTTAAGCTTAGTGCTGGAATATAACATATGGACGAACTCGTCAGAAATAGAACCAGTAGTGTTGTAGGATGGGTAACTCAATACAGATAGGATTAGTAATATCCTAGTATGAGTAGCAGAATGAAATAACACCTAGATAGACACATTTACATTCAAGTATTTGTCTCTATATTTTGAAATATCTTTCCTGTGACCTGACACTTGATCTGCTATTTGCAGAAGTACTAGAAAATGAGTGCCAGAAACAGAAGAAGTAATACTGACCCGGATATTGAAGCCCTATTCATGAAATATAGAAATCTGGGTGGAAAACCCTTCTCGGGCGAAGAGTCTATTATGAGAACACAAGTTTGGATTCGTTCGGCTGAGAAAATCTTTGAAGGATTAAAGCTGAGGGGTGAACAGAGAAGATTACTGGCCTCCTGGGCACTCAAAGGCGAAGCTTTGTTCTGGTGGGATTCCGTTATTAAGGATAATCCAGAAGGTGATATCACCTGGGATAGATTCAAAGTGATTTTCCTGGAAAGATTTACTCCTCCTGAAGCGATTGAGCGACTATGTGATGAATTTTCTTATCTGATACAAGGAGATATGACCATTCCCGAATATCATAAGAAATTCAATGAACTTTCTCACTTTGCCCCTCATCTAATTGATAATCCGAAGAGGAAGAATTTGAGATTTATCAACGGGCTTCAAAGAAAATATTAGAACAGTGTAATGAGGAATGTGAAGCTCCCCATTTCTGAAATGATATACATGGCTTACCAGTACGAAGATCTAGACAAGAAAGGCATGTTACAGTACGAAGAGGAAGTCGGCTCTAGTAATAAAATTGAGTCTGAAACTGATCGTCCTGAGGCCAGTACGATGTCAGAAGTCAGTAAGAAGCCCAAAGTAAATCGGAAAAGGGCCAGACCTGAGAAAGAATCAGTAATGACCGCCATATGCCTAAACTGCAATCAAAAAGGTCATCTGTCCAGGAAATGTAAGTCCTTGAAAATGCAGAGGAAGGAGGGATCTAAATCAAAGAACAAGGTTAAAGAAAATAGAGAATGCAATCTTTGCCATCAGATGGGTCATGTAAAGCAAGACTGCCCGCTGTTCATAAAACCTGAAGTCGTACATGTAAATGAAGTGGCAGAAGTGCTTGCATCTTCGTCTACTCAGGAAAGGGCTGATGTTTTAGAAGGCACGCTTAATGTCAAAAACATTCCAGTTAAAGTGTTGTTTGATACAGGTGCGTCGCGAAGCTTTATTGCAAAGAATGCAGTTAAGAAACTGGATTTGAATTTGAAGAAGCTCAAAGAACCAATGACTGTCCAAAATCCGGTTGGGGGTTCCATCGATCTCAGTTGGGTTTGTGCAGTACCTGTCTCTTTTTCCTGCTATAAATTCCCTGCTATCTCTATCGTCATGAATTTTACTGAATTCGATCTTATTCTGGGATTGGATTGGCTAACCAAATATGAAGCTGAGGTTAGATGCGCTGAGAGAGTTGTTAGGGCAAAGATTAAATCAGGGAATTTTATAACCATTCCCTGTGAAGGTCGGAATTCTAATAGAAAAGACTTCTGGGCAGCTTTGGATGTTTCTCCTGCTCAAATAGAAAATATCCCTGAAGTCACAGAGAATATTCCCGACCTCGTAAAAGATATTCCCGTCGTCAAGAACTATGCGGATGTGTTTGAAGAAGTTGTTCGCTTACCTCCGCAGAGAGAAATAGATTTCAAGATCGCTTTGATTCTGAATGCAAGGCCGGTATTTCACGCTATTCGAAGAATGTCCTTGAAAGAGAAAGAGGAATTAGACAATCAAACACGACAGCTCGTATGGAAGGGTCTGATCAGGCCTAGTTTCCCTGATTGGGGAGCAGCAGTGGTGTTTGTCCCAAAATCTGACGGTACTCTGCGTCTATATGTGGATTATCGCGATTTGAACAAGCAGACAATAAAGAACAAATATCCATTGCCGCGAATCGATGATTTATTGGATCGTCTGAATGGAGCACAAGTATTTTCAAGGATGGACCTAGCTACAGGCTTCCATCAGCTTCGAATTGCCGAAGAGTGTGTTCCAATGACCGCATTCAGAGGTCCAGACTTATTCTACGAGTGGTTAGTAATGCCGTTTGGCTTATGTAACGCTCCAGCTTATTTCGTCGATCTGATGAATAGAGTGTCCAGAGGGGTTTTGAATAAATTTGTTCTGATTTTTATTGACGATATTCTAATCTTCTCTAAATCAAAGGCCGAACATGAAAAGCATTTGGAACAAGTTCTGGAAATCCTCAGAAGGAATGTATTAAAAGCCAAACTATCCAAAAGTATATTCTGGCCAGATGAAGTAAAATTTCTAGGCCACGTCGTATCGAAAGAAGGAATTGCTGTGGATCCAAGTAAAATCACAGCTATTCAAAACTGGAAGCAGTCTAGCACTCCTACAGAAGTCCGCAGTTTTCTCGGATTGGCTATTTATTACCGGAAGTTTGTTAAAAAAAAATTGAAGATATCTGGTCACTTAACGAAGCTTACAAAGATGCACTCGAAATTCAAATGGACTCCAGAATGTGAGGAGGCTTTTGAAGAGCTAAAGTTAAGATTAACGACTGCTCCAGTGTTAACCATTATCGATGGCAATCAGGATTTAAAAGTCTGGACAGATGCCTCTAGAGAAGGCCTTGGCGCAGTGTTAATGCAAAGGGGCCAAGTGATTGCTTATGCTAGCCGTCAGCTGAAGCCACACGAGAAAAACTACGTAACTCATGATCTTGAGTTATTGGCTATCGTATTCTTTTTGAAAATCTGGAGACACTATCTTTTGGGTGAGAAATTCGAACTGTATACAGACCATCAGTCGTTAAGGTATCTGTTCACCCAGAAAGACTTGAATCTGAGGCAGCAACGTTGGCTAGAGTTCCTTGCAGCATACGATTTTGAAATTATATACACTCCAGGGAAAGCCAATGTCGTGGCCGATGCGTTAAGCCGAAAGAATGAAATGATCGCCAGTTTTATTATCACGACTTCATTTATAGATAAAATATCTGCTCTTCATAAGGATGATCACTTCATTCAGAAGATCAGAGAGATAATTCAGAAAGGCGAACCCTCGAGTTTTCAAATTGATAATGATGAGATTTTAAGGCTAAAAGGTCGAATCTGTGTTCCTAACATTTCTGAGCTCCGAAAGGAAGTCCTGGATAAGTGCCACAAGTCAAAACTTAGTATCCATCCGGGAGTAAGCAAAATGTATAATGACATCAAACGCACTTTTTGGTGGAGGTCGATGAAGAGGGACATTTCTTTATATGTTAGCCGATGCCCTACTTGCCAGCTAGTCAAAAGCGACCAACAGAAACTGGCTGGATTATTGCAACCGCTAAACGTTCCTGGTTGGAAGTGGGAACATATTTCCATGGACTTCATAAATGGTCTTCCCAGAACCAGAAAAGGGAATGACAGTATTTGGGTAATCGTAGATCGCTTCACGAAGACCGCCCATTTCATATATGTCAGATCAAACAGAACTGCTCAGAGTCTGGCGCAGATATACTTCAAGGAAATTGTTAGACTACATGGAGTGCCGCTCAGTATAGTCAGTGATAGAGATCCAATATTTACTAGTAAATTCTGGGAGGCATTTCAAGTAGAGCTGGGAACAAAACTGAACTTGAGCACCGCTTATCATCCTCAGACAAATGGTCAAACTGAGAGGGTGAATCGTATTTTAGAAGATCTATTGCGGGCTCGTGTTTTAGATTTTGGTGGATCATGGGAAGACCATCTGCATTTGGCTGAATTCTCATATAACAACAGCTACCAGGCGAGCCTGACAATGTCGCCATTCGAAGCATTGTATGGTAGACCGTGCCGATCTCCTGCTTGTTGGGTCAAACCCGGTAATAGACTTGTGTTAGGGCCAGATATGATCCGCAAGGCTGCCGACAAGGTCGATTTCGTTAAGAAACGATTACTGGCCGCTCAGAGCCGACAAAAGAGTTATGTCGATAGGAGAAGAAGAGATATATCATTTGCGGTTGGCGACTATGTATATTTGAAAGTATCGCCGATGAGAGGAGTTATTCGGTTCGGTAAAACAGGGAAGTTGGCGCCCAAATTCATTGGTCCGTTTCCTATTCTGGAACGGATCGGAACTCTCGCTTATAGGGTTAAATTGCCTGATTGGTTGCCTGGAGTGCATGATGTATTTCACATATCTCAACTTCGAAAGCACGTTCATGATCCAGACTTGATCGTGGAAGAAGCAGCTCAACAGGATATTGAAATTACTCCAGAATTAGCTGTGAGAAGAGAGCCGCTCAAGATCATTGGCAAAGAAACCAAAGAGCTGAGGAACAAGAAGGTTCACTTAGTCAAAGTGCAATGGAGTGGAGATCCGCGAGATTGTACTTGGGAAACTGAGGAGAGCATTCAGAAAGCCTATCCTAAGTGTCGAGTGGATATCTCTGATTGACTCCGGTGCAAGGTACATTTACCATACTTTGCATTACCAATTAGTTCTCTACTCTGTTGTTATTTTCTTTCCATGGATGTGCATTTTTAATTCTATAGTCTGAATGGTTTTAAAAGAGTATAGAAATTGATTAGTATATTTTTGAAAAGTTAAAAACAAATTGCTTGTTGTTGGCATTGTGTGATAGTAAATTGGATTAATTAAATTATTGAAACGATAGTTAACTTAATCAATAAGAGAATAATGGTAGAATTTATTCATTTAAATCACACATTGAACTGATTAGAAAATAGATAGAAATATATACTTGTGCATTATATATGTTTGAACAGGAAAATGGATAGCTGTTGAGTAAAGATTTTATTTGCATGTCTGACAAATAGGTAAACCTTAATGAGTTGGATGCGAAATATTATTATATCAACTCCTGTGAATGCCATTGGATGCGGTGTGCTGGTTATTCTGTGTGTAATAATAAACGTCGCCATAGGATAGTAACAATTAATTTTGAACTACATTACATGGCATACTTCTGAAGATAGGCATACTTCATCATATACCACATAAGCATTTGGAGCTTGTGTGACGAGGTGGAAGATTTACCATATGAGCGAGAGGCTTGTATGGCGATGACTATATTTTACAGGTTGAACTGATGACTGATATGGACTATTTAAATTGTAACGATAAAATTGCCAGATTAATAAAAAAAACCCACACGGGTCTGGAGTTGACAATAATCACGTCTCTCTAGTCATTAGATACGGCACATGGATTATTTATTTCCCACAGGGGACGAGGTGACGAGGATTTATCCTCTGGAGCAATTAAAATACACACTCCCTCAGGCTTTGACAGGGTGACGAGAATTTATTCTCTGGAGTTATTATCTATACACGCTCCCCTGTAAACACCAGATTATATCACTATAAATATGTGTATGCTTTATAGGATTTATTGGGTAGCTAATACGGCCCAATAAATTTCCAAACCTCTCCCCGTACAAAGGAGGTTATGGCGAAATTTTTCGAAAATTCCGGGTGTTAGCCAAATTTTTGAAGAATTTGAAAATTCTCAGAAACTGAAAAGTTGGAGAATGGAAGCCAGATTGAACGTAGAGTTGATTAATCAAACCACTTTCGACTTTGTTCCTTTTCGGGGAAGAAAAGTTTTAAGTGGGGGAGATTGTAACGACCCGGAAAATCTGAACCAATTTAAAAATTTTAAATTGGCTAAAATAGTGGATTTTAAATATTTAAAATAAATATTTTAAATAATAGCAATGAAAAGTAAGTTTGAATCGATGTTTGAAAACGAATATAATTAATTCAAATTATAAACAAGGCCTAAAATGGCGCGGTAGTTTCAAAATTTGAATTCAAACTTCGACTGACTGTACCGGGTGCAAAACAAAACGGATTTGAGTGAAACCAAAAATATTTAAATCTGTTAGTGAATACCTTTCTAACGAATCTGAAAAATCGAAGTTTCATAGCGGAAAGCAAAATTTATGGCCAAATGAATTTTCAGAAGTGTCGCTATGGAATTTATATAGCCCGTGAAAATGGCCATTTTGCAAACGACCTCGGAATTCGACGAAACCACTTTTTTTGGATCCGGGATGTGAAGTTTTTGCTAGGTTTCAAATTTCATAATTTTTGAAGCTAGTATGTGAGCGTGGCAAAGGAAAACGTGTTTGGTCAATTACAGTTAAATTGGATCGACCAGAATGGGCCATTTTACAAACGGTCTCAGAATTCGACGAAACTAGTTTTGTTGCGACCGTATCGTCGAAACATAGCTAGATTTATTTTTCTGGAATTTTTCGAGTTAGTATGTGGGCCCGGCAAATGAAAATGTACGTTCAAAACAGAATTTGAATGTTTTATATTTTAATTTGAAAAATAACTGATCATAACAGCCGAAATGGGTTACGAAACATATCCCATTATGTCCGGGATGGGGGTAATTAGCTAGGGGCGACAGTCGTTGGGTTTGATTTCGAGTTCGTGTGCAAAAAACCCTATTTCAAAATTAAATAAAGTCTCGGCCAATGGAAATTTTTCTCTCATTAATTTAAAAATAAAAAAAATCATAAAAATCCGTCGATACCCAGGCTCTCTCGACGGAAACCCCTTCACCACCTTCTCTCCTCTTTTCCCGCCGCCACAGGCAACGATACCCTCCGCCACCACCAGATTTCGAAAGCCCCCTCCTCCCTCTTCACATCCATACCCATTGCTCCACCCATCGTCGCTCCAATCGAGAGAATCGTGCCCCCAAACATCAGCCCTTTCCGCCACCGCCACGAACAGTAGGGTCCACCGAGTTGGCCCACTCCCACACGCGCGCGAAGCTCTCTCCTAGCCCTTCGACGCTGCGAAGGCCGATCGTCCTCTAGCTTCACGGATTTCGCGAAATTCCCAACCCTAGTTTCGAATCAAAAACTGAGGTAACGGCTTTGGTATATTTTCAACTGTTTTAACACCTTTAAACCGTTTCAAACTTTGAAAAATCATATCTTTCTCATGTGTTGACGAAAATCGATGAAACAGGAAACATCGTGATCGTGTGGACGTCTTCTACATTCTAGAAGAGACCGCATATTTTTCTGAGCCTTTTGCTATTTTTGGTGGAGTGGAACCCAATGTGAGATTTCTAATTTATAAACGGTATGGAAAACGACGATGTATAAATTATATAGTCGATGTATGGGTTATATAAGCGTTGTACACCTCATGTATAAGCGTTGTATAAGTTGTACGTTCGATGTATAAGTTGTATATGCGTTGTAAAAATTATATATGTGTTGAAATAGAAGTGAAATGCTATATATATATATATATACGCCCCTCGTCCACAAACCATGGACGATATTTATTGGTTGTGATTGGTGTGAAAATTGGTTGATTACGAATGGTTGATTAGAATTGTTTGTGGTTGAAATTGATTGATTGTGGTTGAAAAATACCCGTTTGTGGTTGAGAAATATTTGGTTGAAACCACATAGGATTAGTTTGTGGAAATGAAAAAATATATATACATGTCGCCTGCGTGCGAACTAGATGCATGATTCCCCATTGTCAAAAGCTGCGAGGCTTTAAGGCAGAGCGAGGAGCCGTACTAGGGACGGTCCCGGTTTTTACTACCCTGCCGTTATGCTGCCGAAATTTTGAATAATATTCATGTGTTAGAATTATTTTTCCTGTGTTGAAATTATATTCGTCTGTTGAATAGAAAACCTTCATGTGTTGAATTGAAATTCATTCGTTGAATAGAAATTCATGTGTTGAATGGTATTCGTGTTTTAAATATAAAAATCACCTTTTTATCTATATATATAAACTATAGAAACCTTCATGTGTTGAATCGAAATTCATTCGTTGAATTGAAATTCATGTGTTGAATGGTATTCATATTTTGAAATAAATTGTTTTATAATAAAAATCATATTTTTATCATCTTTACGACTATATAAAATAGTCGTGTTTTGAAATAAATTGTTTTATAATAAAAATCATATTTTTATCATCTATACGACTATATAAAATAGTCGTGTTTTGAAATAAATTGCTTTATAATAAAAATCATATTTTTATTATCTATACGACTATATAAAATAGTCGTGTTTTGAAATAAATTGTTTTATAATAATAATCATATTTTTATCATCTATACGAACTATATAAAATAGTCGGGTTTTGAAATAAATCATTTTACAATAAAAATCACATTTTTACTATATACATGAATTGTTAAAAATAGTGAAGTGTTGAAATAGAAGAAAGTTAGATAAAAATATCATTTTTATCAAATGTATGAAGAGAATATAGTTTTGAAATCGAATAATCGATGTATATATATATATATATATAGAACTGAAATATATCGAATAACGAAGCTGCAGTTCGTATTTTGAAACCGTGATTTCAAACGATTAGTGCGGGAGATCCGACCATCGGATTTTCCCGAAACCGCAACCGTTGGGTTCGCTTTGGAAATATCTTTCCAACGGCACCAACTTTGTAAAAATCCAACGGTTGGATTGTCTGGAATGTTTAATTCAAATCTGAAGAAAAACAGCGCCAGAATCGATTATATTTATATATATATAAATAAATATAGTATATTAAATTGAATAACGACGCTGCAGTTCGTAATTTGAAATCGAAACTTCAAACGATTATACCGGGAGATCCAACCGTCGGATTTTCCCGAAACTGGAACCGTTGGATTCGTTTTAAAAAGATCTTTCTAATGATGTAAATTTTGTGAAGATCCAACGGTTAGATTTTCAGATATGTGTAAATCAAATCTAAAGAAAAACAGCGCCACGGCCGCGTTATGGCCCGAAGCGTCGTTTTGAATAAATTGGCTATTTTAAAATAAATAAAAATAGCGATAAATCGTTATAAAATATTATAAACGATATGGATGTGAAATTTAGAAACTAACTGAAGGTTGGCTAAGTCGAATGGTTTCCTGGGTGTTGATCTGATGTTGGTTTCGGCCTTCGTGGTTAATATTTGGGAAATCGTTCTCTTACTGATTTACGGTTAGCGACTAATGAATTGAAATGATGCGTATGTGTATTTGTGTTGCACTTGTTTATCATATACGCGAGTTGCTCAGAAAAACTGGGTTCATCCCATTCTGAATAACTGAATCGACGATAAGAAATCGAAGATGAAGACGGTGGTTGAAGACCGGAAATCTTCGCCTCGTTTGGATGGTAACTGATGTCCTGATTGGGAGGAATCCCGAAATATGGATAGTGAGTGGTGATCGTCCAAACGTACGTGGAGATCGATGGGTTTGCGAGGTATATAGTGCCTCCGGTTTCGTTCAGACCCAGAACGGACTTGTAAATGGATTGTGTGTCTGACATTGGAATTTATTCTATGTGATTGATAGCCATCAGTTGCATGGTATGAATTGCCTGTGTGACATGCTAAGATGCAGTGATCAGGGCTTCTATTGAAAAGCAAAGTCTGGTGATTGATGATCAAAGCACCGCCTGTGTGGCGTAACTTTGTGTATAACATGAATTCACGAGCCTCACACCCCGTATGAACCAGAAACGTGAGAGGACATCAGGGAGGGCCTGCGTTTCTTTCTAGCTAGGAGTTGTGTCAGTTTTTTTACACGGCCTGACATTTTACTTATGTGGATGATGGATAGTGAGGCGCCTCGGATATATCGGTCGATCCGGGACCGATGGAGTCATTCGTTGGCTCATTTACGCCCCATAGGGCGGGGAAACGTAGTGTTCAGGTATAATAATCCACATCGGTGGACCGGCCCTGACGATCCAAAGGGTTGATGCGTTCTGATCCTGAGACATGGGCTAGATTGTCTCGAATTCGGTAAGGACTATCCTTTGCCTTGGTTCATGGTGGAAATCCAATTTCCAAATATGACACCGTGCGGTTTTGATTGTATATATATATATGGCGACATGATATATGGTACCCATGTCGTCTATGATTGATAGTTATGATTCAAAATTGTTTTGAAACATGTAAACACTAGTAATAATATCAAATGCTTTTGTTTTATTCGTATCAAGCATATTTTGGCCATTATAAGGTAAAACTCTATCCTCCGGTTTGTGTTGCATTGTGTGATGGGAACTAAGTTTTATAATGGCTTCATTTTTATAAAAAAGCATTGCGATGTTTAAAACAATGATTTGTTTTAAAGCACTGGCAATCCAATGGAGTAAACCCGTTCCACGAAAGTGGCGTGGTCCTGTGATTCGCCATATTTTAAATGTGTTGAGTAGATTTCTCATACTAGTCCCATGACTGACTCATAGTTTGTTTCACTTTCAAAGTCGGGTGCCCCTTTTTCTACACGGGCAGCCTTGTATTCAGGTTTTAGCTGGCTTTCTCTGGATAGCTGGAGCTGAAGATGGATTCTATCATTTATCTATTTTATGTTGTTCAGCTCCTATTGTACATATTTTGTTTGTTTTCCGCTGTAGACATTTATGTATAGCTGAACTGTATTTGTACTAAGTATGATCCTGTATACTGTGTAACTCTGATGATTACGTTTATCCAGTATATTCTATTATGCATTATCTGGTGTATTTATTTAATTCTGTCATGCTATTATCTGTTTATGTGTTACATTCCAAGGATTACCCTTGCCACCGTCAGTACAGGGTTTGGGGCCATCACATTTGGTATCAGAGCTTTGGTTAAGCTTAGTGCTGGAATATAACATATGGACGAACTCGTCAGAAATAGAACCAGTAGTGTTGTAGGATGGGTAACTCAATACAGATAGGATTAGTAATATCCTAGTATGAGTAGCAGAATGAAATAACACCTAGATAGACACATTTACATTCAAGTATTTGTCTCTATATTTTGAAATATCTTTCCTGTGACTTGACACTTGATCTGCTATTTGCAGAAGTACTAGAAAATGAGTGCCAGAAACAGAAGAAGTAATACTGACCCGGATATTGAAGCCCTATTCATGAAATATAGAAATCTGGGTGGAAAACCCTTCTCGGGCGAAGAGTCTATTATGAGAACACAAGCTTGGATTCGTTCGGCTGAGAAAATCTTTGAAGGATTAAAGCTGAGGGGTGAACAGAGAAGATTACTGGCCTCCTGGGCACTCAAAGGCGAAGCTTTGTTCTTGTGGGATTCAGTTATTAAGGATAATCCAGAAGGTGATATCACCTGGGATAGATTCAAAGTGATTTTCCTGGAAAGATTTACTCCTCCTGAAGCGATTGAGCGACTATGTGATGAATTTTCTTATCTGATACAAGGAGATATGACCATTCCCGAATATCATAAGAAATTCAATGAACTTTCTCACTTTGCCCCTCATCTAATTGATAATCCGAAGAGGAAGAATTTGAGATTTATCAACGGGCTTCAAAGAAAATATTAGAACAGTGTAATGAGGAATGTGAAGCTCCCCATTTCTGAAATGATATACATGGCTTACCAGTACGAAGATCTAGACAAGAAAGGCATGTTACAGTACGAAGAGGAAGTCAGCTCTAGTAATAAAATTGAGTCTGAAACTGATCGTCCTGAGGCCAGTACGATGTCAGAAGTCAGTAAGAAGCCCAAAGTAAATCGGAAAAGGGCCAGACCTGAGAAAGAATCAGTAATGACCGCCATATGCCTAAACTGCAATCAAAAAGGTCATCTGTCCAGGAAATGTAAGTCCTTGAAAATGCAGAGGAAGGAGGGATCTAAATCAAAGAACAAGGTTAAAGAAAATAGAGAATGCAATCTTTGCCATCAGATGGGTCATGTAAAGCAAGACTGCCCGCTGTTCATAAAACCTGAAGTCGTACATGTAAATGAAGTGGCAGAAGTGCTTGCATCTTCGTCTACTCAGGAAAGGGCTGATGTTTTAGAAGGCACGCTTAATGTCAAAAACATTCCAGTTAAAGTGTTGTTTGATACAGGTGCGTCGCGAAGCTTTATTGCAAAGAATGCAGTTAAGAAACTGGATTTGAATTTGAAGAAGCTCAAAGAACCAATAACTGTCCAAAATCCGGTTGGGGGTTCCATCGATCTCAGTTGGGTTTGTGCAGTACCTGTCTCTTTTTCCTGCTATAAATTCCCTGCTATCTCTATCGTCATGAATTTTACTGAATTCGATCTTATTCTGGGATTGGATTGGCTAACCAAATATGAAGCTGAGGTTAGATGCGCTGAGAGAGTTGTTAGGGAAAAGATTAAATCAGGGAATTTTATAACCATTCCCTGTGAAGGTCGGAATTCTAATAGAAAAGACTTCTGGGCAGCTTTGGATGTTTCTCCTGCTCAAATAGAAAATATCCCTGAAGTCACAAAGAATATTCCCGACCTCGTAAAAGATATTCCCGTCGTCAAGAACTATGCGGATGTGTTTGAAGAAGTTGTTCGCTTACCTCCGCAGAGAGAAATAGATTTCAAGATCGCTTTGATTCTGAATGCAAGGCCGGTATTTCACGCTATTCGAAGAATGTCCTTAAAAGAGAAAGAGGAATTAGACAATCAAACACGACAGCTCGTATGGAAGGGTCTGATCAGGCCTAGTTTCCCTGATTGGGGAGCAGCAGTGGTGTTTGTCCCAAAATCTGACGGTACTCTGCGTCTATATGTGGATTATCGCGATTTGAACAAGCAGACAATAAAGAACAAATATCCATTGCCGCGAATCGATGATTTATTGGATCGTCTGAATGGAGCACAAGTATTTTCAAGGATGGACCTAGCTACAGGCTTCCATCAGCTTCGAATTGCCGAAGAGTGTGTTCCAATGACCGCATTCAGAGGTCCAGACTTATTCTACGAGTGGTTAGTAATGCCGTTTGGCTTATGTAACGCTCCAGCTTATTTCGTCGATCTGATGAATAGAGTGTCCAGAGGGGTTTTGAATAAATTTGTTCTGATTTTTATTGACGATATTCTAAACTTCTCTAAATCAAAGGCCGAACATGAAAAGCATTTGGAACAAGTTCTGGAAATCCTCAGAAGGAATGTATTAAAAGCCAAACTATCCAAAAGTATATTCTGGCCAGATGAAGTACTAGTTAAATTTTCTAAGTCCTTGGGTGGGATCAACCTTTAAGTTAGGAATGACTGGTGTGGTGCAGTATAGTAATTACCCTTGGGTGGGTAGATGCGTCTTTACCGATATCTTAGTTCATCCTATGTCTAGTTGGCTGCTTAGTGTAGTCATTTATCCCCAGTCGTTACCATACCAAGTTTATATCATACCCTAATTACTTTAATGATTGTATTGTTAAAGTTATAGGACTCGCTCAGACTTATGTCTGACCCCGTTGTTTTTATCTTTTTCCCAAACCTCAGGTTCTCAGAGTGGGCCTAGCACTAGTGGGCTTTGATCAGACTGCTTTATCTATCTTTTGGAGCTTGGACCGTTGATGTAAAGCTCAGCTTATCTTTTCTATTATGGCTATTAGTTATGTAGTGGGATTATGTACTTATGTTTTTATCAGGATGGATATTTAGTACTTGACTCTTGTTTTATGGTTTTGTAACCAAACATGTTTACCTTCTGCTGCAATGAAATGATGTTTTAGTTAACAAGTATTATTTATATCTGTCTTGTTGTAATTTTTCTGTTCTATATTCACTTAAAATACTCCACCGAAGTTAAGGCATTCCCATAGTGAGTGACCTTAGCGGGTGTGGGGTGTTACATGTTTTATTCGTATCAAGCATATTTTGGCCATTATAAGGTAAAACTCTATCCTCCGGTTTGCGTTGCATTGTGTGATGGGAACTGAGTCTTATAATGGCTTCATTTTTATAAAAAGCATTGCGATGTTTAAAAGAATGATTTGTTTTAAAGCACTGGCAATCCAATGGAGTAAACCCGTTCCACGAAAGTGGCGTGGTCCTGTGATTCGCCATATTTTAAATGTGTTGAGTAGATTTCTCATACCAGTCCCATGACTGACTCGTAGTTTGTTTCACTTTCAAACTCGGGTGCCCCTTTTTCTACACGGGCAGCCTTGTATTCAGGTTTTAGCTGGCTTTCTCTAGATAGCTGGAGCTGAAGATGGATTCTATCATTTATTTATTTTATGCTGTTCAGCTCCTATTGTACATATTTTGTTTGTTTTCCGCTGTAGACATTTATGTATAGCTGAATTGTATTTGTACTAAGTATGATCCTGTATACTGTGTAACTCTGATGATTACGTTTATCCAGTATATTCTATTGTGCATTATCTGGTGTATTTATTTAATTTTGTCCTGCTATTATCTATTTATGTGTTACATTCCAAGGATTACCCTTGCCACCGTCAGTACGGGGTTTGGGGCCGTCACAAAGAATAAGTATCCTCTTCCACGGATAGATGATTTTTTTGATCAGTTAAGTGGAGAAAGAGTGTTCTCCCAATTAGATCTCGCGACAAGATTTCATCAGCTCCGAGTAGCAATTGAGAGTATTCTTAAAATGGCATTCGGACGCCGTTTGGATTCTATGAGTGGTTGGTCATGCCTTTCGGGTTGACCAATGCATCCGCATATTTTGTGGATCTTATGATTAGAGTTTTTAGAGATCAATTAAATAATTTGTTCTTGTGTTCGTGGACGATATCTTGGTTTACTCGAGGACAGAGGAAGAACACAAGGAACATTTGAGAACAGTAATGGAGGTGTTGAGGAAACACCAATTGAAAGCAAAATTTTCTAAATGTCACTTCTGGAAGAGGGAAGTGAGGTTCTTGGGCCATGTTGTTTCAGAGAATGGTATTGCCGTGGATCCTGCGAATAGGGGTGAGCAGTATTCGGTTCAAACCGAATTAACCGACCAAACCGGTTCATTTTGGTCGGTTCGGTTCGGTTTTAAAACTAAATCGGTTTGTATTCGGTTCGCAAAAAATATTTTTTTGGTTATCGGTTTAACCAAATTAACCGAACTTTTAATTTATTATTTAATTTTACGGTATCGTAGCACTTTTAATAATTAGTTTAGTTATGTAATATAAAGATATTTGTTGCAAATAGATCAAAATATATCATAAACATAAAATTTACTATATAAAATTTCATCAAACATGAATTAATGTTTTATTTTGAGTGAATTCATCATTTGAATAGTAATACATCCTTCAAATTCGGTTAAATCGGTTATCGGCCGAATTAACCGAAATTAATTTGGTTCGGTTCAGTTCGGTTTGAAAAAAATTCGGTTTCAATTCGGTTTGAGTTTTTTTACGTCCAAACAAACCGAACCGACCGAACGCTCACCCCTACCTGCGAAGGTGGCTATGGTGCAAGATTGGTCTACGCCCAAGAATGCAACAAATGTAAGAAGTTTCTTGGGATTAGCTGGATATTATCGTAAGTTTATCCAAGACTTCTCTAAGATAGCAGCACCGTTAACTCAGTTGACCAAGAAGAATCAAGCTTTCGTTTGGGACGGAAGGTGTGAGGATGCATTTAAGAGCCTAAAGGAAAAGTTAACGTGCGCACCGGTGATAGTTATTCCAAAAGGGAACAAAGAGATGACCGTATACACGAATGTCTGTTGTACCGGACTAGGTGTTGTACTGATGCTAGGAGGTAGGGTTGTAGCTTATGCTAGTCAGCAGTTGAAACCGCATGAGAAAAGATATCCTACCCATGATTTGGAATTGTCAGCGATCGTGTTCACGTTAAAGATGTGGAGACACTATCTCTTGGGAGAAAGATTCGAGTTATTTACCGATCATAAATCGTTAAAGTATCTTTTCTCTCAAAAGGACTTAAATCTCCGTTAGTAGAGATGGTTAGAAGTCTTGGCTTCATATGATTTCAATATCGCATACACACCCGGGAAGGGAAATGTGGTAGATGATGCATTAAGTAGGAGACATGCCAGTTTGGGAGCTATGTTTCTTGAATGAAAGCAACTGGAGTATATCGCGGGGTATGATTTCAAACCTAAGTGCGAATTAGATCCAGATTTGTTAGCAAGTTTGGCGATCAGACACCCTTTGATTGAGCAGATTGGTTCCAGTCAGAGGGACAATCCTAACCTTTTGGGAATCATCTCCAAGATAGAGATGGGTATCAACGGTGAGGAGATGAACAAGTATGGGCTGGATCGAGAAGGATGGCTTCGAAAGAATGGGAGACTAGTTGTACCCAATGTCAATGGATTGAGAGATGAAGTGTTTAGAGAAAGTCATCACTCAAAATTGGCTATACATCCCGGTGGTAACAAAATGTATCGAGATATGAAGCAGACCTACTACTGGGAAGGGATGAAGAGAACATTGGGAAGTTTATATTCAAATGCATGAATTGTCAGCTAGTTAAAGTCGAGCAAAAGAAGCCTAGTGGTTTGTTACAACCGCTAGAAATTCCCAAATGGAAATGGGAGCAAGTCTCAATGGATTTCATTAATGGGTTACCAAGCACTAGATTGGGCCATGATAGTATTTGGGTGGTTATGGATCGACTGACCAAAAGTGCAAGGTTCATACCGGTCAAGTCGAATAGAACGACAGCTAAGTTAGCAAAATTGTATATGAAGTGGGTAGTGAGATTTCATGGAGTACCTAAAGGCATTGTGAGTGACCGAGATCCGTTATTTACCAGTGGGATTTGGAAGAGCTTACAAGAGGCTTTAGGGTCAGAATTACACCTCAGTACCACGTACCATCCTCAAATTGACGGTTAAACAGAGAGGGTGAATCGTGTATTAGAGGATCTTTTGAGGGCTTGCATATTGGATTTTGGAGGGTCATGGGATGAACATTTGCATCTGGTTGAGTTCGCATACAGTAATAGTTATCAGTCCAGTATTGGTATGGCTCCATTTGAAGCTTTGTACGGAAGACCGTGCAACTCACCATCATGTTGGTTGGAAACCGGTGAGAAATTTGTGCTTGGGCCAGATGTAATAAGAGAAACTTCAGATATGATCAAAATTATCCGACAATGAATGAAGGTTGTCCAAGATAGGCAGAAGAGTTACGCTGATAAAAGGTGGAGAAATTTGAGATTCTCCGTTGGCGACTTGGTATTCGTCAAGATTTCTCCATTGAAGAGTGTGATTCGATTTGGTAGGAGAGGCAAATTGGCACCAAGATTTGTTGGTCCATTTCTAGTTCTCGAGCAAGTGGGGAATTTAGCGTATAAAGTAGAATTGCCTGACAAGATGGCAGGAGTTCACAACGTATTTCATGTTTCCTAATTAAGGAAGTTCATACACGATTCTGATATGACTATTTCACCGGATCAGCTGAATGATATCGAGGTGGAATCTGAGGCAGTTGGGAGCCACAGAACGATGCGTATTGTCATACATGATAAGAAGCAACTTAGAAGGAAGATGGTGGAACTAGTCAAGGTCCAGTGGGGCGATAGTGAGAATGACTGTACTTGGGAAACAGAGGAGAGCATAAGGAAGACGTATCCAGAACTCTTTGTCTAGTAAGATTTTAATCGTGGTATAGTTATTCCCTTATTAGTAAACTGCATGCTAGGATAGGCTTGTTGTGTTGTTATGCATGTTTGATTGTTTGGAAATGGCTGATAGGCATGCGGGGTACCATTTAAGTTTTGGTTAGGGAATTTCGGGGGAGAAATTTCTTAAAGGGAGGGTGTAACGACCTGCATTATACGCATCGGAGGATCGTAGAATATTTATTTCATTTTCATACAAAGTCATATGGTCGTGTAACTTTGGGGAACGACTATTGGGTTATTTTCTATGTTCACGATTTTTGCCGAAATTTTATATGACCGTTTTGCCCCTGGTGAATCTTCTTTCTCCAATAACTTTTTATTGGTAAGGAGTCTTGACCTAAAACTATTTTCATTGGATTCGGATGATGGTTTACCTTTCCGTAAAGTGGTCACAATTGTCAAACGGACTTACCGTTTGGGAGATATTGCTGAAATAAGGTTTGAAAGGTGAAAAACTGCTTAAGCGGGCTTAATATGGTAATTAGTGGATGGGCCCATAACCCATTTCAGGATTAGGGTTATGGGGAGGCTGAAATTAGTTAGGAAACCATCTCATTTTAGTTTTCTAGCCGCCACTTACATCTCTCAAACCCTAACAATGGCCTCCATCATCCAAATCTCTCTTTAATCACTTTCTAATCACCAATTAAGCAAAACTACGTCAAATCAAGGCAGATTAGCATCAAATCAGAGTGGGATATGCTGCTACACATTGGAATTCGACTCATAACAGTAGAGTTTCAGATCTAAGATTTTATTTGTGGTTAAGGTGAGTGATTAGCACCTTTATTCACTAATTACGGCTAATTAAGGGTGATTAGTGATAATTAGCGAAATTATGCATGATAAAAAAATGGAAAAATATGTAGAAATTCTAAAATATTATTTTATGCCTCTGTTAAAAATTTGGATTAAGTTGGACGTATTTTGCTAATCATATAGTTAAATCATGCTTAAGGGGAATAAGGGGAAAAACAAGGGTTTTGGGTATGTGTGATTCATATTAACATGTTAAATTATTGTTTTGGGTGTTTATGGTTGATTATACATGTCGCTATTATTGTTTGGTGTGGTTTGTAATTGTTTAGCAAAGTTAGAATGGTCGAAATCGCCGTCGTGTGGCGTAAATAGCTTGCTGGAAAGTTGCAGGAAGTAGTGCAGGACCCCACTCGTGACCAAGGTACCACGACCCGACCCCACTCATGGAACACCCCCCCCCTCGAACCCACCCCATGAGCCGACCACCCTCTACGATTCGCCACTACGAGCCACGAACCGGATGTCCTCCGCGAGCCGCAAGCATGACCACAAAACGGAAGAAGGAGGACCATCACGAGTCAAACCAGAAGACCGGGACAGGGATCATGAGTGGGTCCCACGACCCGAATGTGGTCCACGAGCCGACCACGAGTCGCGAACCGGAGCATCCACTAACTGCGAGTCGAGCTGAAGACTTGAACATTGAACCGAGACATGAGGAATGGTATAAGCTGAACTGAACGGAAACTGAACCAGACTGAAAAGGACTAAAAACCCGAGATGCAAAGGTAGTCCAAATAGGAAGTTATTACTCAGGATCCAGATGGGAACCAATGAGTTAACTTCGTGAGTTGGACTTTGCTACGGGACGTGTGCAAAGGGGTTATCGATGTCTATAGCTTTGATTCACCACTGTGAGACGGATTATTGGCTATGGATCAGTGTAGTGGAGTCATCACGACTCCATGGGGCAAAGTGATCGTAGCATGGCTATGAGCCAATGCAGTGGAGTCGTCATGACTCCATGGGGAAAAGTGGACATAGCAAAGGGTTATCGACTATGGACCAGTCCAGTGGGACCGTCAAGGTCCCAAATCGGCAAGGTGGTCGTAGTCATAGCAAAGGATTGGGTGATCAGAGTAATGGATATCGTATGCTTTACGCACTGAGTGAGAGATGTGAGGATAATTGTTATATTTGATGTTTGCTATCACCTTGACACACGCACACTTCCATGTTCACACTGTATGTTAGTGTCACCTTAGAGTACTGTACATCTTGTTGTGCTAACTCTTTGGTTGCAGGTCCAGGTTCAGGTATGATTATTTATACCTATTATTGTTTTATTTTGCTGCTATCGCTCATACCAGACTTTTGTCTGACCCAGAGTTTTATGTCTGTTCTTATTACTCTGGGTTCTCCTAAACGGGCAGACTAGAGACAGGTCAGGTGATTATGCACGGGTAACTGTCCAGAGACGAGCAGGAGGCTTCCACGTACTATTTACATATATTCTCCATGTGTTGTTGATGGTCACTACTTTGGGCATTAGTAGTGCACCTTTTCTATTTTTCTTTAGAGACAGTATTTTGAAGTTGTAATAATGGTTTGGATCATAAGCTGTATTTTGGATTTCCACTGCTATGATGGTTTAATTTTCAGCTTATGCACTGTCTCACCTGTTTTGTGTCAAGTTATGTTATTATTATATTTTATTCCATGCGTTGTGAGATATTCTACAGGTTCCCTGTTCATTCATCATTTCAAAACCCTTTTCATATGACGACCGTCCCGTGCTGGTCGGGCATTGGCACAACGCGTTTCATTGGAAATGTTGGCTGGTGCAGGGAGGGTCGTCACATGTATAGATTATAATGCTTATAAAATGTGTTAAGGTAAAAAAAATGTTACTCCTTAATGCTATTTTCAATACCATACTTTACTAATAGGTATTATTATTATAGCGTATTATATTATATGTAAATAGTTTGACGGATCCTTAGAAGATGGAAACTCCCATAACATCTCTTAAGTTATTGCACTCACGTCGTATACTGATAGGAGATAGAAAATACTGTGAGCATCTCTGATGTTACTACATTCATATTTCATTTGGTTTTGTTTGACCTACATTAGGAATTTTAGTCCTGGCACGATAATATTGTTTCACATTATTCTCGGGTCAACCTAAGTTGATTCACTATAGTGAAGACCCTATTATGAAGACAAAGATAGAGCTAGACAGACATATTTATTTTGTATTATTCTACAACAATTATTTGGTATGTTTGATGATTATTTAACCCTTATATCAAAATTATATACTGCAAAATGATTAATGTTTTAATTATGTCCATATTATATTTTGTTCTTTCGCTGTGAGATTCTATGTTATGTTTCTTTCTCTTCACTTTTATTTCTTATATTAAATCCCCATTAACAATTCACCGTTTTGAATGGTTTGAGTCTGACATGTGCGACTTATTATTGATCTAAAATCGTTCGAAATGACAGGTCGTTACTGTTGGTATCAGAGCTTTGGTTAAGAGAATACCAAAACCTATGGGGTAACTCATTAAGAGACAGGGTAATGGAATGCCCTATAAGAGTTTAGGAGTATACATACATATGAGAGCACTTAACAAAATGTTTTATATTGTGCTAGTTTGTCTTGTTGAGCATTTATAAATTTTGGTCGGTACATGGGACGTCATGGAACCGATAGGGATTTCTAAATTCTTAATAGGGTAGATCGACACGGTATTGTCTTGAAAAGGGTAAATGAAATAATTTTACGTATAATATTTTATATATATAGTAATTGTTTTATAATTATACAGAATATGATTATTCCCAGGAAATAATAATATCCAAATTTGTTGATCATTTAATACTTATAACAAGTGAGCATAACAAATTTGTTGATTAATGAACTAATAAGTGTAATTATAAAAATGTGCTTAAATCAAGTTATAAGTAATTTATATTATAAATCATATGTAAATTTTATTATATTGAATGGTTTAACCCTCTTGAATTTTATCCTTTGGAAAATAAGTTTGATTTAAAAAATTCATGAAATACTTAAGTTTGATTAAAGATATTAGAAAGAAATATAAGTACAAATTGTCCTTGAGACTTAACAAAGAAGAAAATTAGGAATTTAAATTACAAGAATACTTAAAAAACCTAGGTAATAACCACTTAACTTATCAACAGTTGATATGAAACAAAGAATTTAAAAAGTTTCATGGTTTAAAATTTTGCTAAAGATAAATTGCAACATTTAATGAATGAATCTTCCAAAGGTATTCGTAAAAGATTATGTGTTTAAGAACTTAAAGAGGATATATTAAGAAATGTATACAAAACAGATTTGTAAGATGATAATTTGAAAATAAATGTGTTTACTGAATCTATAAATTTCACGAAACGGTTTTGGAAATAATAACTACTCGATAAGCATAATATCAATTACATTTCATAAGCATGATATATCAAAATTGTTAATCTTTATTTTAAGACCAACAAATATGAAATATTAATTTTATTTCCAATAATATATTTGAAATACTAATCGAAGTTAAGAGAAATAATTATGGAATTGCAATGGTTTGCTTCATATGGATTTGAATTTGTAAAAGAGTGACTATTTGATATATATATATATATACATATATTAAACTTATAAAGTTAAATGGATTTATGAATGTAATTTAGGAAAACACTAATTTCAAAAGTGATTAATGTACATTAGGATTTGAGTCTAATCATTTTGAAATAAAATTGAACTTAGGGAAGTTTTAAATAAATATAAATGACAATTTAAACTTTGGTAACAATAAGAATGGTAAAGAAAATATGGATATGAATCTAAATTAATGAGACTGAATTGAATATAAACTTAATTAGTATGTCGATAAACTTAATTACATACTTTAAAATGGAAGGTAAGTGTAAATCTTTGGAAATGATTAAAGGAATGAATTGAGAATTCAAAAACGATAACCTAAGTAACCATATATAACATGTGTTTTTGAAAATATTGTTTACATGATTTTCAATTGCAATTGTAAGTTAGTTATATTTGAATATATGATAGGAGTCAAAATAGGATAAACGACTGAGTGGAGGATATGTATATTTTCCCTATTTGATATTTTATGAGAAATAAATGATTTGAAATACATTTTTATATATATTTGGAAATCTCGTATATTTTGTGTTTTAAAAAAGAAAAATTTAAGTATTATTTGACGTTAAGATTGGAGTGTCGACGACTTAGTGATTTAGGGTGTACGCCTATCTAATATATGTATTAGATAGACATTGAATCGCGCTCTAGTCGCTTGAAAATGATTTTGATGATGATCATGACATCATCAATGTTTATTTTTAGATCTCGAAAGTGAAATAGGCATATGGTACCAGTATGGACGATGAGTATACACTTAAAACTTTTTGAAATTTCTGAGAAATATATAAACTTTTGATATAGATATATATAAACTAAATAAGTAGTTTAATTAGTGTAACTTGATTAAAAAATATATTAAATTACTTGATTTCAATTTTCCCTGCCTTGTTCCTTTTCGGAATGAAAGGTTTTAAGTGGATAAGATTATGATAATCTAAAATTTTAACCATTTAAATTTGTTAAATTAAATATGAAAAAATTTAAGTTTCGCTGATTTAAATTTTTATTTAGACCAATTCGGTTAAATTTTCATGAAGCAACTTACAAATTTGTAAATCTTAATATTGTCAAATCAATAAAATTAAATTCAAACCGTGCGATAATTTAAAATAATAAAATTTGATTGTAATTTAAATTGAATTTGGAATAGTAGTGGTGAATTTGTGATTATGAAGTTGATCTCCGAAAATGCGTGGTTTGTTGTAAATAAAAAAATAGTGCTTTAATGTAACAAAAAATAAAACTTGAGCATGATTTAATTTATTGAATTTCAATAATTTCATTACGTTAAATTTTTTTATGAAAAACTTATATTTCGATACATGGAACATCGTAATTCGATTTAACGGTGAAAACAGGCTTTTGGCCTGTTGTAACAATTGTTGCAAAATAGACATGTTGTCCCGTATATGTATTTGGGTTTTCTATAAACCGAGCTTTCATGCTCTATTTATCAAAACATCAGATTTCTACGTAAATCCCGAAATTATTTCTGATTGAAAAAATGACGTTTATCTGAAAATAAACATGAAAACTCTTCAAACACCATCATATTATACATCATTGGAAAGGTCTCGATGAATGCAACTCAAATATACATTTCATTTTTGAATTAAATGCAAGGTACATCTAGAATTCACAGTCAAATTTAAAAATCTTGAAATCATAAGCTTCAAATTTAGGTTATTTGATTTTGGGTTTATCAACAAAATTAACTTCTGGGTATTATGGAGTTCGATATAGGGGTGGAACCATGGTGGTGGCATGACCTATGAAGTGGCGACTAGGTGGTGGATGTTTTTTTCTACATTATATAAATTTGAATTCTAAATGTTTGAACGTGAATATCTTTTACATACGAGCTCAGATTGACGTGCAGATTTCTTCATTGGGTTCGTATTGAAATTCGAATGACATAAAGTTGGTTAGATTGGATTTGGAGACTGTTAGAATTTTGGCTTTCATTTGGATTTCAGATTTGGCGTAAAATCAAAGGTGAGTGTTTTGACTCACTCACGACGTACGCAAATTTCTATGCGGATTAAATTTAGTTTATGATATGCTACAATTCATTTAATTAATGTTCGAGAATTTAATTTGACATCGAAATTGATTATAACTGTTAATTGACATCCGACTTATGTTGAACTGACACTTATGAAATATCGTTTGATCGATTGTTTGTAAATCTAATGTATGTTTGATTTGAACATAAATGGATTAAATTTTAATGTCTATTAAATTATCATTTTGTTGAATTGTAATTGAAGTAGTACTGAAATCAAGTTGCTAGTTAAAGGTCTACATTTATTAATCGACACTGTTATGATGTATATATAGGTTTTTTAGGGTAATGATTACATGTTATGTTTATTGGTTATCTTGATGGTTGATTAAATGTTATTCCTGATGCATATTGATTATGATACACAACTGTTAACCGAAATGTGCCGAAACGGGATAAACTGATAATTTGCATCCTTTTGCAACGAATAATCGAACTGAAAATAGGTTGAAATGATATATACCTGTGACATGTGATATGAATTGAAATGATATATACTTATGAAATTTAAATTCAAAATTTATTGATCACTTGGCTATAGGGTTGAAAATTAAATATGGACACCATGATCAAATGAAATATTATTATATTAAACATTTTACAATAATTTAACTATTATATTTCATAACTGGTTTAATAAGCTATTTTATAACAATTTAAGTATTATATTTTTATAACTATTTTATTCAAACTATTTATATTAAATTAAAATGTTTTACTGTTATTTAAAATTAAACTATTTTGTATTAGATTCAGCTATTTTTAAATAAAAAATTAGTTCCAATTCGATCTGTTTTAGGTCCAAGTATTTGGATATAAATATTTCATTGAATAAATATATCTGATATTGAAATCTAAATCAAAACTTGTATCTTGACTAACAACCATTTTATAAATAGCAAATTGGAAATTTTGAAACTGATCCCATATTGAACTGATTTCGGGTAAAAGATATTAAAATCAACCTTGAAGTAAATTGAACTACGATATTTAAATATGATACTTTTAAATAAAAGTGATCATAGTGTGAAATAAGTTTTTTGTTGTTCAAGAGACCGAGGTCAGATGTTGGCATACTCTTTGTTAATATGGAAACAACTTTAACAACTATGTACATGGTGGAGAATCCAAAATGAAGTAGGATGGATTTAACAAATGATTATTAGAATGAATTAAGAGAATATAATGGTATACTTGACTTTCGGGTCATAATTAAAATGACTAAAACCAAGAGACATAACTAGGCCAAGTGGGGTTGCTCCTCAAATTGGGGATACTTCTTCATTCATTATCTCGGTCCGTCGGTTTGATTGGATTTGATGTGATTCTGTGATTATGGGAGTGTTGTCTAAGGTGGGCGATAACTGAGTTATATGTTACCACCAGCCCAGTCCCACAATCCGATAGAATCCTACTATGAGTATAACCTAGTGTGCCTTGTCATATTATCCCGATCGAGCCCATTATGATTTTGGTTTGTGTAGTACCTATGGGGTGCCCTATGAAGTCACCTATTTACGATGCGTTTACGGTACTATGTAGACTACAATGCTTATAAAAATGTGTTTATATAAAAATGTAACTGTGACAACCCGTAACTTCCCCGTAAAGGAAAGCGCGGATAGTTCGAGAACAAGCCACAACAGAACGCAGACGGAAGAACATTTCATTGTATATTACAACAATGCATCAGATTACAAGAATATACAGAGTATAAATGAATAAATATTACACAGAAATATCAGAGATTTAAATTACATTTAAATACATAGCAGCGGAAAATAATACAATACACAACTAGAAGAGATATACAGATACAAAGCTTTCCGGATATCATTCCATCTGTAAACCAGGATCCTGTGAATATAAATCTGCAAAACCAAAACTACTAGCTGCCCGTGTCAAAATAGGGGCACCCAGAGTTTAGGTCAAAACAATAAACTCCAGGTCAGTCATGTGACTGGTGTGAGAACTAAAACAGTTATTAATCTTTATTTTTAAAGTTGGGTAAATCAAGGGACCACGCCGTATAACACGGAACGGGTTTCCTCCCAAGAATACCAGTGCATAAAACAAACAGCGCAATGCTAAATAAAGAAAAATGAAACTATTATAAGACCCAGGTCCCATCACACAATGCAACGCAAGCCGGAGGATAGGGTTTTTACCTTATAATAGCCAAGAATGCTTGATACGTTTAAAACAAATCATTTGATACTATTATAAGTGCATAGTGTATAAAACAACTTCAAATCATAAGTATCAATCATAGACGGCATAAGCGCCCCATCCCACTATGTCGCCATACTAGGCTCTACAAATAAAACCGCAAATGTCACGTATTTGGAAATTGGATTTCCATCTATGAACCAAGGCAAAAGATAGTCCTCAACCGATTCGAGACGCTCTAGCCCGCCCCTCAGGACCCAGACTCAGGTGGGCCCTTGGATCGTCAGGGCCGGCCCACCGATGTGGATTAAAATGCCTGAACATGCGTTTTCCCGCCCTTTGGGGCGTAAATGAGCCAACGAATGGCTCCATCGGACCCGGATCGTCCGATCTAACCGAGGCGCCTCGCAACAACAACAACCACACAGGTGAAAAGTATATAAATGTCAGGGCCGGTAGGTCACTGACACCACCCTAGCTAGAAAGAAACGCATGCACTCCCTGAGGTTCTTCTCCCGTTTTTGGTTCACAACCGGGGTGTGAATCTCGCGAAGTAAACGTTACACGAAGCTACGCCACAAAGGCCGTGCTTCGATCATCAACCATAAGACTTTGCTTTTCAACAGAAGCCTTGATCATTTGCCACTTAGGCATGCCACACAGGCAATTCACTCCATGCGTTTGATATCCATCAGTATATAACCCATGAGCTCGTACGTCTCAGAGAAGGGCGTTAAGCAAGAGAATAAATTCTCCGCCGCCAAACAGATATATATTTAACAGAGATCAATCACACAGACTAAAATCCAATGTCAGACACACGGTCCATTTACAAGTCCGTTCTGGGTCTGAACGAAACCGGAGGCACCTAGTACCCCGCATATCCATCGATCTCCAAGTATGTCTGGACGATCACCAACTGTTTCCATCTTCTTGGGTGTACAGCCCAATCAAGATCATCAGTAATCACCCAAACGACGTGAAGACCTCCGGTCTTCGACCATCGTCTTCATCTTCGACTTATCGTCGTATCAGTTATTCAGAATGGGATAAACCCGGTCTTTCCGAATAACTCGCGTATATTTTAAATAAGTGTTACACAAACACAACATACGCCTCATTCCAATTCATCGGTCACTAACCGTAAATTAATCAAGAGAATAATTTCCCAAATATTAACCACGAAGGCCGAAACCAACATCAGATCAATATCCAGAAAACCATTCTGCTTGGCTAACCGACAGTTAGTTTCTAAATTTCACATTCATAGGGAAAGGTTCCCATTAATTTTATCCAAGATAAATTCCTTGAATTTATTCTCTAATCTTCTTTTGAATTTCGATTCAACTAGTCGGGATTAACGAACCTTACCGAAGTAATCATTTGTTTTAATTTCCCAATCCCAACCTATTCGTCCCATGAAGTAAAACTGGTTATACTTCATATCTAACACCTCGGTATTATCGGTAAATTCAATTACCATTTCACGTTCAAATCTGATTAAAGATTTAACTATCGCCTGGAGTAAAACTGGTGATACTCCATTCTCGATCTTTTCAATCTAATTAAAGATTCATTAAAACTCCACTTAGTTTTAATCTTTAACTGGGTTAAAGAATTAGTGTCATTTAAAACACGGTTCACGATAAACCCAAAACCACATTCCATTAATTATCGGGTTAAAGAACGAGTGTTATTTAAAACACTGCCCACGATAAACCCAAAAATCAATATCGATTCAATTTCAATTAAATATTATTTAATTGGTACACTTCATTAAATCTAAATAAAAAGATTTAATCTTTTCTCAACTGGGTTCAAGAACAGTGTTAATGAAGACACCATTCACGACAAACCCAAATCACATTTGATATTAAACACAAGGCTCTGAATAGAAAATATACCGGCTTATATTCAATATCAAATTCTACGACTAACAAATATCGTATTGGAAATAACGATATATATATATCTTTCAAATTCCCATAACAACATCTGTATCATCACGAAATCCAACATCGAAATAATCCAAAGACAATTTCGATTCAAATCCATTCCAATATAATTATTGGAAATTTTGGTTATTTTCAAAACCATTTCTAATCCAGTTTATTCATTTTAAAAATAAATAGAATTATAATTCTAGTTCAAAACTAGTTCATTTCGATAAAAATCTATTTTTATCTTTTCAAATATGGAGTTTTCATCCCAATCTTTCCCAAATCATTTCTTATGATTTTACACAAATTATTACTATTGTTAATAATTTTATCAAGGCCTGTACAGTCGATTTCCATCAACGGCCATCAAACTGCACTTACAGCGACCTTTTTCAAATTTGATTTTGACATAATTCCAAATCTAACCGTTAGATTTCTAATATTCGTTAGAAATCTCATTTCGATACGAACCCAACGGTTCCGGTTTTAGGAGAATCCGACGGTCGGATCTCCCGCAATATCCGTTCGAAGTCAATGGTCGAAATTCGCGAACTGCCGCGGCGCGGCGCGTTCTATTCAGGCCATTATATTATATATATAATATATATAATATATACTTCGTCGATTTCAATTCAAAACGTGCTTTATAAATCGTTTTTAAATTCATTTTCAAAACGGTTTCAACTTCATATTCAATTTCAAATCAAAATTGAATATTCCAATTTAAATTCATTTCAAATTGATTTCAATTCAAATTGATTTCTAATTCAATTTCAGTTCGTTTCCAATTTAATTCAATTTCAATTCGAATTCATTTCTATTCCATTTCAATTCAAATTCATTTATATTCAATTTCAATTCGAATTCATTTATATTCAATTTAAATTCGAATTCATTTCTATTCAATTTCAATTCGAATTTATTTTTATTCAATTTCAATTCGAATTTATTTATATTCAATTTAAATTCGAATTCATTTCTATTCAATTTCAATTCGAATTTATTTTTATTCAATTTCAATTCGAATTTATTTATATTCAATTTCAATTCGAATTTATTTATATTCAATTCTTTTTTTTCGAAAAATCAGATTTTGAAATCACTTTCGATATTCATTATAAAATGAATAAAATCGATATAAATATCGTTCACGTCAAAATGGCATAAATCTAATCAACACAGCTTCATATATTCATATTTTCAAATATTCTATTTCAATTCGAATTTATTTTTATTCAATTTCAATTCGAATTTATTTATATTCAATTTCAATTCGAATTTATTTATATTCAATTCTTTTTTTTCGAAAAATCAGATTTTGAAATCACTTTCGATATTCATTATAAAATGAATAAAATCGATATAAATATCGTTCACGTCAAAATGGCGTAAATCTAATCAACACGGCTTCATATATTCAAATATTATATTTCAAATATTTCTTTTTCAAATATTTCTATTTTAAAACTGGAATGAGGCCCAATCAATTACCATATAATGTTAATTATATGGATTTTCTACAACACATGTATATATCAACAACGATGAATAATCAACCATCATCCAAAGTGCATTCTACACTGTATAAGCATCAAATATAAATATTCAACGCTTATAACAGTCTGTCAATCAATCGATCGACATACAACTAAACATCGGGATTAGTGTACGTCAAATATTATCCCAATACCCATGTGGGGTTTCAAGCAATCAAACACAGATTTTTATTTGTGCAGTTGGGCGATGTGTAAAATTTATCGTCCCAATCAATGTCCTTCAAATAGGTGTACATAAACAAACCGTCCGGTTTGTAAATGAATATTTATTTATTCACATTCACGTTAAAAATTATATTTTTAACGATCAAACTATTTTATTCAACCTATGAATATTCTATTCGGTTCATTTATTAAATAAAATGTTATCTTTATTTTTCTAACTTATTTTTAGAAAATTTCGGCGGCATAACGGCACGATACTAGAAACGGGACAAGGCCTAGCCTTATCCCCGGTCTAGTGAAGGCCCACGCCATTCACACATCAATCAAATCAATTTCATTTCACCAAACAATTCAATTCAAACCAAATAATCTAACCAACTACACAACCAAACAATTAAACAAACAAGTCATCCATGGTCTGTGGATGACGGGTGTCGGGTGCTACTAAACACCGTCTGCATCCTAGTATATATTTATAACTAGAAAAATTAAATTGAAAGGTGAGAAGTTCTCACAGAATTGCTAATCCAACGCCACGACTCTTCTTAGGTAGAAATCTTCGTCGTTCTCGCCTTTTGTCACTTTCTCTGCCCGTATTCTCTACATAGGTAAAAATCGAATTTTTACTTCGCTATTCAATATATAAAAATCGAATTTTTACTTTGCTATTCAATATATAAAAATCGAATTTTTACTTCGCTATTCAATATATAAAAATCGAATTTTTATTTCTACTTCATCTATTTTTTCAACGCTTCTTTCTATATAAAAATTATATTTTTATATTTCTACCTCTTATATAAAGATTGAATTTCTATCTTGTCACTGCCTATATAAAAATTACATTTTTATATGCAAAATCATATTTTTATTCTTCTAAAAATTATTCCATATCTTTACAATTCTAAAAGTCGTATCTTTATACAATTAAAAATCTAATCTTTGTATAAACGAAAATCGTCTCTTCTATTTTAAAAACATCTCCTTTCTATTTTTAAAATTCAGATCTTTCTATCATACAAATCCAAGTTTTATCAAATTAAAAATCTAAGCTTTTTCAATTTTGAAAAACAATGTACACTCTTATTCACTCAAAAAAAATCAGATTTTTAAACTGATTAAACTAAACTAAATATTTAAAATCAATTATAACAAAACAAACAGAAAAAAAACTTACACTGCATCGCTTGGGGGGGTCTGGTGGGTCTTGGGGTGCTGGCGGCGTTCGATTCAGCTAGAGGAGGGGAGAGGCGGAGGAGCAGGCGGTGGAGGCTAGGGGGTTACGGTGGGATCTACGTTGCCTGGCGCGACGGTTTGGAGAGGCTAGGGTTGCGGTCTTCGAGCTGACGAGAGGGGGGGTTGCGCGGAGGTGAGGGAGCTGCTCCGACGAGGTGGCGCGGTGGCCTGCTCTGCGACAACGATCGCTCTCTCTTTTTTTTTTTAAACAAATCGATTCTGAAAGAAATGGGCTTTGACCGTGGTTGAAGAGAAAAAGGAGGGGGCCCTTTTTTATATTTTATTTTATTTTATTTTTAAATTCCCCAAAAAGTAACTTCTAATTTCGACCTCCAAACGAGACCCACCGCCTGTCGTCCATAGCTAATTACCCCCATTCCGAACACAACGGGATATGTATCGCAGGCTGATTCGACTGTTTCGATCTCTTTTCATCAAAATCAACATATAACTCTATATATTGAATTTGAACGCGCATTTCAATTTACCGGGGTCACATACTAACTCGAAAAATTCCAGAAAAATATTTTCTAGCTTCGTATTGACGATACAGTCCTAACAAAACTAGTTTCGTCGAATTCCGAGACCGTTTGAAAAATGGCCAATTTCCAGTCGATTAAAATCAACTGAAACTGGTCAAACGCGTTTTCTTTTGCCACGCTCACATATTGATTCGAAAAATTATGAAATTTGGAATCTAGCAAGAATTTGACATAATGGATCCAACAAAAGTGGTTTCGTCGAAATCCGACGTCGTTTGCAAAATGTCTATTTTTAAGGGCCTGAATTCCATAGCGACTATTCTGAATTTTCAACTGGACATATCTTTTGATTCCCGCTATGAAATTTCGATTTCCAGGATTCATTGGAAAGATATTCTCAAATAGATTCTAATGTTTTTGGTTTCACTAAAATCCGGTTTATTTTGCACCCGGTATATTCAATTGAAGTTTGAAATCGAATTATCGAACTACCGCGCCATTTTCAATTCCTTTTATAAATATAAATAAATATTTATATTCTATCGTCGATCTATACAACTATATACGATTGAATTTTATTCAAAAGAAATTTTCTCGTCGATATTATTTAAAATAATTCATTTTAAATAATCGAAATTCGCTAAAATTGCCAAAATAAAAAAATTTAAACTGGCCCAAATTTTCGGGTTGTTACAGTAACTCCTCAATGCTATTTTCAATATTATAGTATACTGATATCTATTTTCAATATTATAGTATACTGATATAAATTATTATAGTAGCATATTGTATTATATGTAAATAGTCTAGCAGATCCTTAAGAGATGGAAATTCACGTAACATCACTTATGTTATCGTGCTCACGTTATACATTAATAGGGGATGGAAAATCCTATAAACATCTTTGATCCTATGACACTCATATTTCATTTGGTTTGATTTGACTGACATTAAGAATTTTAGTCATGACTCGAGTGTATTGTTTTTCATTATGCTTGGGTTATCCTGAGTTGTTTCAGTTTAGAGAAGACCTCGTTATGAAGATGAAGATGGAAACAGACAAACGTACTTATTCAGATTATTCCCTGCAATTATTTGGTATGTTTTATGATTATTTAACTCTGATATCGAAATTGTATAGTGTAAATTAATTAATGTTTTAATTATATTCTTATTATATTTCGTCCTTTGGTTGTGAGATTTTGTGTTTGTTTGTTTCTTTTTCTTCTCTTTTATTTTTTTCATATTGAATCCCCATTAATAATTACTATTTTGGAAGGTTTAGATCTAACATATATGGCTTATTTTCGATCTAAAATCATTCGAAATGGTGGGTCGTTACACCCATTTAATATGTCGTTCACCTACAATTAGGGTTGTTATGGTAACGATAAATTTACCATTACCATTATAAGTCAATCGGTTACCCATTTTAAGTCAAGGCAGTATAATAATGGTAAATTTAAATCTTTTATGGTAAACCATCGATAATGTTACTTTATTACTAGCAGTAACGGTAAAATTATCAGTTATTTTATAACACATTGACATTCATTTAGTATGATCTATTAAAACTATTTGGGAATAAGCAAATTATTAGATTTAGTTTAATAATTAGATAAAATAGTGTTAAATAAATTCTACTTCTTTCTCTTTATATCTTTGATTAAGTAATACTATAAATTGTATAATGAAGTAGTGTTATGGTTCAAATACACATCCAGTAACATATCTTTTTTAGTTAAACGTTAATTTACCATTATCGGTGTAACGGTTGCCAAATTATTAGTACATCCAAAGCCGACTCTGGCGCAGTGAAAACTGGGCCATTGAATACGGTAGAACTCACGGCCTAGGGGAAAAATATAACTCAGGCTAAAATGCGTAAAAGGTTAAAAAAAAAAAAGAGGTTGCAAGCAGGAAAAAACAAAGGCAAAACTTCATGAAGGGAGTAAAAAATAAGGAGCAAGAACTCGCAAAGCACAAGAAAGAAGCGAACCATGAAGAAGAAGAAAGACATGCAACGTGAAAATAAAAAACAAGAATTTAAGAGATCTCAGATCCAACCTCAGAAATAGGTAACCCTAATTTCTAGATTATCTTATTTAGTTTAGTTTCTAGTTAGTGGTCAAAATTGGGACTTTTATGTGTTTGAGGATGACAATACCTGATACCTTTCAATTATTTTATTTTTAGGTATACCATTATTTTTATGAAATAGTGGTTTTAATCTATTTAGAGCGTGTATGCTTTACAATATTCAGCATCAGATAATAGTAATTTAACAAACAATGTGTTATTAAGAAAAACGCGATGAACCTGGTAATTCATTTTGAATTCATTTCATATATTGCCAAGTAGTGACATATTTCTTTATAGTTGGTATTGTTCATTCAACTTATTTATTAGTGTATTAACCAATTACATCACAATACGCAATATACATATAAAAGTGATTTTGTAATCTAATTAGAAAAATCATGATTATAGCACCTTAAAATAAAAATAAAATGAATAAATTAGAACATGATCATGGTTGGCTACTACTAATTTGTTCTCTTGTTTCAACTAAAGAAAGAAAGAAATTGATTTATTTTTTTTGCGTTAAGAGTTTGAAGGAGAATTTGAATTTGGGATATATATTAGAATTCCTTAATGTTAAATATGTATAAAAAATATCAATTATTATCTATAAATGTGACGAACAAAGTGTTTTAACAAATAGTATGATTTTATCTTACTACAAATATTGATATGTTTTTAACATGAATCTATTTTCAAATCAAAAATAAAAATAAAAGATAGTTGTACTATTTCCATAAAGACAACCATTTAGAAGTTCTAATAAGAGGGAAAAGAAAATAAAGAGATAGCCAAACCACTAAGAAGGTCTCTTAGCAAGTATTTATTTGTATGGATGGTAGTTTTGATGATAACAACCTTAAATAATGACGTAAAATATATTCACGCATGTACTAATGATTATCTAGATGTATATAGTATATGTACAGCTTATTAGATGGGTATTGACTGTGAATATGGTATAGTATCAAGATAGAAGATCCAGATTGATGCTGATATAAAGATTCAAGAGTTAGAGATCAAAGACTCATGAGTATTGAAGAGTTCATGATCATTTTAAGATGATCAAAATAATCTACCGAGTCTTAGATTAAATGATAGAAATATAGTTGCATTCACCCAGTCTCGCTTCCTCTCTGTATATTTTAAGAATATTTTCAAAGTATTCCTATTTTTAAATCTTTTTATTCCTAGTTTCTTTTAAAATGATTTTTTCAAAAAGAAATTTTAAGTTTTTAATACTTATGCTTTGAAATATTTTTATAAACTTTTGATTTAGATTATAATATTATACTCGAATTTTGATATTTTGGTTTTTATACTTATATTTTTATTTTAAATTGTACTTTTGTTTTTGTATCTTAATTAAGTCTTGATAATTAATTTTTGATATTATAGTATGGTACTATAATTTTGATATTTACATTTTAAATTTTAATATATTGATTATATATAGTTCTTGAATATTACTATACTTTTGTTTAATTTTTTTAAAAATATTTTAATAAGCTTTCTTAACCTTTAATGTGTTTGAAATATACATTTGCTATGTTTAAATAGTTTCAGAAAGTTTTAAATCATATGTAGTTTCATATTTTCAAAACATTTTAGCAAAAACTAGTTTTGAAAAATACACTACATATGTCGACATAGATATACAAGGTATGTCGACATACTTGCCGAGTTTTCCAAATTTCAAATTTGAAATAAAGTACCTTTTCAACATAACCTCTCACAAGCATCCACTTTCCTTCACTCCTATAAATACTCTCCATATAAAAACCTATTTTAACAACAAATTCACTATTTCTTCACTCATCTCTCTTCTCTCTCATTTTCGAAGAAATATATAACTATACTCTACCAATTTTCAAGTTGAATCAAGTCAATTCAACGTTGATTTGATTTTATATCAAGCTCACATCATTCTCTCAAGATCAGTATTCAATTCATAGTTATAGGAGCAATACCGATCAAGATCAAAAGATCCAGATCTATATATTTTGTAAAACCTATATCAAACAACTTTAAGGATGTGACTTCTTATGATTAAAATCAATTTGGGTTTCATTGTGCTCGTAATGCAATTTGGAGTGACTACTTTCTCGAGAATTAAGTTGGCTATGCCTAGAGATTTGAGATTTTAGGTGTTGTCTTTCTGTAGCCTTAAAATCAAAACATATAATTGAACTGATAATGATTAAAGATCGCACGAGATTTGTGCGAGACCGAATATGTTGTAACTCTGAACCAGTATAGAATCGGATGTGTTCTTTGCTTTTAATTTTACTACAATTACTTTACTGGTTGTTTTATTTTATGATTGATTATGTGATCATTGAATACATACTTATAAGCGTAAGCATAACCCAAAGTAAAAGATTCATAAACTTAAGTAAACACTATTCATCCCTCCTCCCTTCTCCTCTAGTATTAATATATCTTTAAATCCTATACCTCATTCAGTTTCAATATCTTTCAAAAAAGGCAGACTCGGTTAATAACGCATGTCAATCTTGGAATTTTGAATATGGAATTGGTGTTGACGATATAGTAGAATATGAGATTATAGTGAACAAAGAAATTAATGACATAAAAGAAACTTCACATGATATTGAGATTTCATCGCAACAAAATAGTAAATTAAAGTGATGTCCACTGTTTATGTCAATTGAATGAAACAAAGGTCGTGTCATCGGAACAAGTTTTGAATATATATGATCCAATAATTCGGGATAATATGGATAGAAACAAAAGAGAATCGCTTGTTGAGACGGGTCTTATTAGAGAGTTTACTATAACTTGCCCTCAAGATGAAAACTTTAGGCCTTTTTTATAAGTTATTATAAGAGATAAATGAGTAGTGGAGAATATCATGATAACAGATGGCTTGTTTATTCTAAATAAACACCTAGGTATTTTGTTTCTACTGCATGTTATTTAATGTAATGACTTCAAAAGGTCAATTAGCAAAAGATGGAACTAGAGACTGAAGGCATCTCAGTGAGAAAATTACACAATATGAAAGAAGTGAGTAGTGGAGAATGATTATGCCACCTGTTCTTTGAATGTGACTTCTCTTTCGCGGTATGGGCTACAATCAGCTCATTTCTGCTCGGCTTCATTCCCTCACTTCACTCTTTCTTTGAATATTGGCAGCATAACCCCCCTGACCCGAAACTCGGTTCCTTGGTTGCTTTCTTCTCTTAGAGTATTTGGTTAGAAAGAAACGCATACATCTTCAATAGATCCAAGAATCACTTGCTGGGAATATGTAATCATATTCTATACCCTTTCGAACTGTGGATAGGCACTAGAAGGTAGGGCCATCAATTTCTAACACAACCTGAAATACGACTCGTAACCCACACGATAAAAAACCAACCCGACCGACCCATTTATAAACGGGTCAATTTCGGGTCAACCCGCTCTGACCCATTTAATAAACGGGTTGACCCGACCCAACCCGTGAACCCGTTTCTGATCCGTCTTGACCCATTTAATATAAAACATATTTTTATTACTCTACAATCTATAAAACATAGGCTCAGCCCAGTCCACCACATATTTGTCTCTTTACCCTAATTTACCAATTACCAAGCATCCACTCATTCAGTCATTCTAATGTATGCGGTTCTACATCTTCACTCGTTCAGACTACAGTTTCCCCTTTCCTTTTTACACCGATCCCTAGATTCTATGATATCCTTCTGAAATCGTGCATCAGATCGAAGAACAATAGCGGCACTAGGAAAAAGCATCGGCATCAACATCGCCTCGAGACTCGAGCATCGTCTCGAGATTCTATGAGCACTTCATTGTAGCATAGTCCTTTTTCTTTCTTAATTTATGCTACAAAGACTCGATCAAATGCAGCCATCATTTGAAACCTGCAAAGTTTTTTATACAAATATTTTTCTTAACGGGTTACACAAATCAAACCCGAAATCCGCACGATTATAAATGGGTCAACCCGAACCCGACCCATTTAATAAACGGGTTGAGCTGACCCGACCCGAACTCAACCCGAACACGACTTGACCCGACCCGAACCCGGCCCAACCCAACCCATTGACAGCCCTACCAGAAGGCATGCTTGTTTTAGGCTTTCTCTTCCGAGGCCGCTATCTCCAGGGACTCATGGCAGCAGATCGTTATTCCCTTACTGATATTATGATTATGGGTCTCTGGTCGTACGCCATGTCTTATATGGGTTGTCATATCTTATATGTAGCTCTCTGCTTTGTTGTTTATCTACTGTAATGTATTTTGGCTAGCTTTAAAGACGCACATGTCCTAGACTTTTATGCCACTGGTTGGGCCTGTCAACCAGATTATATTACTACATACATATATATATATATACACTTAACCGACTGTGTAGTGCCACGCTACACACCCGTCTTCCTCCAAAAGAAAAAAACACAATATTAACTACGCTGCATGGGTTAAGTTGGAAAAAAACACTACAATTTAATCAAACAATTGACAAAAATGTGCAAGGTTCCACTCAAAATGACAAAGAGAATTGGAAACAAGTCATGTTTAGAATAATTGCAATTGTTTAGCGTTTTGATGTTAACAATTTAGTTTCTCATGGAGCGAACGAGAAAATTTAAGAACTCTAATTGTATTTTTTTAGGTTTGGTTGAAATGATTGTTGGATTTGATTCGGTAATACAACATCATCTTTGTCGTATTCAAGATAAACAAATTCATTTTTATTATCTCAACAACAACAAAAATGAATTGATTAGGATTATTGGATCCAAAATAAGAAACATAATCATTTCAAAAATAAAAGAAGCAACGTATTTTTCTATTATACTTGACGGCATTTCTGATGCAACAGCAAAGGAATTAGATCATTGCGATGCATAGGTGTGAAAGGTAGTCTAATTAAACTGAAGATTTTTTTTAGAGATTTTGAATGTTGAAGAAACAACTGGGTTAGGGCTTTCCACAGAGTTGAAAAAATGCGTTAGACTCATTTAATCTTGGCATTGATAACGTGAGAGGACAAGGATATGATCATAAATCTAATATGAAAGGAAAAAAATCATGGTGTGCAAAAAAGATTACACGATATTAATCCTAGAGCTTTTTACATGCCTTGTGGTTTTTATTATCTTAATTTACCTATTTTTGATATGACAAGCTCTAATGTTTGAGCTAAATCTTTTTTGGAGCGTGCAAATGCATATATACTTTATTTGCTAAATCTTCTAAGCGATTACTTATTTTATTAGAATATGCTGACAAATTAATTTTGAAATCTTTATCCAGTGCCCGTTGGGAAAATCATGTTGAAAGAATCAATGCTATCTATATAATAAAAATCCTTGGTGTAAATGGGAAATACAAAGATTGGACATGATTCAATGGTGAGAAAGATATCAGACGGACTATCAATTGGTATGTTATCCAATAGCCACTAATCCTTCAACTCCATCTAAATTAACCGGTTAATTAAATCATGGGCCACTTCTCTCTGTTGCCTTCCACTTTCTCAAAGTATTTCTTGTTAGAGTTTATGCCCTAGAGGTAATCCATTTGATGTAAATAATAACATTGTTGATGTAATTATTTTATTCGGAATAAAATATATTCTGTTATGTTATATTTAGTGCGTAATATAAATATTAACATAATAGAAGTCCTTAGAATAATAATACGGAATTAAATAATTTGAGTAAGACTTGAACTTAAGATTATATAATATATTAAGTATTATAATTCTTAAATGTTCCTAGTCAAGTTTTATATTTTATATAGGACAATAATAAAACATTGAGACTGGTATGTTGATTGACTGATGATCGCATCTCATTAATCATTAATATACGTGATATTAATGTCAAGACATAAATACGTATTAGAGAATAGCGCATTGGGCTGACCCAACATGATAAAAACTACATGGAATATAATTAACAGTATCATAAATTATTCTCATAGTGACAGTGATGTAATGGTCCCCAGACCTGAAATCATTATAATTTTATTCGAGGATATTTGTGTTTTGATATTCAGGATTTAAAAATGATTTCAATGTTATATGATAGTTGAAGCAAGTATAACTTGTTTTCTACTTTAATAATGTTTGTTTTATTCTTTCATGATATTTGTATTTTAATGTACGGATTCATATATTATTTTCTTATTAAGAAGTTGATAATTGTATACGAAGGTATTAAAAGTTATACCTGATACAAAATACTAAGTTAACAAACTGTATATTTGATATGGTCATTTAACTCGATTAATATTGATGTATTGCACACACTAGTGATCTTTTAAATTTCCTGCAAATTTGATTACAGTGAAATTCTTAACAACTTTATTTTATTATATCCATAGTGACCCATACCATGTTGCATTAAATTTAATAATTGGATATCATGATATAATTATACATGGTTTTAAACATGCAATGCCATTGACTATATATGATATTTATATATCCAGAAACATATATGATATGTAATATTTGTAAAGAGGAAATTGGTGTAAAAGTTGTACCGAATCTGCTAAATTAATATATATATACAAACATATATACTGCTGACAGTAGTAATTCAATACATACTGGACTTATGTTTCAATTTAATTTTTTTCTCACATGCCATAAAATGATTTAGTTATACATGTTAATCTAGATGTATGTGTGAATATAAACTGAAATGTTCACTCATAATGTCCAACATATTAGCACATATTTATGTACTTATCCCATATCATCTCAGGATAGTGATATTGTGCTCTTTCATTAAGTTATGTTAGATACATATAAATTGTGTAAAATATAATACATTGATAGTCAACAACTTATACATTTAGATCTACTGTCTGTATGTTTATATCGATAGATATATAAATAAAGAAACATACCTATATATATATACACACACACACACACACATATATATATATGAATTCATAAATTAATGCATATGTTGATATGTGTAACGACCCAGGGGTTTTCGGCCCAGAAAATTGACATAGATACCTTTACCGTAACTCAAGTCGACCTTCCAAACACTGAAAACGCTGGACGTTATTAGAAAGAATTTAGAGGGTGAGATAAGAAGAAAGAAATATAAGAATAGAAGAAGAAGAAACAACACAACACAGAGTCTCACATCGCAGTAGAACAAAATATAATATAGAAATAAAACTTTATTGAGAGCTTTCAAAATACTTACAATATCAGAGTACATCACACCATGGGACAGTTAAAATAACCTGTTCCCATATAAAACACACAACGGAATAGATACTAGATACAACACATCTGAATAACTCCAGCTCGTCTCTGGACTTCGCAGCATCCGATAGCCTGGACCTGCACACCCGGGCTAACCCGAGCATTTACAAAACACCGGGTCAGTCTGGTGAACCAGAGTGAGTAAAACTCGCACAGTATTAAGGTATCATACAACTTAATTTTAAAGTTCAAAATCTTTTCAAAAGAAAAGGATAATCGTAAGACCAAATCCACACATAAACACGGACGGTTTTTACCTTACGATAACCCAAACCATTTTTGAAATCAATATCTTTTCTGATATTATAATAATGTCTAAATACAAGTAAATAACAATCTAGTGGAACGCTTGCATCTCACGCTCCACATATATAGTATACAATCAAAACCGCGGGCGCTTATTGGAGATTGGATTCCGACCTTGACAAGGTATGGGACCACCTGCCGATAGTGTATCTCTAGAGGCAAATACACTGGGTTCAACAAGAACGTCTTGCAACCCGGCCCACACATGACCGACCACTCATTTCGCTTGAGTGTATCGAATGTATATCACCAACGGTTGGGCTCAAACCAACGTTTCCCGAAAAGGGACAGCATCGATAGATTAAAGAAGCAAAATGAAATTCTCTAAATAGGTGATTATACAACCTAATGGGAGCGACCCACATAGCCATGCTGCCTGCCCGATTTTTGCCCTTTCCCGGTTGTGAGGCTTGAGGCCAGAATTTACTTTGAAACATATGATCGCCATTCACTTTGAATGCCACATCGTCAAATCCACTAGATATCGCTAATTGACGTCCACAAAAATACTCTAGTTGGGAGCTAACCAACTATGGCACGTTTGAAGAAATCAGCGTACGCGATCCTTTTGGACATACTCTGTCAGACATCCGTCCATACAAGTCATCCAAGAACAGGATGAACCGAAGGTACTCTCCTACTGCATCCAATACAGGAATCACCCCATGGATCAATAGCGAGAAGTCCTTGCAACCCGTGGATTTCAACCACGACAGAATCACAGTTTACCTCTGGCCGCTAAACCAGAGATTATTAGTAATCCTTCCGCTTATGAAGATCCACGGTCTTCAATGCTCCATCTCGACCATCTTCTGATATTTTCACGTATTTGTTGGTCGGAATGGTTTTCGAACCTAGGTTCGATCCCGGTCTTTCCTTACCGACAATCGTATAGGTCAGATTTGATAGTCGGTGATTTAACTGTCAAAATAATCAATGTTTCAATCATGACAATCCAATGCGTTCACTGGTTCAGTATTCAGCACCACTTGGCCTTTTTATTAAAAAAATGTAAATTTGAAACTCTTAAATATTTCGATATTACTAATATAGTTTTTCACGCTTCTTATTTAACATAAGATATTACTTTAAACAAATTCACTTTTCCAACTCCTTTTCAAATCCTTTCGACCATTTCCCCATTTAAATTCACATTTCAATACCTCACTTTTACTTAATCCCATTATTACATAACGTTAATGTAAAATTAACGCTTTAACACTTTAAACTCCATTTGTCTAACTCTGGTTTAATATAAACCATTTTATCCCAATCTCCCTTGACTTAATTCGTATAATTAAGTAGCATTTATTTCAAGCTATTATATTCGCTTGAAATTCCTTTTATAACTTTGTTATAAGAATTTGGGTTTTAAATATAAATCCCGTACATAGACTCCTTTCACCGTTCAACTAGATTTTATTACCATTTCGATTCCCTTTAAATGAATTTCAATTAAAAGGTAATTTCCTAAATTATTAATTAAAATAATAATTTACTTCGATCATTAACTTAAATGATAAGTAATAAATATTTATTCCCTTTGAATAAAGTTTTATTAAAAAAATATATTCAAAATCTATCCTTAGTTATAAATAAATTTTATAACTTCAGTTCGATCGATTTACCTGACGGTAAATCGATATAACCAAAATAATTTACTTTTAGGCCATTTACTGCCGATAACCCAACCAACATAGCCCATTAGTTAAAACACAACACAGGTTGACTTTCAAATCAATGATCAACACTCAAATCAATCATCCAAACATAACAGTTCATATGATAATATGAAAATAAATAATATATTTGAGGAATCCGGTTGGATCCCTCCAACCTGTTCTTCCCTGTACACAAACGGTTATCTCCACACAGTTCAAAACAATTCAAATAGATCAAACAATTCAAACAGGTCAAACAATTCAAACCATTAAACACGTTTATTTAATAAACGTGACCAACAAGGTAAGTTACCTTTATTGGAACCAATCGTTAGAATAACGATTTGGTATTTCACTGAAATTAAACGACGGTTTAATTTCATCAGTTATATCAGCAAGCAAACAGACAACCATTGGCAAGCAGAGCACACAAAATAAAAACCCAATTTATATAAAATATAAATGGGAAAAACTGAGTGAGTTTAACTCACTTTGGATTTCCAGTTTTTGTCAGAATGGTTTGATCCAACTCCGTCCAATCCAGCTTTATGATATCACGTCTGTTGATACAGATCCGACGTCACTTGTTTTATCTGGTTTTGTTACTGTGTGACACAGTTACAAATTTAAATACGATGTTCAATTATACATTAATATTATTAAAACTTAAGTAATTATTTTATTTAACCTAATAATACTTAGGTTAATTGTATATTATAACTATAAAGCACATTGACAAGGATTGAGGCACGTTATAGTCCATTTGAACTGGCATATTAGGACACGGTTAGGCATACTATTCAGTATCCAGGCACGTTTCAACATATACGATAAATGGCTTAGGCACATTACAAAAATCGCTTACTGCTATTCGAGTCAAGAGTATTAAAATTTAGATATAAACCGGTACGTTAAATACAGTGACTGGCATATTAAAGTAAAATTTATGTGTATATAATACTCACACATTTCCATATTAATTACACGCTAATTTAAATGGACATGTTTCGTTTTAGATCGGGCACATTAAACAAACCATTCGGCACAGTTTAAATTAGTATCTGGCACAGAGCTCACGTTATATAATATTTTATTTAACCAAACCATGATTTATCTAAAAGCTTTACTTACCTTAAGTTAACCAGATTAGTCTTTTAAACAGTATTAGGCCTTATTATAAACAAATCCTTACCGCTACTGTTCATTTACCTTCTCTCTCGTTTACTGCTTCTTCCAGAACCCGAAAGCCACGCCGTACCTCTCCTCTTCCACGTCTGTTACCCGTCGAAGTCTACCCACTCTCATGTCTCACGCAACCAAGAACCCCAGCTTCCACTCGCCTTCCAACACAGCTCCATCGTTCACCGTCCCTACTCCATGCATTCTTCCCGCCAACCTCATCTTACGCCCCCCCCCCCCAAAAAAAACTCTTCTTCTACTCCTTAAAATGAAAACAACGGTACAGTTAGTTCACCGACGTTTCTCGCAAGCACCAGATCCATTCCTACTTCCGTGTATTTTTTTTTTTTTGCGTTCGGTGATGTATTATTTGTTAATACAGGGGACCTTGCGTTTTACAATATAACAGGGGAAGTTAGGAAGGAAGAATTTAAAACTAAGTGTACCACTGCAGTGTATTTATAGTGAAGAAACAGGGGATAAGATGAACGTAATGTCATCGGTACAGGGGCATGCGCAGTAAGCTTCAGACTTGGGTTAGGCTTGCATTGAGTCATCCTTTCATTAGCTTTGCCTAGTTGTTGCGTGTATCAGTATATGGTTGTGTTTTCATTTCATGTAGAGGGCTAGGCTAGCTGTTTTGGATTGGCAAGACATGAAAAGAAATTTCAAGGCCGGGTGGCTTTGGAAAAAGAAATGACTAAATAGGGTACTGTACTGATGCGTATGCTTTCGCATGTGCTTCCATTGTCCCTCACATGGTCGTACGTTCTTTTGCAGAAGAAATTGGGTAGTCTTGACTTGACTTAACACACTGAAGGCTTAAGTAATAGGCTGGTTAGTTTATATAGTTAGGGAAATAAAATTTTTATATTATTTACGAAACTTTACCGTGAAGTAATTGATAAAAACCACCATAAAAAAAATTTGTTTACTGATAAAAAGGCAAATCTGGTGTAAAAAGATATTCCGGATCCAATGGGACAAGTTTCATCGAAATCCGAGGTCGTATGAAAAAAATTCCTTTATAAAACCAGAAATAAACACGCGTTTTATTTTTTCACGATCAACAGATAAGTCAAATCAACTTGAAACCTTGAAATCCTATAATAATTCTTCAATACGTACCCAACAGCACCAGTTTCGTCGCATTCTGAGACTGTTTCCCCGGTAGGCTATTTTTACGCGCACCGCAATGCCCTTTTGAACACTAATTTAACCGGTCTCCAAAAATAACAAACTATATGCTTATCCTGACTCTAATCGACGATACGAACTCAACGGAATTGGTTTCGCGGCTTAATTCGATCGTCTACTCACGTTACACTCAAATATCCCTCTATTATATTAATTACGCGTTATAGAAATTAACTGGGCGTTTATGGCTACCGTGGCCACATACGACATCGGTTTGCCACAACATTTGACACCGTGCAATAATTTAACAATACGGTTCCAATGAAACTTGTTTCGTCAAAATCTGAGTCCGTTTGCAAAATGGCTACTTTAAAGACCTATATTTTATAACGATTTTCATAGCGATTATTTTAAAATTTGATTTGGCTATAACTTACGATCTATAACACGAAATCTGAATTTTTCTCTTTCATATGAAAATTATCATTAACACAGTCCCAATGTTTCTTGTTTCACAGAAATCCGACTTATATTGGATCATGTATATTCAATTAAAGTTCAGAACTCAATATTGCGAACTGCAGCGCCATTTCGAGCTCGTTTTATAACTATATAAATTATAACGTTTAAACGTCATTTTAAATAAACGAATTCAATATTAAAATCCATTAATATTCCAAATATAATATTTAAAATAATAAATTAAATTAAATATTTGAAGGCAAAAACACGGGTCGTTACATTCTTTCCCCCTTAAAATAATTTCGTCCTCGAAATTGCTAAGGTAGGAAAGAACGTTACCAACCCATTAGTTTACAAATCCAATTTTAAATCAAAACAATTCAATACCATATATCAATATTTTCAAAAATATCGAAAATTTTCTAACACCTTAAATTTCCATAAAATTCGGCAGAGTCTCCCCTGCACGGAGTGACATCTGCGATATTACAGGAACAGATAATATATATACATCGACCCATACGGTCGGAAAACAAAAATCAAAACCAAAAATCCGAAATTCTATATTTTCGCGTAGGCGTACCTTTTTGCGGGCACTATTGAGCATATTTGCTCAACGTATATGCGATTTACTCAACCCATATTAATCTGTCCAACCATCTGGCACCTGTACTTAACTCAATTCACATACCAGTAACAGATATATGAAATTCTTAAGTAATATTCACGAATCAACTGGTATAACTATACCAATTGCAAAATCAAACACACAACATCAATTCATTCTCAAATACAAGGTTTAATCATAAATTCCAATTCATATGCGGTTTCATTCCAGTGTAAATTATACCGGAATTTATCCATTAGTTTATAATTCATTTAGTTTCATTAAATTGTTGATTATTCTCATCCAAACAAACCATCACCAATAACAACCAAATCACAATCAATAACCAATATACAACCAAATCAATTGAATTCATATATTTTATTTTGGTTTCACAGATTTGATCATTATTTATTCATTTAATTTTCAATTTCCAAATCTGTTTTATTTAATTTCGATATCATTCTTAATTTAATCACACATAACAAATTTAAGTTTTCAACTCAAATTCCAATCTGGTTCGAATTCCATTCAAATCGATCAAACACACTAACATCTCAATGATTTGAGAAAATTATTTCTTTTCTATATAAAAATATAATTTGGGTAAAATTATTTCATTTACCCTCTTTACAAAACAATATTGTATCGATTGCCAGTCCAACGCTTCTCAACACTTGAACTGATCAACCAACACAATACAAAACATTTGTATATACAATTTACAAATACGCTCTCATATATATATATATATATACACACATACATATATATAAACTCAATCTCGATCTAGGGTATTACTAATCCCATCTCTATCCAGATACACCACAGAGCCAAGGTTATTACTAAACCAATAGCTCTGATACCACTGTAACGACCCAGGGGTTTTCGGCCCTGAAAATCGACATATATACCTTTACCGTAACTCAAGTCGACCTTCCAAACACTGAAAACACTGGACGTTATTAGAAAGAATTTAGAGGGTGAGATAAGAAGAAAGAAATATAAGAATAGAAGAAGAAGAAGAAACAACACAACACAGAGTCTCACATCGCAGCAGAACAAAATAAAATACAGAAATAAAACTTTATTGAGAGTTTCAAAATACTTACAATATCAGAGTACATCACACCATGGGACAGTTATAATAACCCGTTCCCATATACAACACACAGCGGAATAGATACTAGATACAACACATCTGAATAACTCCAGCTCGTCTCACCTGTACACCCGGGCTAAGCCGAGCATTTACAAAACACCGGGTCAGTCTGGTGAACCAGAGTGAGTAAAACTCGCACAGTATTAAGGTATCATACAACTTAATTTTAAAGTTCAAAATCTTTTCAAAAGAAAAGGATAATCGTAAGTCCAAATCCACACATAAACACGGACGATTTTTACCTTACGATAACCCAAACCATTTTTGAAATCAATATCTTTTCTGATATTATAATAATGTCTAAATACAAGTAAATAACAATCTAGTGGAATGCTTGCATCTCACGCTCCACATATATAGTATACAATCAAAACCGCGGGCGCTTATTGGAGATTGGATTCCGACCTTGACAAGGTATGGGACCACCTGCCGATAGTGTATTTCTAGAGGCAAATACACTGGGTTCAACAAGTACGTCTTGCAACCCGGCCCACACATGACCGACCACTCATTTCGCTTGAGTGTATCGAATGTATATCACCAACGGTTGGGCTCAAACCACCGTTTCCCGAAAAGGGACAGCATCGATAGATTAAAGAAGCAAAATGAAATTCTCTAGATAGGTGATTATACACCCTAATGGGAACGACCCACATAGCCATGTTGCCTGCCCGATTTTCGCCCTTTCCCGGTTGTGAGGCTTGAGGCCAGAATTTACTTTGAAACATCTGATCGTCATTCACTTTGAATGTCACATCGTCAAATCCACTAGATATCGCTAATTGACATCCACAAAAATACTCTAGTTGGGAGCTAACCAACTATGGCACGTTTGAAGAAATCAACGTACGCGATCCTTTTGGACATACTCTGTCAGACATCCGTCCATACAAGTCATCCAGGAACAGGATGAACCGAAGGTACTCTCTTACTGCATCCAATACAGGAATCACCCCATGGATCAGTAGCGAGAAGTCCTTGCAACCCGTGGATTTCAACCACGACAGAATCACAGCTTACCTCTGGCTGCTAAACCAGAGATTATTAGTAATCCTTCCGCTTATGAAGATCCATGGTCTTCAATGCTTCATCTCGACCATCTTCTGATATTTTCACATATTTGTTGGTCGGAATGGTTTTCGAACCTAGGTTCGATCCCGGTCTTTCCTTACCGACAATCGTATAGGTCAGATTTGATAGTCGGTGATTTAACTATCAAAATAATCAGTGTTTCAATCATGACAATCCAATGCGTTCACTGGTTCAGTATTCAGCACCACTTGGCCTTTTTATTAAAAACAAATGTAAATTTGAAACTCTTAAATATTTCGATATTACTAATATAGTTTTTCGCGCTTCTTATTTAACATAAGATATTATTTTAAACAAATTCACTTTTCCAACTCCTTTTCAAATCCTTTCGACCATTTCCCCATTTAAATTCACATTTCAATACCTCACTTTTACTTAATCCTATTATCACATAACGTTAATGTAAAATTAACGCTTTAACACTTTAAACTCCATTTGTCTAACTCTGGTTTAATATAAACCATTTTATCCCAATCTCCCTTGACTTAATTCGTATAATTAAGTAACATTTATTTCAAGCTATTATATTCGCTTGAAATTCCTTTTATAACTTTGTTATAAGAATTTGGGTTTTAAATATAAATCCCGTACATAGTCTCCTTTCACCATTCAACTAGATTTTATTACGATTTCGATTCCCTTTAAATGAATTTCAATTAAAAGGTAATTTCCTAAATTATTAATTAAAATAATAATTTACTTCGATCATTAACTTAAATGATAAGTAATAAATATTTATTCCCTTTGAATAAAGTTTTATTAAAAATATATATTCAAAATCTATCCTTAGTTATAAATAAATTTTATAACTTCAGTTCGATCGATTTACCTGACGGTAAATCGATATAACCAAAATAATTTGCTTTTAGGCCATTTACTGCCGATAACCCAACCAACATAGCCCATTAGTTAAAACACAACACAGGTTGACTTTCAAATCAATGATCAACACTCAAATCAATCATCCAAACATAACAGTTCATATGATAATATGAAAATAAATAATATATTTGAGGAATCCGGTTGGATCCCTCCAACCTGTTCTTCCCTGTACACAAACGGTTATCTCCACACAGTTCAAAACAATTCAAATAGATCAAACAATTCAAACAGGTCAAACAATTCAAACCATTAAACACGTTTATTTAATAAACGTGACCAACAAGGTAAGTTACCTTTATTGGAACCAATCGTTAGAATAACGATTTGGTATTTCACTGAAATTAAACGACAGTTTAATTTCATCAGTTATATCAGCAAGCAAACAGACAACCATTGGCAAGCAGAGCACACAAAATAAAAACCCAATTTATATAAAATATAAATGGGAAAAACTGAGTGAGTTTAACTCACTTTGGATTTCCAGTTGTTGTCAGAATGGTTTGATCCAACTCCGTCCAATCCAGCTTTATGATATCACGTCTGTTGATACAGATCCGACGTCACTTGTTTTGTCTGGTTTTGTTATTGTGTGACACAGTTACAAATTTAAATACGATGTTCAATTATACATTAATATTATTAAAACTTAAGTAATTATTTTATTTAACCTAATAATACTTAGGTTAATTGTATATTATAACTATAAAGCACATTGACAAGGATTGAGGCACGTTATAGTCCATTTGAACTGGCATATTAGGACACGGTTAGGCATGCTATTCAGTATCCAGGCACGTTTCAACATATACGATAAATGGCTTAGGCACATTACAAAAATCGCTTACTGCTATTCGAGTCAAGAGTATTAAAATTTAGATATCAACCGGTACGTTAAATACAGTGACTGGCATATTAAAGTAAAATTTATGTGTATATAATACTCACACATTTCCATATTAATTACACGCTAATTTAAATGGACATATTTCGTTTTAGATCGGGCACATTAAACAAACCATTCGGCACAGTTTAAATTAGTATCTGGCACAGAGCTCACGTTATATAATATTTTATTTAACCAAACCATGATTTATCTAAAAGCTTTACTTACCTTAAGTTAACCAGATTAGTCTTTTAAACAGTATTAGGCCTTATTATAAACAAATCCTTACCGCTACTGTTCATTTACCTTCTCTCTCGTTTTATACTTCTTCCAGAACCCGAAAGCCACACCATACCTCTCCTCTTCCACGTCTGTTACCCGTCGAACTCTACCCACTCTCTTGTCTCACGCAACCGAAGAACCCCTGCTTCCACTCGCCTTCCAACATAGCTCCATCGTTCACCGTCCCTACTCCGTGCATTCTCCCCGCCAACCTCAGCTTACGCCCCCCCTAAAAACTCTTCTTCTACTCCTTAAAATGAAAACAACGGTACAGTTAGTTCACCGACGTTTCTCGCAAGCACCAGATCCATTCCTACTTCCGTGTATTTTATTTTTCGTTCGGTGATGTATTATTTGTTAATACAGGGGACCTTGCGTTTTACAATATAACAGAGGGAAGTTAGGAAGGAAGAATTTCAAACAGTGTACCACAGCAGTGTATTTATAGTGAAGAAACAGGGGATAAGATGAACGTAATGTCATCGGTACAGTGGCATGCGCAGTGAGCTTCAGACTTAGGTTAGGCTTGCATTGAGTCATCCTTTCATTAGCTTTGCCTAGCTGTTGCGTGTATCAGTATATGGTTGTGTTTTCATTTCATGTAGAGGAATAGGCTAGCTGTTTTGGATTGGCAAGACATGAAAAGAAATTTCAAGGCCGGGTGGCTTTGGAAAAAGAAATGACTAAATAGGCTACTGTACTGATGCGTATGCTTTCGCATGTGCTTCCATTATCCCTCACATGGTCGTACGTTCTTTTGCAGAAGAAATTGGGTAGTCTTGACTTGACTTAACACACTGAAGGCTTAAGTAATAGGCTGGTTAGTTTATATAGTTAGGGAAATAATATTTTTATATTATTTACGAAACTTTACTGTGAAGTAATTGATAAAAACCACCATAAACAATTTTTGTTTACTGATAAAAAGGAAAATCTAGTGTAAAAAGATATTCCGGATCCAATGGGACAAGTTTCGTCGAAATCCGAGGTCGTACGAAAAAAATTCCTTTATAAAACCAGAAATAAACACGCGTTTTATTTTTTCACGATCAACAGATAAATCAAATCAACTAGAAACCTTGAAATCCTATAATAATTCTTCAATACGAACCCAACAGCACCAGTTTCGTCGCATTCTGAGACTGTTTCCCTGGTAGGCTATTTTTATGCGCACCGCAATGCCCTTTTGAACACCAATTTAACCGATCTCCAAAAATAACAAACTATATGCTTATCCTGACTCTAATTGACGATACGAACTCAACAGAATTGGTTTCGCGGCTTAATTCGATCGTCTGCTCACGTTACACTCAAATATCCCTCTATTATATTAATTACGCGTTATAGAAATTAACTGGGCGTTTACGGCTACCGTGGCCACATACGACATCGGTTTGCCACGACATTTGACACCGTGCAATAATTTAACGATATGGTTCCAATGAAACTAGTTTCGTCGAAAACTGAGTCCGTTTGCAAAACGGCTATTTTAAAGACCTATATTTTATAACGATTTTCATAGCGATTATTTAAAATTTGATTTGGCTATAACTTACAATCAATAACACGAAATCCGAATTTTTCTCTTTCATATGAAAATTATCATTAACACGGTCCCAACGTTTCTTGTTTCACAGAAATCCGACTTATATTGGATCCTGTATATTCAATTAAAGTTCAGAACTCAATATTGCGAACTGCAGCGCCATTTCGAGCTCGTTTTATAACTATATAAATTATAACGTTTAAACGTCATTTTAAATAAACGAATTCAATATTAAAATCCATTAATATTCCAAATATAATATTTAAAATAATAAATTAAATTAAATATTTGACGGCAAAAACACGGGTCATTACAATATGCTTATAAAATATGTTTCATATACATACATACAACAGTTAGCAGGTAATATATACATTTGATGTGTATTGATCATTGCATATATTTATGTATGATATACATTTGATGTATATATTCATATAAAAAAGACAGGCTGACCCTTATGAATTTTAATTTGAAAACAACAGGGGTGCAACCAATACTGAAATCATTTCAGCTGAAAGGTGAGAGCACAATTTCTTGGATTGGCAGGAGCAATTGTTGCTAACTTGCTTTGAAAATAAAACAAGTATGACTTGTTTATTATCAGGATATTGACGTAATTATGTATTTGTGTAAAATGATGTACATGGAGATAGATGTATTAATTTTGATATCTGGAAAAAACTGTCTGAAAAATGTTTTAGCATTTGTATTTATATCTAGCCTATATTGTCTCTCTGTATTATAATGTACATAACTTTGTAACAGCCACTTAAATGTAAGTCTGGCTCGTAAGCTTTTATACATAATTGTCATACGAAACGTGTTATACTTTTATGTGCCAATGTTAGTTAATGGTTCGTGAATTATATAAAAGTTGAATATAAATATACCCATTTTAAAGCTATAATACAACAAGCGGTCAATAGGTTTTGGTATTACAAAAAGTTAAACTGTATTTTATGTTTTGAAATGTTCGAAAACTAAATAAGCACACTTTCTATTATATATAAATACACACACTTCGTGTATTTTATTCAAATCCAATTATTCATACGAATATAAAATACATATATTTTGATATATGTAAACGACTCTAATATTGTTCGCCACTATGAATTATAAATTCCCTTTAAAATAAATTTTGTTATATTAAGTCATGGTGAAGTCTTCCAATATGTACACCCATCAATGCCCAATCTCATTGGATGTAGGTAATGCCAAAGCATTGTGCATCCTCTTATTTTGGTTATATGCTGTAGGAGTAATTATGGTGCTTCGACTGTATTATTGGGTCTGATTTAACTAAGGCTGCATAATAGGATTATGGCATTAGAGACAATAGCATGAATTATTCTACATTATGAGCAAATGAATAATACTGAACAAAATGTTCATCGTGCGATCTAAGAGTTATACACACGATATAATTGACAAAAGATGTCTACCTAAAAGGTTGTGTTTTGGGGCATTGCCAAAGCTTGGTCAAGGCATGACTAGATACGGATCTTGGGACACCATTGTATATATATACTGATATATATATATATAAAAAAACAAAGGGATGTTAATTTGAGTGGGAGCGTATTTTATTTTAAATTATACATTTATGTTAATATAAAATTTGATTGTCAAAATTTTGTATTTATATTAAATAGCTATTATAGAATCAGTTATTATTTATTATCTACTGTAGATATTAAATAATAAATAACTTCGATAATTTAAATTAATCCTTAAGAATGATAAATTGAATTAAATCAAATTTCTTGACTAGCATTGAAATTTGAAGATTGTCCTAAAAAAAATTAAACGTAACTGTTTTACAAATATCGAAGATCTAAAATGAAAACTGAAGTGTGACTTCAACCTAATAAGATATAAATGTTATGACAATCTACTTATACATCTTTGGTATTAGATACGAGATATAAATTACATATATGTGCAGCGACCCGAACTTCCCGGCCTTCCTAAAACGAACAAGAAGGCGGACTGCTTTGAGAACAAGACTAATCGGAACGCAAACGATAGAACATTCAATTGTTGTTACAACAATTACATCAGAGTATAAGAATATAACAGAGTATAAATAATTAATACATCAGAGATTAAATTACAAAGCAGTGGAAAATTAATACAATGCGTAGAGGAAATACATTAACAAATATAATTGGAAGAAATACACGGATACAAAGCTTTCCGAATATAGCTCCAGCTATAAACCAGGATCCTATGAAAAAAAATCTATGAAAGCCAATACTACTAGCTGCCCATGTGGAAAATATGGGCACCCAGAGTTTAGGTTAAAACAATAAACTCCAGGTCAGTCATGGGACTGGTGTGAGAAATAAACAGTTATTTTAAAACTTTACTTTTAAATAGAGTAAATCAAGGGACCAAGCCGTATAACACGGAGCAGGTTTTCTCCCAAGAATACCAGTGCATAAAACAAACAGCGCTATGATTTTTGGAAAATGAAGCTATTATAAGACTCAGGTCCCATCACATAATGCAACGCAAGCCGGAGGATAGAGTTTTACCTTATAAAAGCCAAACATGCTTGGTTCGTTTAAAACAAAAATCATTTGATACTATTATAAGTGCATAGTGTTAAAAACAACTTCAAATATAAATGTATCAATCATAAATGGCATGGGTACCATATATCATGTCGCCATACTAATTCTACAACTGAAACCGCACGATGTCGTATTGTAAATTGGATATCCATCATGATCCAAGGCAAGGGATCGTCCTTACCGAATTCGAGACAATCTAGCCCATGTCTCAGGATCAGTCGCAACTGCACCTTGGATCCTTAGGGTCGGTCCTCCCTTACGTTTGAGGATTAGTAACTCCTGAACAATACGTTTCCCCGCCCTATGGGGCATAAATCTGGTCAGTATGTCGACCATCACAAGAGCCACTAGGGACTCAAATCCCAGGTACCTCGCTATCCATTATCCACATAAGCAAAAATATTTGGACTCCATACCACGACACCACTCTTAGCTAGAAAGAAACGCATGTTCTCCCTGCATTCCTCTCCCGTTTCTGGTTCATGCCGGAGTGTGAGGCTCGCGAATAAACGCTATACACTAAGCTATGCTATTTAAAGCCGTGCTTTGATCATCAACCACAAGGCCCTGCTTTTCAACAAAAGCCTTGATCATTTTGCATCTCAGCATGCCACACTGGCAATTCATGCCATGCAACTGATGTCTATCAATATATAACCTCTAAGCTCATACGTCTCAGAGAAGGGCGTTAAGCAAGAGAATAAATTCTCCGCCACCAAACAGATATATATTTAATAGAAATCAATCAACACAGAATGAAATCCAATGTCAGACACACATCCATTTACAAGTCCGTTCTGGGTCTGAATGAAACCGTAGGCACCTTATTCCTCGTCCCATATATCCAATACCGGAGAGAGGTCCTCGCATATCACGTCGATCTCCAAGTATGTCAGACGATCACCACTTATTACCTCCTTTTGGGTGTACAGCCCAATAAAGACATCAGTAATCATCCAAACGATGTGAACATCTCCGGTCTTCAATCACCGTCTTCATCGACGACTTATCGTCGTATCAATTATTCAGAATGGGATAAACTCGGTCTTTCCGAATAACTCGCGTAACTTATAAACAAGTGCTACAAAAACACATCATACGCCTCATTCCAATCCAGAATATTCTTTTATTCAAATATTCTTTTCACAATTTAAACCAAATTAAGGTTTTCCAAACTAGTCGGGAATAGCGAACCTTATCAAAGTAATCATTTGTTTTATTTCCCAATCCCAACCTATTCATCCCATGGAGAAAACTTGGTAGCACTCCATATCTAACACCACGGTGTTATCGGTAAAATTAATTACAATTTCACGTTCAAATCTAATTAAAAATTTAACTATCGCCTGGAGTAAAACTGGTGGTACTCCATTCTCGATCATTTCCCAAATTTGATAATTTAAATTATCACATTCACACTTCAATCTAATTAAAGATTCATTAAAACACCACTTAGTTTTAATCTCACAAATCATTACTTAATGATTATTTAACTTTGGGAAATCAAACATGCCACATCGAAAATCTACACCGTACCATTGATTTTTGTCGATATATAACCTCTAAGCTCATACGTCTCAAAGAAGGGTGTTAAGCAAGAGAATAAATTCTCCACCACCAAACAGATATATATTTAGTAGAGATCAACAATATAGTTCGAAATACAATGTTAGACATGTACTCCTGTCTTTAATTGGGTTAAAGAACCAATGTCATTTAAAATACAGTTCACGATAAACCCAAAATCACATTCCATTAATTATGGAATTTTCACGAGAAAACAAATCAAATCAAATCGATATTAATTTCTGTATCCGAGTAATAATATAAATGGAATAACAACTAGCCTTTTAAATTCCATATATATTAACAGTCTTCCTCCACAGAAGCTCACTTTGATTATAACCAAATCGAATTCCATTCCATTCCAATTTATTTTATTATATTGGAAAACTTTAATTTGAAAACTCCATTAATCTGAATAAAAGATTTATATATCCAAATCACATTTCACTGTTAATCGAGTTAAAGAACGAATGTCGTTAAAAACACAGTTCACAATAAACCCAATTCACATTCCATTTTATTCCAGTTACTAAATATAACTGGAAACTCTAATAATCTTAACCAAAAGATCTATTCCTTTCACATGGGGTTTAAGAACAGTGTTACTGAAGACACCATTCACGACAAACCCAAAATCCACTTTGATATTAAATATAAGGCTCTAAACAGAAATTATATCGGTTTACATTCAATATCAAGTTCTGAAACCTACGCATATCATTTGGGGAATAAAGATATATATCTATCTTCCAAATTCCTCCATAATATCCGTATAGTCACGGAATCCAATATCGAAATATCCCGAAGATGATTTCTATTCAAATCCATTTCAATTCATACATTGGAAAATTCTAGTTAGATTAAAACCATTCACAAATCCAATTTATTTATTTAAAAACGTTGGATTATCTTTCTAGTTAATAACTAGTTCATTTTGATAAAAATAATATTTTTATCTTTTCAAATATGGAATTTTTCATCCAAATTCTTTCCAAATCATTTATTATGATTTTACAGAAATTATTAATAATTTTATCAAGGCCCGTACAGTCAATTTCCAATAACGGCCACTGAACTGCATCCATAACGACCTTTTCCAAAGTTGATTTGGACATATCTCCAAATCCAATTGTTAGATTTCAAATCTCTTATATTCATCGGAAATCTCTTTTCGATACAAACCCAACATTTTTGGTTTTAGGAGAATCCGACGGTTGGATCTCCCGTAATGTCAATTTGAAATCAATGGTCGAAACTCGCGAACGGTCGCGGCGCGGCGCGTTCTATTCAAACCATTTATATATATATATAATATATACTATTTTCGTTCAAAATGTATTTTAAAAATTCGTTTTAAAAATGATTCCCACTTTCATTTCAATTTTAAATCAAAATTGAATACTCCTAATCATTATAATATTTAAATGATAATATTTTCAAAATATCAGAATTTGAAATCATTTACTTTTCGATATTCATTATAAAAATGAATAAAATCGATATAAATATCGTTCACATTAAAATGGCGCAAATCTAATCAACATGGTTTCACACATTTCAATATTTTCGTGTCCTTCCAAAATCGGACATTAAATTCACATTTTAATCCTTTACTGAGTATTATTTTAAAATATTTGTTATTTTAAAATATTCATTATTCCTGAATTAAAATCAGATCCAACCAACTACCATATAATGTTATTTATATGGATTTCATACATCACACGTACATAACAATAATGATACACAATCAACCATCATCCAGAGTGCATTACACAACTGCATAAGCATTAAGTATAAATAATTAACGCTTACAACAGTCTGTCAACCAATCGATTTACATACAACTAAACAATTGGGTTTAGTGTACACCAAATATCATCCCAATACCCGTGTGGGGTTTCAACCAACCAATACTGCATATTATTTGTGCAGTTGGGCGATGTGTCAAATTAATCGTCCCAATCAATATCGGTTAAATGGGTGTACATAAACAAATCATCCGATTTGTAAATGAATATTTATTTTCATTTCAGAAGAATTTTATGTCGTTCATATATACGTTAAAAATTATATTTTTAACGATTAGATATTTATTTCAACACTTGACTATTTTATATAGTTCATACATTCAATAAAAATGATATTTTTTTATTGTTCAAACATTTTATTCAACACATGAATATTTTTAATCGTTTATTTATACAATAAAAATGATGTTTTTATTGTTCAAACATTTTATTCAACACATGAATATTTTATTTAGTTCATTTTGGAAAATTTCGGCATTATAACGGCGCGATATTAGAACCGGAGTAATGTCTAGCATTACCCCTCTCCTAATACTGGCTCGTGCCATACACATAAATCACAATCAATCCAAACAATCCCACAATCAATTTTGCAACTACAACCCCAATTTCCACAATCCAAACAGACAACCATGGTTTGTACAATAAATAGTGTCAGGAGCTACTAAGCCCCGTCTGCAATCTAGGATATATTTAAGTGTAAAATAACTTGAGTGAGAAGGTGTTTTCACATTGGGATCCACTCCGCCATTGTTTAATTCTGAATTGTTTTAATAAAATTAAACCGATCGTTTAATTTTATCAAAAAAAATCCAATTGCTTCTGGTTCCATTCTGGTCAGCTTCATGTTGTAGCTCTCGTTGAGACGAGTCCAAGGCTTCTGAAATCCTCAAATTTCGTTCTCGTTGAAGAAGTTATGTCAAATTTTGCATAGATTACATAATTAAATTAATTAAAATATAATTAATTAACATTAACCAAATTAATAACGTTTATAAAAACGTTGCCTCCCCTTTTAACCTTCATCGTTTACTCCAGGTCAAAAACCGCACTTCGACGACTTCAAACTTCATGTCGTCGTCGATCCACCTTGCGCCAGAATCGGATCTGACACCACGGAGAGGTGCGCCCTCGCGTAGCCTTTCTTCTCCAACCATTGAGTAGAACTCGGTGGTCATTGGGGCTACGAATTTCAATCCAAACCGCTGGCTATTGAGCTCGAAATTCCAGTTATCCACCATATCATTTTCGATCTTGACCGTTGGTTGGAAAGAGCATGAGGAGCTCTTCGATTTTGTGATGGGAATTCGGAAAACCATTGAACGGATATTGCGAAAATGGAGGAAGAAATTTTGTAACGTCCCATATTTTTGGTTATTTAAATTGGTTTTTAAAATTATATTGGGATTATTGTAAAATTTATTAATTAAATGATGCTTAAATGTGTATATTTATATTTAATTTAAAACGAACTCGAAACGTCGCGGCAGTTCGTTATAATGAGTTTTGAACTTCAATTGAATATACAAAATCCGATATAAGTCGGAATTTTGTGAAACAAGAAATGTTGGAATCGATTAGATTATAATTTTCTAATGAAAGAGAAAAATCGAGATTTCAGCTTAGATATTGTAAGTTATGTCCAAATCAAAATTTAAAATAGTCATTGTGGAAATAGTTAATAAATTATATCGTTATCAATAAGTTTAAAGGGAATTTCTATATATTCCGCATATCGTTAAACTCGGAAATGTGAATGTTGAGTCATAGTTTCATATTGTTTTGTATTTTAAATGATATATTACTACATTTGAGAAAATGTACGTTCGAATAATTTTATTTATTATTATTAAATGGTTTTTGGAATTTATTTTATCGGTATTATATAAGCTTTGAAAATAACTGTTTTTCAAATGATCTTCGTTTTCAATGAAATGAATTTTATTGCAATGTGTATCGCTAAATATTGTTAGATTTTCGGTTTGGAGCAAATTGGAGTTGTTTTGTCAGTAGATGAAATTTTAACCGATGAATATAATTGAAATTAAAACAACACCGTTGTGCAAGTAAAGTCGGAATTTAACGAAATTAATTTCATTAAATATGAAACGTCAACGTTTAGCAATGCGTCTATTTTCATAGTGACTAGAACTCATATGCGATGGCGAATTTTAAAATGTCCAACGACCGTAAACGATAAATTTAAATGACAGTATAAGGATAACCGTACCGATAAAATCAATATAATATCTATAAAATGTCAAATGTTGCTTTCAATTGCTGTCAAGCCTAAAAAAAAAGAAACTAGCTGATCTGTTCTTTCTAATCAAATAAAATTGTGCAACTGTATATTCATAATTTGCACCTGTCTAAACAATATGTAATACATGCTATACTGAGGAAGGAGCAATCCTATCTGCATGCCTATCAACAATATGTTCAGCCTACCTTATAGCCTAAGGTATTCAAATTTAATAAACCGTACATGCCATTGCGTTGGAAACACAAACCTTGTCGGCCAAGTCCTTTTTGAATCTACCACCTACAAAGCTATTTTCTACAAACCTACACCCCTAAACCGACTTGGCAGCCACGTCGTCTCCTCTATATAAACACACATCTGCGCCATTTACTTCTTCGTTTCAGCAATGAACAGAACCACACTTCTTGCACCAAAATAAATCAAAGCAAATCTTATATAACCACAACTCTACATTCAAAACTCATTATTCCCTTCACGGAAATCCAACAAAAGCGCGAGATCCAGATCAAGAAGAATTCCACGATAGGAGCCACTATTCGAGAATGAAGCAAGGCGTCTGGTGGTGACGAGGGACAGGTTTGTGAAAACATATACATAGAAGTGGAAGGAGTTTTAAGTCATTGAGAGGATGGGGACGGGATCAGAAGGATGGCAAGGCTGCTCCGGTGCTCTGGCATCGGACTGCGATGTGGTGAAGGAAAGTCGAAAAGTGCGGTGGTGAGGAAATGGACAGGCGAAAGTGGGGAGTTGGTTATTTTCAAAGGAACGCTATGTTGGAATGCACGCGGCAGTTTTGTCTGGAAAAAAAACGATAATAGGATGAAAACGATAAGGCTTTGTGCGTGGCGGGGAGGTGCTGAACAATCCAACGTGGGTAGGGAAAACGTTTGGTGGGGCTCTCGCATTTTATAAAAAGAAAAAGGAACGGAAGATGAAGGAATCTGGAATGATGGCGTATAGTATGGGGACGCGTTGTATGGCTTACATGAAGAAAAGGAAGCAGAAGGGGGAGGGGATGCACTGTATATGTTGGTTTCGAAAGTGTAAGCATTGTGGAAGAAAAAAGTGTGAGTGAAGTGGACTGGAAAGTTTTGGGCTTTGACCCTTATTAAAAAAATCATTGGGATGTGAAACCTGAAGGCATGGGACGTAGACATGCTGCATGTCAAGGAAGGTTTGAAGGGGTTTCAGTCAAAGACGGTGGCTCCTTCAAAAAAAAAAGAATGAACCAGTATGAACGAAACAGTTGGAGCGAAGAAGCAGGTAAGAATATTACTTTCATATGCTTAATTAAAATTTAGGATCCCTAATGAAAAGCTTATGTGAAATCAACATTTGTTCGGGCAAAATATAAAAGGGAATAATAGTAACCGATAGTGTACTAATTTTATAATTAGAAAAATATATATACTAGTTTAAATTAAATCGTATAGTATAATATATCTAACTAGTTTATATGTGCACAGAATTGGACCAAACAAGGAGCGTTGGAACCGTATCGACGGCCGTAACAGAAATAGATGGACTGAATGGAATTGGAGCAACTGAGATTTCAGTTAAGTAAAACAGTGGTTTAATTTAACTGAAAAGAACCGTTCTGACGACGAATAGAAATCAAGGTGAGTTTAACTCACTCAGTTATCCCACTTATATTTATTATAAGTCGGTTTATTGTTTGTGTGCTATGATTGCTTTTTGTTGATTGATCTGTTGATTGTTTGGACACATGTTGATGTTTTATAACCGATTTAAACTAAACGTTCGTTTAATTTAATCAAAACAAATTGTTATTTTTAACGATTATCTCCAATAAAGGTAACTTACCTTGTTGGTTACGTTTATAATAATATAAACGTATATTATTTAACTGGATGCTTGAATTGTTATTATTAGTCGATCGGTTGAATCGATTATTCATGTTATCGTCAAATTTATTGTTTATTATCATCATATGAACTGATCTACAAATATGGTCGGATTATTGAATGGATTTTTGATTTGTTGAATAGAAATTCAACATTTGTCTGTTGGTAACCAATGGGTAATATTGGTTGAGGAACTAAGAGGAGATGGCCCCAAATATATAATGTTTTTATAAGAATTGATTTACCGTCAGGTAAACCAGAAAGAAAAAAATGAAGTTATAAGTTTTATTTATGACTGGGGAAATAGATCTTGAAATATATTATTTTGAAAGGAAGTTTTAAAGGGAAAATTAATATTTATTATTTATTATTTATTTAAATTAATTATATTTTTAATTAATTTAAATGGAAAGACGAATTAAAATTGATTAACGTATGTATCATGATTGAGTTGGCCAAGTCAACTGAGTTAACTGAAATTGAGTATTTAACTAATGGAAATAGTAAATGGTGAATAAACCATTTTTACTTTTAATAAATGTTGATATTTGATTATTATTTATTAATCAAAATAGTAAATCTTGGGATATAAAATGTATTAATGGCGGTTTAGGAAAATATAAGTCATATCTGTAATTAAATAATGTTTAAAAGCAAATTATATTAATCGTAATACAAGTTAAGTTTTAATTGAATTCCTAATGAAATTCTATTTGATTGGATTTATAAAATCCAGGTTGAACAGAAATGTTATAAAACCCAAATTTTATTGAGATATTATTGAGACGAGCTATTATAAATGGTTTATGAATGGAATAAAAACCCAAGATGTGAAAGTAAAGAACTGGAACCTAACTGGATATCGGCTGGGTCAAATGATTTTCTGGGTATTGATCTAATGTTGGTTTCGGCCTTCGGGGTTGATATTTAGTAAATTATTTTCGTATCGATTTACGGTTAGTGACCGATTGGTATGAAATGGAAATTGAAACGAAACCCCAAGTTTGAATTAAAATGGCGAGGCGAGTTAAGTTATTAAGTTACGATCTAAACTCGCTATATTAAATGGGAGATGAAGTTTTATCGAGATATAACCAAATGGGTTTGAAATAAACTTATCAGAGTTTATGAAGTTTTCTATTTATAATAGAATTAAGATTTGTGTATACAATGTTTTAAAAGACTATAAAGTTAATAGAGGAGGTTAATAATAGTTTACTTCAATTAAGTAAACGCATTAAGATTGAAGTAAGATTTCCAAAGGGAAGTGTGATATTAAAACCATGCTTTAAATCGAAGGGTAAATGGAATATATGGGATAATTAGTGAAATGGGGTTTCGTTGATAAACTTCTATTTATTCTGACGATAAGGACGTTGTTGATTCAAGGTCTGAGAGGTAAATAAAATACCCCAACTTGAACAACTTCATGATTATCCAAGAATGATATTAGTTTAGAAACGAGGATGGTCGAGAGAAGTAAAAAATTAGAATTTCAATGAATTGTATTGTAAAATAAAGATTTAAATGTTTTAAGTTAAATAAGATGATTTTGAGTATAAATTGTATTTTTGAAACAAGATATAAAAAGCTTTGTTCCAAATATGAGAAGTTTTAAAGGTTTGATTTACGAATGGAAAATCTAAAGGGCCAAGTGATGCTAAGTACTTAACTAGTGAACTCGTTTTATTTTTCATGATTGAATGGCTGTTTATTTTGATAGTTAAATAACCGACTATCATAATCTGGCCCATACGATTGTTGGAACGGAAAGACCGGGATCAAAATTATATTTGAAAACCATTCCGACCAACAAATACGTGAATATTGAAGATATCAGACGATGATCAAGTTAGAGCATCGAAGACCGTTGATCTTCATAAAGTGGAAGAATTACTTAAAATGCCTGACTTGCAATCAAAGATACACTTTGATTCTATCATGGTTGGAATAGACGGATTGCAAGGACTACTCACTACTGATTTATAGGGTGATTCCTAGGATGCAGTAGGAGGGTGCCTTCGGTTCATTCTCTTCCTTGATGACTTGTATGGATGAGTGTTTGACAAAGTATTTCCAAAGGGATCACGTACGTTGGTTTCTTCAAACGTGCTATAGTTGGTGGCGGAGAAGGGAACTTCTCTTAGCTTAACAACTCGAGTATTTTTGTGGACGTCAATTAGTGATATCTGGCGGATTTGACGATGTGACATTCAAAGTGAATGGCGGCCAGATGTTCTGAAAAGCTAATTTAAACCTCAAGCCTCATCAACCGAGAAATGAAAAAAATCGGGCAGACAGCATGACTATGTGGGTCGCTCCCATTAGGGTGCATTGTCACCATCTAGAGAAAATTCATTATTTGTTCTTATTTTCGCTTTTGTATCTCCCGGGAACGGTTATATTGCTATCAAACGTAGGTGACAATATATTCGGAACATTCAAGCGAAATGAATGGTCGGTCATGTGTAGGCTGGATTGCAAGACGTTCTTGTTGAACCCAGTGTATTCCTCTCTAGAGATACACTATCGGCAGGTGGTTTCATACCTTGTCATAGTCGGAATCCAATCTCCAATAAGAGCCCGCAGTTTTGTTTGTATACTATATATGTAGAGTGTGAGATGCAAGCGTTCTGCTAGATTCTATTTATTTGTATATAGACATTATTATAATATCACAATAAGATATGGTTTTCAAAAATGTTTTGGGTTATCGTAAGGTAAAAACAGTCCGTATTTATGTGTGGATTTGGTCTTACGATTATCCTTTTCTTTCGAAAAGATTTTGAACTTTAAATAAAAGTTGGATGATCTCCTTTAAACTTTGCGAGGTTTTTCTCACTCTGGTTCACCAGACTGACCCGGTAGTTGTAAATGCTCGGGTTAGACCGGGTTGTACAGGTTCAGATTATTGGACACTACGAAGTTCAGAAGACGTGCTGGAAGGAGATCAGACGTATTAGTATTTATTCTGCTATGTATTGTATATGAGGACAAATTATTATAACTGTCCAGATTGTCTTGACAGATGTACTCTGATTGTAAGTATTATTTCAAGTTTTTAATAAAGATCTATTTCTATATTATATTTTGTCCCGTTGCGATATGAGATTCTGATTCTGTTGTGTTTCTTCTTCGTATTTCTTCTATTCAAATATTTCTTTCTTTCTTATCTCATCCTCTAATTTCTTTCTAATAACGTTCTGGTGTTTTCGATGCTTGAATATTCGATATGGTGTTTTGTGTCGATTTTCGAGGTCGAAAATCCCTGTTCGTTACAGTGGTATCAGAGCTATTGGTTTAGTAATAACTTTGGCTCTGTGCTGTAACTCGATAGAGATAGGGTTAGTAATACCCTAGATTGAGTTTGAGTGTATATATACGAGAGAGCGTATTTGTAGATTTTATAAAAATGTTTTATATTGTGTTGTTTGATCAATTCAAGTGTTGGAAAGCATTTGAACTAGCAATTGACGCAATATTGTTTTATAAAGGGGGTAAATGAAATAATTTTGCCCGAATTATATTTTGATTAAATAAAAAAAGGTAATATTTTTCCAAATTGTTGAGATATTGGTTATTGGATTGATTTGATTGGAATTAGAATGAAATATCGAATGAAAGTAAATTATTAAGAGATAAATTAGTTGATTGTATATGAAATGGGGTTTAACTAGATTAAGTAAATAAATGAGTGTATTAAATTTGTTTATTTGATGATATATTGATTGGATAATGAAATTATCTATAGGTTAATAAAAAGTTGAATAAAAGCTGAGGAAATGAATTCCAAAATAATGAATAAAAAATCAAATATGGAATAAAATTCAAATTGAATTGCGTAATGAGATAAATAATTAGAAAATCAATTGATGAACTGAGTATGGAATTAAAATTGAACTTAGTTGATAAATGTGTATTACTTGTTGTTTGGCTGCTAGATTCGTTGAAATAAAATTCAACAACAGCTAAAGAAGTTGAACGAATTGGAAACTGAGAAATTGAATTCTAATTATAATGAATTTTAACAAAATCAATTATGAAATGAAAAATAATGATAAGACCATGTATTTGTTATTGTGTTGAAAATGGCGTTAAGAACAGGTTAGAAGAGCTGGTTGTTGCTTTGCTTGGTTTTTGGAGTGTGATGCCCGACAAATAGGTACGCCTTAATATTATTGTTTGGATGGTTGATTTTATACCCCTGAGTTGGGATGCCACTTGGCACTTATTTTCTTTTGGTCAGTGTGAGACCAATGTTGCATTTGTAGTTGTTCAGATGAGTCGTATGGCGAAGGTACTTGCAAATTTTTCGTAGATTTCTAAAACTTAGAGATATTTTTTTGAAATAGTTTTATAATAATTAACTTGAATATAATTGGGTTTGAAGCATTCTTCTCACTAAGCAATTTCGGGTACGAAATTATTTTAAGGGGGGGAAGAATGTAACGTCCCAGATTTTTGGTTATTTAAATTTGAATATTTAAATCTGTTTTTAAAATTATATTGGGATTATATATAGAATTTATTAATTAAATGACGCTCAAACATGTATATTTATAATTAATTTAAAATGAACTCGAAACGGCGCGGTAGTTCGTTATATTGAGTTTTGAACTTCAATTGAATATGCAGAATTCGATATAAGTCGGAATTATGTGAAATAAGAAACGTTGGAATCGATTAGATTATAATTTTCTAATGAAAGAGAAAAATCGAGATTTCAGCTTAGATATTGTAAGTTATGTCCAAATCAAAATTTAAAATAGTCGCTATGGAAATAGTTAATAAATTATATCGTTATTAATAAGTTTAAAGGGAATTTCTATATATTCTGCATATCGTTAAACTCGGAAATGTGGACGTTGAGTTATAGTTTCATATTGTTTTGTATTTTAAATGATATATTACTCCATTTGAGAAAATGTACGTTCGAATAATTTTATTTATTATTATTAAATGGTTTTGGAATTTATTTTATCGGTATTATATAAGCATTGAAAATAACTGTTTTTCAAATGATCTTCGTTTTTGACGAAACGGATTTTATTGCAATGCGTATCGCTAAATATTGTTAGATTTCTGGTTTGGAGCAAATTGGAGTTGTTTTGTCGGTAGATGAAATTTTAACCGAAGAATATAATTGAAATTAAAAGAACACCGTTGTGCAAATAGAGTCGGAATTTAACGAAATTAATTTCATTAAATCTAGAACGTCAACATTTAGCAATGCGACTATTTTCATAGTGACTAGAACTCATATGCGACGGCGCGAATTTTAAAACGTCCAACGACAGTTAACGGTAGGATTAAATGACCGTATAAGGATAACCGTACCGATAAAATCAATATAATATCTATAAAATGTCAAACGTTGCTTTCAATTGTTGTCAAGCCTTAAAAAAAGAAACTTGCTGATACGTGCTTTCTAATCAAATAAAATTGTGCAACTGTGTATTCATAATTTGCACCTGTCTAAACCATATGTAATACATGCTATACTGAGGAAGGAGCAATCCTATTTGCATTCCTATCAACAATATGTGCAGCCTACCTTCTAGCCTAAAGTATTCAAATTTAATAAACCGTACATGCCATTGCGTTGGAAACACAAACCTTGCCGGCCAAGTTCTTTTTGAGTCTACCACCTACAAAGCTACTTTTCTGCAAACCTACAGCCCTAAACCGACTTGGTCACCACGTCGTCTCCTCTATATAAACACGCATCTGCGCCATTTACTTCTTCATTTCAGCAATGAACAGAACCACACTTCTTGCACCAAAATAAATCAAAACAACTCTTATATAACCACACCTCTACATTCAAAACTCATTGTTCCCTTCACGGAAACCCAAAAAAAGCGCAAGATCCAGATCAAGCAGAACTCCACGATAGGAGCCACTGTTCGAGAATGAAGCAAGGCATCTGGAGGTAATGAGGGACAGGTCTATGCAAACATATACACAGCAGTGGAAGGAGTTTTAAGTCACTTAGAGGATGGGGACGGGATCGGAAGGATGGCAAGGCTACTACGGTGCTCTGGCAACGGACTGTGATGTGGTGAAGAAAGTGCAGTGGTGATGAAACAGACAGGAGAAAGTGGGGAGTCGGTTGTTTTCAAAGGAACGTTGTGTTGGAATACACACCGTAGTTTTGTTTGAAAAAAAAAAAAATGGGAAGAAAACGATAAGGCTTTGTGCGTGGCGGGGAGGTGTTGAATAGTCCAGCGTGGGTAGGGAGAACGTTTGGAGGTGGGGTTCTCACATTTTATAAAAAAAAAGGAACGGAAGAAGAAGGAATCTGGAATGATGGCGTACAGTATGGGGACGTGTTGCATGGCTTACGTGAAAAAAAGGAAGTAGAAGGGGGGAAGGGTTGCACTGTATATGTTGGTTTCGAAAGTGTAAGCATTGTGGAAGAAGAAAGAGTGAATGAAGTGGGTTGGAAAGTTTTGGGCTTTAACCATTATTAAAAAAATCATTGGGACGTGAAACCTGAAGGCATGGAACGTAGACATGCTGCGTGCCAAGGAAGGTTTGAAGGGGTTTCAGTCAAAGACGGTGGTTCCTTTCAAAAAAAAGAATGAACCAGTATGAACAAAATAGTTGGAGCGAAGAAGCAGGTAAGAATATTACTTTCATATGCTTAATTAAAATTTAGGATCCCTAATTAAAAGCTTATGTGAAACCAACATTTGTTCGGGCAAATATAAAAGGAAATAATAGTAATCGATAGTGTACTAATTTTATAATTAGAAAAATATATATACTAGTTTAAATTAAATTGCATAATATTAAAGCGACCTGAAATCCCCTTTATGGGAAATCTCGGATTGAATTGAGAACAAGCCACATCGGAACGCAAACAGAAGAACATTTTATTGTTATTTACAACAATTCCATCGGAATACAAGGATATACATAGTATGAATAAATATTACACAGAAATTATCAGAGATTTAAATTACATTTAAATACATCGCAACGGAAAATAATACAAAACACAACTAGAAATAATACACGGATACAGAGCTTTCCGAGTATCGTTCCAGCTGTAAATCAGGATCCTGTGAATATAAATCTGCAAAACCAAAACTACTAGCTGCCCGTGTCAAAATAAGGGCACCCATAGTTTAGGCTAAAACAATAAACTCCAGGTCAGTCATGTGACTGGTGTGAGAACTAAAACAGTTATTAATCTTTATTTTAAAGTCGGGTAAATCAAGGGACCACGCCGTATAACACGGAACGGGTTTCCTCCCAAGAATACCGGTGCATAAAACAACAGCGCAATGCTAAATAAAGAAAAATGAAGCTATTATAAGACCCAAGTCCCATCACACAATGCAACGCAAGCCGGAGGATAGGGTTTTTACCTTATAATAGCCAAAGAATGCTTGATATGTTTAAAACAAATCATTAGATACTATAATAAGTGCATAGTGTATAAAACAACTTCAAATCATAAGTATCAATCATAGACGGCATAAGCGCCCCATCCCACTATGTCGCCATACTAGGCTCTACAAATAAAACCGCAAAGTCACGTATTTGGAAGTTGGATTTCCATCTGTGAACCGAGGTAAAAGTTAGTCCTCTACCGATTCGAGACTCTCTAGCCCGAGCCTCAGGATCAGAACGCATCAACCCTTTGGATCGTCAGGGTCGGTCCACCGATGTGGATTATTTTGCCTGAACACTACGTTTCCCCGCCCTTTGGGGCGTAAATGAGCCAACGAATGACTCCATCGTCTTCACATGGTCACCGATATATCTGAGGCGCCTCGCAACAACAACAACCACATAAGTCAAACTCGTCAGGGCGTGTAAAACCACTGACGTCACTTCTAACTAGAAAGAAACGCATGTCCTCCATAAGGTCCTCTCTCGTTTTTGGTTCACCACCGGGGTGTGAGGCTCGCGAATCAACGTTACACAAAGCTACGCCACATAGGACGTGCTTTGATCATCAACCATAAGACTTTGCTTTTCAACAGAAGCCTTGATCCATTGCCACTTAGGCATGCCACACAGGCAATTCATTCCATGCGATGGATATCCATCAATATATAACCCCTGAGCTCGTACGTCTCAGAGAAGGGCGTTAAGCAAGAGAATAAATTCTCCGCCGCCAAATAGATATATATTTAATAGAAATCAATCACACAGAATATAATCCAATGTCAGACACACAGTCCATTTACAAGTTCGTTCTGGGTCTGAACGAAACCGGAGGCACCTTGTACCTCGCACATCCATCGATCTCCAAGTACGTCTGGACGATCACTAACTGATTCCCTCCTCTTGGGTGTACGGCCCAATCAAGATCATCAGTAATTATCCAAACGACGCGAAAACCTCCGGTCTTCAACCACTGTCTTCATCTTCGACACCACGACGAATTAGTTATTCAGAATGGGATAAACCCGGTCTTTCTGAATAACTCGCGTATATAATAAACAAGTGTTACACAAACACAACATACGCCTCATTCCAATTCAGAATATTCTTTTATTCAAATATTCTCATACCTTGGGAAAGGTTCCCATTAATTTTATCAAAGATAAATTCTTTAAATTTATTCTTTAATCTTCTTTGAATATCAATTCAAACTAGTCGGGATTAGCGAACCACACCGGAGTAATCATTTATTTTATTTCCCAATCCCCACCTATTCATCCCATGAAGTAAAACTGGTCATACTTCATATCTAACACCACAGTGTTATCGGTAAATTCAATTACCATTTCACGTTCAAATCTAATTAAAGATTTAACTATCGCCTGGAGCAAATCTGGTGATACTCCATTCTCCATCTTTTCAATCTAATTAAAGATTCATTAAAACTCCACTTAGTTTTAATCTTTAATTGGGTTAAAGAATCAGTGTCATTTAAAACACGGCTCACGATAAACCCAAAATCACATTCCATTAATTATCGGGTTAAAGAACCAGTGTTATTTAAAACACCGTTCATGATAAACCCAAAAATCAATTCAAATTCAAATTCAAATTCAATTCCAATTAAATACCATTTAATTGGTACACTTCATTAAATCTAAATAAAAAGATTTAATCTCTTTTTCAAATGGGTTTAAGAACAGTGTTAATGAAGACACCATTCACAACAAACCCAAATCACATTTGATATTAAATACAAGGCTCTGAATAGAAAATATATCGGCTTATATTCAATATCAAATTCTACGACCAACAAATATCATATTGGAAATAACGATATAAATACATCTTTCAAATTCCCATAACAATATCTGTTTCATCACGAAATCCAACATCGAAATATTCCAAAGACAATTTTGATTCAAATCCATTCCAATTCAATTATTGGAAATTCTGGTTATTTTCAAAACCATTTCAAATCCACTTTATTTATTTCAAAAATAAATGGTTTATAATTCTAGTTCAAAACTAGTTCATTTCGATAAAAATCTATTTTTATCTTTTCAAATATGGAGTTTTTCATCCCAATTCTTCACAAATCATTTCTTATGATTTTACACAAATTATTGATATTTTTAATAATTTTATCAAGGGTCGTACAGTCGATTTCCATCAACGGCCATCGAACTGCACTTGCAGCGACCTTTTCCAAATTTGATTTGGACATAATTCCAAATCCAACCGTTAGATTTCAAATCTCTTATATTCTTAGAAAGCTCTTTTCGATACGAACCCAATGGTTCCGATTTTAGGAGAATCCGACGGTCGGATCTCCCGTAATATCCATTCGAAGTCAATGGTCGAAATTCGCGAACTGCCGCGGCGCTGCACGTTCTATTCAGGCCATTATATATATAATATATATATTATATTTATTTCATCGATTTCCTTTTAAAACGTATTTTATAAATTGTTTAAATTCATTTTCAAAACAATTTCAACTTCATATTCAATTTCAAATCAAAATTGAATATTCCACATCATCGATATACAAATGATAATATTTTCAAAACGTTGTATTTTGAAATCAATTCCTCTTCTATATTCATTATAAAAATGAATAAAATCGATGTAAATATCGTTCACGTCAAAATGGTGTCCATCTAATCAACACGACTCTTATTCAACACATGAATATTTATTCTCTATTCAACACATGAATTTATTTTCTATTCAACACATGAATATATATTTTCAATTCAACACATGAATTTTCTTTACTATTCAAAAAATGAATTTTCTTTATATTTCAACAAATGAATTTTCTTTATATTTTCCAAATTGGAATGAGGCCCAATCAATTACCATATAACGTTAGTTATATGGATTCCCTACAACACACGTATATAATAGCAACGATAAATCATCAACCATCATCCAGAGTGCATTCTACACTGTATAAGCATCAAATATAAATATTCAACGCTTATAACAGTCTGTCAATCAATCGATCGACATACAGCTAATCATTGGGATTAGTGTATGTCCAATTTCATCCCAACACCCGTGTGGGGTTTCAAACAATCAAACACATATTTTATTTGTGCCGTTGGGCGATGTGTAAAATTTATCGTCCCAATCAATATCAGTCAAATCAGTGTATATAAACAAATCGTCCGATTCATTTATATTAATTTATTTCATTTCATATACACGTTAAAAATTCTATTTTTAACTATATAAATATTTTATTTCACATCACACAATCAACTACACATCAAAATCAAACAAACAAGCATACATGCCATCCATGGTCTGTGGACGACGGGTGTCGGGTGCTGCTAAGCACCGTCTGCATCCTAGTATATATTTCAAACTAGAAATAAATTAAAGGTGAGGAGTTCTCACCAAGGGATCCACTCCTCCAGTTTTATTTCTGAATAGTCTAGATTTGTCTGCAATGCCCACACAGTCTTCTATACGCTGTTCATATTAAAAATCACATTTTTATTTCAACGCTTTAAAAATCCCCTTTTTATTTCACTATATACGTAATAAAAATCAGATTTTTATTTCGTTACATATATAAAAATAATATTTTTATATTCTTTCTATAATATAAAAATCATATTTTTTAATACTCTGTACATATATATATAAATCGAATTTTTATTCTAATGATATCCATATAAAGATCACATCTTTACATAAGGAAAAATCACATCTTTCTTGCTCTATTCATATAAATAAAAATCGTATTTTTATACTTCTAAAGATCTAATCTTTATATCATTTCCTTCTTAATTAAAAACCCTCCTTCTATATCATTGAAATCTCTCTTCTCGAATAAAATCCTAGCCCTTTTATTTTGAAATCATACATAAAAACTAAATTTTTAATTTGCTTTCACATTCATAAAAATTCGATTTTTTACATCTATGTTGTATTCCTTAAAAATCCGATCTTTAAAACACGGTTTCATATAATAAAAACTGAAATTAAAACTAAATAAAAACTCATCGTGCTCTACGCTGTACGGGGTAGGTTTCTTCGATCGTCGAAGGGGGAGACTGGGCATGGCTTCACTAGTGGTGGCACGCGGCGGTTTCTGCTCGTCGAGGGGGTTAGGGCGCGGGAAGAAAAAGGGAAAAGGGGAAAGAACGGGGAGGGGCGGAGGAGAATCGAGAGGAGGGGGAAGGAGGAGCACGAGGGGAGGAAGCGACGGCAGGTGGAGATCGGAGGGGCGTTGCCGGCGCGGTGGAAGGAGAGCATCGGGTTTAGGGTGAATCGGTTTTTTTTTCTTATTTTAATTTAGAGCGTGGACTGAAGTGAGAAAGGAGAGCAAGAGTAAGGTTTTATATAAATATATATATTATTTTATGATTTTAAATTTCCTAAAAGAATTTTTTAATTTTGAACTCGAAATCAAACCCACCGACTGTCGTCTCTAGCTAATTACCCCTATTCCAAACACAATGGGATATGTATCGTAGTCTGATTCGATCGTTTCGATCAGTTTTCGTCAAAATCAAAATATAACTCTATATATTGAATTTGAACGCGCATTTCAATTTACCGGGGCCACATACTAACTCAAAAAATCCCAGAAAAATATTTTCTAGCTTCGTATTGACGATGCAGTCCTAACAAAACTAATTTCGTCAAATTCTGATACCGTTTGAAAATGGTCATTTTCCAGTCGATTAAAATCAACTGAAACTGTTCAAATGCGTTTTCCTTTGCCATGCTCACATATTGATTCGAAAAATTATGAAATTTGAAACCTAGCAATAATTTGAAATCGCGGATCCAACAAAAGTGGTTTCGTTGAAAACTGAGGTCGTTTGCAAAATGACCATTTTTAAGGGCCAGAATTCCATAGCAACTATTCTGAAATTTCAACTGGACATAACTTTTTATTCCCGCTATGAAATTTCAATTTTTCGGATTCGTTTGAAATATATTCACAAATAGATTCAAATATTTTTGGTTTCACTAAAATCCAGTTTATTTTGAATCCTATACATTCATTTGAAATCGAATTATCGAACTACCCCGCCATTTTCAATTCCTTTTATATATATAAATAAATATTTATATCCTAACGACGATCTATATAAATATATAGGTTCGAATTCTATTCAAAATAAATTTCTCGTCGTTTTTATTTAAAATATTCATTTTAAATATTCAAAATTCATTAAAATTGCCAAAATAAAAATTTTAAATTGGCCCAGATTTCCGGGTTATTACAATATCCCCCACTTAAAACTTTTCGTCCCCGAAAAGGAACGAAGCCGAAAGTTGTTTCACAAATCAACTCAACTTTCATTATTTTCATTACGGCTTAAGTTCTTCAACTTTTCAGTTTCTAAGAACTTTTCAATTTTTTCAAAAATTTGGCTAACACCCTAAATTTTCAAAAAAAATCGCCATAACCTCCCCTGCACCGAGGACTTCGGGATATTTCATATAGCCTCCCATGGCCTTCTTCAATCCAAAAGAAAAAGAAAAAGCCAATCGGCTCATAAAATCATCATCACCGAAACAAAACAATAAATTATGGTAAACATGAACCTATTTGTCGGGCAAACAATTTTATTCTTCTGCTCTAGCCTTCTTGCTACGACCTGTTCAATGTAAGTACATGTATATGCAAGCAAATGCGATGAATTTTCAATACAATTTACTATTTGATTTAATTTGGTTATAGGTTCAACATTTAATTAATCAAACAATAATCAAACAACACAACCATCAATCAATTAGTTGGTTAACGTTTCGAATTCATAACTTTGATATATAGTCAAAAATCACATTTTTGATGCCAAATCACAACAATGGGCCCTATCTAATTTTGGTTCTCACACCAGTCTAATGGAAATATATAGATATCACACCTTCGAAACTTGAATACCAATTCTGATGATGTCTAGACTTTCATCAGAATCATCTCCGGGCGACTAGAGTGTGCTTCTATATCTATCCAGTATATTAAAACTTCAAATATATGCGGATCAGAGGTATACGCAAAATCTTTAAATACTGGATTGTCCAAATCAATATAAAATAAATAATCAAATACGAGTAATTGATTTAAATTTTCAAAACAAAATTTGTTTCATTTTTAAAAATATACTCTTCACACTCGTTCTAGGATACTACTGATCCTATCTCTAACGAGTCATTCTCGTTGGATATTACTAATCCAATCTCTGATGAATTCTTTCATTTGGTTCTAATGTGTCTTGTTCTCCGAGCTCTGTAAACCAAAGCTCTGGTACCAACTGTAAAGCAACCCGAAATCCCCCTTATGGGAAATCCCGGATTGAATTGAGAACAAGCCACATCGGAACGCAAACAGAAGAACATTTCATTGTTATTTACAACAATTCCACCAGAATACAAGGATATACAGAGTATGAATAAATATTACACAGAAATTATCAGAGATTTAAATTACATTTAAAAACATCGCAGCGGAAAATAATACAAAACACAACTAGAAATAATACATGGACACTGAGCTTTCCGAGTATCGTTCCAGCTGTAAATCAGGATCCTGTGAATATAAATCTGCAAAACCAAAACTACTAGCTGCCCATGTCAAAATAAGGGCACCCAGAGTTTAGGTTAAAACAATAAACTCCAGGTCAGTCATGTGACTGGTGTGAGAACTAAAACAGTTATTAATCTTTATTTTAAAGTTCGATAAATCAAGGGACCACGCCGTATAACACGGAATGGGTTTCCTCCCAAGAATACCAGTGCACAAAACAACAGCGCAATGCTATATAAAGAACAATGAAGCTATTATAAGACCCAGGTCCTATCACACAATGCAATGCAAGCCGGAGGATAGGGTTTTTACCTTATAATAGCCAAAGAATGCTTGATACGTTTAAAAAAATCATTTGATACTATAATAAGTGCATAGTGTATAAAACAACTTCAAATCATAAGTATCAATCATAGACGGCATAAGCTCCCCATCCCACTATGTCGCCATACTAGGCTCTACAAATAAAACCGCAAAGTCACGTATTTGGAAGTTAGATTTCCATCTGTGAACTGAGGCAAAAGATAGTCCTCTACCGATTCGAGACTCTCTATCCCGAGCCTCAGGATCAGAGCGCATCAACCCTTTGGATCATCAGGGCCGGTCCATCGATGTGGATTAGTATGCCTGAACACTACGTTTCCCCGCCCTTTGGGGCGTAAATGAGCCAACGAATGACTCCATCGGCTTCACACAGTCACTGATATATCCGAGGCACCTCGCGACAGCAACAACCACATAAGTCAAACTCGTCAGGGCGTGTAACACCACTGACGCCGCTTCTAACTAGAAAGAAACGCATGTCCTCCCTGAGGTCCTCTGCCCTTTTTGGTTCACCACCGGGGTGTGAGGCTCGCGAATCAACGTTACACAAAATTACGCCACACAGGTCGTTCTTTGATCATCAACCACAAGACTTTGCTTTTCAACAGAAGCCTTGATCCATTGCCACTTAGGCATGCCACACAGGCAATTCATTCCATGCGAGGGATATCCATCAATATATAACCCCTGAGCTCGTACGTCTCAGAGAAGGGCGTTAAGCAAGAGAATAAATTCTCCGCCGCCAAACAGATATATATTTAATAGAAATCAATCACACAGAATAAAATCCAATGTCAGACACACAGTCCATTTACAAGTTCGTTCTGGGTCTGAACGAAACCGGAGGCACCTTGTACCTCGCACATCCATCGATCTCCAAGTACGTCTGGACGATCACTAACTGATTCCCTCCTCTTGGGTGTACGGCCCAATCAAGATCATCAGTAATTATCCAAACGACGTGAAGACCTCGGGTCTTCAACCACCGTCTTCATCTTCGACACCACGTCGAATTAGTTATTCAGAATGGGATAAACCTGGTCTTTCTGAATAACTCGCGTGTATAATAAACAAGTGTTACACAAACACAACATACGCCTCATTCCAATTCAGAATATTCTTTTATTCAAATATTCTCATACCTTGGGAAAGGTTCCCATTAATTTTATCAAAAATAAATTCTTTAAATTTATTCTTTAATCTTCTTTGAATATCAATTCAAACTAGTCGGGATTAGCGAACCACACCGGAGTAATCATTTATTTTATTTCCCAATCCCCACCTATTCATCCCATGAAGTAAAACTGGTCATACTTCATATCTAACACCACAGTGTTATCGGTAAATTCAATTACCATTTCACGTTCAAATCTAATTAAAGATTTAACTATCGCCTGGAGCAAAACTTGTGATACTCCATTCTCGATCTTTTCAATCTAATTAAAGATTCATTAAAACTCCACTTAGTTTTAATCTTTAACTGGGTTAAAGAATCAGTGTCATTTAAAACACGGCTCACGATAAACCTAAAATCACATTCCAATAATTATCGGGTTAAAGAACAAGTGTTATTTAAAACACCGTTCATGATAAACCCAAAATTCAATTCAAATTCTAATTCAATTCCAAGTAAATACCATTTAATTGGTACACTTCATTAAATCTAAATAAAAAGATTTAATCTCTTTCTCAACTGGGTTTAAGAACAGTGTTAATGAAGACACCATTCACGACAAACCCAAATCATGTTTGATATTAAATACAAGGCTCTGAATAGAAAATATATTGGCTTATATTCAATATCAAATTCTACGACCAACAAATATTGTATTAGAAATAACAATATAAATACATCTTTCAAATTCCCATAACAATATTTGTTTCATCACGAAATCCAACATCGAAATATTCCAAAGACAATTTTGATCCAATCCATTCCAATTCAATTATTGGAAATTCTGGTTATTTTCAAAACCATTTCAAATCCACTTTATTTATTTCAAAAATAAATGGTTTATAATTCTAGTTCAAAACTAGTTCGTTTCGATAAAAATTTATTTTTATCTTTTCAAATATGGAGTTTTTCATCCCATTTCTTCACAAATCATTTCTTATGATTTTACACAAATTATTGATATTTTTAATAATTTTATCAAGGGTCGTATAGTCGATTTCCATCAACGGCCATCGAACTGCACTTACAGCGACCTTTTCCAAATTTTATTTGGATATAATTCCGAATCCAACCGTTAGATTTCAAATCTCTTATATTCATTAGAAAGCTCTTTTCGATACGAACTCAATGGTTCGGTTTTAGGAGAATCCAACGGTCGGATCTCCCGTAATATCCATTCGAACTCAATGGTCGAAATTCGCGAACTGCCGCGGCACGGCACGTTCTATTCAGGCCATTATATATATATAATATATATATTATATATATTTCGTCGATTTCCTTTTAAAACGTATTTTATAAATCATTTAAATTCGTTTTCAAAACAATTTCAACTTCATATTCAATTTCAAGTCAAAATTGAATATTCCACATCATCAATATACAAATGATAATATTTTCAAAACATTGTATTTTGAAATCAATTCCTCTTTTATATTCATTATAAAAATGAATAAAATCGATGTAAATATTGTTCACATCAAAATGGCGTCCATCTAATCAACACGACTCTTATTCAACACATGAATATTTATTCTCTATTCAACACATGAATTTATTTTCTATTCAACACATGAATATATATTTTCAATTCAACACATGAATTTTCTTTACTATTCAACAAATGAATTTTCTTTATATTTTCCAAATTGGAATGAGGCCCAATCAATTACCATATAACGTTAATTATATGGATTCCCTACAACACATGTATATAATAGCAACGATAAATCATCAACCATCATCCAGAGTGCATTCTACACTGTATAAGCATCAAATATAAATATTCAACGCTTATAACAGCCTATCAATCAATCGATCGACATACAGCTAATAATTGGGATTTGTGTATGTCCAATTTCAACCCAACACCCGTGTGGGGTTTCAAACAATCAAACACAGATTTTATTTGTGCAGTTGGGCGATGTGTAAAATTTATCGTCCCAGTCAATATCAGTCAAATCAGTGTATATAAACAAATCGTCCGATTCGTTTATATTAATTTATTTCATTTCATATACACGTTAAAAATTCTATTTTTAACTATTAAAATATTTTTAACTATATAAATAATTTATTTCACATCACACAATCAACTACATATCAAAATCAAACAAACAAGCATACAAGCCGTCCATGGTCTGTGGACGACGGGTGTCGGGTGCTGCTAAGCACCGTCTGCATCCTAGTATATATTTCAAACTAGAAATAAATTAAAGGTGAGGAGTTCTCACCAAGGCATCCACTCCTCCAGTTTTATTTCTGAACGGTCTGATTTGTTTGCAATGCCCACGCAGTCTTCTATACGCTGTTCATATTAAAAATCACATTTTTATTTCAACGCTATAAAAATCCCCTTTTTATTTCACTATATACGTAATAAAAAACAGATTTTTATTTCGTTACATATACAAAAATCATATTTTTATATTCTTTCTATAATATAAAAATCATATTTTTTAATACTCTATACATATATATAAAAATCAAATTTTTATTCTAATGATATCCATATAAAAATCACATCTTTACATAAGGAAAAATCACATCTTTCTTGCTCTATTCATATAAATAAAAATTGTATTTTTATACTTCTAAAGATCTAATCTTTATATCATTTCCTTCTTAATTAAAAACCCTCCTTCTATATCATTGAAATCTCTCTTCTCGAATAAAATCCTAGCCCTTTTATTTTGAAATCATACATAAAAACTAAAATTTTAATTCGCTTTCACATTCATAAAAATTCGATTTTATACTTCTATGTTGTATTCCTTAAAAATCCGATCTTTAAAACACGGTTTCATATAATAAAAACTGAAATTAAAACTAAATAAAAACTCTCCGTGGTCTACGCTGTACGGGGTGGGTTTCTTCGATCGTCGAAGGGGGAGACTGGGCATGGCTTCGCCGGTGGTGGCTCGCGGCGGTTTCTGCTCATCGTGGGGGCTAGGGTGCGGGAAGAAAAAGGGAAAAGGGGAAAGAACGGGGAGGGGCGGAGGAGAATCGAGAGGAGGGGGAAGGAGGAGCACGAGGGGGGAGAAGCGACGGCAGGCGAAGGTCGGAGGGGCGTTGGCGGCGCGGTGGAAGGAAAGCGTCGGGTTTAGGGTGAATCGGTTTTTTTTTCTTATTTTAATTTAGAGCGTGGATTGAAGTGAGAAAGGAGAGAGAGTAAGATTTTATATAAATATATATATTAATTTATTATTTTAAATTTCCTAAAAGCAATTTTTTAATTTTGAACTCGAAATCAAACCCACCGACTGTCTTCTCTAGCTGATTACCCCCATTCCAAACACAATGGGATATGTATCGTAGGCTGATTCGATCGTTTCGATCAGTTTTCGTCAAAATCAAAATATAACTCTATATATTGAATTTGAACGCGCATTTCAATTTACCGGGGCCACATACTAACTCAAAAAATCCCAAAAAAATATTTTCTAGCTTCGTATTGACGATATGGTCCTAACAAAACTGATTTCGTCAAATTCTGAGACCGTTTGAAAAATGGTCATTTTCTAGTCGATTAAAATCAACTGAAACTGGTCAAACGCGTTTTTTTTTTGCCACGCTCACATATTGATTCGAAAATTTATGAAATTTGAATCCTAGCAATAATTCGACATCGCGGATCCAACAAAAGTGGTTTCATCGAAAACCCAGGTCGTTTGCAAAATGGCCATTTTTAAGGGCCAGAATTCCATAGCGACTATTCTGAAATTTCAACTGGACATAACTTTTTATTCCCGCTATGAAATTTCAATTTTTCGGATTCGTTGGAAAGATATTCACAAATAGATTCAAATATTTTTGGTTTCACTAAAATCCAGTTTATTTTGAATCCTATACATTCATTTGAAATTTGAAATCGAATTATCGAACTACTGCGCCATTTTCAATTCCTTTTATATATATAAATAAATATTTATATTCTAACGACGATCTATATAAATATATACGTTCGAATTCTATTCAAAATAAATTTCTCATCGTTTTTATTTAAAATATTCATTTTAAATATTCAAAATTCATTAAAATTGCCAAAATAAAAATTTTAAATTGGCCCAGATTTCCGGGTTATTACAAATATAATATATGTAACTAGTTTATATGTACACCGAATTGGACCAAACAAGGAGCGTTGGAACCGTATTGACGGCCGTAACAGAAATAGATGGACTGAATGGAGTTGGAGCAACTGAGATTTCAATTAAGTAAAGCAGTGGTTTAATTTAACTAAAAAGAACTGTTCTGACGACGAATAGAGATCAAGGGGAGTTTAACTCACTTAGTTGTCCCACTTATATTTATTATAAGTCAGTTTATTGTTTGTGTGCTATGATTGCTTGTTGTTGATTTATCTGTTGATCATTTGGACACATGTTGATGTTTTATAACCGATTTAAATTAAGCGTTCGTTTAATTTAATCGAAACAAATCGTTATTTTTAACGATTATTTCCAATAAAGGTAACTTACCTTGTTGGTTACGTTTATAATAATATAAGCGTATACTATTTAACTGGATGATTGAATTGTAATTATTAGTCGATCAGTTGAATCGATTATTCATGTTATCATCAAATTTATTGTTTATTATCATCATATGAACTGATTTACAAATATGGTTGGAATATTGAATGGATTTTTGATTTTTTGAATCGAAATTCAACATTTGTCTGTTGTTAACCAATGGGTAATATTGGTTGAGTAACTAAGAGCAGATGGCCCCAAATAACACTGTTTTTATAAGAATTGGTTTACCATCAGTAAACCGGAAAGAAAAAAAATGAAGTTATAAATTTTATTTATAAATGAGGAAATAGATCTTGAAATATACTATTTCGAAAGGAAGTTTTAAACGAAAAATAATTATTTATTATTTAAATTTTAAGGTTAATTATTGAATTATTTTATAATGGGAATTCTCACGTATCAAGTATTTTAGAAACAAATTGGACTACATTGAAAGTGATTATCGTTTATGTAACAACCCGCATTCTACGCATCGGAGGATCGTAGAATATTTATTTCTTTCCCATATGAAGTCGTATGGTCATGTAACTTTGGGAAACAACCATTTGACTCATTTCCCATGTTCATGATTTTTGTCAATTTTTAAATGACCGTTTTGCCCCTAGCTGATCTTGTTTTGGCCATAACTTTTGATTGGAAAGGAATTTTGAGCTGAAACCACTTCCATTAGATTCGTTTGATGGTTTACCTTCGTAGAGTGGTCATATGTGAAAAACGGACTTACCATTTGGGAGATATGGCTGAAATAAGGTTTGGAAGGTGAAAAACTGCTTAACCGGGCCAAATAGGGTGATTAGTGAATGGGCCCATAACCCATTTCGGGATTAGGGTTATGGGGAGGCTGAAAGGAGTTAGAGAATCATTCCATTTCAGTTTTCTAGCCTCCACTTACCTCCAAGAAACCCTAAAAATGGCCTCCAACCTCTAAATCACCTCCAAATCATCTCCTAATCAAGGATTAAGCTTAGCAACATCAAATCAAGGGAGATCTACACCAAATCAACGTTAGAGCTGCTGTTTAGCATTGGGATTCGCACCAAATCAGAGAGTTATTTCAGATCTTAGATTATTTGTGGCTAAGGTGAGTGATTTGCATAGTTCCTCACTAATTATGGCTAATTAAAGGTAATTAGTGTTAATTAGCGAATTTAAACATGATAAAATTCTGGAAAAATATTTATAAAATTCGAAATGATGTTTTAGACCTTTGATATGAATTTGGGTTTATTTGGTTAAGTTTTGCTAATCACATCATTAGTTTCACCTAAACATGCTTAAGGGGAAATATGGGGTTTTGGGTATGTTTGATCCATTTTAACCTATCATATTGATGTTTTGATGTTTGTGGTTGATTATGCATGTTGCTATGACTGTATGGTATGCTTTGTGATTGATTAGAATAGGTAGAATGGTCGAAAACGCCGTCGAGTGGCGTAAATTGCTTGCTGGAAGAAGCGCAGGAAAACAGTCCGATCCGGATCGGAACGGAGGGAGGACCCGATCCGCTTCCATACTTCATCCTTCGATCTATTCGTTCTTCTCGTGGCATGCATCGTCCGATCCGACCCGCCTGGTGTTCTCCGACCCGATCCGCCATGGCACCCCGACCCGAACCGATGTACTTCGACGAGGCTTGGAAAAAGAAGCCGATCCGAACCGTGGCAAATTGGAGGACCCCGACCCGAACCGATGATGGCGACTGGACGTGAAGACTCGATCCGATCCGCAGAGGTGAAGATGACCCGATCCGATCCAGCGAAGGAGGAGCACTCTGATCCGAACCGAACTGATGGCTAAGAGGGGATCCGAACCGATCCGGTGATGACCAATAACCCGAGATGCAAAGGTAGTCCAAGTGGAAGTTAGAGCTCAGGATCCAATGGGGAACCAATGAGTTCACTTCATGGTTGGGCTTTGCTGCGGGATGTGTGCTAAGGAGTTATCGACATTCATAACTTCGATTCACCACTGAAAATGGACGATGGGCTACTTATCAGTGCAGTAGAGTCTTTATGACTCGAGGGGCAAGGTGATGGTAGCAAGACTACGTTATCAGTGCAGTAGAGTCATTATGACTTGAGGGGCAAAGTGATGCGTAGTAAGACTATGAGCCAGTGCAGTGGGGTCATTGTGACTCCATGGGGCAGAGTGGACATAGTAAAGGATTGGTGAGGCTATGAGCCAGTGCAGTGGGGTCATTGCGACTCCATGGGGCAAAGTGGACATAGCGAAGGATTAGTGGCTATGTATCAGTGCAGTGAAGCCATTTATGACTTCATGGGGCAAAGTGATCATAGCAAGGTATGTTGGGTGATCGAAGTGGTGAATATCGTATACTTTATGCACTGAGTGAGAGATGTGAGGATGGTTGCTATGTTTGAATGTTTGCCATCACTATGACATGCACACCCCCACCCCCGTTACCTTTACACCATTTGAAATGGCACCTTAGAGTGTTGTACAGTATGTAGTGCTAACTCTTTGGTTGTAGGTCCAGGTTCAGGTATGTTTTAGTCTACCTGTTATTGTTCTGTTTAGATGCTTATCGCTCATGCCAGGCTTTATGTCAAACCCAGAGTTTTATGTCTCCTCTTATTACTCTGGGTGCTCACACGAGCAGACTAGAGACAGGTTAGCTGGTGATGCGCGAGTAGCTGATTCGGAGGCGAGCAGGAGGCTTCCACGTATGATATATAGATATTCTCCCTGTGTCGTTAGTGGTCGCTACTTGGGCATTAGTAGTGTACCTCCTTTATCTTGCTTTGCTTTTTGAGACAGTTTGAAAAGTTGTAATAATGTTTAACTTTGGATCATAAGCTGTACTTGGATTTTCCGCTGCTATGTTAGTTGTTTCAGCTTATGCACTGTCTCACCTGTTTTATGTCAAGTATGTTATTATTATATTTTGTTCTATGCACTGTGAGACTTTCTACAGGTTCCTTGTTAGTTCATTTCCTTCTTCCCTTTCCTTCTGACGATCCGTCCCGTGCTAACTGGACATGTGTACAGCGCACTTTTGGAGTAAATGTCGGTTGGTGCGGGGCGGGCCGTCACATTTGGTATCAGAGCTCTAGGTTGCGTAGTTAACCTAGGGAAAGACACTAGGGAGAGATAGTACGTATATGAGAGCGCGTATATGTGATTACTTTGGTTTTCAAAAGCTATATATGTATATACTATTAGTAGTATAAGAATGAAGTCGTACTGCACTAGCACCACTATGGGGTCGTTAATCATTTCCCCTTTTTCAGATTGACGATGAGTCGATATGCTAGAGGTGCTGGTAGGGGAGCCAATAATGGGAATGCTGCTGACATGAGGGCGATGTTTACTGACCTCATGAGAGACATGCTTAGGGAGGTGCAAGGGACAGTTCCCAATCCCGGAATTGGTGGTGGTCCAGTAGTGCAGGCGCCTAGAGTCGATTTCGCCAAGTTGTGCAAGGATTACACTAACCTTGGTGGGAAGCCGTTCCACGGAACGGAGTCGGCCACAGATGTTCAGGACTGGTTGGATAGCTGTGATTGTATCTTCGACGATTTGGGTATCGAGGATGCGATGAAGAGAAGACTAGCGTCTCGTCAGCTGCAAGGGCAAGCGATGAATTGGTGGAATGCCATTAGAACAGCTACTCCAGAAGATCAGGTTACTTGGGATCAGTTCAAGGCTCGCTTTAGCGAGAAGTTCATTCCAGCTGCCCAGAAGTCAGTGTTGTTTAAGAAATTCTTGGAACTCAAGCAGAATGGTAGGGCAGTCTCTGACTATATTGCTGAATTCGACACTTTGTCGAAGTATGGACTATCTCTTATCGATACTCCTGAGAAGAAGAATGAGAAGTTCATTACTGGTTTGGATGGATACTTGGGGGAAAGGCTTATCAACCACATCGATGAGACTTTTTAATCGATTGTGGGGAAAGCTTTGAGATCAGAGAGTCTTTACCCTAATCCAAAAATTGAGGCTGCATCTGCAGAAGGGCTGAAGCCGCAAGCAGGCGGTGGAGGCAAGAATAACTCTCAGAATAAGAGGAAGCAGAGCCAATCTAAGGATGGCCAGAAAAAGAACAAGAAAGCAGGGCCCAAAAAGGAAACGCAAAGGAAGGATGAGAAGTCTGAAGATAAGAAGGGGAAAAAGTGCTTTACTTATGGAAGCTCGACTCATCTGAATAAGGATTGCAGAAAAAGGAAGTGCGCTTGCTTCAACTGTGGGGAGATGGGACACTTCACTAGGGACTACCCGAAGAGACGAGGACAAGGAGGGCAGGCGAACACTCTTGAGGCTAGTGGCTAAGATAGAAGTAGGAAAATTCCTATAGTAGGTTTAATTTCTTTATCTGATTATGGAGTTAAGACTCTTTCTGATTCTGGTATTTTGATTTTGTAATTGATACTCTGCACTTTAATACTAGTATTGTTTCTGATTCCGTTGTAGACTCAAACCTATAAGGGTTATGACTCATCTGTTTATGATAGATTGGGGTTTGAGGGATATCTGTGTTAGACGTCAAGTATGACGCATACATTCTGAGTTTTTGTGGGATATGATTTTATCATGCTTAGCTTCCTAAGAATCATTAGGGAACCTGATCTGTACCAGTAGTCTATAAATATTTGAATAATTCTGCTTTCCAGTTTTGACATTGTCTAAAGGAGGTAATCCTCTGGGTGTCAATCTGATGTTGATTTCGGTCTTCGGGGTTGATACTTAGGGGAATTATTTTCTCAACCAATGTCTAATGGGAACCAAGTCTTTGTCTTATCTGTACTCGCTTCCATCATTCGACTGTATCCTTTCGATCGAATCTTCGAACTTTAGGTAGAAACTAATGGGTGTAAACATGTGTTTGAGACATGTTATGTTTGATGGTTGCAAGTAGATGCAAGTGCTTGCTCGTGGATGCATATACACACACTAGGCACTAGATCGGCTCAAAAACACTCTCATACTGCATATGGATGTGTGTGCATTTTTCAATTTTTGTGGATGCAGAATGATTGACTCCTCACATGGATGTTGCATTTGGATGAATGGTTATGCACTCATATAGAAATGATGTGTATCAAATAGGATTTCTTGCATACATATTTGGACTCATGACACTAACATGATTCGCATTAAGGAGGTCAACTGGATCAGTAGACCACCTGATTTTGCATTAGATAAGAAACATATACACACACTTTGCATATGTTCATACGGTATTAGAAACCTTTTAAGGACAATGGATGCCTGTGATTGAATGGTTGAGTAAATGGATGTTGGATGTTAGGATACATTCTTCTTAACTTGAAGATTTCGGGGACGAAATCCTTTAAGGAGGGGAGAATGTAACACCCCGTATTTTCTGAGAATATTAAAAAAAATGGTTAATTATGAAGAAGTTATTAAGCCTTGAAGTTTGTATGCATATGAGAGAAATATATACAGATATATATAAAAATTAAATAAATAAACATGCAAAAAAGGTTCAAAACAGCGAATTGGGAGGGGGAATAACCGAACCGACCCAATTTTGAGGTCGACCCAAGCCCCGCTGGGTCGACTAGGGGTTAATCCAGGGTGTTTGGCTGTCATCCCGTGGGCCGATTCGCTCAAATGCAGATTTTGCATTTGAATGGTTCTCATGATTCAGGGTTAATCTAATGGTCCTAAATAACTTCCTACACCTATATATACATCCCTAACCTAAACCTAAATCTCATATACATTTCTCTAGCCTCCATTGCTCTCTTCCTCTCTAAAAATAAATAAATCAATGGCGTCTCTACTCTGCTGAAACCTAAGCTAGGACTTGTGCTTCTTCTTCCTCCAATTCTGATTAGGATTAAAAGAGAACAGCTATAACACCTTTTTCTTTTAGAATCCAACCAAGGCAAGTGCAATTATTTTCCGATATAAACTTTAATTATAATTGTGACATGATTGTAAATCTGAATTTGAGATTGCGTATGTTCTGTTCTGATCTATTTTATTCTATATCTCTTTCTTCTTTCTGTTCTATAGCCAGGCTACCCCGAGCCTGCGCCAAATCTCATAAGAGATTAACGCACGAACGTTAAACTTTGGGACAAATAATGAATGATGGCATAATTGGACATGGCTAATCTGTGACTAAAAGGACATAGCTTGTAAACTAGATTTAGATCTGTGCATATTCTGTGAATTGGAAGAAGAGGAACCATTGTATATTAACATGTGACTTGAGACATTGGACATAACGCATATTTTTGAATTAAAGATCTGTTATAATTTAAAGTTCTAGATTGTTGGGCATATTGTTTATATAGAGATTCATGATTTGGGATAAAAAGGTAATATGACTTAGGTGTGAAGATTTATGTTAAGATTTGATAACTATTAAATGTGAATAACACCTAAGTGGGAGATTTTTGAATATATGACATGCATTGAAATCGATGGCTATATTTGGTATAATTTATATGTGAATCTTTTGTACTAGGCAAGTTTAACTAAATTTGAGACGTGTGTTATATGGTAAATTATGACCATAATCTGTGCCATGTAAATTCAATGCAAACGTGGGGTATATGATCATAATGTGAATCATGACAACTATTTACGCATGCAAACTTAGGCCAAAATTATAATTAGGCAAGATATGTTTATGAAACTTTAAAGAATGATTAAATATGTTATATGGCCTAATCTGCTAGTTCTGTTATATTGCCTAATTTGCTAGTTCTGTTATATTGCCTAATCTGCTAGTTCTGCTATAATCTGCTATATCTGTTCATATACCAAATCTGTCATCTGCTAAGTTTGCTGAAGATGCCTAAACTGTTATATGCTAAATCTGCTAAACTGCTTAATCTGCTGAATCCGTTAAGTCGCCTAATCTGCTAAATCTGTTATCTGCCATATCTGTTGAGTTGATGTATTTAGTCTGTTATTGACATAATCTGAATTGGCTATAATTATGAAAATTGACATGTATATTAGGCGTGGGCATAAATGGTAAATTAATAATTAATTGGCCGCAAAGATAAACATGGCTGACTCGAGGTTAGAATGAGTTTGCGGCGTAATCCTGCCCGGAACCGCCCGGCACATCCAGTGGCCGCAAATAGGTTCTAATGTGAGAAGTTAGTCATAACGTGATTGAAACCCGAGGTTAGACTCAGTTTGCGGCAGAAATCTGCCCGGAACCAACCGGCCTAACCAGTAGCCGCAAACTGTTAGTCTAATGTGAGAGGTCTGGGCATTAATATTTAATTAATGAAAATCTGAGATAAATATAATGTCTAAAACGTGTTGGGCGGATAGGGTTAAACCCACTAGACTGATGAGTTTAATAAATCTGTTCCGTGAATCGGTAGGCCCAATTACAAAGTTAGACAAATCTGTAAATCTGTTAAATCCGTATATCTGATCCGTTAGTCTAAAACTTGTCTGATCTGTGAACTAGTTGATTTGAATTCTGTATGTCTGAACATGTTAATCTGAAATCTGTTAGTCTGGGGACACAAGGATAGGAGGGGAATTACTTGTGTCATCTGTTGTTTGGGACCCATATTAGTCAGTAACCCTTTCTGGTATCAAAACTTTGACCCAACAGTAGGTAGGGTCCGGGCACGCTTACTGAACTAATTATAAGCAGTTCATTCTGATAATGGCGAGGGGTATTGATGGTGCGTTCCAACCGGGTCATGTGCGTGCATGGATCCCGGTCTGCCTCTGAGGATGTAAGACGCCGTGACATCTGTAAATAGGTCTGTGTCATTCAAAGGTTGCCACTTTAGGGAATGATACACCCTTCGGTGGGGCTGGCACAGGGTATTTATGTATTAGGGAGCCGATCGCTTGGGGTAGGGTTTTAGGGTACACTTAGTTCTGTCTGTTTCTGTTGGTACCGTCTGTTTCTGTTGGGTAGCAACACCTGTCTGTTTCTGCGTGGTACCGTTGTTCGGGTGGTAAAGGCCCAATTACTAGTGTACACCTTATGCTACATTCTGCTTCTGTCTGTTTCTGATCGGGTGGTAAAGGCCCATTACTAGCGTGGAAATTATTCTGTACCTGTTTCTGTTTCTGTTTAGACATTAGGGTGACACCTAATTCTGTTATACTAGTATTAGTGCAGAGAAGTGTAAAGCAATAGCTTATATCATTCTGTTCTTCTATCATATCTGCTACATCTGTTACAGTTATCTCTCATCCAGTTTTATTTTCATGTCATGTTATTATTATCTGTTCATAACTGAAAATCACTGGACTTGCCAGACTTTTGTCTGACCCTTGTTGTTTCGCCTCCTTTCTTCCGTTTCTCCCCCTCCCCCCCAGGTTTTGTAGAAGGGAATACTCTAGCTTGATCCAGATTTCTTCCGCTTGCAGTGCTAAAAGTATGGCTTGTCTTCTTCTGTGGGGATTATGATTTTAAACTATGCATTCTGAAGGCTTTTGTACAAGACTGATATTTTGTACTTGAATTCTGATATTGTGATTTGAAAGGATGTAACCAAGCTTCTGTTGAAATAAAGTTATAAATTTTTCAAGTACTGTTTTATCTGTCTTGTAAGTTTCTGTTCTGTTTACTAAAATGCTCCACCAAAGTTAAGGCATTCCCTTGTGAGTGACCTTAACGGAGGTGGGGTGTTACAGGTCAAGTGGGACATCATAAGGATAAGTGTCCGCAACCTCTTAAGGAGAAGCAGATTGTGAAAGCATATGTTATTGATGTTGTTCCTTCTTCGTCGAATGCCCCAACTGCGGTGGAGAAAGGAAAGAATGTTGTTATTCAAGGTATGCTTTCTATTTATGATGTACCAGTTCAAGTTTTGTTTGATACTGGGGCTTCCCGTTCCTTCATATTTAGTGACCTGGTAGATAGGTTGGGACTGGAACCCGAGATAGTCGATAGACCATTGGTTGTGACGAACCCGATTGGTGGTTCGACTAGCCTTAGTATGATTTGCAGGAATGTGGTCTTATCGAGTCATGGATGTATGTTTGTTTGTGATTGCTTTGTTTTGGGCTTTACTGGGCATGGCATTATATTGGGAGTCGATTGGCTCCAAAGATACGGGGTGGTGGTAGACTGTGAGGGCTTTTTGGTGACAGTTAGGGCGGATGATGGGCGGATGGTAGTGTTTGGTAGTCTACCTAGTGATGGGGTAATGGCTAGTTTTATAAATTCCCTCGACATCCCGCAGGATGAGTTGTCAGATGTGCCCGTGGTTGGCCAGTATCCGGACGTCTTCAAGGAGGTGACCGGGCTTCCACCACACCGAGAGATTGAGTTCCGTATTGATTTAGTGAAAGATGCCAGACCTATAGTGATGCCACTTCGTCGTATGGCACCAAGGGAGCAGCGAGAGCTCGGGGTGCAAGTCAGCAATCTTTTGAAGAAGGGATTTATTAGAAGAAGTGTCTCCGAGTGGGGAGCACCAGTTGTGTTTGCCACTAAGGCAGATGGTTCCCATCATTTGTGTGTGGACTATCGCGAGTTGAATAAGGTAACGAGGAAGAATAAGTATCCTCTACCGCGGATAGATGATTTGTTTGATCAAGTAGAAGGAGCAAGAGTGTTCTCCCAGTTGGACCTCGCGACAGGATTTCATCAGCTTCGAGTAGCGGATGAGAGTGTTCCGAAAACGGCATTTAGGACGCCGTCTGGATTCTATGAGTGGTTGGTTATGCCATTTGGGTTGACCAATGCACCAGCCTACTTTGTGGATCTTATGAATCGAGTATTCATAGATCAGTTGAATAAGTTTGTTCTTGTGTTCATAGACGATATCCTTGTTTACTCGAGGATAGAGGAGGAACACAAGGGACACTTGAGGATAGTGATGGAGGTGTTGAGGAAACACCAATTGAGAGCGAAATTCTCTAAGTGTCACTTTTGGAGAAGGGAAGTGAGATTCTTGGGTCATTTTGTTTCAGAGAATGGTATTGCCGTGGACCCTGCGAAGGTGGCTACGGTACAGGATTGGCCTACGCCCAAGAATGTAACAGATGTAAGAAGTTTCTTGGGGTTATCTGGATATTATCGTAAGTTTATCCAGGACTTCTCCAAGATAGCAGCACCGTTGACTCAGTTGACTAAGAAGAATCAGTCCTTCGTCTGGGACGGAGTGTGTGAGAATGCATTCAAGAGTCTAAAAGAAAAGTTGACGCGTGCGCCAGTATTAGTCATTCCTAAAGGGAATGAAGAAATGACGGTATACATGGATGCTTGTGGTATCGGACTAGGTGCTGTATTGATGCAAGGAGGTAGGGTTGTAGCTTATGCTAGTTGGCAACTAAAGCCGCATGAGAAGAAGTATCCTACCCATGATTTGGAATTAGCAGCGATCGTGTTTGCGCTGAAGATGTGGAGACACTATCTCTTGGGAGAAAGATTCGAGTTGTTTACCGATCATAAATCGTTAAAGTATCTCTTCTCCCAGAAGGATCTGAATCTCCGTCAGCAGAGATGGTTAGAGTTCTTGGCTTCGTATGATTTTGATATCGCATACACACCTGGGAAAGGTAATGCGGTAGCCGATGCCTTGAGTAGGAGACATGCCAGTTTAGGGGCTATGTTTCTTGAATGGAAGCAATTGGAGTATATCGCGGGGTTTAATTTCAGACCAAAGTGCGAATTGGATCTAGACATGCTAGCTAGTTTGGCGATCAGACCCACTTTGATAGAGCGGATTGGTTCCAGCCAGAGGGACGATCCTAATCTATTGGAAATCATCTCCAAGTTAGAGATGGACATTGACGGCGAGGAGATGAATTTGTATGGGCTTGATTGAGATGGATGGCTTAGAAAGAATGGAAGACTAGTTGTACCCAACGTAAATGGTTTGAGGGGTGAAGTGCTTAGAGAATGTCATCACTCAAAACTGACTATACACCCCGGTGGTGATAAGATGTATCGAGACATGAGACAGACTTACAACTGGGAAGGGATGAAAAGAGACGTTGGGAAGTTTATATCCAAATGCATGAATTGCCAGCTAGTTAAAGCCGAGCAAAAGAAACCTAGTGGGTTGTTGCAACCATTAGAAATTCCCGAATGGAAATGGGAGCAAGTCTCGATGGATTTCATCGATGGTTTACCAAGGACTAGATCGGGACATGATAGCATTTGGGTAATTGTGGATCGATTGACTAAGAGCGCAAGATTTATACCAGTCAAATCGACCAGAACGGCAGCTAAGTTAGCAGAATTGTATATGAAGTGGGTAGTGAGATTTCATGGAGTACCTAAAAGCATTGTGAGTGACCGAGACTCGTTGTTCACTAGTGGGTTTTGGAAGAGCTTACAAGAGGCTCTAGGGTCAGAATTACATCTCAGTACTGCATATCATCCTCAGACCGACGGTCAGACGGAGAGGGTGAATCGTATATTGGAAGATCTTTTGAGAGCTTGTATATTGGATTTTGGTGGATCATGGGATGACCATTTGCATCTAGTAGAGTTTGCATATAATAATAGCTACCAATCCAGTATCGGTATGGCTCCATATGAAGCTTTGTACGGAAGAGCGTGCAACTCACCATCATGTTGGATAGAGACTGGCGAGAAGTTTATGCATGGACCAGATGTGGTGAGAGAAACTTCGGATAAGATTAAGACCATTCAACAACGAATGAAGGCTGCCCAAGATAGGCAGAAGAGTTATGCTGATAAGAGGAGAAGAGACTTAAAATTCTCCGTTGGTGACTTGGTGTTTGTCAAGATTTCTCCGTTGAAGAGCGTGATACGATTTGGCAGGAGAGGCAAGTTGGCACCAAGATTTGTTGGCCCATTCCCTGTTCTTGAACTAGTCGGGAATTTGGCATATAGAGTTGGCTTACCAGAGAAGATGGCGGGAGTTCACAACGTATTTCATGTTTCCCAACTAAGGAAGTTCGTTCACGACCCAGATATGACTATTTCACCTGATCAGTTAGAGGACTTCGAAGTAGAACCCGAGGCGGTTGGGAACCGCAAGCCGATCCGTATTGTCGAGCACAATACGAAGCAACTTCGAAGGAAGGCGGTGAAGCTAGTCAAGGTTCAGTGGGGCGAGAACGAGAATGATTGTACTTGGGAGACAGAGGAGAGCATTAGAAAGACGTATCCATAACTCTTTGCCTGGTAAGATTTACCTTGTAATTTAGTTATTCCGCATGCTAGGATAGACTTGTTTTGTTTGTTTGGCATGTTTGATGGTTGTTTTATGGTTGATAGGCATGCGGGACCCTTTTGTGTGTTTTGGTTAGGGAATTTCGGGGACGAAATTTCTTAAGGGGGAGAGAATGTAACAACCCACATTCTACGCATCGGAGGATCGTAGAATATTTATTTATTTCCCATATGAAGTCGTATGGTCATGTAACTTTGGGAAACAACCATTTGACTCATTTCCCATGTTCATGATTTTTGTTGATTTTTAAATGACCGTTTTGCCTCTAGCTGATCTTGTTTTGGCCATAACTTTTGATTGGAAAGGAATTTTGACCTGAAACCACTTCCATTAGATTTGTTTGATGGTTTACCTCTCCGTAGAGTGGTCATATGTGAAAAACGGACTTACCATTTGGGAGATATGGCTGAAATAAGGTTTGGAAGGTGAAAAACTGCTTAACCGAGCCAAATAGGGTGATTAGTGAATGGACCCATAACCCATTTCGGGATTAGGGTTATGGGGAGGCTGAAAGGAGTTAGAGAATCATTCCATTTCAGTTTTCTAGCCTCCACTTACCTCCAAGAAACCCTAAAAATGGCCTCCAACCTCTAAATCACCTCCAAATCATCTCCTAATCAAGGATTAAGCTTAGCAACATCAAATCAAGAGAGATCTACACAAAATCAACGTTAGAGCTGCTGTTTAGCATCGGGATTCGCACCAAATCAGAGAGTTATTTCAGATCTTAGTTTATTTGTGGCTAAGGTGAGTGATTTGCATAGTTCCTCACTAATTATGGCTAATTAAGGGTAATTAGTGTTAATTAGCGAATTTAAACATGATAAAATTCTGGAAAAATATTTATAAAATTCGAAATGATGTTTTAGACCTCTGATATGAATTTGGGTTGATTTGGTTAAGTTTTGCTAATCACATCATTAGTTTCACCTAAACATGCTTAAGGGGAAATATGGGGTTTTGGGTATGTTTGATCCATTTTAACCTATCATATTGATGTTTTGATGTTTGTGGTTGATTATGCATGTTGCTATGACTGTATGGTATGCTTTGTGATTGATTAGAATAGGTAGAATGGTCGAAAACGCCGTCGAGTGGCGTAAATTGCTTGCTGGAAGAAGCGCAGGAATACAGACCGATCCGGATCGGAACGGAGGGAGGACCCGATCCTCTCCCATACTTCATCCTTCGATCTATTCATTCTTCTCATGGCATGCATCGTCCGATCCGACCCGCCTGGTGTTCTCCGACCCGATCCGCCATGGCACCCCGACCCGAACCGATGTACTTCGACGAGGCTTGGAAAAAGAAGCTGATCCGAACCGTGGCAAATTGGAGGACCCCGACCCGAACCGATGATGGCGACTGGACGTGAAGACTCGATCCGATCCGCAGAGGTGAAGATGACCTGATCCGATCCAGCGAAGGAGGAGCACTCCGATCCGAACCGAACTGATGGCTATGAGGGGATCCGAACCGATTCGGTGATGACCAATAACCTGAGATGCAAAGGTAGTCCAAGTGGAAGTTAGAGCTCAGGATCCAATGGGGAACCAATGAGTTCACTTCATGGTTGGGCTTTGCTGCGGGACGTGTGCTAAGGAGTTGTCGACGTTCATAACTTCGATTCACCACTGAAAATGGATGATGGGCTACTTATCAGTGCAGTTGAGTCATTATGACTCGAGGGGCAAGGTGATGGTAGCAAGACTACGTTATCAGTGCAGTAGAGTCATTATGACTTGAGGGGCAAAGTGATGCGTAGTAAGACTATGAGCCAGTGCAGTGGGGTCATTATGACTCCATGGGGCAGAGTGGACATAGTAAAGGATTAGTGAGGCTATGAGCCAGTGCAGTGGGGTCATTGCGACTCCATGGGGCAAAGTGGACATAGCGAAGAATTAGTGGCTATGTATCAGTGCAGTGAATCCATTTATGACTTCATGGGGCAAAGTGATCATAGCAAGGTATGTTGGGTGATCGAAGTGGTGAATATCGTATGCTTTATGAACTGAGTGAGAGATGTGAGGATGGTTGCTATGTTTGATTGTTTGCCATCACTATGACATGCACACCCCCACCCCCGTTACCTTTACACCATTTGAAATGGCACCTTAGAGTGTTGTACAGTATGTAGTGCTAACTCTTTGGTTGCAGGTCCAGGTTCAGGTATGTTTTAGTCTACCTGTTATTGTTCTGTTTAGATGCTTATCGTTCATACCAGGCTTTATGTCTGACCCAGAGTTTTATGTCTCCTCTTATTACTCTGGGTGCTCACACGAGCAGACTAGAGACAGGTTAGCTGGTGATGCGCGAGTAGCTGATTCGGAGGCGAGCAGGAGGCTTCCACGTATGATATATAGATATTCTCCCTGTGTCGTTGGTGGTCGCTACTTGGGCATTAGTAGTGTACCTCCTTTATCTTGCTTTGCTTTTTGAGACAGTTTGAAAAGTTGTAATAATGTTTAACTTTGGATCATAAGCTGTACTTGGATTTTCCGCTGCTATGTTAGTTGTTTCAGCTTATGCACTGTCTCACCTGTTTTATGTCAAGTATGTTATTATTATATTTTGTTCTATGCGCTGTGAGACATTTTACAGGTTCCTTGTTAGTTCATTTCCTTCTTCCCTTTCCTTCTGACGATCCGTCCCGTGCTAACTGGACATGTGTACAGCGCACTTTTGGAGTAAATGTCGGTTGGTGCGGGGCGGGCCGTCACAATTTACTTAATAATAATCAAGGTAAATGAGATTTATTTAAATTAATTATATTTTTAATTAATTTAAATGGAAAGACGATTAACGAATGTATCATGATTGAGTTGGCCAAGTCAACTGAGTTAACTGAAATTGAGTATTTAACTAATGGAAATAGTAAGTGGTGAATAAACCATTTTTACTTTTAATAAATGTTGATATAAGATTATTACTTATTTATTAATTAAAATAGTAAATCTTGGAATATAAAATGTATTAATGGCGGTTTAGGAAAATATAAGTCATATCTGTAATTAAAAAAAGTTTAAAAGCAAATTATATTAATCGTAATACAAGTTAAGTTTTAATTGAATTCCAAATGAAATTCTGTTTGATTGGATTTATAAAATCTAGGTTGAACAGAGATGTTATAAAACCCAGATTTTATTGAGATATTATTGAGACGAGCTATTAGAAATGGTTTATGAATGGAATAAAAACCCAAGACGTGAAAGTAAAGAACTGGAACCTAACTGGATATCGGTTGGGTCAAATGATTTTCTGGGTATTGATCTGATGTTAGTTTCGGCATTCAGGGTTGATATTTAGGGAATTATTTTCTTACTGATTTACGGCTAGTGACCGATGTGGTATGAAATGGAAATTGAAACGAAACCCCAAGTTTGAATTAAAATGGCGAGGCGAGTTAAGTTATTAAGTTACGATCTACACTCGCTATATTAAATGGGAGATGAAGTTTTATCGAGATATAACCAAATAGGTTTGAAATAAACCTATCAGAGTTTATGAAGTTTCTATTTATAATAGAATTAAGATTTGTGTATATAATGTTTTAAAAGACTATAAAGTTAATAGAGGAGGTTAATAATAGTTTACTTAAATTAAGTAAACGCGTTAAGATTGAAGTAAGATTTCCAAAGGGAAGTGTGATATTAAAACCATGTTTTAAATCAATGGGTAAATGGAATATGTGGGATAATTAGTGAAATGGGGTTTCGTTGATAAATTTCTATTTATTCTAAAGATAAGGATATTGTTGATTCAAGGTCTGAGAGGTAAATAAAATACCCCAACTTGAACAACTTCGTGATTATCCAAGAATGATATTAGTTTAGAAACGAGGATGGTCGAGAGAAGTAAAAATTAGAATTTCAATGAATTGTATTATAAAATAAAGATTTAAATGTTTTTAGTTAAATAAGATGATTTTGAGTATAAATTGTATTTTTGAAATAATATATAAAAAGCTTTGTTCCAAATATGAGAAGTTTTAAACGTTTGATTTACGAATGGAAAATCTAAAGGGCCAAGTGATGCTAAGTACTTAACCAGTGAACTCGTTTTATTTTTCATGATTGAATGGTTGTTTATTTTGATAGTTAAATAACCGACTATCAAAATTTGGCCCATACGATTGTTGGAACGGAAAGATCGGGATCGAAATTATATTTGAAAACCATTGTGACCAATAAATATGTGAATGTTGAAGATATCAGACGATGATCAAGTTAGAGCATCGAAGACCGTTGATCTTAATAAAGTGGAAGAATTACTTAAAATCTCAGACTTGCAATCAGAGATACACTGTTATTGTGTCATGGTTGGAATCGACGGATTGCAAGGACTACTCACTACTGATCTATAGGATGATTCCTAGGATGCAGTAGGAGGGTGCCTTCGGTTCATCATGTTCCTGGATGACTTGTATGGACGAGTGTCTGACAAAGTATTTCCAAAGGGATCACGTACATTGGTTTCTTCAAACGTGCTACAATTGGTGGCGGAGAAGGGCACTTCTCTTAGCTTAACAACTCAAGTATTTTCGTGGACGTCAATTAGTGATATCCGGCGGATTTGATGATGTGACATTCAAAGTGAATGGCGGCCAGATGTTCTGAAAACCTAATTTAAACCTCAAGCCTCATCAACCGGGAAATGACAAAAATCGGGCAGGCAGCATGGCTATATGGGTCGCTCCCATTAGGGTGTATTGTCACCATCTAGAGAAAATTCATTATTTGTTCTTATTTTCGCTTTTGTATCTCCCGGGAACGGTTATGCTGCTAGCAACCGTAGGTGACAATATATTCGGAACATTCATGCGAAATGAATGGTCGGTCATGTGTGGGTCGGGTTGCAAGACGTTCTTGTTGAACCCAGTGTATTCCTCTCTAGAGATGCACTATCGACAAGTGGTTCCATACCTTGTCATAGTCGGGATCCAATCTCCAATAAGAGCCCGCAGTTTTGTTTGTATACTATATATGTAGAGTGTGAGATGCAAGCGTTCTACTAGATTCTATTTATTTGTATTTAGACACTATTATAATAGCACAATAAGATATGGTTTTCAAAAATATTTTGGGTTATCGTAAGGTAAAAACCGTCCGTATTTATGTGTGGATTTTGTCTTACGAATATCCTTTTCTTTCGAAAGGATTTTGAACTTTAAAATCAAGTTGGATGATCTCCTTTAAACTTTGTGAGTTTTTTCTCACTCTGGTTCACCAGACTGACCCGGTAGTTGTAAATGCTCCGGTTAGACCGAGTTTGTACAGGTTCAGATTATTGGACACTACGAAGTTCAGAAGACGTGCTGGAAGGAGATCAGACATATTAGTATTTATTACGCTATGTATTGTATATGAGGACAGATTATTATAACTGTCCAGATTGTCTTGACGGATGTACTCTGATTGTAAGAATTATTTCAAGTTTTCAATAAAGATCTATTTCTATATTATATTTTGTCCCGTTGCGATATTAGATTTTGATTCTGTTGTGTTTCTTCTTCTTATTTCTTCTATTCAAATATTTCTTTCTTTCTTATCTCATCCTCCAATTTCTTTCTAATAACGTTCTGGTGTTTTCGATGCTTGAATATTCGATATGGTGTTTTGTGTCGATTTTCAAGGTCGAAAATCATTGTTTGATACAAATTTCGTGTATTTTGGGCCCTTTATTTTATCTGGCGGCTGCGTTTAATGAGGAGGGGGTTTGGGTTTTCCCTTTTATAGATATTTTATTTAATATTTAATTTAATTTGAGAAAAAAGTGATTTCGCATTCGAACTCCAACTCGAACCCAACGACTGTCGTCCTTAACCAAATACCCCCATTCCAGACGCAATGGGATATGTTTTGTAAGCCAATTCTCTCATTTCGATTAGTTTTTCTTTAAATTAAAATATAAATTAATATAACGTTCAAAATTGAATTCAACGTACATTTTAATTTACCAGGGCCACATGCTGACTCCAAAAATTCCAAAAAAATAAATCTAGCTATGTTTTGACGATAAGGTCCTAACAAAACTAATTTTGTCAAATTTGGAGATCGTCTGAAGAATGGTCATTTTCCAGTCGATTAATTCCAACTGAATTGACCAAACACGTTGAAATTCACCACGCTCACATATTAATTCCAAAAATTATGAAAATTGGAATCTAGCAATAATTTGACATTGAGGATCCAACAAAAGTGGTTTCATTGAAAACGGAGGTCGCTTACAAAATGGCTATTTTTAAGGGCTATATATTATATTAAAATATATATAAATTCCATAACGACTATTCTGAATTTTAAACTGGACATAACTTTCAATTTATATAATGAATTTTATATTTTTCACATCCGTTAGAAAGATATTTTAAATAGATTCAAATGTTTCTGGTTTAACTGAAATCCAATTTATTTTGAATTATGTACTTTCATTTGAAATTTAAAATCGAATTTTCAAACTACCGCGCCATTTCAGGCTCGTTTTATAATTAAAATAAATTTATACATACTAACTACGATTTAAATAAATTTTTAGTCGTTATTATGTAAAATAAATCATTTTAAATATTCAAAATCCATTAAAATAGCTAAAATAAAAATTTTAAATTGGTTCTGAAATCCCGGGTTGTTACAATCTCCCCCACATTTTTTTCCTGAAAGTCGAGATTTTGTATATTTCCGAAAGTTGATTACTGTGCAATTATCAAAAGATGATCCATCAAATTGAAACATGATTAATTAAAAAAATACAAAATGCCCTCATTGTTCAATCAAATCAAAATATAATTTATTAAAAACCAATTGCAACACATAACTGTCTGTCTCCCACTTCAAAATCACATCAGAGTATGTCTTCAAAATCACTTTCGCTTCCGGTCAGATTCTTGTTATCACATCAGAGTACAATCTCCCCCACTTAAAATCTTTTCGTCCTCGAAAAGGAACGAATCTGAAAGTTGTTTAACCAACGAACTCAACTTTCATTCTTCAACTTTTCAGTTTCTAAGAATATTCCTATTCTTCAAAAAATTTGCTAACACCCTAAATTTTCGAAAAATTTCGCCATAACCTCTTTTGTACGAGGAGACCTTTAAAACCGCAATTTTCCACACAGGGCCCTCATCAATCCAAAATAATAAGAAAAAGCCATGCGGCTAGCCAATCGGCTCATAAAATCACCAAACCCAATGAATATAGTAAACATGTACCTATTTGTCGGACATACAATTTTATTCCTCTTCTTAGCTTCCATGTTATTACCTATTCAATGTATATACATGTACATATATGCAATTGCAATCAATTTTTCAATTCAGTTCAATATTTGATTTGATTTGGCTTAATTTACCTTTCGTTCACATATTGGTTAAATTAATTATCATTCCAATATTTTCATTAGTTAAACTAATAATCAAACATCACAACCAACAATCAATTTGTTGATTTGCTTTTCAAATATATAACTTTATACATAATCAAATCATGTTTTCAGTGTCAAATCACAAACAATAAATTCTAGCTTTGATTTGGTTCTCACACCAGTCAATTGGAAATATATAGATATTCCACTTTCGAAACTTGAACATAGATACTGATGATGCCATGGTCATCACCAGAATTATCTCCGGGCGACTAGAGTGTGATTCTATATCTATCCAGTATATTTGAGACTTCGAATATACGTTAATTATGTATATATTCAAAATCTTCATATACTCGATTGTCCAAATTCAATTTAAAATAAAATACCCAGATACGTATAATAAGGTTTAAATTTTCAAAACAAAATTTGTTTTCATTTTTATTTTAAAAATAACACTCTTTGAAACTCATTCTAGGATACTACTGATCCCATCTCTAACAGTCATTCTCATTGGATATTACTAATCCAATCTCTGATGAATTCTTTCGTTTGGTTCTAATGTGTCTTGTTCTCGGGCTTTGTAAACCAAAGCTCTGATACAAAACTGTAGCGACTCGAACTTCCCGGCCTAAACCGAACAAGAAGGCGGACTTTTGAGAACAAGACTAATCGAAACGCAAACGACAGGACATTTCATTGCTATTACAATAATTACATCAGAGTACAAGAATATAACAAAGTATAAATAATTAATACACATTGAAAAATATCAGAGATTAAATTACAAAGCAGCGGAAAATTAATACAATGTGTAGCGGAAATACATTAACAAATACAACTGAAAGAAATACACAGATACAAATCTTTTCGAATATAACTCCAACTGTAAACCAGGATCCTGTGAAAGAAAAATCTGCGAAAACCAAAACTACTAGCTGCCCGCGTGGAAAATATGGGCACCCAGATTTTAGGTTAAAACAATAAAATTTAAGTCAGTCATGGGATGGACCGGTGTGAGAACTAAAACAATTATTTAAAACTTTACTTTAAAATAGAGTAAATCAAGGGACCATGCCGTATAACACGGAACGAGTTTTCTCTCAAGAATACCAGTGCATAAAACAAACAGCGTAATGATTTTTGGAAAAATGAAGCTCTTATAAGACTCAGGTCCCATCACATAATGCAACGCAAGCCGGAGGATAGAGTTTTACCTTATAATAGCCATACATGCTTGGTACGTTTAAAACAAAAATCATTTGATACTATTATAAGTGCATAGTATTAAAAACAACTTCAAAAATAAATGTATCAATAATAGATGGTGTGGGTACCATATATCATGTCGCCATACTAGTTCTTCAACTGAAACCACATGACGTCGTATTGGAAATTGGATTTCCATCATGAACAAAGGCAAGGGATCGTCCTTACCGAATTCGAGACAATCTAGCCCACGTTTGAGGATTAGTAATTCCTAAACAATACGTTTCCCCGCCCTATGGGGCGTAAATCTGGTCAGTATGTCGACCATCACAAGAGCCACTAGGGACTCAAATCTGAGGTACCTCGCTATCCATCATCCACATAAGTAAAAATGTCTAGGCTCCATACCATGACACCACTCCTAGTTAGAAAGAAATGCATGTTCTCCCTGTATTCCTCTCCCATTTCTGGTTCATACCGGGGTGTGAAGCTCGCGAATTAACGCTATACACAAAGCTATGATATTTAAAGTCATGCTTTAATCATCAACCACAAGGCCTTGCTTTTCAACAAAGCCTTGATCATTTTGCATCTCAGCATGCCACACTGAAAATTCATGCCATGCAACTGATGTCTATCAATATATAACCTCTAAGCTCGTACGTCTCAGAGAAGGGAGTTAAGCAAGAGAATAAATTCTCCGCCGCCAAACAGATATATATTTAATAGAAATCAATCAACACAGAATGAAATCCAATGTCAGACACACATCCATTTACAAGTCCGTTCTGGGTCTGAACGAAACCGGATGCACCTTATTCCTCATCCCATATGTCCAATACAGGAGAGAGGTCCTTGCATATCACGTCGATCTCCAAGTACGTCTAGACGATCACCACTTATTACCTCGTCTTGGGTGTACAGCCCAATCAAGGCATTAGTAATCATCCAAACGATGTGAAGATCTCCGGTCTTCAATCACCGTCTTCATCGTCGACTTATCGTCTTATCAATTATTTAGAATGGGATAAACCCGGTCTTTCTGAATAACTCGTGTATCTTATAAACAAGTGCTACAAAAACACATCATACGCCTCATTCCAATCCAAAATATTCTTTTATTCAAATATTCTTTTCACAATTTAAACCAAATTAAGGTTTTCCAAACTAGTCGGGATTAGCGAACCTTATCGAAGTAATCATTTGTTTTATTTCTCAATCCCAACCTATTCATCCCATGGAGCAAAACTGGTAGCACTCCATATCCATTTCACGTTCAAATCTAATTAAAGATTTAACTATCGCCTGAAGTAAAACTGGTGGTACTCCATTCTCGATCATTTCCCAAATTTGATAATTTAAATTATCACATTCACATTTCAATCTAATTAAAGATTCATTAAAATTCCACTTAGTTTTAATCTGATAGATCATTACTTAATGATTATTTAACTTTGGAAAATCAAACATGCCGCATCGACAATCTACACCGTACCATTGATTGTTGCCGATATATAACCTCTAAGCTCATACGTCTCAAAGAAGGGTGTTAAGAAAGAGAATAAATTCTCCACCACCAAACAGATATATATTTAGCACAGATCAACAATACAGTTCGAAATACAATGTTAGACATGTACTCCTGTCTTTAACTGGGTTAAAGAACCAATGTCATTTAAAACACAGTTCACGATAAACCCAAAATCACATTCCATTAATTATGGAATCTTCACGGGAAAACAGATCAATATATCATCGATATCAATTTCTGTATCCGACTAATAATATAAATGGAATAACAACAAAGCCTTTTAAATTCCATATATATTAACAGTCTTCCTCCATAGAAGCTCACTTCGATTAGTACCAAATCGAATTCCATTCCATTTCAATTTATTTTATTAAATTGGAAAATTTACTTTGGAAAATTCGATTAATCTTAATAAAATATTTATATATCCAAATCACATTTCACTGTTAATCGGGTTAAAGAACGAATGTCATTAAAAACACAGTTCACAATAAACCTAATTCACATTCCATATTATTCCAATTACTAAATATAACTGGAAACTCTAGTAATCTTAATCAAAAGATCTATTCCTTTCACACGGGGTTTAAGAACAGTGTTACTGAAGACACCATTCACGAAAAACCCAAAATCCACTTTGATATTAATTATAAGCCTCTAAACAGAAATTATATCGGCTTACATTCAATATCAAGTTCTAAAACCAACACATATCGTATGGGGAATAACGATATTTATCTTCCAAATACCTCCACAATATCTGTATAGTCACAGAATCCAATATTGAAATATCTTGAAGATGATTTCTATTCAAATCCATTCCAATTCATACATTGGAAAATTTTGGCTAGATTAAAACGATTCACAAATCCAATTTATTTATTTAAAAACGTTGGATTATCTTTCTAGTTAATAACTAGTTCATTTTTATAAAAATATATTTTTATCTTTTCAAATATGAAAATTTTCATCCAAATTCTCCTTATCATTATAATATTTAAATGATAATATTTTCAAAATATCAGAATTTGAAATCATTTCCTTTTCGATATTCATTATAAAAATGAATAAAATCGATATAAATATCGTTCGCGTTAAAATGGCGCAAATCTAATCAACAAGGCTTCACACATTTCAATATTTTCATGTCCATCCAAAATCAGACATCAAATTCACATTTTAATCCTTTACTGAGTATTTTTTTAAAATATTTGTTATTTTAAAATTCATTATTCCTGAATTAAAATCAGATCCAACCAATTACCATATAATGTTATTTATTTGGATTTCATACATTACAGGTACACAACAATAATGATACACAATCAACCATCATCCAGAGTGCATTACACAACTGCATAAGCATTAAGTATAAATAATTATCGCTTACAATAGTCTGTCAACCAATCGATTTACATACAACTAAACAATTGGGATTAGTGTACGCCAAATATCATCCCAACATCCGTGTGGGATTTCAACCAACCAATATTGAATATTATTTGTGCAGTTTGGCGATGTGTAAAATTTATCGTCCCAATCAATGTCTGTTAAATGGGTGTACATAAACAAATCATCCGATTTGTAAATGAATATTTATTTTCATTTCAGGAGAATTTTATGTCGTTCATATATACGTTAAAAATTATATTTTTAACGATTAGATGTTTATTTCAACACTTGACTATTTTATATAGTTCATACATTCAATAAAAATGATATTTTTTTGTTGTTAACATTTTGTTCAACACATGAATATTTTATTTAGTTCATTTCAGAAAATTTCGGCATTATAACGGCGCGATATTAGAACCGGAGAATGTCTAGCATTACCCCTCTCCTAATACTGGCTCGCGCCATACACATAAATCACAATCAATCCAATCAATCACACAATCAATTCACAATCAATTTTACAACTACAATCCCAATTTCCACAATACAATCCAAACAAACAACCATGGTTTGTACAATAAATAGTGTCAGGAGCTATTAAGCCCCGTTTGCAACCTAGGATATATTTAACTGTAAAATAATTTGAGTGAGAAAGTGTTCTCACATTGGGATCCACTCCGCCATTGTTTAATTCTGAATTGTTTTAATAAAATTAAACCAACCATTTAATTTTATCTAGAAAAAATCCAACTGCTTTCGTTTCCGTTTTGGTCAACTCCATGTTGTAGCTCTCATTGAGACGTGTCCAACACTTCTGAAATCTTCAAATTTCGTTCTCGTATGAAGAAGTTATGTCAATTTTTGTGTTGATTACATAATTAAATTAATAAAAATATAGTTAATTAACATTACCCAAATTAATTACGTTTATGAAAACATTGCCTCCCCTTTTAACCTTCATCATTTACTCCAGGTCAAAAACCGCACTTCGACGACTTCAAACTTCACGCCGCGGTCGATCCTCCTTGCGCCGGAATCGGATCTGACACCACGGCAAGGTGCGCCCTCGCGTAGCCTTTCTTCTCAAATGATTGAGGAGAACTCGGTGGTCATTAGGGCCACGAATTTCAACCCAAACCGCTAGCTATTGAGCTCGAAATTCCAGCTATCCACCATATTATTTTCGATCTTGACCGTTGGTTGGAAAGAGCAGGAGGAGCTCTTCGATTTTGTGATGGGAATTTGCAAAACCATTGAACGGATATTGCAAAAATGGAGGAAGAAATTTCATGTATTTTGGGCCCTCTATTTTATCTGGCGGCTGCGTTTAATGAGGAGGGGGGTTAGGGTTTTCCCCTTTATAGAAATTTTATTTAATATTTAATTTAATTTAATTCGAGAAAAAAGTGATTTCGCATTCGAACTCCAACTCGAACCCAAAGACTGTCGCCTCCAACCAAATACCCCCATTTCGGACGCAATGGGATATGTTTCGTAAGCCAATTCTCTCATTTCGATCAGTTTTTCTTTAAATTAAAATATAAATTAATATAACGTTCAAAATTGAATTCAACGTACATTTTAATTTACCGGGGCCACATGCTGACTCCAAAAATTCCAGAAAAATAAATCTAGCTATGTTTTGACGATAAGGTTCTAACAAAACTAATTTCGTCAAATTTGGAGATCGTCTGAAAAATGACCATTTTCCAGTCGATTAAATTCCAACTGAATTAACCAAACACGTTTAAATTCACCACGCTCACATATTAATTCCAAAAATTATGAAAATTGAAATCTAACAATAATTTTACATTCTGGATCCAACAAAAATAGTTTCATCAAAAACGGAGGTCGTTTGCAAAATGGCTATTTTTAAGGGCTATAAATTATATTAAAAAAAATATAAATTCCATAGCGACTATTCTGAATTTTAAACTGGACATAACTTTCAATTTATACTATGAAATTTATATTTTTCACATCCGTTAGAAAGATATTTTTACACAGATTCAAATGTTTCTGGTTTTACTGAAATCCGATTTATTTTGAATTCTGTACATTCGTTTGAAATTTAAAATCAAATTTTCAAACTACCGCGCCATCTCAGGCTCGTTTTATAAATAACATAAATTTATACGTTCTAACTTCGGTTTAAATAAATTTTTAGTCGTTATTATTTAAAATAAATCATTTTAAATATTAAGATCCATTAAAATAGCTAAAATAAAAATTTTAAATTGGTTCTGAAATTCCGGGTTGTTACAATATGTATGTAAATTTGCATAAATTACAAAATAAGTAGAAATCTGATAAAAGGACAAGTGGACTTACAATTGGAATTAAAGCAAATGTTGGTGGATTATCCATAGGAAGTTGATTCTTGTTCTATTTACTGGCTTAATTAAATTAATAAAATAACTGTTATTATGAAATTCCATATAAAATGAATGGTATTATGAATCTTGTTAAGACAAGTGTAATAACCCGGAAAATCTGGGCCAGTTTAAAATTTTTATTTTCGGCAATTTTAGCGTATTTTGAATATTTAAAATAGATTATTTTAAATATTATCGACGAGAAACTTATTTTGAATATAATTCGACGTATATATTTATATACGTCGTCGTTAGAATATAAATATTTATATATAATTATAAATAGAATTGAAAATGGCGCGGTAGTTCGATAATTCGATTTCAAACTTCAATTGAATGTACCGGGTGCAAAACAATCCGGATTTTAGTGAAACCAAAAATCTTAGGATCTAATTGATGATATCTTTCCAGCGAATCCGAAGAATCAAGATTTCATAGCGGGAATCAAAAGATATGTCCAGTTGAAAATTCTGAATAGTCGCTATGGAATTCAGGCCCTTAAAAATGGACATTTTGCAAACGACCTCGGATTCCGACGAAACCAGTTTTGTTGGGTCCGGGATGTGAGGTTATTGCTAGGTTTCAAATTTCATAATTTTTCGAATCAATATGTGAGCGTGGCAAAAGAAAACGCGTTTGACCATTTTCAGTTGATTTTAATCGACTGGAAATTGGCCATTTTTCAACCGGTCTCAGAATTTGACGAAATTAGTTTTGTTAGGACCGTATCGTTAATACGAAGTTAGAAAATATTTTTCGGGAATTTTTAGAATTAGTATGTGACCCCGGTAATTTGAAATGTACGTTTAAAATTCAATATAAGGATTTAAAATGTAATTTCAACGGAAACTGATTGTAACGATCAAACCAGCTTACGATACATATCCCATTGTGTTCGGAATGGGGGTAAAACGCTATGGGCGACAGGCGGTGGGCCTCGTTTCGAGGTCGGATATAAAAGTCAACCCTTGTACAAATTTAAATAATTAAATAATAAAATAAAATATAAAAAAAATCTATTCCCCCCTTTTCTCTTCTGCTTGCCCCCCCCCCCCCCCCGATCATTTACCAGAAAAGCAAAGTAAATAAAAAAAATAAAAAAAAAACCTAAAAACTAATCGCCGCCGCCCCCCCCCTCCCCCCCCCCCCAGACCTCGAACCGCCGACGATCGAGCTGACGCCACCCACCACCCTCGCGACCACCTCCTTCCAGCAAAGACGCCGCCGACGAAGCAGCACCCCGAAGCAACCCTCGAACCCAGCCGCGACACCTCCGAACGCTACCAGAGCCGCCGACTCCTCCTCCTCCCCTTCGCAAGATTGGTGAGCCATTTTATTTTATTTGTTTTTTTTTATTTTTATTTAAAAACTGTAGTTATTTTCTTTAGATTTAAAACTGTAGTTTTTTTCTTTAGAATAAAACTGATTTTTATGAAGTTATAAAACTGATTTTTATGAAGAAGTAAAAACAGAAATTTTTAAAAGAAGTAAAAAAACAGAATTTTTAACAGAATTATTAAAAACAGAATTTTTAAATGAATTATAAAAACTGGTTTTTTTTTTAAAAGAGTTTTAAAAAAAAAAGAAACTGAAAACTGGATTTTTAAATAATGTAAAAACAGATTTTATAAAAGGAAAAAAAAAACTGATTTGTTAGAACTTTAAAACTGAATTTTTAAAAGAATTTTAAAACTGTTTTTTTTTAGGAAGAAACTAAAGCTGCATTTTTTAAAAAAAAATATATACTAGGATGCAGACTTCTGCAAAGGAAGAGCCGTGGAGCTTGGATAGCTATATGTGAGAATTTCTCACCTTTCAGTTTTATTTCTAGTTATATATATATACTAGGATGCAGACGGTGTTTAGTAGCACCCGACACAATCGTCCACAGACCATGGATTTGTTTGTTTGGTTGCATAGATTAGTTGGATCATTTGTTTGAATTGAATTGTTTGGTGAGATAAAATAATTGGTTTGATTGATGTGTGAATGGCGTGGGCCTTCACTAGACCGGGGATAAGGCTAGGCCTCGTCCCGTTTCTAGTATCGTGCCGTTATGCCGCCGAAATTTTCTAAAATATGTTAGAAAAATAAAAATATCATTTTATTTAAAGAAAGAACTGAATAGATATTCAATTGTTAAAATAAAATGTTTTATCGTTAAAAATATAATTTTTAACGTGAATGTGAATAAATAAAATATTCATTTACAAACCGAACGGTTTGTTTATGTACACTGATTTGATTGACATTGATTGGGACGATAAATTTTACACATCGCCCAACTGCACAAATAAAATCTGTGTTTGATGGTTTGAAACCCCACACGGGTGTTGGGATGAAATATGAAGTTCACTCATCCTGATTGATAAAATATGTCGATCGATTGATTGACAGGCTGTTATAAGCGTTAGATATCTATATTTGATGCTTATACAGTGTAGTGCACTTTGGTTGATGGTTGATTATTTTTCAATGCTATTATATACACGTGTTGTATGAAAATCCATATAATTAACTTTATATGGTAATTGATTGGGCCTCATTCCAATTTGAAAAATTAAAGAATATATAAAATAAAGGTTCATGTGTTGACTGTACTCATCCGTTGAGAATAGTCATGTGTTGAACGAAATATTTTTAATAATAAAAATTTGCATCTTTATCAATATAAAATAAAGGTTCATGTGTTGACTGTACTCATCCGTTGAGAATAGTCATGTGTTGAACGAAATATTTTTAATAATAAAAATTTGCATCTTTATCAATATAAAATAAAGGTTCATGTGTTGACTGTACTCATCCGTTGAGATTAGTCATGTGTTGAACGAAATATTTTAACAAAAATAGTCACACATGGACGGTACTCATTCATTGAGATTAGTCGTGTGTTGACGAAAAGAAATATTTGGAATAGAATATATAAAGCCGTGTTGATTAGTGATGCGCCATTTTGACGCGAACGATATATATATAACGATTTCGAAATGAATTGAATATATAACGATTTCAAAATGAATTGAATATATAACGATTTCGAAATGAATCGAATATATAACGATTTCGAAATGAATCGAATATATAACGATTTCGAAATGAATCGAATATATAACGATTTCGAAATGAATTGAATATATAACGATTTCGAAATGAATTGAATATATAACGATTTCGAAATGAATTGAATATATAACGATTTCGAAATGAATTGAATATATAACGATTTCGAAATGAATCGAATAGAAAACCAATTTGAATTGAATCGAATAGAAAACCAATTTGAATTGAATCGAATAGAAAACCAATTTGAATTGAATCGAATATAAAACCAATTTGAATTGAATCGAATATAAAACCAATTTGAATTGAATTGAATTGAAAACGAATTCAAATTGAATTGAAAGTGAATTGAAATGAATTGAAATTTGAATTGAATAGAAATGAATTTTAAAACGAATTTATAAAGAAGAATTCAATTTTGAATTGAAATGAAAGTTGAAATTGCTTTTGAAACGAATTCAAAACTATTTATAAAGTTCGTTTTAAATAGTAATCGAGGAAATATATATTATATATATTATATAATGGCCTGAATAGAACGCGCCGCGCCGCGGCAGTTCGTAAATTTCGACCATTTATTTCAAACGGACATTGCGGAAGATCCGACCGTCGGATTCTCCTAAAACCGGAACCGTTGGGTTCGTATCGAAAAGAGCTTTCTAACGAATATTAGAAATTTGAAATCTAACGGTTGGATTTGGAGATACGTCCAAATCAAATTCGAAAAAGGTCGCTGTAAGTGCAGTTCGATGGCCATTGTTGGAAATCGACTGTACGGGCCTTAATAAAATTATTAAAAATAGTAATAATTTGTGTAAAATCATAAGAAATGATTTGGGAAAAATTGGGATGAAAAACTCCATATTTGAAAGGATAAAAATGGGTTTTTATCGAAATGAACTAGTTTTGAACTGAATTTAAAACCCAATTATTTTTAAATAAATGAATTAGATTTAAAAAGGGGTTTTAAATAATCGAATTTCTAATATATTTGATTGAATTTGAAATGGGTTTATCGTGAACAGTGTTTTAAATAACACTAGTTCTTTAACCCGATAATAAATAGAATTTAATTTGGCTTTGTCGTGAACTGTGTTTTAAATAACACCTAGTTCTTTAACCAGAAAAAGGAGTTCTAACGAATCTGCAATTGGATTGAAATGTGAATTTGCAATCTAAATTATCAAATTTAGAAAACAAGCGAGAATGGAGTATCGCCAGTTTTGCTCCAAAGCGATAGTTAAATCTTTAATTAGATTTGAACGTGAAATGGTAATTAATTTTACCAATAACACCACGGTGTTAGATATGGAGTATTACCAGTTTTGCTTCATGGGATGAATAGGTTGGGATTGGGAAATAAAATAAATAATTACTTCGTTGTGGTTCGCTAATCTCGACCAGGTGGAAAAACCATAATTTGGTTTGAAACGACATCCAAAGGAAGATTACAGGATAAATTTTAAAGAATTTATCTTGGATAAAATTAATGGGAACTTTTCCCTAAGAATGTGGAATTTAGAAACTAGCTGTAGGTTGGCTAAGAAGAATGGTCTCCTGAATATTGATCTGATGTTGGTTTCGGCCTTCGGGGTTAATGTTCAGGAAATTGTTCTCTTGCTAATTTGCGGTTAGTGACTAATGAATTGGAATGAGGCGTATGTTGCGTTTGTGTAACATTTGTTTTTAATATACGCGGGTTGTTCGGAAAGTCCGGGTTTACACCCATTCTGAATGACCGATTCGACGATATGTCGAAGATGAAGACGGTGGTTGAAGACCGGAAGTCTTCACATCGTTTGGGTAATTACTGACGATCCTGATTGGGCTGTACACCCAAGAGGATGGAAATAGTTGGTGGTCGTCCAGACGTACTTGGAGATGGATGGATATGCGAGGAAAGTGCCTCCGGTTTCGTTCAGACCCAGAACGGACTTGTAAATGGATTGTGTGTCTGACACTGGATTTTATTCTGTGCTGATTGATTTCTATTAAATATACATCTGTTTGGCGGCGGAGAATTTATTCTCTTGCTTAACGCCCTTCTCTGAGACGTACGAGCTCAGAGGTTGTATATCGATGGACATCAGTCGCATGGCATGAATTGCCTGTGTGGCACGCTAAGATGCAAGGATCAAGGCTTCTGTTGAAAAGCAAAGTCTTGTGGTTGATGATCAAAGCACGCCTACGTGGCAGCTTTGTATATAACGTGTATTCGCGAGCCTCACACCTCGGTATGAGTTAAAAACGGGATACGGACCACTGGGAGAACACGACGTTTCTTTCTAGCTTTGGTGGTGTCAGTGACTTACCAGCCCTGACATTTATATACTTTTCACCTTTGTGGTTGTTGGAATGAGGCGCCTCGATTATAGGTCTGTAAGGACCGGGAAACGTGTGTTCAGGCATAATTAATCCTCTAACGTAAGTGAGGACCGGCCCAGCCGCATCCAGGGGTTGCCCAGCTTGCGTAGCCCTGAGGCATTTGCTAGAGTGTCTCGAACGCGGAGAGGAGCTTGCCCCTTGCCTCGACTCATGACGGAAATCCAATTTCCAATACGTGTATTTCGGCTTTATTTGTAGAGCCTAGTATGGCGACATAGTGGGATGGGGCACTCATGCCGTCTATGATTTATATTTATGATTGAAATGTTTTGACACTATACACTTATTATAGTATCAAATGATTTGTTTTAAACGTATCAAGCATGTTTGGCTATTATAAGGGAAAACCCTATCCTCCGGCTTGCGTTGCATTGTATGATAGGACCTGGGTCTTATAATAGCTTCATTTTTCGAAAAAGCATTGCGTTGTTTATTCTATGCACTGGTATTCTTGGGAGGAAACCCGTTCCGTGTTATACGGCGTGGTCCCTTGAATTACTATCTTTTTAAAGTAAAGCTTTAAATAACTGTTTTAGTTCTCACACCAGTCACATGACTGACCTGGAGTTTATTGTTTTAACCTAAACTCTAGGTGCCCCTATTTTCCGCACGGGCAGCTAGTAGTTTTGGTTTTGCAGATTTATATTCACAGGATCCTGGTTTACAGCTGGAATGATATCCGGAAAGCTCTGTATCCGTATATCACCTTCAGTTGTGCTTTGTATTATTTTCCGCTGCTATGTAATTTATTGTAATCTCTGATATTTATCGAATGTAATTTATTCATTTATACTATGTATATTCTTGTATCTGATGGAATTGTTGTAATATACAATGAAATGTTCTTCTGTTTGTGTTCTGATTTGTCCTGTTCTCAACGTTCAGGGGTTTCGAACGGTCTTTGTCGGTTTAACGACTGATTCGGATCGAGCGAAATTCCAGGCCGTCACAGTTGGTATCAGAGCTTTGGTTTACAGAGCTCGAGAACAAGACACATTAGAACCATACGAAAGAATTCATCAGATATTGGATTAGTAATATCCAATTAGAATGACTCGTTAGAGATAGGATCAGTAGTATCCTAGAACGAGTGTGAAAAGTATATTTTTCAAATGAAAACAACTTTGTTTTGAAAATTTAAATCGTTTTAAACGTATTTGATTATTTATTTATTTTAAACATGGACAATCCACTATATAAAGATTTTGCATATACGCGTCATGAACGTATATTCGAAGTTTTAATATATTAGATAGATATGGAATCATACTCTAGTGGCCCGAAGATGATTCTGATGATTGACTAGTCGTCATTAGTATTCATGTTCGAGTAACGAAGGTGTGATATCGATATATTTCCATTAGACTGGTGTGAGAACCAAAACTAATATAGTTAGAACACATTGTTGTGAATTGGCATCAAAAATGTGATTTTTGTATATAGATCAAAATTATGAATTTGAAACTCTAATCCACTAATTGATTGATGTTTGGGTTGTTTGCTTATTTGTTTGCTAATTTTAACCATTTATGTCTAATTTAACCAAATTTTGCACTGTATTGAAAATTGGTCGCATTTGCTTGCATATACATATACTTACATTGGACAGGTCATAGCAAGGAGGCTAGAGCAGAGAATAAAATTTGTTTGCCCGACAAATAGGTACATGTTTACTACATAATTTACTGTTTTGTTTGGGTGATGATGATTTTGTGAGCCTATTGGCTAGCCGCTTGGCTTTTTCTTTTTCTTTTTGAGATCTGAAGGACCGGGGAAGCTATTTGAAATTCCCCGATGCTCCCGGTGCAGGGGAGGTTATGGCGAAATTTTTCGAAAATTTAGGGTGTTAGCCAAATTTTTGAAATTTTGAAAATTCTCAGAAACGGAAAAGTTGGAGAATGCAAGCCAGATCGAACGTAGAGCTGATTAATCAAACCACTTTCGACTTTGTTCCTTTTCGGGGACGAAAAGTTTTAAGTGGGGGAGATTGTAATAACCCGGAAAATCTGGGCCAGTTTAAAATTTTTATTTTCGGCAATTTTAGCGAATTTTGAATATTTAAAATAGATTATTTTAAATATTATCGACGAGAAACTTATTTTGAATATAATTCGACGTATATATTTATATACGTCGTCGTTAGAATATAAATATTTATATATAATTATAAATAGAATTGAAAATGGCGCGGTAGTTCGATAATTCGATTTCAAACTTCAATTGAATGTACCGGGTGCAAAACAATCCGGATTTTAGTGAAACCAAAAATCTTAGGATCTAATTGATGATATCTTTCCAGCGAATCCGAAGAATCAAGATTTCATAGCGGGAATCAAAAGATATGTCCAGTTGAAAATTCTGAATAGTCGCTATGGAATTCAGGCCCTTAAAAATGGACATTTTGCAAACGACCTCGGATTCCGACGAAACCAGTTTTGTTGGGTCCGGGATGTGAGGTTATTGCTAGGTTTCAAATTTCATAATTTTTCGAATCAATATGTGAGCGTGGCAAAAGAAAACGCGTTTGACCATTTTCAGTTGATTTTAATCGACTGGAAATTGGCCATTTTTCAAACGGTCTCAGAATTTGACGAAATTAGTTTTGTTAGGACCGTATCGTTAATACGAAGTTAGAAAATATTTTTCGGGAATTTTTAGAATTAGTATGTGACCCCGGTAATTTGAAATGTACGTTTAAAATTCAATATAAGGATTTAAAATGTAATTTCAACGGAAACTGATTGTAACGATCAAACCAGCTTACGATACATATCCCATTGTGTTCGGAATGGGGGTAAAACGCTATGGGCGACAGGCGGTGGGCCTCGTTTCGAGGTCGGATATAAAAGTCAACCCTTGTACAAATTTAAATAATTAAATAATAAAATAAAATATAAAAAAAATCTATTCCCCCCTTTTCTCTTCTGCTTGCCCCCCCCCGATCATTTACCAGAAAAGCAAAAAAAAAAAAAAAAAAAAAAACCTAAAAACTAATCGCCGCCGCCCCCCCCCCCCCCCCCAGACCTCGAACCGCCGACGATCGAGCTGACGCCACCCACCACCCTCGCGACCACCTCCTTCCAGCAAAGACGCCGCCGACGAAGCAGCACCCCGAAGCAACCCTCGAACCCAGCCGCGACACCTCCGAACGCCACCAGAGCCGCCGACTCCTCCTCCTCCCCTTCGCAAGATCGGTGAGCCATTTTATTTTATTTGTTTTTTTTTTTTTATTTAAAAACTGTAGTTATTTTCTTTAGATTTAAAACTGTAGTTTTTTTCTTTAGAATAAAACTGATTTTTATGAAGTTATAAAACTGATTTTTATGAAGAAGTAAAAACAGAAATTTTTAAAAGAAGTAAAAAACAGAATTTTTAACAGAATTATTAAAAACAGAATTTTTAAATGAATTATAAAAACTGGTTTTTTTTTAAAAGAGTTTTAAAAACAGAATTTAAAAAAAAAAAGAAACTGAAAACTGGATTTTTAAATAATGTAAAAACAGATTTTATAAAAGGAAAAAAAAAACTGATTTGTTAGAACTTTAAAACTGAATTTTTAAAAGAATTTTAAAACTGTTTTTTTTTAGGAAGAAACTAAAGCTGCATTTTTAAAAAAAAATATATATAAAAACTGCATTTTTATAAAAATATAAAAACTGCATTTTTTTTAAAAAAAAAGATAAAAACTGCAATTTTATTAAAGAGTAGAAACTGATTTTTGTTTTAGGAATTTTAAAACTGTTTTGTTTTTAAAAGAATTATAAAAACTGTTTTAAAAGAAAATAAAAACTGATTTTTTAAAAGGAATTATAAAACTGATTTTATTTTAAACTTTAAAATAAGAAAAAGGGTTTAATCTTTTAATAGGAAAAGATTTGAACGTGCAAAAATAAAGATCATATTTTTAAAAATAGAAAAGATGGAATTTTTGTTAGGTAGAAAAAGTAAGGTATGATCTTTATATTTTTAAAGTGATAAAAATATAGTTTTTATATTTTTGAAATATTAAAAATATAGTCTTTACTATATAGAAATATTAAAAATATGATTTTTATATTTTTAAAGTATTAAAAATATAATCTTTATGGGATAGAGAATATAAAGATATCATCTTTGTGTATGTAACGAAATAAAAATCTGATTTTTATTTTATATACGTTGAGATAAAGTGGTGATTTTTAAAAGGAGACAACTTTATTTTTATAAAGGCGAAAACTTCATATTAGAAAAGGCGAAGTCTATATTTTTATAAAGGTGAAATCTTTATTTTAAAAAAGGGAAATCTTTATATGAAGAATAGCGTGATAAAAATATAATCTTTACTATATGAACATCGATGTGAAATTATAATTTTTATCTATATAGTAGCGGTATAAAAATTCGATTTTTATATATTGAATAACATGGTAAAGATTCAATTTTTATATAAAGTATAACGAAGTGAAAATTCTATTTTTACAAATATGTAATAGCGATGAAAATTCTATTTTCACAATAGGAAGTTAGCGATAAAAATATGATTTTTATGTAATAGAGAATATAAAAATGTGATTTTTATATATATAGTGACTACGGGCAACGAAGGTGACAAGAAGGCGAAACGACGAAGACTTCTGCAAAGGAAGAGCCGTGGAGCTTGGATAGCTATATGTGAGAATTTCTCACCTTTCAGTTTTATTTCTAGTTATATATATATACTAGGATGCAGACGGTGTTTAGTAGCACCCGACACAATCGTCCACAGACCATGGACTTGTTTGTTTGGTTGCATAGATTAGTTGGATCATTTGTTTGAATTGAATTGTTTGGTGAGATAAAATAATTGGTTTGATTGATGTGTGAATGGCGTGGGCCTTCACTAGACCGTGGATAAGGCTAGGCCTCGTCCCGTTTCTAGTATCGTGCCGTTATGCCGCCGAAATTTTCTAAAATATGTTAGAAAAATAAAAATATCATTTTATTTAAAGAAAGAACTGAATAGATATTCAATTGTTAAAATAAAATGTTTTATCGTTAAAAATATAATTTTTAACGTGAATGTGAATAAATAAAATATTCATTTACAAACCGAACGGTTTGTTTATGTACACTGATTTGATTGACATTGATTGGGACGATAAATTTTACACATCGCCCAACTGCACAAATAAAATCTGTGTTTGATGGTTTGAAACCCCACACGGGTGTTGGGATGAAATATGAAGTTCACTCATCCTGATTGATAAAATATGTCGATCGATTGATTGACAGGCTGTTATAAGCGTTAGATATCTATATTTGATGCTTATACAGTGTAGTGCACTTTGGTTGATGGTTGATTATTTTTCAATGCTATTATATACACGTGTTGTATGAAAATCCATATAATTAACTTTATATGGTAATTGATTGGGCCTCATTCCAATTTGAAAAATTAAAGAATATATAAAATAAAGGTTCATGTGTTGACTGTACTCATCCGTTGAGAATAGTCATGTGTTGAACGAAATATTTTTAATAATAAAAATTTGCATCTTTATCAATATAAAATAAAGGTTCATGTGTTGACTGTACTCATCCGTTGAGAATAGTCATGTGTTGAACGAAATATTTTTAATAATAAAAATTTGCATCTTTATCAATATAAAATAAAGGTTCATGTGTTGACTGTACTCATCCGTTGAGATTAGTCATGTGTTGAACGAAATATTTTAACAAAAATAGTCACACATGGACGGTACTCATTCATTGAGATTAGTCGTGTGTTGACGAAAAGAAATATTTGGAATAGAATATATAAAGCCGTGTTGATTAGTGATGCGCCATTTTGACGCGAACGATATATATATAACGATTTCGAAATGAATTGAATATATAACGATTTCAAAATGAATTGAATATATAACGATTTCGAAATGAATTGAATATATAACGATTTCGAAATGAATCGAATATATAACGATTTCGAAATGAATCGAATATATAACGATTTCGAAATGAATCGAATATATAACGATTTCAAAATGAATTGAATATATAACGATTTCGAAATGAATTGAATATATAACGATTTCGAAATGAATTGAATATATAACGATTTCGAAATGAATTGAATATATAACGATTTCGAAATGAATCGAATAGAAAACCAATTTGAATTGAATCGAATAGAAAACCAATTTGAATTGAATCGAATAGAAAACCAATTTGAATTGAATCGAATATAAAACCAATTTGAATTGAATCGAATATAAAACCAATTTGAATTGAATTGAATTGAAAACGAATTCAAATTGAATTGAAAGTGAATTGAAATGAATTGAAATTTGAATTGAATAGAAATGAATTTTAAAACGAATTTATAAAGAAGAATTCAATTTTGAATTGAAATGAAAGTTGAAATTGCTTTTGAAACGAATTCAAAACTATTTATAAAGTTCGTTTTAAATAGTAATCGAGGAAATATATATTATATATATTATATATATAATATAATGGCCTGAATAGAACGCGCCGCGCCGCGGCAGTTCGTAAATTTCGACCATTTATTTCAAACGGACATTACGGGAGATCCGACCGTCGGATTCTCCTAAAACCGGAACCGTTGGGTTCGTATCGAAAAGAGCTTTCTAACGAATATTAGAAATTTGAAATCTAACGGTTGGATTTGGAGATACGTCCAAATCAAATTCGAAAAAGGTCGCTGTAAGTGCAGTTCGATGGCCATTGTTGGAAATCGACTGTACGGGCCTTAATAAAATTATTAAAAATAGTAATAATTTGTGTAAAATCATAAGAAATGATTTGGGAAAAATTGGGATGAAAAACTCCATATTTGAAAGGATAAAAATGGGTTTTTATCGAAATGAACTAGTTTTGAACTGAATTTAAAACCCAATTATTTTTAAATAAATGAATTAGATTTAAAAAGGGGTTTTAAATAATCGAATTTCTAATATATTTGATTGAATTTGAAATGGGTTTATCGTGAACAGTGTTTTAAATAACACTAGTTCTTTAACCCGATAATAAATAGAATTTAATTTGGGTTTGTCGTGAACTGTGTTTTAAATAACACCTAGTTCTTTAACCAGAAAAAGGAGTTCTAACGAATCTGCAATTGGATTGAAATGTGAATTTGCAATCTAAATTATCAAATTTAGAAAACAAGCGAGAATGGAGTATCGCCAGTTTTGCTCCAAAGCGATAGTTAAATCTTTAATTAGATTTGAACGTGAAATGGTAATTAATTTTACCGATAACACCACGGTGTTAGATATGGAGTATTACCAGTTTTGCTTCATGGGATGAATAGGTTGGGATTGGGAAATAAAATAAATAATTACTTCGTTGTGGTTCGCTAATCTCGACCAGGTGGAAAAACCATAATTTGGTTTGAAACGACATCCAAAGGAAGATTACAGGATAAATTTTAAAGAATTTATCTTGGATAAAATTAATGGGAACTTTTCCCTAAGAATGTGGAATTTAGAAACTAGCTGTAGGTTGGCTAAGAAGAATGGTCTCCTGAATATTGATCTGATGTTGGTTTCGGCCTTCGGGGTTAATGTTCAGGAAATTGTTCTCTTGCTAATTTGCGGTTAGTGACTAATGAATTGGAATGAGGCGTATGTTGTGTTTGTGTAACATTTGTTTTTAATATACACGGGTTGTTCGGAAAGTCCGGGTTTACACCCATTCTGAATGACCGATTCGACGATATGTCGAAGATGAAGACGGTGGTTGAAGACCGGAAGTCTTCACATCGTTTGGGTAATTACTGACGATCCTGATTGGGCTGTACACCCAAGAGGATGGAAATAGTTGGTGGTCGTCCAGACGTACTTGGAGATGAATGGATATGCGAGGAAAGTGCCTCCGGTTTCGTTCAGACCCAGAACGGACTTGTAAATGGATTGTGTGTCTGACACTGGATTTTATTCTGTGCTGATTGATTTCTATTAAATATACATCTGTTTGGCGGCGGAGAATTTATTCTCTTGCTTAACGCCCTTCTCTGAGACGTACGAGCTCAGAGGTTGTATATCGATGGACATCAGTCGCATGGCATGAATTGCCTGTGTGGCACGCTAAGATGCAAGGATCAAGGCTTCTGTTGAAAAGCAAAGTCTTGTGGTTGATGATCAAAGCACGCCTACGTGGCAGCTTTGTATATAACGTGTATTCGCGAGCCTCACACCTCGGTATGAGTTAAAAACGGGATACGGACCGCTGGGAGAACACGACGTTTCTTTCTAGCTTTGGTGGTGTCAGTGACTTACCAGCCCTGACATTTATATACTTTTCACCTTTGTGGTTGTTGGAATGAGGCGCCTCGATTATAGGTCTGTCAGGACCGGGAAACGTGTGTTCAGGCATAATTAATCCTCTAACGTAAGTGAGGACCGGCCCAGCCGCATCCAGGGGTTGCCCAGCTTGCGTAGCCCTGAGGCATTTGCTAGAGTGTCTCGAACGCGGAGAGGAGCTTGCCCCTTGCCTCGACTCATGACGGAAATCCAATTTCCAATACGTGTATTTCGGCTTTATTTGTAGAGCCTAGTATGGCGACATAGTGGGATGGGGCACTCATGCCGTCTATGATTTATATTTATGATTGAAATGTTTTGACACTATACACTTATTATAGTATCAAATGATTTGTTTTAAACGTATCAAGCATGTTTGGCTATTATAAGGGAAAACCCTATCCTCCGGCTTGTGTTGCATTGTATGATAGGACCTGGGTCTTATAATAGCTTCATTTTTCGAAAAAGCATTGCGTTGTTTATTCTATGCACTGGTATTCTTGGGAGGAAACCCGTTCCGTGTTATACGGCGTGGTCCCTTGAATTACTATCTTTTTAAAGTAAAGCTTTAAATAACTGTTTTAGTTCTCACACCAGTCACATGACTGACCTGGAGTTTATTGTTTTAACCTAAACTCTGGGTGCCCCTATTTTCCGCACGGGCAGCTAGTAGTTTTGGTTTTGCAGATTTATATTCACAGGATCCTGGTTTACAGCTGGAATGATATCCAGAAAGCTCTGTATCCGTATATCACCTTCAGTTGTGCTTTGTATTATTTTCCGCTGCTATGTAATTTATTGTAATCTCTGATATTTATCGAATGTAATTTATTCATTTATACTATGTATATTCTTGTATCTGATGGAATTGTTGTAATATACAATGAAATGTTCTTCTGTTTGTGTTCTGATTTGTCCTGTTCTCAACGTTCAGGGGTTTCGAGCGGTCTTTGTCGGTTTAACGACTGATTCGGATCGAGCGAAATTCCAGGCCGTCACAACAAGTATGAATTTCATTTTTAATAAAAGAACAATTGTTATTTATTTTATTTAAATGAAATACCGATGGAATTTCACAAATAGTTAATGATCTTTATACATCGTTAACTATAATGTACTTGACACAAATAACGAGTGGATTAAATTTAGTGATTTAAATCCAACATACCTTTAGCATTGCCAGTTAGCCCATATAAACAAGAAAGTATATCAAAATTCTATAATGATGGAATTTTGAAATCATTTGATTTCGAATCATATGAAGAATGCAAATCTTGTATATTACGCAAAATAATTGAATCACCTTTCACTTAACACAATGAATAGGAGATAAGTATTGGGTCTCGTACATAATGATGTATATGGAGCAATGAATACATAAGTTAGAGGCAGATTTTATTACTTCATAATATTCATTGATGATGTCGGTAGATATAGATATGTGTATCTTATGAAACACAAATTAGAATCCTTTTAAAAAGTTCAAAGAATTCAAAAATGAAGTTGAAAACTGGTTTTTGATAAAGAACATAAAGACTCTTCGAACAGATCGAGGGAATAATTAATCCAATAATTAATAACTATCCAAACGAGTGTGAATTTGTTTCACAACTCACTCCACTTAAAACACCATTTTGAAATGGTGTGTTTGAAAAGAAAAATCGCACCTTATAAGATATGGTACGATCAATGATAAGTCATATAGATCTTCCAATAAATTAAATTCAGAACAATTGCATTTAATCCTACTAAAACGATTTTAAAGACACCGTATAAGATATGGATTAGGAAATGTCCTAATGTGTCTATTATAAAGATTTGGAATGTGAAGCGTTTGTTAAACGTCTTGCTTCTGATAAGATCGGATCCAAATCTGATAATTATTTTGTGGGATATCCAAAAGAAGCAAAAGGATATTATTTCTATAAATCCTCTGAGAATGAAATGTTTATTGCTCTAATTGGTATCCTTTTAGAAGATAGCAAGTCTCTAAGATACCGATAGGAATGAAATAGAGTTCGAATTGTCTCGGAAACCTCAAAATACCATTGAATCTTGTATAGACAAGAAATTGAGTGGGAATGGCACAATAATTCTAATGTTATATAATGATAACACATTAATTATTATGAATAATGTTAGTTTTAAAACAATAAAAAGATACTGATTCTAATAAAGAAAATGTTTGGATTAAGAAGTTCATAGTTGAACTTATTTCATTGTTGATCCAATGATTTACATTGCGATAACAATGTGACTATTGCTCAGGCCTAAATTTTTAAACTCATTATCGATCCAAACGTATATTTAAGAAATATAATTCTTATATAAAATTGTTCACAGAGGAAATGAACATATCTGCAAAGTTACAAAAGTTATAATGTTGCAGACCTGCTGAATTAAACTCTATCGCAGCAGAAGTTTAATAGTCACACTAGTTTCATGAGTATATGATACATGAATGATTGACTCTAGTGCAAGTGTGAGATTGTTAGAGTTTATGCCCTAGAGGCAATCCATTTGACGTAATTAATAACATTGTTGATGTTATTATTTTATTTGGAATGACATATATTCTGTTATGTTATATTTACCGCGTAATATAAATATTAACATAATAGAAGTCCTTAGAATAATAATACGTAATTTTATAGTTCGAGTAAGACTTGAACTTGAGATTATATAATATATTGAGTCTTATAATTCTTAAATGTCCCTAGTCAAGTTTTATTGTTTATGTAGGACAACAATAAAACATTGAGACTAGTATGTTGATTGACTGATGATCACATCTCATTGATCACTAATATATGTGATATTATTGTCAAGACATAAATATGTATTAGAGAATAGCATATTAGGCTGACCCAACATGAGAAAAACTACATGGAATATAATTAAGAGTATCATAAGTTATTCACATAATGCCAGTGATGTAATGGTCCTCAGACCTGAAATCATTATAATTTTATTCGAGGATATTTTTGTTTTGATATAATCTAAAGTTACTTGTAACATAGTAGACGATAACGGTGATTATTGGATGCATCTCGAATCGAATGAAAATTATGAATGATCTAGATGGAATTTAACCCTACAATATACTTTTGGTGATATCCATGGGCCTCTTGATTGAGTCAGACTATGGAATGCAGGGTTGTGCTCAAATATTCATTTGTTATAAATAGTCTACTCATCGATCAAGATAAAAGGATTAAATAATAAAGAGGGTGATATGTTCAATGCCTCGAGTTTAATTCTGGATATACTCGTTAAAAAGATTATATTGCATTGATACACTGATCACGGAAAGGTTGTATCGAATCGTTGATCTTATTATAACTTGGGTAGCAGCGACGTATTGCTAGATGCCAATCACTGTTTATGTTTTTAAATGTAATTTAAAATCATTGTCAATGTTTTGGTAACCTATGGGGTCACACATAAGAACGTATGAAAGGATGGGAAAACCGTTCTTAACTAAATGGGTCATATGTTGACACTTTCTTTGGTTTGAAATGGTAAAACTGGGTTGCGCGTTCCCCAAATATCTCGTTTTAACATAATAAAGGGTCCGACCCTTGTTTGTGAGAGATAACAGATAGAACATAAAACAATGAAAATTTTGGGGAAAAAAAACCTAGTCTAATGGTGGCTAGCACTGATTCCATCTTCTTCTTTAATTCGTAAGACGAAATTGACGCATGCGTTCGTGGACACCTCTAGAGGGCCAGTGCCTTATTGACTTGATCGGTTTGAACAATAACGATCTTCTTCTTCCTCAAATTTGTGGACCTGGAAGCGCAAGGTGTGAAACCCTAATTGACTTAGTTTAATATAGTATTCTTGTTATCGATCCTTGTTTAAATTGTTAAAATATTAAATTTGGATGTCGATTAGATCGTTAAAAGTCCTACATTTTCTTCCTCACATAATCCTTTCACATTACTAATTTCGGTTTTCTCTTCGACTCCTGTAATCTAACATCCTCTCGTGCACCGACTTTGCTATTTTGCTACATCTGGGTTTTACAGTTGCCCTTGATTAGTGATAATCTTTTGAACCTTAGATCTACATTTTTTTTATTAGCTTTAATTTTTCTAGATTGTGATTCCCTGCGTTGCGGGAGAAATTGCTTCTCTCAATCTTTTTTAACAATCTCATCTTCATATCTCGGTTGAAGTTGGTTCTTATTTTATTATCTCTACCTTTTCATTGCTTATTTATACTGGACAACGTTGCCATTCTTGAAGTAAGCAGTCAGTAAATCACATTAGATAATTTGTTACAATTTAAATAGTATGACAGGATTTTTTATTTTTTTTCAGATTCTTGGTGAGTCTGGGATTATTAGCGATTGTTGACAATTCATGCATAAGACTCTGATAGAATGGTTCATGCGTCAGGTGGTAGTTTATGCTCAATTTTAGGCATTTTTCTCTTTGGGTTATTTGGTTAACTCTAAAATATAGCTGTTTTTTTATGTAGCTCTTCAAACTTAGGACTTTAATACGCTAGTTTTTTTCATGCAATTTATTTTGTCTGAAACCAAAATTTTAACTCATTAATTAGGAAGCGTTTATTATCCTCTATTACATCTTATATTTGTTTTGTTATATGTGAAACACGTTACATTCTGGGTTTTTTAGTGGAAAGGTTATTAGTTCTATTTTTTCTTTTAAACTAATATATGTTGTTTATGATTTAAAAAACATAAACAACATTTGTTCGTTTAAAAGAAAAAATAGAATTAATTATGACCTGTAAACATCCATTTATGGCTAACATCAAGTTCCATCAAACGTAAATTGAGGGTAGCTTAATTATAGCGAGCATGCTAGATAAGATGCATATTGTGCAGCAGAGGAGGACAACAGGTCATGCTGGAAATATTGAGTACATAATTAAAGAGAGCAGCTGGAGAAGATGCATATGTGTACTAATAGCAGTAAAGGTGTGATGTAGCCAATGTAGCAAGTTCAGAACTAATTTGAGATTTGATTGTATAGTTTAGACTTTACTGTTTTCTTTCAACTTAAGTTCCCATAGTTGTTAAAATTACATTGTTCTATAAAACAGTGTAAGTATATGTGTGTATATTTATATATATTGTTTTTATATAGAATATATTGTGGTTGTTAATATCATTTCGTTGATTTTTTTTTGTTACAAATACACTCTGATCACTGCGATATATATCTAATTTTTTCACTTATCAAGTCATTTGGTAGTTCGATCATTTTAATTGATATTTGGTTCGGTTCCTTTTTTCTATGCATGCTTATTACAATTTGATTAGTGGACACTATATTTTTATTAGCCATTTCAAGAAATAATTTATTCACTTCAGTAATAGAAAGCATGCCAGCATGTCTTAAATGGATTATTAGTTGTTGTTGTTTTCGCACTGCAATAACACAAATTCAAACCCGCCAAATTCAACCGTTATTGATTTAACAAGTACCAGGAAGTAAGAGTGCAAACTCATAGGAAAGAAAGTGTTTTATATCCATGCAAATGGTTTCAAATTTTATCAATTTTAGCAAGTACAGGGAAGTAACAAGTACAGAGAAGTAAGAGTGAAAATTCATAGGAAAGAAAGTGCTTTATTATAAATTTTAATAATTACGATGTGGCACTAACAAAGATTTGATCAATGCATTGTGGGATTCAGCTTAATATAGAAAGCAAATATGTATGGTGCAATTCCATACAATATTTATTTTATATGTACAATATGTCGAACATACTCATGTTGAGAATTTATTCATATTTATTTCCAACGCATTATATTATGGGTAATGTCAAGTAATGCCTGGACCAGAGATGCATTGTTAAGTTAGCAGAGATAAATGATGATGCAAAATTATGTCGAAATGCTGAAAATTTAGCAAATCAAGAGCTATCAAGTTCTAATTTCATCTTAAGTTTAGTTATTTAGTATGAAATTCTCGCATAAGTTAACATAGCCAGAAAAAATTACAATCTAAAGATATGAGCAGTGATGTCGTAGTAATATCATTACATGGTCTTGTTTCTTTTTCGAAATCTATAGGGAAAATAGATTTTATTATGCGAAAAATCAAGCAACAGAAATTGCTTCTGAAATGATTATGATAAGATATTTCATTGAAATGTCAAGTTTCTAAAAAAACATCAATTTAATGAACCTGCAAATTCGAAAAGAGATCAACAAACTCTTGTAGAATTGTCCAAAATCGATTATTTTATTGTTTTTTGAGTAACACGTGGAACCTTAAGATCACAGCATACATTGACGCTCACTTAAGTAAACCCCGCGCCGTGTGTCTACCCCGCTTTTGTATAGGCGTCGCACACGGATGCGTAACGTCCTAGCCCCCCAAGTGGTTCACAGCGGGATTCGAACTTGCCCGCACACAGTGCTTAGATCCCCATCTCGCACTCCTGACACTATGGAAAGACGTGTTCACAACGGGAAAATCGATTATTTTATTGTTATCATGGATATTGCTCTTTGAGAATTAAAAAAAAAGATTTGAACAATTGTATTCACTTCAATCAATTTTTAGCTTTTTCACTTGATCAATGCGACTTTTTTTTTTTTGGAAAATTGATTAATATACCATAATAGCGGTCAGAATAGGCTTCCAACTGCCGACCTCTTATCAGGCATGAGCACGTCTTTCCATAGTGTCATACTATGTTGGCTTCAAATGTGATGATTGTATAAGGGATTCTCCTAACTCTTCTTGCGACAATTGCATATGCGGAGCGAAGTTTTACAAAATTGAAAATTTTCAAGTCATATTTGTGAACAACAATGAGCGAAGATAGGCTTAATGGATTAGCAATCACATACGCTTTAAAATATATCGTGAAATACGTTGATTATGAAACAAAGAAGAAAAGAATGTAATTCACAAACTTCTTCACATGTTGTTTACTTTTATTATTTACTATTAAAATAACATTATTTTATGCCTATTGTTTTTTAATTACGTTTTTATAAATGACCATGTTATCAATATCATAATTTGTAGATATATAGAGTGCTAGCTTTGTAATGATACAAATGAAGCAAACAATAATTTATAATAGTTGAAATAATTCAGGGCTTATATGTAAAATTTCTTTATACCTGACTTATTATTTAGATTTTTTGCTTTATAATCATGTTATTTTTATGTTTTTTATTTGCACTCTTAGCCCATGATAGCAATATCAAATTTTCTAATATTATATATGTCGTATAATACGAATATTATTTAATATTATTATGCAAAATTTTACATTAGGGCATCATCTAGAAAATCACACTGAACCTCCTAAATCTCCAGATCAGCTTTGAGTATACTAATCTATCGATAATAATAACAGTAAGCAATTTTGACTTATCAATAAAAATGATATAATACCAATTCTCGTGAAATGATAATGGTAACAGTTGTTATAACAGCCCTATCCACCTTAGACTATGAATTCACATGATATCGCATATTCTTCTACGTATATCCGATCATATAACCACCAAATGATGCACATCTCTCATTGCATCCCCTGAGTGAGTTGGAACATGAGTAACACCGTTCGGGCATCTGATGTGTGAAGCGTGTCCCTAACAGTAACTTGCTCAAAAAGGCTATGAATGCCCCCTAACTTAAACAGTGAGTTTGATTACGAAAAGAGGAAGATCATAAAAATGCCGAATTATATGAGAACAGCCAAGCATGATGCTAGCCCAACCATTGGCCAACAAAATTATAATTGTATAATTTATTTATATTTCAAACTGTATGTGTCACAGTGGTGTTGCTGCAACTTATACTCGGTGGCTGTCGATCGATTGGGATTTTGGGAAAGTGCAAATATGCGATTGCAGCTGCTTGTGGGGGGTACGTTCAACTTAAATGAGTAAAATTGGTGTAACTTTGAATCGAATTTAATTAAACTATCATGCTGATTTCTACTTGCATCCTAACCAAGGATTCCCTGAAGGAGTGCACTTGAGTTGGAAGCCAAACGAGGAGGCATACGAGGGAGTGCACGAAGTACTCGAACCAAATCACAACAGCCTACCAGTCAACCACATCCATCCCCCTTCATCCAATCTTGGAATCAAAAACACAAATATTAGAAGACTTTTTCACTCAAATATCACAAACTGATCAATGCTCTACGATAGATTGCAACAGCAGAGTAAGTAGAAAATCATAAACACGTACGTGTTTGCAATGGACTTAACAGCAGATCAGTACCGCTGAACTGTATGCCTACAATTTCAACTAGCTGCTAACAAATTGTTACAATATAAAAAGCTGAGATTGTTGTTATTGAGAAATGGCTGGAAAGAGCAAAGGAAATACATGTACTGTGTGATTTAACCGCTACAAAGTAAACAGATCATACGAAGAAAAATAAAAAATGCTCCATATGACGATTTGGCAAAAACATAAATTGATATTGTTTTAGCACATGAGACAACAAATTCAAATGCAAAGAAAATGCTAAATCAAAACAGATTACCGATAGAGAATTTATATCAAGTAGATTCCATTACTAAGATGACACAGCTACACAAGGATTTACCGAACAGGGAAAAGGGGCACACCCAAAACCCACAAGAAAACAGGAAAAAGAGTCCATAACAACGCAACGCGGGTCCTAATAACGCAATTAATCGATTTACCCACCGAAGCCATAAAGAGTTCTTCCTTGCCTTTTCAAAGCATAAACGACGTCCATAGCGGTGACGGTCTTCCTCCTCGCATGCTCAGTGTACGTGACAGCATCGCGGATCACGTTTTCGAGGAAGATTTTAAGAACGCCCCTGGTTTCTTCGTAAATCAAACCGCTTATCCTCTTCACACCTCCTCTTCTTGCAAGACGGCGGATGGCAGGCTTCGTGATGCCCTGGATGTTGTCGCGAAGAACCTTGCGATGACGCTTTGCACCTCCCTTACCAAGACCCTTGCCGCCCTTTCCTCTTCCTGACATTTTGAAACCCTAGATTTCGATTTGGGAATTAGGAGAAGTCTGCCGATTTGTTGAAAAATAGAAGACCCGTTTGTTGTTGAGATAGTGGAGGCGAATAATCGTACTTATAGGCCAGTGGCGATCCAGGGGATGAGTACTGGATTATTTTGATCGTTGGATTCATCAAACTTGGACGGTCCAACGAAGGTAATAACGATTGACAAGGATTGATGTGCTGGCGCTGATGCATTATTAAGTTGTGCTTTCACTCCTCGCTTTCAAGCGTTGAATGGGGGTCTCGTTTATAGTACTTGTCATAGGGGTGAATTTGATTCACTACTTAAACTTCGCCTTAAGAACCATCACCATACCAACTTATATGATAATAGAAAAATCGTACTATTACCAACCAAAGTAACTGTAAACCAACACTTCAATTCATAAATGGTAATTGTCGATAGCGGTTGGTAATAGCTTTTACCATTTACTAATATGAGATCTTTTCGTTTACGATATTTCACATTAAAATAAATAAATATTGGAAACTGGTTTATTTTTTTTATATTTTGAAAGGCAAGCCCTTTTTTTATAGTGAACCGTGTCACTTTTATTAGATGAGGAAAGAGAAGAGAGACACTGAACAGGCTCAGAGCTCAAACTGGTTTGAAGTGCCAGTACACTAAATAAAATCAACACATCTATCTAACGATAGAGAGCACCATTGAGTGTTTACTAGAATTAACACCATTAAACACTCGAATGTTCCTCTCCATCCATAATAAATACATAAATATCTTAATCAATTTCAAAAGCAATTTTCCTTTTGCATTTTTCCATCCGGTAGCTTTGAAAATTGTGAACCACTCTATCCCAGAATTGCGAGAAGGCGTATGCAGATAGAAGAGCAGAAGCACTTTAGACCAAACAAAAAAAAAAAGCACATTCAAAAAACAAATGGGTAATCGATTCTTCCCCCCTTCCACAAAGACAGAAAATCGCATTATCAATAATGTATAACCTCTTCAACCTGCTAAGTGTAAATAAACCATTATTAAGAACCTTCCACATCATCATATTCAGTTTTGGCGCTGCGCCACGGACCCAAAACCTAGCATGCCAAGGAAAAGTAGCCAAGTTAGCATCAATTAAGGAAGCTTTATAAAGCGTACTGATTTTGTGAGCACCATCACTCCAAGAAGCATACAAAGAAGTATCACTGTAGTCATTATTTTGAATAATATTCCATGCTGATCTAACAGCAAAAGAGCTACTGTAGGGGAGGTTGATCATACAATCACACCAGAATTCCGCAACCCTCGCCTTATCATGGATCTCTGCCATCATTCTCCGATCATACGTGATAATGTCACTAAGAATAAGCCCTTTAGCAATCCATGGGTCATGCCAAAATGCCACTTTATCCATGCAGTTCATACCAATCTGCACCATTGGTAGAAATTCACTCCTATTTCTCAATATATTTCTCCAAGCCCAACTGCAGTCGGCTCTCGGCATCATAGTCCAGAAGCAATCACCTTTTATAAGATAAGTTCTAACCCAAGAAGCCCATATATTATTATCAAATCTATTTTTTTTAATCAAATCTTGCAGACAAGGAAGCTTTGTTCCATTTTTTAACATTCATTACTCCAAGACCCCCTTTCTTCTTAGGTCAGCAAACATGTTTAAAAGATATAGGAATCAATTTTTTGGAGAAGGGGTTATCGTGCCAAAGGAAGTGATTAAACGCTGAATTAATCATATTGATTAGCTTGGACGGAAGGATGAAAGTTATTGCATAAAAAATGCACATAGATGTAGCAATAGACTTGATAATAACCAACCTACCAACAATAGAAAATTTAGCACTTAGCCAACTAGAAATTTTCTCAATGATCTTTTCATAAAGTTGAAGGCATTGCGCTGTCTTGATCTTAGAAGTACACATCGGAGCACCAAGGTAAGACTAATTCTCATTGAAAGGTGATAAACCAGCCGCAGTGGAAATGGCGGTTTTCACAAGCTCAGAAACACCAGCAATCCTAATTTTAGATTTGTTTTTATTGATAGATAAACTAGTGAGACAATTTAGCTTATTTAATATGAAGTTAACCCCACAGACAGATTTATGATTAGGCCTAGAGAACAGCAACAACTCGTCAACAAATAATAAAGCCAAGAGATTAAGCTTCTTGCACAAAGGGTGGAAATCCAATAATTGGTTAGAATACGCATGCTTCGCAATTGTAGTAAAAAGTTCCATGACACATACAAAAAGATAAGGTTATTTGAAAGGGTTGGAAAAGAGGAAAATTGATGAAAGGGGAATGCGTCTGGAAAGGACACACGAAATGGAAAAATGGGTGTAAAAAGGGTTACTGCTGGAAGGGACAAAACAAACGAAACAAATTGCAGCTTTCGTTTGAAAGAGGCAAATTGGCGGGTCCCACGTCGATGCGTCCGACGCAGACACGGATGTAACGTGCCCCTTTCTAAAAATAAACGGTACCTACGAAGCCAGTGGAATCAATTTATCATCAAATTATCTACTATTTTTTTTACTTAACATGGTAATTTCTTATTTCTTTCTTTTCTTTTCCCTTATTTCTTTATATGCTTAACTTAAAAATAGAACTCAATTTCCTTCTCTTCACTTTATCTAACTTTGTTCCTTTTATTGTCATAGCTTCATTTTTTATCTAGATTGTCATGCATTAAACTTGATTACTATCTTTTCCTTTTATCTTTATTGTTACATTTTCTATTTATTTTAATATAATATTATCCTTCTGAGCTAGTCATATTTTAGTAAGTTGCCAACTGAGTTTATTGTAATATATTTCCATATTCACTATAAAAATAAGTATTTGCGCAATGATCCATCATTACAAGATATTTTTTATTAGTTGAATAGTACAAATTGCAATAATCAGTTTTATTTAATACTAATTATTTTCCTCTTTGGGTTTTATTTTCATTATTGTAATTACACTCAACACATCACTCTGAAATTAGAGTATGGAAATCTATTTTTCTCAACCAACTAAGATATTACATGTTTCCCCAAATTAGGTTATAAGCAATTTTCTTTTGGTTCATTTTATAATTTCAACAAAATTACAGTAAATTCTCTCCACGTTTCTTATTAAAGCTTACACCTTTCTTTTACATTTAAGTATAGATTTACTTATGCATTCATCTCATTTCCACTTAAAAAAAAATTGCACATAAGTACACCAACGCCATCAACAACAACCTGTGTAGTGAAGGATATAGGTTTGTATGCACCTGCATTCTTAGGCAAAGCTTTAAACAGACCAAGTAGGTTTCACTTCCAATTCATCATCAACGGAACCTGACATTGCATTTTCAAACAATTCGCAATTGTCTTTCAAATTTAAATCTTCTTATTGCAAGTTAGCAGCACTTGCGTTCTTTATTAGTAACACAAACACTCGATGAGGCATTATCACATACACTTCTCGTGCTTGGAATTTCATTTGTGGTACAGGGTCTGTTGCATTTTGTTTTGGACCATCACAACTAACTACATTCGTCACTCCAGAAACTAAACTCAATTCACTAACTGATAGATTTGAATCGACATCACAACCAACGTCGACACATGTAGCGGCATGGACCAACGTATGAGAAAGGGAAGACGAAGTAGGGACATACATCCCAGATAACGATGAAACCTCGCTATCAATGGCCAGCAGTGAGTCCGATAGAGGAGTCCAAATTGCGGAAGAAATGGTAACGGTCGAAGAGAATATCCTACTAGTACATGTTGTAGAAGGTCGAGAGATTGAGGATGAGGGGGGTTTCTTATTCTTTCCCATGAACCAACTAAAATATTACAAGTTTCCCCAAATGAGGTTATAAGTAAATTTCATTTGGTTCATTTTATAAGTTCAACATAATTACTGTAAAATCTCTCCACGGTTTCTTATTAAAACGTACACCTTTCTTTTACATTTAGGTATAAATTTGCTTATGGATTCATTTCATTTCCACTTTAATATTTTTTCACATAAGTACAATTAACTTTACATCTATAGTTTAATCTGATTAGTTTAAAATGAACCATTTTTGTAATCAGCTTAAAGCATAACAAGTCTTATCCTTCTGGCATGTTCGGTGTAAGTGACAGCATCATGGATCACGTTTTCGAGGGAAATTTTAAGAACGTCCGGGTTTCTTCATAGATTAAACTGCTTATCCTCTTCACATATCCTCTTATTGCAAGACGGTGGATGGTAGGCTTCGTGGTGCCCTGGATCTAGTACGCTTTCGTAGCGCGGCGATGGATATCTTTCGATGAGGGTACTATGGGGAACCTTGATATGTTGGGCATATAGCTACATATATATGATTTATTATGTTAATCTACGTATATAGTTGAGCTTTGTCCATGCATGAATGTGAAGTTAAGCGTTGTTATGTCCAAAATCAAAGCTAAAGCTCATAAGACGATCCCACCTCATAATTCTTGACTAACCCAATACAAGGACGATCCAAGGCCAAGCATAGAGCCAATACAAGCTTTTGCCTCTAAGTACGCCATGTATGTGTTAAGTCTGTCACTCAATCCAAGCGTTTCAGAGTTGAATCTAGCCACAGGATTTCATCAGCTGAGGGTAGCAGATGATGGTATTGACAAGACAACTTTCAGAACTTCAGATGGTTTTTTTGAGCGGTTGGTCATGTCTTTTGGGCTGACCAATGCACCCACATACTTCGTGGACTTAACAAGTCAGGCGTTTAGGGAGTATCTGAATAAATTCGTGATGGTTTTCATAGACGACATTTTGGTTTTCACGAGGAGTGAGGAAGAGCATGTCAGACACTTGGAGGAGGTTCTCAGCACTCTTAGATCGCATTAGCTTAAGGCTAAATTTTTTAAGTGTCATTTCTGAAAAAAGGAAGTAAGGTTCCTAAGACATGTAGTCTCCAAGGATGGAATAGCGGTGGACTCCGCTAAAGTTGTTGTGGTTCAAGATTGGAAATCCCCTACGTGCGACAAAGGTAAGGAGTTTCCTTAGATTAGCGGGTTATTATAGAAAGTTCATTAAGGACTTTGCATGAATATCAACTCTGCTCACCCGTTTAACAAAGAAAAACTTGACTTTCGTTTGGAGCATTGATTGCGAGGATGAATTTCAAAGATTGAAGAGGGCTTTGACATCAGCCCCTGTTCTAACTCTTCCCGAAGCTAACAAGGTGTTTACGATCTACACGGATGCTTGTGACATAGGATTAGGTGTTATGTTGATGAAAGAGGATATGGTGGTCTGCTATAGAAGTAGATAATTAAGGGTTCATGAGAAAAACTCCCCTACCCACGACTTGGAGTTGGCTGCAATAGTGTTTTCACTTAAGTCTTGGCTACATTATCTACTTAGAGAGAGATTTGAGTTATACACGGATCACAAGTCGCTCAAATATATATTCTTGCAGAAGGATCTCAATTTAAAGCAGTTAGATGGATGGAGTTCCTTGCGTCCTACGATTTTGAGATAGCTTATACCCAGGCAAGAGTAATGTGGTTGTGAACGCGTTATAGGCAAAGGATGGCCTTGATTCCTTTGTTTGTAGAGAGGAATAGCTTGGAGTTTATCTCAACCTTTGATTTTATGTCGTCTATGAATTTTACGCTTGGATTGTTAGCATCATTGGAGGTGCGACATACTCTTATGGAGCGCATTGGATCTACTCAGCGAGTGAATCAACAATTGACGGACATCTTGAATAGACTTAGTAAAGGAGAGACCTCTAGTCACCTAGCAAGATATTATGTGGACGAGAAAGGGTGGCTAAGACGAGACGAAAGACCGTGTGTCCCTAGAGTTGGGGATTTGCTGAGATCAGTTCTTGAGGTGGTTCATCACTCTCGGATAACTATCCATCCAAGCGGTGACAAGATGTACCGAGACATGAAGCGAGTTATTCATTGGACTGGCATGAAGAAAGGTGTGCCAGAGTTCATGGCCCAATATTTGACTTGTCAACAAGTTAAGGCTGAACAAAGGAAACCTGGCGGATTGCTTCAGCCCTTGGATATCCCACAGTGGAAATGGGAGAGCGTCTTTATGGGCTTCGTTGATGGACTGCCCGATAGAGGAAGGGAAACACAGGTACATGGGTGATGGTCGACAAGCTTACAAAGAGCGCTCACATTATTCCGGTCAACAAGAAGAGGATGGCAGCTTTGCTCGCATCGGTATACCTTAGAGAGATCATCCGACTTCGTGGGGTACCTTCCAGTATAGTAAGTGACCATTACCCCATCTTTACAAGTGATTTTTGGAAGAGCTTGCAAGAGGCCCTAGGTACACAGTTAAGACTACGCACAACTTATCACCCTCAGACAGATGGACAGACTGAGAGGGTAAATAGAGTTCTTGAGGATCTACTGAGACTGTGTATACTAGACTTCAAAGTGACTTGGGAGGGGCGTCTCCCATAGGTTGAGTTCACCTACAACAATAGTTACCAGTCAAGCATAGAGATGGCGCCCTTCGAGGCACTTTATAGACAAACTTGAAGATCGTTGACATGTTGGCGGGAGTCTTTGGACAGACTTATACTTGGGCCAGAGATCGTAAGAGAGACTTCTGAGAAGATAGACCTTATTCGAAGAAGGATGAAAGCAGCACAAGATAGAAAGAAGTCACATGCCGATAAGAGAAGGACTGACTTGGAATTTGAGGTAGGAGATATGGTCTTTATCAAAGTATAACCTATAAGAAATGTAGTTCAGTTTGGCTCGGTAGGGGGCACCAAGGTTCGTAGGACCATTTCCCATAGTTGAGAGGATATGCCAAATGACCTACAGAGTTAAACTACTGGAGAGGCAGGCGGGAGTTCACTACGTGTTCCATGTTTCCCATTTGAGGAAATGTCTACATGATTCAACGGAGATAGTAGAGCCAAGTACGCTTGAGGATGTTGAAGTCGAGAAAGACGCACTAGTTCGGAAAGTTCTTGCCCATATTCCTGGATAAGAGGTTAAGAAACTACACAACAAAGAGATCAAGTTAGTAAAAGTGCAATGAGGAGATGATCGAGAGGACGCGACATGGGAGCCCAAAGATAATATTCACACTTCCAACCCTTTTCTCTTTGAGATTCTTAATTTCCTTTCTAGCTTTTCTTGAATTTGTTTACCCCTATCATTTGAATCATCGATCCTTAGGTAGAAGCCTATGTTTGAAAATATGTGTTTGAGACATGTTATGTTTGATGATTGCAAGTGTTTGCTAGTGGTTGCCAGTGGATGCATATACACACACGTTAGACACTAAATCGGCTCAAGCCTTACATAGCATTTTAAATTTTAAATTTTCAATGGATGAAGGATCATCATATGGATGTTGCATTTTGATGAATGGTTGTGCACACATATAGAAATTGTAAGTATTATTAGGGTTATTTGCATACATGTTGGATACATGGCACAAACATATATTGCATTAAGAAGGTCAACTGAATCAGTCAACTGCCTGATTTTCGCATTAGTCTAGGGACATGTACACACAACATCTTTGCATATGTTCATACAAAGCGTTGGAAATTTTAAGGACAATAAATGCTTTTGGATGAGTAGATGGGTGTAGGTTTTATGTAATAACATTATTCTTAACTTAGATATTTCAGGGACGAAATCTTTTAAGGAGGGGAGAATGTAACACCCCATATTTTATACATAGCAATTATATAAAGAAGATAATAAAATAAATATTTCTTAATTATATATTCAAAATTAGGTAAAACAGGCTTTACTATTGCATTCGTTACGAAATTTAGGTGCAGGTAGAATCTTGGTTTTCGTAAATCGGATTAAATATGAGGAAGTTATGCATATAAGAAGATTGAACAAAATATGTACAATATATATATATATATATATATATTTAATGAATAATATAGCGCAGAATACAACATTCACTGGGCGACCCGCCCCTAACTGGGTCGACCCATGTCTAAGGCAGGTCGGCCGTAGGGTCAACACAGGTAAAGGTAGGTCGACCCACCTGTGCGTAGAAACAGATTTCTAAGGCCGAATCTGGACTGTTTTCTTTTCTAGTTACAATGTAACAACCCGTATTTTCAATAACATGTTATAACATAAATGGAGGCAGAATTAAACTATAAAATATGAATCAAGGGAAACGGGCTATGCCATTGCGTTCGTCCCGGAAAAATACGCGAAATAGAGTCCGAGTTTTCGAAAATCGGAGTCCGTATGACCAAGATATGGCCTCGAGAAGTTTCACGAAAAATTCCCAAATTAAAGTATACTTAATTAAGTGATATGGGTTGCGCAGAGAAATATATATATATATATTGATATATATATATATAACTGAAAAATTAAATAAATAAATATGCAAAAATGTTCAAAACAGCGAATTGGGAGAGGGGAATAACCGAACCGGCCGATTTTTGAGGTCGACCCAAGCTCGCTGGGTCGACTAGGGTTAATCCAGGGTGTTTGGCTGTCAACCCGTGGGCCGATTCGCTCAAATGCAGATTTTGCATTTGGATGGTTCTCATGGTTCATCTTTAATCTAAAGGCCCTAGATGGTTCCTACACTTGACTTCTTCCCCAAGACATGCTTTGATGGCTTGGATTGAATCTAGGTTTAATCCTATGGCCTAAAACACTTGCCTAATCTATAAATAAGCCCCTAACCCTCTCATAAACCCTCATTATTCACTCATGTAACTAAACTATGGCAAAATTTCTACTCTCATGGCCTCCACTCAACTATCCTAGCCTCCACTTCATTTCTATGAGAGGTTTCATGATCATGAGAGTGTTAGAGAGTCCCTATGTTAGTATGAGAGCTTCTCAAGTTGATTCCAAGGCAAAAGCTTTGATCTTTGTTCATAAAGATGGTGTTTTTGTTGATTTGGAGCATCCATCTTTGGGTTTTTGGGTGATGGCATGCATAAGCTTCATCACAAGCTTTAGTTTAATCGATTTAGGCCTTCATAGCAAAGTAAGCCCTTTTCCTACTCTTAGATATTAACTATGAAGTTAAATGTTCATGTTGCAAGTTTGGGTTTGATCATTGAGAATGATATATGCTATCATGTCATGCAAGTTTATGAAGTCATTATCTTGATCTTATGAGCTAAAAGCTACAACCTTTATGTTGAAATGTTGCATTATGCAACATGAGAACCTTCATAATCATTATGTCAACTTGCATATGAAGTCATAATCCTTATATGATGATATATGCGAGTTTCTAGTCATCATTCCATGTCTTTTGTCACCATGATTCGCTTATGTGCCAAGTTTGGGTTTATGCATGTTTTTGAGGCTTAAGAATGTAACATGCAAGCTAATGAACACATTTGTGCCTCATTTGCCACCATGATTAACTTGTAGCTTAATATCCATTTTTGTCATGCCTTTGTCGAGTCTCTTCTTTTAATCCATTTCGTTGTTGCGAACGTATATGCGAGTTTAAAAGCGTTGGGGTCACATTATGGGAAAACATAATGACATGAATATGATTTGGGTAAATGGGTATAAACATGACAACATGTAACGTTAAATATGACATGTGTTTATACTTGAAAACACGACTTGAAATATAACATGAAAGTTGACATGTAAGTATGCATAAAAATATAAGCTTGGGAATTTACCTATTAAGTTAGGTCTACCCATTGGGAATTTACCTATTAAGTTAGGTCTACCCAATTGCTTGAAAACTTGAATATGAGCATGACACTAGACTAAACATGAAAGTGGCCAACTCGAGGTTGGGTTGAGTTTGCAACGTAAAACTACCCGGAACCGACCGGCCTAACTAGTAGTTGCAAACAATAGGACCCAATGTGAGAAGTTGGTCATGTTGTGCTTGAACCCGAGGTTAGACCAAGCTGTGGTGTAAAGCTACCCGGAACCGACCGGCTTAACTAGTAACCACAATAAAGTCTAATGTGAGAGGTTGAGGTGCATTAAGTAATTAATGCCACATGATAGGGTTAAGTTAATTTGATTAATGACTCTTAATCAAATATGACATGGACAAATGGGTTAAGTAAATTGATTAGGCTAATGATACTTAACAAAACATGACAAGGTTGGGTAGGTTAAGTAACTCGATTTGCCTAATGACACTTAACCATTTTTATACGACTAGTGGACGGGGTTAAGTTAACCAACACTTAATCAATCCAACATGATAATTTGGTAAGGTTAAGTAAGTTTTCTTAATGACACTTAACCGAAAGATACAGTTAATGGGTGAGGTTAAGATTAGACGCAACTAGTCTAAACATGATAATCGGATGGGGTTAAGTTAGCTTGGACTTAATTAATCCCACTTGGTAGTTCAATGGGGTTAAGTTAAATACTTAACTAATCTAACACGATGATTTGATGTGGTTAAGTGACCTATACATAACTAATCTAACTCGTTAATTTGACGTGGTTAAGTGACCTAAACTTAACTGATCTAACCCGTTAATTTGATGTGGTTAAGTGATTTATACTTAACCAACCTAACTCGTGAATTTATTGAGGTTAAGTTAACCCATACTTAACCAATATAACGTGAAAACATGATAAAGCTAAGTCACGAATCGCTTGAATACGCTTGACCGATTTGACTCGGTAATTTGACAAGGTCAAGTTAATTTATATAATTAACCAATCTAAAATGATAATTAGACGAGGTTAAGTTATGGATTGCTTAATATACTTAGCCAACTTGACACATGGTTTGTAGGGTTAAGTCTTGGACTTGGATACTTAGCCAATTTTGACATGGTTTGTAGACGGGCTAAGTTATGAACTTAAGTGACACTTAACCCATTAGATAAACCCTAATTCGGAGGATTAGGTAAATAACCATAGTTAACAAGGATTATGGAAATAAGGCTAAGTGGTAAACCTTAGTTAAGGGAAACTAAGTAATAATTCTTAGTCAAGGAAATTTGGACCATTTCTTAGATAGATTAGTAACCCAATACGTTAGGTCAACGTTTAAGTATGCGTGTAGGAGCAGGCTATCTGATTTAGATAAAGGCTCCAACGAACTGGGTACGAAGCAGCGGCTTCGGGGAACGTGAGGATATTCTTGGGATCCCTCTGTGGGCTGCCAGGTAATTATACTAGGCCCATGAGAGGTTGAGGTCTGCGGTAGAAGAACCAAGAATATGCCTTGGTTGCTATGCGAGCGACCTAAAGACTGGGGTGGATAGCAGTGAGTCGACGAATACATAAGGTGCCCGAGATAGCAAGTTCGTCGATCATCTACCATCTTGAGTCAAGCGTGTACGTACGGAAAGGCAGGGAACACCCAACAGACCATAATTGCTATCTAATTATGGGTGAGGTAGGCCGTAGGATGTGGGCTGGCCGGAGTGTAGTTCTCATGCAAGATTTTCTCTTGTGTTGCCTTTCACTAGTTGAGGGAGGGGTCTCGTGGGACCATAGCCACGTGTAGAAAAGCAGACCTTAGTATCTGCATCGGCAGATAAATCTAAAGCTCCCGACCGAGTCTTGTATTTCTTGTTTTGCCCTGTGACAGGACTCGGATGGCACGATGTGATACATGTGCATACAGTTATAGAAAAACGATTCACGATGAATGCGTGGGAAAAAGGGCGCTGTTGAGGGTTAGCGTAATCCCTAGTGGCCTAGGTGGTTTAACCCAAACCGAAATACGAAAGCGTGCAATAGGTAAGCGTAATCCCTAGTAGTGCTAGGTGGCGTAAGTCCTAGTAGTTCAAACGATGATTCATATGGAAGAGCCTAGCTAGAACAAGGGTGACAGTCCAAACGATTTCAAGGATAATACGACATGAGGAAGCCCGTACGAGGTACGGCAAAGGACTGAACTTATATACATGGAAAGAAACATATGATTTGAGTAACCTATATATGCGATATATTAGGTTGACATGGACCATTACACGACTTTGAGTAAGGGACATTCATGGTTAACACATGACGCGGGTTGGGATACTAGTACGATAGGTGCAGAGCAGGCATACAGGATAGATACCATGGGACGTTATACGTGATAGATATCTTGGGAATATTATACTTGATAGAAACCTGACGATGTGATACCTTGTTTTATCTTGACATCGTAATTTATCATGACACCTTAGTTTACCTGAGTTCAGTAGTTCATCCTGTTATTTTGATTTAGCTTATCTATCTTGTTATCATGCTTATGTTCATCTCAGTTTCTCATGTCAGTTAACTTTACTAGTTTTTATACTAATAGTAGATAGGGCTTACTCAGTCTTTTTGACTGACCCCGTTTTCTTTCGCTTCTTGTCTTCCGTTTCCCCCCCAGGTTACAGGGAGGAAATACTGTTGTTTAGTTCAGACTTCTTCTGCTTGAAGGTCATCATGGATGGCTTGGACTTTTCTTGGCTATGGCTACTTACTGTTTTACTTGGGGAATAATTTATGAAAAAGTTTTTATGCTTCTTTACTATTGCAAGACAGGTTTTGATGTACTCTGATGTAAAAGGCTTTAGACCTTATTTATTAATGTTATGAAAGTTTGATTTTACTTCCGCTATTTTATATGTTCTGTCTTGTGATATTTCTGTGCATGTTTACTAATAATGCCCCTCTAAAGCTAGTGCATTCCCTTGCGAGTGACCCTAGTGGAGGCGGGGTGTTACACACGCGCTAACTCATCATTGGGTGTACGGTTGGATGTCGAAACCTAAAATCTAACGGTATGGAATAATCCTAAGTAATTTATAAATAGGCTAGCAGTCTCATTGTTTTCTACACACAAGTTATTCTTTATTTCTTCTTCCTCTAATTTATATTCTGAATAAAATATGAATATGTTGAGATGCTGCCTAAGCCTAGATTAAAGAGGACAAATTCCAATTTTTCTACAACAGATATAAAGAGGACTTTCTTCAACAACATAAAAGATATATTTTTCTGTACTTCGGTCCAACCACTATGAAATCTAGTCATTTTCGGATTTGATAATTAAACAATATTATGATTTGTGATAGTGAATAAATCTGAATCTGAATCATGTAGTGGTTATATGTTTATACGTCATTGTTTCACTGTCAAAGTTTTTCAATTATTATCAGTTACATGTATATCCTCTTTTCCCTTTGGATTTTATATTTATTTACAGTCTTATGCCTATTTTATATTTATTTGCACTATACCTAAGTCGTCTAATGCCTAGGCTATTCACGTTCAAATTGCGTAAATTGAGTTAATTTGGAATAACTTAAAATGACAGTAAAAGGGGAGAATTAGACATATTAAAAACATGAAATCCAAGGACTGTAAAATTGGGATAGTATGCAAAACCCGTAGGTTAAACTTAATTTAATAATTAAGTAAGACATGTTGGGAGAATCACATGTAATTAAGTAAAATAGGTAACTTAATATACATATACGTCTGGGCAGGTTCTTGTTTGGGGATGGTGTTGTACATAGAATAACATTTATAGGAAATGTCATTTACAACCGGGCTTATTAATAAACTTAAACTTCCTAAGTTATTATTTAATAATTAATAAGCTAAGAGGTCCCACGTTCAGTTGTTGGTATCCGGTTTTGGGACTCTTAATGTGACGACTGCCCACAGCCCCTGCACTATACAAGAAGAATAATGCGCTGAAAGGTGTGCCAGGCTGCTGTGGACGATCATCAGAGTAGGTAAACACATCAAAACCTGTCGTAAACTCACGGCGCAAGGACAAAATACAATAAAACATATACAACAGGTAGTAATAGTGAAGCAGAAACACTGGACTTTCATACAACCAGAAAGTAATATCCACAAACTTGGAAATAGTGTTATACAAAGTTGCCTCACTACATCACTCTAAAAAGCAAACAGCAGAAATCCAATTATTAGATAGTAGTAAAACTGGTACATGAGCCTCCTGCTCGCCATCGATCAACATCCTCATCCTCACTAATCACCTGTAACCTGCTACTTAGTCTGCCCATCCACAATATGATGAACAGCCCAAGGTAATAAGAGGAAACATAAAACCTTGAGTTAGACAACAATCTTAGTGAGCGATAAAACAGCTAACAAACTTCAACAATAAATTATATGAGAAAGGATAGATAAATATACTAGTCTATCCACAACACCAGAGAAGAACTCAATCTTATCTTCCCCACATCGGACAGTGATAGCCTTTACTTTAAACAACTCAACCATTCATAATGGAAACCAGAACACCCATTCAGTCATGGTAAAGCACTCATAACATCCAAATTATATGTATCTCATGTAAACCACCCTAATCGAATTTAACATCCCTCAAGCGCAAGCCCCAAAGGCCTAAACCAATATCAGACATGCACCCAAGGAACATCTCCTTCGACGTTAGACAACCTACATGAGACGGTATAAACAGAACAACCAATCATCTATGACCGACTCTGGCTATCACCGCCAATCCTGCTTTGAAACCATCGTTAATCTTACGACGTTCAACCTTGCCATATGTCAAGGGATAATGGTAACCCTAGTTCTAGCATAAACTCCATACGCCTTTCAACGATACGCATGTATGTCCAACCTTGACAACTAGGCCTTTCAACGATACCCAGGGTACTCGACCTACAACCATTCTTTTAGGTGCTCTTATCGTACCCCTGCTTTGAGCCTGCTAGAATTTATGACCACGATAATCTCTTAGCCTTCACATCTCTAGTCACCCAACCTGATGACTTTTCATGGCTTAAGCAACCTTCTCGAGCAACCATTATCTACCAACTCACGACCTTTGAGTTGCCACCTCATTCGTTGTTCTACACCGATCAACGAGCACCTTTCAACACTTCGAACCTTCCCAATAACATCGGTCGGTCCTCCCGAAACAGCACCGGTCGGTCCTCCCGTAACAGCACCGGTCGGTCCTCCCGAAACACTATTTACCGGTCTTCCTAAAGCACTACCTATCGGTCTTCCTGAAGCACTACCGGTCGGTCTTCCTGAAGTATTACCTACCGACCGGTCTTCCTGAAGCACTACCTACCGGTCTTCCTGAAGCACTACCTACCGGTCTTCCTGAAGCACTACCTACCGGTCGGTCTTCCTGAAGCACTACATACCGGTCGGTCTTCCTAAAGTACTACCTACCGGTCTTCCTGAAGCACTACCTACCGGTTGGTCTTCCTGAAGTATTACCTACTGGTTGGTCTTCCTGAAGCACTACCTACCGGTCTTCCTGTAGCACTACCTACCGGTCGGTCTTCCTGAAGTACTACCTACCGGTCTTCCTAAAGCACTACCTACCGGTCGGTCCACTGTTCAACCCCAATCCAACTCCAATTCCGACCAAAACTTCGCCAAACGACGAATTCAACAAAATCAACTCAACCGAAATCATCAAACACAATCATAAACATGTCACAACATTTCTAACAACATGAATATGGCGATTATCACAAAAATGATGTAAATCTCACCAAAACCATTGGAATGAACATATGACCAAAATGAGAGATCTAACTTACATAAACATGTGAAACAACATGAAATTAACGAGTAAAACTTGTTAGATTAGATCATAGGGTGATGCATATGAAAATGAACATGTAATGGTGTAAATATATGGTAAAACATTCCAATTTGATGAAAAACATGCACAAATACTCATATACTTCATTGCATTCATGCGGGAGATGTAAATCACTCACTGATTCTCCAAAGCAAGCTAAAATGATAGAATTATGAATTCGGACAGTGAGAAATTCAACCCAAACTCCTCGATCAGATGAATCCGCCCTTGAAATGATGTAGATCTAGCCTTCAATGGTGTAGATCTATGATTTCCCTCCTTAGATTTGGATTTTTAATGGTGGAAAGGTATTAGAGGAAGAACGAGATCAATGCCTCCAAATGAGAGAATGAGAAAGTAAACCTTTTCCCTCTACTTTCACCCCCTATTTATAGGATTCCACCAGCCCACTAATGGGCCTCCCCAATTCAGCCCATTAGGCTCTCCAAACCTGAACAGCCAACTGAAAAACCTTAAAACAATGATTCCTCCTAAACCGCTAAGCCAAATCTTTAATGGAACCACTCTACGGAAAGGCAATCATCAATTTCTTTCCAATGGCACAGGTCTCACCCTCTGATTCGAATTGAGTCAAAAGTTATTCCCTGTACAAGACTGACAGGGGCAAAATGGTCACAAACAAAATCGGTAAAAAATATGGACATGTCTCACATCCCCATAAGCAACGTATTAAAAGATGAGAATGATCCAGCCCTCAAGGAATAAAATAAAAATATTTTACGATCTTCCGATACGTAAAATGCGGGTTGTTACATTCTTCCCCTCTTAATAATTTCGCCCCCGAAATACCAAGAAACAACAACAATTCCGCGTGTCTGTCATCCATGAGAAGTCAATTCTATCATCCAAACTAGCAACCATCAAGCCATGCATCCATAGCCTTATCCTAGCACGCGGAATTCTACCAAACAACAACAAGATACAACGATGATACGATCAACGGGTCCTACCGACGAAGAGTTTTAGATGAGCTGCCTTCATATTCTCTTCCTTCTCCCATGTACAATCGTCGCCATCTTCACTCCATTGTACCTTGACTAGCTTAACCGTCTTCCTCCTAAGCTGTTTCGTGTCATTCTCCACAACACGAAGTGGCTTACGAGGTCTCGTAACTGCGGTCACTACATCTAGATCTTCGTACTGTTCTGGAGGTACCACCAAATTTGAATCATGCACAAACTTCCGTAGAAACGACACATGGAACACATTATGCACACTCGACATCTTCTCGGGTAACTCCAATTTGTATGCGAGCTTTCCAATTCGCTCGACTATCGGAAATGGTCCAACAAATCTTGGAGCTAACTTTTCTTTCTTACCAAATTTAACCATGTGCTTCAACGACGAAGCTTTCATGAAAACCATATCGCCCACGTCAAATTCCAAGTCCTTACGACGCTTGTCGGCGTAACTCTTCTGACGGTCCTGGGCTGCCTTCATTCGTTGCCGAACTATCTCCATACAATCCGAGGTTTCCTTAATCATATCTGGCCCAAGCACTAACTTATCTCCAGTTTCTAACCAACTTGTTAGAGAATTGCACGGTCTCCCATACAATGCCTCGTATGGTGCCATCTCAATGCTAGACTGGTAGCTATTATTATACGCAAACTCAACTAGATGTAGACGGTCTTCCCATGATCCTCCGAAGTCTAACACACAAGCCCTCAGGAGATCTTCCAAAACTCGATTGACTCTCTCGGTCTGACCATCAGTTTGGGGATGATATGCCATACTCAAACATAACTCGGTTCCCAAAGCTTCTTGCAAACTTTTCCAAAATCCACTCATGAATAATGGATCTTGGTCACTCACTATACTCTTTGGAACACCATGGAATCGAACTATCCATTCCACATAAAGTTCATCCAATTTCGATGTCGTCCTAGTTGACTTGACAGGAATGAATCTCACACTTTTGGTCAAACGATCCACGACGACCCAAATCCCTTCATTTCCTTCCCTGGTTCTAGGTAGTCCATCGATTCTTGCTCCCACTTCCACGTAGGAACTTCCAATGGATGAAGCAAACCACTAGGCTTCTTTTGTTCAACTTTCACCAACTGACATTTCATACACTTGGAAATGAACTTCCCAATGTCTCGCTTCATTCCTTCCTAGTAGTAGACTCTCTTCATGTCCTGATACATCTTATTACCACCAGGATGAATCGTCAGCTTCGAGTGATGACATTCTCTCAGAACCTCATCCCTTAATCCGTCGATATCAGGAACAACTAATCGCCCATGCTTTCGAAGCCAACCTTCTCGAATGACCTCTAACTCTTTATCTTTTGGTTCCACTTTCTGAATGAACTCGACAAGATTCGCATCTTTCTTTTGACTCTCGCCAATCCTTTCGATAAGAGTAGGTATTATCGACAAGCTTGCCAACATTTCAGATTCCAACTCACACCTTGGCCTGAAATCGAACCTTGCCAAGTACTCGAGGCTCTTCCATTCTGAAAACATCGCTCCTAAACTTGCGTGTCTTCGACTCAATGCATCTGCAAATGCGTTGCCTTTGCCAGGAGTATAGGCTATATCAAAATCATATGACGCCAGAAACTCTAACCATCTTTTCTGCCGAAGATTCAAATCCTTTTGGAAGAAAAGATACTTCAACGACTTGTGATCCGTAAACAACTCGATTCGAACTCCCAATAGGTAATGTCTCCACATCTTCAGAGCAAATACAATCGCCGCCGACTCCAAATCATGAGTTGGGTAATTCTTCTCATGCGGCTTTAGCTGTCGACTCGCATAGGCCACAACCTTATCCTTCTGCATTAGCACTGCTCCAATTCCAGTACCATATGCATCGGTGTATACCACCATCTCTTCATGCCCACTTGGAATGGTCAATACAGGAGCACTCGTCGGTCCCTCCTTCAGGATCCCGAATGCTTGTTCACACTTTGCATCCCATGTTAACACTTGGTTCTTCTTCGTCAATCTTGTCAACGGTGCAGCTATCTTGGAGAAATCCTTGATAAACCGTCGGTAATAACCGACCAATCCAAGGAAACTTCGAACATCTGTCGCATTCTTAGGCCTATCCCAGTCCTGGGTTGCCGCTACTTTAGCAGGGTCAACCGCTATCACATTTCAAGAAATAACATGACCTAAGAACCTCACTTCACTCTTCCAAAAGTGACACTTGGAAAACTTAGCTCTCAGCTGATGCTTTCGCAAGATCTCTAACACAACTCTCAAGTGTCTTGTGCTCTTCCTCATTCCTGGAGTAATCCAGAATATCATCCATGAACACAAGCACGAACTTGTTCAACTGATCTATGAACACCCTATTCATAAGATCCACGAAATACACTGGCGCGTTAGTCAACCCAAATGGCATCACCAACCATTCGAAGAAACCAGATGGTGTCCTAAAAGCAGTCTTTGGCACACTATCCTTAGCCACCCTCAACTGGTGAAATCCCGTTGCCAAATCCATCTGAGAAAACACTTTGGCTTCGTGAAGCTGATCGAACAAGTCATCTATTCTTGTCAACGGATACTTGTTCTTTTTGGTCACCTTATTCAGCCCACGATAGTCCACACACAATATTAACGAGCCATCTGCTTTGGTTACAAACACGACCGGTGCACCCCATTCGGAAGCACTCCTCCAAATGAATACTTTTCCCAAAAGGTCTCTATCTTGCACCTCTAACTCTCGTTGTTCCTTAGGCGCCATCCGCCTAAGTAGCATAACGATTGGTCTTTCACCCTCGACCAAATCAATCCTAAATTCGATCTCACGATGCGGCGACAACCCTTTTACCTCGTCAAAGACATCTACATACTCATTAACGATCAACACCGATGATAGGTCTTCTTGTGGAATCCCAAGTGAATATATATAACTCATGAAGACCCCGTCTTTGCGCTTACATCTAATCAACACCTTTTGCCCTTCCACATCCCTGACCCTCACATGTAGCTTCTTGCAATTCACCCTTGCCGCAACCTCTTGAGCCAATCCATGCCCAAGATGATCCCAAACCCAGCGAAGTTAAGAACAAAGCAATCACACACAAAAGAGCAACCATGACTCGACAACACTAGACCACGACATATCATGCAAAGGTTTGACGAACCCTCAACTGGATTAGTCACTACGAAGGGTCTATCAAAAATCTTAGGTTCCAAATCCAAGAGACACACAAGCTCATTGCACATGAAAGAATGTGATGCTCCAATAATAGCACACGAACTGAAACACCATTAACAGAAAGAGTACCTTGCACCACAACACCCTTTCCCTTCTCCTTTACAGTAGGAGCTCTCGAAGAAGTTGGCACGACTTCCAAAGCATATGCCCTTACAACTTGCTTGCCCTTAGCTGATACCGGACAATCTTTCTTCTCATGCCCAGGCTTCCCACATTTGAAGCACTTATTCTCAGCTTTGGGATTCTTGCACTCACTAACAAAATAGCCTTTCTGTTTGTAGTTAAAGCAAACCACCTCACTCTTGGGCTTCTTTTGACCATCTTTTCCCTTATGTTGTTGTTGCTTCCTCTTCTTATTATTACCACCCTGCTGTGATTTTTGAGCTTCTTTGGTTGCATCGACAACATTTGCTTCCTTGGGAAACAAGCTCTCATGACGAATAGCTTTTTCCACAATCTTCTCGAATGAATCGTCAAGATGATCCACTAACGGCTTTCCTATACAAGCGTCCAAACCCAAGACAAACTTCTCGTTCTTCTGATAGGGTGTATCAACGTATGAAAGGGCATATCTAGACAAGGCTTCAAAGTCAGAAATATAGTCAAGCACAGAACGACTATTCTGTTTCATCTCTACGAACTTCTGGAATAGAGCAGACTTCTGAGCTGTGGAGATAAACTTTGCTTCAAACTTAGTTTGGAATTGCTCCCATGAAATTTCTTCCTCTGGGGTCTCGAGTGTAACAGAATTCCACCATTCCATGACCCTGCCCTGAAGTTGCCATGATGCAAGCTTTCTCTTTATTACATCCTCAATACCCAAGTCTCCAAAGATTCGGACACATGAATCCATCCACCTCTAAACCTCTTCAGCTGGTTCAGTTCCCTTGAATGGTTTTCCCCTTAGAGATGTAAAGTCCTTGCACAACTTTGCAAAATCTACTACTCTAGGAACTCGCATACCGACATCTACCGTTGATGCCACTGGAGCGGGTTCCCTTTGCATAATTGCTTCTGCCATGGCTTCAAACATGGCCCGGTAATTAGGTTCACCACCATTTCCCCTCTAGTATTGGCTCCCCTAGCAGCGTGTCTTGATGGTCATCTATTCATTCTAAATCTACAATTTAGAATAATTAGCCACTTCCAAGAAAAACTACTAAAGAGATACAACCGCTACACCTATATATGCTAATATATATAGTAAGCATCCAACTGAAATCTACAAATACGTCTCTCATACGTAGTTACGTCTTCGAACTTTGGCCAAAATCGTTGACCAGAGCACTGATACTAAATGTGACGACTGCCCACAGCCCCTGCACTATACAAGAGGATTAATGTGCTGAAAGGTGTGCCAGGCTACTATGGACGATCATCAGAGTAGGTAAACACATCGAAGCCTGTCGTAAACTCATAGCGCAAGGAAAAAATACAATAGAACATATACAACAGGTAGTAATAGTGAAGCAAAAACACTATACTTTCATACAACCAGACAGTAATATCCACAAACTTGGAAATATTGTTTATACAAAGTTGCCTCACTACATCACTCTGAAAAGAAAACAGCGAAAATCCAATTATTAGATAGTAGTAAAACTGGTACGTGAGCCTCCTGCTCGCCATCGATCAACATCGTCGTCCTCACTAATCACCTGTAACCTGCTACTTAGTCTTCCCATCCACAACCGAATGAACAGCCCAAGGTAATAAGAGGAAATATAAAACCCCGAGTCAGACAACAGTCTTAGTAAGCAATAAAACAGCTAACAAACTTCAACAATAAAGTATATGAAAAGAGATAGATAAATATACTAGTCTACCCACAACACCAGAGAAGAACTAAACCTTATCTTCCCCACATCGGACAGTGATAGCCTTTACATTAAACAACTCAACCATTCATACATGGAAACCAGAACACCCATTCAGTCATGGTAAAGCACTCATAACATCCAAATTATATGTATCTCATGTAAACCACCCTAATCGAATTTAACATCCCTCAAGCGCAAGCCCAAAAGGCCTAAACCAATATCAGACAAGCACCCAAGGAACATCTCCTTCGACGTTGGACAACCTACATGAGACAGTATAAACAGAACAACCAATCATCCATGACCGACTCTGGCTATCACCGCCAATCCTGCTTTGAAACCATCGTTAATCGTATGATGGCCAACCTTGCCATATGTCAAGGGCTAATGGTAACCCTAGTTCTAGCATAAACTCCCTACGCCTTTCAACGATACGCATGTATGTCCAACCTTGACAACTAGGCCTTCCAACGATACCCAGGGTACTCGACCTACAACCGGTCTTTTAGGTGCCCCTATCGTACCCCTTCTTTGAGCCTACTAGAACTTACTCCCATGATAATCTCTCAACCTTCGCATCTCTAGTCACCCAACCTGATGACTTTTCATAACTCAAGCAACCTTCTCGAGCAACCATTATCTACCAACTCACGACCTTTTAGTTGCCACTTCATTCGTTGTTCTACACCGATCAATGAGCACCTTTCAACACTTCGAACCTTCCCAAGAACACCGGTCGGTTCTCCTGAAACAACACCGGTCGGTCCCCCCGAAACAGCACCGGTCGGTTCTCCCAAAAAATCACTGGTCGGTTCTCTCGAAACAGCACCGGTCGGTCCTCCCGAAACACTACCTACCGGTCTTCCTGAAGCACTACATATCAGTCGGTCTTCCTGAAGTATTACCTACCGGTCGGTCTTCCTGAAGCACGACCTACTGGTCTTCCTGAAGCACTACCTACCGGTCTTCCTGAAGCACGACCTACTGGTCTTCCTGAAGCACTAACTACCGGTCTTCCTGAAGCACGACCTACTGGTCTTCCTGAAGCACTACCTACCGGTCTTCCTGAAGCACTACCTACCATTCGGTCTTCCTGAAGTACTACCTACCGGTCGGTCTTCCTGAAGTACTACCTACCGGTCTTCCTAAAGCACTACCTACCGGTCAGTCTTCCTGAAGCACTACCTACCGGTCGGTCTTCCTGAAGCACTACCTACCGGTCTTCCTGAAGCACTACCTACTGGTCGGTCCACTGTTCATCCCCAATCCAACTCCAATTCCGACCAAAACTTCGCCAAACGACGAATTCAACAAAACCAACTCAACCAAAATCATCAAACACAATCATAAACGTGTCACAACATTTCTAACAACATGAATATGGCGATTATCAAAAAAATGATGTAAATCTCACCAAAACTATTAAAATGAACATATGACCAAAATGAGAGATCTAACTTACATAAACATGTGAAACGACATGAAATCAACGAGTAAAACTTGTTAGATTAGATCATAGGGTGATACATATGAAAATGAACACGTAATGGTGTAAATCTATGGTAAAACATTTCAATTTGATGAAAAACATGCACAAATACTCATATACTTTATTGCATTCATGTGGGAGATGTAAATCACTCATCGATTCTCCAAAATAAGCTAAAATGATAGAATTATGAATCCAGAAAGCGAGCAATTCAACCCAAACTCCTCAATCCGATGAATCCGCCCTTGAAATGATGTAGTTCTAACCTCCAATGGTGTAGATCTATGATTTCCCTCCTTAGATTTGGATTTTTTATGGTGGAAAGGTGTTAGACGAAGAAGGAGATCAATGCCTCCAAATGAGAGGATGGGAAAGTAAACCTTTTCCCTCCACTCTCACCCCCTATTTATAGGAGCACCAATCCAGTCATTCTCTTGTAAAGTGGACGAATCTATACCGAGGAATCCGGCTAGTCCCATTTGAAGTCTCTGATCCATCCGACATCATCCTTTGTTTCCAACATAAGGCGACCTCTGGGAGCCCAGTATAAACATAGGCGACCGATCTAGTATATTAAACCGGGCGACCCCAGTATCTTAAATGGTAGACATGCGAGACTCAAAACCATATTCTCAAGACTTCCCTTCCCGCTTCCGGCTCGTTCTGCCATAAGTACCTCTATATTCCGCTGAGTAGGATTCGACAATGGACTTGAGTTAGTGATTCGAAAACTTCCTTTCCTCAATCTTGATTTACATAGAAATTAAGAAATTCTTAATGAAAGTTCCATCGCATAGAGCCAGACATGATGCCGACAATTAAATAACTTATTAGAAACACAAGACAGCCAATACGAAATATCACGAAATCCCCCGCACTTAGAGGATGCCCTCAACGACAGGGAACATGAGCTTTACGCAATTGGTTCTACTAGTCTTGTCTTCAAGCAGAAGGCCAGGCAACTAGATAACTAGAGCTAGAAAGAGGAAGCCAAAGGCTACTACAATTGGTACTATTGCTATATTCAATATTAAAAGTTTAAGAGATACCAATACTCTTTTTTTCCAATCATTCTGCTCTTGATCAATGAAATGAAATAGAGTGCTCATATTTTTGGGGGTACAGACACAAAATAGCTTTGTTTATTCCACCAGCCCACTAATGGGCCTCCCCAATTCAGCCCATTAGGCTCTCCAAACCTGAACAACCAACAGAAAAACCTTAAAACAGCGATTCCTCCCAAACCGCTGAGGCAAATCTTTAATTTAACCACTCTACGGAAAGGCAATCATTAATTTCTTTCCAATGGCACTGGTCTCACCCTCTGATTCGACCTGAGTCAAAAGTTATACCCTGTACAAGAATGATAGGGGCAAAATGGTCACAAACAAATAGGCAAAAATTATGGACATTTCTCACATCCCCATAAGCAACATATTAAAAGATGAGAATGATCCAGCCCTCAAGGAATAAAATAAAAATATTTTGCGATCTTCCGATACGTAAAATGCGGGCTGTTACACTTAAGTCTTGGTTACTTGGGGGCCCAAGCATAGGGGGTTGGCTTGTGTCGGGTTGTGTGGAAACCATATCAGTCAGTATTCCTGTTAGTATCATAAAGGAGGGGCACATAAGGTAGGGGACAGGGCACGCTTTACTGATTTGGATTGAAAAAGCTTCAAGTAGAAGGTGGGTACGGGTGCATTCCGATGGAATCAGGAGCATGCTAGGATTCGATTAGGGGAAACTAAGACGATTTAACACCAACAAATAGGTCTGTGTCTTATAGTTGATGGGTTAGAGATTGATACCCCCCACCGACGTAGCTGACACAAGATATCTGCGTAGTAGGGAGCTGATCACATGGGTAGTGATTAGGGTAACACCTAATCTTGATATTATACTAATGGTGCAGTAACTTGATTCTTGGGATATGAATAAGAAGCGTACACACTATTTACCTTATCTTATTATCTCATTATGTAGTTATATCGTACTTGTCTATTTACTGTAGTCTCATGTTTAACATTATTTACCTGCCTTGATACTTTCTATCTTATCCTATTGTTGAAAGTCACTGGAACTCGCCAGACTTTATGTCTGACCTATTTTTGTTTCTCCCTCTCTCTCTCTTTCTTCCCCCCTCGGGTTCTCAGGATGGTAGTGTTCAGCAGTGATCATGATTTCTTTCAGCTTAGGTCAGGATTCTTCCGACTAGATGTACCGCTTTGATTGTTAGGCTTTGGAGAAGGGATATGATTTTCCATTTTTTTACTCTGATGTTTGGTATTATGAGACAAATGATTTTAATTGAGGTTTTTGGTATTTGATGCTGTAACTGGTTTGAAACGATGTTTTTCTTTAATAATAAAAATTAGGTTTTCCGCTGCATATTTGTATCTGTCTTGCGAATTCTAGTTATTTTTTACCTATTGCGCTTCGCAAAACTTAATGCATCCTCATAAGGGTGACATTAAAGGACGTGGGGATGTCTCAGGTAACCTAATTAATAAAAGTAAAAAAGAATAGAACGGAATCAATTGGGATTGATTGGTGTAGTAAATACTAAGTCCAATAATAAAATTAATAAATAAACATCCTAGGATAGGAAGTTATAAGTTTTACTTATTTATTTCTAGTTAATCTTGAATTAATATAATTAAGAATTAATATTGAACTTAGTAGGTTAATGATGTGAGGTCAATTGCCTTACTCGACAGAAGTCTGCACTTTCCAATAGTCGAATACGTGTACAGCTGATGTGAGATATCATTAACCATAGGAATCCGTGATGATAATTTGTTGCGTAGTAAGGATTATTTTCTAAAATAAGGTTTACCTCAACTGTGAGGTATTAAGTAGTTGTAGGGCCCGCCTCCCATCCCAAAGGAGGAAACTTAGAAAGGAAATAATTTATAAATGTAAGTCTGCTTCGGGATAAAGGTATTAAGTAGTTAGATCCACCCTTAAAATGGTATTAAGTGATCGCATAGCTTACCTTCCTATAATCAAGAAGTACTAAATGACTATCGGGTGTGAGATCGGTAATCTCTGCGAAGGTCCACTTCCTCTAGGTATTAAGTGACTGGGTTGAGAGTCTGCATCTCACTTTCCAACATATCCACAATTCGCTCAATTTAATTCAAATCTCATAAATTTATAGGTACAATGCACAAGTCTAGATGAGTCATTCTATGAATCTCATGATCATATGAATCATCCCGATGAGTATTCGTTGTCTCATCCCACGAGTCATAGTTAACTCACAAGGATAAACTACTACTTTTGGATTCTTTCTCTTGGTCTAACCTTCTATCTTCTAGTTGAATAGTCCCATATAATCTTGAGGCATTTCAAGTTAGTTTGGTCATATGTCTTGATGACTCTTCTAGCCCATTTCCAAAGAACGAGTCATTTATATCTCATTCAATACTCTTCCAATCCACTTGAAATGACATGTGCAATATGGAGGGGTAGGATAACCTCCTCTATATGGTCTTACCTTATGTGATTTGTACATGAGTCATAACTATGACCTGACATGATTCATAGGTCTTCCGTCATTTTTCCTTAAACATTCATGAGTTGCTCCTTATTCTTTTCTAAGTGCTTATGTGAAGTTTGGTTCCATTCTTATTTCATCTACATCTTCTAGGTCCAGTTAAAGCTTTTTTGGTGCAAAAGCAGGTAAACAATTGGCTATATTTTATTTTAATAGTTCCCGTTTATTTGCGTATAATCTTAGAATATAGAATTAAAAGATAAATCCTCTCACACTAGCCTTTAAGTCAAATATTTTTTTCTTTGTTATATTATGTCGCAACAAGTCTGTAGTACTAGGTTGAGTATTTTAGGAGTCAGGTGAATTTAGAGTTACACTTTGAGGGAAGCTAGAGCACATTATGTTGGAAACATCAACACTTTATATATATAGTTGATATTGCAATAGAACATGGAAAATATGTATTTATGAATGAGATTTGATGTACCAAATATTATATTCGGGGATCTGCTTATATGGAGTTGACGTATTCTTATTTTCAGTATCAATATTCACTTATTAGTTAATTTTGTTATGAAGTCTCATATATATATATATATATATATAATGCTACATCATTCTATTCATGTATATTCATTATATTATATGTTATCATTCCACTATGAGATCATATTAATGTGTCATGGTGTAGTATTTTTTTATAGATTTATTTCCTTTATAATTGTCTTTAATGATACTCGAGACTCAGATTATGTTACTCATTTTTTATATTAGGGCATTAAAAAGGGCAGGTTATTACATACTTCTACTTTTAAATGTATGTATGGGTCCAGAGTTGCCTAATAGGCATGTTCTACAAAAGAAGTTGGCAAAGTAAAATGCATAGCGTGTTCCACTATTGAGCCACATGCTAAAGGGATAATAGATAACTCTAGATGTGATGTGCGTTTCATAGGACAAGGGTATGTGAGATGCTCACCTAAGTAACCTGGATCTGAAATGGCCCAGTATATATTAGGAGGACAATACATATAAGATTGAGACCGAATACTAAATCCAGTCACAGTATGAGATGCCACTAGCCTGAGAGGTCGTCTATCTTAGGGTGATCTTGGTGGAGGCCATAATAAATTGAGGCCTTGGTGATGATCATGACAACAAACTTTCGATAAGTCATGGTGATTTGAAATCTTGGCAATGCATAGTGATTTGCAACCATACTAATAGTAATTGTGATGCAAAATATTAATAAAGGTCGTTATTATATGTTTTTTATGATTGCTGTGGTTGGTATAATTGTCATGTAATCTAGATGGATGTCTTGTGATATACGTATTCTTGAGTTAAGTACCCCTACATTATATTATATGTGAATCTCGTGTAATCTAAATGCATGTCTTGTGATGTAGTGAGTTAAGTACCCATAGACCTGTATTATATTTAATTTTGTATACCTTTATGATGCAAAAGCATTGTAGCATAAAGAGTGTTATGTGCAAACTTAGTGGTGCAAATATATGTCAGATATGATTCTCGCCTAGTTTCTCTATGTCACTATGTTTATGGTATCTTAAGAGTATTTATCACTCATAATAGACCGTTGTTTGACTTAAAGTTTTATGCTTTTATTCTTATTATCGAAAGTACTCTTAAATAAGAAAACTAGATAAACGAACAAAAGTTTCATGCTCTGCTTCTTATTATCTAAAGTACTCTTAAATAAGCAAACTAGATAAAAGAACCAAGATTATAGTATTAAGCTATTTAAAGGACGAGTATGAAGCTAATATTATTATATATTTTTTACTAAATCTTGACGACCCATTGATAATATGTTTGGGCTTATGTTCGATGTACATACTATACGATATGCGAATAAAACATTTTGAACTCTAATTATGTTGTTCAATTTGTTGTTCCTAGCTTGTAAGTTTATATCATTGTTGATTATTATATTTTATCCTTGTGTTATGACATATATGACATTCATATCTATTTGAGTTCTAGTAATTTTATCACTAACAATTATTCAAATTCAGTCGGCATCATTATAACACACTCTGCAAGTAATATTTGGGTAATAACGTGTAGGATGACCATCACATTGCATATCATCTATCAAACGACTATAATTACTTTAAACTTCTTTAGAAAAGATTGTATAGGTTCATTGTAGCGAGTCAATGTGACGACCGCCTATAACCCATGCACTAAACAAGAGGAATAATGCACTGAAAGATGTGTCAGACAGCTATGGACGAGCATTAAGGTATGATAACACAAGCGGTACTTGTTGTGTAACTCACAGCGCAAGGATAAAATACAGTAGAACACATACAACAGGCAATCATAGTGAAGCATATTCAAGCAGAAAAATTCCAACCTTTCACAACAATTAGAAAGTATATCCAAACATCAGGATTACAACATAAAGTCTGTACAAATTTGCCTCACTATAACACTCAAAGTCAACATCACACAGCGGAAAACAAAGATACTAGATAGTAGTAAAATATAATACACCAGCCTCCTGCCCGCCACCGCACAGCAACATCGTCCTCACTGATCACCTATCACCTGCGACCTAGTCTTCCCATCCAAAACCAGATGAACAACCCAAGGTAATAAGAGGAAAACATAAAATCTTGAGTCAGACAACGGTCTTAGTGAGCGATAAAACAACTATCTAACATCAACAATAAAGTATATGAGAATAGATAGATAAACAAACTAATCTACCAACGCCAGAGAAGAATTCAACCCCATCTTCCCCACATCGGACAGTGATAGCCTTTACAAAACAAGCATTTCAACCATACATCCATGGCAACTAGACAAACAGAAGTAACCATCAGTATCAATCATAACAACCAATTATATATCTCACATAAACGATCCTAATCGAGCTCAACATCCTTCAAACACAATCGCCAGAGGCCTAAACCAATATCAGACAAGCACCCAAGAAACATCTCTTTAGACGTTAGACAATCTACGTGAGATGGTACAAGCAAACAACCAATCATACATGACCAACTCTGGCTATCACCTCCAGTCCTGCTTTGAAACCATCGTTATGACTGACTAAACACTTTGCCATCAACTGTCAAGGGCCAATGGTAAACCCCGGTTCTAGCATAAACTCCATACGCCCTGCAATGAAAAGTAACTAGGCCCGTTCAAGCTGCCCAGGGTACTTGACCATAAGACAAAATCGTGTAACCCCTGCTTTGAGTCCGCTAGAACCTACGACAACGACAATTCCTTAGCCTTCAATATCCCTAATCGTCAACACCTGTGACTTTTCACAAGCTCAAAACACGCTTGAGAAACCATTATCCACCAAGTCCAACTCAAAACACCCTTGAATTATCTTCACAATCGTTGCTTTTGAACGATCAACGAACATCTCACACCACTTCGAACATTCCCACTTGAACTCGTGTTGAAGCTAGAACCATTGTCGACTCAAAAATAAGTTTTGTTTGGTCGATATTGCATTTCATAGCATTTCCAGTTTTTTCGCTATGAAAAGCTGGCCAAAATGTCAAAACAACCTTTTGTAGCGCTTCTGAAATGCTATCATATCTCCTGGTTCAATTCTTCATCAATCCGGTGTGAAAAACTAAGTAAAGCAACAAAACTGACTTTCATAACGTTAATGAAACCTTATCATATCTTTATTTCCATTATGGATCATTTCGCCCAGTCTGATTTTTCCCAATCCGATTTCGCCTAATCCGATTTTGACCAGTTCGATTTTTCCCAGTCCGATTTTGCCTGATTCGATTTTGATAAGTCTAATTTCGCCCAGTTCGATTTTGCTAGATCCAATTTTGACCAGTCCGATTTCACCCAGTCCGATTTCGACCAGTCCGATTATTCCCAGTTCGATTTCGACCAGTCCGATTTTGCCCAGTCCAGTTTTGCCCGATCCGATTTTGACCAGTCCGATTTCGCCCAGTCCAATTTCGACCAGTCTGATTTCGCCCGATCCAAGCACTATAACCACCAATTCTTCAACAAATCTTCACGCTTGAATACTACTCGATCCAATACTCAAAAACCAACTCGATTTCAATATTTTCAACAACATTAATTCAACTAAATCGACCCATTATCAACAAATCAACCTTCAATCCAAGCAATAATCAATGAACATTAAAATAATGATTCAACAAATGAATGGATCTAAACATATGATACTATATGGAAATTACCGGTTTTAAGTTTGTAGAGTATATCCTATGACGATTCATATGAAAATAGACTTACCATGATGTAGATCTAGGAGAAAACATTTGAAAATGATGAAATTAAGATCAAACAACTCATATACTTGATTGAATCCATGTGAGAGATGCATATCACTCACCAAATTTCGAAAACAACTCAAAAACACTTAGATCTAGATCTGGACAGCGAAGAATTTGCTATAAACTCTTCGATTCGATGAAATCTCTCGGAATTGTGTAGATCTAGCTTCAAACGATGTAGATCTTCGATCCTCTAATGTAGATCTAAGCTCTAATGGTGGAAAGGTGCAGAAGATAGAGTAATGGAGGATCACAAGCTCTTCCAAACGAGAGAATGGAGAAAATAAACTATTCTACATGCCTCCTACCCCCTATTTATAGCCTTCCACCAGCCCACTAATGAGCCTCTCCAAATCAGCCTATTATGGCTTACAAAACCTGAACATCAAACTTTGAAACCTTAAAACAACAGTTCCTCCCAAACCGTTGAACCAAATCTTTAATGTGACCACTTTACGGAATGAGAATCATCATTTCCTTTCCAATGAGACTGATCTCAGCACCTGATTCGATCCGAGTAAAAGTTTTTTCATGTACAAGACTAACAGGGGAAAAATGGTCACAAACAAAATTGATAAAAATTATGGATATGTCTCTCATCCCCATAAACAACATATTAAAATATGAGAATGATCCAAACCTCAGGGAATAAAATAAAAATATTTTATGATCCTTCGATACGTAAAATGCGGGCTGTTACATTCTTCCCCCTTTAGGAATTTCTCCCCCGAAATCCCAACAAACATAAGCAAACTAAACAATTCTGCATGCCTATCACCCATTAGCAGCCAATTCTATCACCCAGACTAGCAGCCATCAACCATGCATCTATTGCCTTATCCTAGCACGCGGAATTCTATCAACAACAACCATAAAACAAGTTATAATGGCATAGTGATGACACGATATCAATGGGTCATACCGACGAAGAGTTCTGGATGGGTCGCCTTCATATTCCCTTCCGTCTCCCATGTACAATCGACGCCATTCTCACTTCATTGTACCTTGACTAGCTTAACCGTCTTCCTCCTAAGCTGTTTCGTGTCGTTCCCCACAACACGAAGAGGCTTATGAGGTCTTGTAACTATGTTCTCCACTTCTAGGTCTTCATACTGCTATGGAGACACCACCACATTCGAATCGTGCACACACTTCCGTAGAAACGACACATGGAAAACATCATGCACACTCGACATCTTCTCAGGTAGGTCCAATCTATATGCGAGCTTTCCAATCTGCTTGACTATCTGAAACGGTCCAACGAACCTTGGAGCTAATTTTTCTTTAATTTCGAACAAAACAATGTTCTTCAGAGGAGAAATCTTCACGAAAACCATATTGCCAACGTCGAGTTCCAAATCCTTATGATGCTTATCAGTGTAACTCTTCTAACGATCTTGGACTGCCTTCATTCATTGCCGAACGATCTCGATGCAATCCAATGTTTCTCTTATCATTTGTGGCCTAAGTATCAACCTATCTCCAGTTTCTATCTAACATGCCGGAGAATTACACGGTCTATCATACAACGCCTCATATGGTTCCATCCCAATGCTCAACTGGTAGCTATTATTATACACAAACTTAACTAAATGTAGATGATCTTCCTATGATCCCTCGAAATCCAATACACAAGCTCTTAGGAGATCTTCCAAAACTCGGTTAACCCTCTCGGTCTGACCATCAGTCTGGGGTGATAAGCCGTACTCAAACACAATTCGGTCCCCAAAGCTTCTTGTAAACTTTTCCAAAATCCACTTATGAACAATGGATCTCGATCACTGACTATGCTCTTCAAGATACCATGGAATCGAACTATCCATTTTATATAAAGCTCAGCCAACTTCGATGCTGTCTTAGTTGATTTGACAGGAATGAACCTTGCACATTTGGTCAAGCGATCCACGATGACCCAAATTTCTTCATTTTCTGCCTTGGTTCTAGATAGTCCATCAATAAAATCCATTGATATTTTCTCCCACTTCCACGTAGGAACTTCTAATGGCTGAAGCAATCCACTCGGCTTTTTCAGTTCAGCTTTCACTAACTGACAGTTCATGCACTTGAAATGAACTTTCCAATATCTCTTTTCATCCCTTCCCAGTAGTAGACTCACTTCATGTTCCAATAAATCTTGTTACCACCAGGATGAATCGTCAACTTCGAGTGATGACATTCCCTTAGAACCTCATCTCTCAATCCGTCGATATCAGGAACAACCAAACATCCTTGCTTTCGAAGCCAACCCTCTCAATCGACCTCGAACTCTTTATTCTCGGGTTCCAACTTCTGGATAAACTCGATAAGCTTTGCATCTCGCTTTTGGCTTTCTCTAATCCTTTTGATAAGAGTAGGTCTTATCGAAAAGTTTGCTAACATTTCAGATTCCAACTCACACCTTGGCCTGAATTCAAACCTTGTCAAATACTGAAGGCTCTTTCATTCCGAAAACATCGCTCCTAAACTTGTGTGTCTTTGACTTAACGCATCTGCAACTGCGTTACCTTTCCCTAGAGTATAAGCTATACCAAAATCATATGATGCCTGAAACTCTAGCCACCGTTGCTGCCGAAGATTCAAATCCTTTTGGGAGAAAATATACTTCAACGACTTGTGATCCGTGAACAACTCGAATCGTACTCCCAACCCGTAACGTCTCCACATCTTCAGAGCAAACATGATCGTTGCCAACTCGAAATCATGAGTTGGATAATTCTTTTCTAAGGGATTTAGCTGTCGACTCACATATGCCACAACCTTATCTTTCTGCATTATCACTGCTCTAAGTCTAGTACCACATGCATCTGGGTATACCACCATCTCTTCATTCCCACTATAAATGGTCAAAATAGGAGCACTCGTCAATCTCTCTTTTAGGATTCCAAAAGTTTGATCACATTTTACATCCCATGTGAACGCTTGGTTCTTCTTCGTCAATCCTGTCAATGGTGCAACTACCATGGAGAAATCATTGATAAACCATTGGTAATAACCAGCCAACCCAATGAAACTTCTCACATTCGTCGCATTCTTAGGTCTATCCTAGTTCTGGATCACTACCACTTTAGCGGGGTCAACCGCTAATCCATTTCCAGAAATAACATGGCCTAATAACCTCACTTCACTCTTCTAGAAGTGACACTTCAAAAACTTAGCTCTCAGTTGATGCTTTCGCAAGATTTCCAAAACAACTCGCAAGTGCGTCTTGTGTTCTTCCTTGTTCCGGGAGTAATCCAGAATATCATCCACGAACACAAGCACGAACTTGTTCAACTGATCTCTGAAAACTCTATTCATAAGATCCACGAAATAGACTGGTGCATTAATCAACCCGAATGGCATCACTAACCATTCGAAGAAACCAGATGGTGTCCTAAAAGCAGCCTTCGGCACGCTATCTTTTGCCATCCTCAACTGGTGAAATCCCGTTGCCAAATCCATATGAGAAAACATTTTAGCCTCGTGAAGCTGATCAAACAAGTCATCAATCCTTAGCAATGGATACTTGTTCTTCTTGGTCACCTTGTTCAGCTCATGATAATCCATACACAATCTTAACGAGCCATCTGCCTTGGTTGCAAACACCACTGGTGCACCCCATTTGGCGAGACTTCTACGAATAAATCCTTTTCCCAAAAGGTCACGAACTTGCACCTCTAACTCTTGTTGTTACTTAGGTGTCATCCACCTAAAAGGCATAACGATTGGTCTAGCACCCTCGACCAAATCGATCCTTAACTCGATCTCACGATGCAGCGGCAAACCTTTGACTTCTTCAAAGACATCCTCATACTCATTAGCGATCAACACAGATGACAAGTCTTCCCGTGGAATCACAAGCGAATATAAATAGCTCACGAAGACACCATCTTTGGGCTTACACCAAATAGACACCTTTCGCCCTTCCACATCCCCGACTCTCACCTCTAGCTTCTCGAAATTCACTCTTGCCACATAGCTCTTGAGCCAATCCATGCCCAAGATGATCCCAAACCCAGCGAAGTTCAAAACAATCACGCACAAAGGAGCAACCATGACTCGACAACACAAGACCATGACAAATCATGCAAAGATTAGATGAAACCCCAACTGGATTAGTCACAACGAAAGGTCTATCACAAGTCTCAGGGTCTAAACCCAAGCGACACACTAGCTTATTACAAATGAATGAATGCGATGCTCCAGTATCAAACAACAGTCAAACTAAAAAACCTCAAACAGAAAGAGTACCTTGAACAACGACACCCTTCCCTTTCTCCTCTACATTAAGAGCTCTCGAAGAAGATGGTACAACCCCCAAAGCATAAGCCTTCATAACCTGCTTACTCTTAGCTGCTTCTGGACAATCTTTCTTTTCATTCCCAGGTTTCCCACACTTGAAGAACTTCTTCTCAGCTTTTGGATTCTTACAATACTTAGAATAATGGCCCTTCTACCAGTAGTTGTAGAAAGTCACGTCGTCTTTCTGCTTCTTCTGACCATCCTTTCCCTTCTGTTGTTGCTGCTTTCTCTTCTTCTTATTATTATTACCACTTTGTCGTGGTTTTGGAGCTTCCTTTGCAGCGACAACAGTTCCTTCCTTTGGAAACAAGCTTTTATGTCTCGCAGCTTTTTCCCCAATTTTCTCATATGGATCGTCAAGATGATCCACCAACGGTCTTCCTATGTAAGTATCCAATACCATAACTAACTTCTCGTTCTTATGATAGGGAGTATCAATATACGAACGAGCATACTTCGACAAGGCCTCAAAATCAGAAACATAATCAAGCACTGGCCGACCATTCTGTTTCAGCTCCACAAATTTCATGAATAGGACAGACTTTTGAGCAGTTGAGATAAACTTCATCTCGAACTTAACTTGGAATTGTTCCCATGAAATTTCTTCCTCCGAAGTTTCAAGAGTAACAGAATTCCACCATTCCATGGCCCTGCCTTGTAGCTGCCTTGACACAAGCTTTCTCTTGGTTGCATCTTCTATACCCAAGTCTCCAATGATACGAATACAAGCATCTAACCACCTCTAAACCTCTTCAGTTGGCTCAGTCCCTTTAAATGGCTTTACTCCTAGAGATGTGAAATCTTTACACATCTTTGCAAAATCCACAACCCCAGGCATCTGAACACTACATCTGTAGTGGTTGCCACTAGAGCGGGTACCCTTCGCATGAATGCTTCCATCATGGCATCACTGGCTGGGTAATCTAGTGTACCGTCATTTCCCCTCCAGGTACAGCCTCCTCCTTAGCAGTCTTAAAGTCCGTCGACTCATTCTAAGTCTGCAAATTGGAATGGTTAGCCACTTACAAGAAAAACTGTTAATAGAGCTCAAATGCTACTATACTATATACTACTATATAATATGCATCCAACTGAAATATACTAGTACGTCTCTCATATGTTATTACGTCTTCGAACTTTGGCTAAAATCGATAACCAGAGCTCTCATACCAAATGCGACGACCTCCCATATTCCCTGCACTAAACAAGAGGAATAATGCGTTGAAAGACGTGCCAGGAAACTATGGACGATCATCAAGGTATGATAACACGAGCGATACCTGTCATGTAACTCTCAGCGCAAGGATAAAATATAGTAGAACATATACAACAGGCAATCATAGTGAAGCATATTCGAGCAAAAAAACCCCAAACTTTCATAACAACTAGTAAGTATATCCAAACATCAGGATTACAACATAAAGTTTGTACAAATTTGCCTCACTATAGAACTCAGAGTCAACATCACACAGCGGAAAACAAAGATACTAGATAGTAGTAAAAGATAATACGCCAGCCTCCTGCCCGCCATCGCACAACAACATCGTCCTCACTAATCACCTGCCACCTAGTCTTCCCATCCAAAACTGGATGAACAACCCAAGATAATAAGAGGAAAACATAAAACCTTGAGTTAGACAACAGCCTTAGTGAGCGATAAAACAACCACCTAACATCAACAATAAAGTACACGGAATCGGTAGATAAACAAACTAATCTACCAACATCAGAGAAGATCACTCAACCCCATCATTCCCACATCGGACAGTGATAACATTTACAAAACAAGCATTTCAACCATACATTCATGGCAACTAGACAATCATTCAATCGTGGAAATCAGAAATGACCATCAATATCAATCATAACAACCAATTATATATCCCACGTAAACCATCCTAATCGAGCTCAACATCCCTCAAGCACAAGCCTTACAGGCCTAAACCAATATCAGAAAAGCTCCCAAGAAACATCTCTTTCGACTTCAGACAATCTACGTGAGACGGTACAATCAAACAACCAATCATACATGACTGACTCTCGTCGCCAATCCTGCTTTGAAACCTAGTTAATCGTATGACCGACTAAACACTTTGCTATCTACTGTCAAGGGCCAATGGTAAACCCCAATTCTATCATAAACTCCATACGCCATACAGCGAAATGTAACTAAGCCCGTTCAAGCTGCCTAGGGTACTTGACCATACGACGAAATCGTGTAACCCCAGCTTTGAGTCCGCTAGAACCTACGACAATGATAATTCCTTAGCCTTCAATATCCCTAGTCATCAACACCTGCTACTTTTCACAAGCCCAAAACATGCTAGAGCAACCATTATCCACCAACTCAACACACCCTTGAGTTATCTTCACATTCGTTGCTTGTCAATAATCAACGAACATCTCACACCACTTTGAACATTCCCTCTTGAACTCATGTCAAAGCTAGAACCATTGTCGACTCAAAAACAAGCTTTGTTTGGTCGATACTGCATTTCATAGCATTTCCAGCTTTTTCGCTATAAAAAACTGGCCAAAATGTCAAAACAGCCTTTTGGAGCGCTTCTGAAATGCTATCATATCTCCTGGTTCAATTCCGCTTCAATCCGGTGTGAAAAACTAAGTAAAATATCAAAACTGGCTTTCACAATGTTAATGAAATGTTGTCATATCTTTATGTTCCATTACGGATCATTTCTCTCAGTCCGATTTTGACCAGTCCGATTTCGCCCAGCCCGATTTTGCCCAGTCCGATTTCGCCCAGTCCAATTTCGCCCAATACAATTTCGCCCGATCCGATTTTGCCCAGTCCGATTTTGCCTAGTCCGATTCTCCCCGATCCGATTTTGACCAATCCGATTTCGCCCAGTCCGATTTCGCCCAGTCCGATTTTACCTAGTCCGATTTCGCCCAGTCCGATTTTGCCCGATCCGATTTTGACCAGTCCAAAGTCCGATTTCGCCCAGTGCGATTTCGACCAGTCCAATTTTGCCCTATCCGATTTCGCCCGATCCAAGCTCTAAAACCACCAATTCTTCAACAAATCTTCACGCTTGAATACTACTCGATCCATTACTCAAAAATTAACTCGATTTCAATATTCTCAACAACAACAATTCAATTAAATCAACCCATTATCAACAAATCAACCTCCAATCCAGGCAATAATCAATAAACATCAAAATAATGATTCAACAAAATGATCAACAAATAAATGGATCAAAACATATGATACTATATGGAAATTACCAGTTTTAAGTTGGTACAGTAGATCCTATGGCAATTCATATGAAAATAGACTTACCATGATGTAGATCTAGGAGAAAACACTTGAAAATGATGAAATTATGATCAAACTACTCATATACTTGATTGAATTTGTGTGAGAGATGCATATCACTCACCAAATCTCTAAAACAACTCAAAAACACTTAGATCTAGATCCAGACGGCGATGAATTTGCTCTAAACTCTTCGATTCGATGAACTCTCTTGGAATGGTGTAGATTTAGCTTCAAACGATGTCAATCTTTGATTCTCTAATGTAGATCCAAGCTCTAATGGTGGAAAGGTGCAGAAGATGGAGTAATGGAGGATCACAAGCTCTTCCAAACGAGAGAATGGAGAAAATAAATTATTCTACATGCCTCCTACACCCTATTTATAGCCTTCCACCAGCCCACTAATGGGCCTCTTCAAATCAACCCATTATGGCTTACAAAACCTAAACAACAAACTATGAAACCTTAAAACAACGGTTCCTCCCAAACCGCGGAGCCAAATCTTTAATGTGACCACTCTACGGAATAAGAATCATCATTTCCTTTTTAATAAGACCAATCTCAACACCTGTTTCGATCCGAGTCAAAAGTTTTTCCCTATACAAGACTGACAGGGGCAGAATAGTCACAAACAAAATTGGTAAAATTTATGGATATGTCTCATATCCCCATAAACAACATATTAAAATATGAGAATGATCCAATCCTTAGGGAATAAAATAAAAATATTTTACGATCCTTCGATACGTACGATGCGGGTTGTTACTGTCAAGATAAATGTTTTATATTTAGGTTTTGGGGCTGATATTTATTTTTGATTTCAAGGCTTTCTGTTATAATGTTTTTGATGAGTTGACAAAGTTACTCTAGTGAAGATTATATGTTCTATTTGCTTCACTTCTTATCTCTTCTCAAATCTACTTATATAGAGATCCTTGTGATAACCTTAATAGTAGGCATCCGAGTCTACTATGTAAATGTTTCTAAAAAGAGTTTGGTTATGGAGAAAATAAGTGATGAATTTTTTTATAGGAGAAACCGAAGCTTACAAAAAAATGGAAGATATTCTATGCATCAACTACCTTAACCAACCATTGGAGAGCAAAGAAGAGAAACCTAGTGGTGTAATTGAAGCAAAATAAGAAATTCTAGATAAGAAGACACCTATAACCATTCTGTGCATTCTGAAGAATACAACATTTCATATTTTTGCTACGGATATACCTGCATATGCAATTTGAAATATATTGAAAGGGATATATGTAAAGAACTCCACATCAAACAAGGCACTTCTATTGAGAAAATCAATATATCTTAAAATTAAAGAAGGTAGGCCGATTGGAGAAAATATTAATGATTTTTAAGCAATTATGAATCATTTGATGACTGTGGATTGTAAGGTAGATTACTAAACGAAAAATAATGTTTGATGAGTTCATCACTGAAAAGTTAGAAAACATACTTAGTTAGAAACATAGATTGAGTTATTTCTATGAGTTCAGTGGTTAGCAATATGCTTAATGAGGAAATGTAGATGAAGAATTTGATGAAAGAAAAGGTCTACGAGGAAGGAAAAAAAATAAATCTAATTAAAGAGGTGCATCTTGCAAGAAGGCGTAATTGTCCTAATATTTAAAAAAGATCAAACGAATTTTAAAGTAAAGTAAAAAAAGGATTAAAGAATATGAAAGCATTCGAGGAAGGAAAAAACCAAGCTTAGAAAGGAGCGACGATGAGGCAAATGTTGGTATTAGCAATGATCTACTTTACATTGACCAAAAAAAGAAAAATGGGTCAGTGTTTTATTTGGGTACGTGCTTACGTGTATGCAACTAAAAAGGAGCATTCCTATAAGGGGGCAAGAAGGCATGGTAAAATCTTCTAATGTTAGAGACCAGATGTTGAAGGCATAAGTTCAGTGTTATTTTAGTAGGGAGACTAAGCTTATGGGGGTTAGGTATTCACCAGAAATTAGTAGCAATATTATTTTAGTAGGATAATTGCATGAAAAAACTTATTTTCCATATGAGGTGGAGTAGCTATAGTTTGGAAGGGTAACAGAGCTATGTTGCACATAAATAAGGAAGCAATCGCAAATACACTTTTTCTGAAAAAATAGTGGAGAATAAAGGGAATTCTCAAGGTGGTATTCAAGAAGCAAATTTATCTAAACTATAATGTGGAACCAACAATGAAAGGCCGCAAAGCCAACATTCAGACCATTATGGTACTGCAAGCATTTTTGATTCATTGACGATATGCACGTTTGTTAAGGGATGCATAATCAGGTGGTTTAGAGGTTAGCTAAGTTTTTATTATTATTTCAAGGATGGAGATATTTGATTCAATTGTTATTTTGGAGATTTCTTGAAGCATTGATAGTAGATGGAGTTTGGACAATTTCACAAAAATATATTATCAAAGTGGAGATCATTCAGATGTATGATACAACATTTCTAGGTTAACGTAGAAAGGAGTCGATGGGAATTGTAAAGAGAAGCATCAAAGATAAAGGAACACATTGAAAAAAGTCGAAGCACGAGAGAGTTAGTTGCATCAGGTAAAGGTATTTAATCGACTAGAAAAGGCAACTAATAAAATGGAACTATTTCCAATCTACTAATAAACCTATCCAACTTATTGTGGTTTTAAAGCAACTTGGACCTAGGAAGAACATCACGTTTTAGCAGATTGTTGCATTCTATCATTCCACTAGTAGCATTCGATTTATGATAAATCTAGTTAATTGGATAGGGAAATCTAGAACAACATTGAGTTTAGGATTCAAGTGAAATTTTTGATTTTCAAGGTACTTTGTGTTAGTACCTTAGGTATTGGTATGTATGATAATAACCATAAGATCATTTAAAAAATAGAAACTAATGTTTCATCAAGTTATACAGTATATGGTGTAGGAATCGGAAAGGTGTTGAATATGTAGACTAAACAATATAAAAACTCAAGAGTAGACTCAAAATGTATAAAGAAGATTCAAGAGTTCGAGATGACGACTCAACGGTTCAGGTTACAATGATATGAAGACTATAAACATAGTCATCGATTATATCGTTAATGTCGTTGGTTGCACTTCTTGGATCTCCTTTTGCTCTCAAAAATATTTTCAAAATCCAGGTTTTTATTTTCAAAAATGATTTTTCAAATATCCTTTCAAATAGTTCTGAAAATATTCTTAACCCTTTCCAGGTAAACACAAGTTCACTATAATTAAAGTTTATTTTAAGTTATTAAGTTTTCAAGCGTTTAATATTTTAAATTAACTATACTTTTAACATGTATAATTATTTTAAATTTTAGCGAAGTATATTTCAAGTTTTTAGTTTTATAAAAAAATATAAAAAAATATTCACTAACACTTTATATATTATTTTACAATAAAATTTATATTCAAATTTTTTATACACATTCAAATACATCAAATTTATTCATAATGGTTTCTTGAATTTCTTAAGATTAAAGTATGTATGAACTATGGTTATAAGGTTTTATAAAGTATCGAAATATTTTTAAAATCTTAAGATTTTCAAAAAAAAAATAAAAACTGTTTTTAAATATACAAAAGGCAATATCAACACGCCTATGTTCCATATGTCGACATATATGTTGCAATTTCCCAAACTTAAATCTGAATTGAAGTGCCTATTCATTGCTACTTTCACATATTGATAAATATGTGAATAATCTATAAATTGGAGTTTCTAAACAAAACTCTAAATAACTAGTTTCTTATATCATTACTCCTCCTTCGCTCTTCAAAATTCTAAAAGAAAATTTCACTTAAATCTTTGAAAACTCAACTAGAATCAATGAAACTTTATTGATTTGATTCTCCACTATTGACACGTCGATTCACATCGTCCCGTACTCAAAACAAGATCACACTGCCATCCAAGAGGCTGTATAGTCATATGTATTGAAGATCAAGTAATTGATTTTGTAAAACTATCAAATAATACTCAGATACTCTTGAGGTGTGCCTGGTAGTCTTAAATTGAAGCGGAGGTGCTTGCTGCCTCCAAAATCTAGTAGATATGCTTGCTCATAAAGACAAGTGGGTGCACTCGTTGCCCTTGAAATCAAGGTGGTGTGCATGTCGCCCTTAAAATCAAATAACTCTACCCAAAACTCGAACAATCTACAGGGTGTGTCTTGTTGCCTTAAAATCAAGATTGTAAATGCATTTTCCTTCTACCTGATGAAAGATCGACACTTTTAAAAGAAATATATAAAGGCAACTTTATGAAACTGGATGTACAATAACTTCAAACCAGTGTAAAAATTCTGATGTAATCTCTCCAGCTACTTTACTTAATTGCATATATACTTATTTGTACTTACATATGTGATTGTTGATTTTACGTTATTCAATTGACATCTTGAAAATATCTTTGAAAAGATCTAGAAAAGTTTGAAAACAATATTATGAAGAGTACCCTGCAACTTTGACACCTAACACTACAACAAAACAGTCATTTTACAACGTGCAAAAACCGTTGTAATATGCATTTCACAACGGGCAAATATCCGTCTTAATATGCGTCGTCGTAATAGCTCCTGACTATTTGACAACGGGCAATGGCTGTTGAAAAGGACCGTTGTAATAACTTACTCTGTCACGTGCAATGACTCTATGACAATGGTTATTAACCCGTTGTAAACCTATTTTACAACGGGCCATGGACCATTGTAAAATTATCATATAACAGCAATTTTTGCCCCTTGCGACATAAATGCAAATTTAAATATAACTGCTGCAATACACATCCATAATAATATTGAATATTTTAACATGCAATAAATATTGTAATGCAACAATCAAAATCACATAATAACACATACTAAAAGACTGAAGCAAGAATCATATAATTCCAACACATTTCAAAAAGTTCGATAAGTTTATACTCCAAAAGACTAGATAAGTTTACATTCCAAAAGGTTAGATAAGTTACGTCGATATAGTTCTAACATAAATTACATAACTAGTTTCATAAGTACCAACACTAGACCAAGAAAACGTAATCTTTGTGTCACGCGACGGTAGATCCAACGGCCTGTTGATCTTGAATCTGCATATTGTTACTAGCACGGTGTGACTGCAAAAAAATAAAAAATAAATTACCAAATGTAGAGAGAATATATTATTATACACCATTCAGAACTTATTATACAACATTTAAGTCTTGCAATGTTGTAACCTTACATCATTGCACTAAATTGGGAGTGTACAAAAAGTTAACTGTTTTATTCCAAATTTTTGTATGCATATCACCAGATATTATTATACAACATGTGAGCATATTATAACTTCAAGTCATCTTGAGCAGCAAGGTAGAGCAGAGGATACAAGTGCAAACTATAGTAATTAAGTTCCAAAGGTAACTGTCTCCTAGCAACATAACTAAGTTTCAAAGATTGCTTTTCACAAGTATCCAATCATGTCCCTGTTACTGCATATGGTTTTGGCCAAACATAGGGCTTTTCACCCATACTAGTGAAGTATATGTTCAACGGGGTTAACGCTTGCCTAGCTTATCAGTCTTTGGTTCCATAGTCTTCCTACTTCAGTTTAGACACCACCATATCCACAGTTTATAGTTGTATTTAAGTAAAAATATTTGTATTTGTAACTGACATTATATATGAACTTTTATTTCTACAATTATATGACCAAAGGAAGAATTAATTACATAATAGGCTTTTATTGAAAGTCCAAATATATGCACATGTAGACTGGAACTAAGTTCACCTTTGAAAAACCATTGTGAATCTTTTATCTAAAATGTATTTATAAACTCAGCTGAATACATATAAAACTGATCAAATACTTACTATATTATATCATGTTAAATCAATTTATGTATGCAGAGGGAACTCATGTACACCATGGTGCAAACTCAAAACTTCATTTAAAATTTATGTGCGCACATGAACTAATGTCTGGAATAATTACACATTTGAAAATTCAGATTCTCAGGTTCATATGGAAAACCCATTTTTATAGAACTTTGCATTCTCTTTCAAATCCATTAATGTGCGAAGTGTTTCACACATCCAGTTCAATATGTTTAAAACTGTGGAGATACTGTGTTTTCTCAACTCATATTTAGGTAATTTTCAAAACATGCTTCGCACTAGAGGGGTAACGGTAAGTCATCAATGTTTGGATGATATATGAAGTAATAAATATATAAAAGTGCTAATATATGTGTTAATAAAGGTTTCCAGTAATAATATATGAAGTATATATTCTACTAGTGAAATATGTATATGCAACTTTGCACGTCCAGATGAAGTATATGAAGTACATTTCCTTGTTTCTTTCTATCCCAGTATACCCATTACTAATGGCCGACTCAACATGGGAACTTGGCAGGTGTGAAATTTCTCAACTTTGACTTCATAAATCAACTAATTATTTGTTCCATGCATAAGGAAATTGTCTTATATATCTATAATAATGGGATGATCTCTATATGTGAGCACAACAACTTAGCTGATGTGCTTGTGAGCATAGCAACTTAGTTGTTGTGCTTCGGCTTCGGCACATCAACTTATTTGCTGAAGCAACTTAGTTGCTGTGCCTCGACACAGCAACTTAGTTGCTGTTCAGAGCACAACAACTTATTTGCTGAAGCAACTTAGTTGATGTTCAAGTGATTTTCGAGTTTGACTGCATACGATGAGATGTTTGCCTTTGATCTTCCACTTCGAACTTGAAATCGTTTTCCTTTTGTTCGTTTCGTCTCGTGTTTTTTCTGGTTTGAGCGATGGATTATGAGAGATCGTATTGGTTAGGAGTTTAGAAAGGCTTAAGAATAGTGAGCTCAGATATTTTATTATGGGCCTTTGTATGTTTGTTGGCTAATATATATTAGGTTTAATAAAGATATTTGTGGCTAACCATGTTTGGGCAGTTGTTTAGTTGTTTTGTGCTGGACCAAGTAGAAAATGACCAGTAAAGATAATATGTTTGATTTTTGGACTGCTGTTTTGTGCTCCCTAATACAAAAATCTCGTACTTTTTCATAAAAATATAAACGTTTGATTTTTCGGACCGAAACCGCCCGAATGTAGTAAATTTTCAAATGACCGAAACTGAAATCGAGTTTTCGAACCTTGATATTGATACACATTTGTGACACTCTCGTCATGTATTAAAAATGAAACTAAGGTGTTTCAAGCTTTGTTTTATTATGAAACAAAACTATAATGTACTTCCTTTATATCATCCTTCATTTGGTTTCCAGGAAAAGGGTATTCCCATTATCTGAAATATATTCACTAGGAAATGTATACATACAATTACTATGACTAAGTCTTTTGGAATTTCCTAAGCATTTGGGACATGGCTTGATCTTTTGGTTCATATGAAAGTGACTGCCATATACATGCATTTTCTGACAAATGAATATGCATGCAACAAACCATATTTTAATTAAGCCAACCTCATTTACTCTTCACATGAAAATGCACTTATTGAATGAAGACTCAACTGAGTATTTGCATGGATTACTAGTGCACCAGCGATAAATGGTGACCTTTTCACGACTCTTAATTGTAGTTGAGGCACACTATATTCCCATTTTAAAATACAAGTTTTATAAATGAGGATTTTACTATCAGTTGCAAAGCCATGTCAAACTAGTGTACGTGTCAGTCTACTCATTCAGTAAAATAGAGCACTTTTTATTCAAACTTCTCCTTTGAAGATTAAGTCAGTGCTGTGATATATCATAGATTTAAGAGCACTAAAATATAGATTGTATTCTCTGTCTCAACACATATCATGTTTAAATAGGGCTGTTGCGCAGGTGCTTCTGCATGAGTACAAAGCATGTATCCGACCATGCTTCCATCATATGTCAACAATACATGACACTATTCATTTATGTATAAAGCCATGATACATTAGTCTTGCCTCAAAAGGTTCCAATGCAATTATATTTAAATTATTAGCATGTGAGCAACCTGGCATCACATACAAATGACACACACACACATACACACACAGATATATATAAATATATATATATATATATAGTCCTATTATTTCATACATGAAAATACCATGATATGTACAAGTAGTGTACACTCATGTTTATATAAAAATTAATGTTGAAAATAAGTTGATTTATACAAGATCTACAACATCTTTCCACTTTACTCTAACATAATCATATTTTTGTCCGTTCTTACATTCAAACTTAAGTTATAACATCACATACCTTCAATTTGGAAGTTATTTTATGAATAGCTAAATAATTTAAGGTCCAACCTAATTTTTGATCTGACAACTTTGATTAATGTGCAAAATTATTTCTGGATATGATTTTATATAAGAACAAGTGAATGACAAATGATGCTGACTGACTTATTCAAGTTAGGCAACTATCAAATGATATAGTTTCATATAATCAGAAGATTTCGAACCAGGCAACATTTAACGACAACAACTTAATGAAATGTGAAAAATTAAACAAATAATGATTTTGAATTATTATAAAATATATGTGCGTTCATAGGGGAAGAATATCTGCCTACTTTAATAGTATTTCAGTTGAATTAGTTCATTAAGTTTAAGCAAAATCCCATGTTTAACCTCATGGATTCACGCATCTCTTAAAATCTTATTGCCAAGTAGCATTGAGTCTTTCATAATTATGATTTTACTTTCAAAGCAACTACATTTGAGGGACTGTTTCCACAAAGATGCACTTAGTTATGTGAAATTTGAACTTACGATTGAAAAAAGAAAAAAGAAAAAAGAAAAAAGTTTAACATGTTTATGAAGTTCAGCAACAAAGCACACCTCCAATTCGGAGAGCATATTATTAAGGACGAAAAATATATGCACATCAGTGAGAGTTATTGACATCAGACAGAAAAAAATAAATAAAAATGAAATCATTATCATCAAAACTGAAATCATTTTAACCCAGTTTGAACTCTACTTAGTTTAAACTGAGTTTGAACTAATATTTTAAACTCAGTTTGAACTCTGCTAAGTTGAGATCAACTAAAAAACCAAGTTAAACTTAGCTTAAACTCAGTTTGAACTGATCTTTTTAACACAGTTTTAAGCGAGCTTAACTTTGCATGAAATTTTTTACAATCACATAACGAGACAAGGTCCATAAAAAAGAAAATAACTTTCACATGGAAGTTAATTAGAAATTCCCGAAAAATGGAAAGCTTTAAAGAAAAGTGTACACGTAATGATGGGTTTGCAAATGAGAAAATTAGTTATGTAAGCAAACGCATGTATAATTTTTTTTAGTACACTGTATATAGAAAAAGGAAGATATTAAAGCTAGCGCGCTCATAGAAAAATTCATATAGCCCAAGCACATTGGAACAATATTGATAATATCGGATATATAATTTTGATTGTTTAGTGAAACTTAAGTGAACCCAGACTAAAATTCATATAGCCTAAGCACATGTTCAGTGGACATATTTAAGTACTTGTCCCATTAGTTCTAATCACCAAGATTTTGTTCTCATATGCAAAAAAATGTGGTGAATATGCTTCAGCATTCGTACTGAAGCAATAAAATTCTACTTTTCCCGAAAGGAAAATTAACAGCAAAACAATTGAGAATAAAAAAGAGCATGACAACAGACAAGAATGAGAAATTTTGTATAAAAGAAGGATTACCTAGTTTATATAAAAATGACTTGTTGAAGCTGGATTTGCATGGATCTCGATCTCAAAACAGCAAGCCCAAAAGTCTCAGGAACTCTCTCGGAGGTCAATCACTCTATCCCACTAGTTAGTTTCAGCAGACCTAATCTCAATAACACACACATATGCACATATATGAGTTCAAAGTATACACTAACCAAACCAATAATGAAAATAAATAAATGGACAGGATGCACACCTGAATTAAATGAAAATGAGATGAAACTAGCCATCACAACTCCCTTTTTCTCCCTCCTTATACCAACTCAGCAGCTCAAACCAATGAAGTAGATATGCCCATGCTGCTATTACGATTTGACTGCCATACAAAATGAAAAAACAGATGATTATACCAAAAGACAACGATTTAATTGGCAAAACCCACATTTACGTTGAATTATCTTTCGATTTACCTGCCTAGTAGTAGGTTCATTTATCTGTCTATCAATGAAAATTGCAACCCTAAATTTCAATGAAAATTGCGAGTTCTTAAGTTTACAATGAAAATTGCAACCCTAGTTGCAATCATACACTGAAACTCCAAAAATAATAGAAAATTTACCTCGATCTGTAATCAAAGCCAAAAATTAGAACCGTTGAGCCAAATCTACAGATTGAGGTATGTTCTTATAGAATTTATTGGCGCCAATACTGAAAAGGGGAGGGAGAAACGTGGTCGATCATTTTTTGAGAGGGAAAATTTTCCATCGCGCGCGGAGTGATTGACGGAGACGTGGTGGAGAAAATAAGGGGGACGGGTTTCTCCATTACTACCGCATAAAACGAGGAAGATAATCGAACGTAATTGAAAATTTTAATTTGAAGGGCCGTGACTGGGAGATGGGAAAATAAGGAATGGAGATGTTGTACTATACATGTAACTGTGTAATATTTGGTACAAATATCAATTTTTTATTAATTGAAGTCCACTGTACAAAGAAAACAAAAAATATATTGAATGAAACTTTAAAATTTGATATTCACTGAAAACTTATATTATTTTACAAGTGTTAGCATTTATGAATTTTTATTTTGTTCGTTATGAATATCAACGACATTACTTTAATTTGTTTAAATACTCATAACTTATCAATTTTTTTTAAAATTACTATAAGATGTTATGTTTTTATATTTTGTTTATTATATTCAAATTCTTCTTTTATTTAAAAAATGAATCACCTGGCAAATTTTAATCTTTTTAAAAATAGAGGTAGTTTTTATATGTATTGTATATTAAATTATTTTGTCTACAAGATAATTCACATCAAATCTCGAGACTACGGCAAAACAGTAGCCAATTTTCCAAAAGGCGCAACGTCATGTGCTGAGCAAAGCTTGAAGCAGGCAGCGACATCTATCTCTAACTCAGTTGAAAATTTTAGGTGGATAGTTAAAGAAGCAGTGTTTTTAAAGTTTGAAGCAATGGAAGATACAAAGACATATGATAAGAGGAGCGAAAAGAATATGGTGAAAAATGAGGTATTATCAGGAAATGATTTAGCAACGATGAAAAAGAAAATGGTAAATAACGAGAGTGCTTGTTATTTATATATCTAAAATAAATCTCAATGCAATCGATAACTCCTTTTCTAATGCTTCAGGGCTAGCGATATTATATCTTAACAACAAAACGCAAATAAATAAGACGAAGCATATCTCTATAATATTTCATGGTTGCTACATTATTATTTTTGTTGTAGTGTTAATTATAATTTTGAACTAAATCGAGCAAGTTAAAATTTTACAATTTATTTATTTGAAATAATTTTTTATTTTAATGAAAATTTTCAATTTTTTTCATGCAATTCGCAATTATTAAACGCATATTACACAACTAAAAATAAATAATCAATTAACTATAAATTAGTTGAATTAAAAATCATGAATTAAATTCCCCTGATTTAGTGCTCTTCTCGAATATCTTGTTCATAGTTACAAACTTATACTTCATTCACCTGTCGTTCTTGCTTAAATGTATATAGCACGTATATTAAAAAAATCATGTTGGTTCGATCCTTTCGTATGGAGAAGATTCCCTCGAATTTTTTTACCAATTTGTATAGTAGTAAATTAGTTATTAATGATTAACTATTAAATATTAGTAAATAATAAATATTAGCGACATATGATTAATATAATATTATTATTGATTAATAAATATTAGTAGCATAAGATAAATATTATTAGTAATGCAATATTATAGTTAGTAATTAGTAACATATGACTAATATATATAATATTATTAATGATAAATTATTAAATACTAATAAATATTAATTTTAAGAAAACATTGTGATTATTAATTGTTTATTATTGAAAATTCACAGCAGACATTCATTATAACGATTGCAATAGGCATTTTTTGGCCATTGTAAAATTGGCACCTATTGCAACGGCCACTTTTTGTCCGTTGTAAAATTGACATCTATTACAACGGACATTTTGTGAACGTTGTAAAATTGATATTTATTACAACGGGCTGGAAAGAACTCTTGTAATAGAGACCTTTTACAACGGGCTTCCAGTGCCTGTTGTAAAAAGGCGTTGTATAGGGCATCTATTACAACGGGCCTTAATTGACCGTTGTAATAGCCATCTATTACAACGGGCAGCCGATGCCCGTTGTAAAAATGACATTGTAATAGATTGTTCTTGTTGTAGTGTAAATAAAACACTAAAGTAATGCTTGGTTGATATAAGGTGATCATCAAGGTTAAATAAAAAGGAAACAACCCAAAAACATATTGTATATCTCATAAAGCATTAGTCAAAATATAGTAATGTAACATAACTGATATAAAACAAGTTGAAACGATAAATAACTGATAATGAACCACAAACATCATATAATAAATCCATATAAAAGCACGGTCACTCAAGAGATAACAACTCAAATAAACCATCATTAAATAAATGTACTACTGAACCCCATAGATTAAACAATGGAAAACAATAGTACACATAAAAATAACACATGGGGTAGCCTCATGCTCGCCTCCTGAACAGTTATTTGTGCTAACCTAACCTATTTCTAGTCTACTCATTTTGGAATACCTAGAGTGATAAAAAGAAATGCATAAAACTCTAGGTTAGACGATATCCTCGTGTGAGCGATGGCAATCTCAAGCACAAAAATAAAATAGGACAATATGTGAAGAACTATATTTGACCTGACCCTATATTAGAATGTTGGCACATGTAATAATGTACACTATTATATGATCATCATGCCGAAATTTGTGACAGATGTCCAAGTAATAGGTTGGTAATAGAAAAACAAGCACACATCCATTATACATCCTCACATTCACTCATGCAATGAATTAGATATATGGGAACACTCAGTTGCCATGATACGTGAATCTATGTTGCTTAGTCGATCAGGAACTAAGTCATAACATCTTGTATAACCCGACGTTAGGACCCTACTTGGTCTAGAGGGTGCCTAGATTTCATAACTTGGTCTAAGTGGATAGCACACCCTCTACCCCTTCTTCCTAAGTATCCTTAAAAGCCTTGCGCACAAACAATACCTTTGTATATACAGAAGAGCCTATCCTGTAAGCTAATCCTATGACCTCCCTTCAAAAGTCCACTTAGTTAGGATCGACCATAGACAACTGACTTGTCATCAAACCCAACCATGCATATTACTACCTCCTTTCTAGCAGTTTTCATTTGACTCGTCATCACTCCACTACATCTCAGAGTGTATCAGGTCGTTGTTGGAGTCATTCTTCAAGAAGCTAGAACTGGTGCTGAACCGCATGAATCTGCTGATTCGATCTGTTACGCACGCCTGATCCAAAGTTATGGTGCTCCCTGCCAATCCAAATCAAGATGCTCCATACTGACAAAAGTTAGATCCCTACTTATCGATCCAGAATCATGTAGTTCCCTCCCACCAAACTGAAACCGTACCAAACTACATTCAAAATAATAAGAATAGAAGCCACCCTGATTCGGGGTTACATTGGGCCGGGTTCCGGCCAGTTTGTAATGAGGCTACATTGATATGGTGTTGTATTGATCTAGTGCGACCTCATCTCCATCATTTGAAATTGTTCCAACATCACACCACCAAATCCCCTACCTCATGTATCGATCCAAAGTTCTCGCTTCCATGTCAATCTGAAGTTAATGTCTCCGTGTTGATCCAAACACTTAGCCTCCAAAACCGACTCTACCCGATCTAAATTATTACGACCTAGGTTGTACTAATACAAAGTTGATGAGTCCTAATGATGAAAACTTCTCCAAGCCGTAACTCGAGCATACAAACTCCAAATGATTGATACTTTGTGTGATACTTAATAGGGCTTCTTTGTTTCCCCTACAGAACAAATCACCATACGAACATATGGCTCAGTTCAAATTTGATCCAAAACTTCCTATACTATTCTTGCTAGTTGATTGATGTTTGCGTCAATTATCACATAATTGTAGCAAGCTTGTGACATGTAAAACATAATCAAACAAGAAATTGGTCGAATTAATGCAAATCAAGGTATATAACTAAGAAAATAATGTCAATTGTATATGGTTTTCAATAAATTCCCAAAACATTAGTATACATGATCCAACTAACCCTAAATTTAAATATGTGTGATAGAACCATCATGATTTATAAGTGTCTTTAGAGAATTTAAGAAGGTATCATATGACTTAATACATCCCAATTTATAGAGGAGAACACTAGTCACTCAGCTTAACTCAAGCTCGCTCCTTAGTCTATTTTGGACATCAATTAGCATAGATCCCTAGGTGATTGCAGTTGAAAATCCTCAAGATTTAGGTTGATTCTTGATAACCACCCAGTTAATGATAAGAGTTGTCTAATCAGAGTAAGTATTTTTGTTTGGATGGTTTAAGAGGAAAATACCATTGACATAGGTAGAGATCTATTTTGGGAGTTGCAAAATTGATTAACAGAAGGCACTAACATCCCCTTCAGCAACCACATGCCCAAATTCCAAAATAGGCCATAGCCCATTTCACTAATGACTATAATTAAACATTTAAGTTGCATACTCCTAGTTAAATCTTAAAATAGCCATATCTCTTAAATAATATGTTTTTTCTTAATACGATCAGTCGAGAAATCATTATCTGGGTCCAATAAAAGTGGTTTCAGGTTCTAATTCCACTCCAATCAAAAGTCGCGGATGAAACAAGATTCATTAAGGGTAAAATGGTCATAGATTAATTAGACAAAAATCTTAAGGATGATAAATCACTATAATAGTCATTTCCCAAAATTATAGAATTATACAATCTCGTATGAAAAGAATATAAATATCCCATGATTTTTCGATACGTAGAGTGCAAGTCGTTATATTATTCCCCCTTTAAAGCCTCTCCCCCGAATTTCCTAAACAAATTAGTAAGGTTACCCCGCATGACTGTCGGCCATAGTAGCTATTATAATCAAATATGCACACATAGTAACCTAAACAAAAAAGGATAATCTAAACCTATCTTAATATGCAGGACACTACAAAAAGACACATTGATGATATCATAAATGAAGATAAAAGAAATAAACTAAAAAGTCTTACAAAGTAAAGAGTTCTGGATATGATGTCTTAATACTCTCCTCGGTCTCCAAGGTTCCACTGCCCTCTTCTTACCCTATTGGACCTTCACGGTCTTCATTTTCTTTCTTCTAAGCTGCTTTGTATCGTTCTTGATGATACAAACAGGCTTATGAGTCCCAAAAGCTTCTGATTCTTCTTCGATATCATCCAATTAATCCAGTTTGATGATCATACTTGGTTCACACCTAAACTTCCATAAGTCAGAAACAAGGAATTCATTGTGCGTTCCAAACATATTCTAAGGTAAGTTGACTCTATTGGCTAAGTTCTAAATCTGTTCGAGAATCAGAAAAGGACCCATAAACCTTGGCCCTTACTTACCAAACCAAATCACATTTCGTAAGAGAGAAAATTTGACAAACACGAAATCACCAATGAATAATTTCAAATTTCTATATCACTTATTAACACATCTTTTCTGCCCATCCTGAGCAGCTTTCATCCATTGTCGAATGATATCAATTTTTTTTCAAGGTTTCTCTAACCATATCTGGCCTAAATATTAACTTTTCGCTTGTTTTCCACCAGTATAAAGGAGCATGGCACAATCTATCATATAAAGTTTTATATAGTACTATACCGATGCTAAACTGATAACTATTGTAATATGAAAATTTAGCAAGATGCAATTGATCGTCAAATGATTTCCAAAATCTAGCATAAAGAATACTCTAAGATATAATCCACTCTCTCAGTTTAGCCATCAATTTGAGAATGATAAGTTGTGCTAAGGTGCAACTCGGACCCCAAGGCTTCCTGTAAGCTCTTTCAAAACCCACTAGTGAATAACAAGTCTCGGTCACTCACAATACTCTTTGTCACTTAATTGCACAACTCATTTTACATACAAATCAGGTAGTTTTGATGTCGTTCTATTTGAGTTAACAAAAGTAAATATGGCGCTTTGGTTAATATATCGATGATGGCCCTAATGTTGTTGTACCCTTCTTGAGTCCTTGGTAGATATTAATGAAAACTATTGACACTTTCTCTCATTCCCATTGGGAACATCTAGTGGTTTTAACAAACCAATACTTTTTCTTCTGCTTGGCATTGACTAACTAACAATTCGTGCACTCTAAGATGAATGTTCTAACGTCTTTCTTCATTCCTTCTTCATAATAATTTTGTCTCATATCCCATAACATCTTATTACCGTCAGGATGCATAGTTAATCTCGAGTGATGATACTCTAAGAAGACTTCCTCTCTTAATCCTTTGACATCAGAAATAAACAATCTTATATCCTTACGGATCCAACCATCTTGGTCGAGTTAGGGAAATTTCATATCCTCAAACTTTGATCTATCTTTGATTTTAGCCAACTTGGGATTAGGCATCTGAATGGATCCAATCCTCTTAACTGGAGTAGGTCTTATAGTAAAACTAGCTAATATTTTTGGTTCTAACGCACATTTAGGGCCAAAATCATAGACTGCTATGTACTTGAGTTGTTTCAACCCTTAGAACATAGATCATAAGATGGAAGGCTTCCAACCAAAGGCTTCAACAACCGTGTTACCTTTCTATGTTATATATGCAATGTAAAAATCACAAAACGCCAGAAAATATGACCATAGCTATTGACAAAGATCAAGATCATTTTGCGAGAAGAGGTATTTCAATATTTATGGTCAGTGAAAAACTCAAACCTTTCTATTAAAATATAGTGCATACACATCTTCAATTCGAACATAACCTCCACCAATTCCATTTCATGGTGTGATATCGCTTCTATAAGCCTTTAGCCATAAACTAGATTACGCGACAACCTTAACTTTCTACATCAATACCGCAACAAACCAAACACTACAAGCATTATGTTATATCATCATTTTCTCATTTCCACTTGGAATAACAAAAAATGGCACCACATTAACCTTTTTTAGATTTACGGATGCATGCTCGCATTTAGAAAGCCTAATTTTACCTTGTCAACCGAGTCAATGACGGTGCTATCTTGGAGAAGTCCTCGAGGAATATTCTGTAGTATTTGACCAATCCTAGGAAACTCCTCACATTATAACACTATTGGGTGTAGTTCATCTTTGAACTACTGCGACCTTGGTAGGATCTACCATGATACCCTACTCGCATACATCATGGCCAAAGAACCTTACTTCTCTACTCTAAAAGCGACAATTAGAAATATTTTCCTTTAACCGATGTTCTAGCAACACCTCAAGCACAATTCTCAGATGTGTTTTATATTCTCCTTTCATCCATGAATAGATAAGAAACTCATTGACAAACATAAGCATAAATGTATTAAGTTGATATATGCAGACATGGTTTATAAGATCCACAAAGTGTGTTGGTGCATTGGTCAGCCCAAAGGCACAACTAACCACTCGTATAATCCATATGGCATACGAAATGTCGTGATCAACACACTCTCCTTTGCTACTTACAACTGATGAAATCCCACCACAAGATCCAATTGAGAAAATATCTTAGAACTATATAGTTGATTAGACAAGACATCAATATGTGAAGTGGGTACTTATTCTTCTTTATCACTTTATTCAGCTCACGACAATCTAAGGGAGCCATCCGCCTTTATGGCAAATACAACATGAATTCCCTACTCATATATACTCATGCAAATGAACCCTTTTTGTAAATGGCCATTCACTTGTACCCCAGGCTCTCACTGCTCCAAAGGCACCACCCTTCTAAGAGGCATCAATATGAGCCACATCCTTCATCGATATGAAACTCAATCTACATATATGGAAAAACTCTGATCACTTGCTCAAAGATGTTCAAATACTTCCTAGCAATAAATAAAAATAAATTATTATATAAAACATCAAGTGAATATAGAAAGCTAGCCATCTTATTATCACTAGGTAAGCAGTCCAACACTATCCTTCACAAATCACCTCCCCCTGTAGTGACTGAAAACCTATCATAATCTACCATCACTCTGTATCCCTAAAGCCAATCAACAACCAAAATAATACTAATCCGACAAAGACCAAAACAAAGCAGTCGCAATCAAATGTGAGTCCATGACTCGATAAGACAATCCCCAACAAATCAGACAAAAGCCAGTGGAGTCACCAATAGTGGTTGTCACAATCAATGGCTGATCAATAATTTTTGGTTTCAATCCTTAACTTATCTACCATATCACTAGATATAAAGAAATGGGAAGCCCTAATATCAAATAAAAATCAAACAGGGACATTGAAAACAGAAGCCTTACCTTGGATAAGGATGCCCTTTTGCTTTCTTCTTCACCAATGGGGCATCCGACAACATTGGGACAACATTAGTAGTATATGCTTTCATAACCTGTCTCTACTTAGCTGCTTCGGGACAATCCCTCTTAAAGTACCATGCTTGTTGCAGATGTGATACTTCTTACCCCCAAATTTTCATTCCTTCCCGTAATGGCTCCTTTCCCCACAATTGTAGTAGACTTTTTCAGATGTAGGCCTCTTCTTCTATTCGTCCATAATTCGAGAAGGTTTCCTCTTATTGTTCTACTTTTTTCTATCCTCCCTTACAGTTTTGGCTCTACCTTTGGAATAATAGCAGTGGAATTTAACTTAGGGTAAAGTCTCTCCTGTCTTTAGGCCTTTCAAACAATATCCTTGAAAGTCTTACTAATATGATTTATGAACTTCTCCTTCAATTAGTCATCCAGGTCGACGATGAACTTCTCGTTCTATTTAGCTAGGGTACCAATGAAAGACATCTCATAGTTCAATAGAGTATCAATTTCATCAATATACCCGGAGACGATCATTCCCCTCTACTTTAGCTCCGCAAACCTATGGATTAACTCCGACTCTTGGGAAGCTGGAATAAACTTCCTTTCAAAACGATATCTGAACAATTCTCAAGTAATTTGGTCATCGAGTATAGTAACTTTAATGATGTTCCACCAGTTCATAGCTCCCTCTGAAGTTGATGCAAGGTCAACATCCTCTTCATAGCATCATTAAGATTAAGATCCTCTAAGTTATGCTCGCAAATGTGGAGTCAATCCCGAACATCCATAGTCGACTCTATCCCTTAGAATGCTTTACCACCCAAACTGGTATAGTCCTTATTTAACTTTGCAAAGTCACATTTGGGTATCTACACTGATGTGCTGCCCTCAACAACATTTGAAGTGGCTCCTTGAGCATTTGCATTATGTCCCTATAAAAGTAGTGAACATGGCTTGAATTTAGAGATTATTAGCTCTCGAGCTAACTCCTTCCTTAATTGCAAAGATGGAGTTCCTAGGGTATCCCTTGTTTGAAGATCCTTCGTTCAATCTTTAATGAAGATGATCTATCCCCTTTCCAAGGAATCCTACTTAGCGGCGCCTATGTGCAATGCGCTTTCATTCATAAGTATAACAAGAATATATAACAGGTACACCCTCATATATAAGTATACCCATCCCCACGTATTCCCACTTAGATTAAAAAAAATACAGTATGGCTCTGATATTAAATGTGACGACCACCCTACGCCTTCAATATCCAAATAAAGCGTTTCGGTAGTGCTCAACCGATGTAAGGTTATTGTTACGGTTAAAAATAAAACAACCTAGAAATCTATCATATATCTCGTAACACGTCGATCAAAATATAATAATGTAACATAACTTATAAACAACAAAGGAGATTATAAATAAGTGATAATGAACCATAAACATTAGAGTAATAGATCCATACAACGTAATAACAGTACGTGCATACAAGTGACAAAAACTTAGATAAACCATCTCAAGATAACAGTACTGTTAAGCCCTATATACTAAATAATGGAAAACAATAGTGTATGTGTAAATAATACATAAAATAGCCTCCTAACTGCCCTCTCAAAAAATTACTTATGCTCGTCCCAACCTATCTCTAGCCTAATCACTTAAGAGTACCCAGAGTAATAAGAAACAATGATAAAATTCCAGACCGGACAACGTACAGTTTGGTGTGAGTGATGATTATCTCAAGTACTAAAATAAAACAGGACAATAAGTAGGAAGAACATCACCTGACATGTTCCTACATCCACGTAGTTAGAACATTCAATATTGTACACTACCCTATGTTCATCAAGTCGAAAAGTGTGATAGACATTTAAGTAATAGGATGATAATAAACAAACAAGCATAACATCCATCATCCATAATTCTATTCACTCGCTTAGTACATTGGGTATACGATAAAGCTCAGTTTCTATGATACTCGAATCCATGTTGCGCATTTAGCTATGAACTACATCGTACTGACTTATATAACCTATGGTAAGTACTGGAGTTGGTCTAGATGGATGCTTGGATTTCTCGACTTGGTCTACATGGACATGACACCCTCTTTCCCTTCTTCCCAAATACCCACCATAACCTTGAATATTGATGACCCTTTCATACACATTATCTACAACATAGCCTATCCTAGAAAGTACTCCTATGATCGCTCGTCAAAACTTCCCTTGGTCGGGATCGAGCATAGAGAAATGACTCATCATTAAACCTTATATTGTGTCCCTACCTCCTTTCTAATAGTTTCCCTTTGACTCATCGTCATTGCATTGCATATCAGAATGTAGCTAGTCGTTATTGAACTCGTTCCTCAAGAAGGTAGAACTATCATCAGATCACATGAATCTAAAAATTCAATCGGTTATGCACGTGTCGATGCAATGTTATGATGCTTCCTGCCGATCCAAGACCAAGACGCTCTATATTGACCCGTAGCCGCATCCTCCTACCGATACATGATCATGTTGTTCCCTCTCATCAAATTGAAACCACGTCGAACCGAAATCAAAACAGTCCAAAATGAAGCTACCCAACCAAGGCCAGACCAGTTTGAAATGAGGAGACACCAATTTAGTGTTATACCGATCCAGTTTGATCTCACCCATACCGACCTAAAATTTCTCCAACTCCACAACGATCCAAATCCCCTTCCTCGTGCACCAGTCTAAAATTCTTTCTACCATGCTAACCTGAAGTTGATGTTTAATATCGATCCATACACTTAGCCTCCAAAATCGAGTTTTATCGATCTAAGTTACTTTCACCTAGGTTGCACCAATCCGAGGTCAATGAGACCAACCAATCCAAACTTCTCTATGCCATAACTCGAACGTTTGAACTCAAACTTGAAATTTGATGTGCTACTTTATGGGGTCTTCCTTGTCACCCCATACAGATTGCACCCCCCGTACGAATAATTATCTCAAATCAGATCTGATATGGATTGCTCAACATGCATACAACTTCCTATAACTATTCTCGCCATTTGATTGGCATTTGCATCCATTAACACATAATTGTAGCAAGCATATGACATGTAAAACATATTTAAACAAGCATTTTGTCGAATCAAAGAAAAAAAATGTAGATTTAAAAAAATAACATTACGTTCATTTGTTTTTTTTTTATGAATTCCTAAAACATTATTTCCACAAACATGATCAATTACCTCCAAACTAATATGTGTAATAACACTATTAATCATGATCTATAAGTTTTTCTAGATGATTTTAGGAGGTAGTTTAAGGCTTAATACATCATAATTAGTAGGTGAGAACACTAGTCACTCATCTTAACCTGTTAACTCTTAATATTTTTTGGATAGCAACTAGCACAAATCTCTATATGATTGCAGTAGAAAATCTTCAAGCTTTCGGTTGTTTCTTGCTAATCTCTCCTTAGTGACAAATTTTGGCTAACTAAAGTACGAATTTTAGGTGGTTTAATAGAAAGAGGTAATTAATGGAGGTGGAGGTCTATTTTGAGAGTTGTGAAAATGATTAAGACAAGGTTCTCCCATCCCCTTTAACCTTCACATGCTTAAATCCTGAAATAAGTCATGAATCCATTTCTCTAATGATACCAATTTCTCATTTAAGCAGTCTAAATCTCCTTAAACATTAAAACAACTATACCTCTCAAACATGAAATCTATTTTCTTAATTGATTACTCTATGGGAAGGGAATTTTTCACTGATCCGATGGAAGTGGTTTCAAGTCATAAATCTTCCCTAATCAAAAGGAGAAAACATGATTATTTAGGGGTAAAATGATCATAGAAAAATTTGAAAAAAGTGTTAAGGATGAGAAACGAACCTACTAGTCATCTCCTAAAATTTTAAGATCATAGAGCTCATGTGAAAAGAATATAAATATCATACGATTCTTCAATACATAAAATATAAGTCCCCCTTCTGTTGTCTAATTAGCCTTAAGATCCTTAATTTCGCAAATGATATTTATATCAGAGCCTTTGATTTTCTAAAGATAGCAATTCGACTTTAGAAAAGTTCCAATGGAAAAACTATTGTTATTATTTTGACACTTTTGATGAAAAATGATTCTGCAAAATAATTATAACGTCCTTTCATAAATTTGTATCTATTCATTTTGAAAAGTTGCTCGATCTCTTGAAAAGATACAATTTATAGAAAAACATGTATTATATGGTTGTCGGTGAATAGGCACTCGACGATCAACCTTTACAAATCAATTAAGACAAATGGATACAAGATAGTGCATGTTCAAGGCATATAATTGGGAATTCTGAGATCTTGAAAGATATCGTTTACAAAGACAATGGAACAATCAATTTTGGAGACAACTCCAAAGAATATATTATTGACATCAGCATTGTCAGTAACTCTAAAACTTCTACTATTATTTATGTTTTACTAATTAAGTATTTAAAGCATAATGTATAATTTTAGTTAATTATGTGATAAATGCTTTAAAAAATCAAATTTAGAAAAGATAAGTGTCATATCGAAGATAATAAGTCAAACATTATCTTTGAAGTTATTAGAAAACAAAACATCTATATACTAGGTCAAATGGCAATTTATATCATTTGGCTAAATCGGGAGACCCTTGGATTTCACATAAAAATTTGGTCATTTGAATTTCTAAGATTTATATAAAATTTCTAAATATGATATAGTAATATGTCTTCCTAAAATGATTTTTTTTCACGTTAACAACCTATATGGATCATGTCAATCAGGAAAATTAAAGAAAAGTTCTTTAAAAGATATGATTTCTACATCTTAACCATTTGAATTTCTTCATTTAAGTCTGTTCGGGCCATCACAAGCACAATATTTAAAACATAATAAATATGTATTTGCAATTATAGATGATTGCAATAGGTTCAAACATACAACTTTCCTAAAACTTAAAAGTGGTTCTTGCTTTTGAAATGTTTACATATTTACTAAAATAATTCAAATCAAATGCGTACTAAAACTAAAGCAAGTAGGAGAGATCATGGCAGATATTCAAAAACTAAAATATTGTTTTTTTTTTGTAATAACAAAGGGGTACACATAACTTTTCATTTTTTTAGAACATCTCATGTTGGAGTAGTGGACCGTTAAAATAGAATGATTCAAGAGTGCGTTAGATTGACACTAATTTACTTAAAAGTTTCTCGAGTGAAGCAGTTACTACAACATGTGTTATATTAAATAGAATTTCGGTAAGGCCTTTGACTAAGAAAACACCATATGAATTATTTATAATAAAAATCCCAAAGTATCATATTTTAAACTTTTTGGCATTAAATGCTTCATATAATATACTAAAGTAAAATTTGAAAATTTTGACACAAAAGTGGAAAAAGGATTTTTTTATTAGATATTCAAAAAAAGTAAGGCTTATAGAGTTTTTAATATTAGAGATAACATTATTGAAGACACATTACATGTTTCATTCGATGAAAATGTTACAATCGACAATAAATATTATCACGAAGAAGAAAAAAGCAATAATGAAGTTAATAATAATAACAACAACAAGAATAATATATCCAAATACGAAAGACAAAATTTTAAAGGATCATCATATAGAACATATCATAGGAAATATAGACTCAATGGTATATTAAAGAACTGATTAAATAAAATGTGTAATGTAGCAATTGTCTCAAGTATTGTACCTAAGAATCCAAATGAGGCATCAACAGATGAATTATGATTCTTTCCATGCAAGAATACCTGAATCAATTCACCGGAAATGATGCTTGGGAACTTGTTCCTAGCACCGAAAATAAATCAATAATAGCAACAAAATGAGCATACAAAAATAAACTAAATGAACTAGTAGAGACCTTTAGAAATAAGTTCAAATTAGTACCTCAAGAACATAGTCAAGTCGAAGGTATAGACTTCGATAAAACTTTTGCATCCATATCCAAATTAGAAGCAATTATAATTTTACTTACCTTTGAAAATCAAAATAATTTTAAATCATTTCAAATGGATGTCAAAAGTGCTTTTCTAAATATATAGAAGATGTTTATCTAGAAGTAGAACAACCTCTTCTATTTGAAGGTGAAAATTTCCCAAACCATGTTTATAATTTAAAGAAAGCTATAATGGTATAAAAAAAGCTCCTAAAGCATGATATGATAGACTCAAGTTATATTTATTATAATCTAATTTTGAAATGGGGAAAGATGACAATACACTATTTATTAGAAGAAATACTAATGATTTTCAACCTATACAAATATAGGTGGATAATATTATTTTGGATCAAACAAATGAACAATTCAACAAGGAATTTTATAATATAATGACTAAAGAATTTGAACTTAGTCATATGGGGCAGTTAACCTTCCTTTTGGGTTTACAAATAACACAATTAAATTATTGAGTTCTTACAAGTCAAGAAAATATGTCAAGAATTAGTTAATAAATTTGGTATGTCGAATACTAAAGGAAAGCCAGCACTTGCGAAAACAAATGAAAAATTAAATAAAGAAGATAACTCAAAATTTTTAGATCAAAAGCTTTATAGAGCTATGGTATGGTCTTTACTATGTATAACCGCAAGTAGACCTGATACAATCCAGAGTGTTTGTCTCTATGTGAGATATCAACCTTAACCTAAGGAAGCTCTCTTAAAATTTGTAAAATGAATATTTAGATATGTAAACAACACTTTAGATTATAGACCAGTTTACTCAAATGAAGATTCACAGCAAACCTTAAGATATTCTGGGATAATTTTTTCTAAGTCACCAATATATTGTGATAATACTAGTAAATTTATTATCTAATTATCCAACTTATCATGCTGGACCTCAATGCATAAATATATGATGTCACTTTCAGAGACAATGTAAAAGAAGGAATAATATCACTCGAGTTTATAAACACTGAAGATCAAATAACAAATACATTAACAAAACCATTAACATAAACATATTTTATTAAACTTGGAAGAGGAGTAGGAATATGTTTTTGTCTTAAATATAAATAAAGAAGATAAAAGTTAAAAATAAAAAAGAATATCAAAATACCCAAATTACATTACATATGTTGACATATCCATATTGTATATGTAGAGATGTACAAGTACATTAAAAAAATGGTTTCCCTCTGTAATTCAAAATTTGAAATATTAATATATAACTACCAAATTTTGAAAATAGTCTTATTTTCTAGTCTTTTTCTCTCAAAAAAATTCTTGATAAAAATAATTTGATGGTGTTGACGGCTAAAATTATCGTCGCACCCAACGATTCTTGATTACACGAGAATAATGTTTCGCGTATGGAAAATAAAAGTGCAGTAAGCAAAGAACTTAGAGATCTATAGTGGCTCAGTTCGTATTGGACCTACATCCACTTTGAAGCATTTGCAGGTTTTTATTGATTATTGAAGGTTACAAGTACTAGGCATCATCATACAAATTTTGGCTAAGTATTCATGAGTCATATTTTGCACATATAAAGCCTTGGGAGATAATATATGTTCTTCTTCTTCCTCAAGTCGTAAACAACCATTAATGATGTCAACGGTCTGTGTAGAGCTCTCAAATCATGCAAATACCAACCTTTTTTGTAACACCCCGAATTTTAGTTAATGCTAAAATTCACTAATTACAGAATAAATAATCTCAAATGTGGGAATTGGGGGAAACGGGCTGCGTCATTGCGTTCGTCTCGGAAAAATACGCAAAATAGAGTTCGAGTTTTCGAAAATCGGAGTCCGTATGGCCCGGTTATGGCCCAAAGAAGTTTGCAGAAAAATTAGAGCTAAAAACAGATTTAGGAATTTAAATTTAGATTTTAAATTAGAACCAGCGGGGCCAGGCGGGAAGTTTCCCGCCCTAAGCATGTCGACAGGGCTGTCGACAGGCCTGTCGACAGGGGTGTCGACTTGCCTGTCGACACGGCGTGTCGAACCAGGGTGCTTGGGTGCACCAGATCTGGTTTTCTGGCTAGGGCTGGGCTTGGTTCTAGAGGTTTCCTAAATCTAACGGACCTAAATTAATCTAGGGTTAATCTAAGGGCCTAAAACACTCTCTTAATCTATAAATACACCCTAAACCTACCTTAATCCATACTAAAAATAGAAATGAGGGCCTCATGCCGCCAAATTAAATCCTAGAAGGAATCTCCATTAATCTAAGAAGGAAGTTTCAAGCTAATCCCTCTCATATCATTCTCTAATCACCACCATCTTCATAATTAGCAACTAATCCCTCTTCATAAGTTGGTTTTGGTGAGTTTCTATCAGTTTAACATCAATTGTTAAAGTAAGTAGATTGGGTGTAATGAGACTTATGGTCTTAAATGCGGATTAGTGAGTTTGAATCATGTATAATGATATGTTACTCTATGTTGTTCTATGTTTATGCATGTTTGATAAATTGGTTTATGCATGCTTAATAAGTTGATTTATGCATGCTTAACAAGTTGGTATATGCATGTTTAACAAGTGGATTTATGCATATTTAATGAGTGGAATTATGCATGTTTAACAAAGTGAGTTATGCAAGTTAAGTATATGTTTAAATGCAAGTTTAATGTGATATGCAAGTTATTCATGCTTATGCAAGTATATGCATGTTTATGCAAGTCATGTATATGTTTAAATGCAAGATTTATGTGATATGCAAGCTATGCATGTTTATGCGAGTATATGAATGTTTATGCAAGATTAGTATATGCTTAAAATGACATGATATGCAAGTTATGCATGCTTATGCAAGTATGTGGATGCTTATGCAAGTATGTGAATGCTTATGCAAGTTATGTGTATGCTTAAATGCATGTTTAACATGTTATGCAAGTTAGGAGAATGCCTATATGCAAGTTCAACATGTTATGCAAGATATGTGTATGATAATATGCAAGCTCATATGCAACATGTTATGCAAATCATGTGTATGATAATATGCAAGTTTGGGTTAAATGTGGTTGGGTTAAAATGTGTTCATATATGCAAGTTGACATCTTCTTAACCCATGACAAAGTTATATGCTAAACCCATGATATTTGTGATGGATCTTCCCCTTTTATTATGTCATGAAATGAGAACGATTTACGTGGGGAACGATGGGGTTGGTAAATAAGTTAATAAATGAATGATTGGGTATGATTAAGCATACCATAAAAATAAATTACCATAAGTGGGAATTTACCTATTGAGTTAGGTCTACCCCATGGGAATTTACCTATTGAGTTAGGTCTACCCATGTTATGGAAAACTTGATATTAATTAGGGATAATTAATATGGGGGTGATTAATTAGGTGTAATTAATCGACTAAGACACGAGGTTGGACTCATTTGTAGTGTAAAACTGCCCGGACCCGACCGGCTTAACCAGTTGCTACAAATGTCAGCCCAATGTGAGAGGTCTTACCCATGAATTAAATACGTGATTAAGGTAAAGACACGAGGTTAGACTCTGTTATGACGTAAGACTGCCCGGACTCTACCGGCTTAACCAGGCGGTCATAACAGCCAGTCTAATGTGGGAGGTCTTTATGGGAGATCACGGTCTTAATTAATTAAGAAACACTTAACCATATTAGCATGTAGTGGGACATGAGGGGTTAAGTGGGTGCCTTGGGTGGCATGTGGAAATTTTGTGGTTGCCTTGGGTGGCATGTGGAATCTAGTGGGTTGCCTTGGGTGGCAATAGAAAATACGATTAGAATACTTAACCAAGTGGAAACATGTAATTAAACATGATTAAAGGGTTAAGTGGGATACACTAGATATATGACAAGCTTAGGTGGGTAGCTTGTGGGGGCCCATTTCAACCAATATCCCAAACGTATCTTTGTGGGCTCGACCCATGTCGAGTGACGGGACACGCATATTGGGCTTGATTATAAGAGGCCAAAACGGGTTAGCGGTGGCAACGCAAGTCCAACGGGTTTCATATGCGTGTGTGGGCCCGGGCTGGTAGATAAGCCGTTGTTGCATCGTGTAGATATAAGCCGTGCACCGTTAGTATTGGGTAGCCACTTTAGGGGAGTGATACACCCCACTGTGGGACCAACACGGGTATCTACGGTAGGGAGCCGATCGATGGGGAGTAGTGGGTACACCTAATGAAGATAGGGGCAGACGGCACCTATGTAGGGGTACACGAAACTACTGGGTAAGAATTACTGAGTACACCTAGTGGAGATAGGGGCAGACGGCACCTTTGTAGTGGGCTAGGAGTACACGAAACTACTGGGGAAATTTTCTAAGTCCTTGGGAGGGATCAACCTTTAAGTAGGAATGACTGGTGTGGTGCAGTTAGTAATTATCCTTGGGTGGGTAGATGCGTCCTGACGGTTATCTTAGTTTATCCTAAGTCTTCCAAGCTGCTTAGTGTAGCCATTCATCCCCAGATATTACCGTAGGTCAAGTTTATGTCTTCTCTGGTTACTTTAATGATTGTATTGTTAAAGTTATAGGACTCACTCAGACTTATGTCTGACCCCGTTGTTTTTATCTTTTTCCCAACCTCAGGTCCTACGGTGGATCCTAGCGGTAGTAGAGCTTGATCGGATTGCTGTTCCAGTCTTTAGGAGCTTGGGTAGATGTAAAGCTCCAGTTATCCAGTTATCTTTTCTTTTGTTATGGCTATTGTATGAGAGAGTGGGATTATGTACTTCTTTATTTTGACGGATATTGTACTTGACTTTTATCATGGTTTTATGATGTAACCAGACATGTTTATTTCCGCTGTTATGAGATGATGTTTTAAATTTCAAGTACTATTTATAGCTGTCTTGGTGTAATTTTTCTGTTCTATATTCACTAAAATACTCCACCGATGCTATGGCATTCCCTTAGTGAGTGACTATAGCGGGTGTGGGGTGTTACACGTGGTATCAGAGCAAAGGTTACCGGAACAGATAAAATTTTTAGAAAATCATTTTTCTAAAAACATTTTTGGAAGAGGTATTTTCAAAAACATGTCTTTAAAGAGAAAAGTTTTTAAAAGAAAAGCATAATCCCCAATAGCCATATCTATATCCTTCGAATTCTCCGTTTTGAATCTTTCCTTTTTCGTTTCAGCATGGCTGAGGATCTTAACTTTCCGGAGGGTGTGACGGTACCAGTATGGTATAGGAGATTGATGGAGGCTAGGGCCACCACTGCGGGTCCAACAAATATTCCTCCACCAACCGTAGCACCCGATCTTCCTCCTCCCCCTCCTCCTCGCACGGATACTTTTGCTAAGACTTGCAAGGAATTTAAAGCCATGGGAGGGAAACCTTTTCAAGGATCTGAAACTTTTGTGGAGGCTAGAGATTGGCTTAAGGAGGTGGAAGAGTTGATAGATATCTTTGAGATGGAAGAAGGAAAGAAAGTCAAGTTAGCTGCTTGGTTAATGAAGGGAGAGGCCTCATTCTGGTGGGAGGTCACTAATGGAGAACGCCCCGTTGACTCTTGGGCGGATTTCAGGCAAAGATTTGTGGCAAAGTTTCTCTCAAGGGCGGAGGAAAACTTGTATATGGAAAGATTCTTGACTCTAAAGCAAGGGAATCTCTCGGTGAAGGAGTATGTTAACAAGTTTAATCAATTGGCAAGGTTTGGCCTAGACATGGTGAATACACCGGAGAAGAAGGCTTTGAGGTTCGTGAAAGGCTTGAATGAACCTATGCATGGGTTGGCTATGACTCATATCCCTATGGGGGCCACCTTTGAGAAGCTAGTTGACATGGCACTCATGTATGAGGAAGAGAAGGGTCCTAATGCTAATAAGGCGCCCGAAAAGAAGGGAGATCAAAAGAGACCTCAACAACAGCAAAGCAAAGGTGGGAAAGGCAACGGTGGCAAGGGCAAGAAGAAGAAGTGTTTCAATTGTGGGACACCTGGCCACCTAAGCAAGGATTGTCGCAAGAAGAAGAAGACTGGCTGCTTCAACTGTGGCGAAGCAGGGCATTTAGTGAAGGATTGCCCTAAGAAAGGGCAAAGGACGGGATCTACCTCAGGAGGACAGGTGCAAGCTCTTATGGCACCGAGTCAGGCTAGGGGGCAAGTACAGGCTCTCGCGGTTCCACCGATTCAGGAGAGAGGTAGAACTATCTCCGTTGAAAGTCTGGTTTTTCTATTTGACCATCCTGTCCGTACATTGTTTGATTCAGGCGCATCGCATTCGTTTATTTCATCATCATTAGTTGAGTTACTGCACTTAGACACCAGTCTGGTAGATGATCCCTTGGTTGTTTCAAACCCAATTGGGGGCTCCACTTATTTGTCCATGATATGTTTGGGTTTGAAGATTTCTATACTTAGCATTGAGTTTAGATGTGATGCTTTTGTATTGGGCTTCACGGGCTATGGGTTGATTTTGGGCATGGACTGGTTATCCAGTAATGGTGCCGTTCTTGATTGCGAAAGGAGAGTTGTTAGGCTCATAACCCGCTTGGGTAACACTCTCGAGATTTCTTGTAATCCCAGGGATTCTGTTATGCTAAGTTATCTTGAATCGCTTGACGCTTCGGTCGAGAGTTTGCAATCTGTTAGAGTGGTCCGGGAATATCCGGATGTGTTTGAGGAGGTGAAGGGCTTACCTCCGAAGCGGGAGATTGACTTCCGAATATATCTGGTGTATAATGCTAAACCTGTATCCTTACCAGTGCGCCATATGGCTCCTCGTGAGAGGAGGGAACTCCATAAGCAAGTAGGGGAGTTGCTTGAGAAGGGGTTCATAAGACGGAGTATATCGGAGTGGGGTGCTCCAGTAGTTTTTGCTACGAAGGCGGATGGGTCCCTCAGACTTTGTGTAGACTATAGAGAACTCAACAAGCTCACAAAGAAGAATAGACACCCATTGCCGAGGATAGATGATCTTTTCGATCAGTTGGTTGGCACTTCAGTATTTTCTCAGTTGGACTTAGCCACGGGGTTTCATCAGTTGAGGGTGGCTGAGGATAGCATTGACAAGACCGCCTTTAGGACTCCGGATGGTTTTTATGAGTGGCTGGTGATGCCATTTGGGTTGACGAACGCCCCTGCATACTTTGTTGACTTGATGAGTAGGGTGTTCAGGGAGTTCCTTAATAAATTCGTGATGGTCTTTGTGGATGATATCTTAGTATTTTCTAAGAGTGAAGAAGAGCATGCCTTACATCTTGGTGAGGTGTTGAAGACTCTTCGAGCACATAGCCTTAAGGCTAAATTCTCTAAATGTCACTTCTGGAGGAGGGAAGTGCGGTTCTTGGGGCACGTGGTCTCCAAGGAGGGGATAGCTGTGGATCCCGCGAAGGTAGTATCAATTCAGGATTGGAAGGTTCCAAAGAATGCTACCGAAGTAAGAAGTTTCTTGGGATTGGCGGGTTATTATAGGAAGTTTATTAAAGACTTCGCAAAGATATCAGCCCCATTAACCCGCTTAACGAAGAAGAATCTTGTTTTCGCATGGAACGTAGATTGTGATGATGCGTTCCGACGGTTAAAGAGAGCTTTAACCACTGCTCCAGTTTTAGTGTTGCCAGATGGGAGCAAGCCATTTGTTGTCTATACCGATGCTTGTGGGACAGGGCTTGGCGCAGTCTTAATGCAAGAGGGAAGGGTAATAGCCTATGGTGGAAGGCAGTTAAGACCACATGAGAAAAATTACCCTACCCATGATTTAGAGTTGGCTGCTATTGTTTTTGCGCTTAAGATCTGGCGCCATTATCTTCTTGGTGAGAGATTCGAATTATTCACTGACCACAAATCATTGAAGTACTTGTTTTCTCAGAAGGATTTGAATTTGAGACGGCAAAGGTGGATGGAGTTCTTGGCATCCTATGATTTCGAGATAGCGTATACCCCTGGCAAGGGTAACGTGGTGGCGGACGCCTTGAGTAGAAAGAGGTTGTCATTAAGTCCATTGTTCGTGGAACGACGAAGCTTGGAATTTATCTCGATGTTTGATTTCAGACCTTCCATTGATTATATACCCGGTTTGCTAGCATCCTTGGAGGTCAGACCTACTCTTCTGGGGCAGATTGGGGAAGCCCAGAGGGACGACCCACAGTTGGTTGAGTTGATAGAGAAGCTCATAAGGGGGGAGTCGTCCAGCCATTTGAGTAGGTACACCCTAGACAATAGGGGGTGCTTGCGTAGAGACGGTAGGCTTTGTGTACCGCAAGATGAAGGGTTGAGGAAGGCTATTCTTGATGACGCACACCGTTCTAGGATGACCATTCATCCCGGTGGGGATAAGATGTACCAAGACATGAAGAGGGTTTTCTTCTGGGCCGGTATGAAGAAAGATGTGGCCGAGTATGTCGCTCGATGTTTGGTGTGCCAGCAAGTGAAGGCGGAGCAAAGGAAACCAGGTGGGTTGCTTCACCCATTGCAGGTTCCGCAATGGAAGTGGGATAGCGTCTCGATGGATTTTATTGACGGGTTACCCAGGTCGAGGAAGGGTAATACAGGAATTTGGGTGGTGGTAGACAGACTTACTAAGAGCGCCCATTTCATACCTGTGAAGAGTAAGAGGACTGCTCCATGGCTAGCTTCAGTATATCTTCGAGAGATAGTTCGATTACATGGGGTACCCTCTAGCATAGTAAGTGATCGAGATCCTATCTTCACTAGCGAGTTCTGGAGAAGTTTGCAAGAAGCAGTGGGGACTCAATTGTGTCTAAGCACCGCATATCATCCTCAGACAGACGGCCAGACTGAGAGGGTGAATCGTGTTCTAGAAGACCTTTTGAGGCTTTGTATCTTAGATTTTGGAGGTACATGGGAAGAGCATCTTCCATTGGTGGAGTTCGCATATAATAACAGCTTTCAGTCCAGTATTGGTATGGCTCCTTTCGAAGCTCTCTATGGAAGGCCTTGTCGATCACCTACATGTTGGTGGGAATCTACGGATAAGATCCTGCTTGGGCCTGATATGATTAGGGAGACTTCTGAGAAGATTGACTTGATTCGAAGAAGGATGAAAGCAGCGCAGGATAGGCAAAAATCTTATGCGGACAAGAGAAGGACGGATCTTGAGTTTGAGGTTGGGGATATGGTTTTTGTTAAGGTATCTCCGTTGAGAAATGTTGTTCGCTTCGGATCCGTTGGGAAGTTAGCACCGAGGTTTGTTGGACCGTTTCATATCAAGGAAAGGATTGGACGGATGGCATATAGGGTGGAGTTGCCCGACAGACTTAGTGGTGTTCATGATGTATTCCATGTATCACATCTGAGGAAGTGCTTACATGAGACGGCAGAGGTGGTAGAGCCGAGCTTCCTTAGAGATGTAGAGGTAGAGCGTGATGCGACTATTCGACGAGCTCCTACTCGCATCCTTGGGTCAGAGACTAGGAGATTGAGGAATCGAGAGGTTCATCTAGTCAAAGTGCAATGGGGAGAAGACGAGGGCAACGCAACTTGGGAAACGGAAGCGAAGATGCGTTCATTGTACCCATTTCTTTTTGAGGGTATGTCTTTTAACTTCTCCTTTATCGTTTGTCTAGTACTTATCTTATCTTGAGTGTGTCCTCTCATTAGTACCTTTGACCTTTAGATAGGGTAAACCTATGGTTGAAACATGTGTTTGAGACATGTTATGGTTGATGGATGCAAGTGGATGCAAGTGTTTGCTAGTGGTTGCTCGTGGATGCATATACACACACTCTAGGCACTAGATCGGCTCAGTCACTTCATATTGCATATTGCATAAAATTGTGTGTAGGAAAATATATTTATGGATGTATAATGGTTGTGTTATCACATGGATGATGCATTTTGGTGAATGATTGTGCACTCATGTAGATATTGTATGTGTCGATAGGGTTTTCTCGCATACATAATGGATGCATGGCACTATCATGGTTTGCATATGTTCATACATTAGATAGGGAACATATACACACACTGTTTGCATATGCTCATACATCATTAGAAACTGTTTAAGGACAATGGATGCCCGTGGTTGATGATTTGAGTAGATGGTTGTTTGGATGGTAGGATATGCATTCTCCTTAGCTTAAAGATTTCGGGGACGAAATCCTTTAAGGAGGGGAGAATGTAACACCCCGAATTTTAGTTAATGCTAAAATTCACTAATTACAGAATAAATAATCTCAAATGTGGGAATTGGGGGAAACGGGCTGCGTCATTGCGTTCATCTCGGAAAAATACGCAAAATAGAGTCCGAGTTTTCGAAAATCGGAGTCCGTATGGCCCGGTTATGGCCCAAAGAAGTTTGCAGAAAAATTAGAGCTAAAAACAGATTTAGGAATTTAAATTTAGATTTTAAATTAGAACCAGCGGGGCCAGGCGGGAAGTTTCCCGCCCTAAGCATGTCGACAGGGCTGTCGACAGGGGTGTCGACTTGCCTGTCGACACGGCGTGTCGAACCAGGGTGCTTGGGTGCACCAGATCTGGTTTTCTGGCTAGGGCTGGGCTTGGTTCTAGAGGTTTCCTAAATCTAACGGACCTAAATTAATCTAGGGTTAATCTAAGGGCCTAAAACACTCTCTTAATCTATAAATACACCCTAAACCTACCTTAATCCATACTAAAAATAGAAATGAGGGCCTCATGCCGCCAAATTAAATCCTAGAAGGAATCTCCATTAATCTAAGAAGGAAGTTTCAAGCTAATCCCTCTCATATCATTCTCTAATCACCACCATCTTCATAATTAGCAACTAATCCCTCTTCATAAGTTGGTTTTGGTGAGTTTCTATCACTTTAACATCAATTGTTAAAGTAAGTAGATTGGGTGTAATGAGACTTATGGTCTTAAATGCGGATTAGTGAGTTTGAATCATGTATAATGATATGTTACTCTATGTTGTTCTATGTTTATGCATGTTTGATAAATTGGTTTATGCATGCTTAATAAGTTGATTTATGCATGCTTAACAAGTTGGTATATGCATGTTTAACAAGTGGATTTATGCATATTTAATGAGTGGAATTATGCATGTTTAACAAAGTGAGTTATGCAAGTTAAGTATATGTTTAAATGCAAGTTTAATGTGATATGCAAGTTATGCATGCTTATGCAAGTATATGCATGTTTATGCAAGTCATGTATATGTTTAAATGCAAGATTTATGTGATATGCAAGTTATGCATGTTTATGCGAGTATATGAATGTTTATGCAAGATTAGTATATGCTTAAAATGACATGATATGCAAGTTATGCATGCTTATGCAAGTATGTGGATGCTTATGCAAGTATGTGAATGCTTATGCAAGTTATGTGTATGCTTAAATGCATGTTTAACATGTTATGCAAGTTAGGAGAATGCCTATATGCAAGTTCAACATGTTATGCAAGATATGTGTATGATAATATGCAAGCTCATATGCAACATGTTATGCAAATCATGTGTATGATAATATGCAAGTTTGGGTTAAATGTGGTTGGGTTAAAATGTGTTCATATATGCAAGTTGACATCTTCTTAACCCATGACAAAGTTATATGCTAAACCCATGATATTTGTGATGGTTCTTCCCCTTTTATTATGTCATGAAATGAGAACGATTTACGTGGGGAACGATGGGGTTGGTAAATAAGTTAATAAATGAATGATTGGGTATGATTAAGCATACCATAAAAATAAATTACCATAAGTGGGAATTTACCTATTGAGTTAGGTCTACCCCATGGGAATTTACCTATTGAGTTAGGTCTACCCATGTTATGGAAAACTTGATATTAATTAGGGATAATTAATATAGGGGTGATTAATTAGGTGTAATTAATCGACTAAGACACGAGGTTGGACTCATTTGTAGTGTAAAACTGCCCGGACCCGACCGGCTTAACCAGTTGCTACAAATGTCAGCCCAATGTGAGAGGTCTTAGCCATGAATTAAATACGTGATTAAGGTAAAGACACGAGGTTAGACTCTGTTATGACGTAAGACTGCCCGGACTCTACCGGCTTAACCAGGCGGTCATAACAGCCAGTCTAATGTGGGAGGTCTTTATGGGAGATCACGGTCTTAATTAATTAAGAAACACTTAACCATATTAGCATGTAGTGGGACATGAGGGGTTAAGTGGGTGCCTTGGGTGGCATGTGGAAATTTTGTGGTTGCCTTGGGTGGCATGTGGAATCTAGTGGGTTGCCTTGGGTGGCAATAGAAAATACGATTAGAATACTTAACCAAGTGGAAACATGTAATTAAACATGATTAAAGGGTTAAGTGGGATACACTAGATATATGACAAGCTTAGGTGGGTAGCTTGTGGGGGCCCATTTCAACCAATATCCCAAACGTATCTTTGTGGGCTCGACCCATGTCGAGTGACGGGACACGCATATTGGGCTTGATTATAAGAGGCCAAAACGGGTTAGCGGTGGCAACGCAAGTCCAACGGGTTTCATATGCGTGTGTGGGCCCGGGCTGGTAGATAAGCCGTTGTTGCATCGTGTAGATATAAGCCGTGCACCGTTAGTATTGGGTAGCCACTTTAGGGGAGTGATACACCCCACTGTGGGACCAGCACGGGTATCTACGGTAGGGAGCCGATCGATGGGGAGTAGTGGGTACACCTAATGAAGATAGGGGCAGACGGCACCTATGTAGGGGTACACGAAACTACTGGGTAAGAATTACTGAGTACACCTAGTGGAGATAGGGGCAGACGGCACCTATGTAGTGGGCTAGGAGTACACGAAACTACTGGGGAAATTTTCTAAGTCCTTGGGAGGGATCAACCTTTAAGTAGGAATGACTGGTGTGGTGCAGTTAGTAATTATCCTTGGGTGGGTAGATGCGTCCTGACGGTTATCTTAGTTTATCATAAGTCTTCCAAGCTGCTTAGTGTAGCCATTCATCCCCAGATATTACCGTAGGTCAAGTTTATGTCTTCTCTGGTTACTTTAATGATTGTATTGTTAAAGTTATAGGACTCACTCAGACTTATGTCTGACCCCGTTGTTTTTATCTTTTTCCCAACCCTCAGGTCCTACGGTGGATCCTAGCGGTAGTAGAGCTTGATCGGATTGCTGTTCCAGTCTTTAGGAGCTTGGGTAGATGTAAAGCTCCAGTTATCCAGTTATCTTTTCTTTTGTTATGGCTATTGTATGAGAGAGTGGGATTATGTACTTCTTTATTTTGACGGATATTGTACTTGACTTTTATCATGGTTTTATGATGTAACCAGACATGTTTATTTCCGCTGTTATGAGATGATGTTTTAAATTTCAAGTACTATTTATAGCTGTCTTGGTGTAATTTTTCTGTTCTATATTCACTAAAATACTCCACCGATGCTATGGCATTCCCTTAGTGAGTGACTATAGCGGGTGTGGGGTGTTACATTTTTGAAGTATGAGGAAGGGGTATTTATAGGTAGTGGATTAGGTGGGAGTAGGTGAGATTTGGGAACCACAGCAGCAGATTTTGCATCCCAGGAAAGCGACCTCTAGAAATTTACATCTTGGCATTGTTTCATTGAGAAATTTGTATCCTCCCTTAGGGATACGATGGTCTCGTATCCCTCAGGGATACGTAATTCTTATCCCAAGGGATACGAGATGTGAGTGGAAGACTGAGCCGGGGAATACGAAATCCCTGGTGTGCACTTCTCTGAGCCGATGCGAAGTGGAGGGGTATGAGATGGAGGAATGCGATGCATAGTGAACTAAGGGATGCGAAAAGAGGGATTCAAAAACATGGGGGATGCAGATCTTTGGTGATGCGAAATCACAAGTGCATGGCCTTCTATTTGAGTGATGCGAGATTATGGGAAGTAAAATGGAGGGAGTGAAAATGCAGGGGGTGTGAAATCTTGTGAGGCAAAGTGTGGGAGTTGAAATAACGTGTTCATGGGGTAGTAAGGCCTATGTTCACACGACTCCTTTCGGTCCTGGATCCTGAGTGCTTTTGCGATATTTCGAGCTTTGGTGCTACGCGATGGATCGAGTCGAGTAGGCCCGATATGCTTTTGGGAACCAGACCAAAAGGTCGGTTAACACTTGTCCCCCAAAGTACGTCTTTTCTTGACATGATGTGTTTTGAGTTGAAACAATCGTCTTTGGAAGGTCAAAAGATCTCCAAGCTGTGTTGATCGCTTGGTCGTGATCATTCCATTGAGCAGGTCGAGAATTCTGATTCTACGATACCTTCTTTAAACATCTAATTCATGTCAACTCATGAAATTAAACATTAGTCGTCAACTCTTACTTATGTCAAGACGTAAATGAGCCAATGTCGATGTAGTATCGCATATACGCTCACACGTTTTCACTTGATTTCGCGCGATGCGATCGGAGTTTGAAAGAGAACATAAATAGTAAGTACGTCTTCAGTTTATGATTACGTGAGTTGGTTTTCGAAAATGACATCGAATTGTGAACTCGATCGCTTGGTATACGTTCTTAAAATGTTTAAACTTATGAAGGTATAATTGGTTAGTGAATCAAATTGGTTTCGATTATTATAACTTCAAAGACACGTACGTGCGTTTGTAACCGGAGTCCTGAGTTGAAAATTTCTCGATGTTGGAAATTCCATTCTCACTTTCTCTCTTTTTTGTGGAAAATCTCGCATCCCAAGGGGGGATACGAATTTTTTCATCCCAAGGGGATATGAAACTTTGTATCCCTGATGGGATGCGAATTCCCAATTGGTTCAGGCCCTTTCTCCCTCCAATATAAAAGCCATAAGACGATTTTTCTCCCCCTTCCATTTTGCACATTAACTCGCATCCAAAAATTTGCAATTTTCCTTGAAATAACTCGAACTCGAATCGAAAGTTTAGGTGGGTGAATCGTGATTCGATTTTACGGGTTTTTACTCGAATCAAATCCGGTTCGTTATCTCACGATATTGGGGTTCGAGGTTGTGACGGCCCGCCCCGCACCAACCGACATTTCCTCCAATTGTGCGCTGTACACATGTCCAGTTAGCACGGGACGGTCGCCAAATATAATCATAATATATACTTGACACAAACAGGTGAGACAGTGCATAAGCTGAAAACAAACTATCATAGCAGCGGAAAATCCAAATACAGCTTATGTTCCACAACATCATTATTACAACTTTTAAAACTGTCTCTAAAAGCAAAATCAAGATAAGGGAGGTACACTACTAATGCCCAAGTAGTGACCACCAATGACACAGGGAGAATATATGTAAATAATACGTGGGAGCCTCCTGCTCGTCTCCAGTACAACTACTCGTGCATACCCTCTAACCTGTCTCTAGTCTGCTCATGTGAGCACCCAGAGTAATAAGAAGAAACATAAAACTCTGAGTCAGACATCAGTCTGGTATGAGTGGTAGCAAGCATAAACAGAACAATAACAGGTATACTAAACCATACCTGAACCTGGACCTGCAACCAAAGAGTTAGCACTACATACCGTACAATACTCTAAGGTGCCACTAATACATGGTGTGAATAGTACGGGGGTGGTGTGTGCATGTCATAGTGATGACAAACAATCAAGCATAACAACCATCCTCACATCTCTCACTCAGTGCGTAAAGCATACGATATCTACCACTTCGATCACCCAATACTTTGCTATGATCACTCTGCCCCATGAAGTCATAATGGCTTCACTGCATTGATCCATAGCCACTAATCCTTCGCTATGTCCACTTTGCCCCATGGAGTCGTACACACCCCATCTGCACTATCTCATAGCCTTACTAATCCTTTACTATGTCCACTTTGCCCCTCGAGTCATGACGACTCTACTGCACTGGCTCGTAGTCCTACTACGATCACTTTGCCCCTCGAGTCGTAATGACTCTACTGCACTGATATGTAGTCCTACCATGATCACTTTGCCCCTCGAGTCATAGTGACTCTACTGCACTAATACGTAGCCTATCATTCATTTTCAGTGGTGAATCGAAGTTATGAACATCGAAAACTCCTTAGCACATGTCCCACAGCAAAGCCCAATCATGAAGTGAACTCATTGGTTCCCAACTGGATCCTGAGCTCTAACTTCCCATTTGGACTACCTTTGCATCTCGGGTTATTGGTCATCACCGGATCGGTTCGGATCCCCTCTTAGCCATCGGTTCGGTTCGGCCTTCAGCATCCCTCACTGGATCGGATCGTGGTCTTCATATTGTGGTGGATCGGATCGGGCTCCTTCAAAGCACACCGGGTCGGGTCATAGTCTCCAAGTCACATCACCATACAACGTTGACGGATCAGGTCGAGGTACTTCTGGCGGATCGGGTCGGAGAACTCCAGGCGGTTCGGTCTGGTCGTGATCTCCTCTAGGTTTCAAGTCAACTTGTGGCATATAGGCTCAGTTCGGTTGCAAGGGACGGATCATGGATGGGCCACACGAACGGTTCGGTTCGGACCTCCCCATCCGATCCGGTCCGATCCTTGCACATTTCCTGCACTTTGTCCAGCGAGTTGTTTATGCCATTCGACGGCGTTTTCGACCATTCTAACTATTCTAATCAATCACAAAGCATACCATACAGTCATAGCAACAAGTAGAAGTGACCTCAAACACCAAAACAACAATATGATAGGTTAAAATGGATCAAACATAGTCAAAACCCCATATTTTTCCTTAAGCATGTTCAAGCATAACTAATGATAGGATTAAAAAAACTTAAACAAATTAACCCAAGTTCCTAACAGAGGTCTACAACATCATTTAAGAATTTCTGAATATTTTTCTAGATTTTTATCATGCATAAATTCGCTAATTATCACTAATCACCCCTTTAATCCCCTAAATTCCGGGATAAGCAAAATTAGTCGAAATTTACCAAATTCATATCAGAGGCATAAAATGATGTTTTAGAATTTTACAAATTTTTCTAGATTTTTCTGAGCCATAATTTCGCTAATTTTCACTAATTACCATAATTAGCCATAATTAGTGAAAAAGCAAGCTAATCACTCACCTTAGCCGCAAATAAAACTCAGATCTGAAATAAATCTCTGATATAGCACAAATCCCAATGCAAAACAGCAGCTCTAATCTTGATTTGGTGAAGATCTACCTTGATTTGATGTTGCTAATCTCAATCTTCAAGTTGCAAGTGATTTTGAGGTGTTTTAGAGGCTGGAGGCCATTTTTAGGGTTTCTCGGAGGTAAGTGGAGGCTAGAAAACTGAAATAAAATGAAACCCTAACTCATTTTAGCCCTCCCATAACCCTAATCCCGAAATGGGTCATGGGCCCAAATACTAATCAACCTATTTGGCCCGGTTAAGCAGTTTTTCACCTTCCAAACCTTATTTCAGCCATATCTCCCAAACGGTAAGTCCGTTTTCCACATGTGACCACTCTACGGAAAGGTAAACTATCATTCTAAGCCAATGGAAGTGGTTTCAGGTCAAAATTACTTTCCAATAAAAAGTTATGGATGAAACAAGATCAGCTAGGGGCAAAATGGTCATTTACAAATCGGCAAAAATCATGAACATTGGAAATGACCCCCAATAGTCGTTCCCAACTCTACATGACCATACGACTTTGTATGAAAAAGAAATAAATATTCTATGATCCTCCAATGCGTAGAATGCGGGTTGTTACAGAGGTCGTGGTTGGAAGGAGAGATAGGGCTCAAGTTCCTTGGGATGCGGTTTCATGATCACGAGGGAATTCGAGGGAGGAGCGAAGGTGGAAGGGAGAAGACGAAGGGGATAAAGAGAACAAGAGAAGGAGGAGAAGTGAGGGGAGACGGAAAAGAGAGATAATAGAGGGAGAGGAAGGTAAAGGGTGGTAATCCATATCCCGAGGCTACGGAAGGGACACAAAATCTCGATTTCGTATCCCGAGGTAGCGGGTGAGATGCGAAGCACCAACTTTGCTCTTCTGAGGAGGAAAGGGAGTCAACATTTCGCATCCCCAAGGGGATGCGAAATCATGATCTCGCATTCTAGCTAGGGAATGATCTTTTCAAAATTCATGTCATTAGAAACGGGAGAGGACCTCAGGGAGGGCATGCGTTTCCTTCTAGCTATGGTGGTGTCAGTGACCTACTAGCCCTGGCATTTATATTATTTTCACTTGTGTGGTTGTTGGATTGCGAGGCGCCTCAGATATATCGGTGACTATGTGGAGCCGTTGGAGTCCTTCGGCTCATTGACGCCCCAAAGGGCGGGGAAACGCAGTGTTCGGGCATTTTAATCCACATCGGGGGACCGACCCTGACGATTCAAGGGGCACTCGAGCTCTGATCCTGAGACACGGGCTAGAGCGTCTCGAATCGGTGAGGACTATCTTTTGCCTCGGTTCACACATGGAAATCCAACTTCCAATACGTGACCTTGCGGTTTTGATTGTAGAACCTATATATGGCGACATAGTGGTATGTGGCACTTATGCCGTCTATGATTGATACTTATGATTGAAATTGTTTTGACATTATACACTTATAGTAAAAATAAAAGATGAAATTTTGCGTATCAAGCATTCTTTGGCTATTATAAGGTAAAACCCTATCCTCCGGCTTGTGTTGCATTGTGTGATGGGACCTGGGTCTTATAATAACTTCATTGTTCTTTATTTAGCATTGCGCTGTTGTTTTATGCACTGGTATTCTTGGGAGGAAACCCGTTCCGTGTTATACGGCGTGGTCCCTTGATTTACCTAACTTTAAAATAAAGATTAATAGTTGTTTTGTTCTCACACCAGTCACATGACTGACCTGAAGTTTATTGTTTTAACCTAAACTCTGGGTGCCCTTATTTTGACACGGGCAGCTAGTAGTTTGGGGTTTTGCATTTTTATATTCACAGGATCCTGGTTTACAGCTGGAATGATACTCGGAAAGCTCTGTATCCGTGTATTACTTTCAGTTGTGTTTGTATTGTTTTTCCGCTGTTATGTAATTTATTGTAATCTCTGATATTTTTCTGTTGTATTATAATTATTCATACTCTGTATATTCTTGTATTCTGATGGAATTGTTGTTATAAGCAATGAAATGTTCTTCTGTTTGTGTTCTGATGTGTGTTGTTCTCAAAGCAATCCGTGTCTTCCTTCACGGGGAAGTTTGGGTCGTTTCATTTACATACAAAAGAATGAAACAAGAGGAGATAAGCATCTAATATGCATGAGCGAAACAAGCAAAAAACTTAGATGTCGAAGTATAAGAGAAAAAAAAATAAAATAATTAAACAAAGGAAAAAAATGGAGGAAACTTACAATTGGACCGGATAGGAGGCACTTGGGTTGATAGAATTCAAAGAGATGGGGAAACCTGCAATAGAAAACATCTAATGGGCAACCTGCAACAGAAAATACAAATATAATTTATACTTAGGGAAATAAGTTCAAAATATGATTCGATGGTTAAAATATATATATAATTTTGTAGTATTTAGTAAGAGGCTTCGTTGCAGTACATAATTAATTTAAGCGAAGTATTTTATTTTTATTTTGTAATTTAATGATTAAAACTTAACAATATAATTAATGCAAAATAAAACATTTAACCAAACATATCATTTCAGTACATAATAATATTTCATGACAGTTCACTACATAATAATAAAACAAAAACATAACAGTTCACTACATTTTTTTAATAATAATAATATATATAACAAAAGGGAGAATCTAGCCATTCTCCAACGGCTCACAACAACGGTTTCCGGTAAACAGAAACTTTACACATACTAAAAAGAAAACGGGAAATACAACGCCACAACCAACTAAAACACTAGGCCTAAAGACAACAACGACCAAAGTCTATAACTAAGAAGATGACACCTCAACAGGCGGAGGAGTATCCTAGCAAGACAAAACTCCACAAGTCATAGTCCGAAACCAAAGGACAAGGACTCCAAAGAAGGCAGTCGACATACCATGGAAGAACCCAAAAGTCATCCCTGAATCTCCTAGAACTCCGGCTCCTCCAGCTCCCTCAAAACGTGGAAGGAAACGAGTCCAAAGCCAAAGAAAATGGATAATCCTCCTGGACCTTTATCATCTTCACGAGTACTTGCTCCAGGGTCCCACCTCCAATGCACCAAATTGCTCCCGACCCACTAAGACCAGAACCAAAAAAATAAGATCTGCACAACTAGAAATCAACATTAGCCCGTGGGGGGGGGGGGGGGGAGGGTGATAGCAGAAAATCAACAGTAGAAATGCGGATAAATATAAAACAGAAGCAGACACAAAAGTGGAAAACAAAACTTACAACGAACTCCTAACGTCTACGGAATCTTGTAAGATGAGAACACATGTACCCCCCGACAACTCTCCATCAGGTAAGGTCTCTACCACCTCCAAAATAGACCGATCGAGGCGAAAAATCTCAATGATCTCCCACTTGTCGGCACTAGTGATTGTCGAGAGAAGAACATAGCATCATTCCACCGTCATGGAGAAACGATCTGTCTAAACGAAGGCCGGTTCTGGAGGAGGTGCCCTGCTAGATGTGGCGCGCATCGACTGTCTCCGTGCAGTCAACTGCCTGCGTGCAGTCTGAACTGGCGGTGGACTGAAGGGCTGTGGTGCAGGGGGAATCTGATAACTGTAGGTGCATGTGCCAATGCATCCCCCAAAAAGCTGGTCTTTCTTCCTGAACTTCAGAGGCGGTTGTCTTCTAAATTTTTGGTAATGCATCCAGGCCCATGCCACCAATCGTCTGATCCATCCAAGCGGTCCTGCGAAGCATCCCAAAAACCGCCAGGAATGTGCAACAGAGCATTCTAAGAAGTCCAGACCCTCTTTAGATTATCCCACTTGTTTTTTATTTGGGTCTGAGTCAAATCGTCTTCGAACCTCTCGTTGAATTCATCCTGCACAACAGTCAGGAATCCATTGTTTCCTCGAAGATGAATATTGTTGAGACAGATGTCTATAAAAGCTTCACTTAGATCCACTGGCCATAAAGCAATAGGGGCGTTGGAAGAGCCAGAAACAGAGGTGAAAAAATGTTCCATTTGACTGGAAAAAAGAATTTATAAAAAAGGTGAAAAAGAACGTAAACAAAATATAAAAAAGATTTTAAAAAACATTACCAGAAGTTGGAGAACGAAGCAATGGAGGAGAAGGAAGCAGCGGGAGAAGTAAGGAAGAAGGAATGGGGGATTTAAAGGAAGAAAGCGACGCGTCCGACGCGTCGAGAACCAATGGCTGGAATTCCAACCGTTGGGAAATAGATGCGTTCGTTGACCAAACGGTTGATTTTGAACCGCCGAACAGGCCCTTAGCATTTGCTCTACGTTTTGTATGTTTGTAATTTGTTTTTGTATTTTGATTCCAAGCATGTACCGTTATTTAAAAACTAATAAAAGCGTACCAATTTTCAATATATATACACACACACACACACACCCACACACCAACCATCATTCGAATTTAGTCAACGAAGTTGAATACAAGAAAAAAATCGAAAAGGGGCAAAAATCATACCAAACACAATCAACGTAATGAGTCTCGATTACGTAGCATCGAAGACAATCAGAGAGTGGGGAATGATTGATAAGGCAACCAATGCAAACCATATTCATTCGATCGAAGAACAAGTGAATCAGCAACTTCATTTTATTTCTCAAGAAACCGTAACTGAAAATAAAAGTCATCGGCCAAAATGGAAACAAGGAAATAAAAGAGGCTGACTGTTTAAATGGGCCAAACTATTACTTATATATTTCATTTGGGCTATTTTATATTGTTAGGACTTTCCATTCATTTTACTTGTAATATTTTGCTAATTAAAGACTATCTTTTTCTAGGTTATGAACTACGGGTCGTAGTTTGAGAATTTGCAACTTAGTGATCGGGTTTTGACAGAGCTTTGAATGTAGGATTAGAAAAATCAGGTAGCGAGAATGCGATTTTACAGCATCCGTAAGCGTAGAATTAATGTTTAATTTCTAGTAGAAATCTTGATAGCGATAATAGGTAGGGTTTTGCCGAAGTTGGATAAATTTATGTATTATTTATTCTTCGCAATTACTCAGTTGATATCTGTGTTGACAATTTTATTATTATTTTGTGACTTTCCAAGCTCTCATCATTTTATTCATTAAATAAAAATAACTCAGAATAATTACGAACTTTGTTATGTGGTTGAACTATTTTTAAAAAATAAGGTATTTAGACCGTTCCATAAGTCGAAGTAATTAAAATGGCTGCATGTAATACAAAGAAGCTGGCAACAGTAGTGTCAACTGTTTGATGTTCCATTACCTAACTACGGCCATAACAACGTCCAAAAAATTAGTATTGAACTCTTCATTTGAAATTCTAAATACTAAAGAAATAATTTTAGAACTCGTTGAGTGGCCATACACGTTGCCATTTGTATCTTCAAATAAATTATTAGGACGAGATGATATGTTATGATAGGGGTGGACATAAATCGCACCGCAATGCGGAAACCGCCTAGACCGAACCGCAAAAAGGGTAAAAAAACCGCATCGAATTCTCTTCCTAAAGCAAGCAATCCAAATCGAACCGACTCACAACTATACGGTTCGGTTGCGATTTGAACTTTTACCAAACCGTATTAAACTGAACCGAACCGCATAGCTACACCGACAATGTTATGATAACAAATTCCTATCTAACCTTTAATTTAACGATACATATTCTATTTTCAACGTATGTTATAGTTATATTAATTAAAGAAAACACTATGTGTTTTAACCTTCAGGCGACACAACGTCAGACAATCGTAAATTGTTTGTTGATGGAAGTAATTTTCTTGTTTCATATTTAATATGGGTTCAAACTGAACCGAACCAAAATTGGACCGTATTACATCGAAACCGAACCGTTTGAATGGTTAATATAATGGTTTGCATTTTTAATCAACCGTTTGGTGCGGTGTGGAAGCGGTTTGAGCTCCAAACCGCCCCCACCCCTATGTTATGATACACTCAATGCATGTGCATACAAAAATTTGACATAAAATTATAGAATTTTTTTTAATGAAATTTGACAAATGCAAATTTAAAAACATGAAAGAAAAAGTAAATTTCTCCATTGGTATAGAATTTTAAACTTTTAATCTTATTAATCAGTGTTTTCATAACCCGACTCTGCCGCAGTCTGCCCTCGAATAACCTTGAACCTTGGACCATCACAGAGCGGAAATCAATTAGATCTCATTCATGCACGAACCCTGGCCGGACCTTCAAACTAGCGGTCCAACCTTCAACTTTACAGGGTTAAATCATGGTTTTTTGTTTTTTTACTACTCATTGTGTAATTCTTTCTGATCATTTCATCTTTTGTATTGTTTTGCAAATAACAACTAAAATATTTCAAAATAATCATAACCATTGCAACATCTAATTAAACCGTAAGTTTTACCGCTTCGCTCTAAAGCACATATGCGTTTGTTTGTGCCATTGTCATTTAATTATATCATGCAATCTATTAATGTTAGTGAATAAATAGACGACTTTCAAACTTTATTGTTCATTTGTTTGAGTACATGTAAAACTTTATAATTCACAGTTTCATTATTAACAAGGATGTGTGGTTACCTTCAAAACCTTGGACCCTAAGTCCTCATAGTTTGATTCACGGTCGGGTTATAAAAACTATGTTATTAACAATTTGAAATATCTATTTCTTAATATATTTTAATTCTTGCTCCTCGTGAGATTCGAACTTTGGATCTCTCTGTTCGCGTTCGCATATAAGAGTGTGTATGGAGTTTCATTATCGATTAATAAGTTCGTGTGTGTGTTCAAAGTTCAAATTTCTAATAAAAATATATAAAATTTTAATGTAGAAAGATACATAAACCAGCGATACTGCCATCATTGATGAGCTTACAAATATCATAAGCCGTCATTCTTGACATAAGGAACGCTTCTTCACTGTATCTATATCACTGAAATAAGTCCCCAGTAAGTCCAAGTTGCAATTGTTTAATTAATGCAAGCAAATGCGCATGGTGGAACCATTTTAGCCGTTTAATAACTTAAATTTATTTAAATGACGATGTATACATAGTATGCAGCAAAAAATCTCCTGTTTAAGCGTAAATTGAAATGCATTAGGCATAACTTACCTGTACAAATGAGAAGTTAGATTTGGAATGCACACCAAAGGCACTATGTAGAGGATATCTTGTTCCAAATTATTGCAACATGTGGGGTTATAGCCACTTCCATGTGGATGGACTTAAATATGCATTTTTACTTTGTAAATTTTCATTACAAAAAGTAAACACTTAAAAAACAATTATTCTAATATCATAATCATATAAATTTCGGGAAAATACTTCTTACCCTAAATACATCAGTTACCCATTTCCCCTTATCTTCCAAAAAAGCTTAGAAATTTTCAAGTCCACAGATCATTAATTATATTATTATATATGCTCAACCATCTTAATCGCTGAAAATTCAAACAATGCATGTGGAATTCTTCCACATAATCACTACATGCATCTTGCTTATCAAAGTCTATAAATACTAAAATACAACTTAGAGTTAAGCACACAACAAAAATAAATCACTAATAAATCAAACAATGCATTCTCTTCTTTGTGTTCTAGCCATACTTTCCCTGTTTTTGATGCTATCAGAAGCACAACTCAGCGGGACGTTTTACAGTTCAACTTGTTCAAACGTATCAGCTATAGTGCAGAGCGTTGTTCAGCAGGCACATAGCTCTGACCCAAGAATCTACGGAAGCCTAATCCGCCTTCACTTCCATGACTGCTTTGTCCAAGTAAACTGAATTTCATGCATGGACAGTCCATTAGTATAATCTTGCATCAAAATTAATAAGCACATGTGTATACATTGATAAATGTTAATATTGTGCAGGGTTGTGATGGGTCAATTTTGTTAGATGATGCGACAAACATACAAAGCGAGAAGAATGCAATTCCAAATAGCAACTCAGCTCGTGGATTTGGTGTAGTAGATAACATTAAATCCGCGGTTGAAAACCAATGTCCAGGCATAGTCTCCTGTGCTGATATCCTTGCTATTGCGGCTCAAGTTTCTGTTGCCCTTGTAAGTCTATATCATATCTATTCATTACCTTACCTCCAAGTTTTTTCTAATTCTTCTCCCTTTTCTTTCGGAATGAAAAAAGGTTTATTGCTGAACAGTAACATCCATCACTTTATCACCAAAAGATTTGTACGTAGCTCATTTGAAAAAATCATTGAAATACGAATGAGATATACATAAAGCTTGAGTTGCTTCAAAAAGTGTCGGTTGTCAGTTGTCACTGCATATATATAGTAAGCGGAGACATAGACATATGTATTTATGCATTTCAAAACAACTGATAAACCAATTTGATAACATTAGAATGAATTACTGTACGTGATATGAGACAATCTTGCGATAAAAATCTCTAATCTATTTGCAAACCATAAATGAAGGCTGGAGGACCTACCTGGACGGTAATGCTAGGGAGGCGTGATAGTACTACAGCAAACAAAGCTAGTGCTGGCAATCTGCCAAGCCCCATTGACTCTTTAGCAAACCTTACATCGAAATTCTCTGCAGTCAACCTCGACACAAACGACCTCACCACGCTATCCGGTAATTACATTACTTCACATCATTCAAGAGAACTGTTGTATTATTGTCGATGTAGGCAAAATAAACCTTATAGATTACTGTTATTTCAGGAGCTCATACGTTTGGAAGAGCAAAATGCTCGTCGTTCTCGAACCGACTATACAGTTTCAGTGGCACAGGAAATCCAGACTCGACCTTAAGCACATCGTACCTTACAACGTTACAAAGCAGCTGCCCTCAAGGAGGAAATGGGAACACACTGAACAATCTTGATAAAACAACCCCTGATACGTTTGACAACAAATACTATGTCAATCTACAAAACAACGAAGGACTGCTGCAGAGCGACCAAGAGCTGCTGTCTACTACTGGGGCGTCTACTGCTGCAGGCGTGAATAGCTTTGCCAGTAGTCAGAGCATGTTTTTCTCTAGCTTTGCGACAAGTATGGTGAGCATGGGGAATATTAGCCCATTGACTGGAAGCAGCGGGGAAATTAGAGCCGTATGTTCAAAGGTTAATGGAAGTTGATTATCGGAGCATTGTGCTAAGGAAATGTTTGGGGTTCTGTGCCTGTTTACATTAAAAACATACATCATCAAAGAGGGTTGTGTTATCAAATCAAATGAGTGGAGAATAATACTCTAAATTTGTTTGAAGCAATTTGTTATGTCAGTGAATATTATTTAATAGACACTACCAATTAATCTAACCCCCGCTATACCGCAAATACTAGCCAACCATTCGATAGATTCTGTGCTTCCACTTTGATTCATCACTCCATAGTTCCGCCTATCTAGTTTTCGATTGATCAAATAAGCAATCGTCCGCTTTTGATTTCTGTCCTAATGATTGAAGATTGAAAGAGAAAAGAATTGTAGTGGCAATTGTTTTAGGCTTCTTATATTAAACTAGATCGAGGCTCGGGAAATGTCGTGCAGTGGTAATGATAGTCGACATCTGTGTTGTAGTTGTTGCTATAACGCTATTAGTACACATGCGAGTAGGACACAGGAATGCTACAAATAGCGAAACAATGGGCAGAAAATAGTGCATCTGCCAATGGCAGCCCCTCCGAATTCCGCGAGTTTCCCTGAATTCTACAAGTCAACTCGACGGTTTATATCATTCCCACACAAACCTGCTTCGGACTCCATAGCATATGTTGGGAAACAATGGCTAAATCGCATAAGTTGTCGCTTTCTTGAAGACGATTCGGCGATCTGGTCAAAGGTGCAAACCAGTCGTTCTCTATCACCGTCGCGTCTAGCATAAAACAGCCTCTACAATTAATAACTGATTCGCTTGCACAATAAATCAGTATAGATTTGCATTTTCAAATAAAATTTAACTGTTCGTTCTAATTTTTGTTTTTGAAAATGGTGGAGGAAGAAGAAGAGATGACCAAAATAAAATAAAAAATAGTGTCTTCTATTTTTTTTTGAGGAAACGTGATAATATAATTGTGGAGGAGTCGGTTCAGATCTGAAAAAATGAATATCAATATTTACTAAGTCAAATAAAGGTTCAGATCTGAAAACATGCATCTCAATATTTACCAAGTCAAATAAAGACCGGTTCTTTAATATAATCTCATGATGTGAGACTATTCATATAGTACTCATCTCATACTTATCCATTTTTATATAATTCATCTTTACAAAAATAAACTATTTTTCCAACAATCCCCCACTTGAATTTTCAAAAATAATTTCCGAGCAGTTTCTAAAAATATAAGATTGTGCATAAACAAAGGTTTCATCCGACTTGAACCTTTGCATAGTGAATAAGATTCAGTTTTTACTAGAGTGACACGTAGTCTTAAACTCTATTCCGGACATCAAACCACACACAACCTTTTCTATAGTGCAATCAAATAAGCCCGTGCATTTATGGCGATGCACGTCTATCCTAGTTTAGTGAACGCTCTAGAAGTTTTGCCCAAACTCCATAGGAAACCGCCACATTTCCACATTCACAAAGATGAGTCTATCAAGAGCACTCCTGAAGATAGGTACTCCACTCCAAATAGAGTATAGATCTCATTAAGAGTTTCTATTAACTCATCCTCCAATCACTTCAGGAATACATGCTTCTTAATATAAAAATTTAGCATGTTCATCTACTATTACTAGACAACTTGTTTTTACTCATTGAACCTAGTTCTTGGCATCTCCAGTCATGTAGGTCGGGTTACCATTGTGCGTGATTACGCAATCTCAGGGTAATAGTCCCATTCTTTTAGAATCATTATGGACTTTCTTTCGGTCATGTTGGTCGGCTTACTACAAAAGGCAGCTTAAATTGCGACGGGGTGGGGCAACGGTCACTACAAGAATAAAATGGATTTCCGACGGCTGAAAACCGTCGGCGACCGTCGGAAATGGTCGGAAGCCGTCGGAAATCCCCGTCGCAATTAAAGGCGTCGGTACAGTGTTTCCGACGGTTTTCGACGGCTGTTGTCGAATATTTTTCCTACGTTTTCCTACGGTTATCGTCAATTTCCGACGGCTTTCGACGACCGTCGGAAACCGTTAGAGACGTTTGCCTGGAAGTCGTCGCAAGCCGTCGGAAACCATTATAAACATTTGAATCAGTAAGCCGTCGGAAGCCGTCGGAAATACTGCTGCTTTTTTTTTATATTACAGCTGCTATTTAACCATCAAACCCACATTCCACTCAATTCATTAATTCAGACCGTCGGTCTTTAACTCCATCACAACATTTCATACACAAACCATCAAAACCACACCATTTCAACCAAAAAATCATCAAAACCAAACCAATTCAACCAAAAATTCATAAAAACGATAAAAAAACATATAAAACATAACACTTCTACGATTGCACACTATATAATACATCACATTTACTACATCAATCCACCACATCTTGTCTACCATCAAAATACATACGAAATGTCAACCAGTGTTCAGTCATACACCCCCATATATATATATAGCGCATCTCTAGTCATATATGTACATATGTCAAACTAAAAAAACATACCTAACAAGCAAGATCACTGGTCGTCCTCCTCTGCAGAGCCAGCTGATGAAGGAAAGCGTCCATACTGCCGCTCGAACTCTGCTATGCGTCGATCCACTATCTGAGTCATCTCAATGGCTTGGCGGCGATTCTGTTCCTCAAGCTGTGCCACCCTAGCTCTCAAGTCCTCGATCTCTGCAGCGTCCATAGCTTCTCTAGCATGTCTGGCTCGTGCCTGCTGACTGGTGGACTGTAACAATTATTTAAAATTCTTTTACTCATTTACAATTATTTTAATAATCTTCATGGCGTAAAAATATGTAATTAAAGAGTTCGGAGTAATACATTATAATCTTCGTTGACATAAAAAGGTTATCGACTATATCATTACATTCTATATCCTCTTTTAACTATTATGGTAAATAAGACCATAAATGAACCTATTCCAAGCCAACGCATAACACTGATTATAAAACGTTTTATAAATTACAATAACATAGTTAATGCTTACTTGTTGGTATCAAATGTTAAAGAAATTTGATATGCTTTAAATTATAACAACAATTAATGACAGGTGTGATATCACATGTTAAAGAAATTTGATATGCTTTAAATGGCATAATTTAATACCGTAAACTATGCACTTCATCGAGTTAATTTAGAGCAATAATTATTGATCTCTTAAATGATAACATTGAATGCACGCAACATTGGTATCATGAAAGATATATTTATCACAAAATTAAAGAACTTGAGGCTTAAGCTTTCTAGATAAAAATAAAACGCATAAAAATTAAACTAAACTAAAAATGTTTTACCACTTGATTTCCAAATCCATATCGTCTGTTACGCGTCTGTGGATCCATCACTGACTGGAAGATAATGTCCTCCTCGTCTGTAGTAAGCTGCTCCTTTCCAGTCTCAGCTAGACGCAACTGACGTTTCTCCATGAACTTCTCCTGCAAGCCCAATAGGAATGTATATAAAATTAATATCATGATATCGTATTTTATATTAATTTAACAATTACTACATAAACTTCTACATAAAATGAAATCTTACGTGACTCTTCCTGGATTTCTCGTCATGCCATGAGTATGTGATGTTCCCGTCTGAGTCGACATGCTCTATGGCATGCGTACGTGTGAACACATCCATATAGGAGACTGGACCCTGCCCCTCAGCCTCCTGAATTAGATTATTAAACACAATTATTAAATGTTCAAAACTATATACAGCATAATAAGTCGCATTTAAAAAAAATTACCAACTCCTGCCGATACTGCTGGAATGACTTGGATCCTCCTCTATGCGTGACTGGATTTTTATTCCTATTCGCGCTGTTTCTTTGTGACTCCGCCTTCACATTTAAAATTTTATATTTATCAGTCTAAATATTTTAATATTTCTTAAAAAAAAAATAGTACACTAACCTTCGCTGTATCACTATCCCAATACTTCAGAAACCCACTCCAAACATTATCTCCCATCCACGTAGGTTTTTTCCTATTTTTTTCATTGTTGATATGGCATCTTTATAGTTTTTCCTCATCTTTTGCATCCAATACGTCCTAGCCAATGCCAAATCATCGGTCTGTATATCAACCTCAGCCTGTATTTCACGTTAAACAAACATTAGTAGTAAAATATGTACAGTATATCTCAGCGATTAACATAAATTATATTGCAAAAAATATAAAAGAAAATACTTACTAGCACATCCTGCCAAATGACCTCCTGAATGTGAGGTGGTATCAAATCCCACTTAGGCCAACATCCCGACATCCTTGCCTTATATGCTGCTGTCGAAGCAGTCAAAATAGTCTTCGAAGGCTGAAAATCGAAAGTCCTGCATTAAATGTGAAAAACATATAAGTGTGCTGTATAAAATAATAAACATGCTAAATAAAGTTTAATTTTTACCCAGTACTCGTAGGAACTAAGGACACGACTGGACGCACGTGGGGATGCGATCCAGAACCCTCGCCTGACGAATTTCCTCTAGATGACATACCTGTCACATACAAATCATTTCAAAGATCTAAGCTAACTTAAACAAACGATATAAGCTGCTAAATAAGTGACATAAAAGATGCAAAAAATGACATAAAAGAGAAATTGTTTTTACCTGTATTTGATTTGGTCTCATATTCCAAAGATTAACATTTTTACATTATTGCAGATTTAAGACAAATAAATAAGCAAAACTGCATATGACACAAAAGATGTAAAAAACGATCATAAAAGTTAAAAATTTAATAGAGTTACATGAATTGCAAAATAAGCTGGGTTTACTACATGATTACATTACAATAGATAGATAGTACTCGATCATCATCTATATCAATCATCATCTTCTTCAGATTCAAATTCATCCTCAGATTGCATACTATCTTCCTCCGCACTCTCAAACGCATCTACCAAAGCATTTGCCTCATCGATTAGAGGTCCGAAATCTGCATGATCATCTTCAATTATTATTTCATTGTTCTATTCGAGTTCTGCCTGATAGGCTCCTTCATCTGGAATATTCTTCCCATCAAACGTAAATCTGGCCTTTGTCTTAAAAACTGCCGACCAATCTGCTTTATCTCTTTTTAGAGACGGGTAAGGAGCATAATAAACCTGTAATGCTTGTTTGGCTAGTACAAAAGGATCATACTTGTAATAACGCGATGTATGCTTTATTTCAATCAGATTATAATCCTTATGTACATTAATTCCAGAACCCGGAACATTGCTAAACCAATCGCATTTAAATAGAAACACCTCCTCTGCGGGTCGTGAGAAATATGTCAATTGCAAAATTTGTGTTAAAACGCCATAAAAATTTTTGATGTGATTCTCAGGATCGTCACTGCCTTTAACGAATACACCAGTATTGTTCGTTGATTTTTCAGCACCGTATTCTTTTGTGTTAAATTTATATCCATTAACAAAATATATTGGATATGTCTTAACCAATTTTTTGGTCCCATTGCAAGATGTTTCAACCCTTCATCAACAACACAATTTTTGGGTTCATAAACATAATTTGTAAACCAAGCAGAAAATTCTTTACTGATATCTCCATTTGGATGTTCACGTTCATAAACGCTGTAAATAAAAATAGTGTTTTGCATTAGATTATACACACGTAAAGATGTAGAAATAAAAATGCAGTAATTGATATTTCAGATTACCTAACGAATGGTGCAACTTTAGCACAATTTAGAAGAATATAAGTGTGAGCTACATGAAAATCTTTATCATTTAGCCAGACGTCAACACATTTTCCAGAAGGTCGACCGTGTTGTCTAAAAATAGACAAAACTGTTTGAGACGATTCTTGTTCGTCTCCTTCGTCGTTTCTTGGAACACTTTCAAATGATATATTCACATGATCACTGAAATAATGAGAGAAAAAGAACGAAGCTTCTTCTTCGATGTATGATTTACATATCGAACCTTCAACTCGTGCTTTTTGTCTCACTTTTTTCTTCAAATGATTCAGATACCTATGCAATATTAATTTACATTATTTAATAGTTTTAAATTCAATTAAATTAATCGTTAATATGTCTATGTTTACCTCTCGAATGGATACATCCATCCATATTGGACAGGACCTCGATATCGTGCTTCAGTTGGAAGGTGAACAGGTAAATGTTCCATTACATTAAAAAAACCTGGTGGGAATATTTTCTCTAATTTGCAAAGCAATATTGGAATATCCACCTCAAATTTACGTAAACGTTCCACTTTCAAAGTAGTTGAACAAAGTTCTTTGTAAAACAAACTAAGCTCCGTTATTACCTTCCAAACTTTTAACGGCAGTAGTTCTTTGAACATAACTGGGAATAGATGCTCCATCATAATATGACAATCGTGGCTTTTCATTCCGCTCAATTTACCATTTTTGAAGTCAACACACCTACGAAGGTTTGAGGAAATCCCATCAGGAAATCGTAACCCTTCAACCCATTTTAAAACAACGTTAACCTGATTATTATCTAATTCATAACATGCTTTGGGTTTTTTACTGTCATTAGGTTTCATATGAAGCTCGGGACGTTTGCATAATTCTTCTATATTGCGCCTTGATTTCAAATCATCTTTAGTTTTCCCTTTAACATTCAAAATCGTGTTAAACACATTATCAAATACATTTTTCTCATTATGCATCACATCAATGTTATGACGAAGCAGAAGATGTTTCCAATACGGCAACTCCCAAAAAATAGACTGTTTGCACCAATTATGATAAATCGATTTGCCTTCAATTTCTGTTTGAACTCCATTTTGATATATCTTTGGATGATTTCGAACCATTTCATATATTTCTTCGCTAGTCCATAACGTTGGAGGTTGTCTGGTTTCTACTCTATTAACCAAAAAGTTTTTCTTGTCTGCTCTAAAAACATGATTTACATGGAGAAAACATCGATGACAGTCAAACCATGAAATTTTCCTACCATGCGGTAAGGAAAACGCTCGTGTCTCTTCCATGCAATATGGACATGATAGACGACCAGCAGTACTCCATCCTGAAAGCATTGCATATGCAGGAAAATCACTTATAGTCCACAACAAAGAAGCAAACATGCGAAAATTTTTCTTCTTTGCAACATCGTACGTTTCTACTCCTTCGTTCCACAATGTTTTTAATTCTTCAATTAACGGTTGTAAATAAACATCAATTCCTTGTGCTGGATCATCGGGCCCAGGAACAATAACAGTAAGAAACATATATTGTGTTTTCATACACATCCATGGAGGTAAATTATAAGGTGTGATGATAATGGGCCATGATGAGTATTTAGAACCAAACTGAGAAAATGGTGAAAACCCATCCGTACATAATCCTAGTCTGACATTACGACTCTCCGCTGCAAAATTGGGATAAGTTTTATCGAAATGCTTCCATGCTTCCCCATCGGCTGGATGGGTCAACGTACCTTCTTGCTCCGATCTCACCTTATGCCATCTCATATGAGATGCAGTTGCAGAAGATGCATATAATCTTTGAAGCCTTGGAGTAAGAGGTAAGTAATGCATACGTTTATATGGAACTTCCTTTCCCTTCTTTTTTCGTGGTTTATATCTTTCTTCATTACAAATTTTACAATTTCTAAGGTTTACGTCATCTTTCCAAAACAACATACATCCTTTTACACATGTATCTATTTTTTGATAAGGTAAACCAAATGCCGACATAAGTTTTTTAACTTCGTAGTGATTTTCACACATTAAATTATCCGGCGGCATGTGCCTTTTAGCAGCTTGTACAATTGCTGTGAACCCAGCTTCAGTGATGTTGTATTTAGATTTCATCGCAATGTATTCCGCGATTACCGATAGCTGAGTGCCGCTTGTACAACCATCCCAAATAGGTTTCTTAGCATTATCCAGCAAATCATAAATTTTCTTAGCTTCAATATTCGGTTCTTCATCATTTCCATCGTCGTCGTCGGCTGCAATCATAGGAAACATAGATCGAGCTGCATCTTCCACCATATTTTCAATACGGGTCGTGCTAACATTTTCTTCAACAGGATTGTCTACCTCAGTCTCAACAGGAGTATTTGATACAACTTCTCCATGACGATCCCAAAAATAATACTCGGGTACGAATCCGTTTTTGCACAAATGGACTTTCACAACATCGGGTAACAAATATTTCAAATGTTTACACTTGCTACACGGACAACGAATTTCAGGATCGCTTCCATTATTACTTAAAGCAAAGTCAACAAAGACATTTATACCATTATAAAAATCTTCTTTTATTGAACCTCTCTGTCCTCTTCTTTGGTACATCCAACTCCTCCGATCAACAAAATAATCAATCATTTTTCCTAGTTGAGAAATTCAGTCATAAGTCCAAAAATTAATATTTATTTAAGAATTCAAATTACAAAAAAAACTTGTACTTATGGTAATAAAACGCACGTATATTGCAATATTTTCATTTTTAAGGCATATATATTTAATATTAAAAATATATTAATTCCATAGCGTTTTGGTCCATATGTATTTTATATATTAATTCCATAGCGTTTTTCTGAAATTTTGATTTTGTCGTAACTTACAAATTATGAACTAAAATCTCAAATTCTTATATCCGTTAGAAAAATATTTTCAATACGGTCCTAGCATTTCTTGTTTCGTCCAAATCCGATTTAAAATGAATTTTATATAATTTTTCAAAGTTCAAAATTAAATTTTGAAACTACCGCGCCATTTTAGTCTTCGAATATAAATTATTTTAATTTATAAAATCTAACTTAAATAACAAAAAAACAATCGTTGTTATTTAAAAAAACAAAAAAATATTTTATATTTTATCACATCTGCTAACATTTCAATCAACTTAAAACAATATTATTACCGTCGATTCAATAGGCACACAACTATAATTTAGAATCATGCGTTTTTGTGCATAAATCAAAATTTGCACGATGTACTTTTCATAGTTCATCCATTCAATTATTCGTATGTCAAATAACACGTGCAAGAATGACGAGCGCATAACGGCACACATGTACAAAAATATCCTAAATTATACAACGACATAAACAATCTAAATTGAAACACATACACATATCTGGGTTTTAAACATGCCTAAATTTTGATGTCAAATACACAAATATGCAAATATTTAACATAACTTTTTCAATTTCAGTGTAACAAATGAAACACACATATAATATGATGATATAACATACTACAACACCATAGGAACCAATTGCTATCAACAATTAACTCTAATTTTCTAATTTTACCAAATTTAGGTTTAGGTAAAAATTAAAATTTTAAGGTAAAAACGAGATTATACCTCAAATTGATGATGATACAAGGTTGAGAGGAAGTCGGGAGCTATCCGAACGCGAAAAAATTGGTGTTTAGAGGCGGGAAATCGAAAATTGGGGGAGGTAGGGTTTGGAAATCGCGGCTGAATGGGTTTAGGAGGAGGTGGAATGAAGCAGAAATTGGCTCGGGTGGAAGAAATCCCGATTATAATCGACGGTTTCCGACGGCCGCCGACGGCCCGTCGAAAGCCGTCGGAAACCGTCGATACGGGCCGTCGAATTTAAGCCCTTTTCTTGTAGTGGGTTTGCGACGGCTAAAAAAGCGGCCGTCGCAAACCGTTGCTCAATTTGCAGAAATATAACGACCGACCCATCCTCCTCCTCATTCTATTTTCCCCCCAAAAACTTTCCTAAACCCTACCCGTCGCCTCTCCTTGATGCTCCGATTCCAAGCCTCGAAATTCGCTTCCAAGGTATTGATTTCATTCTACTATGTCTTCTAACTCTAGTTTATGCTTAATTAGGGTTAATTAGAGGCTTTTATTGCTAATTTATATGAGTTTGCAAAATTGAATTTTTGTGGATATGAAATTGGTTGTCTCGAGGGATGTTTATGATAATGGTTGTGTTGTAAGTTGATTTGGGGATAAGTGTAATTGATTAGGAGGGTAAAATCTATGAATATTACATATGTAATTGATTTAGGAGGTTGAAAACAATGATTATCACGTGTTTAATTAGACGTACGATGATTTTGTTGTATGTAGAATGTGTTGTATGATGATTTGAGAATGAATGGAATTAATGTAATTGTTTAATGGTAGTAAATTGATTATTATTGAAATGGTGCAACGATGACCCTAGTCTACATGCATGCACTGTTATGTCCCCATCGGATGCAAGAATGGTTAGTCCAAAAGAATGCACTTGCAATTGAAAAAAAATTGTTTTGTTACTATTATATTTAGTAATCAAATGTTGATTAAAAATGTTAATTCAAAATGGTTTGTAATTTAGGTTTAGATCGTTAAGAATCTTGTTAAATGTAATGAAAATCATATAACTCAACTCTTTGAATTTTTTATGAAATTAAATAATTAACTTGAAAGCTTAGTTTATCTTTCAAAAATTTAAACTAACTAAAATTAATTTTATAATTTATACATTAAACTAAAATGAATCAAAACTTACTAAAACTAATTGTCATGTTAGTTTACAAATTGAAATTATGGAAAATTATTATGTAGACGCTATATAGTCAAGGCGTGCACCTAGGCGCAAAAAGGCGTAAGGCGCAAGTAAGGGGCTTTTTTGAAGTTTAAGGCGCACCTTTTACTGAAGCGCAAAAAGGTCCAAAGCGTAAAAGGCGCGCTTTTTCATTTGATGTGTGTTTCTTGTTTTAAACTTAGGTTGAATATGTTTTGACTAGTTATGTGAACCCCTTAGATAAATTTGGCCCCGTCGGACAAGTGTTGTATATGATCGTTATATGGATATTCGTTTTTCCATAAAACGGAAATCTATATTCATCTGATACAATATTCGTTGGATTTGTCCTTGTATTGGACAAGTTACAAATATAATAACGTAACCATATTTTATAAATCATTTCAGTTTAAACGGTTAACAAAATTTCGATGGCACTTCCTTTTTGTTCCCTGTGTACACGCATTTGTGTACGATGCAGGAACCAAAGGGAAGTGCTGCCGAAATTTTGTTGAACCGTTTAACCTGAAAGGATTTATAAAATATGCTTACGGTACTATATTTATAATGGGAAGTAGGTAGACCGGTCGTCAAAGTAGAAAGAAATGAACAAAAAAATTGAAAACATGAAGTAGTTGTAAATGAAATTTTACAAGATTTCAATTAATACAAAGTGTTTGATCAAATTTTCTAACATATTTGTTGCAAATCAGGAAAATGTTCGATTATTTTCGTGATCGTAGTTGGATGTATCAACCCCGTACTGGTAAGAAAGGGTCGATAAAGGAACATTTTTGTAACGGTATCCAAGAATTTTTTAGATTCGCTAAATCTAAAAATCGAAGTAACCGTTGATTGATGTTTATCTACAACCGTTGATTGAAGAGTTGAAAACAATGTGGAATGAAGGGGTCGAAACATACGACATTTCGAGAAAAAGGAATTTTCGTATGTTTGCTTCTGTATTATGGACTACTAGTGATTTTCCTGCGTATGGAATGCTTTCAGGTTGGAGCACATCCGGGCGTCTAGCTTGTCCTCATTGTATGGATGAGTCACGAGCATTTTCATTAAAGTATGGAAAAAAATATCTTGGTTTGATTGTCATCGATGCTTTTTGATGCTTTCTACATCCTAATCATAAATTTAGAACGGATAAAAAGAACTTCAAAGCTAACAGAGTAGAGAATATGCTACCGCCTAAAGTTTGGACAAGTGAAGAGATATATGAAATTGTAAGTGAGTACCCAAAGATACACGAAAATGGAAAGCAGGTTGAAATTCCAGGTAAATCGGACATTCATAATTGGTGCAAACAAAGTATATTTTGGGAGTTACCTTACTGGAAAAATCTAAAACTTCGGCATAATATTGACGTCATGCACAATAAAAAAAACGTTTTTGATAACGTTTTTAATACAGTTTTGAATGTAAAGGGGAAAACCAAGGGCGACGCGAATTCACGATGTGATATATTACACTTCTGTAAACGGCCGGAACTTCACTTGTATGCCGAGAATAAAAAACCCAAAGCATGCTATGAGCTAGACAACAGGCAAGTAAAACTCGTGCTAAAGTGGGTGGAAGGATTACGATGTCTTGATGGGATTTTTTCTAACCTCCGTAAATGTGTGGACTTTAAAAACAGTAAATTGAGTGAGATGAAAAGCCATGATTGTCATATAATGATGGAATACTTTTTACCTGTGATTTTCAAGGAACTGTTGCCTACAAAAATATGGAGTGTTATAACAGAATTAAGTATATTTTATAAACAACTCTGTTCAACGACGTTGAAGATAGATCGTTTACGTAAGCTTCAATTAGAAATCCATGTACTTCTCTGCAAACTTGAGAAAATATTTCCACCGGGTTTTTTTAATGTAATGGAACATTTACCTATTCATCTTCCGTCCGAAGCACTCCTTCGAGGTCCAGTGCAATATGGATGGATGTATCCATTTGAGAGGTAATTTTGTGTAAACTCAATACTGTTGATAGATTACAACTTAGATTTTTGTACCAACATATAAATTAAATTACTCTTATTATAGGTACTTGAATCATTTGAAGAAAAAAAATTAGGCAAAAAGCTCGAGTAGAAGGTTCGATTTGCAAATTGTACCTTGAAGAAGAAGCTTCATTTTTTTTCTCTCATTACTTTAGTGAATATGTGAACTTGTCTTTCATATCTGTTCCTCGTAATGAAGAAGCCGTTGAATAGGAGTCTTCTCAGACAATGTTATCTATTTTTAGACAACACGGAAGACCTGCTGGAAAATGTGTAGAAATATGGTTAAGCGATAAAGACTACAATGTGGCACACACATATGTTCTGTTAAATTGTGTGGAAGTTGCACCATTTGTCAGGTTATATAAAATTCATGTTCAATTCAGTTATATGTACATCTATATTTATTTGTCTATATTAATAGAAAAGGAACATAACACATATTTGTAGTATATACGAATCACAGCATCCATCTGGTGATCTCAGCAAAGAATTTGCTGGATGGTTTTCAGACTATGTTCATGATTCCAAATACTGTGTTGTTAACGAAGGATTACGACATCTTGCTATTGGACCAAAAAGAAATGTCAAGACTTATCCAATATACTTTGTCAATGGATTTAAATTCAACACCAATGATTACGGAGCTGAAAAATTAACGTATAATAGCGGTGTATTTGTCAAAGGTAGTGAAGATCCAGAGGAGCGTATAAAAGATTTTTATGGCGTCTTAACGCAAGTTGTAGAGTTGACATATTATGTTCGTCCCTTAGAGAAAATTTATCTATTCAAATGCAACTGGTTTAGCAATGTTCCAGGTTCTGAAGTTAACGTGCACAAAGATTACAAGCTAATAGAAATAAGGCATACGTCGCCTTACTATAAGTATGATCCTTTCGTGTTAGCTAAGCAAGCACTACAAGTGTATTTTGCTCCGTATCCATCCTTAAAAAAGATAAAGCAGATTGGTGGGTTGTTTTTAAAACAAAGGCAAGATTTGCATTTGATGGAAATAATATTCCAGACGAAGCAGCGTATCAGGCGGATCTTGAGCCAAATACTGAAATTATAATAGCTGATGACATTGATGTCAGGTCGTTGAATGATGAAGCGAATGTGTTAGTAGATGCATTTGAAAGTACTGAAGAAAATGATATAGAGTATGAGACTGAGTCTGCATACGAAGATGATGAAGACTGATGTTATGTATTTATGTTATGTACTATTATGAGCTATGTATCATGTTGTGTACTCTTCTGAGCTATGTAATAACAATGTTAATGTTGAATATGTATATGTGTTATGCATTGTTCTTGTCATGTACGATTTATGTAATGATAATGATGACTGATGTTAATAATTCAAGTTATTTTGTATGCATTATATGATTGTAACAGATATGTCAGCTAGACGACGCTCAAGGAGTTCATCTCAGCCGAATCCTTCACCATCTCCTGCGCCAGGTGTAGTTCCTAACAGCTCTGAGCCAGATCTGCGGCGACGTGCAGAGGTTGTTCCGAAGAGTGCTGGGTAAGTATCTAATTTATTTCAATTTAAATTAGTTAAAAATATATGGTTTATCTATGTAAACATGTACACAACACCGGGTTTGAAATCGAGCCAGCGGATTTCATTTTAAAAGTGTCGAAGCAGTCGTACACGAGTAGGATGTCTGGGACTTGGCCTCATTGGGATAGTATCCCACCCCACATCAAGAATGCCATTCTAGCCGATATGCTAGTAAGTATTTATTTATTTTATTATTGGTAATTAATATATACTATAAATAATTCAAAATAAATTTAATTTGCAGGCGGTTGTCCGTGTAGAGGAGCAGGACATGCAGGTTTTTTTGACACACTGAAATATTAAAATGCGTAAGAATTACCGAGAAACAATTTCTAGGGCGAAGACATCACATAAGAAGCCTAGATGGATGGCTGACGATGTTTGGGCTGGATTTCTAGCATATTGGGATACTGAAGCAGCGAATGTAAGATATAATGAAAATAATCACATTTATGTTGATTGCATTCTTTTATTTAATAATGTATCAAATTTAATAGGAAGTAGCAAAAGGGAATAAAGAAAATAGAGCTAAGAATCCTGGTTTACATCGCGGTGGCTCAAAATCATTCCAGCAGCATAGAAGAATATTGGTATAAATTTGAAATAGTTTTTAGCATATGTTCACGTAAAAATTAAGTGCATATCATTCATTTTTATTTTTTGTAATTTTATTACTGTATATATACTCAGATGACAAAGCATAGAAGGGAGCCTACGATGGCAGAGGTTTTCAGGCATACTCATGCGGTGGAGCATACTGATGACGAATGGAACGTGACATATGATTGGGCGGACGACAAGGCTGTAGGCGTAATGGTAAATATACTTATTGATAATTAAAATATTTCATATTCGTTCATATCAGATTATATTATTAAATTATATGTCATTTGTATTGAAATTATATTGGTATTGTAGGAGAGATATGATGCAGAGTCAGCTAGAGTGACTCAGGCCAGTGGACGAGATGAGCTTACGGTTACAAAGTGCGATCGTATTTGGGATGCTATTATTAAGCCGCCTAGTCGTAATAGGCGATACGGCTTCGGCAATCAGGAGGTACCTTTTTTAATTTAAGTTTACATTTAAAGTGTATTCAATTAACATGCATTCTTTTACTTTCTTTTTATATTAACATGTTAAATTGACATTATAAATATAGAAGCTTTAAATTGACATGTGTATTGATCTTCAAAGTTCATGTATATATTACAAGTCCATTTATAAATGTGAACTTGAATTATTTCGCAGGCTATTGATTTTCAGCGAGGATATAGGAAGTCCATGGAGCAGGAGGCTATAGCTCAGTTGAAGGAGCAACTGGAAGAGATGAATGATTAGAGAAGAAGCCAGCTGGCTCAGGAGATAGACGAGCGCATTGCACGCTATTATGACGAGCATGGATCGATGCCAGATGAGGACGATGGTGGGGATGCTACAAGCGAAGAAGAAGAAGACGACGAGTAGTTTGTTTGTTCTTGTGCTTGGGTATGTATGTACACTTACTTTTTTATTTGCTTTATGTACATACGATGATATTTGATGACGGTAGGGTGTGGTTTGATGTATTTTGATGTTTTGTGATGATGGGATGATGATATATGGTGATGATATTATTTTTTGGATGTATGACGATGGTATGTTATGGTATTGTGATGAATTTAGTAATGTTTTGGATATAATGTGTGTTGTAGTTATATTTATGAGTGCGTATTGACGATTTTGGAATGATATTGATGGATTGGTAGTGGATTGGTTTTGATGTTGAGGCTTGATGGAAAGGTATGGCTATTTAGTGGAGAAAAAGGGTTCCAGATTTGCGGCGGCTAGCGACAGCTGGCGACGTCAACTTGGTCATTATTTTGCGTCGGCGAGCGACGGATAACAACGCCATATAGCGACGGATAGCGACAGCTTGTTGGACATCATTAGCAACGATTTAACAACGGCTTGCAACGACTTTCCAGCAAAAAAACCACCTGCCCACTCATGATGCCACGTGGCAAGTATCCATTCCAAGCCGTTGCTAAATGAGTGACGAAACCATCGCTTTTTCCGTCACTTTTTTTGCTCGCGACGACATTTATAGCGACGGCTTGCGTCGGCCGCTAACGACTATTTGCTGTCGTTATTCACTGTTCATCTTGTAGTGTAAAAGAATTGTAATGGAAATTTGTTTTAGGTTTCTTATATTAAACTAGATCGAGGCTCGTGCTTCGCACACGGGAAATGTCACGCAGTGATAATGATAGTCGACATCTGTGTTGTAGTTGTTGCTATTAGTACATATGCGAGTAGGACACATGAATGCTACAAATAGCGAAACAATGGGCAGAAAATAGTGCATCTGCCAATGGCAGCCCCTCTGAATTCCGCGAGTTTCCCTGAATTCTACGAGTCAATTCAACGGTTTATATCATTCCCGCACAAACCTGCTTCGGACTCCATAGCATATGTTGGGAAACAATGGCCGAGTCGCATACGTTGTCGCTTTCTTGAAGACGATTCGGCGATCTGGTCAAAGGTGCAAACCAGTCGTTCTCTATCACCGTCGCCTCTAGGATAAAACAGCCTCTACAATTAATAACTGGTTCGCTTGCACAATAAATCAGTGCAGATTTGCACTTTCAAATAAAATTTAACTGCTCGTTCTAATTTTTGTTTTTGAAAATGGTGGAGGAAGAAGAAGAGATGACAATAAAAAATAAAAAATAATGTCTCCTATTTTTTGAGGAAACGTGATAATATAATTGTGGAGGAGTCGGTTCAGATATGAAAAAATGGATATCAATATTTACTAAGTCAAATAAAGGTTCAAATCTGAAAACATGGATCTCAATATTTACCAAGTCAAATAAAGACCGGTTCTTTAATATAGTCTCATGATGTGGGACTATTCATATAGTACTCATCTCATACTTATCCATTTTTAAATAATTCATCTTTACAAAAATAAACAATTTTTCCAACAATCCCCCACTTGAATTTTCAAAAATAATTTCCGAGCAGTTTCTAAAAATATAAGATTGTGCATAAACAAAGGTGTCATCCGACTTGAACCTTTGCATAGTGAATAAGATTCAGTTTTTACTAGAGTGACACGTAGTCCTGAACTCTGTTCCTGACATCAAACCACACACAACCTTTTCTATAGTGCAATCAAATAAGCCCGTGCATTTATGGCGATGCACGTCTATCCCAGTTTAGTGAACGCTCTAGAAGTTTTGCCCAAACTCCATAGGAAACCGCCACATTTCCACATTCACAAAGGTGAGTCTATCAAGAGCACTCCTGAAGATAGGTACTCCACTCCAAATAGAGTATAGATCTCATTAAGAGTTTCTATTAACTCATCCTCTAATCACTTCAGGAATACATGCTTCTTAATATAAAAATTTAGCATGTTCTTCTACTATCACTACACAACTTGTTTTTACTCATTGAACCTAGTTCTTGGGATCTCCAGTCACGTAGGTCGGGTTACCATTGTGCGTGATTCCACAATCTCAGGGTAATAGTCCCATTCTTTTAGAATCATTATGGACTTTCTTTCGGTCAGTCCTTTCGTCAAAGGATCTGCCAAATTGTCATCACTTTATATGTGAAGTTTTCTAACAATACTGTGCATACGGCTGTCATTTCTTACCGTTATATTATTAGTTCTGTTCTTTCAGTAGTTGTCAAATTTTCATCACTATCTATGTGATGTTCTCCTACAATATTGTGCTTACAACATCATTTTCTACCGTTGTATTAACGGTTCTGTACTTTTTGCAATAGCCGTGGTACTATCGCAATATATTACACCACTAGTGTTGGTTTTTGCCATATGGGGATCTCAACTAGCAGATTTCTTTAGTTCTCTGCTTCTTCACTAGTTGTGGCCAGTGCTATTATCTCAGTTTTTACAGTAGACTGAGTCAAAATAGTCTGTTTCTTAGGTTTCCAACAGACAGCTTCTCCAGCGATGCTAAATATATAACCACTGGTCGCTTTAGAATCATCAGATAAAGTACTCCAATCTGTATTAGAATATTCTTCAAGTACAGCTGAAAACTTTTCATAATGTAATCCAAGGTTCATAGCTTATTTTAGGTATCTTGTGACCATCTCAATAGCATGTTAATGCTCTATACTAGGTCTACTGGTAAACTTCCACAGTAATCCCACGACATAGGCAATGTCGGGTCTAGTACAATCAGTGGCATCCCGAAGGGTGCCAATGGTGCTCGCATAATCAGACTGTCTTACACCCTCACCAGTGTTCTTAAATAACTTTACACTAGGACCATATGGTGTACATGCAGATTTACAGTCAAGATAATTGTATTTCTTTAGTATCTTCTCAATATAATGAGATTGATCCAAAGAAAGTCTCTTTTTACCTAGTAATCTTAATATCAAGGATTACACTCGCCTCATCTAGATCTTTCATATCAAAATTGGCACTTAATAAAGATTTGACTGAGTTTATGGCATGAATATTTGACCTAAAAATGAGTAGGTCATCTACATAAAGGCATATAATAGTGAAAATGTCATTCTCATATTTGTAATAAATGCATTTTCACTTCCATTAACTTTAAAACCATGTGAAATAATAAAGTTACCAAAAAATTTCGTGCCATAGTTTAGGTGCTTGTATTAAACCATATAATGATTTATCTAATTTGCATACTTTATGTTCTTGATTGTGTACTACAAATCTTTCAGGCTGGTCCATATAAATTTCTTCTTCTAATTCACCATTCAAAAATGTGGTTTTTACATCCATTTGGTGTATTAGTAAATTATGAATGAAAGCAAGTGAGATTAATACCCGAATGGATGTAATTCTAGTTACTGGTGAAAAAGTGTCAAAGAAATCTATATTTTCTTCTTGCTTAAAACTTTTAGCTACTAGTTGTGCTTTATATTTATCAATAGTACCATCAGGTTTTAATTTCTTTTTAAGCACCCATTTACAGCCTATAGATTAACGACCAGGGGGTAAATTTACCAAATGCCAAGTCATATTGGATTCCAAAGAATCCATCTCATCATTTATAGCCTCTTGCCAAAAATCGGCATCTAAAGAAGATAAGGCCTTTTAGAGGTTCGTGGGATCCTCCTCAATAGTAAAATCACAAAAATATGAACTAAAATCTTTTATGCTTCTTTCTCTTTTACTTCTTCTAGGTTCAACTTTAGAATTTTCATTAAGTTCTGTTCTAATAGGCATACTTGAAGTGCCCCCACTATTCCTTAATTTAAAAGGAAATTTCGTTTCATAAAAATCGGTATACTTTGCTATTAATAGCATAGCCTATAAACACACAATTCATATGCTCTACTTGCCAAATTTATTCTCTTAGGGTCTGGAATGCAAATATATGCTAAACAACCCCAATTCTAAAGTATGGGACATTGGGTTTATGATTCTTTAATATTTCATAAGGTGAAATTTTATTTTTAGATCTGGGGATTCTATTCAGAACATAGCATACGGTTAATAATATATCCCCCCACCAATGTTTTTGCTGCACCAGAATTTAATAAAACGGCAACTACTAATTCGGTAAAGGCCCTATTTTTACTTTTAAATTTACCATTTATTTCAGGTGAATAGGGTGCAGTTCTCTCATGTACTATACCATGTAAAAAATCCAGAATTGAAGTAGATTCATATTCTGCTTCTCTATCACTATGAATTCTGTTAATTTTCTTATTTTTCAATTTCAGTTTTCAATGTTTCAAACATGTCAAATGCATCACATCTTTAAGAAACACTGTATTTCCAATTGTAAGCTTTATTTTCATATTACCAATCTCTACAGCTTTAATGGTGCGAGGATCTCCCAACACACTTTATGTTCATCAGCAGTCGTATATGTTGTAAATATCATGATCATAGCAGACATGGCGAGAAACACCAGTGTCTACCCACCAACCCTCAGTCAGGTTAGCCTACGGTGCATGACATGGTCTGTTCTGACACTTTTGTGCCATATGACCTGGTTTTTCATAGTTGTAACATAGAAACAACTGTCCAGAATCATTCTTTTAGGTTAGTCGGTGTTGTCCTTTATGGTTTGCTTGTGGATTCTCATTCCGTTCCGTACTGACCAGCTGCGGAAACTTACTATTGTTTAAGATGTGAGACACTAAATGACATATGTGTATTTATATATAGAAACAATTCAGATTTGAAAGTTGATTGTTGACACATAAATCACTGTCAAATATTGAAGTCAATCAATAACACATACACAAAAAATTAACTTCAATTGCATGAGATGGCTGTCAATATTCCAGCACCAATTAGTATCATTCAATTTGCATCGACCAAATTAACATTGAACAGTTTTCTCTTCAAAATATTATGTTACTAAATAAACAAACAAGATACTAAGGTTATCCGTATTAACCTAAACAAATTCATGGGTTTGTTCAGTATGCATCATATATAGCTCACATATGTTACTGAGCTTTCAGGTAACTGAAACTACCATGCAGTCTAATACCCATGTCTAATACAACGTCTGTATTACACTTAGATAATGCGGTACGTTGATATGTTGACATAAGATACTGGAAATTTCTCATTTGTTTATGCATGAAAAAATGCTGTGAAGATGCATATTCAGCTTTTACTGTTAAGTATCAACTAAATTTAGGGATAACCTCCAGCTTTAATAAAATAGACTAAACTGAAAATACATACCTGCCAAACACTTTAGCGGTGGTCTGAACATAAGTCTCTGCCATTTGTTCGGCAGAAGGATCGGGATTCTTGGCAAACAATGCAACCGTCCATCTTCCCAGACCCTGGAAGAGTCAACTTGCAATGCAAGGCTATGATAAGCTACAGTAGTGATTCCGACAAACTTCAATTTCCCGCTTCCTTTGTCATTAGGCGAAGAAGAAGAATCAATAAATTCAACAGGAATTGTACATGTCTCGTCCTCTTCTTTTCCAGTCCCTAACCTCCTAAACAATCCTCTATCCATGAAAACACGCTCCCATCTCACTTTGAACGAAGCCGACAATTTTGGAGTTTATCTAAATCAGTAGCCGAATCCTTGCCCTTCTCCTCCAAAACCGCACCAACATATCTCCGGATCCTTTGATTCTCCCTTTTCCTTGCCCTGCTTCCTCGATGCTCCAGATTTAGGGTTGTCATTTTACTTCAGGTCCTTCCTTCGTGTGAGATCGCAGAACTGCTCTACGGTGAGGGTGCGTGGTAGCATCGGCCATTGACGTGGCGGCGCATTCTTTAGCCTGTGCATTTTACCTTTATGCGCTCCCGACACCATTTTTTTTATTGTACGATTCTTTTCTTCTACTGTCGTGTGATTTCTCTCTTCCTTGTTTGCTCTACATGGGGAAGCGACTCATATTTTTTCGAAGCTACTACTTTCGGGAACAATATTGCCTTTTATCCTTGGAAGAGGCACTTTGAAAAATGTGACGAGACTTGGAGGAAGCGTAGTAATTAATTACTGATTACACAAATCGTAGCCATTGTTTGATAATTTCGTCTTCAAATTGTTGGGAAACAATGGATGAGTCGCGACGTTGTCGCTTTCTTGAAGACGACTCGGTGATCTGGTCAAAAGTGCAAACCAGTCGTTCTTTATCTCCGTCGCCTCTAGGATAAAACAGCCTCTACAATTAATAACTGATTCGCTTGCACAACAAATCAGTGCAGATTTGCATTTTCAAATAAAATTTCACTTCTCGTTCTAATTTTTTTTTTTTTAAATGGTGGAGGAAGAAGAAGAGATGACAGAAAAAATAAAAAAAATAGTGTCTTCTATTTTTCTGAGGAAACGTGATAATATAATTGTGGAGGAGTCAGTTCAGATCTGAAAAATGGATCTCAATATTTACTAAGTCAAATAAAGGTTCAGATCTGAAAACATGGATCTCAATATTTACCAAGTCAAATAAAGACCGGTTCTTTAATATAGTCTCATGATGTGTAGTCTCATGATGTGGGACTATTCATATAGGACTCATCTCATACTTATCCATTTTTAAATAATTCATCTTTACAAAAATAAACTATTTTTCCAACAGCATAGCTCAGTATGACATGTAATTTTTAGTGAAGGTACAATAAGATGTATGGTTGCTTTTACAATGGTTTCAAAGTTGAAAACGCAGATATATATATATATATATTTATGACATTGAATAAACTGCAAGATAAACTTAAAGTTCATGACATTCAAATGTTGATATAAATATAAGGACATGCATTAGAATTATGCTTATATGTCACCCTATTATCTATATTGTGACATGTTTCGGACTTCAACCTAAATCTTCAATCAAGTAATACTCCCAATCCTTTCCTGACTATTTGCGCAGTTAAATAACACAGCTTATTCAACACGGCTTTTTATTTTTATTTTTTGTAAATGCTATCTGTTGATAATAAAGCAATTCATTCAGTTTGTTCTTTCATCGCTACAGTCTCCAATCATTATCAACATTACACTTCAGCCAAAATCATATTACATCAGAAAGTTTAATATGCACATTTGCTAGTCTACATATATATTGAATTCACGTTATGACTGTCTACATACACAAAATTCACATAACGATTATTGTCAAATAGAGTTTCTATGGATAGTATTTATCGAAATCTATTATATATAAACAAAAATAGAATTGATTCTGGCAGAATAAATGTAATAGTCGTGCTTTTTTTCAAAGATGTGTATACTTATAGTAATAATCTATAATTCACATATCAAAATCAGTATGTAGCAGTTGATTATTACTAACATCAACAAAGCAACAACTCCAAATATTTCAAATTAGGGCTTCCTATTTATTAACGAACAACAAATATTTCAGAGTTCTTCCCAGAATCATCCTATAGCAAGTCACTGTGAACTTCCAGTAGTCAACCATAATGAATGCGACTCCCTCATATCTCAGCAATTACAGTTTCCTCTTTTACATGTCGTAATTTTCGATAGCAGTTGTTGATCATCTATACCAGTGTAACTAAACAGGAAAAGAGGAGCTGATTGCAGTATCTGAAACCCACATAAACATTGTCCTTAACTCATGCAATATCAAACACTGCACATCTGTTGCCATGTATTTTATCCAGTAACGTGGCTATAACAATAATAGCATCTCAACTTTAATAGGCTCGTATTCCATTAGAAGAGTCCAATAGCATTGTTAAGTCACTTAACCCCACTACCTATGTGAAACTGAAATAAACAATCTTTATTATCAGATCCATTTATAAACAAAACAACATCATCTTTGGATACAGTGTGAAGAATGGACTCTCTTCTAATAATAGTTAATGAGGTCAGGCATGATAGCAGCTGGCTGTATATGCAACAGAATTATGTTATCAATACCCTTCTCCTATCCTAACCATTCAAATCTACTCATCCTTGTCGTGGAAACGTACATCGCAGCCATTGCAGGCGCAACAGCGTATATAACGTGGTTTGGGTTCCTAACCCGAATGCTATATGACTCGGGAATATGGCCCATCGTTGGTAGCTTTTCGGGCCTGATTGCAAATCGCAACTGCATCCACGACTGGTTTGCCCACAACCTCAAACTCACTGGTCCCGCATTCACCTACCAAACCTGCAACCTCGTCATCCCTTTTCTTGCACGATAATGAAGACTTCCAAGGATGCACAACAAATGTTCATAAGACCTTAGGTATTAAAGCCTGAAACATGATACCGATGGTCTTTTTTTCCTGTAAAATTCAAAAATAAAAATAAAAATAAATAAACAATGAATTCTAAGAATGTGAAATATTTGGCGCTTGAAATGAAGTAGGAAAAAATTGGTAAGTCCAAAATTTTTGTATCCCTTCATCATCATGCTTAGTTTTGTATTAATTTTTCCAATTCTGTACTATGCATAAATCAATTTCCATATAACATTGTCAAAATCTTTGTTGCTAAAAGATGAGTTGTAAAGAATAAAACCTGAAACATGACATTTATATAATCCTTTTTTCATGAATTTAGAAAATTAAATGATCAAATTCTTAGCATGTGCAACAATTTAGGTTTGGAATTAATTAGAATTTTTTTGAAGTCCTCACTTTTGCATCCCCCTTCATGCTCAGTTTTGTGATTTGCCTAGTTTTGTACTATGCAAAATCAATATCCACATAACCTTTACAAAATCTCTGTTGTCTAAAAATTGAACTGTAAAGAAATTAATCTTTACAGTCAGAATATTATAGTTACTCCTGGTCGACATTAATGTTCGAAATTATGAAACTATGACTTCAAATAGATTAATGAGGAAAGAGGCATAAAAACTGCAATGCAAACTGGCCTCCTGTTAAATATTCAGATATTTTATGCAAGGTTCGAAAACTCGGTTTCGGTTTTGATAATTTGAAAATTTACTAGTTTCGGATGATTTTAGCGGTTTCGGTTTTAGTTTTGGTTTCGGTCCGAAAATCAAACTTTTACATTTTTTATGAAAAAGCTAATGATTATTTTCTACGTGGTCCAGCCCAAAACAATGTTAGCTACAAATATCTTTAGTAACCCTAACTATTCTTCACCCCATACTTAAAAACACGAGCCCATTATTCTTCAGCCCATCTAAAACCCTAACTTTATCCTCAAATAACCCATCGCTCAAACCTATTCAGCAGAGAAAAAATGCGACACGAAAAAATAAAAAGAAGTAAATCGATTTCAACTTCAAACTGGAAGATCAAAGGAAAATCTTTAATTTCAACTTCAGAATCGATTTCAACTTCGAAGTGGAAGATCAATCACGACACGAGAAAATAAACGAAAGGAAATTAATTTCAACTTCAATTGTTCGAACTCGATTCCGAGGCTAGATCTGTAATTAAATTTAGCACTCCTTTGACTTTTGATGTTGTTTTTCTTTTTATTTTAATTGGGGGCAGCGATTGCAAAAAATTTGGGTTTTTTTCTTTACCGAGCAGCTGGACGAGATTTTGACCTATTCTTCGTCCCGTCTCCGGCCGAAACCAAGACGAGATGGCCGGAATCTCATGGTTCCGGCTGGAACCTCATACTATGGTTTTATGTCTTTGTAGTAAACTTACAACAAGTTATGAAATCAAATGATTTATCTTCCACTTCTATAATATTGCAGGTTTGCAACAAAAAATGATGTTTAAAAAAGGGTCGTGCTTGTCAATGGGGTTGCTTATGGTGGATGAACATTTTGTATACCGAAATGCATCTCCACTCTTTGTTGTGAGTCTGTTATATCTTCAGCACGATAAGTGTTTTCAACTGAAAAAATCTTCGAAATCATTATAATTCCATAAAATAATATTTGGTTGTCTGTTTATGATCATAGTCAAAGGAAAAAAATATCACCATGAAATTGCCAAAAATGAAAACACAGACATAATATCAAATCTGTAGATTAACAAAAAATAAATTAGAATTAATACATTCATTGAATTTTCAAATATGGCAGAGAGGAGACAAAATTGAACAACCAGATAAAATCTTCAGTCTTATTTGTTATTACACCTAACTATTTTGAATTCTAATGGAAAAAAATTATCATGTTGTATGATGGATAATGAAAACATAAAAGCATTTAGTTGTCGCTGTTCATGTATGATAGTGGAACAAAAAGTGTAAACCTAACACTGCACTCATCTTCAACTTTGTACATTCTTTTCTGACATCCAAACCCATTTTATACACACATTAGTTATTCATACATACGTACGTTATATATACATGAGGTAGGTTCAATGGAACCTCAAGCAGTGGAGCACCCCAATAGCCTACCACTTTTCCACCACATATTTCCTCTCTCTTACCTTCCACTCATTCTCTCATCTTCCATTCACATTTTTTAATATAAATGAGATGTGGAAATCATGGAGCATTTGGAGTGCTCCGTTTTTGGAGTGCAACCGAACGCTTGCCTATATACAGACATACATACTATATACGTACTATACACACACACACATACACGCCTTCAATTTTTTTTGCAGGACATATTCTCGAAAATTATATATTTTTGAACAAAATTTTAACATTCTTTCAAAAATGTATTTGAACTTTTAACTACCGTTAAAAAATGCAGTCGATCCATTAACTTTTAGCTATCAAATTTTGATTAAAAATGGAAAAAACTTGGTTTTGAAATAAATATTTTTCACATTAAAAAAAATACGATTGTAATTAAATTTAGTGAAATTGTAGGATAAATAACATTATTGACATAAATGATTAGAAAATATATTAATGTGACTATCTACAGAAACTATTATAAATACACTTCAAAATGATAGTTTCAACTTTCAACTTCATTATCATAGTGATATTTTAATTTGTGTAAGAGATGCAGTTTTCATTGCATCAAAGAAACCCAGTTTTTAATGCATTAGTGAGTTGCAGTGAAAACTATATCATTCAGGTACATAATCCTAGTGCCTGGTGCTGTTTTAAATTGCATCAAAGAGATGCAATTTTAAACATTATATTTCTTAAATCTCTTACTGTCAGCTCAATGTTCTAAAATGCATCCAGGAGATGGAGTTTTGAACTTCATTGTTATTACATCGATTATTATCATCTCGAGGTTCTAAAATGCATTAAGAGCGCTAACAGGCAAATATATTGGTCGATGACATTCCGCTAAATAACACAATAATATTTTCTAATGCAAGGTGAATATTCTTCATGACCTCTTGAAGAGAAGCCCTCAATAATGATGAGACGGCCGTTTCCTGTTATCAAAGGCTGGGGCATTTTCTTGGAAAGGGCTTATTTTTAATAATTATGTCAAAATTTTAAAAATCACACACATAAAAAGAATTTTTATTAATAAAAAGGCATTAAGGTTGTTAATAAAGAAAAGGATTTATTGCCACTGCAAATAGAAAACCAACCCATCATCAGTAAAAACACCGTAAATACAATATAATATAAACTGCACTGCAAAATGTTGACTAAGAAACAATAGTCATCCAGTAATACTTTAATCTGAAGTAGGTAGGTATAAAAACAAAATGTGTAAGCAATAGAATACATCTGAACCGTACAAAACCATTTCGGTTTTACTCATCATATGAACATAGCAGTCAAAAAACAAAAACAAAAACATACTCAGCTATATTATTTATGAAATAGATAAAGATGATGAATTAAAAGTTCCTATTACCTTATAGTGTGCAAAATTATGCTAATCTGGACAATAACTTGGTTTAATAAATTTTAAACCATGTTGTACCGTTAGTTGCACATACCTTTAACCTATTGTTTTGGTAAAGAAATAACAATACTTATGAATTGAAGAAATTTTATGGTGCCAGTTTTTGAACTTGCTTAGTAGTTGAACTTGCGAACTTCCAGCCGAAGAAGGAATTTCTATCCGTTAACCGCTGCGTCTCGTTGTAATTGGAATAGTTATTATCATCAACATAAAGAAGTAACCAAATTAGAACATGCTCAGTTAATTTCATGGGAATTTTGATGTCGCCTGCTTCATTTGCCGTAGTCCAAAAATTAGAAAGTAATACTGAATGAAAAAGAGTATCAATCAAGATTGACAAAAAGAGATGTTTAAACATATATAATATATAAATAAGAAAAACAGAACATACAATAAGAATCTACAATATGATATAGACAACAGCCTAACATATAGGCAACAATACCAACAAAATTAAACAACAATTCATGTGAAGCGGGATAAAATATTTGAATTAATCTTTCCAGTGATGCAGTGCGGTAATCAGACGGGATTAGGATAATAATGTTTAGCAGTACATACCACAAAATCCTACAGTTTGCCTACTGGTCAGGTCGTTATCCTACAGTTTGCCTACTGAATTGAAAATGAGCACATGTAGCAATTCAAATTATGGCTATATAAGGCTTATGCAGCAATTAAATTAGGAAAATTAGCATATACAGCAGTATTCTAAATTAAAAATTGCACTGAATTAAAAATGGGCATACATAGAATATACAACAATTCAAACTAAAGATGAGAATTATAAAGGAATAAAAGCTTTTGGCTATATCGGACATGGTGATAGAAAATTTAGAAATAGAATCTTCAATCTATATTATAATTCTCACTAATTTTGGAGTCATGGTCCGACCATAAAATACCCAAATTGCCTATATTTACTTTTTTTTTTAAATCTTTACTATCCTGCTTTAGTATTATTGTTTCTCAACTTAGATACGATGCATGGCATATGAAATTATTTATATCCTGTATATAACACATGAAACTATTTACTGAGATCGAGCCTTGGTATTAAAATATGTGGCTATATGAGCAAAAGTTATCTAATTTGTTACCATCTTGGAAATAAACTAAGCTTTTACTTTAGATACATTTATCTATGTTAATTTGGGATGTATACAGCTAGGGCTGTCAATGGGTACCCGAAAAATCCGATATCCGTCCGCATCCGTATCCGAAAATACGAAATATATCCGTTATCCGAGATGCGGATACGGATATCCGATATCCGAAAATCATTCCGGATACGGATATGGTTATAGTGGTATCCGTATCCGAAAAATATCCGTCCGATTTTCTGATACGTGTATGTGCTTCTATGATTTATGTTTTGTTTTATTTTAGTCTTAGTAGGGTTGTGTATTTCATATTTTGAACACTTTATCTCTTAAAATATTTGTTGTAAGAAATTTATTTGATTGACGTCCTGCTTGTAATTTTTAATTAGATGTATTCACATGTTCAAAAAATATTTTATGAGCCAAATTTGCTTGTGAGTGGTGTATTTGTAAATTTTTACTGTTTTATTTTCGGATATTTTTTCGGATATTTTTGGATATTTTTCGGATATTTTAGGATAACCACATCCAATTCACAGTTTTAAGTTTCGGATACGGATATTTTCGGATATCTTCGGATATCCGTATTCGCTAAGGCGGATACGGATATTTTCGGATATCCGAAAATATCCGCGGATACGGATACAGATATTTTTAACTGGTATCCGCGGATATCGGATACGGATTCGGATACGGATTTTTATTTTCGGATACGAATTCGGATACAGCACTATATATCCGTATCCGACTGCATCCGTTTACAGCCCTATATACAGCTATATTTTCATAACAAGCCTCTCCAATGTTCTATCCTTATGAGAATTATTATTTTTTATTTTATTTACCTTTATTGAAAATATTTGGATGGTTTGTTGCCTCATTTACTGACTTTTTTATTAATGAAGCAACCTATAGTCAAATCCATATATGTGTATCGCTTGATTACTGATTTCCTATTATCTCATTAAGTTAACAACAATATATATATATATATATATATATATATATGTGGCAAGTGTTATTTATCAGTCCAAAGTCATAATTTTCACACACATTCTACAAAAGTACTAGCACGTATTATTTTTCAATAAATGTAAACTCAATATCATTTGGCAGGCCATGCAAATAACCATGTACGCATTATTTGCCAAATTGCTATTCGATAATTTAACATTCTGATATCACTTGCTTTTTCAGTAAGGTAAGGAAAATTTTCATTTTGTAGGGTACACAGTGTTTCACTAATCACTAACAAATGTGTGTTCACTGTCAATTGTTGGACTATAATTCTGTCATAATGTACTATTTTCCATTTTTAGCCCATCATTTTTTAGTTTTTATGAAAATCTTTACTACTTTATACTAAAAGGAAATTGCCCATATTTACTACTTTATCCTAAAAGATATCATCTATATACTACTCAAAAAACAATAATTCATCGTTTCAATAATCTCCCATATCTTTCTAAATATTTACTACTTTATCCTAAAAGATAGCATCCACATAGTACTCTTTACTACTCAACGTATAACTATCCCTGCGTAGGAAACAATGAAAAAAAAGTTGGTTGGAACAAGACTAAATATGATTTTTATATTTTTTTCCTTCTATTCCCCTATCTAAATATTTAACTCTCCTATATTAAAATACCTTCAAATATGAATCAGTCAGCCGGAACAAAGACTAAATTGGGTATTATTTTATTTTTTTCTTTTCTTCTCCTATTTTACCGTAACTACTAAGCAGAGAAATATTCAACTATCCTATTTTATATTCGAATTCAAGCAGATGAATATCGTATGATCTAAATTTCTGCATGAAATATCTAAATCGACTTGGACGTTTTCAATCCTTCATACCACGTACCTAGCTTCAGAAACCACATCACTGCCCTATAAATACTTTGTTACATGCACTGCTATTCATATATCTCCCCCACATATTCTTCCTCGGTACTACCCTCCCAACGTTTTTGCATTTATTCCTTTCTCCATCAATATTTCCTTCCCAGCATTTTCAGGTAACTGAAAATATATATAACTAATACATATGCTTTCAACTGCCTCTGGTTCAGATGTGTGCTTTCGGCTAAAAAAATTCCATTTATACATTATGCTTTGTCATTTGCAGATACTGTGTTTGCTGCAGAAGGCTTTGGAACTAACTCATATAAATAGAGGACTTCTGCAAAAAGGTGTTTAGTAATTTACATAATAGCATAAGCATATGCGGTCTTGATTCTTTTATTATTGCTGTTTTTTTTTTTCAAATTTGTTGATTGGAACATGCCTTAGTTGTTGCAGCAACTTTGGATGCTGTTGTGCTCTGTTCAAATAGGATGATTATTTAAGGTTCCTTTCTAATCTATTGGTATTTTGCCTGTGTCAAATTCTATGCCTTTTAAAAAATTGATGCAAACTGATATGATATGTTATAAAAAATTTGGTTAAGAAATTATAATATTTCAACCGAAGCTCTGTCAATGTACTGGATAAAGGACATGATAACGCATAAAATGACAAAGCAATCATCAATTAAATTTTGCATGTGCCAAGAGTTTTGAAAAATTTTCATTTTTCAATTTACTCGTGTTGATTTAACTACCAAGTATTTGAATTTCTCAATTTGCAGTCTCCCTGATAACTCCCCTACAAAGTTGTCCTCTCATATGTCTAGATTTTTCAAGGGGCAAGTTTGGTTAACTTTTTTTCTAAAGAGCTTGCATTTATGATTCTATGAATATAAAGATGCATATTTTGGCTAAATTTAATTGAGTGTGTGCACCTGGGTGTATATGCACACGTACGACCGTGGAGTTGTTTAATCTACATTACGAAAATCATGTTAACCAAAATTAATATTATTTCCAAACTTCTAGCATATTCAGAACTTCATATGCAACTTTGGAACTGTTCAGTCAGTAAGCTATGGATTATATTAATAGGATAAGGTAGCTTCAGAAACTTCTATCATATTCAAAATGTTAATTTGATATCATCCATAAAACGTTTGATTTAACTGTAGATATAGAATAATGTTTGAATATCTTAGAGTTGTGCAAATTAACTAAAACTTTGTGAAGATGATCTTGAGTCATATAATAGCATTCATTAAATTTTCTTTTGGTGTCCAGCAGTGTAGCACTGGAGGTAGCAGGTACATATTGGACGATTCGCGTATTGCAGCGATCTTTCCATATGATTAGAAGGTAAAGACTATAGATTTTATTTTATAAAAAGTAATTTATTTGGCATTTTATTTAATTATTTTTTAAAGAAAATCTGTAACCATTTGATTGTTGTTTTTAATTTATTTGATTGATAAAAAGAAAACTGACATTGCCACATGCATGTACACATTTATTTGATATACTTTTTATAAACTGGCTCATATATATGACATGGTATAACTCATATATTTGTAGAAGGAAATAGAAGAAAATCTATACTTTTAACCGTGTTTGATAGTTTTACAAATAAACTGACTCGTATATATGGCCTAGTAGTGATTGATCGACAACCTGGTTTGTGTGTAGATAGTTAGTTATTTTAATATGGTTTGGCTTAACATGTTCCTATATGGCGCATTCTAAGTCTTATTTAATTAGCTTGATAACAAAATTTATTACATAATAAAAAACTTAAACACTATAATTCAAATTTACTCATCAATTATTGTTAATTAGATTAATCTTATCCTTTTTGCTCGTGATTTTGCCTTCAGTCTTGGTTAGCAATGATCGTCAGATTGCATTACATCAGTTTAGATAAAAATTGCCACTTGATCATATTATATAATCATCCATATATTTAGTTTCCTGTTTATTGCGTGCAAATTACACTTAAATGCATTTATCACATTAAGTATTTTTGCCCACTTTGTTGGGCATTAAAATTTATGTTATTAAAAAAATTATTCTAATGATAAAATATTAAAAATAAAAGAAAAATAAACTACAATGATCAATATTAAATAGTTATATATATTTTTAAATATTACAATTTACGCGGAAACAATAATAAATTATTCTGTTGTTCATTAAAAAATAATTTTATCATTGATAATTATTTTGTTTAATTCTTCTGTTATCCATCTAATAATTTATGCAGTAACAATAATTAATTGTCATGTTGTCCACCCAACAATAATTTTGCCGTGGGTGATTATTTGATTAATTATTCTGTTATCCATCTAAATTTTTTGTTATGAATGGTTATTTTTTGGCATAGATATAAAAAAATGATTATTTGTGATTTTATACTGAAAACATATTCTTAATTCATTACAATTTAAACTTATTTGTGATCTTTAAATTGTATTGAATAACTGAATTTATAATGAGCACATGTAACAATTCAAATTATGGCTATATAAGGCTTATGCAGCAATTAATATAGGAAAAATAGCATATACAACAGTATTCTAAATTAAGAATTGCACTGAATTAAAAATGGGCATATATAGAATATACAACAATTCAAATTAAAGATGAGAATTATAAAGGAATAAAAGCTTTTGCCTATACACAAACGGACATGGTGGTAGAAAATTTAGAAATAGAATAATGTAATAAATGCATTTAAACATAATGTGAAAGCAATAAACATGAAACTAAATATATGGATGATTATATGGTATGATCAGGTGGCCATTTTTAACTAAACTGATGTAATGCAATCTTACGATCATTGCTAACCAAGACTGAAGGCAAAATCAAGAGCAAGAAGGAAAAGATTAATCTAATTAACTATAATTGATGAGCAAATTTGAATTATAGTGTTTAAGTCTTTTTCTTATGTAATAAATTTTGTTATCAAGCTAATTAAATAAGGCATTAGAATACGCCCAATAGGAACATGTTAAGGCAAACCATATTAAAATAACTAACCATCTACACACAAACCGGGTTATCCATCAATCACTACTATGCCATATATATGAGTCAGTTTATTTGTAAAAATAGCAAACCGGGTTAAAATTATAGATTTTCTTCTATTTCCTTCTACGGATATATGAGTTATACTATGCCATATATATGAGTCAGTTTATAAAAAGTATATCAAATAAATGCGTACATGCATGTGGCAATGTCAGTTTTCTTTTTATCAAACAAATAAATTAAAAACAACAATCAAGTGGCTACAAATTTTCTTTAAAAATTAATCAAATAAAATGCCATATAAATTACTTTTTATAAAAGAAAATCTATAGTCTTTACCTTCTAATCGTATGGAAAGACCATTGCAATACGCTAATCATCCTATATGTACCTGCTACCTCCAATGCTGGACACTGCTGGACACCAAAAGAAAATTTAATGAATGCTATTATATGACTCAAGATCATCTTCACAAAGTTTAATTAATTTGCACAACTCTAACATATTCAAACACTATTTTAAACCTACGGTTAAATCAAACGTTTTATGGATGATACCAAAGTAACATTTTGGATATCATAGATGTAACGACCCGGATTTTTGATTGATTAATTTTAAATATTTAATATCGTTTTAAATATTGAGTTGATAATATAAATTAATCTTTATATTAAGTTGTCGATTTAATTATCAATTTCGATTTAATATCGAATATATTAAATTATCCTAATACGAAAAATAATTCAATTCGAGATTTAAAATCGAACTGAAAGCAGTTTAGACTTCTGTTTGAATTATAATAATAATAACAATAATTTATTATAGAGAAATTTATTTGTTTCAATTTAAATTATATCAATTTAATATGGTTATTTTATATATACGTTCGAAAATTTTTATACTCTATTCTGTTGAGTTCAGAATAGTGTAATTACGTTGGTCGGTAAGTTAAAATAGTGGTTCGTGATTTAAATTAATGGACCCTGATATACTTTTAGTGGATAGGATCGAAATCAAATCGATATCTATTTAAAAAGAATAAAAATCCCTTTATGTCTAATCGTATTTAATACAAATCAAATCATATTTAATTAAATGTACCATACACTGACAAAATTACTTAATGCCTAAATTTGCCACATCTATATAATCGCGATCACCTTCCCTTGTTTCCTTCGCCATTTTTTTCCCCAGTAGAAAACCAAAAGCTTAGGAATCAAACAGAAAATGGCTATTGTATCTTTATAAATCAAAGCCGACCCTTTTAAAAATCCAGTTACTCCACTTGCAGATTTTAATTGGAAGCCGCAACAATTTGTTCCCCTTTATTTCCTCAAAACTGAAATCGATCCATTCCTTTCTTATAAAAAAATAACAACCGTAACTAATTCAAACAAAATGGCAATCGGGTATCTCAACTTCGAAGTAAATTGGGGATCACGATTTGTGAAAGAAGGTGGGCTCGTTAGTGGTGTTTGGGGCCATTGTTCATGCTCGTAAGGGTGGTGGACTCCGTGACTTAAGGGCGATCGAACATCTGAGCTTCAGCTTGGATTCATAAGGGGCGGTGACCGATTTGTAGTGAACTGGGTTCACTGCGAAATCAAGATCGAAAGGGGCTTGTGGTTGGAGGTATACGCGATGAGATTTACGGTTCAAAAGGAAATCTGGGGGCACGATGATGGGAGATCCCCCTTTCAAGCATCGCGTGACCTGCGTGGTTCTTCTGGTAGTAAGGGGATTCGAAGTGAATAAGTTGCGACATCCCTGTAGCCATGTTTTGGACTCGACGATGAACACAATACCAGGGTGGAAAGGGGCACAAACAGTGAGTGTTTTGGTGATTTTAGTTGTGGCCTGAAATCTGTGGTCAGTAAGGAGGTGAATGATGTTGTTCTGAGTAGTGAGGGAGTCACGAGGGCTGTTGGGGATCGTACCGGAGTGGGTACAACAGTGGGGTTCGGGGTACAACAGTGGGATTTTAGAATGAACGGTCTGTGGTTTGTTGAGGTATTGGAAAAGCAATACAGTGGCCTTTGAGGCATTGTGATTGCTTTACAGTAGCGATGCAAGGGGTGAAATGGTTTGGAGGAGGCTTGTCGAGATCAGTGAAAAATTGTGGAGCTTGCTTCATTTTTAATTGAGGCAATAAGGTATATATTTTATAAAATTTAAATATATAGAATAATTATTCATTCGTTAAATTAAATAGATGAATGTTTAATCGTTAATTAAAATAAATAATCCTAGGAAAAGATTTCATTTGAGATTCATTCGAGTAGATAGAAAGGCGAGACGATGGAGAACAGTAAATGAATATTCGACAATGGAAAATCACGGTGAGTAAATCTCACTCACCTTTTATTTAGAATTATTTTTATCAGTTAAAAATAATTGTTTGTTGCTTGTTTGGTTGCATTTAATATTTTTGTGCATCTTAAATATATTAGTTATTTAGGCTTGGTGTGCTATTATATATATATTGGTGGTTGGATATTCCCGCAGTCTCATTAGCGGATGCCCGTGGTACCGTTAGCGGATGATTACCCTATATGCCCCGCGCTATGATAGTGGATAACCTTCACACCGCGATATCTTGCCACGAAGCAGGATGGGTATTATTTTTGTTGGCTAACGTCTGTGGATGTAGGAAACAGGTTGGTGGGATCCAATTGGATTCCTCAAAAATATTATTATTTGTTTGCTTTCACATATATTATCATATATGATGTGTTGATTGATAATTGAGTGGTTTGATTGTTTAAATATTATTGGGGCCTAAATGTTAATTTATAAAATATTGTGAAAAGAGATTTGGAGATTTAAAAGGAAAATTCTATTTTTTTTTTCAAATAGAATTTGGATTTAGAATGTGCTAAAAATATTTACTTGTTTTAAATAAATAAAACAAGTATTGAATTTATAAACGATGTTTATAAATTGAATAAAGCAGAGAATTGAATTGAATTCATAAACAGTGTTTATAAATAAAGTGGAAATATTATCATTTGATAATTTGAATATTTAAATTCAAATGTGAATTTAAAAATAAAAATGGGGAAAACGTTTTAAAGAAATAAACGATGGAATTTATTCTGATGTTCAGAATATAAATTGAACTAAAATAAATCCATAAGGATTTATGATTTGAATTCGATTAATTCGAATTTATTTAAATAGAAGTTAAATTAAATATGAAAATAAATTGGGTGTTATAAGTTATTATAAATAGAATTGAAAATAGAATTTGAATATAGAAAATTCAAATGGAATTTGAATATAGGAAATTCAAAGAGAATTGAAAATAGAAAATTCAAATGGAATTTGAATATAGAAAATTTAAATGAAATTTGAATATAGGAAATTCAAAGAGAATTGAAAATAGAATTTGAAAAATAGAAAGTTGAAATCATTTTGAAATGGGAACGACGAAATATATTTCAGAATGCGGATTTTTAAACAGAATAGAAATAAATCCAAAGGATTTATAATTTGTAAAAGGAATTGGAATCTAAAATTGAAGATCGAAGTATAAATAAATATATTACCGAGTAAGCAAAAATCGACAATTTATAGATAATCGAAAATATTATGTTGGATTGGGAAACTGATTTGATATATATTAAAAATATATCAGAATGGAGTAGGATTTATTATAAACGAAGTTTAAACGTTTATATATATATTAATATAATTAAAACGAACTCGCCGCAGCGCGGTAGTTCGCGAATTGGCACTTCGAACTTCATTTGAGTATATAGAACTCAATTTAAGTCAAAATTCTTTGAAACCAGAATCGTCAGGACCGGTTGAATAATAGTTTTCTAATGGAAGAGAAAATTTTGGATTTCGTCGAATAGATATTGAGTTATGTCAAAATCAAAATTTCAGAAAAACAGCGCCGGAACCATTATAAAACCATAACGGTTTATTTAAATAAATTAAATGATTTTGAGCAAATAAAATCCGAATTTCATTTAGGATAAATCCAGATTTGATTTATAAATAATATCTGAACTCGAGTGAAGTAATGAAATGATTTTTGAAACAAAATCAAACCAGATGTTTATTGGTTGAGTAGAGTTAACTAATATAAGGAAAAATTAGTTAATGGAATTTTAAATCGAAATTGGACTTTGGATCAGAAAAAAAGGGTTTGTAAATTCATTTTCGAAATTCGAATATGAAACTTGAATTAGAAAGAGCATTCGATTGTTTTGAAAATTAATTAATTTATATTTGAACATGATATGTTCAAATAACAAGTGAAATAGGCTAAGAAGCTAATTAAAGAATAAATGGGCGAAACTGAATTCAAACGATTGGATTGAGTTGGATTGAATTCAAAACAGGTGAACATGTGTTAAACAGGTATGGAATGAAGAAAATGAAGTTTATAAATTTAGTTCCCAACAAAAAGGTGCACGTTTCAATTCCGTATGAGGTTTTATGTGCCGAATCGGCAAGCCACTTGGCTTTTTGATTTTCTTTTTGAATGGAAAGGTCCTAGAGAGGCGAGTTGAGGTTTGAACTATTTGCCGGTACAAAAGAGGTTATGGCGAAATTTTCGGAAAATTTAAGGAGTTACAATATTTTTAAGAAAAATTTGATAGTTAGAAATCAATGTATCAATATATGTAGAATTCGATAGGTAAATGAACTTAAAAATAGAATATTATAAACAAAAAGGAAAACTATAAATTAGATTTGTTAAAAATAGAAAGAGAAACGTATACGTGTTTTAGAAATGGAAAATTGGTTTAATATGATGTTGATTATTCGAGGTAAGTGGTCTTGTCCGTTTTGAAGTTAAGGATGTTTTCAGTCAAGGTCTGAGAGGTAGTTATACACTAACTTGATTTATCTCATTTTTAACCGATAAATAGCAAGATCCAGTCTCGAAGAGAAATGGTTGAATAAGTGTTAGTTGAGTACAGTAATTTGGGTTGTTTGTAACGATGTTTTACACAACAATCGATTTAACCCAAGTGGTGGAATTTTGGAAATATAAAAGTAAATATTTCCTGAGTATAATCAAATGAGTCGGGAAAGAGATAAGTGATTGAAATGTTTCCAATTATAAATAGAATATATTTTCTAAGTATAGAAAATAAAAGAAGGCGAAATATGGAAATATTTTCCAAATAGCGTAAGAGGCCAAGATGATTATTGAAAATATTTGGTTAACAAATATTGATAAGGAAATAGAGAAGTGTTTTAATTAATGAAATATTAATTAAAAGGCCCAGTGATTTGTTTGATGTTTTGAATGGATGTTTTTTTTCTTCGATACTTAAATAACCGACTACCGAAGTGTTTGCCAATATCGTTGTCAATATGGAGAGACCGGTTGGATTATTATCCGAGAACCACTCCGTATTGGCAGTAGCGTTGCGAATCAGACTATATGAAGATAATCGGAGACGGAGTAAAGTGCATGGACTTTTTTCTATTAATAGAAATGGTGCATTCGGTTTCGTTCAATCCCAGGACGAACGTATATGGACGAATGTCTGACAGAGTATTTCCAATGATCGCATATGTGGGTCTGTATAGATATATATGGTGGCAGAGAATTTATTCTCTTAGCATAATATCCAGAATATATTTGTGCAAATAAATTAGTGATTAACGGATCTGACAATGTGGCATTCAAAGTGATTGTGCTATCAACGAATGATAGGAAATCGTAGCCTCAGGCCTCAACAACCGGGGAATGACAAAAATCGGGCAGGCAGCATGGCTATGTGGGTCGCTCCCATTAGGGTGTATAATCACCTATCTAGAGAAATTCCTTTTACTTCTTTAATCTATCGATGTTGTCCCTTTTCGAGAAACAGTTGCCGATCCCAACCGTTGGTGATATACATTCGATACACTTAAGCGAAATGAGTGGTCGATCATGTGTGGGCCGGGTTGCAAGATGTTCTTGTTGAACCCCGTGTATTCCCTTCTAGAGATACACTATCGGAAGGTGGTTCCTTACCTTGTCATGCTGGAAATCCAATCTCCAATAAGCGCCATACGGTTTTTGATTTTATATTATATATGGAGCGTAAGATGCAAGCGTTCGGCTAGATTCTATTTATTTGATGTAGACATTATTATAATATCACTGGATTTGATATCAAAAATATTTTGGGTTATAGTAAGGTAAAAACCGTCCATGTTTTATGTTGTGTGGGCTGGTCTTACTATTACCCTTTCTTTCGAAAGGATTTTGAAAGTTAAACAAATGATTGGAGTTTACTCACACCAGTCCCATGACTGACCCGGAGTTTATTTTGTTTTTGTTTTCCCTAAACTCTTGGGTGCCCAAATTTGTATGGGCAGTCAAGTAGTCGGGATTTTACAGATTCATTTGGAGGAGTTTGAAGCAGGAGGCTTCACATGTTAGCTATAGACTATCATATTTCCACTGTGTACTATGTGGTACCTGGAAACAGGTGTTTATAATTGTCCCAGGAATAACTGTTGTGCTCTGATAATGGTATGTATATAAAGTTACTGATTTGTATTTCAAAAAGTTATGTTATATAATATATTTTGTTCGTTCCGCTGTGAGATTTGTCTTCTTTGTTTTCTTCTATTCTAACATTTCTTTCTTTCTATTTCTCATCCTCTAACTTCTTTCTAATAACGATTCGTATTTCTGTGCAATTTAGGTTGGACGTGTGGTGTTATTAGTCAACTCAGATAGTATGGATTTGCGGGCCGTTACAGTTGGTATCAGAGCTTAGGTTGAGCAAATACCTAGGCTTTGGTGGGATTGTGCTCATTATGGATAGGGTCAGTAGGTCCCTAGAATGAGTTGAGTGTATATATACGAAAGAGCATATTTGTAAATTGATATAAAAATTATTTTATATTGTGTTGGCTAGTCTATTAAATGGTTTATGAATTCTGATCGAATCATGGGACGCCATGGAGTCGATAGGAATTTCTAAACACTGGAACAGAGAAATTTGGCACAATACTGTTTTAAGTGGGTAAACGAAATAATTTTACTCAAAATTCTATTTTTGATAGAAAAATAATAATTTTCTGAAATTATTATAATATATGGATGTGTTGGATGTTAATATTATAATCAAATAAGATTATAAAATTGGAATGGTTATATATAACTAAAATAGAATTTGTATATGAATTAAATATACAAATGAGATGAATTAAAATTTAATTCAAACCAGAATTTGGAATTTAAATCCTGGGAAGTTTGAAAATATTTTCTGAAGTATATTAAAATAATATAGCTTTGTTTTGAATGGGATTTTTGAAAAAAAACCTTTTTTAGATCGATTTTGAAAGTGATAATGCACTAAACTCACTTCAGTGGCTGGAAAATAATTCTGATGATGACTGCAGCATTATCAGTGTTCATTTTCGAGTTCTAAGTGATGGATTGCTACCTTAGAAAAGTTTTTGAAGAAAATTTGTTTGTAAGTAAACATGTGGTTTGAAAATTCAAATGTTTTGAATTTGAGATGGAAATGAATATATGTATGTATATTTATATGATTTCTAAAGGATTTGAAATGTAAACTCGGGAGTTTGAATTCAGGAATTTAAAATTTAACTCAAGAAAGTTAAATGGATTGAAGTGAATAAATGGATCTAGAATCAATTTGAATGAATCAAATCAAATGTAAATATATTGGTTGTAAATCATTCAGATAAATTGAATGAAAACCTATATGACGTGGAATATGATTGGAAACAAAAGTTCTGTGGGAATTAAACTTTGTCGAAATATGATGAGTTGAGCTCAACATAAATGAGTTTCGAAAAGTTAATGGGTTTGAAGCACTTTTCTACCTTAGTAATTTCGGGGATGAAATTGTTTTAAGGGGGGAAGAATCTAACGACCCGGATTTTTGGTTGATTAATTTTAAATATTTAATATCACTTTAAATATTGAGTTGATAATATAAATTAATATTTATATTAAGCTGTCGATTTAATAATCAATTTCAATTTAATATCGAATATATTAAATTATCCTAATACAAAAAATAATTCAATTCGAGATTTAAAAACCGAACTGAAAGCAGTTCAGACTTCTGTTTGAATTATAATAATAATAACAATAATTTATTATCGAGAAATTTATTTGTTTGAATTTAAATTATATCAATTTAATATGGTTATTTTATATATACGTTCGAATTTTTTTATAGTTTATTCTGTTGATGAGACGACCCCAAACCCCGTACTGACGGCGACAAGGGTAATCTTTGGAATATAACACAGAAACAGATAATAGCAGAACATAATTAAATAAATACACCAGATAATGAACAAATAATACACTAGAAAACATAATCATCAGAGTTACACAGTATACAGGATCATACTTAGTACAAATACAGTTCAGCTATACATAAATGTCTACAGCGGAAACAAACATAATATGTACAATAGGAGCTGAACAGCATAAAAAGAGATAAATGATAGAATCCATCTTCAGCTCCAGCTATCCAGAGAAAGCTAGCTAAAACCTGAATACAAGGCTGCCCGTGTAGAAAAAGGGGCACCCGAGTTTGAAAGTGAAACAAACTACGAGTCAGTCATGGGATTGATATGAGAAATCTACTTAACACATTTATAATATGGCTAATCACAGGACCACGCCACTTTCGTGGAACGGGTTTACTCCATTTGATTGCCAGTGATTTAAAACAAACAATTCTTTTAAACATCGCAATGCTTTTTATAAAAATGAAGCCATTATAAGACGCAGTTCCCATCACACAATGCAACGCAAACCGGAGGATAGAGTTTTTACCTTATAACGGCCAAAATATGCTTGATACGAATAAAACAAAAGCATTTGATATTATTACTAGTGTTTATATGTTTTAAAAACAATTTCAAATCATAACTATCAATCATAGACGGCATTAACGCCCCATACCACTATGTCGCCATATATAGGTATACAATCAAAACCGCACAGTCACGTATTTGGAAATTGGATTTCCATCATGAACCAAGGCAAAAGATAGTCCTTACCGACTTCGAGACAATCTAGCCCATGTCTCAGGGTCAGAGCTCATCGACCCTTGGAGCGACAGGGCCGGTCCACACGGAGTGGATTATAATGCCTGAACACTACGTTTCTCCGCCCTTTGGGGCGTAAATGAGCCAACGAATGACTCCATCGGACCCGGATCGTCCGATTTAACCGAGGCGCCTCGCAATAGTAACAACCACATAAGTCAAACTCGTCAGGGCGTGTAAAACCACTGACGCCACTTCTAGCTAGAAAGAAACGCATGTCCTCCTTGAGGTCCTCTCCCGTTTCTGGTTCATACCGGGATGTGAGGCTCACGAATTCACGTTATACACAAAGCTACGCCACACAGGCGGTGCTTTGATCATCACCACAAGACTTTGCTTTTCAACAGAAGCCCTGACCACTGCATCTTAGCATGCCACAAAGGCAATTCACACCACGCAACTGATGGTTATCAATCGCACAGAATGAATTCCAATGTCAGACACACATTCCATTTGCAAGTCCGTTCTGGATCTGAACGAAACCGGAGGCACTAAATACCTCGCATATTCATCGATCCCCACGTACGTCTGGACGATCACCACTCATTATCCATATTTCGGGATGCCTCCCAATCAGGACATTAGTTACCATCCAAACGAGGTGAAGATCGGTCTTCAACCCCCGTCTTCAACTTCGACTTCTTATCGTCGATTCAGTTATTCATAATGGGATAAACCCGGCCTTTCTGAGCAACTCGCGTATATAATAAACAAGTGCTACACAAACACATCATACGCATCATTTCAATTCATTAGTCACTAACTGTCAATCAGTAAGAGAACGATTTCCCAAATCTTAACCCCGAAGGCCGAAACCAACATCAGATCAAAATCCAGGAAACCATTCGACTTAGCTAACCTTTAGTTAATTTCTAAATTTCACAACCATATCGTTCATAATATTTTATAACGATTTATCGCTATTTTTATTTATTTTAAAATAGCTAATTTATTCAAAACGACGCTTCGGGCCATAACGCGGCCGTGACGCTATTTTTCTTCAGATTTGATTTACACATATCTGAAATTCTAACCGTTGGATCTTCACAAAATTCATATCATTAGAAAGATCTTTTCAAAACGAATCCATCGGTTCCAATAAATCTTGTTACCACCAGGATGAATCGTCAATTTCGAGTGATGACATTCCCTTAGAACCTCATCTCTCAATCCGTCGATATCAGGAACAACCAAACATCCTTGCTTTCGAAGCCAACCCTCTCAATCATCTCGAACTCTTTATTCTCGGGTTCCAACTTATGGATAAACTCGATAAGCTTTGCATCTCGCTTTTGGCTTTCTCTAATCCTTTCGATAAGAGTAGGTCTTATCGACAAGTTTGCCAACATTTCAGGTTCCAACTCACACCTTAGCCTGAATTCAAACCTTGTCAAATACTGAAGGCTCTTTCATTCCGAAAACATCGCTCCTAAACTTGTGTGTCTTTGACTTAATGCATCTGCAACTGCGTTACCTTTTCCTAGAGTATAAGCTATACCAAAATCATATGATGCCTGAAACTCTAGCCACCGTTACTGCCGAAGATTCAAATCCTTTTAGGAGAAAATATACTTCAATGACTTGTGATCCGTGAACAACTCGAATCGTACTCCCAACCCGTAACGTCTCCACATCTTCAGAGCAAACATGATCGTTGCCAACTCAAAATCATGAGTTGGATAATTCTTTTCTAGGGGATTTAGCTGTCGACTCACATATGCCACAACCTTATCTTTCTGCATTATCACTGCTCTAAGTCTAGTACCACATGCATCTGGGTATACCACCATCTCTTCATTCCCACTAGGAATGGTCAAAATAGGAGCACTCGTCAATCTCTCTTTTAGGATTCCAAAAGTTTGATCACATTTTACATCCCATGTGAACACTTGGTTCTTCTTCGTTAATCCTGTCAACGGTGCAACTACCTTGGAGAAATCATTGATAAACCGTTGGTAATAACCAGCCAACCCAATGAAACTTCTCACATTCGTCGCATTCTTAGGTCTATCCTAGTATTGGATCACTACCACTTTAGCGGGGTCAACCGCTATTCCATTTCCAGAAATAACATGGCCTAATAACCTCACTTCACTCTTATAGAAGTGACACTTCAAAAACTTAGCTCTCAGTTGATGCTTTCGCAAGATTTCCAAAACAACTCGCAAGTGCGTCTTGTGTTCTTCCTTGTTCCGGGAGTAATCCAGAATATCATCCACGAACACAAGCACGAACTTGTTCAACTGATCTCTGAAAACTCTATTCATAAGATCCACGAAATAGACTGGTGCATTAGTCAACCCGAATGGCATCACTAACCATTCGAAGAAACCAGATGGTGTCCTAAAAGCAGTCTTCGACACACTATCTTTTGCCATCCTCAACTGTTGAAATCCCGTTGCCAAATCCATATGAGAAAACATTTTGGCCTCGTGAAGCTGATCAAACAAGTCATCAATCCTTAGCAATGGATACTTGTTCTTCTTGGTCACCTTGTTCAGCTCATGATAATCTATACACAATCTTAACGAGCCATCTGCCTTGGTTGCAAACACCACTGGTGCACCCCATTTGGAGAGACTTCTACGAATAAATCCTTTTCCCAAAAGGTCACGAACTTGCACCTCTAACTCTTGTTGTTACTTAGGTGTCATCCGCCTAAAAGGCATAACGATTGGTCTAGCACCCTCAACCAAATCGATCCTTAACTCGATCTCACGATGCGGTGGCAAACCTTTGACTTCTTCAAAGACATCCTCATACTCATTAGCGATCAACACAGATGACAAGTCTTCCCGTGGAATCACAAGCGAATATAAATAGCTCACGAAGACACCATCTTTGGGCTTACACCAAATCGACACCTTTCGCCCTTCCACATCCCCGACTCTCACCTCTAGCTTCTCGAAATTCACTCTTGCCACATAGCTCTTGAGCCAATCCATGCCCAAGATGATCCCAAACCCAGCGAAGTTCAAAACAATCACGCATAAAGGAGCAACCATGACTCGACAACACAAGACCATGACAAATCATGCAAAGATTAGATGAAACCCCAACTGGATTAGTCACAACGAAAGGTCTATCACAAGTCTCAGGGTCTAAACCCAAGCGGCACACTAGCTTATTACAAATGAATGAATGTGATGCTCCAGTATCAAACAACACTCAAACTAAAAAACCTCAAACAGAAAGAGTACCTTGAACAACGACACCCTTCCCTTTCTCCTCTACATTAAGAGCCCTCGAAGAAGATGGTACAACCCCCAAAGCATAAGCCTTCATAACCTGCTTACTCTTAGTTGCTTCTGGACAATCTTTCTTTTCATTCCCAGGTTTCCCACACTTGAAGAACTTCTTCTCAGCTTTTGGATTCTTACAATACTTAGAATAATGGCCCTTCTACCAGTAGTTGTAGAAAGTCACTTCGTCTTTCTGCTTCTTCTGACCATCCTTTCCTTTTTGTTGTTGCTGCTTTCTCTTCTTATTATTATTACCACTCTGCTGTGGTTTTGGAGCTTCCTTTGCAGCGACAACAGTTCCTTCCTTTGGAAACAAGGTTTTATGTCTCGCAGCTTTTTCCACAATTTTCTCATATGGATCGTCAAGATAATCCACCAACGGTCTTCCTATGTAAGTATCCAATCCCATAACTAACTTCTCGTTCTTATGATAGGGAGTATCAATATACGAACGAGCATACTTCGACAAGGCCTCAAAATCAGAAACATAATCAAGCACTGGCCGACCATTCTGTTTCAGCTCCACAAATTTCATGAATAGGACAGACTTCTGAGCAGTAGAGATAAACTTCAACTCGAACTTAACTTGGAATTGTTCCCATGAAATTTCTTCCTCCGAAGTTTCAAGAGTAACAGAATTCCACCATTCCATGGCCCTGCCTTGTAGCTTCCTTGACACAAGCTTTCTCTTGGTTGCATCTTCTATACCAAAGTCTCCAATGATACGAATACAAGCATCTAACCACCTCTAAACCTCTTCAGTTGGCTCAGTCCCTTTAAATGGCTTTACTCCTAGAGATGTGAAATCTTTACACATCTTTGCAAAATCCACAACCCCAGGCATCTGAACACTACATCTGTAGTGGTTGCCACTAGAGCGGGTACCCTTCGCATGAATGCTTCCATCATGGCATCACTGGCTGGGTAATCTAGTGTACCGTCATTTCCCCCTCCAGGTACAGCCTCCTCCTTAGCAGTATGTCTTAAAGTCCGTCGACTCATTCTAAGTCTGCAAATTGGAATGGTTAGCCACTTACATGAAAAACTGTTAATAGAGCTCAAATGCTACTATACTATATACTACTTTATAATATGCATCCAACTAAAATATACTAGTACGTCTCTCATATGTTATTACGTCTTCGAACTTTGGCTAAAATCGATAATCAGAGCTCTGATACCAAATGCGACGACCTCCCATATCCCCTGCACTAAACAAGAGGAATAATGCGTTGAAAGACGTGCCAGGAAACTATGGACAATCATCAAGGTATGATAACACGAGCGATACCTGTCATGTAACTCACAGCGCAAGGATAAAATATAGTAGAACATATACAACAGGCAATCATAGTGCAGCATATTCGAGCAGAAAAACCCCAAACTTTCATAACAACTAGTAAGTATATCCAAAAATCAGGATTACAACATAAAGTTTGTACAAATTTGTCTCACTATAGAACTCAGAGTCAACATCACACAGCGGAAAACAAAGATACTAGATAGTAGTAAAAGATAATACACCAGCCTCCTGCCCGCCATCGCACAACAACATCGTCCTCACTAATCACCTGCCACCTAGTCTTCCCATCCAAAACTGGATGAACAACCCAAGATAATAAGAGGAAAACATAAAACCTTGAGTTAGACAACAGCCTTAGTGAGCGATAAAACAACCACCTAACATCAACAATAATGTATACGGAATAGGTAGATAAAGAAACTATTCTACCAACATCAGAGAAGATCACTCAACCCTATCATTCCCACATCGGACAGTGATAACATTTACAAAACAAGCATTTCAACCATACATTCATGGCAACTAGACAATCATTCAATCGTGGAAATCAGAATTGACCATCAATATCAATCATAACAACCAATTATATATCCCACGTAAACCATCCTAATCGAGCTCAACATCCCTCAAGCACAAGCCTTACAGGCCTAAACCAATATCAGACAAGCTCCTAAGAAACATCTCTTTCGATGTCAGACAATCTACGTGAGACGGTACAAGCAAACAACCAATCATACATGACTGACTCTCGTCGCCAATCTTTCTTTGAAGCCTAGTTAATCGTATGACCGACTAAACACTTTGCCATCAACTGTCAAGGGCCAATGGTAAACCCCGATTCTATCATAAACTCCATACGCCATACAGCGAAATGTAACTAAGCCCGTTCAAGCTGCCTAGGGTACTTGACCATACGACGAAATCGTGTAACCCCTGCTTTGAGTCCGCTAGAACCTACAACAATGATAATTCCTTAGCCTTCAATATCCCTAGTCATCAACACCTACTACTTTTCACAAGCCCAAAACATGCTAGAGCAACCATTATCCACCAACTCAACACACCCTTGAGTTATCTTCACATTCGTTGCTTGTCAACAATTAACGAACATCTCACACCACTTTGAACATTCCCTCTTGAACTCATGTCAAAGCTAGAACCATTGTCGACTCAAAAACAAGCTTTGTTTGGTCGATACTGCATTTCATAGCATTTCCAGCTTTTTCTATATAAAAAACTGGCCAAATTTCAAAACAACCTTGCATCAAAAAAAATGTCAAAACAACCTTTTGGAGCGCTTCTGAAATGCTATCATATCTCCTGGTTCAATTCCGCTTCAATCCGGTGTGAAAAACTAAGTAAAATATCAAAACTGGCTTTCACAATGTTAATGAAACGTTGTCATATCTTTATGTTCCATTACGGATCATTTCTCTCAGTCCGATTTTGACCAGTCCGATTTCGCCCAGCCCGATTTCGCCCAGTCCAATTTCGCCCAGTCCAATTTCGCCCAATCTGATTTTGCCCAGTCCGATTCTCCCCGATCCGATTTTGACCAATCCGATTTCGCCCAGTCCGATTTCGCCCAGTCCGATTTCACCCAGTCCGATTTCGCCCAGTCCGATTTTGCCCAGTCCGATTTTGCCCGATCCAATTTTGACCAGTCCAAAGTCCGATTTCGCCCAGTGCGATTTCGACCAGTCCGATTTTGCCCCATCCAATTTCGCCCGATCCAAGCTCTAAAACCACCAATTCTTCAACAAATCTTCACGCTTGAATACTACTCGATCCAATACTCAAAAATTAACTCGATTTCAATATTCTCAACAACAATAATTCAATTAAATCAACCCATTATCAACAAATCAACCTTCAATCCAAGCAATAGTCAATGAACATCAAAATAATGATTCAACAAAATGATCAGCAAATAAATGGATCAAAACATATGATACTATATGGAAATTACCAGTTTTAAGTTGGTACAGTAGATCCTATGGCAATTCATATGAAAATAGACTTACCATGATGTAGATCTAGGAGAAAACACTTGAAAATGATGAAATTAAGATCAAAATACTCATATACTTGATTGAATTTGTGTGAGAGATGCATATCACTCACCAAATCTCTAAAACAACTCAAAAACACTTAGATCTAGATCCAGACATCGATGAATTTGCTCTAAACTCTTCGATTCGATGAACTCTCGTGGAGTGGTGTAGATTTAGCTTCAAACAATGTAAATCTTTGATTCTCTAATGTAGATCCAAGCTCTAATGGTGGAAAGGTGCAGAAGATGGAGTAATGGAGGATCACAAGCTCTTCCAAACGAGAGAATGGAGAAAATAAATTATTCTACATGCCTCCTACACCCTATTTATAGCCTTCCACCAGCCCACTAATGGGCCTCTTCAAATCAGCCCATTATAGCTTACAAAACCTAAACAACAAACTATGAAACCTTAAAACAGCGGTTCCTCCCAAACCGCAGAGCCAAATCTTTAATGTGACCACTCTACGGAATGAGAATCATCATTTCCTTTTTAATAAGACCAATCTCAACACCTGTTTCGATCCGAGTCAAAAGTTATTCCCTATACAAGACTGACAGGGGCAGAATGTTCACAAACAAAATTGGTAAAATTTATGGATATGTCTCATATCCCCATAAACAACATATTAAAATATGAGAATGATCCAATCCTCAGGGAATAAAATAAAAATATTTTACGATCCTTCGATACGTAAGATGCGGGTTGTTACTGTCAAGATAAATGTTTTATATTTAGGTTTTGGGACTGATATTTATTTTTGATTTCAAGGCTTTCTGTTATAATGTTTTTGATGAATTGACAAAGTTACTCTAGTGAAGATTATATGTTCATTATTTGCTTCACTTCTTATCTCTTCTCAAATCTACTTATATAGAGATCCTTGTGATAACCTTAATAGTAGGCATCCGAGTCTACTATGTAAATGTTTCTAAAAAGAGTTTGGTTATGGAGAAAATAAGTGATGATTTTTTTATAGGAGAAACCGAAGCTTACAAAAAGAATGGAAGATATTCTATGCATCAACTACCTTAACCAACCATTGGAGAGCAAAGAAGAGAAACCTAGTGGTTTAATTGAAGAAAAATAAGAAATTCTAGATAAGAAGACACCTATAACCATTCTGTGCATTCTGAAGAATACAACATTTCATATTTTTGCTACGGATATACCTGCATATGCAATTTGAAATATATTAAAAGGGATATATGTAAAGAACTCCACATCAAACAAGGCACTTCTATTGAGAAAATCAATATATCTTAAAATTAAAGAAGGTAGGCCGATTGGATAAAATATTAATGATTTTTAAGCAATTATGAATCATTTGATGACTGTGGATTGTAAGGTAGATTACTAAACGAAAAATAATGTTTGACGAGTTCATCACTGAAAAGTTAGAAAACATACTTAGTTAGAAACATAGATTGAGTTATTTCTATGAGTTTAGTGGTTAGCAATATGCTTAATGAGGAAATGTAGATGAAGAATTTGATGAAAGAAAAGGTCTACGAGGAAGGAAAAAAAAGAAAACTAATTAAAGAGGTGCATCTTGCAAGAAGGCGTAATTGTCCTAATATTTAAAAAAATCAAACGGATTTTAAAGTAAAGTAAAAAAATGATTAAAGAATATGAAAGCATTCGAGGAAGGAAAAAACCAAGCTTAGAAAGGAGCGACGATGAGGCAAATGTTGGTATTAGCAATGATCTACTTTACATTGACCAAAAAAAGAAAAATGGGTGAGTGTTTTATTTGGGTACGTGCTTACGTGTATGCAACTATAAAGGAGCATTCCTATAAGGGGGCAAGAAGGCATGGTAGAATCTTCTAATGTTAGAGACTGGATGTTGAAGGCATAAGTTCAGTGTTATTTTAGTAGGGAGACTAAGCTTATGGGAGTTAGGTATTCACCAGAAATTAGTAGCAATATTATTTTAGTAGGATAATTGGATGAAAAAACTTATTTTCCATATGAGGTGGAGTAGCTATAGTTTGGAAGGGTAACAGAGCTATGTTGCACATAAATAAGGAAGCAATCGCAAATACATTTTTTCTGAAAAAATAGTGGAGAATAAAGGGAATTCTCAAGGTGGTATTCAAGAAGCAAATTTATCTAAACTATAATGTGGAACCAACAATGAAAGGCCGCAAAGCCAACATTCAGACCATTATGGTACTGCAAGCATTTTTGATTCATTGACGATATGCACGTTTGTTATGGGATGCATAATCAGGTGGTTTAGAGGTTAGCTAAGTTTTTATTATTATTTCAAGGATTGAGATATTTGATTCAATTGTTATTTTGGAGATTTCTTGAAGCATTGATAGTAGATGGAGTTTGGACAATTTCACAAAAATATATTATCAAGGTGGAGATCATTCAGATGTATGATACAACATTTCTAGGTTAACGTAGAAAGGAGTCGATGGGAATTGTAAATAGAAGCATCAAAGATAAAGGAACACATTGAAAAAAGTCGAAGCACGAGAGAGTTAGTTGCATCAGGTAAAGGTATTTAATCGACTAGAAAAGGCAACTAATAAAATAGAACCATTTCCAATCTACTAATAAACCTATCCAACTTATTGTGGTTTTAAAGCAACTTGGACCTAGGAAGAACATCACGTTTTAGTAGATTGTTGCATTCTATCATTCCACTAGTAGCATTCGATTTATGATAAATCTAGTTAATTGGATAGGGAAATCTAGAACAACATTGAGTTTAGGATTCAAGTGAAATTTTTGATTTTCAAGGTACTTTGTGTTAGTACCTTAGGTATTGGTATGTATGATAATAACCATAAGATCATTTAAAAAATAGAAACTAATGTTTCATCAAGTTATACAGTACATGGTGTAGGAATCATAAAGGTGTTGAATATGTAGACTAAACAATATAAAAACTCAAGAGTAGACTCAAAATGTATAAAGAAGATTCAAGAGTTCGAGATGACAACTCAACGGTTCAGGTTACAATGATATGAAGACTATAAACATAGTCATCGATTATATCGTTAATGTCGTTGGTTGCACTTCTTGGATCTCCTTTTGCTTTCAAAAATATTTTCAAAATCCAGGTTTTTATTTTCAAAAATGATTTTCCAAATATCCTTTCAAATAGTTCTGAAAATATTCTTAACCCTTTCCAGGTAAACACAAGTTCACTATAATTAAAGTTTATTTTAAGTTATTAAGTTTTCAAGTGTTTAATATTTTAAATTAACTATACTTTTAACATGTATAATTATTTTAAATTTTAGCAAAGTATATTTCAAGTTTTTAGTTTTATAAAAAAAATATAAAAATATATTCACTAACACTTTATATATTATTTTACAATAAAATTTATATTCAATTTTTTTTATACACATTCAAATACATCAAATTTATTCATAATGGTTTCTTGAATTTCTTAAGATTAAAGTATGTATGAACTATGGTTATAAGGTTTTATAAAGTATCAAAATATTTTTAAAATCTTAAGATTTTCAAAAAAAATATAAAAAATGTTTTTAAAAATACAAAAGGCAATATCAACACGCCTATGTTCCATATGTTGACATATATGTTGCAATTTCCCAAACTTAAATCTGAATTGAAGTACTTATTCATTGCTACTTTCACATATTGATAAATATGTGAATAATCTATAAATTGGAGTTTCTAAACAAAACTCTAAATAACTAGTTTCTTATATCATTACTCCTCCTTCGCTCTTCAAAATTCTAAAAGAAAATTTCACTTAAATCTTTGAAAACTCAACTAGAATCAATGAAACTTTATTGATTTGATTCTCCACTATTGACACGTCGATTCACATCATCCCTTACTCAAAACAAGATCACACTGCCATCCAAGAGGTTGTATAGTCATATGTATTGAAGATCAAGTAATTGATTTTGTAAAACTATCAAATAATACTCAGATACTCTTGAGGTGTGCCTGGTAGTCTTAAATTGAAGTGGAGGTGCTTGCTGCCTCCAGAATCTAGTAGAGATGCTTGCTCATAAGTACAAGTGGGTGCACTCGTTGCCCTTGGAATCAAGGTGGTGTGAATGTCGCCCTTAAAATCAAATAACTCTACCCAAAACTCGAACAATCTACAGGATGTGTCTTGTTGCCTTAAAATCAAGATTGTAAATGCATTTTCCTTCTACCTGATGAAAGATCGACACTTTTAAAAGAAATATATAAAGGCAACTTTATGAAACTGGATGTACAATAACTTCAAACCAGTGTAAAAATTCTGATGTAATCTCTCCAGCTACTTTACTTTATTGTATATATACTTATTTGTACTTACATATGTGATTGTTGATTTTACGTTATTCAATTGACATCTTGAAAATATCTTTGAAAAGATTTAGAAAAGTTTGAAAACAATATTATGAAGAGTACCCTGCAACTTTGACACCTAACACTACAACAAAACAGTCATTTTACAACGGGCAAAAACCGTTGTAATATGCATTTCCCAACGGGCAAATGTCCGTCTTAATATGCATCGTCGTAATAGCTCCTGACTATTTGACAACGGGCAATGGCTGTTGTAAAGGACCGTTGTAATAACTTACTCTGTCACGTGCAATGACTCTATGACAATGGTTATTAACCCGTTGTAATAGCTAATAAATTACAAGCGGTTTTTGCCCGTTGTAATATTGTATATTACAAAGGTCGTCAACCGTTGTAATATACTACTTGGTAAACCTATTTTACAACGGGCCATGAGCCATTGTAAAATTATCATATAACAGCAGTTTTTTCCCCTTGCGAAATAAATGCAAATTTAAATATAACTGCTGCAATATACATCCATAATAATATTGAATATTTTAACATGCAATAAATACTGTAATGCAACAATCAAAATCACATAATAACACATACTAAAAGACCGAAGCAAGAATCATATAATTCCAACACATTTCAAAAAGTTCGATAAGTTTATACTTCAAAAGACTAGATAAGTTTACATTCCAAAAGGTTAGATAAGTTACGTCGATATAGTTCTAACATAAATTACATAACTAGTTTCATAAGTATCAACACTAGACCAAGAAAACGTAATCTTTGTGTCACGCGACGGTAGATCCATTGGCCTGTTGATCTTGAATATGCATATTGTTACTAGCACGGTGTGACTGCAAAAAAAGAAAAAATAAATTACCACATGTAGAGAGAATATATTATTATACACCATTAAGAATTTATTATACAACATTTAAGTCTTGCAATGTTGTAACCTTACATCATTGCATTAAATTGGGAGTGTACAAAAAGTTAACTGTTTTATTCCCAATTTTTGTACGCATATCACCAGATATTATTATACAACATGTGAGCATATTATAACTTCAAGTCATCTTGAGCAGCAAGGTAGAGCAGAGGATACAAGTGCAAACTATAGTAATTAAGTTCCAAAGGTAACTGTCTCCTAGCAACATAACTAAGTTTCAAAGATTGCTTTTCACAAGTATCCAATCATGTCCCTGTTACTGCATATGGTTTTGGCCAAACATAGGGCTTTTCACCCATACTAGTGAAGTATATGTTCAACGGGGTTAACGCTTGCCTAGCTTATCAGCCTTTGGTTCCATAGTCTTCCTACTTCAGTTTAGACACCACCATATCCACAATTTACAGTTGTATTTAAGTAAAAATATTTGTATTTGTAACTGACATTATATCTTTTATTTCTACAATTATATGACCAAAGGAAGAATTAATTACATAATAGGCTTCTATTGAAAGTCCAAATATATGCACATGTAGACTGGATCTAAGTTCACCTTTGAAAAACCATTGTGAATCTTTTATCTAAAATGTATTTATAAACTTAGCTGAATACATATAAAACTGATCAAATACTTACTATATTATATCATGTTAAATCAATTTATGTATGTAGAGGGAACTCATGTACACCATGGTGCAAACTCAAAACTTCATTTAAAATTTATGTGTGCACATGAACCAATGTCTGGAATAATTACACATTTGAAAATTCAGATTCTCAGGTTCATATGGAAAACCCATTTTTATAGAACTTTGCATTCTCTTTCAAATCCATTAATGTGCGAAGCGTTTCACACATCCAGTTCAATATGTTTAAAACTGTGGAGATACTGTGTTTTCTCAACTCATATTTAGGTAATTTTCAAAACATACTTCGCACTAGAGGGGTAACGGTAAGTCATCGATGTTTGGATGATATATGAAGTAATAAATATATAAAAGTGCTAATATATGTGTTAATATAGGTTTCCAGTAATAATATATGAAGTATATATTCTACTAGTGAAATATGTATATGCAACTTTGCACGTCCAGATGAAGTATATGAAGTACATTTCCTTATTTCTTTCTATCCCAGTATACCCATTACTAATGGCCGGCTCAACATGAGAACTTGGCAGGTGTGAAATTTCTCAACTTTGACTTCATAAATCAACTAATTATTTGTTTCATGCATAAGGAAATTGTCTTATATATCTACAATAATTGGATGATCTCTATATGTGAGCACAACAACTTAGCTGATGTGCTTGTGAGCATAGCAACTTAGTTGTTGTGCTTCGGCTTCAGCACAACAACTTATTTGCTGAAGCAACTTAGTTGTTGTGCCTCGACACATCAACTTAGTTGCTGTTCAGAGCACAACAACTTATTTGCTGAAGCAACTTAGTTGCTGTTCAAGTGATTTTCGATTTTGACTGCATACGATGAGATGTTTGCCTTTGATCTTCCACTTCGAACTTGAAATCGTTTTCCTTTTGTTCGTTTCGTCTCGTGTTTTTTCTGGTTTGAGCGATGGATTATGAGAGATCGTATTGGTTAGGAGTTTAGAAAGGCTTAAGAATAGTGAGCTCAGATATTTTATTATGGGCCTTTGTATGTTTGTTGGCTAATATATATTAGGTTTAATAAAGATATTTGTGGCTAACCATGTTTGGGCAGTTGTTTTGTGCTGGACCAAGTAGAAAATGACCAGTAAAGATAATATGTTTGATTTTTGGACTGCTGTTTTGTGCTGCCTAATACAAAAATCTCGTACTTTTTCATAAAAATATAAACGTTTGATTTTTCGGACCGAAACCGCCTGAATGTAGTAAATTTTCAAATGACCGAAACTGAAATCGAGTTTTCGAACCTTGATATTGATACACATTTGTGACACTCTCGTCATGTATTAAAAATGAAACTAAGGTGTTTCAAGCTTTGTTTTATTATGAAACAAAACTATAATATACTTCCTTTATATCATCCTTCATTCGGTTTCCAGGAAAAGGGTATTGCCATTATCTGAAATATATTCACTAGGAAATGTATACATACAATTACTATGACTAAGTCTTTTGGAATTTCCTAAGCATTTGGGACATGGCTTGATCTTTTGGTTCATATGAAAGTGACTGCCATATACATGCATTTTCTGACAAATGAATATGCATGCAACAGACCATATTTTAATTAAGCCAACCTCATTTACTCTTCACATGAAAATGCACTTATTGAATGAAGACTCAACTGAGTATTTGCATGGATTACTAGTGCACCAGCGATAAATGGTGACCTTTTCATGACTCTTAATTGTAGTTGAGGCACACTATATTCCCATTTTAAAATACAAGTTTTATAAATGAGGATTTTACTATCAGTTGCAAAGCCATGTAAAACTAGTGTACGTGACAGTCTACTCATTCAGTAAAACAGAGCACTTTTTATTCAAACTTCTCCTTTGAAGATTAAGTCAGTGATGTGATATATCATAGATTTAAGAGCACTAAAATATAGATTGTATTCTCTGTCTCAGCACATATCATGTTTAAATAGGGCTGTTGCACAGGTGCTTCTGCATGAGTACAAAGCATGTATCCGGCCATGCTTCCATCATATGTCAACAATACATGACACTATTCATTTATGTATAAATCCATGATACATTAGTCTTGCCTCAAAACGTTCCAATGCAATTATATTTAAATTATTAGCATGTGAGCAACCTGGCATGACATACAAATGACACACACACACACACACACACACACACACATATATATATATATATAGTCCTATTATTTCATACATGAAAATACCATGATATTGTAACAACCCGGAAAATCTGGGCCAGTTTGAAATTTTTATTTTGGCAATTTTAGCGAATTTTGATTATTTAAAATAGATTATTTTAAATAATATCGACGAGAAATTTATTTTGAATTGAATTCGACGTATATATTTATATACGTCGTCGTTAGAATATAAATATTTATATATAATTATAAATAGAATTGAAAATGGCGCGGTAGTTCGATAATTCGATTTCAAACTTCAATTGAATGTACCGGGTGCAAAACAATCCGGATTTTAGTGAAACCAAAAATAGTAGGATCTAATAGATAATGTCTTTCCAACGAATTCGAAAAATCGAAATTTCATATCAGGAATCAAAAGATATGTCCAGTTGAAAATTCTGAATAGTCGCTATGGAATTCAGGCCCTTAAAAATGGACATTTTGCAAATGATCTCGGATTTCGACGAAACCAGTTTTGTTGGGTCCGTGATGTTAAGTTATTGCTAGATTCCAAATTTCGTAGTTTTTCGAATCAATATGTGAGCGTGGCAAATGAAAACGCGTTTGACCAGTTTCAGTTGATTTTGATCGACTGGAAATTGGCCATTTTTCCAACGGTCTCAGAATTTGACGAAACTAGTTTTGTTAGGACCGTATCGTCAATACGAAGCTAGAAAATATTTTTCGAGAATTTTTAGAGTTAGTATGTGACCCCGGTAATTTGAAATGTACGTTTAAAATGCAATATAGTGATTTAAAATGTAAATTTAACGGAAACTGATTGTAACAGCCGAATCAGCTTACGATACATATCCCATTGTGTTCGGAATGGGGGTGAAACGCTATGGACGACAGGCGGTGGGCCTCGTTTCGAGGTCGTATGTAAAAGTCAACTTTATGTAAATAAAATAATAATAATAAAATAATATCTCCTCACCCCTTTTAATGTTCTGGCCCCCCCCTCCTTTTTCGTTATTCAGATCAAAAAAAAAAAAAAAAAGAGAAAAAGAAAAAGAAAAAAAAAAAAACCTGACGAACGGAGCCGCCGCTCCTGAAGATCGCCGCGCCGCCGGCGATTGCTTTCCCCCCCTCGTCTCCAGCAACTCCTCCTCCTTCCCTTCTCCTTTCTTCTCCTTTCCCCTTCTGAAGGCAGCCGACGCCCGATGCCCCTTTCACCCAAGCCTCCACCGCCAGCGACGATCTCCCCGCCACCACCTCGTCCAGACCCCGACCGCGGCTCAGCAAGCCCCCCCTACCATCCTCCTCCGACGAACCCCCCCTGTAAGTCCCTGTGTTTTTTTATTTTTATTTTATTTTAAACTGTTTTTTTTATTATTTACTTTAAAACTGAATTGTCTTTATTTTAAAAACTTATTTTTGTTTAAAGAAAAAAAAACTGATTTTTGTTTAAAGAAAAAAAACTGATTTTTGTTTAAAGAAAAAAAAACTGATTTTTGTTTAAAGAAAATAAAACTGAATTTTTTTGTAAATGATAAAACTGTTTTTATAAAATGGTTAAATATGATTTTTATATATTGAATAGCGAACTAAAAATTCGATTTTTATATATTGAACTTTGAACTAAAAATATGATTTTTATATATTGAATAGCGAACTAAAAATTCGATTTTTATATGTTGAACTTTGAACTAAAAATATGATTTTTATATATTGAATAGCGAACTAAAAATTCGATTTTTATATATTGAATAGCGAAGTAAAAATATGATTTTTACATATGTAGTGAAAGCGAGCAACGAAGGTGACAAAAAGGCGAAACGACGAAGACTTCTGCAAAGGAAGAGCCGTGGAGCTAGGATAGCTATATGTGAGAATTTCTCACTCTTCAATTTATTTTCTAGTTATATATATATACTAGGATGCAGACGGTGCTTAGTAGCACCCGACACAATCGTCCACAAACCATGGACTTGTTTGTTTGGTTGCATAGATTAGTTTGATTATGTGATTGAATTGAATTGTTTGAGTGAAATTGAATGATTTGATTGATGGGTGAATGGCGTGGGCCTTCACTAGACCGGGGATAAGGCTAGGCCTCGTCCCGTTTCTAGTATCGTGCCGTTATGCCGCCGAAATTTTCTAAAACATGTTAGAAAAATAAAAATATCATCTTATTGAATAAATGAACCGAATAGAAATTCATAAGTTGGAATAAAATGTTTTATCGTTAAAAATATAATTTTTAACGTGAATGTGAATAAAATAAAATATTCATTTACAAACCAGACGGTTTGTTTATGTACACTGATTTGACTGATATGGATTGGGACGATAAATTTTACACATCGCCCAACTGCACAAATAAAATCTGTGTTTGATTGTTTGAAACCCTACACGGGTGTTAGGATGAAATTTGAAGTTCACTCATCCTGATTGATTAAATATGTCGATCGATTGATTGACATGCTGTTATAAGCGTTAGATATCTTTATTGGATGCTTATACAGTGTAGTGCACTTTGGTTGATGGTTGATTATTTTTCAATGCTATTATATACATGTGTTGTATGAAAATCCATATAATTAATTTTATATGGTAATTGATTGGGCCTCATTCCAGTTTAGAAATAGAAATATTTGAAATAGAAATATTTGAAATAGAATATTTGAAAATAGAAATTTATGAAGCCGTGTTGATTAGATTGACGCCATTTTGACGTGAACGATATTTATATCAATTTTAAAACGATTTCGAAGTGAATTGAATTGAAAACGATTTCGAAATGAATTGAATTGAAAACGATTTCGAAGTGAATTGAATTGAAAACGATTTCGAAATGAATTGAATTGAAAACGATTTCGAAATGAATTGAATTGAAAACAATTTCGAAATGAATTGAATTGAAAACGATTTCGAAATGAATTGAATTGAAAACGATTTCGAAATGAATTGAATTGAAAACGATTTCGAAATGAATTGAATTGAAAACGATTTCGAAATGAATTGAATTGAAAACGATTTCGAAATGAATTGAATTGAAAACGATTTTGAAGTGAATTGAATTGAAAACGATTTCGAAATGAATTGAATTGAAAACGATTTCGAAATGAATTGAATTGAAAACAATTTCGAAATGAATTGAATTGAAAACGATTTCGAAATGAATTGAATTGAAAACAATTTCGAAATGAATTGAATTGAAAACGATTTCGAAATGAATTGAATTGAAAACGATTTCGAAATGAATTGAATTGAAAACGATTTCGAAATGAATTGAATTGAAAACGATTTCGAAATGAATTGAATTGAAAACGATTTCGAAGTGAATTGAATTGAAAACGATTTCGAAGTGAATTGAATTGAAAACGATTTCGAAATGAATTGAATTGAAAACAATTTCGAAATGAATTGAATTGAAAACGATTTCGAAATGAATTGAATTGAAAACGATTTCGAAATGAATTGAATTGAAAACGATTTCGAAATGAATTGAATTGAAAACGATTTCGAAATGAATTGAATTGAAAACGATTTCGAAGTGAATTGAATTGAAAACGATTTCGAAATGAATTGAATTGAAAACGATTTCGAAATGAATTGAATTGAAAACAATTTCGAAATGAATTGAATTGAAAACGATTTCGAAATGAATTGAATTGAAAACGATTTCGAAGTGAATTGAATTGAAAACGATTTCGAAGTGAATTGAATTGAAAACGATTTCGAAATGAATTGAATTGAAAACGATTTCGAAATGAATTGAATTGAAAACGAATTGAAATGAATTCAAATTGAATTGAAATTTGAATTGAATAGAAAGGAATTTTGAAACGAATTTATAAAGAAGAATTCAATTTTGATTTGAATTGAAAAGGAAGTTGAAATTGCTTTTGAAACGAATTTAAAACTATTTATATAATTCGTTTTAAATAGAAATCGACGAAGTATATATTATATATATTATATATATAATATAATGGCCTGAATAGAACGCGCCGCGCCGCGGCAGTTCGTGAATTTCGACCATTTATTTCAAACGGACATTACGGGAGATCCGACCGTCGGATTCTCCTAAAACCGGAACCGTTGGGTTCGTATCGAAAAAAGCTTTCTAACGAATATTAGAAATTAGAAATCTAACGGTTGGATTTGGAATTATGTCCAAATCAAATTCGAAAAAGGTCGCTATAAGTGCAGTTCGATGGCCATTGATGGAAATCGACTGTACGGGCCTTGAAAAAAATTATTAAAAATAGCAATAATTTGTGTAAAATCATAAGAAATGATTTAGAAAGAATTGGGATGAAAAACTCCATATTTGAAAAGATAAAAATGGATTTTTATCGAAATGAACTAGTTTTGAACTAGAAATATAATTCTATTTATTTTTAAATAAATAAATTGAATTTAAAAAGGGTTTTAAAAATAACCAAAATTTCCAATGATTGCATTGGAGTGGATTTGAATCGAAATTGTCTTCGGAATATTTCGATGTTGGAATTCGTGATTATACAGGTGTTGTTATGGAAATTTGAAAGATATATATATTTATATCGTTATTTCCAATACGACATTTGTTAGTCGTAGAATTTGATATTGAATATAAGCCGATATATTTTCTATTCAGAGCCTTGTATTGAATATCGAATGTGATTTGGGTTTGTCGTGAATGGTGTCTTCACTAACACTGTTCTTGAACCCAGTTGAGAAATGATTAAATCTTTTTATTTAGATTTAATGAAGTGTACCAATTAAATAGTATTTAATTGGAATTGAATTGATATTGATTTTTGGGTTTATCGTGAACAGTGTTTTAAATAACACTTGTTCTTTAACCCGATAATTAATGGGATGTGACTTTGGGTTTATCGTGAACCGTGTTTTAAATGACACTGATTCTTTAACCCAGTCACAGATTAAAACTAAGTGGAGTTTCAATGAATCTTTAATTAGATTGAAAAGATCGAGAATGGAGTATCACCAGTTTTGCTCCAGGCGATAGTTAAATCTTTAATTAGATTTGAACGTGAAATTTAGAAACTAACTGTCGGTTAGCTAAGTAGAATGGTTTTCTGGATATTGATCTGATGTTGGTTTCGGCCTTCGGGGTTAATATTTGGGGAATTATTCTCTTGATTAATTTACGGTTAGTGACTAATGAATTGGAATGAGGCGTATGTTGTGTTTGTGTAACACTTTTATAATATATACGCGGGTTATTCGGAAAGACCGGGTTTATCCCATTCTGAATAACTGATACGACGATAAGTCGAAGATGGAGACGATGGTCGAAGACCGGAGGTCTTCACGTCGTTTGGGTGATAACTGATGATCTTGATTGGGCTGTACACCCAAGAAGATGGAAACAGTTGGTGATCGTCCAGACGTACTTGGAGATCGATGGATATGCGGGGTACTAGGTGCCTCCGGTTTCGTTCAGACCCAGAACGGACTTGTAAATGGACTGTGTGTCTGACATTGGATTTTAGTCCGTGCGATTGATCTCTATTAAATATATATCTGTTTGGCGGCGGAGAATTTATTCTTTTGCTTAACGCCCTTCTCTGAGACGTACGAGCTCAGGGGTTATATATTGATGGATATCAAACGCATGGAGTGAATTGCCTGTGTGGCATGTCTAAGTGGCAATTGATCGAGGCTTCTGTTGAAAAGCAAAGTCTTGTGGTGATGATCAAAGCACGACCTTTGTGGCATAGCTTTGTGTAACGTTTACCTCGCGTGTTTCGCACCCGGTATGAACCAAAAACGGGAGAGGACGTCAGGGGGGACATGCGTTTTCTTTCTAGCTAGAAGTGGCGTCAGTGGTTTTACACGCCCTGACGAGTTTGACTTATGTGGTTGTTGCTGTTGCGAGGCGCCTCGGATTGATCGGTCGTTCTCGAACCGATGGAGTCATTCGTTGGCTCATTTACGCCCCCAAAGGGCGGAGAAACGCATTGTTCAGGCATTATAATCCACATCGGTGGACCGGCCCTGAGGATCCAAGGTACGGTTGCGGCTGTGCCTGAGACACGGGCTAGAGCGTCTCGAATCGGTTGAGGACTATCTTTTGCCTCGGTTCATAGACGGAAATCTAATTTCCCAATACGTGACATTTGCGGTTTTATTTGTAGAGCCTAGTATGGCGACATAGTGGGATGGGGCACTCATGCCGCCTATGATTGATACTTATGATTTGAAGTTGTTTTATACACTATACACTTATAATAGTATCAATTGATTTGTTTTAAACGTATCAAGCATTCTTTGGCTGTTATAAGGGAAAACCCTATCCTCGACTGCGTTGCATTGTGTGATGGGACCTGGGTCTTATAACAGCTTCATTTTTCTTTACTTAGCATTGCGCTGTTATTTAATGCACTGGTATTCTTGGGAGGAAACCCGTTCCGTGTTATACGGCGTGGTCCCTTGATTTACCTAATGATTTAAAATAAAGATTAATAACTGTTTTAGTTCTCACACCAGTCCCATGACTGACCTGGAGTTTATTGTTTTAACCTAAACTCTGGGTGCCCCTATTTTGACACGGGCAGCTAGTAGTTTTGGTTTTGCAGATTTATATTCACAGGATCCTGGTTTACAGCTGGAACGATATCCGGAAAGCTTTGTATCCGTATATCTCTTCTAGTTGTGTATTGTATTATTTTCCGCTGCTATTTATTTAAATGTAATTTAAATCTCTGATATTTCTGTGTAATATTCATTCTTACTCTGTATATTCTTGTAATCTGATGCATTGTCGTAATATACAATGAAATGTTCTTCTGTATGCGTTCTGTTTTGTCCTGTTCTCAAACGATAGGGCGTTTCGAACGGTCTGGGTCGGTTTAGCGACTGGTTCGGACCGAGCGAAATTCCTTGCCGTCACAGTTGGTATCAGAGCTTTGGTTTACAAAGCTAGAGAACAAGACACATTAGAAACATACGAAAGAATTCATCAGATATTGGGTTAGCAATATCCAATGAGAATGACTCGTTAGAGATGGGATCAGTAGTATCCTAGAACGAGTGTGAAGAGTATATTTTTAAAATGAAAACAAACTTTTGTTTTGAAAATTTAAATCAATTATTCGTATTTGATTTTCTATTTATATTGACGTGGACAATCCAGTATATATAGATTTTGCGTATACGTCTGATCCGCGTGTATTCGAAATTTTAATATACTGGATAGATATAGAATTATACTCTAGTCGCCCGGGGGTGATTCTGATGATTGATATATCATCATCAGAGTTTATATCCGAGTGACGAACGTGTAATATTTATATATTTCCTATTGACTGGTGTGAGAACCAAAATTAGATAGGGCTTATTGTTGTGATTTGGCATCAAAAATCTGATTTTTGTATATGTATCAAAATTATGAATTTGATAATCTAATTCACTAATTGATTGATGTTTGTGTTGATTGTTTATTTGTTTGCTAATTTTGAACCATTTAGCCTAATTGAACCAAATATTGAACTGTATTGAAAATTGGTTGCATTTGCTTGCATATACATGTATATCATTGAACAGGTCATAGCAAGGAGGCTAGAGCAGAGAATAAAATTTGTTTGCCCGACAAATAGGTACATGTTTACTACATAATTTCCTGTTTTGTTTGGGTGATGATGATTTTGTGAGCCTATTGGCTAGCCGCTTGGCTTTTTCTTTTTCTTTTTGAGATCTGAAGGACCGGGGAAGCTATTTGAAATTCCCCGATGCTCCCATTGCAGGGGAGGTTATGGCGAAATTTTTCAAAAATTTAGGGTGTTAGCCAAATTTTTGAAGTTTTAAAAATTCTCAGAAACTAAAGAGTTGGAGAACGGAAGCTGGATCGAGCGTAGAGTTGAATAATCAAACCACTTTCGACTTTGTTCCTTTTCGGGGACGAAAAGTTTTAAGTGGGGGAGATTGTAACAACCCGGAAAATCTGGGCCAGTTTGAAATTTTTATTTTGGCAATTTTAGCGAATTTTGATTATTTAAAATAGATTATTTTAAATAATATCGACGAGAAATTTATTTTGAATTGAATTCGACGTATATATTTATATACATCGTCGTTAGAATATAAATATTTATATATAATTATAAATAGAATTGAAAATGGCGCGGTAGTTCGATAATTCGATTTCAAACTTCAATTGAATGTACCGGGTGCAAAACAATCCGGATTTTAGTGAAACCAAAAATAGTAGGATCTAATAGATAATGTCTTTCCAACGAATTCGAAAAATCGAAATTTCATATCAGGAATCAAAAGATATGTCCAGTTGAAAATTCTGAATAGTCGCTATGGAATTCAGGCCCTTAAAAATGGACATTTTGCAAATGATCTCGGATTTCGACGAAACCTGTTTTGTTGGGTCCGTGATGTTAAGTTATTGCTAGATTCCAAATTTCGTAGTTTTTCGAATCAATATGTGAGCGTGGCAAATGAAAACGCGTTTGACCAGTTTCAGTTGATTTTGATCGACTGGAAATTGGCCATTTTTCCAACGGTCTCAGAATTTGACGAAACTAGTTTTGTTAGGACCGTATCGTCAATACGAAGCTAGAAAATATTTTTCGAGAATTTTTAGAGTTAGTATGTGACCCCGGTAATTTGAAATGTACGTTTAAAATGCAATATAGTGATTTAAAATGTAAATTTAACGGAAACTGATTGTAACAGCCGAATCAGCTTACGATACATATCCCATTGTGTTCGGAATGGGGGTGAAACGCTATGGACGACAGGCGGTGGGCCTCGTTTCGAGGTCGTATGTAAAAGTCAACTTTATGTAAATAAAATAATAATAATAATAATAAAAAAAAAATAATATCTCCTCACCCCTTTTAATGTTCTGGCCCCCCCCTCCTTTTTCGTTATTCAGATCAAAAAAAAAAAAGAGAAAAAGAAAAAGAAAAAAAAAACCTGACGAACGGAGCCGCCGCTCCTGAAGATCGCCGCGCCGCCGGCGATTGCTTTCCCCCCCCTCGTCTCCAGCAACTCCTCCTCCTTCCCTTCTCCTTTCTTCTCCTTTCCCCTTCTGAAGGCAGCCGACGCCCGACGCCCCTTTCACCCAAGCCTCCACCGCCAGCGACGATCTCCCCGCCACCACCTCGTCCAGACCCCGACCGCGGCTCAGCAAGCCCCCCCTACCATCCTCCTCCGACGAACCCCCCCTGTAAGTCCCTGAGTTTTTTTATTTTTATTTTATTTTAAACTGTTTTTTTTATTATTTACTTTAAAACTGAATTGTCTTTATTTTAAAAACTTATTTTTGTTTAAAGAAAAAAAAACTGATTTTTGTTTAAAGAAAAAAAAACTGATTTTTGTTTAAAGAAAAAAAAACTGATTTTTGTTTAAAGAAAATAAAACTGAATTTTTTTGTAAATGATAAAACTGTTTTTATAAAATGGTTAAATATGATTTTTATATATTGAATAGCGAACTAAAAATTCGATTTTTATATATTGAACTTTGAACTAAAAATATGATTTTTATATATTGAATAGCGAACTAAAAATTCGATTTTTATATGTTGAACTTTGAACTAAAAATATGATTTTTATATATTGAATAGCGAACTAAAAATTCGATTTTTATATATTGAATAGCGAAGTAAAAATATGATTTTTACATATGTAGTGAAAGCGAGCAACGAAGGTGACAAAAAGGCGAAACGACGAAGACTTCTGCAAAGGAAGAGCCGTGGAGCTAGGATAGCTATATGTGAGAATTTCTCACTCTTCAATTTATTTTCTAGTTATATATATATACTAGGATGCAGACGGTGCTTAGTAGCACCCGACACAATCGTCCACAAACCATGGACTTGTTTGTTTGGTTGCATAGATTAGTTTGATTATGTGATTGAATTGAATTGTTTGAGTGAAATTGAATGATTTGATTGATGGGTGAATGGCGTGGGCCTTCACTAGACCGGGGATAAGGCTAGGCCTCGTCCCGTTTCTAGTATCGTGCCGTTATGCCGCCGAAATTTTCTAAAACATGTTAGAAAAATAAAAATATCATCTTATTGAATAAATGAACCGAATAGAAATTCATAAGTTGGAATAAAATGTTTTATCGTTAAAAATATAATTTTTAACGTGAATGTGAATAAAATAAAATATTCATTTACAAACCAGACGGTTTGTTTATGTACACTGATTTGACTGATATGGATTGGGACGATAAATTTTACACATCGCCCAACTGCACAAATAAAATCTGTGTTTGATTGTTTGAAACCCTACACGGGTGTTAGGATGAAATTTGAAGTTCACTCATCCTGATTGATTAAATATGTCGATCGATTGATTGACATGCTGTTATAAGCGTTAGATATCTTTATTGGATGCTTATACAGTGTAGTGCACTTTGGTTGATGGTTGATTATTTTTCAATGCTATTATATACATGTGTTGTATGAAAATCCATATAATTAATTTTATATGGTAATTGATTGGGCCTCATTCCAGTTTAGAAATAGAAATATTTGAAATAGAAATATTTGAAATAGAATATTTGAAAATAGAAATTTATGAAGCCGTGTTGATTAGATTGACGCCATTTTGACGTGAACGATATTTATATCAATTTTAAAACGATTTCGAAGTGAATTGAATTGAAAACGATTTCGAAATGAATTGAATTGAAAACGATTTCGAAGTGAATTGAATTGAAAACGATTTCGAAATGAATTGAATTGAAAACGATTTCGAAATGAATTGAATTGAAAACAATTTCGAAATGAATTGAATTGAAAACGATTTCGAAATGAATTGAATTGAAAACAATTTCGAAATGAATTGAATTGAAAACGATTTCGAAATGAATTGAATTGAAAACGATTTCGAAATGAATTGAATTGAAAACGATTTCGAAATGAATTGAATTGAAAACGATTTCGAAGTGAATTGAATTGAAAACGATTTCGAAATGAATTGAATTGAAAACGATTTCGAAATGAATTGAATTGAAAACGATTTCGAAATGAATTGAATTGAAAACGATTTCGAAATGAATTGAATTGAAAACGATTTCGAAATGAATTGAATTGAAAACGATTTCGAAATGAATTGAATTGAAAACGATTTCGAAATGAATTGAATTGAAAACGATTTCGAAGTGAATTGAATTGAAAACGATTTCGAATTGAATTGAATTGAAAACGATTTCGAAATGAATTGAATTGAAAACAATTTCGAAATGAATTGAATTGAAAACGATTTCGAAATGAATTGAATTGAAAACGATTTCGAAATGAATTGAATTGAAAACGATTTCGAAATGAATTGAATTGAAAACGATTTCGAAATGAATTGAATTGAAAACGATTTCGAAGTGAATTGAATTGAAAACGATTTCGAAATGAATTGAATTGAAAACGATTTCGAAATGAATTGAATTGAAAACAATTTCGAAATGAATTGAATTGAAAACGATTTCGAAATGAATTGAATTGAAAACGATTTCGAAGTGAATTGAATTGAAAACGATTTCGAAGTGAATTGAATTGAAAACGATTTCGAAATGAATTGAATTGAAAACGATTTCGAAATGAATTGAATTGAAAACGAATTGAAATGAATTCAAATTGAATTGAAATTTGAATTGAATAGAAAGGAATTTTGAAACGAATTTATAAAGAAGAATTCAATTTTGATTTGAATTGAAAAGGAAGTTGAAATTGCTTTTGAAACGAATTTAAAACTATTTATATAATTCGTTTTAAATAGAAATCGACGAAGTATATATTATATATATTATATATATAATATAATGGCCTGAATAGAACGCGCCGCGCCGCGGCAGTTCGTGAATTTCGACCATTTATTTCAAACGGACATTACGGGAGATCCGACCGTCGGATTCTCCTAAAACCGGAACCGTTGGGTTCGTATCGAAAAAAGCTTTCTAACGAATATTAGAAATTAGAAATCTAACGGTTGGATTTGGAATTATGTCCAAATCAAATTCGAAAAAGGTCGCTATAAGTGCAGTTCGATGGCCATTGATGGAAATCGACTGTACGGGCCTTGAAAAAAATTATTAAAAATAGCAATAATTTGTGTAAAATCATAAGAAATGATTTAGAAAGAATTGGGATGAAAAACTCCATATTTGAAAAGATAAAAATGGATTTTTATCGAAATGAACTAGTTTTGAACTAGAAATATAATTCTATTTATTTTTAAATAAATAAATTGAATTTAAAAAGGGTTTTAAAAATAACCAAAATTTCCAATGATTGCATTGGAGTGGATTTGAATCGAAATTGTCTTCGGAATATTTCGATGTTGGAATTCGTGATTATACAGGTGTTGTTATGGAAATTTGAAAGATATATATATTTATATCGTTATTTCCAATACGACATTTGTTAGTCGTAGAATTTGATATTGAATATAAGCCGATATATTTTCTATTCAGAGCCTTGTATTGAATATCGAATGTGATTTGGGTTTGTCGTGAATGGTGTCTTCACTAACACTGTTCTTGAACCCAGTTGAGAAATGATTAAATCTTTTTATTTAGATTTAATGAAGTGTACCAATTAAATAGTATTTAATTGGAATTGAATTGATATTGATTTTTGGGTTTATCGTGAACAGTGTTTTAAATAACACTTGTTCTTTAACCCGATAATTAATGGGATGTGACTTTGGGTTTATCGTGAACCGTGTTTTAAATGACACTGATTCTTTAACCCAGTCACAGATTAAAACTAAGTGGAGTTTCAATGAATCTTTAATTAGATTGAAAAGATCGAGAATGGAGTATCACCAGTTTTGCTCCAGGCGATAGTTAAATCTTTAATTAGATTTGAACGTGAAATTTAGAAACTAACTGTCGGTTAGCTAAGTAGAATGGTTTTCTGGATATTGATCTGATGTTGGTTTCGGCCTTCGGGGTTAATATTTGGGGAATTATTCTCTTGATTAATTTACGGTTAGTGACTAATGAATTGGAATGAGGCGTATGTTGTGTTTGTGTAACACTTTTATAATATATACGCGGGTTATTCGGAAAGACCGGGTTTATCCCATTCTGAATAACTGATACGACGATAAGTCGAAGATGGAGACGATGGTCGAAGACCGGAGGTCTTCACGTCGTTTGGGTGATAACTGATGATCTTGATTGGGCTGTACACCCAAGAAGATGGAAACAGTTGGTGATCGTCCAGACGTACTTGGAGATCGATGGATATGCGGGGTACTAGGTGCCTCCGGTTTCGTTCAGACCCAGAACGGACTTGTAAATGGACTGTGTGTCTGACATTGGATTTTAGTCCGTGCGATTGATCTCTATTAAATATATATCTGTTTGGCGGCGGAGAATTTATTCTTTTGCTTAACGCCCTTCTCTGAGACGTACGAGCTCAGGGGTTATATATTGATGGATATCAAACGCATGGAGTGAATTGCCTGTGTGGCATGCCTAAGTGGCAATTGATCGAGGCTTCTGTTGAAAAGCAAAGTCTTGTGGTGATGATCAAAGCACGACCTTTGTGGCATAGCTTTGTGTAACGTTTACCTCGCGTGTTTCGCACCCGGTATGAACCAAAAACGGGAGAGGACGTCGGGGGGACATGCGTTTTCTTTCTAGCTAGAAGTGGCGTCAGTGGTTTTACACGCCCTGACGAGTTTGACTTATGTGGTTGTTGCTGTTGCGAGGCGCCTCGGATTGATCGGTCGTTCTCGAACCGATGGAGTCATTCGTTGGCTCATTTACGCCCCAAAGGGCGGAGAAACGCATTGTTCAGGCATTATAATCCACATCGGTGGACCGGCCCTGAGGATCCAAGGTACGGTTGCGGCTGTGCCTGAGACACGGGCTAGAGCGTCTCGAATCGGTTGAGGACTATCTTTTGCCTCGGTTCATAGACGGAAATCCAATTTCCCAATACGTGACATTTGCGGTTTTATTTGTAGAGCCTAGTATGGCGACATAGTGGGATGGGGCACTCATGCCGCCTATGATTGATACTTATGATTTGAAGTTGTTTTATACACTATACACTTATAATAGTATCAATTGATTTGTTTTAAACGTATCAAGCATTCTTTGGCTGTTATAAGGGAAAACCCTATCCTCGACTGCGTTGCATTGTGTGATGGGACCTGGGTCTTATAACAGCTTCATTTTTCTTTACTTAGCATTGCGCTGTTATTTAATGCACTGGTATTCTTGGGAGGAAACCCGTTCCGTGTTATACGGCGTGGTCCCTTGATTTACCTAATGATTTAAAATAAAGATTAATAACTGTTTTAGTTCTCACACCAGTCCCATGACTGACCTGGAGTTTATTGTTTTAACCTAAACTCTGGGTGCCCCTATTTTGACACGGGCAGCTAGTAGTTTTGGTTTTGCAGATTTATATTCACAGGATCCTGGTTTACAGCTGGAACGATATCCGGAAAGCTTTGTATCCGTATATCTCTTCTAGTTGTGTATTGTATTATTTTCCGCTGCTATTTATTTAAATGTAATTTAAATCTCTGATATTTCTGTGTAATATTCATTCTTACTCTGTATATTCTTGTAATCTGATGCATTGTCGTAATATACAATGAAATGTTCTTCTGTATGCGTTCTGTTTTGTCCTGTTCTCAAACGATAGGGCGTTTCGAACGGTCTGGGTCGGTTTAGCGACTGGTTCAGACCGAGCGAAATTCCTTGCCGTCACAGTGATATGTACAAGTAGTGTACACTCATGTTTATATAAAAATTAATGTTGAAAATAAATTGATTTATACAAGATCTACAACATCTTTCCACTTTACTCTAACATAATCATATTTTTGTCCGTTCTTACGTTCAAACTTAAGTTATAGCATCACATACCTTCAATTTGGAAGTTATTTTATGAACAACTAAATAATTTAAGGTCCAACCTAATTTGTGATCTGACAACTTTGATTAATGTGCAAAATTATATCTGGATATGATTTTATTTAAGAACAAGTGAATGACAAATGATGTTGACTGACTTACTCAAGTTAGGCAACTATCAAATGATATAGTTTCATATAATCAGAAGATTTCAAATCAGGCAACATTTAACGACAACAACTTAATGAAATGTGAAAAACTAAACAAATAATGATTTTGAATTATTATAAAATATATGTGCGTTCATAGGGGAAGAATATCTGCCTACTTTAAAAGTATTTCAGTTGAATTAGTTCATTAAGTTTAAGCAAAATCCCATGTTTAACCTCATGGATTCACGCATCTCTTAAAATCTTATTGCCAAGTAGCATTGAGTCTTTCATAATTATGATTTTACTTTCAAAGCAACTACATTTGAGGGACTGTTTCCACAAAGATGCACTTAGTTCTGTGAAATTTGAACTTACGATTGAAAAAAGTAAAAAAAAAAAGTTTAACATGTTTTTGAAGTTCAGCAACAAAGCACACCTCCAATTCGGAGAGCATATTATTAAGGATGAAAAAATATGCACATCAGTGAGAGTTATTGACATCAGACAACAAAAAAACAACAAAAATGAAATCATTATCATCAAAACTGAAATCATTTTAACCCAGTTTGAACTCTATTTTAAACTTATTTTGAACTCTGCTAAGTGGAGATCAACTAAAAAACAAAGTTAAACTTAGCTTAAACTCAGTTTGAACTGATCTTTTTAACACATTTTTAAGCGAGCTTAACTTTGCATGAAATTTTTTACAATCACATAACGAGACAAGGTCCATAAAAAAGGAAATAACTTTCACATGGAAGTTAATTAGAAATTCCCGAAAAATGGAAAGCTTTAAAGAAAAGTGTACACGTAATGATGGGTTTGCAAATGAGAAAATTAGTTATGTAAGCAAACGCATGTATAATTTTTTTAGTACACTATATATAGAAAAAGGAAGATATTAAAGCTAGCGCACTCATAGAAAAATTTATATAGCCCAAGCACATTGGAACAATATTGATAATATCAGATATATAATTTTGATTGTTTAGTGAAACTTAAGTGAACCCAGACTAAAATTCATATAGCCTAAGCACATGTTCAGTGGACATATTTAAGTACTTGTCCCATTAGTTCTAATCACCAAGATTTTGTTCTCATATGCAAAAAATGCGGCGAATATGCTTCAGCATTCGTACTGAAGCAATAAAATTCTACTTTTCCCGAAAGGAAAATTAACAGCAAAACAGTTGAGAATAAAAAAGAGCATGATAATAGACAAGAATGAGAAATTTTGTATAAAAGAAGGATTACCTAGTTTATATAAAAATGACTTGCTGAAGCTGGATTTGCATGGATCTCGATCTCAAAACAGCAAGCCCAAAAGTCTCAGGAACTCTCTCGGAGGTCAATCACTCTATCCCACTAGTTAGTTTCAGCAGACCTAATCTCAATAACACACAAAAATGCACATATATGAGTTCAAAGTATACACTAACCAAACCAATAATGAAAATAAATAAATGGACAGGATGCACACCTGAATTAAATGAAAATGAGATGAAACTAGCCATCACAACTCCCTTTTTCTCCCTCCTTATACCAACTCAGCAGCTCAAACCAATGAAGTAGATATGTCCACGCTGCTTTTACGATTTGACTGCCATACAAAATGAAAAAACAGATGATCATACCAAAAGACAACGATTTAATTGGCAAAACCCACATTTACATTGAATTATCTTTCGATTTACCTGCCTAGTAGTAGGTTCATTTATCTGTCTATCAATGAAAATTGCAACCCTAAATTTCAATGAAAATTGCGAGTTCCTAAGTTTACAATGAAAATTGCAACCCTAATTTCAATCATACACTGAAACTCCAAAAATAATAGAAAATTTACCTCGATCTGTAATCAAAGCCAAAAATTAGATCCGTTGAGCCAAATCTACATATTGAGGTATGTTCTTATAGAATTTATTGGCGCCAATACTGAAAAGGGGAGGGAGAAACGTGGTCGATCATTTTTTAAGAGGGAAAATTTTCCATCGCGCGCGGAGTGATTGACGGAGACGTGGTGGAGAAAATAAGGGGGACGGGTTTCTCCATTACTACCGCATAAAACGAGGAAGATAATCGAACGTAATTGAAAATTTTAATTTGAAGGGCCGTGACTGGGAGATGGAAAAATAAGGAATGGAGATGTTGTACTGTACATGTAACTGTGTAATATTTGGTACAAATATCATTTTTTTATTAATTGAAGTCCACTGTACAAAGAAAGCAAAAAATATATTGAATGAAACTTTAAAATTTGATATTCACTGAAAACTTATATTATTTTACAAGTGTTAGCATTTATGAATTTTTATTTTGTTCGTTATGAATATCAACGACATTACTTTAATTTGTTTAAATACTCATAACTTATTTTTTTTTTAAATTACTATAAGATGTTATGTTTTTATATTTTGTTTATATATTCAAATTCTTCTTTTATTTAAAAAATGAATCACCTGGAAAATTTTAATCTTTTTAAAAATAGAGGTAGTTTTTAAATGTATTGTATATTAAATTATTTTGTCTACAAGATAATTCACATCAAATCTCAAGACTACGACAAAACAGTAGCCAATTTTCCAAAAGGCGCAACGTCATGTGCTGAGCAAAGCTTGAAGCAGGCAGCGACATCTATCTCTAACTCAGTTGAAAATTTTAGGTGGATAGTTAAAGAAGCAGTGTTTTTAAAGTTTGAAGCAATGGAAGATACAAAGATATATGATAAGAGGAGCGAAAAGAATATGGTGAAAAATGAGGTATTATCAGGAAATGATTTAACAATGATGAAAAAGAAAATGGTAAATAACGAGACTGCTTGTTATTTATATATCTAAAATAAATCTCAATGCAATCGATAATTCCTTTTCTAATGCTTCAGGGCTAGCGATATTATATCTTAACAACAAAACACAAATAAATAAGACGAAGCATATCTCTATAATATTTCATGGTTGCTACATTATTATTTTTGTTGTAGTGTTAATTATAATTTTGAACTAAATCGAGCAAGTTAAAATTTTACAATTTATTTATTTGAAATAATCTTTTATTTTAATGAAAATTTTCAATTTTTTTCATGCAATTTGCAATTATTAAACGCATATTACACAACTAAAAATAAATAATCAATTAATTATAAATTAGTTGAATTAAAAATCATGAATTAAATTCCCCTGATTAAGTGCTCTTCTCGAATATCTTGTTCATAGTTACAAACTTATACTTCATTCACCTGTCGTTCTTGCTTAAATGTATATAGCACGTATATTAAAAAAATCATGTTGGTTGATCCTTTCATACGGAGAAGATTCCCTCGAAAACTTTTACCAATTTGTATAGTAGTAAATTAGTTATTAATGATTAACTATTAAATATTAGTAAATAATAAATATTAGCGACATATGATTAATATAATATTATTATTGATTAATAAATATTAGTAGCATATGATAAATATTATTAGTAATGCAATATTATAGTTAGTAATTAGTAACATATGACTAATATATATAATATTATTAATGATAAATTATTAAATACTAATAAATATTAATTTTAAGAAAACATTGTGATTATTAATTGTTTATTATTGAAATTCACAGCAGACATTCATTATAACGATTGCAATAGGCATTTTTTGGCCATTGTAAAATTGGCACCTATTGCAACGGTCACTTTTTGTCCGTTGTAAAATTGACATCTATTACAACGGACATTTTGTGAACGTTGTAAAATTGATATCTATTACAACGGGCTGGAAAGAACTCTTGTAATAGAGACCTTTTACAACGGGCTTCCAGTGCCTGTTGTAAAAAGGCGTTGTATAGGGCATCTATTACAAAGGGCCTTAATTGACTGTTGTAATAGCCATCTATTACAACGGGCAGCCGATGTCCGTTGTAAAAATGACGTTGTAATAGATTGTTTTTGTTGTAGTGTAAATAAAACGATAAAGTAATGCTTGGTTGATATAAGGTGATTATCAAGGTTAAATAAAAAGGAAACAACCCTAAAACATATTGTATATCTCATAAAGCATTAGTCAAAATATAGTAATGTAACATAACTGATATAAAACAAGTTGAAATGATAAATAGCTGATAATGAACCACAAACATCATATAATAAATCCATATAAAAGCACGGTCACTCAAGAGATAACAACTCAAATAAACCATCATTAAATAAATGTACTACTGAACCCCATAGATTAAACAATGGAAAACAATGGTACACATAAAAATAACACATGGGGTAGCCTCATGCTCGCCTCCTGAACAGTTATTTGTGCTAACCTAACCTATTTCTAGTCTACTCATTTTGGAATACCTAGAGTGATAAAAAGAAATGCATAAAACTCTAGGTCAGATGATATCCTCGTGTGAGCGATGGCAATCTCAAGCACAAAAATAAAATAGGACAATATGTGAAGAACTATATTTGACCTGACCCTATATTAGAATGTTGGCACATGTAATAATGTACACTATTATATGATCATCATGCCGAAATTTGTGACAGATGTCCAAGTAATAGGTTGGTAATAGAAAAACAAGCACACATCATTATACATCCTCACATTCACTCATGCAATGAATTAGATATATGGGAACACTCAATTGCCATGATACGTGAATCTATGTTGCTTAGTCGATCAGGAACTAAGTTATAACATCTTGTACAACCCGACGTTAGGACCCTACTTGGTCCAGAGGGTGCCTAGATTTCATAACTTGGTCTAAGTGGATAACACACCCTCTACCCCTTCTTCCTAAGTACCCTTAAAAGCCTTGCGCACAAACAATACCTTTGTATATACAGAAGAGCCTATCCTGTAAGCTAATCCTATGACCTCCCTTCAAAAGTCCACTTAGTTAGGATCGACCATAGACAACTGACTTGTCATCAAACCCAACCATGCATATTACTACCTCCTTTCTAGCAGTTTTTATTTGACTCGTCATCACTCCACTACATCTCAGAATGTATCAGGTCGTTGTTGGAGTCATTCTCCAAGAAGCTAGAACTGGTGCTGAACCGCATAAATCTGCTGATTCGATCTGTTACACACGCCTGATCCAAAGTTATGGTGATCCCTGCCAATCCAAATCAAGATGCTCCATACTGCCAAAAGTTAGATCCCTACTTATCGATCCAGAATCATGTAGTTCCCTCCCGCCAAACTGAAACCATACCAAACTACATTCAAAATAATAAGAATAGAAGCCACCCTGATTCGGGGTTACATTGGGCCGGGTTCAGGCCAGTTTGTAATGAGGCTACATTGATATGGTGTTGTATTGATCTAGTGCGACCTCATCTCCATCGTTTGAAATTGTTCCAACATCACACCACCAAATCCCCTACCTCATGCATCGATCCAAAGTTCTCGCTTCCATGTCAATCTGAAGTTAATGTCTCCGTGTTGATCCAAACACTTAGCCTCCAAAACCGACTCTACCCGATCTAAATTATTACGACCTAGTTTGTACTAATACAAAGTTGATGAGTCCTAATGATGAAAACTTCTCCAAGCCGTAACTCGAGCATACAAACTCCAAATGATTGATACTTTGTGTGATACTTAATAGGGCTTCTTTGTTTCCCCTACAGAACAAATCACCATACGAACATATGGCTCAGTTCAGATTTGATCCAAAACTTCCTATACTATTCTTGCTAGTTGATTGATGTTTGCGTCAATTATCACATAATTGTAGCAAGCTTGTGGCATGTAAAACATAATCAAACAAGAAATTGGTCGAATTAAAGCAAATCAAGGTATATAACTAAGAAAATAATGTCAATTGTATATGGTTTTCAATAAATTCCCAAAACATTAGTATACATGATCCAATTAACCCTAAATTTAAATATGTGTGATAGCACCATCATGATTTATGTCTTTAGAGAATTTAAGAAGGTATCATATGACTTAATACATCCCAATTTATAGAGGAGAACACTAGTCACTCAGCTTAACTCAAGCTCGCTCCTTAGTCTATTTTGGACATCAATTAGCATAGATCCCTAGGTGATTGCAGTTGAAAATCCTCAAGATTTAGGTTGATTCTTGATAACCACCCGGTTAATGATAAGAGTTGTCTAATCAGAGTAAGTATTTTTGTTTGGATGGTTTAAGAGGAAAATACCATTGACATAGGTAGAGATCTATTTTGGGAGTTGCAAAATTGATTAACAGAAGGCACTAACATCCCCTTCAGCAACCACATGCCCAAATTCCAAAATAGGCCATAGCCCATTTCACTAATGACCATAATTAAACATTTAAGCTGCGTACTCCTTGTTAAATCTTAAAATAGCCATATCTCTTAAATAATATGTTTTTTCTTAATACGATCAGTCGAGAAATCATCATCTGGGTCCAGTAAAAGTGGTTTCAGGTTCTAATTCCACTCCAATCAAAAGTCGTGGATGAAACAAGATTCATTAAGCGTAAAATGGTCATAGAATAATTAGACAAAAATCTTAAGGATGATAAATCACTATAATAGTCATTTCCCAAAATTATAGAATTATACAATCTCGTATGAAAAGAATATAAATATCCCATGATTTTTCGATACGTAGAGTGCAAGTCGTTATATTATTCCCCCTTTAAAGCCTCTCCCCCGAATTTCCAAAACAAATTAGTAAGGTTACCTCGCATGACTGTCGGCCATAGTAGCTATTATAATCAAATATGCACACATAGTAACCTAAACAAAAAAGGATAATCTAAATCTATCTTAATATGCAGGACACCACAAAAAGACACATTGATGATATCATAAATGAAGATAAAAGAAATAAACTAAAAAGTCTTACAAAGTAAAGAGTTCTGGATATGATGTCTTAATACTCTCCTCGGTCTCCAAGGTTCCACTGCCCTCTTCTTACCCTATTGTACCTTCACGGTCTTCATTTTCTTTCTTCTAAGCTGCTTTGTATCGTTCTTGATGATACAAACAAGCTTATGAGTCCCAAAAGCTTCTGATTCTTCTTCGATATCATCCAATTAATCCAGTTTGATGATCATACTTGGTTCACACCTAAACGTCCATAAGTCAGAAACAAGGAATTCATTGTGCGTTCCAAACATATTCTAAGGTAAGTTGACTCTATTGGCTAAGTTCAAAATCTGTTCGAGAATCAGAAAAGGACCCATAAACCTTGGCCCTTACTTACCAAACCAAATCACATTTCGTAAGAGAGAAAATTTGACAAACACGAAATCACCAATGAATAATTTCAAATTTCTATATCACTTATTAACACACCTTTTCTGCCCATCCTGAGCAGCTTTCATCCATTGTCGAATGATATCAATTTTTTTTCAAGGTTTCTCAAACCATATCTGGCCTAAATATTAACTTTTCGCTTGTTTTCCACCAGTATAAAGGAGCATGGCACAATCTATCATATAAAGTTTTATATAGTACTATATCGATGCTAAACTGATAACTATTGTAATATGAAAATTTAGCAAGATGCAACTGATCGTCAAATGATTTCCAAAATCTAGCATAAAGAATACTCTAAGATATAATTCACTCTCTCAGTTTAGCCATCAATTTGAGAATGATAAGTTGTGCTGAGGTGCAACTCGGACCCCAAGGCTTCCTGTAAGCTCTTTCAAAACCCACTAGTGAATAAAAAAGTCTCGGTCACTCACAATACTCTTCGTCACTTAATTGCACAACTCATTTTACATACAAATCAGGTAGTTTTGATGTCGTTCTATTTGAGTTAACAGAAGTAAATATGGCGCTTTGGTTAATATATTGATGATGGCCCTAATGTTGTACCCTTCTTGAGTCCTTGGTAGATATTAATGAAAACTATTGACACTTTCTCTCATCCCCATTGGGAACATCTAGTGGTTTTAACAAACCAATACTTTTCTTCTGCTTGGCATTGACTAACTAACAATTCGTGCACTCTAAGATGAATGTTCTAACGTCTTTCTTCATTCCTTCTTCATAATAATTTTGTCTCATATCCCATATATAACATCTTATTACCGTCAGGATGCATAGTTAATCTCGAGTGATGATACTCTAAGAAGACTTCCTCTCTTAATCCTTTGACATCAGAAATAAACAATCTTATATCCTTACGGATCCAACCATCTTGGTCGAGTTAGGGAAATTTCATATCCTCAAACTTTGATCTATCTTTGATTTTAGCCAACTTGGGATTAGGCTTCTGAATGGATCCAATCCTCTTACTGGAGTAGGTCTTATAGTAAAACTAGCTATTTTTTTTTGTTCTAACGCACATTTATGCCCAAAATCATAGACTGCTATGTACTTGAGTTGTTTCAACCCTTATAACATAGATCATAAGATGGAAGGCTTCCAACCAAAGGCTTCAACAACCGTGTTACCTTTCTATGTTATATATGCAATGTAAAAATCACAAAATGCCAGAAAATATGACCATAGCTATTGACAAAGATCAAGATCATTTTGCGAGAAGAGGTATTTCAATATTTATGGTCAGTGAAAAACTCAAACCTTTCTATTAAAATATAGTGCATACACATCTTCAATTCGAACATAACCTCCACCAATTCCAATTCATGGTGTGATATCCCTTCTATAAGCCTTTGGCCATAAACTAGATTACGCGACAACCTTAACTTTCTACATCAATACCGCAACAAACCAAACACTACAAGCATTATGTTATATCATCATTTTCTCATTTCCACTTGGAATAACAAAAAATGGCACCACATTAACCTTCTTTTAGATTTACGGATGCATGCTCGCATTTAGAAAGCCTAATTTTACCTTGTCAACCGAGTCAATGACGGTGCTATCTTGGAGAAGTCCTCGAGGAATATTCTGTAGTATTTAACCAATCCTAGGAAACTCCTCACATTATAATACTATTGGGTGTAGTTCATCTTTGAACTACTGTGACCTTGGTAGGATCTACCATGATACCCTACTCGCATACATCATGGCCAAAGAACCTTACTTCTCTACTCTAAAAGCGACAATTAGAAATATTTTCCTTTAACCGATGTTCTAGCAACACCTCAAGCACAATTCTCAGATGTGTTTTATATTCTCCTTTCATCCATGAATAGATAAGAAACTTATTGACAAACATAAGCATAAATGTATTAAGTTGATATATGCAGACATGGTTTATAAGATCCACAAAGTGTGTTGGTGCATTGGTCAGCCCAAAGGCACAACTAACCACTCGTATAATCCATATGGCATACGAAATGTCGTGATCAACACACTCTCCTTTGCTACTTACAACTGATGAAATCCCACCACAAGATCCAATTGAGAAAATATCTTAGAACTATTTAGTTGATTAGACAAGACATCAATATGTGAAGTGGGTACTTATTCTTCTTTATCACTTTATTCATCTCATGACAATCAACACACAATCTAAGGGAGCCATCCGCCTTTATGGCAAATACAACATGCATTCCCTACTCATATATACTCATGCAAATGAACCCTTTTTGTAAATGGCCGTTCACTTGTACCCCAGGCTCTCACTTCTCCAAAGGCACCACCCTTCTAAGAGGCATCAATATGAGCCACATCCTTCATCGATATGAAACTCAATCTACATATATGGAAAAAGTCTGATCACTTGCTCAAAGATGTTCAAATACTTCCTAGCAATAAATAAAAATAAATTATTGTATAAAACATCAAGTGAATATAGAAAGTTAGCCATCTTATTATCACTAGGTAAGCAGTCCAACACTATCCTTCGCAAATCACCTCCCCCTGTAGTGACTGAAAACCTATCATAATCTACCATCACTCTGTATCCCTGAAGCCAATCAACAACCAAAATAATACTAATCCGACAAAGACCAAAACAAAGCAGTCGCAATCAAATGTGAGTCCATGACTCGATAAGACAATCCCCAACAAATCATACAAAAGCTAGTGGAGTCACCAATAATGGTTGTCACAATTAATCAATGGTTGATCAATAATTTTAGGTTTCAATCCTTAACTTATCTACCAGATCACTAGATATAAAGAAATGGGAAGCCCTAGTATCAAATAAAAATCAAACAGGGACATTGAAAACAGTAGCCTTACCTTGGATAAGGATGCCCTTTTGCTTTCTTCTTCACCAATGGGGCATCCGACAAAATTGGGACAACATTAGTAGTATATGCTTTCATAACCTGTCTCTACTTAGCTGCTTCGGGACAATCCCTCTTAAAGTACCATGCTTGTTGCAGATGTGATACTTCTTACCCCCAAATTTTCATTCCTTCCCGTAATGGCTCCTTTCCCCACAATTGTAGTAGACTTTTTCAGACTTAGGCCTCTTCTTCTATTCGTCCATAATTCGAGAAGGTTTCCTCTTATTGTTCTACTTTTTTCTGTCCTCCCTTACAGTTTTGGCTCTACCTTTGGAATAATAGCAGTGGAATTTAACTTAGGGTAAAGTCTCTCCTGTCTCTAGGCCTTTCAAACAATATCCTTGAAAGTCTTACTAATATGGTTTATGAACTTCTCCTTCAATTAGTCATCCAGGTCGACGATGAAATTCTCGTTCTATTTAGCTAGGGTACCAATGAAAGACATCTCATAGTTCAATAGAGTATCAATTTCATCAATATACCCGGAGATGATCATTCCCCTCTACTTTAGCTTCGCAAACCTATGGATTAACTCCGACTCTTGGGAAGCTGGAATAAACTTCCTTTCAAAACGATCTCTGAACAATTCTCAAGTAATTTGGTCATCGAGTATAGTAACTTTAATGATGTTCCACCAGTTCATAGCTCCCTCTGAAGTTGATGCAAGGTCAGCATCCTCTTCATAGCATCATTAAGACTAAGATCCTCTAAGTTATGCTCGCAAATGTGGAGTCAATCCCGAACATCCATATTGACTCTATTCCTTAGAATGCTTTACCACCCAAACTGGTATAGTCCTTATTTAACTTTGCAAAGTCACATTTGGGTATCTACACTGATGTGCTGCCCTCAACAACATTTGAAGTGGCTCCTTGAGCATTTGCATTATGTCCCTATAAAAGTAGTGAACATGGCTTGAATTTAGAGATTATTAGCTCTCGAGCTAACTCCTTCCTTAATTGCAAAGATGGAGTTCCTAGGGTATCCCTTGTTTGAAGATCCTTCGTTCAATCTTTAATGAAGTTGATCTATCCCCTTTCCAAGGAATCCTACTTAGCGGCGCCTATGTGCAATGCGCTTTCATTCATAAGTATAACAAGAATATATAACAGGTACACCCTCATATATAAGTATACCCATCCCCACGTATTCCCACTTAGATTAAAAAAATTACAGTATGGCTCTGATATTAAATGTGACGACCACCCTACGCCTTCAATATCCAAATAAAGCGTTTCGGTAGTGCTCAACCGATGTAAGGTTATTGTTACGGTTAAAAATAAAACAACCTAGAAATCTATCATATATCTCGTAACACGTCGATCAAAATATAATAATGTAACATAACTTATAAACAACAAAGGATATTATAAATAAGTGATAATGAACCATAAACATTAGAGTAATAGATCCATACAACGTAATAACATTACATGCATACAAGTGACAACAACTTAGATAAACCATCTCAAGAAAACAGTACTGTTAAGACCTATATACTAAATAATGGAAAACAATAGTGTATGTGTAAATAATACATAAAATAGCCTCCTAACTGCCCTCTCAAAAAATTACTTATGCTCGTCCCAACCTATCTCTAGCCTAATCACTTAAGAGTACCCAGAGTAATAAGAAACAATGATAAAATTCCAGACCGGACAACAGTTTGGTGTGAGTGATGATTATCTCAAGTACTAAAATAAAATAGGACAATAAGTAGGAAGAACATCACCTGACATGTTCCTACATCCACGTAGTTAGAGCATTCAATATTGTACACTACCCTATGTTCATCAAGTCGAAAAGTGTGATAGACATCTAAGTAATAGGATGATAATAAACAAACAAGCATAACATCCATCATCCATAATTCGATTCACTCGCTTAGTACATTGGGTATACGATAAAGCTCAGTTTCTATGATACTCGAATCCATGTTGCGCATTTAGCTATGAACTACATCGTACTGACTTATATAACCTATGGTAAGTACTGGAGTTGGTCTAGATGGATGCTTGGATTTCTCGACTTGGTCTACATGGACATGACACCCTCTTTCCCTTCTACCCAAATACCCACCATAACCTTGAATATTGATGACCCTTTCATACACATTATCTACAACATAGCCTATCCTAGAAAGTACTCCTATGATCGCTCGTCAAAACTTCCCTTGGTCGAGATCGAGCATAGAGAAATGACTCATCATTAAACCTTATATTGTGTCCCTACCTCCTTTCTAATAGTTTCCCTTTGACTCATCGTCATTGCATTGCATCTCAGAATGTAGCTAGTCGTTATTGAACTCGTTCCTCAAGAAGGTAGAACTATCATCAGATCACATGAATCTAAAAATTCAATCGGTTATGCACGTGTCGATGCAATGTTATGATGCTTCCTGCCGATCCAAGACCAAGACGCTCTATATTGACCCGTAGCTGCATCCTCTGACCGATACATGATCATGTTGTTCCCTCTCATCAAATTGAAACCACGTCGAACTGAAATCAAAACAATCCAAAATGAAGCTACCCAACCAAGGCCAGACCAGTTTGAAATGAGGAGACACCAATTTAGTGTTATACCGATCCAGTTTGATCTCACCCATACCGACCTAAAATTTCTCCAACTCCACAACGATCCAAATCCCCTTCCTCGTGCACCAGTCTAAAATTCTTTCTACCATGCTAACCTGAAGTTGATGTTTAATATCAATCCATACACTTAGCCTCCAAAATTGAGTCTTATCAATCCAAGTTACTTTCACCTAGGTTGCACCAATCCGAGGTCAATGAGACCAACCAATCCAAACTTCTCTATGCCATAACTCGAACGTATTAACTCAAAAATACTTGAAATTTGATGTGCTACTTTATGGGGTCTCCCTTGTCACCCCATACAGATTGCACCCCCCGTACGAATAATTATCTCAAATCAGATCTGATCTGGATTGCTCAACATGCATACAACTTCCTATAACTATTCTCGCCATTTGCATCCATTAACACATAATTGTAGCAAGCATATGACATGTAAAACATATTTAAACAAGCATTTTGTCGAATCAAAGAAAAAAAAATATGTAGATTTAAAAAAATAACATTACGTTCATTTGTTTTTTTTATGAATTCCTAAAACATTATTTCCACAAACATGATCAATTACCTCCAAACTACATATGTGTAATAACACTATTAATCATGATCTATAAATTTTTCTAGATGATTTTAGGAGGTAGTTTAAGGCTTAATACATCATAATTAGTAGGTGAGAACACTAGTCACTCATCTTAACCTGTTAACTCTTAATATTTTTTGGATAGCAATTAGCACAGATCTCTATATGATTGCAGTAGAAAATCTTCAAGCTTTCGGTTGTTTCTTGCTAATCTCTCCTTAGTGACAAATTTTGGCTAACTAAAGTACGAATTTTAGGTGTTTTAATCGAAAGAGGTAATTAATGGAGGTGGAGGTCTATTTTGAGAGTTGTGAAAATGATTAACACAAGGTTCTCCCATCCCCTTTAACCTTCACATGCTTAAATCCTGAAATAAGTCATGAATCCATTTCTCTTATGATACGAATTTCTCATTTAAGCAATCTAAATCTCCTTAAACATTAAAACAACTATACCTCTCAAACATGAAATCTATTTTCTTAATTGATTACTCTATGGGAAGGGAATTTTTCACTGATCCGATGGAAGTGGTTTCAAGTCATAAATCTTCCCTAATCAAAAGGAGAAAACATGATTATTTAGGGGTAAAATGATCATAGAAAAATTTGAAAAAAGTGTTAAGGATGAGTAACGAACCTACTAGTCATCTCCTAAAATTTTAAGATCATAGAGCTCATGTGAAAAGAATATAAATATCATACGATTCTTCAATACATAAAATATAAGTCCCCCTTCTGTTGTCTAATTAGCCTTAAGATCCTTAATTTTGCAAATGATATTTATATCAGAGCCTTTGATTTTCTAAAGATAGCAATTCGACTTTAGAAAAGTTCCAATGGAAAAATTATTGTTATTATTTTGACACTTTTGATGAAAAATGATTCTGCAAAATAATTATAACGTCCTTTCATAAATTTGTATCTATTCATTTTGAAAAGTTGCTCGATCTCTTGAAAAGATACAATTTATAGAAAAACATGTATTATATGGTTGTCGGTGAATAGGCACTCGACGATCAACCTTTACAAATCAATTAAGACAAATGGATACAAGATAGTGCATGTTCAAGGCACATAATTGGGAATTCTGGGATCTTGAAAGATATTGTTTACAAAGACAATGGAACAATCAATTTTGGAGACAACTCCAAAGAATATATTATTGAAATCAGCAATGTCAGTAACTCTAAAACTTCTATTATTATTTATGTTTTACTAATTAAGTATTTAAAGCATAATGTATAATTTTAGTTAATTATGTGATAAATGCTTTAAAAAATCAAATTTAGAGTGTCATATCGAAGATAATAAGTCAAACATTATCTTTGAAGTTATTAGAAAACAAAACATCTATATACTAGGTCAAATGGCAATTTATATCATTTGGCTAAATCGGGAGACCCTTGGATTTCACATAAAAATTTGGTCATTTGAATTTCAAAGATTTATATAAAATTTCTAAATATGATATAGTAATATGTCTTCCTAAAATGATTTTTTTTCACGTTAACAACCTATATGGATCATGTCAATCAGGAAAATTAAAGAAAAGTTCTTTAAGAGATATGATTTCTACATCTTAACCATTTGAATTTCTTCATTTTAGTCTCTTCGAGCCATCACAAGCACAATATTTAAAACATAATAAATATGTATTTGCAATTATAGATGATTGCAATAGGTTCAAACAAACAACTTTCCTAAAACTTAAAAGTGGTTCTTGCTTTTGAAATGTTTACATATTTACTAAAATAATTCAAATCAAATGCGTACTAAAACTAAAGCAAATAGGAGAGATCATGGCAGATATTCAAAAACTAAAATATTGTTTTTTTTGTAATAACAAAGGGGTACACATAACTTTTCATTTTTTTTAGAACATCTCATGTTGGAGTAGTGGACCGTTAAAATAGAATGATTCAAGAGTGCGTTAGATTGATACTAATTTACTTAAAAGTTTCTCGAGTGAAGGAGTTACTACAAAATGTGTTATATTAAATAGAATTTCGGTAAGGCCTTAGACTAAGAAAACACCATATGAATTATTTATAATAAAAATCCCAAAGTATCATATTTTAAACTTTTTGGCATTAAATGCTTCATATAATATACTAAAGTAAAATTTGAAAATTTTGACACAAAAGTGGAAAAAGGATTTTTTATTAGATATTCAAAAAAAGTAAGGCTTATAGAGTTTTTAATATTAGAGATAACATTATTGAAGACACGTTACATGTTTCATTTGGTGAAAATGTTACAATCGACAATAAATATTTTCACGAAGAAGAAAAAAGCAATAATGAAGTTAATAATAATAACAACAAGAATAATATATCCAAATACGAAAGACAAAATTTTAAAGGATCATCATATAGAACATATCATAGGAAATATAGACTCAATGGTATATTAAAGAACTGATTAAATAAAATGTGTAGCAATTGTTTCAAGTATTGTACCTAAGAATCCAAATGAGGCATCAACAAATGAATTATGATTCTTTCCATGCAAGAAGAACTGAATCAATTCACCGGAAATGATGATTGGGAACTTGTTCCTAGCACCGAAAATAAATCAATAATAGCAACAAAATGAGCATACAAAAATAAACTAAATGAACTAGTAGAGACCATTAGAAATAAGTTCAAATTAGTACCTCAAGAACATAGTCAAGACGAAGGTATAGACTTCGATAAAACTTTTGCATCCATATCGAAATTAGAAGCAATTATAATTTTACTTACCTTTGAAAATCAAAATAATTTTAAATCATTTCAAATGGATGTCAAAAGTGCTTTTCTAAATATACAGAAGATGTTTATCTAGAAGTAGAACAACCTCTTCTATTTGAAGGTGAAAATTTCCCAAACCATGTTTATAATTTAAAGAAAGCTATAATGGTATAAAACAAGCTCCTAAAGCATGATATGATAGACTCAAATTATATTTATTATAATCTAATTTTGAAATGGGGAAAGTTGACAATACACTATTTATTAGAAGAAATACTAATGATTTTCAACCTATACAAATATAGGTGGATAATATTATTTTGGATCAAACAAATGAACAATTCAACAAGGAATTTTATAATATAATGACTAAAGAATTTGAACTTAGTCATATGGGGCAGTTAACCTTCCTTTTGGGTTTACAAATAACACAATTAAATAACTGAGTTCTTACAAGTCAAGAAAATATGTCAAGAATTAGTTAATAAATTTGGTATGTCGAATACTAAAGGAAAGCCAACACTTGCGAAAACAAATGAAAAATTAAATAAAGAAGATAACTCAAAAAATTTAGATCAAAAACTTTATAGAGCTATGGTATGGTCTTTACTATGTATAACTGCAAGTAGACCTGATACAATCCAGAGTATTTGTCTCTATGTAAGATATCAACCTTAACCTAAGGAAGCTCTCTTAAAATTTGTAAAATGAATATTTAGATATGTAAACAACACTTTAGATTATAGACCAGTTTACTCAAATGAAGATTCACAGCAAACCTTAAGATATTCTGGGATAAATTTTTCAAGTCACCAACATATTGTGATAATACTAGTAAATTTATTATCTAATTATCCAACTTATCATGCTGGACCTCAATGCATAAATATATGATGTCACTTTCAGAGACAATGTAAAAGAAGGAATAATATCACTCGAGTTTATAAACACAGAAGATCAAATAACAAATACATTAACAAAACCATTAACATAAACATATTTTATTAAACTTGGAAGAGGAGTAGGAATATGTTTTTGTCTTAAATATAAATAAAGAAGATAAAAGTTAAAAATAAAAAAGAATATCAAAATACCCAAATTACATTACATATGTTGACATATCCATATTGTATATGTAGAGATGTACAAGTACATTAAAAAAATGGTTTCCCTCTGTAATTCAAATTTTGAAATATTAATATATAACTACCAAATTTTGAAAATAGTCTTATTTTTCTAGTCTTTTTCTCTCAAAAAAATTCTTGATAAAAATAATTTGATGGTGTTGACGGCTAAAATTATCGTCGCACCCAACGATTCTTGATTACACGAGAATAATGTTTCGCGTATGGAAAATAAAAGTGCAGTAAGCAAAGAACTTAGAGATCTATAGTGGCTCAGTTCGTAATGGACCTACATCCACTTTGAAGCATTTGCAGGTTTTTATTGATTATTGAAGGTTACAAGTACTAGGCATCATCATACAAATTTTGGCTAAGTATTCATGAATCATATTTTGCACATATAAAGCCTTGGGAGAAAATATATGTTCTTCTTCTTCCTTAAGTCGTAAACAACCATTAATGATGTCCACGGTCTGTGTATAGCTCTCAAATCATGCAAATACCAACCTTTTTGAAGTATGAGGAAGGGGTATTTAAAGTAGTGGATTAGGTGGGAGTAGGTGAGATTTGGGAACCACAGCAGCAGATTTTGCATCCCAGGAAAGCGGCCTCTAGAAATTTTCATCTTGGCATTGTTTCATTGAGAAATTTGTATCCTCCCTTAGGGATACGATGGTCTCGTATCCCTCAGGGATACGTAATTCTTATCCCAAGGGATACGAGATGTGAGTGGAAGACTGAGCCGGGGAATACGAAATCCCTGGTGTGCACTTCTCTGAGCCGATGCAAAGTGGAGGGGTATGAGATGGAGGAATGCGATTCGTAGTGAACTAAGGGATGCGAAAAGAGGGATTCTAAAATATGGGGGATGCAGATCTTTGGTGATGCGAAATCACAAGTGCATGGCCTTCTATTTGAGTGATGCGATATTATGGGAAGTAAAATGGAGGGAGTGAAAATGCGGGGGGGGGGGGTGTGAAATCTTGTGAGGCAAAGTGTGGGAGTTGAAATAACGTGTTCATGGGGTAGTAAGGCCTATGTTCACACGACTCCTTTCGGTCCTGGATCCTGAGTGTTTTGCGATATTTCGAGGTTTGGTGCCACGCGATGGATCGAGTCAAGTAGGCCCGATATGCTTTTGGGAACCAGACCAAAAGGTCGGTTAACACTTGTCCCCCAAAGTACGTCTTTTCTTGACATGATGTGTTTTGAGTTGAAACAATCGTCTTTGGAAGGTCAAAAGATCTCCAAGCTGTGTTGATCGCTTGGTCGTGATCATTCCATTGAGCAGGTCAAGAATTCTGATTCTACGGTACCTTCTTTAAACATCTAATTCATGCCAACTCATGAAATTAAACATTAGTCGTTAACACTCACTTATGTCAAGACGTAAATGAGCCAATGTCGATGTAGTATCGCATATACGCTCACACGTTTTCACTTGATTTCGCGCGATGCAATCGGAGTTTGAAAGAGAACATAAATAGTAAGTACGTCTTCAGTTTATGATTACGTGAGTTGGTTTTCGAAAATGACATCGAATTGTGAACTCGATCGCTTGGTATACGTTCTTAAAATGTTTAAACTTATGAAGGTACGATTGGTTAGTGAATCAAATTGGTGTCGATTATTATAACTTCAAAGACACGTACGTGCGTTTGTAACCGGAGTCCTGAGTTGAAAATTTCTCGATGTTGGAAATTCCGTTCTCACTTTCTCTCTTTTTTGTGGAAAATCTCGCATCCCAATGGGGGATACGAATTTTTGCATCCCAAGGGGATATGAAACTTTGTATCCCTGATGGGATGCGAATTCCCAATTGGTTCAGGCCCTTTCTCCCCCCAATATAAAAGCCATAAGACGATTTTTCTCCCCCTTCCATTTTGCACATTAACTTGCATCCAAAAATTTGCAATTTTCCTTGAAAGAACTCGAACTCGAATCGAAAGTTTAGGTGGGTGAATCATGATTCGATTTTACGGGTTTTTACTCGAATCAAATCCGGTTCGTTATCTCACGATATTGGGGTTCGAGGTTGTGACGGCCCGCCCCGCACCAACCGACATTTCCTCCAATTGTGCGTTGTACACATGTCCAGTTAGCACGGGACGGTCGCCAAAGAAAGGAAAGAAGAGAATGAACCAAATAAAGAACCTGTAATATGTCTCACAGCGCATGGAATAAAATATAATCATAATATATACTTGACACAAACAGGTGAGACAGTGCATAAGCTGAAAACAAACTATATTAGAAGCGGAAAATCCGAATACAGCTTACGTTCCACAACATCATTATTACAACTTTTAAAACTATCTCTAAAAGAAAAATCAAGATAAGGGAGGTACACTACTAATGCCCAAGTAGTGACCACCAACGACACATGGAGAATATATGTAGATAATACGTGGGAGCCTCCTGCTCGTCTCCAGTACAGTTACTGGTGCATACCCTCTAACCTGTCTCTAGTCTGCTCATGTGAGCACCCAGAGTAATAAGAAGAAACATAAAACTCTGAGTCAGACATCAGTCTGGTATGAGTGGTAGCAAGCATAAACGGAACAATAACAGGTATACTAAACCATACCTGAACCTGGACCTGCAATCAAAGAGTTAGCACTACATACCGTACAATACTCTAAGGTGCCACTAATACATGGTGTGAATAGTACGGGGGTGGTGTGTGCATGTCATAGTGATGACAAACAATCAAGCATAACAACCATCCTCACATCTCTCACTCATTGCGTAAAGCATACGATATCTACCACTTCGATCACCCAATACTTTGCTATGATCACTCTGCCCCATAAAGTCATAATGGCTTCACTGCATTGATCCATAGCCACTAATCATTCGCTATGTCCACTTTTCCCCATGGAGTCGTACACACCCCATCTGCACTGGCTCATAGCCTTACTAATCCTTTACTATGTCCACTTTGCCCCTCGAGTCATGACGACTCTACTGCACTGGCTCATAGTCCTACCCCCTCGAGTCGTAATGACTCTACTGCACTGATATGTAGTCCTGCCACGATCACTTTGCCCCTCGAGTCATAGTGACTCTACTGCACTGATACGTAGCCTATCATTCATTTTCAGTGGTGAATCGAAGTTATGAACTTCGAAAACTCCTTAGAACATGTCCCACAGCAAAGCCCAATCATGAAGTGAACTCATTGGTTCCCAACTAGATCCTGAGCTCTAACTTCCCATTTGGACTACCTTTGCATCTCGGGTTATTGGTCATCACCGGATCGGTTCGGATCCCCTCTTAGCCATCGGTTCGGTTCGGCCTTCAGCATCCCTCACTGGATCGGATCGTGGTCTTCATATGGTGGTGGATCGGATCGGGCTCCTTCAAAGCACACCGGGTCGGGTCATAGTCTCCAAGTCACATCGCCATACAACGTTGACGGATCAGGTCGGGGTACTTCTGGCGGATCGGGTTGGAGAACTCCAGGCGGTTCGGTCCGGTCGTGATCTCCTTTAGGTTTCAAGTTAACTCGTGGCATATAGGCTCAGTTCGGTTGCAAGGGACGGATCATGGATGGGCCACACGAACGGTTCGGTTCGGACTTCCCCATCCGATCCGGTCCGATCCTAGCACATTTCCTGCACTTTGTCCATCGAGTTGTTTACGCCATTCGACGGCGTTTTTGACCATTCTAACTATTCTAATCAATCACAAAGCATACCATACAGTCATAGCAACAAGTAGAAGTGACCTCAAACACCAAAACAACAATATGATAGGTTAAAATGGATCAAACATAGCCAAAACCCCATATTTTCCCTTAAGCATGTTCAAGCATAACTAATGATAGGATTAACAAAACTTAACCAAATTAACCCAAGTTCCTAACAGAGGTCTACAACATCATTTAAGAATTTCTGAATATTTTTCTAGATTTTTATCATGCATAAATTCGCTAATTATCACCAATCACCCCTTAATCCCCTAAATTCCGGGATTAGCAAAATTAGTCGAAATTAACCCAAATTCATATCAGAGGCATAAAATGATGTTTTAGAATTTTACAAATTTTTCTAGATTTTTCTGAGCCATAATTTCGCTAATTTTCACTAATTACCATAATTAGCCATAATTAGTGAAAAAGCAAGCTAATCACTCACCTTAGCCGCAAATAAAACTCAGATCTGAAATAAATCTCTGATATAGCACAAATCCCAATGCAAAACAGCAGCTCTAATCTTGATTTGGTGAAGATCTACCTTGATTTGATGTTGCTAATCCCAATCTTCAAGTTGCAAGTGATTTGGAGGTGTTTTAGAGGCTGGAGGCCATTTTTAGGGTTTCTAAGAGGTAAGTGGAGGCTAGAAAACTGAAATGAAATGAAACCCTAACTCATTTCAGCCCTCCCATAACCCTAATCCCGAAATGGGTCATGGGCCCAAATACTAATCAGCCTATTTGGCTCGGTTAAGCAGTTTTTCACCTTCCAAACCTTATTTCAGCCATATCTCCCAAACGGTAAGTCCGTTTTCCACATGTGACCACTCTACGGAAAGGTAAACCATCATTCGAAGCCAATGGAAGTGGTTTCAGATCAAAATTACTTTCCAATCAAAAGTTATGGACGAAACAAGATCAGCTAGGGGCAAAACGGTCATTTAAAAATCGGCAAAAATCATGAGCATTGGAAATAACCCCCAATAGTCGTTCCCCAACTCTACATGACCATACGAATTTGTATGAAAAAGAAATAAATATTATACGATCCTCCAATGCGTAGAATGCGGGTTGTTACAGAGGTCGTGGTTGGAAGGAGAGATAGGGCTCAAGTTCCTTGGGATGCGGTTTCATGCTCACGAGGGAATTCGAGGGAGGAGCGAAGGTGGAAGGGAGAAGACGAAGGGGATAAAGAGAACAGGAGAAGGAGGAGAAGTGAGGGGAGACGGAAAAGAGAGATAATAGAGGGAGAGGAAGGTAAAGGGTGGTAATCCATATCCCGAGGCTACGGAAGGGACACAAAATCTCGATTTCATATCCCGAGGTAGCAAGTGAGATGCGAAGCACCAACTTTGCACTTCTGAGGAGGAAAGGGAGTCAACATTTCGCATCCCCAAGGGGATGCGAAATCATGATCTCGCATTCTTAAAGGGATGCGAAGTTATGATCTCGCATCCGCGTCAGATGTGAAATTAGCTAAGTCCCGAGATGTGAATTTGGCATCCCTGGGACTTCGACAAATTTCATCGTAGGGGGGATGCAAAGTATGATGACTAGGATTCGAGATCTCGAAGGAGGTAATGGGATGCTAAATTCGCATTAGAGGGGGAATGCAAAATTCCCTAGTCTTTAGGATGCAAATTTCGCATCCCATGGACTTAGGAAATTTCGGATCCTCCCAGTATCCATGCATTCCATTGTTTCGGATGAAAAAATCGAATCTTAAGGGAATCATTTGTTAGACTCCTATTGTTTTTGCAACGTTGCGTGATTGAATCAGACTTACACCCGAACGTATCAACTGATGATGTCATTACGCTCGAATAAGAGCCGATAACTCAGACTTGCACATAGGATTAGAGCATAAACTCGGACCATGAACATATGACTGAACTATCGAACTTTTGACTTGATTTCCAACTCCAACCACGATGAAATCGTGACTCAAAGCGAACCCGACGATGTCAATGTTTGTAATTTTAAGAACTAGCAATCGTCGTCGTGTCCCATGTTATTATAATCATATCAACATCTCATGACACTGCACGTTCATGTAAGTTTACACCAACACGAGGGGTATAGGTTTTTCAATGTGATATTTAATGCGACTATATTAAAAGTGCAATTAGCAATGACAACAAGATCTTCCAAAAGACTTCAAGGCTTGGACGTTGAAGCTCCAGAACACTCACCGCCCCTATCTGGGTCGTCAAGTAGTATTGGTTCAAGGGACATCAAGCTTGAGACTTCATAAGTGTCCACCCCTTCCCAGCTCGTAGGATCGCCAACAACACTCGACCAAGGTATGAAGTCGGAATAACCAAAATAAATGGTCGAGCATCCAACCGAGATGGTGGTAACGGAAGGGACCAGAGCGGTATAATAAAATCATGAAGAGGACGTAGATATCATGGGGGAAGACGTTCCTAAGGAGGCAGACATGATGGCGGATGTCTCCATAGTCGGCATTTCATCGGATTCGGTGCCTTCACACATGGATTAAGCGGCGTTAAGGCATTTGTGTAAGTGTTTCAGCATACCCTAGGACAATTTTCACGTTCCTCAAGTGGGGGATAGGTCGCATGCACCTCTATAAGGATACACTGCCTTAAACATACATATGTGTGTTTCTGGGTGCATGCACCCATCTTGTGACTTTATCTGGGATATGCCGTGCTACTTCCGCTTAGCGTCGACGCAGTTCCACCCGAATGCATATGCCTTCCTTCTCAGTACTTGCGTCCTTTTCAGGGAATACCTGCATATAGAACCTACAGGAGAGGACATCCAGTACCTTTTTCAAATGAAAAGGAGAGCTACCAACGCGCCTTTCTTGGTTTACCTAGAGGCACAAGACAACACCCGGTTCATCCTGGGGACATGGAGTAGACTTAGTGTCTTTAAGTATGATTAATTTTACGTCCATTGCCCTCAGGATTCGCGAGGCGATGGTTGGCCAAAAGCAAGTATCTCTCTTGCCTTGGGTTGGTAGTTAACTGAGTCATAGGCTCAAGACTAACTTTGTGTTTCTGTAACATGCATTCCGCCATTACCGAAAGGCAGGGTGTACCAGGAGCGTCTTGAGTTGCTGAAGGCTATCCAGGCCGAGGTCCGCTCCACCGATAATGTTTTGAATGCACAACTTCTTCACCGAACATGCTTACTTCCCGCGAATCGTACAATGATCCAACTATACGTAGCTGGAGAAGAAGTAAAGGCGAAAATTGAAGGAGGAGAAAGTCTTTCGTGCTACAAAAGAAAGGTGCCCCATGTCGTGTCCAAATGACACAATGACACAAAGACTCAGGAAGGAACCAGTGAGGGCGTCACCAATGATGAGGAGATAGTTACTATCGGAGAGGGTCTGCCGTCCACTCCCGTCCAGTCTACGACAGTTGAGACGAGGACGAAAGCGTTGCCTAAGCCGGCTTCTCCAGTGACTACCTCTAGGACCACCGCGTCGCTAGAGATGGAGGGCCAGTTTAAGGACTTGGATAAGCATCCACTTGATGTTACATTGTCTAGTAACACAAGCACGATAAGCTTAATGCTTAATATTGGGAAGGTCACCCCTTCGAGCAGGCCTAAATCTAGTCTGTGGAGAGAACACTTAGGATGCACACTCACGAACACAACATAACACAACATTTGTTTGTGTGCGTGTAGTGTTCGACTATAACTTTGAATCTGTTTCGTTCATGTGAGATGGCTCGAGATGGCGATAGAAACCGAGGTCGAGGATCTAGGGGACACCATCTTAAGAGGAGTGGGCACATGAGTAGTTTTAAAAGAGGCACTTAGTTGTTTACAGATGCTCATCACCCTCATGACTGTGGCATCGACCGTCGACATAGAGATCAACCTCGACGTTCAAAATCTCCACCACCTATTATCCGATCATTTGGAAAAGATTCAAGGCTAGGTATAGCGAGCACCAGACAACAATCGTCGATGCTTCCTACTTATGTTCCACCCTTGGTACCTGTGACCACATTTTGAAGTATGTAGTTGGCGCTTACGGATCGAAGACACATGAAGAAAGGGCTGTCGAATAAGAGGCCTCAGTCGACCGATATGTCGGACATCCCAGAGCTCACTCTTGAACGGAGAAAGGCGATACTGAGGGAGACATTCACTAGGTCTTATTTTGACGAGTTGAAGTGGTTACTAAACATTCACCAGATCCCTCGAAACGTGGACAAAGATATATGTGATAAGGTACTCAACGTCTTCCTCCGGTACCGGGAAATGCACAAGTATGCGGGGAACCTCTTGGAGCTGACATTTAAAAAGAATGTTGAGATCCAAACCTTGGAACTAGATATAAAAGCTAAGAGGGAGTGCGTCTAGAGAAGGGACATCGAACTAAGTAAGAAAACCCCTTGAACCATATCTATATCTACATATACTAGTAACATGTTTACACGCTAACTCTCTGTTGCCAAAACAACACAATTGAAGTTGGATTTCAAGAAAGTTGAGGCCAAAGCGAAGCAGGCTCGAGAGTCGTACAATGATACAATAGCCATAGTCTAGTCAGAGATAGGACTCTCAAGCTAGATAACAAGGCTCTGACATAGAGGAACCTTGAGCTAGAGAAGGAAATGAAGAGATGCATCAGTTCTGCAAAGATAATGTGGCTCTAGTTGCGGAGAACAAGAGGATGAAGGAGGAAAATGAGCAGGGACAACGACTCACGAAAGAGACGATGAGATCAAAAAGCTACCTAAGTTGAGAAACGCTGAGCTTGCTCAAGCAATGAAAGAGAAAGTTGATGCCGAGACTATGAGCAAAGATGAGCTGGCTCAAGCAGAGGGAGAAAGATGATTCCGAGACTACGAGCAAAAATGTGCTGGCTCAAGCAGAGGGTATAAAGGCTGAGCACCAAGCTGAGGGGGAGAAGCTCAAGGCAGACATTGAAGACGTCGAGGCCAGGGTGGAAGAGTCTCTAGAGCCATACATCTGGGGCATATACGTTAAAACACTTCAATTTCACGAAATCTCATGGGTCAAAGATTATCCTTGGATTATTTCTCAGACTTGTGATAAACTATTGTAGTTCAAGGCTCAGATGCGGCAGGTGGATTTGGTCGATGAGCTTGGATTAATGTTTGGTCATCTGACCCGAGGAGCAACGCTCAGTGCTGGAAGAAGGGGGAGGTTGTTAAGAGAGGACGCTGAGAGGGCGAAGATGGCAGAACTTTTTGCTGCCAAAGGGAAGACAGTGGCTACCAAGAGCGTGATAGTCGCTCACGAGTTCATAGAAGGAAGTTCCTAGCAAAAACAAGTTGTTCCATCCGCCTCCGTAGGCAGTTCAATGGTCCCATCCCCAATCATTACCAAATATGACCCCGACTTTCTGAGGTTAGGACAAGAAATCTCTCTCCAACCAACAACCGAGAACACTATGCCTGCCGCAACTACGCTGCAAGTGTTGGGAGTTAAAGTCTCATTATCATGAGTTCTTGGAAGAATGTTAGAACTAAGTTGAAGTAGATTAATTCATCTTTCTTTTCATCCTGCAGGCCCCTTCGGAGCAGAAGTAACAACTGCCTTCACACCAACATTGCCTGGGCTTGATGCGAGGATGCTGGGAGTACATCTTGGAGAGGGAGGTAGTCACTTGGATACGTTTTCTGATGTGGACCCTGGTAATTTTAGGGATTTGCTTACGGAAGAGGAAGAGGAAATAAAGGATGGCGAGGAGGTCCAAGTGATTGCACTGGTCGATGCGAACATGCAAACAATACACGATTTGGTAGAGGCCCAGAAGGCCCAACTGCTAGCTAAGTCTGAGGAGCAATAGGAGAAGAGAAGGGTAGATGAGGAGGCCATGCAAACGACTCGGGAAAAGGCTAGACAAAAGGCCGAAGAGGAAGCTAGGGATAAAATATAGGAGGAAAAGAAGAGGAAAGCTAATGACGATGCTACCCAGAAGAGAGATGCTGATGAGGCTGCTAAGAAGAAGGTCGACGATGAAGCCTCCAAGAAGAGAGCTGATGCTGAATCTAAGAGGTTGCAAGAGGAGGCGGTCAAGAAGCTCAAGGCCGGGAAAGTGGCTGAACGGAAAGCGGCGAGGGAAGCCAATGAGGAGGCTGAATTGGAGGTGAAGAAAGCCACGGAGGCTGGGAAGGAGGAGGGCACCCAGGAGATACTAGCTCTTTCCACCGCTGTCACTCCTAAACCTCTGCAAATGGTCCCGCCCATCGGTGTGGAGGTTACTGAGATCATGAGCGGCGAGGATGACAAGGGTAAGTTCAAGGTAGTGCCCCATGGGTCTGCTTTTTTGACCAGGGGAAAGAGGGGGGAAGGTGGAAGCGGTTTCCTAAAGAGGAAGCCGAAGAAAGGGGATGAGCCGTCCAGCGCTGAATATGATAAGAAAAAGAGGAACGGTGACTCATCCAAGTGATTGTTATAGAAAACTTTTGGTTACGTAAGCCGATAGGATACGCGAGTACGTCCTTCGTTTTTGGAGGCATGACGTGGTTGCATGTACATCGCATCGTTAGAAAAAAGATAGATAGTTGTAGTTTGCTTTTGATGTGAATGAAAATGTTAGTTGACTTTGCTTATATCATATTCTGTATTAAGTGTTCAAATGTTCTTCTATGCTTTCCATTTTCCGTACTTGCGTAAATGTACTTGTCGTTACACTTAAGAAAACAGTGTCCATGGTTTCACTCTTGAGATTCTCAAGTCAGCGAAGGTTATACGTGTTGACACTGCTCTCCGGATTCCCCTTCAGTTGGGAACGTTGAGTCGTGCAGAGCTCGAATTTTAGTGCCTCCCCTTTCGGGATCTCCTTGCGGTCATTGATCCCGAGTCGTGAGGAGGCAAGATGGATGTCGTTCGTTTGTCCTCTTAGACTCTCATGTCGTTTCGCTTGGGATGGAGTTCGAGGGCGTCGTTGGTTCGACAGTCTATACCCAGATCCAGACCTTGTGGGTCGGATGGAGCCAAGCAAGCGGTCGACGTTTCTCTCACTCGGTTGGTGGGTTACCCCCAAGTCCGGAGACATAGGAATGGGGTTGGATACTTAAGTTAATGAGCATCTCGAGTTATTTATACTTGGCCTCGTTGTTGATTCAAGACTCGAGTTAAGCTATTTATACTTTTGCTTCGTCATTGGTTCGAGACTCGAGTTAGAGGATTGGTTCCAAGCTTCGGGGTGCCAATCTAGTCTTATGCGCTCATGTATGCAAGTCGGTTGTAATAGTTGCTCAAATATACTATGCAGAAAGTAAACACACCAAGTACATAGACATATGAAACTTTCTTTACTGATAACTTTGACAGTAATGACCTTTACCTTATAATGCCTTGAATCTAAGAAAAAAAGATTGTTGGAAAGCAATAAATCTGTACATTAGATTAAGTAGAGACAGAGGTGTTCGGTGTTCCATGCCCTTGGTAGCTCAGCACCATCAACGGTCGTTAGCTTGAAGGTTCCATCTCCAAGCCTCTGTTGTATAACGTACAGACCTTCCCAACGAAGATTGAAGCCAGTCGGTATGGGAAACATCCTCTTCAGGAGGAGATCGCCAATGTCAAAGTGCTTTGGATGGACTTTGGAGTTGAAGTATCGGGCGACTCATTGCCATTGAGCGACCGCTCTAAGTTCAGCTTCGTCTCTTATCTTTTCGTGGTCTTCGGACATAGTAAGTAACTCGATGAAATTGGAGCTTGAGCTCAATGGGAATAAAGAATTTGGATCCATACAAGAGAGCGAAAGGAGTGTGACCAGTTGTTGAATTATGAGTAGTCAGGTATGCCTAAAGGGCTAGGAGTCCATCTTCCCATAAGCCTCCGCCTTTTTCCAGATGCTTCTTGATGATGGATTTGATCACTTTATTGACAGCCTCGACTTTCCCATTGGCTTGAGGATGAGCTACTGCTGAGAATTTCTCTTAAATGATGTGTCGTCAGTAGAAGGTCTTGAACTCAACGCTCTCGAATTGGGTCCCGTTATCAGAAATGACAGTCTTAGGAACTCCAAAACGAGTGATGATGTTGCAGACAATGAAGTTGATCGCTTTTTTGGTAGTAATCATGATGAGGGGCTCAGCTTCGGTCCACTTGGTGAAGTAATCAAATGCGACGATAACATAGAGTGGACCACCCCTGACCATCGGAAGAGTTTCGATGATATCGATTCCCCACATAGAAAATGGCCAAGGACTGATCATCTACATTAGTTCGATAGGCGGGGATCTTGGAATCTTGAAAAACCTCTGTCATTTACCATACTTGCAGGCGTATTCTGTTACATCCTAGTCAAGTGTTGGCCAAAAGTGGCCATATTTGAGAATCTTCCTTGCTAGAATTTTCCCTCCAGTGTGGTCACGACACTCACCTTCGTGCCCATCAAGAAGTACACAGTCGAAGTCATTATGGGATACACACTGGAGTAATGGAATAGAGAATCCTCTTTGGTAGAGAACTCCATCTTGAATGATGTATCGTGGTGACTTGCGGATGAGTGCCTGTCCTTCCTTGGAGCATTCCGTGAAGCAAGTAGTTCTTAATCGGTGTCATCCAATACTCGGGTTCAGGCTCGATCTCCATCGTTGATATCGAATCATTATGCATCTGATCGATACTCGGAGAATTGAGCAATTCAACTGGGGCAAGTCCAAAGAGTTACGCATCCCCAGGGGATTGCCATCTTGGTTAATGAATCAGCTTTTTCGCTTTGTTCTCAAGGGATGTGTGTAATGATGTAATGTTCGAAGTGAGTAAGCAGTTCGCGGACACGATCAAGGTAGGGAGAAAATCGTGCCCCTTGGCTTGATATTCTCCCTGCACTGGCATACGATGAGCTGTGATTCAGAGTAAATCTGGATAGCCTTAATGTTGAGTTCAATTGCAATTCTAAGTCAAACTATCAAGGCTTCATATTCTACATCGTTGTTGGTGGAAGGGAAGTCAAGATTTAGAGCACAGATCGAGCAATCCTCAGGATTAATGAATACGACTTCGGTGCTAGAACACTGACTGTTAGAAGATCCATCCAAAATAGTTTCCATTGAATGTCGGGATGCTCACTATCTTCTGAAGGAGTCTCTTCGGGAATAGTGAACTCCACTATGAAATTTGCGAAGGCTTGTCCGAGGATGGCTTGATGAGGAATGAAAGTGGTGTCAAAATGGCTTAATTCTATATTCTACTTCAGAAGTCGCCCAGATGCCTCAGGTCGTTGCAGAACCTATCGTAGCGGCTGGTCAGTGTAGACTTTGATTGGATGGGACTGAAAGTATGGCAATAGCTTTCGGGAAGAGATCAACAGGTAGTAAGCAAGCTTTTCAAGTTTCGGTTTTCTGCTTCTATCAACCTCTTGCTGATGTAGTAAACTGACCATTGAACATGATCTTCTTCGCGCATTAGCGCCGAGCTAATTGCCTGCATAGAAATAACCAAATAGATGTATAAGTCTCCATAATCCATGAGTTTTGACAAGATAGGTGCTCTAAGTGATTCAAGAGGTCTTGGAATGCAATAATGCACTTCGGTGTCCATGTGAAGTTGCCCTTCCCTTTTTTAAGCAAGTCGAAAAAAGGGATACATTTATCAGTAGCTTTTGTGATGAATCGACTTAAGGTGGCCACTTTCGCGTTTAAGTTTTGAACATCTTTTATGCTCTGAGGGGCTTGAATATTCCAGATTGCTTGGATTTTTTCTAGATTGGCTTCGATGCTCCGTGAATTGATAATGAAATCCAGGAATTTTCCGATGCAACGCCAAAAGAGCATTTCAATGGATTGAGTTTCATGCCATATTTATGAAGGACATCGAACATTTCTGCAAGGTTGTTGACGTAGTCGTTCGACACCCTCGTTTTCACGATCATATCGTCCACGTAAACCTCTATGGATCTCCCGATCTGGTCCTTGAGCATGCGGTTGACCAGTCGCTGATAAGTGGCCCCAGCATTCTTGAGACCGAAAGACATGACAACATAGCAGTAGAACCCAAGGTCGGTAATGAATGAAGTGTGCTTCTGATCTGGAAGGTACATTGGAATCTGATTGTAGCCTGAGTATATATCCATGAAGGAGAGAAGCTGGTAGCTGACAATGGAATCGACTAGCTGGTCGATCTTCGGAAGCGGGAAGCTATCCTTTGAGCAGGCTTTGTTCAAATCTGAGCAGTCGACACATGTTCGCTGCTTTCCATTTGATTACTTGACCAAGACCGGGTTGGAGACCCATTCGAGGTTGGGGGTGTCATGGATAAAGCCGTTGTCAAGCAGCCTATCCACCTCCTCTTCGAGTGTTGTCGATCCCTCTATTCCCAAGATTCAACGTTTGAATGGAAGATGCTTCGGGTTGATACTGAGTATGTGATAAGCGATTCCTGGGTCGATGCCACACACATATGAGTGGTTCCAAACAAATACGTTGAGGTTGGCCCTTAATAAGTCCATGAGCTCTTCCATTTTTGCTGGGTGGAGTTATGATCCAATCTTCAAGACACTTGTCGGATCGGTGGGATTGATTGGAATGTTGATAGTCAGTTCCATCGGGGTAGCCCTCTTGAAATTAGGCTCTTTGTCTTCCCTCGGATCAAGATCATCAAAAAGACGGCAGTGACGTCTGAGTCAGGACCCAAATTCCAGTGGTTGCTATGCATTGGCGGTTTTGGCATAGAGGGGCGACTCTATGCTCTTGCCTTTATCCTTGTTGATAATGTCCTTCCATTCAGCGAGGTAGCATGCTCTCACTGTGGCTTGGTCGCCCTTAATGGTTCTGATTCCATTCTCGGTTGGAATTTCATGAGAAGGGACCAAGGTGCCATGCAGACTCTAGACTATGCGTGGAAAGCACGTCCCGAAAAATGTTGTAAGGAGAGATGACATCGATGACGAAAAAAGTGAGGATCAAGACTCTACTTCGATCCCCATCTCCGATCTCCACCGACAGGTCTACGATTCCCACCAGTTGGTTGGAGGAGTCGTTGAAGCCATGGAGAGTTGCGTGGCAAGGCTTCAAGTCTTTGGCCTCAAGTTTCATTTGATCGTAGGCCGACTTGAAGATTATGTTGACGGAGCTTGCAAAATCGATGAGGATTCTTCAGACATAAGCTGGACCTATATGTGCAAAAATAATGAGAGGGTCTATGGTTGGGATTTCAGTTCCCGCAGACCCTCTCTCGCGGAAAACAATATCATCCCACATTGTCTTCTGAAGCTTGGTGGGGACAGATTCGTCCAAGGTGGAGCATGCTTCCAAGCAGGTATGCTTGATGGAATTAGCGTATTCCTCGATATATCGAAAGCTCTCATTTGCGGGATGAGGCCCACCGCAGATGGTGTCGATCACAATTCCTCGTGGTATTAATTAGATGGCCCTGGGGGCCGTATTAGCTGAAAGAAGTGCGGGCGTTGAAGGGCCCGCAGCTGCTTCTGCAGGAGTAGGAATTTGAACAAACTACTCTAAGCATTTCTCTCAAATGAGCTTCTTTATAGAATCCTTGAGGTGGCATCAATTGTTCGTGTTATGACTAAACATATCGTGGAATCTGCAGTATTTTGCAGAGTTCTTCTCGCGGTCGATAAATTCTCTCATGTTCGGTTTCTTGTACTGGACGGTATTACAGGTCTCAAAATAAATAACCTCCAGCTCTCGGTTGAGTGGAGTGTAGTTCCTGTAAGTTGTTTAACGGTCGTGCTTCTTCAGATATCCAGGTGCCTGGTTGTTGCTAACCCCTTGCTTGCCATTGTTCAATTTGGGCTTGAATGGGACCACCCGTTTACCCTTTTTGGAAGATTCCCCGACTTGTTTCCCATTGACACTGTCCACAACAGTACCGGAGTGTGGTTATTAGGATGGCCGCCTTGAGCTGCCCTGTTTCTTTGTGCTTCCTCTTGGCATAGAAATTAATTATCCTTCCTGTAGAAAGCTTATAAGGTCTTGGGTTGCTTTCTGTCGATCCATAATCCAAATTCGGAGTTGGCCAAAATTCCCTTAACAAGCTGGACCAGTACTGTGCGTGGCTCTGGATCGTCAACGTTGGCAAGGGAGGTGCTGAAGCATTGGAGGTAGCTTTTGCGAGACTCCCCATGCCTTGGTAGAGGTTTGATAGAGTAAGAGTATCCTTAGGCCTTGCGACATGCATTTTGAACTGCATCACTAGTTCAGAAGCGAGTTGGTCGAAGGTAGAGATGGATCAAGCTGGAAATCGAGTAAACCAATGCAGAGCTGTGTCTTCTAAGAAAACTGTGAAGCACTCACACTTGACGACATCAGTGGCTCGACTAGAGTACATATGCCATCCATAACGGTTTATAAAGTTGCAGGGATCGGCTTTCTCTGAGTAAGCCGTAAGTTGGGGCATACTGAAACGTCGAGGCCATTATGCCTTATGGACGGCCCGAGTAAAGGGGTTATTCCTCATGTTGGTTTCCCAAATGTCGGTGGCTTTTCCTCGCGTCTCTCTCATGATCCTTCGGATCATGTCGGTGAGATACGCAGGCTGAACCTCCGCTGGAATCCAACGGTCATGGTTCAGCTCAGAAGTTAGGGCCATGGACGTCTTCTAGGATGAATTTCAAGATCATCTTCATCCATGTCATCAACCTCGTCTACTTGATTATGGTAAGGTTAATGGGGCTGAACCTGAGCCTATTGAGCTTGATCAGTTTGAACTTGGGCATGTTGGGCCATTGGACGCGTAGACGCCAAGTTCAAAGCGGCGACGGTTGGGTTCCGTCGTAGAGAGGGTCGGTTAGTAGGACTAGATTCGTCATTAATAACCAACCAGGAATGGTTGCGTTGACGCGTTCCCTCATTGAAAGTCAGGATAGTTTCATTACCGTTTCCATTCCCGTTGTTGTTGCCATTGACATTAGTATTGGCGAGAGCGTTGGCGTTAGCAGTAATCCTCCTCCTTTGGCTTCGGTTCCCATAATGAGTGTCGGAAGAACTTTCCGAGACATTGGTTAGGGGACGAGCTTTATTCTGGTTAAGTTGAAGATGGGCGACGTGGCGTTGAATTTCTTGAAGTTGTTGCATCGACTCAATGTTTGTCTTCAACTGGTCGTTGAGCTCGCGAGTTCTATCCTCCAATTTCTTGTTGAGCTAGAAGAGTTGAGCATGGGTAGCCAGAGCATCAGGATCATACGGAGAAACGATTTCCATGTCGACCAGATTTTCCGAGGGTAGGGACTGATGAGAAGTAGCACTGTCAGCCGCTGCGGAAGTTCCGACCATTGGAGTCTTTCTTTTCTTAGCTATCGTAAACAAAACTTGGAAGGTAGGTTGGGAAAACCTAAGTAGCACTTCGAAGTTGAGATGAAAGTCAAACAGAAGGAAGCGAGTAAAGTTATCACCGAAAGCACCAAAGTGTTTACGGCTAAAAATGTCGTCACACCCAAGGATTCTCGATTACACGAGAATAATGTTTCACGTACGGAAAATAAAAGTGCAGTAAGAAAAAACAAAGAGAATTATAGTGGTTCAGTTCGTATTGAATCTACGTCCACTTTGAAGCATTTGCAATTTTTTATTGATTATTGAAGGTTACAAGTACTAGGCATCATCATAATTTTTTTTGGCTAAGTATTCGGGATTTATATTTTACATATGTAAAGTCTTGGGAGAAAATATATGTTCTACTTCTTCCTCAAGTCCTGGACAGTCATTAATGATGTCCAAGGTCCTTGTAGAGCTCTCAAATCATGCAAATGCCAACCCTTTTGAAGTATGAGGAGGGGGTATTTATAAGTAGTGGATTATGTGGGAGTATGTGAGATTTATGGACCACATCAGCATATTTCGCATCTCGGGAAGGTGACCTCCAAAAATTTGCATCTCGACATTGTTTCATGGAGAATTTAGTATCCCCCTTTGGGGATAGATGATCTCGTATCCCTCAAGGATCCGAAATCTTGCATCCCTACGGGGATGCGAGATCTGTATCTCTAGGATACGAAATTTTGTATCCCAGGGTATACAAGATGTGGGGGGAAGACTGAGCCGGGGGATACGAGATCCCTGGTGTACACCTCTCTGAGCAGATGCAATGTTGAGGGTTATGAGATGGAGAGATGCGATGCGAAGTGGACTGAGGGATGCGAAGTGGACCGAGGGATGCGAAAATTGGGAATCGAGGACATGGGGGATGCGTATCCTTGGTGATGCGAAATCATGGGTGCGTGGCCTTCTATTTGAGTGATGCGAGATTATGGGAAGCGAAATGGAGGGAGTCGAATTGCAGGGGATATGAAATCTCGTAAGGCGAAGTGTGGGAGTCGAAATGACGTGTTTGAGGGGTTCTGAGGCCTACGCTTGCACGACTCCTTTTGGGCCTGGATCCTGAATGTTTTGGCAACACTTCGAGCTCTGGTGCCACACGATGGGTCGAATCGAGAGGGCCTGGTATGGTTCTAGGAATCAAACTAAAAGGAACCAGTTAAATCAACTAAATCCACCATCCAACAAGCAAAATCATACCATTTGTTTCAATTATCCCACTCCAGGCCCATTCCAAATCTCTACACTAGCAAAACAGACTAAGACTGAGAATGATATGAAGCATACTCACAATATGCTTTCAGTAATTTAAAGTTATTCAATTGCAAATCTTCAAAGAACAAGAAAACCATGGGTGGATTCTAAAGGATCTTCAAGAATATCTATTGGATAATCCAACTAACCAAACAATAATTGTAGGGCTGTTATGGTAATGGTTACCGTTACCATTTAGCATATACCGTTACCATAATGTTTTTACTAGAAAGTCAAAATTGCTTACCGTTACCGGTCGACTGATATACCGAAGACTGGTATATCGATAATCTGGTAACTGTTACATTGATAATGGTAAATTATCGTTTGTGCATCAAAGTTTGTATTTTGATATGTTTTTTGTACACACTGCATTTTTATTATACTATATATGCAGTGTTAATTACTAAAAACATAAATGAAAAAGGAAATAAGTGCACTTGGAATCATTTTTCCTTATCATTGAACGAAATTTAATCATTTATTTGGTTTCAAATGCATGTTATAAAGCATGCCAAATGAATATACATATGTTTTAGATTGACTGGTAAGATTACCGTTACAGTTGATATTGAAGAAAAGTTACCGATAATTTACTGTTAAAAATGGTAAATTTACCGTTACCATACCATTTTAACTGGTATACCGATTTCAATAAAAAATTAATTACCGATCGGCTGATAATGGTATAATAATGGTAATTTTACCGTTACCATAATAGTCCTAAATAATTGTGAAGGATGCTTCAGTCTTGTCATTCATGATCCTACAAATGAAAATTACAATAAAGAATAAGAGGAAGAAGAAGGGAAGGAGGAGGTGAAGGACGGAGAAATGGAACTTGAAAATGACGAAGTAAGACGTGCAAGAGAGGTTTGCTTTGACAAGTATGGAAAGCTTATAGACCAAAAAGGGAGTTTCTATCTGCATTATCGATTATGTCCCATGCACAAGCCCCCTTTATTAGGAAACCACATTAGTTCTTTAGTCTTGGATTAACACGTTTAGGATTTAAAACTTGAATTATATTTGGTATGATTGGTTTGTATAAACTTTAAGTATTTGGTTTGTCTAGGTTCAAATTAACTTGATATGCGTTAGTTTGAATTATGTATGGATTGGTTCAAATTAATAATACTAGCTTGTTTTATCACTTCTTGTTTATTAATACATCATTTTTATGTATTTATATATCTCTTAAAATTCCATCTAATGCCTTATTAAAGGGAGTTTTAGTTCAAATTTTTGTTGATGACAAAGGGAGAGAAATATATGAAACATCAAAGTATAAATTAAGAGGGATTTATGTAACTCGTGAGGCTTATATCATATACATGACTATCATCATCAAAAAATGGTAGATTATTAGTATCCTAGATATTGTTTTTGATGGCAATAATCATATATTATCATATAAAACATGGATAGTGATAAAAAAGTGGATAGTGATGTTTTATCAAGTTGTATAGTATATGATATAGGAATTTATATATCTCTTAAAATTCCATCTATTACCTTATTAAAGGGAGTTTTAGTTCAATTTTTTGTTGATGACAAAGGGAGAGAAATATATAAAACATCAAAGTATAAATTAAGAGGGATTTATGTAACTCGTGAGGCTTATATCATATACATGATTGTCATCATCAAAAAATGGTAGATTATTAGTATCCTAGATATTATTTTTAGTGGCAATAACCATATATTATCATATAAAACATGGATAGTGATAAAAAAAGTGGATAGTGATGTTTTATCAAGTTGTATAGTATATGCTATAGGGTATTAGACAAATGTTGATCAAGAAGACTATATAGTATAAAAACTGAAGAACAGACTCAAGAGGCTGATAAGAAGATTTAAGAGTTAGAGATGAAGACTCATGAGTTTGAAGAATCAAAATATGAAGATAGGAAGACTACAGTAATGTATTACAATGTTAAAATTACCAATAACACTTCTTTGATCTCTCTCTATTCTCAACAAGATTTTTTAAATCCACTCGTTTTTCTTTCGAAAATGAATTTTCAAATAGTTTTCAAAATATCCTTAACCGCTTTTTGATAATTACAAGTTCATTATTTTTTAAATATGATTTTAAGTTTTAAGATTTTATACTAAGTATCCTTTTAGCCTAAATAATTCTTTTGCATTTTAACCAAGTACATTTTGATTTTTTAGTTTTATAAATATTTTCAAATATACATATTGATCTTTAAAACATATTTGCTAATGCTTTGTATATTATTTTACAAGGGAAAAATATATATTTAAATCATTTTATATATTAAAATATATCAAAGTTATTTTATAATTTTTTCTTGAACTTTCTTAGGATCAAAATGTGTAAACTATGATTACATGATTTTACAAAGTATCAAAATATTTTTACAAACTTTAAGATTTTCAAAACAATTTAAAAGAAAAAGGTTCTTCAAAAAATACGAAGCGCATGTCAACATACATGCCACAATTTTTAAAATTTGAATTTGAATTGAAGTGTGTTCATCGCAACCTTTCATGAATAGACATATCTCTTTATTCACTTTAAACAAGGTTTTCAAAGGAAATTTGAAATCCTAATGTATGATGACTTCGAATCAGTATAATAATCCTGGTGTAATCTCTCCAACTCTCTACTTCTATTTTATCGTATTTATACTTATTTGTGTTTGCATATGTGATTGTTGATTTTATAGTATTAAATACACATGTAGAGAAGATTTTAGAAGAGATTTAGAAAAACAAGAAAACACCATTCCCCACCCCTCGACCCTCCTCTCCCCCTTCCGATATTTAGCTAACCTTAAGATCCATAGTTTCACAACCCAACACTTTGGAGATTCCACCATTGATCTCTGCATATCTTTTATCTGACGGTAAGGGTTATTATAGACTTCTTCCAATAGAGTTGCATAATGTTTATTGGTAGTGCGTCCAAAAAGATTTTGTATTAAGTTTTTGAAGATTGAGACTTTAGGAGGAATAATTGAGGTTAATTAGAGGAATTTATTTGTCCATTGTTTTTCTTCACCCAAACATTCTATTAAACTCCTAAAAGGAATAAAAAATATCACTACTCATTTACAACCAGATTATTGGGTTCAGTTAGTTGTTTCTGCAGCGTTACATGAATGTATTAACAAATCCACATTGGTAATAAAGTACCCAAACTTGCAAACAAAGGATACAAATTTGTATCTCATCATCCTTTCTTTCATCATATCGACTGCAAAATGCATGCTTAAAAAATGGCATGGGACCCTACAACAAGTATAAGGCTTTTATTTGGACTATAGGACTTTAGTATTGAAATTCCAAGAACTATAGGACTTTGGGTATTGCTTCAGCTCTACCATTTTCATCAATGTACAAGTATCATTATGTATGTACTGCTTTTGAGCTTTGACATCTGTATTTGTGTTTATTTGCAAATGCACCAGCATCTCTGATTACATGTTGCATGAATCGAACCAGCATTCGTCACCTCTGTCCTCGACTGCTCCATCAAGATCTATGGAGCATCCCGTTCTCTTGAATAGGAGAAAGCTGAGGGTCATCACCTTTCTTCTTACCCTGAGTATTGAAACAGTTGCGTTAAGCCATAAAACCATGATAAAAAACAGAGCATAATTGTAAAGGCTCAATGTATTTCACAAGTAATTTCAGTTTTATCCAAATGTTACATTGCCGCCGGTAGAATTGTGTGCTAATAAAAAGGATATGATTAACTAAATGTATTGACTAGTAATCTCAGAGTAACCATGTAGCAAAAAATCACAATTTAACCCCAAAAGCAGCAGAAACAATAATTTCGGATTGATATTGATGCTGACGTAAAATAAACATGAACTGTTGTCCCAAATCAGTAAAGGATCACAAATACAAATAACAGCAAAGTAAAGATGTCAGATTTATATTGGTTCCACCATCTCAAAATAATGTACTTCACTTTAAAAGATGAGCTTTTATCATTTTCAGAAAGAAAAGAATTACAAGACTTGATAATGGAGGCTGGCCCAAGAGAAAAAGGTTATAATATAAATATATAATCCCTGTTGCTGGATTAAAAACTTATAAAAATCTATGGTGGAAACTCCAAATCATCCAAAAAAAGAAGGAAAACCCACTAGAATTGAGAACTCAAAGTTCAAAATTCAACATTTTAGTATTTATGATCAGTCACCTGGAAATGCTTATTGGTCGACTGATGGGGACTTACAGTCGACTTGAAAATAGGTAGTGCTTTCGAGAGCAAAATCCCCCAAAAGGCAGTCGATTGGCGGCTCCACCAGTTGACTAGAAATGAGTTCCAGTAGACTAGTGGCTGCCACAAGTCAACTGAAAGCCTGTAGCTTACTAATACGAAGTTAAATCTCTTATATCTCTTTCGAGATCTCTCTTTCAAATTCAGAAAAAATAAGACATTCATTCATATATCCTTTGACAGTTATCTCATCCTAAATATTCAAATTTCACCAGAAATATGAATTGAAATCGCATTTGAGATTCTTTTTTCTTCTTTTACGTAATTTTTTTCTTCAATTTCATATGGATTCAAGAAACTACACGATCCAGTTAATATTTACCAACTCGCTAAACATATTTCATACTTCTTACCTTAATGGATCACGATAAAAGACTTCGTTTATTTTTTGAAGTTCGAATAAAAGGATATTTTTCGACTGAAATTTAATATCTAAAACCTTGCTTGCTACAAGTGTAACAACCCGGTTTTTAAGTGATAATTAATTTAAATTAATTATAGTAATTTGATTAATTAAAGTAGAATTCAGTGATTTATTGGATAAATGGGTTTTAATTTATTTAATAAAATAATTTAAATTGTGAAAATGTTATATTTAAATTTAAAGTAAGATGAAATGTGAAAAAGTGAGTTTAAATAACAATTTGAGCATATCCAAATTAGGTAGAAGCTTAGTATAAAAATAAAATAAAATGGAAGTATATTTTTGTATAGAAAAGGGAGAATATGAATATATTTCTATTTACTACTCTTTATATTTGTTTGGTTCAAAACCGAATACCCAACCCCAGAATCATCTACAAAATTTTCCATTCCAGACTTTTCTTTCCTCTTCACTTTAAATTCACGTACATGCACTTCAAGTCTGTGTGTGTGTGCGTGCCAATTTTCACTTCTAAAATTAAATAAATTATTATAAAATTTGAAATTCAATTTGAGTGTTTATGGGTGCTATTTCAAGCTATGCGTAGGAGAGGACGACTTCGGTTCAGTGGGGTGAAGTTCCTCTGTTCGCATATGTTTGTGTGATAAATGGAATAAAGGGGCAGCTCGCGAATTACAGGTGAGTAAAACACTCCCACATTAACACTATAATAATTGAACCTCCTTTGCTCGTGCTTGAACTTTTTTGTCCATGTTGTGCTTATGCTTTGAGTAAATCAAAGAAAATAATGATAACAGATAAACAAAGGGGCTCGGCCTGGAGTTGTTCATGCTCATGTGTGTGAGTGGATTGACGTGGGTGTGAGGCTTTTGAGCAAATTCCCCAGGGTGCGTTGATGTGCGTGCGTGGTGGACGAGTATATGTGTATGTTCATGTATCCGTATGTAAATGTTTAGGTGTGTGTAATGCTGAGTGGGCTGAGACTCTGAGTGCATGAATGTGAATACAAGGGAGCAATTGTGTGTTTTGTGTGTGTATGTGTGTGTGTGTATATATATAAAAGGTAGATACCCAATGTCAAAGGCTCCCGTACTCAAGCGTGGGAGGACTTCCCAGAAACTATATTTGAACCCAAAACGAGAACACAAAATTGAACACAACAAATCTCAACCACTAGATCCTTTCATGAATTCCACTTTCCACATAAAAACAAACAAATCCAACGGTTCACGATTTGTCTTATTTTGTGTCTCCATAGTCGTTCCCAAGGGCGGATCTGGCCCTGGGCTGGCCTGGGCTGCAGCCTAGGGTCAGAAAAAAAATTGCAGCAGAAAAAAAAATAGTTTTCCAATTTCCAGTCATTTGCCTCTTCCGGTATATCATTTCGTCCTCCATTTTATCGCCTTCTCAAATTACCGCAAGGAAAATACAACACAGGTGGAAGACAGAAAGTCGCATAAGGAAGAAATGAAGAAGGAAGGCTGATGGAGCGGCATGAGTAAATAGCAGGAAGAAACCTAGTTCCTAAAAAAGAATTTGGGAGATCTGAAATCTGAAATAGGTTAACCTAATTTCTAAATTATTCTATTTTAGTTCAATTTTTTCATTATATTTGGAATCCTATATGTGTCCCTACCAGCTTTGACTTTATTCTAGCGTGTAGTAGTTATTTGTGATGCACAGTACTAATATTACTTGAAATATGTACATGTTGATGCCACTTTGTATGCGATTGTTTGTTTGTTGGAAAGAGTTTATATATATATACACACATATATAATTAAAATAAATCGAATAATGACGCTATAGTTCGTATTTTGAAATTGGGTACAAAACATGCAAAATGCATTTGTGCTTTCGGTTCCTCTGAATAAAACTGTTTGTGTTCTAGTGTGTCTTGTATCCAGTGGCAAAATTAACAATGTATGTTTTTATTTTAAGAGTACAGATAGCACATATATTTTATGTTAGGAGCTCAGGCTGTGGAAGTAAATATCTGTGATCCTGACATGACAAATTGCGTTGAAGCTTAATCCTGAAGTGAAGTAAACGAAACAGAGTTTTATAAAATAAAATTGAAACGTGAACTGCGATACTATTGCTTGCTATTAAGTATTTTCTTCTTCTCATACGTGTCTTATAATAATGATATCGAAAACACTATAAATAAAATTTTAAATTAAAATATAAAAATCAGCCCACCCCTTTGTTAATTTCTGGATCCGCCCTTGGTCGTTATATATATATATATATATATCACACGCACGCACGCACATATGTGTTCTCAAATTGAAATAAAAGACTTATAGAGATGTAACAAGTTCATGCACCCTATTTATGTACGTGAGTTAATCTAGGCAAGGAAGTGAATGTTGATTATGTACAAGCCGAAAAATTCAATAAAATGCAAGCTTTTTAATGCATATGTATGTGCACATGTATTGGTCCATAAGGGAGTAAATTCAGCTGAGTTCATATTATGTGTATATTTTTGAGGATGAGTTTGTGTATCTTGATATTTCATGTTTTGTTGTTGTGTATTTGGATGGATACATAACCATGTATAGCTGAGTTATACTTACATTTTTGGTCTTGACATTTTTGACTACTTTGCTGCTGCAACCGCTTTCACATTATTTTATATCTTGTTGTATCATCTATTTATGTTGTTTTAACTTCTTTGATATACATATACGTGCTTTCCTATATATGTGTCAGTTTCAGTGACATCTCTCTCTCTCCAGTTTACAGTACCCTCCATACTCTCGAGTTGGAGTCAAGAGTTTATATTCAAATAAAAATGTGAGTGGAGAGATAGATAATAGTGGAAGGAGAAAGAAATTGAATGTATGGTGGAAATTATAGGACATTCAAAGGGAGCGAATGAGGGTTTTTTTGGGGGGGGGGGGGAGGGGGTGGGGGGTGGGGGGTGTGTGTGTGTCTATATACATACATACATACATACATATATATTTATAAAAGAAAGAATACTCAAATGAGAATGGATGGCTGAGATTCGGGGGGGAGTTCACGCGCAAGACCTATATACCACCCAGCTAGGGCAAAGGCCCCATCTGGAAAGTTGTTATCCCTTCAGTAATAACACTCTTTTTATATCATCCCTACCTCATTTCAATAGGCTGCCCTATGTGACTCAAGTTCCTAGATCCGCCACTGTGACACACACACACACACACACACACACACATATATATATATATAAGGGGGGTTATATAGTACCCCTATTTGTGAGCGCACCCCTTTTGCATCCCTATTTGAGAGCGCACCCCTTTTGCATTCGAACCACGACCACTCGTTTAAATAACGTGGGAATGAGAGAGTGTGCAGGTGAAGAGAGAATCCAAGGTTTTGTGGTAGAAATCAGAAGACATATAGGGGTGTTGCATTTAGTAATAATAAAATGTATAATAGAATACGTACATTGTTGTATATGGAAAGGGCATCAATATTTGTAACAACAAAAGGTATAATATAATATATTTTTCCGAAAATAAGTATAATATAAATTTTGATTTCATGTAAGTGACGTGATGGAATTTAATAAGTATGCACCAACGCTAATTTTCTGGATAGCACCAAAAGATTCCTTTTATATTCGAGTTGCCTTTGATGCGTGGATGAAATTTCTGGTGCATCTATCAAGATTTGATTGAATTGATTAAAGGGCATTAAATGAATAAATTTATGTTGAATATGGGTTTTGAACATAAATGTAACAATTCTAGGAAATGTTAAGGTAGTTAAATGACATTCATTGCCCCTTCCTTTTAATTGTGAAGAATAATTAAGTAAAGGGCATTTTCGTCAGTTCAGGTGTACATCAAAAAAGTGTGACACCAAACCTATTCCGATTATTAGTAAAGATATATATATATATATGGCAGCGTTCCGCTGCACCTTTTATATTGCACGTGAACTCTCCCCTTGAATCTCAGTCATTCATTCCCCCACTTATTCTCTCTCTTTCCACTGAGAGAGAGAGAATGAATGGGGGAATGAATGGCTGAGATCCGGGGGCCGAGAGTTCACATGCAATATAAGAGATGTAGCGGAACTCTCCCCATATATATATATATATATATATATATATATATATAATTAAATTTATTTTTCGGTTTTTAAATCTAACTCCTAATTTAAATATTTTAGATTTTCTTACTTATATTTTAAGTTTTGATTACTTAAGTTTTAATATTATTATTCTCTTACATGTATAGGTTTATATTTTAAGTTTTAAGTTTCTTATTTATACTTATAATTTTAAATTAACTTTTATATCACTTTTGTAAATTATAATTATAAGTTTTAAATTTATATTTTTACTCTATTATGCTATTTCATTATATAGAACAATAGTATGTTTAAACTTCAGAATTACCTTGATTTATTTCAACATCATTTACATTATTTTTATAAAAAAAAATGCCTACGACATGTCTACATGGGGTACCCTACATGTCGACATGGTTACCGTTATTTTAAAATTTTGAATTTCAAAAGTTGTGTCTATTGGTTTGAATCTTTCTCTGAAAGATTATGACTGTTGGATAACTATAAATAGGCTTCTAAATTATAATTTTCATAACTAATTTCATTTATCTTCTTCTCTCTTCATTTTTACTCTTAAATTTCTAAATTCTATAATCAAACTCTGCGGAATTTCAAAGAGAATTAAACCAAATCAATTCTAGTTTGATTCTCTATCAAACTCTCTTAAGATTTCAAGTGCTATTCAGAGTTATAAGAGTTTATGTAATCAAAGGTCACAAGATCAAGTTATATCGAGTCTTCCTTCCAAAACAGACATTGAAAATGTGTGGTTATAGCCCGTATAAATCAACTGGGTATGATTGTAGCCCGGAAATCAATTGAGTATCACTATACTTCGGAAACAGGTGGAGTGTACCTCGTGGCCTATAAAATCGAGGATTGTATTTGAAGATTATATCAAAAAGAAATCTACATCAACTTAGAGCTGTGTATGACTGGATGCAGGGTAACTCCGAACCACTATACAAATCATGGTATGTTCTTTACTGCTTTTACCTTTTATTCTGCATCTGTGTTTCATTATGTGATTGTTATATATTTGTGATTTGCATCTGCTTCTGATTAATTCAAAAAACGATTTCAAAAAATAAAATAAAATTCCACTAAACACTATTCACCCCCCCCCCCCCCTCCTCCTTCTCTAGTGTTAAGTTCGCCTTAATATCTTTAATCCACATTTCCCAACAAAAGCATCATATTTTACATGTAATGCCTCAAACGCCTATATAAAGGGGTGTCTCAAGAGTAATGCCTGAAGGTTATTGGCGTAAATGCCTGACACAGAAAAGGCAAATTTTCTGTTTGTTTTGTTCAGTTCTTTTAATTTGATAAACTATGTAGGAACCTTTTAACCTTAATCCGTGTAATAGAGGATTATTCAAAGATTCAGGAAAAAGGTGCAAAAGAAGAAATTAATGTTGCGTTTGCGTTGTAGTTCTGTGGATTGTCACCATCTAACATTCTTATTCTACTATGCTTTTATCTGCAAACCAACTAGCTCAAATTTACTTGCACAGACTAATTAATACTTTTTCATGCGAGTGTCATGTATGATATTATTTATTTTGTAACACAAATATTATTCCTGTTGTAAATAACTCTACAGGTCTATTGATCTAATGAATATTCTATTTTTAACTCTTGATATAACTTTTGTACTTCGAATTTTAACATTCAATAAAAGATACTGAAAAAGATTTCCAAATGATTTGGACTTTTTTACTATCACTATCACTATTACTATTATTAAAGCAGACAGGTTAATTTGTTTTGATTATGCATGAGAGCCTTTAACTTAAAACAGGACCATCTCATAAACAATGTCTTATATTTAGGCTCCAAAAGGTATCTGTACAATCATTGCTCCAAAAGGTATTTGTATGATCATTAACAATGTCCTATATTTAGGCTCCGAAAGGTATTTCTATCATCATTAAAACCATGTAATATTTGATATTCCTGATCGACATAAGTATGATAACTGAGTAAAAATGCATATGCTAGAAAGAACAAAACAAGGAAAAGAGACTGAAAAACAAAATAAAACACGTACTGGGGAGTTCTTTATTTCTTCCAGAAACTCAGAAAGTGCAGAATCAGCTTGCTGTCTAATTTCATGACTAGAATCACTTAACATGTTAAACAACCCTGCAAAGAAGTTCCGTTGGAAGTTGAATAGATATATCACTCCAATGCGATTAAATCGCTTTCTTTCAAGAATGTTTTCTCCTATCCCAGATCACCGAGGGTTATCGAAAGCATTCTTTCAAGATGTAGTGGAGTATGTTTGCAAGTTGTGATAACTTGTAAGAGTTAGAAGAACACTCAAAAACGGACAGAGCATGAATAATTTTGCTGATTCAGAAAGAAAGAATGACGCTTGTGCCAATGACAAAGTACTATCGTGTGTATATAGGGTTTGACATCTGTTAGTTGTGACCCTTGAAACGAACAGATCCATGTTGGTCCAAACAGTCATATTCGTTTGCTGTTTGAATTCAAATTCAAACACAAACGAATGACCCTTTTTTGGATGGGGCGCTGCCTTCTAAACCCTCACAACCTGATTGGTCAGGTCGACCACCGTCAGTGGGGGCATTGGCCCCGCATTCCCACCTAGGGCAGTTGCCACCACGCTCCGTAGTGGCAAAATCTTGTGAAAAACTTCTAACAAGCTCGGCAAATTTTTTATTTTTTTTAGGGAGAGCAATAAATTTCTCATGAGATATTACCATCTAGAAAGTCTGGAAGAAAACCAAGCATATCAATATCAGGAACGCTATCCAACACAGTTATCCACCCTACCAAAAATTGCTGTACACAAGGATTGAGCATATTCATGCGCTCTCTTAAAAGAGGTATGAATTCTTCTATGCAATTGATATATGCATAGAAGTAGATACAAAAAATAATTAGTAAGCTTTCAACATTAACAGCATAGGGTAATTTGACCAAATTTAACCATAAAAGGATACCTGAATTGGTCACTTTCAGTCACAATATCCTGGTTAACGATTTCAGCACTAGTTAAACTTGCACAAACTTATACTATGACTTTCCTTTGGTAAAAGTTTCAAATATCTCTAACCTTTACAAGCCGATCAAGTAAATGAGCAGCGTTTTGCACACTAGGATCTGAATCTGCAGAGAGCTTACAAAGTGCATCGAATACCTTATTAAAGTATACAATGAATTCCCCTCTTACAACCTGCACAATCAAGTAATGAATAACAAATAGATAAATCAAAACAAATATAAAGAGGAGCCCATCATGCACCAAGGATGGTAAACACACCTTTGCTATGTTATATAATGCTTCACACACATAATATCGCACTCTGGAATCTTGTTCAGAAAAGGATTCAATTACAGGGGGTACAATTTGCTGGAAATATGAGAAATCATAAAATTGATTAACATTAAACTGTTACCAAATGAATAGCATTATACACACACACACACACACACACACACACACACACACTCTCTAAATTGGTGAGAAGATCTGGGACGTCAAGGAAAGAAACCCAAAATGCGGGTTATTTGCCCAGAAAAGTTGAACATAGCGCATTCTTTGGTCTTTGTATCAACGTTAGTGTTATTAAAAATCAATTTCAGGACCCAACCGAGCGGTGTATTTCAATGATGATAAATTCAAATCCAAGAATTGGCTCAAAAAAGAGAACCATGCTTTCTTTATGTTATGAATATGTATATATGTACGTATCAAGTATAAACATCAACATCTTTATTAATAACTATCTTGGAAGCGCAAACTTTCGGTTCAACTGTTATCTTCCAAAATTGAAATTCATGTACTGTTCTTTAAACAATCGACATCCCAAAAAGTAGCATCTAAATGAAAAGGCATAAATTTTTATAAATCTTAACATTGCTTAAAATTTAGGATCAATAGATTTTTTTACAAGTTCAAAATGTTTTTTCACATATATTATCAAACTCAATATCACTAAAAAAATAGGATCCTACAAGTAAACTTCATATATATTTAATAACAAAAATAAAAATTCACACAAATAAAAAAAATGTTGCAACTTCGAAATTATAATTCAAACTAACTACACATGATCCAAATGCAAAAACATATTAAAATATCTATGAAATCATTTCTTTTGAATATATAAAATAATATATTTTAAAAAAAAATTGTCCACGAAACATGTACTATCATCACGCTCGAAGCACATGTCGTAACCTTTATGTTACATAAACATAATGTAAAAGTTTCAATTTACCATAATTAAAGTTCATTTAACAACCAAGCACGTCAGAAAGATACAATAAGGATGCTAAATTCCTCTGAAAAACTAAGGGCCTGTTTGGTTACTCATTTTGAGAGTGTTTTTAATTTTCGGTTTTACAAAATAACGAAAACTTGTTTGTTTTACCATTTCCTAAAATTCATTTTGAAAACGGTCACTTTTCAGAAATGGGCTTAACAAAGAAATCTGAAAACTATCTTTTTTTATTTTCCCAGTTTTCGGCCCGAAATCAGAAGTCCAAAAACCCAAAACTCAAAAACAAAACAAACGCATTGGAAACCCTATTCCTATCCTTCGGCCGCTAATTCTGAAATTCCGACATGTGAAAAATCGCCTTCTTCTTCAGATATTGTCTTAAAATCAGGTAAATACGATTTTTATTTCTCGGTTATCTCGTTTGATTCAAACTAATAACATCTAGGATTAAGTGTGAATGATTTGATGATCCTTTGATTTATTTTTTATGAATTAGGGTTAGCGATATAACAGAAACTTTACAGCGAATGATTCTTAATTACAGTAATTACTTAGTCATTTTGGGTATTTTTCGGGTGATTTAGGCCTTTCTGATTTAGGTATATCTTATTTTTCGGGTGTTTTAGAACGTCTAGATTAATTTTTATCTTTTGGGTTATGGTATCTTTATCGTAGGTTTAGGTACTTTGTGTTGCGTTGAATTTGTGTTTGCTAGTCTATGTAGTTTTTATTCTATAGATGTTCTGTTTCTTGCTGTTTGAAATGTAATGACTTTTTATGTTATGATATTGTTTGTGTTACTTGTAGTTTGTATTGTTTGTGTTACTGTCATTAATAATGCACAGTATTGTTTGTGTTTTTCAGCTAGTTCACTTGTTTGTGCTCTGTTTTTTTTTTTTTTTTTTCTGTTCATTTGTTTAAAACTGTGAAAATTTTCTTGTCGGAAACATCATTTTTTTTCCACTAAATCGACTCTGAACACCTTCTGGAAAATAATCCATTACAGTAATAATAGAAACTTCTTTGTTACAGTAGTTGTCTTGATGGTTATTTGGATTGCTGGCTCCATCATATCTAAGTGGACGCACTTTATTGTCTATTGGAATTTTAATTTAGTTCAAAAAAATCTCATTTATGGGTAATCATGTCTTATTTCTATCAATTGTGTAGATCAAAATATAATGTGATGACTTGTGTATTTGATTGTAGGGGCTGAAGTTTCAAGCGTTCGTGGTGCAACCAAGATCATAAGTGTGGATCTCAATCTGGACAAGTTTGAATTGGGTAAATTTCTACTTTATTTTGACAATATTTAAATTGGGTATGCAGTAGTTAAATTTCCTATAACATTAAATATTCAAATTATGCGAAGATAGATCATCAAAAATACTGATTTAACCGATTAGAAAAAATGTTATATCGGATGGCCAGTGAAATTAAAATGACGTGCTAAGAGTTTATATTTTAATATCAGTCACTTACGTGGTATTCACGGACCAAACTAGACGATACACTACGGAAGGTTTTACGTAGTGTATCGTCTAGTTTGGATCAGCTTTCTATGGCCAGTGAAATATAGACAACTTAGAAGTGACGTTGTATGCTTTTTTAATTGTTCAGTCTGGATTACATATGTTTTATCTTCAATGTAGTATTGTTTCAAGAAAATAGGATTGTTATTACAGTTGCAAGACTAATTTAGATATAGGTGTTGATGTGATTGTAGTAAGCATGTTATTATTATTATTTTCTATTTTCTATTATGTCATTGTAGTAAGCATGCTTGCCTTGAAAGTTACATGCGGGGATTGAATGCTAGCATGATCTTTAATGTTGATCTTGTCATAGTAAGCATTTCTACATTATGTAAATTGTCATAGTAAGCATTTTTACATTATGTAACTTGTTGATCTTGTCATAATCAGTGTTATTTAATTTAATAGCACAATATTTATTTTGATATCTATTAAATCCCTGCTTGTACCACTTTAATGTTGATGTGATTGTAGTAAGCATTTCTACATTAAGTAACTTGTGTATTTGAAACTTTCATTTTTATTTTGATATCTCATTTTTAATTTTTAACTAAAAATCGGTTTTTCAAAATAGTAGAACCAAATATATTTTCCAAAATGTTAAAAACATTAAAAATGAAAAACTGAAAATAAGCTTCAAAAACTCAAAATTAAAAATTAAAAATGAAACCAAACAGGGCCTAAAGCTCTATGTTTTCTGTATTATACTAGATCCTGACGCATAGAGACAGGTCAACTAAACTATAAAAATAGATTAACCATAAACCATGCCCAAGTAGAGCGTTAAATGTTGATTAGTCAGCGTCCAAGTATAATCAAATTGTAGTGAAAATAAAGAAAACACTTCAAGATATTTGAGATGTAAACTCGATGTGTGCGCACGCACGCGTGCGTGTGTGTGTGTGTGTGTGTGTGTGTGTGTGTGTGTGTGTGATCAAAAAGTACGAAATGTACAAGTATCATTCTTAGGAAGATAGTATATCACTTTAAAAAGTTATGCGGGTAATAGGAAGTAAGATATATAGAAAACCATTAGTTTTTGCAGGTAAGAAACACATGGAAACGATTTAACCAAAAATTAGCATGTCAAACTTTAGTAATACATAAAGAACTACTGAGAAGATGTAAGAGAATTAGTTGAAGATATTCAAAGAAAATAATGTAGAATGCCATCATGGTAAATGGTGATTATGGGGAACAAAGTCACAAACCACAAGCCTTTAACAGGGTACAAACCAATCAGCTTACTGTGGACGAAAATAATGTAGAATGCCATCATGGTAAATGGTGATTATGGGGAACAAACCACAAGCCTTTAACAGGGTACAAACCAATCAGCCTACTGTCAGGCATATTTGACACTTCACAAACAAATACTGCTTATGTTGTGAAATATTTAATAAGAGGCCATATTCCTATTTGTCATTATGGTCTCTACAACAACAAAATGTGTTTGATAACAAATGTTCCAGTGGCCAAATTGTTTTGCAGACTTTCTTGGAATGAAACGTTAAATGCATGTATATAAGCAGCAATAATTTAAAATATTGGTTTGTTCTAAAAATTAACGATTTTTCGTCATCATGACCTCAGACAATAGCAACATGTATTCATTTATTAGAAGCTTTACAAACTTTCCCAAAGTTGTTTTGCAAAGTATTTTAAAGCAAGTAATGAATGTGTGTGTAATCAATATTTAAAACATTGCATCACATTAAATATGGCCATATATTTTCCAAACATAAATGGTATATTAGCCGAGCTTACCGAATTTGGTATGGATATAGGCTTGTCCATGGACATACAAGGATGAAGCTCGTGCTCAAGTTTTAAGCTATGTTACCCGGTGCGTAGAACGATTTGCTGTGCGGAACGAAAACGGGAAACGTTACATACTACGGAACACAATACATTGGGGACAGACTTAATTGGAATGCTTATCCAAAACGGAATATGCTAAGTCGGAACGTCGAACATTTGTAAAAACAGTCTTTACATAATGTGTACGTTATTGTCATCCGGTATCAACTACAGATGAATGAGCGCAAAATAAAAGTGTTCTTGTATAAGTAAACATCACCATATAAATTATAGCTTATGTCAAACAAAATTGTAAAATTTTCAAATATTATTGCATAAGCGCTAACATCATATCTTGGATTTTTTTTTTTTTTTTTTTTGGAGACTTTTATACTTTAAGCAGTTGAGAATAATCACAAGTCACATTATATTCTTTCCTCTGTTGCTTCTTGATGATGATCCTCTCTGTTGCATGAACCTTGAAGTTGGAATATTTTCCATACATTGATACAACATTAGTTTCTTCAAGTATATTACCATAATCATCAATGTTTTTCTTTTTTCAAATACTACACTCCATGTGTTAATTGTTTTTGAAAAAAGTACGTGGAGAAAACGAACAATTAAAAGATGGTTATGTAAAAAGGAAGAAGAATATTTCGGTATAAATGGAGAGTTCATAATTGTATATAACTTTATATTACTATGGTAATTGAGAGTTAAAAATGACAGAAAACAAAGCTTTTAGTCTTCCTAAGACTGATTTTAAAGCATTCTTCATTGTCTGTTTGAATTTTCAATATGGAAATATTATCATTTGATATTTTATATTTTTAGCAGGAAATCGTTATTATTTCATTCATACTAATACACTTAGAATTGATAAACTAAACATTCTAAAACATCGTAATCAACATTTTGGAACATCAAAATAAACATTTCGAAATGCTAAATTCAATATTTCAAAATGTCAAAATTAGCATATGATATTGCATGTGTATGGCGTTTCAAAACTCGGGTGCATCGCGTTTCGGAACGCACATATCAAAATGGAATATGACGGCTAAAATGTGAATTATGGTAGCATAGGTTTTAAGCTTTCAAATGATTTTCTAGATATAGGTATACAAAATCGAGTTTTATAAGTATTAGTAAATATTGTTCTTTAAAAATTATATAAAAAAGTGAAGTATCATAAATCTGGTGATTAAGAGGGATTTCCTTTAAATGAAATGGTATATCATTACAAATGATAAAATTAACATAACCTTTAGATTTAGATAAATTTATGTCTATACATTCACAAGTTTAGCATCTAAATAATATAGTTCTTTCTTCTGACACAAATCTGGATCTGGTCTAAATTAAACATTTCAAATAAAAATGCGAGTGCTAGCTGAAGTTCTCAACACAAACACAAAATCCATGGTCCTGGAACCCAAAGAGATTTAATGGCTCAGGTATAAGATTATATAAACCAGACTCAATTGTCACCAAAATTTTAAACTGATGTTAGCTCGTACCATCTACATTATGACAATAATCATTGTGCACAAATTTTCACAAATGATACAACATTAATCTAGAATTTAGTGAATATCACTTGGTGATAAATGTAAAATAATGCTGATAAGTAAATTTAACATGAATCATGTATCCAGATTATGTTGGTTTTCACATATTGTACATCTGAACAATTTTTTCACATTAAGTACGTCTACGCATCCCATACCATCCAAAATAACAAATTATCATTAAAACTGTGTTTGATGAACTCAATTAACCTTTATTAACATAAAAGTACATGCTATCCAGAACAGGTGAGCGTTGTGCCTTTTTTTTTGGGTATATCACACCAACATTGTAAATAAAATTCTTTTTTCGAGCGCTAACAGAACCATAAATTGCAAAAAATATGGAGTCAAACTCAAATTGTGGCTAATTTACTAATAAGGTGTATTAAATGCCTTTTTTAGCTATATCAAAACTGCCCCTGATTATGAGGAAATATGGAAAATAATATTGATAACGTTTTTTCTCTAACTCCTAAAATGCATAATTAAATGACCAGTTGACAATAATTAATATCTCAGTTTTAGTTTCAGTCCTTGGATTCGAAAACTTTAATCATTAAAAAAACTGAAAACTTCAATTTTAGTTTAATTTCAATACTCCTTTTCCAATAATCACGGTATCAAATATGTAATCCAATGAATAGAATGTACATCGTTTTTGGATGAAAAAAAAAAAGATTTAAACTAACAACCAAATTATTATTAATTATAAATACTTAACAGCGCAAGTGTTGGTTAAATGGGAAAAAAAAAAGGTCAGAGTTGATGAAATAAGTCCTTACAGAGTATGTATGTTGGACTCACACTGAGACTTGAAGATAACTTATATTTAGAGAAAGAAATAATGACTCCAGACTTGTAACGTTTATAAAAAATATAATTTTATTTGTTAAGACTTAAGAGTACGTTATGAATATTTCAATATTTGTACTTTCTCGTATTACAATATTTTCCTATTAATTTCCTAATACGTATTTACTTGGATTTAGTCTTGTATTAGCAATAATCAATTAATCAAATAAAGATGCAGTCCTCGTTGTGTTTTTTGTTTATTTTTTTCTCCTCCTCTTCTTCTCTATTTCATTTTGTTTTATTCTAACATTTGACATAGCATCAGAGTGAGTTTCGATCATGCTGAAATTTTTATAGTTTGATTTATCAGAGCGATTACTTAATCTTCTCTTTTGTTCACCTCCAAAATTGTCCTCAAGCCTCACTTCATGATATCATTCCTTTAACAAACTGCAACCATCCACATCAGCCAACTCGGTTCATACCAGATGCAAATTTTGGAAAATTATTTTGCTTCTTGCAAAATAATCTAAGACCATTGTTTTAGTTTTCAGATTTCGATATATTTTTATTGGTATCAATCTTCCGACGACGGTAGTAATGGTTCTTGATTGTAATTCCGCTTTCAATCTCATGTGAATTTCCTTCTTCATATTTTTCTTCTCCAGACTTTTGATTGAGATTGCGCTTCCTATCTCGCTAGATTCTCCATTTTTCTATTTTCCTTTTCCTGCTTCTGACTATGGATCTCTTATTCATTGTTGTTTTTCTAGATAGTTTTCTGTAAATCTGATTGAAATTGGCATTTGATATTACTCTTTAATAGCATTTGACCGTTGATTTAACACTTTTTGGATGACCTAGATGCATTATGAGTCATGAGGAGGATATTAAAAGAATATTATTTATTTGTCGACGAATACGTTAAGAATATGTCAATATTTGTATCGCTTCAAATTACGATATTTTCTTAATATATAAATACTTGAGTTCCAAGTAATATATCTATCAATATAAGTCTTTTTTAACCCTTACTTCAATGAGTGGAGCTACGGAATTTGATTGACCCACCCCAACCGATCCACGTTTAAGTTGGACTCGCTTAGATACATTTTCTGATCCTGTGACTTTCACTCATTTAAGAGATTGTTACATGCATGCCTCTGTAAATACGGTTAAAATGTGACTACCAAAGCTCAAACCCTCTCCCTCTATCCGGCAAGCTAGAAACCGTTGCCAATCTCACTAGAGTTGTAAGGAATACATTAAGGATATGTCAATATTTGTATTCTCTTAAATTATCATATTTTCCTAGTATGTAATTACTTGAGTTCCAAGTAATGTATCTATAAATATAAGTATTTTTTTTAAACCCCTACTCGGGTGAGTGGAGATAGAGAATTCGATTAACATGCCCCAATTGACTCATATTTAAGTTGGGCGCTCGCAGATGCACTTTTTGATCCCGAGGCTTCCACCCATTAAGAGATTATTACATGCTCCCGCAAATAACAAGCGGCTAAAATGTGATTGTCAAAGCTTGAACCCTCTCCTTCTTGTTGGTTAGCTAGAAAACCTTCTCTCTCTCGCTGGTGAGCCAGAAACCCCTGCCAACCTCTCCAAAGCTGCGGATTATAGTGTGTGTGCGCGTATATATATACATAAGTCTTGTATTAATAACAATCAAGTAATAGAATAAAGACGTAGTCCCCTTTGCTATTATAGTTTCTTCTTCTTTCTTCTTCTTTTGTCTCCTCTATTTTATTCTGGTTTATTCTAATATTTTGATCATTTCCGACTTAATCACTTCATTGTAATAGGATAATCCAATGCGAACTTGTCCCTAAAAAAAAACCGAACTCCACATAAATTTGTGTTTTGCAATTTGTTTCAGTGCATTAGATATGCACGTGAACTCTACCTCCATCCAGACACATGGACTCCACATCTAACAATACTTTCCGCCAACGGTACGTATAACGATACACAATTCATGTGGATCCATCCATAATCGTGTGCACCCTCATCAAATGAAATCCAACTTAACCATCTAGGTCTTACGAGTCAAGCCAATGTGAGAGATTTTGTTCATCAAATGCCTCGTCGTTGTTGCTTGAAATGAAAACTATCACATGTAAACCTCTTTCGATACCAATTTCCACGATGTGTGACTATGCTTAGCTTCTGAATGAAACACTAATTTGATCCCCATAAATAACATTTTTTTTCTAAGCGGTGCTACATTTCATTGATTTTCATTTTACTTTCCATACATTTTGTCATATATTTTTGTTTTCAAAGTTGAATCAATTTTTTGTTATTTAACTTAAAGAAAAATATATAATTTATTAATCTAGAACACTTCTCTTTTTTTTACTGAAATTGACCTAAATTTGCATCAGTCTACACCAAAACTTGAAACGTAATGAGTGGAAGTTCTCAGTGTGGAAAAACTTTGGATTTCCATTAGCTTATATAAATTAAAAAGAGAACTTTAGAATCATTAATGAGGCAAAACTATCTATACTGATTCTTGAATATGAAACACATAAGCAGTTTATTTAAATGACAATTTATGAATTAACAAATTAAATAAGAAAAAAAATCATAGATTATCAAAATGTAACAAATGTTAAGGAAGAAAGTAAACACAAGAGATGTACGAAATGTGCTTCATAGGAACGGTACAATCATTCACCTTTATTATATTGTTGTTGCAAACACAAGAAACCTACTTATGTGCCAAAATATATAAAAATTTGTAACTGAGTTTAACATTTAATTTAAATTCATAAAGATTTAACGAATGTGACAAATTGAACCTTTTAACCTCTCAAACAAGAATGTATGGTCTTTGGCAACTTCCTAGATATGTAATAAGAACACAAAGAACCCAGTATAATGTTAAAATAACAAGCCAATTTTATAATATAAATAAACTCTAAGAAGATGCAACAACCCGTTTTTTTTAAAACTCGGTAATTAATTAAAGAATTAACTAATAAAATAATAAATTGTAAAATTATCAGAATTTGGCAACGCGAGACCATAGAGTTCGTGGCTATTTTTTGATCAATTTGCATATTTGGTTTGTCAGAAACGGAGTTAAAATGGAAAATTGTCGCAGAATTTATATTTATACGGGAGGGTCGACCAAAAAGGGGTCGGGTCGAACCACCCGAATGCTGGGCGAGAATTTCTCCCAGCAACGTATTGTGACGAACGTTTTATTAAAAAGAGCAACGTGGCATGTTATTATTTGCTGATTTTGAAAATTTTGCTGATTTGACAAGTGCATATTAGTTGCGTGACATGGCTGACCTAAATTTAATCTAGAAATCCAACGGGCTAAGATCCCCAGCCTAACCTATAGATAAACCTCTAAACCTAGTTATTTCTTCACAATACAATCTCTTCCCCGCTTCATTCTCTCTTTTTTTCTTTTTTTTTCTCTCTTTTTTTTCTTTTTTTTTTGAGAAGTACCTCACCTAAACTTTTAGGGGAAAAGATTTATAGAAATAATTATATATATACCCTTTTAGAGGCGGGATCTACAGAGGCCACGGAGAACGCTTTGGACCACAGATGAGTGTATAAATTTATACTTTTTGTAATTTATTGAAAATAGGGTTTATAATAGTTGTAGATTTTTCTGTAGTTTTTCTTACAATTTTTACTAATTTTCTATAAGTTAGTATTTTTTGTGAGTTCTTTTTCTGTAAGTTGTTTTCTACAGTCTTTTTCTTACAATTTTATTTTATTCAAGTACTATAAGATATTCTTTCAATCTTCTTCTTCCACTTTCAGTATTTGTATCTGTCGGTTATTTTATAGTTTCTATATCTATTTTCGATTTATGCCTAAAACATGTCCAGATTTGTAAATGTTGTTATTCTGACGACTGAGATTATCCTTTTTATTTTGCATGTGGTAAAAAGTAGAATTAAAGGAATAATTGTGCAAATGTGAATTAAGCATATGAAACTAAATTTGCAAAAAAATAAGCATAAATATAGATATGCAATTAAAAGGGATCGAACTAAATTAGGCAAATTGATGTAAAATTGCAATTAAATTATGACATGGGTAATGATTGGAAAAGACTGAACGTATTTGCAAGAGTAATATTATAATAATTGTGCGAACACAAATAAATCATAATAGATAGATTGGAAATATTTGCAAATAGAATTATAACATGAGTGTTATAATTGAAAATGAAAATGAAAAGGCTTGTTATAATTATAAACTGAGATCTGCGATTGAGTTTAATAAGCATGTAACCGTAGAGATCTGTTCCGACGGCAAATGATGATTAAGAAAAATAAGTGATCAATAAAGTTTAACAAATAATGTGAGTCCGTACCAACCGCAAAAGCCGAATTGCGGTAGATAACCAACTAATAAATAAATAGTGATAGCCCGTACCAACGTCAGATGCCAAATTATGGTAGATAATTGGCTAATAGATAAATGGTGGAGGTCAGTATCAGCGGAAAATGCTGAATCATGGTAAATAACATACCTATAGACAAAGCTCGGTCATCGGGACTAAGATGGGGGCGCAACTAAGATATTGTTTGGAGGAATTTGTATCAACGGCAGATCTGGCACACATGTCAAATCGTGGTAAACAAATGACTCAGGGCATGTACCAGTGGTGCACAAGAGGAGACACGCTTGCCGAATTATGGTAGATAATGACCAATTATAAGGATCTCGAGACAATGCTTACCAGCAATGGTCAAGCGTGTGGTGCATCAAATCATGATAGAGAAGATATTGTGAGTCCTAGCACTAGATAGATGTCCATCTGAAAGGGAATCCGTGGACGAGTGATGTTAAAGACATGATCCAGTTCACATCCGGGTACGGTTGATTTAGTGTAAGGAGCATTGACTACCATATTAGTTTGATGGTACAGAGGAAGCTAATCGATGGGTAGTATTAAGAAATTATCCTAATCATATTGCTTAAGTTCAAAATTGAGAAAGTGCAAACAATCGAATAGTTATTACAGTTGAACTAGATAAATAATTTAAGTATATCAGAAATCAATATTAGTTGTGCACATACACATTTCCTTTTTGATACTAGAACTGTTATTGAGTTCATTTCTCTATATTACTCAATTATGCTAGTAATTACATCATTCACCAAACTTTATGTCTGACTTACTCCTCTTTCTCCTTTTTCTTCCTCCGTTAGACTCACAGGGCAGAGGGCTGTATTTTCAGACAACTTGGACGATCTTTCTTGAAGCTTTTCCATCACTCTTGATGTATTCGTATTTCATTAATCGTATGCATGTGGTTGGTATATTTTTGGAGCTTAAAGAGGAATTTTTATTGTACTCTGATATTTTATTATGAGACTGAGTGTTTGCTCTACAAGACATGTATTGATTTGACTTATGGCATTGAAATAAAAGTTTTTTTTCTCTAAAATTATACTCTATGTTTTAATTCATATATTTCCGCTATATTAAATTTCATGTCTTAAAAATCTTAGTCCCTACGATTAGTTTCTTCGTACCTACAAATGTTTCCATTCCTTAGTATGCCATTTTAAGGTAATACTAAGAGGTAGGGGTGTTTCAGAAGACTTGCTAGAAGTAGTTAAAAGTAGTTAAATAGAAGAGCATAGTATATCAGTATGGTAGTTAGTTTCTCATGTTAACTCAAATTGTTGAGTAGAAACCGTAAGCCTTGGTCGATTATATATCAAATAGCTTATTGCCCAATATGTTTCGATCAGAATCATTGAAGGAATTACAAATTTGAGTAAAGAGAAGTGTTTTAAGTTCCACGTACCTCTGCTGGCCATCATAATAGTATTATTATTTTCATTTTTTTTTACATTAGACACCATGCCCCCAGACCTACGATGGGACCGATGAAAATACCCACCGAATTTTACCGAGAAAAAACTCTTTACAATAAATGAAGTATCTTTAGCAATGTTGTTAGACTTCATAGCCAAAAGCTCTTTAGCTCATGAAATGCAGTTTTCTAATTGTGCCTACAGTCTACTATGAAACATATGTATTTAATACCCAAAAAATTGATACATATCCCCAAGTATTAAAAAAAAAAAAAAAAAAAAAAAAAAAACAAGCGAACAAAATATGTGTGTAGAAGCAACTACGATTAAATATATTGATTGTTTCAAGTTTGACCATAATTGTCATTATGATCTCTACAAATTGCACTATGTATTCACTGACTAGACGTTATATAATCTACCATAAATTATTTTGCATACTAGTATGAAACAAGTAGATGTACATATAAAACCAGGATTTTAAAAACTGTTTAGTTTCAAGCGTTACTTGATCATCTAATTTTGAAGTATAAAAGCTGAACTATCCTAAATTTCTATGAATATAACCCAAAAAAAGGCTTGTCCATTGACATATGAGGATGAGCTTGTGCTAGCTTCTAAGCTTTAAGAAAAACATTGAGCCGGATATAAACAAATCGAATTCTACATGTGTGAATTGAAGCTCTCTACAAAATATCAAATGAGTGTGAACTTGTACAACAAATCTAAGTAACTAATGGATCTTACTAATGATTTTGCTTGAAGATAATAAAATATTGCATTACTACAATAAAAGATAAAATAATATTATCTTTTAGAGTTCCAATAAAACAAATGACTTTTATGTTCATATTTTTAGCTCTTAAATATTTCTACCTTTTAGAAGAAAAAAGATATGATCTAGTCTAATTAAATATTTCAAATAAGAATGTTGGTGTAAGCTTACGCATCCATCAAAATTGACAATGCAAGGACTTGGACTTGAGAATTTGGACCTGAGAAATTTGAGATTAGATTCTGTGGTTATGCAAATCATACACATTAATATAGCTCATATTTGAAGCAACATTGTTCCATATCCTCTGCAGGCAATATATGGTTTTTGTACACAGATCATAGAAGACTACAGAAGAAATTCAGAATTTGGTGAAAAGATTGCGTGGTGGTAAATAAGTGTGAATAACGGTGAAAACTAATCATAATACGAGACATTCATTTAGGACATGTTTGTCATATATTGTACATTATGCCAATGCTGTTGAATCAACCAGGCATTAAATCACGTACTAACCAAAATACCAAGTTGTTATATGTAAATACAATTAGTAAATAATAATCCAAATCAATTACATCACATTTAAAAATAACTTGTGTAAACATTAACCAATGAAACTCCAAGCAAATAACATAGATTAATAGAATAGTGCATATGCTAATCGTAGTATTCTAACTTAGCTAACATAATTTACGATTACAATATATGAATCTATGATATGCGTACAACATAGCGAGATATATAGTATTATGATGCAGTTTTACGTAGAGTCAGCTGTTGCACAAAAGTGCACACTTGTATTAAATAATTTATTTATTTTATAATGAAAGTTAAATCTTTAAGGAACTTATAGACGCAGCATGTCATGCCTAGGGTATGCAATAATAAATTAGATGACATTTTGGTTAAAAAGTTACTACAAGTCCATGGTTTCCACCTTTAAACATATCGAGGATGGATATGTTTCTCTTCCTAGTATACACAAACTTTTTTGTAACATTTGTATAAGTGAGTTGGTACATGCATGTAAACATGTCATGTATGCATGTTTGCATGAATGGATGCACATTATACTATCGAGTTTAGTCTGTTGTGTAATATAGGATGATTTATCTCAAATAATGCATATTACACATCAATACTGACATACACCCTTAAAACACACAAATATATACACGTACATACATACGTGTATCAATTTATCATTCTTGTCTGGAATAATAATAATCACATTATGCTATTGAAAAAAAAAACATTGCAAAAATGATTTCTCTTTTCTAATAAGGACTATCTGAAAGTTAACATCCATGGATGGTACAAGTAATAAGATTTCACAGCAATGTTATCACTTGGTTTTGTGTTAATCAACGATTCTATAATATGGCCAAACCTTTTAAGTGTATGTTGAGCTTAACCATACGTACATGCGTTCTTTACATCAATCGATATAGATTTTGACGTATTTAGTTTAAATACATCACACATACAGCCATCCATGAATACTCCATATATTTCCTGAACTTGTGAAATATTAAGCTAACCTTAAGATGCTGGGACGCTTCGTTGGTTAAACCAACAGTGGCAGCAGCAAGACCAATTAGTCCACCCTACATACAAAGCTCAATGCTTAAAACTTGTATGAATGTTCCTTCCGTTCAACTTCCATATTACAACTAAAATGGTTAAGGGCCTTTTTATGATTAGAATGTTGTGAGTTAATAAAGTCTTTTATGAGCAAAGTAATCGCAGAAGTAATCTTTTCATGCTCTCCTGCTTGCGCAAGCTGCTTCACTGACCTTTCTATCTGAATTTTAATCAACCAAGTAGTTCAAAAAAAAAAGAGAAAGAAACGAACACTGCAATTATACAATCCAAATACCTCTAGTGCTGCATTCTTCCTCTTTTCGTATAGTTTGTCAGACAAATCCCGCAAAACCCCAGCTGGTACGATAGATAAGGCGTCAGTCGCCATCAGAATTTCAAATATGTTTTTGACTGGGCCGAGATTAGAGGGAGAAATCGCAAAAAATGGGGGATTCGAATTAATTTGTTGGCATTTTAGTTGATCTGGGGAAGAATTCAGTTACATTACCAAGATCAATAGGGATGCAGTGTACACTAGAAACCTATAATGGGTTCGTCAATTGTCACCCCCAAGTTTTACTCTCACCCGCCGTTGATTTGAAAATAAGACATGCACCCGTGTATTTCTCTCCTCATCCTGTTTATACCAAAAAAGACCTTCCCTTTCTGTTGCTTTCTTTTCTTCTTCTTTATCTGCTTCTTTCTAAAAACTTTGCTCCCGCTTTAAAACCCTATAACTCCGTAATAATAAGCAATGGAGACTCGACGTTCGGAAAGAAGGTAAAAACAGCCTAATGGTAAATCTCTTCTTTGATTTCATGTTCTTTCTAGATTGAGAGAAAAGTGAATTAGGGTTTTGGCAAGCGGGGACTGAATTTCGAAGTCTGGCGTTGATTAATATTATCAACGCTCAAACCGAGCGTTGAGTTGATTGAACCAGCGCCTTTTTGTTTCGTTGTTTGTATTGATCTTCTCCTTATCAAAATATTACATCTTTGTTATCTAATTAATTGTTAAAGGGCATACTTGGAAATAAAATTTCTATTTTTTTACCGGGGGGTGAAGAGCAATAATTGGGGTGTTAATAGACGCATCCATGATTAATTTGAATGATTTTGAAGGGAGGGGGAGAACCAAGTGGATTCGTTTTTACTCCTTTTTGCAACGTATGCATGACGTGGAGGAATTAATTTGTTTGTGACCCCTACACACCAGGGCTATTCCCCCTTCCCCGCTTTTTCTTGTCTCTCACTGCCAAATTCTATCATAAGAGCATTCTCAGCAGTGGGAATGCTCTTGAAAGTGGGGACGATCCCCACTTTAAATTGTTAGCTATAAAGCTTATTTTATTCACTGAACTGAAGTGGCCTTTTTATAAAGTCAGTACAAAACAAAGAAAAAACAACAAAATAGTAATGCTGGAACCATGATGTACAACGTCATATCATGGCTATTCATACGGAAGAACAAATCAAACACTAAACTTATTGCCTGAAGACCAGGCTTATTAATAACAGAATGCAACAACTTGATTATTCCATAAGCTACTTTCCCAACATTTCCCCCTTTAAACTGAACTGTGTTCAAACATTCAGTTTATCTCTTTTATATTGCACATGCCGAGCCCATCTCTCAGCTTCAATAACTTCAAAGGCTTAGTCATGATATCGGCCAATTGATCCTTAGTCCCACAGTGTACTAGCTCGACTGCTCCTTCATTTGCCAACTCTCGAAGAAAGTGAAAACGAACGTGAATATGCTTGCTTTTACCATGCAGAACTGGATTCTTTGACAACTTAATGGTGGAACTGTTATCACAATAAATGATACATTTACGTTGCTGAACTTCAAGCATTTCTAAAACACGCAACATCCATATACTCTGACATGCACAAGCTGCCGCAGAGATGAACTCAGCTTCAGTAGTGGAAAGTGACACCACGGGTTGCTTCTTAGAACTCCATGCAACTGCACCATTATTCACCTTAAAGACATAACCAGATGTACTTTTTCGATCATTAAGATCTCCAGCATAGTCGCTGTCAGAATAGGCTATCACCTCTTCTTCACCTCCTTTGCTGCAAAATATCCCCAGTTCAGTGGTACCTCTCAAATATCTAAACACCCTCTTTACTGCTTGTTGATGCATCACAGTTGGAAACTCCATGAAACGAGCTACTAAACTTACCACATACATAAGGTCTGGTCTGTTGGCAGTTAGATACATTAGGCTTCCCACCATTTTCTTGTATGTAGTAGCATCCACCTTTAATCCCCCTGTGTCTTTGACAAGCTTGCTTCCTGGGACAATAGGATTCTTCACTAGTTTGCAGTGCATCATTCCAAACCTCTCCAGTATCTCATTGGCATATTTTCTTTGACAAATAAATATACCATTTGAGTTTTGTGTTACTTCCACTCCCAGGAAGTATCTCATACACCCTATATCAGTCATGTCAAATTCCTGTCTCATTGAGCTTTTGAATTCCTAAAACATTTTATCATCGTTTCCTGTGAATATTAGGTCAACAACATATAAATTCATTATAAGAATACTTCCCCCATTCTTCTTAGTGAACAAAGTGTGGTCACTTAGATTCCTCTTAAAGTCTTCCTTAACAAAGTATGACTCGATTCTACTGAACCAAGCTCAAAGAGCTTGTTTGAGTCCATAGAGCACCTTCTTCAATTTGTATACTTTTCTTTCTGCACCCTTCACTTCATAACCCCTTGGCTGCTCTACAAACACTTCTTTATTAATTTCTCCATGTAGGAAAGCACTTTTAACGTCAAGTTGATAGACCTTCCAACCACGACTAGCTGCAAGAGCAAGGGTTAGGTGAATTGTGTCCCAACGGGCCATAGGAGCAAACACCTCAATAAAATCAATCCCAGCTTGCTGTGTGTATCTGTAACACCCCACCTCCGCTAGGGTCACTCACAAAGGGAATGCACTAGTTTTGGTGGAGTATTATCTAGGTAAACATACACAGAGATATCACAAGGCAGAACATAAATAAAGCAGCGGTAGAAATTAAAAACCAACTTTTATTACTTTCAAGAAAAGAGTCAAAACCCCATATATCCAAGGTACAAATTATTCCATTACATCAAGTTCCAAATAAAGAAGCATAAACTTAAGATAACAAAAGTAAATTATTCCCCATAAATAGCAGAAACGGCCATAGCATAGCCCAAGACCAAACCGTACATGAGTTGTCAAAAAGCAAGCTAAATCCAAGATAAGAGCTAGTGTTTCCTCCCTGAGAACCTGGGGAGGGGACGAAAGAAAAAGAGGCGAAAGGAAAAAAGGGTCAGTCATAAGACTGGTAAGCCCTAGTGACTTTCAGTATAAAAACTAGTAAAGGTAGTATGACATGTGAAAACTGGAATTAAACATAAGGATGATAACAGGACTGATATGATAATTAAGATAACAAGATAAGTCAAGTCTAGCATCGCATATTCAAGGTTCGCTGCACCAACTGTACTAGTGTTCTAACCTATGTCAAGTATTAATCATGAAATGATCCCTTGGCCCAGTATCATGAAGTGACCCATTACGGGGTCCTAGGGTACGATCTACTAATCGATCAGCTCCCTACAAGTTCTAGCTCGTCATGTGTCTGTGTCATACAGCCCTATCCTGAAATGTAGTTACCTGTGCTAGGTCCATCATAGGGTGTATCAAGCCCTATGGTGCCAACCACCGACACGAATCAAGCACGCACAGTGTAAATCTACGGGTGCCCAGTGCCTGCTTTTTCAACTCCGGACTACGTGCACGACCATAGTCCGCCTGAACCTACAATGGCGCACCTACTCAGCCGTCATTCTGGTCGCTTACAATCAGGCCAGTAATCGTGCCCCACCCTGCCTAGTCCCAGGGTATCGTGATACATCCAAGTGGGTTACTACTGAAAAGGACCGCGTAACTAGGGTTTCTAATGGGTTAAGTGTTGTCATTCAAATTCGTGACTTAACCCTATCCGAATCATGTATCAAGTTGGTTAAGTGTGTTCAAGCGGTTCACGACTTAACCCTATCAAATCATCGTGTCAAGTTGGTTAAGTATATTCAAGTGGTTCATGACTTAACCCTATCATGTGGCATTAATTCATTAATGCACCCCAACCTCTCACATTAGACTAACTGTTGTAGTCACTGGATTTGCCGGGCGGTTCCGGGCAGATTTACACCATAGTCTAACCTCGGGTTTTTCGTACGATATGACCAACTATCCACATTGGATCCTATTATTTGCAGTCACTGGATTTGCCGGGCGGTTCCGGGCAGATTTACACTGCAAACTCAACCCAACCTCGAGTTGGCCATTTTCAAGTCTATCTAATTGTCATGCCCACGTTCAAGTTTTCATGTCAAAACTCATGTCGAGTTTTCATGTCATGTTTCATGTCAAATCGTGTCAAGTTCATGTCCATATTCAGGTTCAAGTTATAATAACGTTCATGTTCAAAGCCAATTTATGATTTACCTAATCTACCCAAATCGTATTCCCATCGCACATAAGCTAGAATCGATACAAATAAATCTAATTAAGGAATAACATAAAAAGGGACGGGTATAAGGTGGAAGAAGTGATTACTAGCATAACATGGTATGACTTGAGATTAATGATTAAAACATTACTGGCATATGGAATATTGGCCTCAAACATAAAGATTCCAAATCTAGCAAAATAAGGTACTAGTCAAGATAACAGTTGTCATAAGGTGATGGTAACGATTGACATAAGGTGATAGTATAGTCATGGTAACGATTGACATAAGGTGATAGTCATAAACTTGTGACTAATAGCAGATTCAACATGATAATATGAGGGGTTTCTCTTTTTGATTTACAACATGAATAGGCCCCAAATCAATGTCATAGTAATATATCCAAGAGTCAAGATCCAAGATGAACAAGAATGGATGTAAAACAGTCATCATACATAGGTCCAATTTCAATTTACAACATATTCATATTACATTTACAGTTTAAATCTAAAAATAACTGGGGCTTACAGATCGTGGTTCGAGAATTAGAAAAAGAGAGTCGATGTTGAATCTTTAAATGCTTAGTCAAGTCCTAACAGAAATCCCCAAATCAGCAACGTAGTTTCGACGTAGAAAAAGTAGTCCCTTTCTCTAACTTTTCAACCAGAATTAAAGCAGCATAAGGTCAGAAAGAATTTTGTGTAGAGAGACTAGTGTTTGGGGCTGTATATATAGGGTCAGGTCAACGAATGTAGACAGAAACGAGGCCAGAAACATCAGAGTGAATCCAGCTCCAAAAGAGGGCTCGGCCACCAGGTCGACACTGTGGTCGACCTGGTCCTGGGCAGGTCGACTACATAGTCGACCCCCAGGTCGATCTGGTCCTGGGCAGGAAATTTCCCGCCCAGTCCATTCTGAGGTTTGAAATTCGAAATTTGAATTCGAATTCTGAGCTGTCTTGAACTTGAAAACTTCGAAAGGTCATAACTTGGTCATACAGACTCCGATTTTCGAAAACTCAATCTTGTTTCCAAGCAGAATTTCGAGACGAACGCAATGGCGTAACCCGTTTCCCTTTATTCTTATTTTAAAAATTAATTCTTTCTTGATTTATGGTTATTACACGTCATAAAAATATGGGTTGTTACAGTATCCCTTAGCAAAAAGTAGAGCTTTGCATTTTTCTACCTCTCCCTTCTCATTTAATTTTGTTTTGAACACCCATTTAACACCTATCTTCTTTGCTCCTTTAGGTAGCTCAGTCAACTCCCATGTCCCATTCTTTTCGATAGCCTTAATCTCCTGATCCGTAGCTTATCTCCATACATGGCTGTTTGCAGCTTCTTCGAATGTTGTTGGATCAATTGAAGCTATCATAGCTAGTTGTTGCATCTCTGTTGTAAGTTGTTGAATTTCTTCTTCCTTGTCGGACTGAGATAAACCTTCTCCACTTACATAATCCTCCATTCAAACTGGTTGTCTTCTACTTCTCCTTCCTATTGCTGGATTAGTTGCATCTTCTTCAACTACCTCATTTTCTTCTTCTTTTAAATCTTTCCTTTCTTCTCTATCAATATTTTCTTCCATAGGTTCACGACATAATGTTGTCCTTCCTACTTCTTCCCAGTTCCATCTCTTTTCTTCCTCAAATACAACATCTCGACTTATGACTATTTTCTTAGCTTTTGGATCATACATACGAAACGCCTTAGACTCCTCGCTTACCCCCATAAACACACACATAATACTCTTATCATCTAGCTTCTTTCTCTTCACATCAGAAATATGCACATGTCTAATGCATCCAAAAATCTTAAAATGCTTCACTGAAGGTTTTACACCGCTCCATGCTTCCTCAGGTGTCATGTCTGATATGGCAGAGGTTGGGCATCGATTGAGTACATGAGTACTCCAGTTGACTGCTTCCGGCCTAAATTATTCAGGTATGCTCCTTGACGTAAGCATGCACCTTACCATATTCATTAGGGTCTGGTTTCTTCTCTCGGCAACTCCATTTTGTTGGGGGGAATAAGCCGCAGTGAGTTGACGACTAATCCCATTTGAACTGCAAAAGTTAGTAAACTCCAAAGATGTGAACTCCCCACCTCTGTCAGTACGTAAACAACTTACCAAACCCTCCATTTTCTTTTCTACCAATATCTTAAATTTCTTAAATGCATCAAGAGCTTCAGACTTAGCATGTAAAAAGTAAACCCACATTTTTCGATTATAGTCATCAATGAAGTGTGGTTGTTGGATTCGGGAAGGATTGGACCACATATATCTGAATGAACAAGCTGTAGGGGCCTTGAAGCTCTTCATAAACTTTTCTTTGGGAAAGGATCACGACGTTGTTTTCCCACATTACAATCAGTACATATATTTGAGCAATTCTTCAAAATAGAACTTCCACCATCTTTTTGTATGCTAAAGTGCGCAAACCTTTCATGTTGAGGTGACCAAACCTTTGGTGCCACAAGTTTGTAGGGTCGTCTGAGGATGCTTTAAGGCAAGCATCAGTAGGAACAGAAGATCGAAGAACAAACATGCGGTTTGCGGTCATCGTTGTTTGCATTATTAGTCCTCGCTCATCATGATAAATTCAACAACAACAGTTCTCGAATTAAAATGGTCAAACTCTTCTCCTGAAGTTGCCCAATACTAAGTAAATTGTTTTTGAGGTCAGGGATGTAGAATACCTCAGTAATGATTATCATTTTTCCATCCACTTTTAATTTGACATTGCCTTTTCCCATAACTGCCAATTCTGAGTTGTTTCCCAGCTTCACCTTCTGACGAAAAGTTTGATCAAACACCACAAACCACTTCTTGTCTCCACTCATATGATTGCTGCATCCAGAATCTAAGAACCATTCCTCCTCTTGTGTAGCTCCTTGCATCTGCACATAGGACATGAGTAGCATTTCTTCACCCTCTTTAGGATCTGTGTGTTCAGCATATCGAGCAAAATTTGGACATTCATACTGAAAGTGTCCTAGTTTGTGACACCGATAACATTCAACAGTGGCCTTGTTGAGTATTCTCGCTCGACCCCTTCCTCTTCCTCTGAATCCACTTCGTCATTGGCCTCTGCCACTAAATCGCTCTTCTTTTTTTGTACTAGATTCTTCTCCTCCTGTGACCTTTAGAGCTTGTTCCTCCATGTCTTTCTTCTTAAGCTTTTGCTCATGAAAGAGCAAAGAGCTTTGCAATTCGTCCACTGACATGCTATCAATGTCTTTAGACTCCTTAATTGAGCAAACTATATAATTGTACTTGTCTGATAGTGTACGCAATATTTTCTCCATGATTTTGGAGTCCTCCATAACTTCTCCTGCACTCCTCATGTCATTGGCAACAATCATGACTCTAGTAAAGTAGTCATCCACGCACTCACCAGCTTTCATTTCTAGGATTTTGAACTCCCTCCTTAGCGTTTGAAGCTGTGTGCGCTGAACCCTGGCGTTCCCTTGATATTTTCTCTTCATCGATTCCCAAATAGCTTTAGAGGTGGACTTCTGTGTGATGGTCTTCAAGATGTTCTTGTCTATTGACTGGAACAAATAGTTCTTAGCTCTCAGGTCCTTCAACTTCTGCTCATCGAGTGTTTTTTGCTGACCGGGAGTGAATGCCGTCAGATTTTCAGGCTCTTCATAACCTATCTCCACCAAACTCCAATACTCTTTGGAGCGCAACAGGTTCTCCGTTAACATGGACCAGTAATCATAATCTCCTTTGAATTTTGGAATACTCAGGAAGTTGTTGACATCACTCATTTTCTCACTTTGATTATTTTTTTCGGTTGTGTGTTCACTCAAAGCTCTCTCCTTTTATCACTTCTGTATTGCTTGCTCTGATACCAATGTTAGCTATAAAGCTTATTTTATTCACTGAACTTTAGTGGCCTTTTTATAGAGCCAGTACAAAACAAAGAAAAAACAACAAAATAGTAATGCTGGAACCATGATGTACAACATCATATCATGGCTATTCATACGGAAGAACAAATCAAACACTAAACGTATTGCCTGAAGACCAGGCTTATTAATAACAGAATGCAACAACTTGATTATTCCACAAGCTACTTTCCCAACATAAATCACCAACTCGCGCTGTAGCAATGTGGCTACCAGCACGAGTTCGTGACTAAAGTGAAGAATGCCCCCACTTTTCTTTTTGAGCGTGGGTACTTAAACGGCAAATAGATTGTCGTTTAAGTCCTAAAACGTCATTATATTTGTCGTTTAAGCAGGATTACTGAAGTTTAATTTTTTTCCTCTTTCATTTGCAAATCCATCGGTTTCGTACGCAATTTGTTTTGAATGTTTCCTGTAGGCGATTTATGTTCTGTAATTTCTTTTTATTCTTTCATGCTATTGGTCCATGATATTTGCAAATTTGGTTTCGTTCTATTCCTGTTTTCATGCTATTTTTTTTGACTGTTTGCCAATCTGGTTTCGTGCTAATTGTTTTGTATCTTTCCTGCTATTCTATTGGCTCAACGCAAAGCATTAAAAAAAAGTTAGCCCTTAAACGGCAAACAGAAAAATGTTTAGGGGCTAAACGGTTTTCTGTTTGTCGTTTAGCCATCATGATTTAAATATAAAAAAAACCGAGGCCAAGCCCCATTCACTGCTGAACAACGGGACATGGCTATGCTTTTTTCCTTGCTCGCACAAGCTGGTTTCCACATGCTGCTGAGTATGCTCTAACTATCTATTTTTATGTAATCTGATTATTTTTTATTGTACAGTGAGATATATTCACCGATTCATTCATATGGCGTGTAACTGAGATTTGATTAGACGCATGTGGATGGAGAATTTTGAGTTAAAGGAGTTAAGCTGCTACAAGAAACGTATAAACAAAACAAACTGAAAACTGATTTCAAATCCCCACTATTAATGCAAATGTATAACTACCCCTTTATTGTTTATTTTGTAAATTAAGTCTCCCCTTGTATATTTTAACTAATTTAGCCTTTATTTTGCATTCGCATGTAAATTTACATGAAATGAGAATCGATTTGCTACTTTTCTTTTTTTTAAAAGAAAAAAACTGTATATAAACCTTACATAATTACCGATCAATTTTGTAATGAGATCTTTTTCGATGTATATCAATGAATATTGTTATTTGAAATGAAGATGACAAGGAGTAAACGCGTTGAGGCTAGAGCTGAAATCGAAAGCTCTCAGCATAGCGCTTTATAATGTCTCATTAGGTTATCTTAAAAAAATGTCGATAAAGATTATTTGCACTATCCAATGCATTAAAAACTCTATGAGGTGAAGAAAGCATAATTGTTTATTATTTTAAATTTTGCTGGATTTGAGTGGATTTGACGTACTTATATTTTAGGTAAGTGGAGTTATCACAACCAGCGTTACGGTTATGATAAATTTTAAATACATTAGGGATGTGCGGGTATTTTAAAATATTTTTTTGTTCTTATTTGAGTGCACTACGGTTATGCCGTTGTGATAATCAGTTAAACCTTTTTACAAAGTGTTTTATCTTAATTTTTAAGTGTTTTAAACCGAAAGTAGTGGATTGTAATTTTTGGCAAGGCCAACCGTTTTTATAGTGGTCTGTAACACTATTTTTGTTGATCCGACTTTTTACAAGGCAGTCACACGTCGATTTCTGGCTATCGGAATGCTCGGGACTCGAGTACGCACTTACGAAAGTTCAGAGCGATTTGTACAAAGTCGCGAAGTTCTAGAAAGACTCGGGAATTTGGCTAAGTGTTTCAGGGTCGGTACGACTCCCGGAAACAAGTTCGGATCGGTGCAACTTGTAGAGTTCAGGAATTGCCAAGATCTAACTAAGTACCTAAGGGTCGGTATTTGTACCACCGACCCCGGGTCAGTATGTTTGATCATGGGATTTTCGTATCCCACTCTCATAGGGATTTTCGTATCCCGCTTGTAACAACGCAAATTCCAACGAGTCCGAATTTTTCAAAAATTCTAAATCTGAAACCACTGAAAATCAAGTTGACTTGTCTGGTATCCTGCAGAAAAAACAAAGATAATAAATATATCTAAGATCGATAAAACATCTCACAGCGAAATGGATAAAATATAATAATCAAACATAGCCTTACCGAAATAATGACACCACCTAACAAGTGTCCAACGGCTACCAAATCTCTGCCATAAATCTATTATACGGGTATGTTATGAGGAGGGGGTCAAAACACAAGTTCTGGTGAGAGGACAAATTATACATTTGAAATAGCACTACATGTACTGTTCAGTTGCAGTTTCTTAATTATTAGGTTATTCAGGTTAACTGCATTCTAGACTCAACACACACGTCGCATACATCTACTCCTTAGTAGATCAAACCTAATATAATATATATGTAGTAATGCCTAACATCTCAAGGTACTCTCCATAGTACCCTCCTCGTACGGTCTCCATTGTCACACCACGGAAACATGTACGACCTTCATTCTACACCGAATCGCGTACGGAAATCTCCATCGATATTCATTACGCCACATAATCGCACAAATGACAGAACCACCATCGTTATGCGACGTAAGTGTACGGATCCTCGTATTTGAACTCCTCGGTCGAACCACGGCTCAACATGGAGTAATGCCCTAACGTCTACAATACACCACCCAATGCGTGTTTCTAGACCCTCGCACGAACGTACTACCTACTATAACCCGAGTTCCGTAATAAGGTTGCAACCAATGCACAGAACCTGGTTGAGAGTTTTTGATATCCATAAGGGACATCTTTGTTAGACATACATTACAGATATCCATATATAGTCTATCTCTTTTCACGGTGGCTATGGCCCCACCTTGGCTCCTCCCTCAGCTAATGAAAGACTGCATTAAGAGCTAATGACGTGCCCTTATCAACCAATCTAACATCCAATTTGGCATGTCCCTCAACCAACGTCCCGATAGTGAAAGATTGTTGGTCTGTTGGTTTAGCTTTAGTCTTTTTGCATCTCACTGACTAACGATGGAAGTTATCTAACGATTACTATCGTTAATTCGGTCCTGACCACCTCCTTCCACTACGAGGCAAACTGCCGAATTACCCAATGCCATCTGCCACAGCCTTCTGACTGTCATAGCATAGTTGCAGTCAAGGTATACTCTAGATGGTGCTACAGACTTGCGTCTAAGCGACGACTTCATCCAGTTGGAAATATACACATAATCATCGTCAAATTTGCAATCTTATTATTATAGTAATTTCTTAAGCCCAAATAGAAAGATAAAGGAATGAATTTACGCAACAGCAATATTCTTAACGCTTTTAGGGAATGAATCACTTCACAATTACCACAATTTCAATTATTCGTTACGTTAAGAGTTACGGAGAATTAAACGATAAATATATCAATACCAAAAGGCATAATTTAAATCTATTTACGTGTTAGCTTTTCAATTCCAAATTTGATTCAAAATTATTAACCGTGGTTTTTCCCTAATTTGATTCAACTGTAATATCCACAGATTTACAATTCAGAACCCAAAAGAAAACAAAATAATTGAATTGGAATCAGATTCACGGAACTTACCTCGTACGGAAAGGAATTCTAAGCACCTAAAATCCTAAGCAATGAATTTCATTATACAATTCTTGTTTCTAAAGGCCTAAACTAATTTAAATCTACTTACGTATTTATAGTTGCTCAAAATCCATTAGATTCGTAGAAAGCACATCAGAACCATCTTCCGAAAGAAAACCACATCATAACCCTGAAATAAACCATGCCACCCAGGCCTCATGGGTCGATCCATATGCTGCCTCGGTCGACACTAGGTTGACCCAGACCCTCCTTAGGTCGACCCAAGCACAATTATGGGTCGACCCATGAACGTCTCAAAGAAAACGGGTACATGCCTTTTAATACATGATTATTTCTTGCCTACTCCTTTCCTTAACGTTATAATTTTAACGTTCTAATTTAATTTTTTCTCCATGCTTTAGCCTTATCCATTTTAAATTTCAAACGCGGAATTAATATGCGCAAATAATTTCTTTTGTTTTAACTTCCTGCGTGTTTAATCCCTTTTTAATTCAGTGAACGTTATTTTTAACGCACTTTAATTTTGAAAGGCAAAATGAAACTATATTCACTATAACAATGTACAAAATACAACATATCTCAACTATACAAGTAATAGCATTGAGAAAAAAATATAATGAAATATACAAGAAATACAGAAAAAAACTCAATGCTAATAAACGAAAATACTTGCATCAGCTAACTAACTCCAATGCAACTACATCATCCACACGGTTTGAATCCAAAGCAACCAGCAACCAAGCAAACCACTGCCAATCAACCAGAAACTCGGTTGAACCTAATGCATCAGCACTCATAATCATCTAGATTTCCTTAAAATATCATTATGAATCACTCGGAAAAGCTCATCTGCAATCAAAACCACTAAATTGAAAACTCTTCTATTTCTTACTTCCCAGATTTCAAATACGAAAATTTTAAGAATCCTTAAAAGCATCAAACTCCTACTAGACTTCCATCTTGTAGCTTTAAACAAATTAAACCATTTATCTCGACTGCTACTAGCTGGCTGATGATACTTCCCATAAACAAGTACATGCCTCCATAACTGAGAAACAAAAGAACACTCAAAATATAAATGAGTGTTAATTCTGCATCCACCCCACAGAGTACACAAACATCATCAGGTATAAGCCCCATCTTAAACAACTTGTCTTTCATATTTAAAGCATTTGCCATAATTTTCCAAAGCAAAAAAAATTGTTTTGCATTACTCATTAAATTCCATAATCTTTTATACCATGGAAAAGAAGACTTATCTCCACTAATTAAATCATAAACAAGTTTGATAGAGTGCTTCTTCCCCATCCATGATATATTTCCAACTACATATTTAAAACTTGATGAAATTTCAGACCAAAACCTTCTTAACATAGTAGAGCTACCATGAGGTAATAATAGATCATCATCATGTAACAAATCATCCACAGTTGCAGAATCTGGTATTCCACTATTCCTCCTTAAATTATATTCAACAACATCACTCAGAATTAGCCCTCGACCTGCCCAAGGAGAATGCCAAAAAGATAAACTTGGTAGTTTCCTAGCAGAACATCGAATAAAAGGTAGGAAAAGTTGTCTGAGCTTCAAGATTTGCCTCCAGCTCCAACTGCAGAAACTTGGTATAGGCATGGTCAAGAAGTTTTTCTTAACAATCAGATTGCTTTTCACAAACATAGACCATAAACTTGCATCATCAGAAAAGATTTTATCAATATATACTGACATGGAAGCTTTGCTCCACTGAAAGAGGTTGATAACTCCTAACCCCCCATTCCTCTTATCTTCACATAATTTTGAAAATGCAATAGGAGTAATTTTCTTGGCAAAAGGATCACCATGCCAAAGAAATTTATTCATGGCACTAACCACCATATTAATGAGCTTTAATGGAAGAATATGATGTCTAGAGAAATATGTAGTCATTGACGTAATAATAGATTGTATAATAGTAAGCCTACCAGTTTGAGAAAGTTGACAAGAAGGCCAAAGCTTCATTTTCCCAATTATCTTTTCATACAAAGGCATACAATTCTCTTTAGAGATCCTCCCAGTGAATAGAGGTAGCCCTAAATATTTAGAATTATCGGGCAAGAGCTGCAAACCAGACATGACTACTAATTCATCCCTTCTTGAATCACTTAAACCAGCTATCTTGATATGTGATTTAAACAAATTGATTTCCAAATAAGTAATCTCATTAAAAGACTGAAGCACTGAGAGAATGCATTGAATGTTACTCAAGGTTGGTTTAGTGAAGATAACGAGATCATCAACAAAACACAAATGAGTAATTACTGGATTTTTACGTCGAGGATGTAATTGTAAGTTTCCCAACTTTACTTGATTAAAAATCAAAGAATTTAGAAGCTCCATAACACAAATGAACAGATAAGAGGAGATGGGATCACCCTGTCTAACACCACGCTTTCCTTTAAAGTAACCATGTAACATACCATGCCTAGAAATTGAAAACATTGGAGTGGAGATGCAAGTATAAATCCAAGCCAAAAAGGGTTTTGGAAAGTTCATTCTTGAAAAAATAGCAATTAAGGAAGACCAGGATACACTATCAAAAGCTTTTTTAATATCCAACTTTAACATGCAACGAGGAGATATATTCTTCCTAACATAACCATGAAGCAATTCTTGAACAATCAAAACATTATCACTAATGGATCTACCAGGCACAAAAGTAGACTGGTTGTTGGAAATAAGATTTGGCAGAACAACTTGAATTCTATTAGCTAAAACTTTTGAAACAATCTTATAAATCACACTACAGCATGAAATTGGCCTGAAATCTGATACACATGACGGATTTTCCATTTAGGAACCAAAGCAATAAAGGTTGCAGTTAAAGAAGGAGGCAGAACATTTGATAGGAAAAAGAATTGAATAGCTTCAGAAACATCATTGCCAATAATTCCCCGACATTTTTGAAAAAACAAGCATTATAGCCATCAGGCCCACCAGAACTAGAGGGATCCAAACCAAAAACTGCTGACTTAATCTCATCATAAGTAACAGGATTAATAAGCTCCATGGATTGACAATTTGATAGAAAAGGAAGATCAATGCAAAAAAGTGGAGCAACATTCTTAGAAGGTAAGGAATTGGGAGCTAATATATAACTTAAATAGCTAACAAAAGCTTTGTCAATACTTGCTTGAGACGATAAAAGATTACCTTTAGCATCATTAATCATAACAATAGCCTCCTGCACTTTACTAATTTTTAGAGAATTATGAAAATACTTTGTATTCCTATCAGCCTCCAGGTCCTTCTTAATGAAAGCTCTCTGTTTCGAAGAAAGAAATTCAATATCCAGTCGATACTTAAGCTTATCTTTTAACTCCTTCTCTAAACATTGAAGTTGAGCATTGCATGGATTCCCACTTAAAGATTTTTTGTTTGAATTAGCTCGGATCTCACAAGAGTTGACTGCTTAGAAGCATCTCCAAAAGCATGAATGGACCAAGCTTTAAGATGTATTTTTAAAAGCCTCAGCTTGTAAAGCAGTTTATCCATGGGATTTCTACCAAAACTACGCTTCCATACCTGCATTAAAATATTGGGAAAATCTTCATGAGACAACCAAAAATTAATTAAAAAATTAAAAAGAAGACTTCCCTTTATCAATGGCATCAAACTTCCCCCAGTATAAAAGAAGAGGACAATGATCTGAAATTGTAGGAGGGAGAGCATGATAAAATGGATAGGAACAGATGTTAAGAAAAGAAGTGTTGACAAAGATATGATCAAGCTTGCAAAGAGTAGGATTACTAGAATGATTTTTATTAGACCAGGTATAGGTAGGACCGAACCAATTAAGCGAAAACATATTAGATCTAATAACTGCTTGATTAAGAGGTGCTATGTCATTAACAGTGAGAGTGCAACCACCCAATTTTTGTGAGGATGAGAGCATGTAGTTAAAATCCCCACCTAACAACCAAGGATCACCTTGAGGATTTAAGAGATTAAGGTTATTCAAAAGGACTTGCCTCAGAGACGAAGCATTATGAGCATAAACTGAAGTGAAAAGGAAAGAAGAGTTATTAGGAAGATATACACAATTATAATGAATAAAATGATCTGAGGAAGATATTTTGTAAGACTAAAATACCGAGGATTCCACAAAGTTAGAAGACGTCCAAAGCTTGCATCAGCAAGATTATGATCTGATTTCCATCTTGGAGATATAAAAGACACTGCTTTAGATGTTGATAACAAATCCAGCTTGGTTTCAGAAAGACATAGAAGTTGAATATTGTTTCTATGAATGAATAATTTAACTTCACTTTGCTTTGAGGGAAGGTTCATCCGTCTAATATTCGAGAAACAAATATTATGTACCGTTTCATAATTGGAGGGGATTTTGTTGAAAGAGCAGGATTCTGCCTTGTATTTCTTTTCAAAATGGATTTCTGACTTCCACTTGGCAATACATCATCTTGTTGAAAGTCAATTCCCTCATCAACATCATCATTTGTAGCTGTAGTCAAAACAGATTTCTTCTTTCTACCCTTCTTAGTTTTTAACGCTGACTTTGTTACAGAATCTACAAAATCACTGACCAATGATTTAGGAGGAATAGTGGTAAAGTCCTTCTCATTGAACCCTGATGATGATGATGATGGAACATTAATACCACCAGACTGATTAGGAGGAGGTGGAAGAATAATGTCTCTAGGAGGAGCAAGATGGGAGTACGAAGAGGAATTGCAATTATAAGAGGAAGATGAAGGAATTTGAAAACTAAATGAATCACTTGAATGATTACCCTGTGATGAAGAAAATGAGCATGAGCATGATAATGAGCTAATTGAGGATGTCAAGCTTTGAGAGTGAGGATTGATATTGAAAGATACAGAAGAGTCTAAAGCTGGTAATTCAAAAAGAGAGGAAAAAGGATTATTAAAGATAGAGTCATTTTGCACATGTTTGCCTTTCTAAGAAAATCTATCATCATATTTATTTCCAGAAATAAGATCATCTTTACTTTGCACAACACTTTTACCACTCTAGTCTGCTAGCACAACATTATTCTTATCCCTGCCAAGAGTTGAAGTATCAATATCCATACTTTCAACATTGTTAACTCGTTGAAAATCACTTGAAGAACCATTTCCATTAATCTGAACTACCTTATCCAAAGCTTCATTAACATCTTTTTGCACATCAGTCCCAAATTTTCCATGTTTCATCATCCAAACTTGCTTTTTCTTATTGATAACATTATTCCATCCATTCTGATTATTAAGCACTGGACCTGATTCCTAACTTTGTTATCAGACACCTTTTCAACTGTATTTCTCTGCTTATTAACATCAATATAAGGAGCACTTGAACTCAAGTTTGGCTTTGCATGTATGTCACACTGAACAGTTGAATGACCGAAGACTTTGCATAGAGTACAAATATTGGGCTTCCAGTCATAAGAAACAATAGCATGAGGACAATTATCACCAAAATCACCTAATTCAATACAATGAGGTAATTCTGATTCGGCATCAACCTCTACAAGAACTTTTGCATACTTAATTCTGTGCATTTTCTCTGTATTTACATCAAAACATATAAGTCTTCCAACCTGACATGCTAACCAATTGATACCCATTAAAGTCCATAACAGCAAGGGAATACGTTGAAGATGGATCCATATAGGTACTCGTTTAATCTGTGAATGTGCATTACCTATTGATGGATCCCATCTTGTTATTATGAACGCGCTTTAATTTTGCGCTTCATTAATATGTTAAAATGCGCATATTTATTCTATATTGAAATGTTACTTAATTAACGTTATTTCAAACTTCCTTTTATTGCATAGTTTTGTACCATTTATAACGCGCGATTATTTTGCGCGTTTCTTCTGTAGTCTATATCTAAATGTATTATTTCTTTATTAATGTCGATTACGACATGCGTTGTCAATTAATAGGAACGTTTCAATTTTAGTGTCAATTATTTTCCTCTTTCTGACTGTCCATTTATTTTAATTTCAGATGACCGTTTTTCTAGGAATTCATGTACATACATAATTTAAAAAGTATATATATTATATTTTCACACATTTGCATACAAATATTTTCCGATGTTAAACTTCTTATGTTCATAAATTTATCGTACGAAGTTCAAAACATATATTATATATGTAGATTTATCAAAAAATGCAATGAACGTAATGGTACATGTTCCGAAGCCCGATTCTGACAATTACAAAAATATTTGTTTTTCCATTCATCGTTTTCTATAATTATTTAATTGAATTAATATTATAAAAATGCGGAGTGTTACATTCTCTCACCCTTTAGGAATTTTCATCCTAGAAATCAAATAAAGGGCTGGCTTATGTAATTTCTCGCATAATCTACAACCATCACGTGTACATCCAGTTTTGCAACCATCTGTGCGCTAGTGCAACGTGCAATACATTATAAAAATTCATGTATGCAATGAATTTCTAAGTGGTAGCTCCTATATGAATGTTGTCTTTTTCAAAAATATTTTGAATATATGATGCACACAACCTAAGCATACTTACAATTTCTATTTGAATGCAATATTTTTAAAATCAAAAAATATCTATTCATCCAATTTTCCTCACACTCTTACAGAATAAGTGCATAGTTCATCCAATTTTTGCATCCCAACGCTACCAACCAACTTTAAATTTGTGAATTTTGAAAAATTAATTTTTCAAATTTGGTTTCTTATGTTAGAAAAAGGTAAGAAGCGGGAAAGTCTGCATTTTCCACTTTACTTTTACTCACCATTTTCCCTATACTTGGAGCCTTTAGCAACTATTCTACAAAAAATCATATATTTTTTCAAGTACGGTTTTCACAATAAGAATTTCTTTCCCAAACTTAATTTGGGAGAATTTATTTTCTCTTATTATTCTTGATTATTGCAGTTATCGCTTTTGTTACTTTTCAATTTGTTTGTTTTTCTTTTACTCATTCATTTCTTGCTTACTTTGTTAATTCATTTGTGACATACTATGTCTTTATTCTTTACTAGTAATCATCCCACATACCTAGAAAAAGAATGTCACACCAAACCATTCTGTTTTCAACAGTAAAATAGAATACTAGATAGGAGTGCAACTCTGTACAAAAAAGTAGTCTCTACTACAATCACTACTGAGCAAAAGGTACGATGGTTAAATGTGGTTATCTACTCAGACTACATGGCTTCGGACTATGTCCCCGTGACATAAAAAAGGTCCCCATCAATGAATCCATCCAACCATAGCATCCTCCTTTCCATTTACCACTCTACAAACCCATCCGTGTAGCTATTAGTTCCATGGGTCATTCCCAGTTGTCCACCAATGATATACTGATATCCATAGGCTAACCATGCTCGATACCTAAACGGATACAAACCTGACCACCCTTACTTCACCATAAAGTAACCTCACATTCTTAAGCCTAGTTCTTATTATTTCTTAAAGTAAGGCAACATGTCATGCCTTCTAATTTCCTAAGAAGCGGTAAAATTGGGATTTCCTTTAATCACACATCATACCACAATTTTTCATATAAGAATCCCAAACTTACTCTTACTTTTCATTTACCTTCATATTCTCATTTAGTATGTTCTAAGCATTTCCTTTAAAATTTAATCCTCTCTCATTTTATTACTGATTTTCATGAGAACTTAATTTTCATTCGAATTAACCGACCTTTTACACTTAACTTGTATCATCTCTTAAATCAATATTTATGCGGAACCTCTATACTTCCTTTCCACATAAACTATACAAGTTTAAAATTTTCCCCTCAATCCTTTTTTTTTCACAAAACAATAACTACTAGAGTGACAACTTTCTTATTTTTTTTCTCAGTTCACATATATTACCGTATAACATTTTAATGTTAAGCATTTTCCCATTTTTACTTCCCTATTTTTTACTTGAGACTTTCTGCAATTACCGCTCAAGTTTATGGTTTACTCACATACCAAGATAATTTCCTAAAGCTCTACTTAGTGTTCAAGCACACTACTGGAATTATCCTACCACACCATTTTAATTTCTCAAAAATGTTATTTTCTCAAAAAAAAAAACCTTTCTCAAAAGTAAAAAAAAGGGAAATAAGAATTGATTACTTCTATCCAATATTGTAAAATCTGTCTTAAATCTATCCAACATACATGTCTAATTCATTTATTCGCTTCTTTTATACATGTCTAATTCATTTATTCGTACCTTTCCTTTTCTACCTATGCGACTTAACCCCACAACTTTCTTACACACCTTATTCTTTTGAAAACCAAATTTTTGTACTTTCTTCAAAAAAAAAAAATGCCAAAACCAAAACCTTTTAAACTTTTAAATTTGAAACTTGAAAACTCTTTTAGAAATCTTTTCCTATACCTATTTCCATTTCAAGTTCTTCTATAAGTTTAACTGTGGGGCTAGGTATAAGGTGCTCTCCAAACTCACACTTTTTAATTTTTCTTACACAAAATAAATTTGCTTCCTTACTATTCCTCAAGCAAACTTTCCAAACTACGAGTGGTGTCCAACTCTTATGTTGCACATGCACACTATATACATATATATAATATTGAAAATGGGTACTCCATCATTACTTTCAAAATCACTTTACATACGACTTATCCAAACAAAAACAAATAGCAAACATAACCTATAACCAACACATGTACCAACATCACCAAAACATATAAAAAATTACAAAACTTTACCCTGTATCTATCAATTTTATACCCCATCTCCTCATAAAAGCTTCGTTCACTGATGTTCATTCAGTTTTGCTTCCATTCCCATTCACCAGATAAAAGATCTCCGTCTCAATCATCCTCAGCTTGACCCCCTTGTCAATCAAAAGATTGTTGAATTGTTTCGAGTTTCTTTCCAACCAAATGTGATAAACTGCACAAGTTAAACTTGCAAAAGCCACATCACTTACTTAATTCTTACCTTTGAAGTTTTGCAAAAACAAACTAGCCTCGTCTTCAATAGATCCAACATCAGAATTCATTAAACCCAACTTTATTTTCAGAGAACACCAAATAAACTTTGCATAACTGCATTGAAAAAAATAAATGCGAGGCAAATTCTTCTTGAGCATCACAAAGACCACACTTATTTTCCTCAATCACACCATGCCTAACCAACCTGTCCTTAGTATTCAATCTATCCATTGCAGCTAGATAAGTGATGAATTCCATTCTTCTAGAATTCTTAGCATGCCAAATGACATTAAGAAATTGTCTGACAGGTTGTCTTCTCCTTAACTTATCCCATGCTCGATAAAAAAAACCACCACCATCACACCATTCATATTTATCATGATGAATACCCTGACAAAGCTTCACACTTTGAATATCATTTTGAGTTTCTCTTGTTGCTGGATGTAGATTGCCATTAATTCTACCCTCCTGGATTATGGAAGACACCACCTCATTTGTCTACCCACCGCTTGAAACCTTGAAATGCCTATAAGATGCACTAGGCATTTGCCATTAATCCATGGCTCAAACCACATCAGAGTTGTTGCACCATCATGAAAAGCTTTATTAAATAACTGCTGATCACTGGATCTCAGTCTTAACATAACTTTCCATGTACATGAAGAGTTATTATCAATTTCCATATTCCAAAACAATTTATGCCTACAATACCTCGCTTTCATCCAATTACTCCACAATGAAGATTCAGATAAAAATTTCCATAACAATTTAACACCTGCAACCTTTTTCAACTCCTTAAATGATCTGAGTCCAATACCACCCTCTTGCTTTGGAGTAAAAATCTGATTCCAACTGATCTTATGCTTAGACCCACCCCAAAAAAAATCTGAACACAATATGTTCAATTTATCAATTGTAAATTCAGGCAATTGATACACAAACAACCAATATAACACTGTTGGGGGTAATAACTGATTGTATTAACTAAGCTCAGCCTGCAAAGCTTAAAATTTTAACATCCCAAGACCGGAATTTCTTCTGAATTCTATCAATCAAATCTTGACAGTCTCTATAATGAATGTATTGCAGGGATAATGGGACTCCTAAATATTTTATAGGGAGATTTCTAATGTTATACCTCAAAATGCCAACCATTTCTTGTTTAAATTTTGCAGAAGAACTAAAATAAATTTTAGTTTTGAGAACACTAACTGATAAACCACTGTGATGTTCCAATTTATCAAGAACTGACTTCAAAGATAATGCACTTGATATAGAACACTTTCCAAACACCATGAGATCATCAGCATATAATAAATGTGAGATTATTGGATCAAAACTGTGCACAGGCAAGAAGGATTTCATTAGTACAGGTTCTTTCATGCAGAAAGAGAAATACTCCATAGTAATCGAAAATAAATAGGAGACAGTGGATCCCCTTGTCTAATTCTCCTATTAGATGAAAAAAATCCTCTAGGCACCCCTTGAATCATTATGGAAAACGATGGAGTAGATATGCATTCAAACATAACATGGATAAAATGCAAAGGAAAACCCATACACTTCATAATGTGATAAATAAATCTTCGATTTATCCTATCATAAGCCTTATGTAGGTCAACCTTAACACAAAACTTATTTACTCCATGTTTTCTAAAATCTCTAATCAATTCATGTGCTAATAATATATTGTCTCCAATAGAACATGAAGGAATAAAGCACATTGATTAGATGATATAATATGAGGCAAGAACCATTTAATCCTATTGCAAAGAACTTTGCTAAAAATCTTCTAATAAAGATTTCAACAAGAGATTGGGCGATAATGAGAAATTTCTGTTGGCATGCCTATCTTCGGAATTACAGTAACAAAGGTATGATTACAACCTTTTGGAAGCTTTGCAGAGGAAAACATATCTTGAACTGCAGACATCAGATCAGTCTTCAAATCTTCCCAATGTAATTTGAAAATCTTTGAATTAAACCCATCAGGAGCAGGGCTTGTATCATCATGAATAGAAAATAAAGCTTTCCTCACTTCTTCTAAAGAGATTGAATATATATGTATATATATATATATATATCCCACAATCCATCCATTTTCCAAACATAAGGCCTTATTTCCTACCCACAACTTGACCTGCCATCCGTTTCCAAGTATCGACACATGAACTTTCCCGTTAATCATCAAATCTATCGTACACTTCGTACCATGGTTAAGCCAGAACTTATTCTTTTAGGACCCTTCACAATCCTAACATTGGTGTACGAACTCATTACTCAATACTTTACATGTGCGGTTTTCTCAAAAGTGGGTCTCTCTCATGGATCTAGGTATATATATATATATAATATTTATATTTTAAAACTACAAATACGTCACTTACTAACTATATAGAAACCCTAAACCTGAGCTCTAATACCAGATATAACAACCTAAATTCCAACGGATATAGATTTTTCAAAAATTCTAAATCCGAAACCACTGAAACTCGAGTTGGCTTGTATGATATCCTACAGAAAAGACAGGGATAATAAATATATCAGAGCTAGATAAAACATCTCACAACAGAATGGATAAAATATAATAATCAAATATAGCCTTACTGAAATAATGACTCTGCCTAACAAGTGTCCAAAGGTTAACAAATCTCTGTCATAACTCTAACATGCAGGTGTGTTATGAGGAGGAGGGAGGTTAGAACACAAGTTCTGATGAGGGGACAAATTATACATTCTGAAATAACATTATATATACCGTTCAGTTACATTTTCTTAATTATTAGGTTATTTGGGTTAACAACACTCTAGACTCTGCACACACATCGCACTCATCTACTCCTCGGTAGATCAAACCTAATATAATATATATGTAGCTATGTCCAACATCTCAAGGTACTCCCCATAGTACCCTCCTCGTACGGTCTCCACTGTCACACCGTGAAAGCATGCACAACCTCCATCCTACGTTGAACCATATACGAAAATCTCCATTGTTACACCATGTAATCGCGCAGAACCACCATCGCTATGCCACGTAAGTGTATGCATCCTCGTATCTGAACTTCTCGGTCGAACCACGTCTCGACATGGAGCAATGTCATAACGTTTATAGTACATCACCCAGTGCGTGTAACTAGACCCTCGCACGAACGTACTTCCTACTATAACCCGAGTTTCGTAATAGGGTTGCATCCAATGCACGGAACTCGGTCGAGAGCTTTCGATATTTATAAAGGACAGCTTCGTTAGGCCTACATTGCAGATATCCGCATATAGTCTATCTCTTTTCATGGTGGCTATTGACCCACCTTGGCCCCTTCCCCAACTAATGAAAGACTGCATTAAGAGCTAATGACGTGCCCCTATCAACCGATCTAACATCCAATTTGGTGTATCCCTCAACCAGTGTCCCGATAGTGAAAGATCATTGGCTTGTTGGTTTAGCTTTAGTCTTTCTGCGTCCTACTAACTGCCGATGACAGGTATATGATGACTATTATCCTTAACTTGGTACTGACTACCTCCTCTTAGAGCGAGGTAACGCCGAATCACCCAATGCCATCTGCCATAACCTTCTGACCTCCACACCATAGTTGTAATCAAGGTATACTCTAGACGGTGCACTAGACCTGTCTCTGAGAAATGGCTTCATCCGGTTGCTCCTCGAAGGGTCATCTCAGAGTACCCTATCACGTCCCATAGAAGCCTCGTGCTTCCCTCCAATCCCGTAGAATAATCAGTTGGACATGCTTCTCTTGTGTCTCCACACACCAAGATGATCTACCCGTTGGGTTCTTTATCTCCATACATATGGACTGATCCAAGCGCATCACGCCATCGCATTATTAGATTATATGTATAATATGTTAATCAAGCGTTTGCTTTAACTTATCATATTGCTAATTAACTTGATTATTTACACATTCATTTTCTATTCAAGTTACTTGTTTATTAGCTTATATTTGGCCTCTTACTTTCCCTAATCAATCCCCCGGAGAGCCACTTATTTTCCCTAATCAGCCCCACGCTACCAGAACAAACTTCCTCTTGTTACTATTACATTCATTTAACTTAATCCTCCCAATTATAAGTTTACCAATAATAAGCTTACTTTATTCTTTCTCATTTAATTATAACCTCATGTTATATCGTTACCACAACCGTTGTTGTGGATTTGCTTATTAACTTAGTTCCCTTAACTAAGGTTTATTAATAAGTTCTCTTTTCATCATTAATTATAACCTACATTATAATTCCACTTGTCCCTAGGACAAGCCTTGTGACAACCGCGGGTCTCGAACCTCCGACCTCCCGTAAAGCAAAAACACGCACTAACCACTGTGCTAAAAGATCTTTGTGTTAGCTTTTCGAGAGGGGTGTTACAGACTACCCTCCTTAAAGAGCCCAACGTCCTCGTTGGCTCATATCACTCACCACCGAGGCGTTGTGCATGTAACCCGCATCAGTACCACGCCGACCGACATCTACAACATTACACACACAATTCCGACTGGGTATAGGCTCTGATACCAAATGTGACAACCGCGGTTCTCGAACCTCCGACCTCCCGTAAAGCAACACCACGCACTAACCACTGTGCTAAAAGATCTTTGTGTTAGCTTTTCGAGGGGGGTGTTACAGGCCTACCTATTATATTTCATTCTCATTCATATAATTAATTATGATAGGTTATATTCCCATTTTATCACATTTTCCCTTAGTTCCTTGTTATTTGAGCGAACCATTACTATTGTGACCTTTCTTTATTTACTGTCTTGTACATTTTTATTATTAAAGGAAATATTTCACACACTTCATTAAATTAGTTGGTGGAAATGTACAAAAATCTATTTCCATAATAAACATCAATTAAGATACATGGTTGCAAGCTATTTATCTTTATTACGTCATGTATATATATTTAATTAGTGCGAAATATGACAAAACTCTTACTTCACACTAATCCCTATTACCTTTATTTTTCTTGAAACTACGTTCTTTGTAATTTACCGTAATGGTAATTATGGAGATGTATCCCTTTTCGACCCCCAATTAACTCAGTCCACTACTAATTACTTTTTTCTGAGTATATATTATTTTCTGTTTTCTTACACAATTCCCAATTCTAATTTAACTACGGTACATTTATATACACAATTAGGCTTACTATTCCTATTCCATTTCCCCTATTTTACAGTAATTTTTCCCAACTCGATCTTTTAATTATATTCTAAGTAATACACTTTGGAAATGTACACATAATCATCGTAAAATTTACAATCTTAGTATTAAGTAATTTCTTAAGCCCAAATGGAAAGATATATGAATCAAATTGCACAACATTAATATTTTAATGCTATTAAGGAATGAATTACATCACAATTACCACAATTTTGATTATTCATTACATTAAGAATCACAGGGAGTTAAATGATAAATATACGATTACCAAAAGGCATAATTTAAATCCACTCGCTTGTTAGCTTTCAAATCCAGAATATGATTCAGAATTATTAACCGTGGTTTCTTCCTAATTTTATTCAATACTATAATAATCACAAATTTACAATTTAGAAAACAAAAGAATTGAATTTAAATCAGATCCACCGAACTTACCTTATACGGAAAGAAATTCTAAGCGCCTATAATCCTAAACTATGAATTTCATTCTCCAATTCTAGTTTCTGAAGGCCTAAACTAATTTAATTTGATTCAAAAAAGGTTTGGAGAAGAAATGAAATGGCAGGGAATTCGTATCTACACAAAAAATAATGATTTTGACGGCTAGACATGGACGTTTATTTGTAGTTCCTCAAAATCCGTTAGATTCGTGGAAAGCAAATCAGAACTGTCGCGTGGAAGAAAGCCATGTCATAACCCTGAAACAAATCGCGCCACCCAGGCCTCATGGGTCGACCCATATGCTGCTTGGGTCAACAATGGGTCGACACAGACACTCCTTAATTCGACATAGGTTGACCCAAGCACAATTATGGGTCGACCCATACACGTTTCAAAGAAAACATGTATAGGCCTTTTAATACGTGATTATTTCTTGCCTACTCTTTTCTTAACGTTATAATTTTAACATTATGATTTAATTCTTTCCCCATTCTTTAGTCTTATCCATTTTAAATTTCAAATGCGAAACTAATACATGCATATAATTTCTTACATTCTAACTTTCTACATGTTTAATCCCTTTTTAATTCAATGAACGTTATATTTAACGCGCATTAATTCCATTTCACATGCGCACCATTAATATATTGATATGCACATATCTATTCTATATTGAAACGTTACTTAATTAATGTTATTTCAAACTTCGTTTTTATTACATTGTTTTGTACCATGTATAACGCATGTTTATTTTACGTGTTTCTTTTGCAATTTATATCTAAATATATTATTTCTTTGTTAATGTCAATTATGACATGTGTTGTCAAATAATAGGAACGTTTCAATTTTAATGTTAATTACTTTTCTCTTTCTAACTATCCATTTATTTCTATTTCAAATGATTGTTTTTCTGAGAATTTATGTACATACATAATTTAATAAATATAAATTATATTTGCACACATTTACATATAAATATTTTTCGATGCTAAACTTCATACATTCGTAAATTTGTCATACGAACTCCTTTCGGAACATATTATATATGTAAATTTATCAGAAAAATGCAACGAATGCAATGGTACATGTTCCGAAGCCCAACTCTGACAATTCCAAAAATGTTCATTTTTCCATTGATCGTTTTTTGTAATTATTTAATTGAATTAATATTATAAAAATGTGGGGCGACCACTCGTGGTATTGGCATTTTGTCTTCGGCATAGCATGGTAATATACTAAGTCGTAGGGCATGAAATTGCTTTTCATATTGCAAGGATCGACGCTGGTTTCCTTTCTTCTGGTTTTGGTTTCTTGGTTTTCGTCTTCGTGGAATTTCGTATCCCTAGGATCTGAAATGGGAATACAAAATGAAGGCTCGGCATGATATGGATTTTTCTAAGGCATATGATACGAAGTTAGCATTTCGTACTCTGGGAGTTGAAGAGGATTTTGGCAATAAGTCGGATTACTTTAGCAAGAAGCACAACATTTTGGCTAACACCCGGGTTCGGTACCGACCCCAGGGTTTGAATTTTGGTGATACGAAACCCTGTATCCCAACTCCTATAAATACACCTAGACTTGGCTTATTTCGGAATTCTTTTTGAGATGTTTCATTCTACATGCGAGAAACTTGGACTTGGAGCTTTTTAATAGCTTCCTACGTGGTTATTTGGACTTTACAAACTCTCTTATACTTGTGATCTTCCTAGTGAAGATCTTCATCAACACTTTGGCATTTGGCTTGCTGTCTTGACATTTGGATCAGGCTCTTGGAGACATGTTGGCATTGCATCACTTTGTACTTTCTTGGACATAGAAGGTTTTTGGACATTGGAAGCTTCGTCATATTGGACCAGGCCTGGCCCTGGGCATAGGCAGTCCAGGCGACCGCTTAGGGCCTCCGATCTCCGGCGGCTATTGCCCAGGGCCTCCGGTTGGCTGAGGGGGCCTCAACTTGTATTAACCTAAGTGTATACAGTATGGTAGCAACATATAATTAGGTTTGTGGTTGGCCAAGTGGTTAGGCTATGTGACTTCCTTCCTGTTGGTCTTGAGATCGATTCCTTGCTTGTGCCATGTGCCTTTATTTTACTCCTCCATTCCATTTCCGGCCATTTTTTTCGTTTAGGGCCTCACCAACCTCAGGGCATGCACTATATTGGACCTTTGGATTTGATAGAGACACTACAAGAAAAAGTACTATTTATAGCAAGTAGGACAACACAAATCCTTGAGTTGTTGTCCCTTGCCGGTCGACAACCATTTGGGCTTAAGCGACAGCTGGTACTCACACTGTCATTAAAACTGGAAAATTAGCGGTACAATTCTAATCTTCCCTCCATTTTTCTATTCCTCCAAGAACCGTCTTTTACTTCACTTTCCAGATCCAATACTACGCCTGCAAAATTACCCTCTTCACTTCAAAACACATAGTTTCCTAGACCTTCTCCCCTACCCAAAATTTTAAGGCCTGATTTCAAACATCGCTGAAGCTATTTCTCAACTCGACTCTTCAACCGTTGAAGCACGCGTCCTCTACTCCACCGAAGCCGACTCCTCTATTCCGGTAAAGCGCCTCCTTGAATACCGAAATTGACGATTAGGTATGTTTTTCATTCTTTTAGTTTTTTGTGGAGCGTTCATTATGGGATTGATTCCCTAAACTTGAAATGGTAAAGGAGTATGATAAGACTGATTCAATTAGGGTTTATCTTTTATGCCTGACTGGAGGACTTAAACCTAGGGTTTTATGTTAGATTTTAGTGGTTCGTTCAATCCAAATTTTCAAAATTTGACCGTCTTAACACTATTTATGGTTCGGGTAGTATTTGATATTGAGGTGAGACTACTTATTTTAATTGCACTGTTGGTCTGTGTTGACAATGTACAACTCTTTGTTCAAAACCGTAATTAGTGACCCGTTGTCGGTATATTTTTTCCTCTATTGGCAATTTTTTCTTATGATAGTTAAATACTCTTAACTCTTAAAATTAATAATTGTTGGACCAGCAAGCTGGGAGCTTTATTAGACGTCGTACATTTATAAACGACTTATATATTATATCCTATGTCATGTACATTTCTTTAAACAGTTTTGAAATAGTTTTTTTTTAGTTTTCTTATAACTTTATCCATCCACTATGCTATTAAAGACAATAATTATACTGGTTTCAGATACTTTTTTAATGAAAGTATCCGCTGACTCTGTTATTTAACGCATTTGCATTTTATTTACTATCTCTAATATGCTTTTGAATTAACCTTGCCTAACATTGCAATTGCCGTGTTTACTTGAGCTTGAAACGAGGTTATTCAGTAATATTTATTTATTACATATAACAATAGTATTTTAAACAGAATTGTCATAAATTAGGCTTTGGAAGAGTTCCATCAAGAACATCAAACCCATACAAACTATCATGGAGAAAACACAGTAGAAAATTGACATTCAATTATTAATTTGTGGCTATTTATTTTCTTTTTATATTAATCTATTTTAGACTTTTTTATTACTAGGTTGGAATGTAACAGGACATAAATTTTAATATATTTATTTATTTTGTTGGGATGAACTCAAAAACTTACTTGGAGGTCATTCGTTCAATGCTATAAATGAATCCTATAACATTTTATGTTGAAGAGGAAGTTTTTAAGAAATAATGTTTCGAATGTTTGTTACAACAATAAGTCGTCTTTGGGTAAACTAATTGCATAAGTACAGACATTTTGGTGAATTGTCAAATTAACCTCTATGTTTCGTTAGCTTATAAGGGTAAAGCTTTTATAATGATTATGACTCTATTGTTGTTCATAAATGTTCTTCCTAATTTATTTTTCTAATGTGATAATTCTAACTTAATTACAACACACTATTGGCCAATAATGTAGATGTATGTATGATTGTAATATACATGGTTTGACATGATTCATCTGTATGGATATTTTTTGAGCTATACCAAATTTATATGGCCTTTTGATCAATTTTTAAACTTTTATTCTTGCATTTATAAAATGTTAATGTATTCATATTAATGACATAAGCTACAAATTATATGTTACCATCAAAGATATTTACCAATTTAATGTATGATGGTTCTCCTTATATTAACTTTATTTTAACTAAAATTTAACATCATTAAATACCAAATCATTAGGCTTTTGATTTGATTCTACATTATTTACTTTATTACACATTAGCAGTGTAAGCCTGCAAAAAATGTTTACGCAGCTATGTTAAATTTGGATCAACATTCTAAAAGCTATTTCTTAAGTTCATACCACTTGTTAATTAAACATGTGTAAAGGTTTATCAATACAAACACTAGAAGCTGCTTCTTAAGTTCATACCACTTTCACATACGATTGTCAACTGTAGAGCAATAACATGGACCCATATAAATCAAAAAATGCATAACTTTTGTGAAGTAAAAGAAGATCCTAATCGCGACAAAGTAAAAGTAAAAAAAAACATTGTTTCACCATTTTTTATTACATTTTATGCAACATGTCTTTTCATGTATACGTGTAATGTGATTAAATTAACCAACTGAGTCTATTATGAAGTTGGATGACGAGTTATCATTTTGCCATACAAATGACCTCTATATGTTATGATATGATCATGCTATGTTACCTTCAGTTTGCTACTATATATTCTTAATGGTAACATTACATATCCATATTATGAATTCTTCTTGAGATGTAATATCATGGATGATGGACCAATATGCACAATGTGATCGGATTTAGAATAAAGTGATATTATTAAAGAGTAGCTGTAATAAATGATCTGAAGTACATGCTCTTACTTGCCTCATAGAATTATCCAATTCATATATATATATATATATATATATATTCACTAATATATTCTGTTTATCTTGTTGTGGTTTAGGAAAATGCTGAAGATTTAAGCATAACTGAAGATAAAAACGGTAGAGCTCATTAAACAGATGATGTAGCTGAAATTCTTAGACATGGATTTTATGCTTTGCATCCTATACATAAAGACACTTTATTTGGTATGTTATTACATTTATTTTTTACACTGGCCTAGCTACATTTAAGTATGGGTTGCTATTATATTTAAAGCCACACAAAATATGTTTTTGGGGTTATATTATACTTTTTAGTGCAATGATTTATCATGCAAAATATGGGTTTTATTCTATGCTTTTTGCTAAATGGAACTGTCTTAGTATATGATATTTATTTATTTTTATTTTATTTTTATTTTATTTTTGATTCTTTATCATAGTTTCATATCTGAGTGTCCAAAAATGATTAGTGCTGCAAATAGGTTGTAGTGAAACAGGCTTTTTAATCTCATTACATTCTTGTGATTTTCCTATAATCTGAAGCAAAACAAAAAATTCAGGTGTATTATAGCATGCTTACCATTCTTCTACTATCAAAAAGTTATTCTTATATCTACCCTTATTGTTGCAGACTTAGAGGAGAAAGAAGTTAGCATTGGTGAATGGTATACAGATATGCTTTCTGTCTTGGTGGGGCATGGTGTGAGGTTAGCATTGGTTGCATCCAAACTCTATTTTTATAAATGAAGAATACACTACTTTTTCAATACGTAATGTTGAATACATCAATAATAACTTGATTGGATTTGTAGTTTCATGTTGCTTTCAAACGACTGTTATAATTTGTAAGGAAATATATATTGCATTGAAATCCGTGTGTGTATCACATGTTCAATAGGCAGATATATTGATATGTTTATAATATTTAATTATCATTAATTATAATATAGACTTTAACATTATACAATACGAAACGGTAAAAGTGTCCATAGGATAAAATAATTCCATGCGAATTTTAGCACTAAGATCATTTTTATCTAGTACAATTAACATTACTTTAAAATGCATGCCTCAACTTTGCCTCTTTATAAATAAAGACACTTTAATAGCTCTTCTATTGAGCATGGGTATACAATTAACAGTACAATAAAATGCAAACCTCAAATTTGCCTCAAAGCTTTTTTTTAAGTCCAAGTTGAGTCAAAATGCCTTGAGGATTGTTCATGATTCAACTTTCTATGAGCACAGATAGTGAGTGATAATTGTTTTTTCACATGTTTTGTTTACCAGCATTATGCTTCCAATCAAATGCATGAAACGCCCCACCAATTATCAAGCACAACACCAAACAACCCATTTCGTCACATTTCCACGGCCTCATCTAGTAACGGTTATATCTGTTACTAAATAATCACGGTAATTACTGTATAACCGGACATCACGGTTATAACCGTTACAACATTTCCTTAATACTGTAAATAACGTGAAGTAACGTGGATGAGAAAGGAACTTTACTTTATTTTCCTGTCTTAACGCATTCATACTTTTTCTTTCCTCCTTAAAACCAATTTAACACTTATTCCCCAAATCTTTGGACGCCGCCACCTAGGGTTCTTCCTCCTCGTTCTACAGCCGCTGACTTTTAATTCGTGATCGGCTCATCCTTGGTTTGTTAGCCTTCTCCTCACCTATTTAGTTGCTCAGTTATTTTATATGTGGTTGAACCTTTTCTCCGATGGATATTTGAAATTTAATAGAGTCAGTTATGTGAATAATTGCAGTAGCCTTCCAAATGTTGGACCTGTTTTTGTGATTTATTTTCGAAAGATGATTGTTGGTTATTGTTACTAAGATGGATAATTTAATGGGGTCGGTTTTGTGAATAATTTTAGTGCTCGGTTTTGTAATTAATTTAAGTAGTTGGTTTTGTGAATAATTTCAGTAGCATTTTGATAGCCATAATTTTCAGTTTAGGAGCATTTGTTTGTTAATATTATGTGTTGTACAATACAGATGTGAAAGTCAAATGTGTGCCAACGTAATTGATAAATAATTTAAGTTTGTGAAATATTTCACTCGTGTTTTACTGGTACATGAACAAATGTTAAAGTCAGTCGCATTCATGGCAATTGTTGTTTGGGATGGTCTGCACCAAAAATAAACCTGGAATTTTCACTCCTAGGCATTCTTTCCAGGCTTACTGTCTAATGATTTGTCTAAACTTGCCCGGAGTAAGGTTTACAATTTCACGTAAGAATCAAAACATACATTTTGAAATTGGCTAGTGAAAGATTTCTGGTATTGTATGCTGAAAGGAACTGTAATATTTTTTGTATTATTTGATAAACTGAACTGATAGTATATGCTACATATGACCCGTTATATATATTTAGTTACAAGATTACGTGGGCTAAAGTAGGCCCAGACTAGAGAAAGAAAAAGGAGCCCAAGAGGCTTGATATATTGTACAAGTCGGTTTGCATATTAGTCCATATGTCTAACAGCCCCCCTCAAACCGATCTAGGGTTTAATGGCTTCTGCTCTGCGCCGCCACTCGTAACCTTCAATTCAGTCCTTAATCTTTCAAAATTACTTCTGGACAAAGCTTTCGTCAAGATATCGGCCTTCTGGTAGAAGGCTGGTAGACGATTGATCACCAACTTTTGTGCTTCGGTTCTTTCTCTGATGAAATGGAGGTCAATTTCTATGTGCTTCATCCTTGAATGTTGTATTGGATTACTGGACAAAGAGACTGTGCTCTTGTTGTCACACCAGAGGACTGGCTTCTTCGTCATGGAAAACCCTAATTCCTTGATTAGGGTTTCTACCCAAATGATTTCAGCTGTAGCCGATGCAATCGCTCTATATTCTGCTTCAGTACTCGATCTGGACACTGTTGGCTGCTTTTTGGTACACCATGAGATTGGATTTGGTCCCATGAACAAACAATAGCCGCTAGTGGATCTTCGATCATCTGGGTCGTTAGCCCAGTCAGCATCACTGTAAGTATTCAAATTTAAATCTTTTCTTGCTTTGATTGTTAAGCCATAATCCATTGTCCCTCGTAAATAACGTAAAATCCGCTTGACTGCTCTCCAATGTTCACTTAGAGGATTAGCCATGAATTGACATACTTTATTTACGCTATAGCAAATTTTTGGTCTCATGATAGTTAAATACTGTAATGCTCTAACTATACTTCGATATTGTTTGCTATTATCTATTGCTTCCCCACTATGTTTAGATAAACGTAAACTGCTAGTCATAGGCGTGGAGATGGGCTTAGCTTTATCCATGTTAGCTCTAGCAAGAATCTCTGATATGTATTTCCTTTGGGATAAGAAAATTTCTGACTTTGATTGTCTTAAAACCTGGATTCCCAGGAAGTAATTTACCTCACCCATATCTTTGATAGCAAAATTTTTGTTCAGATGGCATATGACTTTATTGATTTCGGTATTATCACTTCCTGTGATGAGAATATCATCAACATAAACCAACACATACACACTTCCCTCATTTTGATTTCTGGTGTATAATGAACTGTCAGACTTAGTTGTTGTGTAGCCTAGTCCAGCCAAAGTGCTTTTCAATTTAACGTACCAAGCCCTTAAAGCTTGCTTCAAGCTATATATTGCCTTCTTTAATTGACAAACATAGTTTTCTTTGCCTTTAATTTCAAACCCCTTTGGCTGCTGCATGTAGACAGTTTCATTTAGGTCCCCATTCAAAAATGCATTGCATACATCTAACTGCCTTATGTTCCAACCTCTGTAAAGTGCTATGGTTAAAATTATCCTGATTGTAGTGGGATTAACTACAAAGGAGTATGTTTCATTAAAATCAAACCCATATTGCTGAGAGAAACCCCTTGCAACAAGTCTGGCCTTGTGTTTGCATACGTTCCCCCCTGCATCCTTTTTTAATTTATAAGTCCACTTGCACCCAACAACATTTTTATCTTTTGGTGCCTTGACTAGAGTCCATGTTTTATTTCTTAATAGTGCTTCATATTCTTCATTCATGGCCTTGCACCAAGATTTATGCCTGACAGCCTCCTCATATGTAACTGGTTCAGTAGTGTCTGCTCTTTCACCTATTGCATTGTAGACCTTTGGTTTGAATATCCCACTTTTAGCTCTTGTGATCATGTGATGTTCTTGTGGTTGTATTTGAACATTATTGTCATCACTGTCAGTATCTAGTGTGCTATTATCACTGCTTTGATTCTGGCTATGGTTGTTGTGAGTGTCACAACCTTGATATGGATCTTCATTATCACTTAAGTGCTCACTTGAACTATACCCAGACCTAGTGCTAGATACAGTTGGAGTAGCTAATGTGAATTGTGGTGTCCCTTTGTCCTCAGATTGCACAGACCATTCTGTCAGTGTAGGAATGGGTCCCATAGTTGTTTTGGTCTGGTCATTATTCTGATTATTTTTGCTTTTCTTATCTACATAAGGAAACACGCACTCATTAAAAACAACATGTCTAGATACAATGATCTTTCCCTTGTCATCAAGACACTTGTATCCTTTTTGGTTATCAGCATATCCCGAAAAGGTACATGGGGTTGATCTAAGGGAAAGTTTGTGATTATTATAGGGTCTGAGGCATGGAAAACACAAGCACCCAAATGTTCTCAAAAAATTGTAGTCTGGTTTTGTGCCAAACAAAATTTCACGAGGACATTTGTTGTGTAACACTTTAGTTGGCATCCTATTTATTAGATAAACACTTGTGCTAAATGCCTCATTCCAATATTTTAAAGGTAAGTAAGACATTGATAGCAATGTCAATCCTGTTTCCACTATATGTCTGTGTTTTCTTTCTACAATGCCATTCTGTTCAGATGTGTGTGGGCAAGTAGTTCTATGTATGATGCCTTTTTGATTGAAAATCTGTTTAAGTGGTAAGAACTCACTGCCTCCATCTGTTTGAACAGTTTTAATGCTGCAGTTTATATGTTTTTCAATAAAATTCATAAACTGTAGCATTGTACTATATGTATCTGATTTGGCCTTAAGAAAGAAAATCCATGTATACCTGGTATATGCATCCACAATAGAGAGGTAATATCTGTGTCCTTGTCTTGAGCATAATGGTGCAGGACCCCATAAATCTGCTGTAACTAATTCAAGTGGTTTAGAGTAAACAGTTTCAGATTTGCCAAAGGGTAACTTGTGGCTTTTCCCAAGTTGACAATGTGTACAAATGTTAGGGACAGGTGAGTGTTTAAAAGGAATATTATTGCTTTTCAATATTTGCATTACAATGTCATAGCTAGGGTGTCCAAATTTACAATGCCAAGTATTCAAATCATTTTGGACACTATTACTACTATCAGAATTAACAGAATGATTTTCAATTACATTGTTAACATGATCATTTTCATTAATATCATCAATCTGTATATTTGCATTGCAACACCATGTGTTGTCTTCTTTACCCAATCTTGATTGCACATTGCTGAATCTGTATAGACCATTATTCAGCCTACCTTGTAATAATATATCCTTGCTTAGCAAGTCTCTAATTAAGCAATACCTGGGGTGAAACTCAAAATATACCTGATTATCATTGGTGAATTGGGACACACTAATTAAGTTTTTCTTAACAGTGGGAACCCTAAGAAGATTATTTAGATAAAGTTTTCTTTTCCCTTTGACATATCCTGCCCCAATATGAGATATATTCATAGTTTCACCATTGCAAGTATGAATAACTTGTGTACCTGAATAATTCTTGTTACCAAGATTCAAATTTTGAAGATTGTTGGTTAGATGATTTGTAGCTTCTGAATCTGGAAACCAATCTTCAGTGTTTATGTCATCAGTTTTGCTGTTATCATCACTGTAGGCATTTTGTGATGTTGAACCTTCTGAATTTGTTTTTCCTTGACAATTTGCTTGTGCCATGTTAACATTTATTCCTCTCTGCCCACCTTGGCCTTGCTGTACATAGTTGACATCAGTATTAAACCTGAAGTAGCATCTGTTTGCTGTGTGTCCTGGTTTGTCACATATCTGACATTTTACTCTGTTTGTATTATTTGATCTGCCACTTCCCCTGCCTCTTTGATTGGGATTGCCTCTGGGTCCCTGTTGGTTGCCTCTGCCATAGCCAGGTATGCTTCTTGGCTGGTTAGCAATATTATTTCTTGAATTTGCGGCCAAATTTATACTGAGTTCACCTTGAATAGCCTTTCTTTGTTCCACTCTCCCTTCATGTGCCAACAATGCTGAATATACTGCTTGTATATCTGGTAAGGTTGTTTGTGTGGCAATGTATGTAACTAAAGACTCATATTCCTTGTCAAGTCCATTTGTTAGTGTCAAGATTTGTTCACTGTCTGAGACATAATGTCCTACTGCTTTAAGTTTGTCACATAGAGTCTTCACTTTAGAAATGTATTCACGCATACTCAAATCACCCTTTCTTGCATTTTGAAATTCTCTCCTGTAGTGCATAATTCTTGCTGCTGATTGAGAATTAAAAATCTGTTGAATTGTGGTCTAAATTTCATATGATGAATTGCATCCTATGACTTGTGACAACAGATTGGCACTGATTGAAGATAATAGCCATGAGGACAGTAGGTTGTCCTGTTTTTGATGATGAATGAATTCTGGATTGCTGATCATATTATTTTGTGCATCTGTGATCATTGCAGGTGGTGTGATTTTAGTTCCTTTGACATAATCTTGAAGGTCATATCCCTTCAAGGCTGTTTCAACTTGGAACTTTCACATCAAGTAATTGTCTTCATCAAGAGGGATGGTAATGACTTAGCTCTTTGGCTTCACCAGAGGCTGAGAGGAAGGTGGTGGTGGACCATTGTTATCAGTTCTTGAGGTGGCAGATGACAGTTCAGTGCTTCTATCAGCCATGATGGTGGAGACAAGTTGTCAGATATCGATGATCAAGAATATGGCGAGGCCACTACACCAAAAGTGGCAGCCTATTCGAAACGGTAAAAAGGAAAAAAATGTACACAGCGGTTCTTGTTTCTTTCCCAAGATTCAAGAATCTCTGTTTTACACTGAGTGATGAAAGAAAACCAAATGAAGAGATTGCAATCTCTGATGGTCAGTGAAAGAACTGCTGAAGCCGTCGAGAATATAATTCCGGCAAGGCATTCATAGTTCTGATCTGATAAGAACAGAACACTACACGATCAGAAAGGGATGATCTCCGATGATGAAATCTCTCTGAGGAGACTTGCACTATTCCTTCCTTTCTGAATCAGAATTTTAAGATGAGTAATGCACATTTTTATGACATTTATATAGCTTTAAATAAATATTATCTCAAATATGATGCTCCTTAGTTTCAGGTTTCAGGCAGTTTGCTAAAACCGAGGTTGTTTTGTATGATATTTGTTGATAGGCCTGTTCTAAACATAAATTTACCTCAGCATAATGGAGCAAATGCTATCGGCAACTACTAAATTTATAAATTGTATGTTAGTAGCTACACGAATGTAAAACTAGATGCCAATTATTGATTAAGTTACTTCCATTTCCCGGATTGTTAAAAATAAAGCTGGCCCTGTTGTGGTAGTATTTAGATAAATACTTTCCATTTTTTTCTTGGGTGCATATTCATACTACAAGTACTCCTTCAACGCTCCAAAGTAGAATTCAAAGTAAAGTATCCTTTTGTGTTTATGAGGTAGCTGTTAAAGGAAAAACGCGCTAGGACCCACAGCCTGTTCAATAAAATATATATAAAAAAAACATATAACCTCAACGAAACAGTTGAACCACAACTGTCAACTACATCCCTTTGTATGCTTCATTGTTTTTGTTTGAGACGGTCAGAGTTTTCATTTAAAGCCAAACACTTCATAGATTGTTTTCTTCAGATTTAAACAATACGTATAAAAGCTTGGAGTCAAGAATGAGGCCAACTTATATCGTATAACCTGAAGAAATATGGACCGTAAACTGAACACATAAAGGTATTTACATAAATTATATTGAGATATATAATGGATAACAAAGCAGTACACTATAGTTGTCAGCAAGCACTGAACAACAATCTATTAACAAACTAAAATTTAACCGGGGAACTTAGGTTCGACCCTGCTTCAGCAATCAATGAGTTTTGTGTATACTAGCTGTGGGATAACAAGCCCTGTACATCAACCATTTCTAACAGTTAGAAATGAAAGAATACCCGTATCATTCATTTTAATACTCTCCCGTTCTGGCCCAAAGCCTATTTCTTCAGTTCTATATGGGCTTGGCCCATTTACTATGTTTTTACATTTTCCTGTATAAATAAGCATTCTGTCCATGCCGAGAATGTATAAAAAACATTTGTTTCATTTCTGTAAATCCTCTTTTAGCAATAAAAGCATAAAATTCATTTCTTCAATTCTTGTTAAGAATTCAACTTGGTATCAGAGCAATCATTTGTGCTTAACAGCATTTCATGCTCGATCCTGTACCATATAAACTCTGGTTTGCAGAGGTTATTGTCCATCAGGAAAATTTCATCATCTGGACCCTCTCATTGAAGGATTTACCTTGTCATTTGAGAGTTGTTGGCTTCAAACAAGGAACAGTGCCTCGCTTGTGTTGATTATAGGCTGCAACAGTTCTTTAATTGAAGCTTTGTGGTTAAAGAATTCTGAATCTGTCAAGAAAGCTGATCAAGAAAGTGAAGAAACAAGTTTAATTGATAAAGAAGCCATTCAGAAAGGCCTGTCAGTAACTTTAGTTAAGTTCTTTCTATAATTCTCATCATTCAAGCCTCTAAGATTGCTTCAATCATCAAATAAAGAGTTTCTTTATTTTCACAATTCAAAGCTTCCCTGAATTCAGAGATTTTTACCTTTTTCTGGATCAATTTGCTTCTGTTTTTTAAGATTGCTCATGTTTTTCTATCATGGCTGGACCTGATGATTCAGCCAGTGTCAATGTTTCTAGTGTTAGAGTCTCAACTGGACAAAATCAGCCACCACTTGATCCCATTCAAGATTTGATGAAATCAATCATCAAACCACAAAGCCAGCTGATCTCAATTCACCTTGATGAATCAAATTACCTGTTATGGAAATTACAGGTAGAAACTGATGTTAGAGGATATGGACTTGAAGATTACATATATGGAAAAGAATGGTTCCACCAAAGTATACTCGAGATAATGAAGATAAACTTGTGCAAAATGCAGAATTTCAAGCATATCAAAGGCAAGATAGTCTTATCTGTGCGTGGATGATGTCATCCATTGGAGCAACTATTTTACCCCAGTTAATTGGTGTCAAGACTGCCAATGAGGTCTGGTCCACAATTGAGAGAAATTTTTCTGCTCAATCCTCAGCTCGAATTATGCATTACAAAAGACAACTCCACAGTATAAGAAAGGGAGATGCAAGTATGAATGAGTATTTGTTAAAAGTTAAGAACATTTGTGATCAATTGAATTCTACAGGGCAAAAAATTCCTGAATCAGAACAAGTTCTGTCTATAATAAGTGGGCTGGATTTTGATTATGAAGCTGTGTCAGCAATAATTCTGTCTATGGATCCTACACCCACTTTACAATATGTATATTCAACATTGTTGGCTCATGAAGGTAGAATTGATCATAAAAAGAATGTCAATTCAGATTTGTCTATCAATTATACTACTTATGGTAGAGGTAAAACTCAAACAAATACTCCAAGAAACCAACCTAATGTTCGGAGAGGAGGTCAATCTAATCGAGGAAGAGGTAGAGGCAGAAATAATAATTCAAGAACCAGATGTCAAATTTGTGAAAAATTTGGTCATACTGCAAATAAATGCTATTTCAGATATAACTCAAGTGTTAATCCTGGCCAATCCAGCAATAATTCAAACATAAACATGGTTAATGTGCAAAAAGATGGTAATAAAAGTCAGGTAGAGAATAGCAGTGCAGACACTACTTCAACAGATGATGCAAATGATGACTGTAGGTACCCAGATTCAGGAGCTACAAATCATGTTACAAACAATCTGAGCAATCTGAACTTGGGGAATAAAGAATACAAAGGTATGCAAAATCTTTTAGTTGGTAATGGTAAGACTGCACACATTACACATACTGGAAATGCAAGTCTTAATGGACCCAAAGAACTTAATTTAAAAAATTTGTTAAGGGTTCCTTCCATTAAAAAGAATTTAATGAGTGTTTCCCAATTTATAAAAGATAACAAAGTTTATTTTGAATTTTACCCAAATTCTTGCATTGTCAAAGATTTACTAACACAAGAAATCATTTTGCAGGGTAAAGAATATAAAGGGTTGTACAGATTTGATGTTACTAATCACAAAAACCCTAAATCTAGTAATAGAAAATGCATGATGACAATTGCTAATGATTCTGAGTGTAGTAGAAAATTTGATCTATGGCATTGTAAGCTAGGACATCCTAGTATTAGAATTGTTAAACAAATCATGAATGATATGAATTTTAATACAAATGCCATTTCAGATTCATATGTTTGTTCCTCTTGTCAATTGGGAAAATCTCATAAACTTGCATTTCCAGATTCACCAACTGATTATTTTAATCCTATTGAATTAGTTGCTACTGATCTATGGGGTCCAGCATCTACATGTTCTGTGTTTGGGTACATATATTACATTTCCTTCATTGATGCATATTCTAGATTTACATGGATATATATGTTAAAATCTAAATCTGATGTTAGTAATGTAGTTATTCAGTATATAAACAAGGTTGAAAATATGATTGGGCTTAAAATAAAAACCTTTCAAACAGATAGTGGTAGAGAATTTTTACCATTGAAATCATTTTTTGAGAAGAAAGGTATCAATCGTAGAACCACATGTCCTTACACTTCAGAACAAAATCGATTAATTGAGAGAAAACACAGGCATATTGTTGAAACTGGTCTAACTTTGCTTGCTCAAGCTTCATTGCCTCTAAGATACTGGCCTGAAGCTTTTGATACTGTTGTGCATTTGATAAATTTATTACCCACAAAAGTCTTAGAGTTTAAATGCCCACAGGAAATTCTTTACAAAATTAGACCAGATTATAATCATCTGAAAGTGTTTGGATGTGAGTGTTATCCTTGTTTAAGATCTTACAATACACATAAATTGGATTTTAGATCCACTCCATGTACTTTTCTAGGGTATTGTACCAAACAGAAAGGTTATAAGTGTCTAGATAGGTCTGGAAGAATATATATCTCTAGACATGTCAAATTTAATGAACAGATATATCCTTTTGGCACTGAAAAAGTAAAGGCTACTGAAAAAACAGTTGAGCCTAGAATTATTATACCTGAATTGCCTGAAGAAATTCAAGTGATAGTACCACCTCAAAGAAATTTGAGAGATACTACAACAGACTCTCAGCACACGATGCCTTCAAGAAGGCCAGGCCAAGAGAATGTTTTTGAAGAAAATTATGGCAATCAGAATGAATCATTCCAAGCTTCTGATGAGAGTGATAGTCAATCACCGACCAGTCATCAATCACCTGTCAGTGAAGAACCTGGGAATAACAGTCAAGACAATAATGTCAGAGACAATGTTAACAAGCATCCTATGTTAACTCGTGCAAAGTGTGGTATTTTCAAACCAAAGCATATTAATGTAGTTGTTATTCATGATGAACCAGGTTCCTTCTATGAGGCATCACAATCTGAAAACTGGAAACAAGCCATGACAGAAGAGTATGATGTCTTAATTAAGAAAGGAACATGGTCTCTGGTTAAGAAACCAGAAAATAAAAATATAATTGGTTGTAGATGGGTGTATAAATTGAAGAAAAATTCTGATGATTCAATTTCTAAGTATAAGGCTATATTGGTTGCTATAGGCTACTCACAACGGTTGGGTTTTGATTTTTCAGAAACTTTTTCACCTGTTGTGAAGCCCACATCCATTAGAATAATTTTAACAATAGCCTTAAGTAGAAATTGGAGCATCAAACAGCTAGATGTTAATAATGCTTTCCTTAATGGAGAACTGCAGGAAGAGGTGTTTATGCAGCAGCCTGAAGGTTTTTGTCAAGGCAATAAGTCAGAATGGGTGTGCAAGCTTAACAAGGCAATTTATGGGTTAAAGCAGGCTCCTAGAGTTTGGTTTGGCAAGTCGAAATCAACACTTGTCAATTGTGGCTACAATTCTACAAAATCTGATAACTCTGTGTTTACAAAATTCTCTGAAACTGATATAACATATATACTAATTTATGTTGATGATTTCATAATTACAGGAAGTAGCTTATCAGAGATTGAAAGCATCACTAGAAAATTGAACTCAGATTTTTCAATCAAAGAGTTAGGAGACATGAGCTATTTTTTGGGAATTGAAGTTGTCAAAACATCAGAATCAGAGATACATCTCAATCAAAGAAAGTATATATCAGAAATTCTTCTAAAAGCCAAGATGAACAAAGCAAATCCATTGCCAACACCTATGATTATAAATGGTCAACTTTCTAAACACAAGGGTGAAGAATTTCAGGATGCAACCTTTTATAGAAGCATTATAAGAGCTCTTCAATATGCTACAATAACAAGACCAGATATATCCTATTGTGTTAACAAGGCAAGTCAGTACATGCAAAAACCTTTAGATACACATTGGACTGCAGTTAAAAGAATTCTTAGGTATCTTAAAGATACTCTGGATTATGGTCTGGTGTTCTAAGCAAGCAAATCACTAAATATCAATGCATATGCTGATGCTGATTGGGCAACAGATGTTGATGACAGAAAATCAACATCTGGATATTGTATCTATCTAGGTAAAAACCCAATTTCATGGAGTGCAAAGAAACAGAGTACTGTTTCAAGGTCAAGTACTGAAGCAGAGTTCAGATGTGTAGCCAGTACTGCTGCAGAAGTTCTTTGGATTGAATCATTACTAAGTGAGCTTAGAATTAAATCAGAAAAGAAAGCAGTAATTTGGTGTGATAATGTTAGTGCTATATCACTAACATCTAATCCTGTTTTACATTCTAAAACAAAGAATATAGAACTTGATCAATATTTCATCCGTGAACAAGTTATGCAAGGAAAATTGAGAGTAGGATATATACCATCTCAGCACCAGAAAGCAGATATACTTACTAAACCTCTCTCAAGACAGAATTTCATAGGATTGAAGGAAGAACTTAACGTCGAGTCTGCGGATCCAATCAACAGATCTAACAGAATAATCTACATACCTGATTGAAGACGTTGATCTTCTAATTGATGACTGGTTCAGGCCTGTTCAGCTAGGGTTTGAGCAGATTCAGAACAAATCCTTTCAAACGCCAGTTTAACCTCTCTCAACGAGATTGAAGCATGCTTAAGCTTGGACAAACTTAAGCAATTTTTCAGAATCATCTGTTTTGGAGGCCTGACAAGTCGATTCAGCCATCAATCGGAATTTCGAGCCGCCATTTTTCATTTCAGAAAACCTAACTAGGGTTTGGTTTCGGGGGGAGTTAGAAATGAAAGAATACCCGTATCATTCATTTTAATACTCTCCCGTTCTGGCCCAAAGCCTATTTCTTCAGTTCTATATGGGCTTGGCCCATTTACTATGTTTTTACATTTTCATGTATAAATAAGCATTCTGTACATGCCGAGAATGTATAAAAAACATTTGTTTCATTTCTGTAAATCCTCTTTTAGCAATAAAAGCATAAAATTCATTTCTTCAATTCTTGTTAAGAATTCAACTCTAACTGTACTTGTGCACCACTTATTATGTACTTCTAGAACCATCTTCCAGCATCCATCATTTGTTCTTCCATAGGACCTAGTTTAATCTGAAAATCTGATTCATGTGATACAATACACATTCTGTAACCATCTGGGACTTCAAATATATGATCTCCCTGCAAAACTATGTCTGTGGTTTCAAATTCTGCATTTCCTCGTAAAATAATCTTCAAACTTTCAAATCTCTCAATATCATGTTTCCAGTAAACATTATCACTAGACATCCAATTTATTCCTTTGTTCACCACTTTGACATTTTGCAATTTGCATCTATGTCCATATTGAATTATTGGTTCACCTACTTTTAATGAATACCCATTATAAAGGTTTGAAAATTTGATTGCTGGTGAACTTTGTTATCTAATTTATGATTTTTCTGAATTTTATTAGTGTAGACTTTTCCTTTCTTTAATATCAGTTCCCTCCGAAACAAATCCGGATCCACACCTGCATATGACACACACAAGATATGTACCTAGAATACTTGATGTGAAAATGCAATAAAATATGATTTATCTACAATTTATTTACATAATTTAAAGATGCACTAAACTGTGGCACACTGATGAATTCTATATAAGAATCAGTACTCTTTGTTAGCGACAACCTTACTATTTAGTATTTACTGTCAAAACAGTTTTCTATTTGACAATTTTAAGTCTCTGTTTCTTAAACTTTGAGTGAATGATCTATATTTTGTTGCTTTGTGGTTATCAAGAAAAATTGTGAAATATATCTTCAGTGTTGAAGTTGGATATAGTCTTAAGTAAACAAGTGCCAGAGAGAATTGTAACTTAATATAATTGCCATGCATCATTTGCTATATATGTTATAATTAAACGCAAACACATATCTTATTGAAAACAGGTTGTTTTCTATGGTATTCATATTTGAAAAATGGTCCAGTTTATAGTAGAATTAGCCAACTGCGTGCTTTGTCCATTATATATGTGAACACATGTTGTTTTGAACCTATTGCATTGCACAGGATGTTAAGTCATGTTTTAGATTTTCTTCTTTCTGCGAATTTAAGAGTAACATAAAGTATTAGCCTATAACAACCATGGTTTAGCATGTGTAGTACATTCACATCTCATGTTGCTCTTCTAGGTAAGAGCTTCATTGAAGGTCCTATTTTTCAAAAAGCGAAAAGAAAAAAAAAAACCTCTGGTTATTTTAACTCTTACTTTTGGAAAGAAAACAACGAGAGAAGGGTACGACTGTCTCCGACAACAATTCATGGATGAAACTTGTTCTCACTACCACAAACATTGTTCTAGCCAAACCATTGCATCGACATGGATTTATTTTACTGCTACCCCAAAAAGTATCTTGCTGAATTCTGCTAACTGTTGCATAGTTTTTTTTATATGCCTACTGAACATAGTAGAGTTCATCAAATGGTTAACTTTAAGTAAATGTACACACTGATAAAATTTCTTGACTAATTACTACTGACATTCTGTACTTCATTTTTAACAGCCTTTTTTCTCATGGATTTCGTTTCGACGTTTGGGATTCGATTGCTCTTGAGAGCATTGGCGATGTAATGGATTTGTACGTATATGGTTCAACAAAAATCTAGTTCAAATCTTCCAGTTCTTCTGCAGTTGATGCGGTATGTTGTAACTCTTTCAAAGCGTTATATTCCTTATTTTAATCATTTTTTTGACTCCAACAAATCCGGAGTGTGGATTTTCGAATTCCGATAATCTACACTGCGGAAAATGGAGAATCGCAACAGTTTTAAGTCCACGCGCTTGTTGAACAAACGCGTGGACATACGCGGTTGTTCAACAGACGCGTGGATTTTTTAAAACCGGCTCCACAATAAAAAAAGCGCGCGCCTGTTGAACAAACGCGTAGAGCCTACGCGTTTGTTCAACAGGCGCGTGGATATTTCCGTCTATATCAGGCGCAAATGGCCCTTTTTCCATTTGTAAAAAAAAAAATCCTCCTTTTAATTTTTTTTAATTAGTTTCTACGACGAAATGCCGCCACGTCAAGTTAAGTCTGGTAGACAAGTCAGTCATCCTCCGACAAATCCTACTGTCGGACCAGTCCATGCCCCACCTGATGCCACCGTGACTGCCGAGAGCCTTAAAGTATTGCACGATCTGCCTGCGACATTTGTACACCGAGTGCATGTTGCTGTTGCGACGCCTCAGGTATAATTTTATAACTCTGTTACGTACGACATTCTTAATATACACGAATGCTGTTTAATTTTATATGTTTACAACAAATTTACATACGTTTAGGTTCGACATATTGCTATGCGAGGTAGTTGGTCACGTAGTACGTCACTTTTTCAGCAGTTACCCGAGCCTATAGTAGTTAGTCTTTTAGATTCACCATTTGGCTCCTTTTTAGAGTTACCTAGATTTGCTCATGTTGACCGATGCTTTGTAGAGGCTATCAGTGAGCGATGGTGGCCTACTACACACACATTTCACTTCTCTGATTTTGAGTTACACTACAAGAAAAATACCCTATTGCAACTAGCTATTTGCAACAGGCGACAAATGACAGTTGCAGTAAATAATATTTAGCAACAGACCGATTATAGCAGTTGCAATAGATGAGATTTAGCAACATGCCTTTTTTTCTGTTGCGAAAAGCATATTTTTAACAACTGCACTTCTCTTCCTGCTGCAAAAGCCTACTTTTAGCAACTGTGCTTTCGTAACAGTTGCAACAAACATATTATTTGCAACTGCGCTTCCAAGCCAGTTGCGAATAGATATCTTTAGCAACTGTTTTCGCCTGTTGCAATAACTGTATTTTTTTACAACTAGTAAAGCCAGTTGCAAAAAACATACTATTAAAAATTAGTATTTAGTGGTTAACTTTTACTAATTAATTTAAATTAGTTGCTATTAAATGATTAACTACTAGTAATTATATAATAATTAAGATTAATATTTAATAATTATTAATTAATAATAAAATTTAAGTATTATAAAGTGATATTTATAACTGATAATTAAATAATAATAATTACTAATTAACTGATATTTAACATTTGGTAAGCATAGTTACTACAAAATTACGAAGTAATAAGTAATATTTAGTTATAATATAATAAGTATTTAAGTAATAATAATTAATTGATATGAATTAATATTTTACTAATTTATCACGGTTTGTTGTTAATAGTTTATAAATTATATTTAACAATTATTAACTACGTTTAATAATAAATAAATCTAATTAACAACAAATTTGAAATAATTAATAAAATATTCATAATATTAAATAATTAATAAAATATTCATAATAATTACTAAATAATTAACCATTAGTAATTACATAATAATTACGATTACAATTTAATATTATTATAAATTGATATTTATATTTATATTTAATTATATTATTCAATAATTTTACCAAAAAGGTTTACAACTTTGGATTATACAAAATAATACTAGATTATTACGATTCAACCCAACTTTGTGGCTCCATACCTTAGTAATTTTTTTTGGTTTGTAGTTGTATGTTCGTGCCCCTTTCCCACGAAAAATTTATTTCCCGCTTTCACCCTGAGAGACCCAATAATAAATAATTATTAATTAATAATAAATTTTAGTTATTATAAAGTGATATTTATAGTTAATAATTCAATATTAAATAATAATCAACAAGTAACAAATATTAAAACTACCGTCTAATAAATAATATGTACTTAATTTAATACATTAATAATTAACATTAAGTAATTCAATATATTAGTAATTAATATTTATTATAGTTTAATAATTAATTTGCTAGTTATTTACTATTTAATAACTTTTCTTACATGACAGTCGCAAATATTAATTTATAACAAGATTTACTTTCGGATGCTTAGCAATAATCCAACTGTCCAGGGTACAAAATTCAAGTCACGTTTTATTTATTTATTTATTTTTTTCTCCACACAAGTTCAAAAATATACAAAATTAAACTATTATTTACGGTAATAAGGGCTAACTAAGTGTTATTTACGGTAATAAGGGCTAACTAAGTTCCGTTCTGATAAAAAAAAGGTGGGCTCCAAAAATATAAGGGCGGGCTCTCGAAAATTTGACACCGCTTCGCACCTAATAATTCACGCCCGCTTCAGTTGCTTCTTCCCATCTAGATGCTTCTCCGTCTCCTCATTCTAAATTTAGTTCCAAGCCCTCAATTCTATTGCTCCACTAAAATAATCCATTCTATATGTAGATCTACTACTGCAAATGCTCAAGAAGGTGAACTTCAGCCGCCACGTTCTTTTTCTCTTCCCCTAATTCGTCTTCCCTTGCCTCAGCACTCTTCAATCCCCTCCTCTCTCAGCGCCACTTTCTATAGCAGTCAAGAATGGTGGATTTATGCGTTGTGAGCGTCAGGGAGTTTCATAAAGGGATCCCCATACTCGGATTAACGATTGGGAAGAAGAAGACGAAGAGTCAAAACCTGGTCCATTTCTAAAAACACAAGATGCCCGTTGCATGGATTGCGGGACACCGTTCTGCCATCAGGTACTTTGTGAATGTGAAGAACCATTTTTATAAACAACACGTCGATTCATTTCTCCCATTTGTGCCTTTTAAAAAAAGTATTGATGCTTTGGAGATCTCTTCAGGATAATTCTGGATACCCACTTGGAAATATGATACCTGAGTTAAATGATTTGGTCTACAAAATAGGTGGCGTGAAGCTTTAGATAGACTTCTAGAGCATTGAATGTTCTATCAAGAGCATTTGAAGGCTCTTGCGTTCTTGGTTACGTCTGCTCTGCCCCTTGTGAAGGCTCTTGCGTTCTTGGTATTATTGAGAACCCAGTGTCAAGCAAACGCATTGAATGTTCTATCAAGAGCATTTGAAGAAGGATGGGTGGTACCTCGACCTCTTATTTAAAGATCAGGTTATGTTATAATCCCATTTGGGTCTATGCAATTATACTGGTCACCACAGTGAAATTTTACCACACTGTACTTGTGTTGTTTTGCTTAGCATGTACCTTTATTTCAATATATTTTTTTTGACCTGGATGAGCACTTTCTCATATAAAGGTCGGTCACATCACATATGATCTAAACTTTAATATGGAAGTATATATTCCAGTGTTAGGTTAATTGTTTCCAAGTCCTTGGAATGCTTCCTGGAGTTCTTTCTGTAGTGTTTTGTTTAAATCATTACCCTTCGATATTATTTTTTTTCTTCCTAGACGTGAGGTGTTTTCTCATTGACTTGGAGGATATGGCAATATTTTTGGGTGTACTCATTTATGCAGAAAGAAGGTTGCTATAGTACTGGTCCAGCCGGTTTGGCTGCTGCAGATCAGTTAAATAAGATTGGTGGACTAATGATGTATGGAGTTCCTAACATGAAGGCTGACAAGACTGGTATTGTTCAGCGTCGTGTAGATCTAATGGCTAAGGAAGGCATCAAATTTGTTGTGAATGTTAATGTGGGCAAGATCCTGTATATTCTGTTGGTACTCTATTCGAAAAATTTTGTATTGTGTGATAGAGCAGAAACATGAGTAGAAAATACTTTATTCGAAAAAATTGTGTTGTGGGAGAGAAGAAATTATTAAACATGAATGGTGTATTAAAATTGTAGAAATTTTTATTGTAATTGTTTGTACTATTGAAATTTTGTTAAAATAAAATTTTATTTGTTTATTTCAGTCTGTGATATACACTATTACTAAAACAAATACATTTAATATGTAATATCTATAAGCTGTAATATTTTTTTTATAAATTTATGAATCTATTGCAACAGGCATATATTGTTGCAAAATGTTCTGTTGCAACAGCAAAAGCCTGTTGCAAAAAAGTATACTGCAACATCTTATTGCAACAGGCAGAAAATGTTGCGGACTTTTTGCAACTTCGGCTATACCAACAGGCGCAGGCCTGTTGCAATAGGTCTACTGCAACAGATATCGCCTGTTGCGAAAAGTGTTTTTTGTTGTAGTGTTAGGGCTTACTCCTTTGGATTTTTACGTCCTCACGAGCATCGAGGTTGGTCGTCCAGGTCATCACCCCATTCCCTTTGATGTATCATTTGAGGAGTTTGATAGCTATTCAGAGCAGTTACCGGGTTTAGAGCCTCATTCCGTTTCTTCAGGAGCCGTCAGCTTACCTACTCTGTATAGCTATGTCACTGCACATCAGGGCACTCAGGCTATGCACACTCCCGTTGTCAGGGCCTTTTTATTACCTTTTTGGTTCCGCCTTTTTTAGCAATGACTGAATTATAAAAACTCAAATTATGTAACACAAGTTGTCTCATTAACAGTACTCGATATATATGGACCATGATAGACGGATATTGGTTGCTTATGAGCGTATGACATTGGAGTACACACAGTTGATGTACCAGAGTTTACACGGAGCTTTGGCACAGCAGCAGGCTCAGTACGAGGCCCAGATTGCTTCCCTACAGACTCAGTTACAGCAGTAGGGTACTGGTGATGGATCACATATGGATGATGCTTTTGATGACGCTCATGATGACAGTTCTGATGGGGCAGGTAGCGATGCTATGCCTATTGACTGATGATTTATGCAGCGTCACGATTGTATGTTTTTGGTATCGCTGACATGTTTTGTATTACATGTGTTGTTGATGGTGACATGGTTGTATATTTTTTGTATTATATATCATGTGACATGATTTGTATGACTGGACGGTGTTATGTCTGCCATGTTTTTTATTACACGTTTTTGGCAATGAAGTATTTTTTTCTGACATGGTATAATTTATTTTAATTATAAATGGAGTTTAAAATGGAGTTTGAACTTTAAAAAGGAGTTTGAAATTTAAATTTGAAATGGAGTTTAAAATGGAGTTTGAAATTTAAAATGGAGTTTGAAATTTAAATTTGAAATGGAGGTTAAAATGGAGTTTGAAATTTAAAATGGAGTTCGAAATTTAAATTTGAAATGGAGTTTAAAATGGAGTTTAAAATTTAAAATGGAGTTTGAAATTTAAATCTGAAATGGAGTTTGAAATTTAAAATGGAGTTTGAAATTTAAATTTGAAATGGAGTTTATAATGGAGTTTGAAATTTAAAATGGAGTTTGAAATTTAAATTTGAAATGGAGTTTATAATGGAGTTTGAAATTTAAAATGGAGTTTGAAATTTAAATTTGAAATGGAGTTTATAATGGAGTTTGAAATTTAAAATGGAGTTTGAAATTTAAATTTGAAATGGAGTTTAAAATGGAGTTTGAAATTTAAAATGGAGTTTGAAATTTAATTTTGAAATGGAGTTTAAAATGGAGTTTGAAATTTAAAATGAAGTTTGAAATTTAAATTTGAAATGGAGTTTAAAATGGAGTTTGAATTTAATTTTGAAATGGAGTTTAAAATGGAGTTTGAAATGGACTTTGAAATTTGAAATGGAGTTTGAGCTTTGAAATGGAGATTGAATTTTAAAATGGAGTTTAAAATGAAGTGGCAGTTTGAAAACTTGATTTTAAATTTCAATTGAATGTGTAGGATTCAATATAAGTCGGATTTCAGTAAAACAAAAAACATTAGAATCTGTATAATTATATCTTTCTAACGAATGTGAAAAATTCAGAGTTCGTAATATAAATTGAAAGTTATGTTCAGTTTAAAATGTAAAAAAGTCGCTATGGAATTTAAATTTCAAACTCCATTTTAATTTCAAACTCCATTTTAAAATTCAATCTCCATTTTAAATTTCAAAATCCATTTTAAAATTCAATCTACATTTCAAATTTCAAACTCCATTTTAAATTTCAAACTCCTTTTTAAATTTTAAACTCCATTTTAAATTTCAAACTCCATTAACAATTTCAAACTCCATTTTAAATTTCAAATTCCATTTCAAACTCCATTTTAAATTTCAAACTCCATTTTAAATTTCAATCTCCATTTCAAATTTCAAACTCCATTTTAAATTTCAAACTCCTTTTTAAATTTTAAACTCCATTTTTAAATTTCAAACTCCATTTCAAACTCCATTTTCAATTTCAAACTCCATTTTCAATTTCAAACTCCTTTTAAAAATTCAAACCCCATTTTAAATTTCAAACTCCATTTTATATTTCAATCTCCATTTTAAATTTCAAACTCCATTTTCAATTTCAAACTCCTTTCTAAAATTCAAACTCCATTTTAAATTTCAAACTCCATTTTATATTTCAATCTCCATTTTAAATTTCTAACTCCATTTTAAATTTCAAACTCCTTTTTAAATTTCAAACTCCATTTTAAATTTCAAACTCCATTAACAATTTCAAACTCCATTTTAAATTTCAAATTCCATTTCAAACTCCTTTTTAAATTTTAAACTCCATTTTAAATTTCAAACCCCATTAACAATTTCAAACTCCATTTTAAATTTCAAATTCCATTTCAAACTCCATTTTCAATTTCAAACTCCTTTTTAAAATTCAAATTCCATTTTAAATTTTAAACTCCATTTTATATTTCAATCTCCATTTTAAATTTCAAACTCCATTTTCAATTTCAAACTCCTTTTTAAAATTCAAACTCCATTTTAAATTTCAAACTCCATTTTATATTTCATTCTCCATTTTAAATTTCAAACTCCATTTTAAATTTCAAACTCCTTTTTAAATTTCAAACTCCATTATAAATTTCAAACTCCATTAACAATTTCAACCTCCATTTTAAATTTCAAATTCCATTTCAAACTCCATTTTCAATTTCAAACTCCTTTTTAAATTTCAAACTCCATTTTAAAATTCAAACTCCATTTTATATTTCAATCTCCATTTTAAATTTCAAACTCCATTTGAAATTTCAAACTCCTTTTTAAATTTCAAACTCCATTTTAAATTTCAAACTCCATTTCAAACTCCATTTTAAATTTCAAACACCATTTCAAACTCCATTGCAAACTCCATTTTAAAATTCAAACTACATTCCTATGCTACATAAACAAAATGCAACTAACACCAAACTAGCGCATACAAAGCCAATTAAAGTTTACATCCAAGTTAGCTACATAAACTACATTCCTTCTCTTCTTCGCCTCAATATCTCAAATCTCCGATACTCCGTATACTCACGTTGCACATCATCCATTTGCGAAATATCCATAAACATGAGAGCATCTTCCTCCTTTCGTCGTTTTGTGTCAACAAGTTGATGAATTGCGTCAAGCCTTTCTTGGTGGAGAATGCTTCTGCTCTGGAGTGCGCTCATAAACATATCGTTAGACTCCTTTAACAGTTTTCTGATTTCGCCTTCATTCGCTCCTGCCACTTGTTTTTTCTTTGCCGCCTTGGATCCTTCGGGCCTATCATATCGTTCAGCAGTAAGGTGAACATCTTCTTCTAAACCCATAGTTGCACTGTCCTGCGAATCTCTGGGACTACAACTGTCTCCAAATCTTGAAGTTTTCCCACGACTACAGCTTGATTGGACGTCTTGGACTGTTTTCTGAAGTGAAGATTTCCATTTCACATGATTAACCAGTAGGTCATACACATGCATGAACTGGTAGAAATGAGGTCCTTGTTTACTATCTGGTTTATATATTTGTTTGAATAACTTGTTTGCTGTAACAACCCGTATTTTAACAACGTGTTAAGACAAGAATCAAGGCAGAATTAAATATTAAACTCTAAATCAGGGAAAACGGGTTGCGCCATTGCGTTCGTCTCGGAAAAATACGCGAAATAGAGTCCGAGTTTTCGAAAAACGGAGTCCGTATGACCAAGTTATGGCCCAATGAAGTTTTCAGAAAATTCCAAGCCCGAAAACAGTTCAAATTCGAATTCAGATTTAAATTTCAACCAAGGCAGAATGGACGGGAATTTTCCTGCCCCAGGCAGGGTCGACACAGGGGTCGACACCAGTGTCGACCCCCCTAATGGGTCGACACCCATGTCGACCCAGGGGTCGACCCCCCCCCCCCCCGGTCGGACCAATTTTTCTGGTGCACCTGTTTCGGCACCTGGGTCTTGTTTTAGGGGCTTGTGACGATTTTGGATGGCTCAGACCTATTCTAGGGTTAATCTAAAGGCTGAAATCAATTTCCTACAACTATAAAAAGACCCTAAGACCTAGCCTAAATCATACTATTTCATTTTAGCCTCATGCAGCCGCCATTAAACCTAGAACTCTAAATTAAAAATACAAAGAACAAAAATTAAAGAAGACGAAGGATGATTCTTGAAGGCTACAACTAGAAGCTACAACAACTACGACGCTTTAGACAACGAATTTGGGGCTATTTGATTTAAAGTTTTGATTGCTTGCTTCATATTGTAAGTTCTATGTCACTTTTTAGGCAAAAACGCTAAAATAACATGGACATGCTATGAATTGAAACCGGATTTAAGAACTATTATTAATCCGTGTTTATATTGTTTAACTTTGAATCAAAATTTGGGAATATTGCTATGATAATGTTGCAAGTTAAACTTATCATGATGTTGATGTTGTTATGAATCACTTGGGCTTAACTTCATTGCAAGTTGAACAAATACATGTCCATGGAATCATTATGTTTATTGAAATCCTCATGTTGATTAAACCATGCCTATGATGCTAATTAAACCATGTCTATGATATTAATGAAACTATGCCTGTGATGTTAATATACCTATCATGCTAATGACAAATTGGGAATTGCTAGGTCATGATGAAAAATTGGAATCATTATGTTTATAATGCTAGATGAGGATCATTATGTTAAAAATACTAAATTGGAATCCACTATGCCTATTAGAATTACCATGCCTTTAATGTTTCATGTTTGTAATAAAATTATTATTATGCCCGCAATGATTATTATGCCTAGGATGTAAAGTTGAATTCATCATGTTGAACTAAGTTGGAACCATTACTATGCCAAGTTATCATCATGCTAGTATTGAAACCATGTGATATGTTATAGCCTGTTTATTATGCAAGTAATGTTGGAATTGTCACGTATGCCTATCACATGTCTGGTGTTATTCCCCTTTATCTCTTGAATTGTTTATGCTTGTGAACGAAGTACGTTTATATACGTTGGGGATACGATTGGGTAGAATAGGCAAAACTTGAATTGATTATAATCATAAACCGTGAAATTTGGCATAAGTAGAACATGAAATATGGCACGAAAACTCGACTTGAACATGCCATAACTTGACTTGAAACATGCCTTAGTTGGGCACGAAATTGACATATGAACATGCTATGAAAATAGCACGAATCTGATAAGAACATGGGCATGACTTTAGAAAACAAGAAAGTGGCCAACTCGAGGTTGGGTTGAGTTTGTAGTGTAAATCTGCCCGGAACCGCCCGGCAAATCCAGTTGCTACAAACAATAGGATCCAATGTGGGTAGGTGGTCACATCGCGCTTGAAACCCGAGGTTGGGTTGAGTTCGTAGCGTAAACCTGCCCGGAACCGCCCGGCAAATCCAGTGGCTACGAACAATAAGATCCAATGTGAGTGGTTCGGTGCATTAACGAATCAATTAATGCCAATTAGGGTTAAGTCATGAACATGAAAAGACAACTTAACCAACTTGAACACGGTTTGTAGGGCTAAGTCATGGACTTGAAACGACAACACTTAGCCAACTTGACATGATACGTAGGCGGGTTAAGTCACGAATTTAAATGACATGCTTAACCATCTTGATACGACTAGACTGGAAAAGGATTAAGTCACGAATTACATGACTTAATTGGTTAGGCGGGTTAGGTCACGAATTACATGACCTAATCTGTTAGGCGAAACCCTAGACACGACCCTTTTCAGCAGTAACCCTCTAGATGTATCAAGGTACCCTGGGGCTAGGCCGGGTGGGGCACGATTACTGGGCTGATTGTAAGAGGTGAACGACGGCAGTGGGGTATGCCAGTGTAGGTTCGGTGGACTACGGTCGTGCACGTATTCCGGGGCAGGCACTGGGTATCCGTAGATTTATCTATGCATCTTGAATCGTGTCAGGGGTTGACACCCTAGGGCTGATACACCCGAAGGTGGACCCAACACAGGTGACTACATTCGTGATTAGCTGTATGACACAGACACTTGACGAGCTAGAACTTGTAGGGAGCAGATCTACTAGATAATCGCTCCGTAGGACCCCGTATTTGTGTCAGACCCCGTTTCAGGGTCATTTCATGATATTGGGCCATGGGATTTATTTCGTGATTAACTTGTGACATGGGCTTAGTATACTAGTACAGTCGATGCAACGAATCTTGAACACGTGATGCTTTTCTTGACTTGTCTTGACTTATCCTGATCACCTTAGTCTATCTTGTTCACCTTGACACCATTCTTAAGTTTAGTTCCAGTTCATACATGACATGTTGTTTTAACCGTTTTTACACTGAAAGCCACTAGGACTTACTCAGTCTTTATGACTGACCCTTTTCCTTTCGCCTCTTTTTCTTTCGTTCCCCCCCAGGTTCTCAGGGAGGAAACACTGGCTCTTAGCCTGGATATCACTTGCTTTGGCTCAGCATGTACGGTTTGCTTTGGCTGCTTCTTTTTACTGCACTTGGGGAATAAGCTGTTTTTCTGTTTTTAAGTTATTGCTTCTTTGGCTATTATTACAAGACAGTTGTAATGAAGTTGTTATTTGAAATTTTTGTAAGAGACATGGTTTTATTTTGGAATAAAATGAAGTTCTGTTCTACTCATAAATTCTTCCGCTATTTACTTAATTATTTATTTATGTTCTGTCTTGTGATAATTCTGTGATGTTATCTCGATAATACCCCTCCAAAACTAGTGCATTCCCTTTATGAGTGACCCTAGTGGAGGTGGGGTGTTACATTTGGTATCAGAGCAGAAGGTTACCAAGACTGGGCAAAAGTTTTGAAAACCTTTTGAATTTTTTTCAAAACCATTTACAAAGAAGCAAATTTTCAAGAAAATTTTGTTTTGATTAAAAGGCATATTCCCCAAAGCCATTAGCACTATCTTTGTTTCCTCGTTTGAATCTTTTCCTTTTTCGTTTTCAGCTTATCATGGCCGATAACCTTAATCTTCCCGAGGGAGTCAATATACCCACTTGGTTCTGTCGTTTCCTCTAGGCTCGGGCTAATGTGGCAGGCCCAGCCAATCCTCATCCTCCTCAACCTCTGCGAGAAACCGCTTTTTCAAAGATATGCAAGGACTTTAAGGCCATGGGCGGAAAGGATTTCCTAGGAACTGAGACTTTTGTTGAGGCACGGAATTGGTTGAAGGAAACCGAAGACTTGTTTGTTATCTTTGAGGTAGAGGACAATAAGAAAGTACAGTTGGCGGCGTTGCTCATGAAAGAGGAAGCTTCTTATTGGTGGGAAGTCACCAACGCTACTAGGCCCATTGAGACTTGGGCGGACTTTAGAGGGAGATTTAGGCTTAAGTTCTTGTCATCGGCAGAGGAGAGTCTCCAAATGGAACGGTTTCTGGCCCTTAAACAAGGAAATATGACAGTTAAAGAATACGTGAACTGTTTTAATCAGCTTGCTCGCTTCGGATTGGAGTTGATCAACACTCCTCAGAAAAAGGCGCTACGTTTTGCACGAGGCTTGACCGAGCCACTACATGGTTTGGCCATGACTCATGTGCCCATGGGGGCGACCTTTGAAAGCTTGGTGGATATGGCCCTACTATATGAGGAAGATAAGAAGGGCAAGAAAGAGGTCAAGCCCAACGATTCTCAGAATAAGAAGGTAGACCCCAAGAAAGGAGGCAAGAACGACAACTCACGTGATAAAAGGAAATGCAATTTCTGTGGTACGGAAGGGCACATAGCCAAGGATTGTAGAAAGAGGAAGAGAAAGCAAGGTGAATGTTTTCATTGTGGGGAGACTGGACACATCAGCAAGGACTACCCTAAAAAGCAGACCGGACCTTCTAGGGGTACATCGTTAACTTCTTTTTCTAGATGCTTTGTTTTATCTTGTTATCTCCTTGTTCCTATCTTGAGAACCATAGGTAGAATCTTTTTAGATGTAAACATGTAATTGAAACATGTTATGATTGCGAAATGGTTGCAAGTGGTCACAAGTGGTTGCTCGTGGATGCATGAATACACATTAGGCACTAGATCGGCTCAGTCACAGTTTCATACCTGCATATGCATGAGTGTTTATTTTGGAAACTTGGTTGTACTATCATTTGGTTGTTGCATATGATTGAATGTTTGTGCACTCATGTAGAAATTATGAATTATAATAGGAAAATTTTGCATACATATTGGATTCATTTCACTAAACATATTTTGCATTTAGAAGATCAATCAGGTCTGATCATTAGCATTAGCTAAGGAACATATACACACACTCTTTGCATGTGTTCATAAAACATTAGAAGTCTTTTAAGGACCATGGTTGCTTGTGGATGATGTTTTGAGTAGATGGATGATTGGATGGTAGGACACATCCTCCCTAACTTGGAGATTTCGGGGACGAAATCCTTTAAGGAGGGGAGAATGTAACAACCCATATTTTAACAACGTGTTAAGACAAGAATCAAGGAAGAATTAAATATTAAAATCTAAATCTGGGAAAATGGGTTGCACCATTGCGTTCGTCTCGGAAAAATACGCAAAATAGAGTCCGAGTTTTCGAAAAACGGAGTCCGTATGACCAAGTTATGGCCCAATGAAGTTTTCAGAAAATTCCAAGCCCGAAAACAGTTCAAATTCGAATTCAGATTTAAATTTCAACCAAGGCAGAATGGGCGGGAATTTTCCCGCCCCAGGCAGGGTCGACATAGGGGTCGACACCAGTGTCGACCCCCCCAATGGGTCGACACCCATGTCGACCCATGGGTCGACACCCATGTCGACCCAAGGGTCGACCCCCCCCCGGTCGGACCAATTTTTCTGGTGCACCTGTTTTGGCTCCTGGGTCTTGTTTTAGGGGCTTGTGACGATTTTGGATGGCTCAGACCTATTCTAGGGTTAATCTAAAGGCTGAAATCAATTTCCTACAACTGTAAAAAGACCCTAAGACCTAGCCTAAATCATACTATTTCATTTTAGCCTCATGCAGCCACCATTAAACCTAAAACTCTAAATTAAAAATACAAAGAACAAAAATTAAAGAAGACGAAGGATGATTCTTGAAGGCTACAACTAGAAGCTACAACAACTACGACGCTTTAGACAATGGATTTGGGGCTATTTGATTTAAATTTTTGATTGCTTGCTTCATATTGTAAGTTCTATGTCACTTTTTAGGCAAAAACGCTAAAATAACATGGACATGCTATGAATTGAAACCGGATTTAAGAACTATTATTAATCCGTGTTTATATTGTTTAACTTTGAATCAAAATTTGGGAATATTGTTATGATAATGTTGCAAGTTAAACTTATCATGATGTTGATGTTGTTATGAATCACTTGGGCTTAACTTCATTGCAAGTTGAACAAATACATATCCATGGAATCATTATGTTCATTGAAATCCTCATGTTGATTAAACCATGCCTATGATGCTAATTAAACCATGTCTATGATATTAATGAAACTATGCATGTGATGTTAATATACCTATCATGCTAATGACAAATTGGGAATTGCTAGGTCATGATGAAAAGTTGGAATCATTATGTTTATAATGCTAGATGAGGATCATTATGTTAAAAATACTAAATTGGAATCCACTATGCCTATTTGAATTACCATGCCTTTAATGTTTCATGTTTGTAATAAAATTATTATTATGCCCGCAATGATTATTATGCCTAGGATGTAAAGTTGAATTCATCATGTTGAACTAAGTTGGAACCATTACTATGCCAAGTTATCATCATGCTAGTATTGAAACCATGTGATATGTTATAGCCTGTTTATTATGCAAGTAATGTTGGAATTGTCACGTATGCCTATCACATGTCTGGTGTTATTCCCCTTTATCTCTTGAATTGTTTATGCTTGTGAACGAAGTACGTTTATATACGTTGGGGATACGATTGGGTAGAATAGGCAAAACTTGAATTGATTATAATCATAAACCGTGAAATTTGGCATAAGTAGAACATGAAATATGGCACGAAAACTCGACTTGAACATGCCATAACTTGACTTGAAACATGCCTTAGTTGGGCACGAAATTGACATATGAACATGCTATGAAAATAGCACGAATCTGATAAGAACATGGGCATGACTTTAGAAAACAAGAAAGTGGCCAACTCGAGGTTGGGTTGAGTTTGTAGTGTAAATCTGCCCGGAACCGCCCGGCAAATCCAGTTGCTACAAACAATAGGATCCAATGTGGGTAGGTGGTCACATCGCGCTTGAAACCCGAGGTTGGGTTGAGTTCGTAGCGTAAACCTGCCCGGAACCGCCCGGCAAATCCAGTGGCTACGAACAATAAGATCCAATGTGAGTGGTTCGGTGCATTAACGAATCAATTAATGCCAATTAGGGTTAAGTCATGAACATGAAAAGACAACTTAACCAACTTGAACACGGTTTGTAGGGCTAAGTCATGGACTTGAAACGACAACACTTAGCCAACTTGACATGATACGTAGGCGGGTTAAGTCACGAATTTAAATGACATGCTTAACCATCTTGACACGACTAGAATGGAAAAGGATTAAGTCACGAATTACATGACTTAATTGGTTAGGCGGGTTAGGTCACGAATTACATGATCTAATCTGTTAGGCGAAACCCTAGACACGACCCTTTTCAGCAGTAACCCTCTAGATGTATCAAGGTACCCTGGGGCTAGGCCGGGTGGGGCACGATTACTGGGCTGATTGTAAGAGGTGAACGACGGCAGTGGGGTATGCCAGTGTAGGTTCGGTGGACTACGGTCGTGCACGTATTCCGGGGCAGGCACTGGGTATCCGTAGATTTATCTGTGCATCTTGAATCGTGTCAGGGGTTGACACCCTAGGGCTGATACACCCGAAGGTGGACCCAGCACAGGTGACTACATTCGTGATTAGCCGTATGACACGGACACTTGACGAGCTAGAACTTGTAGGGAGCCAATCGACTAGATAATCGCTCCGTAGGACCCCGTATTTGGGTCAGACCCCGTTTCAGGGTCATTTCATGATATTGGGCCGTGGGATTTATTTCGTGATTAACTTGTGACATGGGCTTAGTATACTAGTACAGTCGATGCAACGAATCTTGAACACGTGATGCTTTTCTTGACTTGTCTTGACTTATCCTGATCACCTTAGTCTATCTTGTTCACCTTGACACCATTCTTAAGTTTAGTTCCAGTTCATACATGACATGTTGTTTTAACCGTTTTTACACTGAAAGCCACTAGGACTTACTCAGTCTTTATGACTGACCCTTTTCCTTTCGCCTCTTTTTCTTTCGTTCCCCCCCCAGGTTTTCAGGGAGGAAACACTAGCTCTTAGCCTGGATATCACTTGCTTTGGCTCAGCATGTACGGTTTGCTATGGCTGCTTCTTTTTACTGCACTTGGGGAATAAGCTGTTTTTCTGTTTTTAAGTTATTGCTTCTTTGGCTATTATTACGAGACAGTTGTAATGAAGTTGTTATTTGAAATGTTTGTAAGAGACATGGTTTTATTTTGGAATAAAATGAAGTTCTGTTCTACTCATAAATTCTTCCGCTGTTTACTTAATTATTTATTTATGTTCTGTCTTGTGATAATTCTGTGATGTTATCTCGATAATACCCCTCCAAAACTAGTGCATTCCCTTTGTGAGTGACCCTAGTGGAGGTGGGGTGTTACATTTGCGGCAATTCTCTGCATCAATAATATGAAGCTTTTACTACAACGTTAGGATTTAAATTACAAAAAAAAGTAAACAATTATTACCATATGAGTATCACTTCCAAATCCGTTTGGGTTACTCTGCTTCAGCTTGAACATCTATGAATCAAAACATTGAGTTTGACGATTAATTTTACAATAACGTCCTTTGATGGTAGCTACATTACTATTCCGATCCATGTTCTTCCTATTGTATGCATTAGTGATTCTACCCCCAAAATGTTTCACCACTTTGATCGGCACCACGGACAGGATCTAGCGAAAGTGAGCAGTATATGTAGCTAAGATCGTAGTCTTCATTAGCACTCCAACTTGAAGTAGTTAGCATTCCACCAAACGGTTGACTTTGATCTTGTACATCGAAAGTTTCAAACTCAATTCTTGCGGCGTCGACATCAAAATCAGTAACCATTTTTTTAGTTAGTTTGAATGTGGTAGAAGAAGAGTTGATGTGGAGGAAAGTAGATGAGGGGTTGTGTATTTGTAGTGTTTGAAATCAAGCCGTTGCAAATTCAAGCCGTTGGCCTCCCCGCGTCTGTTCAACAGGCGCGCGCAAAATATATCCGTTGATACCCACGCGCTTGTTTAACAAGCGCGTGTGTTTGCGCGTTTGTTGAACAACCGCGTGGGCAATTTGGAGATTCCGGAACTCGTTACCCAGATTTCCGAATTGATCGGATAATCTATACTCTGTTGGACGAATTTTTGAGTATGGATTTCAATATTTTGGATATCCAATACTTTGTTGGAGTTGCTCTTACTTTCAACATGCTATTGATTTCTACCAAAACTTACAGATTACCACATATATTTTGATGAATATTTTAAACTTACCAAAATTAGTTGTAGTTTAAAGGTATAATTTTGTAATGTCATATCCGCAACCGAAATCATTTTCGGACATCGGATATCTGCATCCATGGATACGGACGAATATCGGATAATTATCCGCTCCGCTTATGATCGATAAATTAATGAACATAAATGACTTTTTTTAGTTTAATTTTACGTTTTTTCAACCCAATTGATTAGTAAAGTGCTAAAAATAAATAAATATGGTCATAATTTATAATTTTGAGCAATTAGCATGCATTTAGTAGACTTTCAAATTCACGACATAATAAAGTAGTATATTTTAATTATGTTAAAATACTCATAATTTGAGCTATAATCATAAAAAGAATCGGATAGATAATTTTCGGATGCGGATGTGGCTATATCCGCATCCACATCCGTTTTCCGGATATTTATCCGCTTTTTGGATGCGGATGCGGATAGATGTCGGATTTTTTGGGTATCCATTGACAACCCTAGTTCAACACTTAGTTTGTGTCGTGCGAATTGAAAATCTTCTATCATTATCTGTCTGAATAAGCAGTCATCGATATGGGATGCCACTTTTACTTTACACTATGATTTATATAAATTACTATCAGCTTCAATTTTCTTGGTCTTATCTAAATTTTTCGTATGTAATGTTTACAAAATCAATATTGTTGACTAGGAGAATCTTTTTACCTCATTTGATGACTCAAATTACATTATTTTTCAAAGTTATATTGATTTTTTGTGAAAGTCGACAATTTTTTGAATATAAGGATTAGATGTCAACGTTAAGACGAACTTTAAAAAGACTAATGATCTTGTGGTCAATTGGTTGAAGCATAATTGAATTGATGGTCAATGAAACAGGAAATGTCAGTGTATTTCCATCATTACTAGTCTATGATTTGTGCATGTAATCATTATTCCATAAACTTTGCTTCTTTTTTCAATTTTCAATAACTGAACTAAAAAGCTATGAAAATAATGTTAATCTGCATAATAGTCAACGAACCTTTAGCCCTGTATACATTGAATCTTATTTAGTCTAGAGTGGAAATTGTGCATGTTATAATTTGGGCTATCTTTTCCTCGCTTGGTGTTAAGCACTAGATTGCATTTTTTATTTTAGTAACATAGTCTCCTAAGTTGATATCATCTAAACTTGTAATTCATTAAGGTTCTTTCATTTTTGCATTTAAGGCTAATGAGGACAAAGTAAAGAAGTTATGGACAATGTTATTTAGCTTTGGTTGGATCAAAAACAAAAGTGCTCACAGGCACTGCATAGGCATTGTAAAATGTGCATGTGTTAATTTTAATTAGGATGGAGGAGGAAAAATTAAGCTTGGGTAACTTACTGCTTTCTACTTGATATATGTACATAGTGAAGGGAGATATACATTCAAGATTCATATTAGAAAATGAGATTAATTTGGTTGGCACAACAAATCTATATTTGTAGACATGTTCTTAAATTTTTTATCGTTGCCAAGGACGGCCGACACTCTTTCTTTGATTCTCTACATGATGTGCATGAACCCTTGAATTCAAGATAAGATTAACAACGAGATCAAATCTACTGCAAAATCCAGGGAATCATGTACTAAATTCAAAGATATCAACCATGACCTTATCAGAGGAAGCTATTCACAACATGCAATATCTACATGCTGCTCTTACTGAGAATCATTGCCTCCATCTAACAGCTTCAACGGTAATATACTGATATATTTCATAAAAAATCAGAATATTATTAATAATAATAGTGGAAACTGGGCTGAAGGAAAAAACCTGAGCACCCAAGCATGTGTTTATAAACCTTGGAATGATAAATTATTAGCCTTGAATGAGACATTGGGTATCACTGTAGCTATGGTTACAAGTCTCAGATTTTTATATTTATAAACCTTGAAATCAATAGATGTATGATTATAGCTTTGGTTATATGTATACCCTGTAGTGCTCAGCCGGTTCAAAGGGCACATGTTAGGTCAATTGTACCTCTACTGTTCATCGTGTTTTTCAACAAGTGTGCCTCCTAGCATCGTTTGACAGCACTATAATAATGCTTGATAACATCATTTTCATTTTGTATAGATTGCATGGGCATAAGTTTTTTGTTAACTAAGTTAGTTACTTAAGTTTAATAAAAATTAAACAAGTTTAAAAAAATTAACTAAATTTTATTAATTTTTAACCAAGTTTTATTAAAAACCAACTTTCTAATAATAATTAAGTTTTATAAAAGTTTAACAGACTTGACTATGTATATAAAAATTGAAATTAACTAAATTTTCTATAATTTATAATAATAATAATAACTAAAATTTATCATAATAATAGTAGTAATAGTAAAATAATAATAATACATGCAATAAGACTTCGTCTAGAGTTTCGTATTTACATGTACGCATCTGTCAGTTTCTACTATATGGCATAAATTCTATGGAACTTTATGTGCACTTGCATATACATTTTCTCATTGCTTAAGATTATTTTTCCCTCCATTTGACAACCACCATTTATTAATCAACAAACACAGTAAACAAACTTCAATTTATGCATATTTATCTCCAAACTCAGTAAACACAATAAACAATCTTTGATGATGCTACTGTATACATTTTCTTTTTGGTGCAAGATATTTTGCTATGCTTTTCATTTGATTAGTATTCAAAGTGCAAGATTGCTGTGTTGTACATCTACTTGTTATTTTTGTAGTTTGGATAATCTTTTTGTCTCTATTGATTTATTTGTACATTTTGCAAATTCTTTAACATGTTGCGAGTTGACTTGATCATGCTATAATCTGGTGTTTTTCTCCTGTTTTCTGCTCTACTTTGTTACTCCAAACTATATTGTTATAATCTGTATTAGAAGGGGTAATATGCATTGTTTTCACGTCTTGACTCATATTGTTATTTGTTGAATATCGTAGGCTTTGGTTCAGACAGCGAAAGGAAGACAAGGATCGGAAGCTAGCGATGAAACTCAAAGTCTAGATAATTTTGAGAAAGATCAAATTGCTGAATTTTTTGAAGATGATAAAAGAAGCTACTATTGTTGTGCTATTGACACACCGCAAAATGGTACACGTACGTTATTTGGTCTTGTCGATGGTAGGTTTGTAATTTGGTCCACTTACCGCTTGCATTTTGTGTAATGGTTGTATTTTAAATTGTGATACTTCGATACTATTTGATATTTGTTACGGATGATGAATGGTTGTATGTTAAATTGTGATAACTTAATGTTTGTTGAAATGAAATTTGCTTTAGGATACAAATTGTGACATTATGTTGTATTTGCTTTGGGATATTGTTATATTACATGTATATTCTTATCGGTATATGCTTTATGAAATTATTTGGAATGCATTATGATTGTTACTTGTTTAATGGAATCTCCTACTGTAGTCCTTGCGCAATATTCAAGCTTGTAACAGTTATAACTGTTATTAAATTTATTGTATTTGACAATCAGTTTTGCATACTAACAGTTATAATTGTTACATATTTCATATTTGTCACGGTAATTAGCGTTATAAAAATAAGTATTATAATGGTTATAAATGTTACAATTTTTTCAGTATCAACGGTTATAAGCGTGATAAAATCATAGATTTGTAACGGTTATAACTGTTACAATATACACACTATATAACAGTTACAACCGTTACAATATCCGTGACAACAGTTTGTCACGTATGTTATAGTTACGGTTATAACTGTTACAAAGTATATTTTTAACGGTAATAACTGTTACAAATACCCATTTCTGGTGTTGTGAAGTTGCGTTTAATATTTTGAAAATAAGAAATGGTAAATGTGATTTATGTTTAATCTGTTGATAATATTATTAGGGAAACTATTAAATATTCAAATGGATAAGCATAAGAAAACATTCTCAGTTAGGAATAACACGAAATTTTGAATGTAAAAATGGAAAGACAAATATTAATATTTGTATCGATATCTCTACTGCTCATTTGGCAAAATAAAATGCTGACTTCCTAATACATCATATTTTTATGCATACAAAAATTCTCCTTTTCATCTTTTGATTCCCAAGAATAAATATTTTGTCTAAACATTTATTAAAATATGTGTGTGTGAGAGAGAGAGAGACTCACTTTCGCATAATTCTTAAACAAATTAAAATTCATATATTTAATATCTATAATTAGTTTTCAAGAATATCCATAATCAGTTTCCAATTAACAGAAACCAAACCATATATATGGCAGGGAGGGTCGATGATATTACTAGATTCCCATGGTTTACAGTAATTTTCTGCTATGTCAAACTACATAAAATTATGCTACTTCCCTATTATAAATATTTCCTTCCTTATGCTGCATAATACCTTTTTAAGTATTCACATGCCATGCCAAAATTAACGTGCAAATTGATGCTCTATCTATTCTTGAAAGCTAGCTCAAAAATTAACATGCAGATTAACGTGCAATGAGTTAACTTGTCAAATAGGATTGGTAGTAAGAAGTGAAAAAAATCGATTTTTAATTTTTTATGAAGTCAATTTGTAGTACAAAATAGCATATTTTTACTAGCGTATCCATCGTCTACTACAAGAAATATTGCATAATATGGCGTAAATGAACATGATATATTAAGATTCATCTCTTCTATTTTTTGCCACAAAAATCTATTGGTAAATCTCTTTATTTATATAAATGATTTTGGAATTTGAGTTAATTTAGTTTATATAAACGTGGATCTGCTTCAGTAAGTAATTTCTTTTACCTCCACTATTAATTTGTTTACATCAAACTAAATGGCGATTCTGATGTTAGTCCTCTGTAGCTAATTAAATTCTATTGTTTCTGCAAGCAATTAAGAGAGACTGACTCCTTATCTGCAAAACTAATGGAAAAAATGATAGTGCTCAATGAAGCTTTCTTTGCTCCTAGCAATACCAATCCTGTTACTAAAACAAATGTAAGTTTCCTAAGTTTTATATTTTAGTTTGTATTAGAACTTTGCATTTGCTAAATTCCTACAACAGATCTCTTATGCATTTGTCGTCTTTTAAATTATTTTAAGAAATAGCCTTTTCTTTGTATAGCCGAAAATTAGGAGTTTGAATAGATGGACATAAAGTTTATTGAAGAAATATAATGATCAGATCACGTTAAACCAGGAATTTTGGGTCCATGCTTTCTGTTTTTACTATTTAGTTAGTGCATGTGTGGTTATATGTGACGATGCTTATTAGTTGAGTTTCTAGAAACAGAATGTTCGATAGGACATAGGAGACATTGTGTTGTCAATTGTAGAGTGATGTGTATATTTGGATAAGGTAATTAAAGCATTTATTCTTATTGGCAGTGAAGAGGGAAATGTACGGTGATGTAGAGGTGACAACTTTTTAGAGTTGTTCGTTCGACTGATTGGATTACTATGCCATGTACAACTTGCTTTAGAATAACTATGCCATGTACAACTTGCTTTAGAAGTCATGAAATTCGAATTAACCTTACATAATATAAAACTCATTCGACTCCTTTTAATCTCCAAATTAATCGAAATAATGTTGAAACAATTTATTCTACGTATCTTGTAAGTGTCTTCTCTCTCAAATCTCCATTATAACTCATTTAGTCGGCAACACACAAGTAAACTGCTACCGTCTTTAGTTTTTTTTTCCTTCTCCGTAATGAGTTGGTTATTGGTATTTTCTAGCATTTATATCAAGGTTATTGGTATTCCTCTGCCCTTTGACATGGTACTATGCTACTATTCTCTATTTTGGAAACACAATTTGGCTAAATAATATGTACAGTGGGTTATCAAATGCATAATAAATTGCACAATCGTATTTGTAATTATAATATAGTTGGCTTCCAGTAAACATATTACTTAATGTAGCTTGGAATTTTTTTTGTATGCATATTAATGCCTAACATGATAGTTATATGTTATTGTTTATTAATATCTGATGTAGCTTACTTGAAATCATTATTTATTAATTAAATTTGTATTTAATTTGTGTCTTTTTTCATGAAATAATAAACCTTAAATTTATATACATTCGTTTGCAGTTCTCCCAGTGGAAAGATTTGGATCATTTTATACGATTAATAGGACATGTTTAGCTTTTCTTTTATTAGCTTCATTTCATGCTTAAGGTGATGCTGGTTTTTTTATATTTTATTTTTGATTTTTGATTTTTGATTTTTGATTTTTGATTTTTGATTTTATACTTGTACTCGTGCTTTGCTAAGCATCAATGTTTTTGTAGAAATAGGCTATTGCTGCTTGCTCGGTTCTTAGACCATCTTGTGAGTGAAGGAAGTCAAGATGTGTATTGTAGAGAGAAGAGTTTCCCATCAGTAAATGGTACAAGAATGTAGCATTGAGGTGAACTTTCTTCTTCACATGTATATATTTCTATTATATAGCGGTACATTATTGTAATTTGTACACCAATTTATTTTTTTAGTTTACTATATTCTACGTCAGTTTGGTTTTGAATTGTTGTAGTGGGTGGCGCAACAGTGGAATATGTGGTTTGAGTTGAGTTGGTGATGTCATGTGCAAGAGTAGTGTGAGTGTAAGGGAGAATAGGTAGTCTAGTGCAATGTGCATACTCGGTGCTTGCATGCATGTTAGGTGGAATCATAGCAAACTGCTGTTTCGGGCACCTCCCTAAAGATGGTAATTTTCTTTTAACACAACATACTACAATTTTTTTAACACAACATACTACAATTTTTTTTAATACAACATACTATAATTTTCTTTGAATACAACATACTATAATTTTTTGAGATATGGAAATAGAACTGTAAAACAATACTGCGTATATGTTTACATCACTACATAAAAAGTGAAGCATTTATCTACAACCTAAAAGTATTATAATCCTATCATTAGAGTACAACATAGATTGGTGGTTAATGCTCAAATTATGCTTTTATGAGAAAATTAGTCTCCAAAAAATGTCTTTGTTTGAGCAAGCCCGAGCTTGCTGTGTCAAACAGCAAGTCAGGCTTGCTTGCTTGTTGTTTGACACAACAAGCCAGGCTTGCTTGCTTTCTGTTTGACACAACAAGCCGGGATTGTTGTGTCAAACAGGAAACAAGCTAGGCTTGCTGTTTGACATGGCAAGCCATCGTGGCTTGCTGTTTGAAACAACAAGCATAAAAGGAATTAGCAAATGATCAACATAATTAGAATGGTATGCATAAAAGGAATTAGCCCAATCCAGTGCTGCTTTCTGATACGAATAGACAAAATTAATGGGTGAGTTTCCAAAGCCCCAAACTCAAATGTTTCTACGGCAGACCATGTGTTAGCCTAGTTTGTGAACTAGGCTACACAAAGTTAGAAGATCAATTATATAAGAGGTTGAAAAGAAAAACATGCACTCGAAGTCCGGTTCGGTGTCTCTAGTCAAGTCAAAGCAGTGAGAAGCAGAAATCAGAAAAATCTAGGCAGAACCGGATCAGATCGGAGTATATCGATCCGCACCTCTTTTCTACACATTTCCAATCCGAACCCAGATAACTAAAGTGGAAACGGTTACGACCCATGTTCCCTGAAGACTCGGAGCAGATAGATGGCCATTTCCCCACGTTCACCCACTAACTCGATGTGTTGTCACCATCTTGAGAGATTCGAACCCGACATTAATGGGATGGGCGCCACGTGGGTCCGAACCGGAGCCATTCCAGAAGCATTTTTCACCTATAAATACACCATCAAGACACATTTGAGAGGATCTTTCGGCAAACTCTCTACTCTAGACCTCTACAACCCAATTTCACAACATTATTCAGTTCATAACCCTCTTCTAAAGTACATGTTCGAGAAGATTGAGAGAATTTATGTGTTGTATGAATAAGATTGAGTGAGAATTGTTGTTGTATTTGTATTTGAATCATCAATCCAAAAAGTATAAAGTGGACGTATGCTCTTTAACGCCAAACCACTATAAATCGTATGTCCCTATTTCCTTTTTGATTTTATTTCATTAGAATTACTGCTGATTTGGGTGTTAGAACCACTTTTTGGTCTAACATTTTGGTGCTTTCACTGAGAAGTTTTTGAATTCTCCGCTTTTTAGGAATATCGTTCTACTATTTGGACCCTCAAGTTCAAAGAAGGTAATCCTCTGTTTCCGACATTTTTAAGTGTTTGTTGGTTAATCACTGAAGAATTGGATATTAGGGCCAAAGGAAAAGGTAAAGAAATCCAAAGCACTCGAGAGAATGAAGTTGGTGAAGGTCAGCAAGCCATGGTCATGACGAGGTTGCGAGGTCAGGATTCTGGAGCAGGCCGATCCGGTCCGAATGAACTGAGTTGATGAAGTGGGTCCGAACCGATCCGAAGATGCTAAAGCCGCTCGTACTCCCCCTCCGAGTCGATCGAGCTTTGCCTCCCTACTCCGATCCGAACCGAACCAGGCTGAAACTGGAACTTCTACTCGAGCTCCTACCAATGCTCCGATACCAGCCGCAATGACAATGATCAGCCTAATCCGTTTGCACCCGTCACGCATTGAGACTTTTCACGCTTTCTTGACATGCTTGAGAGTACTAGGGATGCTTTGGGAGCTCACAAGCGTAACAGTCTTATCATGCAAGAGAATATGAAGACTATGAGTAGGGAGATCAATGAACTTCGTAGGCAGAAGACGCCCTCTCCAACTCCTCGCCTCACAGCAAACTAGTCATCTTCTTCAGATGAAGAGCGTCCTCGTGAAAGAAGGCCGCTTGAGCGACCTGAAAATCTTGATCAGTTGACCTTTGGATCTTTGGGATCCCGTGAAGATGTTGCTCGCGTGCTAGGACCAGATGATCCGAGCTTGAGAGAGCCTATGTTGCTGCCCATGCGTGGATCTCATGTTCTACCCAGGATCCTAATATTGCCAATCTCACTCAAGGACAACTTCTTTAAGCCCTTCCTCCCGTGAATGACCGGGACCGTAGAGAACGAAGTAGAGCAGCCGCTGCTAGAAACAGGAGGACATCCCCTAGTCAGGAGCCTAGGCGCAATCCAAACATTAGGGCCAGAGGGCCTGAACCAACATTAACGAATGCTGATATATGGGCGATGGTGCGCCAAATCATGTCCGAAAGTCAATGCTACACCAATGAGGACTTGGGCATTGAACGAAGTCACACCCCCTTTACAGATGATATATTGGACTTTCAATTCCCTCGACGATTTAATTTGCCACAAATGGATCGGTATTCTGGGAGAACCGACCCAGGACCACATCTAATGAGTTATGCATGGTTCATGAATGCCGCAGCTGCTCCAAACGCCGTAAAATGTAAGGCCTTCCCGATTTATTTAGAAGATGTATCGTTGATGTGGTTTACCCGACTTCCTCCACGATCGATATCAACTTTTAAAGAACTAAGCGAACGCTTTTTGAACCAGTTTCGACTTCATTATCGAAAATCTAAAAGCGTCATTGAGTTGTCGAGGATTAAGCAGACTCCAGGCGGATCTTTGAAATCATACTTAGACCGTTTCAACCTGGATGTTACCGAAGTCAGCGACCCTCACAAACCCACTATTTTGATGGCCATAATAGAAGGAGTTGACCCTGACACGGAATTTGGAGATTATCTCTCTGGAAAACCACCTCCCATAAGGGAATTGTTCTATGAAAAGGCCAACATTCGCTTGAGGCGAGAGGAAGCATATGCAAATAAAAAGAGAAAATCTGAAGGGGCCTCGAAGGAAGGTGTCCAAAGCAACGTTTCCGTGAAGCAATCTGGCGATAGTTCGGGGAAAGTTGAGGTGAATATTGGCAACAGGAACGAAGATAATAACAATAGGAATGGAAACGACAATAGAAGGAATAGGAACCGAGGAAATAACTCTAGCAAAAGACCTCGATTCCAAACCTTTGAGAATTATTCACCACTGAGTGACACATTGGAAAACATCTGCCTGGATACTTATAACGTCTTACAATATAAGAAGGCGCCACCTAGAGACTCAACCGAAAAAGAGATCGCGACTGGAAAATTTTGTCTGTTTCATGGAACTCACGGACACTCAACTAATGAATGTCGACATCTGAGGGACGTTGTCGAAAAGATGTTATGGGAAGGAAAGTTAAATGAGTATAAAGCTGCTCTGAGAGATAGGGGCAAGGAGGACAGACCCCGAACCAAAATCAACCTGCTCCTAAACCTACAGCTCAACAGAAAGGTAAAGGGATTGTCATCAATACTATAGTAGGCGGACCTCATCCAGCCAGCCATAGTTACAGAGCGATGGATCAATATGTTAACGCAATCAAGCATCTCGGTATGGAGGAATGCAATAATCTTGAAGACATAGCCCCGGTGAAACAACAAAAAATGATGTTTGACGATGTTGTGTTCCGCAACAGAGACGATGTTGGAATTCAATCACCTACTGAAGACCCGTTGGTCATCACTACTACTATTGGTCTCGCTCTAGTTCATAAGGTATTGGTGGACAATGGAAGTTTAGTCAATATCCTTTTCAAGAAGGCGTTCGATTAGATGAAACTCGAACTAGAAGATTTGAAGCCTTGTGAAGGATGGATTCGCGGCTTCAATGGGACATCGACGGCTCCAATGGGATATATAGAATTGTCAGTGATGTTGGGACAAGGAGACCGTCAGAGAGTAAGAATTCTTCAGTTTGTAGTCTTGGACATTGACTCGCCGTATAACGCTTTCTTGGGAAGACCAGCTCTTGTGGAATTCAGGGCTTGCATCACACCCTGGTGCCTATTGCTAAAATTCCCAACCGAGGCCAGAGTAGGAGTAATGAGAGGTGACCACGTCTCCAGACGAGCCTGCTACATGGCCGAGCTAAAGATGTTGATGAAGGGGTTAAGCATAGATGCTAAGGGTGCCTCCTCCCCTCTGAAGGAGGGTTCAGCATAGCAATTAGAGGGACCGGCCCCGAGGGAGTTGCCCAGAGGACTGCCCGAGGACCTAGATCCTAGAGAGGATGAAGAGCCGGGGGACAGAAAAGCGACTCCCAATGAAACGACAGTGGATATTCCCATTGACGAAGTTGATCCAGTAAAAGTTCTGAAGATTGGATCTCAGCTGGACCTGTTCTGGGCAAAGGAACTGATTGACTTTCTAAAAGCAAATTTGGATGTGTTTTCCTGGACCTATGCTGACATGTATCAGATATCTCCATCCATTATGAGTCACTCGTTAAGCATTAACCCGAAACATCCGCCCGTTAAACAGAACAGACATATGTTAGGCCCGAAAAGGTCGGCAGCCTTAAAAGAAGAAGTAGAGAAGTTGAAAGATAATGGGTTCATTAGAGATGCGACATATCCCGACTGGATATCGAATCCTGTCTTGGTTAAGAAATCAAATGGAAAATGGCGAACATGCACTGATTTTTCGGATTTAAACAAGGCTTGCCCAAAAGATGGCTTCCCACTTCCTAGAATTGACCAATTAGTTGATTCGACAGCCGAACATGAGCTTCTCTCTTTTATGGACGCATATTCAGGATATAACCAGATTCCCTTGCATGTGCCAGATCAAGAACACACAAGTCTCATTACAAACTTGGGATTATACTTCTACGTAGTGATGCCATTTGGACTAAAGAATGTTGTAGCTACTTATCAACGCTAGGTGAATAGGATGTTCTATAACCAGATAGGAAAAACCATGGAGGTTTACGTAGATGACATGCTCGTCAAGTCCAGACAATCTTTTAGTCATACACAAGATCTGGCAGAGATGTTCGACATCCTACGGAAGTACCGGATGAAGTTGGATCCCTTAAAGTGCTCGTTTGGAGTGGCATCTAGAAAATTTCTGGGTTTCATCGTGAGTTCTCGAGGAATTGAAATTAATCCTAGCCAGATAGCAGCAATAAGGAATATAGAAGAATCACGGAAGATTAAGGATTTTTCAGAGCCTTGCAGGGAAAGTGGCTGCCTTGAGTAGATTCATTTCCAAAGCTACGGACAAGTGCATCCCATTTTTCGATTTAATCAAAAGGGGAAAGCGTAATTTTGAATGGACTCCCGACTGCATAGAGGCCTTTCAAAATCCGCTGGACTTACTGGAAAACCCCCCATACTGTCGAAGCCGGTAGATCATGAAGAATTGTTCGTGTACTTAGCAGTATCAGCTCATGCTGTTAGCATAGCCTTAGTCCGAGAAGAAGATAAGGTCTAAAGGCGGGTGTACTATGTGAGCAAGAAATTGGCAGCCGCGGAACGCAATTATCCAAGAATAGAAAAACTAGCTTATAGACTCTTGATTGCCTCCAGAAAACTCCGTCACTATTTCCAAGCTCATCCGATAGTCGTATACACTAATCAACCCCTAAGACAAGTATTGCAAAGACCCGAAGCATCAAGGCGATTGATTAAGTGGAATATTGAGTTGAGTAAGTTTGATTTGAATTTCCAACCACGGAGGTCAGTAAGGGGGAAGGCCTTGGCATACTTTATAGCGGAATTTACAATTCCCGAAGAGGAGATGGTGGATAACAAGGTTGTCAAATCAGAGCATGAGTTAGAGCTTAGCCCATGGAAGTTATATACGGATGGTGCCAAGAATGATCGAAGATCTGGAGCTGGAGTTGTTTTAATTACTCCTGAAGGAAAATCCCTATATTATGCCTTACGATTAGAATTCCCAGCTACCAATAATGATTCCGAGTACGAAGCCCTGATTGCCGGGCTGAAACTCGACAAGGAACTTGAAATAAGAGTATTGGACATATTCTGTGACTCCAAAATAGTTGTTTGCCAAGTGCAAAAGGAATTTGTGACTAGAGGGCCTCGACTTGTTTCTTATCTTGAAAAGGTGGAGGAGTTGTTAAGCAACCTAAAGCAGTACAACATAACACATATTCCAAGAATAGAAAATCAGAAGGCAGATCGACTAGCTAAGCTGGCAAGTTCTGACAATCCTGAAGAAACCGAAATGGTTCCAATAGAGATATTGGGATCACCAAGCTTTAACCTAATGGAAATCGAGCTAGCCCTGGAAACTAAGCCAGAGAAGGAGTCATGGATGACATCAATTAAGAATTTCCTTAACAGCGGAATCCTCCCATCAAAGAAAAGTGAGAGACGAGCTGTAGTTCTTAAAGCCGCAAGATACGTCCTACAGGACAACAGCCTTTACCGTCAAGGGTTTTCCATGCCCTTGTTACGGTGTATAGCACACGATGACATCAAGCGTGTACTAAGAGAGGTACATGAAGGTGAGTGTGGAGACCATACAGAGGGTCAAACTCTAGCAAAGAAAGTGTTGTGGTATGGATATTTCTGGCCTACTGTGAATAAAGACGGGCTGATTATTCACGACGCTGCGACAAGTGTCAGAGATTTGCTAAAATTCCCAGAGCACCTCCAACGCAGCTTAAGTCAATGGTAAGCCCATAGCCGTTTTCCATTGGGGAATTGATATTATTGGAGTTTTACGGATCGCCAAAGGAGGAGCGAAGTACGCGATTGTCGCCGTAGATTATTTCACAAAGTGGGTAGAAGCCGAACCCTTAACCACAATCACGACAAGGAAGGTGATAAGCTTTGTGGTCAGAAACATCATTTGCCGATTTGGTATACCGAAAACCATTATAACTGATAATGGGACCCAATTCGACAGTGCTGAATTTAGAAATTTTTGCCAGAAATACAAGATTGACAAGAGATACACCGCTGTCGCTCACCCACAGTCGAATGGACAAGTAGAAGCAATAAATAAAGTCATTAAGTCTATTCTTAAGAAGCGGTTGGAACGGGCCAAAGCCATGAGGGTGGATGAATTGCCGCTAGCTTTGTGGGCCTATCGAACAACATTTGAGACGGCTACTGGCCATACTCCTTTTTCAATCTCCTTCAGATCAGAGGCGGTGATTCCCATGGAACTTAAAGTCCCCTCTCATAGGGTGACATACTATGACCCGATGACGAATCGAGCACTCCTCCTAGAGTCCCTTGATGCAATTGAAGAGAAAAGGGACGAAGCAGACTTACGTGCTTCAAGGCATCGACGCCAAATGGCACGTTATTATGACAGAAAAGTTCGCTTTAGGACTTTTGAACCAGGAGACTTGGTACTGAAGTGAGTTGTTCCACCTCCTCCCCATCTAGGCCAAAAGTGGGAAGGGCCATCCAACGGAAACTTGAAATGGGAGCCTTTAAGTTAACGACCATAGATGGTGAAGAAGTTCCTAGAGCTTGGAATGCTCAGCATTTGCGACGATATTTGAATTAGAAATGTAGCATTTTCTTTTGTTTCTATGAATTATGTAAAAAGGCATGACTTGCCTAGAAAAATCTGTTTATATGAACAAAAGATTATAAAGTGGATGTAGGCTACGACTTAGCTGAACCACTATAAAAATATCGTGTGTCATTTATTTTCCTGCATTATTTTTATCTTTTGTGACTATTCTGCCCTAACTATGAAATGCTAAACTTTAGATTAATCTTAAAAGGTTGAGGACAATTCACATGCAGGAACAAACGAAACGACCGTTTGAGTAATAAGATAGAAGGAACGGGAAGACGACATTCCTAACTCTAACTCTCATGAAGCGAGAGAGAGAGTATAAAGGACGAGACGATGTCCTTTGAGGCGTGAAGGTGCACCCCGATAAGAGACCGCCTCAACAATACTCTAACCTGGTTACGAGACAGGAGAGTATAAAGGTGCTAAGAGAATAAGCATCAATGACAAAAGAAAGATTAGCCCCGCAGAAATTCGGCGGCAACTGAACGCTAAGCTTAATCAATCTCGAACATGTCTTAGCCAGACATTCTATTCAAGATTGATTGGAGGCATACATATACACATGTCTCCAATATTTATTGCATATATAATCTGCTATATGACATGTCGTTTATCTGCATCCTTACTTAAACTATGAATTTGCAAGCATATGACATTGCAGGAAACAAAGTATTTTATTCACAAGCACGTGAGTTTATACAGGAAGACTAAGCAAAATATGCGAGGGCCGCACTCGCTACAATAATAGTAGACCAGTGGAATATCAAAACAAAAGCAAAACTCATTTTCATTTCTGCTTCGGAGTAGTCTTAGCTTTTTTGGAGGCCCTGAGAGAATCCCGTGCCTCTCTTTCAGCATCAGTCAGGACATGTTTGGGCTTCTTCTTTCCTGAAGTTGGAGGGGTAGGATCAATAGGAGTTTTACCAGCAAGTTCCCCGGTGATTGACCTGCCCGATAGCTTGACGATTATCTTAGATTGGGAGTCGACCATTGCAAGAGGCTTGGGATCTATGAGTTCTACTTCTTCAGTTTTTGCATTCAGACCCTTATCTTGTTGGGCCTTCATCTCCGCCAAGGTCATGTCGTCATTATGCCTCAAATCCCCAATCACGATAGCACCATCATCCTCTTCATGCCCATCGTCACTGCCATCATCTTTCAAAGCAGGTATCATATCTCCATACTGAGGAGTCTTGGTGACGGAGGGAACGGGAGTCTTGTCGGTGACCTCCTCCTCCTTGCCCTTGGCTTCTCCTTCAAGCTCTGCAGCGGTGACTTCATCCCGTTTCTCCTGAATCTCTTCAGTGGACTTCTCACCAGTGGCTGTCTTTTGCTGCCCATCAGTCTTATTAGTCGGCTCGATACCTACGAAACGAGAAGCAACAGTTATTAACTCAGGAGAAAATGGGGGATTTTCAATTGATTGCCCTATAATGTGACGAAAAGTGGAGATAGCTTTGACAAACTGGGGAGAAAAAATAGAGATACCTTCAGATGACTTCTCGACTGGAGTAGCTAAAGCCTCTAGCTTTGACAAATTGGGGAGAAAAAATAGAGATACCTTCAGATGACTTCTCGACTGGAGTAGCTAAAGCCTCTGGTGCTGATTCGGGAATTGGAGACAAAAGAGGAACCTTAGGAATTCCTGGGTTCTCGGGATCATATTGTTCTACTCGAGTGACTTCGGGAGCAGTAGAGGAAGAACAGGCCTCAATTATATTTTTTCCTTTGGCGTGACGCTTCTCTTCCTCCATAGCGGCAGCTATAAGGCAATACCCTTCCGCCAGACGTGTCGATTCGTCATCCCTGAGAAATCTCTCCATAAGCTTGTCTTCATCAACTGAGTTTATCTTAAATTCTTCCTTTTCCCATTCGATGATTTTGTTCCACACGTGAACTAGGGTTGTTGGATAATCCCCGATCCAAGAGATGTTTCGACGACAAATTATATGAGCAAAAAATTCTATCATCAGTTCACCAAAGCCATCCAATTCCTTCTGAGCCTCAGATAGCTGTGTGTGGGCCTCCTCGGCAGACTTAATAGCACTATCCACATTACTCTCAACCAAGGCCGCTCTAGTCTCAGCCTCCATCAACTTGGCCTCCAAGTCAGCGTTTTGTTTATCCAACTCAGCGTTTTTTCTCGCTAACTCGACCTTTTCCTGCTCGAGAGTATTGTAAGCTAGTTGTACCTTAACACTTTCTGACTTAGCATCTTCAGCCTGTTTCTTCAGATCTAAGCGCTCTTGGCTGTGAGATTCCAGTAGGCTGTGATAGCGTTTTTGCAACTCTTCGAACTGCTTTTTGAAGTTGTTGGCATCTCACTGAGCGATGGCAAGTTGAGCTTGTGTATCTTCTAGATCCTTCTCCAGATTTTTCAGAACATTCTCATCGAGATCGGCTACTTTCTTCATTTGATCGACGTCAGCAATCAAGTCCCGAATGATTTTGGAGAGATTGCGTGAGTATTTATACATCTCCGAGTACTGTTTCTCCACTACATCGATCTTTGCCTTAGCGTCATCTGCCCACTTTGAAGAAAGGGGCTCAAGTGCAGGTACGAACTGTAAATGTTCAAAGTAGTGATCTGGGAACTGTTTCTTCAGATATGCCAACCTCACTTTGGCATCAGAATCCAGCGGTGCGGATTTGGAATAAGATAGCTCGAAATGTTTTCTCTTGGCGGGGACGATGGCTGTACCACCCTTTCCAGGTCGCTTCTCAGAAACTTTATGTTTGTCTCGTGAGTCAGTGTGCTTTGGTTGAGGTTTCTCTTGGGAATATTTATCCTGGGGAGGAATTGGTTTTTTGGGTTGTGGTTTATCTCCCTCGCGACGGTCTTGATGACTCTTGTATTTTTCCGGATCTGACCGAATAGAACGAGAACGTGAAGTATGAAGTCGTGGGAGTCGTGATGCCTTCTGTCATCTCTGCCACAATTCTCACGGTGATCATGTTAGGTGTCAGAAGAAGGTCTGGACATGCTACGGCGAATTTTTCTGACATCGTAGTGAGGGCGTGTCATTGTACCTACAAAACAATATGAGTAGAGTTCAGAACCAGTGTTTACACAAGGCAAAAGTGTTGTGACATGCAGTGCTAATGTGTTGTGTGCATCCTTAGTGATATTTCCCCCCAACCGACCAGAGTCTGAAGATAAGCTAGCATGTGTGGTCTCCTTAGCCTTCACAGGAGTAGTTTCTTCTGAATAAGTAAAGGTCAAAGGTTTCGTTCTGGAGTCTTACGATGTATAAATGGTTTCGGGCAAGGGAAAATTTCTCAAACCCCTATATGTAGAGTCATCCACAGCAGGAGCATCTCCTTGAGGAACATCTAACGCGATTCTTTGGGTGATATTGATTTTTCAGGAGTAGCAGCATCATCAGGAGTGATGTACTTATCCCTGTCTTTCTCAGCTATGTTTGCCAGTTCATCATCCTAAGTTGAAGATGGAGAGGGAGAGTCCCTAAGGGGCGCTGTTGGACCTTTAGAGCTTTCACCCGTCTCAGGAATAATATCCACTTGGGGTATATATACATAAGGGCCTTTCCTATGGCCTATACTGCGGGTAATGGAAAGCAATCTGTGACAATGGAGGTACTCATCTTTAAGGACATCGTCGATGGTCAAGAACGTTTGATCACCCGTGAGTAGTTTATGCAAACGATTGAAGTATAACTAGCCCGTCGCTTGCTTTGGATTATCAACTGCAAATAAAAATAGAAGCCATTTAATATGCCGACGTAAGAATTTGAAATTGAAACTTAAAAAGTTGGTGCCTTACTTGACTTAGTCCATCTCTTGGCACATCCTGGTTTTTGTTTAATGTAAAACCATTCGGGTTTTGAGTCGCCAACTTTGCTGCTATATGGAATAGTGATGATTTTCCTTTTTGGAACTGACTCAAAATATGAAAAGGATGGAGTTTCTTGGGTCTGATGCTTGAAATTATAAAAGAAATGAACGTCAACAAAGGTGGGTTCTATACCTAAAATCTCTTTGTATGATATATATAGAGTGTACAAATAAGCATAGGAGTTGGGATGCAGTTGCATGGGGACAATCCGCAGCTGTCTCAGAAAATCGACGACAAAAGGCGGAAATGGAGGTATTGCCCCAACTAGACACATTAATCTGGTAATAGCCATATAACCTTCCGGTGGATTATGAGGGCGATCTGTTTTTGAAGGCAACTGAGTATCTCTTTGAAGAATCCCATGCTTTAGACGTATTTGAATAAGTCTGTCATTGTCAATTGTCGACTCAACTGAATCCTTAGGTGATTCCAAAATGGTAGCATCTCCAAACTCGTCGGGAGCACGGTTATCTCCTACCCCTCCTTCCTCTTCCTCACCAAGAGAGACATCACCTCCGAAAGATACTTTACTATTGTGGGCTTCCATCTCGTAATCTGGGCCCTCACTGTCCCATCCTGAGTCTGAGGTAGGAGATACATCCCTGACAGGTGGATTTTCAGATGATCTGGCAGCATCTCTTCTTTCTGCTAATTTAGACGAGCGTCTTTCTTCCATGGTCGCTAAGCTATTGAAGAAGCAATAATAGGAGTTAGAGTAAAATTGCCCGTATCCTCTCGTGCATGTGTGTGAACTAAAGTGTATAAAGTGTGTGAAAGAGATATAAAGTAAACACATAAGAGTACAGTGCAAAAGTTTGACGAAGCAGTAATGTGTTCAGGATAGTCTTAAATGTTCACTCATGTTCATAAGGTGCTATCCTAACTGTTCATTAAGTCGTAGATCACGACGAACATTGATTAAGTTAGTTGGGCTACTTTTGACAAAGTCACTTCGGATCGGTTCGGATGTACATGTTATGATCGAATTAGTTTAAGTCCCCTTTTTTGTAACAAAACTGGATCGGTTCCTTAGCCTGGGTAGTATGGGATCAGGTAGGGTGTCCAAGTCATCAACAGGCAGTCTTGAATTCATCTAAGTGGATCGAATCAGATGGATTTAGAGGAAGGTGGCTATGATCGGATTGGCCGACACCGAACCGAGCCGCCCTCATAACCTTAAGCTTATTTTCCCATGCACATACTTCACCTTCTGACCCGACCCGGTTGGATGAATCCATTTCTCCTCCCTCATGTGCCTCATACTCCGAACCGATCCCATTCCTCTCTCTCTTCTTCTTCTCCATTTCTCCATCAACACCGAACCCATCTCCTTCCAAAGTCCCATTCATTTTTGAGAAGTCCATCACGGCAAAGCACCCATGAACCAATATGCTCACCACCAGGTCAAAAACCATCCGCCAACGCCTCGAGGTGGTGATGAAACCACCAACGACGACGGTGAGGAGACATAAGGCACCGCTCCACGCTTGGTATAATGTCGAGCATAAATTCAGTCAAATTACTTCTAAAATTCTAATGAGAATCAGTTAAAAAGGAGTTAATCAAAGTTTCTGACCTACCTATGTAATCGATTTAAGGATTGAAGGGGAATTTTGAGGATTTAAATACTAGGTTCTTTTTTTATCTTTTTTTCAAAACCTAGGAGACGATGAGAGTGAAAGAAAGAGGGAAGAGGCGGAGAAGTAGCAGATTTATATGGATTTGGAGCGGCCCTTTGTATTCCTGCCAACATGTCATCCTATTCCGCTCGGACCGGAAGGCAGGCCCATGGTTATTTGGCCCGTTAGCTTAATGATGTCAAGATGCAGGGAGGACCATACGGATCGGATCCGAACCCAAGCAGAACCAAAAGCATTAATTCAACAAGTGATTTGAATTCTAAGAAAAGAAAATGTAAAGGTCCATTACATGAGTTTACCTGAAAGAGCTACCTAGACTTTGAGCAAACTTCCCAAAGTTATTTTGAACAACAGAAGTGATTGGTGCATTCTCTTGTGTATATATAGACAATAAGAGATGTGACTTTATGAAACGACACAACCCTGCAAGCAAATGGAAGCGACTACTCAACGGTCCAGATTCAGAAACCAATAGACGAGTAATTTCGAAGAACACTTTATCTACAATAGAAGTGTCCTTCGAGGGGGGAAATTGTTAGCCTACTTTGTGAACTAGGTTACACAAAGTTAGAAGATCAATTATGTAAGATGTTGAAAAGAAAAATATGCACTCGAAGTCCGGTTCGGATCAGTGTCTCTAGTCAAGTCAAAGCAGTGAGAAGCAGAAAGCTGAAAAGTCTAGGCAGAACCAGATCGGATCGGAGTATATCGATCCACACCTCTTTTCTACACATTTCCGATCCGAACCCAGATAACTAAAGTGGCAACGGTTATGACCCATGTTCCCTGAAGACTCGGAGCAGTTAGACGGCCATTTCCCTACGTTCACCCACTAACTCGATGTGTTATCACCGTCTTGAGATATCCGAACCCGATATTAATGGGATGGGCGACGTGGATCCGAACCGGAGCCATTCCAGAAGCATTTTCCACCTATAAATACACCACCAAGGCACATTTGAGAGGATCTTTTGGCAAACTCTCTACTCTAGACTCCTTTATAGCCGAATTTCACAACATTATTCAGTTCATAACCCTCTTTTAAAGTACATATTCGAGAAGATTGAGAGAATTTATGTGTTGTATGGATAAGATTGAGTGAGAATTGTTGTTGTATTTGTATTTGAATCATCAATCCAAAAAGTATAAAGTGGACGTAGGATCTTTAACGCCGAACCACTATAAATCATGTGTCTCTATTTCCTTTTTGATTTTATTTCGTTAGAATTACTTCTGATTTGGGTGTTAGAACCACTTTTTGGTCTAACACCATCATGAAAGTTTGAGGAATTGCAAAAACAGGGCAGATAGTTAATCACTTAATCACCTATACATTTTTGGAGTTATGCTATGCTTTATATTGTTTTATTCTTATTATATATAGCTCAGAGCTCTGTCTGATAAATTTCACCGTACTCTTGAACACAAGTTTGTAAGGTAGAAGATCCTTAACCAGGTATGCCTAGTTATGTCATTAACAACATCGACTTTAATCGCAAATTTTTCTGTGCAACTCACATGTAAATATTTGTATGTTGATTTCAAATGTCTCAGCTTAAGACTTATTCGGAAAATTATGAGGGATGTGTACCTATGGCTTACAATGACTACTTGAAAAAGCTCTATAGATATTGTATAGTTTGCATTGTCAAAACTTAAAGTAACATTAATATTACTTTGTTATTTACGTTGTTTATTCTATTATGAAGTAGAAGTGGGGAATGGGGTGATCATGTTACCGTGCAGGCTGCCACCGACTCTGTATGTTATTATATTGTTTTAGCTATTTCCCCCTGTTTTCAAGTATTCAAAATGGTTTCCACTATTTCATTGAAGTCAAACTGACCATTAACATCTATTCACAACACATTTTTTTGACGATTTTCTTTTATATCCTTACCTTGTGCAGTATGGTATTAAAATATTCGTCATTACATCTTTCAAAGATAATGCTAAATAGAGATTTTACCTACCGAAGAAAGATCCAAACGAGGTATAAGAAAATAAATTTCGAATGTTGTAGATAAACATAGGGATTAAATTTATAGCTATGCTTGAAAAAATTACCTATTTCCAGTATAGGTCTCCTCCCGAATTTATTTAAAATATGGATCTGGTTTTCACTAGATCCGGATTTTGTACTTGTGCATGTAGGTGCAAAGACAAATTTGTGTTTGTGAGGTTTGAATGTGCATATGGAAAACACTTTAAAAACTCACTAGCACAGAACCTGACATGGTAAAAACGATGATATATTCTTGTAATAAGTTTAGAATGATATCTGTATTAATATAATTTTTCTTCTTCTCAAGCTTGATTATAATATGCTTGTTTAAGTGAAAGCTAAATTTATTACCCTCGGCATGTCTATACATGAGTTTATTCTACTAAAGATTTCTACTTTTGTCTTTCTTTTGTACTTATACATATTTGTATATACCGACTAACATACGTATATTTGCCTTTTTTTTGACAGGTGTTGTATGATCATTTTGAGATTGATACATGATGTCACTCTTTCTCCTTCAAATCGTTCGTGCTTGTTGTCGTTCATGAAACTATTTTTAGTATGTATTCGTTTTGGTTTGCTACAGTCGTATGTATTGTTAATTTTTATCACAGATATATATGTTTAGTTCATGTATGAAATATTATGGATATATATATATATATTATGATTTGGCTTATGACTTCATTTGTGTACTTGCATTAATGTGATGAATGTGGTTTTTTGAATTGTTTTAATATATTAGTAGAATTGAAAATTATAATCTTTGAATGTTATGGCAGCAAAAATGCGCAATAGAACTTTTTTACAACGTTCTAACTATGCAATGAAAAGTAAAATTGTTACAGTTTTGTTATACTATAGGATTATGCTAGTGCTATACAATATTTTGCAAGAAGTAAACAATTTTTCATAGCAATACAACGATGCTATAACAGATATTAATGAGTTTTTCTATAGTGTTTCAATGACGTCGTAAATATTAGCAGCGTAAACCACAACTCTGCATAAAAGTTTTATAGCAAGCAACAAAAGCTATAGATATGAATTTGTATGTTATAAAGTGTCCATTTAATAGCAATTCTGATACGCTATGAGTAGCATCATTTATAGCATTTTTAGCGATTATTAATTGCTATTGTAGACCCCTAACATATTACAACATATTGATATATAGAGTTTATAAAAACGCCATTGTATCCTTTCATAGCATTTTTCAAACGCTATAAAAAGGTCTTTTTCTTGTAGTGAATTTGTTATTCTCAATTCATAGCTTTGTAAACATAAGAATCGGAAGAAGGATTGTACTTGTAACTTTGTAAAGCATAATATATAAAGTTAACTAAGAGTGGACGAAAGCAGAATTTTCCAAACCACTATAAATCTGGCATTATTTACTTTTCAGCGCTCTGCGTCTGAATTATGCTTGGATTATTTGGATAATATTAACCCATCGGGTGTTGACGTGCATCGACCAATTCCCTATGTCAACATTTTGGTGAGCTAGGAAGGGGACGACACGACTTTTGATTGCTAAGGATTTGGATTTCTCGGAATTCTAAGGATGGTAAAAAGGAAATAGATCACTTTAGCTTGTTCTTACGGTAGAATAGAGGAAAGTCGGGAAGTTTCCTCTACGGGACATCCGTCGAATTATGTAACTCAATAGGACATTGACGGAGTAGTTAAGGATTTGACTTCGTGCTTGGAGTGGTAGGAAGAGCATTTCCAAACACAAGAAGCAACTATATATGCTCTTATGGCTCGGACGGAAGGTTTCGGAAGGCCGTTTAGCCTAGGAATTATTGTAATAACAAAAGATAGTGTTCCTCATGGTTTAGCTTGGAAGTTAGGGCAATTCCCAAAAGTCGACCCCATGTGGATACCAATCCTCAGATTGATACCAGTTTGGCTAGACTCGAGGGCAACACTCCCAATCCCGATGGAAGTTCGGCTCGGGATGGTTAGGTTTGGGGTTCTGGAACAAGAGATGTTGCAAATGTGGCTCAAGTGTCGGTGCATACAGGTTGGGATGTAGAAACCCCCCATAGTTCCTGGAGTTGGGTTTGTGCCACTGGCAACACCTCATTTAGGATAGAGCCATATATTTTTGTTGAAGCTCAACAAATGGCTAACTCTGGACTTAACACCGATGGCACCTGTGTGGGATTGAACGACTGGAGTTGATTGCTTGGAAATGGAAGTCAGATCGATGATGTGATTCTATGATACACTTGCGGCGGGGCATATCTTCCAGACTTGGATTGTGTTATTCGCAGTCCGTTTACTCGAGATATTTAGAATTCTCAAAATCCATCGTATTTCAAATTACCAATATTGGAAGGCTTTAACGGAAGGATGGATCTGACCGTTCACTTGATGCGTTACGTGCGCCACATGGAAATGCTTTCGGCATTGGAAAATTTTATAGCGAAGTGCTTCCTACTCTGTCTTATCGACATTGTTGTTATGTGGTTTCAACAATTAGACAACGAGTCGGTTAATAGCTAGAATGTGTTGGTTGCGAAGTTCATAGAACAATTCAAGGTTCATATTTCTCGACCTAAGAATGTAATGACCCTTATGATGATTAGGAAAAGGTCCAAAGAAACTTTACAAAAGCTTTTGGAGTGGTTCAATGCAGCAGTGGCGTCGCTCGATCGACCAAACCCGTCAATGGTTTTGATGGTGGCTATTTCTGGCGTTTTGGATAAAACGGATTTCAAGATCTCGCTTCAACAGGATCCATCACGGGACCTTGGTGAATTATACTTTGAAACAAAGAGGTTTCTGAGGGAAGAGGATGCGCGAACCGATAAGAAATTTTTTAAGGTTAATTCGGTTAAGGGCGGAGGACCATCCGGTTTGGTAAAGGGAAGAATCCTTCTTGGAATAATCGGAATATATAGTGGAGGGAGCTTATATTCCCTTCGTACATGGAGCTTACTCGTTCCTTGGAGGTGATCTATTTGAAAGTTCACCCTATTGTTCCCTGTAGGATGCCTCCCACGAGGGATCTGTCTCAAAGAGAGGGACTCTGGAAACCATTGTTTGTTTCACTACCTGGATGGTCATGATAGGCATCTTCGGGATATTATCGAGGATCATGTCAGACATGGAGAGCTGGTGGAGTATGTAAGAAATCAGGCTGTAGTGTCGGGACAGGCTCAACTACTTGCTCCGGCTTGGAGTAGAAATAAGCTAGGGAGTAGCTGAGCGGATTGATCATCAATCGATGTGGTTTTCTGGATTATCTGAATTTTTTGCCCTTCAGATCTTGGACTTTGGTTGTTTGGTTTCTGGCTCTTTGGTCGTTTGGCTTTTCATCTTTTGAATTTTGCTACTCTGGCTTTTGGATTTTGGTATTCTGCTCCTCTGCCTTTTTGATATAGGTATATGGACTTTTGGCTTATGTATTTTGGCTATTTGGTGATTGGAACTTTGGCTTTTAGCCTTCGGGCTCTAGTTATATTGGCTTTGGGCTTATAGATATTGTGTCTTTGGTTTTCCAATTTCAGATGATTCTAAGTCGACCCACCCACGTAAGGGATTAGGTCTTAATCTCTAAGCATGCTCTGTACCTGACTATAAATCATCCTCCTCGTAATTAATCATCCTCTCTTGTTTACTTACTTGCAGGATTTTGGTCTTGATCCCATGCACGGGATTAGGTCTTGATCCCTAGGCATGCTCTTTGCGGACGAGGAACTGTCCAATCACTTCCACTCTTTTCTGGTTATCTGGCTCAGGATTTTGGAGGACTAAGTCTGTCTACCCATGCACGGGATTGGGTCTTGATCACTAGGCATTCTCTTTGTGGATGAGAAACCATTCAATCTCCTACACTCTTTTCTGGTTATTTAGCTTAGGATTTTGGAAGGCTAAGTCTGTCTACCTATGTACGGGGACCGGCGAGACCCCTAGGCATGCTCTTTGCGGATGAGAAACTGTCCAACTTCCCATACTCACTTCTGGTTATCTGGCTTAGGAAGGTTAAGTCATCATAGCCATGCACGAGGACAAGTGAGATCCTTAGGCATGCCCTGTATCCGACGATGAATCATCCCCTTTAAAATTAACAAACCTAATAAACTTGAAACCGAAAACGGCTAAGTCAGCCTATCCACGTACGTGATTAAGCCTTAACCCCTAGGCATGCTCTGTACCTGATGATAAACCATAAGGTTTTCCTTTGATTTTATTAAAAACTTTTACCCCTTGAAAAATTTAGTAAAATTACTCCGCTCATAAAGACTTTGCTTACAAAGTATGAAATCCAGAATTGAAATTTCAAACTTTAAGGACTTGGCGTAGTAAGGAATTTGCTCGCTATATGTAAAAATCTGGTCCCCAAGTAAGGGCTTTTGTTAGGAAGGGGTGGGTCGTCTTGTAAGGACTTGGCAAGGTTGCCTTGTCTAATGGCAGATAAGGACTATGCCCATTTAGTTTTGGGTTAAATTGTCAGTACTTGGAAGACAACTCATTGTTTTTTTGGTTAATCACGGATAGTCTTGTCCGGACTTGGTAAGATCATCCACTCTGGTTATAGATTGTTCTGTCAGGACTTGGTAGGACAATTCAATTGGTTTTTGTAGGTATGGACTATACCACATCTGGTTAATCTGGTTTTAGGATTTCTCCAATTTATTTCGTTATTGGTTACTCTGGTTTCTTGGATTTCAAGTTTCTTCGGCTTCCCGCTTATTGGTCATTCTGATTTCATGGTTTCGGGTATTCTAGTTCTGGCTATCTCTTATAATACGATCTGGAGTGGTTATTGGGTTTCTTCGGTTTCGATTTTATGGTTTTTCATCTATTGCGTTCTAGCGCGATCGCGACATTCTGGATTTCTAGTACTACGATTCGACGCGATCATGGTTTATGTTCGGACTTTGCTCGGTTCATGATTTTTGAATTCTCGGATTTCTAGATTCTTCAATACACGTCTTCCAACATAAAAACATGTTTCAGGGGAGCAAGTGTTGACCGTCTATTTTGCAAGGCAGTCTCACATTGGTTTTTGGCTATCAGAGTGCTCGGGACTTGAGTATGAACTCATGAATGTTTGGAGCGACTTGGACAAAGTCACGAAGTTCTGGAAAGGCTCAAGAATTTGGCTAAGTGTTTCGGGGTCGGTACGAATCTCGAAAACACGTTTGGATTAGCACAACTCGCGGAATTCAGGAATTAGCAAGATCTAGCTAAGTACCCCAGGGTAAGTATTCGAACCACCGACCCCGGGCTCGGTATTTCTGATCATGAGATTTTCATATCCTTATCTCATAGAAATTTTTGTATCCCGCTCGTGGTATTGGCATTTCATCTTTGGCATAGCATGGAAATAAACTAAGGCATGGGATTTGAAATAACTTTTCATATTGCAAGGATCGGAACTGGTTTTCCTTCCTTTGGTTTTGGTATTTTGGTTTTCATCTTCGTTTTGTATTCCCGAGATCCGAAATGGGGATATGAAATGAAGGCTCGACATGCTGTGGATTTTTCTAAGGCGCAGGATACAAAGTTAGCATTTCATACTTTGGGAGTCGAAGAGGATTTTGCAAGAAGTTGGAGTGCTCCAGCAAGAAGCACAACATTTTGGCTAACACCCGGGTTCGATACCGATCCCCGGATAATACAGATCCCGGTGTACAAATTTTGGGGATACAAGCCCCTGTAACCCCCTCTTATAAATACATCTGGACTTGGAGCTCTTTAATGGCTATTTAATTCTCCATGCGAGAAACTCGGACTTGAAACTTTTTAATGGCTTCCTACGTAACTATTTGGACTTTACAAACTCTCTTAGGATTGTGAGTTTCCTAGTGAAGATTTTTATCAACACTTTGGCATTTGGATTGCTGTCTTGACATTTGGATCAGGTTCTTGGAGACATCTTAGCATAGCATCACTTTGGACTTTCTTGGGCATATAAGCTTTTTGGACGTTGGAAACTTCATCATATTGGACCTTTAGACTTGATAGATAATTAGCAAAGACTTTGTTATTCTCAATTCATAGTTTTGTAAACATAAGAAATGGAAGAATTAAGGGTTATACTTATAACATTGTAAAGCATAGTATATAGAGTTACCTAAGAGTGGACGTAGGTAGAAACTACCGAACCATTATACATCTGGCGTTATTTACTTTTCAGTACTTTATGCCTGAGTGGTGCTTGGATTCTTTAGATAATATTAACCCATCGGGTGTTGGCATTTGTTGACCAATTCCTCATGTCAACAGTTTTCACTACGACAAATAATGAGTATAGAAACAAAGGTGGTAAGTTGTTCGCTTATGTGCTACAGGCATTTTACAAATATAAGACACAATAGAGACGACCTAAAAAACTAGTTATTCACCATGTAGGATGCAGCTTAGATAAGGAAAATACAGAAAAAGACCAAGGAAAAGATCTAACTTTAAGCTACAAAGCAGTCAAAATCACTAACCAAGTGGAGTGGGAAAAACAGCGATACTAATCGAAGCCCTATAGGACTGGAACTTACAACCACCAATCACAACGCTTAATTGCAAAGCAGTCACCAAATCTTCACAAGATCATACAACCTTGAACATTTGTATTCCTGAAAAAGGAGAAATCACTTGATATACACTACCACAACATGCAATTGACACACCGGATGCACCAACAAGATTTATACAAGTATATCCTTTCCAAACAAACTATAACATGCCCTACACCCAGTAAACTCAAACCAAACCAAATGTAGCACTATCATACAGTACACTAACTACAAAAACTACCAATAAATCCACAATACCAACTACCACTAACAACTCAAGTCAAGACACCTTAGTACACAACTCTCATCAAAACCACGGAAAAAGAAAGAAGCCGAACCAACCTCAACTAGTTCTAAAAAATCACAGATGCTAACACTAGAAAGTAGCAAAAAATTACCAGCACATCACCGGAGCGATCCACAACTCAAAGAGTCAGCCTTTCAGTGAAGTTAAAGTTTATCTAGCGTAATGAAGTAACTTAGAACATAGGTTATGAATCAGCCGCTTAATGTTTTCCTAGGAAGTACAATTGTCGACCGGAGGAACCACCATTAGTAGGAGTGGAGAAGGGGATGGGATTGTTGTTCATGTTTAGTCACATTATGGTTATGCAATTGTGTTAGTTGTTAACTATATTATCTTCGTATTGTTATATTCGGTTATGATAATTATTATTACCATATTTTTTATGTATTTTATTACTACTTTTTTAACTACATTATGGCTATAAATTTTACTTGTTTTTTTCCTCTTACTACTGCATTATGATTATGCATATATTTTTTCAGCTAATATAATTTGTATACATCACGATTTTTTTTGTTGACTACTTCATGGTTATGTAGTTATGGTTGTATAATCTAGTTTGCAGTTATGATTATCATTACTGCCATGATGTATGATAGTAGTGGTTTTGATATTAGTATGCTTAACTGCATTAGTATCATATAGTTATGGTAATAGTAATTATGAAACTTAATATACTTAATTGTATCGGTGTTATTGCATTACTGCAATATACTTAGTGTTTGCATTAATATTACTATTTAACCGCATTGAGATAGTAGTTACCGAACTGCATTATTATTAATTGTTCCATTATTATTATTTTTATTATTATACAATTATTTTTCTTATTCCAAAGTTTTTCCTTTTGTTATTAGTGTTTTTTGGCAAACCCGACCGGTTTTTAAGATGGCCGCAAACACCTTTTATTATAACTAATAATAAACATCAGAATAGTACAGGTGATTGTTAGTTGACAATCAGCTATATTAGTTTTTAAGGTGGTCCATCCACCATATACGGAGTTTTAAGTGTTCCGACCACTATTCCTTACAGGCTTACAGCACTGTAGCTAGCTAAGTCACTAGACTACAATAATAATGTAAGTACAAGAGATTGACACATATGTCAAGACTACTAAGTGCTAACAGAGAAGTTACTCCCCATTAGTATCACCTGGTGGAATACCCTGGACAGCCTCAGCAAAATGCCAGGCTAGGCCGACAACGAAGTGCATAGAATGCTCCTAATAAAGGCAACGTCTATCCCATGAGGTATCATTAAGCAGTTGCACAATCTTAATTTCATCTTTTCCTTCCTTAGCCAGAATGAGGCTAACATCATCAACCTGATAAAATAATCTTCTTGTTTCACCTTCTCCGCCAACATATAAATAATACCTTTCTAGCTTCCGATTGCATATCATTTGAGTGTTGTCATGTATCAATGCTCCTTCCATTGCATTCCATGTAAAGGTTTTACCATCTAGTTTATCATCATCTTGCAGAGTGCTTTGGTTTGCATCGTCAGGAGGCTCAATAATAGCCAGCGGAGAAGGCGGGGGACGAGGCTTAGGAATCCAATGAAGGTTGGGCTTACTAAGAGGTATCCTTGCAGAAGACGCAGAGGTGGCCAAGAAAGTATCAGAAATATGTCCAAAGTATTGGCATTTGGTGCAAATATCCGGACTCAGGCTATAACTTACATCCACATCAACGTCATATCCTTCCACAAGTGTCACATGAAGTTTCTTGGGCAAAGTTCTCATTGATGTAATTTTTATAAGCGCTCTAGCATAGTTAAGACTCTTTCTAGCAACTGTATTCAAATAAAAGCATCTCAGTTTGCCAACCAGGCTAGCTAACGAATCTAATCCAATCAGTGGTTGTAGAACCGACGACACATTAGTGAACGTAGCCCAAACAAGGATGGATAGGACTTATTCCCTGGCTTTACCAACTGTGACACTCCAGGGGGTAATGATGAAACGCTAGCCTTCAATAATAAGGGGATCCTTCTCAAGAATACTCATTTTGTCATTATTATTACTGAACTTCAAATAGAACATTGAATCAAAATCTTGAACGTGAAGTCTACCTCTAAGTCTCCAGTATTTATTGCACTGCTCACGTACTACTAGATATGATGGTGCTGAACTAAGGAAGAAACCTACGAGATGGTCAGACTAGAATTCTTTGCCAACATGGTGAACTTTTAACGGCATTACAACATGACCATAAACTACCTCGATTTGAAAATTCAGCTGCGAAGAATACTCTCCCGCAACATTGGGAAGCTTATCAAATAAAGAGGCCAATGTGGAATTCTGGACGGGGTTGCTGTGATCGGGATTTCAGATGGGGGCTTGTAGGCATGGTTATAGTTCATTGTGGCATTTTGGAAAACAGCTGGTGCGCTCTAAACTTCCCCGCACATAAAGCTTTCTCCATCGACAACTTTCAAATCAGCCTCAATTCCTTCCATACCATCCACAACAAGATTTGCATTATTCACATTCGCATCAATATTACGCACTGATGTAGTTTGATCACTCCAACGGGAGTCACTAGCAGCAGCTATTATGGGGGACAAAGGTGTCTTCAATAGGTTACCGGTGACTTCAAACAGCGGTAGGGCTGCTCCAGAGTGTTGCGAAGCTTCAGTAAAAATAGCCTCGATCTCAGCATTCAATTAGCCTCTGACGCAAAAGATCTGGAATAGGAAGGAGCAGAGTTGAAGATTCATCCAGACTGGGTGCGAGAGGAGGGGTTATGAGGCCTAGATGGCAGGGATGTGGTGCGGCGATGCGTCATGAAAGGAGGGCGGATGTGGAAGAAGGAAGACGGTTACGTGAATATTTTCCCAGATGCAGTGGCCATTTATTCCTAGATGTTCTAATGATAAAAAATTGTTATGTTATTAGTGTTTTTTAACTGAATTATTTTAACTCTATGCAGTTAAAGCCCCGCCAAAGCCCCGCTATAGCCCGTAGCGCCCTTCAACCGCTACGCTATTTCTATTTAGCAGTGATGAACAGTAGTTCTACTTCAAACCCCGCTATTTTCCGCTACACCCGCTAAATCAACGCTTTTTTGCATCCGCATTAGCAATATTAATATATGAAACTTGATTTGACTAGTTCTCTTTTAAAACAAATCAATAAAGTTAGTTTGAAGAGATAATTTAAGACATAATTGTTTAATATATTATAGAAATATATTATAGTCACCAATTCTAACGTGTGTAACCATAATGTTCTTTGATTTTATTATATAAGATTAATAAATATTAGTTTCATCTACACAATTGATGTGAAAATGATGATTAATTAATTTTAAAGTACTTTTTTTACATTTAATGTATCTTTTTCCACCTCCGCTATTTCGCCGCTTTATCTCCGCTGTACCTTTTTGCACCTCCAGCGCTACAAAATCGCTAAGCGCTTTAAGTGCACAAATTTAACTGCAATATGATTATGTAGTTGGTTTTTAACTAATATATTTTTATTCATCTTATTATTAACGTCTTTTAAAAGCATTGTGATTATGTAGATGTTTCTTTAGCTAACATAATTTGTATTCATTATTACTATATTATTGTTGTTAACAAGAAACCTTATCAACACACATAATATCTTTTCTTAAGCTAGAAATGAATGTACTTATGTCCAAGTTTAAGAGGACAACAACAAAAAAGATTGTATGAGTTTATGAGTACAAGTTGATAAGCCATATAAAGCAAAGTTCATCAAATTCAACAAAACCATACTTCATTAAATGATTCAACACATATATTGTTCTAGAATTTTAATTACAATATGTCTCCAATTCGAATTAGGGTTTGCATGGTTGAGTCATGCAGCAAATAATGAGAATGTTGAGTTCAAGAGGATTTGGCTCCCTTCTGTTGTAACATGTCACCTCTATTTATTGGTTCAAGTCAGATGTGTCAATATCATGTTTGTCGCTTCAGTTCTTTCGACCTAGTCAATAGCCTTCCTCTCTAGTACTTTAGAACATGGTTCTCTAAGTCTGTTTACTATATAGACACTTGATACGGCTCTATTTCCTTCGTTTCTTTGGTGTCGTGTATGGTGAATATCATTAAGGAGGCAATGCTTGTGAAAAGGCGACATGGCATCAAGGCGATAAATGTAACATTCTGTTTTTTTATACAATTAATTAAAATGAATCCAATTAATAAAATAGGAAAACATTTTGCAAATGTTGGGATTTGACCACGAAACTTATACCATTGTGTTTGTGGTAATTTTCTGATAAATTTTCATATGCAATATTTTTTGATCGGAGTTCAAATGGAGAAATTATCACAGTTTGAAGTTTTGGCATCAGAAACAATTACGTATGTAAATTTGGCAATTTAATTAATTAGGACTGAATATTGCTAAAAAGTATTAAAATTTAATTTAAAAGGTCAAATGTGATTAATAAAGTAGGAAACATTCAATTAGGTCAATGAAGAGAGATGATCTAATCTCTCAAATCACCTTAAAAACATAATGTATACACACAAACAAAGAAAAAGGAAAATTTAGCAATATACTCAATTAATGGAGATAATTAATTAACTAAATCAATTGAAAGAAGAAATTAACTTGTATGGTATGCAATCAATTAAGAGAATAAACTAAACGGGGAAAGTACATTACAAAACAATGAAATCATCATAAGTAAAAAGAATATATATATAAGTGTGCATGATCAACCGTGGATATCACCGGTTGACCATGGTAGTCGATTGTTGATATGGGTGATCGACTGCACGAGTATGATAGCAGTGATTTACTTCGAGCCCTGTGTAATGCAAATCTAATGGGATTTGGTCTGACAATTAGCGTTGGTTTGAACCTCTATAAATAAACACATAAGGTTTCACTTTTAACTCATTATTTTTTTAATAAGCATGGAAGTTATACTACTATTGTTTCTCTTCCAATACTTCTATACATAAAATTTTAGATATAGAATGCATAAATTCAAATTAGAGGAGAATAGAATATAAAGGGTAAAGGATTGTGAATTGGTTCAAATTAAAAAGCTACATCTAACAAATAAACACCTGAATCTGGTTTTAATTCGCCAGTCTTAGTCATATCTCCCCATTTCTTAATCTAATATAATAGATCTGTATAAATATCGTTTGTAATTAAAAAAGGGGATTATAAAGGGGAGAATGCAGATAACAGGGGCAAATCTGGATTGAGCCTAGAGTTTTGAAAAACTAGAGAGGCAAGTGTATAAAGTATATATTTTTATATAATGATAAATATATCATTGTGAATCTACTCCATTTTGAATAATTTAAATAATTGCATTTTTTTGTGGATTATGTGAATGAAAAATATAACATGGATTAGAATTACAATTCTAAAAATGTTGCCTATGAGAAATAAATGTAGGGTTTTTATATTGTTTATATACACATAAATTATTTAATCTTAAATTAAAATAAATAGATAAAATGTTATTCATTAAATCCAAGGAATGAAATAAGTTTTACATCTTTTTTTGGAATTTTGTTGATGTTTAAATTTGTTGGAATGGATGTCGAGGCAAGTAGATTTCCATATTTCGTTTAAGCCAAATCCTTGGAAAAAAATGCGATGTGTGGAATTATAAGGAATGGATATATGGATTTCCCAAAATAGAGATGTATAAAATAAGGGTAACTATATTGTGTACTGTCAATTTCAATAAATAAAATAAAGATAATTCCTTGTAATTACGAACATCGTGCTATGTTTCTAGGTAAAATATGAAAATAAGCTTTGTTGCAATTAACAGTGTAATCAAGTTCCAAAATTTTAAAATATGGTAAGTACAAGAATGAAATGTTAAGAAAAAGAATAACCTAAAAGGTTATCGGGATTGGGCATTGGCCTAACGGTAAAAAAGGAAAACATGGGCAAGAGAAGAAAATGGAATTAAAAATGGAATAAAAGGGGAAATGAAAACGATATGAATACCTAATAAATTTGAAAATGGCAAATGAAATTGATTCGAATATAAAATAAACATATGATGATGGGAATGAAGACTAGGCGTCTAAATAAAAGGTGAAGAGGCGAAAAGTAAGTGGTTAGGGAAAAGAGTAAATACATACAAAAGAAGAAATTGTATATGTTGCCTCGTATATACATTTAAAATGAATATGGGTAAATCTTAATGTAGGCATGAACAATACGTTACAAGTATTACGAGTAAAACTTCTTGGTTAAAGATTCGATTGGGTGCAATATTTTGGTTAGGATCCATCCTAACAGCAATATGGAAAGTACCGTCGGAGTAGGAAATAAATGGTTAAAGATGCGACAAGAAGAAGTCTAGTATTAACGATGTACAAATGAGTATCATCATGGTAAACAATAAGAAGCTTGGTGCTCGTGGTGATAACGTGTAGTGTCCCGAAATTCCGGTCCAATTTGAGCTGACTAAATAACACAAGTCCAACCCACATTACACTGGAAATCGGAAAACTAATAGAAAGAAAACAAAGGGTGAGAATAGATAAGATAGAAACTTAGAATAGAAGAAGAAGAACACAACATCATAGTAACACGAACCTCACAGCGGAACGAATAACATATAATATATATCATAACTTTGAAATATAAATCTGTACTTGAATATACATATCATTTCCAAAGTACAACACTTACAACAAAGAGGAAATAAACAATGGCTATATGATCCTGAAGCCTCCTGCTCCAACTCTTCAAGTATCTGTAAATCCCGACTACTTGACTGCCCGTACAAAATTGGGCACTCAAGAGTTTAGGGAAAACAAAACAAAATAAACTTCGGGTCAGTCATGGGACTGGTGTGAGTAAAACAATTTAAATTAGTTTGAGCAACAAAACGATATCTCATAAGACCACGCCGTATAACGGAACGGGTTTTCCCTTATGAGAATCCAAACTAATCTTTATATCAAAACTCTTTTGATATTATAATAATGTCTATCAATCATAATATAATAATCATCTAGCAGAAACACTTTCATCTCACGTTCTACATACATAGTATACAATCAAAACCACGAGTGCTTATTGGATAATGGATTTCCAACTATGACAAGGTATGGAACCACCTTCCGATAGTATATCTCTAGAGGAGAATACACCGAGTTCAACAAGAACATCTTGTAACTCAGCCACACATGACCGACCACTCACTTCGCTTGAGTGTATCGAATGTATATCACCAACTGTTGGGATCAGCAACCGTTTCCTGAATGGGACAACATCGATGGATTAAAGAAGGAAATGAACATTCTCTAGATAGGTGATTATACACCCTAATGGGAGCTACCCATATAGCCATGCTACCTGCCCGATTTTTGTCATTTACCGGATGTGAGGCTAGAAGCTAAACTTATCTTTTACATACCACATCTTCATTCACTTAGAATGTCACATCGTCATACCCACATAGCCACCTAACGTGAATACGTTTGAAGAGATCAACTTACGCGATCTATTAGATATACTCTGTCGGACCTTCTTCTATACAAGTTGTCCTGGGACTGGAAAAACCGAAGGCAATATTCAGTACATCCATCTTAGGCAAATCTTTACCTAATATTTATACAACAGTCCTTGCACTTTACTCCGTCTTCAATTATCTTTGGCATATATGATTCGCAACGCTTATGCCAATACGGAGTGGTTCTTCGGATAATAATCCATCCGGTCTCTCCATATTAACAACGTTAAAATGGTCAAAACTTTGATAGTCGGTGATTTAACTATCAAAGGAAAATATGTCCGTGTATAAACAACAACCTTATCTCCAAATGGAATTATCGATCAAATCATCAAACACACACATATATATATATATATATTCATATTTCCTTATTTTCTATATTAAGAAAATATCTCTGATTATATTTGGAAAACGTTTCCAAAACTCATTTATGCGTATTTTAATCAAACGTTGTATAAAACATTGTTACGACCGCTCAACCCATAAATCGTTTATCTCTAATTAACATTTCGCTATCGAACCTCAACTATTTCTTAGTTAAGTAAGGAAGTCAATCAAGTTGGGGTGTAATTACCTCTCAGACCTTAACTGAACAACGTTCTTAACTTTGTAATAGCTAAAGCTCACCGCTCCAATTTCTAAAATCATTTGCTTACGCAAATTCTCGGATTCAGATTACGAATCCACTTCTTTTATGAAAAACATTTATTATAACGCTAACGTTATAAATCCTACTTCTACAATATCTAACTTATAATTCCAACTTTTTTTCTTACTTTGAATAATTAACCTAACAACTAATTTATTTATAAATAAATAAATCTTGATTTAAAAACTGGAAAGTAAATAATACTTTCCCGAATTCGATATAATCGAATTCGACGTATAATTCTCTTTCGAGTAATCTCTCTTCGATTAAATCCTTCGAATAACTAATATTAGATTAACCTCCTTCGAATAACTTATATTCGATTATCGCACTTCGAATAACTATATTCGATAACTCCTTTCTTCGAATAACTATATTCGATTAACTCCTTTCGAATAAACTATATTCGATTCCTCTTCTCGAATGTACTATATTCGATTTAACTCCTTTCGAATAAACTATATTCGATAACTCTACTCGAATGAACTATATTCGATTTAACTCCTTTCGAATAAACTATATTCGATAACTCTTCTCGAATAAGCTATATTCGATCATTCTACTTCGAATAAGTGATATTCGATAACTCTACTTCGAATAAGTGATATTCGATAACTCTACTTCGAATAAGTGATATTCGATAACTCTACTTCGAATAAGTGATATTCGATAACTCTACTTCGAATAAGTGATATTTGATAACTCTACTTCGAATAAATTATAACTCGATGACTCTACTTCGAATAAACTATAACTCGATTATCTTAACTCGATAATCTTAACGGGATAATCTTAACTTGATAACTTAACCCTATTACTTAACTCGATAATCTTAACTCGATTATCTTAACTTGATAACTTAACTCGATTATCTTAACTCGATTATCTTAACTTGACAACTCAACTCGATTACTTAACTCGATAATCTTAACTCGATTTTCTTAACTCTAATCGATTAACTTAATTTGATTAACTCTAATTGATTAACCCTGACTGGTTAACTTTAACTGATTAACTCTAACTGATTAACTCTAACTGGTTAACTTTATTTAATTAACACTAATCAATTAACTCTTACTTTAATCGATTAACTCCTCTAACTCTTTTTGATTAACTCCTTTGGTTAACTCTACGTCCATATTCAGTTTCAAATATCGATGTTGAAATCGATTCTTACTTCTCTATATAAGTCCTGACTTATATATTCCATTTATCCAATGATAAATATTTTACTTAATTTATAGTATACTATTTATAAATTAATCTTCCTAGTTCATCTGTTAAAACAGATTTCTATTTAATTCCACTTCAAATAAATCTTTTCCATTTATCTGTTAAAAACAGATTTCCATTTTCTATTCATTTTCTAAATATTCCTTTGATTTAATTCTATTTATTTCCAAATAAATATTCCTTTGAATTAATCCTATTTATTAACAAATAAATATTTACTTTCCATTCTATTTATTTAACCAATAAATATTTCCTTTTTATCTTTCTATTTATTTTTTAAATAAATATCTCGTTTATAACATTCTATTTATTTTTCATAAATATTCCTCTTATTTAATTATATTTATTTCATAAATATTTCCATTTAATCTATTTGTAAATGTTTTACAAATATTTCCTTTTAAATTCTATTTGTAAATGTTTTATAAATGTTTTCTTTCCAATTCCATTTGTAAATATTTTACAAATGTTTTCCTTTTTATTTCTATTTGTAATTGGTTTACAAACATTTCTCTTTTTATTTTATTTGTAAATGTTTTACAAATAATTTATCTTTCTATCTTATTTTTAAATGTTTTACAAATATTTTCTTTTATATTTGTTTTACAAATATTTTCCTTTATATTTGTTTTACAAATATATTCCCTTTATATTTGTTTTACAAATATATTTCCTTTATATTTGTTTTACAAATATATTCTTTTTAACTGTTTTGATTTTATAATTTTTTCCTTTTATAAAAATCCTTTTTCCTTTTACATATAAAATCCATTGATTTTATATAAATAAATTATTTTCAAAATATACTTTGAAAATCCCCTTTTTACATCCCACTATTTTTTACGGTATTTAAAATGCCAAACACAGTGATCGATATCATCCAAACACACATAATCATCAACAGATTATATATCACATCATATATTACAATATATGAAAAACCCATAAAATAAATGTTGAGGAATCCAGTTGGATCCCTCCAGCCTGTCTCCCTGCATCACATATGTTAAACAATATAATTAACATCGATGATATTTCACTATGAAATATTCTGCTAAACAGAATCGATATTAGATTAACGATTTATATATATATATATCGTTATCTATAATTTCAACCAATACATAAGCAATTCAACCAAACAGTTAACTCACATCAATCAACATATAATTATCAGTTCTAAGCATATGTTATAAAAATATAACTGTTCAGAGTTGGTGAGTTTTACTCACATTTCGCGTTAACCGTTAAATAACGATTTGCGTTTGTTGATTCAGACAGACAATTTATTTCCTAATAAATTGTAATGAGTTTCGATTCACTCCCAGTCAGTGCCATGTTGTAGTGTCCGTCCATACGATCCCAATGGATCTGGCCGTTCGAAATTCTGATACGATATGATCGAGATATTCAATTTCGAAGTTATACGTTTATTTTAAATTAAATAAAACTTGAATTTTAACTTTGATTGGGCTCACCATTTGCATAAGGCCCATATTCTTTTATAACTACCCAGGCCCACTCGTGTAACTCCTTCTTCCTCCCTCCCTGATACCAGCCGCAACTCCAGTATTCGCAACTCAAAATGTCGCTCCTTTTCTCCATCAAAATCTCACTCCTTCTCTTTACTAAAAATCCCGATAAAATCACTATAATTCCTCCCAGAAATCCATCTATCTCCTCTTACCAATTTTATCCAATCGCCACTCCTTTTCTTCTACAGGCAAACACCACTTACATCCTTCCATAGCCGTACTTCAGAGACCCCATCCCTTCACCATACCACACAGATTTGCAAACGGTTTTCATCGTTGAACTCTCCTTCTAACTCTCAACACCACCATATCCTTTTCGCCACACTCACACTTCCTCCTTTCAGGTGTGATCGACAGCAACCTGATGCCTCTCTAGCACAGACACCGAACTTTATTTGCACAGTAAAACCCCAAAAATCCCCAACAGATGCTAAAACACTACCTGATCCCAAATATCACATTGAAATCATAAATCACTACTCATAAACCCCGATTCCTAAAACCCTAGGTTTAATGTTACTTTTCCAGCGAACTAAAAATGAAGTTGAACCCAATAAACAGCACACGAGATCGACGAGCAACCAAGCAGGAATCAGAATATATTTCTATTTCGATTTTAGGAATTTTGTTTGAATTTCTATCAATTTTATTTGCTGCGATTTATGTGCTGGAGGAAATGAGATTTTTCTCTGCGTTTATAACTTGGAGGGTAGGGCTGAGAAAGGAAGACGTGGCTATTGTTTTAATCAGAAATAGATTAGGATATGTTAATTTTGATTATTATATTAATTTTTAAGTAACCGTTATATGTATTTGTCCTTAAAAATTCCTGTGACCACATACGATACCCAAAAATCACGAAAATAGCCATGCAGCTACAGTTCGACATTACGGTCCCAACGAAACTGGTTTCGTCGAATTCCGGCTCCGTTTTCTCACGCAGCGTATTTTTAACGGTCAAAATATCGACTGTATTTCACATTAAAAATCCGTATGGCGACATACTGACTTCAAAAATCACGAAAACTGAAATCTAGCAATAATTTAATATTGCGGATCCAACAAAATTAGTTTCGTCGAAAACTGAGGTCGTTTGCAAAAGTGGCTATTTTTAAAGCTCTAAATAACCCTTTTAAATATATAAATATATTTAAAAGTAATTAAATTAAATATTTGTAAATAAATATTATCGTATATTTTCACATACGATATCATACAGCTCCACAATATTCCTATATGAATTTCTAACTCGATATTTCAAATCCCGATTAAATCGATATTCGATTTATAATGAAATTCCTTTTATAAATATAAATAAATCGTTTTAAATTATAAAGGAATTCCATAGCAACTTTTCTAAAATTTGATTTAGACATAAATCAAAATCTACATGATGAAATCCCGAATTTTCTCTCCTACTAGAAAAATATACTTCACCAGCTCTGAATGTTTCTTGTTTCACAGAAATCCGACTTAAAACGGCTTCTGTATATTCGTTTAAAGTTCGAATCGTCAAATTACGAACTGCTGCGCCATTTCGAGCTCGATTATATTTATAATATAATTAATACGTTCAACTGTCATTTATATAATATATTCGTTGATATAATTCAACTCTAAACTGAATTATATATTATAAATTGTCCAGTTCATATTATATTGTGAATTCCACTAATTCTGATTATTTCAGAATTAAATATATTATTTAATTATTACTTTAATTTAGTATAAATATTATTTAATTCAAGTTATCGATATCGCCAAATCGATATTTAATAATTAAATTAATTAATTATTTACCCGTAAAAATACGTGACGTTACATTCTTCCCCCCTTAAAATAATTTCGTCCTGAAATTGCTAAGGTAGAAAACAAACCCTATTGATTGGTTAGAACTTATTTGTTCACTTCTTAACTTCAGTTTTCAACTGAACCAATAAACTTCAATTAAATATTTAATTCATTCTGATTAACAAAAATTCTCAAAAATCCTGAAAATTTTCTAACACCTTAACTTTTCGAAAAATTTCGCCAGCGCCTCCTTTGTATTGGTCAATCGGTACAACCACAAATTGCCTCTCTGGGCCTTCTCCAACCCAAAAGAAAATCAAATAGCCAAGCGGCTTGCCAAACAGGCTCATAAATCACCAAACTCATATGAAATATAAACTTGTACCTTTTTGTCAGGCATATCATTATATCACTTTCACTTCCTACCAACTCAGAATATACCGATACATTTCCAACTTGATCTCAAACCAATTCATTCTTAAACCAAATCATCTGTTTATACCCCAAACCAAATCCAGTTGAAACTCAAGATCCATTCTTGATTTCAACTCTTAACTTACCAATTCAATATACTTAACCAAGTTAAGTTATCATTCTAATTTAATTTCAATTACCACTTAACTGGCTTTATTTTAATTCCAATTTGCTTTCACAAATTTCTGTTAATTTGTTTTTAATTCAAACAGTCTTTTCTTAGGTGTTTTAAATAGTTTACCATATCAAAAAATCAAACTTCCCTTTTCAGGTTTTAAAACAACTTGTTTTTCTCAAAACAATTCAAAATGAATACCTTTGTTAGTAATCCGTCACTTAGAACTTGAAAATGAACACTGATGATGTTGCGCAGTCATCATCAGAATTATTTTCCAGCGATCGAAGTGAGTTTAATACTATATCACTTTTCAAAACCATGTCTAAGCACTTCTATTTTGAAATCCATTTTCAAAATACTATTCCCAATGTTTGTAAAACAATTTAAAATCTCCCAGGATGTTAAAATTCTCTTATACTTAATCCAAGTCCATTACAAACACTTATTCAAATTTCCAGGGTTTTCATTTCAATTCTGATTTGAATTTCAGATTTAATTCATCTCGATTTCATATATTACACTTATATGAATTCTGATTGGCTATTTACATAACCATTTCCTTTATAATCTTACTCGATTATAATAACAACCAATATATCCAATATATTATAATCATTTCAATATCAATCTTTTATACCAAAATATAATTTGGGTAAAATTATTTTGTTTACGCTCTTCAAAATATACAGTGACGGTTTATCGTATTCAAGTGTTTTAGAAACCCCTATCGATACAGTGGATCAAACTGATCGACCAGAACTCATAAACAGCTCAACCAATATACCTCCACAATATAAAACCATTTTTATATCAAATAACAAATACGCACACTCGTATATATACACTCAAACTCAATCTAGGGTATTGCTAACCCCATCTCTACTGAGTTACGCCACAGAGCCAAGGTAATAACTTAACCTTTAGTTTTGATACCAACTGTAGTGTCCCGAAATTCCGGTCCAATTTGAGCTGACTAAATAACACAAGTCCGACCCACATTACACTGGAAATCAGAAAACTAATAGAAAGAAAACAGAGGGTGAGAATATATAAGATAGAAACTTAGAATAGAAGAAGAAGAAGAACACAACATCAGAGTAACACGAACCTCACAGCGGAACGAATAACATAAAATATATATCATAACTTTGAAATATAAATCTGTACTTGAATATACATATCATTTCCAAAGTACAACACTTACAACATAGTGGAAATAAACAATAGCTATATGATCCTGAAGCCTCCTGCTCCAGCTCTTCAAGTATCTGTAAATCCCGACTACTTGACTGCTCGTACAAAATTGGGCACCCAAGAGTTTAGGGAAAACAAAACAAAATAAACTCCGGGTCAGTCATTACTAGTGTGAATAAAACAATTTAAATCAGTTTGAGCAACAAAACGATATCTCATAAGACCACGCCGTATAACGGAACGGGTTTTCCCTTATGAGAATCCAAACTAATCTTTATATCAAAACTCTTTTGATATTATAATAATATCTATCAATCATAATATAATAATCATCTAGCAGAAACGCTTTCATCTCACGTTCTACGTACATAGTATACAATCAAAACCGCGAGCGCTTATTGGATAATGGATTTCCAACTATGACAAGGTATGGAACCACCTTCCGATAGTATATCTCTAGAGGAGAATACACCGAGTTCAATAAGAACATCTTGTAACTCGGCCACACATGACCGACCACTCATTTCGCTTGAGTGTATCGAAGGTATATCACCAACGGTTGGGATCAGCAACCGTTTCCCAAATGGGACAGCATCGATAGATTAAAAAAGGAAATGAATATTCTCTAGATAGGTGATTATACACCCTAATGGGAGCTACCCACATAGCCATGCTGCCTGCCCGATTTTTGTTATTTACCGGATGTGAGGCTAGAAGCTACGCTTATCTTTTACATACCACATCTTCATTCACTTAGAATGTCACATCGTCATACCCTTTAAAATCACAAATTGATTTATCCAAAAATAACAGGGGTATACAGCTAAGAGAAACGAATTCCTTCGCCATCTAACGTGAATACGTTTGAAGAGATCAACTTACGCGATCTATTAGATATACTCTGTCAGACCTTCTTCCATACAAGTTGTCCTGGGACTGGACAAACCGAAGGCACTATTCAGTACATCCATCTTAGGCAAGTCTTTACCTAAGATTTATACAACAGCCCTTGCACTTTACTCTGTCTTCAATTATCTTTGGCATATATGATTCGCAACGCTTATGCCCAAACGGAGTGGTTCTTCGGATAATAATCCAACCGGTCCCTCCATATTAACAACGTTAAAATGGTCAAAACTTTGATAGTCGGTGATTTAACTATCAAAGGAAAATATGTCCGTGTACAAACAACAACCTTATCTCCAAATGGAATTATCGATCAAATCATCAAACATATACATATATATATATATATAAATATATATATATATATATATTCATATTTCCTTATTTTCTATATTTAGAAAATATCTCTGATTATATTTGGAAAATGTTTCCAAAACTCATTTATGCGTATTTCAATCAAACGTTGTATAAAACATTGTTACGACCGCTCAACACATAAATCGTTTATCTCTAATTAACATTTCTCCATTGAACCTCAACTATTTCTTAGTTAAGTAAGGAAGTCAATCAAGTTGGGGTATAATTACCTCTCAGACTTTAGCTGAACAACGTTCTTAACTTTGTAATAGCTAAAGCTTACCGCTCCAATTTCTAAAATCATTTGCTTACGCAAATTCTCGGATTCAGATTACGAATCCACTTCTTTTATGAAAAACATTTATTATAACGCTAACGTTATAAATCCTACTTCTACAATATCTAACTTATAATTCTAACTTTTTATTTCTTACGTTGAATAATTAACCTAACAACTAATTTATTTATAAATAAATAAATCTTGATTTAAAAACTGGAAAGAAAATAATACTTTCCCAAATTCGATATAATCGAATTCGACGTATAATTCTCTTTCGAGTAATCTCTATTCGATTAACTCCTTCGAATAACTAATATTCGATTAACTCCCTTCGAATAACTTATATTCGATTATCGCACTTCGAATAACTATATTCGGTAAATCCTTTCTTCGAATAACTATATTTGATTAACTCCTTTCGAATAAACTATATTTGATTACTCTTCTCGAATGAACTATATTCGATTTAACTCCTTTCGAATAAACTATATTCGATAACTCTACTCGAATGAACTATATTCGATTTAACTCCTTTCGAATAAACTATATTCGATAACTCTTCTCGAATAAGCTATATTCGATCACTCTACTTCGAATGAGTGATATTCGATAACTCTACTTCGAATGAGTGATATTCGATAACTCTACATCGAATAAGTGATATTCGATAACTCTGCTTCGAATAAGTGGTATTCAATAACTCTACTTCGAATAAACTATAACTCGATAACTCTATTTCGAATAAACTATAACTCGATAATCTTAGCTGGATAATCTTAACTTGATAACTTAACCCTATTACTTAACTTGATAATCTTAACTCGTTATCTTAACTTGATAACTTAACTTGATTATCTTAACTCGATTATCTTAACTTGACAACTCAACTCGATTACTTAACTCGATAATCTTAACTCGATTATCTTAACTCTAATTGATTAACTTAATTTGATTAACTGTAATTGACTAACCCTAACTGGTTAACTCTAACTGATTAACTCTAACTGATTAACTCTAACTGGTTAACTCTAACTGGTTAACTTTATTTAATTAACTCTAATCAATTAACTCTAACTTTAACCGATTAACTCCTCTAACTCGTTTTGATTAACACATTTTGATTAACTCCTTTAATTGGTTAACTCTACGTCCATATTCAGTTTCAAATATCGATGTCGAAATCGATTCTTACTTCTCTATATAAGTCCTGACTTATATATTCCATTTGTCCAATGATAAATATTTTACTTAATTTATAAAATATTATTTATAAATTAATTTTCCCAGTTCATCTGTTAAAACAGATTTCTATTTAATTCCACTTTAAAGAAATCTTTTCCATTTATCTGTTAAAAACAGATTTCCATTTTCTATTCATTTTCTAAATATTCCTTTGATTTAATTCTATTTATTTCCAAATAAATATTCCTTTGAATTAATCCTATTTATTAACAAATAAATATTTACTTTCCATTCTATTTATTTAACCAATAAATATTTCCTTTTTATCTTTCTATTTATTTTCTAAATAAATATCTCGTTTATAACATTCCATTTATTTCCTATAAATATTCCTCTTATTTAATTCTATTTATTTCATAAATATTTCTGTTTAATCTATTTGTAAATGTTTTACAAATATTTCCTTTTAAATTCTATTTGTAAATGTTTTATAAATGTTTTCTTTCCAATTCCATTTGTAAATGTTTTCCTTTTTATTTCTATTTGTAACTGGTTTACAAACATTTCTCTTTCTATTTTATTTGTAAATGTTTTACAAATAATTTCTCTTACTATCTTATTTGTAAATGTTTTACAAATATTTTCTTTTATATTTGTTTTACAAATATTTTCCTTTATATTTGTTTTACAAATATATTCCCTTTATATTTGTTTTACAAATATATTTCCTTTATATTTGTTTTACAAGTATATTTCCTTTATATTTGTTTTACAAATATATTCTTTTTAACTCTTGTGATTTTATAATTTTTTTCCTTTTATAAAAATCCTTTTTCCTTTTATATATAAAATCCATTGATTTTATGTAAATAAATTATTTTCAAAATATATTTTGAAAATCCCCTTTTTACATCCCACTATTTCTTACGGTATTTAAAATACCAAACACAGTGATCGATATCATCCAAACACACATAATCATCAATAGATTATATATCACATTATATATTATAATATATGAAAAACCATAAAATAAATGTTGAGGAATCCAGTTGGATCCCTCAACCTGTCTCCCTGCATCATAGTTGTTAAACAATATAATTAACATCGATAATATTTCACTATGAAATATTCTGCTAAACAGAATCGATATTAGATTAACGATTTACATATATATATATATAGTTATCTATAATTTCAACCAATACATAAGCAATTCAACCAAATAGTTAACACACAGCAATCAACAGATAATTATCAGTTCTAAGTATATGTTATAAAAATATAACTGTTCAGAGTTGGTGAGTTTTACTCACATTTCGCGTTAATCGCTAAATAACGATTTGCGTCTGTCGATTTAGACAGACAATTTATTTCGCATTAAATTGTAATTAGTTTCGATTCACTCCCAGTCACTTCCATGTTGTAGTGTCAGTCCATACGATCCCAACAGATCTGACCGTTCGAAATTCTGATACGATATGATCGAGATATTAAATTTCGAAGTTATACGTTTATTTTAAATTAAATAAAACTTGAATTTTAACTTTGATTGGGCTCACCATTTGCATAAGGCCCATATTCTTTTATAACTACCCAGGCCCACTCGTGTAACTCCTTCTTCCTCCCTCCCTGATACCAGCCGCAACTCCAGTATTCCCAACTCAAAATGTCGCTCCTTTTCTCCATCCAAATCTCACTCCTTCTCTTTACTAAAAATCCCGATAAAATCACTATAATTCCTCCCATAAATCCATTTATCTCCTCATACCAATTTTATTCAACTCGCCACTCCTTTTCTTCTACAGGCAAACGCCACTTACATCCTTCTATAGCCGTACTTCAGAGACCCCATCCCTTCACCATACCACACAGATTTGCAAACGGTTTTCATCGTTGAACTCTCCTTCTAACTCTCAACACCACCATACCCTTTTTGCCACACTCGCACTTCCTCCTTTCAGGTGTGATCGACAGCAACCTGATGCCCCTCAAGCACAGACACCGAACTTTATTTGCATAGAAAAACCCCAAAAATCCACAACAGATGCTAAAACACTACCTGATCCCAAATATCACATCGAAATCATAAATCACTACTCATAAACCCCGATTTCTGAAACCCTAGGTTTACTGTTACTTTTCCAGCGAACTAAAAATGAAGTTGAACCCAATAAACAACACACGAGATCGACGAGCAACCAAGCAGGAATCAGAATATATTTCTATTTCGATTTTAGGAATTTTGTTTGAATTTCTATCAATTTTATTTGTTGCAATTTTTGTGTTGGAGGAAATGAGATTTTTCTCTGCGTTTATAACTTGGAGGGTGGGGCTGAGAAAGGAAGACGTGTCTATTGTTTTAATCAGAAATAGATTAGGATATTTTAATTTTGATTATTATATTAATTTTTAAGTAACCGTTATATGTATTTGTCCTTAAAAATTCCTGTGACCACATACGATATCCAAAAATCACGAAAATGGCCATGCAGCTACAGTTCGACATTACGGTCCCAACGAAACTGGTTTCGTCGAATTCCGGCTCTGTTTTCTCACGCAGCGTTTAACAGTCAAAATATCGACTGTATTTCACATTAAAAATCTGTATGGCCACATACTAACTTCAAAAATCACGAAAACTAAAATCTAGCAATAATTTAATATTGCGGATCCAACAAAATTAGTTTCGTCGAAAACTGAGGTCGTTTGCAAAAGTGGCTATTTTTAAAGCTCTAAATAACCCTTTTAAATATATAAATATATTTAAAAGTAATTAAATTAAATATTTATAAATAAATATTATCGTATATATTAACATACGATATCATACAGCTCCACAATATTCCTATATGAATTTCTAACTCGATATTTCGAATCCCGATTAAATCGATATTCGATTTATAATGAAATTCCTTTTATAAATTGTTTGCGAACAAATTAAACAATTGTAAACAACTGTAAAATCCGTTCGGCTTTCCTAAACAACAAGGATTGTTGTAGAGGGTGTCGAACTCTGGGACCAAAAATATTTTAATTTATAAATCCAATCAAGTTATTCCAGGATTTTGATTGATTCAAAACACAGAAAATAACAGCAATTAAACAAAAAGAGAGATTTATATAATAAAAGAAAGCAATTAGGGGATAATGACATAGATTGGGTTCACACTCGTCAATAGCCAATAAATAAATATAGATCTAATTCATGTTTCTGTCACAAACATGAATCAACGATAATTAAGTTCTTAGAAACAAATAAGTAAATAACAACAAGCATAGCCTATGCAGGAGCTGAGCTCTTAAACAACCATAGACTATCAGGACATATTCACTAATTAATTTCCAAAAGCCTAAAATTAGATCTAAATCTGATAATTGTTAGATCGAACACGAATATACCCTGTGAAGGAGCATAGCTCTTAAATGACACAGAATATGAAGGTTCAGATCTAACCCTTGATTTAGATCTAGATCTTCATACATGAAGTTCTAATCTCTTTGGCTATGTGATTCATATTTGAATCATATCTATCAGCGTCATCACCCCCTAATCAAAGGGGATTAGCTAGACATAGCTAAAGAAGAAGAGAAAAAGAAAATAACAGACATAAATAAAATACATACAACTAAAACTAAATAGAACAGGGGAAGAAGAATGATTTTATTCCAAGAAGAGAATTACAGAATAAAACCCAATGTGTTTTACAATGAATGAGATAAAGTGTATTTATAGCTGATATGACAAAGGCTACTTGGCAAATTCCATAATGTGGGACAAATCCCCTTTTCCAAACTATGACACATAAACTAAATAGCTTAATGTGAACGCGTGCAGCGCATGAATGAGAAGCCTTGCAAATAACTTAGCTCAATTAGCAACTAGACCAATGTGAATGCATGCAGATGTCATGGAATATAGGTTGCGGGCTTCAACTCCAATTGTCTTGAGAATGAATAACAACTCCAAGTGATTATTATGAAAAAGCATTGAATCATGTCTTTAAAATACGCAGCAAAAAGGTGATTGAATAACAACATTTCTTTTGGTCTTCAAGCTTTACTCCAGCTCTAAAATTCAACACTCTTCTTGCACAAATTCTTCAAGCTTTACAATAATTAGATGCATTAATCCATTCATCTCTAATAATCTGTAAATATAGCTATAAATGCACAGTACCAATTATTTAAAAGATAAAATAAGATAAATATGCGGATACAATATACACATTTACATGTATATCAAATACCCCCACACTTATCTTTTTATTCGTCCTCGAATAAACTAAACTAAGATATGTCACACTTTCGTAGAAAACACGATTGCATTTAGCGTATGCAACAAGCCGTTAAACCCCTAGGTGTCCCTAGTAGGACGAGTGTAGTCTCGTGAGGGTTTTCAGCGGATACTACCCACAAAATCCAAAGCGTCTTGAGTACGCAGATTAATCAAACAATATATTTAAGGTCTTTCACATTCCAAGGATTTCACCTAACTTCAATAATAACGGTTTAGCCCCAAATTATCCATCCCATAATTAGTGCAAAAATGAATAAAAAATTTCAATCTGAATCGTAATTCCTTGATAACACTGTAATTGTCTTGAAGGTTAAGAGCGTGGTGTCAACCAAAGTTCTACACATCGACAATGTGCACCCAACCATTTATTCAACTTTTTTTTTTGAAATTTTTTACACCAGTGTAACTGTAATATATTGGATGTGAGTTATGCATAGACGAAGGAGAATTTTGTAAGTTCTAAAAATATTATAGATAAGAGGGCAAGTGTATTAGTTAAACTTCAGGCTACAAAAGATAAAGTAATACTAAGGCACATATGAACATTTTTATTTCCTTTCATATCCTCTACTACAATCCTCACTTCCAAGTACGGTATAATGGATGTGGATGGAATGGAACTGAATGCTTTATAGTCAAGAATGATGAATGACTATTTTATTCGGAGAGACTCTCTCTTTATTTCATTTTTTTTCTTTTCCTTCTTTTTTTTCTTTTTTTCTTTCTCTTTTTTTTTGCTATTCTTTTTTTCTTCTTCTTCTTTTTTTTTGCATGATGAATGGAGATGGAATGATGATGTACATGATTTCATTTGATTCCTCCTCTACTAAACCAACACTTCATGAAAGGAAAGTTTTGTGCCCTAGTTACTCTACTTCTATAACCTTAATTCAACACACAAGTCTGGATTGATGTTATACAAAATGCTGAAAGGAATGATAAGCAAAGTTTCGTAAGATAGACAACCCATATAAAATAAGATGTGATATATGGTTATCCTACCTTAAAACAAGTACGTAGTGGGTAGTGTAATATTGGTATAAAAATGACGTTTTTGACCTTTAAACAAAGGTTCTTGAGTATACCAATATACGATAAACTTGTCGAAACATGGATGTAAATCGACTAAAACTTGGGTTTGAATAATGTGGGGTACCGAAGAAGAACGCTACAATGAGTCATTTCTCCTTAATTGGGCCAAGTGGATTTTAGAACTTACGATTTTGAAAATTTGAGTGAAAAAGAAAATATTATGCATGAAAACGAACTCAGAAAATCCAACAAATGTAGGTGCAAAATCATTATTATTTGATTATTTTGATTATTTTTACTTGCACATTCTAACATGTATAACAAGGGTTGACACGCTTACTCCAGAACATGACTAACGTCTGCACAGTCTCAAGCTAGCATCTTAAAAAGACACATTACCATTCAATGAATAAATAATGTTCATTCCCATCACCCAACAATTCAACTTATCAAACAAGAACCAATGTGTTATTTATGAATTTAAGTTAATCCTTGTTCAATGAATGATCTACTTCATAAAATTTGATTGCTGATGTAATGTAAATTCCCCCCACACTTGAGTGTGACTGTGTCCTCACAGTCATTATTCAGACATATCTTAGTGAAAGGGAAATAAATAAGAGAATATTTACATATGTGCAAAAGAGGGTTAGTGCGTCTTACCGAATGTAATGTGGCTCATGGAGGACCATGGGCTCTTCCTCTTGGTTGGGTATTAATTCCAAGTAAGGTTTAAGGCGTTGACCATTGATCTTATAGGATGATCCATCAGTTGGATTCTCAATTTCTATCGCACCATACGGAAAAACGGTCCGTAAAAGTGTAAGGTCCTGTCCATCTAGATTTTAACTTACCCGGAAATAGATGCAATCTTGAGTCATACAAGAGAACTTTTTGACCTGGCATGAAAGTTTTACGTAAAATTGATTTATCATGAAAAACTTTCGTTTTGTCCTTGTAAATTCGTTCATTTTCATAGGCATCATTTTGAATTTCATCAAGTTCATTAAGTTGAAGCTTCCTATGTTCACCTGCTTGCTCTAAATCAAGATTCAAAGTTTTTATTGCCCATAACGCCCGATGTTCTAGTTCAACTGGCAAATTACATGGCTTACCAAAAATCAACCGATAAGGGGACATACCCAAGTTTGTTTTGAAAGCAGTGCGGTAAGCCCAAAGAGCGTCCGTTAACTTTTGGGACCAATCTTTACGATTTCGATTCACATTTTTCTCAAGGATTTGCTTAATCTGCCTATTCGATACTTCAACTTGCCCACAAGTTTGAGGATGATAAGGAGTGGATAACTTGTTGGTTATCGAATACTTTCTCATGAGAGATTCAAAAGAACGATTACAGAAGTGTGTACCATTATCACTAATTATTGTGCGAGGTGTGCCAAACCTAGAAAAGATGTTTTCTTTCAAGAAGCGCACAACAACCTTGTTATCATTTGTTTTGCATGGAACAACTTCAACCCATTTGGAAACATAATCAACAACTAAGAGAATGTAAATGCTCCCAAAAGAATTAGGGAAGGGTCCCATGAAGTCTACACCCCAAACATCAAAAATTTCGACCTCTAGAATGGGGTTTAGAGGCATCATATTCTGTTTAGAAATTTTCCTTAAGAATTGACATCGATCACAAGTTTTGCAAAATTCGTACGCGTCTTCGAAAAGGTTGGGCCAGTAAAAACCCGATTGGAGAACCTTTTCGGCTGTCTTTTTGGGACCTAAATGACCACCACATGCTTGGTCATGACAGAAAGAAAGGACACTGTGAGTTTCAGTGTCGGGAACACACCTTCGAATGATTTGGTCGGGACAATACTTGAAAAGATAGGGGTCATCCCAACAAAAATTTTTCACTTGGGAAAAGAATTTGTGTTTATCCTGCTTAGACCAAAAAGAAGGGGTCTGCTTGGTGACTAAGTAGTTGACAATGTCAGTGAACCAAGGATCAGTGGATAGAGAAAATAGTTGTTCATCAGGGAAAGTCTCGTTGATCGGAAGAGAAGAAGACGAGGCATTTGGAAGACGAGGCAAGTGGTCTGCAATAACATTGTCAGATCCTTTTTTATCCTTAATCGTAAGGTCAAATTCTTGAAGTAGAAGGATCCAACGAATGAGACGAGCCTTAGCATCCTTTTTAGAGAAAAGATACCTAAGTGCGGAATGATCATTATGAACAGTGATGTGTGAGCCAACTAGATAAGGCCTGAATTTTTCTAGAGCAAAAACAACTGCCAAAAGTTCTTTTTCAGTGGTCGTATAATTGATTTGGGCATCGTTCAAAGTCTTACTCGCGTAGTAAATGACATGAAGAATTTTATCGATGTGTTGTCCTAAGACAGCGCCAACAGCGAAATTCGAGGCGTCACACATGATTTCAAAAGGCAGCTTCCAATTAGGAGAGCAAATGATCGGGGCAGAGACAAGTTCATTTTTAAGATGCTCAAAAGATGAAATGCAATTAGAATTGAAGTCGAAAGGAACATCCTTACCAAGAAGATTGGTTAAAGGTCGAGTGATTTTTCTAAAAAAAATTATAAAGCGACGGTAAAACCAGCATGACCTAAAAAGGATCGGATGTCCTTAACTAATTTGGGAATGGGAAGATTAGAAATAACTCGATCTTGGCTTTGTCTACTTCAATTCCTTTATTAGAGATGACATGTCCTAAAACAATGCCATGTTTGACCATAAAGTGACACTTTTCCCAATTAAGCGTTAAGCGTTTATCTTTACAACGATTAAGAACAAGATCGAGATGATGTAAGCACTCAGTGTAGGAATCCCCAAAGATGGAAAAATCATCCATGAACACTTCCAAAAATCGCTCGATCATATCAGAAAAAATGCCAATCATGCACCTCTGAAAGGTTGCAGGTGCATTATAGAGACCAAAAGGCATACGTCAATACACAAATGTACCAAAAGGACAAGTGAAAGTGGTTTTCTCTTGGTCCTCAAGAGCGATAGGGATTTGATTATAGCCCGAGTACCCGTAAAGGAAACAATAGTACTCATGACCAGCTAGTCGTTCTAACATTTGATCGATAAATGGCAGAGTGAAATGATCCTTATGTGTTGCAGCGTTAAGTTTCCTATAGTCAATGCAAACACGCCAACCGGTCTGGGTGCGGGTTGGGATAAGCTCGTTAGCTTCATTTTGGATCACGGTAATCCCTGATTTCTTAGGTACGACATGAATCGGACTAACCCATTGACTATCAGAAATCGGGTAGATGATTCCATTGTCAAGACATTTAAGGATTTCAGCACGAACTGCTTCTTTCATGATGGGGTGCAGTCGACGCTGGGGATCACGAGTGGGTTTGGCATCATCTATAAGGTGGATTCGATGTTGGACAATCGAAGGACTAATCCCCTTAATATCAGCCATGGACCAACCAATTGCTTCCTTATTTTTCTTAAGGATGGGAAGGAGCAATTGTTCCTGCTCTAAAGTAAGGTCAGAAGTGATAATGACAGGAAAAGTTTCATTGTCTCCTAAGTAAGCGTACTTAAGATGACTGGGAAGCACTTTGAGGTCAGATTTTGGGGACGACTCAACCGAAGAAATTGGTTGAGGGATAGACTCATTTGTGAGAGGCTCGACAGGAATCGAATCAGAGACATTTTCGGGAGTATCTTGAAACAAAGTTTCGTAATTTGATTCAATTTCATTATTCAGATGGTCGAGCTCAGATTCATTATCGTGGACAACATGGATTTCAGAAAACTGGTCCACATAAGAGTTAGGAGAGTTTTCGGTTCTAAAGATGTTTAGCTCGACAGTCATGTTACCGAAAGAAAGTTTCATAGACCCATTTCTACAGTTGATAAGAGCATTAGATGTTGCTAAGAAGGGTCGTCCTAGAATCAAAGGGATCTGGTTTGCAGGATTGCTTACCTGTTGAGTTTCTAGGACAATGAAATCAACTGGAAAAATGAATTCGCCTATTTTAATCAATACATCCTCGATTTCGCCCACAGGTTTCTTAATTGAACGGTCTACAAGCTGAAGGGTAACCTTGGTGGGTTTCAGTTCTCCTAGCCCTAATTGGCGATAGATGGAATATGGAAGCAAGTTAACACTTGCACCTAAGTCTAGCAGGCATCTATCAATTTTTTTGTCCCCAATAGTACATGATATTGTGGGGGCAGCCAGGATCTTTGTATTTCACTGGCATTGATTGGGACAAGACTTCACTTAGAGTTGCCGCTAGAAACACTTTTTTAGGTACATGTGTATGACGTTTCTGAGTGCACAAATCTTTTAGAAATTTCGCGTACTGTGGAACTTGTTGTATAATATCTAAAAGAGGAATGTTTAGTTTAACTTGCTTAAATATTTCAAGGATCTTTTCTAGTTGATCCGTCTTTTTCCTAGGTCGGAGTCTATGAGGAAATGGAGCAGACAACTCAGTAGGTTGGGACACTTGAGTTTGAGGATGACCCTTGTCAGAAATGGGCTCGATGTTTTGATCTGAGTTGGTCGAATTTTCTAGAGGGTTTAGAAGATCGTCCGGTAAAGCATTTGGGTTGACCACATGGTTGTCAATCTTTTTGCCAGATCTAAGAGTCGTGACCGCATTCAAGTGACTAACGTTTGAATCTTGAATGATGTGAATTTGGTTGGAGTTAGGATTTTGACGATTGGGGTTTGGAATGGGTTGACTTAGGAAAGTGCCTCTTTCCCGTTCGCTTACGGAAGTGGCTAACTGACTAATTTGCATTTCAAGTTTAGCGATCGATTGACTCGTGTTTTGCATGTGCGAAGTCAATAAATTTTGAAGATTGCTATTTGATTGGAGATTTTGAGTCGTCGCTTTAGTCAATTCTTCTTTCTTAAGCGATGTCAATCGTTTATTGTCTTGGGGAACAAAAGATTGTTGCGCTTGATTTTGAGAAGCTGGCGTAGGATGCTGGAATTGAGTTTGTTGAAAGTGAGGTTTCGAAGGATTATTCGTAAATGATTGAAAAGGAGGTCGAACCGCATTCGAATTTGCATTGTTTTGGACCCAAGGGAAGTTAGGATGGTTTCTCCAACCTGGATTGTACGTTGGGGAGAATGGGTCGTTCCTAACTTTGTTAAATGCGTTGAGTTGTTCCAATGAATGTGGGCATTGATCTGCTATGTGGTTAGGATCGTTACATTTGTAACATGAGGTCTGAGACGCTTGAGCTTGATTTATTTGAGTTGATGAAAGGACATTATCGAATTTGGATATCATCGCGTCTATTTTTGCTTCTAAGGCTATTGATGATCCTACCGAATGAGCGTTAGATCGAGAATAAATCGATTTCTCGTTATATCTTTCCCGTTGAGCTGATTTTTCGGCCAAATTTTCAAGAAATTGCCAAGCGTCATTGTGATCTTGGGCTAGAAATTTTCCTTGGCACATCGATTCGAGCATGGTTCGAGAGTTATTTTCAAGTCCATCGTATAAAATTTGGCAAAGAGTCCATTTTTCGAAATTGTGATGTGGACATTTGACTAGAAGCTCTTTAAATCTTTTAAAATATTTTGCAAAGGATTCACCCCCAAATTGATGAAAATTGACGATTTCGTTTCGAATTTTGGATGTTTTTTCCAAAGGGTAAAATTTCTTTAGAAAAATGTTCACAAATTCACCCCAAGTTCCAATCGTATTTGAAGGCAAGCTATACAACCATTTCTCAGCATAATCGGTAAGTGCAAATGGAATTAACCTAAGTATGATTCCATCGTCACTTAATTGTTGAAATTTCATGGTTGCACAAACTTGTTCAAATTTTATCAAGAAAATATAAGGATCATCACATTCTAGATTGCCGAACTTTGGAAGAGTATTTATGTGATTCGAATGAATTTCAAAGTGGTTACCTGTTGGGGCGGGCAATATGATGCAAGAAGGAATAGAAACCCGATCGGGAAAGTATCTATCCATAAGAGATCGAGGGAGATTTTCTGCGGCCATGGTTAAAGGAATGTTTGTTCGAACTAAACGATTATCTGAAGGATCACGAGTCCAATTACGCATGCACTAGAGAGAAGAATAAGGGAAGATGAGGAAAAAAAACAAATTCGAGAATCGAATAGAAGCAATTTTTTTTTTTTACAAAACGAGAATTGTTTTGAAACTTTTTTTGATATATATAAGGATGAACTTAATGCAAATTACTTATTTACAATTTCTAGAATTATATAATGACAGTTTGATTTATTTCAACAAAAGATTTCTCAGCCAGTTAATGGACATGAGTTATCGGTGCACCAGGAATCACCCTAGCAATGCAGCCGAAGGTTTAAGTACCTTCAGAGGAACAACCGATATAATATTTACGAATCACCGTAATATTTATAAACGGTTATTACTCTGCCGTAGTCTAGACACCGAGAAATAATCCGTTAGAACTAAACCAATTTGTCAAAATATAATGAAGTCCTTAGAAAATAAAAACAAAACCAAGATGAATGCGATTTTTTTTTCAGTCACAGAATGAACAGTCTCAGAACAGGAACAGACCAGGAAATTACAGAAATATATATATATATATATATATATATTTACAAGCAAGCCGATGCCCTGTAGAAGATTTTTATCAGCAATGTCTATATTTTTTTTTATTTGCAGCAACAATGCTTGTAGAGTTAGAAAATACTCACCTTGATCGGCAGTCCGTCCAGTGCAATTGAGTCGCGCTAGCGCGTTCACACCCCACTTGGCGTGCAACCGCTCCAACCTTGAATCGTCTACTGCTATCTGTTGTTGTTGCCTCCTATTAATTGCTTGACTGCGCTGCCTGTGGAGTTAAGACCTTTTTCTAATTTACACTGTACCTGTTTTTTTTTTTTTTTTTTTGCTTTCACTCCAAAAAAAGGAAAATTAAATGGAAATTGAAATAAAGAGAGAAAAAAAAGCGAAACTAAAAAGAACTAAATTCAGCAAAAACGAAGCTAAGGTTGAAATAAAAAAAAACAAAAGAATTAAGATGACTTAAAAAAAGAAAAAGAAAAGGAAAACAAGTTGGGCTTAACAGACCGAACCAGACACAAAAGTGAAGCCACTGACCCAAATTCAAGCCTAAAAATTTGGTTTCTTCAAGCAAACCACTTACTCAATAATAGGAGCGCTCAAAGCCCAAAAAAAAAGGTAGTCCAATACAAATCGTGCCAATTAAATGGAAACAAATCTCGCCCCCCCCCTTTTTAATTACTCACGCAACCTTCAATAAATCAGACAGAAACCCCAAAATTAAAACAAATCACGCGTCCTTTTAATTCTCAAATTAACAAGAATTCTCAATTTTCTTCCTTTTTTTTCTTTTGTGAAGTCGATTGAATTCCGAACAAGTTTTCAGAATCGGTTCTGGTTCTTCGTGAATTGGGATTTGGGGTTCGAGTGTCAATATCCAGTTAGGGTTTCGAATTCCGACGCTTTCAAATTGATGTGGTTCAGGGATTGCGATTTGACGTGGGGGTATTGACATGTGGTTAGGTGACTGCGAGGAGTTCGTGAATTCAAGTTCGATCAGAGAGGGTGGCTCGCGTTTGCTGGTTTCGGTTTTGCACGGGTTTGAACGTTGGTCTGTGGTTACTGATGGTTTTTGCAGATTGTGGTATGGGTTTTGTTGTCTGTTGGGGGAGATTCGGATTTCTGAAGCTGGAGGGAACAGGAGGTGAATGCGTATGATTTTGAGATGGTGTTTGTGATGAGGATTGTTGCGGTTGGTGGAATTGCAGGAAGGTTTTGTTGAAATTGCGTTATGGTGTCGAGAAAAGGGGTGGTTGTATGGGGATTGTTGAGGTTTCGGATGGGGGAGTTGTGCAGAATTGTTGGTGATGAGTCTTGCAAGTTGGATTCAAGAGTTGTGAACAGGAATTTGTGAGTTGCCTGTGGAGTTTGACAGATTGGAAAGGGGTTGTTTTGGCAATTTGTGACGTTCTGATGTGTTCGGAAATGGAGATCAGGACTGGTTATGGCAGGAGCAACTGAATGTTAGGTTCTGTACGTGAGTTGCTGTGATGATGTTGGTTGACGTGTGCGGTACGGTGGTTGTGGTTCTGGCTTGACTGTGTTGCGATTTGGGTCTGTTGCTAAAGAAGGGGAGTTGTGATGGCTTGCGGCAAACTGTGTGTGCGAAGATGTTAATGGTGGATCTGATGTTGGGTGCTGGGTGAAGGTTGATCCGTGCACAACTTGCTTGTGTTGACTGGGTGGAAAAGTTGCAAGGGGTTGTTTTGTTTGGGGATGGTGCAGAAATGAGGCAGAAAAGGAAAAAAAAATTGCAGAAGAATTTTTTTTAATATAGAAAAGAAATTAAATTGTAAACAATGTAAAAGGAGAAATGAAAGATGATGGACTGAAAAGAGGAAAGAAGGGAAAGAAATCAAAGAAAATTGGGATTTTTTTAAGCCTGTAATCAATAAAAAAAATTGAAAAGGGAAAGAGATCTAAAAAGAAAGGCAAGAGTTTTTTTTCTCTTAATTAGATTGCGGTATCAAGGATCACATACCAAATCAACTAACAAGATTTTTTTTTCTATCTATACAAGAAAAAAAATCATGTTTAATGGAAAAAAAAATAGGAAAATAAAACTATACCCCGAAGGATTTACTAATAAAAATTATTTTGGCCCCCGACAACGGCGCCAAAATTTGTTTGCGAACAAATTAAACAATTGTAAACAACTGCAAAATCCGTTCGGCTTTCCTAAGCAACAAGGATTGTTGTAGAGGGTGTCGAACTCTGGGACCAAAAATATTTTAATTAATAAATCCAATCAAGTTATTCCAGGATTTTGATTGATTCAAAACACAGAAAATAACAACAATTAAACAAAAAGAGAGATTTATATAATAAGAGAAAGCAATTAGGGGATAATGACATAGATTGGATTCACACTCCTCAATAGCCAACAAATAAATATAGATCTAATTCATGTTTCTGTCACAAACATGAATCAACAATAATTAAGTTCTTAGAAACAAATAAGTAAATAACAACAAGCATAGCCTATGCAGGACTGAGCTCTTAAACAACCATAGACTATCAGGACAGATTCACTAATTAATTTCTAAAACCCTAAAATTAGATCTAAATCTGATAATTGTTAGATCGAACACGAATATACCCTGTGAAGGAGCATAGCTCTTAAATGACACAGAATATGAAGGTTCAGATCTAACCCTTGATTTAGATCTAGATCTACATACATGAAGTTCTAATCTCTTTGGCTATGTGATTCATATTGAATCATATCTATCAGCGTCATCAACCCCCTAATCAAAGGGGATTAGCTAGACATAGCTAAAGAAGAAGAGAAAAAGAAAATAACAGACATAAATAAAATACAAACAACTAAAACTAAATAGAACAGGGGAAGAAGAATGATTTTATTCCAAGAAGAGAATTACAGAATAAAACCCAATGTGTTTTACAATGAATGAGATAAAGTGTATTTATAGCTGATATGACAAAGGCTACTTGGCAAATTCCATAATGTGGGACAAATCCCCTTTTCCAAACTATGACACATAAACTAAATAGCTTAATGTGAACGCGTGCAGCGCATGAATGAGAAGCCTTGCAAATAACTTAGCCCAATTAGCAACTAGACCAATGTGAATGCATGCAGATGTCATGGAATATAGGTTGCGGGCTTCAACTCCAATTGTCTTGAGAATGAATAACAACTCCAAGTGATTATTCTGAAAAAGCATTGAATCTTGTCTTTAAAATACGCAGTAAAAAGATGATTGAATAACAATATTTCTTCAGGTCTTCAAGCTTTACTCCAGCTCTAAAATTCAACACTCTTCTTGCACAAATTCTTCAAGCTTTTCAATAATTAGATGCATTAATCCATTCATCTCAGATAATCTGTAAACATAGCTATAAATGCACAATATCAATTATTTAAAAGATAAAATAAGATAAATATGCGGATAAAATATACACATTTACGTGTATATCATAAATATAAATAAATCGTTATAAATTATAAAGGAATTCCATAGCGACTTTTCTAAAATTTGATTTGGACATAAATCAAAATCTACATGATGAAATCCCGATTTTTCTCTCCCACTAGTAAAATATACTTCACCAGCTCTGAACGTTTCTTGTTTCACAGAAATCCGACTTAAAACGGCTTCTGTATATTCGTTTAAAGTTCGAATCGCCAAATTACGAACTGCCGCGCCATTTTGAGCTCGATTATATTTATAATATAATTAATACGTTCAGCTGCCGTTTATATAATATATTCGTTAATATAATTCAACTCTAAACTGAATTATATATTATAAATTGTCCAGTTCACATTATATTGTGAATTCCACTAGTTCTGATTATTTCAGAATTAAATATATTATTTAATTATTACTTTAATTAAATATAAATATTATTCAATTCAAGTTATCGATATCGCCAAATCGATATTTAATAATTAAATTAATTAATTATTTAGCCGTAAAGATACGGGACGTTACATAACTGTTATGCATATTTATCCGTGGGACCCGTAGGAATGGCAGTCGCGTATAAAAATATCCCTTAAAATATAATAAGTCCTCGATGTAGGTATTGTCAGTTTAGTCTCCTTCAGGTTAAAGGTAAAAGGGGTGTTTCCTTGATTGCATTAGGCAATCTAAACAGACGAGAGTTGGCCTGATAAACTATATAGTCGAGATGCACGTGGATATTAACCACTCAGGGTAGCTGTTGCTTATTTATTGGGTCTATTGACCCTGAATTTGATTACTATAATTAAGGATGTTAAATTAGTTTAAATAATCAAATATGGATTATTTATAATTAATAATCAATTTTAAAGCAATAAATAAAAACAGAAAGCTTACTTTTTAAAATTGTCCTGAAAAATATTTCCTTTGGAAAAATGCTGATAAAATGGCTAAAAACCGTTTTATCAATAGTGTTGTCTTTTAACCATAAGTATCGCAAATGGTTCTAGATATATATACTTATTTTCATAATTAAAAAAGAATATAAAATAAATTTTATTTAAAGATGATAAAATAATTTTATTTCAAGTTCGTTTACTTAAATAATTTGGCTAAAATGTCCACGTATTCATAAATCATAACAACATCATCTCGTCTTCTATCAATCCAACCTCATTCCTCTTTTCTTCTCATCGTTTCCTCTTAGCTTTCTTTGTTGTTGTTTAGAACGATTTCGCATCATCTACGCCACCGTCGCCCTCTTCATTTCGTTCTCCCTTTCGGATCTATGTGATTCCCTACTATGCATTTCAATGTTTGTTGTATCCTCTTTCATCTCGTACATCCAGGCCCGGCCCTGGCCCAAGGGCACCAAGGCAGTGGCCTTGGGCCTCCAATTTTTTAGGGCCTCATATTTTTTGAATTTTGTACATAAAAGGTAGATGTAAAACATAAAACGAAGGTAAGTATAGCTCAAATGGTAAAAGCATTGAACATTCCCAGCACTGACTAAGGTTCGATGCTTGCTGTGGATAGTTATTTTTTTCTACCAATTTCAGATTTTGCTTTTAGGCCTCATTTTTGCCTTGGGCCTCAACTGGGCCAGGGCCGGCCCTGCGTACATCCCATACTCACTACCTCACTGTGCTAGTCTGAATCCCCTTTTGAGCACTACAAATGCTATTCCATCTCGCGCTACCTTGGAGTTTGTTCGATTTTGAAGTGGATCGAGAAATCCACGAGCGTGGTTTCCTTCTTGTTCTTGTTATGTTCGGATATTTCTCCCCATTCCAAACCGGCTTGTAAAGGCTTGGCTACTACATTCATTTGCATCAGGTTTGTGTTTATTGGTAGTAGATCTGGTTGGGTTTCTTTAGGGTTTTGGCTCTACTGAATGTTTTTTAGGATGGTTGTTTGCTTTTAGTGTGATAATTTTAGGTTATCATTTGGTTTGTCTGGAGTTGATATGTGTCGTGCATCCCCAAAGAGATTACTTTGCAACAATGGGGTTTGTTACTTAGCGGTTAATTCTATGCTCAGGTTCTTTTCCTCCAAGGAGCGTAATTTTTTTGTCACTGCAATGACTGTCTTGGATTGTTTTATGCAAATTCTACTTGGATCTCTCATCGAAGATGTCATGGTAGGTGCTTGCTATCACAAATTTTGGCGGGGAGGATTTTTGCTTGAGTGTTACTGTTGTTCAATGTTTTGAACATGAAATGCGGTTTTTTATATCTTTGTTATACAGTTAGCTATGCTACTTCTTGGATTTTTGTAATATGTTCTTCACACCTTCCTTGATGTATGCCAGTATCTTAGTGGAGCATGTCTATATTCACGTTATAATGTGATTCCTCTTGCTATGTGATGGGCGCTGTGGTGTTGCTGCAGTGAGCCTTCGAAATAGTATTTAACATTAGTATGGTGTATGCAAGTGTTATTTATGATTTTGTATTTCCATGCCCAACCCTAGGGCAAGGCGAGCAAGACACTCGCCTTGGGCAACCGGCCGGACTGGGGCTACCGACCGGAGGTGGTGGAGGCAGTGTTAGTTGGTTTTCCTCTTTCATAACATAAATGTTTATATCAATAGGGTAATAAGTGCCATTGTAGCAGGATGGTAGTGCATCTGCTTTGTTCAGTAGAGATTTGTAGTTCGATTCTTGGTATTGCTGCAGTTATTTTTTTCCCTCTTACACTTGCATGGGGCAACCTGCTGTAATTTTTTTCTTTTCCTTCTACACTTGCCTGGGGCAACCAAGTCACTCGGGCCGACACTGTGTATTTCACACATGTGGGTCAGTTATTTTTTTCCCTCTTACACTTGCATGGGGAAACCTGCTGTAATTTTTTTCTTTTCCTTCTACACTTGCCTGGGGCAACCAAGTCACTCGGGCCGACACTGTGTATTTCACACATGTAGGCGTATGTAAGTGAATCTGTTTGTTTCTGAAAGTGCTCCATGTGTGGAGAATGTAGTCCTATAGTAGTCTTGGTATTTGGCCTAATTCCTGTATTATAAACCAGAATAGTTGCAGTGGGCGGTCCACTATAAAACCAAATTAGTAAAGCGATCTGCCTAGCTCCTGTATGTATTTTTATTTGTTATAATAAAAAGTGTTACGGATCACTATGAAAACTGGTCGGCCTTGTCAAAAAACTTGAAAAAATGACTAATAACCAGATTTCAAATTTTTGACGGTTTGACGAGTATAATTGTTTCAACGTTGTATGCCATATGTTACACACACAAACATATATATATATATATATATATATATATATATATGAAAACATTAACAAATATCTCCTAAGTTAACTAGAAGATTGATTAATGTTAGTAACATCAGAAAAAATAAGAATAAAAGAAAATGGTTTACTTTTCATGAAAGGAAAAAACCTCACTTCTCTTACATAACCATCATCACTTTACACACTAACATCTCCATCAAAATTCGACAAGGAAAGAGGCGTTAGCTTGGGCTATGAGCAAGGTGGGGGAGGAGATAGTGTTTTGAACAATTTTTCCGAACCATGTTTTATTCCATTATTTTTCCTATACATACCACCCCTTCTCTTCATAATTTGCTACAACTTCTTCTTCATAATTTTGAGCTTTCTGTTATTCTCTAATGGCTTCTCCACTTAACAAAATAATGGAGAATTTTTTCTCATAAAGAAACCAAAATAAAAATATGCTCTTACAACCATATATACACCCCAAAGCAACTTCAAATTTTCTTCTTTTTCACTTCAGTTGCCCTCAACTGCTTCCATCATCATCAAGGTCGAGCGCCACCACCATCTGCATCAAGTCCTAAGCAACCAATCCCTAAGGCTAAGGCCAACCTCAATTGAATCCGTTTTGTAGGCTTGGAAAAGTTATAACCAATTTTAGGAGCTATAATAACCAATAAAGGTGAGAAACACTACCAAGGTACTATGATATGGAATGATATTTATACATTTTTTATGATGTTTTTTTATCATGTTTATTTGATAATGTAATTGTTGTATAGACGATTTAACAGATCACTTTGAATACACGTCGATAAGCATAAATGAAATCACTTTCCTTTCATTAATGAAAAGTTGTAAATGAAATGTTAAAATGGTTTAAATTAATTTAAAACTACTTTACAAACATTTCAAAATGTTCAAATAAAGTTTAAAAAGAATACAAAAACTAGAGTAAAATTTGACGCGTCCCTTAATGGCAGTTTGCGATTTCACGCCATAATAAGTTAAAACCACTTATACAACTAAATTAGAGGTCCAAAATATTTGAATTAAGATTTTTCCAAACTCTTATAACCATAGTTTTCAAATAAGGAAAAAGTTTGAGATTTCATCAAGCAGTTTTTAAATATAAGTAAATCAAGTTTTGAAAATAATCGCGTTTTTGCAATACAGAATTCAAGAAATGAAATCCTTTAATGTTGATAATTTTAATTCTTTAAAATTATGGAATAATTCTTATAAATATTTTAAAAGAGATCTAAATTATATATAAACTTCCAAATGGTAGAAAGTCGATTTGATCTAATAAGATCTTAAATGCTTTTTGCAACATTTTTGCAATGGTTTTATTAACATTTGAATAAAAGCTATTATAAAAAACAGATGTTTTAATCTCGGCTTTAAAAGAAAACAAGTAGACCTGATTTTTTATGTTCGTGAGATTTGGATGTAAGGAGCTTCAACTAAGGAGATATTTAGGAGTTACCAATTCCCTGACTCACCTAGCCTCTTCTTTGGGCGAGGGATATATATGGTTGAAATGTCATAAATGAGCTAAGTATGGAAGATTAAACTTCCAAATTATGATAACTTCGATTTTTATGAAATAATATTCTTACATTTAATATTAAATTCCAAGGAGGGAATTAGTACTATCCATAGGAATTTAAAAGGCGATGTCATCGTTATTCGATGGATAGTAATGGTTCGACATGGAAATTGATATCCAATAAAATAAGTGGATTTATCTTACTCGATTGCTTGCTAATTGGTACTTATCGCCCAAAAATAACATACTTTCAACTTATGAAAGAAATTAAAGGATGGGGTTTAGTGATTTCATGTATATGGAAAGAAATATTTTAAAGATGCATATCTCTAAAAGAAATTTAGACAAAAAATGAACAAAGCAATAAGAAATACCCAAATTACTTAAATAATATCTATTTTGATGATTGGTTCAAAGAGATCAGGATCAAATTTGGATGATTCCTATCTGAAGACCACTTTGAATCAATTTACATTCGAAAATAAAAGACTTAGAACGACAATGATTTTGAAGATAGAGTGAAAGGTTTCTTATCACTGACCTTCATAGGGAATTTTCTATATTATAAGAGATAGTAGTTATTTATTCGTATCTTCGATGCAAGTGTTCCTCACTACTAATCACTATATTTATCTAAGATGTGGCAGGAGAAGTGTCTTTATTTTATCCTGACCCGAGATATCTTGTATGGTCGGATATCAAACTATGCATTTCTAACATACATATATTACGAGGATGTGGTAGGAGAAGTACCCATCTAGATATGTACTCTCTATATGCCAAGTACGCTGGTTATGTTAAAGAAGAACTCAAATAGGTCAGAAACAATCGAAGTAATGTCATATTCGGTTAATGCATCACCTTCAGGTCTGTGTAGTTGGTCGGTCTTGCCAGAGCAACGAAGGGCGGTAGGTCCTCGCTTCATCCCTTTATATATGAAAGGTAGTCCCTTACCTTACCATTGCATCGAAATCCGTTCTTCCTAAGATCCTGCAATTTTGTTTATAGAGCCTAACATTTGCAAAATTTAATAATAATAATTATAATAATTTATCATATTTGATTTAATTTTTTCTATAAGTCATTAAAAATGATATCAAGTGAATTACACAGACATGTTTTGGTTATCATAAGGGAAAATCATGTTCCATGTTTATGTGTGACGGTGCTCTTATGGGATACCTTTTTATTTCAAAACTTCGGATTTGCATTTCTCATACCCGTCTCATGATTGACCTAGAGTTTATTTTCCTCTTTCCTTAAAGTTTATGTGCCTCATTTCTCCAGACAGCTAAGTAGTTCATGTTTAACTTGGGTCAATTTGGTGGAGCTTGGAGCTGAATATTTCTTGTGGATGGTTATGTATTCCTACCTTTACTATATATTTATTTGTTTAGCATTTGTAATGGAAGGTTTTGTAACTGTCCAGGATAACATCAGGTAGACTTTGATAATTGTGCTAAAATTTTCTACTGTAAAGATTATGTATATTGAAAATAATATATACACTTTTTCTGTTATGTAAGATCATGTTCTTCCTTATTTTCTTTTGATAATCTGTCTCCTTGGTGCTTGGACTTGTAGCAAGAGAATACCGTGGATATATTAATGTCGATTTTTGAGGGTTAGAGAGGTGGTCATCACATTTGGTATTAGAGCCTAGGTTATGCGAATACCTAAGCCTTATCGGGGTAAAGGATCAACAGTGATATAGATAGTAATATCCTAGAATGAGTAGTTCATTAGAGATAGTGACAATAATACCCTAGAATGAGTTAGGAGTAATATATATATATATATATATGATTGTGTATTTTGAAATACAAATTACTTCCTTAGAGTTTTGTAAATAACTTTACCTAGAATTCACTTTCAGTACAAGAATGTATTTCTAAAGCATAATATTAAATGATAACAGATAAAATTATAAGCTATGAACATCTTGTAATTAGAATTTTGCATTTTGATTGTTGGATGTTTTTTTTAAAACATCAAGGAATTAATAAAGATTGGAAAAGCCAAAATAATTTCCATAGGATTTGAAAACGAAGCATTGAGAACAAATCAAATCAACGACTTAATGAGGATGGTTTATGTCTCAAATTCTCCTTACAAAAAAATACTTAGAATTTCAAACATTCATAGTGAGATATGCCTACAACATTATTAACTATAATTTATTACCAAAATATATCGATGTCTAAATGAATTACATTTATATTCATAGAAGCTGAATTGAAGAAAAGTTTACAAAGCATAGTTCAAAAAGATAACCAAGAGTAAAAGGATAATATCGTTGTCATTTCCAATGATGAAGAAAAAAGCTTCCACTCACGTCTTAATGAAGATATCATATACACTTTAAGTAGGCATAACAAATATCCAACGAGAAATGCTTGTGCTACCCTGAACCACCGAGTTAATCATTATATAAAGAGATGACAAGGTCGCTATAGGTTCTGAAAAGTTATGGGTGCCTAACCCTGCCAGCTCTGAATTTGTAACGACCCGCATTCTACGCATCGGAGAATCGTAGAATATTTATTTCATTTTCATATGAAGTCATATGGTCGTGTAACTATGGGAAACGACTATTGGGGTCATTTCCCACATTCACGATTTTTACCGATTTTTAAATGACCGTTTTGCCCCTAGCAAATCTTGTTTCGCCTATAACTTTTGATTGGTAAGGAGTTTTGACCTGAAATCACTTTCATTGGATCTGGATGATGGTTTACCTTTCTGTGGAGTGGTCACATTAATCAAACGGACTTGCCATTTGGGAGATATGACTGAAATAAGATTTGAAGATGGAAAAAACAGCTTAATTGGGCTTAACATGGTGATTAGCAGCTAGGCCCATAACCCATTTCGGGATTGAGGTTATGGGAGGGCTGAAAGGAGTTAGAGAATAGTTCCTTTTCATTTTTCTAGCCGCCACAAATATTCCTCTAACCCTAACAATGGCCTCTATCTCCCAAATCTACCTTTAATTACTTCCTAATCGCATATTAAGCAAAATTACATCAAATCAAGTCAAATTAGCATCAAATCAGAGATAGAGCTGCTGCTATACATAGGAATCTGGCCAAATCAGTGGAGTTTTCAGATCTAATATTCATTTGTGGCTAAGGTGAGTGATTTACATTGTTTTACACTAATTATGGCTGATTAGTGATGATTAGCGAAATTATGGCTGAGAAAAATATGGAAAAATATGTAGAAATTCTAAAATATTATTTTAAGTCATTGATATAAATTTGGGTTAATTTGGATTAAGTTTGCAAATTTTATAGATAATTATGGTTAATGGGAAAATCATAGTTTTGGGTATGTTTGATCTAAATTATCATATGAAAATATTATTTGGTGTTTATGGTTGATTCTACATGTTACTACTGTTGTTTGGTATGTTTTGTGACTTCATAGTAAGGTTAGAATGGTTGAAAAAGCCATCGTTTAGCGAAATTAGCTTGTTGGAAAAACTACAGAAAATCGGTTCCTGAAGGGGGTATGCCTCACGAACAGACCAGAAGGACTTCGGTTCCTGAAGGGGGTATGTCTCACGAACCGCTCCAAGATGATGATCACGAACCGCTCCAAAATGATGATCATGAACCGCGAACCGCCAGGAGAGATCACGAACCAAGCCACGAGCCGCCGGGGGGGGCCCACGACCCGGCCAGAAGGGGGCGAGTGAGGGGGCGACCCGACCCTGACGAGGACCACGACCCAAACCAAGATGATGACTCCAAACTGAACCGGATTCGAACTTATACCATGCGACGACAATTGTGAACTCTTCTGGAGATCAAAACTAATCCAACCCAAACCCGAGATGCAAAGGAAGTCCAAACCCGAAGATATTACTCAGGATCCAGATGGGAACCAACTAGTTAACTTCTAGAATTGGACTTTTCTACGGGACATGTGCAAAGGGGTTATCGATATCTATAAATTTGTTTCACCGTTGAAGAGAGGGGGTATGTACATGAACTAGAGCCAGGGAAGTGTGGACTGGTTGGCCCTTAGCCTAGAGCCAGGGATGTGTGGACTGGGTATGGTTATTGACTATAGACCAGGGAAGTATGGTCATAGCAATAGTTGTACGGAGTTGTCGTTATGGCCCTAATAGATTTGGTGATCAAAGTGGTGGATATCGTATGCTTTACGCACTGAGTGAAAGAGATGAGGATGATTGCTATGTTTGATGTTTGCTATCACCATGACACACACTCCCATTTTACACTGTATGTTGGTGTCACCTTAGAGTATTGTACATCTTCTTGTGCAAACTCTTTGGTTGTAGGTCCAGATTCAGGTATGATTATTTATACCTGTTATTGCTTTATTTAGCTGCATAGATTTGCTATCGCTCATACCAGACTTTTGTCTGTCCCAGAGTTTTATGTCTCTTCTTATTATTCTGGGTGCTCCTAAACGAGCAAACTAGAGACAGGTTAGGTGGTTATGCACGAGTAGCTGTCCGGAGACGAGCAGGAGGCTTTCACGTACTATTTACATATATTCTCCCTGTGTTGTTGCTGGTCACTGCTTTGGGCATTAGTAGTGCACCTCTTTTATTTTATTTTAGAGACAATATTTTGAAGTTGTAATAATGGTTTGGATCATAAGCTGTATTTTGGATTCCGCCACTCTGATGGATATGGTTTAGTTTTCAGCTTATGCACTGTCTCGCCTGTTTATGTCAAGTTATGTTATTATTATATTTTATTCCATGCGCTGTGAGATATACTACAGGTTCTTGGTGATTCATTGTTTCAAACCCTTTTCCTTTGATGACCGTCATATGTTGGTCGGGCATCGACACAGCGCATTTCGGGGAAATGTCGGCGAGTGCGGGGCGGGTCTTCACAGAATTAGAACCTATAATTTAAATAGATGAATCCTAACAAATAGAGGAAGATCCCAAACAAGGAAAAGAGAAGAATGCTAAAGTCAATAACTAAGAATCTACATTTTATAACGCTTGGACGGACAACATCTCATGTGAAGCTATGTGGAGGTACCAGGGTAGCAACATCGTTCGGTTGGTGAACAACAACAATGCTATATGGCAGAAGGCGATAAAAAAAGAGGCGTAGTGAGAAATAGAATTCACGAACTTGGTAGAAGCAGGGGTACCCGGATATAAGAAATTGAAGAACGATAAATAATCGAGGCAATGACATTGGGAATGGGCCATGTATCATAGAACCAACCATGGTTGCCATGTGCCAAGAATGAATTTAAGGAGGTAGGGAATGACAATAAGGCATGTAATGAAAATGAAGATGAAGACAAGGAGATATCATTTGAAGTGGACTACTAGTATGACAGGTTCTTGTCAGAACCTAGGGAATGAAGTGTTGGAAAAGGATGGAAGTTGTATTTATATAGTTTAACTTAGCTTCATAGGGATATATATGGTTAGCATGGTGTTTGTAAGAATGATTTCGTTGTTTCCATAATAAATGAATATAACTTTGATTCTCTTTATCTCGCATTTTGTGTCAATATTTCCCATTGATGATTAAATAACTAGGAAAAATTCAAATCTTTATACATTTACGAATAAAGAAGGTAATTCCTTTAAAACATTGAATTCTGAATAAAGATTAAAGAGATGTCTTTGTTAAAAGCTATAACTTTGGAAGAAATATCATAAGAATTAAGGAAATATATGCGAAATTTCAATAATTAAATCAACTGAGATATTCAGTGATTTTACTACAATGATTTAGAACTTAATGTTAAAACGTTTTTGTAAAGTTAAATTTATTCAACACTGGAGTTTAGATGGTAACAAGTTTTAAAATATGTTGGACCTGCTTGTTAAGTAAAATAATCTGATGTTTGTATGTACTTGTAGGACGTAATGGAATATTATACAAGTATGACTTAAATTATAAGGTATGTATAAAGATGAAGTAATGACGTATTATCAGTATACAAGAATGAATGAGAATCATTGGTACTGATGAAATTGACAGGATAAAAATGTACGTTGTGCATGGATCATTTTATTCGGATGGCTGACCATGATCGAGATTCGAGTACGAAACTTTGTGGTGTTTATACAAATCCAGAATAGGATTCATCACTCTATTCTAGACCGCGAATATTAGTGAGGGTTTATGGTGCGTTCTTAACCGATGCGAGCGGGGTAATTGAGCGTGACATTTGAGCGGGGAATTTGAGCGTGGTACTATAGCGAACGAGGAATGTGTTTTTAGCTACGAACGGGGTATTTGAGCGTGGTATATGAGCGGGGTATTTAATTGTTAATTTAATTATTATAAATTAATTAAATACTAATTTTTAATTGGATCGTCAAATCTAATTAGCGAATGTGTTAAAAAAAATGACATTAAGCAGTAACAAATAGTCTACAGTAGGTATTAAGCGTTAATAAACACTATACAACAAGACAGTAAAAATTAGGATGAAGGTGAGACTTGATCCCTGATCACTTTAATACAAACCATATACAATTACCAACTAAGCTAAGTATTCTTTCATGATTAAGAATGATCTGATTATTTAATTATTCTTGCGTCGGATGCGACGCCACAAAAATCTCCAACGTGCCAACATAAGGCTGCGAACGCACCCTTATTATTAAATACTTGAGTTTTCCATCACAGTTCGCATGAAAAATAAGCAAAATATTATTTTTGGAAAATACTTTAAAAATATGCCTTGTAACTTCTCGAATGAAATTCTTTAGAGGAAGGGCAGTATTACAATTTTGAATTTCATCACATTGATTAAGGACATTTAAATTATTTTAAATATTTAAATATGGATTATTTGTAACTAATAATTTGGTTTAAAGTGATCATACCAATGGGCGAGGCTCCTGCTGGAAATGGCAACATGAATTTTCTCGTCCACTCCGATTTTCTTCCTTTTCCATTTTTCTTTCGCTTCACATCTCTTCAACTCATCTCCACCCTCCCAATCGTTCATGTTTTCGTCCTGCCTGGTAGGATGCTGCCATTCCCCTCTCGAATCTGCGCCCTTAATCTCATATTTGCTTCGTCTTGCGCCTAGTATGCCCTAAATTCGATGTGATGATCCTCAAGCTCATTTATTTGCGCGGGTTCATGGCACTTCCAGGATCCTTCTTAACCATTCGATTTCACTTACGGCCGCATTCGAGACTGATTTCAGCTGCCATGGAATTGGTAAGATCCGGTGTTTGGGTCTTGTGTTTGAGCTGCGATGTCTGTGATTTTCCGTGTCTTGTGGTTTGCATCACTATCAGTTTGGGATTTGGTTGTCGTATGTTTCGTCAGATCTATCTCTTGTTAGTCTCGAGTGGGTGTTTGGTGAAGTTTGGTGAAGGTTGGCTTGTGTCACTCGCATTCATCACTTGCAGGCTTGGTAAAAATTGCGAAGCTTTGCTCAAACCTTGCTGAGTCTGTTGTGATGTTTTTCCCTGCCATGTTTTTCTTTTCCAAGCAGTGTCTAGGTCATTGATAAATGTTAGATTTGTCCAATTCAGTTGTTCTTGTTAGTCAGTTATGTTAAAGATCAAGTCATTGTTTCAGTCCTGGTGCTGGAACACTACCTGTATCTCTGTATGTTTTGCACCTCCTTCTTCTTCTTCTTCATGGTATTGCTGCTGAGGGTTTCACTATGATGAGTTTGCACGCGTGCGCGCGCGTATATATATATATATATATATATATATATATATATATGAAAATGGTAATAAATATCCCTTAAGTTAACAAGAAGATTATTTTAAGTAAATAAAATTAGAAAAGTAAGTATAAGGGACAAAAATGGTTTATTTCCATAAAAGGGAAAACTTCACTTCCCTTACACAACCATCATCACCTACACACTGTCATCTCCATCAAATATGATAAGGAGAGAGAAGATAGCTTAGGTCATGAGCAAATGGAGGAGGAGACAGTGTTTCAAACAATTTTCCAAACCATATTTTATTTCATAATTTTGCATATAAATATAACTCCTTCTCGTCATAATTTCCTACACTTTCTTCTTCATAATTTCAAGCCTTTTAATCTTCTCTCTTCTTCAATAGAAAAATAATGGTGAAATTTTCCATATAAAGTGATTAAAACAAAAATTACACACTTACAATCTCAAATACACATCAAAACCACTTCAAAATCTCTTCATTTTCACTTCTATTCACCCTTCACCACTCCCACCATCATCAAGGTCAAGCACCAGCACCATCTACATGAGACCGTGGGAACCGCTACCCCTAAGGCCAAGAATGAGCTTAACTAAAGTCCGAGATTCTATATCGTAGGCTCTAGTGCAATTTTAGCTAAGTTATAGTCAATTTTAGGAACTATGACCTTTGAAATTATAAGTTCTACACTGAGAACTATATAACTAAAATCTTGAGTAAATACTAAGAGAGTATTGTTCACATTAACTAATTAGTTTTGCGAACAGCTAAGTGGTTTTCTAAACTTAAAAAATGTCAGCAGTGGTATCAGAGCTCAGATTTCAACTAATTCGATCAATACATATGCGTTTAACCACCATGCATGCAACTAATTCAACTCATATGTATGTGCTTAACTACTACACTTGCGTCACTCCACCCAAAATATTATGATCCTATAGTTGGATCAAATGCGCCACATAGGAGGAGGGAGTTTTGAAAATGTAATTCTCACATTAGAAATATATAACTAAAATCCTGGATAAATACTAAGACACAACTGTTCACACTGGTCAATTGGTTTTATAAACAAAAAAGGTAATCTTCTAAAATAAAAAATCCCAACAATAACCAATGAAGGTGAGAAACTATATTACTATGAGAACAAACCATATCCTATGATATTATGTGATGATGTATATGCATTTTATGATGTTTGTTTATCATGTTTGTTTGATAAGATGATTGTTGCATGAATGAATTAACAGGTGACACTTAATACACGTCAATAAGCACAAAGGAAATCGGTTTCCTTTCATTAATGAAAAGGTGTAAATGGAATAGTTAAATCTCTCAAAAATGTTTTAAAATAATTTTTAATTGTTTTTGTAAACGTTTAAAAGTGTTCAAAAAAAGTCTAAAAAGAATATGAAATTGGAGTAAAATTTGATGAGTTGCATAATTACAGTTCACGATTTCGCGCAACAAAAAGTTCATACCATTTATATGACAAATTAAATTCCAAATCCTTTGAAATAAGATTTTTCCATTCTCTTATAACCATATTTTTCAAATCAAATTAATTTCTTGATGTGAAAATTAGGGAGGCATCCCTATTACACTTTCATATTGTAAATCCGGTCCCTGTCAAAGTTTCATTGTAAATACGATCACTACAAAATGCACAGGGAATTGCGACGGCTGATAGGCATTGGCGGCCGTCGCAAGCAGTCGCAAAGTGTCGTCGCAATTTTAGTCGTCGCGATGCCAAAATTGCAACGGCTTGAGCGACGGCTCCGTTGCCATTTTAGCGACGGCTTACAACGGTAAATTGCTTACGTGGCAAGTAGTTGATTTTACCGCCAAGCCGTCGCAAACCGTTGTTAAGCGTTACAAAGTGGCCGTCGCAAGCCGTCGCAAGCTGTCGCAATATACCAACCAAATTGGCGTCGCAAGCCGTCGCAAACCGTCGCAATTCTGAAAAAAAATTGTTGCACTGCAAACAGCAGTTCCATTCCTTCAAGCCACACAACCACAAACCAATCAAATACCATCACATTGGCCACTACCAGACCACTATTATCCCATCAATTCGTCACCAACTCAAACCAAATGAAAAAGAAACCAAAATTAAAACCACCATCATAAAATATCATCACATAACATCCAAAACACTATATCCATCGTCATATATCGTCGTCATACACATCAAAACATACCATATCGTCATGAAAACACACCATAACGTCACCAAAACACACCATAACATCGTCAAACATACCATATCGTCATGAAAGCAAAGTATATGTACATACCTAAGCATAAACCAAAGTATATGTCATCCAAACTAATCTTCCGCCGCCTCGTCGTCGTCGTCGTCTTCGCCTCCTTCACTTGTAGCATCTCCTCCCTGCCCAGGCATAAACCCATACTCCTGAAGGTAAGCTGCAATGCGCTCATCTACGTCATGTTGCATCTGGGTTTTTCGCCAGTCCATCATTTCGTTCATCTGCTCCTGCATCCGAGCAATAGTCTCCTCCTCCATCGACCTCCTAAAAGCACTCTGAGTAGCCTGCGAAATAATTAAGTTCACATTAAATTTATTAGCTCCTGATTGTAAAATAAAACGCGTTATGTTTCCAATTCAAAACATTAATATAAAATGCACTAATTAATACCCACAATTTATATATTTATGGCATCACATCGTTGTAAATTATTAAGTTTGTAATTTAAGTCTTACCTCCTGATTACCGTATCCATATCGCCTGTTACGAGAAGGCGGCTTTATGATAGAGTCCCATATACGATCAGACTGCGCGACTGTAAGCTCCTCTTGTCCACTAGCCTGCAACACTCTAGTAGACTCTGTGTAGTATCTCTCCTACATACCAATACAATTTTAACACCAATGTTGTAAAATTTACTTATATATTGTGATATGAACGAATATGAAACATTTTAATTCATACGGATAAGCATATTTACCATTACACCCGCACTCTTCGAATCCGCCCATTCATACGTAACATTTCCTTCCTCGTCGGTATGCTCCACCGTATGTGTACGTCTGAATACCTCTGCCATCGAAGGCTCTCTTCCGATCTTTGCATGCTGAGTAAACATACAGTAATAAAATTATTGAAAATATGAATAAATGATATACACTAAATTTTAACGTGAACATAAGCTACAAATATTTAAAATTTATACCAATTCTCTCCTATGATCTTGAAATGATTTAGAGCCACCACGGTGTAGACCAGGATTCTTTTCTCTGTTCGCTTTATTTCTGGATGCTACTTCCTATTACATTTGATACACGATTATGTAAAATACTGCAATCAATATAAATGTAAATATTTTCATTATATCTTACTTTAGCTTTTTCCGTCTGCCAGTACTGTTGAAATGCTGCCCAAACATCATCACTCATCCACGAAGGCTTTTTTCCACCTGTCTTCGCCCTTGAAATTGTCTCCCGATAATTTTTACGCATCTTCGTATTCCAAATATCCAAAAAAGTGTTCATGTCATGCTCCTCAACACGGACAACGGCCTGCATATTAGATTTATTTTCAATTATTTACAGTATATCAATTTTCAACACTCGTTTAAAAAATTACTTACAAGTACATCAGCCAGAATGGCATTCTTAATATGGGGTGGAATAGAATCCCAATGCGGCCAAGCCCCCGACATCCTGCTTATGTAAGAATTCCTCGATATATCTAATACGAACTGTGTTGGCTGAAACTGTAATCCTCTGCGTAGATGTTGATATAAAAATTTGATCATATATTTTGAATAATCCAAATTGAAATAAAATTAAATTGACATTTACCCGGCACTTTTGGGAACAATCTGCACAGGAGTACGCTGATCTGGAACAAAGCTGCTCGGACCTGCTCCTGGCGAAGGAGTATGCTGAGATGGTGAAGGAGTATGCGGAGATGGTGAAGGAGTAGGCTGAGATGTACTCCTCGATCGTCGTCGCTGTCTATCATCCGACATATCTGTTGCAATCATATAATGTGCATACAAAATAACTTGAATTATTAACATCAGTCATCGCTATCATTACATAATTCGTAAACGAGAAGAACAATATTGCATAACATACATAGTCAACATTATCATTACATAAATCAGAATAGTAAATAACGTAAGTAAATTCCTAGCTAAGAACAATCAACATCATTATTAATTACATAGCTCAGAATAGTACATAACATAATACATAGCTCATAATAATACATAACATAAGTACTTATAACATCAGTCTTCATCTTGTTCGGATTCAGACTCAGTCTCATACTCTATATCATTTTCTTCAGTACTTACAAATGCATCTACTAATACATTCGCTTCATCATTCAACGGCCCTACATCAATGTCATTAGCTATTATTATTTTGGTATTTGGATCTAGATCCTCTTGATACGCCACTTCGTCTGGAATATTATTTCCATCAAATGTAAATCTTGCCTTTGTTTTAAAAACAGCCCACCAATCTGCTTTATCTTTTTTTAAGGACGGATACGGAGCAAAATAGACTTGTAATGCTTGCTTAGCTAACACAAAAGGATCATATTTATAGTAATGCGACGTATGCCTTATTTCGATTAGCTTATAATCTTTGTGCACGTTAATTCCAGAACCAGGAACAGTGCTAAACCAATTGCATTTGAATAGATAAAATTTCTCTACGGGCTGAACATAATATGTCAACTCTACAACTTGCGTTAAGATGCCGTAAAAATCCTTTATATGCTCCTCTGGATCATCACTACCCTTGACAAATACACCGCTGTTATACGTTAATTTTTCAGCTCCGTAGTCATCGGTATTGAATTTAAAACCATTGACAAAGTATATTGGATAAGTTTTGACATTTCTTTTTGGTCCGATAGCAAGATGTCGTAATCCTTCGTTAACAACAGAGTTTTTGGGATCATGAACATAGTCTGAGAACCATCCAGCAAAGTCTTTACTGAGATCACCAGATGGATATTGTGATTCGTAGATACTGCAAATATGTGTTATGTTCCTTTTTTATTAATAGAGACAAATAAATATATAATTGAAATGTATATGAATTTAGTATCACCTGACAAATGGTGCAACTTCCGCACAATTTAACAAAACATATGTGTGTGCCACTTTGTAATCTTTATCGCTTAGCCATATTTCCACACATTTTCCTGCAGGTCTTCCATATTGTCTAAAAATAGATAACATTGTTTGAGGAGACTCATGTTCAACAGCGACTTCATTACGGGGAACAGTTACAAAAGACAAGTTCACATCTTCACTAAAATAATGAGAGAAAAAAATGAAGCTTCTTCTTCAAGGTACGATTTGCAAATCGAACCTTCTACTCGAGCTTTTTGCCTAATTTTTTTCTTCAAATGATTCAAGTACCTATAATAAGATTAAATAATTTATTATGTTGGTACAATAATCTAAGGTGTAATCTATCACGATTATTAAAATTATATACAAAATTACCTCTCAAATGGATACATCCATACATATTGGACTGGACCTCTAAGGAGTGCTTCGGACGGAAGATGAATAGGTAAATGCTCCATTACATTAAAAAAACCAGGTGGAAATATTTTTTCGAGTTTGCAGATCAGTACAGGGATTTCTAACTCAAGCTTACGTAGACGATCAACCTTTAACGTCGTTGAACATAGTTGTTTATAAAACAAACTTAACTCTGTTATTACACTCCAGATTTTTGTAGGCAACAATTCCTTGAAAATCACAGGTAAAAAGTATTCCATCATGATATGGCAATCATGGCTTTTCATTCCACTCAATTTACTGTTTTTAAAGTCTACACATCTACGGAGGTTAGAAGAAATCCCATCAGGACATCGTAATCCTTCCACCCACTTTAGCACGAGTTGTACTTGCCTGTTGTCTAGCTCATAACATGCTTTAGGTTTTTTATTCTCGTCATACAAGTGCAGTTCCGGCCGTTTACAAAAGTGTAATATATCACGTCTCGAATTCGCATCGTCCTTGGTTTTCCCCTTTACATTCAACACTGTATTAAAAACGTTATCAAAAACGTTTTTTTCATTGTGCATCACGTCAATATTATGTCGAAGTTTTAGATTTTTCCAGTAAGGTAACTCCCAAAATATACTTTGTTTGCACCAATTATGAATGTCCGATTTACCTGGAATTTCAACCTGCTTTCCAACATCATGTATCTTTGGGTACTCACTAACAATATCATATACCTCTTCACTTGTCCAAACTTTAGGCGATAGCATAGTCTCTATTCTGTTAGCTTTAAAGTTTTTTTTATCCGTTCTAAATTTATGATTAATATGTAGAAAGCATCGATGACAGTCAAACCAAGAAATTTTTTTTCCATACTTTAATGAAAATGCTCGTGTCTCCTCCATACAATGAGGACAAGCTAGACGTCCAGCAGTGCTCCAACCCGAAAGCATGCCATACGCGGGAAAATCGCTAATAGTCCATAATATAGATGCAAACATACGAAAATTTCTTTTTCTCGAAACGTCGTACGTTTCGACTCCTTCATGCCACAGTATTTTCAACTCTTCAATCAACGGTTGTAGATAAACATCAATTCCTTGTGTCGGATCATCGGGACCGGGGACGACAACCGCTAGAAACATATATGGATTTTTCATACACATCCATGGAGGTAAGTTATAAGGAGTAACAATGATAGGCCATGATGAATATTTACTACCAAACTGAGAAAATGGCGAAAACCCATCCGTGCATAAACCAAGCCTAACATTACGGCTCTCTGCAGCAAATTCAGGATAAGTCCTATCAAAGTGTTTCCATGCTTCACCATCAGACGGATGTATCATAGTTCCTTCTTCTGCTGTTCTCACGCTATGCCATCGCATATGACACGCTGTAGCAGAAGATGCATATAGCCGTTGAAGTCTAGGAGTTATGGGTAGGTAATGCATTCTTTTATACGGAACTTCTTTTCCTTTCTTTTTCCTTGGTTTATATCTTTCTTCGTTGCAATATTTGCATCTTTTACATTGAGCGTCTTCTTTCCAATACAACATGCAACCTTTAACACATGTATCTATCTTATGATACGGTAGTCCAAAAGCAGACATAAGTTTTTTCACTTTATAATGACTATCGCACATCAAATTATTGGGCGGCATATGTTTTTTTGCAGTTTGTACAACTGCTGTAAATGCAGCTTCTGTAAGATTGAATTTTGATTTCATAGTGATGAATTCGGCGGTTACAGACAATTCGGTTCCGCTTGTACATCCTTCCCACAATGGCCTCTTAGCAGAATTCAATAAATCATAAATTTTTTTCGCTTCCGCCGTTGGTTCTTCAACATTTTCATTCTCATCGTCGCCTTGCGGACCAATGTTAGGAAACATTGATCGTGCTGCATCTTGCACCATATTTTCTATCGGATTCATCATTGTATTATCGTTCATCATTGTACTATCGTCCTCTACCACTACAGGGTCTGACGTAGGTTGAACAAGTTCTCCATGACGATTTCAAAAGTAATAATTCGATACAAAACCGAATTTATACAGATGTACTTCTACTACATCTGGCTTCCAATGCTTTAGATGTTTGCACTTACTACATGGACAACGAACGTCTACGTTGCCCCGATTGTTAGATATAGCGAATCTAATAAATTCTTGGACCCCATTACAAAAATGTTTCTTTATCGACCCTTTCTTACCGGTTCGGGGTTGATACATCCAACTACGATCACGAAAATAATCGGACATTTTCCTGATTTTCAACAAATATGTTAGAAAATTCGATCGAATACTATATTAATTGAAATCTTGTAAAATTTCATTTATAACTACTACATGTTTTCGTTTATTACCTTTTTGCTTTGACGGCCAGTCTACCTACTTCCCATTACAAATATAATAACGCAAGTATATTTTATAAATCATTTCAGGTTAAACGGTTCTACAAAATTTCGGCAGCACTTCCCTTTGGTCCCTGTATCGTACACAAATGCGTGTACACAGGGAACAAAAAGGAAGTGCCATCGAAATTTTGTTAACCGTTTAACCTGGAATGATTTATAAAATATGCTTACGTTATTATATTTGTAACTTGTCCGAAATACTAGGACAAATCCAACAATATTGTATCAGATGAATATAGATTTCCGTTTTGTATAAAAACGAATACCCATATAACGATCATATACAACAAATGTCGGGCGGGGCCAAACTTATCTAAGGGGTTCACATAAATAGTCAAAAAAACATTTAACCTAAGTTTAAATCAAAAAAACAATTCAAATGAAAAAAGCGCGCTTTATGTGCTTTGGGCTTTTTTGCGCTTTGTTAATAGGTGCGCCTTAAACTTCAAAAAAGCCCCTTAGTTGCGCCTTGCGCCTTTTTCCGTCTACGCTCGCGCGTTAACTACATAGCGTTTATATAATATTTTTGCCTAATTTCAATTTGTAAAATAATATGACAGTGAAAATTATGAAGTATAAATTAGTTTTAGTTAATTTTAGTTTAATGTATAAATTATGAAGTTAATTTTAATAAATTAGTTTCAATTTTTGAAATACAAACTAAGCTTTCAAGTTAAATATTTAATTTCAATTCAAATTTAAGGTGTTACGTTATAAATATGTGATAATCATAATCAAGTTACTACAGCAAACCAATCACGTTTACATACATGATAATCGTCGTTTTCATGCTCCTAAATCAAAGTACATATGTGATAATCAATGATTTTAACCTCCTAATCAATTCCACTTATTCTCAAATCAATGTATAACAAAAGCAACATCATATGCATCTCACAAGACAACCAATTTCATGTCCATAGACACTGAATTTACAACCCAATTTAAACATACAAATTAACCCTAAATAACTCTAAATAACCCTAATTAAACATGAAATAGAGTTTAGAAGACATACCGGCACGATTTGAGAGGATTGGAGGGGCTGAAATCGGAGCAAGGGGGAGCGACGGCGGCAGAGAGGTTTTTTTTTTAATTTCGTTGCAGAAGTGATTTGGGGAAGAAGGAGTGACAGGTAATTATCTCGTCCCGTGGAACGGCCTGCGACGGCCGCTTTTTTAGCCGTCGCAAGCCGTCGCCCTCCCCCGTTGCAGTTCCAGCCGCTTTTTGTAGTGGATCCTTATTTTCTAGAAACAAAGAAAATTATTGCTGATATGTCAGCAACTTTTATAAATAATTGCTGATATGTCAGCGACTTTCACTGGTAAAGTTTCATTGTAAACCCAGTCCAGGTTTTCCAAAAACAAAGGAAATATTATTGCTGAAATGTCAGCAACTTTTACAAATAATTGCGGATATGTCTGTAACTTTTATACGGTGTACAGAAAAGTGAAAAATTATTGCTGAATTATCAGAAATTTTTGTAATTAATTGCTGATATATCAACAACTTTTAGACCATGTACTAGAAAAGTTGCTGATATGTCATCAACTTTTATGAAATGTTGTTGATATGTCTGCTACAATCGAGGATAAAAAAACAGGGACCTAATTTACGCTGAAATTTAGTAAAGGAATTTTTGTATATTTTAAACCGTAATAAGGACCTGTGCCAAAAGTACCCAAAATATGAGAAAGCAAGTTTTGAAAATAATCACGGTTTTACTTATAAGTCCAAGAAATGAAATCCTTTAAAACCGGTATTTTTAATTATTTGAAAATATTGAGTAAATCATGTAAATCTTTTAAAAGGTATTAAAAAATATTTATGTTATATTAATGAATTTCCAATAATAGATTTTTTTATCAAATAAGCTGTTAAACATTTTTCACATTAATTATTGCAGCATCTTTTGCAACAGTTTTAATAACATTTGAAATATGAGTTTTAGCTTAATGTTTTCGAATGATAAATTAAGAGTTCAAAAGATAATTTAAAAGGTTTTATAATTTATATAAAAGACTTTAACTAAATGATTTGAAAAAAACTTATTATAAAATAAATGTTTTCATCTTAGATCCAAAAGAACACGAGTAAACCTGATATTTCTATCCGTCTATTCAGATATGAGGTGCTTCAATCAAGGAGATGTTCAAGGACATCTTGTTCCCTGGTTCACCTAGGAACAATGGATAGATAAGGTTGAAATGGCAAAAATGAGTTGAGTATAAAAGATTGGAGTTCCATATTTCATTAACTTAGATTTCTATGAAATAATTTTATTATACTTAGTAGTAATATGATGGAGGGAATCCATGCTATTGGTAAGAATTTAGAAGGTAATTTCACCGTTGTTCAATGGATAGTAAACCTTAAATGAGAAAATTGATATCAAATAAAATGAATATTCTTTGGATCCATGCTACTCAATTACTAGCTAATTGGACTTATCCTCCAAAGATGACAAAATTTCAACTTATGAAAAAAATTAAGGAATGGCGTTAATGATTCTATAAATGCTAAAAGACACGTTTTAATGATACACATTTCAAAGAGAAATTTTGACAAGAAATTAACTAAGAAATCAGAATTACTTAAATTACTTAAACAATATTTTCTTAGTGATTGATTCTAAGAGACTAGGATCGAATTTGGGTGATTCTTGCTTGAAAAACAGTAATCAATTTGCATTCAAAAACAAAAGACACGTAATGGAAATGATTTGGAAATTAGAGTGCAAGGCTACTTGTCACTAACCCTCGATGGAATGTTTCTATATCATAAATGATAATAGTTCTTCATTCAAATCCTTGAATGCAAGGGCTTCTCACTAATAATAAGTAGGTTTGTAACACCCCACCTCCGCTAGGGTCACTCACAAAGGGAATGCACTAGTTTTGGAGGAGCGTTATCGAGGTAAACAAATACAGAAATATTTTAAGACAAAACATAAATAAAACAACGGAGGAATCAAAAGATAAATTTCATTACTTTCAAAATAGTCAAAGCCTTTTTCATTCAAAGTACCAAATAGCCAAAGTCATTATTTTCCATTACAACAAATTCTGTCTTGCATAAACAAAGAAGCATAAACTTAAAACATCAAAAGTAGCTTAATTCCCCAAAGGTAGCAGAAAATGCAGCCATAGCATAGCCCAAGATCAAACCGTACATGAGCTGAATCAAAAGCAAGCGAAGTCCAAGCTAAGTGCTAGAGTTTCCTCCCTGAGAACCTGGAGGGGGGAACGAAAGAAAAAAGAGGCAAAAGAAAATGGGTCAGTCATAAAGACTGGTAAGTCCAAGTGACTTTCAACATAAAAACAGATAAAGGTAACATGACATGTATAAAGTGAAAGTAATCATACGGATGATGACAAGATGGGCAAGGTAGACTAAGATAACATGATAAATCAAGTATAAATCAAGTATAGCATCATGTATTCAAGGTTCGTTGCATCAACTGTACTAGAATCCCAAACCCATGTGTTATATTAATCATGAAATGATTCCTTGGCCCAATATCATGAAATGACCCATTTCTAGGTCCAACGAAACGATCCACTAGTCGATCGGCTCCCTACAAGTTCTAGCTCGTCGTGTATCTGTCATACGGCCCTATCATGAATGTAGTCACGTGTGCTAGGTCCACCATAGGGTGTATCAAGCCCTAGGGTGCCAACCACCGACACGAATCAAGAATGCACAGATAAACCTACTGATGCCCGATGCCTGCTTTTTCAACTCCGGACCACGTGCACGACCATAGCCCGCCTGAACCTACACTGGCGCACAAACACAGCCATCGTTCTAGTTGCTTACAATCAGCCCAGTAATCGTGCCCCACCCTGCCTAGTTCCAGGGTACCATGATACATCTAGTGGGTTACTGCTGAAATGGACCGCGTATCTAGGGTTTCCGTCCAGCAGGTTAAGTGTTGTCATTTAAATTCGAGACTTAACCCTTATCAGTCTAGCATGTCAAATTGGCTAAGTGTTGTCATTTAAGTTCGTGACTTAGCCCTACAATTCAAGTGTCAAGATGGTTAGGTGTTGTCGTTCAAGTTCATGACCTAACCCTACCAATCATGTCTCAAGTTGGTTAAGTGTTGTCTTTCATGTTCATGACTTAACCCTATCATGTGGCATTAATTCATTAATGCACCCCAACCTCTCACATCAAACCTGTTGTTGTGGTCACTGGATATGTCGGGCGGTTCCGGGCAGAATTACACCACAACTCAGTTTGACCTCGGGTTTTCAAGTGCGATATGACCAACTACCCACATTGGATCATATTGTTTGCAGTAACTGGATTTGTCGGGCGGTTCCGTGCAGAATTGCACTACAAACTCAATCCAACCTCGAGTTGGCCATTTTCAAGTTCATTCTAGTGTCATGCCCATGTTCAAGTTTCATGTCAAGTTCGTGTCAAGTTTTCAAGGCAAATTTCCTGTCGATTTCTTGTCAAATTTCAAGGCAAGATTCATGCCAAGCTTCCTATGATTACCAATTTTTCCCAACGTTACCCCGTCTAAATATTAGGCTAACAATCTTAGCCTAATTTCTCGTCCGCATGATTTTTGATATATGTTATTAGGCTAAAAATTTAGCCTAATTTAACGTACGCAAAATTGGCATAAAGCAATTCATTAACATAAACATGACATAGGTGTAAGCTTGGCATTTTCGGCATAGTCAATATGAACATCATAGGTGTGAACTTGCAAAATAGTCAATATGAATATCATAGGTGTGAATCTTGCAACGTAGACTAAATCAACATACATATATGTGAAATTGCAGCATAGACTAAATCAACTTACATATATGTGAACTTGCAAATCAATCACGAGCATATGAATAAGTGTGAACTTGAAATATGACATAGGTTTAACATATACACATAAACATGTAGATCTAACATTTGGTCACATATGTGATATGATTTTACATCCTAAAACTTGCATAACATGATAAACTACACAACTTATCATAACAGGTTATACTTCAAGTTCCTATACATATGAATAGACTTATTCATTAATTCCCAATTCAAAATGATAATAAAATAGAACCACAGGCATAGATCAATATCATTCAATAACATAATCAATCTATTTTCAAGGTATGGCATAACTGAATAAATTGATTAAAACATCACAGACATATAAATCTGATAACATTACGAACATGAAAAGGTTTGAATACTAATCTAGATTCAAGAACATGGATAGATCTAACTTAAATAGAAAAATCCCCAAAATCAAGATCCAAGAAAATAGGTCTGAATAGAAAATCAAGCTTAGATCCAATTTCATAGTCATAATCCTAGGCAATGAATCATAGGTGATTAACCACAATTGTCCTTGTCATAGTCATAGGCAATAGTCTTATTGTTCATAGTCATAGGCAGTCTTATGTTCACCGTCATAGTCATAGGCATAGTCATATTGTTCATAGGCAGTCTTATGTTCACTGTCATAGTCATATGCATAGTCTTATGTTCACCGTCATAGTCATAGTCATAGGCAAAATATTATGTCCACAGTCATAGGCACAGTCATAGTCTTATGTCATTAACAATAGTTTCAACGTCGTAGGCAATATTCCCAATAGTCAAGATCCAAGAAGAAACCAAGAATAAATATGAATCATACATAAATCACTTCCAAATTATACCATGCACAATTAGATTTATAGTTTTTATCTAAAAGTAACTAGAACTTACAGATCGTGGTCTAAGAAAGATGTAGAAGTCAAGTCTAGAAATTAGTCGTTGAATTGTTATGGTGTCACTGATCTATTCTGTTGAATTGTTGTAGAAGCGTTGATCTTTGATTTGATTCGAGTTTGAATGCTTAAGCTTTAATTTGGAGGCGGCGGCCATGGTTTAAGAGGTGAAGTAGCAGCAAAGCAGTGTAAGAATGATTTGTATGAATTAGGCTAGGTCTTAGGATGTATTTATAGGGGTAGCAACTAGTTTAGGCCCTTAGATTAACCCTAGAATTAATCCGGACCATCAAAACACGTCTCATGCTTCAAAAATGGGTTCTGGGTCAAAACAAGCCAACCAGGTCGACCTATAAGGGGGGGAGGTCGACCACATGGTCGACCTAGGGGGGTAGGTCGACCCTAAGGTCGACCATATGGTTGACCTGGCCCCCAGGTCGACCTGCCTGGTCCTGTGCTGCTTAAAATCTGCTGAATCTTCTACAGGCCATAACTTCTTCATTTGGACTCCGATTTTCGAAAACTCGGACTCTATTTCATGTAAAATTTCGAGACGAACGCAATGCGTAACCCGTTTCCCTTGATTCTTATTTTAAGAATTAATTCTGCCTTGATTTATGGTTTTAACATGTTATAAAAATACGGGTTGTTACAAGGTTTATCCAGGATATGGTAGGATAAGTTCCTTTAGTTCATCCTGATTCGAGTTAACTTGCACGGTCGGATGTTTGGCATTGCATTTCTAATGCATGGGGTTCTTCATGGATGTACATCAATTTGGTGGTATGGAAAGTAACTCTCGTGCACTATATAAGCCCTTCTCTACGTTGTACGAGCTCAGAGGTTGTACATTATGGAAATCAACAACGTGTAATGGATTTAGCAATATGGTATTCAATGTTGAATGATGAGCTTGGTAAAAAGTTAATCGATAATCTTAAGCTTTATTTCATCACCGAAAATATTTAAAACAAGGCATGCTTGAGGCTATGTGGGTCATGCCCATAAGGATATGGTCATCACCCTTCTAGGTATGTAATTTCTATATGTCGAGTATGATAGTTATGTTAAATGAGTGTTTGGATAGGTCAGAAACAACTGAGGGGATGTCATATTCGGTTAATACATCACCTTCGAGTATATCCCTTAAGATTGCACGGAAGGTGGTCCCTTACCTTGCCATTGTATGGAAATTCATTTCTCCTAAGATATTAAAATTTTGTTGTAGAATATGAAAATGTTAACATTTTGGCATATTTGATTTATTTTAAGGGTTTTATCCCATACATCATTAAAAATAATATCAAACAGTTACATAGAAATGTTTTGGTTATCCTGAGGGGAAAATCTTTTCTATGTTTATTTTCTTGGTCTTATGAGATAACCATTTTATTTCAAAACTTTGGATTTGATTTTTCCACATCGGTTTGATGGCTGGCCCCAGTTTATTTTCCTTTTTCCTTGAACTTTGGTTGCCTTATTTATTTAGACAACCAAGTGTTTGGGTTTAACTTGGAGCAATTTGATGGAACTTGGAGCTAAAGATTTCTTTTAGATAGTTGTCTATTCAAACTTTCACTATTTTTTTTTGTTTAGCATTTATAAGGACAAGTTTTGTAACAATCCAGACTGACATTAGATAGACTCTGATATTTATATTATCACTGTAAAGATTATGTATACCGAATACACTTTTTCGGCTATATAAGATTCTTTTCTTTCTTATTTACTTTGTAGCAAAGATTATCCTCCTTTCCAGCACTTTGGTTTGTAACATGAGAATACCGTGGATGTATTAGTGTTGATTTCCGAAGGTTAAGGTGGTGGGTCATCTCAGTGGGTCACTATCAATCCCGATGTCCAAACAGAGAGAATGTGGGTTACAACCTGGCCGATTATGCTTGCTATCTAACATTCAAGTACGTTATGAAATGCCAAAGTTATTCATTTAGATTGGTGATTAAGGCAATGCTAGTTAACCCATATAGAGATTCCATTAGAATGGGGTAATGAGCAAACATGATCCATGAAGATAGAAAGAAATATAATAGAAAATTCTCGACTGAATTTCATAAAGCATAGGCAGTTGGACGACCTATCAGTAGAATTCAACACATCCATGATATAGGCATTGGGCAATCCATTACAGATGTAGATTTACGTGCTCAAGATGTATAATGGTGATTTCATGACATAGCGAGATGATTGATCCTAGTGAGGTGCTCGCGAAAGATACTGGGGATAAGGTATAAGGTGGGCCATATATACATATTTTAACAATCCTAAATTTAAGACATAGTAATTAATTAAAGAATTCATTAAATAATAAAATAAGTTTATAAAATGAATAGAATTTAGCTATTTGAGTTTCACCATTGTGTCTGTGAAATTTTTTTGATCATTTTTTATATAAAGTTTGAAAAATCAGAGCTAATATGAAGAAGTTATAAAAGAAACAATTTACAAGTATAATTAAAAAGTTAGTCAAGGAAAAGAATAAGGAAGCAAAAAAAATATTTTTTACAAATGATCGAATTTTACTATAGGACCTTTTCCTTTGCTTTCGTTACAATTTTCTAGACCATATTCATGTATAACTTTTCAAAAATTCGTGTTCGTATGGAAGAGTTATTGCAGAAAAAATGTTATGTCGACCCTATAGTCGGACCGAGCCCTAGGTAGGTCAATGCGCAAAGAATTCTGGACGAGAAATCATCTAGAAACATGCCGATTTGAGTATTTCAATAGTTAGAGATGACATGGCTCATTTTGGTTGGCAGATTTCATTATTTGAGCTTACATGGCTCATCCTAGTTGGTTGAGTGACATAGCTGGCCTGGATTTATTTTGAAAGTCCAATGGTTTCAGATCCCTAAGATACACTATAAATAGACCCCTAGGCCTAGGAAATTCTTCACAACACAATCTTTTCCCCTCTGGGTTCTCTCTTTTTGAGATGGACCGGACCTAGATTTTTTTAGGGAAAAAGTTTATAAAATAAAATATTATTATAATCATATTAGAGGCGGAATTTGCAACATCCACGGAAAAAGAGCTTAGGACCACATGTGAGTACACTAATTATTAGACTATAAGTAACTTATAAGTTAAGAGTTTTTAATAGTTTTATTTATAATTTTACTTACAATTTTTCCATTAGTTTTTAGTAGTCTTTTTTTTCTAGTTTACTGTTTTTTACAGTTATTAAATTTAGTTAAGTTCCGAAAGTTCTTTTTCTATTTTCTTTCTATAAGTCTCTTTCTTTTTAGTCGTTTTCCTTTATAGTTATTTCAGTCTTTCGGCACCCTTTTACATTTTTAAAGGTATTTATGTTAGTTTACAAACAAAGTTTTTATCTTCTTTTTGTGCTTGGATTAGAACAATCACATAAAACGCGCAAATATGGATTTAAATAAAAATGACTAAATTATCAGCGACACGTGCTAAAACTGCAGATTTATAATAAAAAAGAAAATAGGCTAAATTATATAGATTTATAGAATTTTGTGATGAATTATAACTAGCATTATAATTCATAAGACATAGAAAAAGTAAGTATATTATTGTTATAATAAAAGAGCAAAAAAATCATAATAAAAAGAAAAGACAAAACATATTATATTATTACTCGGTCAGGAAATGGGTCAATTGGTTGGGCTCAGATCTAGGATTGAACTAAGAGATAAAAGACAACACGAATTAGTAAACTAGGACCCATTCTGACCACCTCCCATTTCAGATAGGATCTGATGGTCTAAGAAGAACAGGTATGCTTAGGTGGAACAACAGTTGTAAGAGGTCAATATAATTGGTTTAGGCATATAACCTTAGCTTGTTTGTTATACGGGACCCGTCGGCCACCTTCCCTTTTAGATAGGATCTGTTAGTTTCAAGAAGATCAGGCACGCATAGGTGGAACAACGGTATAAGAGGTCAACAAAATTTGATTAGTAGGTCATCCAGTGTTTTCTGAGTGTGTAGATTTCGACTGGAGACTACTATCACATGCGCTTGTTTACATGTCTTTTTGCTAGTAGGCAGAATTTATAGTGGCACGTTAGAGGCCACAAGGATGGAAACATAAGCGGGAAAGAGTTGATCAAAGGGTAGAATTAGGAAAGCCAATGCAAACCAAAAGTATTCAGAATGGTAAAAGTGTAAACAAGTAAATAAAAAACTTCAAATATGTCTTATTGTAAGTAGATACCTTTTCTGTGCAAGGCCACAAAACTATTATCAAGTCTATCCTTATTGTTAATTATCATTCCAGTAATTACTTTATTCATCAAGCTTTATGTTCGATCTACTCTTCTTTCTTCTCTTTTTGCCCTTTAAGATCTCAGGGTTGATTCTTATCTTATTCAAAATTCTTGGAGAAGCAGCTTGTTGGATTTCTTATTCTGATGTATCTCCTTTTTCTTTATCATTTTCAATTGGTTGGTTTATACTATTACTTGAGATGGGATTTTGATTTTGATGTACTCTGATTTATTGGTGAGACTGAGTGAGAAATGTAGTTTTCATCATGATATTATTATTTTCTGATGTTGACTTTTGAGATGATGGTTATTTTATGAATTTAATAATAAGCTATGTTTCCGTTACACCTATTTTACATGTCTTGTAAACTTTATTCTCTATGATGTTATTTAGTTATACGCACAAACATTATGCGCTCTTTAGTATTCTTATTTTAGGGATGCTAAGGGGTGCGGGGTGTTTCATTTGCTATCAAAGCATTATTTGTTAGGAGATTCAAAGGGGTAAATAGAAAAAAAATGGAAAACTTTGGAGATAAATGGATCAACTTACTTTAAAGATTTCTTTCTAAAGTATTTAGGATGGGTAAGATGGTAAAGCATTCCAGAGAATTTGGTTACGACTCAGCAGTTATAATAGAATCCATTCAGGTTGGTCGTTTAGAGAAAAAGTACAATTCACTGGTGAGTCATCATGTGATGAGGCATTAACAAATTTAGCCATAAGATCTTTCATCTCGTAGGGAGAACTTTCATATATAACAAGTTGGGCATCTTAAGAGAATCCTAGTTTCTTACCCACATTCTTTTGGCAAACGGCCTTTAGATATTCCATCTTTAGCTTTTTTTTCTTTTATTATGGTCTTTCTTCTAAAATCCTTGTGAAAGGTAGACCTTAGGATTAAGCCTACAAATGATAGAATTAATTGTAAACATGATACTAAAACATGTTAAGGATGAAGCACTCAAGTACTCGCAAGTGTTTGCTAGTGGATGCAATGTATGCATAACACACACTGTGCATAGAGATCAGCTAACTAGGACACCAAACATATGCATATGGATGTCTGCAGTTTTACTTTATTGTCATGGTTGTAATAAATGGAAGTTATCATATGATTTTTGCATATGGATGATGATTATAGAACACATTTAGAACTATCAGTTATCATTAAGATATTTGTATACATTACATAGCACAAAATATTTGCATAAAAAGGAGGTCAGCTAAATTAGTAGATCACCTAAGCGTAAAAGGGAGGTCAACTGAATTAATAGACCGTCTAATCTTTTGAATTAGTTAAGGACATACACATTACACTATTGCATAATTACATGACTTGCATTAGAAAAATTAAGGACAATGGATGCTAGTGGATGATGTTTAAGTAGATGAAAGTAGGTACTAGATAGGAATACTTATTTTATTCTTCTATCCTTAGAGATTTCGAGGGAGAAATCCTTTAAGGAGGGGAAATTTTAACAATCCCAAGTTTAAGAAATAGTGATTAATTAATGAATTAATTAATAAATAAAATAAGTTTATAAAATTATCAGAATTTAGCTATAAGAGTTTCATTACTGTGTCCATAGCAATTTTCTGATGAATTTACGTATAAAGTTTGTAAAAATCAGAGCTAATATGAAGAAGTTATAAACGAAACAACTTGTAAGTTTAATTTAGAAGTTAATAAAGGAAAGTAAGGAAGAAGCTAAAAAGAAATTTTTACAAATGACACAAATTTGACCGTGGGACCTTTTCTATTGCATCTATTGCGATTTTCTAGATCATTTTCGTATATAATTTTTTGAAATCTGAGTTCGTATGAAAGAGTTATTGGAGAAACAAAGTTGAAAGAGGGGTCAGGTCGACCCTAGCCATGGTAAGCTTAACCCGCAAAGCAATCTGGACAATAGATCATCCAAAAACATGCCAATCTGATTTTTTTTTTTAATAGCTAGAAGTGATATGGCTCATTCCGGTTGGTTGTTTTTGTAATTTGAGCCGACATGGCTCATTCTGATTAGTTGAGTGATGTGACTAGCCTGAATCTATTTCATAAATCCAACGGCTTAATATCCCTAGACTACATTATTAACAGACCACTAGACTAACTAATTTTTCACAACGCAATCCTTTCCCATCTAGCTTCGCTCTTGTTGAAACTTACTTGACCTAAATTTTTCTAGAGAAACAGTTTATATAATAAAATATTTGTATAATCCTATTAGAAGCAGGATCTGCAACAGCCATGGAAAAGAGCTTAGGGCTATGGGTGAGTGCAGTAATTATTTGGATTATAAGTAGTGTTGACGTCAAAATTGGTCTAATGACAATCAACTCCCAATGTGTGTTAATCACACATGATAATATTCACAAAATGCGAGAAGAAAGTAAATGAACACAGAAGACACAATATTTTTATAGTGGTTCGGCTTAAACCAAGCCTACGTCCACTTTATAATCTTTGTTTATACTGTCGATTACAGGTTACTGTTGTTTTCCAATAGAAGAAAGTAGAAAACGAAGTGGTTTATACACAAAATCCTTGTGTTGAATCTAGAGTATACGGCATGCCATTTTCAGGAGGCCAAATAGGAGATTTTGAGTAGCTGATTCACCCATCTCCTTTCCACTTCTAGAAATGATTGTATTTATAGGCGAATAGGTGGGCCGAGTTGGTATGCAGCGTGGCACATATCCTTTTCGGGCCTGGAGACGTATAACTCGATCTCGTAAAGTAGTTGTAGGCGGCGAGATCCGGTCTACTGCTGATGAATAGTTCTTCTCGAAAATCGTGGACTGCGTGGAGCTCAGAACTTGGTGCATAAAAATTTGTGTTGGTTTAAAGCTGACTGGTTCTGTAGCCTTGGGATAGGACTACGTCGTGTAATAAATAATTTTGATTTGATATTCTCGATACGATATTCTAGGCTTGACCCGATTCTTCAGGAACAACACGATCGATCGATTGATGACCCGATCGCTCGGTTTGGTTTTGACTTCGGAAAAATGCCAACTTTGAGGAAGAGAGCTTCTATTCGCTGTAAGGCTGACTCGGGTTGAATTACACTCGATCAAACTAGGATGGAAGTCGACCTTGGAAACATAGAAACGGACAGATATCTGATAATGAGCTCCGATTTTGAGTTGTGACAGCATTTGCCACAAAGCTGGTCAATACTTTGCCCTCTAGAATATATCTTTTTTGGTAAAGAAAGATGTGTCCTGGATCTTTCAGATAATATAGAGTAGAAGTCCTTTGTATTGTGATCCGGGTAGCCATGGTTACGCCGAACCATATTATGAAAAAAACTAGAAAACCGACGATCAACTATGATCGTATTAAGGCCAAAAAACCGACGACCACTGGGGATCGTATTAAGGCCGGAAAACCGACAATCACCACCGATCATATTAAGGTCGGGTCTTCAAGAATGCCAGAAAATTAATCGACTGTACCAAGTCGACTTCAGAAAAGTGCAGTACAACTGGTACCTTGCCGAGTAAAGTAGTCCCTGCGAAGGTTTTTAGGGTAGACATGCCAAATCCTGACAATGTCGTTTGGGTTGTCACGTATAAGCCATACCCGGGATGAGCATAAACCATACTCGGTTTTGTAGAGTGGGGTATGAACCACACCCTGAATACGAGTATATACCATAGTGGGTGAATTAAGAAGGGGTATAATCCATACCCGAAAATTTGGTAAGGGATATCAACCATATCCGGTGATTTTAGATAGGGTTATGATTCATACTCTTAACAGTTCAACGAGTATAAACCATACTCAAGTATAGGATCGAGTATCAGCTATGCTTGGGGTGTGATCTGACAAAGTTAAGTATAAGAAATACTTTTATTGAGAAGGGGTTAAGTTTGTCATATCCTGACAAGTGATTTTTTAGGAGAGGTATCAACCGTACATCGAACGCGAGCATAAACCATTCCCTATTTCAGAAAGAGGGGGCATAAACCATACCCCGGTGACGAGCATAAACCATGCTCGGTTTATAGGAATGGCGGCGAACATTAATCATACTCGGATTCAGAAGGTTGGTGAGCATTAACCATACTTGGCTTTGGGCACTTGCCGAATCTCGGCAAGATGCTTGAATCGATCAAACATAATCCATGTTTGGGAAAATAAATTTTATTGCTGTTGAGAAGCAATTACATAAACTAAACAAGTCCTAATGGGTTTATAGTTAAATCCAGAGCACGCCTAGGGATTAAATCCTAACCCCGTACGTGTGTACTTCAACATAACCACATTATTAAAAAAAGTAAATTTCTTATATCCTAAGAAATGAAGTGTATTCATAATGATCTAAACCAGATCAACTGATGATGATGTCGCGATTGCTAGGCTCGGGGTCTTTCCCGTTTCGAGAAGCTTAGGGACCGACCTGAGGAGCTTGGGAAGGTAGCTGTGGCAGTGTGACTGGTGCAGAATTTTTTGACATACTCGAGTAGCTCTCCACGTCTAACCCTTTCCTCAATGAGATCGCGCAAATGCCTGCATTCATTAGTGTTGTAACCTGCCATATTATGATACATGCAATGCTTTCCGGATTCACGCTCACTTTGGGTCGGCTCCCTCCTGGGAGGCTTAGGAAAAGGTAGAGATCCTCACACATCAAGGTAGATGTCTAGTAAGGAGGAGTTAAGCTCAGTTTACTGATCATACTTGTCTTCTCTCCGAAATCGCATTTCCGATTGTTCTTTTCAGAGGCTTTTCCTTTTTCTTTGCTTTGGCCAGTGGTATTGGATGGACTTCCATCCTTGGTAGAAAGTACTTAGAGATTTTCAATTTCAATGCTAGCTCCTCTTGCCAGAGGAATATATCGCCTTTGGCATAGAAATTTTCAATATCCTTAGGAGGATCTCTGGTTAGGGAGATCTTGAAATTAGTTCATATCTAAATACCGGCTATGGTGACCATAAGCACCATCGATGGCTCTGGTCGATCGACTGATTGTACGGCCACGTTGAATCTTTCTAAGAAGGAGCTTGGGTCTCGCCGGACCGCTGCTTGATGGATGCGAGGAACATGCGCTCTTCGGTCGGGAGATGTGAACTCTGAACTACTCGATGAAGCGGATGACCAACATATTCTAGTTGTTGATCGATTCAGTTGTTAGCTGCCAAAACCACATGCCAGCTATATCGGTGAGAAAGAAAGGGAAGCATTTTGCCATGACATTGGTTGATGATGACATCACTTCCATGTGACGTATGTATTACATGAGATGTATGGTCGGGTCAGTCCTGCTGTTATAGGCTCCAGGACCGGAAGCTTGAAGTCTGGTGAATTCCGATAATTTCTGGTTTCCCGTGTAAATGGATCGCGATGGATGTTATCCACATCCTATTGAGAATAGGTGCCTCTGGTGAAGCGTTTGATGATGCTTGCGATCTAACTCCCATCCCCAAGGAGTTGTTGCTACGAATCCAATCCTACATTGGGGACATTGGTGAGAATCCCAATACTAGGACTGGGTGGAAGCATACCCAGAGGCCTTGAGGTCAGTTGGATTCCGCCTACGAGAGTTGAGTGAAGGTGGTCCACAGCCTCAGGCTTTGATTCGGGAGTAACTGGAGCCGCTTGGTTAAACTGAGTGTTGGACCGAACCATGGCCGCTTTGGTTGGAAGGGAACGGTTCGGGATAGCAGTTCTTGTTCGGGGTTCGATAGTTCCCCTGCCCAGGGTGACATCAGGGTGGTTTATTGTAGCATTTCCCTCCGCCACGTTGGCAGCCGATATGGCAGAGTGGTCTTGGTGACACGGAGGGTCATTACCCCCATCCCTTCTTGGATCGAAAGCTGGAAAGGCTGTGTGTGAGGCTGCATAAGATGGGTTTGCGGTAAGATGCTGGGTCGAACTGGAAGTTGAGTTGATCCATGTTCTGGTCGACCCAGAAGTTGCACTAATCCAAGAGCTATTTGTCCAAGGAGTTGAGTCGATCCCTGGACTGAAGGCAAAATGGTCGACAGACCCGGAACTTAGCCATGGACGACCTGAGAATCTGCAGCTACTCCAGTGTCGGTAGTTGCCGGAAGTGACGACATTAGATCTGGCCGCTCGAGAGCCTCCTGGCTTGCCCCCGTTGTTGCTGCGTCTGTTTCACCAGTTGATCAAGATTGAGCGTGAGAAGGTGTTGAGTCCTTCTTCCGTTTTCCATTGTTTCTTTAAGGGTTGCCGAAGGTTGTAGGGTATATCCGTACCCCTCTTCCTGGCGAGCCAAAGTGTTGACGTCAAAAGTTGGTCTAATGACGATCGACCCCCAACGTGTGTTAATCACACACGATAATATTCACAAAATGCGAGAAGAAAGTAAACGAACACAAAATACATAATATTTTTATAGCGGTTCGGCTTAAACAATGCCTACGTCCACTTTATAATCTTTGTTTATGCTGTCGATTACAGGTTACAGTTGTTTTTCACTAGAAGAAAGTGGATAAAGAAGTGGTTTTTTACTCAAAATCCTTGTTTTGAATCTAGAGTATACGGCATGCCATTTTCAAGAGGCCGAATAGGAGATTATGATTAGCCGATTCCCCCATCTCCGTTCCATTTCTGGAAATGATTGTATTTATAGGCGAATATGTGGGCCGAGTTGGTAAGTAGCATGGCACATATCTTTTTTGGTCCTGGACACGTGTAACTCGATCCCGTAAAGTAGTTGTAGATGGCGGGACCTAGTATACTGCTGATGAATAGTTCTTCTCGGATATCATGACCTGCGTGGAGCTCGGAACTTGGTGCATAAAAAGCTGTGTTAGTTTAAAGCTGATCGGTTTCTGTAGCCTTGGGAGCAGGACTTCGTCGTGTCGTAAATAATTTTGATTTGGTATTCTCGATCCGATATTCTAGGCTTGACCCGATTCTTTAGGAACTGCCCGATCGATCGATTGATGACTCGATCGATCAGTTTGGTTTTGACTTCGGAAAAATGCCAACTTTGAGGAAGAGAGCTTGTATTCACGGTGAGGCAGACTCTGGTTGAATTACACTCGGTCGACCTAGGATGGAAGTCAACCTTGGAAGCATTGAAACATACCGATATCTGGTAATGAGCTCCAATTTTGAGTTGTGACAGCTTTTACCAAAAAGTTGGTCAACAAGTAGCTAATAGTTTAAGGTTTTTCATAGTTTTATTTATAGTTTTGCTTACAATTTTTCCAATAGTTTTTAGTAGTCATTTTCAGTTTACTGTTTTTCTTATAATGTCTTTTTTTATTTAATTTCGGTAAGTTCTTCTTTTTCTATTTTCTTCTGTAAGCCTTTTTCTTTTCAGTCTTTTTCCTTAATGGTTATTTCTACCAGTTATTTAGTCTTTCTGCGAACTTTTACATTTTTAAACTATAAATGTAAGTTTACAAACATAGTTTTTAATCTTCTTTTTACGCTTGGATTAGAATAATCGCATAGGATGCATGAATATGAATTGAATTAGAAACTAACTAAATTTACAGTGTTATATGTAAAAATTAATGATTTAAAATGAAAAGGAATTGGGCTAAATTATGCAAATTTACAGAAACTTAAAATGAATTGTAACTAGTATTATAATTCACAAGATATAGAAAAAGTAAGTATATCATTATGATAATAAAAGCGAAGAAAAATCATAATAAGAGAATTAGAACAAAAATTGTTCTATTATTACTCAATCAGGAACTGGGTTAACCGGTTGGGCATAGATCTAGGATTGGACTAGAGAATAGAGATTAGTAAGCTAGGACCCACTCCGACCACCTCCCATTTCAGTCAGGATCGAATGATCTTAGGAAAACTGAGCATGCTTAGGTGGAATAATGATTGTAAGAGGTCCACAGAATGAGATTAGGTCGGAGTGCAAATTAGAATATTTGTTTGTTAAGGATTATATAGGGAGCATTCCCTTTGAGATAGGATATGATGGTCTCAGGAAGACCGGGCATGCTTATGATGAAGTTGGTAGGTCAAATAATCTGGGTGACAAATAGTAGAAACTGGCGATTATCGAGCATGAAAAATCGAAGTAGGGTCACTAATGCATCCATGCGCTAGTTTACTTATCTTTCTGCTAGTAGGCATGGCCTACTAGTGGCACGTTAGAGGTTACAAGTTTGGCAATATAATATGGTAAGTGTCGGTCAAAGGGTAGAAGTAGGAAAGCTAATTCAAACCAAAAATATTCAAAATAGTAAAGTGCTAACCAAACTAAAGAAGAAACTCTGATATATAACTCATTGTTAGTAATTATCTCTTCTGTGCATAGACATAGATCTATTATCTAGTCTAACCTTTTGGTTATTTATCATCCTAATTACTTTATTTACTAGGCTTTATGCCTGAACTACTCTTATTTCTTCCTTTTCCTTTCCCCTATTAGGTTCGCATATCAGAGATAGGTTCATACTACCATCTTGAGAGAATTAATGCCAAAGATCTTGTTCTCATTCAATTTGATCTACTTAATTCTATTTTATGACATCTTATTTGTCATGGTTCGGATTTGTACTTGAGAGGGTAAATGTTTTATTGTATACTCTGATTTTAGATGAGGTTATGTAAAATATATGTTTTGTATTAAAATTTATTTTATGTAAAGTATTGTTTTGGAATAATAAGTTGTTCAAAAATAAATATTTCCGTTGTTTTTCTTTTATATGTCTTGTACACTTTAATCTTTGTGATGATATTCAATTATATTTATAAACATTATGCTTTCTTTAGTGTTCCTATTTAAGGATACTAAGGGGTGCAGGGTGTTTCATTTGTTATCTGAACCTAAGGTTGCAGGATTCTTAAAAATTTGTTTTAAATAAAAATACTTTTCTAAAGAAAAACAGATCATCAAAATAAAACTTATTTTTAAAGATAAAAGTTTTACAAAATCTCCTAAACTCCATCTCCTTTCTGTATCGTATTATCTTCTTTTTTCGTTGAGTTATCTATAGTACACCTACCTAAGCTTATCTACGTATATTAAGACCTCATAACTTTATAGAGTGAAGTTTTGATTTTTGGATAAACCTGTTTAGTCCATTATTTCTGAGTTTCTTTTAGAACCAAAGTTAGGAGATAAATTTTCTACTTGAAAAATATTAGGGACTAGTATGGATAAGGAAAATTTAGAGGCCAAGGATTGCAAGATGACTTGAGAACATTACCGTAATGATTCAGGAAGATATTATTAGCTTTAAAAGGGGAATAATTGATGAGGGCACTATACCAAGAGTGTTACAGGAAAGGTGTTGATCAAAAGGACCAAGTAATGGAAATGGGTAAATGTGAGTGAAAGCAATGTTATTTATCTCTAGTTCTCTTATTTTATCGAATTTAAGAGCATTCCGTTCCTTTATCTTTTATTCACTAGTTATGGGTAGTTGTATGGGGCAATAGCCACGCTGACGTGAGACAGACATGTAGAGCATCTGTATCGTATGCCTAATGAAGTTATGCTTTATAGATGTAATAAATCCGCATTCCATGTGGAGTGTGCATTAGTCACACTAGTTGATTGTTTGCACTTAGTCACTTTTCTAGATCTACTTGTAATTTCTTAGCCCCATAGTAGGATCAGCATGATTATGATGGGTCAAGGTTTGAGAATAGATATTCTAGATACATTGAAATGTTTTTGGCATTTTCAGGTATGAGTTTGTTTATGGTTTTGATAGTTTTTCCATTAGTTGGTTATCTCAGATTTTGATAGTAATCGTAGAGTTTGACCGGAGTGCATATGTTTAGGGGTATTCAAGATAGCAAAATTTCGAGGATAGATTAGTTAGCCATTTGTAGGGCTATTTTGGATGTAAAAAGTGAGTTGTTGGGCTAGGACATTGTAACAACTCAGAAATTTTTGAACCAATTTAAATTTTTTATTTTAGCTATTTTAGCGGATTTTGAGAATTTAAAATGATTTATTTTAAATAATAATGTAACGACCCGAAAAATTTGAACCAATTTAAAAATTTTAAATTGGCTAATTAAGTGAATTTTAAATATTTAAAATAAATATTTTAAACAATAATGATGAAAATTAAGTTTGAATCGACATTTGAAAATGAATATAATTAATTCTAATTATAAACAAGGCCTGAAATGGCGCGGTAGTTTCAAAATTTGAATTCAAACTTTGACTGACTGTACCGGGTGCAAAACAAAACGGATTTGAGTGAAACCAAAAATATTTAAATCTGTTAGTGAATATCTTTCTAACGAATCTAAAGAATCGAAGTTTCATAGCGGGAAGCAAAAGTTATGGCCAAATGAATTTTCAGAAAGGTCGCTATGGAATCTATATAGCCCGTGAAAATGGCCATTTTACAAATGACCTCAGAATTCGACGAAACCACTTTTGTTGGATCCGGGATATTAAATTATTGCTAGGTTTCAAATTCCATAATTTTTGAAGCTAGTATGTGAGCGTGGCAATGGAAAATGTGTTTGGTCAATTTCTATTAAATTGGATCGACCAGAAAAGGGCCATTTTTCAAACGGTCTCAGAATTCGACGAAACTAGTTTTTTTGGGACCATATCGTGAAAACATAGCTAGATTTATTTTTCTGGAATTTTTCGAATCAGTATGTGGCCCCAACAAATTGAAATGTACGTTCAAATTAAATATTGAATGTTTTATATTTTAATTTGAAGTAAAACTGAATGAAACAGTCGAATGGGCCTACGAAACATATCTCATGTGTTCGGAATGGGGGTATTTAGTTAGGGACGACAGTCGTTGGGTTTGAATTGGAGTTCGTGTGTGATAAGGGGTATTTTCGGATTTTTAAAAATTTATAAATAAAAAAAAATCTCATTGGCCCAGACATATTTCTCTCTCCCCAACTTTGGTTCCAGGGGACGGCGGATAGCGTTCGACCCCTTCTCTCCTCTTTTTCTCTCCAGTCACTCAATAAAATCAAGTGCTTCTTTGGGGGATTTTGAAGAGCTTCGAGCCCTCTTTAAATCCATACAAGGTTTGTATTTTTTCGTGTAGTGTGTGAGGAGTTACGAGCCCAGGAAGTCGCGCCGTTCGAGGACAAAATCCGACACCACCGTGCGTTCGAGTTCGTCACCCCTACCACCATTGGGCACGCCTTTCCACGCTCCAGGCCGTGGCACAACCCGACCGTCGATCCGCTGCACCATTGGATCGAAAAGTGAAAACCTAGTTTTGAACGAAATATAGAGGTATACGGCTATTTTTAATTTAACTATTTAATAGCAGTTTAAAGCGCTACGGTTTTTGATTTCATTGTAAAAATCATATCTTTTTCGTTTGTTGACGAAATTCAGTGAAACAAGAGACAGTGGACTCATGAGGACGTCTTCTACATTCTAGAAGAGACCGCATATTTTTCTAAGCCTTCTGCTATTTTTGGTGGAGTGGAACCCAATGTGAGATTTCTAAATTGTAAACGATATGGAAGACGACGATGTATAAATTATATAGTCGATGTATGAGTTATATGAGCGTTGTACACCTCTTGTATAAGCGTTGTATAAGTTGTACGTTCGATATATAAGTTATATATGCATTGTAAAAATTATATATTTGTTGAAATATAAGTGAAATGCTTATAATATATATATATATATACGCCCCTCGTCCACAAACCATGGACGATATTTATTGGTTGTGATTGGTGTGAAAATTGGTTGATTGCGAATGGTTGATTAGAATTGTTTGTGGTTGAAATTGATTGATTGTGGTTGAAAAATACCCGTTTGTGGTTGAGAATTATTTGGTTGAAACCACATAGGATTAGTTTGTGGAAATGAAAAAAAAATACATGTCGCCTGCATGTGAACTAGATGCATGAAATCCCCATTGTCAAAAGCTGCGAGGCTTTAAGGTAGAGCGAGGAGCCGTACTAGGGACGACCCCGATTTTAACTACCCTGCCATTATGCTGCCGAAATTTTTAATAATATTCATGTGTTAGAATTATTTTCATGTGATGAAACTATATTCGTGTGTTGAATAGAAAACCTTCATGTGTTGAATAGAAATTCATTCGTTGAATAGAAATTCATGTGTTGAATGGTATTCGTGTTTTGAAATAAATTGTTTTATAATAAAAATCATATTTTTAACATCTATATGAACTATATAAAATAGTCGTGTTTTGAAATAAATTGTTTTACAATAAAAATCACATTTTTACTATATATATATATACAAACTATAGAAAACCTTCTTGTGTTGAATAGAAATTCATTCGTTGAATAGAAATTCATGTGTTGAATGGTATTCGTGTTTTAAAATAAATTGTTTTATAATAAAAATCATATTTTTACATCTATATGGACTATATAAAATAGTTGTGTTTTGAAATAAATCATTTTACAATAAAAACCACATTTTTAATATATACATGAATTGTTAAAAATAGTGAAGTGTCGAAATAAATGTCTGTTGAATAAAATTATCATTTTCATAAAATGTATGAAAAGCACATAGTTTTGAAATCGAAGAATCGATTATATTTATATATATAAATATAATTAAAATAAATCGAATAACGAAGCTGTAGTTCATATTTTGAAACCATGATTTCAAACGACCAGTGCGGGAGATCCGACCATCGGATTTTCCTAAAACCGAAACTGTTGGGTTCGCTTTGGAAATATCTTTCCAACGACACCAACTTTGTAAAGATCCAACGGTTGGATTGTCTGGAATGTTTAATTCAAATCTGAGGAAAAACAGCGCCAGAATCGAATATAATTATATATATATATATAAAAATATAATTATATTAAATCGAATAACGACGCTGCAGTTCGTATTTTGAAATCGAAACTTCAAACGAGTGTACCGGGAGATCCGTCCGTCGGATTTTCCCAAAACTGGAACCGTTGGATTCGTTTTGAAAAGATCTTTCTAATGACATAAAATTTGTGAAGATCCAACGGTTAGATTTTCAGATATGTGTAAATCAAATCTGAAGAAAAACAGCGCCACGACCCCGTTATGGCCCGAAGCGTCGTTTGAATAAATTGGCTATTTTAAAATAAATAAAAATAGCGATAAATCGTTATAAAATATTATAAATGATATGGATGTGAAATTTAGAAACTAACTGAAGTTTGGCTAAGTCGAATGGTTTCCTGGATTTTAATCTGATGTTGGTTTCGGCCTTCGGGGTTAATATTTGGGAAATCGTTCTCTTACTGATTTACGATTAGTGACTAATGAATTGGAATGAGGCGTATGTTGTGTTTGTGTAGCACTAGTTATTTATATACGCGAGTTGCTCAGAAAGACCGGGTTTATCCCATTCTGAATAACTGAATCGATTGTAAGAAATCGAAGAAGAAGACGGTGGTTGAAGACCGGAGATCTTCACCTCGGTTGGATGGTAACTGATGTCCTGATTGGGAGGCATCCTGAAATATGGATAATGAGTGGTGATCGTCCAGACGTACGTGGAGATCGATGGGTATGCGAGGTATATAGTGCCTCCGGTTTCGTTCAGATCCAGAACGGACTTGTAAATGGACTGTGTGTCTGACATTGGAATTCATTCTGTGTGATTGATAGCCATCAGTTACATGGCGTGAATTGCCTGTGTGGCATGCTAAGATGCAGTGATCAGGGCTTCTGTTGAAAAGCAAAGTCTTGTGGTGATGATCAAAGCATCGCCTGTGTGGCGTAGCTTTGTGTATAACGTGAATTCGCGAACCTCACACCCCGGTATGAATCAGAAACGGGAGAGGACCTCAGGGAGGGCATGCGTTTCTTTCTAGTTAGAGGTGGTGTCAGTGCTTGAACTGGCTGACATTTATATTATTTTCACCTATGTGGTTGTTGCTGTTGCGAGGCGCCTCAGATATATCTGTCGATCCAGGACCGATGGAGTCATTCGTTGGCTCACTTACGCCCCAAAAGGCGGGGAAACGCAGTGTTCAGGAATTTTAATCCACATCGGTGGACCGGCCCTATCGCTCCAAAGGCTTGACTGAGTACTTTCCTGAGGCTCGAGCTAGACAGTCTTGAATTCGGTAAGGACTATCTTTTGCCTTGGTTCATGACGGAAATCCAATTTCCAAATACGACACCGTGCGGTTTTGATTATATAGATATATAGCGACATGATATATGGTACCCATGACGTCTATGTTTGATAGTTATGATTCGAAATTGTTTTTGAAACAAGTAAACTCTAGTAATAATATCAAATGCTTTTGTTTTATTCGTATCAAGCATATTTTGGCCATTATAAGATAAAACTCTATCCTCCAGTTTGCGTTGCATTGTGTGATGGGAACTGAGTTTTATAATGGCTTCATTTTTATAAAAAGCATTGCTATGTTTAAAAGAATGATTTGTTTTAAAGCACTGGCAATCCAATGGAGTAAACCCGTTCCGCGAAAGTGGCGTGGTCTTGTGATTAGCCATAGTATAAAATGTGTTAAGTAGATTTCTCATACCAGTCCCATGACTGACTTGTAGTTAGTTTCACTTGCAAACTCGGGTGCCCCTTTTTCTACATGGGCAGCCTTGTGTTCAGGTTTTAGCAGGATCTTTCTGGATAGCTGGAGCTGAAGATGGATTCTATCATTTATCTATTTTATGCTGTTCATCTCCTATTGTACATATTATGTTTGTTTTCCGCTGTAGACATTTATGTATAGCTGAACTGTATTTGTACCAAGTAGGATCCTGTATACTGTGTAACTCTGATGATTATGTTTATCTAGTATATTCTATTGTGCATTATCTAGTGTATTTATTTATTTCTGTTCTGCATTATCTGTTTATGTGTTATATTCCAAAAATTAACCTTGCCACCGTCAGTACGGGGTTTGGGGTCGTCACAAATAACGATTTAAAATTTATTTAAATCGAAGTTAGAACGTATAAATTTAATTTAATTATAAAACGAACCTGAAATGGCGCGGTAATTTTAAAATTTGATTTTAAATTTCAATTGAATGTATAGGATTCAAAATAAATCGGATTTCAGTGAAACCAGAAACATCTGAATCTGTTTAACAATATCTTTCTAACGAATGTGAAAAATTCAGATTTCATTATATAAATTGAAAGTTATGTCCAGTTTAAAATTTAAAATAGTCGCTATGGAATTTATATATATTTTAAAATAATATTATAACCCTTAAAAATAGCCATTTTGCAAACGACCTCCATTTTCGATGAAACACTTTTATTGGATCCGGAATGTCAAATTATTGTTAGGTTTCAAATTTCATGATTTTTGGAATTAATATGTGAGCGCAGTGAATTTAAATGTGTTTGGTAATTTCAGTTTGAGTTTAATCGACTGGAAAATGACCATTTTCCAAACGGTCTCCAAATTCGATGAAATTAGTTTTGTTAGGACCATATCGTCAAAACATAGCTAGATTTAATTTTCGGTAATTTTTGGAGTCAGTATGTGGCCTCCGTAAATTAAAATGTACGCTTAAATTCAGTATATATTGATTTATATTTTAATTTTGATAAAAACTATTCGAAACGATCGAATTGGCAAACAAAACATATCTCATTGTGTTTGAAATGGGGATATTTGGTTGGAGACAACAGTTGTTGGGTTTGAATTGGAGTTCGGAATCATATTGGGATAAATTTTGAATAAAATATCAAGTATATATATTTTAGGGATGTCTGTATTAAAATATAAAAAGTATAAACTGCAATATCTCTTTCATACGAGGTCGAAATCCAGTGATTTATGATCCATTGTGATAGTCACAATGAACGCTACAACATGGAACTAACCAGAATGAAACTGGGGCACGTTAGAATTTGAGTCGAATTTAGATCCGAACAGAAATAAAATCATCAAATAAAGAATGGTGGAGTGGAAACAAATGTGAGAACTCTTTGTCACTCAACTATTTTTGTTATGTAATTATATCATAGGTTGCTGACGGGGCTTAGTAGCTCCTGACACTATTTTTTGCAAACCATGGTTGATTTTTTGTTTGGATTGTGATTGGGATTGTCATTGATTGATATTGTTGTATATAAAATTATTTATATAAAATGTATATAAAATTATCATGAAAAGAAATTAAAATAAATAAAATATTCATTTACAAGTCAGACGGCTTGTTTGTGTACACCTATTTAATTGATATTGATTGGGACGATAAATTTTACACATCGCCCAACTGCACAAATAATAATCAGTATTTGTTGGTTGAAACCCCACACGGGTATTGGGATGATATTTGACATACACTAATCCCAATATTTAGTTGTATGTCAATCGATGGGTTGACAGACTGTGATGAGCGTTATTTATTTAATTAATGCTTATACAGTTGTAAAATACACTTTGGATGATGTTTGAATGTTGAATGAGTATTTATCATTATTTTTGAATACATGCGATGTATGAAATCCATATAACTGAAATTATATGGTAATTGATTAGGTTTGATTCCGATTCAGAAATAATAAAGATTTTAAAATAATATTTAACAAAGATTTTAAAATAATATTAAACAAAGATTTTAAAATAATATTTAGTAAAGATTTTAAAAGTATATTTAGTAAAGATTTTAAAATAATATTTAGTAAAGATTTGAAAATAATATTTGGTAAAGATTTTAAAATAATATTTAGTAAAGAATTAATTATGATTTTGATGTCCGATTCTGGATGGACATGAAAATATTGGAATATATGAAGCCGAGTAGGTTGCTAAATGCCATTTTAACTCGAACAGGTTTATCGATCGATTTTATTCATTTTATAATGAATACGAAAGGAAATGGATTTCAAAATCAGTTATTTTGAAAATATTATCATTTTAAAATTGATATGGAATACTCAATTTTTATTTAAAATTGAAAATGAAGTTAAAATCAATTTAAAATGAATTTATAAATATTTTATAAAATACGTTTTAAATGGAAATCCATGATATATATATATATTATATATATTTAATGGCCTGAATAGAACGCGCCGCACATCGACCGTTCACGAATTTCGACCATTAACTTTAAATTGATGTAACGGGAGATCTGACCGTCGGATTCTCCTAAAACCGAAACCGTTGGGTTCATATCGAAGAGAGCTTTCCAATGAATATAAGAGATTAGAAATCTAATGGCCGGATTTTAAATTATGTCCAAATCAATTTTGGAAAAGTTCGCTGTGAATGCAATTCGGTGGCCGTTATTGGAAATCGACTGTACGGGCCTTAATAAAATTATTAAAAATATGGAAAATTTATGTAAAACCATAATAACTAATTTGGAAAGATTTTGGATGGAAAATTCCAAGTTTGAACAGATAAAAATATATTTTTATCAAAATGAACTAGTTATTAAGCAGAATAATAATCCAATGGTTTTTAGAAATAAATAAATTGGATTTGTATATTGTTTTTAATTAACAAGAATTTTCCAACGAATAAACTGGAATGGATTTGAAATGGAAATTATCTTTGGATATTTCGATGTTGGATTCCGTGATTATACAGATATTGTTGAGGAATTTGGAAGATATAGATACCGTTATTCCCAATATGATATCCGTTAGTCTCAGAATTTGATATCGAATATAAGCCGATATAATTTCTATTTAGAGCCTTGTATTTAATATTAAATTGGGTTTTGGGTTTGTCATGAATGGTGTCTTTAATAACACTGTTCTAAAACCAATTTGAGAAAAGAATAAATCTTTTAATTAATATTAATGAAGTTTACCAATTAATTAATTTAATTGGAATTGAAATGGAAGTTGATTTTGGGTTTGAACTGTGTTTTAAATAACATTTGTTCTTAAAACCCAATTAACAGTGAAGATAAGATTTGGAATTTATAAATCTTTTTATTAATATTTAATGGAAATTTTCCAAAGTAAAGTTTTCCAATTTAATATACTAAATTGGAATTAAATGGAACTCGGTTGGGTAATAATTGAGATGAGCTTCTGTAAAGGAAGACCTTTACTATATATGGAATTTAAAAGTCCTTGCCGTTATTCCATTTATATTATTAGTCTGATACGAAATTTTTTATCGATTAGATATTGATTTGTTTTCCGTGAAGATTCCATAGTTAATGGAAGATGATTTGGGTTTATTGTGAACTATGTTTTAAATGACCTTGGTTCTTTAACCCAGTTAATGACGGGATTAATTTTCCTAAAAATTGAATAATCATAAAGTAATGATTTTTTAGATTAAAACTGAATTAGAGTTTTAATGAATCTTTAATTAGATTGGAATGGGAATAAGGTAATTAAATTTATCGAGTTCATGAAATGATCGAGAATGGAGTGTTAGAGTTTATGCCCTAGAGGCAATCCATTTGATGCGATTAATAACGTTACTGTTTTATTTGGAATAAAAATATTCTGTTATGTTATATTTACTGCGTAATATAAATAATAATTTAATAGAAGTCCTTAGAATAATAATACGGAATTATATAGTTCGAGTAAGACTGAACTTGAGATTATATAATGTGATAAGTATTATAATTCTTAAATGTCCCTAGTCGAGTTTTATTGTTTATATAGGACGACAATATACATGATATTGTGATAAGTATTATAATTCTTAGCGTTGAGACTAGTATATTGATTGACTGATGATCACATCTCATTGATCATTAATATACATGATATTAAAGTCAACATATAAATACGTATTGGAGAATAGCGTATTGGGCTGACCCACCGTGAGATAACTACTTGGAATATAATCAGAAGTATCATAAGTTGTTCTCATAGTGACAGTGATGTAATGGTCCTCAGACCTGAAATCATTATAATTTTATTCGAGGATATTTGTGTTTTGATATCATCTAAAGTTATTTCGTAACAGAGTAATGCTAACGATGATTATTGGATATGTCTCTAATCGAATGAAAAATTATGGATGATCTAGATGGAATTTAACCCTACGATATATTCGTAGTGATATCCATGGGCCTCTTGATTGAGTGAGACTGTGAAATGCATAGTCGTGCTTAAATATTGATTTGTTTTAAATAGTCTGTTCATCGATCGAGATATACGGATTAAACTATAAAGAGGATGATATGATCCATGTCTCGAGTATAATCCTGGATATATTAGTTAAAAGGATTATATTACATTGATACACTGGTCACAGAAAGGTTGTATCGAATCGATGATCTTATTATAACTTGGGTAACATCGATGTGTTGCTAGATACCGCTCACTGTTTATGATTTAAATACGATTTAGATTATTGCCAACGTTATAGTAACATATAGGGTCACACACTTAGAACGTTATGAAGGGAGAACATGTATTAGATAATTAAGATATCAAATCTGTTGATATTTTAATTAACGTTGAAATGGTATGACGGGGTTTCCTTATATTGTGGTACACACTTGATTTTATAAGGGCATTTTCGTTCCATATAAAACATGGGTGAAACCATTTTATTAAATTAGATCAGATCTGAATTACCAACCCTAACCCGAAATTATCCCTCTTCAACGTGAAACCCTAATCATGGCGGCTAGCACCATGATTCCTTCTCCTCTTTGATTCGATCAGAAGGAAAACGTTTGTGTGGACTAATCTATGGAAGCATGGCGATTGACATGCTAAGATTCGACGCTTCCAAACCTCTTTCCAGATCGAAGTTCGACTAATTCTTCATGGATTAATCAGGTATGAAATCGAAATTGAAATTGAGTTTAATATACTGTTCCTGCATAGATCCTTATTTTAATCGTTAAATTGTTTAAAAATGGATGTCGATTAGATCGAAAATTCCTATAGTGGTATCGGAGCATTAGGGTTTGATTGAAACAGTATATTGGATTATTACTTGGTTTTTTTTTGCCTGCTTAATTCGATATATAAATGGACATTTTGAAACCTGATATTATAGATTGAAGGGATTTGCGAGAAATTATAGATTGGACCTTTTGTTATTGTTGCTTTGTTCGTGTTTAAATGATTATCTAGATCATAGTTCCTGATATTAATCTGAAATGATTTGGGTTGATTGATACTGGTATAAAGTTGTTTTAATCAAATACTGAATCAATATCAGATATTGATTCTGTTTCCTTATCTTATATAATAGAACCACAAACATTTGGATATGAACTCGAGCAGAGTAATGATCTGTTTATATTTGTAAATAGTATTAATAAAATAATTTTTTTTTGATTGACAAATAAACAGTATTGTACTGTTTATATGGCTTAGTAAAGTCATTTATTTGGAAATATGTTAAGACAGATTTGTCTGGATTGATTAATTAAGGGAGATTCCTAAAGCAGATCATAATTTTATTGATTTAATTGTATGTATTACAATATCCTTTTGAAACCTGTTATGATTTTGATCAAAAGAAATAATTTTGATTATTGATTAAATAATTGTATAATAAATTCACAGGTAATTCTTATTTTGATTTTGAATCATCATAATATTGATCATGAATAAATTGTGACCATCAAGTCACAATATTTATGTTATGTTCTATATATATAAATTTTGGTTTTAATCTTTATATTCACTGATATTAGTATTTAGTGAAAATTCATTTATAAAATGAAATTGTTTAATTGAGATGTTCTATACAGAAATTAAAATATTATACAGATTTTCAAATCGGTTTTTGTGCTTAATTCTGAAGTGTTCAGTTATATATATATACATACTATTCTGTTTGAATATTTGTACATATATATATTAACAAGGATGACACTTGGTTGCCTAATTATTCATACATATACTATATAAGTTTAGCTTCGATTATATGCAAATGGATCTTGTTGTTTAAAACTGTTTTAAACCATATTCAATTGTTGAATAACATAAGTATACACAGTCATAAGCATGTATGTATTTACGTATGCATGACTGATTTTGCACTTATATAGGCTATTATGAACTAAATAGTTTTATGAAACTACTGTTGCTGAAGTCTTTGCAGCAATCTATAAATATATAGTATTAGTTATAAATTGCTTAAACATATAAGGACTTAGCACTAATTATTTAATCTGAAATTGTTTCATTGTTAATCTGTGAAAATGTTTCACAGTAATAAGTTAATTTGTATTTGATGCATAATATAAAATTGTTTTATAATAAATAAATTTTATATATGATATAAAATTATGGGATAATTTCAGAATAGAAATATTAACTTAGTTTAAAATTCCTATTTTATTAACCCAACAACCTGATAGAATTATCGAAATTCTATTTTGTTTTATCATGGTAATCAAGTCAATTTAGATCACATTTGATAAATTATTTTAAATCTGTTAGTTTGTATAATTACGTTTTGAATGGACCTAAAATATTTTTTTGTGAACAGATCAGTTTCGTTGAATCTGTGTTTAACTGTTTCCAGCATGAAATTTGTACATGCTGATTTGTAAGATCATTTTGAATGTCAAACCTGTGATGATTTTACCAATTGTGTTAAGCGTGTATTGAATATATAAAAGATGCACATGCAATTAAGTCTGTTACTGAACTTTATACTATTTTTTGAAACAGATTTAAAATAGATTGAATAAATTTATAGTATAATGATGCTATGTTTGTATATATATTTATAAACTGGTGATTGAATAATACAAACATGTTTTGTAAATTCTTTTTCCATGTACACAGTATGACTACTGTAGTATCCAAAACCTATTTTTTGAAAATGTTCGAATCTTAAGGATAGTGTTAATACATATATATATATATGAATATTTGTATAGGATGACTGGCCTGATTAATTTTTGGAACTTCTTAAATATGATTTAAGAATCATATCTGAAATAACTATTCAAGCTAATATATATATATATATATATCTAAAACTGCAGATCACATTTTTTTAAATAGTAAAAAAAATTGTTTGTTTTAGGATATGCATGTTGTTGTCCTAATGGTTTACACTGTATATTGTTATATCTGTGGAACATCCGATTTGAAATGATATCTTTATATTTATATTAATGTATATATAATACAAATATGATTAAGTGGCTGCAGTGAATATGATTCACTGTTTGCTTATCTGCTATATATATAGCTTCTAATATTTTGATACTATAACATTACATTTTATAGTCGAATGGTATCATAAATGGGCTGATCTGTTGTATAAAAGGAGTTTAAAAGCAACATGATCCCAAACATTAGCATTGTGCTAGTGTAAGATAAACTTGCAGAATATATGTATGTTTATGTGTAAACTGTAAAATTGTTCTTAGCAACATATATATACTAATGTCTCCATACTGATAACCTTTTTCTGACTTGAATCACTGATTACTATAATAAGTATATACATTTGTTTAGTAGTTATGTGTTGCATATTTTACAGTCAGATATATAAGTATTGGATATACACAAGTACATGATATGTTGATATCACTGATTCTGTTTACATACATATGATGAACACAGATAGTTAAGATGTCAAATCTGTATATACATTGATGTTTATAATATTGAAGGGGTAATGTATCATCTTCAACCATACAAATATGCATATCTGCATTATGGTCTCATGATATATGTACTGGTGGATTCAAATATGATTTGCATTTACCTCTCAAATAATGATACACACAGTAATGCAAATACATATGTTCAGAAAAGGATCCATGCATCATCCTTTTGGGTAAATTTAGTGAATTAGTTTAAATGAAACATTATTTGATATTGTTTCTTTATTTAAACTAATTAACTATAATTGTTCCAATAATAGGCATTTGATGTCTGCAGATTGTCGAACGGCGCACATTATTGTGACCAGCAGCAATGAACTCGTGGCAAACTGGGCAATTTCGACTTGTAACTCATTGCAAAAAATATATATATGTGAGTATGTCATATAGATTAGCTGTTGTCCAATAATTGTAATAAGTAATGTATATGTATAAACAGTTATACCTGTATATGTATATATATATATATGTCACTTATGTACATATTTTGTATAAAGTATACAAATAATTAAACTGATGTGTATATCTGAAAAGTATAGGTGTATAATTTGATGATTGCTTACAATGGTTAATTGCTAACTTGATCTTGTTTTGGTTACTGCTGTGTGCATTGATTAGGGAAGTATGTTATTTAATGCTCGCGTTATAATGTTCATATACAGATGAAATTAATTCTTAATTTATGTGTTTTTTGAAATTCTGGAAATGTGGCATTTGTACACATGTTACTCCTACAGCACGTCCTTGTACAATGCTCAAGGCTCTAGGCTGAGTAGCAGGAGCAACTTTTAATTTGTTATGAGCCCAAACAATGGATTCAATGAGTTCTTGCGAATAACCACGGCCGCTGAATAAAAACATTAAACTAAATGCCCAGACAAAATGAGCACCTAAGAAAAAAAGACCATATGCAGATAATGAAGAACCATAAGACTGAATTACCTGAGATGCCTGTGCCTATAAAAAATCCCGAAGCCAACCATTAATAGTAATGGAACTCTTTGCGAAGTTTCCTCCTGTTATATGAGTTACCACCCCCTGATCACTTATAGTACCCCAAACATCCAACTGCATTTTCCAACTAAAATGGAAATTTATAATAGAATAAGTAAACTCTAAGTAAATGGGATTTCCGAATATCTCAATTGGATAAATCCGAACGAATTTGTTCCTTTTGATAAAAATTCAAAAAACTTCAATTGGTACGCGCAGGAAATAGGACAATTCGGCAGCTTTTTGTTCAATTTCTCGTGGAGTCAAATTCTCATCAGTACGAGTCAAGGGGATGGTTCCTTGGCCTCTGATTTCCATATAAAGAATACGACGAGAAAAAAGACCCTGTTTAACCTCCATTCTGATTGATTGGATATCTTTCATAAAGAAACGAAGGAAAATGCGACGATTTATTCCGGGGAATCCCCATATGTTGGTCTCGCCGAAACAATTAGGGGGTTTCGATTGATCCTTTCTGGAGAATTAGACAGTCTTCCCGAGCAGGCCTTTTATTTGGTAGGTAAGAGCAACTAGAAAGAGATTCTTTAACCAAAAAGAATTCAGTTCAGATGTAGGATACCTATCCAGAAGTTTTCGCAACTCAATCATGTATGATGGAATCATCAAAGATTTTATCTTTTCTAATGAAAATTTATTTCATTATTTTTTAGTTGGAACCTTAGGTGGTTCTCGAAAAAAGATAGCGAAAAAAATTATCCCTAAAATCGAGACTAAAAGAAATGTATAAACCAATGCTTCCATAGATTCAATCGTGGTTTACAATTATAGCTTTCACATCTATTCGTTTGATTGAGTGGGATCATTTACCATACCATAAAAAAAGAGCGGAAAGAATCAACGAAAAGAAGTTGATTCAAGTCTCTATTTTTTTCTCGGGTACCCGGGGAAAAAATAGAGATAGAGAATAAAGGTACCAGAGCAGTCTTGTATTAAACTACTTGTCTCTTTGTAGTTGGATCTCCAAGTTTTTGGAATGCTCCAAATTCCACTTGAGCATCCAAATCTGGATCAATACCAGCAAAAACATCCCTAAACAAGGTTCTAGCGCCATGCCAAATATGTCCAAAAAAGAAAAGCAAAGCAAACGAAGCATGCCCGTTGAAGCGTAATGATCATACGTCTGTAATGCATTGTATGTCCCATAATAGGCCCTATTCTTCTACCATGGTACAACCCTCTTCCCGCTGATCCACCTTTCCCCTCGGTCCACAGAGACAAAATGTAGGACTAGTGCCAACAGTTCATCACGGAGGATGTGCTCCGGCCACGCCTTCATAGCTCCAAATACCCGAATTCGTTACAGTTCCTCCTGAAATACTCCAACCATCCCGTGAATTGGTTATTCCTAAACGAGTCATGAAGGGTATAATGAACATACCTTGTCTCCACATTGGATCAAGACAGAGTTAGAAAAGATAAAATCTTTGATGATTCCATCATACATGATTGGACCAAAAAATCCGCAGTTCCTAACGGAATAGGTAACAAAGCTACTTTGCCACCTACTGCATATATATATATATATATATATATATATATATATCCAGAAGCATTATAAGTCATATGATAATATAATTTGTTAATTATAATTTCATGTTGCATGAAATTTCTAATATTAGACTTATAATAACCGATAGTTTTGAAGTGTTCAAAAGGGGAATATATACATATATAATTGCTATATATATTGAATTTAATATATATATATATATATTTAAATCTAATTAATGTTACGAATATTAATTACATATATTTGATATATGTAAATAACTCTAATATTGTTTGCCACTACGAATTATAAATTCCCTCTAAAACAAATTTTGTTATATTAAGTCATGGTGAAGTCTTCCAGTAGTACACCCATCAATGTCCAATCTCACTGGATGTAGGTAATGCCAAAGCGTTGTGCATCCTTTTAGTTTGGTTACATGCGGTAGGAGTAATTGTGGTGCTTCGACTGTATTATTGGGTCTGATTTAACTAAGGCTGCATAATAGGATTATGACCTTAGAGACAATAGCATGAATTATTCTATATTCTGAGCAAATGAATAATACTGAAAATGTAACAACCCGCATTCTACGCATCAGAGAATCGTAAAATATTTATTTCTTTCCCATATGAAGTCGTATGGTCATATAACTTTGGGAAACAACCATTAGAGTTTTGGGTATGTTTGATCCATTTTAACCTATCATATTGATGTTTTGGTGTTTGAGGTCACTTCTACTTGTTTCTATGACTGTATGGTATGTTTTGTGATTGATTAGAATAGGTAGAATGGTCAAAAACGCCGTCGAGTAGCGTAAAACTGCTTGCTGGAAAAGTGCAGAAAATTGGCCGATCCGGATCGGAACGGAGAAGAGGACCCGATCCGAACCACCTCCCACGCGAGTTCAGAAGCTCCGCTCCATCATCGTATGAAGAAGCTCTGCTCCGCTCCGCTCCGCTCCGTAGTACTGTATGGCGACGTGACTTGGAGACTCCGACCCGAACCGGGGTGCTACGAAGGAGACCGATCCGATCCAACATCTTGTGAGGACTTCCGATCCGATCCGATCCAGCATCTAGTGAGGACTTCCGATCCGATCCGATCCGAAGAAGCTTGCCAGGAAGTGTAGACCCCGATCCGATCCGGAGCAGAGGAGAAGGCTTGTGCTGGAGACCCGAACTGATCCTGTGAAGAAGGAGCATTCCGATCCGAACTGAACTGATGGTTAGGGGGAGATCCGAACCGATCTGATGATAACCAATAACCCGAGATGCAAAGGTAGTCTAAATGGAAGTTAGAGCTCAGGATCCAGTTGGGAACCAATGAGTTCACTTCATGGTTGGGCTTTGCTGCGGGACGTGTGCTAAGGAGTTGTCGACGTTCATAACTTCGATTCACCACTGAAAATGGATGATGGGCTACTTATCAGTGCAGTAGAGTCACTATGACTCGAGGGGCAAGGTGATGGTAGCAAAACTATGTTATCAGTGCAGTAGAGTCATTATGACTCGAGGGGCAAAGTGATGCGTAGTAAAACTATGAGCCAGTGCAGTGGGGTCATTGTGACTCCATGGGGCAGAGTGGACATAGTAAAGGATTAGTGAGGCTATGAGCCAGTGCAGTGGGGTCATTGCGACTCCATGGGGCAAAGTGGACATAGCAAAAGATTAGTGGCTATGTATCAGTGCAGTGAAGCCATTTATGACTTCATGGGGCAAAGTGATCATAGCAAAGCATGTTGGGTGATCGAAGTGATGAATATCGTATGCTTTACGCACTGAGAGAGAGTTGTGAGGATGGATGCTATGTTTGATTGTTTGCCATCACTATGACATGCACACCCCCACCCCCGTTATCTTTACACCATTTGAAATGGCACCTTAGAGTGTTGTACAGTATGTAGTGCTAACTCTTTGGTTGCAGGTCCAGGTTCAGGTATGGTTTAGTCTACCTGCTACTATTCTGTTAGATGCTTATCGCTCATACCAGGCTTTATGTCTGACCCAGAGTTTTATGTCTCTTCTTATTACTCTGGGTGCTCACACGAGCAGACTAGAGACAGGTTAGCTGGTGATGCGCGAGTAGCTGATTCGGAGGCGAGCAGGAGGCTTCCACGTATGATATATAGATATTCTCCCTGTGTCGTTGGTGGTCGCTACTTGGGCATTAGTAGTGTACCTCTATCTTGCTTTTGTTTTTGAGACAGTTTGAAAAGTTGTAATAATGTTAACTTTGGATCATAAGCTGTACTTGGATTTTCCGCTGCTATGTTAGTTGTTTCAGCTTATGCACTGTCTCACCTGTTTTATGTCAAGTATGTTATTATTATATTTTGTTCTATGCACTGTGAGACATTCTACAAGTTCCTTGTTAGTTCATTTCCTTCTTCCCTTTTCTTCTGACGATCCGTCCTGTGCTGACCGGACATGTGTACAGCGCACTTTTGGAGTAAATGTCGGTTGGTGCGGGGCGGGCCGTCACATTTGGTATCAGAGCTCTAGGTTGCGTAGTTGACCTAGGGAAATACACTAGGGAGAGATAGTACGTATATGAGAGCGCGTATTTGTGATTACTTTGGTTTTTAAAAGTTATATATATACTATTAGTAGTATAAGAATGAAGTCGTACTGCACTAGCACCACTATGGGGTCGTTAATCGTTTCCTCTTTACAGATTGAACGATGAGCCGATATGCTAGAGGTGCTGGTAGGGGGACCAATAATGGGAATGCTTCTGACATGAGCACGATGTTCACTAACTTTATGAGGGAGATGCTTAGGGATGTTCAAGGAGAAGTCCCCAATCCCGGAAATGGTGGTGGTCCAGTAGTGCAGGCGCCTAGGGTCGATTTCGCCAAGTTGTGCAAGGATTACACTAACCTTGGTGGGAAGCCGTTCCACGGAACGGAGTCGGCCACAGATGTTCAGGATTAGTTGGATAGCTATGATCGTATCTTCGATGACTTGGGTATCGAGGATGCGATGAAGAGAAGGCTAGCGTCTCGTCAGCTGCAAGGGCGAGCGATGAATTGGTGGAATGCCATTAGAACAGCTACTCCAGAAGAATAGGTTACTTGGGATCAGTTTAAGGCTCGCTTTAGCGAGAAGTTTATTCCAGCTGCCCAGAAGTCAGTGTTGTTTAAGAGATTCTTGGAACTCAAGCAGAATGGTAGGGCAGTCTCTGACTATATTGTTGAATTCGACACTTTGTCGAAGTATGGACTATCTCTTATCGATACTCCTGAGAAGAAGAATGAGAAGTTCATTACTGGGTTGGATGGATACTTAGGGGAGAGGCTTATCAACCACATCGATGAGACTTTTGAATTGATTGTGGGGAAAGCATTTAGATTAGAGAGTCTTTACCCTAAGCCAAAGACTGAGGCTGCATCCGCAGAAGGGCTGAAGCCGCAAGCAGGCGGTGGAGTCAAGAACAACTCTCAGAACAAGAGAAAACATAACCGATCTAAAGATGGCCAGAAAAAGAACAAGAAATATGTTGAGTGCTTCAGCTGTGGTAAGAAGGGCCATTATGCTAAAGAATGTCGGGCCAAGCCAGCGGATAGGAAGTGCTATAACTGTGGCCAAGTGGGACATCATAAGGATAAGTGTCAGCAACCTCTTAAGGAGAAGCAGATTGTGAAAGCATATGCTATTGATGCTGTTCCTTCTTCCTCGAATGCCCCAACTGCGGCGGAGAAAGGAAAGAATGTCGTTATTCAAGGTATGCTTTCTATTCATGAGGTACCAGTTCGAGTTTTGTTTTATACTGGGGCTTCCCGTTCCTTCATATCTAGTGACCTGGTAGATAGGTTGGGAGTGGAACCCGAGATAGTCGATAGACCGTTGGTTGTGACGAACCCGATTGGTGGTTCAACTAACCTTAATATGATTTGCCGAAATTTGGTCTTATCGAGTCATGGATGTATGTTTGTGATTGCTTTGTTTTGGGCTTTACTGGGTATGGCATTATATTGGGAGTCGATTGGCTCCAATGATATGGGGTGGTGGTAGACTGTGAGGGCTTTTTGGTGACATTTAGGGCGGATGATGGGCGAAGGGTAGTGTTTGGTAGTCTACCTAGTGATGGGGTAATGGCTAGTTTTATAAATTACCTCGACATCCCACATGATGAGTTGTCAGATGTGCCCGTGGTTGGCCAGTATCCGGACGTCTTCGAGGAGGTGACCGGGCTTCCACCACACCGAGAGATTGAGTTCCGTATTGATTTAGTGAAAAATGCCAAACCTATAGTGATGCCACTTCGTCGTATGGCACCAATGGAGCAGCGAGAGCTCGGGGTGCAAGTAAGCAATCTTTTGAAGAAGGGATTTATTAGAAGAAGTGTCTCCGAGTGGGGAGCACCAGTTGTGTTTGCTACTAAGGCAGATGGTTACCTTCGTTTGTGTGTGGACTATCGTGAGTTGAATAAGGTGACGAGGAAGAATAAGTATCCTCTACCGCGGATAGATGATTTTTTTGATCAACTGGAAGGAGCAAGAGTGTTCTCCCAGTTGGACCTCGTGACAGGATTTCATCAGCTCCGAGTAGCGGATGAGAGTGTTCCGAAAACGGCATTTAGGACGCCGTCTGGATTCTATGAGTGGTTGGTCATGCCATTTGGGTTGACCAATGCACCAGCCTACTTTGTTGATCTTATGAATCGAGTATTCAGAGATCAGTTGAATAAATTTGTTCTTGTGTTCGTAGACGACATACTTATTTACTCGAGGACAGAGGAGGAACACAAGGGACACTTGAGGATAGTGATGGAGGTGTTGAGGAAACACCAATTGAAAGCGAAATTCTCTAAGTGTCACTTCTGGAGGAGGGAAGTGAGATTCTTGGGCCATGTTGTTTCAGAGAATGGTATTGCCGTGGACCCTACGAAGGTGGCTATGGTACAGGATTGGCCTACGCCCAAGAATGCAACAGATGTAAGAAGTTTCTTGGGGTTAGCTGGATATTATCGTAAGTTTATCCAGGACTTCTCCAAGATAGCAGCACCGTTGACTCAGTTGACTAAGAAGAATCAGGCCTTCGTCTGGGACGAAGTGTGTGAGAATGCATTCAGGAGTCTAAAGGAAAAGTTGACGTGTGCACCAGTATTAGTCGTTCCTAAAGGGAATGAAGAGATGGCAGTATACACGGATGCTTGTGGTACCGGACTAGGTGTTGTATTGATGCAAGGAGGTAGGGTTGTAGCTTATGCTAGTCGGCAGCTAAAGCCACATGAGAAGAAGTATCCTACCCATGATTTGGAACTGGCAGCGATCGTGTTCGCATTAAAGATGTGGAGACACTATCTCTTGGGAGAAATATTTGAGTTGTTTACCGATCATAAATTGTTAAAGTATCTTTTCTCCTAGAAGGATCTAAATCTCCGTCAGCAGAGATGGTTAGAGTTCTTGGCTTCGTATGATTTTGATATCGCATACACACCTGGGAAAGGTAATGCGGTAGCCGATGCCTTGAGTAGGAGACATGCCAGTTTAGGGGCTATGTTTCTTGAATGGAAGCAACTGGAGTATATCGCAAGGTTTGATTTCAGACCAAAGTGCGAATTGGATCCAGAAATACTAGCCAGTTTGGCGATCAGACCCACTTTGATAGAGTGGATTGGTTCCAGTCAGAGGGACGATCCTAATCTATTGGAAATCATCTCCAAGTTAGAGATGAACATCGACGGTGAGGAGATGAATTTGTATGGGCTTGATCGAGAAGGATGGCTTCGAAAGAATGGAAGACTAGTTGTACCCAACGTGAATGGTTTGAGAGATGAAGTGCTTAGAGAATGTCATCACTCAAAACTGACTATACATCCCGGTGGCAATAAGATGTATCGAGACATGAAGCTGACTTACTACTGGGAAGGGATGAAAAGAGACGTTGGGAAGTTTATATCCAAATGCATGAATTGCCAGCTAGTTAAAGCCGAGCAAAAGAAGCCTAGTGGGTTGTTACAACCATTAGAAATTCCCGAATGGAAATGCGAGCAAGTCTCGATGGATTTCATCGATGGTTTACCAAGGACTAGATCGGGGCATGATAGCATTTAGGTAATTGTGGATCGATTGACTAAGAGTGCAAGATTTATACCAGTCAAATCAACCAGAACGACGGCTAAGTTGGCAGAATTGTATATGAAGTGGGTAGTGAGATTTCGTGGAGTACCTAAAAGCATTGTGAGTGACCGAGACCCGTTGTTTACTAGTGGGTTTTGGAAGAGCTTACGAGAGGCTCTAGGGTCAGAATTACGTCTCAGTACAACATATCATCCTCAAACCGACGGTCAGACGGAGAGGGTGAATCGTATATTGGAAGATCTCTTGAGAGCTTGTATATTGGATTTTGGTGGATCGTGGGATGACCATTTGCATCTAGTAGAGTTTGCATATAATAATAGCTACCAATCCAGTATCGGTATGGCTCCCTATGAAGCTTTGTACGGAAGACCGTGCAACTCACCAACATGTTGGATAGAGACTGGCGAGAAGTTTATGCTTGGACCAGATGTGGTGAGGGAAACTTCAGATAAGATTAAGATCATTCAACAACGAATGAAAGCTGCCCAAGATAGGCAGAAGAGTTATGCTGATAAGAGGAGAAGAGATTTAAAATTCTCCGTTGGTGACTTGGTGTTTGTCAAGGTTTCTCCGTTGAAGAGCGTGATACGATTTGGCAGGAGAGGCAAGTTGGCACCAAGATTTGTTGGCCCATTCCCAGTTCTCGAACAAGTTGGGAATTTGGCGTATAGAGTTGACTTACCAGAGAAGATGGCAGGAGTTCACAACGTATTTCATGTTTCCCAGTTAAGGAAGTTCGTGCACGACCCAGATATGACTATTTCACCTGATCAATTAGAGGACTTCGAAGTAGAACCCGAGGCGGTTGGGAACCGTAAGCCGATCTGTATTGTCGAGCACGATACGAAGCAACTTCGAAGTAAGGTGGTGAAGCTAGTCAAGGTTCAGTGGGGCGAGAACGAGAATGACTGTACTTGGGAGACAGAGGAGAGCATTAAGAAGACGTATCCAGAACTCTTTGCCTGGTAAGATTTACTTTGCAATTTAGTTATTCTGCATGCTAGGATAGACTTGTTTTGCTTGTTTTGCATGTTTGATTGTTGTTTTATGGTTGATAGGCATGCGGGACCCTTTGTGTGTTTTGGTTAGGGAATTTCGGGGGCGAAATTTCTTAAGGGGGGAGAATGTAACAACCCGCATTGTACGCATCGGAGGATCGTAGAATATTTATTTCTTTCCCATATGATGTCGTATGGTCATGTAACTTTGGGAAACAACCATTAGAGTCATTTCCCATGTTCATGATTTTTGTCGATTTTTAAATGACCGTTTTGCCCCTAGCTGATATTGTTTCGGCCATAACTTTTGATTGGAAAGGAATTTTGACCTGAAACCACTTCCATTAGATTCGGTTGATGGTTTACCTTTCCGTAGAGTGGTCATAAAAGCCAAACGGACTTACCGTTTGGGAGATATGGCTGAAATAAGGTTTGGAAGGTGAAAAACTACTTAACCGGGCCAAATATGGTGATTAGTGGATGGGCCCATAACCCATTTCGGGATTAGGGTTATGGGGAGGCTGAAAAGGGTTAGAGATTCATTCCATTTCAGTTTTCTAGCCTCCACTTACCTCTTAGAAACCCTAAAAATGGCCTCCGACCTCTAAATCACCTCCAAATCACCTTCTAATCAAGGATTAAGCTTAGCAACATCAAATCAAGGGAGATCTTCACCAAATCAAGATTAGAGCTGCTGTTTAGCATTGGGATTCACACCAAATCAGAGATTTATTTCAGATCTAAGTTTTATTTGTGGCTAAGGTGAGTGATTTGCATAGTTCCTCACTAATTATGGCTAATTAAGGATAATCAGTGTTAATTAGCGAATTTAAACATGGTAAAATTCTGGAAAAATATTTATAAAATTTGAAATGATGTTTTAGACCTCTGATATGATTTGGGTTAATTTGGTTAAGTTTTGCTAATCCTATCATTAGTTTCACATAAACATGCTTAAGGGGAAATATGGGGTTTTGGGTATGTTTGATCCATTTTAACCTATCATATTGATGTTTTGGTATTTGAGGTCACTTCTACTTGTTGCTATACTATATGTTATGTTTTGTGATTGATTAGAATAGGTAGAATGGTCGAAAACGCCGTCGAGTGGCGTATAACTGCTTGCTGGAAAACTGCAGAAAATTGGCCGATCCGGATCGGAACGGAGAAGAGGACCCGATCCGAACCACCTCCCACACGAGTTCAGAAGCTCCGCTCCATCATCGTATGAAGAAGCTCCGCTCCGCTCCGTAGTACTGTATGGCGACGTGACTTGGAGACTCCGACCCGAACCGGGGTGCTACGAAGGAGACCGATCCGATCCAGCATCTTGTGAGGACTTCCGATCCGATCCGATCCGAAGAAGCTTGCCAGGAAGTGTAGACCCCGATCCGATCCGGAGCAGAGGAGAAGGCTTGTGCTGGAGACCCGAACTGATCCTGTGAAGAAGGAGCATTCCGATCTGAACCGAATTGATGGTTAGGGGGAGATCCGAACCGATCCGATGATGACCAATAACCCGAGATGCAAAGGTAGTCCAAATGGAAGTTAGAGCTCAGGATCCAGTTGGGAACCAATGAGTTCACTTCATGGTTGGGCTTTGCTGCGGGACGTGCGCTAAGGAGTTGTCGACGTTTATAACTTCGATTCACCACTGAAAATGGATGACGTGCTACTTATCAGTGCAGTGGAGTCACTATGACTCGAGGGGCAAGGTGATGGTAGCAAGACTACATTATCAGTGCAGTAGAGTCATTATGACTCGAGGGGCAAAGTGATGCGTAGTAAGACTATGAGCCAGTGCAGTGGGGTCATTGTGACTCCATGGGGCAGAGTGGACATAGTAAAGGATTAGTGAGGCTATGAGCCAGTGCAGTGGGGTCATTGCGACTCCATGGGGCAAAGTGGACATAGCAAAGGATTAGTGGCTATGTATCAGTGCAGTGAAGCCATTTATGACTTCATGGGGCAAAGTGATCATAGCAAAGCATGTTGCACTACTACAAAAGTGGGCATATTCGACACTAATTTGTGTGCGTTGCATGAAAAGTGTGGCGAAAGCTATGCTTTCTTTGATCTTCTGCAACAATATTCATATGTTGTTGCATTATATGTGAATGCACTGTTGCGGTGGGAATTCTAGTGTTTTGACGTGCAACACCAGTTAAAAGCGTAGCATTACATATATATAATCCAGCTCAGCGATCCGCCTTATCAATATATTAAAACCCCAACCGTAGATGCAAGATTAATCCAACGGTTCAAACCATCTGTTGGTCTGATGATCTTAACGATAGCCATCATCCAATCATTGACAGCCATGTCATTGCATTATTTTGACGAAATTTTGGCGCGATCTTCTCCCTTCACGAAATTGTTTTCTTCTCTATCATCTAATCGTTTTCCCCCTTTTTACTATTGACAAAAATTTAAACCTAAATTCACGTCAGTATCACTCCTCTCCTCGACAGCAAATTCTATTCTGAAAAGGTTGAAGCTTTGAAATGCTTTCTAGCTTTGATTGCTCAGGGCATTGACATCGCCAGTTTTTTCACTCAGGTTCAGTTTGTATAGCACTGTGAATTAGTTACGCTTATTATAGATTGGATTATGAGTAATTAGTAAGTAGTTCATTTGTTACACTTTGGAAAACCCATTCGCTTATGAGTAATTAGTTGCTTGGACATCTCAAACTTAGGGAAACCCGTTCGCTTATGAGTGATTAGTCGATGAAATATTAGATTATGAGTAATTAGTTGCGCTTTGACCATTGATTTGGGATTTGGGTTTATGCTGAGGTTTATTTGAAAATTGTACCCAGCAATAAACCATGAGAACCGGGCTATTGGCATGAAAAAGACATTGGTTTATTATAGAGATCGAGCTAGTTAAGGAATGGGGACTGTACAGTCGAAAGTGATTTGCACTTTGCGTTCATTTACACTGACATATAATTGTATGCTTGAGGTTTTGTGATACATATACATGTGTAGTAATGCGGTGTGTTTGCACTGCGGTGTGCTTGAGGCTAACAATTTCCCGATCCGGACGAGTCGTTCACCTGTATCTTATAACACGCACAGGTATTTTCCATTTGATTTTGGAAACTACCAATTTCAATGTTTCGATTTTGGAAACATATGCTCAGTTTTGCATCAGTTCATACCATACACATCCAAAAAATGACATACAACTGTATGCTTGAGGTTTTGTGATACAAATACATGTGTCGCACTGCGGTTTTGTGATACAAATACCCGTATCTAACACGCACGCACAAGTATTATAAGGCAGCATCAGTCCATACAATACACATTAGTTCATACCATACACGCACAAGTATACACACACGCACAAGTATCATAAAGCAGCATCGATCAGTTCATACCATACACGCACAAGTATATACACACGCACAAGTATAATAAGGCAGCATTGATCAGTTCATACCATACACATCCAAAAAATAACATACACATCCACATCCAAAAGTATCATAAAGTTAACTTAATATATACACATCCAAAAAATGAAATTATAGTAGCATCAATTCATACCAGATCAGGGTTGCGGGGCAGTGGAACTTCCAACTGATTCGTTAGGGCTTTGCGGCTGTGGGAGAGCCGGTCCGAAGTGAGCAGCCGCATATGATGGACCCACAGCATCAGGACAAGGGGTGAGGTAGTTTGGTCAGTCAAATTCCTGATCAACTTCTATATCTACCCACTGATCATTCCTCTGGTTCATTGGGGCTTGGTTATCAACATGTATGTCATGGGCGGCTTCCGGAAATAAGCTTGGCAAGGGGGGTAGCTCAGCAGCTTCTTGTATCATTGCATTAAATCTTTCATCTGAATCCATTTCCCATTCCCATCCGTAATGATGCAAACATGGAACCACCTCTTCCTCCCTATTGCTCACAAAAAGAAGTTCAGGCCTTGTCCCAGGATGAGCATGGGTACAGCGCTGAACCTTAATGAAGTAAACCTTGTTATTGATTTGAGCAGCAAAAGTATTTATATTGCCAATGCCTTCATAAAATTGCATTTTCAGGTAGAAAGATGTATGGTCATACTGAGACCAGTAACAGTTGTCAATTGCAAGCACACGTCCCATTGGCTTCATTACTTCTTCAACAGCAGGAACATTACTCTTTAGGAACTCGGGAAAGCCATCAACTTTAGCCCATGATTCCACTTCTAACGCTGGTGAGGGCTCAAATTCTTCATCAGACCATGATTGCAGGTAAATAGCACCACCAGGTTTTGTAAAAACTTTCAACATTAGGGCATGATCACGAATTCTGTACGATGGGCATGATACTACAAAAGAGTTGTTGGGTATTACCCGTATAGGCCACGAATTATGATTGAGAGCCACCTTAAGAACGTCTTGCACAGCTTCGAAATTCCAATGTCCCTTAATAACAGTGGCTGTGATGTATAGAGACGAGTCCATTGTTTTTGTTTCTTTTTAAAATTTCGAAGATTGGGGTTTAGGGGATATGGAGGAGATGATGTTCTGACACTGGAAAGGATGTGCGAGGGACCCAATGGATGGTGTCAGGCAGATATGTGAACTGGAAATGCTTGCACAGAAGACGAAGCATACTCAATTCTATTTCTGATGAGGTGGCACGTAGTGACCAATGCTGATTGGTCAACTGTTATAATTGTATGCGTAACTCACTAAGATTTATAAGTTAATTAGATGGCCAAATGCACAGATGCATGCACACAGCACATATGCACTTATCAAATTAATAACTTGTAAATTCAAATTGCAGGATCTGAAATGACGAGGGGAGATACAGCCGGCAAGTGGAGGACCTGAAATGACATAGAGATACAGTTTCTGGTTCATGGCATTGCTACTTTGTAGAATGCACACTAATCGTATTTATAGGCACTTGTATTGAAGGTGGTATGTGTTGGCACTTTTACTACTTTTAAATTATGTATTTGATCGTATGTGTTATATATTTGATCGGATGTATTGAAGGCGGTATGTATTGAAGGTTTGAATGTGATGATGAATGTAACGGATGTGTTTCTTCTGTGTAAAAAACTGATATTGCAAAATTTATAATTAAAGCGTTGTATTTGCCTTCTTTTACTGTTGCATTTGCTTTTTTCCTGATGTCGTGTTTCAAGATAATGGTGTCGCATTCCATAATACAGTGATGTTGCATTACGTAAAATAGTAGTAAGTCCACGTGGCACGTAAACGCCACAGCTGACATGGCATGTGACACGTGTGCAGCTGACGTGGAGATCTGACGTGTCGTGTGACACGGTGGCAGCTGACATGGAAAGCTGACGTGGCCGCCGCTATCGTGACCTGGTTCCCAGGATCTACCTAATTTTCAAGCAACGCTGAATAATGTTGCATTATGTACAATTAGTGTTGCATTACGTCTATAACGCAACACTTTCTTTCTATGGCAGTAGATGTGCTAAAGCGTTGCCTTAGATGGCTAATGCAACGGCCGCGGATGCCACGCCCCCCTGGTGTTGCCTATTTGAAAAAAGGGGCTACTGCAACGCTTTTTTTATCTATGGCCACAGTAAAATAGTGTCGAATATGCCCACTTTTGTAGTAGTGTTGGGTGATCGAAGTGGTGAATATCGTATGCTTTACGCACTGAGTGAGAGTTGTGAGGATGGATGCTATGTTTGATTGTTTGCCATCACTATGACATGCACACCCCCACCCCCGTTATCTTTACACCATTTGAAATGGCACCTTAGAGTGTTGTACAATATGTAATGCTAACTCTTTGGTTGCAGGTCTAGGTTCAGGTATGGTTTAGTCTACCTGTTATTGTTCTGTTAGATGCTTATCGCTCATACCAGGCTTTATGTCTGACCCAGAGTTTTATGTCTCTTCTTATTACTCTGGGTGCTCACACGAGCAGACTAGAGACAGGTTAGCTGGTGATGCGCGAGTAGTTGATTCGGAGGCGAGCAGTAGGCTTCCACGTATGATATATAGATATTCTCCCTGTGTCGTTGGTGGTCGCTACTTGGGCATTAGTAGTGTACCTCCTTTATCTTGCTTTTGTTTTTGAGACAGTTTGAAAAGTTGTAATAATGTTAACTTTGGATCATAAGCTGTACTTGGATTTTCCACTGCTATGTTAGTTGTTTCAGCTTATGCACTGTCTCACCTGTTTTATGTCAAGTATGTTATTATTATATTTTGTTCTATGCGCTGTGAGACATACTACAGGTTCCTTGTTAGTTCATTTCCTTCTTCCCTTTTCTTCTGACGATCCGTCCCGTGCTGACCGGACATGTGTACAGCGCACTTTTGGAGTAAATGTCGGTTGGTGCGGGGCGGGCCATCACAGAAAAAAATGTTCATCATGCGATCCAAGAGTTACATACGATATAATTGATATAAGATGTCTACCTAAAATGTTGTGTTTTGGGGATTTGCCAAAGCTAGGTCAAGGCATGACTAGATATGGATCTTGGAACACCATTATATATATATATATATATACTGATATATGTATATAAACAGAGGGATGTTAATTTGAGTGGGAGCGTATTTTAGTTTAAATTACATATGTATGTTAATATAAATTTTGATTGTCAAAATTTTGTATTAAATAAATATTACAGAATCAGTTATTATTTTATTATCTAATATAGATATTAAATAATAAATAACTCCGATAATTTAAATAATCCTTAAGAAGGATAAATTGAGTTAAATCAAGTTTCTTGACTAACATTGAAATTTGAAAATTGTCCTCAAACAAATAAACGTAATTGTTTTACAAAATAGAAGATCTAAAATGAAAGGTTGAGGTTTGACTTCAACCGAATAAAATATAAATGTTTTAACAATCTACTTGTACATCTCTAGTATTAGATACTAGATATGAAACACATAAATGTATGTAAATTTACAGAAATTGCAAAACAACTAGAAATCTGATAAAAGGGACAGGTGGAATTACGATTGGAAGTGAAGTAAATGTTGCTGGATTATCCATAGTAAGTTGATTCTTGTTCTATATAATGGCTTAATTAAACATATAAAATAATTGTTATTATGAAATACCATTTAAAATAAATGTTATTATAAATTTTGTTCCGACAAGTTTAAACTTCATTTGTAATAAAAGGAACAATTGTTATTCATTTTAGTTAAATGAAATATCTATGGAATTTCACAAATAGTTAATGAAATTTAGAAATCATTAACTATAATGTACTTGACATAAATAATTAATGGATTAAATTTAGTGATTTAATCCAATATACATTTAGCATTGTCAGTTAACCCATATAAACAAGAAAGTATATCAAAACTTCATAATGATGGAATTTTGAGGTCATTTGATTTCGAATCATATGAAGAATGCAAATCTTGTTTATAAGGCAAAATAACTGAATCACCTTTCACTTGACACAGTGAATGGACTATTAAGTATTGGGTCTCATACATAATGATGTATATGGAGCAATGAATACATAAGCTAGATGTAGGTTTTATTACTTCATACATTTACTGATGTTGTCAGTGGATATAGATATGCGTATCTTATGATACAAAATTAGAATCCTTTGAAAAAGTTCAAAGAATTCAAAAATGAAGTTCAAAACCAATTTTGATAGAAAATAAATACTCTTCGACCAGATCAAGAGAATATTTAAGCCAATAATTTAATGACAATCTAGAAGAGTTTGAAATTGTTTCACAACTCACTTCATCTAGAACACCATATTGGAATGGTGTGTCTGGAAGGAGAAATCGCACCTTATAAGATATAGTATGATTAATGGTAAGTCATATAGATCTTCCAATAAATTAAATTGAAAACAATTAAATTAATCCTACCAAAACAAGTCTTAAGACACCATATAAGATATGGATTAGGAAATGTCCTAGTATGTCTAAATGCGCAGATTTGGGATGTATGGCACTTGTTAAACTTCATTCCTCTTATAAGATCGGACCCAAATCAAATAAATATTTTGTGAAATATCCAAAAGAAGAAAATGGATATTAATTCTATAAATCCTCTGAGAATAAAATGTTTATTGCTCGAATTGGTATCCTTATAAAGGAGAGTCAGTTTCTAACATACCGATGAGAATAAAATAGAATCTGAAATGTCTCGGAGACCACAAAATACCATTGAATCTTGTATATACAAGAAATTGAGTGGGAGTGACACTATAATTACAATGTTATATAGATAACACATTAATTATTGTGAATAATGTTAATTTTAAAATAAGAAATAGATACCGATTCTAAGAAAGAAAATGTTTGGATTAAGAAGTTCATAATTGAACTTAATTCATTGTTGATCCAATGATTTACATTGCGATAACAATGTGGCTATTGCTCAGGCCTAAAACGTTAAATTCATAATCGATCCAAACATATATTTAAGAAATATAATTCTTATGTGAAATTGTTCACAGAAGATATGAACATATCTGCAAAGTTGCAAAAGGTGTAATGTTGCAGACCTATTGAATTAAACACTGTCACAGCAGAAGTTTAATAGTCATACTAGTTTTCATGAGTATATGATACATGAATGATTGACTCTAGTGCAAGTGGGAGATTGTTAGAGTTTATGCCTTAGAGGCAATCCATTTGATGCGATTAATAATGTTACTGTTTTATTTGGAATAAAAATATTCTGTTATGTTATATTTACTGAGTAATATAAATATTAATTTAATAGAAGTCCCTAGAATAATAATACGGAATTATATAGTTCGAGTAAGACTGAACTTGAGATTATATAATGTGATAAGTATTATAATTCTTAAATGTCCCTAGTCGAGTTTTATTGTTTATATAGGACAACAATAAAGCGTTGAGATTAATCTATTGATTGACTGATGATCACATCTCATTGATCATTAATATACATGATATTAAAGTCAAGATATAAATACATATTGGAGAATAGCGTATTGGGCTGACCCACCGTGAGATAACTATATGGAATATAATCAAAAGTATCATAAGTTGTTCTCATAGTGACAGTGATGTAATGGTCCTCAGACCTGAAATCATTATAATTTTATTCGAGGATATTTGTGTTTTGATATCATCTAAAGTTATTTCGTAACAGAGTAATGATAACGATGATTATTGGATATATCTCGAATCGAATGAAAAATTATGAATGATCTAAATGGAATTTAACCCTACGATATATTCGTAGTGATATCCATGGGCCTCTTGATTGAGTGAGACTGTGAAATGCACGGCCGTGCTCAAATATTGATTTGTTTTAAACAGTCTTCTCATTGATCAAGATATACAGACTAAACCATAAAGAGGATGATACGGTCCATGTCTCGAGTTTAATCCTGGATATATTAGTTAAAAGGATTATATTACATTAATACACCGGTTACAGAAAGGTTGTATCGAATCGATGATCTTATTATAACTTGGGTAACAGCGATGTGTTGCTAGATACCGCTCACTGTTTATGATTTAAATAAAATTTAGATTATTGCCAACGTTATAGTAACCTATAGGGTCACACATTTAGAACGTTATGAAGGGAGAACATGTATTAGATAATTTAGATATCAAATCTGTTGATATTTTAATTAACGTTGAAACGGTATGACGGGGTTTCCTTATATTGTGGTACACACTTGATTTTATAAGGGCATTTTCGTTCCATATAAAACATGGGTGAAACCATTTTATTAAATTAGATCAGATCTGAATTATCAACCCTAACCCGAAAATATCCCTCTTCAATGTGAAACCCTAATAATGGTGGCTAGAACCATGATTCCTTCTCCTCTTTGATTCGATCAGAAGGAAAACGTTCGTATGGACTAATCTATGGAGGCATGATGATTGACATGCTAATATTTGACGCTTCCAAACCTCCTTCCAGATCGAAGTTCGACTAATTCTTCATAGACTAATCAAATATGAAATTGAAATTGAATTTAATATACTGTTCCTACATAGAACCTTATTTTAATCGTTAAATTGTTTAAAACTAGATGTCGATTAGATCGAAATTTCCTAAATGGAGTACCACCAGTTTTACTTCATGCGATAGTTAAATCTTTAATTAGATTTGAACGTGAAATGGTAATTAAATTTACCAATAACACAGTGGGTGTTAGATATGGAGTACTACCAGTTTTGCTCCATGGGATGAATAAGTTGGGATTGGAAAAATAATAATTGATTACTTCGGTAGAGCTCGATAATTCCGACTAGTTTTATAAACCTTAATTTGGTTTGGAATTGTTAAAGGATAAACTAAAATCTTTTGAAATGATATTCAAAGGAAGATTAAAGAGAAAATTTAAAAGAATTTATCTTTGATAAAATTAATGGGAACCTTTCCCTAAAGATGTGAATATTTGAATAAAAGAATATTCTGAATTGGAATGAGGCGTATGATGTGTTTTTATAGCGATTATAAGATACGCGAGTTATTCGAAAAGACTGGGTTTATCCCATTCTAAATCATTGATACGACAATTAAAAGTCGACGATGAAGACGGTCGTTGAAAACCGGAGATCTTCACATCATTTGGATGATTACTGATGTCTTGATTGGTATGTACACCCAAGACATGGTAATAAGTGGTGATCGTCCAGACGTACTTGGAGATCGACCGGATATGCGAGGGCCTCTCTCCTGTATTGGACATATGGGACGAGGAATAAGGTGCCTACGGTTTCATTCAAACCCAGAACGGACATGCAAATGGATAATATGTCTGATGTTGTATTCCTTTATACTGTATTCGTTGATCTCTGCTAAATATATATCTGTTTGGTGGCGGAGAATTTATTCTCTTGCTTAACACCCTTCTCTAAGATGTCCGATCTTAGAGGTTATATATTGGTGGAAATCAGTGGTACGGTATGGATTAACCGTGTGGCATGCTGAGATGCAAATGATTAAGGCTTTCATTGAAAAGCAGAGTCTTGTGGTTGATGATCAAAGCATGGCTTTAAATAGTACAGCTTTGTGTAGCTTTAATTCGCGAGCTTCACTCCCCGGTATGAACCTAAAACGGGGTTAGGACTGCAGGGAAATGCACATATGTTAGTTCTAGCTATGAGTAACGTCATGGTATGGAGCCCAGACTGTTTACTCGTGTGGATGTTGGAAAGTTTTACTGATGGAAAGCGAGGTAACTTGGATATCAGGCCGATTGAAAGGCTCGGTAATTTGAGTCCCTAGTGGGTCTTGAGTGGTCGACATACTGACCCATTTTAGAGGTTCGATAGAATAGGCTAACATATAGTTTATGGTATTTCCCATCATCGACGGATGACTGGCCCTGCCGCTTCCAAGGGTTGCCCATAGGGCTGATTCTAAGGCATTTAATAGAATGTCTCGAATTCAGAAGAACAATCCCTTTCCTTGGTTCATAGATGGAAATCCAATTTCGAATACACGATTTTACGGTTTTAGTTGTAAACCTATATGCACTACTACAAAAGTGGGCATATTCGACACTAATTTGTGTGCGTTGCATGAAAAGTGTGGCGAAAGCTATGCTTTCTTTGATCTTCTGCAACAATATTCATATGTTGTTGCATTATATGTGAATGCACTGTTGCGGTGGGAATTCTAGTGTTTTGACGTGCAACACCAGTTAAAAGCGTAGCATTACATATATATAATCCAGCTCAGCGATCCGCCTTATCAATATATTAAAACCCCAACCGTAGATGCAAGATTAATCCAACGGTTCAAACCATCTGTTGGTCTGATGATCTTAACGATAGCCATCATCCAATCATTGACAGCCACGTCATTGCATTATTTTGACGAAATTTTGGCGCGATCTTCTCCCTTCACGAAATTGTTTTCTTCTCTATCATCTAATCATTTTCCCCCTTTTTACTATTGACAAAAATTTAAACCTAAATTCACGTCAGTATCACTCCTCTCCTCGACAGCAAATTCTATTCTGAAAAGGTTGAAGCTTTGAAATGCTTTCTAGCTTTGATTGCTCAGGGCATTGACATCGCCAGTTTTTTCACTCAGGTTCAGTTTGTATAGCACTGTGAATTAGTTACGCTTATTATAGATTGGATTATGAGTAATTAGTAAGTAGTTCATTTGTTACACTTTGGAAAACCCATTCGCTTATGAGTAATTAGTTGCTTGGACATCCCAAACTTAGGGAAACCCGTTCGCTTATGAGTGATTAGTCGATGAAATATTAGATTATGAGTAATTAGTTGCGCTTTGACCATTGATTTGGGATTTGGGATTATGCTGAGGTTTATTCGAAAATTGTACCCAGCAATAAACCATGAGAACCGGGCTATTGGCATGAAAAAGACATTGGTTTATTATAGAGATCGAGCTAGTTAAGGAATGGGGACTGTACAGTCGAAAGTGATTTGCACTTTGCGTTCATTTACACTGACATATAATTGTATGCTTGAGGTTTTGTGATACATATACATGTGTAGTAATGCGGTGTGTTTGCACTGTGGTGTGCTTGAGGCTAACAATTTCCCGATCCGGACGAGTCGTTCACCTGTATCTTATAACACGCACAGGTATTTTCCATTTGATTTTGGAAACTACCAATTTCAATGTTTCGATTTTGGAAACATATGCTCAGTTTTGCATCAGTTCATACCATTCACATCCAAAAAATGACATACAACTGTATGCTTGAGGTTTTGTGATACAAATACATGTGTCGCACTGCGGTTTTGTGATACAAATACCCGTATCTAACACGCACGCACAAGTATTATAAGGCAGCATCAGTCCATACAATACACATTAGTTCATACCATACACGCACAAGTATACACACACGCACAAGTATCATAAGGCAGCATCGATCAGTTCATACCATACACGCACAAGTATATACACACGCACAAGTATAATAAGGCAGCATTGATCAGTTCATACCATACACATCCAAAAAATAACATACACATCCACATCCAAAAGTATCATAAAGTTAACTTAATATATATACATCCAAAAAATGAAATTATAGTAGCATCAATTCATACCAGATCAGGGTTGCGGGGCAGTGGAACTTCCAACTGATTCGTTAGGGCTTTGCGGCTGTGGGAGAGCCGGTCTGAAGTGAGCAGCCGCATGTGATGGACCCGCAGCATCAGGACAAGGGGTGAGGTAGTTTGGCCAGTCAAATTCCTGATCAACTTCTATATCTACCCACTGATCATTCCTCTGGTTCATTGGGGCTTGGTTATCAACATGTATGTCATGGACGGCTTCCGGAAATAAGCTTGGCAAGGGGGGTAGCTCAGCAGCTTCTTGTATCATTGCATTAAATCTTTCATCTGAATCCATTTCCCATTCCCATCCATAATGATGCAAACATGGAACCACCTCTTCCTCCCTATTGCTCACAAAAAGAAGTTCAGGCCTTGTCCCAGGATGAGCATGGGTACAGCGCTGAACCTTAATGAAGTAAACCTTGTTATTGATTTGAGCAGCAAAAGTATTTATATTGCCAATGCCTTCATAAAATTGCATTTTCAGGTAGAAAGATGTATGGTCATACTGAGACCAGTAACAGTCGTCAATTGCAAGCACACGTCCCATTGGCTTCATTACTTCTTCAACAGCAGGAACATTACTCTTTAGGAACTCGGGAAAGCCATCAACTTTAGCCCATGATTCCACTTCTAACGCTGGTGAGGGCTCAAATTCTTCATCAGACCATGATTGCAGGTAAATAGCACCACCAGGTTTTGTAAAAACTTTCAACATTAGGGCATGATCACGAATTCTGTACGATGGGCATGATACTAGAAAAGAGTTGTTGGGTATTACCCGTATAGGCCACGAATTATGATTGAGAGCCACCTTAAGAACGTCTTGCACAGCTTCGAAATTCCAATGTCCCTTAATAACAGTGGCTGTGATGTATAGAGACGAGTCCATTGTTTTTGTTTCTTTTTAAAATTTCGAAGATTGGGGTTTAGGGGATATGGAGGAGATGATGTTCTGACGCTGGAAAGGATGTGCGAGGGACCCAATGGATGGTGTCAGGCAGATATGTGAACTGGAAATGCTTGCACAGAAGAAGAAGCATACTCAATTCTATTTCTGATGAGGTGGCACGTAGTGACCAATGCTGATTGGTCAACTGTTATAATTGTATGCGTAACTCACTAAGATTTATAAGTTAATTAGATGGCCAAATGCACAGATGCATGCACACAACACATATGCACTTATCAAATTAATAACTTGTAAATTCAAATTGCAGGATCTGAAATGACGAGGGGAGATACAGCCGGCAAGTGGAGGACCTGAAATGACATAGAGATACAGTTTCTGGTTCATGGCATTGCTACTTTGTAGAATGCACACTAATCGTATTTATTGGCACTTGTACTGAAGGTGGTATGTGTTGGCACTTTTACTACTTTTAAATTATGTATTTGATCGTATGTGTTATATATTTGATCGGATGTATTGAAGGCGGTATGTATTGAAGGTTTGAATGTGATGATGAATGTAACGGATGTGTTTCTTCTATGTAAAAAACTGATATTGCAAAATTTATAATTAAAGCGTTGTATTTGCCTTCTTTTACTGTTGCATTTGCTTTTTTCCTGATGTCGTGTTTCAAGATAATGGTGTCGCATTCCATAATACAGTGATGTTGCATTACGTAAAATAGTAGTAAGTCCACGTGGCACGTAAACGCCACAGCTAACATGGCATGTGACACGTGTGCAGCTGACGTGGAGATCTGACGTGTCGTGTGACACGGTGGCAGCTGACATGGAAAGCTGACGTGGCCGCCGCTATCGTGACCTGGTACCCAGGATCTAACTAATTTTCAAGCAACGCTGAATAATGTTGCATTATGTACAATTAGTGTTGCATTACGTCTATAACGCAACACTTTCTTTCTGTGGCAGTAGATGTGCTAAAGCGTTGCCTTAGATGGCTAATGCAACGGCCGCGGATGCCACGCCCCCCTGGTGTTGCCTATTTGAAAAAAGGGGCTACTGCAACGCTTTTTTGATCTACGGCCACAGTAAAATAGTGTCGAATATGCCCACTTTTGTAGTAGTGTTGGGTGATCGAAGTGGTGAATATCGTATGCTTTACGCACTGAGTGAGAGTTGTGAGAATGGATGCTATGTTTGATTGTTTGCCATCACTATGACATGCACACCCCCACCCCCGTTATCTTTACACCATTTGAAATGGCACCTTAGAGTGTTGTACAGTATGTAGTGCTAACTCTTTGGTTGCAGGTCTAGGTTCAGGTATGGTTTAGTCTACCTGTTATTGTTATGTTAGATGCTTATCGCTCATACCAGGCTTTATGTCTGACCCAGAGTTTTATGTCTCTTCTTATTACTCTGGGTGCTCACACGAGCAGACTAGAGACAGGTTAGCTGGTGATGCGCGAGTAGCTGATTCGGAGGCGAGCAGTAGGCTTCCACGTATGATATACAGATATTCTCCCTGTGTCGTTGGTGGTCGCTACTTGGGCATTAGTAGTGTACCTCATTTATCTTGCTTTTGTTTTTGAGACAGTTTGAAAAGTTGTAATAATGTTAACTTTGGATCATAAGCTGTACTTGGATTTTCCACTGCTATGTTAGTTGTTTCAGCTTATGCACTGTCTCACCTGTTTTATGTCAAGTATGTTATTATTATATTTTGTTCTATGCGCTGTGAGACATTCTACAGGTTCCTTGTTAGTTCATTTCCTTCTTCCCTTTTCTTCTGACGATCCGTCCCGTGCTGACCGGACATGTGTACAGCGCACTTTTGGAGTAAATGTCGGTTGGTGCGGGTCGGGCCATCACAGAAAAAAATGTTCATCATGCGATCCAAGAGTTATATACGATATAATTGATATAAGATGTCTACCTAAAATGTTGTGTTTTGGGGATTTGCCAAAGCTAGGTCAAGGCATGACTAGATATGGATCTTGGAACACCATTATATATATATATACTGATATATGTATATAAACAGAGGGATGTTAATTTGAGTGGGAGCGTATTTTAGTTTAAATTACATATGTATGTTAATATAAATTTTGATTGTCAAAATTTTGTATTAAATAAATATTACAGAATCAGTTATTATTTTATTATCTAATATAGATATTAAATAATAAATAACTCCGATAATTTAAATAATCCTTAAGAAGGATAAATTGAGTTAAATCAAGTTTCTTGACTAACATTGAAATTTGAAAATTGTCCTCAAACAAATAAACGTAATTGTTTTACAAAATAGAAGATCTAAAATGAAAGGTTGAGGTTTGACTTCAACCGAATAAAATATAAATGTTTTAACAATCTACTTGTACATCTCTAGTATTAGATACTAGATATGAAACACATAAATGTATGTAAATTTACAGAAATTGCAAAACAACTAGAAATCTGATAAAAGGGACAGGTGGAATTACGATTGGAAGTGAAGCAAATGTTGCTGGATTATCCATAGTAAGTTGATTCTTGTTCTATATAATGGCTTAATTAAAAATATAAAATAATTGTTATTATGAAATTCCATTAAAAATAAATGTTATTATAAATTTTGTTTCGACAAGTTTAAACTTTATTTGTAATAAAAGGAACAATTGTTATTCATTTTAGTTAAATGAAATATCTATGGAATTTCACAAATAGTTAATGAAATTTAGAAATCATTAACTATAATGTACTTGACATAAATAATTAATGGATTAAATTTAGTGATTTAATCCAATATACATTTAGCATTGTCAGTTAGCCCATATAAACAAGAAAGTATATCAAAACTTCATAATGATGGAATTTTGAGGTCATTTGATTTCGAATCATATGAAGAATGCAAATCTTGTTTATAAGGCAAAATAACTGAATCACCTTTCACTTGACACAGTGAATGGACTATTAAGTATTGGGTCTCATACATAATGATGTATATGGAGCAATGAATACATAAGCTAGATGTAGGTTTTATTACTTCATACATTTATTGATGTTGTCAGTGGATATAGATATGCGTATCTTATGATACAAAATTAGAATCCTTTGAAAATGTTCAAAGAATTCAAAAATGAAGTTCAAAACCAATTTTGATAGAAAATAAATACTCTTCGACCAGATCAAGAGAATATTTAAGCCAATAATTTAATGACAATCTAGAAGAGTTTGAAATTGTTTCACAACTCACTTCATCTAGAACACCATATTGGAATGGTGTGTCTGGAAGGAGAAATCGCACCTTATAAGATATAGTATGATTAATGGTAAGTCATATAGATCTTCCAATAAATTAAATTGAAAACAATTAAATTAATCCTACCAAAACAAGTCTTAAGACACCATATAAGATATGGATTAGGAAATGTCCTAGTATGTCTAAATGCGCAGATTTGGGATGTATGGCACTTGTTAAACGTCATTCCTCTGATAAGATCGAACCCAAATCAAATAAATATTTTGTGAAATATCCAAAAGAAGAAAATGGATATTAATTCTATAAATCCTCTGAGAATAAAATGTTTATTGCTCGAATTGATATCCTTATAAAGGAGAGTCAGTTTCTAACATACCGATGAGAATAAAATAGAAACTGAAATGTCTCGGAGACCACAAAATACCATTAAATCTTGTATATACAAGAAATTGAGTGGGAGTGACACTATAATTACAATGTTATATAGATAACACATTAATTATTGTGAATAATGTTAATTTTAAAATAAGAAATAGATACCGATTCTAAGAAAGAAAATGTTTGGATTAAGAAGTTCATAATTGAACTTAATTCATTGTTGATCCAATGATTTACATTGCGATAACAATGTGGCTATTGCTCAGGCCTAAAACGTTAAATTCATAATCGATCCAAACATATATTTAAGAAATATAATTCTTATGTGAAATTGTTCACAGAAGATATGAACATATCTGCAAAGTTGCAAAAGGTGTAATGTTGCAGACCTATTGAATTAAACACTGTCACAGCAGAAGTTTAATAGTCATACTAGTTTTCATGAGTATATGATACATGAATGATTGACTCTAGTGCAAGTGGGAGATTGTTAGAGTTTATGCCTTAGAGGCAATCCATTTGATGCAATTAATAATGTTACTGTTTAGCATAAAAGACAGTACTGTTTTTATAATGTTACTGCAAAAGGTGTAATGTTGCAGACCTATTGAATTAAACACTGTCACAGCAGAAGTTTAATCGTCGATTGCGTTCATTGTGTGATGGGACCTGAGTCTTATAATAGCTTCATTTTTCTGTTTATCATTGCGTTGTTTGTTTTATGCACTGGTATTCATGGGGGATAAACCCGTTCCGTGTTATACGGCGTGGTCCCGTGATTTACCCAATTTTAAAATAAAAGACAATAACTATTTTAGTTCTCACACTAGTCCCATGACTGACTCGGAGTTTATTATTTTAACCTAAACTCTGGGTTCCCATATTTCCCCACAGGCAGGTAGTAGTTTTGGTTTTCGCAGATACTTCTTCTCACATGATCTTGGATTACAACTGGAGCTATATTCAGAAAGCTTTGTATCTGTATATCTCTTTCAGTTGTGGTTGTAGATGACTTCCGCTATACATTATACTCATGTATTTTATTTTCTACTGTTTTGTAATTGATTAAATCTCTGATATTTTTCCGCTGTGTACATTATTAACTTGAAGTTTGATATTCTTGTACTCTGATGTTAATTGTTGTAATAGCAATGAAATGTTTTATTGTTTGTGTTCTGATGCGTCGTGTTCTCAAAGCAATCCGGGATTTCCCGTAAGGGGGATTTTAGGTCGTTTCAATCTGGTATCAGAGCTTTGGTTTACAAAGCTAGAGAACAAGGCACATTAGAACCAAACGAAAGAATTCATCAGAGATAGGATTAGTAATATCCTATAAGAACGACTCATTACAGATAGGGTTAGCAATACCCTACAATGAGTTCGAAGAGTGTTATTTTATAAAAACAAATTTAGTTTTGAAAATATACCTTATTATACGTATTTGAGTATTTTATTTTAAATTGATTTTGGATTATTGGTATAAGAAGATTTTGAATATAAATCTAATCCACATGTACTGGAAGTCTCTAATATACTGGGTAGATATAGAATCACACTCTAGTCACCAGGAGATGATTCTGATGATAGCTCGAGCATCATCAGAATTTATGATCGAGTTTCGAAAGTGGGATATCTATATATTTCCAATTGACTAGTGTGAGAATCAAAACTTAGTTAGAGTTTATTATTGTGATTTGGCACTAAAAATATGATTTTTGAGAATATATTAAAGTTATATGATTGAAAATTTAATCAACAAATTGATTGCTGGTTGTGATGTTTGATTATTAGTATAACTAATAAAAATATTGGAATGATAATTAATTTAACGGATATGAGAATGAATGATAAATTTAGCCAAATCGGATCAAATATTAAACTGAATTGAAAATTGATTGGAATTGCATACATGTACATATATAGGTGTGAACAGGTCATAACAAGGAAGCTAAGAAGAGGAATAAAATTTTATGCCCAACAAATAGGTACATATTTACTATATTCATTGGGTTTTGATGATTTTATGAGCTGATTGGCTAGTCGCTTCGCTTTTTCTTTTTCTTTTGGATTGGTGAGGGCCCTGTGAGGCAAGTTGCGCTTTTACCAATCATCCCGTACAAAGGAGGTTATGGCGAAAATTTTCGAAAATTTAGGGTGTTAGCCAAATTTTTAAGAAATTAGAAAATTCTTAGAAACTGAAAAGTTGAAGAATGAAAGCCAGAATGAAAGTTGAGTTCGTTGGTTGAACAACTTTCAGCTCCGTTCCTTTTCGAGGACGAAAAAGATTTTAAGTGGGGGAGATTGTACCAACCCGGAAATTTCTAAACCAATTTAAAATTTTTATTTTAGCTATTTTAACGGATTTTGAGAATTTAAAAAGATTTATTTTAAATAATAACGATTTAAAATTTATTTAAATCGAAGTTAGAGCATATAAATTTAATTTAATTATAAAACGAGCCTGAAATAGAGCGGTAGTTTGAAAATTCGATTTTAAATTTCAATTGAATGTATAGGATTCAAAATAAATTGGATTTTGGTAATACCAGAAACATATGAATCTGTTTAACTATATCTTTCAGTATAAATTAAAAGTTATGTCCAGTTTAAAATCCAAAATAGTCGCTATGGAATTTATATATTTTTTAAAATAATATTATATCCCTTAAAAATAGCCATTTTGCAAGCGACCTCCGTTTTTAACCACATTTATTGGATCCGGAATGTCAAATTATTGTTAGGTTTCAAATTTCATGATTTTTGGAATTAATATCTGAGCGTAGTGAATTTAAATGTGTTGGTAATTTTAGTTTGAATTTAATCGACTAGAAAATGACCATTTTTCGAATAGTCTCCAAATTCGATGAAATTAGTTTTGTTAGGACTGTATCGTCAAAACATAGCTAGATTTATTTTTCGGTAATTATTGGAGTCAGTATATGGCCCCGATAAATTAAAATGTATGTTTAAATTCAATATATATTGATTAATATTTTAATTTTGATAAAAACTGTTCGAAACGATCGAATTGGTTAACAAAACATATCCCATTGTGTCCGAAATGGGGGTATTTGGTTAGGGATGATAGCCGTTGGGTTTGAATTGGAGTTCAGAATCATATTGGGATAAATTTTGAATAAAATAATAATTATATATATATATATATTATAAGTAACCCAATTTTCTATAAAACCCTAGGGCACACAGGAAACCGCCGCTCATTTCAATCAATGGCCGAAATTCTCAGAATTTCAAAACTAAATTTCTTCCAACCTACTTCGAATTAGGATATAAAAACAAAAACAAAAATGATAGAGCAAAGTGAGATCTTTACATGGGGTTGATCATATATGGTGGAGTGTATTGCGTGATTCTCTACCTCAAACAGTGTCCGTTCGCACAGGGTTTTGGGCCGCCGTGGTTGATCGAACGGCGAACCACTCACGGTGGTGGAAGATGGAGGTGAGTTCGACGTCGTGGGGGGGTGGCGATCGGGTTCTGGTGCTCTGGGGAGGCGACGCTGATCGATTGTTAAAGTCGAGCTCGATCCAGGAAATTGCGATGTAGAAAATGGATTACACGACAACATTTAGAGTTAAGTGTTATTAAATTAATTTAATTATTCGTTAATGACCGTATTAAAATATCAAGTGTATAAATTGTGATATCTCTTTCATACGAGGTCGAAATCCAGTGATTTCAGATCCGTTGTGATAGTGACCACGAACGCTACAACATGGAACTGACCAGAACGGAAATGGAGCATGTTAGAATTTGAGGCGAATTCAGATCCGAATAGAAATAAAATCATCAAATAAAGAATGGCGGGGTGGAAACGAATGTGAGAACTCTTTCTCACTCAACTATTTTTTTATGTAATTATATCATAGGTTGCTGACAAGGCTTAGTAGCTCCGGACACTATTTTTTTTGCAAACCATGGTTGATTGTTTGTTTGGGTTGTGATTGGGATTGTCATTGATTCATATTGTTGTATATAAAATTATTTATATAAAATGTATATAAAATTATCATTAAAATAACTTAAAATAAATAAAGTATTCATTTACAAGTCGGACGGCTTGTTTATATGCACCTGTTTAACTGATATTGATTGAGACGATAAGTTTTACACATCGCCCAACTGCACAAATAATAATCAGTATTTGTTGGTTGAAACCCCACATGGGTATTGGGATGATATTTGACATACACTAATCCCAATATTTAGTTATATGTCAATCGATGAGTTGACAGGCTGTGATGAGCGTTATTTATTTATTTTAATGCTTATACAGTTGTAAAATACACTCTGGATGATGTTTGAATGTTGAATGATTATTTATCATTATTGTTGAATACATGCGATGTATGAAATCCATATAACTGAAATTATATGGTAATTGATTGGGTCTGATTCCGAATCAGAAATAATAAAATTTTTAAAATATAACAAAGATTTTAAAATAATATTTAACAAAGGCTTTAAAATAATATTTAGCAAAGATTTTAAAATAATATATAGCAAAGATTTTAAAATAATATTTACTAAAGATTTCAAACTAATATTTAGTAAAGATTTCAAAATGATATTTAGTCAAGATTTTAAAATAATATTTAGTAAAGATTTTAAAATAATATAAATAAAGAATTAACTATGATTTTGATGTCCGATTCTGGATGGACACGAAAATATTGGAATATATGAAGCCGAGTAGGTAGCTAAACGCCATTTTAACTCAAACGGGTTTATCGGTCGATTTTATTCATTTTATAATGAATACGAAAAGGAAATTGATTTCAAATCAGATATTTTGAAAACATTGTCATTTTAAAATTAAAATGATATGGAATATTGAATTTTTACTTAAAATTGAAAATGAAGTTAAAATCGATTTAAAATGAATTTGTAATGTTTTATAAAATAAGTTTTAAATGGAAATCGACAATATATACATATATATTATATATTTAATGGCTTGACTAGAATGCGCCGCGCAGCGACCGTTCGTGAATTTCGACCATTAACTTCAAATTGATGTAACGGGAGATCTGACCACCGGATTCACCTCTGGGCAGTTAAAGCGCTCAGCGGTTCCATAGCGATGGAGGTGCAAAAAGGTGTAGCGGGGAAATAGCGGGGATATAGCGGAGACGTAAAAAGGTTCATAAAATGTGAAACCAAATATTTAAAATTTATTAATTATCATTTTCACATTATATGTGTAGAAAAACTAACATTAATTAATCATATATAGTAGAATCTAATAATATCATGGTAACACACAACAGATTTAATGACTATAATAGATTTCCGGAATATATTGGACACTAATGCCTTAAAATTAGCTCTTTACACTAACTTTATTGATATTTTTTAAAAGAGAATTAGTCAAATCAACATTTATATATTAATATTTCTGAAGCGGATGGTAAAAAGCGTTGATTTAGCGGATGTAGTGGAAATTAGCGGGGCTACAAGCGGGTCTACTGTTCATCAGCGCTAAATTGAAATAGCGTAGCGGTTAAAGGGCGCTACGGGCTATAGCGCGGATATTGCGGGGCTTTAACTGCATAGAATTTCACCTAAAACCGGAACTGTTGGGTTCGTATCGAAAAGAGCTTTCCAATGAATATAAGAGATTTGAAATCTAACGGTCGGATTTTAAATTATGTCCAAAACAATTTTGGAAAAGGTCACTATGAATGCAGTTCTGTGGCCATTATTGGAAACCGAGTGTACGGGCCTTAATAAACTTATTAAAAATATGGAAAAATTATGTAAAATCATAATAACCGATTTGGAAAGATTTTGGATGAAAAATTCCAAGTTTGAAAAGATAAAAATATATTTTTATCGAAATGAACTAGTTATTAACTAGAATAATAATCCAATGGTTTGTAGAAATAAATAAATTGAATTTGTAAATGGTTTTAATTTAAGCAGAATTTTCCAATGAATAAATTGGAATGGATTTGGAATGGAAATTATCTTCGGATATTTCAATGTTGGATTCCGTGATTATACAAATATTGTTGAGGAATTTGGAAGATATAGATATCGTTATTCCCAATACGATATCCGATAGTTTCTGAATTTGATATTGAATATAAGCTGATATAATTTTTATTTAGAGCCTTGTATTTTATATCAAATGGGATTTTGGGTTTGTCATTAACTGTGTCTTCACTAACAATGTTCTTAAACCCAGTAGAGAAAAGATTAAATCTTTTAATTAAGATTAATGAAGTTTACCAATTAATTAATTTAATTGGAATTGAAATGGAAGTTAATTTTAGGTTCGTCATAAACTGTGTTTTAAATAACATTTTTTCTTAAAACTCAATTAATAGTGAAGATAAGATTTGGAATTTATAAATCTTTTTATTAATATTTAATGCAAATTTTCCAAAATAAAGTTTTCCAATTTAATATATTAAATTGGAATTGAATGGAACTCGGTTGGGTAATAATCGAGATGAGCTTCTGTAAAGGAAGACCGTTACTATATATGGAATTTAAAAGGCCTTGTCGTTATTCCATTTATATTATTAGTCTGATACGGAATTTTTTATCGATTAGATATTGATATGTTTTCCGTGAAGATTCCATAGTTAATAGAAGATGATTTGGGTTTATTGTGAACTGTGCTTTAAATGACCTTGGTTCTTTAACTCGTTAACGACAGGATTAATTTTCCTAAAAATTGAATAAACATAAAGTAATGATCTTTGATATTAAAATTGAATTAGAGTTTTAATGAATCTTTAATTAGATTGGAATGAAAATAAGGTAATTAAATTTGTCGAATTCATGAAATGATCGAGAATGGAGTACCACCAGTTTTACTTCAGGCAATAGTTAAATCTTTATTTAGATTTGAACGTGAAATGGTAATTAAATTTACCAATAACACAGTGGGTGTTAGATATGGAGTACTACCAGTTTTGCTCCATGGGATGAATAAGTTGGGATTGGAAAAATAATAAATGATTACTTCGGTAGAGCTCGATAATCCTGACTAGTTTTATAAACCTTAATTTGGTTTGGAATTGTTAAGGGATAAAATAAAATCTTTTGAAATGATATTCAAAGGAATATTAAAGAGAAAATTTAAAAGAATTTATCTTTGATAAAATTAATGGGAACCTTTCCCCAAAGATGTGAATATTTGAATAAAAGAATACTCTGAATTGGAATGAGGCGTATGATGTGTTTTTACAGCATTTGATTATAAGATACGCGAGTTATTCGGAAAGACCGGATTTATCCCATTCTGAATAATTAATACGACGATTAAAAGTCGATGATGAAGACGGTGGTTGAAGACCGGAGATTTTCACATCGTTTGGATGATACTGATGTCTTGATTGGGATGTACACCCAAGACAAGGTAATAAGTGGTGATCGTCCAGACGTACTTGGAGATCGACCGGATATGTGAGGGTCTCTCACCTGTATTGGACATATGAACGAGGAATAAGGTGCCTCCGGTTTCGTTCAGACCCAGAACGAACATGCAAATGGATAGTATGTCTGACGTTGTATTCCTTTATACTGTATTCGTTGATCTCTGCTAAATATATATATATATATACCTGTTTGGTGGTGGAGGATTTATTCTCTTGCTTAACACCCTTCTCTGAGACGTACGAGCTTAGAGGTTATATATTGGTGGAAATCAATGGTATGGTATGGATTGACATTGTGGCATGCTGAGATGAAAATGATCAAGGCTTTTGTTGAAAAGCAGAGTCTTGTTGTTGATGATCAAACTGTTTACTCATGTATGGAGCTCAGACTGTTTATTCATGTGGATGTTGGAAAACTTTACTGATGGAAAGCGAGGTACCTCAGATATCGGGCCGATTGAAAGGCTCGGTAATTTGAGTCCCTAGTGGCTCTTGAGTGGTCGACATACTGACCCATTTTGGAGGTTCGATAGAACCGGCTAACATATTGTTTATGGTATTGCCAATCATCGACGGATGACCGACACTGCCGCTTCCAAGGTTTCTCGTAAGCGTGATCCTAAGGCATTTGCTAGAATGTCTCGAAATTGGAAGGACGGTCCCTTGCCTTGGTTCATAGATGGAAATCCAATTTCTAATACGCGATTTTACGGTTTTAGTTGTAAACCTATATGGCGACGTAATATAATGGTACTTACGCTGCCTATGATTGATACATTTATATTTGAAGTTGATTTTTTCACTTATAGTAATAATAAAAGATGAAATTTCTCGTATCAAGCATGTTTGGCTATTATAAGGTAAAACTTTATCCTCGACTGCGTACATTGTGTGATGGGACCTGAGTTTTATAGTAGCTTCATTTTTCTGTTTAGCATTGCGTCGTTTGTTTTATGCGCTGGTATTCATGGAGGATAAGCCCGTTCCGTGTTATACGGCGTGGTCCCATGATTTACCCAACTTAAAAATAAAAGCTAATAACTGTTTTAGTTCTCAAACCAGTCCCATGACTGACTCGGAGTTTATTGTTTTAACCTAAACTCTGGGTGCCTATATTTCCATGCGGGCAACTAGTAGTTTTGGTTTTCGCAGATACTTCTTTTCATTGGATCTTGGATCACAGCTGGAGCTATATTCGGAAAGCTTTGTATCTGTATATCTCTTTCAGTTGTGGTTGTAGATGATTTCCGCTATACATTATATTCATGTATTTTATTTTCCGCTGTTTTGTAATTTATTAAATCTCTGATATTTTTCCGCTGTGTATATTATTAATTTGAACTCTGATATTCTTGTACTCTGATGTAAATTGTTGTAATAGCAATGAAATATTCTATTGTTTGTGTTCTGATGCGTCATGTTCTCAAAGCAATCCGAGCTTTCCCGTAAGGGGGATTTCGGGTTGTCTCAGACATACATCGGACAAACTCATTTTTACGACCCAATGGGCCAGTCACGTAGAGTTCCTATTTCTCTTAGTGCATCTCTAGGCGATATCCCTTCAGCTCCCATTGTGATAAATTTTCCAAATACTGGAAGAGGTTTGAAGGCTATCTCCTAGACGAGAGATTAGTTTTTGGATTCATATTTATGACAATGCTAAAATTGTAGCATTTCCAGTAAGGTACATCATTCTAAGGGAAAGAAGAAGAGTTAAGTTTTATACCTATGGCTACAAGCTTCTCCACATATAAAGTGATGCTTATAGCGTTACTATGTGTGGATTGATTTGGAGTTCAGATAGTTTAGTAATATGATGAACCATCTCAGATGTTGAGAGGAAGATAGTTACATGAGGGTGTGCAGAGCAGTCGTACCCTAGGATTTGCCAGTGTAGGATCAGTTGAGATGGATTATTTTACCCCTTAGACCTATATTGCGGTGAATTGAGTCCCATACCTATGATAGAGCTTTCCAGATGTATTTTGATGAAGTCATTGGACTTCAACTGTAATATAAAGATTTTGGGAAAAACAAATTATGGAACTTTTGGAAAATATTGGTAGGAGTAAGCGTTTACGGATGAGAGGTACCACTCGTCTTTGGTACAAGGGTAGATAGTGTCTTTGGCTCTGAAGGTAATCATGATAAGTTGTTTAAGAAGAAACGTTATTCTTTGCCTCATGCCTGATTGTCTTTTTGGTTATTTAGTAGGAACTACTTCCCATAGTTAGATTTCTTCATTAGTGATTTCCACCATTTATGAGTTATGGAAAGGATTCGAGGTGAAGCCACTTGTAGAACACCCAGTGGATTTTAAGAGTAATTGCCATACCTTTTTGATCATCTTATATCTAAGCCCGATTACTTATTTTATTTGGTACGATGTTTGAAGAGGTTTTAGAGTAAGTTGATAGGGGTCTGTATAATTACATGGTTGTCTAATCACACTACAACAAGGAATAAGTTTAATATCTAGTAAAGGAATTAAATACCCTATTAGTACATGGACCCAAGACCAAGTTCTCTAAGAATTACCTTTGAAGGTAAGTAATCTTCTTGGATTAGTAGATTATTATAGAACATTTAGCTTTTACGGATGTAAAATGTGAAGCTATTTTTAAAGCATTACAAAGAGTTCTGATTTATATTTTAGTACCAGTTTTGCTTAGTAGCATTAGTAAGAGGACCCATAAGGATAGTTACCTTGGAACAACTACCATCAGGTTTTCAGTTAGGTCATAGAGGCATTACCTATTTTGAGAAAAGTTTGAAATTTCGATGACCATAAATTGTTGGTTTAATTGTTCTTTACAAAAGATTGGAACTTGAGAAGATTAGAAAGGTTAGAGTTTCCAATGATTTTTTATTCTACGGGTACATCATTTAAAAATAAGGATGTAGCTGACATTAAATTCTTGGCTTTTCGGGTAAGAATTCTTGGAATAGGAGCATTGGAATATATGTAACTTCTAGGGAAATATTTGAACTTGTGTTTTAGGAAGATCCCTAATTAATGGTAAATCTAAGTATATGTTAACCTTCCTTTTGTCAAGATCATCAAGCTCATGAACATCGGTAGTCAGAGATCCAAGATACAAGTATACATCATCTCATATAATCAAGTCTTGCAGCATCGACACAAAATACCTGATTTGGCCAGAGTTTGGATCGTTAAGGAATATACTGCAGGAATTCGGTATGATCACCACTAGGATAAGCTAGCCAATTTGAGGAGAAAATTAGATCAGCAGGAGCCCGGATTGGCCAAGAAAAATGAAGAGCATTTCCGGTTCGGCCAACATCCAAATTGCCATGCCGAACCGGATTAGCAGTTTCTACTGACATGGCCCACTCACTCCACTTGTCCCATGACTCCTATTTTCCCGCGCACAATATAGGCCGAACATAATTTGTATCTCACCTATAAATAACATCGTATGAAATCTGGAAAAGGGGGTTCTGACTTCTCCTACACAATTTTTTACTGATTCTCTGTTGTACTCAAGATTTCATCATCCCTACATTTGTAATCACAATTTTTAGTAAAGAATAAAGGAAAATTATAAACTGGACGTAGGCAATCAATAGCCTAGCCACTATAAATTTTGGTGTGTGATTTTCCTCATTTTCATTTACTGTTCCTTCATTTTTATTCTCTTTGTTATACTTTTTTGTTGTTTGAGCCAATTTTGGTGCTCTCACTCAGATCATTGAATTCTCGTGCTTTCAAAACTTTCATCAACCAATGAATTCCAAATTCATTGAGAAGATCCATTTCTTCGTTGCTTTGTGTCAAGATGGTTTCCAAAAGGCCAAGTTCCTCCTCCGCCTGACCTTCAGATGCCCAATCTCAGGATGATGCTAGTTTCCCGCCTTCCAACACTAGAAATGCATCGTTGCTACTACAACTGCTGCATCTCCCGTGCGAATGATACCTGATGATCTCTCAGAGATCATGAGAATGCCGATTGAATGAACCAATTCCCTAAATACCTAATTGCAGGAGAATAGGACATTTAAACAAGATGTGAATCAGATGGCTGCGTAGTTAGATGACTTCAAGGGTCAAAGAGCTCCTAACTTACCATGGCATCAATATGAAGGGTCCTCATCGTTAGGAAGCAGTGTTGGACAACAGAAACAAAAGCCAGGCCTTAGAATGCTTAGGAAGTCCAATTCGGCACCCTTTCGGTTCGGCATGTCGAACCTGTCCACTTAGCCATGCCAAATCGGGTAATGCCACACCAGGAAATGTCTAACATACCTAGGATGTTCCCCCATGTGATCGCATAGCTCCATGATCCCCCACGCTCATGTGATTCACCCTTCAAGTCATGAGATTGACCGGGACAATAAGGGTTAGGGAAGTTCTACCTGGATGGCAGCTCAGGTGACATTGCCTGTAGGGAAAACAAGGAGGATCAGATGGGATGATAGTTCTAAACCTGTTCTTATCCTCAACAACCCATACTTAACTTCCATGGTTAGGCAGATTGTGCAGGACAACTAGGGATACAACAACGAAGACTGGGGGATTGATTGTTGTCATATTCCTTTAACCGATGAAATCTTGCATGTGAAGTTCCAAAGAAGGTTTAACTTACCCTGTATGACTCGCCATTAGGGAAAGACTGATCCTGGCCAGCATTTAATGAGATACACTTGGTATATGGAATTAGAAATGTCACCAGATGCCATAAAATGCAAAGTGTTTCCTATCTACTTAGATAGCATAGCACTTTTGTGGTTCACCAGATTGCCTCCGAGGTCGGTACCTACGTTCAAGGATTTAAGTAGGAAATTCATGAATCGGCTCTGCCTTTATGCTATCAAGTCGAAGCACATCATGACCTTCTCTCTCGTGAATCAAGCTCACGGGGAATCTCTTAAGGATCTCCTTGAACATTTCAACATTGTTATCATCGAAGTAGTAATCCTAATGACAAAACCATATTGATGACACTAGTTTATGGCGGGGACCCCAATACCGAGTTTGGGAAATGGATGAATGGAAAGCCTTCTTCTAATTTGGATCAATTCAGTGAGAAGGCTAGCTGGTTCATGTGCATCGAGGAAGCAGAAAGAACCCAAAAGAGAAGGATTGCCGATATTGTAAGTGAAGGCATTCAGAGTAATATGGAAGTGAGACAATTTAGAAAGAATTCAGGAAAAGTTTAGGTTAATGTTCAAAACCATAACAAAATAAATGTTAACCAGCATAGTAGGAACAATGGAGGAGGAAGCAATCAGAAATGAGACACAAAGAAGCGAACCCAATTTCATATTTTTGACAATTATATGCCATTGAATGACACCTTGGTGAATGTGTATTTATATACATGCAATGTGATGCAGTATAAGAAGCCAGCACCATGGGAAACTGTGAAGAAGGGGAAATGAATAAGGAAGTTTTGTCTGTTTTATGAGATTTACAGCCACACGACTAATAAGTGCAGTCATCTTTGGGACATTGTGGAGAAGTTGATCAGAGAAGGAAAATTCGATGAGTACAAAGTGACCCCCAGGGATAAAGGCGGGGGACTTCGGACCCTAACTGTCAAGGTCAAGCAGCTCCCAGAGCTGCTGCCCAACCAAAGCAAAAAGGTATTGTCATTAATATCATTGTCGTAAGACCACATCCAATTAGTTTCATTCTATGGACTATGGAACATTATGTCAATGCAGTAAAGCATGTTGAAGTTAAGGAATACAACATCGCAGAGCAAACTATTCCTGTGAAGCAGATTAGGACGATGATGGATGATGTCGTCTTCAGAAATAGGGAGGCAGATGGGGAAGAGGCCCCAAAAATCGATCCACTGGTGATTTCAGCCATGATTGGCCCTTCTTTAGTAGGAAGATCCTTGTCTATTGTGGGAGTTATGTAAATATTTTGTTTAAAAGAGCCTTCTACCAGATGATGTTGGAGGCAAAAGACTTGAAGTCGTGTAAGACAAGAATACATGGTTTCAATGGCTCTGCAAATGAACAAGTAGGTACGTTTTAATTACCAGTAGAATTGGGTGAGGGAGACTGTAAGAGAGTGTGGATCCTCCTATTTCTCATATTGGACATGAACTTCCATGTAACGCTTTTCTAGGCCGACCAAACCTAGCTGAGTTTTAGAGCATGCATAACTCCATAGTGCTTGCTCTTGAAGTTTCCGAACAAGAGTGGAGTCAGAGTTGTACGAGGAGATCAAAGTAGGATAGGCATGCTACTTGGTTAAATGTAAATAAGCTGACAATAAGGAGAAGGAAAAGGTTATAGATCATACCTTTCACATCAAGGCGTCGCTGCATAGCAAATAAAGGACAAATCTTGGCCCAAATAGTATAATCGTCAATTCATGGATATTGATCCCAGAAATGACGAGGATCCAAGGTGCCATAGGATGACCCCCAATGGAACAATGGTGGCAATCCCGATCGATAACGACGATGACCCTTCAAAGATCTTGAAAATCAAATCCTATCTTGGACCTCTTCGAACGAACGAATTGGCTAACTTTCCCCATGCAAACCTGGACATGCTCGTTTGGACCTATGCTAACATGTGTGGGATATCGCTAACCATCATGAGACATTCGCTCAATGTTGATCTAAAGTATATCCCAATGAAGAAAAAGAGGCATATGATCTATTTCGAAAGGTCGTCAGCATTGAAGGAAGAGGTAGAGAATCTTAAGAGCAATGAGTTTATCTGGGATTCGTTATACACAGACTGGGTATCGAATCCGGTCCTTGTGAAGAAATCCAATGGAAAGTGGTGGACATGCATTAATTTCTCAAACTTGAACAAGGCTTATCCCAATGATAGCTTCCCACTTCCCAAAACTGACTAGCTTGTAGATTCGGCGGCTGGACATGAGATTCTCTCCTTTATGGACGCATACTTCAGATACAATCAGATTCTGATGCACGTGCCTGACCAGGAACACACTAGCTTTATAATAGACCTTGGGACATATTATTATGTGGTCATGGCATTTGGATTGAAGAAAGTCGTAGCAACGTACCAATGGTTGATCAACTGCATGTTCCAAAACCAAATTGGGTGGTCGATAGAAGTTTATGCATATGACAAGCTAGTAAAGTCGCAACAATCGGCCAACCATGTTAATGACTTAGTGGAAGTGTTCAGCATTCTCCCAATATAGGATTAAACTCAACCTTTTGAAATTCTCTTTTGGAGTTACATCAGGGAAATTTTTCGGTTTCATCGTCAATTCTCTGGGATTGAAGTCAACATCGATCACATAGAATCCATATGGAACATTCAGGAGCCTCAGAAGATTAAAGATGTGCAAAGCCTAAATGGAAAGATAATGGATCTAAAAAAACTTATATCTAAGGATACCGACAAGTGCATTCCTTTATTTTACCTGATAAAAAAGGAAAGCGTAACTTTGCTTGGACTACGGACCGTGTCGAAGCATTCCAGAATTTGTTGAATCATCTAAAGAGACCTCCTATATTGTTGAAGTTGATTGATCACAAGGATTTATTCGTGTATTTGGCGGTATATCTGCATTCCATTAGCTTAACACTTATTCATGAAGAAAATCAGGTTCAACGACCAGTGTACTATGTAAGCAAAAGTTGGTGGGAGCGGAACGTAACTATCCAAAGATTGAAAAGTTAGTTTACAGGCTCTTGATAGCCTTAAGGAAGGTGTGTCACTACTTTCAAGTTTATCCCATCAAAGTATACACCGGCCAGCCACTATGTCCGGTCCTTCATCGACTAGAGGCATCTAGAAGATTTCTTAAGTGGAATATTGAACTAAATGAGCTCGATATTGCATTTGTCCCTTGAAGTGCCATCCAGGGACAAGCATTGGCAAAATTTATTGCTGAGTTTATAGGTCTGAAGGACAATGCTGAAAAAATTGAGTCATCAGTCGCCATCTGGAAGCTATTCACTGATGGCCTCGTAACAATCGACGTTCTGGTGCTGGAGTTATTTTATTAACTCCTGAGGAACGATATATCTATTATGCATTGAAGTTGGACTTCCTGGGAACTGATAATGAAGCTGAGTATGAAGCTCTAATTGCTGGATTAAACTTGCTAAGGAATCAAGAGTGAGAGCAATTGATATTTTCTACGATGCCCAGGTCATTGAATTTCAAGTCAGGATGGATTTCTAGACTAAGAGGGCACGACTTGTTGCCTACCTTGATCGGGTTGAAGAGCTATTAGTTGGGTTTGAATACTACCGCATCTCTTATGTCCTATGGGAATAGAATGAGATAGCCGACTTTTTGGCAAAGCTAGCTAGCTCGGAGAATCTGGTACGGACGAGGTCGGTCCCAAAGATTCGTTGGCTACCCCAAGCATATATCAAATGGAGGTCCATGAGGTGTTGGATGTTGAACCCGAGAAGGAGTCATGGATGACTCCAATTAAGAACTTCCTCCTACACGAAACGCTACCTGAACAGAAGAATGAGAAGTGTTCTCTCCTATGTAAAGCTTCAAAATATATCATCCAAAGAGACACACTGTATATAAAGGGTTCTCTGTGCCTTTCTACGGCATGTAGCTCACGAAGATGCCAGGCGATTACTTTGAGAAATGCACGAAGGAGTGTGTGGCGATCATACCGGGGGCCAAACTTTGGCAAAAAAGATACTCCGATATGGCTATTTCTGGCCTACCACCAATTGAGATGCGACTGATTACTCATAGCGCTACGAAAAATGCCGGAGGTTTTCCAAGATCCCAAGAGCTCTGCCTACCCAAATCACCTAAACGGTCAATCCTTAGCTTTTTGCAGTGTAAGGAATAGACATCATCGGTAGCCTTTAGATATCTAAGGGTGGAAAAAATACACGATTATGGTGGTTGAATATTTCATGAAGTGGGCTGAAGCTGAACCACTGATCTCGATCTCGAAAAAACGGGTGATCAACTTCATCATCAGAAACATTATCTGTCGATTTGCATTCCGAAGGACCATCATAACCGAGAACGAGACTCGGTTTGATAACTCGGAGTTCAAAGTTTTCTGCCAATTTCATCGCATCGAGAAGAGATATGTAATAATCGCTCACCTGCAATCAAATGGACAAGTTGATGCTCTGAACAAGATTAAAAAGTCCATCTTAAAGATGGGATTGTAGAAGGCTAGAGACAAGTGGGCCGATGAGCTACTATTAGCCCTTTGGGCATATCGAATGACTCATAAGTTCGCGCGTGGCCACACTCCATTTGCATTGTCATATGGATCCAAAGAGGTTATACAAGTAGAGCTCGAAGCCCTTTCTCATCGAACTTCCTACTATGATCCTTTGACTAACAAGGAGATTCTCCTGAAATCACCTGATATGATCGACGAGAAGAGAGAGGAGGAGGACTTACGAGCTGTTGCACATAGACACAGGGTCGTCCGATACTATGACATGGAGGTTCACCCTAAAACCTTTGAACTTGGCGACCTCATCTTAAATTATGTCTTTCCTGGACCTGTACACATAGGCCCAAAATAGGAAGGACCCTACGTCATCCATCATAAACTTGAAAGCAAGGTCTACATGTTAACTACTGTTAATGGCGACCGACTCCGGAGGGAATGAAATGTTGAACATATACAACATTATTTTACTTACGGTTTTATTTTGTTATCTTTGAAAATAGAAATTTATTTCCAAGTATTGTAATTAGGCGCGACTCGCCAACTGCCACTTTGTAATAATAAAAGTTCATTCCATGCTTTGTGGTTGTGTATAATTATATGGCTAAGTGCTATGATTAGACCAGCCTAATCCAAGATTCGAACGAAGGGAAGACTAATTCCCTAGATGTTTACTTGTTCACTTTCGATGAGCCTACTTGATTTTCCGACTAGTGGGATATGAGTGAACCAAATTCAAGCATAATTTAGATGCTCAAAAAGGTGATTCTCAATTTAAAAACTAGAGTGAGGGAATGACGCCCAAGCGAATGCGACATTCGCACATTTAACTACAACTATCAACGACTTGAGAAAAAGTATTAAATGACTGGGTTAGTGTGAATGGGGCACCATGATTCGAGATCGCTTAACCCATAACTCTAACCTGACTAATAATAAGAGAGTATAAAGCTAAAGGATTAGACATTCAGTGCTGAAACTTAGCCTTCTCGAGACTTAGGGCATAAGTGCAAGCTTAAATTTTAACTTCAAACACCCATGATGTGGCACATTATTCAAATTTAATTGGGAGCATACACACTGCCTAGACTTAGTAAATTTGCATGAATGGAAAGCGAAGTGAACTTGAAAGAGAAAAGACTATTTTATTGATGTTGGAGAATGGAGTTTTGATGACAACAACCTTATTTCAACTACCATAAAATATATACTAACATCTCTATATAATATATATATATATATATATGCAGGGTTTGTATACATGACTTAAATACTGAAGACTGTACAGTTTTAGAGTTTCAAGAGATTCAGGATTTAGAAGTGATTCAAGACTCATTAGTAGTCAAGTTACCAAGATATCAAGATTTCAAGAAAAATATAGTAATAGTGTCTAGTTTATATGTAAGACTCTAAATAGCACTCCGGGTTCAAATTCGGATTTTCAAATTTCAAATTCTGTTTTTTAAATTCTAATTTTCAAAATCCAAATTCTGTTTTCAAAATTCAAATTCTGATTTCAAATTATTTTATCTTACTTATGATTTCAAAAATATATGTTTATAAAGTTTTAATATATATATAGGTTTATATAGTTATATAGTTTTAAACACTATAACTTTATAAATATGAACATATAATATATTATTATGATTTCATATGATTTTACACTTTAGAATATTCTCATTTATATTACTAAGTTTTGATTCAAGAATCTCCAGAATAATATATATGATTAAACATTTGAAAAAATAGTTTTAAAAATAAAAATATAGGACATATATCGACATACATTTTTGCCTATGTCGACATACAACTGACATTTTTTCAATTTTCAAAGGACGTGACTTTTCACTATTTGTAACGTTTCTGAGATGTTGCAACCCTTGAAATGCTATAAATAGGGTTGATTTCGAATTTTTTAATAATTCTTCTTCTCCATCTTCACCCCTTTTCATACCACCATTATTATTTATCATTTTCTTGAATTTTACACTTATACTTGACTGATTTCTACTCAAATTATATCAAACTTCATCTTTTCTCATTCTATATCTACTACTCTCCGAATTGAAGTGTTATTAAAGAGTTATAGGTTTGTTGTAATCATTTGAGAATTGTTTGGGAAAGGGTGTGTTCCTTGTAGCTCTGAAATCAAGTAAAGGGAGCGGTGTTAACCTTGTAGCCGAGAAATCAAGGGTGTTTGGAGCGGTGTTAACCTTGTAGCCGTGAAATCAAGGGGTTGTACTTGGATATTTATAATGATAAAACTCTGCGCAATCCAGCATTGCGTGGGACTGAAGTAGGAGTAATCCGAACCAGTACAAAATCCGGTGTGTTCTTTCCTTTTTAGCATTTTATATTTACTTATATCTGTGTCTGAGTTTGATTCCGTGTTTGTGATCATCTCCGGTGTGTGTGATTCATATAGTATATCAATTAAGTTTAAGTTTTTCATAAATTCCTTATAAAAATTATTCATCTCCTTCTAGTGTTTGTTTTTCCTTAAGATCTGCATTCCTAACAATTGACATAATGAAATGCAGGTTTATACAAGAGCTAAGTCAAAAAGCGAGGTCCGCACTCGTACAAATCACTGTTGTCCAACAAAACAACAATCACAAAGACAATAAAGTACAAAGTGTTTGTTTTCTCCAATGCGGACTCTTTCAAAATGCGCTTACGAGGCTTGTTACTAGCAGAATCTCCAACCCTTGCTACAGGCATTTTTCTTGTTAGACCTCCTCTCCCTCCCAGAAGACTTTACCTCCTCAGTTGACACCCATTTTGGACATTGTTGGATGCAAGCCACTAGGAGGAAAGATAACCTATAAGGGATCGGTTGAGATAGGCTTCGATTCGGCCTTGGCTTCAAGAAGCTTCCTACCTTGAAATGCCTCTAGTTCTGCCATGCTCAATGCACCTTTTTTCTAAGATTCCCTGGTGCAAAGCATGTCAACCTCACCTAAGGCACAAGACTCTTTTCCATCTAGATTTTTAAGAGCATCTATCATCCCTTCCTCCTTGGCTGGATCATCAGTAGGGGCACCTGGGCTTCATCTGTAGCTTTTACTTTTGACTCGAGAACCTTTTTGTGTGCCCTGTTCCTAAAAAAGGAAGAGCAATGATTGTTAGTCCTAGTGGGATAACAGATCTCTTAATCGACAATCCACAGCCTGGCGACATGCTATAATAACTTTCTCAAACTAAGATAAAGTAGACCAATACCTTCGGAGGGGCCATTGCCAGAAGTCACAGGAGTTTTCGCCTTAATAATTGGAGCTTATGTGAACTGAAACCTAGTTCTCTGGATTGTACTCCACTCTCTCAAATATTCAAGTTGAGGAAGGCAAGACAATGACATGTGTTCTAAGCGGATCAACGACAAGAGTGGGTTGGCTAGTTGACTAGGCAGATGTAGTATCACCCTTAGGCATGCAAGAACCCTCCTCTATGATGGTTTTGCCTTTGATTCAGAGCTTTCCCGCATCTTCCTCTTCCTTCTACAACCATCGATCCTTAGACAAGATTTCAGGTTTATTGCCCTTCAAAAATTTGGTCATTATCTCTTCCTTTTTGACCGAACCATCCTCCAAGCAGAGCCTCTCCTTCATCAGAAATCAGTCCTAGGTGTCAACCAAAGTTTAAGGTAGTCGTCAACCCATGTCAAGTCCCAATACCAAAGGACTCGAGGATAAAAGCTTAGTACATTGGAGTCGAACTCATCTTACATCTTCTCCACATCAACCGCCTTGGCCTTTAGTTCGTGAACTTATTTGTCATATTGAGCCTTATTTGTCATATTGAGCCTTAGAATTAGCGATAGACTCAAGAGCAGTATGAGTGCTTTTATCGACCCATTTGTTCCCTTTTTCAGAGGTGGCTAGCTGGGTCTTAAGCCTTTAGATTCCCTGAGCATAGTCCTCTTTTTTCTTTTTTAACGACTCGTTGTTGACTTTTGGAGATATGTTCTCCTGAGTGACTACCCTTAAATCGTCCTCAACAGACTCACTTTTGAGCGACCACAAGTTATGCTTCCCATGGAATCTATCTTGAAGTCCCTAAAGTGCAGTTTGAGGCTTTTCTTCTGACTTTCTGGCAGCCACAATCTCATCCTCGAAATATTCTAAGTCTTCTCTGGTGTGATCCAAGATCTTTTTGTTGTAGTCCCATAATTAGTTCATGTTATCAAGGTCTAGCTCAAGACCCATAGTGACTCAGATAATCTCCTCGAATATATGACCATTTCTCTGTAATGAGTTATCAAGTCATCAACTCCAGATCTTAATTGGGCGTCAAAAGACTCAAGCACCATATGTAGTTGAGGCAAGAAACTTATTTGAGAGAAGTAATGCCGAGGAAAGGCGTTTTCTAATTCCTTTTTACATTTCTTGTTGGTAAGCTCCTGCTTTTTAGCAATAGTGACCTGAGGATCCTCCTCCTTCTGCTTACTGGGCATGAAATCCCCATTATCATTATATGAAGCCGATTTAGGTTGCAGGGTCTCATTAGTTGGAGGATTTGAATGAGACATGCCCCTGGCTTGGGAGTGCTCGCTGGAGGCCTTATCGTAAGAACGAGAGGTTTTGTCATTGGATTGGCGGTTGTGATCATGATGGCATCTTTCCCTCTCCTGCTCCCTTCTTTTTATCGTTTGCATGCCTTCTCCGCTCATTCACGATCCCTCTCTTATCTATCATGCCTTTTTAGGCGCTATGTTTAGATAAACTTTTTGGAGAGGGCTCACTCTTGGAAAGACTGGAGTCAAAGAGTCAATGGTATTTCCTTCCCTTTGTCATCAAGCCTGTAATTCAAAAAAATTAAGACAGAGTTTAGTAATTTCATGGTAAACAAGTGCGGTGATGTTCAGTGCTCATGTTGTGTGTGTCCTAGTGATCCACCCAACGGACCTAAGCCTAGAGTTTGGATGGTTGGAGTGGTCTTCCTGCTTTGACTGGAGTGATCTCTTCTTCAGAGGTAGAAAGAATGATGCAAGATGTCGATCTAAGCAGAATACTGCACATCCGGCAGCGGTATATCACTCAATACCCTGAATGGCGACGCGATACTCCTGGATTCGATACCACGAGCTAGGGACTTGCCTTGAGACAGAGACTTTGCTGGCGACCCTTCGACAACTGACTTTTCTGGAGAACTACTTTTATGCCTTTCTCAAACTTTTTCTCTATATACCTTTCCTTCTCCCTACTAGTTTCTCCTACGAATTCCCGAAAGGACACAGGGGAAACTGCTTCCTTGACAATGCCCTCGACATAGGCATGAACCTTAGGTTCAACTGAGACTATCCCACCGATTAGGGGCACAACTGCTAGGGCTTGAGAATCACCTCTCCTCGCTCCTCCAGCTGTGGATCCGACTATGCCTAAACTTCTATTTTCATCAAGAAGATGAAATCGATGTAGAAATTCGGTTATCCAGTGGAATACTTCCTAGAGTTTCCAAATCCATGTGATAAATATTTCCTATAGGCTTGGTCGGACTCTCTCTTAGGTAATATGTTAGGAGGAAGATTGACTCTAAGAACATTGCCACCCTCAGCCTCATCTTCGGCGGCTTCTTTTTCTCTGGAGGAGGCTAGTTCCCAAGATGATGAAGTTGGCTTTTCATGGTGAGGTTGAAACCGGAACTACAAATCTTCATTATCTGATTTGGTTCCAATGCTAGAATTGGAGCTCGATTCCTTATATGTAACATCTCTTCTCTTGGCTTCAAAGGCCCCGGTAGGATATCTTCCTGACATGATTGTTTTGTTACCTAAGAAATATCACAGATTAGGGTGATTAATATATCCCCCCCTGATGCATGAACTAGTGAAGTGTGTAAAGTGTGAAGTAAACATTTTATAGTCACATCAGTATAAGTAAAGCATTGAAACCAAGCGATGAAAGATGATTCAGTGGACCATCATTCTTGACCATCTTATCGAATGGTGATCATAAGCAGTTCCAGACTGTTAATCCTACGAGGATCAGTGTTCTGTTATTTGGGTAGTTTAAAGTCGTTTGCAAGTGTGAAGTTTAGGATATGCTCTATCCTAACTGTCAGTGTACGAAAGTTCGATTTCAAGCTATTACAGATTGTTCCCAACAAGTTGATTAATCTTCAGAAATTGCTCAATATTAACCATAGTGGTCTAGCTAAGTCAGTTTGACTAAGCATAGGTTATTGGATTGAGATTTATAGTTCATCCATTCCGGATCGACCAATTCCGGATCAACATTTTCGAATTAGCCATTCTAAATCGACCAATTCGGGATTGACATTTTCGGTTCGGCATCCCCAGTGCGACTTTTCTCTGGATGGGCTTGTAGCAATGCCAATCCGAGAATAACCGAGCAACCTTCCCCTTCAATCCCACTTCCTGTTCCCCACCATATTCTCTAAGTTTCCACACCTTTCCACACATCATCCCTTTCATCACAATCACCTCACCTACCATCTTAACTTCTACGGTCACCACCTCGTCTCTCTTCACCTTACAACACTACGCTGATTCCATCTCAACTCCGCCATTGCCTCTAACATTGGGACGGTAAATCCTACAATAAATATCAAGATTGAGATCCAATTCAATGAAATACATGAAACGAATTCAGCTGGACCAACATAGATTAATTCGAAGTTGAGATTTATAGAAGTGGCATCAGAAATCTTTGGTGATCGAGAAGATTGAAGCAGGGTCGGTTCGAATTAAGCATTGGAGAACTTGGGAAGAACTTCGGTTCGATAGAGAAAATAAAAAGTAAAAAGGAGAGTAAAACTATGAGCTCGATATATATATAGCGGAAGAGAAGAGATTTTTCGTCTTCCTCCCAAAGTGATAGGTGCACTGCCCCGTTCGACCATGCTGATCCGGAATCTGGTTCGAGCACCGAATCGATTTTTCCAAAAAAGGAAAAGTGAAGTTGATGATGAAATTGGTGAAAGCTCCTCAATTTATAGAAACATACACATGTGTGACAGGCATGGTTCGAAACTAGCTAGATTGAAAAACATGACAAACAAGGCGTATGGTAACGACCTGCTTGTGTCTGAACACACGCGGGAGCCGAAAACTCGGCGTATGAAACTAAATCTCGAAGCGCTTTGACCACTTCAAACGACCTACTATTCATCATCACTTTTCTGAAAATAGATGACATCTTAGGGATAAACATTCATGGAAATACAAAGCTCAACTGATTCAAAGCACGTCCCATCAACAACGTGACGCACTTTGGGTGGCAAAATGTTGACTTGCCTTATTTCAAGGTCATTAAGCACATGAATATCAGTAGTCAAAGTATCCATCATCTCAGGTGATTAGGTTTTGAAGCATTAACCAAAATAACCCAGTTCAGTCAGAGTTTGGATCGATCAAGCAATATACCGTAGAAATTTGGTCACCACCTTAATCGGTTAGCCAACTTGAGGAGAAAATTCAGATCTATTAAGAGCCTGGGTTGACCAAGGAAAATAAAAAGTATTTCCGGTTTGGCCAACATCTGGTTTGGCCAACATCCAATCGGCCAGGCCAAACTAGACCCACATTGAACTGGACTGGCAGTTTCTGCTGACATGGCTCACTCACTCCACTTGTCTCATGACTTTTATTTTCATGCGCACGTCTTAGGCCGAACCAGATTCGTATCTCACCTATAAGTTACAATCTAGGACATCCAGAAAAGGGGGTTCTAACTTGTACTATGCAACTTCTTTACAATTTACCTGTTGTACTTAGGATTTCACCATCCCCACACTTTATAACCATAATTTTAAGTAAAGAATCAAGGAAAGTTATAAAGTGGGCGTACGCAATCAATAGCCGAACCACTATAAATTTTTGTGTGTGATTCCTCATTTTCATTTACTTTTACTTCATTTGTATTCTCCTCATTAGATTTTTTGGGTGTTTGAACCAATTTTGATGCAAACGGTATAGAAATTAGGGCCCTAAAAGATTTAACATGGAGCGTATCTTGGATTTTCATAGGATACATAGATGGATTTCACCATTATTTATGATTCCATGGTTGAGAGGTTGGTATTCATAAAGGTTATGTCAATTGGACATAAGACGAAGCTCCTAGAAATTCCGTTTAAAGGAAAAAATAACTTGTAGGGGTAAGTTGAAACATAATCATAAAAATCAAATTGATAATATAAACCTTTATATGACCATCGGTTGAGGTAGGAAATAAATTTTGGCTAGTTAATAAAAGGTTAAATATTTATATGGTTCAAACAGAAAAGATACAAAGCTCTCAAATGGATAAATGATAGGGTAATTTATTAAGGAAGACGAAATTTTATGGGTCCACTTTGAGTCTAAACCCCATACACACACACACATACGCACACACACACACACACACACACACACACACACATATATATATATATATATGCTTTCAAAAATAGAAATTTTGAAGGGCTATTATGTTTTGTTATAAAATTTGTATTTTTAGGAATTTCATGAAATAACTATATATTTTGAAAAAAAAAATTATAGCTCTATAAATAACAAAATTTCTCATGAAGATTTCTCAAATAAGGTTGTGAAAAAATAGTGTTTCTAGTTGTTTTTGTTTCATATGTCTTGTACACTTTAGTCTCTATGATATTATTCAGTCATACCTATAAAAGATATGCATTCTTTGGTGTTCCTATTTTTGCGTTATCAAGGTGTGCGGGGTGTTTCACATATAGAGTCAAATATTAAAAGTGAATCTACGGGGGAAGTAAATGGATGTGGTTGGTATGTAGTGGTGGAGTATAAAAGGCTATAAATCTTAACATAACATTAATGGTTAGCAATCAACATATGATAGTGTTGTGTATAAGATTTATAATTTACTAGTCACCAGAACATTGTTTTAACTTCCTCCTTGTTGTAACCCAGTGGATAGATATAAGGTGGGTGCTGGTATTTTTGGTCGGACTAATGCTGATAGGGACATTTGATTTAACAACATCAATTTGTGCTCAGTGCTTATTTAATATTATAGTTTAAATTATTTTGTTGTGAGTTGTTTGCTAGAGTTCATTTTTATTTATTTGTGGGATACTAAAAAAATGGTCCATATTTTATTAGACTTAGGTTTTGTCATTAAGAAAATTCAGATCCATTAGGGTGTATTTTGTCATAATAGACCTCTTCGGAACTGATCGAGATGAGATAGCATATTGTGTTGCTAACAGAGGTAATACGATTTCAAGTGGCAAATGGCACCTTGATATAACATGATGATGTGGTTGTGAATGATAAACACATCTTAGGTAAATAAGGCACCATGGCTCCATGCAATTAAGGCGGCGCGGTATCTCGATGATACATCGTATTTCCTATAGAAGCAATTTCTTCTTACTTGACTGGATAAGATGACAGGACAATGCCGATAATCTTCTTTTTCATTGACTAAGGTGATTAGGTGACGGATGATAAATCCTTATCTGGACATAGGTGATAAGGCTTTAACTAGAATGTAGGCGGCAAGGTCTGAGCAAAAGAATTATGATAAGTTCTGAAATATAATAGGATGACACCTTTACTACTGCTATATTTATTTGGATTTACCTAGGTGATAGGCCTGTAATGTTGATAATGGTGACAGACTGTTGCTCTATGATTTCCTCGGTTCTACTGAACTGGTACGCCTATTTCATTATTTCTTTCAGATCCACAGAGGTGATAGAATTTTTCACTATTTCTTTGACTCTATAAAGGCGATAAGCCCGATTCCTTTGAGTGATCTGAATATGGTGTAACACAAGCCCCTTGTATAGATGGTTATCAACCTTTTAGCTGATACCATTCTTTTGGCTCCATAGATCTGATCCATTGATTTGATTTGCACCATCTTTTTGAATCTACCGCGTTAGCTTCCATTATCCCCTACAAATGGCTATCTTTCTTTATTTCATTCTCTTCTACATGCAATCAAATTTTATCTCCATAATTGAAAATTTTAAAAGCTTTCATCCCCAATCAAATGAGCATCTCAGGCAACTTTTAATCCTTAGAATTTAGTAGCAGTACTTACAAGATTAGGATTTACAATTACTTTTTAATTTCTTGATCGATTGAAAGAATTTCTAGTTTATGTAATTTTGACTTTTCGTGGTATGGATTCATTTTTAACGGTGTCGGCATGCATTTAATTTTTATCAACTTAATTAGATTTCTTGGTTTTTGTTGTTAATCAAGCATATGAGAGATTTAATGTGGTCAACATGATATGGAGATCTGATCTGATGGTGCTATCGTGGTCGATGTGTTGTTACACTACAACGAAATAATCATATTATAACTTTTCCTATACAACCAACACAAATTGCCAGTTGTAATAGCTATTTTATAATAACTATTTAATTTATGTAATTGTATCGAAGATATTTTAACAATTTATGTATCCAACATTTGTAGTAGACGTCTGTAACAACCTTTTTTCATGTCTAGTTATAGATATTTACTTATAACAACTGTTTTCGGAAGTCGTCTTCTTGCCTTTTTTTCAACCCTTGAAAATTTTCGATTTCTGTCTCTGCGTTTCTTCATCCACTCATTTTATTACCTAAGAAAAACTGACTACAAAATTTCCAAACTTAAACCCAAACTCTCTCCCTAAATCCATCATATTGCCTTCTCTTCGTCGTTCGCCATCAGCAAGACTAAACCCTAAATCCATTCTGCCACTCTCCTCTCCATCTCTTTTATGTTTTCTGACCACGTTGATGCTCTTCACCTCTTCACTACTGCTATCAGAAAAAATAATCCAAGCTCACTTATCTTTGTTGCCTTTGTGTTACCTCCCATCGTTGCTCGCTTACTTTGGCCCATATAATTTTAGGGAATAATGACTAACTTGCTGACCGCAATATAGGCAATAGAAATCACTTTCCAAAGCATTAAGGTAGTTCACAATTATAGGGCCAACTTACTCAAAATTCTCAAATTCTAAGGCTGGTGATAGTGGCGGTGAATCCAGATATCAGAGTTTCTAAAAGTTTGATCGACTATATGATCCAAATCAGATTTCATATCCGAGGGTTGTTCACTTCATGAAAAGATGCTAAAATTTGATATTAGTTTGTGTTTGGAAATATAATTATACCTTTCGGCTTCATATAGCAATCGAATCACTAAGTCAAAATTAGTTAACACTTCTTGATCTAAGTGTATTCCTTTGTTATTTGTTCTATTTTGAGATAATGTTATAGGTGTTGATCTCGACTTAGAATTTGCACTTTAGTTACTCAGTTACGTCATTATTTGGTTCAGTCTGGTTTAAAATGTAGAATTTTATTGATTTTGAGGTTAATTACGAGATTTGTTTTTGATAGGAAAATTGAAAATAAAGCTTAATATGTCATGTATCCTTTTATTATTATATTGGTGCACTGTTCATTTTGATGATATAATGGTTTAGAGTTAAATCTTGAATTGCTACTTCTGGACGAGTTTTATTCTTCCATGGGTATGTTGATATTTTATAGTTTATTTTTTGCTTACACTATTGTGTCATCTATGTTCAGTTTTATTAAATAAAAAAGGAATAATTAATTTGTTATTTGGAATACTTGTATAAGAATGAATTATTTGGACCTCTATTAATGGTTAATGTATTTTCTTTGGTTAGTTAATACAAAATTTATTGGTAAATAACCAAGTTTTTTTCACTAGTCTTAACACAATAGCTTTGTGCAGTTGGTTTCAGGTATTAAAACTTGTAGGATCGACCCTGATTCTCGTAGTCATTGCATCGCTCCTCCATTGCCCACCGCTAGTACTGCTTTTCGTGCTTCCACTTTTGGCTGTCGTCTTCAGTACACTAAAACATAGGATTTCTAATGAGTATAACTATTGCAAATAGTTTCCGTAATACTTACATGTATTTTTGAACGGGCGTGGCCATTTATTTCTAACACCTATAAGCATTAGGAGATATTTTTCTGCAACGGTTGTAAGCATTGGAGAATGCTTTTCCCCAACGAGTATAAGCATTGATAATATGATATTTACAGTAGATATAAGTATAAGCAATAACAAACTCGTAACATAATTAAATGTTTGTAATTTTGATTATAACATTAATAATCATTACAATAATTAATATCATGCATGATTATAATATAGATAACATTTAATACAAATTCAAAAATAAAATTATCCTAATTTAGTAAATTATAACTCAATCAATATCAGTTAAGAACATAGATAATCATGGTAATAAAATATCATATCATTTAACAAAAGAAAAGTTCAATACATAACTAGTTTAATGTATTCAATATGTAACGACCTGCCCTTTCAGACCATTTAAGTCAATAATAAAACTAATTCAAATCGTCCAAAACAACAGATTATTACTGCTATGGGTTTAAATATAAAATCGTCACAGACACAGAATAACAGAATATCTCACAGCGAAATAAATAAAATACAATATTAGTTCATGAAGCTACTAAATACAAAATTCAAATTTATACATAATATCAGAGTTACAGAATCAAATACAGTGGAAGTCTGATGCATAGATTTTGTTATACAATTGAATGGGATAGAAACGGCTGAAATAGATCATTAGAGATAATATCTTTAGCAAGTCTCTAGTTCCGGAAGGTGAAACTCAATACTGTAATAACCGATCTGGCCTGAGCATAAAGTAAAAAATAACACTCGAGTCAGGACTAACATCCTCATATAAATGAATCAACTCAAGTGAAATGTTCAGTGAAATGCATCAGTAACTTAAAGGATGTTTGGGATCATCATACCCTAAGATCTATAGAACCATATATATAATACAATACACTATTATAATAGTGTCTACTATAAATATACTATTGAAAAAACATAAGCAGGATTACCATTATTACGCTTACATTGTTTATAAGCATTGTTGTCTATACAATACCATAAACCTACCATAGTGATGACTTCAGAGGGCACTCCATAGAAAAAACCACCAAATCAAAATCATAGAGGCTCGGTCAAGATAATCTGACAATGTATACGAGGTTATACCCACAGTAGGATTCTATTGGGTTGTGGGTTAGTGGTAACACATAGCAGCAACTACGGACCACCTCGAAATAATACCGTGATAATCAAGGATAGTCACCCACCAAATCACAAAGTAATATATATGGTATCGAAGAAGTGTTTCCAATTGAAGGAGCGACCTTACTTAGCCTAGCCATGGCTCCAATTTTAGTCATTTTAATTATGAAGCGAAGGTCAATACCATCCATCATTATTCTTTAACTTCATTTTAGTAACATTCGCTAATCCATCCTACTTCGTTCCGAATTCTCTACCATGTACACATTTGTGAAAGTGGTTCCAGTATTGGCAGAGAGTATGACAATATCTGGCCCCAATCTCTTTAACAACCAAGCGCTTATATCACACAATGGTCATTAAATTTGATATCATATTTCAATGTCATAAATCTATTTAACTTCAAGTACTGATTTCTTTATAACCATTTATTCAAAATAACTAAAGTAATAAATTCAGTTTCAAATCTTAAATACCACATTATCAAAAGGTTCATTATTAAATTCAAATTCCGATTTTAGATTTCTATTTCATAATTATCATCACAAATCAAAATCTTTATCTTAAAATCAATCTAGACTTAACAGCTCGGATTGATAATAGACTTTATGTAAAATAATGAAATATATTTAAAAATAGTTAACTTTAAAATAATTACAATATATAAAAATAAATTAAATATAAAATAGTTTTATAAAAAAATGGTTTTGTTAAAAACAGTTATAAAATTATAATAGTTGAAAGTATATGAAACGGTTTTATTAAAAATGCTTATAAAATTATAATAGTTAAAATTAAATAGCTATAAAAAGTTATGAAAATAAATTGTAATTTTTTTGTTTAAGTGAAATAGTTTGATATAAATAATAATAATCTAAAATAATTTTGACATAATAATCCAATCTGACCTAAGTGTCAGCATCTCAAAATTTGACTTATCGTTTACTTCAGATTTCAAATTGAATTCAAATCAACTAAAATTCAGCTAGTATGAATTCATTGGGTTACAATTAAAATCACAATTCTAGATCATTACTTTTATTTGGTTTAAAACTTAAATTCTAAATTCATTCCATTTTATTATATTTTTCAAAACAACGTTCAAAGTTTGATTACCAAGTTAATTTGTTAAACCAAATTCTTCAACTTCAAAATTATCAATTTAACTAATGAAATCTTATGTCAACTAAAGGTTTAATTAAAATTTAATATTTAATTTAATTTAAAAAATTATATCTTAAAATTAAGTTCTCTCTTTAAATTAATTTTTATTAAAGTTATTATATAAAATTTTATCTTTCTATTAAATTAAAGTAAATTTTAAAATGATTATTTTAAAGTAAATAAGTCTTTTACATTGAATTTAAAACATTTTTAAAACAAATTATTATATAATATTATGTTAGTTAATATTATATTAATTTGATTTAACTTAAACCTTAATTAACTTTCATAAATTAATTTTAAACAACCATTTCAATCTAGAAATCATACTGGATGCTTCCTTTAAATTAATTATAACTTAAATTCATAAATTCAAGTAAAATATTTAAATTTTAAACTAAAATATTTAAATTATATTCAAATCAGTACATACTTATAACATTTCAAAAAATAGTTTACTAACCAACAGTGCCCGTATATAATTTTCTAGCATATGGTCAACCCGTTTAATTAAATTTCCAGGTATATATTATTTCAACTGGCATACCAATTCAATATCAAAAAGATATAGTGATTTAGATATATACAATTTCAACCCATAATGGTTTTCTAATTTACAGGGAACTATAGGATCTAGATTAACCCAAGAGGGGTTTGAATAGGGTTTATTGCAGTTTTATGAAATATTAAAAATATCACAACATAAATTTCAGTAGAGAAAATAAATGCAGAAAATAAATGACACTGATTTTACCCAGCTTCGGAAAACCCTCCTAATGTTGCATTCCCAAGATTTCTACTAGGTATTAAAACTGATTCCCACTTACAAAACACTATAAACTCGCAAACCCTGTTACTTCTCTAATCCAACGCTTAAAACCCTGGACTGATCTTTATCCTCAAGATCAGATTTCCCCGAATTACGAACCCGTAGCTCGTAAACCGTAGTTTAAAGTAAACTAGAAAACCTATACAATGTTTTGTAAAAATAAAAAACACTTAAAAAACAACTCAAAACCCTTACGTAAAATTAAAACAATCGGCATCCCCTTATTTCTTTATCTCTTGTGATATTCGGTCGAAATAAAAAACTAGGGTTTTGATTCCCAAATCCTGATGCTTGAATCTCTGATAAAATTGATTCTCTGATGTTTGATTTCTTCTTGCTCTCTGCTTGGCGATTTGGTTCTTGCGATCGAAAAAATATGAGTATTCTGATTTTATTTTATTTTATTTTTCCCTTGAATTTGTTTCTTGTTTTTCAAAACATCCCTGTGATGAATCATGTGTTTAAATAGGGTTTTAAAAACCCTTTTCAATCTTTGATTTCACTACTATTGCTTGGCCTTGATTTGCGCTTGATTGTTGCTCGATAAAATGATTTTCCATGGCATTGAAATTGCTTGATTGATTGTCGTGCACCCATTCGAAAAGTTTTTCTCCTATGCTTTGCATGTTGATGTTTGATGATAAAATCTTGCCTTGATGCATGCATTTCTTTGTACATTATCTATGTTGCTCTGCCATGAGCATACAATACTTCGGTTGTGTACATTGCAGATCTGTGTGACCACTTGAACATCCTGTATTGTGAACTTGTAAAGTTTTTGCACCCTCATTGCTTGCACCATGTATACAGGCTTGTGCTGATCCATGTTTCATGTTCCTGAGCTATTTGGCAATCATTATATATATATATGTGTGTGTGTGTGTGTGTGTGTGTATGTGTGTGTGTGCGTGCGTGCGTGCGTGCGTGTGTGTTGCACCCTTTGTGTAATGCGAATTTATGCTACCTGCCTTGTACAAGTTATATTCTCATGCATGTTGCTTTGTTGATTGTCCTTGTTGCAAATGCAATACCCATGCTTGTTGCAGAGACAAATTTGTTTGACCTAAACTTGTTCTTATGCACTTGTGCATGTTGTACTTGCATTGTTATTCTTGCTTGTCCATGCTTTGATCACTTTGGGGTTGTTCATGAATCATGTTCTTGTTGCCATGTTCATGTTTGTTGCACCTGTGTGTTCATGGATTATTGTCCCATACTACATGCATGTGTGGCAAGCTTCACCTGAATACAATCTTACTTGGACCTGGAGTGTATGTGGCTCTGTCTCCTTGTTAAAAGTATTGCACCATGTTCATGCTGTTTTGGTTACTGCTTCACTGGTCCATGTGAATGTGAACATTATTTCCAGAAACTGTCTTGCCATTGTGTATGGGTACACCACTTGTTCATAACCTAAGCCATTTGGTTCTCTACTTTTTCATGCATACATACACACATAATTATGTGTGTGTATGTGTCATGATGCATTCATTCGTACTCTTATAGACCACTCTCCCATGTTTTTACTGGACTAGTTCGAGTGTATTCATGTTGTTGCATCTGCACATGCCTTGGCTTTGTGTGATGCCACATGCATGTACATTGGTTTGCTTTGCATTTGTGTTATTGAGTCACATTTCTGACATATGCTTGTGTACGTTGTATATATATACATATACAAACATATATTTATATATGTGTGTGTATCTTGGCCTTCATGTTGTTCTCTTGGCTTGATCCTTGCGTTGCACCACTTTAAAATTGCTGACTTGCACTTGAAACTGATGTTGACCCTTGTTCATTGAATTTGCTTGAACTGTGCACTCACATATTTTTGACCATATTGCCCTGCATATTATATATGTGTATATACATACATGTATGTGTATACATGTGGCATGCATGTGCAATTATATTTTTTATATACATCAACAGACCACTATATGATGGGTCGTTGCTAGTAAAGATCAACAAACCACAATTGTGAGTTGAGGCTGGCCTTGATTAGCAAACCACTATAGCTGTATTGAGGCTGATCTACAGGCGTAGGTTATATATAATACCTTATGGTATTTACAGTGAATCATTGTGAACATCACAAGCAATCTAGACACAAATAGATGTATATACATATCATACCAAGTCAAAAAATATGATGAGAAACACACCAAAATTCTTAGGAAAATTAAATTAAATATAAACTTATATTTTCTAGAATGTAAATCAATTTTTGTTCCAGTTTACTGTTTTTGTTTATGTGACAGTTATGCAGGTGACTGAACTGATTACAAAGCGGACTGAAGACAAGTGAGTCAGTGTGTGTGTGTGTGTGTGTGTGTGTGTGTCAGTGTATGTAACAGGGTATGTAAATGAAAGTGGATATCAGTGACAGAGTATATGAGTCTGTATATGTAAACTGAGTGAAACCTGAGTGTTGAAGTGAGGACTGAATGTAATAAATCACTGAGATGTACAATAGTGGAGTAAAAAGATTGTACTATTCAAACGTTGAAATAAAATATTGTATTTGAATAAAACACTGTTTGAATATTTAAATTTGTGTATGATAGTATTCTTATTCAAATATAAACATTTATTTATGTATGTGATGTAGTAGAATAGTACAATTTCAAACACATTTATAATATATATATATATATGTTTGTTATCATCAAACAAAAATCATATTGTTATATACAATAGGAACTTGCAGTGTAAGAACATTAAATAAAACATAGCATAATGAACATATGACATAGTAAATTTGTAGTCTGTCATACACGTCAGTATCATGCATAACATATCATGTGTGTCACAAGTGAACAAATATGTCATAACATAAATTCATATCATAAGTGAATAGTTTACATAATATAATATCATGTAATTTCTAAACAATCCTAACATTTCAAACAACCTTTCACATGTGTTTTATTCACATAGCAAATAACATTAGTCGTGGATGAGAAATTCTCACCTTTCGTAGCTAAGAGAAGATTGTTATCCCAAATACAGAATATGCAACATCACCATAAGCAATTAAAAAGAAGAAAGCAAAGCATTGTTTGCTAGGGAAGATAGGTTTAGATTTTCACAAACTTAAAAAAAACAGAATAAAATTTTAAACATCTTAAAATAGTTTTTGGTTACGTTAACCACTGAAATTGAAAAAATGCTCAACATCTAAGTTTTATAAAAAAAAATCTTTAATTTTAGAAAAATAAAAGTTGAATTTTAATAAAATTTGAGGGAGATACGACTGAAATAGAAACATGTAATTTGGATCAGAAAATCTAAGTTCCAAGATTATTCTAAAAGATTTGCGTTTTTGATACAGTAAAACATAAAATATGAAAAAGTTGTAAAATGAAAAAGTTCTGTAAGATTCACATTGTGGTGTTACGAGGTAAAGGAAAATTTTCCCAATAAGTTAAGTAAAAGTCTCAGTAAAGAACAAGAGTGAACACACAAATGCCATCCATTTGCTCATTTTACATATTGCAAATCTCAGATCTGGAACAAATGAAAGTGGATTCTGATGAAATGAGAAATGCTATACAACATGTAATTAAAAGAAGAATCATAAGAAAAATAAATTTTCAATTTTCCAAACCTTCAAAAAATTTACTTGAATTCAAATTTTGAGCAGGTTTGATCAAAAATCAATTTTTTCCAAATTTTATTATTTAGATAATTTGGTCAAGTAAAATATTCAACATTACAAATTCATTATTTTAAATTCAAAATTTTAATTTAACTTAAATTCGTATATACTATATTATGTTAATTCAAAACAAATAAGTTCTATATTAGTGATCAATAACTTCATTCAAATTAGATGTATGAATTCAGATATATATTCATGAATAAAAGACATACATTTCAAATTAAATTAAATTTTCATTTCTAAGTTAAATCTCAGTTTAATACGTTATTTCAAAAATCAATAAAATGTCGTTTGTTACAATCTCCCCTACTCTAACCTTTTCGTCCCTAAAAAAACGAGGCGGGGAAAATAGTAATAAAGTTATTTAATATATTTAAAGGTTGAGTTTATACACATTAAATTACTTACTTAGTTCTTATATGCATAGTGTTCAAACTAAATGTTCAGGCATTCTAAATATTTTAAATGGTTTAAATATAAAATCAACGTCTCAACTGGTTCAATATATCCGTCTCACTTTCGAAACCTGGAAATAAACATCGAAGATGTTGTATTCACCGCCAGAATCATTTTCACGCAACTATAGTGTGATTCTATGTCTATCTACTGCTTATAGAACTTAGCACATACTTTGATCAAACGTATACCCCAAAATCACTAAGTACCTGATAGTCCAAACTTAACGTCACAAAAAATACTTAAAACTTCTCCATTTAAAACAAAAATGTACAAATTTTCAAATATAATAATATAAATATTTTTTTACAAATCATTTATTTATTATAAAATTTCGAATAGGGAAATTTATATTTCTCCCGCACTCATTTATTTATTATAGTTTGACTCCTATAATTTATCAAGTACAAGTGTACAACTAACTTAAAACTGCAAAAGGAAATCATATAATATTTCAAAACACATGTTTTAAGTGGTTTCATAACATACATTTTCCTTTCACTTAAGTTACCGGTTCTTAATTCAAAATTTATACTTATAATCTATCTTAAGGTTTATTCATTAAGAATACTAACTATGCTCTCATTTATATGTATAAATCAATATACAAGTTCAATTTATATTCACTTCGGCCTTTTTAAGTTTAAATTCATACCAATATTATTCCTACCATTTTGATATTATCAAAGTTACATTTATTTCAACCTTTCCTAAGTTCAGCATTTATTTCTAAATGACTGAATGTAGGTTTAATTAAATAACAGTTAGTTTTATTAGCTTTGCAACATGCCATAACGTTAAGGTTTCCAAAATTGTACTTAGAAAATCCATTTAACTTTATAAATTTTATTTACATTATATATTTCATAATCATTGTTCTTTTGCAAATTTTATATCCACATAAAGCGGACCTTATCATTTCATAAATAATTTCTTAATTCATATTAATATTCCAATTACATTTACTCAAATTAAATCAATGTTTTTTTACCTATTTGACTTTGAATTAAGTTAACAATTTTAAAATATCATGTCTATTATTATGCTTATCAAGAACTTTTTTCAAAACCATTTCATATAAAATATATGAATTCAACAAACTTCATTTGTTTATAATTCATGAGCTTATGAATATTATTAGTATTACATCTTCAAGTTCATAAAATACCATTTAAAATACTTAGTTTCACTAATTAATAAACTAAGTAATTATTACCCTTAAATATTAAAACCTTCATATTCACACATTAATTCTTAATATGAGGTATATTTATAATTTCTGTCATTACTTATTTTATTAGGTCAAAGAGAAGTCTGGAACATGAGCTTAGAGCCAACCTAACAAAAAACGTAATCGATAGGAATCTACAAAGGATAAAGGCTCTAATTAAATTAAATTAGAGAATATTTTGGATTATGAAAGCTATCAATTCTAAATTTCCTAGGATGGATTTAGAAAAAGGATCGAAAAACTGAAGAAATCCAAACCGGAGAGAAACATATCAAAGAAGACGGATTCAAAAGAAAGGAAACTCTTAGAAAGGTTAAATTTTAAAACAAATTTTTATATCTAAAAATCCGTTAACTTTCAACATATGCTCTCTCAATAATAATTATGAGTCTAACTTCACTAATTGTAGGGTATCGATACCCTATCTCTAATGAGTTTTTAACCCATATGATAAGGTTTTATCAAACCAAAGCTATGATACCAACTGTAATGTTCACTATAACCGGTGGTGGCTACAACTTGGTAACCTCAGAAATTGGCTTTTTAGTCAGCCTCTCAATGCCACACCAGCCCTCCACACTGATTGCTTGACCAACCCCTTCCCTAGGACATGCAGGGGTAAGAGACAAAGCTTCGCCACAGTTCACAACAGGAGAACCCCTATCATGCATCAACCAGCTCTGATGCCAACTATAATGACTTGCCTTTTTTAACCATTTAAGTCGTTAATAAAATTAACTCAAATCATTTGAAATAATAAATTGTTATTGCTACGACGTTAAATATAAAATCATCATAGAATCACAGACATATAAGACCAGAATAAATAAAATACAATAGTAGTTCTGCAGCTGCTAAATACAAAATATCAAACTAAAACATAATATCAGAGTTATAGAATCAAAGACAAAGGAAGTCTAATACATAGAGTTTTTGATACAACTGATTGGAATGAAAATAACTGAAATAGAAAACTGGAGATAAGGTCTTCAGCAAGTCTCCAGCTCCGAAAGGTGAAACTCTGTATTGTAATACTTGGTCTAACCCCGGCATAAAGTAAAACAAAACACTCAAGTCAGGACTAACATTCTCATATAAGTGAATCAACTCAAGTGAAATGTTCAATGAAATGCATCAGTAACTTAAAGGATGTTAGGATTACTATTTTCATATAATACGCTATTGTGTAAGCGGGATTACCATCGTTACCCTTACACTGTTTATAAGTATTGTAGTTTATATAGTACCGTAAATCCACCGTACTGGTAATTTTAGAGGGCACCCCATATAAAACAATGCCAAATCAAAATTGTATGGGATTTATCATGATAATATGACAAGGCACATGAGGCTATACCCAAGGTAGGATTCTACCAGACTGTGGGATCGGGATGATGGTAACACATAGCAGCTACCACCGCCCACCTCGAAACAACACTCCCATAATCAGGGATGACCATCAATTAAATCACAAATTAATAGATATGGTGTCGAAAAAGTTGTATCTGATCAAAGGAGCAACCTCACTTGGCCCGACCATGGCTTTTGTTTTAGTCGTTTTTATAATGACCTGAAGGTCAAGGCTATACATCATCGTTCTCTTACTTCATTCCAGTAGGCCCTTACTTCATTCTAGTAGCATTCACCAATCCATCTTATTTTGTTCTGGATTCTCCACCACGTATATAGATGTTAAACTGGTTCCTGGTACTGGCAGATAGTATGACAATATCCGACTTCGGTCTCTTTAACAATCAAATGCTTATTTCACTCCATGGTCATTAAATTTGTAACCATATTTCAATGTCATAAATCAATTTAACTTCAAGTATTGATTTCTTTATAATCATTTATTCAAAACAATTTAAGTAATGAATTCAATTTCAAAACTGGAATATCATCTTATCAAACAGTTCACTATTAAATTTGAATACCAATTTTAGATTTCTATTTCACAATTATCATTATAAACCGAGATATATTTATATGAAATCAATTTGGACTTAATAGATTGAATTAGAAATATACTTTATTTAAAATAGTAAAATATATTTAAAAATAGTTTAATTTAAAATAGTTATAATATATAAAATTAAATTTAATATAAAATGGTTTTATCCAAAAAAGTTTTACTAAAAATAGTTGAAAATATATGAAATAATTTTATTAAAAATAGTTATAAAATTATAATAACTAAAATAGTTTAAATGAAATATGCATAAAATAGTTATGAAAACTGATAGTAAAGAAAAATTTAGTTTAAGTAAAATAGTTTGATATAAATAAAATTAATCTAAAATAATTTGAACATAATAATCCAATCTGACCTAAATATCTGTATTTCAAGATTTAACTTATCATTCATTTCGGATTTCAAATTCACATTAAAATCAACTTAGATTCAACTGGTATAATTTTCTAATTTATTGGTTTACAATTAAAATCATAATTCTAAACCATTATTCCAATTTGGTTTTAAACTTAAATTCTACATTCATTCCATTTCATTATAATTTTTAAAACAACATTCAAAGTTTAATTATCCAGTTAATTTCTTAAATCAAATTCTTCAACTGCAAAATTATTAATTTAACATATAAAATCTTATATTAACTAAATCGTTAAGTAAAACCAAATATTTCCATTTAATTAATTTAAACAATTATATCTTAAAATTCAATTCTTTATTTAAATTAATTTTATTAAAGTTATTATATTAAATTTAATCGTTATATTATATTAAATTAAATTAAAAATTAAAATAAATCTTTAAAACCAAATAAATATTTTATATTAAATTTCAAACATTTTTAAAATAAATTATTATATTTAATTATACTATACTAAATTTGTTTATTTATATTAATTTAAATTAAATCTTAATTAAGTTTTATAAATTAATTTTAAATAACTATTTCAATCTAAAAATCGTACTAAATCCTTTCATTAAATCAATTCTAACTTAAATTCATAAATTCAAGTTAAACATTTAAAATACTAAGGTTAAAATAAAATATTTTTATTATATTTCAAATCAATACATACTTATAACATTTTAGAAAATAGCTTTATTGACCAATGGTTTCTATATATAATTTTATATCTTATGGTCAAATGAATCGGGTATGTATCATTTCAACTCGTATCCCAATTTAATATAAAAAAGGTATAGTGATTTGGATATATAATTTCAATTCATAATGATTTCCTAATCTACAGAGAACTTGTAGCGTGAGAACAATAAATAAAACATAACATAATAAACATGTGATATAGCAAATTCATATTGTGTCATACATATCAATATCATGCATATCATGTGTATCACAAGTGAACATATATGTCATAACATGAATATATGTTATAAGCAAACAATTTACATAAGATAATATCATGTGTTTCCTTACATTCCAAACAAGCTCTTCATATATGTTTTATTTACTTAACAAACAACATTAGTCGTTAGCGAGAAATTCTCACATTTTGTGGCTACGAGAAGATGGCAGTCCCAAATACGAATTCAAAACATTGTCGTATGCAAATTAAAAGAAGAAAGCAGAGAGGTTTGAGATAGGGAAGATGAGTTTGGATTTCCACAAAACTTACAAAAGTAGAACAAAATTTTAGATATTTTAAACAAGTTTTTGGATGTGTCAACCACTGAAGTTGAAAAGTTGGTCAATAAGAAAGTTTTAGAAAATTCTTTTCTCTTTAAGTTTAAGAAAAGAAAGCTGAATTCCGATAAAATTTGAGTGAGATACGAATGAAACAGTAACAAACAATTTCAGATCAGAAAATATAAGTCCGAAAATTGATCTAAAAGATTTACGATTTTGACACGGTGAAACATAAAATATGAAAAAGTTGCAAATGTGAAAGTTGTAACTAGTTCGATTTCATCGAATCTGAAGAAAAGGAAAGGTGGATTCGGGTTTTCTATTTAGAAGTTATGGTTGTGTGAAGACGAGTAAAAATTCTGGAAAGACGGGAGATCAGAAAAAGGAACTAAATTTAAATTTTGTGTCTTGAAGTTGTCAGCCAGAGGAGATGACTGGGTGCTGGAGGCATGTTAGGCTTTCTGCAAGAGGCGGGTGGTGGTCAGTGGCAACTGGCGATAGAGGAAGACGAGGGAGAGATCAGTTTAAGGAGAGGGAAAGTTAAAAATATGGTTAGAGTTTTTAAAAGAGGTGTTAGGGTTCTTCCTCCTTTTCTTGTCATGTCCGGATATGGGCGGTGTTGGCTGATGTCAGGCCACGGCGGGTGGTGGGTACAGGTGGTTGCGACTGATAGGTTATGGAGTGGGTACGGTTTGATGATGATAAGATTTGTAAAATTTCAAATAGAAAAGAGAAGAAGAAATAGAGAAATCAAATCACAAGTTAAAACATGGATTTATTTATAGATTTGCTTTATGAATTTAAGTAAAAAAGGAAGCCAAGAAATTCTCATTAGAATTTTGCGAGAAGAAGAAATGGCAAGTATAAACTATAATGAATAAAAATGAGAAATGAGAAGCTGAGAGGAGGTCCATAATATTAACTTTCTCAAAGGTTATTAAAATTCTAAACGTAATAATTCACGTTATGGTGTAACGTGGAAAACGAAACTTTCCCAAGAAGCTAAATAAAATTCTCGGTAAAGGATATGAGAGGGAATGCAAGTATGAACACATAAACGTCGTCCGATTGTGCGTTTTGCATTCTGTAAACCTCAAATTTAGAACAAGCAAAAGCTGATTTTGACGAAATGAAAAATGCTAAACAAATTAGAATTCAAAGTAGAACCATTAAAAAAATCGATTCCAAAACTTTTAAAATCTTCGCTTAGATTGAAATTTTAATCAAGTTTAACCAAAAATCAAATTTTCAAAATTTTTATTATTTAAATAAATTTGGTCAAGTACAACAGTCAACATTACAAATTCATTATTTAAATTCAAAATTTTAATTTAACTTGAATTCAAGTATACTATGTTAAGTTAGTTCAAAACAAATAAGTTTTGTATTAGCAATCAATTTAATTTCATTCAAATTAAATGTACAAATTCAAATTTACACTCAGGAATCAAAGACATACATTTCAAATTAAGTTAGATTTTCATTTCTAAGTTAAATTAAAGTTAATTACGTTATTTTAAAAAACGTTAAAATGTCAAGTTGTTACACAATATATGGTTTACCAATTCCATAATATATCGAACTGAAATAACAAAAAATAAGATATAGTTAATAGTTAAATTCTACATATACAAAATTTAAAAATTACAATAAGCTAAAATCAGTAAAAACAGTATGCTAAAATCGGTGAAAGTGATCCCATGGTTTTGCACTTGTATCTAAATAAGCACATCTTTGTAGTCACTTCAAAACAAGATTAGCGAGTGCCCAGGTCATTTCCAGTATATGGTACTTGCTCTCACACTCAATACTACCAAATTTTGGCAAATACTGGAATGTTGTGGTCAATAGTCCACCAGTGCATCCTTTATTGCATGCATGACCCTCTGTTGGATCACAAAAGAAAAAAAAATACATAAGCCAATCGTTAAATATTTTGTATGATAAAGTGTACAAGACTTGCAACATGTCTACTAAAACATAATACAATACCCCATTTACATGTATTTTGACTTGAAACAGAACATTATAATTGGAAATATATCATCATAAATAAAATATAAACAAACAGGAAAAAAAATGAAGATGCAGGTTCATGTATGCATTAAAAGATAGCGAAAAAAATATGATAGCTTAAATTCTATGGAAGCAAGATGCTATTTTAGTGGAGCATTCTCAATAAGAAGGTCAATAGCTAATGAAGAAGTAGTAATAATACTAACTTTTTAACTTTTAAGATTAAAAATAAAGGGACAGTTTGGCATAAGAATATTAATCCCGACTCGAGTGTTTTGTGTTTTGCATGGAATGCTCGGGTCAGAGAGAGTATTTCAGTTTAGCGAAGATATTGGTTTCAGAAGACGACGATGAAGCCGAAGATCCTAGTTATTACTATACTAGTATTGCTTATTCCGTCTGGTAATTTGTATCATTCTGCATTATATGTATAAGTGGTATCAAATGTAAGCTGCTTCATGAATTGTTTTATGTACTTATGATATTTTAATATTATATTTTTAATCATTCCGCTGTGAGATTCTGTATTTGTTCTTTTGAATTTTATTTCTTCAGAACAAACCCATTAATAATCTATCTTTTTGATTGGTTTGGATCGAACATGTACGGTTTATTGTCGATTTAACCGTCCAAAAAGGTGGATTATTACAAAACCTCTATCAAAAGTTATAAATTAGGAATATAGGATTGGTTACCATGGTTTTTTCCTTCTTTGTTAAAAGGATTATGATTTTAACATATTTGGAGCTACATATCTATTGTAATACATAATTCATTCAAAGAGGAATTAATAAGATCAAGTTTGTATGAATCTTTTCTATAGAGGACTGTTGTGTTGTGTAAAGCAACAAGGAAACTTCATTATTTTAATATTTTCATTTCTTTATTGAAATAGATAGCAAAAATATGATGTTTCACCTATATTTTGTACACCTCTTTAGCTGCACATTTCCTTGTCACTTTACCAAAATACGTTTACTTACAAACTAATTGATCCATAAAAACTTATCTTATAATTCTTCTTGTTCCAATAAATTAAAGTGTGTTAAAACCCGTTCTTTATGGAAAACTATTATATTTTCTTTCCAAAACAAATCTGTATAATTTTTTCAAAAAATTATTTTTAAGAAAATCTCAATATTACAAACTAGTTAATTTCTAAAAACCGTAAACTTGAAAACTCTTCTAGAAATCTATTTCTATATCTTTTTTTTTCAAGTTCTTTGTAAAAGTTTAACTGTGGGGCCAAGTACAAAGTGGTTTCTTAACTGTCATTTCCAAATTCTTTTGCGCGAGATTATATTTCTTCGTCCAAATTTCTCTTTCGCGCTAATTCCTCCAAAGCTATATCTGATGTAATGACCCGCAGAGCCGCAACATCAGAGTTGACTATATACATCATACGTCCAACCCAAATATCACGAAAATACGAAACATTTTTTTAGAAGAAAGAGATAGAAGAAGAACAGAAATAACAACACAGAATCTCACATCGCAGCGGAACAAAATATAATATATCATATCTTTGAAATACAAAATCTCCACTGTATAACATATACTTATCAGAGTACAACACTTACAACACAGCGGAACGAAACTCTATATAACTAACGCTGAAGCCTCCTGCTCCAAGCTCCTTTAGATAGATCTGTAAAATCCTGAACTACTTGACTGCCCATACAAATTTAGGCACCCAAGAGTTTAGGTAGAACAAAACAAAATAAACTCCGGGTCAGTCATGGGACTGGTATGAGTAAACAGTTTAAACAGTTTCAGAAAATTAAATGATATCTCATAAGACCACGCCATATAACACGGAACGGGTTTTTCCCTTATTAGAATCCAAACGCTTGATTTAACTTTCAAAACCCCTTTTGAAAGGAACGATGATCTTTATATCAAAACTCTTTTGATATTATGATAATGTCTAAATCAAGTAAATAACAATCTAGTGGAACGTTTGCATCTCACGTTCCACATGATTATACAATCAAAACTGCAAGCACGTATTGGGTAATGGATTTCCAACTATGACAAGGTATGGAACCACCTTCCGCTGGTATATCTCTAGAGGAGAATACACCGAGTTCAACAAGAACATCTTACAACTCAGCCACACATGACCGACCACTCATTTGGCTTGAGTGTATCGAATGTATATCACCAACGGTTGGGATCAGCAACCGTTTCCCGAATGGGATAGCATCGACAATAGATTTTAGAAGTAAATGAAACTCTAGATCAGGTGATTATACACCCTAATAGGTGCGACCTACATAGCCATGCTGCTTGCCCGATTTCTGTCATTTACCGGATGATGAGGCTTGAAGCTACGCTTTATCATCATACCAGATTCACTTCGAATGCCACATCGTCAAATCCATCAAATCACCGATTGACGTCCTCAACAGTACATTACGTGTTAGCTAAAAGAAGTTTCCTTCTCCGCTTCCACTCTTGGTACGGTTGAAGAAATCAATGTACGTGACCTTTCGGGAAATACTCTGTCAGACATTCATCCATACAAGTCACCCAGGAACAGGATGAACTGAAGGCACAATTTCTATAAATAGAAAAAGTCCTTGCACTCTACTCCGTCTTCGATTATCTTTATATAATCTGATTCGCAACGCTACTGCCAATGCGGAGTGGTTCTTCGGATAATAATCCAACCGGTCTCTCCATATTGACAACGATGGTCAAAAACTTCGATAGTCTGTGATTTAACTATCGAATAAAAACAAGTGTATTCGATAGTCGATGATTTAACTATCGAAGAAAACAAGTGTTCATCCAATTATCAAACAATCACTGAGCCCTTAATTAATATTCCATTAATTAAATCACTTCTCTATTTCTTTATCAATATTTGTTAACCAAATATTTTCAATAACCATATTGACCTTTCTTTATTTTCTATACTTAGGAAATATTTATTATTCTATTTCCACGCTTACATTTATTTGGGTTAAAACGGATGTTGTGTAAAACATCGTTACGACAACCCAAATACTATATTCAACTAACTCTTATTCAACATTGATCTTCGAGCCTGGAATCTTATTATTTATTTGTTAATAATGAAATCAATCAAGTTGGGATATAACTACCTCTTAGACCTTGACTGAATAACATTTATAACGTCAAAACTGATATGACTACTTACTCGAATAATCAATAACATACAACTACTTCTTCACCTTTAAACACGTATACACTTTCTCTTTCTATTCTTACTAGATTTTATTCCTAGTCTTCCTTTTTGAATATACTATTCTATTTCTAATGTTCGTTTCCTTATCGACTTCTATATATATTGATATATAGATTTCTAACTATCAAATTATCTTAAAAATATTCTAACGCCTTAAATTCCCGGAAAAATTCGCCATAACCTCCTTTGTACCGGGAGCTTCGGGATATTTCAAATAGCCTCCCATGGTCCTTACCAATCCAAAAAGAAAAAGAAAAGCCAAGTGGCTAGCCGATACGGCGCATAAAATCTCATATATTAATTAAATACATACGTTTTGCCGGGCACTCTATCTATTTCACTTCTATACTTTATTCCAAACCTATCTCCTGTATATCTATACCTGCCCAACTATACCAATCGTTTTAACTAAATTTGTTATTTAACTCTATAGTCTATTTTACTTCTATTTAAATTCCATATTCAAATTCAATTTTAACTCTATTTGAATCCTATATTCCAATTCCCATTTTAAATCCTTTATTCAAATCCCATTTCAATACTATATTCAAATCCTATGGTTTAATTCTATTTGAAATACTATCTTCAAATCCTATGGTTTAATTCTATTTGAAATACTATCTTCAAATCCTATGGTTTAAATTCCAATTGAAATCCTTTATTCAAATCCCATTTCAATACTATATTCAAATCCTATGGTTTAATTCTATTTGAATACTATATTCAAATCCATTTGAATACTATATTCAAATCCCTTTTCTATTTCTTTATTCAAATTCTATGTTTGAATTTCCTTTATTCAAATTCTATATCCAAATCTATTTGAATTCTCTTTATTCAAATTCCAAATTCAATTCTATGCATTATTTATAAACAACGTTTATAACTTCACTTAAAATCCCACACTATATATTTATAAACAAAGTTTATAAATTCAATTCAAATCCCACATTTTCATTTATAAACAGAGTTTATAAATTCAATTCAAATCCCACATTTTTATATTTATAAACAGAGTTTATAAATTCAATTCAAATCCCACATTTTTATATTTATAAACAGAGTTTATAAATTCAATTCAAATCCCACATTTTTATATTTATAAACTGAGTTTATAAATTCAATTCGAATCCCACATTTTCATTTATAAACAGAGTTTACAAATTCAATTCAAATCCCACATTTTTATAGTTCATTAAAAATTCAAATTCTATTTATAAAAATAGAATCCCCTTTTTAAACCTAAAATACCCTTTCTCGATATTTTATAAATCAATATTCCAAGCCCCATTGATATTTTAAACAATCAAATCAACAAATTTTCAATCATTTGATTTTTAACATATCATATATGAATATATATGAAATCAAACAAACAACAACAGATAATATATTTTTGAGGAATCCAGTTGGATTCCTCCAACCTGTTTTCCTGCATCCACAGACATTAGTCAACATAGTAATACCCATCCTGCTTCGAGGCAAGATATCGCGGTATGAAGGTCATCCACTATCATAGCGTGGGGCGCATAGTGTAACAACCCGTATCTTCAATAACCTGTTATAACGTAAATCGAGGCAGAATTTAATTTATAAATCTGAATCAAGGTAAACGGGCTATGCCATTGCGTTCGTCTCGGAAAAATACGCGAAATAGAGTCCGAGTTTTCAAAAATCGGAGTCCGTATGACCCGATTAAGGCCCAACGAAGTTTTCAGAAAATTTCAAAGTAAAAACAGATTTCAAATTCAAGTTTGAATTTGGAAATTAGGGCAGTTGGGCGCAGGCGGGAAAATTCCCGCCAGAGTACCCAAGTCGACAGGCCTGTCGACTTGGGAGTCGACTTGGTTGGACCCAAGTCGACAGCCCTGTCGACTTGGCTGTCGACTTGGTCCAGCCGGGCAGTTTTGCCTGGTGCACCATTTTGGAGTTGTGTTGAATTTGGGGGCCAGATTCGGTTTTAAGGGCTGAGATTGGAATTAGGGTTTAATCCTAAGGCTAGAACTAATCCTAATCTCTATAAATAAGACCCTAACCTAACCCTAAATCATCATTATTCATTCATACAACTAAACTATGGCAAAATCATTCCTCTCATGGCCTCCACTCTCTTCATAAAATTCCTAAATAAATTTTTATGAGATTTTCCATGCATACAAGTGTTTTCAAGCTTGTATGAGCATCATTAGCTTGCATTCAAGTCAAGTTTCCATATTTACATCATAAAGCAAGGGTTTTGATCATTTTGGCTCAAGGGTTTTTCTATTAGAGCTTGCATTTTGGGTCTATTTGATTGCATAAGGGCTTTGTCATATTTTTGTGTCTTCATAAGCATTGTAAGCCCTTTTCTACTTTCATATTTAAACTCTAAAGTTAATGAATGATGCAAGTTGTGTTTGATCATTATGATATGATATGCAAGTTTATTATGTTATGCAAGTTTGCTATGTTATGATATGCAAGTTTATCATGTTATGTTATGCAAGTTTGCTAGGTTATGATATGCAAGTTTGCCATATGATATGCAAGTTATGTTATGCAAGTTTGGGTTGATCATTTTGCTCATGTTATCATGTTATGCAAGCTTATCTTGGGTTTATGAGCTTAAAGCTTCAAGCTTTATGCTAAAGGTTGCATTTTGGCAACATGTAAGTTATCATATCCCTTATGATAACTTGCATGTGAGGCTAAATGCGAACTTATGACCATTTCTACATGTCATTTATCACCATGTATCACCAATATGCTAAGTTTGGTTTTATGCATGCTTTTGAGGCCTAAAAATGTAATATGCAAGTATATGAACATATGTACATTTCATATGCCACCATGTTAAACTTGTGGCTTCAACACCTTTATGTCATGATTATGCCAAGTTCCCTCTTTCCATCCTTTATGCGCTATTGCGATATGTAAGCGATGGGATTGCGTTTGGGGTTGGGTAAACTTAAAAGACATAAAAACATAAGATTGGGAATTTACCTATTAAGTTAGGTCTACCCATTGGGAATTTACCTATTAAGTTAGGTCTACCCAAATGCTTGAAAACTTGTAATATGTTTTGGAAACATGATGGACATGACACTTAGAAAAGATAAGTGTGACCAACTCGAGGTTGGGTTGAGTTTGTAGCGTAAACCTACCCGGAACCGACCGGCTTAACTAGTTGCTACAAACAATAGGACCCAATGTGAGAAGTTGGTCATGTTGTACCTTGAACCCGAGGTTAGACCAAGTTGTGGTGTAAAGCTACCCGGACCCGCCCGGCTTAACTAGTAACCACAACAAGGTCTAATGTGAGAGGTTAAGGCGCATTAAATTAATTAATGCCTCATGATTAGGGTTAAGTCATGGTCCACTTGATACTTAACCAATTTGGGCTTGGTAGATTAATCAGGGTTAAGTCATGAACTCATCGTTACACTTAACCAAGTTAATCCATGATTAGCGAGAGGGTTAAACCGTACTTAACCCACTAGAAAAATCCTAGCAATGGGGGTCCACTCAAGCAGTAATCCCAAGTTTGTATCATTAAGACCCTAGGGACTAGGCTAGGGAGGGGGCACGATTACTGGACTTGAGGTAAGTGACCAAAAACGACGGCAGATTGGTACGCCGGTGTAGTTCCGGGCGGACTATGGTCGTGCATATAGTCCGAAGCCGGGGAAAACATGCACGGGTACCAGTAGATCGAGACTATGCACATATGTTTATGGTGTCCAGGGGTTGACACCCTAGGGCTTGATACACCCGACGGGAGACCCGGCACAGTCTGACTACAATTATGTTTGGGCCGTATGGACACCAACACGTGACGAGTTAGGCTTATAGGGAGCCGATCGACTAGACCGTTTGGTTGGACCGCGTATTAGGGTCACTTCATGTTATTGGGCCAAAGCTTGGGCCAAGGGATCAATACTTGTTTATTCAAGTCATGTTAGTTTGCTAGTACACCTGTGGTGCAAAAACCTTAAACCTGATTATGCGATGACACCTTTATCTACCTTGTTAGTTAATCATCATGCTAGTATGTTGTTATCCTTATGTTCATCCCTGCTTCTCATGCCAGTTAACTTTGTCAGTTTACATTGATTGTAGTAGGGCTTACTCAGTCTTTTTGACTGACCTGTTTTTCTTTTGCCTCTTTTCTTCCGTTTCCCCTCCCCCCCCCCCAGGTTCTCAGGGTGGGAACGTTGGAGCTTAGCTTGGATTTCTGATCGCTTGCTTGTGGGATTTTAGCTCATGTACGGTCTTGACATGAAGCTAGCTATGGTTATCACTTATTTTGGGGATAGTACTTATGTATTTCAGTATTTCAGTGATGTTGTTTCTTTCTAGACTTGTGTATTTGGAAAGTTGACATTATGTTGTACCAGACTTGTTTTGAAATAGTTTGAAATCTTCCGCTGTTTTACTTATCTTATTTACTCTGTTTACATATATACACATGTTCTTGTTCTGCCTTGATATATCATTATGCATGTTTACCTGATTCAAACGCCCCTCCAAAGTCAGAGTGCTTGCAAGAGCCACCCTGGCGGAGGTGGGGTGTTACATTTGGTATCAGAGCATATGGTTTACGAGAAGGAACAAAAAGGTTTTTAAAACTTTTGGAAAACTATTTTCAAAACCAAGTATAAAGTATTTTCCAAAGAAAAGTCTAGTTTATTTTAAAGGCTATTCCCCAAAAAGCCATTAGCAAAATTCCTTCGTTTTTCTCCATTCTGAATCTGTCTTTTTCTTCGTTTTCAGTATGGCCGATAACTTTGCTATTCCGGAGGGAGTACACGTACCTGTTTGGTATAGGAGACTTTTGGAGGCTAGGGCGACCGAAGCCGGCCCCACAGATGTTCCTCCTCCTCCTCCGGTAGTTAATGTTCCTCCTCCTCCTGTCGCTGAGGTTCCTCTTCCTCCTCCCCCTCAGCATCCTCAAGCTGACTTCGCAAAGACTTGCAAAGATTTCAAAGCAATGGGTGGCAAGAATTTTCAAGGCACTGAGACTTTTGTAGAGGCCAGAAATTGGTTGAAAGAGACCGAGGATTTATTTGCTATCTTTGGGTTAGACGATCAGAGGAAGATCTTGTTGGCGGTTTGGCTTATGAAGGATGAAGCCGCTTATTGGTGGGAAGTCACCAATGGTACTAGGCCTGTTGAGACTTGGGCCGATTTCAGGGCAAGGTTCGTGCTTAAGTTTCTATCTTCTGTTGAGGAGAATCTGCAAATGGAAAGGTTCATAACTTTGGAACAAGGAGATATGTCTGTCAAAGAATATGTGAACAAGTTCAATCAGTTAGCTCGTTTTGGCTTGGATATTGTGAATACTCCTCAGAAGAAGGCTCTTCGTTTTGCTAGAGGATTGAATGAGCCGTTGCAGGGATTGGCTATGTCACATATTCCCCATGGGGCCACGTTTGAGAGCTTGGTTGATATGGCGTTACTTCAGGGAGATGTCAAGAAAGAAATTAAGTTGAATGATACTCAAGCCAAGAAGACTGATTCCCAGTGGAAAGGAAATCAGGGTAATTCAAGTGGTCAGAGCAGTCAAGGCAATCAGAACAAGAACAAGAACAAGAGTCAAGGCAACAAGGGCAAGAACAACAAGGGGAAGTGCCATTATTGCGGTTCAGTTGGGCATCTTATTAAGGATTGTAAGAAGAGGAAAAGGAAGAATGGTGAATGCTTTTTCTGCGGTGAGACTGGACATTTCAGTAAGGATTGCCCGAAGAAGCAAGGGCAAGGCCAGGGTCAGACTCAGCGTGCTGGACCTTCAGGAGGGCAAGTTCATGCTCTCAATGCCGCTCCAGTTCCCGATCGAGGTAGTATTTCTGTTGAGAGCCTTGTACATATTTCTGATTTTCCAGTTCGTACCTTGTTTGATTCTGGTGCATCGCATAGCTTTATCTCATCTGGTCTTGTTGAGAGTTTGCACCTAAGTACTAGTCTAGTTTATGATCCCGTGTGTGTTTCAAATCCAATTGGGGTTTACGCCCATTTGTCTATTATCTACGTGGATTTGAAAATCTCTATCTTGAGTGTAGAGTTCTCGTGTGATGCTTATATTCTCGGTTTCATGGGATATGGGTTGATTTTGGGCATGGATGGGTTGTCCAGTTTTGGAGCCATTCTTGATTTTTGAGCATAGGGTTGTGAGGCTCATGACTCACCTCGGTAATACCCTAAAAATTTCTAGTAACCCTATGAGTCCCGTCATGTTGTGTTATCTTGAATCCCTCAACTCATCTATCGATAGTTTGCAATCGGTGAGGGTGGTCCGAGAATATCCTGATATCTTGGGTGAAGTGAAGGGGGGGTTACCCCTAAGCGAGAGATTGATTTCCGCATTTATCTGGTTGATAATGCCAAGCCAGTTACGTGGCCGGTTAGGCACATGGTCCCGCGAGATGAGAGTTAAGAAAGCAAGTCAAGGAGTTGCTTGAGAAGAACTTCATACGATGAAGCATTTCCGAAGAGGGTGCTCTAGTAGTATTCGCTACTAATGTGGACAGTTCGCTTCGCCCGTGTGTTGATTATCGTGAGTTGAACAAGAAGAATAGACAACCATTACCAAGGATCGATGATTTGTTTGATCAGCTTGTAGGAACATCTGTTTTCTCTTGATCTTGCTACTGGATTCCATCAGCTCAGAGTAGCTGAGGATAGTATAGACAAAACTGCGTTCAAAACTCCAGATGGATTCTTAGAATGGCTAGCCATGCCATTCGGTTTGACTAATGCACCCGCCTACTTCGTGGACTTGATGAGTAGGGTGTCTAGGGAGTTCCTGAACGAGTTTGTGGTAGTCTTTGTAGACGATATCCTGACTTTCTTAAAGAACGAGGAAGAACATGCTAGACATCTCAAGGAGGTGATGGATACGCTTAGAGCGCATCAGTTGAAAGCCAAGTCCTCCAAATGTCATTTTGGAGAAAAGAAGTTAGATTTCTTGGGCACATAGTTAATAAGCAAGGCTTAGCAGTGGATCCCGCTAAAGTGGTCGCGGTTCAAGACCGGAAAGCTCCGACGAGGACAATTGAAGTGAGAAGTTCTCTCAGTTTAATTAGTTAGTTAGCGTCCCTTGAGCTTAGACCTACCCTTCTGGATCAAGTAGGGACTTCATAGAAAGAAGACCCGCAGTTAGTCGAGATCATGGACAAGTTGATTCGAGGCGAGATGTTAAGACACCTCGTTATAGATGACAAGGGATGGCTAAGACGCAATGAGAGAAAGAAAGCTCTTGAAGATGCACATCACTCGAGGAGGTGGCCGAGTTTGTCCCAAGGCGCATGTTGTGCCAACAGGTTAAAGGCCGAGTCATAGAAGCCCGGTGGGCTATTACATCCATTGGAGGTCCTCGCAATGGAAGTAGGAAAAACGTCACGAAGGATTTCGTGGATGGACTGCCTAGATCAAGAAAGGGAATAAGAGCATGTGGGTCATAGTAGGTAGACTCACGAAGAGTGCTCATTTCACTCCGGTAAAGAGCGAAAGGACTGCATCATAACTAGCGACAGTTTACTTTCAAGAAATAAAGCGGTTGCACGGGGTTCCCTAAAGGATAGTTAGTAACCATGACTCAGCCAGTCTTGGGATAGTCTACGGGAAGTCATGGGCAAGCAACTGAATCTAAGTACAGCCTATCATTCACAGGCGGATGGTTCATTTCGTTCAACCATGAGTTATAGAAAATCACGTTAGTAAGAGCAATTGGCAACGTGGATTGGTATTTTCAAGAAAAGTTCTGCTGCGTGGAATACTTTATATTAAGTAAATGAGATCCAGGATTCACTGGTGAATTTTGGGGAGCTTGCATGAAACCATGAGGTCATAGTTATGTTTAAGCCAAGAATGATAGAAGAGTAAGTGAAAAAGGAAGACGAGAGGCGACAATGAAATGGGTTCCAACTCATATTTGGAAATAAGAGTTAAGAAGCTAAGAAATCATGAGGTAAAAGATGGTCAATGCACAGTGGAGTTAAACTCAAGGAAACGTGACTTAGAAGATTGAAGGCTGGATACGCGCATCATATCTCTTTCTAAGAGTATATCCTTGATCCTTGTTTTCCGGTGGAACTTACTTGCATGTTATCTTTTACATATATCCTCTCGGTCCCGTTCTCGATCCCATTTCTGTTGTAAACTCCATAAGGGGGTGTGACTCATCGGTTAGTAATACATGTCAAGGTTTAAAGGGGTCCGTTAGGTTGACTAAACCTTTTGGGATTTTATAGAATATGGGTTGGGTTAGGAAGGGATTTCTTGTAATCCGAAAGGAGTATATCCTGCTTATCTTCCCGATCTCTTTGTAGCATATCTTTTGCTATCCATGTTTGTCTTGATTATCTAGTTTATCATGTTAATCTTGTCATGAGAACCTTAGGTAGAAACCCTCTGGATGAAACATGTGTTTGAAACATGTTATGCTTGATGGTTGCAAGTGGTTGCAAGTGTTTGCAAGTGGTTACTCGTGGATGCATTATACACATTAGGCACTAGATCGGCTCACACACTCCTCATATTGCATATGCATGAGTGTTTACGCTTATTCATGGATGAAAATTTTTGTGTTATCACATGGATGTCGCATATGGATGTATGTTATATGCACACATATAGATGTTATACATTATGTTAGGAATTGCATACATATGGATTCATTTCACTAACATAATTTGCATTGATGATATTTGCATTAGATAAGTACATATACACACACCTTTGCATATGTTCATTCAACATTTAGAATCTTGTAAGGACAATGATTGCTCGTGGATGATGTTTTGAGTAGATGGATGTTGGATGGTAGGATACGTTCTTCCTAACTTGAAGATTTCGGGGACGAAATCCTTTAAGGAGGGGAGAATGTAACAACTCGTATCTTCAATAACCTGTTATAACGTAAATCGAGGCAGAATTTAATTTATAAATCTGAATCAAGGGAAACGGGCTATGCCATTGCGTTCGTCTCGGAAAAATACGCGAAATAGAGTCCGAGTTTTCGAAAATCGGAGTCCGTATGACCCGATTAAGGCCCAACGAAGTTTTCAGAAAATTTCAAAGTAAAAACAGATTTCAAATTCAAGTTTGAATTTGGAAATTAGGGCAGTTGGGCGCAGGCGGGAAAATTCCCGCCAGAGTACCCAAGTCGACAGGCCTGTCGACTTGGGAGTCGACTTGGTTGGACCCAAGTCGACAGCCCTGTCGACTTGGTCCAGCCGGGCAGTTTTGCCTGGTGCACCATTTTGGAGTTGTGTTGAGTTTGGGGGCCAGATTCGGTTTTAAGGGTTGAGATTGGAATTAGGGTTTAATCCTAAGGCTAGAACTAATCCTAATCTCTATAAATAAGACCCTAACCTAACCCTAAATCATCATTATTCATTCATACAACTAAACTATGGCAAAATCATTCCTCTCATGGCCTCCACTCTCTTCATAAAATTCCTAAATAAATTTTTATGAGATTTTCCATGCATACAAGTGTTTTCAAGCTTGTATGAGCATCATTAGCTTGCATTCAAGTCAAGTTTCCATATTTACATCATAAAGCAAGGGTTTTGATAATTTTGGCTCAAGGGTTTTTCTATTAGAGCTTGCATTTTGGGTCTATTTGATTGCATAAGGGCTTTGTCATATTTTTGTGTCTTCATAAGCATTGTAAGTCCTTTTCTACTTTCATATTTAAACTCTAAAGTTAATGAATGATGAAAGTTGTGTTTGATCATTATGATATGATATGCAAGTTTATTATGTTATGCAAGTTTGCTATGTTATGATATGCAAGTTTATCATGTTATGTTATGCAAGTTTGCTAGGTTATGATATGCAAGTTTGCCATATGATATGCAAGTTATGTTATGCAAGTTTGGGTTGATCATTTTGCTCATGTTATCATGTTATGCAAGCTTATCTTGGGTTTATGAGCTTAAAGCTTCAAGCTTTATGCTAAAGGTTGCATTTTGGCAGCATGTAAGTTATCATATCCCTTATGATAACTTGCATGTGAGGCTAAATGCGAACTTATGGCCATTTCTACATGTCATTTATCACCATGTATCACCAATATGCTAAGTTTGGTTTTATGCATGCTTTTGAGGCCTAAAAATGTAATATGCAAGTATATGAACATATGTACATTTCATATGCCACCATGTTAAACTTGTGGCTTCAACACCTTTATGTCATGATTATGCCAAGTTCCCTCTTTCCATCCTTTATGCGCTATTGCGATATGTAAGCGATGGGATTGCGTTTGGGGTTGGGTAAACTTAAAAGACATAAAAACATAAGATTGGGAATTTACCTATTAAGTTAGGTCTACCCATTGGGAATTTACCTATTAAGTTAGGTCTACCCAAATGCTTGAAAACTTGTAATATGTTTTGGAAACATGATGGACATGACACTTAGAAAAGATAAGTGTGACCAACTCGAGGTTGGGTTGAGTTTGTAGCGTAAACCTACCCGGAACCGACCGGCTTAACTAGTTGCTACAAACAATAGGACCCAATGTGAGAAGTTGGTCATGTTGTACCTTGAACCCGAGGTTAGACCAAGTTGTGGTGTAAAGCTACCCGGACCCGCCCGGCTTAACTAGTAACCACAACAAGGTCTAATGTGAGAGGTTAAGGCGCATTAAATTAATTAATGCCTCATGATTAGGGTTAAGTCATGGTCCACTTGATACTTAACCAATTTGGGCTTGGTAGATTAATCAGGGTTAAGTCGTGAACTCATCGTTACACTTAACCAAGTTAATCCATGATTAGCGAGAGGGTTAAACCGTACTTAACCCACTAGAAAAATCCTAGCAATGGGGGTCCACTCAAGCAGTAATCCCAAGTTTGTATCATTAAGACCCTAGGGACTAGGCTAGGGAGGGGGCACGATTACTGGACTTGAGGTAAGTGACCAAAAACGACGGCAGATTGGTACGCCGGTGTAGTTCCGGGCGGACTATGGTCGTGCATATAGTCCGAAGCCGGGGAAAACATGCACGGGTACCAGTAGATCGAGACTGTGCACATATGTTTATGGTGTCCAGGGGTTGACACCCTAGGGCTTGATACACCCGACGGGAGACCCGGCACAGTCTGACTACAATTATGTTTTGGCCGTATGGACACCAACACGTGACGAGTTAGGCTTATAGGGAGCCGATCGACTAGACCGTTTGGTTGGACCGCGTATTAGGGTCACTTCATGTTATTGGGCCAAAGCTTGGGCCAAGGGATCAATACTTGTTTATTCAAGTCATGTTAGTTTGCTAGTACACCTGTGGTGCAAAAACCTTAAACCTGATTATGCGATGACACCTTTATCTACCTTGTTAGTTAATCATCATGCTAGTATGTTGTTATCCTTATGTTCATCCCTGCTTCTCATGCCAGTTAACTTTGTCAGTTTACATTGATTGTAGTAGGGCTTACTCAGTCTTTTTGACTGACCTGTTTTTCTTTCGCCACTTTTCTTCCGTTTCCCCTCCCCCCTCCCCCCCCCCCCCCAGGTTCTCAGGGTGGGAACGTTGGAGCTTAGCTTGGATTTCTGATCGCTTGCTTGTGGGATTTTAGCTCATGTACGGTCTTGACATGAAGCTAGCTATGGTTATCACTTATTTTGGGGATAGTACTTATGTATTTCAGTTTTTCAGTGATGTTGTTTCTTTCTAGACTTGTGTATTTGGAAAGTTGACATTATGTTGTACCAGACTTGTTTTGAAATAGTTTGAAATCTTCCGCTGTTTTACTTATCTTATTTACTCTGTTTACATATATACACATGTTCTTGTTCTGCCTTGATATATCATTATGCATGTTTACCTGATTCAAACGCCCCTCCAAAGTCAGAGTGCTTGCAAGAGCCACCCTGGCGGAGGTGGGGTGTTACACATAGGGTAATCTGCTATGAAACTGCGGGCATCCGCTAATGAGACTGCAGGAATAATCCAATCATCAACCCAATATATATATATATATATATATATATATATATATATATATATATATATATAATAGTTAATCCTAAATAACTAATATATTTAAATCAACCAGAAAGCATTCAAACAAGCATAACAATTATTTTTAACGATATGAAAATAATTTTAAACAAACAGGTGAGATTTTACTCACCAGGGTTTTTATTTGAAGCTTGTTCCAATTTTATACTGAATTGAACGACGGTTGATTTGGATTTAAAATTCACAACGGATCCTGAAAAATCCCAAACCATCTCCAGCTCGCAGTATTTGATGATACGATTTTGAAGTCGCTCGTTTTGTTTAAATCCTTAATCCCATTTTAAACCTCTCTTCCTTTCAATGTATTGCCTTCCCAACCATTAGCGACAAGCCTCCGACCAACAGCGCATTCCAACTACTTGTTGAGCTTCCACCATCCTCCTAATTACCATTTCCGTCGAACAAAATCCTGCAGCCCTGATCACTGCTGCAAAGCCTCCAATCATAGACCTCACGTTCAGTCATGAGAGCCTCCATCATTCCCAAAAACAGATCGCTCTGCCCCTATCTCATTCAGTCGAACCCATGTTTCTCCTTCAGGACACCGCGCTACTCCTGCTCACGAACACATGTTCGCGTTTCACCAGAAAAGGACCGAACTTGTTTGGCACCAGACACCACCAAGCCAGTCTACAACGTGCGCCTTAACCCCTTGATTTTCACGCCAACATCCACTCAGTTCAACTCCAACCTTCCTCGATTTAACCGCAACCCTAGGCTAATCATTGAACTCGAGAATCGCCATCGCTCAAACCTATTTGGATATAGGCGTGAAGATCTAGTTTACCCGAACTCAAATCGCAATTTTTCATGAATTTAAATTGAAGAATTTATTTGATTTTGAATTTTGAAAATCACCGAACAGTGGCCATTCTGATTTTGCGGTTCTGAAGGGGGAAACAAGGTAGAGGGGATTGTGGTTTTAAAGAGAGGAGGTGCGGCTTCTAACTTGGACAGCGAGGTCATTTCTTGTGGAGTGGCTTTGAACGGTTGTGGAGGAAATAAATGGAGCGTGGCCATTTGTTTTGTCTCAAGTTTTTATTCAAAACTTTTATTTTAATTTTAATTAAAACTGGTATGCTTTAATTAAAATACACCCTGATTCTGAATCCCTTTCTGAACCCACCAACTGACAAATTTTAGGGTAATACCCTTGTTTCGGACACACTGGGATAGGTCACGAAGTCCAATTCGATCATCTGTAGAAGATATTAATTTAAACTGATATAAATTAAAGTTCTAACCATTTAAATTCTTCAATAATAATTTAAATATTATTATTCTAATTTAAACAGGAGTTGTATTGATCATCTGAACTGATTCTATTCAACTGTATATTTTTAAATTAAATTATTACTGCTTTACAATAATTTAGTTTATTCGATATTAAATCGAAATCGATTATTAAATTGATAACTTAATATAAAATTCCATTTATATTATCCACCCAATATTTAAATCTGTATTAAATATTAAAAATTAACCCATAAGAATCCGGGTCATTACATCTGAATTGGAACCTGGGCTTGATGCCACTTTGCGTCAAATGTATGTATGTGTGTGTGTATATCTATATTCCTAATCCATTTTCCTTCATACTCGTTCCCAGTTTACAAGGCTCTACTACCCAACCCACCAACATGAAATACTAAGATTTCGAACGTTAACACATGAATTCTTCTTTTTATTACAAAATATATTGTACACTTTACATTCTAGCCACTCATGGGCCTACAGTTCTCATATTTCCATAACCATTTCCTTAGTGTACAAAACTGATATCTCAAGTTTTTCCCATCTGTTGCTTCACTTATTTAGTGGGTTCCTATATGAATCTGGGGGGTGTGTGTGTATTGAAAATACAAATACGCTCACTCGCTATCTATATAGGGATCCTGAACCTGGCTCTGATACCAAATGTAACAACCCAAAATTCAACGAGTCCGAAATTTCCGCAAAATACTAAAATCCAAGTCCATTGAAATTCGAGTATGTTTATCTGGTATTCTGCGGAAAGGCAAAGATAAATATATCATAGCTCATAATAAAATATCTCACAGCAGAACCGAATAAAATATAATAGTAAGAAAATACTCACCATAATAATGACACTAACTAGCAAGCGTCTCTAAGATGTAAAGTCTTTGTCACCTGGCTAACCTGCGAGTTTGTTATGAGGAGAGGATTAGAATAAAAATTCTTGTGAATGGACAAATTACACTTGTTAAAGATAACACTACGCATAATGTTCTATCACCGATTTATTTTGATTAGGCTATTAGGGTTATAACACTCTCGCATCTGCGCGTACATCGTACTCGTCTACTCCTCGGTAGATCAAACCTAATCATCCAAATATATGTAGCTATATGCCCAATATGGCAATATATCTATGTAGTACCCAACGTACCCTCCCCGAAAGGTCTCCATCGTCACGTTACGAAAGCGTATTAGATCTCCATCGTCGGGCTACGAAAACATACAAGATCTCGCCACGCTACGAAAGTGTACTATCCACTATCTAAGCTCCGCTATCAGGCTAAACTCTTGCACAATAATTCTCTTGACATCCACGATGCACCACCCAGTGCGTACACCCAGGACCTACTTGCGACCGTACTGTCTACTCCATGAGTTTCGCTATCAGGCTAAACCCTTGCACGGAACTCAGCCGAGAGATTACTTTATCTGTCTACGATACAAATGTCCATACATTGGTTTGTCCATTTTTCTCGGTGGTTATGGCCTCACTCGGCCCCCTTACCCCTCAACTGTTGAAAGACCAATTCAAGAGCTTAGTGATTGTGCACCTATTAAACAATCTAAACATCAAATTGACATTGTCCATCATCCAACATCTCAATAGTGAAAAACCATTGGCCTATTGGTTTAGCTCCACTCTTTCCCGTACACACTTTGACTGACGATGACAAGTATCCGGCGATCTACTATTCTTATTGGGTCCTGACCATGAAGCCAGCTCTTGAAGCCAAAGCACCGTCGAATCCTAAAATTCATCTCATTAGTCTTCTGGTTGCCCTCAACACATGTTGTCAAGGCAAACTCTATGGATGGAACTATATAGACCTACCTCTAGGGTAGCTGACCACGAGAATCCCACGGAGAGCCATCTCAAAGTATTCTGACGTCCTATAAAAGTCTCGAACTTCTTGACTCTGGGGGTCAGCTTTCCACGAGCTTCCCTCAGCTCTCTTTCTCCAGTTCTGTCGAATATTAAGTTGGATGTAGGGATGGCAAAAAAATCTGTACCCACGGATAAAATCCGTCATAAGCATGAAGCAGATAGCTAAATGGGTATCCGTGGGTAAAATAAACAGATTTTTTACTATCCGTTAATTAATGGGACGGGTACAGATAATACGGTATCCATGTCTGTGGGTACCCGTGCCCGTATTGAGTGTGATTTATTGCCAATGAAAAAATCATTGTTGTTGGTTGTTGGGTATTTGTGTGCATGCTTTTATTTAACAGTTTATAAGCCGCTGTTGATATTTGTAATAACTGTGCATGCTGCTAATTAAAACCCTATATATACCTAGTTAGAAATTCTCAAATTTCTCATTAATTGTTTCAAATTCCAATTGCGTCTTTTCTGCTCTCCAAACCTTCTGCTCTTTATAGTAAATTCAACACATCCTGCCAAAGTTCTTGCTTCACTGCTCCTCACTGGTTTATATCAATACGTTGCCAAATCCAAGCAAAGCGTCGCCAAAGTTCACGCCTAGTCTAATTTTATTTTATTTTTACCATATGAATGTATTTTTAAACAATTTCAATATATGGTTAAAAAATAAATTGAATTAAATATCATGGATACCCGTGAATACCTGCAACTTGTTTAAAATTCGTTTAATGGGTACCCGTGTGGGTATAAGGCGGGCACGAGGCAAAAAATTACCTAATAGGGCGGGTGATGGGGGGTTATTACCCGTGCCCGCCCCGGCCCATTGACATGCCTAGTTGGATGTGCTACCACTTTGTCCTCAGACACCTACAATAATCTTCCATGTTGGCTCTTCATTCAAAATTCCTTCAGACTGGTCCAAACGCATCCCGTTATTTTATAGACCCTATATTTAATCTTTCGTTATTATCTCACTTCTTTTTATTAATTAATATTATTGTTCAATACATTTAATTCAAACTTTAATTACTTGTTTGTAACTTTAATGGTCACCATAGAACCATAGAATGCTTTATCATAAGACCACCATAGAACCCTTATCGTAAGACCACCATAGAACTATAGAATGCCTAATCACAAGAGCACCATAGAATGCCTTATCGTAAGGCGACCATAGAACCCTTATCATAAGGCCCCCATAGAACTATAGAATGCCTAATCACAAGAGCACCATATAACTATGTTGATTAAACTTAAATCATAATTTATAAGTTTATTCATAATAAGTCTTTTTTATTTCATTTCATTTTTAATTATAACTTTCATGTTATAGTCTTTCGCCATATAACCATAGTCATAGAATTATACTTATTATTAAACTTGATTCACAATTGTGTGTAATAAGTCTTCATTTCACTTTAATTATAACCTTCATGTTATAATCTTACTTACACATATATCAAAACTGCTATTAAGATTCGTTTATGTGTCTACACAAATATCATAATATTCTTACCAACATGTTCAACTTTCGTACAATTATCATAATAGGTTACACTTCGTCCTAGCTATTAAGTATTTAACTTATGTCGTGTGCGTTACACTCAAGTAATGCACTACTAAAATACAATCCATATAATCTTTTTATGTTCAAATTCACCCTCCATACTTATTCGTAGACAATACATTAGCACGTACCATCAAAATTTGCTACATGCCACAATAGTTGTAGAAACAAATTCAGCTGCAGATAAAGTTGAAAAAAAATAAAAAATCAACTGAACGTTGCACCTCAAATCCAACTAAACAGTGCAACATGAATATTTCTAACACAACCAACCTGAACGTCGCACATCAATGTTTTTCGTCCAACGCCCCATGCAAACATTAGGTAACATATTTCAACTGCTTTCTCCATATTCATATCTTAATAAACCGGGTTTTAATAGGCATCTTAAACGCAGCCAACGAAATTGCCGACCTGGCTACAGCTTCAGAGACACCGTCAATCTCATAGAGTATCCGACCCGGTTTAACAACAGAAGTCCAGTACTCAACGCCTCCTTTTCCCCTACCCATACGGGTCTCTGCAGGCTTCCCTGTAATAGGCTTATGGGGGAAAACCCGTACCCATATCTTTCCACCACTACGTGCGTGGCGCGACATCGCTCTTCGCCCCGCTTCTATCTGCCTACCGGTGACCCAAGCAGGCTGGAGTGCCTGTAAAGCATACCTGCCGAAACTGATGTAAGTGCCACCAGAAGATTTTCCCTTCATTCTTCCTTTGAATTGTTTTGCAAATTTCGTCCTTTTTGGGCGAAATTCGTTGTTTTTTGCTCCACTGCTGTACCATCGGACGTGGGTGTTCCTTCCCCCATTAATATTCCTGGATAATGGAAACAATTAGAAAAAAGAAAGATAAATTCAAGTTTTACCATGTTTTTGGGTTCAGAAGAAGAAAACTAGAGGAATGCTCAGCTTTTTTCTCTTAAAAAACATAACTTTTATGAATGTGAATTGAAGCAAACCATTTAAATGGAACAATTTTACTCAAATCAGAAATATAAGCTCTTTTTTTAATGCTTATAAACTTTCATCCCACTGTAAGTAAATAGATAGCTTTTGACTCAAAAACACAGTCCTTGATTTCAACTTTGTACTTCTATAATGGATCCATATCATTTACTACATAGGTTACCTATTCGGCATGGTTAAGGGACAAGTAGAAACAAATTTGCATATGTTTCTATTACATACCAAATAAATAAATTGAATGCCGTTTTTGCACTTCTGTTTCATCTAACAATAGATGACTTTTTAGAACACGTTTGGTAGTAATCGGAAATATTATAACATAAGGGATTTCCGCACTACCCAGCAAAACCCTAGTGTCTATTTTATTAGATTTACCATCTTGTTTCCCAAAATTTGCGCCATAAATCAACTAAATATTTTTAAAATTTTATTCATATATTAACATATAAAGGATAAGCCAGAAAAATGAAATTGGAGGTTACGTGGGAAATTCAATTGGATTTATGCAAGTTAAAACTTAAACAAAAAAAACACTGTGCACCAAATTTCTTATGAGTTGGATTGTTAAACAGGTGAAAATCTGAAACTGATTTGCTTTCATGAAGTAAAATATCAAATTGTAAGACTTACAAGAAACCGAGTCTTTGATGATAGATTTCGCTACACTCTTTAGGCCTCATCAGTGACAATCTTTCATTTCCAAGCTCATCTGGATTGAAATTTCAGGAAAATTAACACCTATAGAGATCTTTGAGCTATCAGTACCATTGCTATCTTTCACTCAAAGAATCATTATCATTTTATCCCTTGTTCCTATCAAAATTTAGGTACGTAGGTACCTCGGATATGCTCGCCTGAACATTCTCTTCCAATTATGTAAGATCCATCTTCTAAAATATCATTCATCCCAAATACATAATCTTTTGGCACCCCAAAGTCCTAAAAGGAAAAATGATTAATTGTATACAATTATTTGATTACTCCAACAGTTAAACAATTCAAATTATTAATTAGTTCTGACTACTTGAAGTAGAATAATAATGAGATTGGCTATGCTTGCATATATACATTATACTAGAAGATGGAGTCAACTTCCTAAATTCAGTTCAACAAGAACTTCACGCTCCTTTTAGTTTGCCAATTTTAGTTTTGGATTTCCATCCAAAAAAAAAGGAGGGCTTGGTGCGTGTATTTTTAGAAAACAACCAATTTAGAATATAAAGTTAGCATACAATATAAATGAATAAACTGGTTTATTTGGTCTTCTGCATCTTGACAAATACCAAAAAAACGGAAAACAATTCATCCCGTTCGTCGTCCATCCATCATCGTAGTGCAAAGAATTTAAATCTTCTCCTTCCATTTTCATGTTTTGTAATGAATGTTGAAAACAGAAAACACAACTCAAAATAAAAGCAAAGGGTCCTTTAAATTCTTATGGTCTCTGTAATAAAACCAAACAATGTTAAGTACCAACTCCGTACGTGTTACTATTGTTCAGAATTAGAAAAAGCAATACAAATATTGACTAGGAAATAACCAAACCAACACATCTTGTGTTTTGTATTCATTGGAATATGAAAGTTTATATTATTGTATTAGATTAGATGTCAAACCAAATCAACAGATGGAACCTCTCGTTACACATACCTATGGTTTACGTATATGCCAAAAGAATTTTCTTATGACATGATATAATCTTGATCTAACAAACAAAATAAGTCCAATAAGTGGAACAAAATTCAGATTAAAGTTGAAATTTAACATGAATGTACGAAAATTATCGAATGCATCTAAAGGCAGTACCAACTGAAATCGGCCTCCACAACCAGAATGATACAAATTCGACTTTCTATATGGTATTGCCTTCAGATGCACCTTAAATATCAATAAGTCGATAACAAGTACTGCTCATAACCCATAACAGATACTTCTAGCTCTTCATGTATTATATTATGCGGTTTCTAGGAAAAAACATTAAGAACAAAGTGATTTTTCTTTCTGTTTGTTATTATGCTTACTAAAAAAACTGAAGCTCTTTGTTCTTTATTTTTATTTTCATTCCAATATTGATGGGGCATTAATTTCTAAACAAAAGGCTAAAATATTTCAAGCATACCAACAAGCACAACCATTGACTGGATACAGATTTGAGAATTGTAGCACGCATCCAAAAGAAAACACAACATTGGCAACACATAAGCACTCATTTACATACTTGGTACATGGAGATCTTGTGCGTGTCTGCGCAACCTTGTATGAAATCATTAAGGAGAACATATACCAGCTCGAGTCTATTTATATATTTGCATCCAATATATTTAACTGAGTGTGCTCCTTTTTCACGGTCAAAACCAAACAACATGACAACACTACTTTGTAAGACACATATATTATTGAGAAGCTATTTAAGCATACTGAATCGTTAATGTTCACTTAATGTTTCTTAGACTCATACGCATGCAAAACCAAAAAAATAAAAGACTGTGTTAAAAAGTTCTGTGACATTTAAAATATCCCCAAAAACGTAATTCCAAGTGTATTACTACCTTGGCTTCCATGACAACCATGCATGAGTCAACAGCACCAAGGTTGAATCCATTAACACTCTTCCCAAGAAGCTTAGAGCTGTGTAATTAAAATAGGTTATAAATGGATATTATCTCTTTAAGCCACAGTAGCCCCAAAAAAAAGAAAAGTTTCAAGTGCTTTTAAATTACCAAAAGTCCCTTATTGCAGATACGAATCTTGGGGAAGATAATAGTGAAGAACCCTACAAACATTAATCCATGTCATTTACATTTGCCAATAACGAATTTAACCAACCATGGATGAAACATCATGCAGCAAGAAAAACCATGCATTTGAATGGCTGAATGAAACGAGAATAAACTATTGCAAAGCGATTATGAACGACTGATACTCAAACTGAGAGTAAAACATGAATGTTTTCTTCCCAAAAGTATAGACGATACCAAGTAGTTGAAGGCAAAGTTGTAAAAATCGCTAGGTGGATGCTAGGCGGTAAGCATGGACTAGGGATTAAAAGGTAAGGTGGGTATTAATCAAAGATTAATCGAAACTAAGCATTTTCGACAAACTTATGCCTTTTGTATGAAATTTGTTTGGATCACCTTATCCACAATGGTATTTCATGAATTTTGGAGCAACAATTGAGACAAAATCGCTAGAAACAAACATTTTGGTGTTTGTAAGAGGCATCAAGCCTAAATCAATGCGTAGATGGTGCCTTTAACCCTGTTAATATGCTTATATGATGTAGTAAGTACCATCTAGGTGGACTAGTCAAAATCGAAGACATGAATCTAGCCTAGTGCCTAGGCAGGGCCTGGTCTGGGCCTAGGCGGAAGCCTAAAGGATTTATACAACACTGATTGAAAGGCATGACAAAAACAAATAACCATCTCGGCAAGGATCTCCAGTTCAAGTGGTTAGAGGTATCATGGTTCTAGAGGTCATAAGTTAGTGCCCTTGAGCCATTATATTAAGTGGTCTGCTTGAGCAAAGCATTACCCTTATCATTAAAAAATATCTCAGAGTACATATATGATCTGTTCTAATTTACTGCCACCATAGAGGCTATAAAATTAAAATTTAGACAGGTGGCTATAACATCTCAACTTATCTATACTATACTATTAAAGCTGAGTTATCTTTTGATAGCTCACAAGCCCCCTCCCATTTCGACCAGGAGCGCATGTGAGAACGCCACGTGTAGCGTTAGCTCAACCGTCCTTTTTGCTTTTATTCCTCCCGTATCGGTCCTCCTCCTAGCAATTTATTTTCATGTCCAATTCTTTTTTTCCCCTTCAGATCCGAAGTATCTCCTCTCTAAAACCCTACCCACCGCATCTTTCCTCCGAGCGGCGGCTCTGGAATTTGTCAGCCAGTTTTCATATTTTTTGGCAGCGCACTTACTCCTTCCACCGCCATGTCCAATTGTCAGCAAGTTGCATTTTGAAACCGTAGAGGCATTCCTGAATTTTAAAATGAAGTGTCACCGACTCTTTAACCCTCTTTGCTCTCCCTCTTTGCCTTTTGTGTCTTCTCCAGATCTAGGTCAATTCTAACCTTGCCTTTTGTCTCTATTCTCCACCTACATCCGATAGGGCTAAAAATCGTAGGTTCATGCCATGCTCTTTTGTATCCTTCGATAATCATGCTGCAACGATGGGAATAGGATTTGATTCCATCTTCGTTGCTCCTACTTCATCTTAATATCATTCTATTGACCCGGTCTGACATGTAAAAGTTTTCTACCCACTTTGCTGGCTCAAGCCATATTCGTTCATTATTTCGCATTTGGTACAGGGAAAAACAGCTTGATATTATTATTATTATTCTTTTTATCCGACAATGGCACTGCAGTCAGGACCAATTTTCAAGTTAGGCCCTTGCACCTGCTTTTAGTACATGATATGCTAGCCTATACTATCTGGGGCGTCCCTACCATGCTCTCCCTATATCTTATCCAGGTGTGTTTCACTTGATAATGGTTTTAATTCTTTGACGTTTGATAGATCTGATTTTTGCTATGTGTGTGTTGATTTAGTTATTAAAGAATTATGTATTATTGATTTTGGGATAATTTCCTGTTGTTAGTTATGCCTCTGTTTAATTAAAGATGTTGATCATATATCTATAATATATAATTATGATAAAGTCATATTGGCAAGCTATCATTTGGATTGAAAGTTACAATATCCACGCAACTATGAAACTTACTAACTTAAATTCTATCTTTGCATCCATGTACAGTTTTATACAAGTTTTCAATTGCATTATACCGTTGGCTTTTATATTTAGTACCAATATAATCATGAAAGTCAATTCAACATACATTTATGAACCTAAAACTTGATTCAGTTAGTCCTCTTTTTTTTCTATTTGACAGTCGTATGAGATTAGAACATGGTTAATGGAAAACAAAAGATCTAATTTAAAACAATGACATATATAGTTAATAGGAAAAAAAAATCACCAATAAGGACGGGTTTTCCAATTCTTATATGCATAGACTTTTATGCCTCTTTTTATTGAACAGTAGAATCATTTATCAAAAAAGAAAAAAAAAACGCATCAAGATCTATTGGTGGTTGTAAAACATCTTTGCCAAATTTAGTAGGAAATAAATATCAAGAAACTATAGCAAGTTTTTATCATTTATGTTTCTGGTGTTTGAGATTGGTTGTTAAAACATATGATGTTTTATTTGTATTTGCAAACGTCATTGGTTAATAGTAGCTATTGTGTTGTGAATATGGTGATTACCTCTCATGTTTCTTATCACCTGCTACTTGACAAATCAAACGTATACTATAAGATGGGTTTCTTTTGATTATTTTGTACTCAATATTTAGTTATACAAGCAGTGTCGCCTGTATGATCTGTACCTGAATCTAACAATAAAAACTAATAAGTTTTATCAAAGATTAATTGAGCATGTTTTTAATGTTTTATCCAGTGAGAAATGTAACCCCAAGATATTTAGCTGTTTTGGTTTTCACCAATTCAAATCGTGTAATATTGAACAGGCTTGAATGTGTTGCAGTAAGTTAATCCATGTTGCTTATTTAATTGAAAATAGCAATCTAAAAAGCTCACTAACTCTTACACGTGGCTGTTATGAGAAGGTGAATATGCCAACATCATACAATTACCCAACACTTGGAACAGAGAAATTATTCTTCTCTTTCTGTCTTTTGTTTGTCCATACAATATTATTTCTCATTAGCAGATTAGCTTCTTAAGCTTACAAGTTTATGTCCATTACACCATTGAAGTAAACTTTCTTAACTCTCAACTATGCAACCGATGGGTAAATAACATTTACTAAGAAAATAAAATGAAAATATGTCTGTCATTTTTTACATGTGTTCTGTAATTGTTTCCACCTTTTAAATATGGAATATGAATGACAAACTTCTATGAATTTAAAGTTGGTCAGAATTAAACTTCAGTTGTGCAATCCAAGATAGAGTACTCTATTTCAGGCTTTTGAACGGTTGTTCTTTTTAATTCGCCTTCCTATATATGTTAGTTTTCTTGGGTTTGGTATATACAAAACTGAATATTAAGGCACCTTTCCACTTACAGTCTTGAGAATACAATCCTTTCGCCTCCGTTTTTTTTAAATTAACCCCTTAAAAAAAACTAATTAGATTTTATCTTACATATTTATATCCAAGAATATTTACCTGTGGCTTACTAATTTTCTCCACGTTTTATTCTACTATCTTAGTTGCACTTGCTTTGATTATTCTTTTCTAAATTCTTCAATGTTGGCTTAATCTAATAAAGGCTTAATCCAAACAAAACAGCTTGATAAAACACATTCATCAATCTTTATTATCAATAAGAAATGTCAAATTAAAATTGCAATTACTCTTTTTTTTTCAAGCTGATGGGACACATTAAGTACCTTTTTAAACAAAGGCATATTTCATCCAGTTGCTACTAACAGTACTCTAATAATAAACCTATATCAACAAACATGCAAACTAATATATTTACTTCCACTTTTATTTTTTATAAACAAATAGATGCACTGGTATCACTTAATCATTGTTTCAATTATCGATTTTTTTTATATCAGTGCAAATGCCAAGTCAATTATCCATGATAAAATTTAAACTAAGAAAAGAGTAGTTGTGACCTGGTAAAGGGGCCAACATAAAAAACGACTATTATATTTGTGCACTTTTAGTCACTAAATGATACTTTGGTATCATCTACTCTATATCTTATATGTCAGGCACTTAACCTGAAATCTATAATATAAATATTACGATGTGTGCATAATGTTTTGCATGAACAAATGAGACCAAGACCTGAGCAATCATGAAGATAAAATGTTAGGAAGATTGGAAGTTTGAAATTTTTATTTAAACATAGTTCTGGATGCTCGACTGAAAAGTCGTCAGCAACTCAACACCCTTAATTAAGAAATTTGTCTCTTCACTAAGTTAATAGTTCTTTCTCTCTTCTCTACGTTAATAGTTCTTTCTGATTTTTTTATGTAGTATATCTGGGCATATATATTGTTTACTCACTTTTACGTAACATTACGTGCATCACATAAGTCTATTTATTTTTGAAAAAAATGAATAACCAATTTGATTGATTTATTTAGCTAAGAAATGGGAATGATTTGGCCATTCATTGCAAGCGTACAACTGATGCCAATAGTTCTAATTTATTTTTGTTAATTTTCAACTATACCTTCTATATTTCACCCATGCTCAGTAAACCTAGCAAAATTTCTGCCTACAGGTTAAAGAGTTTTTGCTAGATTTATAGCATGCGTTAATGGCATTTTCCATCTCACCCTATATTTATTCAATATTCATAATCAAATGCAACCCAAGGATTTTGTTCAACTTCGAAAGAGTAAAATATATCGAAATATCTAAAGGTATATATAAGTTTACTTTTGTTATTCTCGTGTTGTATGCATTTCTCTGTAATTCTTGATCACGGATCTGTGAAATTAACTCAATTTTTTGTTATGCACTTCGTTGTACAGTTGCTAATGTGACTATAAGCTTTTTTTATCATGTTAATGAACGTAAATATCTAAAGGTATATATATCTCATATCGATGTACTTTTCTTTATAAGTTTGTGAAGTTTCGAAGGAAGAGATACCTCAAACTCAAATTTAATACACAAGTGTACAGCTTAGTTTTTACATGGAATTTTGGTTCAGAACTAATGATTTTACTTTTAGAATAATATATATGGTTTTTATTATCCTATTTCTTATTATAACATCAGGCAGTGGTAGATGCAACTGTAAAATCTATTGTATAATATAAATGTTTGTTTGATTGAGACAAGGGAATGTAACTTTTAAAAGTTCAAAGCACCGAACATTAAAGCACTCAAACATGTTTTTTCCTTCAGCAAATGATGTTTGTAAGTTGATAAAATTTTTAGGTAGAAAACACGGGCTCAACTACAAAGAGTTTGATGCCATATTTCCTAAAGTAATTGTCAGATTTTGTATTCACTATAGGCCTGAGATAAGGATACGTACATATATTCTAATGGGTATCAGTCATCAGAATAACATCTGTGTGTTTCTTACATCCATCACTCTAATACCAAAAATCAAAGCATTTGAATGTATATTTTTCTCGAAAATTATTTTTATAAGAAAATCTTCTTTGGGGCTAGAAGGAGAAAAGCTTTTGCATAGTGGCCAAAGTAATTATTTCAATAAAAATTATTATGAGTTTGTTTTGGTTTATTCAGTCTATATTACCTATGTTACAGTTTGACTAAAAATATTGATTTTTATTTTCGTAGCACTCAAACTATCACATTGATGTATTTGCAATGTTAGCCATTCAAACACGATATTCACCTGATTGTATGCTACCCACACATGTGAATAATACACTTGCAATGTGCATAGATGTTATTGAACATACAATGCTATTTATGCTAGGCGGAATCTTTTTTGTAGTTAGTTGTACATATTTCCTGACGGCCATAGCTATCAGTTTCACAACATCGTCTCTTTTTATCCTTTATCAAGAAAATTTTCATCAACTTTCTTTTAGTTACAATTTTTTCATTCCATTATTGTTCTGTTTCTGTCTTTTGTTCCACTTTTTATTTATGGCTGGAAAATTTGATTTTAAAAATATGAACTCTTTATTAAATGCAACTCTAGAATACTGCTAATGATATACATAAATGAGACCGATGAGCCTTGCTTGAGGGAAATCTGCAGTAAATCTTCCATAATGTTATGTTATTATAAATTCCTCATTTATGTTACTATTATGCTTTATGGATGGTTATTATAACTTGATGTGTGATACCATGTTTTTATGGTAAATATTTTAATCATTTACCACTCTTTTGATTACTAAGGTTACTGCTCCAATTTATTGATTTTTCTTTTTTTACTTTATTTGAAGTCTTCAATAAGTGACCAACAATAGAAGTGGGATAGACGAACTTGCTTCATGATCCATGCATTCATCCTATTTTGGTAAAAAAAAAATTTAAGATTTAGTTTTTTTTTCAGTTCTACTATCTCCCTTAATTATCACTATTCTATGGATGCATATGGTATATATGCATGCTTTGATTGTTTGCTAAGGAACATGACTCAATTTGTTTATGCATTTCCAAGATCATAGATGCCTATTTTATATATTGTTAAAATTCAGTTATAACCAAATAAATACATCAGTGTTTAAAACCATTTTCTATTTTTGTAGATCTTCACCTTTCTTATTTATTTTTCGATAAATTAAAAATAAAAAATTGCTGCAGTATCCACTATCGATGAGAAAAACACATGTAACACGATTTATTAATACTTGATTGCCAATGAATCCCATCAAAGAGACTCAGATAGGCAAGATTGAATGGCATGAGGCAAAACACTTCGGTGCTTTATTCATTTAGCAGTCTTATATGACCTTTATCGAGAAGAAACCATGTATTTTGGCTATGTAGGAATTTACTTTATGTTAAGAAGATTAAAAAGGAAAATAGCTTGGATTTACTTTCGTCCAATTAGTTCAGATAATCTACTTCATTTGAATTGATATTATGATTTGATTTGATTTGGAGAATTGATCTATCATATATATAATAATTAAACACTAATGAAAAATGAATGTTAGGCAATGTTTTTTGGTTTCACAGTATGAGTTGATTATGGGTTAATTGACTGAAGTTGCGTTTACATCTCTTTTATATTGTTTATTTGATTAATATACTGATTTGATACACATTTCCTCTTTTTCACAACTTGAGTAGAGGAACAAAGGTTATTTATTTCTCTATCTTATACATTTTTTCCTAATACATGAATCAGAATCATTGACTTTCCAATTTTCTTCTATTTCTACTTTTTTAACCATATTTTATACTCCTTATATTACATACAATGGTAGAGTATAAATGACATATTTTTATCAAAGTATAATTTTTTTTATATTTATGTTAATCCGTGTTTTCACTTTATCAGTATGTAACATGAAATTGCTTGCTTAAAGTTGAAAATATATTTGACCCTACAGGTTTACTGATGCCGATACTCATAATTAACAAATATGAATACATTATACTCCAACAGATTATAGATTTGTAAAATAATTATTTACTAAAACAGTTGAAAGATAGAAATAGGTTAGAACCCAAATACGCAAAAATGCCTTATGGTAAAGTTTTAGCGACAATGATTAGTAAGGTAAGTTTACTTGCTTAACTTCTAGCTTTCTATTCGCAAACCTAATGACAGTAGAGTATCAAGTATTCCAGAATATCTTAAACTATTTTACACTTCATCAACTAAATGGCCTGTCAAAATGAATAATGAGCATAAATTCAAACATTGTCCTCTGTTAGATCATACAGGTGGTGGAAAGTTGTAATTATTTTTCAATGGAAAGTTAACTGTAATAGATTAGTATAATATGACAAAAATAATTTCGTATCATCCAATAATAAAAACATACATGTTTAAATAATTTGAAAACATTGAATATGTGCATACCCTCGTGTGTAATACAGGTTCACAAATATTTAATAACTTGAGAACATTATCCTTATATTATATTGGTAAATGATGTATTTAGGCAATAATTGTTTCTGGTTGTAAAGCATTATTAATTTCCTCATAAGACATCAATAATAAGCCTACAAGTAAGATTAGTAACTTCCTAACTTTTTGACATTACTGATTAATTTCCTGATTTGTTCAGCGATTTTAGTGGAAAGATTCATCATTTTTTTAATTTCCTAATTACTTTCTTTCAATACTGAAATCTGTAATTCTGATTAATAAAAATGCTTACTCATCGATTAGAAAATAGTTCAAACTATTGGATATCTACTTTATGACTTTCTTAGACTACAGTTAAATTGCGACTTTGAGATATTAAAGCTATCTTAATTTCCATCATATATATAGAAGTAATAACTTAATCCACCTAAATGCTCCTGAACGTATAGAAGTACTACACAGAAATTAGGGCTCCATTAAGTTGCAACATTTATTACAGATACACAAACAGCTACACAACATCCATAATTACATCCTACATAACATTTGGTGAATTAAACTATTTGTCTTAATTATTTTTATAAGGGAAGTTTTGTAAAATTCCTACGTTAAGTTTCAAAATATATATACGTCCATTTCTATTTAAATTTTCAAGAAATACCTATACTTTTTAATTTAGATAAATTTCAAATATATGGATTTTTTAAACCAAAAAAGTAAAGAAAGCTAAAAAAATTTCTTCATATTAAGCTTTATTTTGCGAAATTTGATTTTCCCAAAAAAAGAAAAAGAAAAAGGGTTGCCAAAAATAATTTTATGTGGAAAATTTGAAATTAATTTGGAGAAGGATTTTCATGCACTTTTCGAAGTAAGGGGCGGATCCTTATTTTCAGTTTCACTTTTTTTTTGTATGTAATTTATATGTAATTGTTTCTCTATTAGGATTGCACATATTTAGTAATTTTAATATAAGCAAATTTCGAAAGGGGATATTTGTTTTTTCAAATTTTCTATAATTACAAAATCAAAATCAATATTCGTTTCAAGTCATATGGTGCTTTGTCATATATTGATAGCAATATATGATAATTTTAGCATCATATCTTCATTAAGTTTTACACTTTAGGCTTTCTGTATGTGTATTTTAGAATTATACCTATTTTAGTGAAATTAAGCCATGAAAATTGTACCAGATAATCAATTTGTTGAATTGTCTATTTTAATTAAGAAATAAAAGAAAATTTTCGTCTATTCTTATGAATTGCAAGCAAGTTGCCAATGGAAACCCAACCTCATTTTGTATCCCAATAGTTTTGGCTATTTTTATGTACATTATATAACGTAACTTACTATCTTTAAGTTCATTCTATGAATGCACACTACGTTCTTCATCATTAGGCTTGAGAATGGTTCAATTAGGCTCTACGGTTTGATATGTGCATATCAAGTTTTGGTTAAATCGGTGCATATTTAATTATTATTTTTTTCTATGATTTTCTATTTATTTATTGGAGAGCTTGATTGGACCATTAAAAATTTATAACTATGAAAGCTGGCATAAGGTAGACCTAATTATAACAAATAATAATCCAGCGAAGATGGTTCATAGAAGACACTTCATTGATTTGAATCTTTTTTTTTTAATATGATATTGTGTTAAAACTTTAATGCTGTTGTCCTTATAATTCAAAATGCTCTTACCATGTATGACTAATAAACAATTGTACCAAAGACACGTTTTTTCCTGCTAATGTCCATCTTTGCATTTCCTATTTTGCTTACTCGATATGATTATGGTAAACGGTAATGTATATGATAAGTAAACTATCAATCTCTTCGTGCATATGACTTAACTAACATTGAATCCATTATAAAATTCCAACGCTAGCCAATTTATTGTTCAAAACAGTTTAATTTGCTGATATTTGAAGTGTAATTAAATTTATGCTATATCATATGTATTTATTTGCATTTAATGTTTGCCACTAATCTGTTTTCATTCCTTTTGAGGTGAAATTTAGTAATCATTTATATTTTATCTTGGTAGATTTCATAATTGATTAAATTTTCATTTGGAATGTGTTGAAAAAAAGTATACATAAAAAAATTGTACATATAGTCAAAAATCTCAACTCTTGATTAATACAAGAAGTTTATACAACTATGTAATATCATTAAAGCATTTGTCGAAGGCCATGCTTGATTACCTTGGTCATTTTTCTACCTTGTGATGGTAAATGATCAAAATATCTGACGTTAAAAAGTAAAATTTGTTATGTACCTACTACCTATTACGTAAGGTGTTGACGGAGTAAATTAAAAAAAAAAAGTTCATACGACTATTAAAATTTTAAAGATATTTTGCTATTAAAATATAAAAGTATTTTAGTATTAAGATATGTGAGACCGTTTTCTCTTGATATTCAAAAAGCTGAAACTGCCAATCAATATTTTGATGTTCTTTTTGTACTTAAAAAGTTGGATTTAAGATTGAAGATATGTTTACTTCTTCTTTACTATCATTTTTCCAAGTTACTCAAAATATAGTCTACTCTACAAACCATTTATTATGTTGGCCGATAATATTTAATGAAACTAAAAAAATATAACTATTCATAATGCATATAAATGACTTATTTTAATTATGGTGGTAAAAGGATCGTGAACGATCTCAGTTTTTTTATCGTACTGAGTGTTGAATCATTTTTGTTGCATGAATCGGTAGACAGATAAATACAATCTTGCTTCTGTATCCAGCTAATTTTTATACATGTACCATCATTAAATTTAAAGGATACAGCATTATGAGCTATTAGGATTTGAAAATTTTCCCAATTAGGGTGACGGTACAGCTTGCAAATTAGCTTCATTTGTGCAGCTTTCAAATTTCTCCTACACTACAAATTAAATCAAGCACTTAAGCCATCAAGTTTCATAATGAAATATACCACCATTTTTAGCTACATGTCTTATTAGACCTGTTGCAACCCCAACTCTTTATCTCATTTGCTTACGCAGTGCTGGTCAATATAATTTTCATAACCAATTCATTTTTACACTTGCTTACCTATGTTGTGTTTTTTTAATCTACAAGTTCATAACTGTGATTTCCTTCTTTGTCTAGATGCACTGTTAACGCAATAAGGCTGATTTACATGACGAATATACTGCATACCGATATAACTTTACAACTCTGCTTTCACTACTCTGTTTGCTGAGTTGATTTACATGACAACGACCGGTTTGACAAAATTTTGAGCAAGACGGATACTTATTTACTTCCTTAATTACAGGTTAGAGTAATGCACACTATGGTGGGACCATGTTTCCTGCAGCTATTTCAAGGCAAACTACAAGAAGGCTTAGTGTATGAAGGGGTGGGCATTATTCGGTTCAACAATGTTAAACCAACCAAACCAATTTACTTTGGTCGGTTTGGTTCGGTTTTGAAATTAAATCGGTTTGTAATCGACCCGGAAAAATATTAAGTTCGGTTATCGGTTTAACCAAATTAACCGAACTTTTACTATATATTCAACATTATTGGTATTATAATAAATAATTTATTTTAGCTTAGGTATTTAAGTATATTTTTGTCATCACCTATGTGTCAAAATCAATATTAGTAAGCATAAAAATCATAAATAATAATATTCTAATCATAAATTTATAATTTATTTCAAATTATAGTGAATATTCCAAACACAAAGTATAAAACATTTTTAGTTCGGTTTAATCGGATAACCAATCGAACCAACCAAACTTAATTTGGTTGGTTTGGTTTGGTTTTCATTTTTATTGGTTTTAGTTTGGTTTGGCAAATTTCATCATCGGATAAACAAAACCAACCAAACGCTCACCCCTATGTATGACATAGCCGAATTCAACATAGCACCTGCTGATGACACATATCTTCCAATCCATAAGCGAATCAAGATTGAGTTCAACACTATGACAATGGTCACTAAGGTTGACAATCGCAGTGACAAGATACTAATTGCTTTTTACCAATTTTAATTGTTTAGCTTTGTTTTTACCAAAATTTATATCCCTGATTGAATTGGATATTTCCTGTGTTTAATACTGCTGTTGAAATTTTATAGCCAAGGGCGCTGAAGTATCATCATGGTAATAAAGAACCTCCATTTGATGGGGTTACAAATGTTAGCATAAATTTCTAAATCATTAAATACATTTATAGGCTTCTTATTTTAATAGGTTTTTTTAGTGACTTTTCCTGTACCATGCTACATAAATTTGGCAATGTAAGCTGCAGAACATGTTTTTACACTGCTTTTGGAATGGACACGTATGCTTTCCTGCTTATTATATTTCCTGAATTGTACAATTTGTCCATCTGATATATATACAATGGAAACTAACAAGTGTGCATGGCATGGTTTTGTGTATGATTGGCGATGGTTTAACAAAATATGAAGAGTGAAAAACTTGGGCTAATCCTGACAAGTTATAGTTTTACCCCATTATTTTTTTACTGAGCTGAATAATAAAACCTCTAAGAATAACTTATATTACGTGCAACACATGCGCGTTCAATTCTGCATTGTGTATATGAATATAGTGTTTTTCGAAGACCGTATCCGAAGCACAGGTTCACACTAGTAACACCAAAATGTGAGTCAGGGAGAATATCATTAAACCAACACAAAGATCCTATATAATATAAAATGGCTTCTTTCTCCAGTTCAGACGGATCATGATGGTTGCTCTTTAAATAAAAACAAGTCATCAGCTAAGCCAATATAAGTATGCATCACTTCAAAGGCATAGTTTAATACTCTGAAGAGAATGTTCGAAATTTCATATTTAAAATTATAATTCACATAAAGGTAATTATAGGTAGAATACGGTTATAAACATTTAACACGTTCTCACATCCAGTTGCACGTCAACATTACCTTTTGATTCATCTTTGAAGAGAATGTTAGAAATTTTGAAGGCAACAGCATATTTAAAATTATAATTCACATAAAGGTAATTATAGGTAGAATAGGGTTATAAACATTTAACACGTTCTCACATCCAGTTGCACGTCAACATTACCTTTTGATCCATCGCAGTCATGGAAATGATAACATCTTCATCACTAAAAGAACTTAATCCTCTTTGTTTACCAGTAATGTTTGAAAAGGAAGTAACATTAGGGACCTCACCAAAGTTGTACCTTAAGCTCTTGTCAGTTGTAGAGTTTAAGACCCCTAGAAAAGGAAAAAAAATCATCAAGCCTTTGTTAGTACAAATACTGTTTCAAACATCAAGTGCACGTTTTCACTGGAAATAACTTTGAAATTATTGCACAAACCTTTGGTAGAAAGTATAGATGGCATGCATCTTACTGAGTGGTAAATGGATGAAGTAGACCTAGCATTTAGTTTAAGAAGACTTCTGATTCTATTAGCAAAAGCCATTATTATAATCTGTGTCAAAAATACATATTGTTACATTCAGTGCTGTATAAAATCAATTTAACAACAACCAATGGCGTAAAAATTATGAGAAATAAGAGATGAATATAAAAATACAAGTTAGTTCAAAAATTAACAAACAAGTAATCTCAGGTAAATTCTTTAATCCTTTGTAATTCACTGATTGCATTCCACAGACCAGTGATTACAAAATTCGCGAGATCCTACATTCCGAAACGCGATTTGGTAGGAATCGCATCCTTCCCGATCCAAGAGTTAAACGGATCGTAAACCATGTAGAATATGCGATTCTATTTCAGAACGAGAACATCGGAGTCCAATACTCGATCGCGATTACAATTTAAACACCGAAGTGAAACGAAATCAAATGAGTCTAGTTCGACCACGCATACCTAGCCTCCAATTCCAATTCTAATTCCAATTAAAGAAGCCAAACGCGGATTACCTGCTGCTGCTGTGATATACTATTGCCGTATTGCGTCTTCTTTCTTCTTCTTGCTGTCGCTGAGCGTGCTTCGTTCTTCTTCCCTGCCGTGCCGAGCAACGCTTCTTTTTTTTTTTTTTTTTTTTTCAGTTTGCTTTGGAGAGGGGGTTGCTGTAGCCCATTGTCTTGCTTGTCTTATGACTGGGCCGGGCCTGCCTAAATCTTTCGGAAACCCTAAGCTTCACGGAGGAAGATAACTGAACGTCCTAATTTGGGGTCGGTTATCTCCGGTGACCAAATTATCCGCCTAAACGCCCTAAACCATCACTTAGGCCCATTTGTCCTTGGGTCCCTCTATATACTTCACGCAGCCATCGGCTAACGCACGCTCTACGAATTATCTTTATTTCTTAGGGTGTGTTTGAGGATAACGGTAATGGGGTATTTTAGTTGGCAGAGAGTGTGTTTGCGGATTCAAACGGAATATTTTAACGGGATGTTAATAAAGTTGAAAAGTTATTAAAGCAACTTAATTACGTAGAGCACTTCGATACGACTACAACGCAAAAAACCGTGTATCAAAAAGATCACATTTGCACAAGTTATTAATTTTTAAAATTTATAAAAACCTAAATTTATTAATTAACTTAATTAATTAAGCTAAACAAATCAAAACGGAGCAATTAAGATTCTAACGCACCACAATCGTTGTGTTTGCAAGACGGGGCATTTCACCCGTTTAGTATCGGACGCATCCGATACTTAACTTCCCCGTTAAAGCTCTTGAACAAACCCTTATTCTCATGCATGCTCTAGAATTTTTTGATAGAAAATCGTAAACTGCATTTAAGCCTCACTTCGTTGGTTGCATTCAAGACAGTTGATATTGACTTTAAATGCAAAAGTTTCTCAAATCGTGTTCTCTTCGTAATCCAATTTTATTCATTGATTTCTATATAGTTATTAGCTACAAAATTAAATAAATATTTAAAAAAGATTGTTGGAAACTTGTAGTGATTAAATCTAGCAGATAGTAGCAAAAAAAAAAAAAAAAAAAAAAAAAATCAAAGAGCGAGGAGACAGGCCCGACCATTAGCCAAAGCAAGAGATGCAACCGCTTAGGGCATCGAATAATCTGGGGAATCAATTCATTGCTTGAATCAAAAGAAAAACGCGATTCACAAACTGCCAAATCATGAAATTCGAAAGAGTCGATTGCAAATCTGCATCTAGTGAAGCAACGATTGAATTTTCATCTTCACGACGGTCGGCACGACATCGGCAATAGCTAGGGCATAAGAAAAAATTGCGAACTCTTGCGATCCCGGAGACACAAATGCATAAATTCAATTTTAGATGATTCGTTGAAGCCGAAGGTACTAATTTGCATTCCAATGTTCTAAATATTTAATCGTTGACTAGAAAGGACCAATTCTTCTTTGTTATTGTGGCAAGATAAATATGTTTTTTATTGTCTAAATTTCCACATTTGCATCAGAAACTCAATTTGCTCGTGTTTCCATTCTTATCTTGTTTAGAAAACTTTAGTGTTGAAATTGTGGATGTAAACAAGCATAGTGAACATATCAGTACGATTCGATTGTTTCTCCACAGTTGCATGCCATTGGAACTGAATTGTTTCTCCATGGTTGTATGCCTAGGAACTCAATTGTTTCTCATATTTTGTGTCGTTGGAACTGAAGAAATCAATTTTTACGACAACTCGCTATGTAAACTAAGCTTCTTCTACATTTGAAGTCCATGGATATATTGTATTATTTATAACTGTAATGGATAAAAGAAAGAGGATTGTTAATTGAACGCCAATTGGCATAACTGTTGGTTATTCCATTACTTTGGATGTGTCATTTAGTTCTATCTGATGTTAAAATTATTCAGGCCTAAGTCGTGTACTTATTGTCATGAACTCCTTCCATGGTTGATACACCTAATATGTTTTCCACATATATGGTGTATTTCATCATAAATTAAGATATGTGATCAATTTGTTTTCCATATGTATGGTGTGTTTCTTCATAAGTTATGTTATGTGATCAGTTTATCTCTAATGCCTTTCTCCACAAATTTCACACTACTGAAAATTATTTCTTTATATTATTTATCAACGGTGAGATGAATTTTAAGCATTAACGTTAGGTCCACCATGTTGCTTTTGCGACTTATCAAAGGGAATCTTAACGTTCAGGGGTTTGTGGTATCATTTCTGAAGGGATTTGAAGGCATCGGTTTTTAGCAATGACTTCCTCTTTGGTTGCTTCATACATGCATTAAGATAATACTTTGCATTCAATAAATAATATTTTTGTAATAAGACATGTTGTTTATATCATCAAAATTTATTTTATAGTTTCTAGTAAGTAGATACATACATAGTTATGTAGTATTTTTGAAAATGAAAACAATTTGGCAGCGATATACAACATTTAATGTTTATTGAAAAAAAATGCTTTAGGTAACATTTCAAAATATTAGAAGGCTGGGGTAGGTGATTTGTTTGCCAAAGAAAAGATAAATAAAATATTGTAACGACCCGGATTTTTGGGTCAACTAATTTTAAATATTTAATATGGATTTAAATATTGAGTTGATAATATAAATGAATTTTTATATTGAGTTATCGATTTAATAATCGATATACGACTTAATATCGAATATATTAAATTATCGTAATATGAAGCTAATTCAATTCGAAGTTAAAACTAAACTGAAAACAGTTCGGACGATCAATACAAACTTCTGTTTGAAGTGGAATAATAATATTAATTTATTTTCGAAGAATTTATGGTTTCAAATTTAAATTATACCGATTTAAATTAATATCTTCTCAAGACGATCAAATGAGACATCAGAACCTCTTCCAATAGGTCCAGAATATAGGAATAACCCTAAAAATGTCAGTTGTTGGGTTCAGAAAGGAGTTCGGGGTCACGGGGTAGTTTAAAATTGAATAAACACTGTATCAGATAAAACCTACCTAGTAAACACCCTCCTTTAATTCTTTAGTGCTGAAGTATCCACGTTTATAACTAACGCGTTCACTTCCCCTCCTTCTATTCCATCTTTGTTCTTCTATAAATCGCGTTGGTTTTCTTTCAATATTCTTACTTCTGTAATCAAATTCAAAGCTTCACAAACGAGAGAAACAAAATGTCTGCTCCTTTTATAAAATCAAATCAAAATAAAAACCCTGCTAACCCTTTACTTCCTCAAATCGATAGCCGCCTCGTTATATAAAAGAAAGAGGAGAATCGCGAATCGCGATGAGATGGAGGGGAGTTAGTCGCGAGTTCAGAATTGGGTGCGACGCAGACTTCGATGTTCGATTTTTGGGGCAACTGTTCATCGAGCTCGAGATTTGGGAAGGACGGGGTTGGCTAATGGTGTGGGCGAGTTAATCAGTAGCAGTAAATGGGAGAAGCGTTGCCTGAGGGTGTTCGACAGTAGGGTTGAACGGACTCGACAATAGTATTTGTGCGATATGGTGTTCTAGTGATGCTCGAATTTTCCAGAAGCGTTGAAGCTGAGGTTGTCGTGCTTCTTTGGAAGGGTGTAGTCATGTAGTCTGGTGTTGGATGCTGAATGAGGGAGTCTGGCCATTTTTCTGCATACAGGTTCTTCGCTGGAAGTAAGTTTGGGATGAAATGGTTACAGAGTATTGGCAGTAAACGAAGTTGTTGTTTGGTGATTACTGAAGCAGGTGATTGCTTAAATTATGAGATAAGGGAGTGTTTGGTCAAAATGTAGTTGCCATTGATCTATACAGTGAGAGTTCGAGTTCAACATATAAAGAGGGACAAAGGGGGTTAGGTGCCCGGATTCAGATTATTAGGTAATCAATTTAAATAAATTATTATGCTGATATTTATTTATTTTACATATAGAGATACATATAAAGTATAATCAACTAATGAATGTCATATTAAATGTTTACAAGATTTTATCAAATAAAATCAGTCGAGTTGATCACAACTGCGGGATACTGGAATAAGAAAATAAATCTGGAATCAGATTAGATCGAAAGAAAATCACGGTGAGTAAATCTCACTCAATTTATTTTGTAGAATTATTTTTAGTCGTTAAAAATAATTGTTTGATGGTTGTTTGGTTGCATAAAAATAATACTGTGGCTATTATTAAATATATATTAGTTATTTAGGATTGATGTTTGTGGTTATTATATATATTGGTGGTTGGATTCCCGCAGTATCATTAGCGGATGCCCACGGTATCATTAGCGGATGATTTCCCTATGCGCCCCACAATATATATAGTGGATGACCTTCATACCGCGATATCCTGCCTTGAAGCAGGATGAGTATTATTTATGTTGGCTAACGTCCGTGGATGCAGGAAAAACAGGATGGAGGAATCCAACTGGATTCCTCAAAATTTATTACTGTTTGTTTTCACATATATATTATCATATATGATGTGTTATAAAACCCGTGATTTGATAATTGAGTGTTTTTGGATATTTAAATATCACTGGGCTAAAATGTTGATATATAAAAATATCGTGAAAACGATATTTGAGATTTAAATAGAAAAAAATAGAATTTGAAATTCGAATGGACTAAAAATATTAACTTGTTTTGAATAAATAAAACAAGTATTGAATTTATAAACGATGTTTATAAATTAAACAATACAGGAAATTGAAGTAAATTTATGAACGTTGTTTATAAATAAATTGGAATGATTTTCAGTGGATAATCAGGGAATTGAAATGAATTTATAAACAGTATTTATAAATGAAGTGGAAAAATTATCATTTGATAATTTGAATATTTAAATTCAAATGTGAATTTAAAAATAGAAATGGGGAATCGTTTAAAGAACTAAACGGTGAAATTTATTATGATGTTCAGAATATAAAATTGAACTAAAAATAAATCCGTAAGGAATTATGATTTGAATTCGATTAATTCGAATTTATTTAAAAAGAAGTTAAATTGAATATGAAAATAAATTGGGTGTTATATATATATAAGTTATTATAAATAGAAATATCCAAGATAAGATTTTGGTTTCAAATAGAAATTTGAATTGGAAAACTTGTTTTAATATATAAAACAAGAAAGTTGGATTTATAGACGATATTTATAAATCTAGTAAAATAAATTATCATTAGATAATTTAGAGGTTTAAATTCAAGTATGAGTTTGAAAAGTAGAATTTGAAATGGAAACTTGGTTTTTTATAAAACAAGAAAGTTAAATTTATAAACAACGTTTATTAATTAGGGAAAATAAGTTATCATTTGATAACTTAGAAATTTAAATTCAAATATGAATTTAACCATGAATTGGAAATCGTTTCAGAAAGGGAACGACGAGTTTTATTTCGATATTCGGAATATAAACTGAATTAAGTCAAATCCAAGGGATTTAAATTGGAATTCGATTATATCAAATTTTATAAATAATTTATTTATAAAAGGAATTGTAATTTAATATAGCAAATTGAGTTATAAACAAATATATTACCAAGTAATAAAAAATTGACGATTTGAGATAATCAGAAATACTAAGTTGGATTTGAAAAGTGGATTTAATATATATTAAAAATACATTAGAATAGAGTTGAAATTTATTATAAACGAAGTTTAAACTTTTTAAATATAATTAAAATGAACTCGCCGCGGCGCGGCAGTTCGTAAATTGGCGTTCTGAACTTCAATTGAGTATATAGAACTCAATTTAAGTCGGAATTCTTTGAAACAAGAACCATCAGGACCGATTGAATAATAGTTTTCTAATGGAAGAGAAAAATCTGGATTTCGTCTTATAGATTTTGAGTTATGTCAAAATCAAATTTTCAGAAAAACAGCGTCATAACCATTATAAAACCATAACGGTTTATTTAAATAAATAAAAGGATTTGAAGTAAACAAAATCCGAATTTCCGTTAGAAAATCCAGACTTGAGATGTAAAATAAGTATGAACTCAAGTGGAGTAAGTGAAATGATTTTTGAAACAAAAATCAGATTTTTAATTATTAAATAGATTTAACTAGTTTGAAGAATAAATAGTTAATCAAGATTTGAATCGAAATTGGGCGTTGGATAAGTGAAAGAGATTTGAGAATTTTTATTCAAAATCGAATATGTAACTCGAGTTGAAATGGAATTAGATTGGGTTCAGGAGTAGATTAAAGTATATTTGAATGTGATATGTTCAAATAAGAAATGAAATAGGCAAAAGAGCTAACTAGAGAATAAATTAGCAAATTGAGTTAAGACGATTGGGTTGAGTTGAAACAAAATGGAAATATTGGGATATGTGTTAAGCAGGTTTGGTATGAAGTATATGAAGAAATATAAATCGAGTGCCTGACATAAAGGTACACATTTAAATTCCATATGAGGATTAATGAGCCGAATCGGCAAGCCACTTGGCTTTTTGATTTTCTTTTTGAATGGAAAAGGGCCTAGAGAGGCGAGTTGAGGTTTGAACTATTTGCCGGTACAAAGGAGGTTATGGCGAATTTTTCTGGAAATTAAAGGAGTTAGAATATTTTTAAGAAAATTTGATAGTTAGAAATCAATGTATCGATATATATAGAATTCGATAAGAAAATGAACTTAAAAATAGAATATTATAAACAAAAAGGCAATCTATAAATTAGATTTGTTAAAAATAGAAAGAGAAGCGTATACGTGTTTTAGAAATGGGAAATTGGTTATATGGTGTTGATTATTCAAGTTAGCGGTCTTGTCTGTTTTGAAGTCAATAATATTTTCAGTCAAGGTCTGAGAGGTAATTATACCTCAACTTGATTGATTTCGTTTTTAACCGATAAATAGCAAGATCCAGTCTCGAAGAGAAATGTTTGGATAAGAGTTAGTTGAATGCGGTGTTTTGGGTTGTTGTAACGATGTTTTACACAACATTCGTTTTAACCCAAGTAAGTGGAAATTTGGAAATATAATAATCAATATTTCCTCAGTATAGAAATAAATGAATGGTCGTGAAGGAGATAAGTAATTGGAATGTTTTCGAATCATAACAAAAATATATTTTCTAAGTATAGAAAATAAAAGAAGATGATATATGGAAATGTTTTCCAAATAGTGTAAAAGGCCAAGATGATTGTTGAAAATATTTGGTTAACAAATATTGATAAGGAAATGAAGAAGTGATTTAATTAATGAAATATTAATTAAGGGGCTCAGTGATTTGTTTGATGGTTGGAATATTTGTTCATTTTTCTTCGATAGTTAAATAACCGACTATCAAAGTATTTGCCAATATCGTTGTCAATATGGAGAGACCGGTTGGATTATTATCCGAGAACCACTCCGTATTGGCAGTAGCGTTGCAAATCAGATTATATGAAGATAATCGAAGACGGAGTAAAGTGCAAGGACTTTTTCTATTAATAGAAATTGTGCCTTCGGTTTCGTTCAATCCCAGAACGAACGTGTATGGACGAATGTCTGACAGAGTATTTCCAATGATCGCATTTAGGACTGTACAAATATATATATATATATATATATGGTGGCAATAGATTTATTCCCTTAGCAAAATATCCAGAATATACTTGTGCAAATCAATTAATGATTAACGGATCTGACAATGTGGCATTCAAAGTGATTGTGTTATCAATGAATGGCAAGTAAGCGTAGCCTCAGGCCTCAACGACCGGGAATGACAAAAATCGGGCAGGCAGCATGGCTATGTGGTTAGCTCTCATTAGGGTGTATTATCACCTATCTAGAGAAATTCATTTAATTCCTTATTCTATTCGATGTTGTACCATTCGGGAAACGGTTGCTGATCCCAACCGTTGGTGATATACATTCGATACACTCAAGTGAAATGAGTGGTCGGTCATGTGTGGCCGGGTTACAAGATGTTCTTGTTGATCCCAGTGTATTCTCCTCTAGAGATACACTATCGGAAGGTGGTTCCATACCTTGTCATAGTTGGAAATTCATTACCCAATAAGTGCTCGCGGTTTTGATTGTAATTATGTATGTGGAATGTGAGATGAAAGCGTTTCCACTAGATTCTATTTATTTGATTTAGACACTATTATAATATCGAAAGAGTTTTAATATAAAGATTATCGTTTTCTTTCAAAAGACCTTGAAAGTTAAACCAAGTGTTTTGGATTCTCATAAAGGAATAACCCGTTCCGTGTTATACGGCGTGGTCTTATGAGATATCATTTAGTTTCTGAAACTGTTTTAAATTGTTTACTCATACCAGTCCCATGACTGACCCGGAGTTTATTTTTTTTATTTTACCTAAACTCTTGGGTGCCTAAATTTGTACGGGTAGTCAAGTTGTTCAGGATTTTTCAGATTTATCTAAAGGAGCTTGGATCAGGAGGATTCAGCATTATGTAGTTATTGTTTTCCGCTGTGTTGTAAGTGTTGTACTCTGATAAGTGTATGTTATACAGTTAGAATTTTGTATTCAAAAGTTTTGATATATTATATTTTGTTCCGCTGCGATGTGAGATTCTGTATTGTTATTTCTGTCCTTTTTCTTCTAAAAAAAATGAAACGTATTTTCGTGATATTTGGGTTGGATGTATGATGTATGTAGTCAACTCTGATATTATGGATTTGCAGTCCGTTACTGTTGGTATCAGAGCTTAGGTTGAGCGAATACCTAGGCTTTTGTGGGATTGTGCTCATTAGAGATAGGATCAGTAGTATCCTAGAATGATTTCAGTGTATATACGAGAGCGCGTATTTGTTAATTGATTAAACAAATGTTTTAAGTTGTGTTGACTTGTTTATTGAGTGGTTTATGAATTCTGATCGAATCGTAGGACGCCACAAAGTCGATAGGAATTTCTAAACACTTGAACATAAAATTTCGACATGATATTGTTTTAAGTGGGTAAATGAAATAATTTTACTCAAAATTCTATTTTGATAGAAATGGAATAAATTTTCGTAAATTATTATAATCAATGGATGAGTTGATTGATATTATTATAATCAAATTAGATTATAAAATTTTGAATGGTTATATATAACCAAAATATAATTTGTATAGGAATAAAATATACAAATGAGATGAATTAAAATTGAATTCAAACCAGAATTTGAAATTTAAATCCTGGGAAGTTGGAAAATATTTTCTAAAGTATATTAGAAAAATATAGCTTTGTTTTGCAAGGGTTTTGAATCAAAATCATATTTGAGTGGATTTTGAAAGTGGTAAAGCACTGAACTCACTTCAGTGGCTGGGAAATAATTTTGATGATGACAGCAGCATCATCAGTGTTCATTTTCGAGTTTCTAAGTGATGGATTGCTACCTTAGAAAAGTTTTTGATGGAAATTTGTTTGAAAGAGAACAAGTTGATTTAAAATTCAAATGTTTGGAATTTGAATTAGTTATAAATATATATATGTACATATTTATGTGATTTCAAAAGGATTTGAAATAGAAACCCGGGGATTTGAATTCTGGAATTTAAAATTTAACTTAAGCAAGTTAAATGGATCAAAGTGAATAAATTGACTAGAATCAATTTGAATAGATTTAATCGGAATTTGAATCAAATGTGAATGTGGTGATTGAAAATCATTCGAATTAATTGAATGTAAGCATATTTGAATGTGAATGAATGAAAACCAAAAGTTTTGGTTGGAACTATAATTTATTGAAATATAGAATGTTGAGTTCAACATAAGTTGATTTTGAAAAGTAAATAGGTTAGTAGAATTTTTCCTACCTTAGTAATTTCGAGGATGAAATTATTTTAAGGGGGGAAGAATGTAACGACCCGGATTTTTGGGTCGACTAATTTTAAATATTTAATATGGATTTAAATATTGAGTTGATAATATAAATGAATTTTTATATTGAGTTATCGATTTAATAATCGATATACGACTTAATATCGAATATATTAAATTATCGTAATACGAAGTTAATTCATTTCGAAGTTAAAACTAAACTGAAAACAGTTCGGATGATCAATACAAACTTCTGTTTGAAGTGGAATAATAATATAAATTTATGTTCGAAGAATTTATGGTTTCAAATTTAAATTATATCGATTTAAATTAATATATTCTCAAGACGATCAAATGAGACATCAGAACCTCTTCCAATAGGTCCAGAAAATAGGAATAACCCTAAAAATGTCAATTGTTGGGTTCAGAAAGGAGTTCGGGGTCACGGGGTAGTTTAAAATTGAATAAACATCGTATCAGATAAAAACTATGTAATGACCCAGGATTTTCGACTCCGAAAATCAACACAAAACTGCCATGTTGACTATTCAGACATCAAAAATACCTGATCATTAATAGAGTGAAGTTAGAGGGTGAGAATATATAAGATAGAAAATTAGAATACAAGAAGAAGAAGATCACCACAGAACAGAATTAGAGTAATACGAATCTCACAGCGGAACGAATAAAATATAATATATAACATAACTTTGCACTAAAACAATATATATATATATATATATATATAATAACATTATCAGAGTACAACACCTACACACAATGGAAATAACAATAGCTATATAATCCTGAAGCCTCCTGCTTCAAGCTCCTCCAAGTATATCTGTAAAGACCTGAACTACTTGACTGCCCGTACAAATTTGGGCACCCAAGAGTTTAGGGAAAACAAAACAAAATAAACTTTGGGTCAGTCATGGGACTGGTGTGAGTAAACTCAAATCATCGGTTTAACTTTTCGAAATCCTTTTCAAAAGAAAAGATAATCGTAAGACCGATCCACACATAAACACGGATGGTTTTTACCTTACGATAACACAAAACAGTTTTGGAAATCGATACTTTTCCGATATTATAATAATGTCTAATCACAAGTAAATAGAATCTAGCAGAACGCTTGCATCTCACGTTCCACATATATAGTATACAAACAAAAACCGCGGGCTCTTATTGGAGATTGGATTCCGACTATGACAAGGTATGGGACCACCTGCCGATAGTGTATCTCTAGAGGCGAATACACTGGGTTCAACAAGAACAACTTGCAACCCGGCCCACACATGGCCGACCACTCATTTCGCTTGAGTGTATCGAATGTATATCACCAACGGTTGGGAGCTACCCACCGTTTCCCGAAAAGGGACAGCATCGAACATAGATAAAAGAATGAAATGGATTTTCTCTAGATAGGTGATATACACCCTAATGGAAGCGACCCACATAGCCATGCTGCCTGCCCAATTTCTGTCATTTCCCGGTTGATGAGGCTTGAGGTCAGAACGTATCATTTAAACACCTGACCACCATTCACTTTGAATGCCACACCGTCATACCCGCCAAATCACAAATTGATTTCCCCAAAAATACCACGGGTATAAAGCTAAGAGAAACGAATTCCTCCACCACCAAACGTAAGTACGTTTGAAGAGATCAACTTACGTGATCCATTAGATATACTCCGTCAGACATTCGTCCATTCACGTTTGTCCTGGGACTGGACAAACCGAAGGCACTATTCTGTAAACAGGATAGTCCTTGCATAACTCCGTCTTCGATATTTGATCGCAACACTAACGTCCATACAGAGTGGTTTTCAGATAATGAACCTGATCCCGGTCTCTCCGTATTGACGACGTAAAAATGGTCAAAAACTTTGATAGTCGGTGATTTAACTATCAAAGAAAAATAGGTGTACAACCAACGATCTTATTTCCAGATAGAAATTTGATCAATCAAATCATCAATCCACATTTATCTCTTTAGATTAAATTATCTTTAATTTATCCTTTTCCCCATTTCTATATATTTGTAAATTCTTATTTTTTAAATTTAGAAAACGTTTCTAGTTCTTATTTGGAAAAAAACATTCCCAAACTTCTTTATCGGATTTAAACTGATGTTTAAATAAAACACAGCTTTTCCCATTCAAGCCATTTCACTCACTAACTAAATTCACTTAACCAATCTTCACTATCGAACCTTAACCATCCCTTAGTTAAAAACGAAGTCAATCAAGTTTAGGTATAATTACCTTTCAGACCTTAACTGAACAACATTTCTAACCTCGAAATGGACAAAGTTCACCCTTTACAATTTTAACAACTTCCTTACGTAACCCTCAGATTCTATTTATTAATCCACTTCCTTTTCAAAAATCATTTGATTATAATGATAGTGTGCTAATTCCATGCTTTCGAAATATATTAACTTAAATATAACTTCTATATCTTAAATTTGGATAAATAGACAAACAACTAATTTATTAATAAATAAATCTTGATTTAAAAGCGGAAAGTAAATAATACTTTCCCAAATTCGATATAATTGAATTTCAACTTACAATTCTCTCTCGAATAATCTCTATTCGATAACTCTTCCTTTCGAATAACTTATATTCGATAATCTCTCTCGAATAACTCATATTCGATAATCAGATATCGGTTTCCAACCGAATACTAATTTCCTTGTAAAATCCGGACTTATTCAATATATAATTTCCGCAAATAAATCATTTTTAAAACATTGGCTTAGTTAAATTCTAAATACAAATCTTTACGAATTTTATTTAATCCTTTTTACATTTCGAATATCGAAATGGATTTCATCGTTCTTTTTAAAACAACTCCAAAATCCCCAATTTCCAAATTCACTATTGCACTTGCAAATATCAATTATCCACTGATAATTATATTTTAATTCATTTATAAACCTTGTTTATAAATCACAACACTACTTATTTTCTTTATTAAACAAGTTATTTATTTCTAACCACTTGAAATCCCATTTTTGTTTAATTTCTATTTCAAACCCAATTTCCTTTACAAATGTTTTTATTTGCAAAATCTTTGCTTAATTTCGTTATTCACAACAAATGTGAAAAATGTTCCCTTTTATATATTCCGTTTCGTTTGATTCGTATTTAAAATAATATTCCATTTCCAAATCCTATTTATACCTCCCTTTAGAATTTATTCATACGAAATCTCCTTTTCATTCCTGACACTTAAATCTCATTTATAATCCTCTTTTATAAATGCTGAGTTCATGTTTTATTTAAATATCGGTGTTAAACCGATTTCTATTTCTCTATATAAGTTCGTACTTATATATTCCATTTATCAAAAGATAAATAATTTATAAAATATTATTTATAAATTAATCGTCTCCACTTATCTGTTTAAAAACATATTCCTATTTAAAATCCACTATTTTATAACTCTCTTTATTTCGCAAATATTTCCTTTTCAATTCTATTGGTTTTGCAAATATTTCCTTTTTCGAAATACCCTATTGATTTCATAAAGTTCTCCTTCTACTTCGTATTATTTCTATTAAGTATTTCAACCAAACGGTCTTTTACACTTCCATATTACTGTTAATAAATTCTCTATGGAAGTTCCTTAGTAAATTTTCAAATATCTCCTTTTATAAAGATCTATTTGATTTTATAAAATTCTTTAAATTCAATATACACTTCAAATTTCCTTCTTATAAAACCCTTTTGATTTTATAAACTCCCACAATTTAATAACCACTTCAAATTTCCGTTTTATATAAAATTTTGATTTTATATATATAAATATTTTATTTCGAATTATAGTTTGAAATTTCCCTTATTCACATTCCAGTATTTCCTTTGGTATTTAAAAGTAACAAATAACCATGATCAACACACATAATTAACAACAGATTATAAAGCACATCAGATATCACAATATATGAGAAACAGTAAAATAAACGTTGAGGAACCCAGTTGGGTCCTTCCGACCTATTTTCCTGCATCCACAGATGTTAATCAACATAAATAACACGAGTATGAAATATTCTGATAAACAGAATCAGTATTCGATTAACGATCTATATATATCGTTATCGATATTTTCAACCAATTAACTAGCATTTCAACCTAACAGCCAACACACAGCAAATCAACCAATATTTACCAATTCTAAAAATACTTTACAAAAATATAAATTGATCAGAGTTAGTGAGATTTACTCACCTTGGACGGTTATCGTTAAATAACGATAACTGGTCATTGATTTGATTCAGGCGTTTAATTTCACCATAAATCCAAACGAGCTCCAATTCACTCCTAGTCAGTTCCATGGTGTAGCCACCGTCCATACGATCCCATCGGATCTTGTTTTGTCCAATTCTGATTACGTATGAGCCAGTTATTGAATTTACAAGTTGTTCATATTTTTAATTTTAAATAAACTTGAATTTAGTTTGGGCCTTACCCCTTTTGACGACATTTTTGGCCCATACTACTCCTACCCGACTACAACAGTAGCACCTTCCTCAAAACCGAATAACTCACGCCCCCTTCCTCATTATCTCCTGAACACGACTTACACTGCCATGGCCGACATTTGCTTCTCCAATACCTCATTCCACAATCCACCGTTCATCTCCAAATCAAACCCATCATCCTCCTCTTCCTGAGCACTACATCACCCTCACCCTTTCGCCATACTCGCACTCCCTTCCTGAGCATCGGCCCTCAGCCTCTCGCGCAACCATACCGCGACAGTGCGTCACTTTTAAACCTCAAATTCTACACAAAACCTTCAACCGATGCCAAATTCCACCCTTACCCCAAATATACACCCAAAAACCCAAACGAGCTCCTCTACTATAAGAATTTGCCAACCCTAAGTCTTTCGTTGAAACCCAATACCCCCAAAAGAAACGTTGAACTCAGGAATAATCATATAGGATGGAAGAGAATCACTTCCTGAACTCAAAAACAATTATTTCGGATTTTTTTGAATTTTATTTGGATTGATTTGGATTTTTGATTATCACGGTTTGGTTTGAGAAAATGCTCTGGTGACGGCGTGTTTATGCGATGACCAGAGGAAAATTCTGTCTAAGGTTAGGCATGTTAAGGTTATTTATAGTATGGTAAAATATATTTTTATTAGCTTATTATATTTCTTTTTAGTCCATCGCTGTTTGTATACGCTGTTTAAAAATCCCTGTGATCACCCAAAATGCCCAAAAATCACGGAAATAGTCATATAGCTACAGTTTCACATTGCGGACCCAACGAAACTGGTTTCGTCGAATTCCGACTTCGTTTGCTCACACAGCGTATTTTAAAAGTCAGAAAATTGACTGTTTTTCACATTAAAATCCCGTACGGCCATATATTGGCTCTAAAAATCATAGAAATTGAAATCTAACAATAATTTGACATTACGAATCCAACAAAATTGTTTTCATCGAAAACTGAGTTCGTTTGCAAAAGTGGCTATTTTTAAAGCTCAAAATAAACCATTTAAATATATAAATATATTTAAAAACATTTAAAATGAATATTAATAAATTAATATTATCGTATATATATTCACAGTGGAATACCATACAGCTCCAATTGGATTTACAACTCGATATTTCAAAATTCCCAGTTATATCGATATTCGATTTATATTAAAAATCCTTTTATAATATAAATATATATTTAAAAATTTCAAAGGAATTCCATAGCGACTTTTATAAAATTTGATTTGGACACAAATCAAAATCTACACGACGAAATCTCGATTTTTCTCTTCCATTAGAAAAATATAGTTCATTAGATTCCAACGTTTCTTGTTTCACAGAAATCCGACTTAAAATGGCTTCTGTATATTCGTTTAAAGTTCGAATCGCCAAATTACGAACTGCCACGCCATTTCGAGCTCGATTATAATTATAATATAAATTATACATTCTAACGTCGTTTATTATATATATTCGTTATTATAATTCAACTCTATACTGAATTCCATCTTATAAATAATCTAATTCACACAATATTGGGAATTCAACTATTTTCGACCATTTCGAAAATAAATATATTATTCTATTACTTATATTAATTAAATATTATTTAATTCAAGTTATCGATATCGCCAAATCGATACTTAATAATTAAATAAATTAATTATTATATCGTAAAAATACGGGATGTTACATTCTTCCCCCCTTAAAAATAATTTCGTCCTCGAAATTGCTAAGGTAGAAAACAAACCCTATTAACTGGGTTAAAAATTATTTGTTTACTTTTAACTTCAGTTTCAACTGAACCAATTTAATTTCAACTAAATTATTAATTTATTTCGATTAACGAAAATTTTGAAAAATTTTGAAAATTTTCTAACACCCGAAATTTTCGAAAAATTTCGCCAGCACCTCCTTTGTACCGGTCAATAATTCAAACCACAACTCGCCTTTATAGGCCTTTACCTTTCAAAAAGAAAATCAAAAAGCCAAGCGGCTTGCCGATTCGGCGCATAGAACATCATATGGAAATTTAAACATGGACCTTTTTGTCGGGCATATCATTATATCCTTGCACTTGCTTCTACTCAATACCTGCTGATCATATATCCATCTATACCAATCGATTTCCAATCAATTTCAATTAATCAAATCTCAACACAATTATTCGCTTATCCAAAGCCAAATTCCATTTCAAACTCGAGTTCCATTCTCGATTCCAAATTCCTAACTCACTAATCCAATACCATTTAGATTCTTATCTCATAATTCAAAATCTGATTTTACTTGATATATTTATATTCCAATTAAATTTCCAGTTAATTGGTTTCAATTCATTTCATATTTGCTTTCACAAATTTCAATTTAATTTGTTTTTAATTCTAACAATCTCTCCTGGGAGTTTTTAAACAATTTTGCTTTTCTAAAACCAAATATTCCTTTTCAGGATTCAAAACAACTTGTTTTTCTTAAAACAATTCAAAAACAAAATCTTTGGCAGTAATCCGTCACTTAGAACTCGAAAATGAACATTGATGATGTGTCCAGCATCATCAGAGTTATTTCCCAGTGATCGAAGTGAGTTCAATACTATATCACTTTAAAATCCATTTTTAAACACCTCCATTTTGAAATCAATTTCCAAAATACCATTCACGATGCTTGTATAACAATTTAAAATCTCCCAGGATTTTAAAATTTTCTTATACTTAACTCAAATCCATTTACAAACACTTATTCAAATTTTAGGGATTTTAATTCAGATTTAATTAATCTGCTTTTATATTATACGAACTCAAATTGGTTATTTATATAACCATTTCAATTATAATCAACCAACACATCCAATATATGATAATAATTCCAAGATATACCTTTCTTTTATATCAAAATATATTTTGGGTAAAATTATTTCATTTACCCTCTTTCAAAACATACTGTGTCGGTTCATCGTCTTCAAGTGTTTGGTAACCCCTATCGATACAGTGGATCAAACTGATCGACCAGAATTCACAAACTACTCAACCAATAAATCTCCACAATATAAAACAATTTTATAAAATCTACAAATACGTTCACTCGTATGTATACACTCAAACTCAATCTAGGGTATTACTAACCCCATCTCTACTGAGTCACACCACAGAGCCAAGGTAATCACTTAACCTTCAGCTCTGATACCACTGTAACGACCCGGGACTTTCGACTTCGAAAATCAACACAAAACTGCCATGTTGACTATTCAGACATCAAAAATACCTGATCATTAATAGAAAGAAGTTAGAGGGTGAGAATAGATAAGATAGAAAATTAGAATAGAAGAAGAAGAAGATCACCACAGAACAGAATCAGAGCAATACGAATCTCACAGCGGAACGAATAAAATATAATATATAACATAACTTTGCACTAAAACAGTATATATATATATAATAACATTATCAGAGTACAACACTTACACACAGCGGAAATAACAATAGCTATATAATCCAGAAGCCTCCTGCTTCAAGCTCCTCCAAGTATATCTGTAAAGACCTGAACTACTTGACTGCCCGTACAAATTTGGGCACCCAAGAGTTTAGGGAAAACAAAACAAAATAAACTCTGGGTCAGTCATGGGACTGGTGTGAGTAAACTCAAATCATCGGTTTAACTTTTCAAAATCCTTTTCAAAAGAAAAGATAATCGTAAGACCGATCCACACATAAACACGGATGGTTTTTACCTTACGATAACCCAAAACAATTTTGGAAATCGATACTTTTCCGATATTATAATAATGTCTAATCACAAGTAAATAAAATCTAGCAGAACGTTTGCATCTCACGTTCCACATATATAGTATACAAACAAAAACCGCGGGATCTTATTGGAGATTGGATTCCGACTATGACAAGGTATGGGACCACCTGCCGATGGTGTATCTCTAGAGGTGAATACACTGGGTTCAACAAGAACATCTTGCAACCCGGCCCACACATGACCGACCACTCATTTCGCTTGAGTGTATCGAATGTATATCACCAACGGTTGGGAGCTACCCACCATTTCCCGAAAAGGGACAACATCGAACATAGATAAAAGAATGTAATGGATTTTCTCTAGATATGTGATATACACCCTAATGGGAGCGACCGACATAGCCATGCTGCATGTCCGATTTCTGTCATTTCCCGGTTGATGAGGCTCGATGTCAGAATGTATCATTTAAACACCTGACCACCATTCACTTTGAATGCCACATCGTCATACCCGCCAAATCACAAATTGATTTCCCCAAAAATACCACGGGTATAAAGCTAAGAGAAACGAATTCCTCCGCCACCAAACGTAAGTACGTTTGAAGAGATCAACTTACGTGATCCGTTAGATATACTCTATCAGACAGTCGTTCATTCACGTTTGTCCTGGGACTGGACAAACCGAAGGCACTATTCTATAAACAGGATAGTCCTTGCATAACTCCGTCTTCGATATTTGATCGCAACGCTAACGTCCATACAGAGTGGTTTTCATATAATGAACCTAATCCCGGTCTCTCCGTATTGACAACGTAAACATGGTCAAAAACTTTGATAGTCGGTGATTTAACTTTCAAAGAAAAATAAGTGTACAACCAACGATCTTATTTCCCGATAGAAATTTGATCAATCAAACCATCAATCCACATTTATCTCTTTAGATTAAATTATCTTTAACTTATCCTTTTTCCCATTTCTATATATTTGTAAATTCTTATTTTCTAAATTTAGAAAACGTTTCTAGTTCTTATTTGAAAAAAAAACCATTCCCAAACTTCTTTATCGGATTTAAACTGATGTTTAAATAAAACATCGCTTTGCCCATTCTAGCCATTTCACTCACTACACTTAACCAATCTTCACAATCGAACCTTAACCATCGCTTAGTTAAAAACGAAGTCAATCAAGTTGGGGTATAATTACCTCTCATACCTTAACTGAACAACATTTCTAACCTTGAAATGGATAAAGTTCACCCTTTACAACTTTAACAACTTCCTTACGTAACCCTCAGATTCTATTTACGAATCCACTTCCTTTTCAAAAATCATTTGATTATAACGATAGTGTGCTAATTCCATGCTTTCGAAATATATTAACTTAAATATAACTTCTATATCTTAAATTTGGATAAATAGACAAACAACTAATTTATTAATAAATAAATCTTGATTTAAAAGCGGAAAGTAAATAATACTTTCCCAAATTCGATATAATCGAATTTCAACTTACAATTCTCTCTCGAATAATCTCTATTCGATAACTCTTCCTTTCGAATAACTTATATTCGATAATCTCTCTCGAATAACTCATATTCGATAATCAAATATCGGTTTCCAACCGAATACTAATTTCCTTGTAAAATCCTGACTTATTCAATATATAATTTCCGCAAATAAATCATTTTTAAAACATTGGCTTAGTTAAATTCTAAATAGAAATCTTTACGGATTTTATTTAATCCTTTTACATTTCGAATATCGAAATGGATTTCATCGTTCTTTTTAAAACAACTCAAAAATCCCCATTTTCCAAATTCACTATTGAACTTGCAAATATCAATTATCCACTGATAATTATATTTTAATTCATTTATAAACCTTGTTTATAAATCAGAACACCACTTGTTTTCATTATTAAACAAGTTATTTATTTTTAACCACTTGAAATACCATTTTTGTTTAATTTCTATTTCAAACCCAATTTCCTTTACAAATGTTTTTATTTGCAAAATCTTTGCTTAATTTCGTTATTCACAACAAATATGAAAATTTTTCCCTTTTATATATTCCGTTTCGTTTGATTCGTATTTAAAATAATATTCCATTTCCAAATCCTATTTATACCTCTATTTAGAATTTATTCATACGAAATCTCCTTTTCATTCCTAACACTTAAATCTCATTTATAATCCTCTTTTATAAATGTTGAGTTCACGTTTTATTTAAATATCGGTGTTAAACCGATTTCTATTTCTCTGTATAAGTTCGTACTTATATATTCCATTTATCAAAGATAAATAATTTATAAAATATTATTTATAAATTAATCGTCTCCACTTATCTGTTTAAAAACATATTTCTATTTAAAATCTACTATTTTATAACTCTCTTTATTTCACAAATATTTCCTTTTCAATTCTATTGGTTTTGCAAATATTTCCTTTTTCGAAATACCCTATTGATTTCATAAAGTTCTCCTTCTACTTCGTATTATTTCTATTAAGTATTTCAACCAAACGGTCTTTTACACTTCCATATTGCTGTTAATAAATTCTCTATGGAAGTTCCTTAGTAAATTTTCAAATATCTCCTTTTATAAAGATCTATTTGATTTTATAAAATTCTTTAAATTCAATATACACTTCAAATTTCCTTTTTATAAAACCCTTTTGATTTTATAAACTCCCACAATTTAATAACCACTTCAAATTTCCTTTTTATTTAAAATCCTTTGATTTTATGTATATAAATATTTTATTTCGAATTATAGTTTGAAATTTCCCTTATTCACATTCCAGTATTTCCTTTGGTATTTAAAAGTACCAAATAACCATGATCAACACACATAATTAACAACAGATTATAAAGCACATCAGATATCACAATATATGAGAAACAATAAAATAAACGTTGAGAAACCCAATTGGGTCCCTCCGACCTGTTTTCCTGCATCCACTGATGTTAATCAACATAAATAACACGAGTATGAAATATTCTGATAAACATAATCAGTATTCGATTAACGATCTATATATATCATTATCAATATTTTCAACCAATTAACTAGCAGTTCAACCAAACAGCCAACACTCAGCAAATCAACCAATATTTACCAATTCTAAAAATACTTTATAAAAATATAAATTGATCAGAGTTAGTGAGATTTACTCACCTTGGACGGTTATCGTTAAATAACGATAATTGGTCATTGATTTGATTCAGGCGTTTAATTTCACCATAAATCCAAATGAGCTCCAATTCACTCCCGGTCAGTTCCATGGTGTAGCCACCGTCCATACGATCCCATCGGATCTTGTTTTGTCCAATTCTGATTACGTATGAGCCAGTTATTGAATTTACAAGTTGTTCATATTTTTAATTTTAAATAAACTTGAATTTAGTTTGGGCCTTACCCTTTTTGACCACACTTTTGGCCCATGCTACTCCTACCCGACTACAACAGTAGCACCTTCCTCAAAACCGAATAACTCACGCCCCCTTCCTCATTATCTCCTGAACACGACTTACACTGCCATGGTCGACATTTGCTTCTCCAATACCTCATTCCACAATCCACCGTTCATCTCCAAATCAAACCCATCATCCTCCTCTTCCTGAGCACTACATCACCCTCACCCTTTCGCCATACTCGCACTCCCTTCCTGAGCATCGGCCCTCAACCTCTCGCGCAATCATACCGTGACAGTGCGTCACTTTTAAACCTCAAATTCTACACAGAACCTTCAACCGCTGCCAAATTCCACCCTTACCCCAAATATACACCCAAAAACCCAAACGAGCGCCTCTACTATAAGAATTTGCCAACCCTAGGTCTTTCGTTGAAACCCAATACCCCCAAAAGAAACGTTGAACTCAGGAATAATCATATAGGATGGAAGAGAATCACTTCCTGAACTCAAAAACAGTTATTTCAGATTTTTTTGAATTTTATTTGGATTGATTTGGATTTTTGATTATCACGATTTGGTTTGAGAAAATGCTCTGGTGGCGGCGTGTTTATGTGATGACCAGAGGAAAATTCTGTCTAAGGTTAGGCATGTTAAGGTTATTTATAGTATGGTAAAATATTTTTTTATTCGCTTATTATATTTCTTTTTAGTCCATCGCTGTTTGTATACACTGTTTAAAATTCCCTGTGATCACCCAAAATGCCCAAAAATCACGGAAATAGACATGTAGCTACAGTTTGACATTGCGGACCCAACGAAACTGGTTTCGTTGAATTCCGACTTCGTTTGCTCACACATCGTATTTTAAAAGTCAGAAAATTGACTGTTTTTCACATTAAAATCCCGTACGGCCATATATTGGCTCTAAAAATCACAGAAATTGAAATCTAACAATAATTTGACATTACGAATCCAACAAAATTGTTTTCATCGAAAACTGAGTTCGTTTGCAAAAGTGGCTATTTTTAAAGCTCAAAATAAACCATTTAAATATATAAATATATTTAAAAACATTTAAAATGAATATTAATAAATTAATATTATCGTATATATATTCACAGTGGAATACCATACAGCTCCAATTGGATTTACAACTTGATATTTCAAAATTCCCAGTTATATCGATATTCGATTTATATTAAAAATCCTTTTATAATATAAATATATATTTATAAATTTCAAAGGAATTCCATAGCGACTTTTCTAAAATTTGATTTGGACACAAATCAAAATCTACACGATGAAATCTCGATTTTTCTCTTCCATTAGAAAAATATAGTTCATTAGATTCCAACGTTTCTTGTTTCACAGAAATCCGACTTAAAATGGCTTCTGTATATTCGTTTAAAGTTCGAATCGCCAAATTACGAACTGCCACGCCATTTGGAGCTCGATTATAATTATAACATAAATCATACGTTCTAACGCCGTTTATTATATATATTCGTTATTATAATTCAAATCTATACTGAATTCCATCTTATAAATAATCTAATTCACACAATATTGGGAATTCAACTATTTTCGACCATTTCGAAAATAAATATATTATTCTATTACTTATATTAATTAAATATTATTTAATTCAAGTTATCGATATCGCCAAATCGATACTTAATAATTAAATAAATTAATTATTATATCGTAAAAATACGGGATGTTACATTCTTCCCCCCTTAAAAATAATTTCGTCCTCGAAATTGCTAAGGTAGAAAACAAACCCTATTAACTGGGTTAAAAATTATTTGTTTACTTTTAACTTCAGTTTCAACTGAACCAATTTAATTTCAACTAAATTATTAATTTATTTCGATTAACGAAAATTTTCAAAAATTCTGAAAATTTTCTAATACCCGAAATTTTCGAAAAATTTCGCCAGCACCTACTTTGTACCGGTCAATAATTCAAACCACAACTCGCCTTTCTAGGCCTTTTCCTTTCAAAAAGAAAATCAAAAAGCCAAGCGGCTTGCCGATTCGGCGTATAGAACCTCATATGGAAATTTAAACATGGACCTTTTTGTCGGGCATATCATTATATCCTTGCACTTGCTTCTACTCAATACCTGCTGATCATATATCCATCTATACCAATCAATTTCCAATCAATTTTAATTAATCAAATCTCAACACATTTATTCGCTTATCCAAAGCCAAATTCCATTTCAAACTCGAGTTCCATTCTCGATTCCAAATTCCTAACTCACTAATCCAATACCATTTAGATTCTTATCTCATAATTCAAAATCTGATTTTACTTGATATATTTATATTCCAATTAAATTTCCAGTTAATTGGTTTCAATTCATTTCATATTTGCTTTCACAAATTTCAATTTAATTTGTTTTTAATTCTAACAATCTCTCCTGGGAGTTTTTAAACAATTTTGCTTTTCTAAAACCAAATATTCCTTTTCAGGATTCAAAACAACTTGTTTTTCTTAAAACAATTCAAAAACAAAATCTTTGGTAGTAATCCGTCACTTAGAACTCGAAAATGAACACTGATGATGTGTCCAGCATCATCAGAGTTATTTCCCAGTGATCGAAGTGAGTTCAATACTATATCACTTTAAAATCCATTTTTAAACACCTCCATTTTGAAATCAATTTCCAAAATACCATTCACAATGCTTGTATAACAATTTAAAATCTCCCAGGATTTTAAAATTTTCTTATACTTAACTCAAATCCATTTACAAACACTTATTCAAATTTTAGGGATTTTAATTCAGATTTAATTAATCTTCTTTTATATTATACAAACTCAAATTGGTTATTTATATAACCATTTCAATTATAATCAACCAACACATCCAATATATGATAATAATTCCAAGATATACCTTTCTTTTATATCAAAATATATTTTGGGTAAAATTATTTCATTTACCCTCTTTCAAAACATACTGTGTCGGTTCATCGTCTTCAAGTGTTTGGTAACCCCTATCGATACAGTGGATCAAACTGATCGACCAGAATTCACAAACAACTCAACCAATAAATCTCCACAATATAAAACAATTTTATAAAATCTACAAATACGTTCACTCGTATGTATACACTCAAACTCAATCTAGGGTATTACTAACCCCATCTCTACTGAGTCACACCACAGAGCCAAGGTAATCACTTAACCTTCAGCTCTGATACCACTGTAACGACCCGGGACTTTCGACTCCGAAAATCAACACAAAACTGCCATGTTGACTATTCAGACATCAAAAATACCTGATCATTAATAGAAAGAAGTTAGAGGGTGAGAATAGATAAGATAGAAAATTAGAATAGAAGAAGATCACCACAGAACAGAATCAGAGCAACACGAATCTCACAGCGGAACGAATAAAATATAATATATAACATAACTTTGCACTAAAACAGTATATATATATATAATAACATTATCAGAGTACAACACTTACACACAGCGGAAATAACAATAGCTATATAATCCTGAAGCCTCCTGCTTCAAGCTCCTCCAAGTATATCTGTAAAGACCTGAACTACTTGACTGCTCTTACAATTTTGGGCACCCAAGAGTTTAGGGAAAACAAAACAAAATAAACTCTGGGTCAGTCATGGGACTGGTGTGAGTAAACTCAAATCAACGGTTTAACTTTTCAAAATCCTTTTCAAAAGAAAAGATAATCGTAAGACCGATCCACACATAAACACGGATGGTTTTTACCTTACGATAACCCAAAACAATTTTGGAAATCGATACTTTTCCAATATTATAATAATGTCTAATCACAAGTAAATAGAATCTAGTAGAACGTTTGCATCTCACGTTCCACATATATAGTATACAAACAAAAACCGCGGGATCTTATTGGAGATTGGATTCCGACTATGACAAGGTATGGGACCACCTGCCGATGGTGTATCTCTAGAGGCGAATACACTGGGTTCAACAAGAACATCTTGCAACCCGGCTCACACATGACCGACCACTCATTTCTCTTGAGTGTATCGAATGTATATCACCAACGGTTGGGAGCTACCCACCGTTTCCCGAAAAGGGACAACATCGAACATAGATAAAAGAATGTAATGGATTTTCTCTAGATAGGTGATATACACCCTAATGGGAGCGACCGACATAGCCATGCTGCTTGTCCGATTTCTGTCATTTCCCGGTTGATGAGGCTCGATGTCAGAATGTATCATTTAAACACCTGACCACCATTCACTTTGAATGCCACATCGTCATACCCGCCAAATCACAAATTGATTTCCCCAAAAATACCACGGGTATAAAGCTAAGAGAAACGAATTCCTCCGCCACCAAACGTAAGTACGTTTGAAGAGATCAACTTACGTGATCCGTTAGATATACTCTATCAGACGGTCGTCCATTCACGTTTGTCCTGGGACTGGACAAACCGAAGGCACTATTCTATAAACAGGATAGTCCTTGCATAACTCCGTCTTCGATATTTGATCGCAACGCTAACGTCCATACAGAGTGGTTTTCAGATAATGAATCTATCCGTATTGACGACGTAAAAATGGTCAAAAACTTCAATAGTCGGTGTTTTAACTATCAAAGAAAAATAAGTGTACAACCAACGATCTTATTTCCAGATAGAAATTTGATCAATCAAATCATCAATCCACATTTATCTCTTTAGATTAAATTATCTTTAATTTATCCTTTTCCCCATTTCTATATATTTGTAAATTCTTATTTTCTAAATTTAGAAAACGTTTCTAGTTCTTATTTGAAAAAAAAACATTCCCAAACTTCTTTATCGGATTTAAACTGATGTTTAAATAAAACATCGCTTTGCCCATTCTAGCCATTTCACTCACTACACTTAACCAATCTTCACTATCGAACCTTAACCATCCCTTAGTTGAAAACGAAGTCAATCAAGTTGGGGTATAATTACCTCTCAGACCTTAACTGAACAACATTTCTAACCTTGAAATGGATAAAGTTCACCCTTTACAACTTTAACAACTTCCTTACGTAACCCTCAGATTCTATTTACGAATCCACTTTCTTTTCAAAAATCATTTGATTATAACGATAGTGTGCTAATTCAACGCTTTCGAAATATATTAACTTAAATATAACTTCTATATCTTAAATTTGGATAAATAGACAAACAACTAATTTATTAATAAATAAATCTTGATTTAAAAGCGGAAAGTAAATAACACTTTCCCAAATTCGATATAATCGAATTTCAACTTACAATTCTCTCTCGAATAATCTCTATTCGATAACTCTTCCTTTCGAATAACTTATATTCGATAATCTCTCTCGAATAACTCATATTCGATAATCAGATATCGGTTTCCAACCGAATACTAATTTCCTTGTAAAATCCTGACTTATTCAATATATAATTTCCGCAAATAAATCATTTTTAGAACATTGGCTTAGTTAAATTCTAAATAGAAATCTTTATGGATTTTATTTAATCCTTTTTACATTTCGAATATCGAAATGGATTTCATCGTTCTTTTTAAAACAACTCCAAAATCCCCATTTTCCAAATTCACTATTGAACTTGCAAATCTCAATTATCCACTGATAATTATATTTTAATTCATTTATAAACCTTGTTTATAAATCAGAACACTACTTGTTTTCATTATTAAACAAGTTATTTATTTCTAACCACTGGAAATACCATTTTTGTTTAATTTCTATTTCAAACCCAATTTCCTTTACAAATGTTTTTATTTGCAAAATCTTTGCTTAATTTCGTTATTCACAACAAATATGAAAAATGTTCCCTTTTATATATTCCGTTTCGTTTGATTCGTATTTAAAATAATATTCCATTTCCAAATCCTATTTATACCTCCCTTTAGAATTTATTCATACGAAATCTCCTTTTCATTCCTAACACTTAAATCTCATTTATAATCCTCTTTTATAAATGCTGAGTTCACGTTTTATTTAAATATCGGTGTTAAACCGATTTCTATTTCTCTGTATAAGTTCGTACTTATATATTCCATTTATCAAAAGATAAATAATTTATAAAATATTATTTATAAATTAATCGTCTCCACTTATCTGTTTAAAAACATATTTCTATTTAAAATCTACTATTTTATAACTCTCTTTATTTCACAAATATTTCCTTTTCAATTCTATTGGTTTTGCAAATATTTCCTTTTTCGAAATACCCTATTGATTTCATAAAGTTCTCCTTCTACTTCGTGTTATTTCTATTAAGTATTTCAACCAAACGGTCTTTTACACTTCCATATTACTGTTAATAAATTCTCTATGGAAGTTCCTTAGTAAATTTCAAATATCTCCTTTTATAAAGATCTATTTGATTTTATAAAATTCTTTAAATTCAATATACACTTCAAATTTCCTTTTAATAAAACCCTTTTGATTTTATAAACTCCCACAATTTAATAACCACTTCAAATTTCCTTTTTATTTAAAATCCTTTGATTTTATGTATATAAATATTTTATTTCGAATTATAGTTTGAAATTTCCCTTATTCACATTCCAGTATTTCCTTTGGTATTTAAAAGTACCAAATAACCTTGATCAACACACATAATTAACAACAGATTATAAAGCACATCAGATATCACAATATATGAGAAACAATAAAATAAACGTTGAGAAACCCAGTTGGGTCCCTCCGACCTGTTTTCCTGCATCCACTAATGTTAATCAACATAAATAACACGAGTATGAAATATTTTGATAAACAGAATCAGTATTCGATTAACGATCTATATATATCATTATTGATATTTTCAACCAATTAACTAGCAGTTCAACCAAACAGCCAACACACAGAAAATCAACCAATATTTACCAATTCTAAAAATACTTTATAAAAATATAAATTGATCAAAGTTAGTGAGATTTACTCACCTTGGACGGTTATCGTTAAATAACGATAATTGGTCATTGATTTGATTCAGGCGTTTAATTTCACCATAAATCCAAACGAGCTCCAATTCACTCCCGGTCAGTTCCATGGTGTAGCCACCGTCCATACGATCCCATCGGATCTTGTTTTGTCCAATTCTGATTACGTATGAGCCAGTTATTGAATTTACAAGTTGTTCATATTTTTTATTTTAAATAAACTTGAATTTAGTTTGGACCTTACCATTTTTGACCACACTTTTGGCCCATACTACTCCTACCCGACTACAACAGTAGCACCTTCCTCAAAACCGAATAACTCACGCCCCCTTCCTCATTATCTCCTGAACACGACTTACACTGCCATGGCTGACATTTGCTTCTCCAATACCTCATTCCACAATCCACCGTTCATCTCCAAATCAAACCCATCCTCTTCCTGAGCACTACATCACCCTCACCCTTTCGCCAAACTCGCACTCCCTACCTGAGCATCGACCCTCAGCCTCTTGCGCAACCATACCGTGACAGTGCGTCACTTTTAAACCTCAAATTCTACATAGAACCTTCAAACGATGCCAAATTCCACCCTTATCCCAAATATACACCCAAAAACCCAAACGAGCGCCTCTACTACAAGAATTTGCCAACCCTAGGTCTTTCGTTGAAACCCAATACGCCCAAAAGAAACGTCGAACTCAGGAATAATCATATGGGATGGAAGAGAATCACTTCCTGAACTCAAAAACAGTTATTTCGGATTTTTTGAATTTTATTTGGATTGATTTGGATTTTTGATTATCACGATTTGGTTTGAGAAAATGCTCTGGTGGCGGCGTGTTTATGCGATGACCAGAGGAAAATTCTGTCTCTGGTTAGGCATGTTAAGGTTATTTATAGTATGGTAAAATATTTTTTTATTCGCTTATTATATTTCTTTTTAGTCCATCGCTGTTTGTATACGCTGTTTAAAAATCCCTGTGATCACCCAAAATGCCCAAAAATCACGGAAATGGACATACAGCTACAGTTTGACATTACGGACCCAACGAAACTGGTTTCGTCGAATTCCGACTTCGTTTGCTCACACAGCGTATTTTAAAAGTAAAAAAATTTGACTGTTTTTCACATTAAAATCCCGTACGGCCATATATTGACTCTAAAAATCACAAAAATTGAAATCTAATAATAATTTGACATTACGAATCCAACAAAATTGTTTTCGTCGAAAACCGAGTTCGTTTGCAAAAGTGGCTATTTTTAAAGCTCAAAATAAACCATTTAAATATATAAATATATTTAAAAACATTTAAATTTAATATTAATAAATTAATATTATCGTATATATATTCACAGTGGAATACCATACAGCTCCAATTGGATTTACAACTCGATATTTCAAAATTCCCAGTTATATCGATATTCGATTTATATTAAAAATCCTTTTATAATATAAATATATATTTATAAATTTCAAAGGAATTCCATAGTGACTTTACTAAAATTCGATTTGGACACAAATCAAAATCTACATGACGAAATCTCGATTTTTCTCTTCCATTAGAAAAAATACAGTTCATTAGATTCCAATGTTTCTTGTTTCACAGAAATCCGATTTAGAACGGCTTCTGTATATTCGTTTAAAGTTCTAATCGCCAAATTACGAACTGTCGCGCCATTTCGAGCTCGATTATAATTATAATATAAATTATACGTTCTAACGCCATTTATTATATATATTCGTTATTATAATTCAACTCTATACTGAATTCCATCTTATAAATAATCTAATTCACACAATATTGGGAATACAACTATTTTCGACCATTTCGAAAATAAATATATTATTCTTTTACTTATATTAATTAAATATTATTTAATTCAAGTTATCGATATCGCCAAATCGAAACTTAATAATTAAATAAATTAATTATTATACCGTAAAAATACGGGACGTTACTACCTACCTAGTAAACACCCTCCTTTAATTCTTTAGTGCTGAAGTATCCACGTTTATAACTAACGCGTTCACTTGCCCTCCTTCTATTCCATCTTTGTTCTTCTATAAATCGCGTTGGTTTTCTTTCAATGTTCTTACTTCTGTAATCAAATTCAAAGCTTCACAAACGAGAGAAACAAAATGTCTGCTCCTTTTATAAAATCAATCAAAATAAAAACCCTGCTAACCCTTTACTTCCTCAAATCGATAGCCGCCTCGTTATATAAAAGAAAGAGGGGAATCGCGAATCACGTTGAGATGCAGGGGAGTTAGTCACGAATTCAGAATTGGGTGCGACGCAGACTTCGATGTTCGATTTTTGGGTAAACTGTTCATCGAGCTCGAGATTTGGAAAGGACGGGGTTGGCTAATGGTGTGGGCGAGTTCGTCAGTTGCAGTAAACGGGAGAAGCGTTGCCTGAGGGTGTTCGACAGTAGGGTTGTACGGACTCGACAATAGTATTTGTGCGATATAGTGTTCCAATGATGCTCGAATTTTCCAGAAGCGTTGAAGTTGAGGTTGCCGTGCTTCTTTGGAAGGGTGTAGTCATGTAGTCTGGTGTTGGATGCTGAATGAGGGAGTCTGGCCATTTTTCTGCGTACAGGTTCTTCGCTGGAAGTAAGTTTGGGATGAAATGGTTGCAGAGTATTGGCAGTAAACGAAGTTGTTGTTTGGTGATTACTGAAGCAGGTGATTGCTTAAATTATGAGATAAGGGAGTGTTTGGTCAAAATGTAGTTGCTATTGATCTATACAGTGAGAGTTCGAGTTCAACATATAAAGAGGGACGAAGGGGGTTAGGTGATCGGATTCAAATTATTAGGTAATCAATTTAAATAAATTCTTATGCTGATATTTATTTATTTTACATATACAGATACATATAAAGTATAATCAACTAATGAATGTCATATTAAATGTTTACAAGATTTTATCAAATAAAATCAGTCGAGTTGATCACAACTGCGGGATACTGGAATAAGAAAATAAATCTGGAATCAGAATAGATCGAAAGAAAATCACGGTGAGTAAATCTCACTCAAATTATTTTGTAGAATTATTTTTAGTCGTTAAAAATAATTGTTTGATGGTTATTTGGTTGCATAAAAATAATACTGTGGCTATTATTAAATATATATTAGTTACTTATGATTGGTGTTTGTGGTTATTATATATATTGGTGGTTGGATTCCCGCAGTATCATTAGCGGATGCCCGCGGTATCATTAGCGGATAATTTCCCTATGCGCCCCACAATGTATATAGTGGATGACCTTCATACTGCGATATCCTGCCTCGAAGCAGGATGGGTATTATTTATGTTGGCTAACTTTCGTGGATGCAGGAAAAACAGGTTGGAGGAATCCAACTGGATTCCTCAAAATTTATTACTGCTTGTTTTCCCATATATATTATCATATATGATGTGTTATAAAACCCATGATTTGATAATTGAGTGTTTTTGGATATTTAAATATCACTGGGCTAAAATGTTGATATATAAAAATATTGTGAAAATGATATTTGAGATTTAAATAGAAAATTCTATTTTTCTAAAAATAGAATTTGAAATTCGAATGGACTAAAAATATTAACTTGTTTTGAATAAATAAAACAAGTACTGAATTTATAAACGATGTTTATAAATTAAACAATACAGAAAATTGAAGTAAATTTATAAACGTTGTTTATAAATAAATTGGAATGATTTTCAGTGGATAATCAGGGAATTGAAATGAATTTATAAACAGTATTTATAAATGAAGTGGAAAAATTATAATTTGATAATTTGAATATTTAAATTCAATTGTGAATTTAAAAATAGAAATGGGGAATCGTTTAAAGAACTAAACGGTGAAATTTATTCTGTTGTTTAGAATATAAAATTGAACTAAAAATAAATCCGTAAGGATTTATGATTTGAATTCGATTAATTCGAATTTATTTAAAAAGAAGTTAAATTGAATATGAAAATAAATTAGGTGTTATATATATAAGTTATTATAAATAGAAATTTCCAAGATAAGATTTTGGTTTCAAATAGAAATTTGAAATGGAAAACGTGTTTTAATATATAAAACAAGAAAGTTGGATATATAGACGATATTTATAAATCTAGTAAAATAAATTATCATTAGATAATTTAGAGGTTTAAATTCAAGTATGAATTTGAAAAGTAGAATTTGAAATGGAATCGAAATGGAAACTTGGTTTTTTATAAAACAAGAAAGTTAAATTTATAAACAACATTTATAAATTAGGGAAAATAAGTTATCATTTGATGACTAAGAAATTTAAATTCAAATATGAATTTAATCATAAATTGGAAATCGTTTCAGAAAGGGAACGATGGGTTTTATTTCGATATTCGGAATATAAACTGAATTAAGTCAAATCCAAGGGATTTAAATTGGAATTCGATTATATCGAATTTTATAAATAATTTATTTATAAAAGGAATTGTAATTTAATATAGCAAATTGAGTTATAAACAAATTTATAACCAAGTAATGAAAAATCGACGATTTGAGATAATCAGAAATATTAATTTGGATTTGAAAATCGGATTTAATATATATTAAAAATATATTAGAATAGAGTTGAAATTTATTATAAACGAAGTTTAAACGTTTATATTTAAATATAATTAAAATGGACTCGCCGCGGCTCGGCAGTTCGTAAATTGGCGTTTCGAACTTCAATTGAATATATAGAACTCAATTTAAGTCGGAATTCTTTGAAATAAGAACTGTTAGGACAGGTTGAATAATAGTTTTCTAATGGAAGAGAAAAATCTGGATTTCGTCTTATAGATTTTGAGTTATGTCAAAATCAAATTTTCAGAAAAACAGCGCCATAACCATTATAAAACCATAACGGTTTATTTAAATAAATAAAAGGATTTGACGTAAACAAAATCCGAATTTCCGTTAGAAAATCCAGACTTGAGATGTAAAATAAGTATGAACTCAAGTGGAGTAAGTGAAATGATTTTTGAAACAAAAATCAGATTTTTAATCATTAAATAAATTTAACTAGTTTGAAGATTAAATAGTTAATCGAGATTTGAATCGAAATTGGGCGTTGGATAAGTGAAAGAGATTTGAGAATTTTTATTCGAAATCGAATATGTAACTCGAGTTGAAATGGAATTAGATTGGGTTCAGGAGTAGATTAAAGTATATTTGAATGTGATATGTTCAAATAAGAAATGAAATAGGCAAAAGAGCTAACTAGAGAATAAATTAGCAAATTGAGTTAAGACGATCGGGTTGAGTTGAAACAAATGGAAATATTGGGATATCTGTTAAACAGGTTTGGTATGAAGTATATGAAGAAATATAAATCGAGTGCCCGACATAAAGGTACACGTTTAAATTCCATATGAGGTTTAATGCGCCGAATCGGCAAGCCAATTGGCTTTTTGATTTTCTTTTTGAATGGAAAAGGGCCTAGAGAGGCGAGTTGAGGTTTGAACTATTTGCCGGTACAAAGGAGGTTATGGCGAATTTTTTCGGAAATTTAAGGAGTTAGAATATTTTTAAGAAAAATTGATAGTTAGAAATCAATGTATCGATATATATAGAATTCGATAAGAAAATGAACTTAAAAATAGAATATTATAAACAAAAAGGTAATCTATAAATTTGATTTCTTAAAAATAGAAAGAGAAGCGTATACGTGTTTTAGAAATTGGAAATTGGTTATATGGTGTTGATTATTCGAGTTAGCGGTCTTGTCTGTTTTGAAGTTAATAACATTTTCAGTCAAGGTCTGAGAGGTAATTATAGCCCAACTTGGTTGATTTCGTTTTTAACCGATAAATAGCAAGAGCCAGTTTCGAAGAGAAATGTTTGGATAAGAGTTAGTTGAATGCGGTGTTTTGGGTTGTTGTAACGATGTTTTACACAACATTCGTTTTAACCCAAGTAAGTGGAAATTTGGAAATATAATAATCAATATTTCCTCAGTATAGAAATAAATGAATGGTCGTGAAGGAGATAAGTGATTGGAATGTTTTCCAATCATAACTAAAATATATTTTCTAAGTATAGAAAATAAAAGAAGATGATATATGGAAATGTTTTCCAAATAGTGTAAAAGGCCAAGATGATTGTTGAAAATATTTGGTTAACAAATATCGATAAGGAAATGAAGAAGTGATTTAATTAATGAAATATTAATTAACGGGCTCAGTGATTTGTTTGATGGTTGGAATGTTTGTTTATTTTTCTTCGATAGTTAAATAACCGACTATCAAAGTATTTGCCAATATCGTTGTCAATATGGAGAGACCGGTTGGATTATTATCCGAGAACCACTCTGTATTGGCAGTAGCGTTGCGAATCAGATTATAAGAAGATAATCGAAGACGGAGTAAAGTGCAAGGACTTTTTCTATTAATAGAAATTGTGCCTTCGGTTTCGTTCAATCCCAGAACGAACGTGTATGGACGAATGTCTGACAGAATATTTCCAATGTTCGCATTTTGGACTGTACAAATATATATGGTGGCAACGGATTTATTCCCTTAGCATAATATCCAGAATATATTTGTGCAAATCAATTAATGATTAACGGATCTGACAATGTGGCATTCAAAGTGATTGTGTTATCAATGAATGGCAAGTAAGCGTAGCCTCAGGCCTCAACGACCAGGAAATGACAAAAATCGGGCAGGCAGCATGGCTATGTGGTTAGCTCTCATTAGGGTGTATTATCACCTATCTAGAGAAATTCATTTTATTCCTTATTATATTCGATGCTGTCCCATTCGGGAAACGGTTGCTGATCCCAACCGTTGGTGATATACATTCGATACACTCAAGCGAAATGAGTGGTCGGTCATGTGTGGCCGAGTTACAAGATGTTCTTGTTGAACCCAGTGTATTCTCCTCTAGAGATATACTATCGGAAGGTGGTTCCATACCTTGTCATAGTTGGAAATTCATTACCCAATAAGTGCTCGCGGTTTTGATTGTAATTATGTATGTGGAACGTGAGATGAAAGCGTTTCCACTAGATTCTATTTATTTGATTTAGACGCTATTATAATATCGAAAGAGTTTTGATATAAAGATTATCGTTTTCTTTCAAAAGACTTTGAAAGTTAAACCAAGTGTTTTGGATTCTCATAAAGGAAAAACCTGTTCCGTGTTATACGGCGTGGTCTTATGAGATATCATTTAGTTTCTGAAACTGTTTTAAATTGTTTACTCATACCAGTCCCATGACTGACCCGGAGTTTATTTTGTTTTGTTTTACTTACCTAAACTCTTGGGTGCCTAAATTTGTACGGGCAGTCAAGTAGTTCAGGATTTTTCAGATTTATCTAAAGGAGCTTGGAGCAGGAGGCTTCAACATTATGTAGTTATTGTTTTCTGCTGTGTTGTAAGTGTTGTACTCTGATAAGTGTATGTTATACAGTTAGAATTTTGTATTCAAAAGTTTTGATATATTATATTTTGTTCCGCTGCGATGTGAGATTCTGTGTTGTTATTTCTGTCCTTCTTCTACCTTTCTCTTCTAAAAAAAATGATTCGTATTTTCGTGATATTTGTGTTGGATGTATGATGTATGTAGTCAACTCTGATATTATGGATTTGCGGGCCGTTACAAATATGGTGCCGTGAAATATTTTCATGTTGGGAAAACAAAAGAATGTCCTAAAATATTGACTCCATTTAGTGAAAACATATACTTCTGATATAAGGCAAAAAGCAAAAATGTATTTTGGTATATTTGTTTACATCGAGCACAACTATTGATGTAACACCCCTCTCGAAAAGCTAAAAAAAGATCTTTTAGCATAGTGGTTAGTGCGTGGTGTTGCTTTCCGAGAGGTCGGGGGTTCGAAACCCGCGGTTGTCACATTTGGTATCAGAGCCTATACCTAGTCAGAATTGTTTGTGTAATGCTGCGGATGTCAGTCGGTGTGGTACTGATGCGGGTTACATGCACAACGCCTGGGTGGTGAGTGATATGAGCCAACGAGGACGTTGGGATCTTTAAGGGGGGTAGTCTGTAACACCCCTGTCGAAAAGCTAAAAAAAGATCTTTTAGCATAGTGGTTAGTGCGTGGTGTTGCTTTCCGAGAGGTCGGGGGTTCGAAACCCGCGGTTGTCACAATTGACCTTGCAATAAATGAAACATATGAAATCTATAATATCAAATCAATCAATATCCAGTAAATAATAGAAAGAATAAACGACAAGCTTCGTTGTTCGTTGGATACTGTTAATGGCGACAGGTTTTCTTTCTTTCTTCACGCCTCTAAATCTCTTCAAATCCACCGCTCCAATCTTCACGCCTCTAAATCTCTACAAATCCACCGCTCCAATTTTCACTTCTCTTCTCCTCTACCAATTACCATGCTTTCGTCGTGCGTGGTATCCCTCAACAACCGCTCTTTCTTTTCCAATTTGAAGCTTCACCATGGACTGGAACTAAGTACTATCGCCCCTTTTTTCCTCTGCCGATCCAGATCTGAATTACTGCAAACATAATCGCCTCTACCACCTCTCCTACATTGTGTTGTGCAATTTCAGGTTATTACCTTCGTCTGGGTTCTTCAACTGATTGGACTGTGTAGTCTGGAAGATGTCTCTAGCGTGGAGTATAATGGAGTGCACTAACTCCTAGTTCGTTGTTTTGATTCGCGTTTCGTTGTAGCCTCTAGTTTCATATGTGATGGTTCTTAATAACTGAACTGGTATTCAATGTTTCTCCATTATTTCATCTTGTTGGAAGTTATTGGTGGTGTCTGTGTATTATGTAGCAGTTCGTATTCAAGTTTTGGTGTTCGGTTTATTCTTCGGTTACAGTGACTGGTTCCTCAACATGCTTAGCAGTTTTTTGTTGCTAGGTCTATGGTAATTTTCATGTTCACTGTTATAAATTTCGCTTAGTTGGGTTAACATTAACGACAGTTTGGTAAACATGTGAAGCCTCGGCTCTGACCCTATCATTTTGTCTTTTGTCTTCCTGATCGAGCAACCCTTTTCATGTGCATGATTTTTACTGTGGACTGCTATGGAGTTATACCCACTGTTCTAGCTTGGTGATCTGGTCTCTCTTCTCGTTTTGATCCATTTAAGAAATACATGGAGGCATTACGTTCGAGCCATTGTTTTGATGGGTTGAAGTTTTTAACTCCTTCCAATGCTTCAGCATAGGTTATCCTGGCTTGTGAAGGATGCACCACCCTGGATTTTCTGGATTTGATTGCCATCTTATATCATGGAGCAACTTGCTGCCTACTTGTCATATCACATTTACACTGTGCTACTACACGATTATGGTTGCACCTAGTACCTAGTGTACCATTCATGTATTGCTTTTTGGCTTCAGTTTTGTAAATGTATGTAATACAATACCATGTATAGTATGTAATTGTTATGTCCTTCACTCCCTGCATGGAGAGGTAATTAATATTGTAGTCTAGTAAATTAGCTAGCTCCAGTGCTCTAAGCCTGCATAAGTAGAGTGGACGGAACAGTATAAACTTCGTAGGTGGTGGACGGTTCACCTTAAAAACCGAATTAGCTGACTGCTAACTACAATCACCTGTACTATATTGGAATTTTATTATTAGTCATAATAAAAGAGTGTTACGGAACACTATAAAAACTGGTCGGCTATGCCAAAAAATAATAATCAAATCAACACCCATTCTAAACCAAAAAAAACATATAACTTGAATTTTTGTTACAAATAAAGTTATTTTCTTTTTTCATCATCTCATTATTTTTATGTAATATAAATTATTTTGATGTAATACATTATAGTCTGTATATGAAGGCCTCATTTATGCTTTTGGCTTTGGGTACAAATACTTCTAGGATCGTCCTTGTGTGGAGATACAACATTTTTTTAGTGGTTCGGTAATCTCTATCGTACGTCCACTTTGTTGTTTTATTGATTATATATATGAGAAGGTTTGTACAAATTAAAAACCATATGTACAAAAAGTTGACAAGTTCTCAGGTTTAAAACTACCAAGAGTAAGGGCTTGGTGATTATTGTGAGGAGGAAAGATGAAGAGAAAAAAGTCATATATATATCCAATGTGATGGGAAAAATCCTCAGTTGGTTGCAGTTAGGAGGGTATTTATAGGGAAACAGTTGTACATGTTCATGATCTGCTTGCACTAAAATTCAGAATATAGCTTGGTGTTGTACAAGTAAGCACGAAGGCAACGAATCGAAAAAACAACTAGGTACCGGCATTTTTATTTGGTATTGATTTGTTTATTTGGTGCAAAGTGAACTCTTTCACTTGTTCTGCTCTTTTATCCTTTTTCTGATGTGTTCCAAACTATTTTTTGTGACGTCGCTTTTGAAGCGGATCCCATGGAAATCCCTTGCAGATCACATGGAAATCCGTTGCAAATTAGCGACGGAAATTTCCGCTTCTAAATATTTGACGCTAAATCAGTGTTTTCTTGTAGTCGACGTCACAAAAAATAGTTTGTTTATTTGGTCCAAACTATTTTTTGTGCTCTTTTATTCCGTTCCACATACTTTCTTTTCCTATAGTGTTTTTTATATATAATACACATGTTTTCATAACATGGTTAGGAACTAACATGGATTTTGGACTAAAATATTTGTAAATTTACTGGAATCTTGCACAGATCAGTCAGCTGCTGCACGTCTTAGTTATTTAATGACCATTCAACATAACCATTACAGCGGTGGGTTGCCTGTATACGAGTTTGAATACATAGTCGACAGCACTCGTGGTGGCTTGAAGCGGATATCATCACGACAAACAAATCACCGGCACTGTCCATCGAATTTGACGCAGACAAGAGCATATGTGAGTCTTTTATATTTGTTTTCTTATACTTATTGAACTCATTATAGGTAATATAGATTCAGAATCTATGTTGCCAAATCAATTGAGCATAGCTCAGCTGGTCATATAGTCAGTTTTCATCTATATTTGTTTAAATTCAGCATAGCTCAGCTGGTCATATAGTTACAAAGAAGATGCATGAATCTATGTTGCCAATATATTTTATTTGCTTATGGTAATATAGATTCAGACATGAACAAGCCAAAATATGTGTGCTGGTTTATCTTCTTATGTACTGTCTGCAAGATACGTTATAAGCGAATTTAGCATGAAAGCAAAAGGTAGTTCTTGCAAGTGTTTTTTATTTTTATTGTTTATAACTGTTCAAAAGTAGATATAAGAGCTGAAAAACAAAAGTGAAATAAAGGGTATGTCAATTAGGCAAATAAGCAGTAGATTATCCAAACATTTGGTGAGTTTTTCTTCTTGATTGCCTGTTTCAATTCATTTTCTGGAACTCAGCTACAGGTCAGTCCGGTAACTGAGCTTAGCTTCGTTAAACAACTAAGAGCTAACAACTCTTATGCTTCGTTAAATCAAAACACATTAGATGAATAGAAGTTCCGTGATTGTTAAGCTTTAACAAATTAGTTCATCATACTTTGAAAATAAATAATTTGCAGCACATCCACATCTTTTAATATAATTGGACATGCTAATTATATTTAATGTAAAACAAATTGTGTTTGTGTACGAAAAATGGTATATAAAATCATCAAAGTGAATACAATCAGGAAAAATTAGTACAGATTTGCAACATAAGGGTAGTACAAAATGAATACAATCAGGAAAAATTTGTACTACTATATGTATGACAAAAATTGCAGGGGAAAATAAGAACAAATGGTGCAAGGTAAAAGAAAAGGAGATTCATTGTTTATATTGGGTACTTCTAACTGCATTTTGAATTAGTTTATTCATATGTGCAGGATGGCAGCAGATCTATCGATTAGATTATAATTGTTGATTTCCTTTTCTTTGGTTAGTTATAGGAATTTGGGTATGTTTAACCTTTTTTCTGATAAAGCAGTGCTTATCTACCTGGATATCACATATGCTTGTTTCAAATAGCAGAGATTTTTTCATAACATTATTGAATATACATGTCTGTAAGTCGGTTGTTTATAGGTGATGTAGAGCAAATGCTTCAGGAACTTGGGACTGAAAAAGGGAGAAAACACGTCGCTATCTTGAGAATATACAGATTTGTTAATTGATTTTGTGATCGATCCGTCTATTCCAGATGATGGCGTGGACGACTATCTTGAGAAGGTACCACATGGAATTAGACGATGATTGATGTTGTGCAATCTCATTTATAATCTCTAAATTTATGTGTATTGTGATAGAGGTTGTTGGTTTGTGAACTAGGATTGGCGGTGCAGTGTTAAGATGAAGGGGCTGTAGAGGATTGGTTTAATTGAAATGTTAGCACTAGCTGAATAGTTTTGTTGTTTATAATGTAGCTTGGTGTATGAATTAAGGAAGAAATGTGGACAATCTTTTTTGAGTGTGAATGTGGAAGTTGTTCTTTTTTAAATGTTACTGTGGATGTTGTTCTTTTTTGAATGTGATTATAGATGTTTTTTCTTGCAAATTTGTCTTTGTTTTTTTATATATGCTATTTCAGTGTTTACAGTTGAATGATGTTAGCTCAATATGTATGTGTGTGTGTGTGTGTGTATATGTATATATATATATATATATATATATATATATATATATATATATGGATAGGATCAGGGAGCCTCCCTGAATTTCAGCCCCCCATTTGCACCCGAATCATAGCCACTCATTTATATTAAAGAATGTGATTGGGAAGTGAGAGAATGAGTGGAAGGAGAGATGGTGTGAAATACTTGGTTGTGGTTGAGGGGCTTTTGAGGTGCTGCACTGTTTGGGGTGCTCTCGAACCTGCCCCATATATATATATATATATATATATATATATATATATATGGCAAATCAGAAGGGGAACAACGGCGGATTACCAACAAAAAAAGTGAGGTTAAGTTTACTTCAATTTTATTTTCATCGCTAATCCCTTGGCAATTAGTGAGGGTTTACCAACGCTTTTTATAAATAATAATTTATTACAAATTAATTATCCGTCGGTAAGTTGACGGTATATAAATTAAAATTAAATTAATAAATAATATATTTTTTTTATTATAAAATTAGTAAAATAACGGTAAATTGTTAGAAAATTCATGTTGAATTCCGTCGCAAAATCTGACACAAATACCGTCATGGTTTTTACCGACCATACCTTTATGTAGGAAATCCGTCGCTAATGCCTGTTTAGCGACAGATTAGCAGCGTATTCTGCCGCTGCTATATGCTGTTTTTCTTGTAGTGTTCTCAAGGCGTAGTAAACCTGCCTATTTTCACAAAATAGACTTGTATATATAGTTATATATATACACAACACTAGACCTCTCACATTAAACCGTACACATGTAGATGTTGGATATGACGGTCGGTTCCAAACAGACTTCTACTACAAGTTGGTTTAACCTCGTGTCTAGTGTACTAAGTTTTTGAATGGCCCATAGCACCTAGACATCTCACATTAGTTGGGCCCACTCGTAGTTGCTGGATTTGCCTATCGGTTCCGAGTAGACTTCTACCACAAATGGCAACTAACCTTGTGTCTATGTGTCACTATGTATATATATTTAAAGCCATTATATATACGCACTGCAACGACCCGGATTTTTAGCCGTTAAATTTTGAACATTTAAATTTATTTTAAATGTTGTATTAGAAATATAAATGGAAATTCATATTGATTTTATTAATTAAAAAGGACGGTTGAACGTATAATTTATAATTAAATTTAAAACGAGTTTGTAATGTCGCGATAGTTCATAATTTAACGTTTTGAACTTCAGTTGGATATACAAGATCCAATATAAGTCGGATTTCTTCGAAAAAAGAAACATTTGGATCTATTTGATTATATTTTCTATTGGAAGTGGGAAATCGTGATTTCAGTTAATAGATTGTGAGTTATGTCCAAATCAAAATTTCAAACAGTCATTATGAAATAGTTTATAAACTACAATGGTTTATTAAATATAATAAAATATTGGATTCACATTTTTAATAAGATTTTTAATGACATATTTTTAATTTAATTTATAGAATTTTACTATAATTTTTAATTTGTAAAATAAACAACTATTTTGTTTAATGTAATTTACACCCTAAATCAGCGATTTTGGAACTCCACAAAATAAGTTAATTTGTCTGTTTTATTATATTTCTGGAATCATAGCTCATTGCTCGACATAACGTTATTCTTATTTTTGTTCATAACAGTCGCAAATAAACGAAAATTTCTGCGTAGTCAATACCACGTTAACTTTAACAAATATATATACCGGTGAATGGCCCGTGCTTCGCACATGAGAAATGATTTGAGTTGTAGTTGCTTTGAATATTGATTGGTTTGTATGATATTTCTGTTATTTTATACCTTCAGTAGATAGGTGTCTATAGTAGGTAAACCATATTGTAGATACACGTTTTATGGTTTCCAAATTTGTAAACTAGTATAACTATTGAAGCAAGACATTTCGGAACCTCTTACAAATATACAGCTTGGAATGTAGACCAAAACATACACGAAATAAAAATATATGAGTTGTGTTCCCGTATTGATATAATTAAGTACTCGTGAGAGTTGGCATAGATATACAATCCATTATAAGTGTGAAATTATAAACATTCCCTATCTCTATCGTAATGGCATTTCACTAATATCTGTGCAACATTAATCGTTGCCTATAAGTTTTCAAACCCGCGTTCTCCACGTTTTCAACAACATGACTGCCAATCTTCAGAACAACATGACTGCCAATCCATCTCATTTCCGTGCAAGCCAAGCCACCTTCGCCCTTAAATACTGCATATAATTTCTCCCATTCTCAACGCAAACAAAAAAACAAAACTGTTTCTTTTTCTCGAAACCCAGGAGAAGCTGAAATCCGCTATTTTCACAAAATTTCAAAATAAAATTCTAATTCAATATCAAACGAAATCGGGTACAGATTGTTGGAAGTGTTTAACACATATTACTGTCGCTGATTGTCCCATGCCACGCGAGGAGGTCAAGAACGGACTTTTGTGAAGGCCGTCGAGTCCAACGTTGATATGCCAGGGAGGAACAGGTAGTGAAGCTGAGATGAATTGTGATGGTCTGGTGCGATTTCATGAAGGATTGGGAAAATCGAAACAGGAAAACTGGTGTCAGGATATAGGAGAACACGATCGAAGAACGGGGCGGGAGCTGAGCTTTATGGTGTGGAGGGGTAAGTTCTCGCAAAGGAGAAGAGGAAGGTGGCGGTGTTTGGTTAAACGGTGGAGCGAAAAGGGGAAAACGAGTGCTTGTAAGTTGCGAGGATGGCCATAAAATGGGTTGCGGAATTTCATTTGAATGGAGGAAGAAGACACATCGCGATTCTTTTATGCGGTTAAACCCAATTCAGTGGCCTTAATTATTATGGTAATTAAGGATTAGATATTTAATTAGTTTATATAATGGTGTTTTAAGCTGACTTTAAGGCATCGGACAGGAGCTTGAGTTGTGTAGGGCGGTGCGAATACATTTAAAAGGAAGAACTGTGGCCATGATATTTTCTTTCAGCAGTTTAAAATTGTATAATCAGGAGAAAAGAAGACTTGAGGGGGCGTTAGCATTAATCTTAAAATTAAGGTTTCGAAATAACAGTGAGTTCCAATAACAGCTCCTAAACCTACTACCATATCTGTCGATCGATTCAATGGCCTACTTAGAGTCAAAAATGATGGCTCAAGCTTAAATTTAAGAATCGAACGACGTCAGTTACACCGAAATAGTGATGCCGAAATCTACATTTTGGAACTAAATTAGAGGAAAAACTGAGCTATAGGAATTTCAAGGAAAAATTAAACGCTCGTTTGATTTTAAACGAAACCAAAGCAAAAATCGTTAAATGCAAACGAGGTGAGTAAACTCACTAACTTTTACTCATTTATATTTTTATTTAATGAGTTTTAAATTCATATATATTAATTTTACATTATGTGATGGTTGTTTGGATGAATGGTTGATAAAATTGGTTGAAATGATTGGTTAGGAATTAAATATTGATTCTATTTACCATGATATTCCATACTGAAATGAAATTTATGAAATTTATGTTGACTAACATCTGTGGATGCAGGGAAACAGGCTGGAGGGATCCAATTGGATTTCTCAACATTTATATTACTGTTTTTGTTTATTGTGTTATATGATCTGTTATATAATATGTGATTGATTATGTTGTTTTTGAATTACTCTGGCCCTAGAAATTCGGTATTTAGATACCATATCACAACACCATACCAACCAATTTACAACACTTATTCCTTTAAAAATTATAATAGTTGTAACTGTTATAACATTCCAATGGTTATTGTTATTAGTTTGCTTTTATAATGGTTAAAACCGTTAGGACGCTAATTGACGATGTAAATTTTTATTATTATTTTTGAAATCAAATGGATAACTTATTATAATTTTTATTTTCTGATTCGGAGAAACCATCTTATGCATCAGCGAGCACCGTCTTCTCCTTTGATTAGGATGAAATTTCTATCGGTTTCTAGGGTTTCGTCAGGTACTGGAATAGTTATTCTTCATGCAATTTAAGTGTTTTTTCTAATTTTTTTGAGTCAGTTAATATACGAAGTTTCTGAAATAAATTAGAAATTGGCAGACCGATGAAAATTATCTATTAAACATTCAGTTGTCAAGTTCAGAAGTTTTGCTGTTTGAAAATACCTAACATTAAAAGAAAACAGTTCATATGTAACTTAGCTTGTTTTTTAGTTTGTTTGATTTTTCTGTTTGTTTTTGTTTTTAGAGAGGATTTATTGACCTCATAATATAGTAACGAAAACGTACATGGATTTCAAGGTATTGAAGCAGACGGGAAAACAATGCTTTCTGCTTATTGCAAGTATTTTGTAGCTCAAGATTCGGAGGGCTGCAAGGGTTTTACAAGGAATACATTTAATTCCAAGGTAAGTTTTAATTTGTATTTGTTTTCCTGATTTGTAAATATTTATATGATTTGAGGGATATGACACATGCTATGGTTTAAAATCAAAGTAGAGAAACTAAAAAACCTGGACTCTGTAAATAAAATGAACTTTTGACCCACAATGCATTATAACAGATTTAGGACAAGCTATATCGAGGTACAATTTTCAAACTTCTAAATACTGCTACTTTGAATTTTACTAATTTTGCAAATCTGTTGTATTTTTTCATTATTTCGGTTGGATAAACTTTAAACCTTAAACGCATCTGCCTTTTTTTCTTTTGTTGGTCTAAATTTAGAATAGGATTTCTTACCTGTCTGACAACATTCACTACTAGAAAAACTGCAAATAGCAGCGGCGTTATCCGCTGGTAATCCGTCGCTATATAGGACTTAGTCGCAGATTACCGACGGAAACTGGATGTCGGTAAATTTCAAGACGGTATCTGTGTCTAATTTTGCGACAGATTTTAACGAGAGTTCTCCGACCATTTTCCGTCATTTAACAAAATATAAAATTTTAATTTTGAATTACTTTAAAATTTATTTACCGATGTTTTAGCGACGGATATGTAATTTTCAAAAATTAGTATTTATAAAAAACCGTCGGTAAACCCTTGCTAATTAGCAAGGAATTTGCGACAGAATATATTTCAATTAGAATATTTTTGTCGGTAATCTGTTCCTATTCCCCTTCTGATCTGCATATATATATATATATATATATATTAATATGCATATATGTATATATATTAATATATATTTATCAAACTAATATAATTCAACTGTGAACATAGAAATAAATAACATATAAAGAAACAAAGATAACTTTGCAAGAAAAACGAACATCCATGATCACATTCACAATCCTTCCTCAATTCATACACCAAATTGAATTATTAACAACAAAACAATTCAGCTGGTGCTAACATTATCCCATACATAAACACATATAATCCACATAACAATACATGATTTCTTGGGTAGTTGCAAGCTTAATTTCCACAAGCTCCTGTTACCTATACAGCGTAAAAAATGTATTAGCAATGTAGAAAAAATGCATTAGAAAACGAAAATATATGGCTTAGGTTATTGTAATAGTTCAAATGCATTAGCAATTGAAAACAGACCAACATCACTAATATCACAAATAACTCATTCCAGGTAATTTAACTAAATTGTAACCATTGTCTCAAGGGTATACGGTCAACCTGCAGTGTCAAAAGAGAGAACCCAACATCTACCAGAATTTTGAGCCCATCCAAGCAAAGTAAATTGTGTATCACACAGATATAGCAAAATCGTATGGCAATGCACTAGGCTTGAAACTCCCATTATTTGCATAACCAACTAAACACAATAGGGCTGAAACTGCAATGACATTTCCATAGATTGCAACGTCTGAACTATATACACATATATACGGCCCTAATTACTCTTAACTGAACATGACTTGCCCCTGTGCAGCAACATAACTATTACCGATATTCATGCACAAATGGACAGAGTTTTACAGAGAATTGACATATATGTTTTCTGACACTTAGTTAACCTACATAAAATTATTTATTATTTAACTTTAGTTTTTTTTTACTATTGTATTTGTACCCACTGAAATAAAAATGCAAAATCAAGTTCTATAAAAAAACATAAATTAGGAAGACATACTGACCTAAAGAAATCCAAATTCCAAGGAACATAACATACTCATGATTCCAAATCTCCTATCAGTAGAATGGGTGCAACCCAAGCACAGCTTGTCAAATAAGCAAATTACTACAATTATTGTTTACCAAAATAATTAAATTAAAAATAACATTAATAAAACTTGTTAGGTTTTTTCTGTAAAACTGATTATCTAAGCCAAGAATACAAGTTATTTCTTGCCTTTAATATTTGAAAATGACTAACTAAATTAATGGAATTTATTGGCTTTTTGTTGTTTTCATAAAAGAAGGATGAAGTTTGATATTGTTGGTAAGATAATATAGAGGGGAAGTACATATTTATATATAGGCTGATGTACAGACATTTTGCATGTGATTGTGGGTTTCTTGCATCTCAAACGTCATTAGCAGAGCTATACTTTATTTTTGCTCTTCCCCCCTACAGTTGATGTAGAGATTGAAATACAACACAATTTAAAGTGAACTTTGAGCATATAGCCACTGATTTATGGTCCAGTATTCATCTTAAGCTACAATTTTGATATGCACAAGAATTGATTTGTGAGATTTGAGATAGTGGAGCATTGTAACATATTCTTTTTCTGTCTTGTATATTTGATGGTATTTTTAGAGAATGAAATGAACTCAACAATTATATTTATCCTTTGTGTAAAGAGTCGAATTGCAATTTTTTTATGCATTTAACCACTTACGTATCTACAAGTTAAGTTACAACTTTTGTTTTCAAATGCATAAATAAAGATGCCTTTATAAATCAACAAAGAAAGAAATCTGGAATGTTTGAAAATAGCAAAAGTAGCAGCAATCAAACTAATGGAAGGAATCCTACGCATATAAATTACCAAATACTTTTTCAAGATAACTGCTAAAGATAAAATAATTACAAATACAAAGGAATATTCAACATTTACTTACTTGCACGTAAGTTAACAGATATATCATTTCTTTATTAAGGCAAATAGCAAGCAAGTGGAGCCAAGTTACATCATCTTAATTATCATTATTGTCAATGTGAGCTCATAAGCTTAATTTCAGATCCTTATTATCAAATTCAGTTCATAAGCTTAACCTAAAAGGACATACACACATTTCTATAAATTTTGCATTGACTATTGCCTGGTCTTTTTGACACATACAAATGTCGATGAAGCTTTATTGCCGGAAATTATTTGACATACTAGAAATGGCACTGAATTTAGTGGCATTGCCTAAGCTTGTTGGTAGTCGGAGAACATATTTTCAACAGATTGTTATGAGCCCATAACTTGGTCAGAGACTAATGGCACTATCAACAGATTTTTATTAAACATGTTCAGTGCTATTCAGACTATCAACAGATTTTATGAACAAAATGACCAAGCTTGAGCTCATAAAGAAGGGATTTTGGACAGTGCCATCCATATTAAACAGCTCTATGTTTTGACTTTTATTTACTAGAAGTTTTATGTTTTAATAAAGTATTAGCATAAAACATATTGCATACAACTTTTACCGTATGCAGGAATTCCAATTTTAGGACAAAATAAAATTGCATACTGGTGTCATCTGAAAGACGCCAATGACATATTCAAAAACTAAAATGTAGATCATGGTCCAAACACCAAAATGCAAATAAAATAAACAGTACCTCATTAGCAGCTTTGGTTTGCAGCAAACATTGATCCACATGCAGAACCTTATCAAAAAAGGCAGGGGCATGCAGACCTAATGTAAAACCTTTATCAACGACACTTTGCCCTTCAATAATATCTCTTGGAAACCACCTTTGAGTCCCAAATGAAAATTCCATCTTGTTTCGATAGTGAAATTGCACTGCACATGGTGTAATGGGCTTCATTATATTTGTATGTTTCTTACATTATAAAAACATGCATAAAAGCAGCATAAAAATCCGAATGGATATCAACATATATGTAATCAACACACTTACTTCAGTTTTCAAGCTGTCTGTTCAACATGCAACAGATGGTTGGTATCAGATACTTTTTGGATAGATGACTAAAGCTTGTGGAAGGGTATTTGGGAAATCTAGTCTTAAGGTCTCAAATATTTGGAAGCCAACAGACGTTCCAAGCATCACCACCATCACTCTCTCAACCATTCAACCCTGTTTATCAATCTACAACTATTATAACACCACCATCACCCTCTCAACCATTCAACCATGTTTATTAATCTACAACTATTATAACACCACCATCACCCTCTCGCTATTTCAAACTTTAAACTCTATGTCCAATGCATACATGTGTCAATTGGAAATGATGTTCCAAGCATTAAAATCCATGAAAAAAGTGACATAAGCATTCAAATTGAAATGCCATGAACTTGTAATTGCTTTCAGCCATATCACTTCATACATTAAGCTAATTATATCCTTAGATTGAATAGAAAAGGAAAAGTGGGTATTAAACACAACTGGAAAAATGGCTACATGATGGTATAGTGGGAAGCTTCTTTTTCACTATAATTACCTGACAGAAGAACAACCACAAACCACACAAAAAAAAGAAGCAAAAATCAAACGCCCTAACCTACTATAGCTTAAAACTTCAACTCGGCATAACCAAAAGCCACCATCCAAACATGCCAGCAAACAAACAGACCACACCCATCATCAAAACACCATCAACTCAAGACGAAAAAACCCTAGCATGATAACACCGAGGTAAACACAACCAGATCAATACCTGACCAAAACTCCAAGCACGTCGAGCTACGTTCGTTCTAGAGCCACAACCAAAACTTGAAAAGATGACCTGCGAATCCAAGGACCAGAATAGTTAGTGGAGTGGCTTGATTTCGAGGAAAGAGGCAAAGTTTAAAGTGAAACAAGGGGGATTAAACTTGGTGAAGTACTCCGCGAGACTCGTGCCTGCTTCAGGAAGAGAGGAGGAGGTTGGATAGCCGAGCATGATAGGGAAAAATCGAAAGAGAGAGCGTCAAGAGACAGAAGCCGTAAAAGGGAAATCGCAATGGGATATTTAGGGTTAGATTGTTGGAGGCGGCAGAAGAGGGAGAAACGAAATGAACGAAAATTAAAGATACGAGAAGGGCAATGTAAATGTTTCTGAATTGAGCAGAAAATTTTTAGATTTCGCCAAAATTTCCAGATTGGAGCCAAAAATTTCTATACTGCAACTAGTTGAGTAGCGCATTTGCAAACAACATATGTATTGCAACCAACGTGAAAGCTTTGTAAACATATTATTTTTAACAATTATTTTCTTTATATTAATTATTTAATAATTATTATTATTTTTAACAAGTAAGTATTACATATTAAACATTAATAATAATAAATTAGTATCAAATGCAGAGGACTTAATTAAGAATTTAGTAATTATATTGGTTATGAGAAAAGATTATTTTTATAATTATAAATAAGCAATGATTATAAGTAATTTATTATAAAACATAAATTATTATTTATTATTACTTATAAATCATTAATTAGAACAAATTAATTATTAATTATTGAACATGTTAATAATTATTAAAAAAATAACACTAAAGTATATCTTAGAAAAACAATATAAACATCTCCTGCAAATCTGCTGGAATTCTGTTGCAAAATAGCTTCAATAAATATTTGTAGGTATTCCGCTTGTGCTTGCAGCGGAAAACAGCGGCAGAAATTTTCTGTCGGTAATTTGACGCAATTTGCGATGGATTAGTAAGGGATGATAGAATACGACGGTAATAAAAAAAAGAAAAAAAAGTTTAAAAATACAAAAAGTTATCCTTTGCAAATCACATGGAAATCCGTCACAAATTAGCGGCGGAAATTTCCGCTTCTAAAAATTTGACGCTAAATCAGTGTTTTCTTGTAGTGATTTAGATAGATAATATTATATTGACTTCAAATGTATTTTCTAGGATATTAATTAGGATGGTTTTGATCGAACGGAGAAGAAGAAAGAGATAAATGTGTCACTTAGATAGGTGGATAGGATGTGGTGACGGTGGCAGCGCAATAGGTTGCAGCGGATAGGCTTCAAACAGGGTTGTCGCACAAGCACAAAATAAAATGTTCTGATGATCTGGTGATGGAAATGAGAATGACGGCTCAATCTATAAAATTGTCTTTTATATTTTCTTGTTTAGTTTTTGGGCCAAGCCCAATATTTCTTTTAGCCTATATAATACAAGTCATTGTACAAACGAGGTATGTATGTAAAATACAAACGTTGCTTCCGCATCAAAAAATAATAAAAACATTTTTCTTCAGAATTTCAACTTGGTATCAGAGCCAAGTCTGATTCAGGTGAAAGATCATCAGTAGTGTTGATCTTTCAGGCGATCCATCAGATAAAATTCATCATTTGGATCTCCCTTCATCAAAGTTACAACTTATCCCTTGAAGGTTGTGGCTTTAGTCAAGAATCAAGTGCCTCGCCAATCTAATCTGAACTGCATCTTGATTCAATCCTAAAGCTTGTGACAGTCCAGAATTGTGATCAAGAAGCTGATCAGAAAGCACCAAGAAATCATCATATTTGAATCAGTGCCATCACAGATTGCTTATCAGTTCTTTCTTACCTATTCTTATCAGATTTAATCTGTTCTTTCATCATCATTTAAGCAATCTGAGTTGCATCATGTTCAACAAAGAGATTTCTTGAAATACCTTACAATTCAAAGCTTCCGACAGCAATTCCTTTCTATACTTTTTTTTTAGAATCAGTGTTTATCATTCTGTCATCATGGTAGAAACTGATCCTTCAAATATAAATCCAACAAGCCCACAAGTTTCCAGTGCTCAAGGTTCCAGCAATAGAGGTCATCAAACTCAGAGTGATCCAATCCAAGATTTGATGAAAACTATCATCAAACCGCAAAGCCAATTGATCTCAACTCATCTTGATGAAACAAATTACCTGTTATGGAAATTACAGGTTGAAACAGCAGTTAGAGCATATGGATTAGAAGATTACATTCTTGGAACAAAAATTGTTCCACCCAAGTTTATTAGAGACAATGAAGACATGTTGGTAAGTAATCCTGAATATGTTATGCATCAGAGACAAGATGGTTTGGTGTGTGCATGGTTAATGTCTTCTATTGGACCAGCAATATTACCACAACTTATTGGAGTCAAAACAGCTCAAGAAGTCTGGGAAACTATACAAAGAAATTTTTCAAATCAATCTTCAGCAAGGGTCATGCACTATAGAAGGCAGTTGCACAGTATAAGGAAAGGTGAATCATCAATGAATGAGTATTTACTCAAAGTAAAAAACATTTGTGATCAATTAAACTCAGCAGGTCAAAGAATACCTGAATCTGAACAAGTAATTGCAATTGTGAGTGGTTTAGATGATGAATATGAAGCAGTCACAGCAATTATACTGTCAATGGATCCAACACCCTCACTACAGTATGTTCACTCTACTTTATTATCTCATGAAGGAAGAATTGAGCACAAGAAAAATATTGGTTCAGATTTATCTGTTAACTACACAACATATGGTAGAGGCAAGAACCAAGAAAAGGCAAATAATTCAAGAAACCAAGCCAATAATCAAAGAGGAGGTTGGTCTGGCAGAGGTAGAAGAGGTGGCAGAAGCAATAATAATAATCATAAACTAGATTACAGGTCGACTGCCTGTACATTTTTGGGTTATTGCTCTAAACAAAAAGGATATAAATGTCTAGATAAAAATGGGAGAATTTATATTTCTAGACATGTAAGATTTAATGAACATGTATATCCTTTTGGCAAAACAAATGAGAGTGTTTCAAATAAAACTGTAAGTGCTAGACAAGTTAGATTTGACATACCAGATGAAATTGAAGTATTGGTGCCTGCTCATCATGAACAACATAACACCAATACTAGCTCTCAACACACCATGCCCTCAAGTAGGCCAGGTCAAGAGCAATCTACTTTCAGCAGTGATCATGGTGCAGAACAACAAGGACAATGTGTTAGTGGAACTCATATTGATCAAGCTGAAGACAATAATATTACGAATGAAAGTCCAAGTACAACAGTAAGAGATGAAGGCAATCAAGTCACTACAGTCAGAGAAGCTGAAAATAGGCATCCTATGATTACTAGAGCAAAAAGTGGTATTTTCAAACCAAAAATTTATAATACTACTGCTGATATAGAAGAACCATCATCATATTATGAAGCAGTTCAGAATGATAACTGGAATTCAGCCATGCAGGATGAGTACAATGCTTTAATCAACAAAGGAACTTGGATATTGGTAGAAAAACCAGATCATAAAAATATTATTGGCTGTAGATGGGTTTATAAATTAAAAAAGAATGCAGATGGTTCAATTTCCAAATACAAAGCAAGATTAGTTGCAAAAGGGTATTCACAACAGTATGGATTTGATTTTTCAGAAACATTTTCACCTGTTGTGAAACCAGTTTCAATAAGAATCATATTAACTATTGCTTTGTATAGAAATTAGAGCATCAAGCAATTGGATGTTAATAATGCCTTTCTTAATGGTGAATTGCAGGATGAAGTATACATGGAGCAACCTCAAGGATTTATTCAGCATGAAAACAAGAATTTAGTGTGCAAGCTGAATAAGGCCATCTATGGTTTAAAGCAAGCACCAAGAGTTTGGTTTGACAAGCTCAAGGCTACTCTAGTCAACTATGGCTACATATCTTCTAAATCAGACAATTCAATATTTATTAAAATTACTGATACTACTGTAACATATATACTTATTTATGTTGATGATTTTATTGTTACAGGAAGCAGTATTGATGAAATCAAGAACATTACACACATGTTGAATTCAGAATTCGCAATCAAAGATCTGGGTGACTTAAACTATTTTCTGGGAATAGAGGTCAAAAGAACATGTGATTCAGAAATTCAACTTAGTCAGAAGAAATATATATCAGAAATACTTCACAGAGCTCAGATGAATAAGGCCAATTCTTTACCTACTCCAATGGTTATTAGCACGCAATTATCTAAACACAAAGGAGAACCATTTCAAGATGGAAAATTTTATAGAAGCATTGTTGGGGCTCTCCAATATGCCACAATAACTAGACCTGACATAGCCTATAGTGTTAATAAAGTAAGCCAGTATATGCAAAATCCATTGGATAATCATTGGAAAGCAGTCAAAAGAATTCTCAGATATCTCAAAGGAACTATAGATCATGGTCTAATCCTAAAGACAAGTAATTCATTAAATATTAATGCATATGCAGATGCAGATTGGGGAACAGACTGTGATGACAGAAAATCGACATCAGGTTTCTATATATTTTTAGGTCAAAATCCAGTGTCTTGGTGTGCAAAAAAACAAAACACTGTTTCCAGATCAAGCACTGAAGCTGAATTTCGAAGTGTAGCAAGTTGTACAGCAGAAGTCATGTGGATACAATCGTTGTTAAGTGAATTAAAGATTACTTCATCTAAACATCCAACAGTATGGTGTGATAATGTTAGTGCAATCTCATTATCTTCAAATCCAGTGTTACATTCCAAAACAAAGCATATTGAGCTAGATCTCTATTTTATCAGAGAACAAGTTATCAAAGGAAAGTTAAAAATTGGATATATACCTTCTGCGAATCAAAAAGCAGATATACTTACAAAACCCTTGTCAAAGCCTAGCTTCATCAAGCTCAAAGAAGAACTGAACGTCGATGTGGTCAATAAAGCTCAAAGATCCGACAGATTGATTTATGTTCCAGACGTATAACGAAGAATAAACTACGCTTGTTGATAGAGCCTCCGATTGTTGTCAGATCAACTCCCTCAGACAGGTTTTCTTCAGAATCGACATAGATCAACTCTGATTCATCAATTCAAACCTCTCTCAACAAACCCAGAGGTCTTGAGCGTTTTAAACTCAAGCTTAGCTGGATTCATCTGTCGTGGAGGACTGCCTGAAGGAAGATCGTCCATCAATTGGAGGCATCGATGATAAAAGAGCCGCCATTTTTCTGTCGAGAGCAAACCCTAAGTAGGGTTTGAAGGGGGCAAATGAGAATGACGGCTCAATCTATAAAATTGTCTTTTATATTTTCTTGTTTAGTTTTTGGGCCAAGCCCAATATTTCTTTTAGCCTATATAATACAAGTCATTGTACAAACGAGGTATGTATGTAAAATACAAACGTTGCTTCCGCATCAAAAAATAATAAAAACATTTTTCTTCAGAATTTCAACTTGAATAGTTATGGAGAAGGGTGGCTCTGGAGACAGCAAGGACGTGGTGATGTGGTTGGGCTATAAAAGAGTTGGCAAACTGAAAAAGGAAGTAACAACAAACCAAGTAAGAATATAATATTCAGTAATGTTATTGTATAGTATCTTTTTTTTATATTTCTTGAAATAAATTGATTGTGTGTATTTTTTCCGTAATGCTATGTTATAGTAGCAACTTATAAAATATACGTGTTACAGTAGTAGCTTATAAATTACGGTAACAATACCTGAATTATAGTTAAAAATTTAAAATTGTAGTAGGAAACTACAAATAACTGCATTTTCCTTTTTATGTCTGTACTAATAATGTCGTACAGTATCATTTTTCTTAGCGAATAAAATCACGTATACTTCTATGAACACCTCTTAAGCTAAGCTATTGGATAAAACAATATACTATAATATGAAGTTTTGCGGGTCTTGTTTATTTTGAAGCTCAACAATCTGACCATGGACATATATGGACTACTTAGATTTAAGGATTTAATTCTTGAAAATAGTAAGATGAAGTGACATGTTTCAGTTTGTATTCAGATAAACTAATTCAACGCTACTAGAAAGGCATTGTTACTTTGATTTTTGATTTTTGATTTTTTTTACAGCATCAACCTCTTACATAATACATTAAACACAGATTATACAAACATCATAAGCAATGTCCTCCCAGTCTATGCAAGCTCCCTGAATTCTTACTCAAAAGGCCTGGAGGCAGTGAATAATCCTCCATCTTTCAAGTCATCAAATAAAATAATAACAAATACACTATGTATGTAAATAATAGAAAGAAAACCAAACCTGATTCATGAGAATTACAGTAAAATTATACACCGGCATTATAATAAAATAAATTGTCGTGTTTCAGTTATCAGAGCCTTTTGTTGGAGAATGATTATCAGCAGTGTATTTGAACGGGCCAGTAGATCCGAAAGGTTCACCATCATCAAATGAAAAGCCTTGATTGTGATTATAGCCGCTGCTGCTTTGAATAAAGTCGAATCTTGATAGTGTTGCAGGCCGTTTACTGAATAGTCATGTATCATGCATGCTGAATGAGTCGAACCTGCTTGAAAGCATCGAACGCGTGGTTATTAAACCCATCACTAAAACTTTGAGGGGAGGATGAATTGAAAAGGGGAGAGTACAGATTAGAATCTGCAAATAATGTTGACATTTTGTCCTTTCCAAATCCACTGGTGGAATTTGGTGAGTCCATTTTGATTGGATTGAGACCAAAATCGTCTGATCCGAAGAAAGAATTATTGCCAGTGTCCTTTGGCATTAAAACTCCAAACATAATCGACATCATCATTAGTGTCAAAATTTGCACTGTGTGATTCATTTTCACTGTGTGCGTCTGCAGATTTGTTATCATATGTATGCTCACCAACATTACTATGAACATGAGATTGTGATTCAACAGATGAATTATCTTCTGCAAATAATTCATCGCCCCAAAGATTTGGAGAATCTTTTGAAGGAGTGGTCTCATCTTCTACTTTAACAGAGGCTTCTTTTGCAATGGTAAATCCTTCATCGTCAAATTCATCCCATTCTTTGTCCCAATCAATTGCGCCTTCTTATATGCCAGGTTGCCAACCAAATGGAAGTTCAACTGATGTGGTTGTCTTGAGATCTATCCCATAGTGTTTACTACGCTGGCTAAGAGCTTTTGCTAGTTCATCCAGATCTGTTTTAGGTGCAGGAATCTTCGCTGAAGCTGGACCAAATAATGCTGCTTTGACAATGTCAGGTGTTAGTTCACGGCCACTTTGTGCGACAGTTACAACTTATAGTGCATTGTAGAACTCAGGTCGTCCAAGAAAACCAGTCCGATTCTGATCAGCATGCATCCATATCTGAGCGAGAACTTGTTTAGGTAGATTGGATCCTTGAAAGAAAGAGACAGCTTCAGCACCACTAATTCTTCCGTCTTGATCCACATCTGCTTTAGCAAAGTATTGACTGAATATCTCCTTGTTCGGAGCTTCCATCTCTTCTCAGATTCAGAGTGGTTACGGTTATAACATTATTAGGAATTAGACTGATCTGGGGAAATTAATATTTTCTAGGTGGATTGTTGTTACTTTGATTTGGTGGCTGGTATTTTTTAGTTATGATTAGAACAAGGGTATATAATAATTACATACCTAGATAACGTAGTACACATATTATCATTTCTAAGGTTGGAGGTTTTGATTATAACTTTAGTGCTACATATTAAGAATATATGATTGTTGCAATATTAGGTAACGTAACAAGGCGTGGAAGATACATATCATAGGTGCAATACCTCGGATTGTGATGCTTAAGCAATAATTCAGGAATATCATAACTTCACCAATTCTGTCGATGGTTCAGTTGCACTTAGAACAGGAATATTTTCTAACCTTCAAAACCACTTGTGTGTTTCCCTAACTGATATTTAATAACATAAAGGAATGTCTATCTTAATATTTGCTTGTATAAATTGTCATGTTATTAATCTAAAATTTTATAAGATATTTCTCTCAAAGTTTGTCTGCTTGAGTTTGGGTGTTCAGCCTGCTTGTGAAAGAACAGTCCGACTGTTTGGTTAACAAAGTATAAACATAATCATACAGTTGAGTTCCAGAATGATATGCTTGCAATTCGGGTATAAGATTAAGCTATGTTAATAAATGCTTTAGAGTAAAAAATACTTTGTTTAGGAAAGTATTAGATAAACTATATCATCTGATCGTATTAGCATCATTTTTTTATTCGACCCAAATGAAAAACCTGGAGATATCATAACAAGTCTATAGAGCTACAAGTGAGACCACATATTGAATTATATTATGGTAGCAACCACATAGATTGTGAAACATAGTTCTCATAAATTATGATTACCTAACAAATTGTCAGACATGCATTGCATAGTAGCGTAAATGTGCAAACATGTTTACCTTAATATCATATAGTCAAGCAATATCATTAAATCTTTAGCTTGAATTTCTACCTGCAGCAGGAAAAATTTCAAATCTGAGAAGATGTGCGGCAATCCTCGAAGTAGCGAAGGCGAATTCATCGAACAACAGTTAAGTTTTTTTCTTTCTTTTGTCGTTTTAATCTGTGCGTTTCTTTCGAAGTCGAATGCCATGTTTTGTTACTGCACACACACACAGCGACAACCATACGAATGCACCACACAATATAAGGAGAGTCTAAACCCCCATTGTTTTATTACTGCCAATTTCCCAGTTCAGCTTCTAGTATAAGTATGCCTATAATAGTATATACCATGTTCTATTCGGTACTTTTTTTAGCTGTTTTAAAACAATAAACTGATGCAAGATCTTCTAATCATTAATCAACAATGTATTTTGATAGGGTTAATAGTTTCAAAATAATGTTAAATTTCGTGAAGATATCCATGCAATCAAAACATGAAGTATAAATGAACACCTTAACTTTATGATCGCTTTTTTTTTTTTTTTTTTTTGGGAAAGTTGCGTTTGAAGTTTGTGATCTCACACTCATTCAAAAAAGTGTGAGTCTTGCACTTCTCCTTTTATGAAAAGAAATATTACCTTATCATCTCAAGAAAAGAAACTAAATTATGATGACATAAACTACTATTGAAAACAAATGGAATAAAAATGGGTACTGAAAATTTTTGCTCCACTAACAACAAAACCTGTATATCTTATCCTGCAGAACTCCAATGTCATATGCTATAGTGTGAGCTCAGCTTTTTTTTTTTTTAAGCTGAGCGAGCTCCTTTTTTTTAACTGAGCGATGAACCTCTAGTATTAACCACGATGTGAAGTTCAGTAAACCAAGCGCTTTGCTTTGAAAAACTGAGTAATGTTGTGTGTCCTTTGCTAATAGAAGTAATTCAAGTAAAACCATGTGTATATAATATAATAATGCATGTGTACACTTGTACACCTGATAGAGTTATCATATTTAAGTTTTTGTTGACTTTTGGGCTTTCTGGTTTGGGCTTCTAGGTGGTTTTTTATTTTTATTTCGTTTTTATAAGTTTGTAATTTTTGACCATGTGGACAACTGTGTTATTGTAATAAAGGTACGCAGATTTTCAGAACTTTCTGTTGATTTCCACTCATGTTTACTCCAAAATATTTTCAGAACTTTTTTTGGGTACTTTTTTCCGCAAAGAATGAAATATCAATCCATTTGTAAACACATGACCATGGTTATATAGAAATAAATTTTGAGTTAAATCTTCATAACTTCTACCAACTGAGCTTTTGTTTGTAGTCATCATTGCTTATGTTTTATTATGTTGTAATCTATTATATTCACTAACCACTCTATACTTGGAATATGCTTGTATAAGACCTCCTTAATCACAAGTCGATCTGCCGTATAAGACCTTATATGAAATGAAGTAATGAACAAACTATGCGTGCTTTATTTGTTCATTGAACATTTTTTTACCTATATGGCAGTATTAAATTTTTTGAATCGTTTTTTCACAGGCAAAATGTTGAAATCGTGGAGTTTAAGAATTTCGGTAAACCAAGTTGTTTATATGCCATCTGTAAATAGTTCGTTTGGTATGAGATATAATATATATTAGTTCATATGCATGATGTTAATTTATTAACAAAACTTTAATTGAATTGTGATCTTCAAGACGCTGAGCAAGTTATTGTAAACTGAAAGCTAATTACATGAACATGAGCTTGATAAGGATGAGATGGGAACATATACGGAAACATCAGCAGCAAGAGATTGTGCATTGAAGCTATAACCATCGATCAGGTACAAAACTCAGCTCACTTTTGCTCTTTTGCTATAATTTATATGCATGTACCAATATGTACTTAAGGAAAATGAATAATGGTCAAATTTGGCAATTTTTTACATGATGAGTGTCATTATCTGCAAGATCGTAAAATATTTATCAACTGACTTCATTAATTGGTAATATTTGTTTGTCCATACAAGTATTGATGTGTCCTTGTTTTTTCTTAAAAATAATAAATCGTGTGAGTTGCAAATTTAAGTATGGTTGTTAATGAAAATTGGATGTGGAAGTTGCCAGAAATTTTGTTGAGATGTGCAAATCATGTTTTATAGCATTATTTAAAGGTCACATTTTTTCTGTTAATCACTTGGGTAGGAAAAACTGCTCACTGTCTCGACCATTTACATGGTTACAGGGACATAGACATATGCATAAATCCACATTAAACCGCTTCTTTCCCTCCATTTCCTTTCTTTATAAATGAAACCATGTTTTCACCAGCTACACAAATATCATTTCAATTCTACTCAATATTAGCCAAGGGTCTCAACATCTGCATGCATGACTAAGCTTGAAAGCTGGATTTAATTTAAAAAATAACGCAGATGATTTTTCTTTTGCTCGTGTTTTTTTAGCCATCATTGTATTCAATTTAAATGTTGTTTTTAAATACAAGGTAGCAATAGAAGTTGTAGAGGTAAGACAAAAGTCCGGAGCTATAGTTAATGGTAATGTAAGGAGCCATTGGTTGGAAGATTTCGAAAGAGATGTTTTTGAAGTCTTCAGTATCTAGGTTTCGAAACAGATGGTGTTTTTGTTGTTTGGCCAGAGTGTCACATTTCCTTATATGTAAGCCTTTAGATATTTTGTGGAAGTAAAACTTGAAGTTGTCACAATAGACTTTGTACAATTTGATATGAACTATTTAGTATGTTTGATGTTTTCTTTTTAGTTCGATTAAATGTTAATTTGAAATATAGTATTATGCTGATTGAAATAATATTGCTATAAATTTGAATTTGTAACTTTTGAATATTCAGGTTTTAATAGAAGCTACAGAAGGAAGGCAAAAGTCTGGAACTAGTGTTGATGGTGGTTTTATTAGTTTGGGCAAAGTGTCATATTTGTTCTTTGTAAGTTTCTAGATATTTTGTAGTAGTGAAACTTGAAGTTGTACAAAGAACTTTGTAGAATTTGATATGACTTATGTAGTATGATTGATGCTTTATGTTCAATTCGATGAAATGTTAGTTTGATGTTTGATTTCATGTTTGTTATTGCTATAAATTTGAATATGTATAATTAAACGAAATATTATGTGGTAATGTAAGATGTTGAATGAGATCGTTTAACAATACCAAAATTATAACATTTATAAGTGTTGGGAATTTTTGTATTTATATACGTGCATGAATTCCTAACGGTTATAACCGTTAGGAGCGCAAAAGATCCTAACAGTTATAACTGTTGGGAGCGCAAAAGTTCCCAACGGTTATAATCGTTGGGAGCGCAAAATTTCCCAACGGTTATAACCGTTGGAAGCTCTAAACTTCCTAATGGTTATAACCGTTAGTATACACGTTACAAAATTTACCACGCACCTTCTACTAACGGTTATAACCGTTGGTACTTTGATTTGCAATGGTTATAACTGTTACGAAACGACAATTCTGGTCAAATGTGGAAAAGAAATCTAAGATTTTAAAAGGGAATTTATTTCTAAAATAGAAATTAGATTTCAAATGGACTGGAAATAGAAACTTGTTTACGTGGATTAAACAAGAAGTTGATTATAACGATATTTATAAGTTAAATAAAATATTATCATAGGATAAATTAAAATATAAATTCATGTCGAATTTATATTAGAAAAGAGGAAATCGGTGTTGACACAAATGTTGAGGTGGGATTCAAACCCAGTAGTTACAAAAGGAATGTGAGCTGGGAAAAATGAATTCAAATGGTTATTTTGAGTGAATAGGGAAATGGAAAATCGTTTCCAAAAGGAAACGATTGGTTTTATTCCGAAGTTTGGAATATAAAATAAATTGAGATAAATTAAGTGGATTAATATTTAGAATTCGACTATGTCGAATCTTATTAAATGATTTATTTTAGAAATAAACTATTTAAAACTCTATCTAGCGTGAATCTATAAATTAGATGAAATATGTTAAGAAACTAATATTTCAATATTTATTGTGATGTAAATAAAATCATATGTTTTGAGATAATTTGATATTATTAATAAACAAGAAGGGAATTATAGAAATCAATAAAGTTGATTTCAGGAGCTATGAAATGTATAATTTGTATATATGTATTAAAAAGGAAATTTTGAATTGTTTGATATAGATAGAAAGGTGTTAGTAGCCGTTTTATAAATGAAATTTATAAAAATAATGTGGGTTTATAAAGTAACTCTATTTGAGTCTGAAATTATAATTTTAAATAAAAATCAAGTTGAGTTGATAAATGAGTCTAGATTCCTATTAAGTAATGATATTTATATTTGAAAGTGAATAACAATTTGAAAGCAAATGTTTTGCGAATATAAATAATTATAAGGCCAAAATAAGTTAATCTAAAATAGTAGATTTATTACGAAGTTCGGAATATTAATTGAATGTAGAATATTCGAAAGTGAGTTATTTATTGAAATTCGATTTTATCGAATTCAGGAAAGTACTTTCTACTTCCCGTTATAATCAAGATTTCAATATTTAATTATTTATTCCAATTAATAAATTAAAGTTATATTTTACATTAAAATATTTTGGAAGCAAGGGATTATAACGAATCGTCATAATAAATGTTTTCCGTAAAAGAAGTGGATTTTTAAATTAAATCCGAGAGTTGCATAAGCAATGTTTTGTTGGAATTTGAAGTTGTAAGCCTTGTCTATTTCGAAGTTGAGAATGTCGTTCAGTTAAGGTCTGAGAGATAATTATACCCCAACTTGATTGGCTTCATGATTGACTGAGGAATGGCTAAGGTTCAATAACGAGGGTTGGTTAACGAAACGATTAGTTAATGGATAATTAATGGGTTGAATAACGATGTTTTATATAGCATCGGTTTAATCCAATAAAAGAATTTTGGAAACGTTTTACAAATTAAATCAAAAATATTTTCCAAGCATAAGAAATGAAACGAATTAGTTAATGAGAAGTTGAGAAGCGGAAAATGAGAATATTTTCCGATATTAATAATGTATATTTTCTAAATTTTGAAAATAAGAATCTGTGAATATATGGAAAAGTGTTCCAACCGTAATAAGAGATATTTTCTGGAATATGAAAGATAAAGAGTTTGTGGAATTGAGAAATGATAATTTAATAAGAAATAGATTTAGGGGCCCGGAGTTGTTTGATGGTTGATAGAATTTCCATTTGGAAATAGGATCGTTGGTTGTATAGATGTTCCTTTGATAGTTAAATCACCGGCTATCAAAGTTTTGGTTTATTTTATACCTCCGTTGTCACTACGGAGAGACCGAGATCAAATTTAATATCTGAAAACCACTCTGTATTAGCATAAGCGTTACGAATCAATTTATGTTGAAAATGATTGAAAACGGAGTAAAATGCAAGCCTGTTCTGTTAATCTTAGGTAGAAATTGCCCAAGATGGATTGATAGGATGGTGCATTCGGTGTGTCCAGTCCCAGTACAACGTATATGGATCGATCTGACAATGTGAAATTCAAAGTAAATGGTGAAAAGATGTTCTAAAAGGAAATCGTGACCTCACGCTTCATCAATCGGGAAATGACAAAATTCAGGAAGGTAGCATAGCCAAGTGGGTCATTCCCATTAGTGGTATTATCACCTGATCTAGAGAAATTTCATTTGATTCTTATTCTATTTGTTGTTGTATGCTTTCGATAACAGTTGTTGATCACAACAGTTGGTGATAATATGCTCGGTTCACTCAAGTTAAATGAGTGACCAGCCATGTGTAGTCGGGTTGCAAGATGGTCTTGTTGAATCCAGTGTATCCCTTCTAGAGTACATTGATCAGAAGGTGGTTCCATACCTTGTCATAGTCGGAATCCAATCTCCAATAAGCACCCTACGGTTTTTGATTTTATATTATATATGGAGCGTGAGATGCAAGCGTTCCTCTAGATTGCTATTTATTTGATGTAGACACTATTATAATATCACCTGATTTTGATATAAAAAATGCTTGGTTGTCGTAAGGTAAAAACTATCCGTGTTTATGTGTGGATTGGTCTTACGATTATCTTTTCTTTCGAAAGAATTTTTAAAAGATAAACCAATGGTTGGAGTTTACTCACACCAGTCCCATGACTGACCCAGAGTTTATTTTGTTTTGCTTTACCCTAAACTCTTGGGTACCCAAATTTGTACGGGAAGTCAAGTAGTCAGGATTTTACAGATACATTTGGAGGAGCTTGAAGCAGGAGACTATCATATTTTCCGTTGTGTACTATGTTGTATCCGGAAACAGGTGTTTATAACTGTTCCAGGAAATTGCTGTTTTTCTTTGATGATGGTATGTATATACAGTTACAAATTTTATATTTCAAAGTTATGTTATATAATATATTTTATTCGTTTCGCTGTGAGATTTATGTTATTCGTTTTCTTCAATTATAGTTTTTCTTTCTTTCTATTTCTCATCCTCTAAATTCTTTCCATTAATGATTCGTATTTATGTGCAATTTGGGTTGGACGTGTAGTGTTATTAGTCGATTCAAAGGGTACGGAAATTCAGGCCATTACATTTGGTATCAAGCTGAAGATTGAGTAGTAACCTTGGCTCTGTGGCGTAAATCAATAGAGATGGAGATAATAATACCCTAGATTGAGTTTGAGTATATATACGAGGGAGCGTATTTGTAGATTTGATACAAAATTATTTTATATTGTATTGACTGGTTTGATAAGGGGTTTATGAAGTCTGGTCGATACAGAATGTACAACTGTATCGATAGGTGTTTCTAAACCCTCGAACGAAGGAATTCGATACAGTATTGTTTTAAAAAGGGAGAATAAAATAATTTTACCCAAAAATTTATTTTGATATAAGAGGAATATTTTCTAAATTAATATAGTATATGGATGTGTTGATTGTTGTTACAATTAAATTAAATAACAAAATATTGAATTGATTATATATAATCAAATAAAATTTGGATGTGACTGAAATATACAAATGAGCTAATTTGAAACTGGATCCAATCCAGATGAGAATTTAAATCCCGGATGGTTAGAAATATTTTCTGAAATATTTTTAAAAGTAATATAATATTACTTTGAAGGATTTTTAAATAAGAACGGTTTTAAATGGGTTTTTGAAAGTGATTAAGCATTGAAATCACTTCAGTGACGAGAAAATAATTCTGATATTGGATCGCGACATTATCGGTATTCGTTTTCAACTTTCTAAGTGATGGATTTCTACCACAATAATTCATAAATCGAAAATTTGTTTGAAAAGAACAAGCTTTTCTAAAATTTGAATGTTTGAGTTGCAAATGGTTACAAATGTTTGCATATATTTATATTATCTTAAAGGAATTTAAAATGAAAGCCGGGAATTTGAATTCTAGAATCAAATTGAACTTGTGCTAGTAAAATGGATTGAAATGGTTAAAGTGAACCAAATGAATTAAAATTTAACTTAAGTTAAATTAAATAGAATTATACTAGATTGGAAATTAATTTGAGTAGCTTATAAATTGGAAATAGATAAATTGATCAATTTGGATGAATGTGAATGTTTGTATGTGGATTATGGATTGGATGTGAAATTATGAATTGAGAATCATTGAAAACCAAGTGAAATGATGTGAATTAAATTATCAATTATTGAAACTCACCTGTTGAATTACGTAAGTACAGGTTAGGAACTTAATGGCTTGATTTTGGCTGCATATATAGCATACGAATTGAGCAAGATCACTTAATAGCGTTGATATAAGGTATGCCTACGCGAAAATACAAAAATTGGGTTTTGGATTTTTGTTTTCTGACCGTGTGGGTCGATATATATATATATATATATATATATATATATAGTGAAAATTAGGCACACATCCCTAAAAGCAAACTTAATTAGGCTCACATCCTCCTGTTTCAAAACATATAAATTACATCCCTAATTTCAAACAGCGGCTGGTATTTTTACAAAAGTGCCCTTTTTCTTAATTCACGCCGTATTTAGCTAGGTTGGATCTATTCATTACGTATTTACTTTTTTTTTCTTTTCCAGAAACCTAAAATTCGTTCTTCATGGCGGCGGCGGCTCCAACGAAATTGATGGCCTCTAATCGGTGGCTGCTTCCTCCTTCAACCGAAACCCCTTAATCCCCAAAATTCTTATCGCGTTCAATTTTTGGTTCTAGCGAAGAGTCAGCAGCGATTCCAGTGATTCTGGCAGGCATCGCATCGAATCCAGTCAAGCGATTTGGATTTCAATTTGCATAGAAGGAGAGATTAGCAATCCAGGCAGACGTGCGCGACAACGAAGTGATTTCAGCGAAAGGTATTCTTCTAGTTTTTTTGGGCGGCTAGTAATTCAATCATTTGACTATGTTTTAATTTTATTTGTATGTCACTATATTTATATTTTCTATCTGTAAAACTCATTCGACAACTCCCTGGAATGACAATTTGTAATGTGTGTTTTAATTGAGAGTGTATACAGTTTTAAAGTTTTCTTTTGCAACATGGTTGATTCTTGCTGAATTTCTGTTAAAAAGTTGCGGACAATTATGCAGCTATTCTTAAATATATGCATATATGTATGCAATTTTTGATGAAAATGCAAACAGAAAAATATTCAAAATCGCGATCTGTAAGATGATGAAAAGTTGCGGACATATATGCAGCTATTCTTAATATTTGCATATATGTATGCAGTTTTTTTATCAAACAAACAGAAGAACATATTATTTTACAAATATATTCATATTTCTATGCATATATCTGGAATACTTGCATATAAATATTTAGAAATTATTGTGTAAGATGTAGGAAATATCTGATTTTTGCTGAACTTCTGATAAAAAGTTGCGGACAAATATGCAGCTATTTTTAATATATGCATATATGTATGCAATTTTTTATCAAACAAACCGAAAAACATATTATTTTACAAATATATTCATATTTCTATGCATATATCTGGAATACTTGCATATAAATATTCAGAAATTATTGTTATTTTGATGAATTGTACGCATGTATTTATATTATTCTGAAGCAATTTTTTTTAATTTAGGTTACTGCACATTAAGCCTACTAATGTTGATTTTTTTTTTATATAACAGTGTTCCGACAGATATTGGTGTTATCGTGTTGTTGAAGATTGGTCGTCCATCCTTTTCCAAATGATTGAAATCTGCATGTGTTTCTACAGAGACTACTAGATGTGGTTTGCGCAATAAGCTGGGTCTTAACAAAATTATTTGTTCTTCAAAAGACCGTCATCTCTGCTTTGTAATTGTTTTGAAATTTTTGATGTAGTACATGTAAATGTGGTCTGTACTTATTTTTTGATGTAGTACATGTAAATGTTATGAAATTTTTCATGTAAGTATGCACATGTTTCTGTTATTTGCATATATATATATAAGCATCTTGTTATAATTATATGTTTTTACTTTTTTGTCATTTTTTTTGTTCCAGCAATTACGCAGTACAGTTCTGTATATGTATGCAATTATTTCACTTAGCTACGCAAAACTAATAATTTATTTTTTGCATAATATTAATATATGCATGCAATTATTACACTTAGTTGCATAAATGTATGCAATTTTACATAATATATGTATATAATTGTCTAGTTTTGTGTAAAAAATAAAAAAAAAAGTATTAAAAAAATCATTTTATGTAATATTTTTTTATATAGTTGTCTAGTTTTTCGTAAAAATAAAAAAAAGTAATAAAAAAATTGCTGTTGGATTGAACGACTGTTTTCCAGAATTGTTGATTTAGGTTTATGGGCGAGATAATAGGAGCGATTGACTGAGTAAATGAGGGCAAACAGTTGTTGGATAGTTTTTTAGGTGTATAAGGGTAGATCTGGAATTTTTTTAGCGGAAGTTCAAAAATAGGGATGTATTCTATATTATGTTTATCACCGGGTTTTTTTTTATATTTTGAAACTTAATAGGGACCTGTAAAAAACACACCCTATATATATATATATATATATATATTCGTTGATCCTGCGATATCGCAGAAGTCCCTCTGTATAGGGGAGACTTTGCCGAAATTTTCTAAAAATTTAAGGTGTTAGAAAATTTTCAAAATTTTTGAAAATTTTCGTTAGTAAGAATAAATTAATATTTTAACTGAAATTAATTGTTCAGTTAAAACTAAAATTTAGAAGTAAAACAAATAATTATTAGCTTAGTTAATAGGGGTTATAGCATTTTTCCTACCTTAGCAATTTCGAAGACGAAATTCTTTTAAAGGGGGAGGAATGTAACGACCCGGATTTTTAGCCGTTAAATTTTGAATATTTAAATTTATTTTAAATGTTGTATTAGAAATATAAATGGAGATTCATATAGAATTTATTAATTACAAACAACGGTTGAACATATAATTTATAATTAAATTTAAAACGAGCTCGTAATGTCGCGGTAGTTCGTAATTTAACATTTTGAACTTCAATTGATATACAGGATCCAATATAATATGAAATTGTTTATAAACTATAACGATTTATTAAATATAATTAAAATATTGGTATCACATTTTTAATAAAATTTTTAATGACGTGTTTTTAATTTAATTTATAGAATGTTACTGTAATTTTTAATTTGGAAAATAAACAACTATTTTTTAACGTAATTTACACCCTAAATCAGCGGTTTTGGAACTTCACAAAATAAGTTAATTTGTCTGTTTTATTATATTTCTGGAATCATAGCGCATTGCTCGACATATCAATATTCTTATTTTTGTTCATAGCAGTCGCAAATAAACAAAAATTTATGCGTAGTCAATACCACGTTAACTTTAACAATAATATATACCGGTGAATGGCCCGTGCTTCGCACACGGTAAAAGATTGGAGCTGTAGTTGCTTTGAATATTGATTGGTTTGTATGATATTTTTGTTATTTTTACCTTCATTGGATAGGTGTCTATAGTAGGTAAACCATATTGTAGATACACGTTTTATGGTTTCCAAATATGCAAACTAGTATAATTATTGAAGCAAGACATTTCAGAACCTCTTACAAATATACAGCTTGGAATATAGACCAAAACATACATGAAATAAAAATATATGAGTTGTGTTCCCGTATTGATATAATCAAGTACCTGTGGGAGTTGGCATAGATATACAGTCCATTATAAGTGTGAAATTATAAACATTCCCTATCTCTATCATAATGGCATTTCACTAATATCTGTGCAACACTAATCGTTGCCTGTAAGTTTTCAAACCAGTGTTCTCCAAGTTTTCAACAACGTGACTGCCATTCTTCAGAACAGCGTGACTCCCAATCCATCTCATTTATCGTGCGTACCAAACCATATCCTTTCCATGCAAGCCAAGCCACCTTCGTCTTTAAATACTACATATCATTTCTCCCATTCTCAACGTAAACAAAAAACAAAACTGTTTCTTTTTCTCGAAAACCAGGAGAAGTTGAAATCCGCTATATTCACAAAATTTCAAAATAAAAATCTAATTCAATATCAAACGAAATCGGGTACAGATTGTTGGAAGTGTTTAACACATATTACTGTCGTTGATTGTCCCGTGCCACGCGAGGAAGGCGAGAATGAATTTCTGTGAAGGCCATCGAGTCCAACGTTGATATGCCAGGGAGGAACATGCGTTGAAGATGAGATGAATTGTGATGGTCTGGTGCGATTTCACGAAGGATAGGGAAATCGAAAGAGACAAACTGGTGTCAGGATACTGGAGAATGTGATCGAAGAACGTGGTAGGAGCAGAGCTTTATGGTGTGGAGAGGGAAGCACTCGTGGAGGAGAAGAGGAAGGTGGCGGTGTTTGGTTAAACAGTGGAGCATAAAGGGGAAAATGAGTGCTTGTAAGTTGTGAGGATGGCCATAAAATGGGTTGCGGAATTTCATTTGAATGGAGGAAGAAGACACATCGCGATTCTTTTATGCGGTTAAACCCAGATCAGCGGCGTTAATTATTACGGTAATTAAGGATTATTTATTAAATAAATTTATATAATGGTGTTTTAAGCTGACCTTAAGGCATCAGACATGAGCTTGAGTTATGTAGGGCGGTGCGAATACATTCAGTTGGGAAGAAGACTTAAAAGGAAGAACTGTGACCATGATATTTTCTTTCAGCAGTTTAAAATTGTATAATCGGGAGAAGAGAAGACTCGAGGGGGAGTCAGCATTAATCTTAAAATTAAGGTTTCGAAATAACAGCGGGTTCCAATAACAGCTCCTAAACCTGCTACCATATTTGTCGATCGATTCAATGGCCTACTTAGAGTCAAAATTGATGTCTCAAGCTTAAATTTAAGAATCGAACGACGTTGGTTACGCGAAATCTACATTTTGGAACTAAAATAGAGGAAAAACTGAGCTATTTGAATTTCAAGGAAAAATCAAAAGCTCGTTTGACTTTAAACGAAACCAAAGCAGAAATCATCAACTGCAAACAAGGTAGGACTCGTTTATATTTTTATATAAACAGATTTTAAATTCATATATATTAATTTAATATTGTGTGATGGTTGTTTGGATGAATGGTTGATAAAATTGGTTGAAATGATTGATTAGTTATTACATATTGATTCTATTTACCATGATATTCCATATTGAAATGAAATTTATGATATTTATGTTGATTAACATCTGTGGATGCAGGGAAACAGGTTGAAGGGATCCAACTGGATTCCTCAACATTTATATTACTATTTTTATTTATTATGTTATATGATCTGTTATATTATCTGTGATTGATTATATTGTTTTTGAATTACCTTAGCCCTAGAAATTCGGTATTTAGATACCATAAAATATTTTCGAATGTGAAAAAGAAATCTGAGATTTAAAAGGAAATTTATTTCTAAAATAAAATTAGATTTCAAATGGACTGGAAATAGAAACTTGTTTACGTGGATTAAACAAGAAGTTGATTATAACGATATTTATAAGTTAAATAAAATATTTATCATAGGATAAACTAAATATAAATTCAAGTCGAATTTATATAAGAAAAGTGGAAGTCGGTTTTGACACAAATGTTGAGGTGAGATTTAAACCCAGTAGTTACAAAAGTAATGTGAGCTGGGGCAAATGAATTCAAATGGAGATTTTGTATGAATAGGGAAATGGAATATCATTTCCAAAAGGAAACGATGGGTTTTATTCCGAAGTTTGGAATATAAAATAAATTGAGATAAATTCAATGGATTTATATTTAGAATTCGACTATGTCGAATCTTATTAAATGAATTATTTTAGAAAAAACTATTTAAAACTCTATATAGCGTGAATCTATAAATTAGATGAAATATGTTAAGAAACTTATATTTTAATATTTATAGTGATGTAAATAAAATCATATGTTTTGAGATAATTTGATATTATTAATAAAGAAGAAGGGAATTGTAGAAATCAATAAAGTTGATTTCAGGAGTTATGAAATGTATAATTTGTATATACGTTTTAAAAAGGAAATTTGAATTGTTTAATATAAATAGAAAGGTGTTAGTAGCCGTTTTATAAATGAAATTTATAAAAATAATGTGGGTTTATAAAGTAACTCGATTTGAGTCTGAAATTATAATTTCAAATAAAAATCAAGTTGAGTTGATAAATAAGAAAAGATTCCTATTAAGGAATGATATTCATATTTGAAAGTGAATAACGATTTGAAAGCAAATGTTTTGCGAATATAAATAATTTTAAGGCCAATCTGAGTTAATCTAAAATGGTAGATTTATTACGAAGTTCGGAATATTAATCAAATATATAACATTCAAAAGTGAGTTATTTATTGAAATTCGATTTTATCGAATTCAGGAAAGTACTTTCTACTTTTCGTTTTACTCAAGATTTAATTATTTAATTGTTTATTCCAATTGATGAATTAAAGTTATATTTTAAATTGAAATATTTCGGAAGTAAGGGATTATAACGATATCGTTATAATCAATGTTTTCCGTAAAAGAAGTGGATTTTAAAATTAAATCCGAGAGTTGCATAAGCAATGTTTTGTTGGAATTTGAAGTTGTGAGCCTTGTCTATTTCGAAATTGAGAATGTCATTCAGTTAAGGTCTTAGAGGTAATTATAACCCAACTTGATTGGCTTCATGGTTGACTGAGAAATGGCTAAGGTTCAATAACTAGGGTTGGTTAATGAAACGATTAGTTAATGGATAATTAATGGGTTGAATAACGATGTTTTATATAGCATCAGTCTAATCCAATAAAAAGAATGTTGGAAACGTTTTACAAATTAAATTAAAAATATTTTCCAAGCATAGGATATGAAATGAATTCGTTAATGAGAAGTTGAGAGGTGGAATATGGGAATATTTTCCGATATTAATAATGTATAATATTGAAAATAAGAATATGTGAATATGTGGAAAAGTGTTCCAACCGTAATAGGAGATATTTTCTGGAATATGAAAGATAAAGAGTTTGTGGAATTAAGAAATGATAATTTAATAAGAAATAGATTTAGGAACCAGGAATTGTTTGATGGTTGATAGAATTTTCATTTGGAAATAGGATCATTGGCTGTATGGATGTTCCTTTGATAGTTAAATCACCGGCTATCAAAGTTTTGGTTTATTTTATACCTCCATTGTCAGTACGGAGAGACCGGGATCAGGTTTAATATCTGAAAACCACTCTGTATTGGCATAAGCGTTACGAATCAACTTATGTTGAAAATGATTGAAGACGAAGTAAAATGCAAGGGTTGTTCTGTTAATCTTAGGTAGAAATTGCCCAAGATGGATTGATAGGATGGTGCCTTCGATATGTCCAGTCCCGGGATAACGTATATGGACGGATCTGATAATGTGGAATTCAAAGTAAATGGTGACAAGATGTTCTAAAAGGAAATCGTGACCTCAAGCCTCATCAATCGGGAAATGACAAAAATCGTGTAGGCAGGATGGCCAGGTGTGTCATTCCAATTAGGGGTATTATCACCTGATCTAGAGAAATTCCATTTGGTTCTTATTCTATTCGGTGCTGTATGCTTTCGGTAACGGTTGTTGATCACAACCGTTGGTGATAATATGCTTGGTACACTCAAGTTAGATGAGTGACCAGCCATGTGTTGCTGGGTTGCAAGATGTTCTTGTTGAACCCCAGTGTATCCCCTCAAGAGTACACTGATCAGAAGGTGGTTATAGTCGGAATCCAATCTCCAATAAGCGCCTTGCGGTTTTTGATTTTATATTGTATATGGAGCGTGAGATGCAAGCCTTCCGCTAGATTGCCATTTATTTGATGTAGACACTATTATAATATCACCGGATTTTGATATCAAAAATGTTTGGTTATCGTAAGGTAAAAACCATCCATATTTATGTGTGGATTGCTCTTACGATTATCTTTTCTTTCGAAAGGATTTTCAAAAGATAAACCAATGTTTGGAGTTTACTCACACCAGTCCCATGACTGACCCAGAGTTTATTTTGTTATGTTTTACCCTAAACTCTTGGGTGCCCAAAATTGTATGGGTTGTCAAGTAGTCTAGTTTTAACAGATTCACTTGGAGGAGCTAGAAGCAGTAGACTATCATATTTTCTGTTGTATACTATGTTGTATCTGGAAACATGTGTTTATAACTGTTCCAGGAAATAGCTTCTGTGCTTTGATGATGGTATGTATATACAATTACAAATTTTGTATTTAAAAAGTAATGCTATATAATATATTTTATTCGTTCCGCTATGAGATTTATGTTCTTTGTTTTCTTCAATTCTAATTTTTCTTTCTTTCTATTTCTCATCCCCTATCTTCTTTCCATTAATGATTCGTATTTCTGTGCAATTTGGATTGGACGTGTAGTTTTATTAGTCGACTCAAAGGGTACGGGAATTTGGGCCATTACACGCACATAAAAGAAAACAAATATATTTATTATGGGGACATTTCGAATTCAAATTCTAACCTAAGCGCATTTATTACGCTAATACAATGTTAATTACATTGATTACGTTTATATAAGTATAATAATTATATCGTCTAAATAACGTAATTATTCGTATAAATGAGAAAACGTTCTAACGAGGTGGCATTTGTCAATTTGTCCAAATTAAGGTATACAAGTTAGGTTTTCCATACTTTTGCCGCTACAACATAGGCATGATGGCATAAAGACAAGATATCAAATAATAGTGGATGGAAAATATACATACAATTTCAACTTGCATCCTAGGTTCGTAAAATGATATAAATACTGAATTGAAAATAAAGTATTACATACACTTATACTTGTATGTTTATAATTCCTATTTCACCTAATTCACCCCTTTTTGGCGTTATGCACATAAAAATGTTTACATTTGAACTTTTTCAAATATGAATGTGTTTGGATTCAAAATAGCATCCAAACCCAAATCAAATCGTGAAACAATCAAATCTAAACCTTTTTAGGTTACAATCAAATGATACATAAAGGTGAATTACATGAAATAGAAATAATAGTAGCAACACCCCTTTTTCATCTTTAATCCAATATTAAAACCAAAAATCCACAAAACCCAAATATCATGACAATTCATACGTAGATACAAGATAGAGGATTCGGGGGTTTCCCCATGATCTTATCCACAAAACCCAAATATGAAATTCTTTGTCCCCATGCTTTCCACAGGGTCATTTACCCATTGTGCTCGGATGAGGCGAACGGTTTTGTTGCGAAGTCTCTTGATTACGTGATCTACAATCTTCGTAGTGGCACGGGGAACCCTGGACTCCAAATCGAGTTTTTCTATGTCCCCAATTTCATCAGGCCTGAGTCTGATAGAAGAATCATGAAGGCATTTCCTCAAATGAGATACATGAAAAACATTATGGATCCCCGATAGATGCTCTGGGAGATCCACTCGACAAGCCAAAGATCCTATCTTCCCGATGACAAGAAAAGTCCCAATAAATTTGGGAGCCAACTTCCCAATCTTCCCAAACCAAATAGGTTTCTTAAGAGGGAGTACTTTTATGAATACCAAGTCTCCAAAAATAAACTCAAATTCCTTCCTTCGCTTATCAGCATACGATTTCTATTGGTCTTGGGCCTATGCCTACTCAAAGATATCTTATCCGTGGAATCATAGACGAAGTTTGGTCCGAGTGTAACCTTGTCGGTAGTTTCCCACCAACAAGTTGGCGATTTGCATGGCCTCCCATGTAGTGCTTCAAAAGGGGCCATACCAATCGTCATTTGAATGAACTCCACAAGCAGTAAGTACTGCTCCCAAACTCCTCCAAAGTCAATGATGCAAGCTCTAAGCAAGTCTTCTAAGATTCTATTTACTCTTTCCGTCTGTCTGCGGATGATAAGTTGTGCTTAGATTGAGGGTAGTTCCCAATGTTGCTTGTAGGCTTCTCCAAAATTCACTCGTGAATAAGGGGTCTCTATCACTCACGATACTTGATGGGATCCCATGAAGTCTGACTATCTCTTTGACATATAATTGGGCTAACAAGGCTGTAGTCCTTGTCTTCTTGACTGGTATGAAATGGACGCCTTTGGTTAGACGATCTACCACAACCCAAATGGCTTCATTACCCTTTTGGCTTATAGGAAGTCCATCTACAAAGTCCATGGAAATATGCTCCCATTTCAACATGGGGATCTCTATAGGTAGTAACAATCCTCCGGGCTTCCCTTGCTCTGTTTTAACTTTTTGGCATATCAAGCATTTAGCCACGAATTCGGTCACATCTCTCTTCATTCCTTCCCAATGGAGATTCCTCTTCATATCTTTGTACATTTTATCCCCACCAGGGTGTATGGTCAATTTTGACATATGGCACTCCTCTAAAATTTCTTTCTCAACCCTTCAATTTTTGGGAACGTGAAGTCATCTATCCTAAAGTAAACTTCCATCATCACCCATTGAATACCTAACCGAATGAGGAAAGGTCTCCTTCTTTCCTACTTTTTCCTTCATGCTTCTTAATCCCTCGTCAAGGTCTTGTGTGTTTTGGATCCTTTCTCTTAGGGTAGGTCTAATTATTATAGGCCCAAGAAAACAATTAGAAGTGGTTGGTGAGGGTTGCAAATTAAAATTAGAGAGGAACTCTAATTGTTTCCATTCTGTTATCGCATTCAAAGTCGCATGTTTCCTACTTAACGCATCTGCCACAACATTCCCCTTTCCGGGGGTATACTGGATCATGAAATCAAATGAGGCAATATATTTCATCCATCGTTGTGGCTTCAAGTTTAGTTCACGTTGAGAAAATATATTTTAGGGATTTATGGTCAGTAAAAAGTTCAAATTTCTCCCCTAAAGGATAATGCCTCCACATCTTAAGGGCAAACACTATTGCGGCTAACTCAAGGTCATGAACTGGGTATCTCTTCTCTGGATCCTTGAGTTTTCTACTAGCATGGGCAACTACTCTTCCTTCTTGCATAAGAATTGCTCTTAAACCGGTCCTACATGCGTTGGTGTAAACGGTGAACAATTTTGAACTGTAGGGTATAATAAGGACTGGTGTGATAGTTAATACTTCCTTTGATTTATTAAAGGCTATATCACATTTATTACTCCAAGCAAACACCAAATTCTTTTTCGTTAATTGGGTTAAAGGTGTGGCAATCTTTGCGAAGTCTTTAATGAATTTCCTATAATATCCGGCCAATCCAAGGAAGCTTCTCACTTCTGTAACAATTCGAGGTATCCTCCATTCTTTGATTGCCTCGATCTTTGTAGGGTCTACGGCCAAGCCTTCTCTTGACACAATATGTCCTAAAAATCTTACTTCTTCCCTCCAGAAATGGCACTTCGAGAATTTTGCTTTCAATTAGTTCTTTCTTAATATCCCTAACACTTGTCTTAAGTGATCTTCGTGCTCTTTACGGTCTTTTGAAAATATAAGGATATCATCTATGAAGACTACCACGATTTTATTTAGAGTTCCCCTAAGCACTCTACTCATAAGGTCAACAAAGAAGGCGGGTGCATTCGTTAGTCCGAAGGGTATAATTTCCCATTGGAACAATCCGTCTGGTGTCCTTAACGCAGTTTTGTCTTTGCTGTCCTCCGGAATTTATAACTGGTGAAATCCAGTAGCAAGGTCTAGTTGGGAAAATACTCAAGCTCCTCCCAAGTGGTCAAAAAGGCCATCGATTCTAGGTAAAGGGTATCTATTCTTCTTGGTCAATTTATTGAGTTCTCTATAGTCCACACAAAGTCTTAAAGATCTGTCTGCTTTGGGGGTAAATACAACATGTGTTTTCCATTTTGAGGTACTTCGGCGAATGAAACCTTTTTGCAATAATTCTGAAATCTGTTTATCCAACTATCTTCTTTCCTTAGGCGCCATGTGCCTCAAGTGTAGTGATACAGGCCAAGCATCCTTCTCTAGGTCTATACGAAAAGAGATTTTTCTATGGGGTGGAAGTCCCGTGACTTCCCCGATGACATCCAAGAACTCACAATCTATAGGGACCGAAGATGATCCTTCAGAACTAGGAGATAAGAAATATAATAAGGCTTTATCCTTGTTTCTAACATTGTAAGATATACTTAGGCTACGTCCTCCTCGTCTCCTAAGACGAACGAGTCTCTTATCACAATCTAGGACAGCCCCATAAAATGATAGCCAGTCCATACCTAGGATAAGTTCATACCCCATGAAATCAAACGCATACGCTTTACAATGGAACTCGACATTGTCGACCTCCAATACTAGGTCTTTGCAAAAAAACTCTGGCTACTTTAATCCTCACCTCTATCGGACTATCCGAGATAGATATGAAAAGGTTCAATAGAATTACTAATCGTTTGGAGATAAAAGAATGGGTTGCTCCAGAATCGAACAAGGTGTATACGGAATTTCCTAAAATAGAGGTTATACCTTCAAGTGCGGGTTGTCCTTGGTGTCGGTTTTGAATTGGTGCTGCCTCTATTGCATAGTTCTAGCCACTCTTGACAACTTTGGGCTTCTGGTAGTCTTTGGAAATGTGTCCTTCTTCATGGCAATTGTAACATTTTCCTTTGACCTACTTTTTCGCCAACGAGGTCTTACAATCTTTGGCGTCATGGCCTTTGCGATTGCACCTCGCACAAGTCTTTGCATCCTTTTTGAATTTGTTTTTCTTCTTGTTTTTCCACCATACCTTCTTCTTATTTTTGTTGGAGCTTTCCCCTTTCTCACCTTCTTTATCCTCCTTGGCGCCTTCCACCTTGCATAAGATAGCTGTCTCTACTAGAGTTTCAAAAGTTGTCCCAAACATTACTTGGGCTAATAGGGTTTCCTACAACGGGGAGTTCAGTCCTTTAACAAATCTAAGGGCTTTGTTCCTGGGGGTGTCTATAAATCCTCTTCCAAACTTAATTAATTCGATAAATTTGGACACATACTCTTGCAAGCTCAAGCTTCCTTGCTTGAGGTGGATGAATTTCTCTTGCTGGATAGTCATTTCTTCCTTTGGCAAAAACTTCGCTTCAAACTGGGTTTTGAATTAGGCTCATGTAAATATCCGACCCTCGTTCTCTCTAAATATTAAATTCCACCATTCAAGGCCTCATCTTTCAAGTGCCAAACCGCTATCCTTCTTTTCACTTCGTTGGGCTAGCAATTAGGTTCAAAAATTATTTTATAGTCCCTAACCCAAGATTGTGCACTAGAAATGTAACACCCCACCTCCGCCAATGCCACTCTTGCAAGGACATTAGCTTTGGAGGGGCGTTAAACAAGGTAAACATGCATGCAGATATCACAAGACAGAACATATAAGTAAAACAGAGTAGTAAAGCAGCGGATAAAACTTAGCATTTCAAAACCATAGTCATGTTACAACAAAGTACTTGGTCATTATTTTTCAACAACAACGTCTAGATAAAAGCATAAACTGAAAAACTGAAATACATAAAGTACTATCCCCAAAATGAAGTGATAAACCATAGCTAGCTCAATGTCCAAAACCGTACATGAGCAAATCCAGTAAGCAAGCTGTAAAGATCCAAGCTAAGCTCCAATGTTCCCACCCTGAGAACCTGAAGGGGGGGGGAAACGAAAGAAAAGAGGCAAAAAAAAACAGGTCAGTCAAAAAGACTGGTAAGCCCTACTACTATCTGTCTATGAACTAGTAAAGTTAACTGGCATGAGAAGCTCAGATGAACATAAGGATAGCAACATACTGGCATGATGATTAACTAGCAAGGTAGATAAAGGTGTCATCGCATAATCAAGGTTAAGTTTTGCACCACGGGTGTACTAGCATTCTAACATGTCAAGTAAAAACAAGAATTGATCCCTTGGCCCAAGCTTGGCCCAATATCATGAGATGACCTAAATCAAGGTCCAACTACTCGGTCTAGTCGATCGGCTCCCTATAAGCCTAACTCGTCAGGTGTCGGTGTCATACGGCTTAATCATGTAATGTAGTTGACTATGCAGGGTCCACCCTAGGGTGTATCTGGCCCTACGGTGTAACCCTCAGACACCATACCATGATGCACAGTCCAAACCTACCGGTGCCCGTGTTCAACTCCGGACTTAATGTGCACGACCATGGTCCGCCTGAACAACCGGGGAATCATTCAGCCGTCTCTTTTGGTCTCTTACAATCAGCCCAGTAATCGTGCCCCACCCCACCCTAGTCCTAGGGTCTTATGATACTATCTAGAAGGTTACTGCTGAAAAGGACCACGCAACTAGGGTTTCTTAACGGGTTAAATGTGGTTAACCCGATCCAAACGTGGGTTAAATTGGTTAAGAGTACCCAAGGCTCCTGACTTAACCCCGATTAACCCATCAAGCCCAAATTGGTTAAGTATTAAGTGGACCATGAATTAACCCTAATCAGGAGGCATTCATTAACTTAATGCGCTTTAACCTCTCACATTAGACTTTGTTGTGGTTACTAGTTAAGCCGGGCGGGTCCCGGTAGCTTTACACCACAACTAGGTCTAACCTCGGGTTCGAGCACAACATGACCAACTTCTCACATTGGGTCCTATTGTTTGTAGCCACTAGTTAAGCCGGGCGGGTCCGGGTAGATTTATGCTACAAACTCAACCTAACCTCGAGTTGGCCACACTCATATTTTCTAAGTGTCATGTCCATTATGTTTCCAAAACATAATTACAAGTTAACATATCACGTTATGTTATAAAAACCATGTTTATGTCATAATGTTACCCAACCCCAACGTAATCCCATCGTTTACATAGTCGCAACAACGCATAAAGGATAAAATAGGGAACTTGGCGTAATTATGACAAAAAGGTGTTGGAGCCACAAGTTTATCATGGTGGCATATGAAATGTACATATGTTCATATACTTGCATATTGCATTATTAGGCTTCAAAAGCATGCATAAAACCAAACTTAGCATATGAGTGATACATGGTGATAAATGACATGTAGAAGTTGCTAGAAGTTCGCATTTAGCCTCATATGCAAGTTATCATAAGGGATATGATAACTTCCATGTTGCCAAAATGCAACCTTCAACATAAAGCTTGAAGCTTTAAGCTCACAACTTCAAGTTTAACTTGCATAACATGATCAACCCAAACTTGCATAACATAGCAACATGTGTCATACATAATAATTAAACCCACTTGCATAATGATCATCCAAACTCATATAATGATCAACCAAACTTGCATATAATGATCAACCAATCTTGCATATAATGATCAACCAAACTTGCATATAATGATCAACCAAACTTGCATATAATGATCGACCAAACTTGCATATAATGATCAACCAAACTTGCATATCATAATGATCAACCCCAAACTTGCATCATTCATTTAACTTTAGAGTTAATAAAAAGAAAGTAGAAAAGGGCTTACAATGCTATGAAGACACAAATAAATAGTTATTAAAAGATTGAGACGAAGCCCTTATGCAATCACCAAAAAGACCCAAATATGCAAGCTCCAAATGAAAAACCCTTGAGCCAAATCAATAAAAACCCTTGCTTTGAAATAGAAATGTTGCAACTTGACTTGAATGCAAACTAAGAACATTCATACAAGCTTGAAAAATACTTGTATGCATTCAAAATCTCTCATATAATTTAACTTAGAAATTTTAGCATGAGAGTGGAGGCCATGAGAGGAACAATTTTGGCATAGTTTAGTTGTAGGAATGAATAATGATGATTTAGGCTAGGTGTTAGGTCCTTTTTATAGAAGATTAGGGTAATATTAGCCATAGGATTAACCCTAGATTCAATCCAAGCCATCAAAGCATGTCTTGGGGAAGAAGTCAAGTGTAGGAACCATCTAGGGCCTTTAGATTAAAGCTGAACCATGAGAACCATTCAAATGTAAAATCTGCATTTGAGCGAATCGGCCCACGGGTTGACAGCCAAACACCCTGGATTAACCCCTAGTCGACCCAGCAAGCTTGGGTCGACCTCAAAAATCGGCCGATTCAGTTATTCCCCTCTCCCAATTCGCTGTTTTGAACATTTTTGCATATTTATTTATTTAATTTTCAATTATATATATATATATATCAATATATATATTTTTCTCCGCGCAACCCATTTCACTTAATTAAGTATACTTTAATTTGTGAATTTTTATGTTCAAATTACGGGGTGTTACAAGAAAAGCCTTACTTTCAAGAAAACGATTTCCCTCCAAGATGCGTGAAAGTCTTACAAAGGCGGGAAAAGTCAAAGGCTACCTCAGAGGCAGGAGCTGCAGGTTCCACCGGGCAGGATTGGCAATAGGGACCTTTTCAACAGTATAGAGATACTGTTGAAACCATTTAGGAAAGTATTTGGACCCTACCTGGTTACCCTGCTCAGTTGGGTTTTCAACCATTCTTCTATCTAAAAAGAAAAGGAAGAATCCTTTAGTGGATACTCCTGAGATAGTATTTAAGCTGAAAAGGGAAGAAAACGATGAAGATGCCTAGTGTAAATGTGTATACTTATTGGGGTAATTATATATTATATATATAGTTTGAAAAACCTTTTTCAAATTATAAATACGCCTCTCATACGTATAATCCCCTTGTAATCGGGTAACCTTTGCTCTGATACCACATGTAGAAACCCACCCGGAATGGGCCTAAATTTCAAACAAGAAAAGGCCCATCGAAACTTAGAACCATTCTAAACGGGTTGTCGGTTCCTGTAAGGATTACATTTGCACAAAACATATATACACAGATACTTCGAATGGAAATCTCACACAATAGAAAGAAAAAATATAATACTAAAAATAAGATGTACCACTAATTTAAAAACCACAGAAATACAACAATCACAGTTACGTCTGTTCAATGGGTACATCAAATAGTTCATTCTCACAAGTTTCCATAAGAAGTAAAGCAATAACTACTAATAATAGCATAACAACTTCGTCTTCTTCATCAGCTTCAATCATGACTTTGTCCATGGCTTTTACCACATCTACTGACCTATTGGATATGTAAAGGAGAGGGGTCAGAACATAAAGTTCTGTGTGACTGAAATATGGTGTTACTTAATGTCCACACCCTATATTTTTAGCAGGTTACATATGTCAAGGTATGTCTATGCAGCACACAACAAACACCAAGTATCTAACCAATGGGGTGGATATTCAAGTCAATCGCCCATTAGTGTTTTTAGGGTAAAGACCCAACGAGGTGACATTCTCAGTCACTTATGGCCCTATTAAAGGTGGATTCTTATGATCTCTTATAATCGTGAGGCAGAGTCCTAGCCTTTGATACCCCGTCCTAATACATTAACGTTCTTAGGTTTATACAAGTTAGGTTGTATAAATGAGAAAATGTTCTAACGAAGCGGCAATTGTCAATTTGTCCAAATCAAGGTATACAAGTTAGGTTTTCCGTAATTTTACCGTTACAACATAGGCATGATGGCATAATGACAAGATAACAAATAGCAGAGGATGGAAAATATACATACATACAATTTCAACTTGCATCTTAGGCTCGTAGAATTGATTTCAATACTGAATTAAAAACAGAGTATTACATACACTTATACTTGTATGTTTATAATTCCTATTTCACCTAATTCACCGCTTTTTGGAGTTATGCACATAAAAATGTTTACATTTGAACTTTTTCAAATATGAATGCGTTTGGATTCAAAATAGGATCCAAACCCAAATCAAATCATGAAACAATCAAATCTAAACTTTTAAGGTTACAATCATATGATAAATAAAGGCGAATTACATGAAATAGAAATAATAATAGCAACACCCCTTTTTCATCTTTAATCCAATACTAAAACCAAAAATCCGCAAAACCCAAATATCATGACAATTCATACGCAAATACAAGATAGAGGATTTAGGGGTTTTACTGTTTATATTATCGAATTTCCAAATCCTCTTAGGCATATCTTTCAATAAGACAATCTAATAAAAATATGAATATGCCTAAGTAAACGATATTCCACTCACGGTTCTAGGCAGAATAGAGAGAAATCCATAGTAGATCTAGATCTGTGCTTTAATCTTTGCAGTCAAACGTGCTCCAACAATTCTCCTGATATATATATATATACACACAAGAAACATGTTTTAAAATCTTATACACATATATTTATACCAAATTCCAGAATACTAAACCTATATGAATTAGAATAGAAAAGAGATAAGAACTTAGGTTGGAGAATTAGAAGAAATCCTTAACCTCTTATATTATTTTTCTCTAGAATTTAGTAATGGTGGAGAGGCGGCATGGAGGCAGGGATAGAGAATGATTAGGCTTTCATAGTGCGATAGAAAGGGCTATATATAGTTGCCCATGTGAGAATAGATCGATGGATTACTTAGAATTAATCCAAGCCCTTTATTCATATATATCCCTCTGAAAAAACCTAAATAGCAAGATTTATTGGGCTGTCCAGCCTCCAGTCAGTCGACCAGAGCGGTCGATCGGCGGTCGACACCCCTTAAGGGGGCGTTCGAACCCTTGGAGGCTGGAATGCCCAATAAGGCTACGTTGCTGAGTTGATTATTTTAATTAATACATTACTTAATCTCTTAATCTTATTCTATATATGCAATATACTTTGTCCCCATGATCTTATCTCAATTCAAAATTTAACCTCTTTATTTTGAATATAATTTGGACATATATATATATTATCCATTTAATTATATAAATATTCTGCATTTTACGGTCCAAATTCATTTGTTCATAACTTCTTCATACATTAACCGTTTTCAGCATATTATATATGAAAACGATTTAGAATTTCGCCACGAATCCAAATAAAAGAATTTCGCAGTCAGATTCCTTAAGCTGCAAAAATATTATTTTCCCGTCATACCATCTAATTGCTTATTTTTAATTAGTTATTTATTATTGATGCTTATGTATTTTACAGGGTGTTACCCAAATATATCTTTGGAATGCAGGGTTTGTTTTGCTTAAGTACTAGTTTCCAACATAGTCAATCTTCGATACTTGACCTTTCCGGCCATTCGTCGATCACGATCTTGGTGAATCAGTTGGTTCCTTCAGATTTTCCTACAAACAAAGTTTTTTCAAACCTGTTACAGCTAAGGACTCTAATCCTCGCTTAAGTGTCAACCATAAATCATGATCTTCATGTCTTTATTTAGAGGTATCATATTGCATATCAAAATTATCCCGTGTTCACCAAGGAATTATTCAATTTACTTGAATTACAAGGCATATTGACCCTTCTACCAAATCCGTTCTAAGGCTCGACCTCGTTGGATCATACGATCAAAGGTTTAATCTCTTGGGTAATTTATCTTCATATATAGGGTTCAATATATTCGGATCGTTTATCATCCAATCTAGTGTTTGATCTCTCTGGATCATTTATCATCACATATTAGGTTACGATCTCTCCATACTATTTATTATCAAGTTTATGGTTTTCATCTCCCAGGATTCTTATTGAGCCTAATCTGCTCGTTCTCTAACAAGGGGACCTAACAATAAGTTAGCATAAATGCTCTCTCCTTGGTGTACTTTTGGTATCTTCATATCTTTGTTGATCCTATCTACTCGCTATCTAGCGAGAGGACCCAGCGATCAAGTAACCCATCTGCTCACTCTCCGACAAGGAAATTTACTTTTTATATAAGTCCATCCACTTGCTCTCTGGCAAAGGAGCTTTCACCTTACGGTCACTACACGTTTTTGGACAACACAACGACGATCACCTCACTCATTAGTGCAAGTTGTTTTTTCAACAACCAAATATCAATACCAAAATAAATAGGAAAAAATCATCATGGTTCATTCCAAGCATCTAGCTTAGAGCGTGTTTGGAGACTAACCTAGGCTCAATATGTAAACAATATGAGGTTATTATTGTCCAAACTAGTCATCTCAAACATTCAACTCAGAGCATATCTAAAATCCAATCGAGGCATTATACACATGTAAGTGGTCTGAGGTTATTATTATCCTAACATACGACTCAGAGCGTACCTATAGTCCAATTGAGGCCTCTTTAACATTTGCAAGTGGTATGATGTTATCTTTAAAACATAAGTAAGATTACAAGTTGCGATGTCCAAACTGCTAAGCAATGATGACGATATCGACAAGCCAGGATCACAATTTGTACCATGTTACATGATATTCCCTGCATCAAGAGCTTATCGATTGAGATAGAAACGATAAGCTTATCGACTGGGTCGATGGCCTGACAATAAATAAGTTGAAAATTGATTTATTTCCATTTAAAGTAATTCTTTTTACCTACTCCACATGGTTTAGCAAAATGTTATTAATTAATAAAATTCTTTATTGAACAACTATTCAGAGTTTTCGGATTTAAATGTGGAAACGTTTGAAAATCATTAGTTATATCTTAATTAATGTATTAATTACCCAAGTTTATCTAACTTAGAATGATCATAACACGAAAACATGAGAAAAATTCAAAAAACTCGTAGAAATTCAAGAGCAAACCTCTTCAAGCACGCTCCAGCACTTCCTCCTTTACGGCCTATGATTGAACATCATAATAGGGGCCAAGGAAGTACCGCCCGGAGGATGGCCAGGCGACGTTGCCTAATGCGGGAGCCAGGAGGACCCAATGGGCCAAGAGTTAAGATCCCGAACATGTGCTTACTAATGCTAAGGTAGCAGCAATGGTCATATAATGATGGAAAGAGGTATACCAATGAAGATTCGCGATTGGAGCGTAGTCACATCTCATTCACTAATGATATTCATGAAGCTGAGTTCCCTCGAAGGTTCAATCTGCGTTAGATGAACCATTACTTAGGCATGACCGATCCAGGCCATCACCTGGTGAGATACACTTTTTTATGAGTGCGGAGGCAGCTACGAATGCCATAAAATGTAAGGCATTACCTATCTACCTCGATGGGATTGCGCTTATGTTGTTTACTCAGTTGCCTCTAAGGTCGGTTCTTAACTTCGAAGATTTAGGCAGAAAATTTCTGAATTTTGTTATGTCTTTATGCCGCCAAGTCTAAGAATGTAATGTCCCTCTCCGAAATAACTCAAGCTCGAGGCAAGTCGCTCAAATATTACCTCGATCGTTTCAATAAGGTCGTTACAAAAGTTATCAATCCCAATCCAGAGTCAGTATCGATAGCATTGGTCGATAGTGTTGACTTCAAGACCGAGTTTGGAAAATATTTGACTGGGAAGCCTCCAGTAAACCTTGATGTGTTTTATGAGAAGGCTAACATGCACTTGCGAATTGAAGAGGCAAGGAAGAATCAAAAGAGGAGAGTGGACAAACGGTGAATGAACGAGTACAGAATAATGTGGCAGTAATGTAATCCGAAGATAATTCCCGGAAAGTTGAAGCGAACGTTGGGAATTATGGTAAGCAAAATGGTAACCAGCGCAGGAACGTCAACGAAGCAGGCCGTAATAAGAAGGGTGATGCTAAAAAGAGACCTCGAAATCAAACATTTGACTGCTACTATAACGAACTGACTTTTTTGTACCCTTAGAGTTAACAATTACAACTCACGTCGAACCCAAATTGCATGAAAAAGCAGATAGTTAGCAGAAAGAAATTAGAGGGTGAGAGAAGAAAGAAGAAAATATTAGAATAGAAGAAGAAGATTAACAACATAGAGTCTCACATCGCAGCGGAATAAAAAATAATATGGAAATAAATCTTTATTTAAAGCTTGAAATAATACTTACAATCATCAGAGTACAGCAGGAAAACTGGACAGTTATAACAACATGTCCTCATACACAACACACAGCGGAATAAATATATATCATACGTTTGGACCCCTCCAGCATGTCTTCTGACGTTTGTAGTCTTCTAACCCGAACCTGTAAAACTCAGTCTGACCTGAGCATTACAAACGCCACAGATCAGTCTGGTGAACCAAAGTGAGTAAACACACTAAGTTTATTGGTAACATCCAATTTGCTTAACTTTAGAAAATCCTTTGAAAGAAAAAGATAATCGTAACACCAATCCACACATAGTCACATACGGTTTTTACCACTACGACATATATGGCCTATTACAACGAAATTACATGGTGTTGCTAGCAATAATGTAATGATAGCTATGTTAATTTTTGTCTATTACAACACTCGCTTCAAGGTGTTAGCATAGATATCAACACGATGTTGCATTAGCTGCGTGAATAAAATTTTCAGTCCGTGTGAACGCGATCCAACGGTCTACGTTATCAATCCGCTTCAATCTGATTTTCCTTAACTGCCTAGCTCCTTTGCCTTAAATTTTCATTTTCCCGATGGAACATAATTCACGCTATTTTCACTTGAGAAAAAATATAGTCGGCTTCCATTTTAATGGCCGATTGAAAACCAGGGTTTTTCCCTCTTCAACAATTCGCGACTTCAGCTTCTTTAATTCGAGATGATCCTCTGATTGCTTCGAATTACATCTTCTCCTCTCGTTGTCGATTTCTCGAATGCTACTGGTGCTCCTATAATCTTCGATCCTGGTCTTGTTGAGATGAAATCGATCTCTGAAATTAATACGTGATTTTGCCCCTTTTACTTTTGATTATTGTTTGGTTGTTCGATTTCAATCCCATCTTTGCCTGTGATGAATTTGTGTGCATTTATAGGGTTTTGAATCCCTAAATAATCTCTGATTTCAACACTAGATTTGGTTGTGATTTGTTGCTTCGATTTTGTCGAGTTTGAAATATTCAAACTTTCTGGAATTAAATTTCATGATGAATGACTCGACTTTGAATTGGTCCCTTCATGTAAATATGGAAGCTTTGATTTATCGTTGATTAATGGAAGATGAAAGTTTAAATGTTGATTAATGGAAGATGAGTTTTGGGCAAATGAATATATTTATAGATTCAAGATAAACTCTGGGAGTGTTTGTTTCTTGTTTTTTTATGGGATTTGCAACTTTGCTTTCAAGTGTAAGTATTCTTGTATGATATAGCCATGGATGATAAGTTTTTTTTAACTAGTTATACCTTGCTTGTGCACTTGAACATGTTCGTGCACTTTGCCTTATACCTTGCTATTTGCTATCTATCCTTATGTTCGAATTGTTGCTGACTTTCTTGTGAGTTCATTGAGCTGTTGTTCACTTGTATATGCTGCACTTATTTGTGTGATGCCACTGTCCATGTTTGTTTCCCATGTCACCTTGATTTTGCACTTGATATTGTTGTATTCCTTGCTCTGTCTTGGCTATTGAGCTGCCTGGTCTTGAACGTTTGCTGCACCATTCTTGTGCATACTCGTGTATATATATAATATATACATATGTACATAAATATATTCAATATATGTATATGTATATGTATATGTATATGCATATTATATATATATATATATACACTAGCATAACAGCAAGCGCTTCGCGTGTGATTATGGCACGCGGTTCGCGCGTGATCAAAGCACACGCTCCGCGCGTGGACCTTTGTTGGTTAAGCTGCAAAACTGAATCGTTAATTGTTTGTTGATCTAAGGTACATTCTCATTCATACATAAAAAGAATTAATCAATTTTACTTGAAGAAACTCAGTATGTGTTTTTGTGGCACCAATGACGTAAAATTAAGTCATTTTGATATCCTTCCGAAATTACGGGATCCACATTTTCTTTTATCTCATTTTCAGGCAGTGTAACGATAGTCACATAAAAAATAAAAAAAATGTTATTTGACATGTGAGAGAATTTGTCATTGCTAAATCATTTTGAAAAACACGAACAAAATATAATTAATAATTGACATAATTAGTTTTAAGAATTCGTTGACTTGGCAGCCTTTGTCTATTAAGTTTACATAAATGATTAATTTGGATGTTCAGTTTTAAAGTTCAAGACCATAAAAGTAACATCCAAAAAATATAAAATTACTTATGATACCCTATACATATGTAAAGTAAAAGTTGTGAACAATCCATACTACATAATGCACATAATTTAAACGGCACCACCAGTCATAAGTTACTGAACTATACACCCATGGAAAGATCAAACAAAACAATAAAAAAAAAATAACACATTAAATTCAGTCAGTAGGATGGATGTACAATTTCAATCTAAATATGACATTAAAAAATAAAAATACATTGATGTGATCATCAAGACTCCACCAGCTTAAAAAAATACCCAAAGTCATCTTCTACCTTCCTCTATTCTCCTTTATGGTATTAGTTAGTGTTTTCCACTGTCTTCTCTTTCCATATGCTTGCGAACTGTATAAAAAGGAAAAACACAAAGCTCAAAGTCCTTGGCAACTCGGATATTTGTTGTATTTACTCATATTATCGAAAGGAAATATAAGTAAATAAAATAGTTTGTTCAAGATCTAAGGACAACAATGAAGGAAAAGGAAAAAGTAAATGATAAATATTTGAAAGGTTCATTGTCTTTAACTTGTTAATAAATCAAATTATTCCTAATTAGCTCTTATACTTCACATGTTAGTCCTTTGGTGCAAGCTGACATAAAAAATTAATTGCTAAGCTATGATGTTATATATTTTACCTTAAATGTAAATTATTCACAGTGCAGAGATGAATAAGTACAATAAGATGAGTAAGTTAATTAACACGGCCATATCTTATCTTGTTTATAATAATTTATCCTTATTGATAAATTAAAACTGATAACATAGGAAGAAATGTAAAAAAAACTTGTACCTCATAAATATATATTAGTCTAAAATGGGATTATGCCAAAACAAATTACAGTTGATATCGCTTTTGGCACACAATGGTGAAGAAGGAAAATAAAGGACAAACAACCAAATGAAAAATAATCACACTTAAAACGCAAGATATAAAGGCAAGCTATATACTGTCATGCCATCACCAATGATAAGTAGGATTTAATTCAAAATCACGTATAGTCAAGAAATATTAATGAAGTTAGAGATAGAAAATGAAAATATGAATTGAACATCAATAAATAATATTTGGTAAGTACATATATCTTTTAGTGAAGTCACATATCAACAAATTTGTTATCAAATAGGGATATGGAATGTAATTATAATCTTGATACTTGTTTTCAGAAACAAACACTCAACTTTTTCAGTAAAAAAAATTTGAGTTGAAATGCATAAACGTTTTCACATACGTAAAACTAATATAATAAAAAAATTGTCATAGACACATGGTTAAATGACCATTGTTTTCAAATTAATTTGTTTCCGTTTTAAGCTCAAGTTTCAAAAAAAAAAAAAAAGAAAAAAAAAAGAAAAAAAAAGCAAGTAATCAATTTGTATTTGAAGTTGAGATAGAAATAAATATCCATTTTATGGTATTAAATATTAATTAACAACTTAGTCACATTGGCTACAACGAATGCAGATTTGATAGGATAAAATCAATTAGCTTAAAATCAACAAAAGATGACACTATTCAAAAAAATACATGCAAAAATAGCATGACTAAATAAGCTGAAATCGTTAATGTTATGTTACATGTGTATTCAGTCAGCTCGTTTAATTTCAATAATAATCTTTTTTTATCAACTTAATCGAACTTATAAATTAGTTTAAAAGTAGCTACAACTTTAAAATATCCAAGATATTTTTTCCATTAGACATGGAAACAACGAATGTAAATAAACATACATAAATTTAGTTCAAAAATAGCATCTATCTTATTTATGTTCAACGGTAATAAATTAAAGCAAAGATTCAAGCAATAAATGTAAATAAACATACATAATAAGTCACTTATGAAATGGAAACAACGAATTTAAATATTGTAGGCTGGCAAACAGATATATCAGTACTGTTTGAAGCAAACCAAATAGATAGAAAGAATTTTCCTATCATTAAAGTAAACTGGCAACTAATATATGAATCAGCATAGAGAGATTTATGGTACTTTTTCCTTTTACATAATTGAAATAAATCACAGACAATAACTAAATTCTTGAAAAGAATATGTTATTTAGTTTATATAGAGAGATATGGTATTATACTTTATTAAACACTTATCATTTGATGCCAAAAATTAACTGACATTTAACATCCACCATAACTTGTTATATATATGGCTGCATCGTGTATTCACTTTGTTCATTTTCATTTTCATTTATATATCTATATGCACACTAAAGGAAGACAAATTTCGTTTTCCTAGGTTGAAGATTACTAATTTTAATGTTCATAAAAAATGAAATCAAACTCTAAGCCACTTACCTAAATAAATCAGATTACAAATTGAACATTTCATTTACCAAAATGAAGTACCGCCTATATGCTGCATTTAAAGACAAAAAAAATAACCTGAGTGTAGATCATGTGGTCATCTTATTTTGTAGATAATAGTTTCCTATCCTGCACTATGAAAAACTTATATTATATTTCTATTCAGATTCATGGTTTATTTAGTAATAGCAAAGAGCATATTCTCGTTACGGTAAAGAAGGTATACAAAATAATCTACTATCTGAATTAAATTTTGTATGTAGTCTCACATTCCTAGCATCTCATGCATGCAATAATTGGTAAATGTTATTTTCTTTGGGTTTTCGTGTTGTTTCACTAAATTACTGTAATAATTAGTTAGAGATCTCCATTAAAAATAAATAAATGTAGCCAAATATGCCTTTGAGTTTCAGTTATTAAATTTTGGCATACTCCATCATGTGTTCATGGAATTTATTCCTATACGTTTAAAAATTAGTTCTTGCATTCACATAATACATGATTTGAGGTTGTAACGACCCGGTAAGAATTCGACGTCCGAATTCTGACAATAACACATAAACCCTGCATTACTTGCCACAACTCAAGTATCGAAAACACCAGATAGCTATTAGAAAGAATTTAGAGGGTGAGATAAGAAAGAAAGAAATATTAGAATAGAAGAAGAAGATTCAACACAACACAGAGTCTCACATCGCAGCGGAACAAAATATAATACAGAAATAAATCTTTACTGAGAGCTTTAAAAATACTTACAATATCAGAGTACATCACACAATGGGACAATTATAATAACACGTTTCCATATACAACACACAGCGGAATAGTAGCTACATACTATCATACGTCTGAACATCTCCAGCTCGTCTTTGGACTTCACAGCATTCGATAACCTGAACCTGTACACCCCGGGCTAACCCGATCATTTACAAAACACCGGGTCAGTCTGGTGAACCAGAGTGAGATAAACTCGCATAGTATTTAGGGTATCACACAACCTGATTTTAAAGTTAAAATCTTTCAAAGAAAAGGATAATCGTAAGACCAAATTCACACATAAACACGGACGGTTTTACCTTACGATAACCCAAAACAGTTTTTGAAATCAATATCTTTTCTGATATTATAATAATGTATAAATACAAGTAAATAGAAACTAGTGGAACGCTTGCATCTCACGCTCCACAAATATAGTATACAATCAAAACCGCGGGCGCTTATTGGAAATTGGATTCCAACTATGACAAGGTAGGGACCACCTACTGATAGTGTATCTCTAGAGGCGAATACACTGGGTACAACAAGAACGTCTTGCAACCCGGCCCACACATAACCGACCACTCATTTCGTTTGAGTGTATCAAATGTATATCACCAACGGTTGGGTGCGACCCACCGTCTCCCGAAAAGGGACAGCATCGAAATAGATTTAAGAATGAAATGGAATTTCTCTAGATAGGTGATTATACACCCAAATGGCAGCGACCCACATAGCCATGCTGCCTGCCCGATTTTTGCCATTTACCGGTTGTGAAGCTTGAGGCCAGAATTTACTTTGAAACATCTGATCGCCATTCACTTTGAATGCCACATCGTCAAATCCACTAGATATCGCTAATTGACGTCCACAAAAATACTCTAGTTGGGAGCTAACACTACAAGAACATATGTCTATTCCAACGGCTATTCGCCGTTGGTAGCCGTTGGAACAGCCGTTGGAATAGTGTTCACGACTTCCAACGGCTTCCATCGGAAGCGACGGATTAATTCCAACGGTTGTTCCAACGGGTTCCAACATAATTGACCGTTGGAAACCGTTAGTTTGTACTTCCATATTGCCGTTGGAAACCGTTGATAGCCGTTGGAAAAACTGGGTATTTTTTTTTGTATTACAGCAAGCCAGCTTCCTTCCAGCCTCCTCATCTCAATCCATTTCATTCCAGTTCAATTTCCAAACTATTTTCAAACAATTCCACAACTTTGCATCACATATATACCACTAACACAATAAACAATCAAAATATAACGCATATACATATATATATATGCAACAAAAACTAATTAAGCATCCAAAAAATCATTCAAACCGTCACCAAAACGTATCAACATATACAACCATTCAAACCGTCAAAACAACCAACCATAACAGCAAGTCACCAAACCGTACCAATATGTACAAACCGTCAAAACACATACCAACTTGTCTCGTTATACATCAAAACAAAAAACATCCCCAACCTAGCATCGAAACACATACCTCAAGATCCATCGCCGCTATGATCACCAGACGATGAAGGAACATCACCATGATTATGCACGTACTCTGCAACCTTTTGATTCAGCTGCTCAATCTGCATACCGTGCACGCGATTCTGGTCTTGCAGCTGATCAATCAACGCTCGCAACTCCTTAATTTCTTCCTTGTCCTGTGCCTTCTTTTCTTGTCGAACCTGCAAATAGAAGTAATTTTTTATACAAGCGATTTTTTTATAACATACAAAAATGAATTCATAACAAAATCATATTAGTGAACATATAAAAATGAATATAATAATTTATCCTAGCATCAAATATACTATCTATGCTTATCAGTTTTATCTCAAGAACAACGGTCATGGAAGCCTTCATATACACACGTGTACAAGTACACGTGTGCATTGCCCCAGCATTCCATAACCACGAATAACAAGTTCAATGAAGGTTCATAGTGTGTGCTCAGATAACGGCAACGGGCCCAACAACCAATGCAATTTTAAAGCACAACTACTCCCAGTTTCATATGAGTATCATGGTCAATCAATGAATATTTAAGGTGGCAAGAAATCCCAACAGTAAGTATCAAGTTCATGAAATTGCAGAGGTGAACGAAATCCCAACAGTAAGTATCAAGTTCATGAGTATCATGGTCAATCAATTTTAAAGGACACTTTTTTTTTACTAAATAACAAAAAACACTTAAGAAAATACAAGATTCAACGTTTTCAAAGAAGTGTAATGAATTTCAAGGATTCACAGCAAATTCAAAATCTAACAGTGGGCATTCATAAGCTAAGTACACGTGATTTCTCTATGTGTTGCCCAAGAGTGCACCGAAAATTCTCATGCAAGAGTGTAACATGGAATAACATGGAATATTACCGTCAGGTTGCCGAATCCGTAGCGCCTGCTCCGCTGTGTTTTTTCCATAACAGCATCGAATAAGCGGTCTTCCTCCTCCTGCGTCAACTCATCACGGCCCGACTCAGCAAGAACATGAGCCCGAGCCTCTTGGAACTTTGCCTGTAATAAAAAAAACAATTTCATTTGACAAATAATAAAGCTATGATTTTATTTTACAATAAAGTAAACAATTTCATTTGCCTATAATATTTGAAATACACATACGTATGACTGTGTCGCCTTGTCCTCCTCATCCCACTCATATATGACGTTGCCTGCCTCGTCCACCTTCCTGGTTGCATGGGTGTGAGTAAAGACATCCATGTATGACACGGGACGTTGATAAAATCGTTCCTGTAATTGGTAATTTGAATAATTAATTTCACAATGTAAATCACTTATAAATGTAATAATTAATAAATTTACCAAGTCCTCGCGGTGATGCTGGAAAGACTTAGATCCCCCGCGATGAGTTACAGGATTCTTGTTCCTGTTTGCGGAGTTCCTTGCTGACTCGGCCTGAAAATGTACATTGACAAATTACTTAAAATCGACAAAATAAATAAATTAGATTCATTATAAATTTACCTTGAACTCAGGCGTGTCCCACCACGCAACCATCTTCTCAAACACTTCATCGCCCATCCACTTTGGTTGCTTTCCATGTTTCTTAAGCTCATTCATCTTCTCTCTATAATTCTTGGCGACCTTCGAGTTCCAGTGTCGCTGAACTAGCTTCATGTCAGTCTCATGCACATCTACTGCTCCCTGTATAATTAGTCTTAAATAATTAGTCTGGCTTATACAGCATGGACAATGTAAAAGTTTATTTTTTGGCAACTGTGCATTCACATTGGCAAATAATTATTGTAAAAATTTATAAATGTACCAGGAAATCCTGCCAGATAGTCTCTTTGACGTCTGCTGGGATCTTGCTCCACTTAGGCCAGAAATCGCTCATTCTGGCCATATACGCTTCCTTAGAGATATCTAAAACAGCCTGGGACGGCTCTAACTCAAATCCCCTGCATTAAATATAAATTAGAATTTTATATAGTTAATTATAGTATGTAAAAAAACTTTAAATTGTTATTCTGCTAATTTTTATACTTACGCCCTGTCAGCCTTAGGCTCCAAATAAATAACCGGACGAGCTAGCGGTCCGCCACTACCCTCAGCATGAGGGGTGATGCTACGTCGTCTAGTGGAAGATCCCGAGCCAGAGCCCGAGCCAGAGCCAGAGCCAGAAGCAGGTTCAAACGACATAATTAATATAACTGCAACATATATGAATGTCATCAGCATACTATATCAAAATATTTGTCATAACATATTTGACTTGGTATAATTTTCATGACATACTATATTAAAAATTCAAAGTTGTTTAAAAAAATTATACAAGCTCATTCATAAATTTCATGGCATATTTGACTAAAGTAGACTTACTACACAAGCTCATTTACAAACATGCTACATATATAAATTTCATGACATATTTGACATATGTGACAAAATTCATAACATATCAAAATTCATAACATATATAAATTCGTAACATATCAAAATTCATAACATATATAAATTTCATGGCATATTTGACAAAATTCAATATGTTTATATATTATACACATATTACATATGTTGATTTGGTACAAACTTACTACACAAGCTCATTTACAAACATACTATACACATATGACCTATGTTTTCATAAGTATATGTACATATGACATATATTTACACCATTCATTCTAAAGAAATTGACAATTAGAGTGATAACATTAGCAATTCGACAATAATATGATGTAATACACGTATTCAAACAACTAGAAATCAAATCAAAGACAATATAAACACAAATAAGTGATAACCCTATAAAATTAGGTTTAGGAATTTTACCCAAATTAAAAAGAAATAAAGGAGTAGGAGGGCTGGAGGAGCTCGTGGTGGACGTCGGAGGCGCTGGCGGTGGCTGATTGGGTGGAGGAATTGAAATTGGAGGTGATGAAGGGGTGATAAGGGTTGGAAATTCGGATTTGGGGAAGATAAAACTGAAATGAGGAAGCAGGTCGGGCTCTGTGGAACATATGCAGGAAACTTTCCAACGGTTTCCAACGGCCGCCAACGGTCTTTATTTCATCGGTTTCCAACGGCTTAAAAGAATTCTAACACGCCGTTGGCGGCCGTTGGAAAACCTGCATCGAAATACACTGTTCCTCTAGTAGTGTAACCAACTATGGCACGTTTGAAGATATCAACGTACGCGATCCTTTTGGAAATACTCTGTCAGACATCCGTCCATACAAGTCATCCAGGAACAGGATGAACCGAAGGCACTCTCCTACTGCATCTCATATAGGAATCACCCCAGGGATCAGTAGCGAGTAGTCCTTGCAACCCGTAGATTTCAACCACAACAGAACCACAGTTTATCTCTGACCGCTAAACCAGAGATTAGTAGCGGTTCTTCCGTTCATGAATATCTACGGTCTTCAATGATCCATCTCGATCATCTTCTGATCTCTTCGCGTATTTGTTGGACATATTTTATTTATCCCTGTCTTTCCGTACCAACAATCGTATTGGACAGATCATCTTCTGATCTTCTGATCTCTTCTCGAGCATCTTCATGAATAACCACAACAGAAGCACGGTTTATCCCTGTCTTTCCGTACCAACAATCGTATTGGACAGATTTGATAGTCGGTGATTTAACTATCAAAATAATCAGTGTTTCAATCATGATAATCCAGTGAGTTCACTGGTTCAGTATTCAGCACCACTTGGCCTTTTAATTAAAATAAATGTAAATTTAAACTCTTAAAATATTTCGATATTGAAATATAGTCTTTTCGCTTCTTATTTAACATAAGATTTTCCTTAAACAATTCACCTTTATATCCAGTTTCCTATTTTTACTTTCAAAACATTTGTTACATTATTACTCAATATTGGAGATCGATTTAACTTATTACACGTAAAACAACATTACGAAATATCGTTTATTTCATTACTTGGAATAGCGATCCATGCTTATTATTATAGAATAGAATTCAACTTTACATTTTCCTTCTAGTTCGGAAATGTCATTGTAACTTTCCGCGATTCCCTTTTTACTTTGGAACCCTTAGTACATATATCCCAAATTTTCACCAAAATGTTGCGTTATTATTTCTCCAATGAAATAATAAATTTCACTAACCTCTATTACCATTACAACTAATATCACCTTCAGATACTCCCGTTGTCATTCAAATTGGGTATTTTAATTACCTCTCAGACCTTGATCAACATCGTCCATATCTTAGGGTAAATACAAGTTGTAATTCAAAAATCAATATGAGCATTAATATCAACCCAAATCCCATTTAATCATTTAACTTACATCATGGTTTAACAATTCTTTTCTTATTTTGAAAATCCCTTTTTAAGAACTTAGATAAAACTAAACAGTATCCTTTAAACAATTCTATTTGATCAATTCAAAACAAACAAATTTAATCATCAACTCCAGTTAAGACGGTTGACTTAGTCAACTGCAACCACGGTTACATCATTAATCGATTCCAATTCATTTTTCCCTTTAAATTAATTTATAATTAATTTAAATAATCTCATTTAAATGTTTTCTCAACAAACCATTATTCACTTTTTTCACCGTTAGGTTAATTTCCTTAATCCCACATTTACAAATCTGACTAATATCAAAATTCCCTTTAAAAAAAAACAATTTACAATTTATTATAAAAATAAATATTTATTTCCTTTTAATAAACTTTTATTCGAAATATATATTTCAAAATCCATTTTTAGTTATAAAACAAATTTTATAACTTCTGCTCTATCGATTTACCTGACAGTAAATCGATATAAATAAAACAATTTACTTTTAGGCCATTTACTGCCGATTACTCAACCAATATAGCCCATTGGTTAAAACACTACACAGGTTGACTTTCCACTCAATGATCAATACTCAAATCAATTACCCAAACATGACAGTTCATATGATAATATGAAAATAAATAATATATTTGAGGAATCCGGTTGGATCCCTCCAACCTGTTCTTCCCTGTATACAAATGGTTATCTCCACACAGTTTAAAACAATTCAAACAGATAAAACAATTCAAACAGATCAAACAATCCAAACCATTAAATACATTTATTGATAAACGTGACCAATAAGGAAAGTTACCTTTATTGGAACCAATCGTTAAAAATAACGTTTTGGAATTTCACTGAAATTAAACACAGTTTAATTTCATCAGTTAAACCAACAAACAAATGTATAACTAGCAAACAGGCAACCATCGGCAAGTAGAGCACACGAAATAAAAACCCAATTTATATAAAAATAAATGGGGAAAAACTGAGTGAGTTTAACTCACCTTGATTTGGTTTAGTCATTAAACACTGGTTTTTAATTAAATTAAACATCCGTTTAATTTAATTTAAAATCCTACTTGCTTCCAGTCCTGACTGACACTGCTCCACCTCGAAGCTCCCATCATTACGGTTCCAACGCGACCGACCGTGCTTAAAACTGTTAATGTATGCCTATGATATCGTATAAGTAAATTTATAAAGTAATTAAATTATTTAACTCTAAAAATATTGGGCCTTTACCTTTGTTTAGTTCGGCTTGCTTTATCTGCTTCAAAACCCTCGTTCGATCTCTTTTCTCAAACGTAAGCCGCCTCCACCAATTTCATCAATGACCAGAAAAAACCTATCCCTTATCTCCTTCTTCTCTTCAACGCACAAATTGAAACCAGCACGTCGCACCCCCCTCTACGCCACCATCCCCGTCTTTCCCTTCGATCTCCTCTTCCAACCGATCTGACAAACCCCCAAATCAACTTCTCCACCTCCAAACGTCGCCACAGTTCCGACGATGCCATCCCGAGCCTTCCAGATCCATTACAACCAGTCAACGAACCCTCTTGAAGCTTTCATTCGAACCTTAATTCCTTGGCTCCGAGCAAATACATCCGAAGATTCATCAACAGCATCTCGAGATGAAGAGCATGGGTTTTCGAACGTAGATAAGTATTTAAATCGGATTTTCTTTTCTTTGTTTGTTGCATACTTTTGTTTTGATTTCATAAGTGCTTCGAACAGTTTTCTTTTTACTGTAAATTTGTTTTACTGGGATGATGAAACACAATGCGTGATACCCATATTTATAGTGCGGTTTGGTTAGATAGGATCAACGTCCATCGAAGTCTAGTTTAGTTAGATCCAGCTACTAGGTTTAGGCCATTGGGTGTTTTTTCACCTTTTCAGATTTTTATTGGTGATGGTTGATGGGTATTGATGGATTTTAGCAGAGATTTTGTTGAGTTAAGTATTGAATTTGGTCTGTTCAAAAAGAACAGTGATCGAACATGTGCCTGTGTATAGATTTGTTTAGATTTGAGCTATGGCTTGTTTATTCACTTCAGAAATTTAAATCTGTATGTAATCCTGTGTTTAGAGTATAGTACAGTCCCTTTTGTATCTGAAATCTACTGTACATGTATAAATATATACATTAACAGTTCTGTCTAGATTTGATGGTGTGAATATATATACATATTTTAGTTTTCTCTTCCTGTTCATGTCCTATTTTCTTAGCTGCTCCAAAATCTATATAGATTTGATAATACCCTTATTTCTTTAGCAGTCTAGTTTCGATGTAAATATATACATATTTTTTTGTTCAAAATCTATATAGGTTTTATAGTATCTACATAGGTTTAGCTGTAAGTTTTGATGTACACAAATTTTTGCTGTTCATTTTCCTTGGCTGTACCTATACCCCTAGCTATTCTAACTTCATTTTGTATATCTTCTGTTTGCATTGTCTATGTCATGATTTTTTTCTTTTTCTTTTATTTGTATTTTACGTTGGAAATTTCAGTTTCAAGTACATATATATATATATATGTGCGTGTGTGTTAGGCCGTTCGAATTTACTGTTTTTCATGGGCTGTTACTATTTTCAGGAAAGGACGAGATAGGAGCAAGACATGCAGGAGGAAAATTATGATGAATGGCGATGCTCCTATGGATTTTATATTGTTCAGCCAAAACATGTATATGTTTGTATAAAATTTTGTATTGGTATCAGCAGTTATGTACGTAAATCTTTTGTTTCTCTTTGTATTTATGTATGTACAATTCTCGCATGAATACATGTGTTGTTTTGGTGCTTTAACACTTCGAGTGTCATGTTGTGTACATTTCAGTTTTTATGTTCTTATAGCAAATATTTCCATTCGTTGAACTAGCGAGATGAAAGTATACACACACACACACACTCGGTTTCATATGTATATACGTCTTCCAGCTTTCATATGTACATATTTGGTTTGTTTTTATATGAATACAAGTATGAATACATGTATAGATTCATACTGAAAATATGGTCTGTGCTTTTGTTGTATATCGGCTTTAAATTGGTTAATTATTTTAAATTTCACATAATCTCGATTACTATAGATTAAATCCAAATAGCTAAATTAACAATGATAAATTTATATCGTTGTATGTATTAAACAACATTTTTTAATTAAAAACAATATCGAATGTAAAACTCGACATTTAAAGTTCTGGGTTTAAATAACATTCCATTTATATATAAATTATTTTATAATTTATTAAATAAACGTTATCGTTTATAAATTCGAAATCCATAGCGACTATTTTAAATTTGATTTATCCATAACTAACAATCTATAATACGAAATCTGAAATTTTCTCTTCCATATGAAAATTATCATCAATACGGTTCTAACGTTTCCTGTTTCACAGAGATCCGACTTATATCGGCTCTTGTATATCAAATTGAAGTTCAAAACTCCATATTACGAACTGCCGCGCGATTTCGAGCTCGTTTTATATTAAATAAATTAATGTTTAAACTTCGTTTTAATAAACGAATTAAATATTAAAATCCATAAATATTCCAATTATAATATTTAAAATAATAAATTAATTAAAATATTGGGCTACAAAAATACGGGACGTTACATTCTTCCCCCCTTAAAATAATTTCGTCCCCGAAATTGCTAATGTAACGACCCGAAAATCCGTACCAATTTGAGCTGATAATATCATACACATTCAACTCAAAGTGCACGAAAATTCAGATCATTAATAGGAAGAAGTTAGAGGATGAGAAAGATAAGGTAGAACTTATAGAATAGAAGAAGAAGAGGAACACAACTGAGCAGAATCAGAGTAAACACGAATCTCACAGCGGAACGAATAAAATATATTATATAACATAATCTTGAATACAAAATTTTGTACCATATATACATACCATCATCAGAGCACAATGCAATATTTGATACAGCAGAAATAACTCTAAAATAACTAGCGGTGAAGCCTCCTGCTTCAAGCTCCTCAAAGTGTATTTGTAAAACCTGAAACACTTGACCTGCCCGTACAAATTTGGGCACCCAAGAGTTTAGGAAAAAAAACATAACAAAATAAACTCTGGGTCAGTCAAGGGACTGGTGTGAGTAAACTCCAACCATATGGTTTAACTTCAAAATCTTTTGAAAGAAAGAGATAATAGTAAGACCAGCCCACACATAAACACGGACGGTTTTACCTTACTATGACCCAAACATTTTTGATATCAAAATCCAGTGATATTATAGTAATGTCTAATCAAATAAATAACCAAATAGTAGAACGCTTGCATCTCACGATCTACATATATAGTATAAAATCAAAAACCGCAGGGCGCTTATTGGAGATTGGATTCCAACTATGACAAGGTATGGGACCACCTTCCGATGATGTATCTCTAAAGGCAAATACATCTGGGTTCAACAAGAACGTCTTGCAACCCGGCCCACACATGGCCGACCACTCATTTCGCTTGAGTGTATCGAATGTATATCACCAACGGTTGGGCTCAAACCACCGTTCCCGAATGGGCAGAATCGATAGAGTAAGAAACAAAAGGAATTTCTCTAGATAGGTGATTATACACCCTAATGGGAGCGACCCACATAGCCATGCTGCCTACCCGATTTTTGTCATTTCCCTGTTGTGAAGCTTGAGGCTACATCTATCTTTTAGAACATCTGACCACCATACACTTTGAATGCCACATCGTCAAACCCGTCAAATCACTAGTTAATCTTCTCAAAGATATTACGGGTATAAAAGCTAAGAGAAACGAATTTCTCCGCCACCAGACGTAATACCTTGAAAAGATCGTCTTATGTGACCGTTAGGAATACTCTGTCAGACATTCGTCCATACAAGTTTCCCTAGGACTGGACAAACAGAATACACCATTCTGGAATAGGACGACCCTTGCGTTTCACTCCGTCTTCAATTTTCTTCAGCATAATCAAATTCGCAGCGCTTATGCCTGTACGGAGTGGTTTCCGGATAATATATCCAACCGGTCTCTTCGTATTGACAACGATGGTCAAAACACTTCGATAGTCGGTTATTCAACTATCGAAGTAAAAACAAACATTCATAACTAACATCACACAATCACGAGCACTTTTATTTAACATTCGTTCTTATATTTCTTTGGACAATCATCATTACTTATTACTTTAGAATAGGTGGATTTCAAAACAACTGTTTACACTCGCTAGGGAGTAGTGCTATACAAAAATTAAGTTTGGTCAACAGCGCTAATTTATCGTTATAGTTCAAAAACTTGTCATACGCTGTAATATTCTCCTTTATAACTAATCTCGACAGAACAGTCACGCTTAAGCATATTCAACAGCGTTATTTTATCGCTATAGTTCAAAAACTTGTCATACGCTGTTATATTCCACCTTATACTGATCTTGACATCTCTTACCGCTACAAAAATCTTGACATCTCTTTCCGTTACAAAAATCTTGACATCTCTTTCTGTTACAAAAATCTTAACATCTCTTTCTATTACAAAAATCTTAACATCTCTTTCTGTTACAACAAATACCATCCCTCGATAATTGTGAAGCCGTTCAAGTTGGGGTATTTTAATTACCTCTCAAATCTTGATCGACGACGTTTTTACCATAGAATAGATATAAGTCTGCAATGCTAACTCCTTATTATTAATAATATCGATTAAACCATATTTCTTGTTTCATTTTAAAATATGGTTTTATAAAGACATATCCTTATTTTGAAAACTTGGTTATTTATAATCATTTACTTTATAAAAACTAACTACAAAATATTTATAATAGAACTTCTATTATAATTTTAACTTTGCTTAAATTATAAAAAATATAATTTTTATAATTTAACTTCGTTGATTCGTCTGGCGACGATTCAACGTCTTAACAAAAAGATGTATTTATGGTCGTCGGCCGCCACTTTCTTAATTGATATAGTCTATTGATTAAATCAAAATAACGTTTGAATTTCCATTCAACGCTAATATCAACACAAGGTTTCAAATGCCTTTTGGGTTAAAACAGTGCACACATATAAAACAAATAGTACACATAAATACTGAGGAATCCGGTTGGATTCCTCCACCCGGTTACCTGCATCCACCGATGTTAGTCAACAATCAACACGGATTCCATACCAGGGAATATTTTAATAGACGAAATCAGTATCCAACCAATGATATGTATATATACGACGATATTCAACCAGTTTAATTGTAATCTACCGAAGCTACCATCACACAGCATTCAACCAATATTATAATATTTTAAAATAGATCAGAGTCAGTGAATGTACTCACCTTTGCGCGTCAACCGTTAAATAACGATTTGCGATTGATGATTATACCAGGCGCTTCAACTCGTTTTTCCTCCTTCCGTCAATCAAAATGCCATTCATCCATGTGCCTTTTGCATGCAAATATCCGTTCATATATTTGCTATCGTTTCCACTCTTCTATTTTTATTTTTTCCGGAACTCAACTTCTGTTATCACTTCATAACTCCACAAACACCCAACGTTTTCATCATCCTTCACGCCAATGAACTCCATTTGCATCAATACTCCCCTACGTTCAGCAGTAGCCCCGACTTCACCTTCCTCTACACTACTTTCACACCACAAAGCCCATTCAAAATCTGTTCCTCATTCCTTTTTATTTCTTTTTAGAAATATTACTTGAATTTTTATCTTTATAAATATTTATATACTAAATATCAATTATACTTTTACAGTGACTCCTTTTTATTTTATTATTTCCTTTTTTCCTTTTTTTTCTTTTCTCCTTTTCTTTTCCTTAAATTCTATTTCCTTTATTTATTTCCTTCTGGCCCAAACAAGGCCTAACAACCTTAAGCCCACGCGTTTCTCCCTTCTTTTCTCTCGTGTCCTTCATCAGGAAACTCCTCGTTTCTTCCCTTGCTGGCTTGTTCCAGCAAAACACTCTTGACCCCAATGCTTACTTCAATCTCAAACCCAATCCCAAACTCCTCACAGCCAGCATGGCACACGCTGTGCCCTCATCTTCTGTCATAAAAAGGACGGAAGCAGTCCAGGCAACAGAACGTTTTCCCCCGGCTGTACGTACATGCTCATGTATTTGAGAATAATTCCCTGCTTCATATTATGTAAATATTAACTACTCAAGTAGCTTCTTGTATGCACACATTTAAATCCATTCTCATAAATTCTAAGTTGCTTAAAACCAAAACTCATGTGAATCCCTCAACAATTTCCATGCATATGCCTAAAAATTCCACATGCAAGCTCCTTAAATGATTTACTGTCATGTGTTTACCGGCTTATTCATTTCCCACGTGTTTACTTGAAGATTTAACACATACCGAAGCATGGATGATATCTATATGTAGGTATATAGACAGTATAAATATGAGGAAATGTTTACTCACTGTTTTAATTCCATGTTTCCTATGTATTTTAGTTTTAACGCAGGGACATAATCAACTCAGTACAACATGTTCGGAATACATATATACTCGCATTAATATCTCAATAAATATTAGTTTTAGACTAGTGAAAAGAATTTTACTCACTGTTTTAATTCTTCACTGTTCTGTACCATTTCCTTAATTTCAATATCTGTTAATTGCTATCCCATACCATTTTCAGATCCCTTCTACCATGACTAAACAACTAATTAAATACATTAAGGCATATATATTTGCATTCCAAATCAGTAATGGTATTGAAATAAAAAGAGAGTTTACTCACCTAAAACAAGTCTCTATTCCTCTGTTCTTTTTCTATTCCCAGGTTCTTCCTCATGCTTACAAGTTCTAGTTCATTTCTTTTACCTCAGACTTGTGTGTGTGTGCAAGGAGGTAGGTGTGTGTATTTATAGTGTCAAGTTCCTTGGCCATTAAGGAATTGGGTACACCTAGCTTGGTGTTGGTAAGTGATAGCTTTGCAGTTTTAAGCAATCTTTTGATTTGAAAAATCACGGCACTGTTTGGTTATATTTAAATTAATTTTGATAAAGACTTGACAACATAATGAGAAGGATAGGACGGCTTGCAACTAGGCTTTACGCCTGTACTGTTTTCAGCGGTAGGGCAGTGTGGTGTTCTTCACCTTCGCATGTGGGAGATCAGTTACGAAATGAAATAACAGGGTACCAGGTTGATACATATACTAGGGCGCAGGTTGCAGGCAAGTAACATGTGCGTTGTAAAGATGGGTTTACAGTCATAGTTTTTGAGTTGAAAGCATCGAATTGTCTACTGAGGAAGGTTCAACTGATTAGTACATATGTTTTCCGTGCCTGCGTTGATTTGATTTCACATGCTGGAAGGATTTACTTAAGCGTGAAGTTTTATGACATTGCCGAGTTTTCACTTCAGAGATTTGCTGCGCCATTATATATATTATGCATAAGATTATTTTCTTGCTCTTCACAGTTCAAGCTTAGGGTAGACTTTAAACTTAGGCCATGCACTAAACTAGCATCCAAAGTATGGGATAGGCTCTCTATTTCCAAAACATAGGATGTGTAACATGTGCTTTCATTAAATGGAAGAAGATTTGCATGCGATAATGTCCATTTGGATTGGGACCTTGCATTGCGGTGTAATTTCTTTGATTTGAGTTTTGGTATGGTCGCTGTATCCAATAGGTCATAGCGTTAGGACCTTAGGTAATTGGCAAAATCTTGGTTTACATGACATGCGTGACTCGTTTGTAGAAATGGAAGTGTGATTTGTAACAACGGAAGACATGTACTTAGATAAATATGTTTAAGTTATAATGTCCCCCGTTACTCAAAATTCCGTTTACGCACGGACAAAAGTAAGAGTATAATCGTGCTCAACGAGGTGTCACGATCCCAAAAATATAATAATACCGGTAGATTAGCTCATATTGTGAAACCCCAAAATATCGATACAGGGTGCAGAATACTTCAAATAAAATTTTGCGTATTTAATTAATTAAAAATTACTATAAAATTCTAAAAATTAAATTATCACTACGTCTCAACAGAACCTTGTCTAAATTCGAGACCGATATCTAGTTATATAAAATAAACCGTTACGGTCGATATACGATTTCATAACGACTTTCTGAATATTTGATTTGGATATAATTCACAATATATGGCGCGAAATCTTGATTTTACACTTCTGTTAAAAAGATATTGTTCAACAGATTCCAACGTTTCTTGTTTCGAGGAAATCCAACTTGTAACGGATCCTGTACGCTCAGTTGAAGTTCAAAACGTTAAATTACGAACTACAGCGTCGTTATGAGCTCGATTATATTAAATATATATTTTTATACGTTCAACTACGTTTAATTAATATATAAATCCACTTATATTATGACTTCAATATTTAAACTGTTTTAAATATTCAAACACGAACCGATAAAAATGCGGGACGTTACATTCCTTCCCCCTTAAAATAATTTCGTCCTCGAAATTGCTAAGATGGGGAGAATACTACAATCAGGTTAAAATCTTTTATTTAATTTCTTAAATTTAGTTCTCAACAAAATCGATTAATTTCAATTTAAAAAATAATTTCTTCTTATTAACGAATACTTTCAGAAATTCTGAAAATTTCCACACAGCTTAAATTTTCCGAGAATTTCGTCAGCATCTCCTCTGCACGGCTCATTTGGTGCTACTAATTCGCCTCTCTAGGCCATCTCCAATTCCAAGAGAAATAAAATAGCCAAGTGGCTTGCCAAAAGAACTCGAAAATCTTATACTCCAATTGATCACAAATCATCCGCTTATACTTAAGCCGAATTCCATTTCAAATTTTCAAGTCCCAACCTAAAATTCCAACTTCTACTCGTAACCCAATTCCATTCTCAAATTAATTTCTCGAACCAGTTATATTAACTAACTTTTTTTTACCTCATCACTTGTCTTCACCTAAGAATTCTAATTTGATTTTCAAACCATTTAATTCACCCGAGTCTAATTACATTCCAAAATCCACTTTCACTTAATATCTCCCTAATCCAATTCAATTTCAACTTAACTCTCTTCAGTTTAATTCCAATTTATTCCACAAAATTTATTGAAACTTGTTTTTATTCCAAAAACCTGTCCTGGGAGTTTTTTAAACAGTTTATTTTCTCAAAAACCAGATATTCCTTTTCAGGGTTCAAAACCAACTTGTTTTCTCAAAACAATTCAAAACAAAATCTTTGGTAGTAATCTGTCACTTAGAAACTCGAAAATGAACACTGATAATGCGGCCGTCATCAACAGAATTATTTTCCAGCCATCAAAGTGAGTTCAATACTATATTACTTTAAAAACTCATTTATCAATACTTCAAAATACCTTTCTAAATGTTTAGAAAACATTTTCTAATCCTCCCAGGATTTTGAATTTCTATATGCTTAATCCTTTTAGTTTCACAAATTACATCATACAAGTTCTGATGGACTATTTACGTAACCATCTTAACTATAATCTTATTCAATCATAATAATAATGAATATATCCCATATATTAAATAATTCCAATAATATATACTTTCTTTATAACAAAATATATTTTGGGTAAAATTATTTCGTTTACCCAGCTTTCAAAACAATACCATGTCGAATTACTCTGTTCAAGAGTTTAGAAACACCTATCGATATGGTTTGCATTACCGTATGGACCAGAATTCATAAACCACTCGACTGACCAATCAACACAATATAAAACAGTTTTTATATAAATTTATAAATACGCGCTCATATATATACACTCAACTCAATCTAGAGTATTACTAACTCCATCTCTACTGAGTTACGCCACAGAGCCAAGGTAATCACTTAACCTTATGCTCTGATACCAACTGTAACGACCCGAAAATCCTTACCAATTTGAGCTGATAATATCATACACATTCAACTCAAAGTGCAAGAAAATTCAGATCATTAATAGGAAGAAGTTAGAGGACGAGAAAGATAAGGTAGAACTAATAGAATAGAAGAAGAAGAAGAGGAACACAACTGAGCAGAATCAGAGTAAACACGAATCTCACAGCGGAACGAATAAAATATATTATATAACATAATCTTGAATACAAAATTTTGTACCATATATACATACCATCATCAGATCACAATACAATATTTGATACAGCGAAAATAACTCTAAAATAACTAGCGGTGAAGCCTCCTGCTTCAAGCTCCTCCAAGTGTATCTGTAAAACCTGAAACACTTGACCTGCCCGTACAAATTTGGGCACCCAAGAGTTTAGGAAAAAAAAAAACTCTGGGTCAGTCATGGGATTGGTGTGAGTAAACTCCAACCATGTGGTTTAACTTCAAAATCTTTTGAAAGAAAGAGATAATAGTAAGACCAGCCCACACATAAACACGGACGGTTTTTACCTTACTATGACCCAAACATTTTTGATATCAAAATCCAGTGATATTATAGTAATGTCTAATCAAATAAATAACCAAATAGTAGAACGCTTGCATCTCACGCTCTACATATATAGTATAAAATCAAAAACCGCAGGGCACTTATTGGAGATTGGATTCCAACTATGACAAGGTATGGGACCACCTTCCGATGATGTATCTCTAGAGGCAAATACATCTGGGTTCAACAAGAACGTCTTACAACCCGACCCACACATGACCGACCACTCATTTCGCTTGAGTGTATCGAATGTATATCACCAACGGTTGGGCTCAAACCACCGTTCCCGAATGGGCAGAATCGATAGAGTAAGAAACAAAAGGAATTTATCTAGATAGGTGATTATACACCCTATTGGGAGCGACCCACATAGCCATGCTGCCTGCCCGATTTTTGTCATTTCCCTGTTGTGAAGCTTGAGGCTACATCTATCTTTTAGAACATCTGGCCACCATACACTTTGAATGCCACATCGTCAAACCCGTCAAATCACTAGTTAATCTTCTCAAAGATATTACGGGTATAAAAGCTAAGAGAAATGAATTTCTCCACCACCAGACGTAATACCTTGAAAAGATCGTCTTATGTGACCGTCAGGAATACTCTATCAGACATTCGTCCATACAAGTTGTCCTAGAACTGGACAAACAGAATACACCATTCTGGAACAGGACGACCCTTGCGTTTCACTCCGTCTTCAATTTTCTTCAGCATAATCAAATTCGCAGCGCTTATGCTTATACGGAGTGGTTTCCGGATAATATATCCAACCGGTCTCTTCGTATTGACAACGATGGTCAAAACACTTCGATAGTCGGTTATTTAACTATCGAAGTAAAAACAAACATTCATAACTAACATCACACAATCACGAGCACTTTTATTTAACATTCGTTCTTATATTTCTTTGGACAATCATCGTTACTTATTACTTTAGAATAGGTGGATTTCAAAACAACTGTTTACACTCGCTAGGGAGTAGTGCTATATAAAAATTAAGTTTGGTCAATAGTGCTAATTCATCGTTATAGTTCAAAAACTTGTCATACGCTGTAATATTCTCCTTTATAACTAATCTCGACAGAACAGTCATGCTTAAGCATATTCAACAGCGTTATTTTATCGCTATAGTTCAAAAACTTGTCATACGCTGTTATATTCCACCTTATACTGATCTTGACATCTCTTACCGCTACAAAAATCTTGACATCTCTTTCCGTTACAAAAATCTTGACATCTCTTTCTGTTACAAAAATCTTAACATCTCTTTCTGTTACAACAAATACCATCCCTCGATAATTGTGAAGCCGTTCAAGTTGGGGTATTTTAATTACCTCTCAGACCTTGATCGACGACGTTCTTACCTTAGAATAGATATAAGTCTGCAATGCTAACTCCTTATTATTAATAATATCGATTAAACCATATTTCTTGTTTCATTTTAAAATATGGTTTTATAAAGACATATCCTTATTTTGAAGACTTGGTTATTTATAATCATTTACTTTATAAAAACTAACTACAGAATATTTATAATAGAACTTGTATTATAATTTTAACTTTGCTTAAATTATAAAAAATATAATTTTTATAATTTAACTTCGTTGATTCGTCTGGCGACGATTCAACGTCTTAACAAAAAGATGTATTTATGGTCTTCGGCTGCCACTTTCTTAATTGATATAGACTATTGATTAAATAAAAATAACGTTTGAATTTCCATTCAACGCTAATATCAACACAAGGTTTCAAATGCCTTTTGGGTTAAAACAGTGCACACATATAAAACAAATAGTACACATAAATACTGAGGAATCCGGTTGGATTCCTCCACGCGGTTACCTGCATCCACCGACGTTAGTCAACAATCAACACGGATTCCATACCAGGGAATATTTTAATCGACGAAATCAGTATCCAACCAATGATATGTATATATAAGACGATATTCAACCAGTTTAATTGTAATCTACCGAAGCGACCATCACACAACATTCAACCAATATTATAATATTTTAAAATAGATCAGAGTCAGTGAATTTACTCACCTTTGCGCGTTAACCGTTAAATAACGATTTGCGATTGATGATTATACCAGGCGCTTCAACTCGTTTTTCCTCCTTTCGTCCATCAAAATGTCGTTCATCCATGTGCCTTTTGCATGCAAATATCTGTTCATATATTTGCTATCGTTTTCACTCTTCTATTTTTTTTTTCTGGAACTCAACTTCTGTTATCACTTCATAACTCCACAAACACCCAACGTTTTCATCATCCTTCACGCCAATGAACTCCATTTGCATCAATACTCCCTTACGTTCAGCAGTAGCCCCGACTTCACCTTCCTCTACACTACTTTCACACCACAAAGCCCATTCAAAGTCTGTTCCTCCTTCCTTTTTATCTCTTTTTAGAAATATTACTTGAATTTTTATCTTTATAAATATTTATATAGTAAATATCAATCATACTTTTACAAAGACTCCTTTTTATTTTATTATTTCCTATTTTCCTTTTTTTCTTTTCTCCTTTTCTTTTCCTTGAATTCTATTTCCTTTATTTATTTCCTTCTGGCCCAAAAAAGGCCCAACAGCCTTAAGCCCACACGTATCTCCCTTCTTTTCTCTCGTGTCCTTCATCAGGAAACTCCTCGTTTCTTCCCTTGCTGGCTTGTTCCAGCAAAACACTCTTGACCCCAATGCTTACTTCAATCTCAAACCCAATCCCAAACTCCTCACAGCCAGCATGGCACACGTTGTGCCCTCATCTTCTGTCATAAAAAGGACGGAAGCAGTCCAGGCAACATAACGTTTTCCCCCGGCTGTACGTGCATGCTCATGTATTTGAGAATAATTCCCTGCTTCATATTATGTAAATATTAACTACTCAAGTAGCTTCTTGTATGCACACATTTAAATCCATTCTCATAAATTCTAAGTTGCTTAAAACCAAAACTCATGTGAATCCCTCAACAATTTCCATGCATATGCCTAAAAATTCCACATGCAAGGCTTCTTAAATGATTTACTGTCATGTGTTTACCGGCTTATTCATTTCCCACGTGTTTACTTGAAGATTTAACACATACTGAAGCATGGATGATATCTATATGTAGGTATATAGACAGTATAAATATGAGGAAATGTTTACTCACTGTTTTAATTCCATGTTTCCTATGTATTTTAGTTTTAACGCAGGGACATAATCAACTCAGTACAACATGTTCGGAATACATATATACTCGCATTAATATCTCAATCAATATTAGTTTTAGACTAGTGAAAAGAATTTTACTCACTGTTTTAATTCTTCATTGTTCTGTACCATTTCCTTAATTTCAATATTTGTTAATTGCTATCCCATACCATTTTCATATCCATTCTACCATGACTAAACAACTAATTAAATACATTAAGGCATATATATTTGCATTCCAAATCAGTAATGGTATTGAAATAAAAAGAGAGTTTACTCACCTAAAACATGTCTCTATTCCTCTGTTCTTTTTCTGTTCCCAGGTTCTTCCTCATGCTTACAAGTTCTAGTTCGTTTCTTTTACCTCAGACTTGTGTGTGTGTGCAAGGAGGTAGGTCTGTGTATTTATAGTGTCAAGTTCCTTGGCCATTAAGGAATTGGGTACACCTAGCTTGGTGTAGGTAAGTGATAACTTTGCAGTTTTAAGCAATCTTTTGATTTGAAAAATCACGTCACTGTTTGGTTATATTTAAATTAATTTTGATAAAGACTTGACAACATAATGAGAAGGATAAGACGACTTGCAACTAGACTTTAGGCCTGTACTGTTTTCAGCGGTAGGGCAACGTGATGTTCTTCAACTTCGCATGTGGGAGATCAGTTATGAAATGAAATAACAGGGTACCAGGTTGATACATATACTAGGGCGCAGGTTGCAGGCAAGTAACATGTGCGTTGTAAAGATGGGTTTACAGTCCTAGTTTTTTTGAGTTGAAAGCATCGAATTGTCTACTGAGGAAGGTTCAACTGATTAGTACATATGTTTTCCATGCCTGCGTTGATTTGATTTCACATGCTGGAAGGATTTACTTAAGCGTGAAGTTTTATGACATTGCCGAGTTTTCACTTCAGAGATTTGCTGCGCCATTATATATATTATACATAAGATTATTTTCTTGCTCTCCATGGTTCAAGCTTAGGGTAGACTTTAAACTTAGGCCATGCACTAAACTAGCGTCCACAGTATGGGATAGGCTCTCTATTTTCAAAACATAGGATGTGTAGCATGTGCTTTCATTAAATGGAAGAAGATTTGCATGCGATAATGTCCATTTGGATTAGGACCTTGCGTTGCGGTGTAATTTCTTTGATTTGAGTTTTGGTATGGTCGCTGTATCCAATAGGTCATAGCGTTAGGACCTTAGGTAATTGGCAAAATCTTGGTTTACATGACATGCGTGACTCGTTTGTAGAAATGGAAGTGTGATTGGTAACAACCGAAGACATGTACTTAGATAAATATGTTTAAGTTATAATGTCCCCCGTTACTCAAAATTCCGTTTATGCACGGATAGAAGTAAGAGTACAATCGTGCTCAAAGAGGTGTCACGATCCCAAAAATATAATAATACCGGTAGATTAACTCATATTGTGAAACCCCAAAATATCGATACAGGGTGCAGAATACTTCAAATAAAAAGTTGCGTATTTAATTAATTAAAAATTACTGTAAAATTCTAAAAATTAAATTATCACTACGTCTCAACAGAACCTTGTCAAATTCGAGACCGATATCTAGTTATATCAAATAAACCGTTACGGTCGATATACGATTTCATAGCGACTTTCTGAATATTTGATTTGGATATAATTCACGATATATGACGCGAAATCTTGATTTTACACTTCTGTTAAAAAGATATTGTTCAACAGATTCCAAAGTTTCTTGTTTCGAGGAAATCCGACTTGTAACGGATCCTGTACGCTGAGTTGAAGTTCAAAACGTTAAATTACGAACTACAGCGTCGTTATGAGCTCGATTATATTAAATATATATTTTTATACGTTCAACTACGTTTAATTAATATATAAATCCACTTATATTATGATTTCAATATTTAAACTGTTTTAAATATTCAAACACGAACCGATAAAAATGCGGGACGTTACAGCTAAGGTAAGAAAGAACGTTACAAACCCATAAATTTTCAAATCTAATTAATTTAAATCCAAAAACCAATTCAATATCGTAAATAAATATTGAAATTTTTCTAACATCTTAAATTTTCGGAAAAATTCGGCAGAGCCTCCCCTGTACGGAGTGACATCTGCGTATCGCAGGAACAAATAATATCTATACATTGACCCACACCGTCGGAAAACAAAAATCAAAGCCCAAAAATTATAATTCCGTGTAGGTGTACCATGTGCGAGCGCTACTGAGTATATTTTCTCAATTTATTGCGATTTACTCACCCAAAATTTTATCCTCATAGCCTCTGAACACCTGTATCCAACTAAATCCAACATGTAAGTGGCCATGAAATTTGTAAATAATACTTCATTTGTCAAACAGTATAGTTTCACCAATCCCACGGCATCTTTCAGAATGGTTTATAGGAATCAAGTTTGAATCACTTAGTTTTAAATCATAACCAATTCCATTCAAATTTTACTATACTGAATTAGTTTTAAATCCATCCAACTTTTTATGAATTTATTCCAACCAATCTGATATCCAAATAACAGCCAATACACAATTAATCTAACCAATTATTCAATGTACATTAAATCCCATTAATATTCAACATTAATGTTTACCTCACCAATTAAAGTCTTCTTTCATGTTTAATTACCAAATTGATTTTCAAACGTTTAATTTTATAATTACCGCCCTGATTTAATTTCAAACACCATCACTTCAATTTATTCTGTTTTAACTTAAGTTAAATTTAGATTTCAATCTCATACTAAAATTATCATTCACCGTTATATATGTGAAATTTTTGGTTATATCAACCATTCAAATTCAAATTCAAATTCCCATTCAAATTCCACTTTAAATAAATCAATCAAACCACAATATCTTATTATTTAATAAAATCATTTCCTTTCTATACAAAAATGTAATTTGGGTAAATTTTATTTCATTTACCCTTTTAACAAAACAATATTGTGTATATTCCCAATCCAATGCTTCTCAACACTTGAACCGATCAACAACACAATACAAAACATTTTTATATATAAAATCTACAAATATGCTCTCATATATACACTTAACTCAATCTAGGGTGTTACTAACCCCATCTCTATTGAGTTATGCCACAGAGCCAAGGTTACTACTCAACCAATAGCTCTGATACCACTGTAACGACCCGGTAGGAATTCGACGCCCGAATTCTGACAAAAACACGTAAACCCTGTATTACTTGCCACAACTCAAGTATCGAAAACACCAGATAGCTATTAGAAAGAATTTAGAGGGTGAGATAAGAAAGAAAGAAATATTAGAATAGAAGAAGAAGAAGATTCAACACAACACAGAGTCTCACATCGCAGCGGAACAAAATATAATACAGGAATAAATCTTTACTGAGAGCTTTAAAAATACTTACAATATCAGAGTACATCACACAATGGGACAGTTATAATAACCTGTTTCCATATACAACACACAGCGGAATAGTAGCTATATACTATCATACGTCTGAACATCTCCAGCTCGTCTCTGGACTTCACAGCATTCGATAACCTGAACCTGTACACCCCGGGCTAACCCGAGCATTTACAAAACAATGGGTCAGTCTGGTGAACCAGAGTGAGATAAACTCGCACAGTATTTAGGGTATCACACAACCTGATTTTAAAGTTAAAATCTTTCAAAGAAAAGGATAATCGTAAGACCAAATCCACACATAAACACGGACGGTTTTTACCTTACGATAACCCAAAGCAGTTTTTGAAATCATATATTTTCTGATATTATAATAATGTCTAAATACAAGTAAATAGAAACTAGTGGAATGCTTGCATCTCACGCTCCACAAATATAGTATACAATCAAAACCGCGGGCACTTATTGGAAATTGGATTCCGACTATGACAAGGTATGGGACCACCTGCCGATAGTGTATCTCTAGAGGCGAATACACTGGGTTCAACAAGATCGTCTTGCAACCCGGCCCATACATGACCGACCACTCATTTCGCTTGAGTGTATCGAATGTATATCGCCAACGGTTGGGTGCGACCCACCGTCTTCCCGAAAAGGGACAGCATCGAAATAAATTTAAGAATGAAATGGAATTTCCCTAGATAGGTGATTATACACCCTAATGGGAGCGACCCACATAGCCATGTTGCCTGCCCTATTTTTTTCATTTAACGGTTGTAAGACTTGAGGCCAGAATTTACTTTGAAACATCCGATCGCCATTCACTTTGAATGCCACTTCGTCAAATCCACTAGATATCGCTAATTGACGTCCACAAAAATACTCTTGTTGGGAGCTAACCAACTATGGCACGTTTGAAGAAATCAACGTACGCGATCCTTTTGGAAATACTCTATCAGACATCCGTCCATACAAGTCATCCAGGAACAGGATGAACCGAAGGCACTCTCCTACTGCATCTCATATAGGAATCACCCCAGGGATCAGTAGCGAGTAGTCCTTGCAACCCGTAGATTTCAACCACAACAGAACCACAATTTATCTATGACCGCTAAACCAGAGATTAGTAGCAGTTCTTCCGTTCATGAATATCTACGGTCTTCAATGATCCATCTCGATCATCTTCTTATCTCTTCACGTATTTGTTGGTCGGAATGGTTTTCGAATATGAATTCGATCACGGTCTTTCCGTACCAACAATCGTATTGGACAGATTTGATAGTCGGTAATTTAACTATCAAAATAATCAGTGTTTCAATCATGACAATCCAGTGAGTTCACTGGTTCAGTATTCAACACCACTTGGCCTTTTAATTAAAATAAATGTAAATTTAAACTCTTAAAATATTTCGATATTGAAATATAGTCTTCTCGCTTCTTATGTAACATAAGATTTTCCTTAAACAATTCACCTTTATATCCAGTTTCCTATTTTTACTTTCAAAACATTTGTTACATTATTACTCAATATTGGAGATCGATTTAACTTATTACACGTAAAACAACATTACGAAATATCGTTTATTTCATTACTTGGAATAGCGATCCATGCTTATTATTATAGAATAGAATTCAACTTTACATTTCCTTCTAGTTCGGAAATGTCATTGTAACTTTCCGCGATTCCCTTTTTACTTTGGAACCCTTAGTACATATATCCCAAATTTTCACCAAAATGTTGCGTTGTTATTTCTCTAATGAAATAATAAATTTCACTAACCACTATTACCATTACAACTAATATCACCTTCAGATACTCCCGCTGTCATTCAAGTTGGGTATTTTAATTACCGCTCAGACCTTGATCAACATCGTCCATATCTTAGGGTAGATACAAGTTGTAATTCAAAAACCAATATGTACATTAATATCAACCCAAATCCCATTTAACCATTTATCTTACATCATGGTTTTACAATTCTTTTCTTATTTTGAAAATCCCTTTTTAAGAACTTAGATAAAACTAAACAGTATCCTTTAACCATTCTATTTGATCAATTTAAAACAAACAAATTTAATCATCAACTCCAGTTAAGACGGTTGACTTAGTCAACTCCAACCACGGTTACATCATTAATCGATTCCAATTCATTTTTCCCTTTAAATTAATTTATAATTAATTTAAATAATTTCATTTAAATGTTTTCTCAACAAACCATTATTCACTTTTTTCACCGTTAGGTTAATTTCCTTAATCCCACATTTACAAATCTGATTAATATCAGAATTTCCTTTAAAAAAAACAATTTACAATTTATTATAAAAATAAATATTTATTTCCTTTTAATAAACTTTTATTCGAAATATATATTTCAAAATCCATTTTTAGTTATAAAACAAATTTTATAACTTCTGCTCTATCGATTTACCTGACAGCAAATCGATATAAATAAAACAATTTACTTTTAGGCCATTTACTGCCGATTACTCAACCAATATAGCCCATTGGTTAAAACACAACACAGGTTGACTTTCCAATCAATGATCAATACTCAAATCAATTACCCAAACATTACAATTCATATGATAATATGAAAATAAATAATATATTTGAGGAATCCGGTTGGATCCCTCCAACCTGTTCTTCCCTGTATACAAATGGTTATCTCCACACAGTTTAAAACAATTCAAACAGATCAAACAATTCAAACAGATCAAACAATCCAAACCATTAAATACGTTTATTGATAAACGTGACCAATAAGGTAAGTTACCTTTATTGGAACCAATCGTTAAAAATAACGATTTGGAATTTCACTGAAATTAAACACAGTTTAATTTCATCAGTTAAACCAACAAACAAATGTATAACTAGCAAACATGCAACCATCGGCAAGTAGAGCACACGAAATAAAAACCCAATTTATATAAAATATAAATGGGGAAAAACTGAGTGAGTTTAACTCACCTTGATTTGGTTTGGTCATTAAACACTGGTTTTTAATTAAATTAAACAGTCGTTTAATTTAATTAAAAATCCTACTTGCTTCCAATCTTGACTGACACTGCTCCACCTCGAAGCTCCCATCTTTACGGTTCCAACGCGACCGACCGTGCTTAAAACTGTTAAAGTATGCCTATGATATCGTATAAGTAAATTTATAAAGTAATTAAATTATTTAACTCTAAAAATATTGGGCCTTTACCCTTGTTTAGTTCGGCTTGCTTTATCCGCTTCAAAACCCTCGTTCGATCTCTTTTCTCAAACGTAAGCCGCCTCCACCAATTTCATCAATGACCAGAAAAAACCTAGCCCTTATCTCCTTCTGCTCTTCAACGCACAAATTGAAACCAGCACGTCGCACCCCTCTCTACGCCGCCATCCCCGTCTTTCCCTTCGATCTCCTCTTCCAACCGATCTGACAAACCCCCAAATCAACTTCTCCACCTCCAAACGTCGCCATAGTTCCGACGATGCCATCCCGAGCCTTCCAGATCCATTACAACCAGTCAACGAACCCTCTTGAAGCTTTCATTCGAACCTTAATTCCTTGGCTCCGACCAAATACATCCGAAGATTCATCAGCAGCATCTCGAGATGAAGAGCATGGGTTTTCGAACGTAGATAAGTATTTAAATCGGATTTTCTTTTCTTTGTTTGCTGCATACTTTTGTTTTGATTTCATAAGTGCTTCGAACAGTTTTCTTTTTACTGTAAATTTGTTTTACTGGGATGATGAAACACAATGCGTGATACCCATATTTATAGTGCGGTTTGGTTAGATAGGATCAACGTCCATCGAAGTCTAGTTTAGTTAGATTCAGCTACTAGGTTTAGGCCATTGGGTGTTTTTTCACCTTTTCAGATTTTTATTGGTGATGGTTGATGGGTATTGATGGATTTTAGCAGAGATTTTGTTGAGTTAAGTATTGAATTTGGTCTGTTCAAAAAGAACAGTGATCGAACATGTGCCTGTGTATAGATTTGTTTAGATTTGAGCTATGGCTTGTTTATTCACTTCAGAAATTTAAATCTGTATGTAATCCTGTGTTTAGAGTATAGTACAGTCCCTTTTGTATCTGAAATCTACTGTACATGTATAAATATATACATTAACAGTTCTGTCTAGATTTGATGGTGTGAATATATATACATATTTCAGTTTTCTCTTCCTGTTCATGTCCTATTTTCTTAGCTGCTCCAAAATCTATATAGATTTGATAATACCCTTATTTCTTTAGCAGTCTAGTTTCGATGTAAATATATACATATTTTTTTGTTCAAAATCTATATAGGTTTTATAGTATCTACATAGGTTTAGCTGTAAGTTTTGATGTACACAAATTTTTGTTGTTCATTTTCCTTGGCTGTACCTATACCCCTAGCTGTTCTAACTTCATTTTGTATATCTTCTGTTTGCATTGTCTATGTCATGATTTTTTTCTTTTTCTTTTATTTGTATTTTACGTTGGAAATTTCAGTTTCAAGTACATATATATATGTGCGTGTGTGTTAGGCCGTTCGAATTTACTGTTTTTCATGGGCTGTTACTATTTTCAGGAAAGGACGAGATAGGAGCAAGACATGCAGGAGGAAAATTATGATGAATGGTGATGCTCCTTTGGTTTTTGTATTGTTCAGCCAAAACATGTATATGTTTGTATAAAATTTTGTATTGGTATCAACAGTTATGTACGTAAATGTTTTGTTTCTCTTTGTATTTATCTATGTACAATTCTCGCATGAATACATGTGTTGTTTTGGTGCATTAACACATTGAGTGTCATGTTGTGTACATTTCAGTTTTTATGTCCTTGTAGCAAATATTTCCATTCGTTGAACTAGCGAGATGAAAGTGTGTGTGTGTGTATATATATATATATATATACACACTCGGTTTCATATGTATATACGTCTTCCAGCTTTCATATGTACGTATTTGGTTTGTTTTTATATGAATACAAGTATGAATACATACATAGATTCATACTGAAAATATGATCTGTGCTTTTGTTGTATATCGGCTTTAAATTGGTTAATTATTTTAAATTTCACATAATCTCGATTACCATAGATTAAATCCAAATAGCTAAATTAACGATGATAAATATATATCGTTGTATGTATTAAACAACATTTTTAATTAACAACAATATCAAATGTAAAACTCGACATTTAAAGTTCTGGGTTTAAATAACATTCCATTTATATATAAATTATTTTATAATTTATTAAATAAACGTTATCGTTTATAAATTCGAAATTCATAGCGACTATTTTAAAAGTTGATTTAGCCATAACTAACAATCTATAACACAAAATCTGATTTTTTTTCTCTTCCATATGAAAATTATCATCAATACGGTTCTAACGTTTCTTGTTTCATAGTGATCCGACTTATATCGGCTCCTGTATATCAAATTGAAGTTCAAAACTCCATATTACGAACTGCCGCGAGATTTTGAGCTCGTTTTATATTAAATAAATTAATGTTTAAACTTCGTTTTAATAAACGAATTAAATGTTAAAATCCATAAATATTCCAATTATAATATTTAAAATAATAAATTAATTAAAATATTTGGGTACAAAAATACGGGACGTTACAGAGGTGATCCTTTTTTTGTTTTTAATATCGAAGTATAAATAAATGATCAAAATCGAAATGTTTTTTTTTTGAAAACAAAAATGTGTGATCTTCTGAAGAGAAGAGAGCACACACATATATATATATATAAACAATGATACAGAGTCTGACTATAGAACATGGGAGTACAAGATATACTCTAGGGATGTAAGGATCGTAGATAGATGAGCTCCGGATAAAATCACTGCCCATCTACTCCAATATCGAATTCTGGCAAAGCCACCACCCGACATTGAAGTATATCTACTCCAATACATAACCCATACTCTCTATATAATAACAAAGATAATGAGATACAATCAACAAAAAACTCTCTAACAATAAGCCCAAATGAAAAAAATGAATCATCAATCCAAACAGCAATCCTCATAGATCCATCCTGCTATCCACTAAGCACCTCTTCTAAATCAACAACCTGAATCTGCGAAAAGCTCATCAAACTATTAGTAATTTGTTACACATATATATGGAAATATATGTGTGTAAATATATATATATATATTATAAGCATATATATATATATTCATACATATTTATTTACCATATATATATATATATATGTGTAAAAGAAAATAAAATGAAAAAACTAATAAAAGAAATTAACAACCAATGCGATATTTATTACAAAAAAATCTGCTAATTCTGATAAATAAATATAAATTCAGTCTAACCTTAATCAGTAAATTCTCAAAGCCCGATTTCCCAAAAAGCTTATAATGTGAACTAGACATCCAATTCAAGTAATAAAAAACTATTTTAATGATTAAATTATCTGTAAAAACGGAAGTAGAGTGGAAAGCTCTCTGATTTCTCTCAGACCAAATGAACCAACATACGATCGTGACTAACGAATCTAAAATGTATCTTTTACTAGCATTATACACAAATCTATAAGAATCCCAATAATTAGAACAACAATTGAAAGAATAATGATAATAAAAAACAAATAACCTTAATACCATACTAAGTATATAGTTTGTGATATTACAAGAGAAGAATAAATGATCAACATCCTCATTCATAGTATTACACAAATAACACTTAACATCAAAAAAGATATTCTTCTTCTTAAGTAACTCCACAGTATTAAGTTTCTTATGGACGATTAACCACATTAGAAATTTAGCTTTAGGAGGAGAATCAGATTTCCAAATAAATTTAAAAGGTCGGAATGAGATTCCCGAAAAATTTATAAAGTTATACATAGAATTAACCGAATAAACTTGACTTTTATCCATACCCCAACTAATTAAGTCCTTATACTCATCGATGTGATATAATGATAACTTAGCACAAAGTAGAGCTAATTGTCTTAACGTTTCCCCTTCTAGTATATTATCAAAAGAAAACTCCCATGGGGGATCCAAATCTCTTCTAAAGATATCTTTTATCAAAGCATTTTTAAAACTACAATTATTAAAGAGCTCCCTAAATTCAATTTTAAGTGGTTAACGAGAAATCCACCTATCATGCCAAAAGTAAGTCGTATTACCAGAATGGACAATTACCTTGTAACCTAAGTTAAAAAAATCAAAGCACTTTAATACTGACGTCCAAAAGTAAGATAATCTATTGTGCCAACTACCTTTAGATCCAACAATGTACTCTCCTCCTGAATAATAAAATTTTGATATAATATCTTTCCACATTGTAGATACTTCAAGAGACCTAAATTTCCACAACCATTTGGCTAATAAGGAAGAATTAAAATTAGATAAATTAATTATCCCCAAACCCCCATCTTTCTTAGTCTTACAACAAACCTCCCAATTTACTAAACATTTGAAACCCCTACAAATAGGATCGCTACCCCCACCCCATAGATAATTACGTCGTATTCTATCAATCCTATCGATAACCCATTGAGGAAATCTATGTACTGACATCCAATACGAAGGAACAGCCGATAGGACTGAATTGACCAAGACTAATCTACCTGCTCTAGACAAGAATCTATTGTTCTAACTAGATAATCTACTATTAATCTCATCAATTATGACTAACCAATCCTCCTTCTTTAATTTTGACGGCCTAATCTTAAAACCTAAATAATCAAAAGGAAATTTCATGACAGAACAGTTTAAGGTATTAGCAACTAGACCCTCAACATTATCAGAATCATTAATGACCATAACAAAACTCTTTTCAAAATTAATTCTAAGACCTGATAACATCTCAAAACAGTAAAGTATAAACTTAAGAGCAATAATGTGTTTTGGAAGATGAGAAGAAAATAATAAAGTATCATCCGCAAATTGAAGAACAGATAATTCATTGTTAAAATCATCATTACCAACATAACCCAAAACACCTAGTCTCCCATCTCGTTTAATGATTCTAGAAAAAACGTCAACCGCTAAATTAAATAGCAAGGGTGACAGGGGATCCCCCTGTCTAAGACCTCTCTTAGATTGGATCTTCTTTCCCACAACCCCATTTACTACAATATTAGAACTACCAGACCTAAGTAAAAGCATAACCCAGTTAATCCACCTAACACTAAAGCCTCTAGCTAGACATACTTCACATATGTAATCCCAGTCAATAGAATCAAATGCTTTCTCAAAATCTAGTTTCAAAATAGCACATGAAAAATTATTTTTAACACACACATTGATGTACTCCTGTACTGCTGCCACTCCATCTACTATTTGCCTACCTTTAATAAAGGCACTTTGTGAATGATCTATGAGATCATTCATCTTCCTACTTAGCTATTTGCAAGAACTTTAGAAATGATCTTAACAGACACATTTATCAAAGATATAGGTCTAAAATCCTTTAAAAGTTTTGCACCCTCTCTCTTTTTAATAAGTATAACATTAGCAAAATTAAAGTTACCTAGGCACAAGTTCCCGCTATAAAAATCATTAAATAAATCCACTACGTCAGATTTCAAGACCTCCCAAAACTGTTTGTAAAACAGAACAGAAAAACCATCAGGCCCCGGAGCTTTGTCACTAGGCATATCACAAATTGCCTTCCAAATCTCCTGTTCAGAAAAAGGATTATCTAAATCTGATAACTCTCCCCTTACATCATTAGGGTAAATGTCCTTCCAGTTAACGTTAATTCTTCTCTTTATCCTAGTCCCAAAAATTTGCTTGTAATAATTGGTGAAAGCTTCATTTAAATCACGTTGAACTGTCAATTCCTCATTATTTAAGAAAATAGAATGAATCAAATTATCTCGTCTCCTCTTATTAGCCATACTATGAAAAAAAATCATATTGTTATCTCCTTCTTTAATCCATTGAACACGTGATCTTTGCTTCCACATTATTTCTTCCTTTTCTAATAACAGCTTGAAGTCATTCCTAAGATTATTAAGTCTATCTCTCTCGACTAGGTTAAGCGTTCTAGATTCACCCAATTTATCTAAATCTAACATCTCACATAAAATCTTATCTTTCTTAACACGAACAGTTCCAAAAATATATTTATTCCACCTCTTAAGAAAAAAATCTTAATTTACCAAGTTTAGCGACAAAAATCTTTGCTGAATTTCCTTTGTACAAATTATTAAAATAAAATAACGAATTCCATTTAACAGTTACTAACTTAATGAAACTGGAATCCAAAAGCCACATCTTTTCAAATTTAAAATTATTACTTATTAAAATGTTCGAATCACACGAGAGAATTAATGGACAATGATCCGAAAATAGAAAAGGTAAACCCTTTACTTTACAAATTGGAAATTTATCGTCAACCTCCGCACTTATAAAAAACCTATCTAATAAGGCATAAGACGGACTATCCCTATCGTTAGACCAGGTGAATGATCTATTGCTAAGAGGAATCTCTATCAAACTATTATTTAGAATGAAATCATTAAATTCCTCCATATCAGAGAAATCGCCTTCCCTAGGAGATCTCTCCCCTAAGAACCTAGTTACATTAAAATCCCCCCAACTATCCAAAGATTAGGGGCAAGATTCCTGAATTCGGAACATTCATCCCATAATCGTCTCCTCTCAATCTTGGTGTGAGGGCCATATACATTCGTAATGCCCAGTAAAGAGTTATCGCTAAGTGAAGTTAATATAATGTGTAGAGAATGTACTTTAGAAAATTCCTGCACAAGCCTATATTGGTTGTCTTTCCACCCAATCATAAGCCCTCCTGCACTGCCGATTGACGGTAGACAGGCCCAATTACGAAAATGGGCCCCACCTAATCTAGCGTAAAAACTAAAGTCAGGACTTTCAATTTTAGTTTCTTGAAGCAAAGCGATGTCAATATGATAATCTACAAAGAAGGTCCTAACTTTAGCACATTTTTTTGGTTCATTTAGGCCCCTAATATTCCAACTAACAATCCTCATCTACTCAAAGAAGAGACTCTCTCTACTTCCCTACTCCTTATGAAATCAGTATCTAACTCAATATCAGAAAAAATAAACGCTGTATCATTGGCAAGCTGAATCAGCTGTCCAGTCGAAAGGCTACTCAATGTATAAGGAGAATAATCACTACCATAAACAGAAGTCATACCTGAGCCCAGATCCGAAATACTACTATTAGTATTCGGACTCGGGGACCTACCTCGAACAGAAGAGGAAATGGATCTGATCCTCGCGCTGCGACGAACAATCCCGAGATTGGGACTACTCTCCTACGCCTCCTTCTCCTAGACGAAGAAGAAGATGCATGTCCACTATGGAATACATCCCCACTAGACCCTATCAAATCATCACTACTCGAGAATCCAACATCAACCCCCGGAATCATCAGTGAACATGAAAGGTCGAAATCACATCTGAAGATACTACAGCTCGACCTCAAGTATAAGAATATAAGCTTCACTGACGAAACTCTCACCACCACAGAACAAAAATTGTTATCCCACAAAAAAGTAACGTCTCTCATTGAACAATCCGGTCTGAATCCCGATCTCACACATACATCTCCCACCGTAACAGATCTACCAAAGTCAGAAGAACTGCCAGCAAAACAAAACTTGCTAACAGAACTACCAATATCAGATGAACTTTCAGCAAAACAACCCTCACTAACAGCTCTACCAAATCCAGATGAACTACCAGCAACACAAAGATTGCTAACAGAACTATCAATATCAGATGAACTGTCAGCAAAACAACCCCCGCTAACAGCTCTACCAAAGTCAGATGAACTGCCAGCCAAACAAAACTTGTTAACAGAACTACCAATGTCTGATGAACTGTCAGCAGAACAACCCTCGATAACAGCTCTACCAATGTCAGATGAACTGGCAGTAAAACAAACTTCACCACCCAAAACCTCTACTACCCCCCTTCTATCCAACATGACCATATTTTGATGTTGTCCTATCAAATCATTCACGTCCAACATGCTAGTTCCACTACCAGAAGGCTTTGATATCTGCTCCTCGTTTATCATCTCATGAGAAGTAGAACTTGGTCCTTTGACCTTACGCAATCTACCACATTTTATTTTATTCACTCTAAATCCCTTCCTCGACAAGGAGACAATCTTCACAGTTGATAACTGTTCCTCGTTTGTCAAAACATCATGAGAAGTAGCTTCCTTTGATGACTCTTCTATTTCCTCTATACCACAAGCCAACTCAACATCGCTTTCCTCTAATATGCTGAAACTATTAGATAGGTTTACGTCCTCCGCCACAAACCAGCTCGCTTCAACTGTCTCGCCAATCCTACACTCCATCTCATTGCCACCAACAACATAACCACCCATATCCTCATCGTCCACCCCAGTCATCACTTCCAAAACCCTTCCATTAGTGGCCACACACTCTTTTGATCCGGATTCCTCACTGAGATTCATACACAGCTGCACGTATGGATCATATAGCAAAGGATCCCTGCATGGCCCAGTCAACAACTCCCTCACAAAAGAATTTCCACCATCATCATCCAACACTGACATTGCAGACCCATCACTCTTCGACCGAGGCATCTTATTCATGCAAGCTTTTACAGTATTATCACTAACTTGCTTAAATTGTAGGTCAGCATCTCTATGCTCAACATTTATAACAGAATTTATAAAATCAAAATGCTCAAGTATCTCATCCAACAATTTCAAAACTGACAATTTGTACCTGGCATTCGAATCAAAATACAATCTTCTTAGTTTGGTGAGATTCAAACTAAATGAGAAGGCATGATCTTTTCTGGACATCGGACTAGGTAACGGAGGATAAACTTCAACCATATCAACATTCTTATTCCAGAGAATTCCATCCACAAGTCCTTCTAGATTCCACCCCATTACCAACATCAAATAAGCCCCATTACACTCATTATCATTGAAGTCCAGTATGAACAAATCCAGAAAGTTGATCATTTTCAGACAAATCCTCGAGCAGTTGAAGTGCAGCAGTTCCCAGACTGATTTACCTTTGAAACTTTCAGAACAGTTATACTTTCGATGACCCACTCCACCACATTTAAAACAGCGCAATCCATTTCTACAATTCTTTGCTAGATGACCAGAATTTCCACAGCGAAAGCAGTGTCTAACACTAACGTTACTAACCTTTTTCATGGAGACAACATTATTCGAACTCCAGTTGTGCATTTTAGGCATAGGCAGCTTAACTACATTAGTGAAAGAATTGTTAAAAATTGAAGAAATCTGCCGTGGGTTTTGTTCCTTCTCAGTAAAGATTTCGCTTTGCCTGAATGTCAAGTTTAGCCTGCCTATTTTCATGTTAGTCCTTTCATTGAGCAATTTGGGGGCCGAATCCTTATAGATACCATTAATCCCATGGTAAATTCCTCTGGATTTTCCCCCAAAGATAAGGACATCCCCTGATTCCAGCACAACACTCTTAATCAAACCTTTAGCATTCTCTTCCCTATACATGAATTCCGCGGAATCACCAATGGAGAGGGATACTACAGGAAGACCAGCCAATAGACTCTCGTTGCTTTCGTCTATGTCTTGATGCAAACCCAGTTTTCCATCAAGATCGTAATAATTAACGATGCAAACATCAGGAGAAATAATAGGAAGATCTTCAGTTTTACCATCATTTCCCATGATTACTTTATGAGCAAAATCAATTGCGTTCCTGACCATCTTTTTGAATTCAAACGGTATAGCAGGAGGTAAAGCACCATCTAATTTCCGCCTATCTTCGTGTTGTCTTGACTGCGGATTCCAGTTTTTACCCAAGCACATCATATACAGATTGAACATTGCTCCATTTTCATAACCAGATCTATAAAAACCTCCCTCGCCAATACCCAATTCTTGACATTTGTGAACAATCTGAATCTGATCATTGATATTAACAAAATTCTTTAATAATATCATACCAGAATTTAGAATTTGATGATGATGAAGCTTTCGCCCTTGCCAAGAATTGCTTGCTTTAACACCCCGAACATTTTCAGTAATTCTTTCATTGAAATCACGATCACCCCACGAAAAATTTGGACATAAGTCTCTATGATATGTTTATTTTGAAAGATAAAAACAAACATTTCATCGCTACAACGTTAGTACAATTTAAATGTGCCTTTCTCACGTGCACAATAAGTAAATTAATTAAATTGTGAAAACCACAACTTATACGAATATTCGTGATAATCGTCAAAACAACTATTATTAATAATCATTTTAGAGTATGCGTTGGTGAAATTTGTATATTTTCATAAGTGTAAATAGTTGGTAAATGTCAATGAATTCGAATAGCCATATAAGAAATATGTTTGTTATTCAAAATTTTGTAAAAATTAGTATTACGATATCTTTATTAAATAGTAATAAGAAACACATCATTCTTTGATGATATGTTATTCTAATTGGTATTGTAGCCATATAAGAAATATATTTGCTATTTTAGAGATAACTTATTGTTTATGTACTTATAATAAATATGTTAATTTCCATTGGTATTAGTAATGATATCTCTAAATTTTGCGTGCGAACTTTTCAATATCCACATATATGATATATTTTCTTCTTAGAAGATTTGTCTTTTTTCATTCGGCGAAAAGAATGGCGGTTTAAACGATAACTAGAGAGGTTAATGCCATATTTTTTATTCCCTTTGTGCAGGTGCATGAGTAAAGGATAGGGGAGTCGTGTATTTTGTGAATGAGATTGTTAGTTGATTTTATTCAGAAACCAATTTACTATATTTTTGTGTGCGGATTTAGTTTGTATGACAACCTCATCTTATTTAGTAATAGCAAAGAGCATATTCTCGTTACGGTAAAGAAGGTATACAAAATAAGGGATGAGAATATGTTGTATGATAGTGTGATGCTTTTTTTGTCCTCGTTAATTTGAACTGCAAAACTAAGATCTGCATTTGTGGCTAGCCTATTAAATGGATGTCAAACACAAAATTGAAAAATTGCTAAATGAATGCACATGTTAAATTGGTTAAACGGATATAGATAGAAAGCAATTATGAAGTCAGAAAGAACAACGGCTCAACTGTTCAAGTACTGATATAGTAGAGCAAATGCATGTGCACAGTATAATCATTGTGAATTCATCTCAACTGATAAAACGGAGCAGATATGTAGCAAATTACAATAAAATACATATATTATGCTTTGTACATATTTTCTTCTTCTTGGCTATTTAATAAATAAACCGCCAATAGAGTTGTCTGTATTTTCAAGTACAACTGTTTGTTCAACCTATCATATATTTAAAAACTGAGAAGTTAGCGATGTATAAGCACGGACATCAAATAACGTGCTTTCAAGACCAGTATGTTACACATAAGACATATTAATAATGTCAACTTGCGATATTTCATGGGATACTTGAGATCTCATGACAATAACTTACATATTATATTTGGTCATATGATAAAGACTGCAGTATGAACATGAGGCATAGTCATCCAATAGAAATCACGTCTGTATAAAGTAGGATTGATCCAAACTACATCATTTCATAGTTAACTCATATGTATAGCCAACAACCTCTTTTCCCCTTAAATGACAAAAAAGCCACCTTCAAACTATTTGTACGCCACAACAATATTTGTATTATCACTTGAAAGTTCAGCTTGCAGCAAAAAAGGAAGAAGGACACTTACTATTTGCTTGCATAGAAGTCAAGGTTTTTCTCTTCGTTGGTTCCATCCTAGATCCAAAGTACAGATCCTACTGTAGTGTGAAGCTGAGCTTGAACTTGTTTACATAGAAAATAAGTTTTCTAAGAGAAAGAATGAAGCGAAGGGTTCCATTTATGGCATCACTTTCAATATATTAAGAAAGAAACTTGTAAATAAAGGTTTGCATATAAGGAAGAATCTTCAAGAACGCACCATGCTATTATTCAACGAAGCGTGTGTCGATGGCTTTATATTCGATTAGTTAATCATAATCAAGTCGTCACTCCACCATTTGCAGCAATCATCAATCTACACATAGGATCTACATTGGTCTCCACCGCTTTCTGACAATCAGTAATCAACTCCATCCACTCCTATAGATAACACATTGTTATTGCTCAACCTGGTAGAGTCCACCGATCTAGAAGAAAAGAATACAATCTCTTTCTGTACAACCTTCAGAGATGTCAACAAACTTGTTTCTTGGTCCCTAAAATGGGTAAGATAAAAGTCAGAGCTGCAGATTTCCTCATCAAAAAGCCAGTAACATACTCGGTCATATGGATGCAAAGACCCCAGTTAAAATCCATGCATGCTATATGCAGCTATGTTATGAATAAACATAAACCTGTAGGTCACCATCTACCAAATGCCATCAGAACATGTTATGTATATAAACAAGAAATAGTTGTTGAAATAGGTGATACGCAAATCAAAATTTTGGGCAACAAATAATCTTACATATTTTGTGGAGAGATTTGTTGCTAGATTTTATGGAGAGATTTGATGCTAGATTTGATGTAGAGATATTGGTTGCTATATTTGTGGACATTTATTGCAAGGATATTTGGTGCTTATCCAAATAGTTTTATAACATATATGAAGATAATTTGGATGCCAAGTTCCCTTGGGCATGAAGCAATTGTCTCTATAAAAAGGGTCAGCTAACATCTTCATTAGGTGTGGGTGAGAGCCACCAAGAGTGGTGGGTGAGAACCACAAAGAGTGATCATTCTAGCTATTCCAAATTGAGTGTTCTCCTTCAAATTTTTTAGCCATTAGATATTCTCTACCAATTTCTCAATAAGGTTATTGGTTCAAGTTGTAATTGTTTGTAACGATAGTTGAGATCGATTCTAAACAATTTTTTACCAGTGAATCAATAAAGAGGGTGGTTGGGTGGAATATCGTGTGTTCATATTTCCGATATTGTTATTGTTGTTCTTTATTTTAAATCAAATTCATCTTCAAGTGATTGGGTGATAAAGATCCTATTTTTATTGGCGTTTTGTCAAACTTCCGCTGCGCACAAAACCCCAACAGTTTGGTATCGGAGCCAGTTCATCGCGTAGCTTGGAGTGATTTTGGATTGAAGATTGTAGATGTGGGAGATGATGTTGCTTTCATGGATGGCTATTGTGGAGTAGGAGATTTTGAGAATTTGGAATGAAGAACCTAGTCTACAGCAAGGTGGAGAGGTTGGTTTTGATCACTGTTGAGGATCCATTGAGGATCATGTTATCGATTGTTGTCTTCATGTTGATAATTCTCGAGGGATCCATGTAGATGAAGAGGGATCAAGTGGTAGGCGTATATCGATAAAGAGGAGGTGTGATTGAGCCTGGAAATCAATTAGGTAATCTTGTGGCCTGATGAAATTAAGAAGGTGTGATTGATCCTGGAAATCAATTAAGTCTGGACTTGAAGAGAAGACAGGATGGTTTTATCTCGTAGCCGTTAAAATCGAGATGGTGTTAATTGAAAAAGAAGCAGTTGAAAGTGAGAGCTAAGAGGCTATTGTTTGAGTGGAGGAGATATTGTGATTTGGTATCAACGTAGAGTGTTGAAATAGGTGATACGCAAATCACAATTTTGGGCAACAAATAATCTTACATATTTTTTGGAGAGATTTTTTGCTAGATTTTATGGAGAGATTTGGTGCTAGATTTTGATGAAGAGATTTGGTGCTAGATTTGATGTAGAGATATTGGTTGTTATATTTGTGGACATTTATTGTAAGGATATTTGGTGCTTATCCAAATAGTTTTATAACATATATGAAGATAATTTGGATGCCAAGTTTTCTTGGGCATGAAGCAATTGTCTCTATAAAAAGGGTCAGCTAACATCTTCATTAGGTGTGGGTGAGAGTCACCAAGAGTGGTGTGTGAGAACCACCAAGAGTGATCATTCTAGCTATTCCAAATTGAGTGTTCTCCTTCAAAAAATTTAGCCATTAGATATTCTCTACCAATTTCTCAATAAGGTTATTGGTTCAAGTTGTAATTGTTTGTAACGATAGTTGAGATCGATTCTAAACAATTTTTTTACTAGTGAATCAATAAAGAGGGTGGTTGGGTGGAATATCGTGTGTTCATATTTCCGATATTGTTATTATTGTTTTTTATTTTCAATCAAATTCATCTTCAATTGATTGGGTGATAAAGATCCTATTTTTCTTGGTGTTTTGTCAGACTTCTGCAACGCACAAAAAACCAACAATAGCTACCATGTTATGTATATAAATAACAAATAGGTACCCTTCAGCCATGACCATCATCAACCTGTGCAGGCTGGTTGAAGCATATTTGAAAATAAAATTTACAGTGCATAGTAGCTGCACACAGTGCACTAAAATTGACAATCCTTGGAACACTATCATACACACATCATCCTTTCATTTTGACCACATAACATTCCAAAATAATCAAACAGTCGCTAAAATTCGAACAGTCATATGAGTAGGCAGTTCTTGCATTTGATATGGACCGGGCTAGAGAGGGAGCTTATTGGACTATCGAACAGGCTAGTTTGATGCTTCAAGTTTTGAAGATGATGCATGGCTGCCTATGTCCCCTACGTTTAATAACAGTAACACTGTAATAAATGCTAGAAATAGATATTATGCATACTTAATATTGCAAACAAACGGTGTAAAATATTATTAACATTAAATAATTATGCTTACTAATGCAAGTATCAGCTTTTTTCGGCCAACAATACTGGTCCAACTAATGTTTTTCGTGACAACCCAAATATGCAGCTAGTTTATAACATAATCAGTACTAAATTCTATAGCGTGTCAATGTCATTGGTTCATAAATAATAATTTATGAATGCAGAACACCTATAGCCCGTAATGGTGACCAAAAAGTTAGGTCTCAACTTCATCCAAAAAATATAACGATTGCAATCCAAAAAACCATTCCCAGCCTAGATTAAAAGGAATATAGAAGAACGCAAAAGATCTAATCCTGACATTATAACTGAATCGGTTATATATGAGATAGAACAGAGCGCAATTAGAATTGAGCAAGATAACTACTTTCCAGATTAAGTAAATTCATGTAATCAAACATAGGATTAAAAAATAAAAATCTAACAATGGCATAACACATACATCATCTAGATTGGAAAGAAGAAAAAACAAAAATAGAGATCAATGGTGGTGAAGAAAATGGAAAACACATAAATAAAATTAAGGGAAGAAATAGAACATGTTATTTTCCACTTGTACAAAATGCTATATAATAATAGACCTGAAGTTGCTTATCATTCGCATAAGCTTAAAACTCTGTCATGTTATTCTGATATCTTATCTATAGCTTTTAGATGGCTAATCCCATAATTGGAACAATTATACAAACAGTAATGCAGGTAAATAAATTGCAATTATAAACTTATGCAACCGCATCAAGCAGTAAAACGCAATTGCAAAAATATACATCATTTATACTTGGAAAGCATCTAATATTGAAAAGAAATAAAATTGCATACTTGATATCTACAAAAAAAAAGCAAGATGAACATGCATTTGCATAGATATTGGCAGAAAAAAGTAAACCCATGGCCATTTTTTTCAAAGCAGACATGAAGATCAAGTGCAAAACATCATCTAGCAAGTAGATGGGCAAAGATTTACGCTGGAAATGGCAGAGAAAGAAATCAAATGTCATTTTCCCCCAGAACAAACTTGAAATCAAAGAATAGCAAACAGTTGTATAAATTTCTTAAACCAAAATTGTGTAAAGTAAATCAGAATAGGAAAAAAATTAAAACATGAATGAGAGGATCGATGTTCTGGTTACCGATGAAGGTGAAATTAGAGCAGTAGCATCATAACTTTGAACTCGACCAATTAATTTTCAGATCTAGTGGTGTCAAAATTGGGGGGTTCTGCTTGATTTTCCTCAAAAGATTTCTTGTCTGTACAGAGATTAGCCATGGTCGGGATGTGCTGTAATTGTAATTAGAAGTGGAGTAACGAACCTGTAAACTATTTTTGATGGGATAGAAAAATGGGTAGGAATAAATGATATACACGTAAATGTGTATATTTTATCCGCTTATTTATCTTATTTTCCCTTTAAAATAATTGATACTTTGTATTTATAGCTGTATTTTCAGATTGTTGACAAGAAGCATGGTTTAGAGCATTTGATGGATAAAGCATGAAGAATTTGCTTAAAAAGAGTGAAGTTTAAAATTGCTAAAGCTTGAAGAGTCTAAAGCTTGAAGAACGGTTGCAATTATATTTGAGTTAAGAAGATTTGGCTCAATAAAGACTCAAACTGCATTCACATTAGCTCATTTGGAAGGCCTCTTACTCATGTTGCGTTCACACTAGCCTATTTGCTAGACCACTCCCTCTAAAGCTGCGTTCACACTGGCTTATGTGTTATTTGGGTTATTTCTTTAGTCCCACATTATGTAATTAGCTAGCTAGCCTTTGTCATATCAGCTATAAATACATTGTATCTTAGTCTTGTAAGGAACACATTAGGTTTTATTCTGTAATTCTCTTCTTGGAATAAAATCATTCTCTCCCTTTCTTTTTACTTTTTGTTTATTTTATTTATGTTCATGTTATTTATTTTCTTTTTCTCTTCTTCTTTAGCTATGTCTAGCTAATCCCCTTTGATTAGGGGGTGATGACGCTGATAGTATGATTCAATATGAATCACATAGCCAAAGGATGAGGAATTCATGTATATAGATCTAGATCTGAACCTAGGGTTAGATCTGAACCTTAATATACTGTGTCGTTTAAGAGCTATGCTCCTTCACAGGGTATATTCGTGTTCGGTCTAACAATTATCATATTTAGATCTAATTTTAGGGTTTTAGAAATTAATTAGTGAATCTGTCCTGATAGTCTATGGTTGTAGAGCTGAGCTCCTGCATAGGCTATGCTTGTCGTTATTTACATATTTGTTTCTAAAAACCTATTATCGTTGATTCATGTTTGTGACAGAAACATGTATTAGATCTGGTTAATCTTTTGGCTATTGATGATTATGAATTTGATCTATGTCATTATCCCCTAATTGCTTTCACTTAGTGTTAAAACTCTCTTTTATTTAATTTCTGCTATTTTCTTTGTTTTCCACCAATCAAAAGTTAGGGATAACTTGATTGGATTTATTAATTAAAATAATTTGGTCCCAGAGTTCGACACCCTCTACAACGATCCTTGTTGTTTAGGAAAGACGAACGAATGATACAGTTGTTTACAATTGTATAATTTGTTCGCAAACAAATTTTGGCGCCGTTGCCGGGGACCAAAATAATTTTTATTTTTAAATCCTTCGAGTTATATTTTTTTTTCTTCATATAAAAAAAACACAAAAAAAATATTTTTATTTTATTTTGTTTCTTTTTGTTTTCTAGTATAGTAAAAAAAAAAATCTTGATTGGTTTGATTTGGTGTTAGTCAATAATACTGTAATCTTCCTACCAAGAGAAAAAAAAAAGAACGGCAATTTTTGTTTGATTTGTTTCCTTTCTTATTCCCGTCTTTACATTTCTTTGTCTACACGGAAAAAAAAAATCTTGTTTATTTGATTTGGTATCATTTGGTTACCACAATCAGAACAAATAAGAGAAAAAAAATATTCTTGCCAGATTTTGTTTTAATTTCTTTCCATTTTTTTTTCTTTTTCCCTATTCAATACAATTTTCTTTCTGCAAATCTTACAAATAAAAAAAACTCGCAAATTTTGTTTTGATTTCTTTCCTGATTTCTCTGCAATTCCCTTCTCCTTCTGTCATTCATTTCTTTCCAAATTTTTACAATTCTCTTCCCTTTTGACAATTATTACAATTAAAAAAAAAAGACAATTCCTTTCTTCGATTCCTTTCTATTTTTCGTCTTCCATTCTTGCCGACTCTTAAGTCCGCCCTTCATCAAATACCACACTTCCTCCATTCAGCATCCTTCCTCCGTTCAACACAGCTACTAACTACTTCTCCCACCCAAACTCCAGATCTCAACAAGCTACCATCCAACCCAGTCCTGCGCCTCTACACTGCTCCCTTTCACAACCGATTTTCATCAATAAATCAATCCTCAACCAAGTCATTTGCCCAATTTTCCACTCCCTCCCCTCAGAACCCCATCCACGCCAAAAAAAAAAAAATTCACCACAAAAACCTGTACACCAGCACAACCCCACCACAAATACAAATCCCTTTCCAATCAACCACATTAACACAGCAAGCTCCATCCACTTCACCATCATTTTGACCAAAAAACCGTGATCAAAATCATCAGCCCCATCCTACCACCTTAAAAACCGCTATCCTCCCTACCTGCACTTCATTAATCTCCTTACACAACCCCCCTATACCCATCTTAACCAACCAAAGCTTCCCTCTGCCACAAAACTCTTCACCGTGACCATCACAAAACTGAACAGTAGCAGACCCTGTACATCCTCACTTCATTCAAACCGTGACTTCATTTCTTGCCTTCACGGCTCTCCAACCAAACTCCCCGAACCACCTCGTTGACCCCTTTCACACAGACAAAAACGCATTGCTTTAAAACAGCCTTCAGTAAAGAACTGAACAGACATCACCCCAAATATCAAGCACGGTTCTGACCATTAGCATACCCCCTCATCGACCACCTACAGTCATCACAATTTCCCACTGCCTGATTCAGCCTCTCCCTCCTCCGCGTTCCTTATCCCTTCGCCTGACCTTCTTAACCCAAAAATCCCACCAATTCATTAATCGAACCCCTGAATTTGACCTCAAGTCGCCTCAATCGCCAATCCCGTCGCTAGCTCGACCAAAGTCAGTCATTCAATCGAAAAAAAAAGAAAAAAAAATCTTTGAATTTCGCAAATTTCACCAATTTGTGAAATCTCCCAGAGTGCCGACTTTGCCTGCCTCGAAATAACGATTGGATCTCGGTTTTAATTTTGCAGAATCTCACCAATTTCATAGAGTAACCTTCGCGATTAATTTTAATTTTTTCTCGAGAATTTTTTTTTTCTTCTGTTGATCCGTCTTTAAGTGTTAGGTTGGACAGAAAAAGGGAAAATAATTTATCAGTTTAATTTTGGGGCTTGACCTGATTAAAGTGAAACGGTCTTCATTTATTTTTGGGCTTGACCCATTTCCGTTTAGTGATATTGCTTCTGGATCTGGCTTCATTTGTGTACTTGACTGTTGCGATTTAATTGTGTCCAGTCTTCTTCTTTTGAAAAAGAAAAAAACAAATTTTCTCTGGTAGTGAATAGTGACTTTTAGTTTGATGTTAATACCTTGTGCTTGAGTTGGTAGAAGTTTTAATTTTTTTTTCTTTTCTTTCTAAATAAAAAATAAAATATTAGTTGGGTTCCTCTTTCTTTTGTTTTTATTTTCTCATATTTGAATTGCTTCATTCATCTCTTCTAATTCTATAAGAAAATTTGTTGAAATTTTTCAAAAGCAGGTACAGTGGAAATTAGAAAAAGACCTAAATTTTTTTTTTCGGGCTCCTAGCCCGAACCCGTGCCGCAGCGCAGTCAGGCAAATAATAGGAGGCGACAACAATAAAAAGCAGCGGACTATTCAGTGTTCGAGCGGTTGCACACCAAGTGGGGTGTGAACGCGCTAGCGCTACCCAATTGCACTGGACGGACTACCGATCAAGGTGAGTATTTTCTAACTCTACAGGGACCGCTGCTGCAAATGAAAAAAAAATATAGACATTGCTTGTAAAACTCTTCTGCAGGGCATCGACTTGCTTGTAAAAAAAAATTTGTTTTTTATTTATCTCTGCAATTGACTGTTCTGTGACGGTTCTGAGACTGTTCATTCTGTGACTGAATATTTTGCCTGTTGATGTGTAGTTTAAAATTTTAAAACGAACGTGGGATTAATTGAAAAGTTTATTTTTGAAATCGAACCGAGGATTCCCCAAAAGCTCATAGGACAAAATATTCGTTAAATTGACAATTAGGATTGATACTCTCTGAGGTGTCTAAGGAACGGTAGAGTCTAGAACTCAAACAGGTTCTTAAACCTTCAGTCGTGTTTCTACGGTGATTCGTGGCACACTGATAACCCCTGTCCGGACCTGGCCTAGACTTGTATTCATATAATCCGAAGTTGTTAATTTTAACATATTTTTTTTAAAGAGCTTTCTTGAAAATGTCTCAATTCCCTTATTCCTACGGATTTTACGATAGTTGTGAAAATCAATATAATCCATATAATTTTACACCAAATACATATGGATATTTTAATAACAACTATTGTACAAACAATTTGGATTTTATGCCACCAACTTTTCAAAATTTTCAAGATAATCCCGTTTGTACACCACCAAATTTTCAAAATGATGATCAGCCCTCAACTCTTGAAACACGTGTTGAGTCTTTACTTGAAATGAGCATACAACAAAATAAAGAAATAAATGAATTGTGTAAGTTATACATGTGCAACAATTCAAGTGAAAGCTTTCAAAATAATCAAAATTCGATTTCACATCCAAATTCAAATGATTCTGATTATAACACTTGTCAATTGAATTTTGAACTCCAAAATGAATTTCAAATTCAAAATGGAAATGTAAATCACTTTTCAAATGATTTTGGCAAAGGGAATAATTTCAATTGTGGTGCTACTGAAAACTTTTGTTCTCAACAATTTCAAAGTGAAAATTCTCATGTAAATAATTATAAATTTGATTTTGTTGAGAAAACAAACATACTTGACGATTACTTGAAGTTTCGTGAGAAACAAAATCGGATCCAAACTTGTGACGATTCGAATAAAAATCCACCTTTGCCCACAATCGACGATTTTCAACTAACAACTTTTGAAATTGATGAAAATCTTAATAAAGTTGTTGAAAGCCCTGTGCTTGATTTGAATTTAAATTCTCTTGAAAACAAAGACGTCAATCTTCAATTTGATCTTCCTCTCTCAGATTCTGAAATTTTTGATAATTTTGCAACTTTAGACTATCAACTTGAAAGAAATGACGAAGTTGGTAACAACTGTTTAGGTGAGGACGACTTTGATGAGCGAAAACTTCTAGAACTGATTGACGGTAATGTTGTTGAGTCTGAAATTGAAAATGAAACATTTGTAAACTTTGAAATTCTTGAGGTTGAAAACAATGGGACCGTTGAATGTGATCTCAAACACGATGACGATTTTTCTGAAACCGTTGAAACTCCTTGCGACTTGATCGTTTCAACTGAACCTCACTATGATCACTTGTTTTTCAATGATAAATTTATGCAGTATATGAACTCTTTCTGGAATGACACTATTTTTGAGAAAACACAATTTCGAAATTTACTGAAAATTCATTTGTTCGGTTTTGACTTTAGGTTTACGAATGAACCTTTAGTTAATAAAATTTCAAATATTAAAGCAAAACCGAACAATATTTCTCAAAACAAGTGTGGGGGTGAGAACGATGCACATGCCTCTCAATTTATACATCATCTGAACAAGTCAAACTTTGTTTTTGAAACGTTTGTTGAACCCCAGCTCGATGACCTCTCTTTTGTTGCTATAAAAATTCAATTCGATTTCAGGATCAATTGTAAGCTCAAGCTTTTAAAACTAGCAACTCAAACTTTTGAAAAAACGAAATTTGTTTTTCCAAATCTGTCACGTAATATACAATCCTTTATGATTTGGTTTTCTGTGCTTCAGCTGTGTCTCATAAGCTTAATGAGGCTGATCCATTGGTCCATTGTGGACCGGTTCATCTATTCGATGACTGCTTATTTTCTGCACGTGTACCCGGTAAGCCGTGCTGACCCTCTTATTTTATTTCCCTTTCACTAAGATATGTCTGATTAAAGACTGTGAGGACACAGTCACACTCAAGTGTGGGGGAAATTTACATTACATCAGCAATCAAATTTTATGAAGTAGGTCATTCATTGAACAAGGATTAACTTAAATTCATAAATAACACCTTGGTTCTTGTTTGATAAGTTGAATTGTTGGGTGATGAGAATGAACATTATTTATTCATTGAGTCGTAATGTGTCTTTTTAAGATGCTAGCTTGAGACTGTGCAGACGTTAGTCGTGTTCTGGAGTAAGCGTGTCAACCTTTGTTATACATGTTAGAATGTGCAAGTAAAAATAATCAAAAAAAAAAATCATGAAATAAAAGGATTTTGCACCTACATTTGTTGGATTTTCTGAGTTCGTTTTCATGCATAATATTTTCTTTTCCACTCAAAATTTCAAAATCGTAAGTTCTAAAATCCACTTGGCCCAATTAAGGAGAAATGACTCATTGTAGCGTTCTCCTTCGATACCCCACATTATTCAAACCCAAGTTTTAGTCGATTTACATCCATGTTTCGACAAGGTTTTCTTATATTGGTATACTTAAGAACCTTGTACTGGTTTATTTTCAAAGGTTCAGAAACGTCACTTTTTTATACCAATATTACACCACCCACTCCGTACTTGTTTTAAGGTATGATAACCATATACCACATCTTATTTTATATGGGTTATCTATCTTACGAAACTTTGCTTATCATTCCTTTCAGCTTTTTGTATAACATCAATCCAGACTTGTGTGTTGAATTAAGGTTATAGAAGTAGAGTAACTAGGGCATAGAACTTTCCTTTCATGAAGTGTTGGTAGTAGAGGAGGAATCAAATGAAATCATGTACGTCATCATTCCATCTCCATTCATCATTCATCATGCAAAAGAAAAAAAAGAAAAAAAAAAGAAAGAAAAAAAAATAGAAAAAAAAATGAAATAAAGAGAGAGTCTCTCTAAATAAAATAGTCATTCATCATTCTTGACTATAAAGCATCCATTTCCATTCCATCCACATCCATTCTACTGTACTTGGAAGTGAGAATTGTAGTAGACGAGATGAAAGGAAATAAAAATGTTCATATGTGCCTTAGTATTACTTTATCTTTTGTAGCTTGAAATTCAACTAATACACTTGCCCTCTTATCTATAACATTTCTAGAACTTACAAAATTTTCCTTCATCTATGCATAACTCACATCCAATACATTACAGTTACATTGGTGCAAAATTATTCAAAAAAAAAAAAAAAAAAAAAAGAGGTCAAATAAATGATTGGGTGTACATTGTCGATGTGTAGAACTTTGGTTGACACCACGCTCTTAACCTTCAAGACAATTACAGTGTTATCAAGGAATTACGATTCAGCTTGAAAATTTTTATTCATTTTTGCACTAATTATGGGATGGACAATTTGGGGCTAAACCGTTATTATTGAAGTTAGGTAAAATCCTTGGAATGTGAAAGACCTTAAATATATTGTTTGATTAATCTGCGTACATAAGACGCTTTGGATTTTGTGGGTAGTATCCGCTGAAAACCCTCACGAGACAACACTCGTCCTACTGGGGACACCCAGAGGTTTAACGGCTTGTTGCATACGCTAAATGCAATCGTGTTTCCTACGAAAGTGTGACATATCTTAGTTTAGTTTATTCGAGGACGAATAAAAAGATAAGTGTGGGGGTATTTGATATACACGTAAATGTGTATATTTTATCCGCTTATTTATCTTATTTTCCCTTTAAAATAATTGATACTTTGTATTTATAGCTGTATTTTCAGATTGTTGACAAGAAGCATGGTTTAGAGCATTTGATGGATAAAGCATGAAGAATTTGCTTAAAAAGAGTGAAGTTTAAAATTGCTAAAGCTTGAAGAGTCTAAAGCTTGAAGAACGGTTGCAATTATATTTGAGTTAAGAAGATTTGGCTCAATAAAGACTCAAACTGCATTCACATTAGCTCATTTGGAAGGCCTCTTACTCATGTTGCGTTCACACTAGCCTATTTGCTAGACCACTCCCTCTAAAGCTGCGTTCACACTGGCTTATGTGTTATTTGGGTTATTTCTTTAGTCCCACATTATGTAATTAGCTAGCTAGCTTTTGTCATATCAGCTATAAATACATTGTATCTTAGTCTTGTAAGGAACACATTAGGTTTTATTCTGTAATTCTCTTCTTGGAATAAAATCATTCTTCTTCCTCTTTTCTATTTAGTTTTAGTTTTATTTATGTTCTTGTTATTTAATTTCTGTTTTTCTTCTTCTTTAGCTATGTCTAGCTAATCCCCTTTGATTAGGGGGTGATGACGCTGATAGTATGATTCAATATGGATCACATAGCCAAAAGATGAGGACTGTATACATGAAGATCTGGATCTGAATAAAGGGTTAGATCTGAACCTTCATATTTTGTGTCGTTTAAGAGCTATGCTCCTTCACAGGATATATTCGTGTTTGATCTAACGTTTATCAGATCTAGATCTAATTTTAGGGTCTTAGAAATTAATTAGTGAATCTGTCCTGATAGTCTATGGTTGTAGAGCTGAGCTCCTGCATAGGTTATGCTTGTCGTTATTTACATATTTGTTTCTAAAAACCTATTATCGTTGATTCATGTTTGTGACAGAAACATGTATTAGATCTGGTTAATCTTTTGACTATTGATGATTATGAATCTAATCTATGTCATTATCCCCTAATTGCTTTCACTTATTGTTAAAACTCTCTTTTATTTAATTTTGCTATTTTCTTTGTTTTCAACCAATCAAAAGTTAGGGATAACTTGATTGGATTTATTAATTAAAATAATTTGGTCCCAGAGTTTGACACCCTCTACAACGATCCTTGTTGTTTAGGAAAGACGAACGAATGATACAGTTGTTTACAATTGTATAATTTGTTCGCAAACAATAAAGTAGAAAGGAGGATCGTGCCAGGAGCAGTTGTGGATCCAAGATGTGATCGGGAGGACTGAGGAGAGCATGGTAGATTGTGTGAATGAAGAGGGATACGTGAGTAAATCTGAGCCGGTGGATGTCAATGCTAAGAATAAATCTCAACCCTTCTTTGTCTTTTGGTTTGTCCTACCAAGGAAATTTATTATACAGACGAGTGGAAACCCGTGCGATGCACGGGAGCATAAACTTTTAAGTGTTGTAGTTTGCTTGTACTACAGTGGAAGATGAAACTTGCTCCTCTGCTTCAATTTTAACAGCCTTCAGTTTCTTTGGTTGTGGTGTTGGTACCGGATCATTTAATTCAACCTTGGACTTTTTTTTTCTTTTCCTTTGGATGTTTCTTTCACTTCGAAGGTTGCTCTGGTCTGCAATGTCAACGGGCATCAAGATAAGCAACCAAATGTATGACCAATTAGTACAACATAAAACTTTGATTAGAATAAATACCCGCTTCATGATTATGGTTGATGGTTGAAACACTTTCCAAGTAAACTCACGTAAATTATATTGCCAAAGAGAAGAAAAATTAGTAACTAACATGATGTAGACATGCTACAAATAGTTGATGTGCATGCGCATAAATGACGTAGGTATTGAACATCAAAATGACATCTGTCGTGTTGCTTGTAAATGAGAAACCAATCAAATCTAAAACACAAAATGTTTAGGGATATTGCCAACCTAATGCTAGTCTTAGGTTGACGTAATACATGTACCATGTTGTAGCTAACAAAACACCCTAGTATTGTAAAGCGAGTTGTAATGTTTGCAGTTTGCTTTGAAAATGAGAGGCGGTGTGCCATAGTAAACAATATATGACCCCCACACACATGCTAGGTAGAAAACTATAACTATGTACTCAGACATATACTTGTTGAAAATGATACATCTATTAAACATTCAAATCTCCTAACATGCACATATAATACACATTACAAATGCTCATGCACTCCCCTTTGAAAATACAAACCCGTATCGTCCACAAAACAACCAGACCAACCCATAAACTATGAAGGCAAATAAACTCTTAAACTATAAAAATATAATCTGTAGAAGGTTGCAGTAATATCCAAAGCCCACGATTTATTGCCATTCACATCTCCTAGCATGTACGAAGCCATATTCACAAATATAAACATCCAACTTCAACCATTTCTTCTAAATAGAGCAACCACTTCTATATCTCTCGTGTATCTCTTTCCATCAAGGCGCTTCATTCCAAATAATTCCTAACCAAAGTTGTAGGAGTATATATAGAGCAGCTACAATGCTACTTATATCTGGTTATACACATTCCATACAGATAACTGTATTGTATGTGTTCGTTAACTGATATGAAGCATTGCCCAAAAATAATTCAGATTTGTATGGGAGTCTACCTGGCATGAAATGCAACACAGTTATCTAATCGTCTTGAATGTGCTCACAATTCAATCCATTATAATATCCCATTCTAGCAAGTTTTCTTCTCTTCTTTAGAAAGGTACATTGCTTGTTTGTCAAGGAAGCAACATTAGAACTGTCAAATATAATCAAAATGTCATGTATTGATACTCGATGTTAAATTTATTACAAAAAAGGATTGTGCATTCCTTTGCATAATCCATATCTATACTAATATATTAAAGCAGGGTTTTACTTCAAGGGCGCACAAGCCTCCTTGGAATTTGGCAACTCAAAAGTCCCGTATTTTCCTCTATACGCAGTTCTTCCCTTCTTTCCCACTATCCTTTTACGCTTTTCTTCTAAACCTAATTTTTATCGTAGAGCGACTCTTCAACTCGGCAGCGATTGCAGCTCCACTCTCACTTCTCTTTTCTTTCTTCGTTTCACTCCACCCTGCCTTATATCCTATATCCCCGATTAAGGATTTTCCTGGCAATCGCTGATTTACTTACATCCCCTTTACTTCTTTCTCCATTTCGGCCCGAGTTACATACCAATGGAACCCGGTTTTAGTTCACAAAACTCTGACCCTACTTCGTCATATCGCCCTCAAAATCTCACCTTCAGCTTCATGTGAGAAAACATCAGATTGCCTTTCCAACACAAAGGCAAGGAACTACGTTGTGTTCATCGCAAATACGGAATTGTGCATATGGTAAGTGTTTTCTTTCCCGTATATTGGTTTTAATCTTGACTTTCTGATTTTGATGAATTTTAAACTATCTTAGGTCATTTGTTAATTTTTAACCCTTGGTTTTAAAAAAGAAGTCTTATGGTTGAGAAGTAAATACTACGAGCATGCTTTCGCTGTGTATTTTTTTATTTCGTTTTTTTTTAAATTCATTGTTATAAATGAAGTTGTTTGAAATTTAAATGGATTGAACTTATTTAAAATATGTCATCGACTTGCTTTGATCTTCGTTGTTTCCAACGCTACTTTGTTTAGTGTCACTGAATAAACATTCAATTTTTATCTATATTTGTTCTAATTTATTGTTTCTTAGTTTGTTGGCCATGGTCAGGACATTCAATTTAATCATCTTATCAAATTTAATATTATTCCTTCTAACTTTCATCAGGAAAAATCTCAACCCCACTGTAATAATTTTTTCCCCATATTGCATCCTTTTTCAGACTCAAAATTACAAGCACCAATCACAAGTGCATTGATACGACTTTGAAATTGTCCTTGATAGCGTAATGCTCAACTAGATGGATGGTGATATAGTAACATAAATTATAGTTAGACAATATTCTACAATATATTGATCTTATCCGAGAAAGAAATAGTCGCCAAAATATATTTTAATTTTTTCTTTTCAGCATAAATTTATGAACATATATTAAATTTAAAGCCCATACCATTGATTTTTTTAACATTTTATTTTCTATTGGATTTTTTTAGAAGTCTTTTGAGTATACTTGGTGCAGTACATTTCTTAAGAGAAATCTTTCTAGAAAAGGGAAAGAACTTCTTCTTAACTACAAAAATATTTACTGACTAATTTTCAAGTTAAATCTGTTTTTTTTTCTTTAGTTCTTTGATTCTAAGTTTGAATCTTTATTTTTTTGGCTACTTATCATGTTAGGCACTGCTAAAGTTAGGGGGTTTTAGTGCAGAGTTATATTAAACAATTGTGATTAGTTGATAGGGAAGAAACAATAGCACATAAGGGTTTAAGCTGTTATGTTATGATATTGTGTTCCACATTGATTTGTATATGCTTAAATAGCTAAATTGTATTAGTTGTTTTCGCTAAGACATTTGATTATTCTCATCACCTATTCTTCGGCTTTTCTAGGATGTTTTGTTTGGGCTTTTATTCGTCTTTATTTACCTTTTACAAACAATGAAAATGATGTATGATATTTTATGATAAAAGTTGGTTTATATTGCATTTGCTTCACTTTCGTTATGATAGTGCATTATCCATCTAAATAGTTGTTTGCTACTTCTCCCCTTACTGTTCTATAACGACAGTATGACATCAACAAATATCTTTGGAAAAAAGGAAGACAACTATACAATTAAGCTTTAGTATTGTTGAATAACTTGCTGCAAAGTACTATTTTTCACCGTTTTATTTTTTCAGTTCATCTCACCTTCACCAATGAAATTTTAAAAATTCGGGATAAAAACTTTTGAACCAATGATAGTAAATTAATTGTATTACGTGAATTAGTTCTGTTAATGTTTGTTTCTTACCTAACATGATTACATATATTATTTGTTTCTCAATTAATAGGATTAAAAATTGCTCATGTTGCTAAAAATATTCTACTTCTTTTATAATCAATTTTTCAAATCTGTTTATGATGTGCAAAACATTGTAGCATTCATTATGTATTTTTTCAAAGCATAAAGTGAGGATTATGGTTTACGATAGGCTTATAAAAGTGGATCCTCTTCCAACTGCATAAAAATGAAAATTTTCTATATAACGAAATTTGTCTAAATAGAGACGGTTTGTTCAAAAATTAAGTAAAGTCGTTTGCGATCGAACACTATTTTGAAGTTATTCATAGAGTTGTCAACCTAACATATTTTATTACTAAATGCTACTACTGTTTTCCATTATTTCTGATTGTCAAATGATTATGTCTGCTAAACCAATTTTTTATTAGTATGATATGGTTCGTATTGAAGGCTTTAGCGTGGGGTTTCAGCGATTCAATTAAACTTTGTTCATCAACATGTTGCATACATGAAAAGTTTTGAAATGGACATCCCTGCACAGTAAACCTATATTCAGTCGTTGCTCTCAATGGTTTGCTCCTTTGCATATGGTTCGTCAATTTTTGATCTAATCTATTTTAAATAAAGCAAATGATAGTTCCTATTTTGAGACACATGAACAGAAGCTTTAAGTCTAAATACTACCACTTATGATTATGATATCAAGAAAGCCAATTCAGAAAGCTTAAAGAGCAAAGTTGAAAATTCTCAGGAGAATTGTATTGAGCTGCTCCTTGCAGTTCCAGTTTCACAATAGAGAAAGTACTAACATTAATTTGTCCTTTTATCCAAACCTTTTTTGGGCTTTTTCCAAGAAGAACTTCCTTCTATTTATAGCTCTCTAATTCTTGAATTCACGTTCTCCAGGCAGTTTTCTACTAGATAAATGAATTGTTAAAGTAGGAGATTAACATCTTCAAGTAGCATCCCTGATAATGCTATCAAGAACATTGATTAAAATAATAAAATTAGGCACTAAAGCTAGATTAACATTTTCTATTAACAAAGGAATCTAATAAATTTCTCAAGTTGGTTGTCATGCATTTCGATCCTCACCGACTTAGCATAAAATATTTATGGTTTATTCCTTTTCTTTTTTTATGAATTCTTTACTTCAAATTGTTGCTTTCAGCTATATTTGTTTATTAATTGATTACAAATTTATGTCAATTGTTCTCAGGGTTGGTCATTGGGTTAAGCATAAGAAACATCCACTTTGGACAACGCTGAAATCTTGGGCATCAGCAGCATTTCCGTACGTGTAGTTAGACATAAAAAACCGCGTTCGAACGCAGAACTCGAAATCCAAAATGTGGGCACTGTAAAAACGGCTGTAGCACAGTAGGCACGACAAGTATAGGGGGAAGTGGCGTTGACTCCAAAACTGCGGCGCCCTACGCCCAATAGGATACGGAGATGTGACAATGATAGTTGCTCCAAATATGACTTCAGACGGGTCACATGAGGCAAGTTGATCAGGGAAGCAGCCAACAATTGGTCATCTGTGTTCATGGACACTAAACTGAAAGGTGTGCTATTAATTTATTTAAATTATAATTTAAGGTCTTACAAAATTTATTTGATTTCTGTTTACTTCTTTGTTTCATTTATTTGATTGGTGGATTCTTATTACAAGGCATTTGCCAACAGTTGGGATCATATTCATTCATTTGTTTGAATATTGACGTTTTGTTCCATCTGTTGTACAATCCTGAGTTTGTTCTTATTTTATTTCGTTTTTACTTTATGGTGGTGTATAATCTTTATCGTACTTTGCATGCTTATTTTTAGTATGTTAATTGTATTATTGAATCACACTCTGAAACTCAACCTGTTTCTTACGAAAACTTCCCATGAAAGTTGTTTTATTTTGTTAGTAAACATAAATAAAATAACAATTAACATACAACGATGTTTCATTTAGATACATAATTAATATCATATTATAGCTTAATCAAGAACGTATCCTTTTAGGATAACATATTTGTTGTTTTAGGCCTTCAACAGTTAGGGAATTTGATATTTGTGCTCAAGCTAGGATTTCTGAGACTAATATTATATTACAGCTTAACGAAGAGGTACTGTTTCAGGATAACATATTTGATGTTTTAGGCCTTCGCCGGCAGTTAGGGAATTTGATATTTGTGAACAAGCTAGGATTTCTGAGTACTTATGTATGATCTAAAGTAAGTTTGCTTAACATGGATATATAAAGTTGCTGCAGTTTTGAAATTACAATTTAATAAGTAAAATTAACAATTAAACTTTATGATAACAACTGCTAACCATCTTGACTTTTATGCTGTTATGTTGCACAGCTACCACGGTGTATGGAAATGTTAGGAAATGACTATACAAAAAAGGATTGTTGAATGTTAATGATTGTCTGAACGATATGGTGTCATTATTGCAATTATTGTACCTCTCCTTATGCTTAATCAACCTAGATGGGTATCAACAAAAATATATCAAGGTAACAAGTTTAGCTTAAATTTGATTTTTGTTTTGTGTGAAGGTGTGAAAATGTAGATTTCTTTGTTTGTCCAAATAACTTATGTATTATTTTAAAAGTTCATTTTTTCTTTTGAGTTTAACTTCTATCGACAAACGCTAAGATTTTAGATAATATGTTCCTAAGTGTTCCTTTACAACGAATTTTTTACCTACATTTTTTGGGTAAAATACTCCACAAAAAACTTCTTACTCATTGGAAAGCATTATGTCGGGGGTGATACTGCTGTGATGATTGGAGAACAATAGTTGGGCCTCTATGATATTCAAACCTAGGACAATATTAGCAAACATAAATGTAAGTGCACTCAAGTTGTCATATTTTACATTCAATTAATTCCTCATGAACTTTGTTCTTTAACTTCCATATTTGTTTATGTACACTTTCTCATGTAACAGATCATGTTATAGAATGTTAATTCCTCAATTTGTGCTTAACAATGATATCAAACTTTTAGAAATTGCCAACTGCAACAGCAATGACAAACGTTAGATGATTTTTTATTACGTTCGATAATTTTTGTTCCTGTTTATTTAAGTATAAATTTTATTAGTTTTCCAAAACTTCCGTTTTATTTCATCATGATTTTATCAAACTGAAATCATGTTTAGGACAATTTTAAATGAGTATTCAATGTGTTGGGACAGCTGGATTAATTTAGACAGGACTTTTCTTACTTACCAGGTTACTGAAAACTTAGTAGTTTAGAACCCTATACACAATACTAATGCGCTAGCATCACTTTTGACACCGACACCCATTTGCAACTTGGAAACAAAATCGTTCTCACTTGAGATTATGAGCTGTTTTGGAATCTTAGTTATTTAGCAATCACAAATGTGCACGTGTACTACCTTAGTAATAGCTGAAAATGGTTCTATTGCATGGTTGTTTTTTTTATGCTTTAAACATTATATTAAATTTTAATACCTAATTTAAGACTGCAATAACAGATGATAGAGCAAGAACTACTATATTACCCTATATACATTTCTAGAAATAAATTGAAACAACACATAAAACTAACTTTTTTTAATTTCAAAATATATTAATACTCACATAATTATTTACAAATATATGCGTATTTAATGTCAATTAACACCTCCGTATATTTGTGTGTGGAAATATTGTAAGTTAGGACTTGATTCAGCTTCTAAGGTGCTAAGATATTGATCACGTCGATAGCTGCATATATTATGATTCTGTTGATTATTAGAATTGTAAAGGTATTTCCTAGCTCAAAAAGTGTTGTTACTTATGTGTGTATATGTGATAATTTTTGTCTGCTAGCGTGTTTTTATGTAAAATTATGTACAGACAGATGCTACTATGACGCACAATTATATACTTGATATCTGAATGATTTATTTATTATCCATAAAAAAAATTAACTAAAGAACCATTAGTAACCAATATGTTATATTTTACTTAGATTGGGAAAACTATATTAAAAAAATAACTTTAACAAAATTTTCATGACTAGAACTTTTTATTTGTACATAAATATGATACATAGACATGAGTTTGGCATAGTACACATGTTAATAGTTCATGATATCAGATTACTCTTATATGTCTTAAAGCTTTTGGGTTGTCCATATTTCTTTTTCAGTGCCATGATTGCTGTCAGTGCAGAAATTTACTCACATATATTACTGTGAGAATTACATGACAATCTTTGTTATGAAGAACATAGTTAAATCATAATGTCATTAAAATAATAAAGCGGCAATATTGACTAAACCATGTGGTTCGTATCAAAGGTATGTAGGCTTGGTTGTCTCACTTTCAATTTTTATTTTTATTTTAAAAAAAAATGCTTTCCTAAACAAACTCATTAGGTAACTCATTTTGATCAGTGAACTAATTCGCATTTGCATCTAACTGCATTTACTGGTGAATTAATTCTCATTTTTAAGTAATCCACTTGAATTAATTTTTTTGTTACCTTGATCTCTTTTTTAGAATTTCATGTTAGCACTAATTGTCCAAAGAATTCTAATTTGTTGAATGAGTCGCTTAGTTATTTAGTTGTCATTATCCTTAATTCTGTTGCCCTTCATTTATTTCTTTTGCAACTCCCCTGGAAAATCAATCACTGTAAAAGACAGTATCATTCTTTTCTCCGAACAAAACCACCTTGACCTTACAAGGTAACCATTTGATTTCCTTTTACTTGCAATGATTTTTGTGATGAATTCAATTATTGTTGACTATCTGGCAAAACCAGATCATAGTGAAAAAGTTCAAACATGTATGAGGAGGAAGATACAGAGGTTGGGAATATCTTACAAAATGAATAGGGGGTATAAAATATAATAGGTTAATGGAATCTGCCTATGATTGATTAGGTAATGAAATGACGTATTGGATATTACTTGTAGCTATTTACGGTTTGTTCTGAGTATGTTCCAAAACTAGGAACATAAACTACTATGTTGTCAATTCGAATAGTTGAAAAAACGGGGGTAATATTCTCAAACCTCCTAGATTTTTAAGACCGTGACCTCGCCAATCTTCCCAGTATGTTCCAAAACTAGAAGCTTCAAAAATTACGACATAAGAGCTAATTTGGATTAAGCTTTGATTGGTTCAAGTATTTATTGATTTTATGGCTCTTGGAGTAGACTCTGTACATGATTGCTCTCTATTATATTACTAAATTTTACAGGTGGTTCTTAACTTAATTATTTTGAGTGCATATACGAGAAACCGGCTCAATGTTGCTCAGCACCATGAATTTTCACTGATCTAAATAAAAATGCATGCTCACTTTTTATTATTAATTATATTCTTTATTTAAATATACCTTTATTTTGATAATCATCCCTTAAACATTGTATTAAATTGAATGAATTCATTTAAAAATGCAATTAAAAATATATATTCTATTTTTTCCTTCAACACTAGGATAATACTGATAATCCTCTAATATTAGTTAATGGTGATAAAAACATAAACTATTATGCTTAATTTTGGTAACATTCAACCTCCGACCAATTGTGTAGTAGATCACTTATTTCATTCGTAATCGCTTGGTTATATCATGCTTATCTTCATAAACCTTTCCATATCTAATGTGAAACTAGAAAGTTTATTATCCTTCAATAACCAATTTTCCAGACTAATCTTGGTCGAACAAAAGCCAAATGACAAGTTAGCAAGAGGAAGCCATGCTTAGATGGAGAGTCATGGATTTTCTTGGACATGTGGTATCTTTTTCGTTTTTTTAGTTATTTCTTCTTCGTATTTTGTTTTTCTTCTTAACATAATATTTGATTGTTTATAAGATAACGCAAGGAGAATGTAGTTATTTCAATTTCAGTAATGGTATAGGGAGAATTGACATTAAATGTATTTTTCAATTTTTTTATGTGAAATTATCGTGGAAATAAATGAAATATTTGAATTGATTAAATTATTTAATTAAATATTATGTTATGGCTAATATTAGCTCTAAAAACTTTACTTTTTATGTTCTCATATATAACTCAGATATATTATTATATGGAAAGGATGACGTTTGTTAGAATGTGCTATATCTGTCAAATGCTATTAAACAAACCCCAAATGTGTGTGTAGCATCTCATTATTCATGTTTGTGCTTAATCGTATTTATATCAAAATTTTCAAGTATGATAAGCACTGAAACAATAGGACTAATAACTTTATTTAAAGGTGTAGACATCCGAAATTTTTCAGCTTTTTATAGCGTATATTGTATGTACGTGTTTTTATGTTTATACACACATGTTTATGTGCGTAGTCCTTATATCCATGTTGCCAAAGAGTGCAAGAGAGCATACTTAATACTGTGCACCACACTTTTTTACAGTTTATGGGGTTGTTTATGCATACTACAGTTGTTATATATTACGGCCATCTGATGGCCGTAGTATATAACAACTGTAGTATGCATAAACAACCCCATAAACTGTAAAAAAGTGTGGTGCACAGTATTAAGTATGCTCTCTTGCATATAGTTCTTGAATTTCTGATTCGGATTGTAGTGCTTATCGGTTGATCCTTGATATGGAGTTTAATTTTCTAATAATCCTTCTTTCAGGCTTTATTTACTTTTAGTCACATTATAAATTAACGATATCAAATATTAGTAGCTTTATACAATAAAAATTTATTGACCACTAAGTGTTCTTACTTTGCATTTCCTGCTAAAGACGTATTTATCTACTTACTTTAAGGTTTGATTCATGATGAGTACTGACTATTTTACCTATTTGGATGTACGATAACATATTTAAGATGGACATACATCCACTTTGTTCTATTGATTTTCCCCTGATTTTTTTCCTAATTTGGTAAATCTAAGTTGCATTGCAAATCTACAGAGATCGATCTGATATTCCATATACTATCCACATACTAGAAAGCCAAGTGTACCACATGAAAAATATGAAATTGCTTTAATGTGACCACTGATATAAAAATAAATTTTGGATGGTCTTACATATTTGGTAAATCTAAGTTCACATGAAATGATTTTACATATGTTAAACAATTTTTGGATGGTCTTGCATGTTTTGATCTTTCTAATTATTATGATCATTCTATTAGAGCGTCTTATAGATTATTATGTATGACATACTTAGATGTCTTCATGGTCTTCAATCCAATCTACGTTTAAAATAAGACACCAACCATTGTAATCTTGAGTACAGTGGTGGGCACATGTTAGAAAAACCACTTCTCAGTTTTAAGTGGTCAGTTTTTTTTATTTAAGGATCCAATGGGCATGTTATCTGGGTAATGAAATTCTGCTTGATTTTTATAAAAAACAAAAGAAAACCATAAACAATATGCCTACGAATGCCACTTCAGGGATGTTCTTTCACGTTAGAACCACATTCATTTCACCCAAGAAGATAAATGATTGCAAACTACATAAGTATGGATGTTGGCAATTAATAAATCTCTAAGTAAATACCCGAATTTCAGCAGTATTCAATATTATCATCATAACAACAGCAAGATTTCAGAAGGAAACTAATAAGAACAATTTTTTTTGCAGACCTTTTCATCGTTCTAGGTTCTGTAGCATAATTTGCATAGTCAACCAGTTGAGAAAATGTGTGGCACAACTGGACCTGGGAGATGCGTTCTTAAATAATCAACACATATTAAAAATTGCCATACTAACATTATACTTTCTTGGTAAAGAACTTAATAAGGCATTTCAGGTGCAGCAAATGTCATAGTGCGAACAAGTCTTTTTTTCATTTTTTTCATACAAGTATTATTTATCGATATCCTTCTAATTCCTCTGTTATAACCTTTTCGATTTTAAGTTGGATTCCTTGAATTCAAAATTAATTATTATCACTGAAACATTGACTTTTAACATGTTAAAGCATTAACCTTGATTATTTAGTTACAGTGAATCCACAATGTCATCTTGGTCTTAAGTTGAAATGAATGTCAGAAATTGTTTCTTGAAAATTTTGACTTATTTGGAAAAATTTCGTTTTGAGAAAATTTTGCAATTATCATTACTGATTTTCATAAATTTTCCATCGCATACCACAAATTAATGCAACCTGTCTCTTATAGTTTAGTTATCACTTTATTTTTTTTCATTACTATCAACCTTTTTATTCCTAGGCTTGCTTGGACCAAGGATGAAGGGAAACTTTGAAGAATTAGAAGAGGTACGACAGTGCTCTTATGATTTTTAATTTCATGACACTGTTTCTGTTAATTTCCAACTTTCTATGCGTTGAATTTGGAAACTAAACTATTCTGGAGAGCAGATATTAAAAACAAGCTGCACCATAAATGTTTGAAGTATTATCAGCTTATATATTTTATTTTTAATATCTAAGTGATAACAAAAGTTGAACTTAGATTGGGGCAGAGACATTGATGATTTCGATAGCCAGCTTAGTGTTATAATAGTTTAAATTTTTTAAGCGATTTGCATTTTTTCTTCATTTTTTTTTATAATATGACATGCACAATCAGACAATCTTCTTGGGGCGTAGAAATTAATCGTATTAGTTTATTTTATTTATTTATTTTAAAGGTCTACTGACTTAATTTGAAACTGTATCTAGGTGATTGGAATTGGAGCAAATAAAGGATCAACTTATGCTAATATCAGTTTTGGTGTGAAACAGTAAGCAAGGTCTACTGGAGCTGGTGTTATTTTGAGAAGACAGGGAATAGGGAATATGCAGTCTTGATGGTTATGATGGGTGTGATATTGTTTTGTTCTGTATATTTGAGCTCGGCATTTCTCATTCCTTCAACTGTGAATGGAGAAATGATTGAAGTTAATTAGTAATTCAAAATGATAACGCCATAACGACATTTCAATTTTTTTTTATTCCAATGTGTTGAATATTTTTAACTATAAATTTTGATGAAAAGATTGTAGAACAAGGAAAAAAAAGGCGATTGGTTCTGTTGAGGATAAACACAGAATATCTTGCATTGATATAGCTCCTGGGGACGGGTAAACTATAAGTTTGCTGGCGTCAAGCACTCATTATGGAAACAATGAGTCATACTACAAGTTACAACAGATCATCTCCCTTTATTTCAATAACTTAAACTACCTGCGCTTATTGACTATACCATCCATACTTGAGATGCCTGCATAATTGTAAAGACCCGCAAATTCCCGCTCTTTGGATCGACCATAAACCACACCAGTCTGACCCAAAAGGTGAAAATCTACGGATACTTTAACTTTGGGCATACAACACATCAGAACAAAACATAGACTTTTATAACATCAATAATAAATGTTACATCAGAGTACAGAATATATCAGAGTACATCGATAAATAATACAGCGGAAGATACACTTAAAATAAATTAAATACATTGCAGCGGAATTAATCTCAGCGGAAGGCCATCAATATTCTGGACCCGGCTTCAGACTTCAATCCAGGATCCTGCTTAACTATATCTGCAAAAGCTACTCGACTGCCCGTGTAGAAAAGATGGCACCCGAGTTTGCAAAGTGAAACAAACTACAGGTCAGTCGTGGGACTGGTGTGAGAATTCTAAACTAATTTAATTAATAAGACAAATCCAAGGACCACGCCGCTAATGCGGAACGGGTTTTATTCCAATGGATTGTCGGTGCATAAATTTAAGTAAATCGTTAAAACAACGCAATGCCTTTTTGGAAAAATGAAACCATTATAAGACCCAGGTCCCATCACACAATGCAACGCACACCAGAGGATAGGGTTTCACCTTATAATGGTCAAAAGATGCTTGATACGTATAAAACGGATTTGATATTAATGTGTATATGTTTTAAATAAAAACATTTCAATCATAAGTATTAATCCTAGACGGCATAGTACCCCATCCTACTATGTCGCCGATACTAGTTCTACAATCAAAACCGCAAGGGCATATTGGAGATTTGGATTCCATCATGAGTCGAGGCTAGGGGCAAGCTCCTCTCCGATTCGAGACACTCTAGCAAATGCCTCAGGATCCCCCGCAGTGAACCCTTGGAAGCGGTAGGGCCGGTCCCCGCCTATGGGCAGTGGATTGGTTATGCCTGAACACACGTTTCCCGGTCCCTTTGGACCTATAATATGACCACCAACGGCCTATAAAAATAACGAGGCGCCTCAAAATCCATCATCCACATAAGTAAAATGTCATGGCTGGTAGGTCGCTGACATCACTCTAGCTAGAAAGAAACGTGTGCACTCCCTACGGTCCGTATCCCGTTTTTGACTCATACCGGGGTGTGAGGCTCGCGAAGTCACGCTATACACAAAGCTACGCCCAAACAGGCTGTGCTTTGATCATCAACCACAAGGCCTGCTTTTCAACAAAAGCCTTGATCAATGCATCTTAGCATGCCACATTGTCAGTCCATACTATACCATTGATTTCTGCCAATATATAACCTCTAAGCTCATATGTCTCAGAGAAGGGTGTTAACCACCAAGCAGATATGTATTAACAGAGATCAACGAATGTAGTATAAAGGACTACAACGTCAGACATACATTCCATTTATAAACTTATGCTCTGGGTCTGAGCGAAAGTCAAATCCGTACAAATCAACACTACGTCTGAACGGCCACCACTGAAACCCTTTCAAGGTAGCTACTCCTCTCATGGGTCTCAGTAGCAACACATCCATTCGATGTGAAGATCGTCGGTCTTCAATCACCGTCTTCAAATCTTCAACTTAGAACGTCGTATAATCATTTGAAATGAGATTGAACTCGGTCTTTTCAAATGATTCTCGCATATATATATAATAATTTGAAAACATTTCCTATCGTTATTAATATTTGATAACGACCTATCGCTATTTTTATTTATCGCATCTAAAATGACGATAAAAATATCACTTTTAACATCTCTGTTTTATTTACACTAAATGTAAATAAATTATAGTTTATCTATCTTTCAATTCATTTACACTAAATGTAAATAAATTGTAATCTTTTTCTTTTCCTATTTATTTACCTAAATGTAAATAAATATATCCTTATCTTTTTCTTATTTATTTACCTAAATGTAAATAAATGGTTTCATCTTCTTTTATCTTATTTATTTACCCTAATGTAAATAAATGTTTACCTTTACTTTTTCTATATTTATTTACACTAATTGTAAATAAATGCATCTTTTACTTTTATCTGATTTATTTACATAAGAAAATGTAAATAAATCCTATTCACATAATTGTCATTTTAATCCTTTTTATTTACATAAGAAAATGTAAATAAATACGATTCACATAATTATTATTTTTTATTCTTTTTTTTTTTACATAAGAAAATGTAAATAAATTCTTATTCACATATTTGTTCTTTACATTCTATTTATCCTTAGTTACAAAAAATGTAATTTTATTTCTTATAATCTTAATTACATATAAGTGTAATTTTATTTCTTATAATCTTAATTACATAAAAATGTAATTTTCTTTACAGCCTAAAACATATTCTTTTAATTACATATAAAAATGTACTTTATTTAATCTCTTATTTATCTAATGTAAATATATATGTACTCCTTTGTCTATGTTTTATTTATTTACACTAAATATTTGTAATAATTACATATGCTTTAACCTCTCACATTGGATAGATATTGTTGTGATTACTGGACAGCCGGGCGGGTCTGGGCAGATTTACATCACAACTCAATCCAACCTCGGGTTACGCATATTATTTTCTTATTCATTTACCTATTTGGAAATAAATGTTTTATTTTTGTTTTCCTTATTAATTGGCCTAAATGTACATAAAGGTTCACTTTACCTTTACTTACTTATTTACACTATATGTAAATGACTATCATTTTACGCTATATGTAAATAAATGCTACCTTTCACTTTATTTACATTTTCATAACCTAAAATGTAAATTTCACTTAACTACATTTTAACCACCTAAGATGTATTTTAATCTTTATTTACATTTTATCTAACATAACATGCATCTTAACTTTAATTACATTTCAATTAACATAAAATGCAAATTTAACTTTGATTACATTTTACCTAACATATAATGCATTTTAACTTTAGTTACATTTTTAACAATATAAAAGAAAATGTAAATTTAACTTATGACATTTTTAACACATAAGAATGTGAATTTTGTCTAATAACATTTTTAATACGTAAGAGTGAATTCCCATGTCATTAACTTAACGATGTAATTCTGGGTCATAAAATTAACACAACATATAATCTTGTGTCACATCAATAATATTAACACGATGATGTAAATGTTAACACAACTTATAAATTGGTGTCATCTCAACTAAATTAACACAACATACGAGTTGGTGTTATCGCAAAAATGTTAACACTACATACAAATTGGTGTTATCGCAACAATGTCAACATAACATGTAAATTAGTGTCAAAGGACAAAAATTAAAAGACATTCATTTTTCTATGTGTATTTGTGTTAAGAACACAAATATAAAGATGTTTATTCCTATGTAATATTTTATGTTAAGAATACACATAAAAGTATGACTTTATTTTCTATGCAATACTTGCATTTTAAATGCAAGAGAAAAAAAAATGATTTTTATTTTCTTATACAATACTTACATTGTAAATGCAAGTAGAAAAGATGTTTAAATTTTTCTTATGATTTTATTTGTGTTAAAAACCACAATTAGAAGATATGTTTATTTTCCTATGCTATGTTTGTGTTAAAAAAACACAATTTGAAGATATTTTTATATTTCAAGTTTTATTTGTGTTTTGAGAGCACAAAATAAAATGTAAGTTTTTATTCCAACTCATGTTAACAATTTGAAGTGAAAACAAAAGTAGATTTTTGTTTCAAGTTTCATTTACACTCTGAAAATGTAAATAAAGCAAAAGTAAATTTTGTTTCAGGTGTTATTTACATTATGAAAATGTAAAAGAAACAAAAAGTAAAATTTGTTCCAAATGTTATTTACATTCTGAAAAGGTAAATAAAATAAAAAGTGAGTTTTATTCCAAATGTTATTTACATCGTGAGAATGTAAATAAATAAAAAGTAAATTTTTGATAATTTCTATTTTTGACATTTTTGTTCGCATCGAGGGATGCAACCAAAGTATAATCCTTTCTTTTTATTTCAAAGTAAATATTTTGTTCTCATTGAAAATTGTAAACAAAATATAATCTTTGGTAAATTTCTATATTGTTTCAACTAACCAATTTGACAAAAATGTGTATATTAACAAGTTTGACAAAACTGTTAATCTTATATTCACATCAAGGTTTTGACAAAATGTTAACCTTATATAACTATTCTTTGCATGAGAACCATATAAAAAAAAATGTGACTATAAGACATGCAACCTTTATTCCAACTATTTTTGTTGTTTCTAATGCGACCATAAAAAGGTTCTTTAATTTCACTAAGCAAGAATGTGATTTTCATTTCTTTTATATACTCTGACAAAAATGTGATTTTCTTCACTAATCTAGTTTACACCAAAAATGTTATATTATTCGCTAATCAAGTTTTACACTAAAATGTTACATTATTTGCTAATCAAGTTTTTCCCTAAAAATGGTACTCTAGTTCTTATTAACAAGAATGTACTTTTTATGTGAGTGTCCAATTTTGTTTCTATTTAACAAAATAATACAAATAAACCCTTTTGATGTTTAAACAATTTTGTTACTAGCCAACAAAATAAACAAAAATGAATCTTTATGTGTTTAAACAAATTCGTCTCTAATCGACAAAATAACCAAAAGTGAATCTTTTATATGTTTAGACAATTTTGTTGCTAATCAACAAAATAAACAAAAATGAATCTTTATGTGTTTAAACAAATCCGTCTCTAATCGACAAAATAACCAAAAGTGAATCTTTTATATGTTTAAACACACAGTTTAATTCTGATCTATTCAGACACATACAAATTCGAATCAGGATAATTAACTAGCAAATAAACACCACAAATCAGTATACAAAAATTCCAGCAACTTCACAACATACAAGTCTAAATTATCACTCGACGATTATTTAAATAACTAGCAAATTATTTAAATAATTAATTTGTTTAGAAAAGAGATCTCAATAACAATACCATATCACAACCATAATCGCAATACAACCCAGCACAGATCAGATCAACATACAAATAATCATTCAACATCGATACAATAATTATTTAAATTAATTAGATAATTAAATCAGAGATTCTCACCATGATTGGTTTTCAGAAGTCAATCGCATTCAAAATTGCTGAATTTTCAAAGGGCTCGTGTGGGGTTGACTTATGGCGACGGCTGGAGCAAGGAGTGGGCGGTGGCGGCATCTCCAATCGGTGACCATGATTTGGATTTGAGGATGTTTCGTTTTTTTTTTTTTTTTTTGGATTTTGGGTGAAAGTGAATTTTCTGAAAGGGGAAAAATAATTTGGTATGGTAGCTGATATTCAGAAAAGTAAAATGAAGGAGAGGCTCGCAAATAAAAATAAAAGAGAAGAGAGAAGCGTGAGAAATAAGGAACACACATGATAAAAGGAAATGCGGTGTAAACAATTCTCAGCTAAATAAGGACATGTGGCAACAACCATTAAACAAAGATTTTTTTTAATACCAAATGTTACCATTTATTTACTATGAATGCCAATTAACTACAATGTATTTATATATTTACAAATACAATCCTTAGTTGTCATTATTATTATTAAAACAAAATTAAGTCTACATAAATTAAATAAAACTCAAATAAATTTTAATACCAAATTCTACTCTAATAAATTTGTTTACACTCAATTATAATTCTCAAGTAAAAGAGAAAATCAAATTTAAAATTTATCAACCAATATATTCTATTCATTTAAAATATTACAATCGTTTAAATTAACAAATATTTAAATCAATATAAAATGTTTCAATGAATTTTAAAATACTACTATTGTTGATAAAACAACTCAAATTCAAATAAACTTATTTAAATTCCATTATAATTTACAATTCAAGTAAAATCAAATTTTTAATGTCTACAATAAGCTGATTTCAATGGATATTTAATTTAATTTCTCTCATGAATGTGCTTAATATTAAAAGGAAAGCATTTATGTTATATTAAACATTTTATACTATATATAATATGCAAACATTAAAGCATGTTTAGGGAAGAATAGGAAAAATAGGAAGTATTTATTTGTCGACTGAAAATGAAAATAGAAAAGGGAAGGAGCACGAGAAAAAAAAAAGTGGCAAGAATTAAATGGGACTATGTGCTGTGCTTAATTTAATTTTGAACGATGCAATTTGGAAACAAAATGAATGTGTATTTAATGTTTACCGTTACATACACTTGTTTACTTAATTAATTTTTATCTTCCTCTTCCTAATGTATTTAATGTTTACCGTTTCCAAATGTTAACGGTTTAAATTATTTGACTTTTTCTTTATGTTGCAAATGAAATGAAATTTCGTATGTTACTACAGAAATTCTTTCATTTATATTAAATTGAACGTATTCTAAATATCAAATTTTCTTAATTGATTTGACCGCAAAATTTTACGTTTTACTTGCGGTAACTGCACCATTTGATATCAATATCATTGAAATTTTCATTGTTAATGTTTTATTTAAATTTACTTAAATTAAATAAACAGATGTAATTTCATGTTCACATTTAAAGTTTGAGTTTAAATTCCAACGTCAACCATTTCTATACGATGTGGTTATTGTTTCATGATCGACAATATCGTTTCAAAACTTATGAACACGTATGGTTTGTTTGGTTATTGATGTTATCATAGATTGTCGTTTATTAAAAATAAAATTTGAAATTGTTATAATTAATAATACCTTAAAATTTATTTTCAAACCATTTAAATCAAGAACTAAATTAAAAATTCAAATTTCTTTCCATTAACAAATCATAGAGTTTCAAGTCTCTAACTGACTTATTCCAAATTTCATATAGTTTATTATTCCAAAAACCAGTCGAAATTTACGGGATGTTACAATAATCCTATGCGAAGTTCAAAGTTCTGACCATGAAAGAACGAACTGCTGAATTTATAGTTCTTAATAATGAATGTTTTGATAGCTATAATTCAAGTTAGCTAGAATTAGAAAAGTGAATGTTGACTTAATTTTCAAATAATTTCCATTCCTTAAGCAATGTGTAAATGTATGTAACTGCTAGGCAAAACGTTAGTGGTTTGCTTGGACTTTACATGATACAAGTACACTGTCATAAACCGTGAATAAAAGTCGTTTAAATATGATAATAAATCTTTGTATGTAAGATGGTGCTTATTTGAGAAGAAGCCTACATGATTGTGTAAATAATTCCACGTATCATATTCAAACAGTAAAGTAAATAATTGTGTATGAGTTTAAGCACGTATAGTATTGAGTTCGTGTATATTTGCAAATATCAATCAAGTTTACAAAGTTTTATAAAATATAATTTAGTTTATATAATATAATGATGATTATGATAATGAATAATTAACTATCGATTTTACAAAAGTTAACTAAGTTTAAAATAATATAAATAAATTATAAAGTATTAATAAGTTAATTAAAGTTTATAAATATATAATAAAATCAAAGCAAATTAACAAACATTATAAAATTAACTTTGTTAAACACGTTTTATAAAAATTAACTATGTTCATAATGATAATTATATTTTAATTAATATTTATGAAATTTAACCGAATTTAAATTAACTAATAAAACCAATAATAACAATATCGATAAATAAACTAGGTGTATAAAGATTGACCAAGTTTGAGAACATTAACTGAACATAAAATAATAATAGTAATAGTAATAATACTTATAAATAGTAAAATATTAATCGATTATGTTAAGTTTCATAAAGAGTAACTTAATTTATGTAATAGTAATAATAATCGAATTATATAACTTAACTAAGTTTAAAATAGTAGTAAATTAACTATGTTTATGAAAATTAACTAAGTTTGTAATAATAATTATGAAGTGATGAATTATAAAATATTAACCAAGTTAACTAAGTTTTATAAAAAAAAATCTAGGTTTAATAATGATAATAATAATATATTAACTAATACTAATAAAATTAATTAAGTTTGTAAAACTACTACTAACAACAACAACAACAACAACGATGATGATATTCATAATATAATGGTATAATAATAATAGACAAACTATATTATTAAAAATTAACAAAGTTTCGTAGCAACTAAATAAATTTACAATAATAATAAATTTTAAAGTATTAACTATGTTTTAAAAAAATTAACTGAGTTCATCTTAATAATTAATAATTATAAGTTTTATAAAAATAAACTAAGTTCATAATAATAATAATAATTAATTATAAGTTTTATAAAAATAAACTAAGTTAATAACATAATAACTAATTTTATAGCATTAAACTTCACATAATAATAAAATGTTAACCAAGTTTACTTTGTTTTCAAATTTAACTAAGTTTATAAAAACTAAGTTAGTTTGATAGCATCTAACTGAATTTTGAAGAAAATGATATTAATAATAAATTGTAAAATAATAACCGATTTGAATATCTTCTATAAATGTAAATTAACTATATCTGTATAACAACCACAATAATAATTAGTTAACTAAACTATAAAAGTTAACTTAGTTTATTATGTTATATAAGAATTAAATAAGGATTAAAGATTAACTCTTAACAATCGTTAGCTGTATGGTCTAAACTCCACTATGTGAAAGAGATCTTAAATCGCTAGTAGATAAAGATTATGCCTTTTAATGTGTTTTAGATCTAGAGTTTTATTAATTTAATCATGCTTCAGAAATCACAGCTGAAAAATATCTATGATGCCAGTGGAACTCGCATGATAAAGCTGATATGTATACTTAGGATATTTATATTTTTCTCCCTATTTTTATGCTTAAATTTTTTTAGTATACTTATGTATGCAATAATTATGTGACTCAGCTGCATAGCTAGGAAGGTACATGGATAAAATTTGATGGTGAAGTAAGACAAGATAAAGAAGCCATGTAGCAAAGTTATAAAGAAGGTGCAATACAATTGTATTTTCATATGTGCTACTGTTAAAGTTAAAAATGAAGGAATCAAATATTACGAGAAATAAATGTATAATTTCTTATTTTCATCTGATTTTTTTGCAGGTTTATTACATGTTTTGCTCAAACAGTTTCGTTTTCTTTTCCTTTAACTGCAAGCGTCACGTATTATATTTAATTTATGAATAGCAGAGTAAAAAGGACACATGTGGGTATTTCCTCTAGAATGATTTATCATTATTTGCATTAAAAAGGCACATGTAGATTGTTAATGTCTCAGTAATGATAAAACTAATTTTAGACATATTTTTATCGATTACTGTCAATTGAAAAGTTGCATTAGGAACATTCGTATATGTTGAAAAAAAAATTAACAAGTATAATAATAAAATACATGGTTTTGTTTTTGTATATAATATAGTTTTGACATAAATGACATGTTGCAAGGAGAATGAATGATGATGCATGAGGAGCTTATTGTAAAAATGCTTCCGTGTCTCACATATTCATGTAAAAAAGCCATACATCAACATTTGTAGTCAATCCAAGTAACAAGTTGTTTTCTTATAATCAAGTTAATAATATGGTTGTATGTCATTCGAGTGTACAAATAAAAGTTTGGGATTGGATTCCTAAAACAGCCGATAATGGATTGTAATTACATTGATTCAAATATACACAACACGATTCACATTAGTGACTGTGTCGCTCTTTGTTTTTGTTTTTTTTGTGTTGGCTCTTAAAACCAAGTATATTCTTTGTCCTTTTAGGTATTTATTATTGTTGTAGAGCTTCCTTTCGACTGCAAACATAAATATAAATGAAACTACATTATTTTTGTTACATTTGTATGCGAAGAACATGTGTGTACTATAAAAATATAATATTTCATAGACATTATTCTTTGTCCTTTCATTCAATAATGTTTATTCATCGACTCCATCAAATTTCATAATTAATATTTCATAGATATTAATTAATTTTCAAAAAATATAAATTAATTAAATTGTATGGTCAAAGGATTCATAGTTTTAGTTGTATGACCCATCAGCCGTAAATTTGGTTGGTAAATCACTCGAACTATTCGAAAACTAATGTTCACATGCCACCAAATAGATATTTCAGAGTTGCGACTAATTTCTTTTACATAGCTTAAGTAAAATTCAATTCCACTTTGTCAAGGGTTACCAAATTTAAACTTTTGTTTGCACTTATTCTTTTTTTGTCAAAACTATATCACTTGGACATTTTCAATGTTATATTTAACTACTCTTTAATTTAGATTGGCACAGTTTGTTACTACCCCTTTAATATAATACCCATTTTTCTTTCATTGACAAACATTACATTCGATTCGTTCTACATGTCTAATTTTAAGTGCACATATACATCAGTTTCTGTACAAAAATTTATTTATATCAGCTTAGTAGTACCCAATAATGGTACCTTTATACATATCCATAGTCTTACTCACATTATACATTAACCTTTATGCTGTTATTAAATCACTTTAGTTCACCATAATACACATAAAAACAATGAACATACCAGTCATTTGCAACATCCGTGTGCGAAGCACGGGTGCGCACTTGTGAAAACTAAGAAGATCAGATGTCTACCTCTATCAGAATCATTTAAATGCCAATTTTCATAATTGTACGACATGTCATAACTACAAATTATGATTCAAATTTACTAAGGAAGCCACATCTACCAATTATAAATCATAAGAAATCAACATTACAATTATATCCACACTTCCACAACAATAACGCACCTCAGCATAAAATTTCAGCTTCACGCAACACTTTAACCTTCACCCTAAACATTTACCACCCTAGGATGACATTACTTTACAATCTGCACTTCATAGGCATATAAAATAATACCTATTCTCAACCAAATCAGCAATGGATTTTATAAAGAAAAAAAAATCAATACCTGTAGGTTAGCTTGTTTACTGAATTAATTATAGTAATTTAATTTGCTCATGCTACTTTGGTTTCCTGCAACATGTCTTTCTATTATTAATTACGAAAATTGAAGCAAGAGCTTTCAACGCAAATTGAATCATTTTCATCGAATAACTATATTAAAAAAGCATGCAACTCAAAATATAATGAAATGTAAGAAACAAACATACCCAAAGAGGATAGCAGGTCGATGCGAAGTGACAATAGTGGTTCGGTCGATGCGAAGTGACAGTAGTGGGAGGAGCCTGCGATGACGACTACTGCAGAAGCTACGGTTTTTCAATTTGGGGAAATTACAACGCACGGTTTGGAAAACCGATTTTAGGGCACGATTCAACCACGGCTTCAAGGTTCAACCGCGGCTTGCAGACGAAGGCGGTCCAATTCATCTCCGGGCCAACGACGCTCACGGTTGACGGTTTCTCACGGTCGAACCTCAGTTCGGTCCGATTCTCAAAACACTGTAAATTCTCTATTTTATTTTGGGGTAGAAGTGGAACAACTGAGAAGAAGGCGGAGAGGGGAGATGAAGGATGGAAAGAAGGAAATTCATGTATGGAGAAACTGGTACAAATAAAAGAAGGGGAAGAAGAGCGATGGAAGTCGTGTGGTTGTAGCCGTTCCTGTTTCCGTGAAGAAATAGGGTTAGTGGAGCAGTTGTTGAAATAAAGTTAAACTGCTTAGATTGAGTATATCACGGAGGAGTTAGTGGAGATAACGCACGTACATTTATTTTATTCTTGCATCGTTGGATTGAGGCCATTTGATGTCTTTGCAAAATTAAATCCTGACCGCTCTTTGTCTCGTCCTACCAAGGGATTTTACTATATAGATATATGAACGGTAAATTCCACTTTTTGATCTGTTTTGATGTTTGTACACACATTCAACCTGTCTGCATTCATGTATTCAAGTATTTGGTTTTCTTGCTATACTTGATTAAATATAATCTCGTATAATATTGTGCCATACTTGAATGGCTAATTCTATTCATACACCTATAATTCCTTAACTCACACCGTAAAATGAAATAAAATAGCTTACACCAAAAATTTCTTTTCATACACCATGTATTCCACAAAATTACCCATTTATATTTTCGTCACCTTTCTTCTTTAACCTTAAAACTAAATTACATAAAACTTGTTATTTGTTGCAATATATTTACCTAAAATTAAAAAAAAAATAACACCAGTATTTTAAAGTATTTGATTGTTTTATTTTTAAATCATTTTTAATTTTAGATGATGGAAATTTGAACTTATTTTTTTAAATATTAAAAAGTTAAACTAGTTAAATTTTGGTGTTAAATTTAAACATGATTAGATTTGAATGAAAGATTGAAGAATTTTTAGTACTCTGTATAACATTAATTTTAGCAGTTAGTTTTAAATTTTATATTTAATTAAAGTGAAAACTGTTAAAATTGACTGTATATAAATGTTGCTTGTAATGATATGAATATATTTTAATCCTCAAAAGTAATATAAATTTAATTTAACCAGTGATATAAATTAATTTATAATTTACTAACTTTAGAAGAGAAATTATACGGAGTATACATAATGCAAACAAGGGAGAATTGTATATTTTTTAATTCTCTAATATAGATTCCTTTTTAATAAGGTCATTTTGGTTTGAAATTTTATTTAAAATTTCATGGTGTAAGTAAAGAAATATATGGTGTTTGAATAGAATTTGCCTACTTGAATATCACCAGAATACATATTACACTAAGTCTAGAAAGATGATGAGAAACACTTAAAAAATCTGAGGCAAATAAAATTTAAAACAAATTAATATTTGCTCGAATTTAAATCTATTTTTATTCCAGTTTACTGTGTGTGTTTATATAATTGATAGGTGTGTTGATGGAAGTTTGAAACAAAACAACGTCGTTTCAAAGAAGGTTTGGTCTACCGAAATCGGATGAATCGGTCAGTGCCCTAGACCCCCACCGGCGCTGTGCCCGGACCCGCTACTCGGCTTCCTTCGGCTCGTCATATATTTGTCAATGTCTGTATAAATTAAAATTGCATATGCAATGAGTGAACTGAGTGATGTAGTGAGGAATATCTGTATATACGTGAATAATCAGTGTTGTAGTAAATAATTTAGTTGTAAATAGTGGAGTCAGAAATTTGTACTATTTCAATTGTTGAAATAAAATATTTTATTTAATAAAACATTGTTTGAATTCAAATTATGTGCAGTAGTATCTATTAAATAAATAAATAATCCTGTTAGAGATGAAATATCTATAGCAACATTTTTGGAATGTAATAGTGTTGTCATTGAATGGTAAAAGTGTTACTATAGATAATGTGCGGCCCACTTTTAAGTAAAATTAGTATATGTGGCAACACCAGGAAAATATTGTCATTAGATGGTAAAGATGTTAGCTTTAACTCTAGGCCAACGCGGCAAAATGCAAACCCGATAAAGTGTTGCCTTTGATCTTTTTTGCCTATAGCAACATTTTTGGCACTTTCTGCATCACTTCTCTTGTGTTGTATTAGTCCATCTATGGCGTAAGTAACCCAAAATATTTTTGATATATCAAATTCGGTGATGTTATAATAATGTCTATCAAACCACAAATATATAGCCATCTAGCAGAACGTTTGTATCTCGTGCTCTACATATATAATATATAATCAAAAACCGCATGGCACTTATTGGAGAACAGATTCCAACTATGATAAGTTATGGGACCATCCTCTGGAAGTGTACCTCTAGAGTTACACTAAGGTTCAACAAGAACATCTTGCAACCCGACCATACATGACCGACCACTCATTCAACTTAAGTGCATCGAATATATTGTCACCAACGGTCAGTACCGACATAACCTTTTCCTAGGAGATACAGAAGCGAAAGAGGAACAAAATGAATTTTCTCTAAATCAGTGACAAATATACCCTAATGGGAATGGCCCACTTAGCCATGTTGCATGCCCGATTTCTGTCATTTTCGGGTTCATGAGGCTTGAGGTCACGATTTACCTTTTAGATAACATCTCATAAATTTGAATGCCACATCAACAGATCCGTTAAATCATTAATTGACGTCCACAAATATACTCTGCGTGTTAAGCTAAGAGAACTTCTCCGCCACCAAACTTAGTATATTTGTAAAAATCAATGTATGTGATCCTTAAGGAAATACTCTATTAGACATTCATCCATACAAGTCATCCAGGAACAGGATGAACCGAAGGCACCCTCCTACCGCATCCTATATAGGAATCACCCTAGGGATCAGTAGCGAGAAGTCCTTGCAAATTCATAGATTTCAACCACCATTGAATCACAGTTTATCTCTGGGCGCGAACCAGAAATTATAAGTAATCCTTCAGTTTTATGAAGATCTACGGGTCGTCAATGCTCCATCTGGAACATCTTCCGATATCTTCAATGTTTTCGTATTTGTTGGTCGGAATGGTTTTTCGAATATAAATTTGATCCCAGTCCTTCGGTAACAACAATCGATAATATGCCAGATTTGATAGTCGGTTATTAAAGTATCAAATAAACAACTATTCAACCATAAAAATAAAATTGATTTACCGATTTGGTACATAGCATCACTTGGCCTTTTTATTTCACCACTTATTAACCAACGTCAAAATCCTTTCAATAATTGAAACACAACATTTTATTTTAATAAACGAGTATCCTCGAATTCCTTTCATTTTTCAAAACGGGAATAAAGTTTCTCTTTATATAAAATATATGTTTTGTCATCTCACTCAAGTTACTTAATGTTCATAAACAAAACTATATATCCCATTTTCAACTTCATTAACCTTTTTCTTAAAATAATCATTTATATCCATTTTTGCTAACATTTAACAAATAGTTGAAAGCATGTTCTTAACCCGAATGGCCAACATTCAAACTTTTATTGGAAATCTCTTAAATATAAGAAATTATATTATATAATTTAGCTTACAGATTCTTTTTTCATTTATACTTTACTTTCAGAAAGGAAACCCACACTGTTTCCAACATCTTTAACCATTACAACTAATGTCATCTTTTGATAATGAAGTCGTTCAAGTTTGGGTACTCTAATTACCTCTCATATCTTGATCGACAACATTCTTATCCTGAGATAGATAGAAGTTTGTAATTGTATAATCAATTCCAAATTTATTATCCCATTTAAATTTCATACAAATATTCCATTCAAAATATGAAATATGTTATTTCATATATTCCATTTATAAAATCTCTTTTTATTTCTAAACAACATTTCAAGTACTTCATAAGATATAAAAAATACATTATTTCCAACTACTTAACAGTTATACGAATACTCTCACGTCCTTTATCCGATCGTTGTATCATTTCCCTTTATTAAACGACTAGTTCTAAACTGCTTAACCATAGGCGAATAATATTTCTGAAATTAACTTTAATTACAATTAAACAATTATAAAGTCGTAATTTAAATCTCATAATTTGATTAGAAAATTCTGACTAGTTTCTTTTAATATAAGAATTACAATAAAAATATTCATAATTACTTAAAAAAAAATCAATCATAAATATCGATTTATCCATATCATCTATTTTTATATAGCTTATAAATATAAGTGAAAACTTATTCCAGTTATAAAATAAATTTTATAACTTAAATTTCGTTGATTCGTCCAACGGCAATTCAACGTCAAAAAAAAGTAAATCTGAAAGCATTTCAGATTTGATTTAAAATTGATTTCAAAAAACAATTCTTAATTTATTGTTGGTATGAAAGAGCCAAATTATCGCTAAAATACCAAAATGTGAAATAAGGGGTTTATTTCATTCAATTTCACATCCAAACAATATATTCAACATATATGATAAACATTATCAATAATAGTGAGGAATCTTGTTGGATCCCTCCAACATGTCCTTCCCTACATCCAAATAGGTTACCTCAAATAAAATCATCCATTCACTACGATAATCTAATTATTGATATTCACTTAATAAAGGGAAATAATAGGTTCAGCTGATAATAATCAACCAATAACAACCATTCAAGCATCCATCTTTCAATTTAACATGTTTATATTATTATAATCATGACCAACAAAGTAAGTTACCTCGGTTGGTTACAATCGTTAAAAATAACTATTGATTTCAATTAAATTAAACGAATGTTTAATTTAATCAATTCAAACAATATATATGAAAATATTCAATAATCATTCAAAAATAACAACAATAGCACACAAATATTTAACCCGACATATATATAATATAAGTGGGACAAACTAAGTGAATTATACTCACATCAATTCCATTTGTTATTTAAGCGGTTCAGTTCTAGTTAAATTAAATAGGCGTTTAATTTAACTAGAAATTCCAGCAGCTTCCAACGCCGTCCAAACTATTCCCAGAATGTAGTGTTCATAACCATGGTTCAATTGCAATTATTTTGGTCCAATTATGATCACACGGTAAAAAGTTATTCACGTTTTAGTTTACACGATTTTAATTAAAATAATTAATTTCTTAAACATATTATTAATATTTAATTACCATTATAATGTTAATAACCTTCCTTAATCCTTTTCCTATAGTTAAAAACCGCGATGCCTACTAAATAAAACTGACTTCGACTTCAAACCCTTTCACCCTTGTCACGCCGCCAGGAAGTGAGCGTAACTGACACCTGACCACCATTGTCAGTGCTGACTCCATGGCCTGCATCGCCACTAAAACTACCTCCCTTGTAATCATCACTGCTTAACCCAGTACAACATCCACAGACCAACGACATCTTCTAACACAAAACCAAACCAAGCTTTTGCCAACGTCCTCCTCTTCAAGCCACGAATTCAACCGCGTCTTTCGATACTCTTCCAGCTCCACGCAAAGCCTAGGCACGTCCAACTAAATTGCGTTGTCACTATTTTCGAAGCACCAAAAAAATTCAGCAAACTCAGCTTAAAGGTATCGAGAGGGAGCTCTTGGGCTTATGATTCCAACGAATCCATTAGTGTTTTAATTTTATCGAGAGTTTGAATTTATAAAAAAAATCGAAGAAGGCGTAGGAAGCGTGCTTTTTTCCAGGTTACTGTGTGAATATAAATAGGAGAACGTAAGTTGGCACAACACTGTTGTGGATTCGAACAAGACGAGAGATGGCTAGAATTTTTTGTTGTTGTTCGAATGATAGAATGATGAAGATATTTGCTTGGTTTAGAAAGGAAGAAAACAGGGCTTTTAGTTTTGGAGAAGATGATGTTTTCGTTATACACACACACTACTGTGCATTCAAATATGGGAGAAAGGAAGAAGCTTCGGTTGTTATATAGTTAACACAGGTTCTTGTTTCTTTTCATTGTGGCTCGTCACAAGTTTTGCTTCAGACATACTTTGAACATGGGTTTGCAGGAATATTATATTTTATCTTCGCGGACGCACATGGTTTGTACGTATTAATTTCAAAGCACACATGGTTTGGTTTGTTGAAGATAAGATTTCAGAGGTTTTTTTTTATTGTTTTGCAAAAGTACGTGGTGGTTGCAGCTTCGGTTTAAATGCATGCAGAATGAATAAGGATTAAAGGACAGAAAATTAAAGAGATACACTGATTTTTTTTCTATGAACGGGAAAAAAATGTGCTGGAACATGTTTTATTTTGGGTTAAATTTTTGCCAAGCTATTGAAATAGACAAAACGAAGCTTCCGCCGAAATCCTTGACCGTGCACACATCTGATGTTGGATCAATTATATTCATTATAATATCATAATAGGCAGTCCCACTTGTATTTATAACACATATTTGGCGGACGTTCTAAAAATTAATTTCTAATTGGTCCAGGTGTTATTACGAGAAGTTATCCTAATTGATTGTTACACACAATGTGTTGTCAATGATAGTTGACTTAATATAGTCCAAATATGACTTATATTATATTGATACTAAGTTACTCGTTGATGTCAGTGATTGTTAACTTCTATCAGTGATAGTATTGGTATCAAAGATATTGTTACTCGCAAATATGAAATGTTATTATATATTAATAATATATACTAGCTTTTTTTCAAAACAAACTAATTCATAAATATGAAATCGTAGTAATATATATTAATAACAAACTAATTCTATCAGTGATATGTATTATATATATATATATATATTTAAATATAACATTATAATTTATAAACGAATCTATAACGACTATTTGAGAATTTGAATTGGACATAACTCAAAATCTACAACTGAAAACTCGATTTTTCTCTTCTATTAGAAAATTATAGTCCAATAGATTCAGACAATTCTTGTTTCAAAGAATTCTAACTTAAAATGGATTATGTATACTCAATTGAAGTTCAAAACGTAATATTATACACTACCGCGATGTTACAAGCTCGTTTTAATTAAATTATAAATTATATGTTCAAACATCATTAAATAAATAAATAGAAATCCTTTTAATATTCGAAATCAACATATAATACCAATATATATGTTCAAACAAATGGTTAAAAATCTGGATCGTTATAGCTACACACCGTTGAGCGATACAATGGAGAACATTTACCTATAAGAAACCACCTCCGTGAGATTCCATCGAGAAAGATGTTCAGACAGGTATTTTTTTTATTCCACGAGATACACGACCATACGACAAATGAGTGCCATCATCTCAGAGATATAGTTGAAAAGTTGATACAAGAAGGAAAATTTGATGAATATAAGGTAGACCCTAGGGATAGTGGGAAGGGGACTTCCAGTACTAGACAAGGTCAGGCGGCTCCCCGAGCTGCCACCTAGTAAAAGGATTAAAGGTAAAAGTATTGTCATTAATACAGTTGTCGGAGGACCGCATCCGGTAGGATTTAGTACACGGACAATGGAGCGGTATGTGAATGATGCGAAACATTTGAAAGTTGGGGAGTCCAACAGACGGTGGAGATGGAGTCATGCGAGGAGGCTAAGTATGTAACGACCCGGGTTTCCGCCCGACCCGATCGATCGCAAAATCGACCAAGACCGTTCAAAACCCGAACACGTTAACTTTGGGAATACAACAACATCAGAATAATAACAGCAAACTTTTACAAACATTTCAATAATGTTACATCAGAGTACAGAATATATCAGAGTACATCGACATTAAAATACAGCGGAAGAAAATTTTACAATAAATTTAATATAATACAGTGCAGCGGAAATAAAATAGATACAGCGGAAGACAACTATGCTATGGACACAGCTTTAAGCTTCAATCCAGAATCCTGCTCAAGAAGTAAATATCTGCAAAAAGCTACTCGATTGCCCATGTGGAAAAAGAGGGCACCCGAGTTTGCAAAGGTGGAAACAAACAACGGGTCAGTCATGGGACTGGTGTGAGAATTCTTAACAAATTTCACTAAAAACAATAAGACAAATCCAAGGACCACGCCGTTATTGCGGAACGGGTTTAATCTAATGGATTGTCGTGCATAAATTAAAGTAAATCGTTAAACAACGCAATGCTTTTTGGAAAAATGAAACCATCATAAGACCCAAGTCCCATCACACAATGCAACGCAAACCGGAGGATAGGGTTTTACCTTATAATGGTCAAAAATGCTTGATACGATAAAAATGGATTTTGATATTATTATTAGTGTGTATAGGTTTCAAAAAACATTTCAAAGTAAATGTATCAATCCTAGGAAGCATAGCTACCATATACTATGCCTTCATATTAGTAATACAATCAATACCGCATGAGGTCGTATTGGAAATTGGGTTTCCATCATGAGCCAAGGCTAGGGAGGAGCTCCTTACCGATTCGAGACACTCTAGCTAATGTCTCAGGATCCCCCGCAGTGAACCCTTGGAATGCTGCAGGGCCGGTCCACACATACAGCTTCGTGGATTGGCAATTCCTGAACACACGTTTCCCGGTCCTATAGGACCTATCGTCCGAGGCGCGCCACGTTCCATCATCCACATAAGTAAATATCAGCCAGTTTAAGCACCGACACCACTTCTAGCTAGAAAGAAACGTGCTGCTCTCCCTGCGTTCCCTTCTCCCATTTTAGACTCAACCGGGTTGTGAGGCTCGCGAAGTAACGTTATAACCACAAGGCCTGCTTTTCAACAAAGCCTTGATCATCTTCATCTTAGCGTGCCACGTTGACAATTCACACCATGCGATTGATAACTATTAGTACAGAACCTCTAAGGGTGTTGAGCAAGAGAATAAATTCTCCGCCACCAACAGTTGTATATTAATAGAAATCAATTTACATAGAACAAAATTCAACGTCAGACACACATTCCATTTATAAACTTATGCTCTGGGTCTGAGCGAAAGCCAAATCCGTACAAATCAGCACTACGTCCGGATAACTACCATTTTAGCCCCGTCTTGGGAGCAAATCAATCAAGGGCCTCAACACTAGTTACCCATTCGATGTGAAGATCGTCGGTCTTCAATCGCCGTCTTCAATTCTTCGAACGTCGTATCATTATTTGGAATGAGAGTAAACTCGGACTTTCCAAATAACTCTCGCATATATAAATTTGAAAACCATTTCATATCGTTGTTAATAATTTATAACGATCTATCGCTATTTTTATTTTACATACACATCCTAAACATAACAATGTATATTTTCCTCTTCCATTTTTCAATTTACACCAAATGTATATTTGGTTTCATATTTCTTTCTAATGAAAATCCATTCATTAGAAATGTAAATTTCTAATCTTATTATTTACATTGAAAAATGTAAATTTCTATTCCTATTTTATTTACATTGAGAAATGTAAACTTATTCTTCAATATATTATTATATTGAAAATGTAACCTTTATTTCATATTCTATTTACATTGGAAAATGTAAATTCCTAATCATTCTTTTGTTTACATTGAAAAATGTAAATTCTTTTATTTGCATATAAAAAATATAATTTCTATTTCATCCTTATTTACATTGAAAAATGTAAGTTTCTATATTACACCAATTACATATAAAAATGTAACTTCCTATTTTCTTTTTATTTATATTGAAAAATGTAACTTCTTTTTACCGCCTCTAAAATGACGATAAAAATATATAATTTTTATTCTATTCTTTTATCGCATCTAAAGTGACGATAAAAATATACATTTCATTTCTATTATTTTTATTCACATTAAAAATGTAAACGTTTTCTTTTTAATATAATCTACTTTAAAAATGTAAGTTATTTCTATAATCTAATTACATTAAGAATGTAAACTTCTTTCTACTTTAACTTGATTACATAAGATGTAATTTTTCTCCTTTATCTTAATTTACATGACAAATGTAAAATTTCCACTTTCAATCTAATTCACATGCAGATTGACTTAATTACACAAAAATGAAATTTTCTTCTAATCCAAACTTATTCTTCAATATATTATTATATTGAAAATGTAACCTTTATTTCATATTCTATTTACATTGGAAAATGTAAATTCCTAATCATTCTTTTGTTTACATTGAAAAATGTAAATTCTTTTATTTGCATATAAAAAATAATTAGTTTAATTAATCTCTCCTCCTAACCTTTCTTCCACTTCAGAACAAAGGCCGCACGTTTTCACTACTATGCTCGATCCTAGGCCTTGAATTTTCTATTGATTCTTGCAGCTTGAAGATGATCGGGTGACAGGACGTCGGAGAGGAGAGGAAGGGGATCTTGCGCCTAGGATGGTGTAGGGTGCGGTGGGGCCTAGGGGGGCGCAGTGGGGCTGTTTGGCCGTGGGTTTGGGTGTGTGTGTCTCGATCTTCGAGCCACGTGAAGATGATCCAACCGTACCAAATTAAAGAGGGAGAAAATCTCCTTGATAATGGCAAATGAGTGTGGTTTAATTTGCTGAAGAGAAAGAGATTTTATGGGCAGAAAGTGGGAGAAAATTCGGCCATAGATGGATGTAGGCGGCGGCTGAACAAGATGATGAATAGTGTTAGGTTTAGAATGATGTATTTTTATATTATTTTATTAGTTAATTAGCCCATTAAGGCCCGTTTAGCAACTCTGTCAGATTTCAGCCCAACGACTGTTGTTCTTACCTATTTACCCCCATTCCGGACTCATCTAGCTATAAACCGCAGGCCCAAATGATCATCTTGACCCCGGTTTCTCAGTTTTAAAATATAATTCATTTATTACTAATTCAACCATACAGAAAAATTCATCGGGGTCGCAAATTAATTCTAAAAATTATGAAAAAATAAACTTAGCCATATTTTGACATTCCGAATCCAACAAAAGTTGTTTCGTCAAAAACGGAGGTCGTTTGTAAAATGACTATTTTCAAGGCGTATATATTAAATATTAAAAATACATTTTTAAACAAATAATTTTCGGAACTCGAAATATATAACTCTTTATACTTTTTCAATGCATAAATGTCATTCTGAACTCAATGGAAGTGGTTTCGAGTCCAGATTCCCTCGTACGCAAAAAGTGGCATTTTTGACCTTTATATATTTCATAGCGACCTTTCTAAATTTTAATTTGGGCATAACTTTTGATTCCCGCTATGAAATTTCAATTTTTCAGATTCGTTAGAAAAATATTTTTAAATAGATTCTAATATTTTTCATTTCACTAAAATCCGTTAAATTTTGCGTCCTGTACGATCAGTCAAAGTTCAAGTTTGACTTTTCAAACTACCGCGCTATTTCTAACTCCTTTTATAATTAAAATTAAATTATTCATTCTAACTTCGATTAAAATCAATTTTTAATCATTATTATTTTAAATAAATTATTTTAAATATTAAAACCCATTAAAATTACTTAATATAAATTTTAAATTTACCCCCAAAATTCAGGGTTGTTACAGTCTCCCCAACTTAAAAACTTTTCGTCCTAAAAAAGGAACGAAGCTAAAAAGTGTTTAATTATCCTACTCAATTTTATTTGTTGATTAACTTTTAAAATATACAACTTTATATATACAAAAATCATATTTCCAAAGATCGGATTATATATAAACAAAAATACGTTAATTATAAAATGGGCACTCTCAACTCATTCTAGGGCATTACTAACCCCATCTCTAATGAGTTTTCTCATTCTAGGATACTACTGATCTTATCTCTGATGAGTATTCTTATTGGATATTACTAATCCAATCTCTGATGAGTCTTTTGTTCTGTTCTAATGAGTTGTATCCCAAAGATTTGAGTTAACCAAAGCTCTGATACCAACTGTGACGACCTGGGTTTCCGCCCGACCCGATCGATCGCAAAATCGACCAAGACCGTTCAAAACACGAACACGTTAACTTTGGGAATACAACAACATCATAACAATAACAGCATACTTTTATAAACATTACAATAATGTTACATCAGAGTACAGAATATATCAGAGTACATCGACATTAAAATACAGCGGAAGAAAATTTTACAATAAATTTAATACAATACAGTGCAGCGGAAATAAAATAGATACAGCGGAAGACAACTATGCTCAGTGCACAACTTTAAGCTTCAATCCAGAATCCTGCTCAAGAAGTAAATATCTGCAAAAAGCTACTCGACTGCCCGTGTGGAAAAAGAGGGCACCCGAGTTTGCAAAGATGGAAACAAACAACGGGTCAGTCATGGGACTGGTGTGAGAATTCTTAACTAATTTCACTAATAACAATAAGACAAATCCAAGGACCACGCCGCTAACGCGGAACGGGTTTACTCCAATGGATTGTCGTGCATAAATTAAAGTAAATCGTTAAACAACGCAATGCTTTTTGGAAAAATGAAACCATCATAAGACCCAAGTCTCATCACACAATGCAACGCAAACCGGAGGATAGGGTTTTACCTTATAATGGTCAAAAATGCTTGATACGATATAAATGGATTTTGATATTATTATTAGTGTGTATAGGTTTCAAAAATCATTTCAAAGTAAATGTATCAATCCTAGGAAGCATAGCTACCATATACTATGCCTCCATACTAGTAATACAATCAAAACCGCATGAGGTCGTATTGGAAATTGGGTTTCCATCATGAGTCAAGGCTAGGGAGGAGCTCCTTACCGATTCGAGACACTCTAGCTAATGTCTCAGGATCCCCCGCAGTGAACCCTTGGAAAGTTGCAGGGCCGGTCCACACATACAGCTTCGTGGATTGGCAATTCCTGAACACACGTTTCCCGGTCCTATAGGACCTATCATCGGAGGCGCGCCACATTCCATCATCCAAATAAGTAAATATCATCCAGTTTAAGCACCGACACCACTTCTAGCTAGAAAGAAACGTGCTGCTCTCCCTGCGTTCCCTTCTTCCGTTTTAGACTCAACCGGGTTGTGAGGCTCGCGAAGTAACGTTATAACCACAAGGCCTGCTTTTCAACAAAGCCTTGATCATCTTCATCTTAGCGTGCCACGTTGACAATTCGCACCATGCGATTGATAACTATTAGTACACAACCTCTAAGGGTGTTGAGCAAGAGAATAAATTCTCTGCCACCAACGGTTGTATATTAATAGAAATCAATTTACATAGAACAAAATTCAACGTCAGACACACATTCCATTTATAAACTTATGCTCTGGGTCTGAGCGAAAGCCAAATCCGTACAAATCAGCACTACGTCCGGATAACTACCATTTTAGCCCCGTCTTGGGAGCAAATCAATCAAGGGCCTCAACACTAGTTACCCATTCGATGTGAAGATCGTCGGCCTTCAATCGCCGTCTTCAATTCTTCGAACGTCGTATCATTATTTGGAATGAGAGTAAACTCGGACTTTCCAAATAACTCTCGCATATATAAATTTGAAAACCATTTCATATCGTTGTTAATAATTTATAACGATCTATCGCTATTTTTAATTTACATACACATCCTAAACATAACAATGTATATTTTCCTCTTCCATTTTTCAATTTACACCAAATGTATATTTGGTTTCATATTTCTTTCTAATGAAAATCCATTCATTAGAAATGTAAATTTCTAATCTTATTATTTACATTGAAAAATGTAAATTTCTATTCCTATTTTATTTACATTGAGAAATGTAAACTTATTCTTCAATATATTATTATATTGAAAATGTAACCTTTATTTCATATTCTATTTACATTGGAAAATGTAAATTCCTAATCATTCTTTTGTTTACATTGAAAAATGTAAATTCTTTTATTTGCATATAAAAAATATAATTTCTATTTCATCCTTATTTACATTGAAAAATGTAAGTTTCTATATTACACCAATTACATATAAAAATGTAACTACCTATTTTCCTTTTATTTATATTGAAAAATGTAACTTCTTTTTACCGCCTCTAAAATGACGATAAAAATATATAATTTTTATTCTATTCTTTTATCGCATCTAAAGTGACGATAAAAATATACATTTCATTTCTATTATTTTTATTCACATTAAAAATGTAAACTTTTTCTTTTTAATATAATCTACATTAAAAATGTAAGTTATTTCTATAATCTAATTACATTAAGAATGTAAACTTCTTTCTACTTTAACTTGATTACATAAGATGTAATTTTTCTCCTTTATCTTAATTTACATGATAAATGTAAATTTTCCACTTTCAATCTAATTCACATGCAGATTGACTTAATTACACAAAAATGAAATTTTATGTTCTTTTACTTAATTACATAAAAAAATGAAATTTTCTTCTAATACAAACTTATTCTTCAATATATTATTATATTGAAAATGTAACCTTTATTTCATATTCTATTTACATTGGAGAATGTAAATTCCTAATCATTCTTTTGTTTACATTGAAAAATGTAAATTCTTTTATTTGCATATAAAAAATAATTAGTTTAATTAATCTCTCCTCCTAACCTTTCTTCCACTTCAGAACAAAGGCCGCACGTTTTCACTACTATGCTTGATCCTAGGCCCTGAATTTTCTATTGACTCTTGCAGCTTGAAGATGATCGGGTGACAGGACGTCGGAGAGGAGAGGAAGGGGATCTTGCGCCTAGGATGGTGTAGGGTGCGGTGGGGCCTAGGGGGGCACGGTAGGGCTGTTTGGCCGCAGGTTTGGGTGCGTGTGTCTCGATCTTCGAGCCACGTGAAGATGATCCAACCGTACCAAATTAAAGAGGGAGAAAATCTCCTTGATAATGGCAAATGAGTGTGGTTTAATTTGCTGAAGAGAAAGAGATTTTATGGGCAGAAAATGGGAGCAAATTCGGCCATAGATGGATGTAGGCAGCGGCTAAACAAGATGATGAATAGTGTTAGGTTTAGAATGATGTATTTTTATATTATTTTATTAGTTAATTAGCCCATTAAGGCCCGTTTAGCAACTCTGTCAGATTTCAGCCCAATGACTATTGTTCTTACCTATTTACCCGCATTCCGGACTCATCTAGCTATGTACCGTAGGCCCAAATGATCATCTTGACCCCGGTTTCTCAGTTTTAAAATATAATTCATTTATTACTAATTCAACCGTACGGAAAAATTCACCGGGGTCACAAATTAATTCTAAAAAATATGAAAAATTAAACCTAGCCATACTTTAACATTCCGAATCCAACAAAAGTGGTTTCGTCGAAAGCGGAGGTCGTTTGTAAAATGACTATTTTCAAGGCGTATATATTAAATATTAAAGATACATTTTTAAACAAATAATTTCCGGAACTCGAAATATAAAAATGTTTATACTTTTCCAATGCAGAAACGTCATTCTGAACTCAATGGAAGTGGTTTCGAGTTTAGATTCCCTCGTACGCAAAAAGTGGCATTTTTGACCTTTATATATTTCATAACAACCTTTCTAAATTTTAATTTGGGCATAACTTTTGATTCCCGCTATGAAATTTCAATTTTTCAGATTCGTTAGAAAGATATTTTTAAATAGATTCTAATATTTTTGGTTTCACTAAAATTCGTTAAATTTTGCGTCCTGTACGATCAGTCAAAGTTCAAGTTTGACTTTTCAAACTATCGCGCTATTTCTAACTCCTTTTATAATTAAAATTAAATTATTCATTCTAACTTCGATTAAAATCAATTTTTAATCATTATTATTTTAAATATTAAAACCCATTAAAATTACTTAATATAAATTTTAAATTTACCCCCAAAATTCAGGGTTGTTACAAAGTAGCAGGACAAGCGTGCTACTTAGCGAAATGGAAAGAAGTGTACATCAAAGATAGTGGAGAATCTAAAGATATTCCTCTCTCGCCAAGGAGTAGGATGCATAGAAAGTAAAGAAGATGTCCCAGCTGAGATCATCCAGTCTCCAACTCGAGGATATTCATCCGAGAGAGGCGAAGAACCAAAGTGTAGAATGGCGACTCCTATTGAAACTATAGTGGAGATCCCGATCGATAACGACGACCCAACCAAGGTCTTGAAGATCGGATCACACCTGGACCCACTCCGGATGAGGGAACTGACTGATTTTCTCTATGCGAACCTTGACGTGTTCACATGGACCCATGTTGACTTGTGTGGGATAACTCTTTCGATCGTGAGTCATTCGTTCAATATCGACCTGAAATACGTCCCAGTAAAGCAGAAGAGACATATACTTGGCTCGAAAAGATCGACGGATTTAAAGGAAGAGGTTGAAAGGCTAAAGAACAATGGGTTTATTCGAGACTAGACATACCCCAAGTGGATATCAAACCCAGTTCTAGTGAAGAAGGCCAACGGGAAGTGGCGGACATGCATTGACTTTTTAAACTTGAATATGGCATGCCCCAAAAATAGCTTTTTGCGTCCCGGATTAACTAGCTCATCGACTTAGGACACAAACTTCTTTCTTTCATGGATGCTTATTCTATATACAATCAGATCCCAATGCATGTTCCAGATTAGAAGCATACCAGTTTCATAATGGATCTCGGTTGTATTGCAATGTGGTCATACCCTTCGGACTAAAGAATGCCGAGGCGACGTATCAACGGTTGGTCAACTACATGTTCCAAAATCAAATTGGGAGATCGATGGAGGTGTATGTAGATGACATGCTTGTGAAGTCCAAGCAGGCAAGTAATCAACCAACCATGTCAAAGGCTTAATAGAAATGATCGGCATTCTTCGTCAGTACGGGATGAAGCTCAACCCTTTGAAATGCTCTTTTGGCATTATGTTAGGGAAATTTTTGGGCTTCAACATCAGTTGACAAGGGATTGAAATTAACCTCAAACAAATATAAGCTATAAGAGGTATTCGAGAAACTCGGAAGATCAAGGATGTGCAAAGTCTAGCTGAGAAATTAACAGCTTTGGGTAGATTTGTATCTAGGACTACTGATAACTACATCCCCTTCTCTGACTCGATTAAGCAGGAAAAACGCAATTTCGCTTAGATACCTGACTGTGTCGAAGCATTCCAGAACTTGTTGAATCATTTGGAAAGGCCTCCTACCTTTTCAAAGCAAGTAGATCACGAAGACTTATTCATATACTTGGCAGTGTCTCTACATGCCATCGACTCAGCGTTAGTCCACAAAGACGACCGGGTTCATCGACTGACATATTATGCAAGCAAGAAATTGATGGGATGTAACGACCCGGTTTTCAAACGACTTTGATTATCGACATAAACTCAATGACGACTAACCAAACATCGAAAAATACCGGTAGTTAATGAAAGAAATTAGAGGGTGAGAATAGATAAGATAGAAACTTAGAATAGAAGAAGAAGAACACAACATTAGAGTAACACGAACCTCACAGCAGAACGAATAAAATATAATATACAACATAACTTGAAATCACAAAGTATATGTATACAATTCCATTTTCAGAGTACAACACTTACATCATAGCGAAAATAAACTATAGCTATAAAATCTTGAAGCCTCCTGCTCCAGCTCTTCAAGTATCTGTAAATCCCGACTACTTGACTGCCCGTACAAAATTGGGCACCCAAGAGTTTAGGGAAAACCAAAAAAATAAACTCTGGGTCAGCCATAGGACTGGTATGAGTAAAACAGTTTGAGCCATTAAACGATATCTCATAAGACCACGCCGTATAACGGAACGGGTTTTTCCCTTATGAGAATCCAAAATATCTTTATATCAAAACCTTTTGATATTATAATAATGTCTATCAACCACAATATAATAATCATCTAGTAGAAACGCTTCCATCTCACGTTCTACATACATAGTATACAATCAAAAACCGCAAGCACATATTGGGTAATGGATTTCCAACTATGACAAGGTATGGAACCACCTTACGCTAGTGTACCTCTAGAGAGGAATACACTGGGTTTAACAAGAACATCTTGCAACCCGGCCACACATGACCGACCACTCATTTCGCTTGAGTGTATCGAATGTATATCACCAACGGTTGGGATCAACAACCGTTTCCCGAATGGGACAACATCGAACAGATTAAAGAATGAAATGAATATCTCTAGATAGGTGATTATACAGCCTAATGGGAGCTACCCACACAGCCATGTTGCCTACCCGATTTTTTTCATTTACCGGATGTGAGGCTAGAAGCTACGCTTATCTTTACACGCCACATCTTCATTCACTTAGAATACCATATTGTCATACCCGCCAAATCACAAATTGATTTATCCAAAAATAACACGGGTATACAACTAAGAGAAACGAATTCCTCTGCCACCAAACGTGAATACGTTTGAATAGATCAACTTACGCGATCTATTAGATATACTCTGTCAGACCTTCGTCCATACAAGTTGTCCTGGGACTGGACAAACCGAAGGCACTATTCAGTACATCCATCTTAGGCAATTGTTATCTAAGACTTATACAACAGCCCTTGCACTTTACTCCGTCTTCAATATATTCAGCATACTTGATTCGCAACGCTTATGTTAATACGGAGTGGTTCTTTGGATAATAATCCAACCGGTCTCTCCATATTAACAATGTTAAAATGGTCAAAACTTTGATAATCTGTGATTTAACTATCAAAGAAAAACACGTGTGCAAACAACGATATTATTTCCAGATGGAAATTATATCGATCAATCATCAAACATATATATATATCCCCACTTTCTATGTTTAGAAAATATACGTTATTAACACTGGAAAACATTTCCATGGTTTAATTACGTATCACTATTCTTCCACATCTATCAGACTCTAACTATAAACTAACAAGAGAACAACTTCCTAAGTATAAACCCCGAAGGCCAAAACCAACATCAGATCGATACTCATGAAACCATTCAACTTATTAATCTCTAGTCAGTTTCTAATTTTTGTTTAACTCCATTCTGATTAACTATGTTCGATTAACTCCTTTCGAATAACAAAATTCGATTAACTCCTTCGAATACTAAATTCGATTAACACCTTTTCATTTACTCTATTTATTCCATAAATAAATATTCCCTTTTCATTTCTATTTATTTAACAAATAAATATTCCTTTTATCTTATTCTATTTCTGAATAGATATCTCCTTTTACCACTTCATTTCTATTCATTAGATCCTCATTATAAGTTGGTAAGTGAATAAATTTCTCAGTGTTAATCCCGAAGGCCGAAACCAACATCAGATCAACACTTTGAAATTTACTCAACTCAATCAACGTATAACAAGTTCCAATTACTCAAAAACTCTACCCTATTCTCTTTACATTTTTAAATTGATTCTATTTATTTTCTAATAAATATCCCTTTACTCTATGACTTATAAATATTTCCTTTTTATAAAACTCTATTCGTTTTATAAATATTTTATTTTCAATATACACTTTGAAATTTTCCTTTATCAACATTCCGGTATGTTATGGTATTTAACATATCAAATCACGATGACCAACATCGTCCAAACACACGTAATCAACAACAGATTTCATATCGCATCATATATTACAATATATGAAAAACAATGCAATAAATGTTGAGGAACCCAGTTGGGTCCCTCCAACCTGTTTCCCTGCATCACAGATGTTAAACAATACGAATATACAATATTCTGTTAAACAGAATCAATATTCGATTAACGATATATATATATATATTGTTATCTATAATTTCAACCAATACATACACAATTCAACCAAACAGTCAGCACATAGCAATCACTCGTCATTTATCAGTTCTAAATATACGTTATAAAAATAGAACTGTTCAGAGTTGGTGAGTTTTGCTCACTTTGGCAGTTCATCGTTAAATAACGATAAACTGTTTGTTTGATTTGAATCAAACAATTTATTTCGCCGTAAACTCAGACGAGCCCCAATCCACTCCCAGTTAATTCCATTAGGTAGCGTCCGTCCATACGATCCTAATGTCATCAGATTCTGATCATCTACGACAAAGATATCGCGATTGCAAATTAATATGTGTATAATACATATATTTTACAATTAAATTTGGTTTAAAGGCTTTGGCCTTACCCTCTTTCCATCGGCCCACTTAAAGCCCACACCCGCTTTCACCTCTTCTTCCTGAACGAGAAACAAAACTGTGCTCCAGACCATGGCCAGACCTTCCCGTCATTCTTCCTCCTCATACTCTTGAATCAAACATCACCACCACCGATGAACTCCCCTTCCCGACGTCTTCAATCCCGTTACCACCTCGTACAACTCGAATCCATCCTCTGCCTCGCGATTTGGTGCTCCCTCACGCACTGTACTGATAACGTGCGACACTTTTAGTCTTTAGATCCCATGAATTTTTGTGGTAAGGTGCGATTTCTCGTCTCGATCCCGAAATCAATGTCGAACTCGAGCCTTGAAGCCTAAATCTCCATGAATCCGTAAACTCTAGCAACGCTGCTTAAATTCCAGCGTGAAAAAGGAGTAACCGAACTCAACAATGACTATATGGGGAGGAGCGGAATCTCAACAGGAGTCGAGATGTATAATCATTATGATTTATAGATTTAAATTTTATTTTCCACAATTTTTTTCCTTGCTCACAGTTTCCAGAGAGAATGGATTTTCTTGCATTTATAAACGATGAAGGGGCGGCTGAAAACAAAGGGGACGTGGCCCTTGTTTTGAACATAAATAGATTAGGATATTTTAGGTTAGATATTAACCATTTTTATATTCGATTTATATTCGTTCTCGCCTTCTAAAAATTCGTTTGATCACACATGATACCCAAAAATCACGAAACTGGACATGTAGCTAGAGTTCGAAATTACGAACCCAACAAAACTGGTTTCGTCGAATTCCGACTCCGTCTGCTCACACAGCGTATTTTTAACCGTCAAAATATCGACTGTTTTTCACTTTAAAAATCGGTACGGCCACATACTGATTTCAAAAATCACGGAAATTGAAATCTAGCAATAATTTAATATTGTGGATCCAACAAAATTAGTTTCGTCGAATTCTGAGGTCGTTTGCAAAACTGGCTATTTTTAAAGTTTTAAATAACCCTTTTAAATATTAAATATATTTAAAAACAATTAAATTAAATATTTATAAATAAATATTATCGTATATATTCACACAGAATACAATACAGTTCTAAAATATTCCTATATGAATCTCTAACTCGATATTTCAAATCCGATATAAATCGATATTCGATTTATAATGAAATTCCTTTTTAAAATATAAATAAATCGTTATAAATTATAAAGGAATTCCACAGCGACTTTTCTAAAATTTGATTTGGACATAAATCAAAATCTACATGAAGAAATCTCGATTTTTCTCTTCCACTAGAAAAATATACCTCACCAGCTCCTAACGTTTCTTGTTTCACAGAAATCCAAGTTAAAACGACTTCTGTATATTCGTTTAAAGTTCGAATCGCCAATTCACGAACTGCCGCGCCATTTCAGGCTCGATTATATTTATAATATAATTTATACGTTCAACCATCGTTAATTAAATATATTCGTTATCATAATTCAATTTTAAACTGAATTATATATTTTGAATTCCCCAATTCACACCATATCGCCATTTCAGCGCATTCTGATTATTTCAGAATTAAATATATTATTTAATTATTATTTTAATTAAATATTCACTCTTATTAAATTCAACGATCATTAAATCCTCTAAACTCTATTTAAATAATTAAATAAATTAATTATTATATCGTCGAAAAATGCGGGTCATTACATGGGAGCAGAGCATAATTACTCAAAGATTGAGAAGCTTGCTTACAGTTTGTTGATAGCCTCGAGGAAGCTCTTTCACTATTTCTAGGATTATCCTATCAAAGTGTATACCAACCAACCTAACGACAGGTCCTTCAGCGACCTGAAGCGTCTAGGAGGTTATTCAAATGGAACATTGAGTTTAGCCAATTCGATATCACTTACCTTCTCCCGTGGGCTATCCAAGGACAAGCACTGGCTGACTTCATTGTTGAATTCACTGCTCCGGAGGATGAGGGAGAAGTAGAGATTGGTCCATCAACGGTCACAGGAAAACTATTCACAGACAAAACCCAAAATGACTGACGTTCCAGTGCCGGAGTTGTGTTATGAACTCCTGAGGGACGATCAGTGTGTTATAAATTGAAACTGGACTTTATATCAACCTATAATGACGTCGAGTAAGAAGCCCTGATTGACGGACTGAAACTCGCCAAGGAGTTAGGTGTAAAACTATTAACATATTTTGTGACTCGAAAATTGTGGTGTGTAGGGAACGACTCGCCGCCTATCTTGGTCAACCAAACCAGTTGCTATGATGGTTTGACTATTACAACATCTCTCATGTTCCAAGGGAGCAGAATCAAAAGGCTGACTCGTTTACCAAATTAGCCAGTTCAGACAACCCGGAGTATAAGAAGACGGTCCTGATTAGGAATGACAATGGGGCGGGTTGGGGCGGGTTTCACATGCCCCAAATCCGACCTGGACTTTTTAATCCCCGCCCCGTAGACCCGGTGCGGGTCTGGAATTTCGCCTCGTACCCGACACCCGTACAGATCAGGGTAGATCCGACCCGCCCTATGACTCAGTGATATTGTGTTCTAATGTACACAAATTTATATATTTCTATTATATATCAATAAATTATAAATTATATATATTATAATGTGTTCACAATGATAAGAGAATATAATAAAATGAGTTGTAAGATAATAGTTCAAAATGTATGCATTTGTTATTACTTGATTATCATTGATGCAACTTAATACTATGAAAAATTTATAATTTGTTGATTGAAAAATATAATATTCAAGTTATAACCATGTATATCTAAGAAGACTAACAAGTAATCATTATAGTTATAAATTGTTTTAATGATGTTTCATTCATGCAGGTCGGATTGGGGCGGGTTGGTCATGCAACAGACCCGACCCTAGACCCGGACCTTCAAAAGCGGGTCGCGGGTCTACCCGCCCGAAGACCCTATGGGGTGGGTCTAAATGGGTCCAAACAGGGGCAGGTCAAGCAGTTTTAGACCCTTGCCCCACCCCATTGCCATCCCTAGTCCTGACAGAAACATTGACAACCCTAACATAAAACATATGGAAGTTGATATGGTGCTGGATTTGGAGCTTGAAAGAGAATCGTAGATGACTCCTATCAAAGTCTTCCTCGTCAAAGGAACCATTCCCGAGCGAAAGAATGAAAAACGTGCTTTTGTGCATAAAGCTTCGAGATACATCATGGAGGGAGACACTTTGTATCGCAAAGGCTTCTCATTTCCTTTACTCTGGTGTATCGCTAACGATGATGCCAAGCGCGTGCTGCGAGAAGTGCATAAGGGAAAATGTGGCGATCATAGCGGGGAGAAAACTATGGCAAAGAAGATACTCAGGTACAGTTACTTATGGCCTACCGTGAACCGAGATGCGGCTGATTATTCACGACGCTACGACAAATGCCAGAGGTTTGCGAGGTTTCCATAGCTTCCGCCAACTCAACTCACCCAAATTCCTTGGCTATTTTCAGTATGGGGAGTATATATCAAAATAAGCCTTCCTATTTTGAAAGGTGGAGCGAAGTATGCGATTATGACAGTTGACTACTTCACAAAGTGGGCCGAAGCTGAACTACTGACCACGAACTCGACGAAGCGGTGATCAACTTCATCGTCAAGAACATCATATGTCAATTTGGACTTCCCATGACTATCATCACAGATAATGGGACCCAATTCGATAGCATAAAATTTAAATATTTTGGTCAGTGACATCGCATCGAGAAGAAATATACTACAGTTGCGCACCCACAATCGAATGGACAAGTCGAAGATGTAAATAAGATTATAAAGCCCATCCCGAAGAAGTAACTGGAGCGGGCTAAAGTCAAGTAGGTCGATGAACTACCGTTATCCCTTTAGGTATATCGCACAACCCACAAGTCTGCAACAGGCCACACCCCATTCGCGATGTCCTATGGCTCCGAGGCAGTGATACCAGTAGAGCTCGAAGTCCCCTCTCACAGAATGATGTAAGATAACCCCTTGACTAACAAGGCACTTCTCGTCAAATCACTTGACATAACCGACGAGAAGAGAGAGAATGCCAAATTATGTGCTTCATCACATAGATATCGGTCCGCCAATATTACAACAAGAAGGTTCGGCTTAGAACCTTTGATCCTGGCGACCTCGTTCTAAAGCGCGTCTTCCTAGAGCTAGTTCACATGGGCTCGAAGTGAGAAGGACCTTACGTCATTCAAGGGAAGCTTGATAATGGAACTTCCAGACCAACGACCGTTGATAGCGATCATCCTCTAAGAGCATGGAATGTTGAGCACCTACGGCCTTATTTGACTTAACCTTTTATTTTTGTAAATAATTATTTCATTTTTTTCTTTATAATAAGGAGTGACTCACCAATAATCATTATAAATAAAAGCCCTTTATATGCTTTATGGCTGTTTTACGAATTTGGCTATTTGTTGTGATAATCATTGGGGGTATATACATTATACCTCCGAACTACGACACTTAATCACCCTAAGCGAGACAGCTTACGAGCTAAGCGTTTAAGCAAGACGACTTAGAACATAACATATTTTTACCGACACATAATCATTTTAAGCGAAATGGCTTAGCACTTAACATGTTTTTATTTCAAGCAGGAATTGCTTGAGGCTTGAACTTCATATTTTTATTTCAAGCGAGAATTGCTTATGACTTAAACTTGACTTAGTGAAAAACTCAGATGCAAGTACATTAAATGGAAAATGATACAGAACTTGCAAACAAAAATGCTTTATATATATTGCAGGTTTTTATACAGGATTACAAAGAAAAAACATGAGGGTTGCACTCACAACAACAACAGCAAGCCTAAGGACAAAACATGAGAAGGGTCTACTAAACCTTCGATGACTTATTATCCATCTTGGACTTCTTCCTCTTCTTTTCATCTAGCTCTGCCTCTGTGAGAATGCGCTTCCATGATTTTTCAAATGAGGACTCATCCCCTAACGTGGGCTTATCATGTTTCTTCCTATGGCACTTTCCCAGGGATTATGACTCGGTTTGGGTGGCTGATGTATCCATGTCGAGAGGAGAATTATTTTTAATGGCTTAATGGAGAGGGGCCCAGAGGTTGTCTCCCATTTGAGATGGACAAGCTTCCCTTCATCCAGTGTCTTCAATTCCGTAATGCTCAAGTGACCTGTCTTCCTAGACTCGCCGGTGTATACGACATCGTCATCACCTTCGGCCGAAGTCCCTTTCCCGTCTAAGTTCTTAAGCACATAGATATTCCCTTCCTCCTTGCCTACGCTATCACCCAGAAGGAACATGATGATCCTCAACCGCCTTTTCTTCCGCCTCGGAAGTGGTCTTGGTCAGAGGTGTACCCAAAGCAGGAAGATTAATAATCAATCCTAGTGGAATAATAGGTTTCTCGACTGGAAGCCCGGCTGCTAGGTAACACGGCATAATTATTTTTTTAAATTAAAGGGAAAGAAGAGAAATACCCTCGGCTGAATCATCTCCAGAAGTTACGGAAGTCTTGACCTCAGGAATAGGAGTTAGCAGTTTCCATGGGAAAATTCTCGGCTTGTCAGGGTTATACTCCTCGACTCTCTTTGAAGTCTTGGTTGGAGGAGGCGAAATGATTGCTTTTTTAACATGTGGATCTGCGGCAGGGGTAAGTTGACTGGTTGATTGCATGAAAGCTGCATCGCCCTTACCCGTGTCGGATTCCCCCTCGATGTCTTTTTTCCTTTAAGCTTAAGAGGTTCTGCGTCCTCCTCTTCCTTTAAAAGTCGACTACCCTCAATAAGAACTTCCGCTAGTCACCCATTGGAATCGGGTCCTAAACTCCCCTTCATTCACTGCATCATCTGCAGAAGAATCCTTCTCTTCATCCATGAGTAGCTCCTAAGTGTCGGCCAACATTTCTGGGTGGTTGATGACCCATGACAAATCCCGATATCGGAGAACGAGGGCATAAAATGTCAACACTTGGGTGCCGAATTTGTCCTACATCTTCTCCAGTTCTGCCACATTTGCCTTAAGATCCCGCATTTCAATATCATGTTGGATTTGGGAGTACAAAGAAGACTCAAGTGAAGTGTGGGCATTCTCCTCCACTTTGTTTATGGCTTCCTCAATGGCTGCTAGTTGGGCTTTAAGTTCTGTAGTTTCCCTCCTCAACCACTCGTTTTCTACATTAAGTGATTTGTTTTATTCCCTTACTAGCAGCAGCTCATCCTTAATCGACTTGATTATAAGCGACCAATGGATGAGCTCAGTATTGAGTCTCACCCGCAAATTATCAAGATTGTAACAACCCGCCCAGAGCCTAAATCCCGACTCAGAAAAGGCCCATCGAAACTTAGAGCCACTCTAAGTAGATCGTCGGTTCCTACTAAGGAAATAAAAACACAAGTATACAGAGCACTAAACGCAGAGAAACTCACACAATGGAACGATAAAATATAATAGTCAAAGTAAAGATGTACCATTTATTTAAAAACCACGTGTTCAGATACAAAATACCAAATTCAGATGTTTACAAAAGTACATCATTATTATTCACCATCAAGTTCTACCAATAATAAACAACACTAATGACCAATAATATAATAATATTCTTGTCACCTTCTTCAGGCTCCATCATCGTCTCATGCACTATGCCTACGCCTCACATACTGACCGTTTAATATGTTAAGGAGAGCGGTAAAAACATAAAATCTGGCAAATGGAAATAACACGTGTTTAAAGGTTGAACTCTATACTTGGCAGGTTATATACTTCAAAGTATGTCTACATAACACACAAGCATGCACAGACAAGGGTATACTCTAATTAATGAGGTGAACATCTGAATTAGTCACTTAAGACCTACATAATGTATTTATGATGGATCAGCAATCACTTAAGACCCAACGAGATGGAAATTCTCGGCCACTTAAGGCCCATTCTAATTTTTTTTATTTATTAAGGGTGGATTTCCTATGATCACTTAAGACCCTAAGGCGGACCTAGCCAATTAAGACCCCATCCTATCACGTCAACGCTATAAATATTCATATACTCTCACTAGTAATATGAAAAGTGGTATCTCGCCACTTAGTACTAGTTTAGGTTAGGCCTGCATATAGCCATTTAAGACCCCCTCCAGCGGACGCCTCATGTTACTATAATTGATATTACGGTAATAGACCAATCTACTTAAGACTACCTTTGGACGGTGGTTAATAAACTGCATGTAACGTCTAACATATACTGAACCCGTCGCTAGGTTTGCCCTTACATAGCTCCTAGAGTACGTGGCATTTCCGTAAACTTCCTTGATCCGCTATCGCCATAACTAGACCACTATAGGTAAGGAGGACTCATAGACCACTTCGAATCTAATAAGGGAGGGTCACAAGAATTTGGCCTAAACCAAGTAATAAACCTTCGGAACAAGCCTAATCCTAGCCACTTATGACCCAAACTAGATAAGAAGAAAGTCAACCACTTAAAACCTTCTCAAGGCTGGTAGTAAGCATACCTATACACATACATAATAGGTATATATATACACTAGACCCTCACATTAAACAAACTACTTGTAGATGTCGGATCTGCCGAACGGTTCCGGGTAGACTTCTACAACAAGCGAGCTTAACCTCATGTCATAGTGTACTAAATTTAATGGCCCATGACAACCAAACCTCCCACATCAGCCAGACTCACTTACAGTTGCTGGATTTTTCGGTCAGTTCTGGGCATACTTCTACCACAAATAACGATCAACATAGTGTCTATGTGTCATTATATATAAGCCACTGATACACATATACAAGCAAACAGTTCCTATTGGGACATTTAAAATTAAAATCCTATCCTAACGTATTTATTATGCAATTTTTATGTTTATTTACGATGATTACACTATATAAATATATGATTTAATAAACGCTATTATCGTTCGAATTTTGAAACGTTCCTAATGGTGAATTTTGTCAATCCTATTCACATATAAGGTATACAATCCCAATTCCCATAATAAACTACTCAAATCATGGCCTATTTAATAACAAGCAGCAAAAGGGAAAATTCCAACAATAATCATTCAAATTTGTATCATAGGCTTGCTAGTTATTTAAACAATGAAAGAGAAACGGGGAGTTATATATATACATATTCAAAATATATACACATATAAACCTTTATTTGTATCAAACTTTTCCTTTTGTATATTTATGCATAAAAATGTAAATATTTAATTACTACCGATCTAAATACGTTCAAATGCTCTATTTAAAATAGAGATCTAAACCTATTTAAATTATGCAATCAAATCGAATGTTAACCTTTTTATACTACAACCATTTTATATTTAATCTACATTAAAATGGACAAATCCAACCAACTAAAAGCGTAACCACCAAATCATTCCTCAAACGTTGTTAAATAAAATTAGAAGACCAAAATATTGATTGACAAACTTTGCAACAAAAATAAAGATAGGAGATTTGGGGTTTTTTTGTTGTGATATTATCATGAAAACCCAAATCCCCTAGGTATACAAATTCATATAAAATCTACAAAATATAGTGAATAGTCTAAACGAATCTTATTTCCACTCACAACGATAGAGGTGATGGAAATATGAATAAACTGAAAACTGTATGCACAGATTGACATTGTTCTCCAATTCTGATTGCAGATCTATATGAAAGGACCCTATACAATTGAGTCACCTATATAGATTTAGAATTCCAGAATGTTAATCTAATCAGAATTAGGATTAGAAAAGAAAATAGAAATCTAATTGAGGTAGAAGAAGAAGCCTATTTTCTAGAATTTCAACAGTAGAATGGAGGCACAAAGAAATGAGATGGCTAGGGAATGGTGAAATGAGTGGGGTTGTAGTTATAGGAGTGTAAAATAATAACAGCCGTTGGATTAATATAATTTAATCTTAGTTGTGAATTTCCTATAAACTAACCAAAACCACCTTCACCACGCCAGGCCGCACCAAGCCGTCGACACACCCTATGAAGAGCGGTCGATCGGCGATCGACCTCTGGGTGTCAACCGCTTAAGGGCAAAAATGCCCAATAAGCCTTGTGATGCGTGTTTTTAATTAATTAATTTAAAATTTTCCTTAGATTATTAATTTCTTTCCTTTTGTAATTTATTCTGTGTCCCCTTGATCATATCTATTCGTTTGAATTTTGAATTCACCTAAGGGAATATATTATTATTCTAATTAAGGCGTTGTTATCCCTTAGTTGTTTATATATATTATTAATTCAAACGTTTATATGTATATATTTACCGTACAATTTAATTTAATTATTATTTATTCATAGGACCATGTTTTCAACATATTATATATGAAAACGTATCAGAATTTCGTAACGAACGCAAATATAATAGTTTCACGGATAAATTCCTATATGTCCAAAATTCCCATTTTTCAATTGTTTTATATTAATTGTATTATTATTACTATTTAATTACTTAGTATATTTTTAAGGGGTGTTACATTCTCCCCAAATAAAATCAATTTCGTCCTGAAATCTGTCTGAAGGGGAGAAAAACACAACTCACTCTAAGCATTCATGTTGTATACCCAGGTTATTTTAAATACATCCATAAAACATCCATGACTCACAGTGATTATGAACTACAAACATGCTAAAGTGAGCTCAATCCTTACGTGTTTGTGTAATAAGTGATGCAACATGTATGCAAAACATCTTATTATGCATATATTTCTATATGAGTGCACTATGCAATTGTGTTGCATCCATTTCCCTACCATTCAATCTTGCTGTGAAAACCCTAAACCCCCGTGTCACGGAAGTAAGGATAATCATTCGGAATATAACACATTAATCAACATTAGCAGATTACAGATAATAGCATAAACATGAAATAGAATAATTTACATCAATACGATAGCGGAATCATAAAATGTAATAAACATCATCATCATCAAAGTGGAATAGTCATAGGATACAACTTAGTGCATAAAGGAAATGATCAGACTACATCGCAATCAGCGGTACATATACATCAAATAGTACATAATAGCAATAATCAGTCTACATCGCGATAAGCGGTACATATACATAATATAATACAGGCGGTATGTCAATAGTCCAAAATAAAGATAAAGCTAGTCCTCGCCATAAGCCAAAAGTGCACTCCACCATAGTGCTAAGCCAAAATACATCCTGCAACCGGCTACTAGGCTGCCCGTGTAAAAATGTGGGCACCCGAGTTTGCAAGTGAAACAAACTACGAGTTAGTCACGGGACTGGTATGAGAAATCTACTTAACTTAATTAATAATAAGGCTAATCACAGGACCACGCCGCTAATGCGAAACGGGTTTACTCCATTGAATTGCCAATGCATAAAACAAGTAAATAAGTTAAACAACGCAATGCTTTTTACAAAAATGAAGCCATTGTAAGACTCAGGTCCCATCACACAATGCAATGCAAGCCAGAGGATAGAGTTTTACCTTATAATGGCCAAAATAAGCTTAATACGTATAAAGAAAGATCCTTTGATATTATTACTAGTGCATATATGTTTCAAAAGAAATTCAATCATAATGTATCTATCATAGACGACATGAGCGTTCCATGCCACTATGCCGCCATATATATAGGTTTACAATCAAAACCGAGCTATCGTATTGGAAATTGGATTCCCTCATGAGTCGAGGCAAGGGATGCACTCCTCACCGGCTACGAGACACTCTAGCAAACGCCTCAGGGCTCGGACGCTGGCGAGCACTTGGATCCCCCAAGGCCGGTCCACACATAGCGGATTGGCAATTCCTGAACACACGTTTCCCAGTCCTATAGGACCTATCCATCGGCTCTGTAGTAACCGATATAATCGAGGCGCCTCGCAATCTAACAACCACATTGGTAAAAATATAATAAATGCATGGGCTCCATACCATGACACCACCCATAGCTAGAAAGAAACGCCATGTCCTCATTGGGTCCCTTATCCTGTTTTTGACTCATACCGAGGTGTGAGGCTCGCGAATTAACGCTATACACAAAACTATGCCCTTTAAGGCCGTGCTTTGATTATCAACCACAAGACTATGCTTTTCAACAGAAGCATTGATCATTTGCATCTCAGCATGCCACATAGACAATTCACGCCATGCGATTGATGTCTATCGATATATAACCTCTAAGCTTCTACGTCTCAGAGAAGGGCATTAAGCAAGAGAATAAATTCTCCGCCGCCAAACAGATTTATATTTAATAGAGATCAATTAGCACAGAATAAAATCCATTGTCAGACACACATACATTTACTAGTTCGTTCTGGATCTGAATGAAACTGGAGGCACCTTATTCCTCGTTCCATATGTCCAATACGGAAGAGAGGCCCACGCACATCCGGACAATCAACAAATACTGTAACACCCCGAATTTTAAGTTGATACTAAAATTCACTAATTACAGGATAAATAATCTCAGACGTGGGAATTGGGGGTAACGGGCTGCGTTATTGCGTTCATCTCGGAAAAATACGCGAAATAGAGTCCGAGTTTTCGAAAATCGGAGTCCGTATGGCCCAGTTATGGCCCAATGAAGTTTGCAGAAAATTTAAAACTAAAACAGATTTAAAAATTTAAAATGTTCAGATTTGGAATGGGCCAGGCGGGGTCAGGCGGGAAGCTTCCCGCCCAGCCCATGTCGACAGGGCTGTCGACAGGCCTGTCGACAGGGGTGTCGACATGCCTGTCGACTTGCCTGTCGACAGGGTCCAGGCGCCCAGTGAACCTGGGTGCACCAGGTTGCACCAGGTTGGGTTTCAGGCTGGCTAGGAGGGCTGGTTCTAGAAATTTCCTAAATCTAAAGGTCCTAAGCTAATCTAGGGTTAATCTAAGGGCCTAAAACACTCACCTAATCCTATAAATAAGACCCTAACCCTCCCCTAATTCATTCATAATTAAATCTAGTAACTAAACTATGGCAAATTGAAACTTGAGAGAGCCACCATCAAAATTAGAGAAGGGATAGCATTCCAAATCAACTTCTAGCCTCTTAATCTTCTTCATTAGTTTGCTAATTTTGTTTTGGTGAGCTTCTATCCCCTTAATAATCAATTGTTAAATTGATTAAGATAGGATATGATGATGTATGGTTATGTTTGTGGATCAATGTGTTTATGCAAGCTTAATATTGTATATGTCATGCGTTTTGCAAGTTATATGCTCTATGTCATGCAAGTTTAGTGTATGTATTCATGACATTTTTATGCAAGTTTAATGTTATATCTATATGCAAGTTTGGTGCTATGTTTCATGATGATTATGATGCAAAACACTAAGTTGGACATTGATCTATTATGTAACATGTTATGCATGCATATGAAGTTATGTGAATAATGATGCAAGTTATGTGTATGTTTAAATGCAAGATTAACATGTTATGCATGCATATGAAGTTATGTGAATAATGATGCAAGTTATGTGTATGTTTAAATGCAAGATTAACATGTTATGCATGCATATGAAGTTATGTGAATAAATATGCAAGTTAGGTGTATGCTCAAATGCAAGTTGGGTTAATATGTGTTCATATATGCAAGTTGACATTCTCTTAACCCATGACAAAGATATATGCTAAACCCATGTTATGTGTGATGGATCTTCCCCTTTTATTTTGACATAAAATGAGAACGATTTACGTGGGGAACGATGGGGTGGGTAAATATGTTAATAAATGGATGATTGGGTATGATTAAGCATACCATAAAAAAAATAAGTTACCATAAGTGGGAATTTACCTATTGAGTTAGGTCTACCCCATGGGAATTTACCTATTGAGTTAGGTCTACCCATGTTATGGTAAACTTGATATTAATTAGGGATAATTAATATGGGGGTGATTAATTAGGTGTAATTAATCGACTAAGACACGAGGTTGGACTCATTTGTAGTGTAAAACTGCCCGGACCCGACCGGCTTAACCAGTTGCTACAAATGTCGGCCCAATGTGAGAGGTCTTAGCCATAAATTAAATACGTGATTAAGGTAAAGACACGAGGTTAGACTCTGTTATGACGTAAGACTGCCCGGGTTCTACCGGCTTAACCAGGCGGTCATAACAGCCAGTCTAATGTGGGAGGTCTTTATGGGAGATCACGGTCTTAATTAATTAAGAAACACTTAACCATGGTAGCATGTAGTGGGACATGAGGGGTTAAGTGGGTGCCTTGGGTGGCATGAGGAAATTTTGTGGTTGCCTTGGGTGGCATGTGGAATCTAGTGGGTTGCCTTGGGTGGCAATAGAAAATACGATTAGAATACTTAACCAAGTGGAAACATGTAATTAAACATGATTAAAGGGTTAAGTGGGATACACTAGATATATGACAAGCTTAAGTGGGTAGCTTATGGGGGCCCATTTCAACCAATATCCCAAACGTATCTTTGTGGGCTCGACCCATGTCGAGTGACGGGACACGCATATTGGGCTTGATTATAAGAGGCCAAAACGGGTTAGCGGTGGCAACGCAAGTCCAACGGGTTTCATATGCGTGTGTGGGCCCGGGCTGGTAGATAAGTCGTTGTTGCATCGTGTAGATATAAAGCCGTGCACCGTTGATAGTTTTGGGTAGCCACTTTAGGGGAGTGATACACCCCACTGTGGGACCAGCACGGGTATCTACGGTAGGGAGCCGATCGATGGGGAGTAGTGGGTACACCTAATAAAGATAGGGGCAGACGGCACCTATGTAGGGGTACACGAAACTACTGGGTAAGAATTACTGAGTACACCTAGTGGAGATAGGGGCAGACGGCACCTATGTAGTGGGCTAGGAGTACATGAAATTATTGGGGGAAATTTTCTAAGTCCTTGGAAGGGATCAACCTTTAAGTAGGAATGACTGGTGTGGTGCAGTTAGTAATTATCCTTGGGTGGGTAGATGCGTCCTGACCGTTATCTTAGTTCATCCTATGTTGTTGGCTATTTAGTGTAGTCATTATCCCCAAAGGTACCGTACCGAGTTCATGTCATACCCTAATTACTTTAATAATTGTATTGTTAAGGTTATAGGGATCACTCAGACTTATGTCTGACCCCGTTGTTTTTATCTTTTTCCCAACCCTCAGGTCCTACGGTGGATCCTAGCGGTAGTAGAGCTTGATCGGATTGCTGTTCCAGCCTTTGGGAGCTTGGGTAGATGTAAAGCTCCAGTTATCCAGTTATCTTTTCTTTTGTCATGGCTATTGTATGAGAGAGTGGGATTATGTACTTCTTTATTTTGACAGATATTGTACTTAACTTTTATTATGGTTTTATGATGTAACCAGACATGTTTATTTCCGCTGTTATGAGATGATGTTTTAAATTTCAAATACTGATTATATCTGTCTTGGTGTGATTTTTCTGTTCTATATTCACTAAAATACTCCACCGATGTTATGGCATTCCCTTAGTGAGTGACTATAGCGGGCGTGGGGTGTTACACGTGGTATCAGAGCAAAGGTTACCGGAACAGATAAAATTTTTAGAAAACTATTTTTCTAAAACATTTTTGGAAAAGATATTTTCAAAAACATGTCTTTTAAAGAGAAAAGTTTTTGAAAGAAAAGCATAATCCCCAATAGCCATATCTATATCCTTCGAATTCTCCGTTTTGAATCTTTCCTTTTCCGTTTCAGCATGGCCGAGAATCTTAATTTTCCGGAGGGTGTGACGATACCAGTATGGTATAGGAGATTGATGGAGGCTAGGGCCACCACTACGGGTCCAGCAAATGTTCCTCCACCAACCGTAGCACCCGATCTTCCTCCTCCCCCTCCTCCTCGCACGGATACTTTTGCTAAGACTTGTAAGGAGTTTAAAGCTATGGGAGGGAAACCTTTTCAAGGATCTGAAACTTTTGTGGAGGCTAGAGATTGGCTTAAGGAGGTGGAAGAGTTGATAGATATCTTTGAGATGGAAGAAGGAAAGAAAGTCAAGTTGGCTGCTTGGTTAATGAAGGGAGAGGCCTCATTCTGGTGGGAGGTCACTAATGGAGAACGCCCCGTTGACTCTTGGGCGGATTTTAGGCAAAGATTTGTGGCGAAGTTTCTCTCAAGGGCGGAGGAGAACTTGTATATGGAGAGATTCTTGACTCTAAAGCAAGGAAATCTTTCGGTGAAGGAATATGTTAACAAGTTTAATCAGTTGGCAAGGTTTGGCCTAGATATGGTGAATACACCGGAGAAGAAGGCTTTGCGGTTCGTGAAAGGCTTGAATGAACCTATGCATGGGTTGGCTATGACTCATATCCCTATGGGGGCCACTTTTGAGAAGCTAGTTGACATGGCACTCATGTATGAGGAAGAGAAGGGTCCTAATGCTAATAAGGCACCCGAAAAGAAGGGAGATCAAAAGAGACCTCAACAGCAGCAAAGCAAAGGTGGGAAAGGCAACGGTGGCAAGAGCAAGAAGAAGAAGTGTTTCAATTGTGGGACACCTGGTCACCTAAGCAAGGATTGTCGCAAGAAGAAGAAGACCGGCTGCTTCCACTGTGGCGAAGCAGGGCATCTTGTGAAAGACTGTCCCAAGAAGGGGCAAAGGACAGGATCTACCTCGGAAGGACAGGTGCAAGCTCTTATGGCACCGAGTCAGGCTAGGGGGCAAGTACAGGCTCTCGCGGTTCCACCAATTCAGGAGAGAGGTAGAACTATTTCCGTGGAAAGTCTGGTTTTTCTATTTGATCATCCTGTCCGTACATTGTTTGATTCAGGCGCATCGCATTCGTTTATCTCATCATCATTAGTTGAGTCACTGCACTTAGACACCAGTCTTGTAGATGATCCCTTGGTTGTTTCAAACCCAATTGGGGGCTCCACTTATTTGTCCATGATATGTTTGGGTTTGAAGATTTCCATACTTAGCATTGAGTTTAGATGTGATGCTTTTGTATTGGGCTTCACGGGCTATGGGTTGATTTTGGGCATGGACTGGTTATCCAGTAATGGTGCCGTTCTTGATTGCGAAAGGAGAGTTGTTAGGCTCATGACCCGCTTGGGTAACACTCTCGAGATCTCTTGTAATCCCAGGGATTCTGTTATGCTAAGTTATCTTGAATCGCTTGACGCTTCGGTCGAGAGTTTGCAATCTGTTAGAGTGGTCCGGGAATATCCGGATGTGTTTGAGGAGGTGAAGGGCTTGCCTCCAAAGCGGGAGATTGACTTCCGAATATATTTGGTGGATAATGCTAAACCGGTATCTTTACCAGTGCGCCACATGGCTCCTCGTGAGAGGAGGGAACTCCATAAGCAAGTAGGGGAGTTGCTTGAGAAGGGGTTCATAAGACGGAGCATATCGGAGTGGGGTGCTCCAGTAGTTTTTGCTACGAAGGCAGATGGGTCCCTCAGACTTTGTGTAGACTATAGAGAACTCAACAAGCTCACAAAGAAGAATAGACACCCATTGCCGAGGATAGATGATCTTTTCGATCAGTTGGTTGGCGCTTCAGTATTTTCTCAGTTGGACTTAGCCACGGGATTTCATCAGTTGAGGGTGGCTGAGGATAGCATAGACAAGACTGCCTTTAGAACTCCGGATGGTTTCTATGAGTGGCTAGTGATGCCATTTGGGTTGACGAACGCCCCTGCATACTTTGTTGATTTGATGAGTAGGGTGTTCAGGGAGTTCCTTAATAAATTCGTGGTGGTCTTTGTGGATGATATCTTAGTATTTTCTAAGAGTGAAGAAGAGCATGCCCTACATCTTGGGGAAGTATTGAAGACTCTTCGAGCATATAGCCTTAAGGCTAAATTCTCTAAATGTCACTTCTGGAGGAAGGAAGTACGGTTCTTGGGGCACGTGGTCTCCAAGGAAGGGATAGCTGTGGATCCCGCGAAGGTAGTATCAATTCAGGATTGGAAGGTTCCGAAAAATGCTACCGAAGTAAGAAGTTTCTTGGGGTTGGCGGGTTATTATAGGAAGTTTATTAAAGACTTCGCGAAGATATCAGCCCCATTAACCCGCCTAACGAAGAAGAATCTTGTTTTTGCATGGGACGTAGATTGTGATGATGCGTTCCGACGGTTAAAGAGAGCTTTAACCACTGCTCCGGTTTTAGTGTTGCCAGATGGGAGCAAGCCATTTGTTGTCTATACCGATGCTTGTGGAACGGGACTTGGCGCAGTCTTAATGCAAGAGGGAAGGGTAATAGCCTATGGTGGAAGGCAGTTAAGGCCACATGAGAAAAATTACCCTACCCATGATCTAGAGTTGGCCGCTATTGTTTGTGCGCTTAAGATCTGGCGCCATTATCTTCTTGGTGAGAGATTCGAGTTGTTCACTGACCATAAATCCTTGAAGTACTTGTTCTCTCAGAAGGATCTAAACTTAAGACAGCAAAGGTGGATGGAGTTCTTAGCATCCTATGATTTCGAGATAACGTATACCCCTGGCAAGGGTAACGTGGTGGCAGACGCCTTGAGCAGGAAGAGGTTGTCCTTGAGTCCATTGTTCGTGGAACAACGAAGCTTGGAGTTTATCTCGATGTTTGATTTCAGACCTTCCATTGATTATGTACCCGGCTTGCTAGCTTCCTTGGAAGTTAGGCCTACTCTTTTGGGGCGGATTGGAGAAGCCCAGAGGGACGACCCACAGTTGGTTGAGTTGATAGAGAAGCTCATAAGGGGGGAGTCGTCCAGCCATTTGAGTAGGTACACCCTAGACGATAGGGGGTGCTTGCGTAGAGACGGTAGACTTTGTGTACCGCAAGATGAAGGGTTGAGGAAGGTTATTCTTGATGATGCACACCGTTCTAGGATGACCATTCATCCCGGTGGGGATAAGATGTACCAAGATATGAAGAGGGTTTTCTTCTGGCCCGGTATGAAGAAAGATGTGGCCGAGTATGTCGCTCGATGTTTGGTATGCCAGCAAGTGAAGGCGGAGCAAAGGAAACCAGGTGGGTTGCTTCATCCATTGGAAGTTCCGCAGTGGAAGTGGGATAGCGTCTCGATGGATTTTATTGACGGGTTACCCAGATCGAGAAAGGGTAATACAGGAATTTGGGTGGTGGTAGATAGACTTACTAAGAGCGCCCATTTCATACCTGTGAAGAGCAAGAGGACCGCTCCATGGCTAGCTTCAGTATATCTTCGAGAGATAGTTCGATTGCATGGGGTACCCTCTAGCATAGTGAGTGATCGAGATCCTATCTTCACTAGTGAGTTCTGGAGAAGTTTGCAAGAGGCAGTGGGGACTCAATTGTGTCTGAGCACCGCATATCATCCTCAGACAGACGGCCAGACTGAGAGGGTGAATCGTGTTCTAGAAGACCTTTTGAGACTTTGTATCTTAGATTTTGGAGGTACATGGGAAGAGCATCTTCCATTGGTGGAGTTCGCATATAATAACAGCTTTCAGTCCAGTATTGGTATGGCTCCTTTCGAAGCTCTCTATGGAAGGCCTTGTCGATCACCTACATGTTGGTGGGAATCTATGGATAAGATCTTACTTGGGCCCGATATGGTTAGGGAGACTTCTGAGAAGATTGACTTGATTCGAAGAAGGATGAAAGCAGCGCAGGATAGGCAAAAATCTTATGCGGACAAGAGAAGGACGGATCTTGAGTTTAAGGTAGGGGATATGGTTTTTGTCAAGGTATCTCCGTTGAGAAATGTTGTTCGCTTCGGATCCGTTGGGAAGTTAGCACCAAGGTTTGTTGGGCCGTTTCCTATCAAGGAAAGGATTGGACGGATGGCATATAGGGTGGAGTTGCCCGACAGACTTAGCGGTGTTCATGATGTATTCCATGTATCACATCTGAGGAAATGCTTACATGAGACCGCAGAGGTGGTAGAGCCGAGCTTGCTTAGAGATATAGAGATAGAGCGTGATGCGACTATTAGACGAGCTCCTACTCGCATCCTTGGGTCAGAGTCTAGGAAGTTAAGAAACAGAGAGGTTCAACTAGTCAAGGTGCAATGGGGAGAAGATGAGAGCAACGCAACTTGGGAGACGGAAGCGAAGATGCGTTCATTGTACCCATTTCTTTTTGAGGGTATGTCTTTACTTTCTCCTTTATCGTTTGTCTAGTACTTATCTTATCTTTGGTATGTCCTCTCGTTAGTACCTTTGACCTTTAGATAGGGTAAACCTATGGTTGAAACATGTGTTTGAGACATGTTATGGTTGATGGATGCAGGTGGGTGCAAGTGTTTGCTAGTGGTTGCTCGTGGATGCATATACACACACTCTAGGCACTAGATCGGCTCAGTCACTTCATATTGCATATTGCATAAAATTGTGTGTAGGAAAATATATTTATGGATGTATAATGGTTGTGTTATCACATGGATGATGCATTTTGGTGAATGATTGTGCACTCATGTAGATATTGTATGTGTCAATAGGGTTTTCTCGCATACATAATGGATGCATGGCACTATCATGGTTTGCATATGTTCATACATTAGATAGGGAACATATACACACACTCTTTGCATATGCTCATACATCATTAGAAATTGTTCTAAGGACAATGGATGCCTGTGGTTGATGATTTGAGTAGATGGTTGTTTGGATGGTAGGATATGCATTCTCCTTAGCTTAGAGATTTCGGGGACGAAATCCTTTAAGGAGGGGAGAATGTAACACCCCGAATTTTAAGTTGATACTAAAATTCACTAATTACAGGATAAATAATCTCAGACGTGGGAATTGGGGGTAACGGGCTGCGTTATTGCGTTCGTCTCGGAAAAATACGCGAAATAGAGTCCGAGTTTTCGAAAATCGGAGTCCGTATGGCCCAGTTATGGCCCAATGAAGTTTGCAGAAAATTTAAAACTAAAACAGATTTAAAAATTTAAAATGTTCAGATTTGGAATGGGCCAGGCGGGGTCAGGCGGGAAGCTTCCCGCCCAGCCCATGTCGACAGGGCTGTCGACAGGCCTGTCGACAGGGGTGTCGACATGCCTGTCGACTTGCCTGTCGACAGGGTCCAGGCGCCCAGTGAACCTGGGTGCACCAGGTTGCACCAGGTTGGGTTTCAGGCTGGCTAGGAGGGCTGGTTCTAGAAATTTCCTAAATCTAAAGGTCCTAAGCTAATCTAGGGTTAATCTAAGGGCCTAAAACACTCACCTAATCCTATAAATAAGACCCTAACCCTCCCCTAATTCATTCATAATTAAATCTAGTAACTAAACTATGGCAAATTGAAACTTGAGAGAGCCACCATCAAAATTAGAGAAGGGATAGCATTCCAAATCAACTTCTAGCCTCTTAATCTTCTTCATTAGTTTGCTAATTTTGTTTTGGTGAGCTTCTATCCCCTTAATAATCAATTGTTAAATTGATTAAGATAGGATATGATGATGTATGGTTATGTTTGTGGATCAATGTGTTTATGCAAGCTTAATATTGTATATGTCATGCGTTTTGCAAGTTATATGCTCTATGTCATGCAAGTTTAGTGTATGTATTCATGACATTTTTATGCAAGTTTAATGTTATATCTATATGCAAGTTTGGTGCTATGTTTCATGATGATTATGATGCAAAACACTAAGTTGGACATTGATCTATTATGTAACATGTTATGCATGCATATGAAGTTATGTGAATAATGATGCAAGTTATGTGTATGTTTAAATGCAAGATTAACATGTTATGCATGCATATGAAGTTATGTGAATAATGATGCAAGTTATGTGTATGTTTAAATGCAAGATTAACATGTTATGCATGCATATGAAGTTATGTGAATAAATATGCAAGTTAGGTGTATGCTCAAATGCAAGTTGGGTTAATATGTGTTCATATATGCAAGTTGACATTCTCTTAACCCATGACAAAGATATATGCTAAACCCATGTTATGTGTGATGGATCTTCCCCTTTTATTTTGACATAAAATGAGAACGATTTACGTGGGGAACGATGGGGTGGGTAAATATGTTAATAAATGGATGATTGGGTATGATTAAGCATACCATAAAAAAATAAGTTACCATAAGTGGGAATTTACCTATTGAGTTAGGTCTACCCCATGGGAATTTACCTATTGAGTTAGGTCTACCCATGTTATGGTAAACTTGATATTAATTAGGGATAATTAATATGGGGGTGATTAATTAGGTGTAATTAATCGACTAAGACACGAGGTTGGACTCATTTGTAGTGTAAAACTGCCCGGACCCGACCGGCTTAACCAGTTGCTACAAATGTCGGCCCAATGTGAGAGGTCTTAGCCATAAATTAAATACGTGATTAAGGTAAAGACACGAGGTTAGACTCTGTTATGACGTAAGACTGCCCGGGTTCTACCGGCTTAACCAGGCGGTCATAACAGCCAGTCTAATGTGGGAGGTCTTTATGGGAGATCACGGTCTTAATTAATTAAGAAACACTTAACCATGGTAGCATGTAGTGGGACATGAGGGGTTAAGTGGGTGCCTTGGGTGGCATGAGGAAATTTTGTGGTTGCCTTGGGTGGCATGTGGAATCTAGTGGGTTGCCTTGGGTGGCAATAGAAAATACGATTAGAATACTTAACCAAGTGGAAACATGTAATTAAACATGATTAAAGGGTTAAGTGGGATACACTAGATATATGACAAGCTTAAGTGGGTAGCTTGTGGGGGCCCATTTCAACCAATATCCCAAACGTATCTTTGTGGGCTCGACCCATGTCGAGTGACGGGACACGCATATTGGGCTTGATTATAAGAGGCCAAAACGGGTTAGCGGTGGCAACGCAAGTCCAACGGGTTTCATATGCGTGTGTGGGCCCGGGCTGGTAGATAAGTCGTTGTTGCATCGTGTAGATATAAAGCCGTGCACCGTTGATAGTTTTGGGTAGCCACTTTAGGGGAGTGATACACCCCACTGTGGGACCAGCACGGGTATCTACGGTAGGGAGCCGATCGATGGGGAGTAGTGGGTACACCTAATAAAGATAGGGGCAGACGGCACCTATGTAGGGGTACACGAAACTACTGGGTAAGAATTACTGAGTACACCTAGTGGAGATAGGGGCAGACGGCACCTATGTAGTGGGCTAGGAGTACATGAAATTATTGGGGGAAATTTTCTAAGTCCTTGGAAGGGATCAACCTTTAAGTAGGAATGACTGGTGTGGTGCAGTTAGTAATTATCCTTGGGTGGGTAGATGCGTCCTGACCGTTATCTTAGTTCATCCTATGTTGTTGGCTATTTAGTGTAGTCATTATCCCCAAAGGTACCGTACCGAGTTCATGTCATACCCTAATTACTTTAATAATTGTATTGTTAAGGTTATAGGGCTCACTCAGACTTATGTCTGACCCCGTTGTTTTTATCTTTTTCCCAACCCTCAGGTCCTACGGTGGATCCTAGCGGTAGTAGAGCTTGATCGGATTGCTGTTCCAGCCTTTGGGAGCTTGGGTAGATGTAAAGCTCCAGTTATCCAGTTATCTTTTCTTTTGTCATGGCTATTGTATGAGAGAGTGGGATTATGTACTTCTTTATTTTGACAGATATTGTACTTAACTTTTATTATGGTTTTATGATGTAACCAGACATGTTTATTTCCGCTGTTATGAGATGATGTTTTAAATTTCAAATACTGATTATATCTGTCTTGGTGTGATTTTTCTGTTCTATATTCACTAAAATACTCCACCGATGTTATGGCATTCCCTTAGTGAGTGACTATAGCGGGCGTGGGGTGTTACAAATACGTCCGGACCACTACCACTGTAACCCCTTCATGGGAGCTAACCATATCCAAGGCATCAGTAGTAATCCATTCGATGTGAAGATCATCGGTCTTGCACCATCTTCATATCTTCGACTTTTAATTGTCGATCAATTATTTGAAATGAAAATTAACTCAGCCTTTTCAAATAATTCACGTATACTTAGAATTCAAATCAATTCTTTCCATGGTTAAACTATTTGACATTCACATTTCAGTTCATTAATATAATTTTCATGTCAAATACATCTAGCTATTAAAAAATATCTGATAAACCAAGTAAATTTGGTTTATTTCCATTCCATATCGTTTATAATATTTTATAACGATTTATCGCAATTTTTATTTTTATAAAAATAGCTCATTTTAATTAAACGACGTTTCAGGTCGCTACGCGACGCTGGCGCTGTTTGCACTTAAATTTGAATTACATATTTATCAAATTCTAACCGTTGTATCTTACCAAACTTAGTATCGTTGGAAAGATCTTTCCGAAGCGAACCTAACAGTTCCAGTTTTGGGAAAATCCGATGGTCGAATCTCCCACTATAATCGTTTAAAGTTACGATTCCAAAACGCGAACTACCGCGCGCGATTCGTTTTGTTTTAATTTATATTTATATATATATATCGTTTGACGCTTTCCAAACCATTTGTTTTTCAAATAATTGACTAACGCCTTTAAATTTTGGAAAAAATCGCCATAACCTCCTTTGTACAGGAGGGTCCAAAAAGTCACATCTCGCCACGCAGGGCTCTCATAAATCAAAAGAAAAAGAAAAAGCCAAGCGGCTTGCCAGTCGGCTCATAAAATCATCAAACCCCAATAAATACATTAAACATGTACCTATTTGTCGGGCATATAATTTTATTCCTCTTCTTAGCTTCCATGTTATAACATGTTCAACAATGTGTATATATATGCATTTCTAAGCTAAAAATAATATTTTTAGCGAACAAATATTTCTTTCCGTGCACGAAAATTTTATTCACTTCATTAGCATGTTAAAAATAATATTTTTAACTAACAAATATTCATTCCAACACATGGTTATTTTTAAGACTTCACACATATGATAAAAATGATATTTTTATCGTTCGAAGAATTTATTCAACACATGAATATTTTTATTAGTTCATACATACAATAAAATGTGATTTTTATTGTTCTAAATATTTATTCAACACATGAATATGTTTAGTAGTTCATACATACAATAAAAATGTGATTTTGGTTGTTCTAAGAGTTTATTCAACACATGAATCTTTTTATTAGTTCACATACATGATAAAAATGATATTTTTATCGTTCAAAGAATTTATTCAACACATGAATATTTTTATTAGCTCACATACACAATAAAGATGTGATTTTTATTGTTTAAGAATTTATTCAACACATGAATATTTTTAGTAGTTCATATACACAATAAAAATGTGATTTTTATTGTTTAAGGAATTTATTCAACACATGAATATTTTTAGTAATTGATATACATGAAAAAAATGTGATTTTTATTGTTTAAATAATTTATTCAACTCATGAATATTTTTAGTAGTTGATACACATGAAAAAAATGTGATTTTTGTTGTTTAAAAAATTTATTCAATACATGAATATTTTTAGTAGTTCATATACACAATAAAAATGTGATTTTTATTGTTTAAGGATTTTTTTCAACACATGAATATTTTAAGTAGTTGATATACATGATAAAAATGTGATTTTTTATTGTTTAAGGAATTTATTCAACACATGAATATTTTTATTAGTTCATATACACAATAAAAATGTGATTTTTATTGTTTAAGGAATTTGTTCAACACATGAATATTTTTAGTAGTTCATATACACAATAAAAATGTGATTTTCATTGTTTAAGGAATTTATTCAACACATGAGTATTTTTAGTAATTGATAGACATGATAAAAATGTGATTTTTATTGTTTAAAGAATTTATTAAACACATGAATATTTTTAGTAGTTGATATACATGATAAAAATGTGATTTTTATTGTTTAAAGAATTTATTCAACACATGAATATTTTTAGTAGTTCATACACACAATAAAAATGTGATTTTTATTGTTTAAGGAATTTATTCAACACATAAATATTTTTCAATACATGAATACTTTTCAACACATGAATATTTTGGAAAATTTCGGCATTATAACGGCAGGGTAATTAAAACCGGCGTCGTTCCTAGCATGGCTCCTTTGCTATCCTAGGCCTCGCAGCACTTACAAGGGTTTCATTTTCATAATTTCCACTATATCTTTCATTTTCGCAACACAATGAATATACCACAAACACAACCAATTTTGTTGCAACCACAATCAATCATTCCCAATCACAATCCAAACAATTTATATCGTCCATGGTCTGTGGATGAGGGGAGTGTATATATATATATATCATTTCCATTTCAATTCCACTACAATTCCATTCAATGCTTATATGGCTTATACAACGTATATATAATTTATACATCGCACATATAATTTATACAACGCTTGTATGTGAGATATACAACGCTTATATAATTTATACATCGCTTATATAATTTATACAACGCGTATACATTCCAATTTGAATATAGAAATCTCTCATTGGTTTTGATTTCGCCTAAATTGGTAGCAAGCTCTAAAATCCTCCCGGTCTCTTCTAGAATGTAGAAGACGTTGTCACGAGTCTAATGCCTCTTGTTTCACTGGATTTCGACAACACATGAAAAAGATATGATTTTTATATGATAATCAAACTTCGCAATGCTTTAAAGTGTTATATATAGTTTAAATAAACTAAAGCCGTTACCTTTCCAATTTGTTCAAAACTAGGGTTGCCAAATTCTTCCAATCCGTGAAGTATGAAGCCGATCAGGTTATGCCACGACGTAGTGCTCCGAAAGGCGCACTTGAGGAGGTCACCGTCGTCGAACTCGAACTGGGCAAGGGGGAGCAAACGGGCGCGAGGCGGAGGAACTTTGGAGACGCAGAACTCCAGAAATACTCAATAATCCTTAGCAAAACAGGTATGGATTTGAAGAGAAGAAGGAGCTCTACAGAATCCACAACTGGACCGTTTGATTTCGTTGAGTGGATTGGCCGGAATCGAGGAGAGAAGGTTGGAAGTGGAAGTCGACGTTGATCGAGGGGGGTTACGGGTTTAATATCTGAGCGAGAAAAGTAAGGGTTAATTTCTATTGGCCTATTAATTTATATTTATATTTTTATTTCTTTTAAGTCCAAAAATACCCTTTACTCCATACGATCTCCAAATCAAACCCAACGACTGTCGCCTCTAACTAAATATCCCCATTCCGGACACAATAGAATATGTTTCGTAAGCCCATTCGACTGTTTCAGTTGGTTACTCTTCAAATTAAAATATAAAACATTTAATATTAGATTCGAACGTACATTTTAATTTGTCGGGGCCACATACTGATTCCAAAAATTCCCGAAAAATAAATCTGGCTATATTTGGACGATTCAGTCCCAACAAACTGATTTCGTCGAATTTGGAGACCGTTTGAAAAATGGCCTTTTCCTGGTCGATCCAATTTGCACTGTATTTGCAAAACAAGTTTTCCTTTGCCATGCTCACATATTAATTCCAAAAATTATAGAATTTTAAACCTAGAAATAAATTGACATTCCAGATCCAACCAAAGTGATTTCGTTGAAAATGGAGGTCGTTTGCAAAATGGCTATTTTTAAGGGTTTTGTTGTTATTTAAAAATCCAAATTTTAAATTTCGACCAAATTTCTGTTAAAATTACTCGAAATAAAAATTTTAAATTGGTTTTGATTTTCCGGGTTGTTACACTTGCAACCACAATGCTTCCATAAACGTAAACTTAGAGGGAAAATTACCCGAGAAAAGCTCTGGGTAGGTCTGTCTCATCTAATCCTTAGTCTCCTAAGTGCTTTCCATAGGGTGATCTCCCTATTGCACTCGGACTAGGCGAATGGTCTTTTTGCGGAGTATTCTGATTCCATGCACTACAATCTTATTGCAGTGGCATGGGGAACCCTGGACTCCAACTCGAGGCCTCCTATGTCCCCAATCTCGGCAAGCTTGAGTCTAATAGCAGAATCATGAATGCATTTCCTTATATGAGATACATGAAAAAGGTTATGGATTTCCGATAAGCGCTTGGGGAGATCCACACGATAAGCCAAAGATCCTATCCTCTCGATGGTCCTAAAAGGTCCAATAAATCTAGGAGTCAACTTCCTAGTCTTTCAAAACCGGACAGTCCTCTTGAGAGGGAAACATTTACAAACACCCAGTCTCCGACAGTAAACTCAAGTTCCCTCCTCCTCACATCTACGTGATATTTCTGGTGGTCTGAACGAAACCAGAGGCACCTTATTCCTCTTTCCATATGTCCAATATGGAAGAGAGGCCCTCGCACATCTGGACAATCAACAAATACGTCCGGACCACTACCAATGTAACACCTTCATGGGAGCTAACCATATCCAAGGCATCAGTAGTATTCCATTCGATGTGAAAATCACCGGTCTTGCACCGTCTTCATATATTCGACTTTTAATTGTCAATCAATTATTTGAAATGAGAATTAACTCGGCCTTTTCAAATAATTCACGTATACTTGGAATTCAAATCAATTATTTCCATGGTTAAACTATTTGACACACATTTCAGTTAATTAATATAATTTTCATGTCAAATACATCTAGCCATTAAAAAATAACCGATAAACCAAGTAAATTTGGTTTATTTCCATTCCATATCGTTTATAATATTTTATAATGATTTATCGCTATTTTTATTTTTATAAAAATAGCTCATTTTAATTAAACGACGTTTCAGGTCACGACGCGGCGCTGTCTCTGTTTTCACTTAGATTTGAGTAACATATTTCTCAAAATCTAACCGTTGTTACTTACCAAACTTAGTAACGTTGGAAAGATCTTTCTAAAGCGAACCTAACGGTTCCAGTTTTAGGAAAATCCGATGGTCGGATCTCCCACTATAATCGTTTAAACTTACGATTCCAAAACCCGAACTACCGCGCGTGATTCGTTTTATTTTAATTAATATTTATATATATAAATATAATTCATTCGACGCTTTCCAAACCATTTGTTTTTCAAATAATTGGCTAACGCCTTTAAATTTGGGGAAAATTCGCCATAACCTCCTTTGTACGGGAGGGTCCAAAAAATCACATCTCGCCACGCAGGGCTCTCATAAATCAAAAGAAAAAGAAAAGGCCAAGCGGCTCATAAAATCATCAAACCCCAATTAATACATTAAACATGTACCTATTTGTCGGGCATATAATTTTATTCCTCTTCTTAGCTTCCATGCTATGACCTATTCAACAATGTGTATATATATGCATTTCTAAGCTAAAAATAATATTTTTAGCGAACAAATATTTCTTTCCATACATGACAATTTTATTCACTTCATTAGCATGTTAAAAATAATATTTTTAACTAACAGATATTCATTCCAACACGTGGTTATTTTAACACTTCACATATATGATAAAAATATTTTTATCGTTCAAAGAATTTATTCAACACATGAATATTTTTATTAGTTCATAATACAATAAAATGTGATTTTTATTGTTCTAAATACTTATTCAACACAGGAATATGTTTAGTAGTTCATACATACAATAAAAATATGATTTTTATTGTTCTAAGAGTTTATTCAACACATGAATCTTTTTATTAGTTCACATACATGAAAAAATGATATTTTTATCGCTCAAAGAACTTATTCAACACATGAATATTTTTATTAACTCATATACACAATAAAGATGTGATTTTTATTGTTTAAAGAATTTATTCAACACATGATAATTTTTAGTAGTTCATATACACAATAAAAATGTGATTTTTATTGTTTAAGGAATTTATTCAACACATGAATATTCTTAGTAGTTGATATACATGAGAAACATGTGATTTTTATTTTTTAAAGAATTTATTCAACACATGAATATTTTTAGTAGTTGATATACATGATAAAAATGTGTTTTTTATTCTTTAAAGAATTTATTCAACACATGAATATTTTTAGTAGTTCATATACACAATAAAAATGTGATTTTTATTGTTTAAGGAATTTATTCAACACATGAATATTTTTAGTAGTTGATATACATGATAAAAATGTGATTTTTTATTGTTTAAGGAATTTTTTCAATACATGAATTTTTTTATTAGTTCATATGCACAATAAAAATGTGATTTTTATTGTTTAAGGAATTTGTTCAACACATGAATATTTTTAGTAGTTCATATACACAATAAAAATGTGATTTTTATTGTTTAAGGAATTTATTCAACACATGAATATTTTTAGTAGTTGATAGACATGATAAAAATGTGATTTTTATTGTTTAAAGAATTTATTCAACACATGAATATTTTTAGTAGTTGATATACATGATAAAAATGTGATTTTTATTGTTTAAAGAATTTATTCAACACATGAATATTTTTAGTAGTTCATATACACAATAAAAATGTGATTTTTATTGTTTAAGGAATTTATTCAACACATGAATATTTTTCAATACATGAATATTTTTCAACACATGAATATTTTTCAACACATGAATATTTTGGAAAAATTCGGCATTATAGCGGCAGGGTAATTAAAACCGGCTCCGTTCCTAGCACGGCTCCTCTGCTATCCTAGGCCTCGCGACGCTTACAAGGGTTTCATTTTCATAATTTCCACTATATCTTTCATTTTCACAACACAATGAATATACCACAAACACAACCAATTTTGTTGCAACCACAATCAATCATTCCCAATCACAATCCAAACAATTTATATCCTCCATGGTCTATGGACGAGGGGAGTGTGTGTGTGTATATATATATATTTCATTTCAATTCCATTCAACGCATATATGGCTTATACAACGTATATATAATTTATACATCGCACATATAATTTATACAACGCTTGTATGTAAGATATACAACGCTTATATAATTTATACATCGCTTATATAATTTATACAACGCGTATCCATTCCAATTTGAATTTAGAAATCTCCCATTGGTTTTAACTTCGCCTAAATTGGTAGCAAGCTCTAAAATTCCCCCGGTCTCTTCTAGAATGTTGAAGACGTCATCATGAGTCCAATGCCTCTTGTTGCACTGGATTTCGAAAACACATGAAAAAGATATGATTTTTATACAATAATTAAACTTCGCAATGCTTTAAAGTGTTATATATAGTTTAAATAAACTAAATCCATTACCTTTCCAATTTGTTCAAAACTAGGGTTGCCAAATTCTTCCAATCCGTGAAGTATGAAGCCGATCAGGTTATGCCACGACGTAGTGTTGCGAGAGGCGCACCTGAGGAGGTCACCGTCGTCGAACTCGAACTGGGCAAGGGGGGGCAAACGGGTGCGAGGCGGAGGAACTTTGGAGGCGCAGAACTCCAGAAATACTCAACAATCCTTAGCAAAACAGGTATGGATTTGAAGAGAAGAAGGAGCTCTACAAATACCTCAACTGGACTGTTTGATTTCGTTGAGTGGATTGGCCGGAATCGAGGAGAGTAGTTGGAAGTGGAAGCCGTCGTTGATCGAGGGGGGTTACCTATTTAATATCTGAGCGAGAAAAGTGAGGGTTAATTTCTATTGGCCCATTAATTTATATATTTATTTTTATTTCTTTTAAGTCCAAAAATACCCTTTACTCCATACGAACTCCAAATCAAACCCAACGATTGTCGCCCCTAAGTAAATACCCTCATTCCGGACATAATGGAATATGTTTCGTAAGCCCATTCGACTGTTTTAGTCAGTTATTCTTCAAATTAAAATATAAAACATTCTATATTAGATTTGAACGTACATTTTAATTTGCTGGGGCCACATACTGATTCCAAAAATTCCCAAAAAATAAATCTGGCTATATTTGGACGATTCAGTCCCAACAAAACTGATTTCTTTGAATTTGGAGACCGTTTGAAAAATGGCCTTTTCCTGGTCGATCCAATTTGCACTGCATTTGCAAAACACGTTTCCTTTGCCACGCTCACATATTAATTCCAAAAATTATGGAATTTTAAACCTAGCAATAAATTGACATTCCAGATCCAACCAAAGTGATTTCGTCGGAAATGGAGGTCGTTTGCAAAATGGCTATTTTTAAGGGCTTTGTTGTTATTTAAAAATCCAATTTTTAAATTCCGACCAAATTTCTGTTAAAATTACTCAAAATAAAATTTTTATATTGGTTCTGATTTTCTGGGTTGTTACACTTGCAACAACAATGCTTCCATAAACACAAACTTAGAGGGAAAATTACCCGAGAAAAGATCTGGGTAGGTCTGTCTCATCTAATCCTCAGTCTCCTAAGTGCTTTCCACAGGGTGAACTCCCTATTGCACTCGGACAAGGCGAATGGCCTTATTGCGGAGTCTTCTGATTCCATGCTCTACAATCTTATTGCAGTGGCACGGGGCACCCTGGACTCCAACTCGAGGCCTTCTATGTCCCCAATCTCGGCAAGCTTGAGTCTAATAGTAGAATCGTGAAGGCATTTCCTTAGATGAGATACATGAAAATGGTTATGGATTTCCGATAAGCGCTCGGGGAGATCCACACGATAAGCCAAACATCATATCCTCTCGATGGTCCTAAAAGGTCCAATAAATCTGGGAATCAACTTCCTAGTCTTTCAAAACCGGACAGTCCTCTTGAGAGGGAAACGTTTACAAACACCCAATCTCGGACAGTAAACTCAAGTTCCTTCCTCCTCACATCTGCATGATATTTCTGGTGGTCTTGGGCTACCTTCATTCTCTACCTAATCAAAGAAATATTCTCCTTGGAATCAAGGACGAAGTATGGTCCAAGTAGAACCTTGTCGACGTTTCCCACCAACAAGTTGGCGATTTGCATGGCCGCCCATAAAGCGTTTCAAAGGTGGCCATACCAATCATCACTTGAAAACTGTTGTACGAAAACTCCACAAGCGGCATGTGTTGCTCCCAAGCTCCTCTAAAATCGATAATCCAGGCTCTAAGAAAATCTTCTATAATCCGATTGACTCTTTTTGTTTGGCCATCGGTCTACGGGTGATAGGGTGTACTTAAGCTGAGGGTTGTCCCTAATCCTTCGTTTAAACTTCTCCAAAACTCACTTGTGAACAAAGGGTTTTGATTGCTAACTATGCTTGATGGAATGATGTGCAGTCTAACTACCTCTCTAACATATAACTGGGCCAATGAAGTCATAGTTCTATTCTTCTTAATTGGTATAAAGTGAGTACTTTTGGTAAAACAGTCCATTATAACCCAAATAGCTTCATTTCCTCTCTGACTCCTTGGAAGCCAATCAATAAGATCCATGTAAATATACTCCTATTTCCACATAGGAACCTCTAAAGGTAACAATAATCCCCCAGGCCTTCCTTGCTCCGCTTTAACTTTTTGGCAAGTTAGACACTTGTTCACAAACTCAACTATCTCCCTTTACAACCCTTCCTAGTGGAAATTTCTCTCCATATCCTTATACATTTTATCAGGGTGTATGGTCATCTTCGACCTATGACACTCTTCTAAAATTTCCTTCCTCAATTCCTCATCCTTAGGGACACAAAGTCGTCTGTCGCTAAGCAAACTCCCATCTTCTATAATCCGATTGACTCTTTTTGTTTGGCCATCGGTCTACGGGTGATAGGGTGTACTTAAGCTGAGGGTTGTCCCTAATCCTTCGTTTAAACTTCTCCAAAACTCACTTGTGAACAAATGGTTTCGATTGCTAACTATACTTGAGGGAATGATGTGCAGTCTAACTACCTCTCTAACATATAACTGGGCCAATGAAGTCGTAGTTCTATTCTTCTTGATTGGTATAAAGTGAGTACTTTTGGTAAAACGGTCCATTATAACCCAAATAGCTTCATTTCCTCTCTGACTCCTTGGAAGCCAATCAATAAGATCTATGTAAATATACTCCTATTTCCACATAGGAACCTCTAAAGGTAACAATAATCCTCCAGGCCTTCCTTGCTCCGCTTTAACTTTTTGGCAAGTTAGACACTTGTTCACAAACTCAACTATCTCCCTTTATAACCCTTCCTAGTGGAAATTTCTCTCCATATCCTTATACATTTTATCAGGGTGTATGGCCATCTTCGACCTATGACACTCTTCTAAAATTTCCTTCTTCAATTCCTCATCCTTAGGGACACAAAGTCGTCTGTCGCTAAGAAAACTCCCATCGTCACTAAGCGAAAATCTAAATGAATGAGGAAAGATCTCCTTCTTCCCAATCTTCCCCTTCAAACTTCTTATCTCCTCATCAACATCTTGCACACTCTGTATCCTTTCCCTTAAAGCGGGTCTAACCAACATAACTCCAAAAAGCTACTAGAAGCTACATGTGGCAGCTATAAGTTAAAGTTAGAGAAAAACTCCAACTGTTTCCATTCCAAGATCACATTCAAAGATGCATGCCTTCTACTCAATGCATCTGCTACAACGTTTCCCTTTCCCGAGGTATATTGTATTGTGAAATCAAAAGAGGCAATGTATTTCATCCATCGTTGTTGTCTTAAATTCAGATCACGTTGAGAGAATAGTACTTTAAGGATTTATGGTTAGTGAAAAATTCGAATTTCTCTCCTAAAAAATAATGCCTCTACATCTTCAAGGGGAATACTACTGCAGCCAACTCTACATCATGACCTGGATACCTCTTCTCATGGTCCTTGAGTTGTGTACTAGTGTAGACAACTACTCTTCCTTCTTGCATGAGAACCACACCTAAACCGGTTCTGCATGCGTTAGTGTAAACTGTGAACATTTTTGAACCATCGGGGACAATGAGAACTGGTGCACTAGTCAATGCTTCCTTCAATTTCCTAAAAGCCACTTCACACTTATCACTCCAAGAAAATATCAAGTTCTTCTTCATCGGTTGGGTTAAAGGGGTAGCAATATTTGCGAAGTCTTAATGAACTTTAGGTAATATCCTGCTAATCCAAGAAAGCTTCTTACTTTTGTAGCATTTCGTGGTACTTTCCATTCCTTAATTGCTTCAATCTTAGCAGGGTCAACTACCAAACCTTTCCTTGACATGATATTCCCTAAAAATTTAACTTCTTCCCTTTAGAAACGACACTTTGAAAACTTGGCTTTCAACTGGTTCTCTCTTAGAATTCCTAGGACCTTACTTAAGTGTCCTTCATACTCTTTATGGTCCTTAGAAAACATAAGGATGTCATCTACAAAAACCACCACGGTCTTATTCAGAATGCCCCTAAACACTCTACTCATAAGGTCTACGAAGAAGGCGGGTGCATTCGTTAGTCCAAATGGAATAACTTCCCATTGGAACAATCCATTTGGCGTCCTAAATGCGGTTTTATCCTTACTATCTTCTGCAATCCTCAATTGGTGAAATCCAGTCGCAAGGTCTAACTAGGAAAATATTTGAGCTCCTCCCAAGTGGTCAAACAGATCATCAATCCTAGGTAAGGGGTATTTATTTTTCTTAGTAAGTTTATTTAGCTCCCTATAATCTACACAAAGTCTTAGGGATCCATCATCTTTGGTGGCAAACACTGCAGGTATACCCCACTTAGATGTACTCCATCGGATAAAACCTTTCTGTATCAGCTCTTAAATCTGTTTGTCCAATTTTCTTCTATCTTTAGGTGCCATATGCCTCAAGGGTAAAGCTACAGGTCTGGCAACCTTCTCTAGATCGATACGAAAAGAGACCTTCGTAAGGGGTGGAAGTCTCGTGAGTTCCTCAAAGACATCCAAGAACTCACATACTATAGGGGCTAGAGATGGTCCTTTTGAACAAGGAAACAAGGCACACAATAGGGCTCTATCCTTGTTTCTAACCCTATTAGGGATTCTCAAACTATGTCCTCCTCAGCTCCTAAGATGAACAATTCTCTTGTCGCAATCTAGAATGACTCCATAGAACGATAGTCAATCCATACCTAGAATAAGGTCTTACCCCATATAATTCGATGCATACGCATCACAGAGGAAATCTACATCGTCGATATCCAATACTAGGTCTTTGCAGATCAGCTGATGATACTTAGTTCCTCCAATAGGGTTGGCTACCTCTATTGGATTGCTAGCGGTGGATAAGTAAAGGTTCAAAGAATCAACTAATCTCTTAGGAATAAAAGAATGGGTCACTCCAGAGTCAAACAAGGTATATACGGGAATTCCTAAAATAGAAGTTGTACCTTCTAGTGTGGGGTGACCTTGGGTTTTTGGGGTCGGCTTTGTATCAGTGCTACTTCCAATACAAAATTTTGACTATTATGAACAACTTTGGGATTTGGGTAATCCCTAGACAGATGCCCTTCTTCATGGCACACTTCCTCTTAAACTCTTTCTTTGCTTGACTAATCCTACATTCTTTGACCTCATGGCCCTTACGATTGCACCTCGTACATGTATTAGCCTATTTTTTGACCTTTTCCCCTTTCTTCTAGTTCTTCCACCATTCTTTCTTATTCTTCTTGGAATTAAAATCGCCTTCTCCCTTCTCACAATTTTTGTTTTCCTTTGCTCCTTCAGTCGTGCATAAAATGGCAGTCTCCACTAATGTCTTGAATGTTGCTCTGAACGTTACCTAGGCCAACAAAGTCTCCTTTAACGAGGAATTTAAACCCTTGATGAATCTTAAAGCCTTGTTCATCGAAGTATCTACCAGACCCCTACCGAACTTGCACAACACAATGAATTTGGCCACGTACTCTTGAAAACCCAAATTTCCTTGTTTCAGATGGATAAATTTCTCTAATTGGATCGTCATCTCACATTAGGTAGAAATTTCGTCTCAAAACGGGTCTAGAATTCTACCCACGTAAATTTTAGGCCCACGTTTTCTCCAGATACCAAGTTCCACCATTCAAGGGTTTGTTCCTTTAAGTGCTAAGCCGCAACTCTCCTGTTAACCTCAACCAACCATCCGATGGCCTCGAAATTCCTTTCGTAGTCCATTATCCATGATTGAGATCTAATAAAGCCTTTTCTCTCTAAGAATGGTTTTCCACCAAGGTTTGTGAAATATTTACAAAGTCAAGGAAATCGAATGCCACTTTAGAGGCTCGAGCAGCAGGCTCCATTAGGACAGGATATCAGTAGGGACTTGTTCCACAGTCCGACAATACTGTTGGAACCACTCTGGCAAATACCGAGGTCTTGCCCAGTTTCCCTGACCGTAAGGATTGTCATCCGTTATACTATATGAAAGGGAGAGGAAGCACCTTTAGTGGACACTCTTGAGATAGTATTCAATATGAAAAGGAAGGAAAAGGATAAAGTTGCCTAGTATAGTTGTGTATGTCTAATTGAGGCATAATATATATAAGTATATAGATTTAGTTTGAAAACCTTTTTCAAAATACAAATACACCTCTCATACGTATATTTTCCCCTTAATCGGGTAACTTATGCTCTGATACCAAATGTAACTGTAACGACCCGGATTTTTAGTTGTTTTATAATTAATATTTAAATTAGTTTAAATATTTAATTAGAAATAATAAATAAATATTTATATTTAATTTATCGATCAAATAATCGATATAGATTTAATTTCGAAGATATAGAGTCATCAACAAACAATATAACTCGTAGTTAAAATTAAATCGAAACGATGATTTATATAAACTCTATATTAGAACGATAATAGTAATTTATTATCAGTAAGTTAGATTGGTTTGAATTTAAAAATCAAAATTTAATACAGATAAAATTTCAGCCGACCTAAGACTATAACAAAGCCGACCTCTTCTTTAAAACGCTGAGCCTACTCTTAGCTTTAGCCGTCTTCTTTCTAATCGAGTACGTTCTGTCTCCCTCCTTCAAGATCAAGGAAACATTCAGTTAATGGTGCGCGTACAGTTGGTTCCCTCATTTCCATATATAAATATCACGAGTGAACCCCCCTTCTTCTTTTTATTTTTCTGCCTCTTCTATGTTTCTTTTTCTCTGATTAGAACGGAAGAAACATCTTCCTTCATCATCCCAATAAAATCAAAACAAAAACGAGTCCATGTTTCGATCGAAAACCACGCATTCGAACTCGAGATCGCGAAGCTCGATTCATAGCCTGGAGCGCTCGCTATTAAGGAGGAAGCTCGACATGGTACCGTAGTGGATTTAGGGTTCAACACCGTTCGCGATCTGGGATTTTTGTGGAGGGGATGAAATTGTTTTGGGAGCAACGAAAGCTTTTACCATCCGAACTCAAACTGTCGACTTGGGGTTCTGGAGTTCGCGTTTCCTGATGAGGTCGCGTTCAGTCAGAGGGTCGACGCAGCGATGCAGTGTGGAAGAACTCGGTTGATTTACTGGTGGAGAGGGGGTGGTTCGATATTGGTGTAGTAATTGAAGTGCGGTCTGGTATATGGAAGGGGAGTACGGAATTGGATTATTGGCGACTGAAAGGGGAGAACAACAAGGTATACATTTTATGAAATTTAAAAATACATTGAATAGTTCATAGTAGTTAATTTTTAAATCAATATCATTTAATAGTTAAATAAAATCGAACAATCTTAGGTGCAAATTAATTCATTTGAGATGATTGGGATTGATTTATAACCGAGACGATAAGGCGTTTAATCGGATATTTGGCAAATAGACAGGTGAGTAAATCTCACTCACCTTTTATTTCTAATTATTTTTATTTCGTTAAAAATAATTGTTGTTGCTTGGTTGGATTTTTCTGCTTGTTTTATATATATTAGTTATTTAGGCTATATATATATATATATATTGGGTTGACTGATTGGTTGGATTCCCGCAGTCTCATTAGCGGATGCCCGCAGTTTCATAGCGGATGATTACCCTATACGCCCCACGCTATGATAGTGGATGACCTTCTATACCACGATATTCTGCCACGAAGCAGAATGGGTATTATTTGTGTGCTAACATCTGTGGATGCAGGAAAACAGGTTGGAGGAATCCAACAGGATTCCTCAAAATATATTATCTGTTTGTTGTTTGTTTTGAGTTCATATATATTCATATATGATGTGTTAAAAATCAAATGATTGAAATTTGGGTGATCTGATTGTTTTAAATATCACTGGGCTTGAGTATTGATTTATAAAAATATCGTGGAAGGATATTTGAGATTTAAAAAGGGAGAAAAATTCTATTTTTTATAGAATTTGAATTTTAAATGGAATTAAAAATATAAGCTTGTTTTTAACAAGTAGTTTCTTTTTATAACGAAGTTTATAAATAGTTCTTTTATAACGAAGTTATAAATGAAGTGAAATGAATTATCATTTGATAATTCAGAAATAGAAATACAAGCGTGAAATTGGGATTTGAAATGAAATTTCAAAATAGGATGTAAAAATGAAATTTTTAAATATATAACTCAAATGAAATTTGAGTATAACATTTGAATTTTAAAAGGGAGTTTAAATATTTGAATTTTAAAAGGAGATTGAATATTAAGAATTCAAATAGAAATTCAAATAGAAATTCAAATAGAATTTGAATAGACGAAATTAGAATGGAAAATAGAATTTGAATTCAAGGAATTAAAATAAAATTTGAATTCAAAGGAATTCGAATAAAGAAATTCAAATAGAGATTTGTATGTAGAATTTCAAAATAGAATTTGAAATAAACTTTGAAAATAGGATTTTCAAAGTAGAATTGGAAATAGAATTCCAAATAGGATTTCAAAATAGGAAATCCAAATGGTTTTGAAATGGAATTTGAATTCAAGGGAATTCAAATGGATTTGAGTAAAGAAATTCAAATGGTGTTAAAAATAAGTTTGAATATTAGAAATTCAAATGGTGTTGGAAATGAATTTGAATATTAGAATTCAAATGGAAATGGAAAATGAAATTTGAATATAAGAGATTCAAATTGAATTCAAATAGGATTTGATCTATGGAATTTGAATATAGAGTTCAAATAAAAGTGAAAATGAAGTTGGAGTGGAGTTGAATTCATTTTAAACGAGGTTTAACGTTTATATTTATAAATATAATTAAAACGAACGCGCCGCAGCACTGCAGTTCGTAAATTGGCGACTCGAACTTCAATTGAGCATACAGGACTCAATTGAAGTCGGAATTCTTTGAAACAAGAAACGTCAGGACCGATTTGATAATAGCTTTCTAATGAAGGAGAAAAATCTGAATTTCGTCGTATAGATTTTGAGTTATGTCAAAATCAAATTTTCAGAAAAACAGCGCCAGAACTATAACGGTTTATTTCATTTTATAAAAGGATTTTAAGCCAATAAAATCCGAATTTCTATTTAGAAAATTCCAGATTTGAGTTATAAAATATATGTGAACTCAGGTGGAGTAATGAATTGATTTTTGAAACAGAAATCAGATTTTTGATTATTGAATAGAATTAACTAATTCGAATAGTAATTAGTAAATGAGATATTGAATTGATATTGGGCCTTAAATCAGTGAATTCGATTTGAAATTTATATTCGAAATAGAAAAGAGAACTAGAATTGAAATTGAAATTCAATTTGGTTATGAACGAGTTAAATATTTTGTTTGAACATGTTATGTTCAAACAAAGAAGTGAAATAGGCAAAATGACTAATTAAAGAATAATTGAGCAAAACTGAATTCAAACGATTCAAAATTTAATTCAAACGAATGGATTGAGTTGAATTGAATTGGAAACAGGTGAACAGGTGTTAAACAGATATGGGATGGAGTATATGAAGATTTTTATTTAGGTGCCCGACAAAAAGGTACATGTTTAAATTCATATATGGGTTTTATGCGCCGTATCGGCAAGCCGCTTGGCTTTTCCTTTTTCTTTTGATTGGGGAAGATACCGGGATGCTATTTGAAATTTCCCGATGCTCCCGATACAGGGGAGGTTATGGCGAATTTTTCCGGGAATTTAAGGAGATAGAATATTTTTCAGATAATTTGATAGTTATAAATCAATGTATCAATAAATGTAGAATTCGATAAGGAAATGAAATCAAAATCGAATATTGTAAACAAAAAGGGAAATCTATAAATTAGAAATAGAAAGCGAACTTTATACATGTTTTAAAAATGAACAATTGGATTGTATAGTGTGGTTATTCGAGGTAAGTGGTTTTTCCGTTTTGAAGTTGAGGATGTTTTCAGTTAAGGTCTGAGAGGTAATTTTACCCCAACTTGATTGATTTCATTTTTAATGGATAAATAGCAAGATCCAGTCTCGAAGAGAAGTGTTGAAAAGAGTTAGTTGAATAAAATATTTTGGGTTGTTGTAACGATGTTTTACACAACATTCGTTTTAAACCCAAGTGATGAAATTTTGGAAATATAACAAGTAAATATTTCCTGAGTATAATTAAAATAGTCGGGATAGAGGTAAGTGATTGGAATTGCTTTCAATGGCAAATAAGAGATATTTTCTAATATATAGAAAATAAAAGAAGTTGATATTTGGAAACGTTTTTCCAAATGGCATAAGAAGCCGAGATGATTATTGAAAATATTTGGTTAACAAATATTGATAAGGAAATGGAGAAGAGATTTAATTAATGAATATTAATTAAAGAGCCCAGTGATTTGTTTGATATGTTTGGATGAACACTTGTTTTTATTCGATAGTTAAATCACAGACTATCGAAGTTTTGACCATCGTTGTCAATATGGAGAGACCGGTTGGATTTTTATCCGAAGAACCACTCCGTATAGGCATAAGCGTTACGAACCAAGTATGCTGAATATATTGAAGACGGAGTAAAGTGCAAGGGCTTTTCTATTTATAGAAATGGTGCCTTCGGTTTCGTTCAGTCCCAGAACGAACGTAAATGGACGAATGTCTGACAGAGTATTTCCAATGATCAAATGGGTTGGTCTGTATGAATATATATGGTTGCAACGGATTTATCCCTTAGCATAATATCCAGAATATTTGTGCAAACTCAACTAGTGATTAACGGATCTGACAATGTGGCATTCAAAGTGATTGTGTTATCAATGAATGGTAAGTAATCGTAGCCTCAGGCCTCAACAACCGGGAAAGGACAAAAATCGGGCAGGCAGCATGGCTATGTGGGTCGCACCCATTAGGGTGTATAATCACCTATCTAGAGAAATTCCTTTTGTTTCTTAATCTATCGATTCTGCCCATTCGGGAAACGGTGGTTTGAGTCCAACCGTTGGTGATATACATTCGATACACTCAAGCGAAATGAGTGGTCGGTCATGTGTGGGCCGGGTTGCAAGACGTTCTTGTTGAACCCAGGTGTATTCGCCTCTAGAGATACATCATCGGAAGGTGGTTCCATACCTTGTCATGTTGGAAATCCCATCTCCAATAAGCGCCATGCGGTCTTTGATTTTATACTATGTATGTGGAGCGTGAGATGCAAGCGTTCTGCTATTTGGTTATTTACTTGATGTAGACATTATTATAATATCATTGGATTTGATATCAAAGTGTTTTGGGTTATAGTAAGGTAAAAACCGTCCGTGTTTATGTGTGGGCTGGTCTTACTATTACTTTTCTTTTGAAAGGATTTTTAAAGTTAAACAAGTAGTTGGAGTTTACTCACACCAGTCCCATGACTGACCCAGAGTTTATTTTGTTTGTTTTCCCTAAACTCTTGGGTGCCCAAATTTGTATGGGCAGTCAAGTAGTCGGGATTTCACAGATTTATTTGAAGGAGCTGGAAGCAGGAGGCTTCACCGGTTAGCTATAGGCTATCATATATTCCGCTGTGGACCTTGTTTGTATCTGGAAACAGGTGTTTATAACTGTTCCAGAAATGACTGTTGTGCTCTGATGATGATATGTATATAAAGTTACTGATGTGTATTTCAAAAGTTATGTTATATAATATATTTTATTCGTTCCGCTGTGAGTTGTGATCTTCGTTTTTCTTCTATTCTAAGTTTTCTATCTTATCTATTCTCACCCTCTACCTTCTTTCTATTAATGGTTCGTATTTCTGTGTTATTTGGGTTGGACGTGTGATGTATTTAGTCAACTCAGATAGCACAGATTTGCGGGTCTTTACAGTTGGTATCAGAGCTTAGGTTGAGCGAATACCTAGGCTTGTGTGGCATGTTCTCATTAGAGATAGGGTCAGTAGTACCCTAGAATGAGTTCAGTATATATATACGAGAGAGCGTATTTGTTATTAATATAAAAATTGTTTTATATTGTGTTGGCTAGTCTGTTGAGTGGTTTATGAATTCTGATCGAATAGTGGGACGCCACGAAGTCGATAGGAATTTCTAAACACTTGAACAGAAGATTGAACATGATATTGTTTTCAAGTGGGTAGATGAAATAATTTTACCCAAAATTTTATTTTGGTATAGAAGGAATAATTTTTTTGAAATTATAATATATGGATGTATTGGTTGTTATTATAATTAAATGAGATTATAGAAAAAAAAATTGAAATGGTTATATATAACCAAAACTGAATTTGTATATGAATGAAATATATACAAATGAGATGAATTAGGATTAAATTCAAACCAGAATTAAGAATTCAAAATCCAGGGAAGTTGAAAAATATTTTTCAAAGTATATTAAAATAATATAGATTTGTTTTAAAGGATTTGAAAGAAAATCATGGATTTTGAAATAATAAGGCACTAAACTCACTTCAGTGGCTGGAAAATAATTCTGATGATGACTGCAGCCTCATCAGTGTTCATTTTCAAGTTTCTAAGTAATGGATTGCTACCTTAGAAAGTTTTGATGGAAATTTGTTTTGAAAGAAAACAAGTAGATTGAAAATTCAAATGTTTTGAATTGAGATGAAATTAAATATAAGTATACATTTATGTATTTTAAAGAATTAGAAACAAAAACCCTGTGATTTGGATTCTGGAATTAAAATTTAACTTAAGCAAGTTAAATGGTTCAGGGTGGATCAATTGACTAGAAGTTTAATAGAACATAGATTGGATATAAATGGATTGATCGTAGATCATTCAAATTAAATGAAGGAAGACCAAAAGCTTGGTGGAATTAAATCTGTTGAAATATGAGGAGTTGAGTTTCAACGTAAGTGGATTGTTGAAAGGTAATGGATTTGTATCATTTTTTCTACCTTAGCAATTTCGAGGACGAAATTCTTTTAAGGGGGAAGGAATGTAACGACCCGGATTTTTAGTTGTTTTATAATTAATATTTAAATTAGTTTAAATATTTAATTAGAAATAATAAATAAATATTTATATTTAATTTATCGATCAAATAATCGATATAGATTTAATTTCGAAGATATAGAGTCATCAACAAACAATATAACTCGTAGTTAAAATTAAATCGAAACGATGATTTATATAAACTCTATATTAGAACGATAATAGTAATTTATTATCAGTAAGTTAGATTGGTTTGAATTTAAAAATCAAAATTTAATACAGATAAAATTTCAGCCGACCTAAGACTATAACAAAGCCGACCTCTTCTTTAAAACGCTGAGCCTACTCTTAGCTTTAGCCGTCTTCTTTCTAATCGAGTACGTTCTGTCTCCCTCCTTCAAGATCAAGGAAACATTCAGTTAATGGTGCGCGTACAGTTGGTTCCCTCATTTCCATATATAAATATCACGAGTGAACCCCCCTTCTTCTTTTTATTTTTCTGCCTCTTCTATGTTTCTTTTTCTCTGATTAGAACGGAAGAAACATCTTCCTTCATCATCCCAATAAAATCAAAACAAAAACGAGTCCATGTTTCGATCGAAAACCACGCATTCGAACTCGAGATCGCGAAGCTCGATTCAGAGCCTGGAGCGCTCGCTATTAAGGAGGAAGCTCGACATGGTACCGTAGTGGATTTAGGGTTCAACACCGTTCGCGATCTGGGATTTTTGTGGGGGGGATGAAATTGTTTTGGGAGCAACGAAAGCTTTTACCATCCGAACTCAAACTGTCGACTTGGGGTTCTGGAGTTCGCGTTTCCTGATGAGGTCGCGTTCAGTCAGAGGGTCGACGCAGCGATGCAGTGTGGAAGAACTCGGTTGATTTACTGGTGGAGAGGGGGTGGTTCGATATTGGTGTAGTAATTGAAGTGCGGTCTGGTATATGGAAGGGGAGTACGGAATTGGATTATTGGCGACTGAAAGGGGAGAACAACAAGGTATACATTTTATGAAATTTAAAAATACATTGAATAGTTCATAGTAGTTAATTTTTAAATCAATATCATTTAATAGTTAAATAAAATCGAACAATCTTAGGTGCAAATTAATTCATTTGAGATGATTGGGATTGATTTATAACCGAGACGATAAGGCGTTTAATCGGATATTTGGCAAATAGACAGGTGAGTAAATCTCACTCACCTTTTATTTCTAATTATTTTTATTTCGTTAAAAATAATTGTTGTTGCTTGGTTGGATTTTTCTGCTTGTTTTATATATATTAGTTATTTAGGCTATATATATATATATATTGGGTTGACTGATTGGTTGGATTCCCGCAGTCTCATTAGCGGATGCCCGCAGTTTCATAGCGGATGATTACCCTATACGCCCCACGCTATGATAGTGGATGACCTTCTATACCACGATATTCTGCCACGAAGCAGAATGGGTATTATTTGTGTGCTAACATCTGTGGATGCAGGAAAACAGGTTGGAGGAATCCAACAGGATTCCTCAAAATATATTATCTGTTTGTTGTTTGTTTTGAGTTCATATATATTCATATATGATGTGTTAAAAATCAAATGATTGAAATTTGGGTGATCTGATTGTTTTAAATATCACTGGGCTTGAGTATTGATTTATAAAAATATCGTGGAAGGATATTTGAGATTTAAAAAGGGAGAAAAATTCTATTTTTTATAGAATTTGAATTTTAAATGGAATTAAAAATATAAGCTTGTTTTTAACAAGTAGTTTCTTTTTATAACGAAGTTTATAAATAGTTCTTTTATAACGAAGTTATAAATGAAGTGAAATGAATTATCATTTGATAATTCAGAAATAGAAATACAAGCGTGAAATTGGGATTTGAAATGAAATTTCAAAATAGGATGTAAAAATGAAATTTTTAAATATATAACTCAAATGAAATTTGAGTATAACATTTGAATTTTAAAAGGGAGTTTAAATATTTGAATTTTAAAAGGAGATTGAATATTAAGAATTCAAATAGAAATTCAAATAGAAATTCAAATAGAATTTGAATAGACGAAATTAGAATGGAAAATAGAATTTGAATTCAAGGAATTAAAATAAAATTTGAATTCAAAGGAATTCGAATAAAGAAATTCAAATAGAGATTTGTATGTAGAATTTCAAAATAGAATTTGAAATAAACTTTGAAAATAGGATTTTCAAAGTAGAATTGGAAATAGAATTCCAAATAGGATTTCAAAATAGGAAATCCAAATGGTTTTGAAATGGAATTTGAATTCAAGGGAATTCAAATGGATTTGAGTAAAGAAATTCAAATGGTGTTAAAAATAAGTTTGAATATTAGAAATTCAAATGGTGTTGGAAATGAATTTGAATATTAGAATTCAAATGGAAATGGAAAATGAAATTTGAATATAAGAGATTCAAATTGAATTCAAATAGGATTTGATCTATGGAATTTGAATATAGAGTTCAAATAAAAGTGAAAATGAAGTTGGAGTGGAGTTGAATTCATTTTAAACGAGGTTTAACGTTTATATTTATAAATATAATTAAAACGAACGCGCCGCAGCACTGCAGTTCGTAAATTGGCGACTCGAACTTCAATTGAGCATACAGGACTCAATTGAAGTCGGAATTCTTTGAAACAAGAAACGTCAGGACCGATTTGATAATAGCTTTCTAATGAAGGAGAAAAATCTGAATTTCGTCGTATAGATTTTGAGTTATGTCAAAATCAAATTTTCAGAAAAACAGCGCCAGAACTATAACGGTTTATTTCATTTTATAAAAGGATTTTAAGCCAATAAAATCCGAATTTCTATTTAGAAAATTCCAGATTTGAGTTATAAAATATATGTGAACTCAGGTGGAGTAATGAATTGATTTTTGAAACAGAAATCAGATTTTTGATTATTGAATAGAATTAACTAATTCGAATAGTAATTAGTAAATGAGATATTGAATTGATATTGGGCCTTAAATCAGTGAATTCGATTTGAAATTTATATTCGAAATAGAAAAGAGAACTAGAATTGAAATTGAAATTCAATTTGGTTATGAACGAGTTAAATATTTTGTTTGAACATGTTATGTTCAAACAAAGAAGTGAAATAGGCAAAATGACTAATTAAAGAATAATTGAGCAAAACTGAATTCAAACGATTCAAAATTTAATTCAAACGAATGGATTGAGTTGAATTGAATTGGAAACAGGTGAACAGGTGTTAAACAGATATGGGATGGAGTATATGAAGATTTTTATTTAGGTGCCCGACAAAAAGGTACATGTTTAAATTCATATATGGGTTTTATGCGCCGTATCGGCAAGCCGCTTGGCTTTTCCTTTTTCTTTTGATTGGGGAAGATACCGGGATGCTATTTGAAATTTCCCGATGCTCCCGATACAGGGGAGGTTATGGCGAATTTTTCCGGGAATTTAAGGAGATAGAATATTTTTCAGATAATTTGATAGTTATAAATCAATGTATCAATAAATGTAGAATTCGATAAGGAAATGAAATCAAAATCGAATATTGTAAACAAAAAGGGAAATCTATAAATTAGAAATAGAAAGCGAACTTTATACATGTTTTAAAAATGAACAATTGGATTGTATAGTGTGGTTATTCGAGGTAAGTGGTTTTTCCGTTTTGAAGTTGAGGATGTTTTCAGTTAAGGTCTGAGAGGTAATTTTACCCCAACTTGATTGATTTCATTTTTAATGGATAAATAGCAAGATCCAGTCTCGAAGAGAAGTGTTGAAAAGAGTTAGTTGAATAAAATATTTTGGGTTGTTGTAACGATGTTTTACACAACATTCGTTTTAAACCCAAGTGATGAAATTTTGGAAATATAACAAGTAAATATTTCCTGAGTATAATTAAAATAGTCGGGATAGAGGTAAGTGATTGGAATTGCTTTCAATGGCAAATAAGAGATATTTTCTAATATATAGAAAATAAAAGAAGTTGATATTTGGAAACGTTTTTCCAAATGGCATAAGAAGCCGAGATGATTATTGAAAATATTTGGTTAACAAATATTGATAAGGAAATGGAGAAGAGATTTAATTAATGAATATTAATTAAAGAGCCCAGTGATTTGTTTGATATGTTTGGATGAACACTTGTTTTTATTCGATAGTTAAATCACAGACTATCGAAGTTTTGACCATCGTTGTCAATATGGAGAGACCGGTTGGATTTTTATCCGAAGAACCACTCCGTATAGGCATAAGCGTTACGAACCAAGTATGCTGAATATATTGAAGACGGAGTAAAGTGCAAGGGCTTTTCTATTTATAGAAATGGTGCCTTCGGTTTCGTTCAGTCCCAGAACGAACGTAAATGGACGAATGTCTGACAGAGTATTTCCAATGATCAAATGGGTTGGTCTGTATGAATATATATGGTTGCAACGGATTTATCCCTTAGCATAATATCCAGAATATTTGTGCAAACTCAACTAGTGATTAACGGATCTGACAATGTGGCATTCAAAGTGATTGTGTTATCAATGAATGGTAAGTAATCGTAGCCTCAGGCCTCAACAACCGGGAAAGGACAAAAATCGGGCAGGCAGCATGGCTATGTGGGTCGCACCCATTAGGGTGTATAATCACCTATCTAGAGAAATTCCTTTTGTTTCTTAATCTATCGATTCTGCCCATTCGGGAAACGGTGGTTTGAGTCCAACCGTTGGTGATATACATTCGATACACTCAAGCGAAATGAGTGGTCGGTCATGTGTGGGCCGGGTTGCAAGACGTTCTTGTTGAACCCAGGTGTATTCGCCTCTAGAGATACATCATCGGAAGGTGGTTCCATACCTTGTCATGTTGGAAATCCCATCTCCAATAAGCGCCATGCGGTCTTTGATTTTATACTATGTATGTGGAGCGTGAGATGCAAGCGTTCTGCTATTTGGTTATTTACTTGATGTAGACATTATTATAATATCATTGGATTTGATATCAAAGTGTTTTGGGTTATAGTAAGGTAAAAACCGTCCGTGTTTATGTGTGGGCTGGTCTTACTATTACTTTTCTTTTGAAAGGATTTTTAAAGTTAAACAAGTAGTTGGAGTTTACTCACACCAGTCCCATGACTGACCCAGAGTTTATTTTGTTTGTTTTCCCTAAACTCTTGGGTGCCCAAATTTGTACGGGCAGTCAAGTAGTCGGGATTTCACAGATTTATTTGAAGGAGCTGGAAGCAGGAGGCTTCACCGGTTAGCTATAGGCTATCATATATTCCGCTGTGGACCTTGTTTGTATCTGGAAACAGGTGTTTATAACTGTTCCAGAAATGACTGTTGTGCTCTGATGATGATATGTATATAAAGTTACTGATGTGTATTTCAAAAGTTATGTTATATAATATATTTTATTCGTTCCGCTGTGAGTTGTGATCTTCGTTTTTCTTCTATTCTAAGTTTTCTATCTTATCTATTCTCACCCTCTACCTTCTTTCTATTAATGGTTCGTATTTCTGTGTTATTTGGGTTGGACGTGTGATGTATTTAGTCAACTCAGATAGCACGGATTTGCGGGTCTTTACAGTAACAACCCGCCCGAAGTATACCTTTATCCCGACCAAGAAAAGGCCCATCAGAACTTAGAGCCACTCTAAGAAGAACGTCGGTTCCTACTAAGGGGATGAAAACACAGATATATAGAGCACTAAACGCAGAGAAACTCACAAAGTGGAACGAGAAAATATAATAGTCAAAGTAAAGATGTACCAATTACTTAAAACCACGTGTTCTGATACAAAATACCAAATCCAGATGTTTACAAAGGTACATCATTATTATTCACCATCAAGTTCTTCCAACAACAAAACAACAGTAACGGCCAATAATATAATAATAGTCTTGTCGCCTTCTTCAGGTTCCATCATCATCATCTCGTCTACCATGCCTATGCCTCACCTACTGACATGTTTTGAATGAAAATAACATGTGTTTAAAGGTTGTGCTTTAACTTGGCAGGTTATATACTTCAAAGTATGTCTGCGCAACACACAAGCATGCACACACAAGGGTATATTCTAATTAATGAGGTGGACATGTGAATCAATCACTTAAGACCTACATTAATGTATTTATGGTGGATCAGTGATCACTTAAGACCCAACGAGGTGGACATTCTTGGTCACTTAAGGCCCATTCTAATATATTATTAAGGGTGGATTTCCTATGATCATTTAAGACCCTAAGGCGACCTAGCCATTTAAGACCCTGTCATATCACGTCAAAGTTATAAATATTCATATACTCTTACTAGTAATATGAGAATTAGTATCTTGCCGCTTAGTACCGGTTTAGGATAGGCCCGCATATAGCCATTTAAGACCCCTCCGACGGACGCCTCATGTTACTACTTGATTGGTACTACGGTAGTAGACCTATGCCACTTAATACTTCACTTAGACGGCGGTTAATAAACTACATGCAACGTCCAACATATACTAACCTGTCCCTAGGTTGTCCCTTACATAGCTCCTAGAGGAAGTGGACATTCTGGTAAACTACCCTACTCCGCTATCGCCATGACTAGACCACTTCGAATCTAATAAGGGAGGGTCCCATCACTTTGGCCCAAACCAAGAAATAAACCTTCGGAACGGGGCTAGTCTTAACCACTTAAGACCCGAACTAGATAAGAAGAAAGTCAGCCAGTTAAGACCTTCTCTAGGCGGGCAGTAAGCCAACCTATACACACACATGATAGGTGTATATATATACACTAGATCCCTCACGTTAAACCAACCACCTGTAGATGCTGGATTTGTCGGGCGGTTACGAGCGGACTTCTACTACAACCGGGGTTTAACCTTATGTCATAATGTACTAAATTTAATGGCCCATGACACCCAGACCTCCCACATTAGCCGGACTCATTTGCGGTTGTTGGATTTGCTGGTCGGTTACGAGCAGACTTCTACCACAAGTAATGAATAACCTCATGTCTGTGTGTCATTATATATAAGCCATTTGTACACACATAAGCAAACAGTTCCTATGGGGACATTTAAAATTCAAATCCTATCCCAACGTATTTATCACGCAATTATTACGTTCATTTACGTTGATTACACTGTATAAATATATGATTTAATAATCGCTATAAATGCTGGTTATCGTTCAAATTTTGAGACGTTCTTAACGGTGATTTTTGTTAATCTTATTCACATATAAGGTATACTAGCCCAATTCTCGTAATAAACTTCTCAAATCATGGCATATTTAATAACAAGCAGCAAATGGGAAAATTTTCAATAATAATCATTCAAACTTGTATCCTAGGCTTACTAGAATTATTTAAACAATGAAAGAGAAACAGGGAGTTATATATATATATACATATTCAAAATATATATACATATAAACCTCTATTTGGATAAAACTTATCCTTTTGTATGTTTGCACATAAAAACATTAATATTTAATTACTGTAGATCTAAATACGTTCAAATGCTCTATTTAAAATAGAGATATAAACCTATTTAAATTATACAATCAAATAAAATCTTAATCTTTTTATACTACAACCATTTTATATTTAATTTACATTAAAATGGACAAATTCAGTCAACAAAAGCATAGCCACCAAATCATTCCTCAAAAGTTGTTAAATAAAATTACAAGCCCAAAATATTGATTGACAAACTTTGCGGCAAAAATAAAGTTAGGAAATTTAGGTTTTTTTTATTGTGATATCATCTTGAAAACCCAAATCCCCTAAGCATACAGATTCATATAAAATCTACAAAATATAGGGAATAATCTAAACAAATCTTATTTCCACCAACAGCGATAGCGGTGATGGAAATATCAATAAACTGAAAACTGCATGCACGGATTGACGTTGTTCTCCAATTTTGATTGCATATCTATATGAAAGGACCCTATAAAATTAAGTCACCTATATAGATTTAGAATTCCAGAATGTTAATTTAATAAGAATCAGGATTAGAAAAGAAAACAGAAATAGAATTGAGATAGAAGAAGAAGAAAACTATTTTCTGTAATTTCAGCTGCAGAGTTAGGGTTGGCAATTAGACCCGGACCCGACATGACGGGTCTCGGGTCTAGGCGGGTCGAATTTTGTCGGGTCTAAACTATACATTTCCAAAATTTGGACCCGACCTGACCCGAGCTTCGGGTCGGGTCGGTTCGGGTCCGAGTGGGAAATAACACTAAAATTACATATATTTCAATGTTTTTTTGTCGTGTCTTTTGGGTCGGGTTGCGTCGGGTTTTGTCGGGTCTTTATTTTATTTTTCATCACCCAGACTCGACCCGAGACCCATCGGGTTCGGTTCGGGTTCGGATCTTTTCAGGTCGGTTCGGGTTTACGGTTCTCGGTTCTAATTGTCAGCCCTATGCAGAGTGGGGGCACAAGGAAATGAGATGGCTAGGGAATGGTGAAGTGAGTGGGGTTGTATTTATAGGAGTGTAAAAGAATAACAGTCATTGGATTAATATAATTTTATCTCAATTGTCAATTTCCTATAAACTAACCCAAAACCACCCTCACCACGCCGAGGACTCACCAAGCGGTCGACACCTCCCTACGAAGGGCCTACCAGGAATGAAACGGGATCCCGACCCTTGGAAACGATAAACTTTGGTGATTCATAGTGATCAGTGGGAGGTCTGTGCTGAGTGGTTCTAGTCTGGGGTGCTTGCTTGTTGTCTTCTCCTGCACCTGGAAGGTTTTGTCATGAGAGCATGAAGCGAAATGGCGTTTCTCTTTTTCATGCTCCTTTTCCTTCTCTTAAGCTCGCTTACTCTCTTTTTTATTTCTCTCTCGGTCTTCCCGGTCTTGCCTTTCCCATTCACGCTTTCTCTCTTACCTCTCATAGGATAGCCTGTCTTCATATTCACGATCTCATTTTTCTTGTGAAGAGATTTGACTTTCAGGACCTTAGAAATCGTCATACACAGAAGAAAAAGGTGTTGTGACATGCAATGCTTGTGTCGTGTGCGTCCTCATGCCCTCTCGATGGATAAAGCTCGGAGTCAAGCTTGCAGCGGTTTTCTCCCCAGCCTTAGCAGGAGTGGTCACTTCCCCAGACCTTGGAAAGAAAGAGGCAAAGTCCAAATATTGAGAGGAGTATATGGTTTTCGGTGGAGGCAAATCGCCTAAGCTCCGTAATGCGACTTGAGACCCTTAGACTGGGTATAGTGAGCCGGAGACATTCGAGGATATGGCGTTCTAGGAAGGGGACTTTGGGATTTTTTGACCCTTTTCTCGGAGGATTGTTGTGTCTCCCCTTCCTTTTTATTCTGGGTCCCGACTGGGCTTGGGAGCACTCCTTTTCTTGGCAACATGTTTGGTCCGGACCTGAGGTCGAACTTCTTCTGTTTGTCCCCCTACCAGGGACACGATCGTTGCTGCCGGCTCCCCAACCGGGGCGCGATTACCAGTGGCACCGCTGTAGTAGCTTGAGCTTCACCCATTTCCACAGACCGATTGGGTTTAAGAAATTGGAAGCAATGCAAGAACTCGTCAGAGATATATCTCCTGACGCTTCGACTGCCCTTTGGAGTATTATGTAAAGTGATCATGTGATCATGGTAGAGCTGGCCAACGGGCTTGGCCGGAGTAGTTCCTACAAAGGCAGTAAAAGTTAGAAATTTCCCGGTAAGGTTAAAACGAGTAAGCCAAGATTGAAGACTTACTACACTGGATCCATCTCCTAACACAGCCTTCTTGCAAAGGAACATAAAATCATTCAGGTCTAGTGTCTCCTAGTTCACTGAAACCCTCTTTATTGACTATCTTATCTTGTGCGGACTCGAAATAAAGAAACGGAGGAGTCACATTATGACGATGCTTGAAGTTGTAGAAAAATATGATGTCATCAAAGGTCGGCTCTTGACCTAGATATTCACTATACACTATATACAAAGAGAATAGGTAAGAATACATTGTTGGGTATAGTTGCATCGACGCTATTTTCATGTGATAAAGAAAGTTAACAATAAATGGACTTAATGGAGGTATACATCCAACCATGCACAATTGTCGACTTACAGCCGTAAAACCATCTAGCGGATTGTGGGCAGTCTTGACTTGGGTAGGAATCTGAATATATGCCCAGGGAATCCTATGCTTCGCACTTAATCTTTTCAACTTACCCTAATCCATGGTCGAGAGACAGGAGTAGACCGGATTATTTATAAAAATAGATCCAGGAAGCATACAAGGAGCTTTACTTGTCCTACTCCTCCTACTTATTCCTCCATAGATGTTGCCTCGCAAGAATTTATTTCTTCATAGTGAGCCACCACAACAAACTGTGAGTCATCATCTGAATCCATTTCAAAATTGGTGTGTTTTTAGGGGTTTGTTGAGTCGATTTATCCTTCTCTGCCTCAGAGAATATGGTCTGATTCCCAAACATCTCACTTGTGTTATCCAAGGAACGTCATTGGTTAGAGTAAAGAACCTGTAACCCCTCGTGTGTGTACTGGTGCAGAGCATATAATGCATGTGTGCTAGAGTGACACACACGACAGTTCGACTTAGAAGATCATTATTCCCAACCATCTAACTGAATCTCGCACTACAACAAAATGACCCTATTACAACTTTAATTTTACAACGGTGGTAAAAGCACCGTTGTAATAAATGGTTTTTTACAACGGTGGTAAAAGCATCGTTGTAATAAATGATTTTTTACAACGGTGGTAAAGACACCGTTGTAATAAATGGTTTTTTACAACGGTGGTAAAAGCACCGTTGTAATAAATGGTTTTTTACAATGATGGTATTCCCTAAAGTTGTAATAAACGTATTTTTAACAACTTTTTGTTTTGTTAGTTGTAATAGATGCCCATTACAAACTTCATGTTTATAATATCTATATTTAATAACTAATTATATTAATATTTAATAATAATTAATAATTAATAATAAACTTAGGAATCAATAATATTTATTAAATAATTAATAGTTAATAAGTGGTAATTAATGTTTAATAGTTAATGTTAACTGCTTATTAATTAATATTTAGGTGACATATACATTATAAGCTTTTAATAGTTATTACTCGATTATAACTAAGTAGAAATAAGTAAAAGTTAAATAATAACTATTGTTAATATGAAATAATCCTAATTAATAATTAATTTAAAATATGAAATAATCCTAATTAATAATTAACATTTAATTAATAACTAATTAGTAAGTAATAATTAATAATCGATAATAAGTAAACAAATAAATATTAATTAATTAATTAATAATTTACAAATAATTCACTGTTAAATACTAGTAATTAATGATTGATAATAATTTTCAATAAATAATAATTAATCAAATACTAATTAAAAATTATAAAATAATAATTCACTGTTCAATACTAATAATTAAAATATAATAATTAATGCTAATCATGAATAATCAATGATTGCTATTAATAATTAAGAAGTAGAGATTAATAATTAAGAAGAGATTAATAACTAAGATTATATTTAATAGTTAATTTATAATATTGATCTCAATTTTCAAAAAAAAAATATTGATCTCAATTATATATATATTTATGTATATATATATATTTAGGGTGGATAAATGAATAAATAAATAAATCATTTATTTATGTACATATTGAATATATAAAAATTGTACATTTTTTAAATTGTGAACAAATATACATGCTAATTTATATATTGTGTGTGTGTGCGACATTAAAATTCGTCCAAGTGTTGTAAATATTGATTTAAGTATTATAAAATGGCTTAAGGGTTATAAAGCCCAATAAAACCCTAGGGCCAAAGCTGTCAATTGGCAGGAAAATAACCCTAGCCGTGTTAATGTAAGAAAGGAGAAACGAGCTGTCATTTTCATTTATCTCGTTCAAAATAAAAGGCAACAATAATGGCCGAAGCCCTAGCGACTGGAAATTGGGGGAAAATCGATCAATCCGATGCCTCGCATCAGATTTGTAGTCGGATTCGTGATGGAGACGAACTCGAGGGCGAGAGCAGCGAGTCTAGGAGAAGGCACGTTTGTTCCCATGAGATTTCAGCATTTTTTCCCCAAAATTAAATCCTCCAAAAATTTCGAAATGAATGGCCACTGAAATGGCCATCGCCGTCATCCCTCTGCTGCACTACCCGTTCGCTTTCTTCCACCGTCGCCACCTGAACCAATAGCCGACCTCCCTCCTCATCGGAAGCCGCTCCTTCAACCGATTGCTCCGCTTCACCTTTCAGCAATCGCGCTGCCATCTCCTCCTTCCCATAGTCAGTCAACCAAATCGCCAGAGCTGCCATCGGACAACGCACAGCTCAGACCAGTGCCACAACTTCACCCAATGGAGCTCAGTCACCGTGAACTCTTGCTCGCTCTTCTTGCTTCTCGGTCGTCAACGCTGGTAATTCATTTTGCTTCTATCACTTTTTCCTGTTCTATTTTCTTTACTTCTTTTACTTCTTTTAATTAAAATGAAGGGTGAGAACTTTTGGTATTAGATAACCCGCTCAACCTATAATTAGAAATTATGATAAATGTTAGTGCTACTTTGGGTCTGCTGTAGAGGATTCACGTTAAAGGGTATGTTTCGGCCATTACTCTTTGTCCCTTGCATACACAAGGATTGTTTAGTCCTGAGAGCGTCTAATTTGTACAGATTATATTAAAACTTTGATCATTTTATTATTTGAATGTTATTGGTGAGCCTTGGTCTGATATTCAGGTGCACAGTTCCTACTTTTTCTTTGCTTTATGTCGTGCATGCTTGCCTACTGCACTTGTGATGTTTGCCATAAGTTGCTTTTGCTAACTACATGTTGACCTGGCCTGAATTGCTTAAACATTAGCGTGAGTCTGATTTATGCACTTGTGCTTTATCAACCCAAAATTTTTTTTAGACATTGAATTTTTGAGTAGTCGATGAGTTGGCTGTGCATTTTCAATTTTTCGACGCTGTCTTTGTTGGGGTCTCTTGTACTGCACTGAAAGGAGTCATATGACTTAATCTTTGTAGTTCGTTTTTTTTTTCAAGTAATAATAAAATTGGTTAAGGTATACTGTTAAGGGTCTTTAATAATTTGGAGATAAGAGTAGTGTTGATTATAAAAACTTGTTAAACTATGCTCAACAGAAGAAAGATGATGCAGCGAGTCTAGGAGGATCAATCCGATGTCGTTCAATAAGTTTTTAGATGTTTTCCTTATATAGAAAAAGTAGGTTGTTATACTGGTTCCATGAAAGGGTGGCTACGAGTAAATGAGGATTGCTATTGTTTGTCATTTTGTTTCTTTTACTATTTAAGTTTTGAAGACATGATAAGTTTTAATTTGTTTTTTCAGTTGTTGCGCTTCTCATATATAAGATAGGAGAAGGCACGTTTGGTCAAGTATTGGAGTGTTGGGAGTTGGGACAGGGAAGGTAAAGAAATGGTAGCCGTAAAAATTGTTCGAGCTGTAGATAAGTATCGTGAGGATGCTATGATCGAGATTGATGTACTTCAACAGCTAAAGCAGCATAGCAATTCTTCTGTCTGGTTAGTTCTACTTCTTTATACCCATTACTTTTGTTTGCTCAATTTATTGTTGTATTGATTAGAATAAACACCGTGCTGCTTATTTTTGCAGTTGTGTGCAAATACGGAACTAGTTTGACTATTGTAATCATATTTGTATTGTAAGCTCGTAACTGGTACCAAATAATTACCTCACCGGTTTAAATATACAATTGTGTCCAATTCTATGGCCATACTGCCAAATACGTTCATTTATATATGAATTTATCTACATCCATACACCTTATCATGACAGCTAAATGCTATCACATCAACGCAGCTTCACATACTCATGTCTTTTATATAATATCTCTTAACTTTATTTTATATTCACGGTTGTATTCAGTCTCAGATTATTAGCAATAAAATCAAACTCATGCAAACTCATTTTTAACATACAGCTGTACTCAATTCTGGTTTATTAGCAATGAAAACAACCTCATGAAAACTCCCTTTTAACGTAAGAAGAATGATTCATTTCCAGTACATACGTTTAGCTATTCCAATCCAAACTTTTAAGTTAGTGATTGAAACTAAGAATTTCACTAATGATACATTTCTCATGACTGTCTAAACATACCATGCTTTAAATCTCATTTCATTTGCTTCAGTAAATATATACAGTTAAAACAAAATTCTTTAACAGCCTTTTTGGCTTAATCCTTACTATCATCTTTCATTACCTTAATTAACTTAAACACATTAAAAGAGCGAAGCAGTTCATGGTCATTACGTATTTCTTAAACCAGTAAAACTCTTATATACTCTTAGCTTACTACAAAAATACATGCATTGCATTTTACATAGTTTCAACTCCTCATCCAACTTGGAAGAAAAGTAGATATCCACCATTTTATGTTTACAACAAGCTTAAGGTTATGTTTATATATATATGCATGTTTTGTGATTGTGCAGGTGGTGTCTTGTGTTGGTGGGGAAGTTGAGGAAGTGCAAAGATGAAGCAAGCTGATAGTTGAAGCAAAGTTTTTGGATGGTACTAATTTGTAATCATTATTTGTAATGAAGAATTGATATATTAACGTGATGATGTATGATTCATTTTTTGCATTTTGAATATAAAGTTGTAATGTTTTTTGTATGAATGGATCTGTTGCTTTGAGTTTATATCAATTTGTTTTCTGTTTATTCAGCTTTTGTTGCATTTGCAAAATTTATTTTTTTTAAAACCCAAATATCAATCACAACGGTGCATAACTGTTGTAATAAAGTTTATTACAACGGTGGAAAAAAGTTGTAAAATATACATATTACAACGGTTTTGCAACAGTGCAGAAAAGTTGTAAAAGATATTAGGCTATTACAACTTCTTAAGACACGACGGTTTGCCCACCGTTGTAAAAACCTATTACAATGGTGTTCCACCGTTGTAATAGGGTCATTTTGTTGTAGTGTCGCTTTCACTAGTTCCACATCTCATTGTAACGAAAAGTAATGTTTTTGTATTCGAGAAGTTCGAAGTCATGTAATTTCAAATTCGAATGTCAATTCTGATGTTCTCTATCCTAATGCACTTGATGTTAGTTAAGAGTTAGTTTATTACTATTAAAGATTGTAGGGTTTGTTGAATTTTCTTGAAGTATTAAGACCGAAGGATCGGCTCGACCAGAATCGGTTCGGCCTATCCAGTTCGACAACCTCGGATCGATATCTATGAAAATACTTCTTAGAAGCTAGCTCATCCGGATCGACTGACATACAAGCCGATCTAGGTTTCTACAGTACCTTCCAAACATTCTACAAATCACACTCCCATCAGCTCGACCTGTTGGTTTATCGAAATGACCTCATATGGTTTGACTAGTAGTCATATTGATCTAAGTCTTAGAAATCTAATTTGGTTTCTTCTCTCTGGCCTCTTCGATCCCACGCTTCATCGATCCTACAACTCCTAAGTTCTTCTCATCCACTAGCTTTGCAGACCCATAACACACTCAAAAGTCCTCGAATCGAACGCATCGTCATCCCATCTACTCAATCACTACGAAGCCTGCACCTTTGCCAATCTAACATCTCTACCAATTCGCCAAATCAACCTCACTTGTAACACCCCACATTTTAATTAAATAATAAATGACGGTATAACGCCATTTGACTCTTGAAAAGAAATAAAAATTGTGCATGTATATATATATATATACGCGCTTGAATACAAATATTGAGATAAAAAGTGCAAGTTAAGAGCAGAGAGTAATAAATGCATAACAAATTAAAAATGGACAAGAAAACAGCTACATTTGAAATTAGAATGCATTAAAAAGTATAAAATAATGAATTAACAGCATTATTAATTACATTAATAGGGTAGCTCTTAACGGACAAGGAATTGAAAGGTTATATGCGTATATACATGCATAAATTAGAAATTTAAAACTTAAAGATGAATTATAACTGGAAAACAACAAATCAGATAAGTTATATTAAGAAAGAAATTAAACGTTATTAATTGACATTAAACATAATTCAAACGAGGTAAGGAAAAAGGCGTTTGGACCCAGGATGGGTCAACCTAGGTCTCATGTGGGTCGACCCATGTATCAACCCAAGAGTCAACCCAACCGGGTTCAGATCTATTTTTAGATGACGGGTTTTTCAAAATTATACGGTTCGGAATTTATACGGTTAAATCCAATGGACCAGACTTTCTTGTACACCTATAAATTTACTAGCATGGCCTAGCTTTAAACTCCTATTTTCTGAGATGTTGTCAAGGCTCTGTCATTCTCTTTCTTCTCCAAATCTTTGCAGAAATTAAAATATTAGTTCTTAGGGGTTCTGATTCAAGATTTGAAGATAAGGGATGTAAATTTACGATGTAGGTGTTCAGATTTCTAATCAACGTGAGATAAGTTCTTGAATCTAATTTGTTTAGGTTTCTTTCTTTCCCTCTTCTTTTAGCGTCGGATTTGTGAATTCGTGGTTGTTTTAATAATAGATTCAGATAGGAAAGCCACGGAATAACAGATTTAGATCAAATTCAAGGATTGGAAAGTTGTCAAGTGTGTGGATTTAGAATTATACCTTTTGGATAACGGTATATTTACCATTTACATTCCCCACTGTTCTTAACATGTTAAATAACAGTGAATTGTGGTAATTGTGATATGATTTATTTCCTATGAATGTTAAGAATATATTGTTATACAAATCTATTCTATTTAGATTATAAATTACTGTAATACTGAAATTGTGGGATTTACAATAAACGTGAATATGTTACTGAAATTGTTGTTTAATGACAAATTGGATATATTGTAAATCAAATTACACTGAAACTGGGAATAATGGTAAAAGAATAGATGTGCCTAGTTTGTATGGAAAATTTACAGTGATTGGGAAATTTTAAATAACATCTAACTCAGAAAATAAAAAGGGAAAATTTGTGGTGGACCGAGTTAGATGGATTTGGGAAAATTGATACATTTCCGTAACAGTAAAAAAAATACTAGGAACATAGTTGCAAGAAAAGAAGTGAAAAAGGGATTAGTGTGAAATAGGGATTCTTTTACCTTATTGAACAATAATCAAATAAAAAGATATGTATATGTTCACGACGAAAGTAAAAGAAACAGTTTACAACTATGGATCTTTGATTTATGTGCATTATGGAAATGAATCTTTATAATTTTCCACTGATCAATCTAATAAGTTTGTGAAGTATTTTCCTTAAATAATGAGAATATACAACAGGGTAATTAAAAGAATGTTATAACAATAAAAGTTTGTTTAATGTTAAGAAACCAAGGGAAAATGTAAAGAACGGGGAACATTACATTAAACAAACCAAGGGAAAATGTAAAGAACGGGGAACATAACCAGTTATAATTAATTATATGAGAATATAATATAATAAGTAGGCTTGTTCTAGGGACAACTAGAATTATAACATGGGTTATAGTAAATAGAAAGAGTACTTATTAATAAACCGTAGTTAGGAGAACTAAGTTAATAAGTAAACAACGACAAGTTGTGATGACAGTGTAAGATAAAGTTATGATTAAATAAGAAAGAATAAAAGTAAACTTATGGAATGAAATAAGTTGCACTTAATTGAATATTAAGTAGATATGTCATAAGAAAACATGAGAACTGGGAAAAGATATACTTAATTATACGTTAAGTAAAACATGTTATTGAACTTGTAAACATGTGATTGTATAGTAAATGACATGGTAATAATGTAAAGAGATTGTAGATTACTTTCGTTAATTACAATATAGGGAATGACATGTTATGGGCATATTAATGAACTTAGAACATGATTAAGTTAAACTTGTACGATTAATAAGCGAGTAGAGTCCATTCCTCAGAGATATAAGGGACTCGGGAAAACCTTGTAACTTGAATAAAAAGGGAATAATTGGGTAATCGAGTTAATTAGTAATTTGATAAGATAAAACAAGCGCAAGGGTAAAAGATTAGACATAGGGTCTAATAACACGATTGCGTGAGGCGCTTGGACCAGTCTGCATATACGAAGGTGAAGAACCCAACGGGGTAGATCATCGTGGTGCCTGGAGGCACGGGAGGAGCAAATCCATCTGATTATTCTGCTTGTTATTTGTAAGCTTGCTCTGTGGGCATGGAGGGAAGCATGAAACTTCTAAGGGAAGTGGTAGGGTACTCCGTGGTGGTCCTTTATTGCGGTACACGCTCAGGATGTATTCGCAGAGGTGGGGTCTACGTGAACCAGTGGATGTACCTTGACTGCAACGGTAGATTTAGCAGTCAGAAGGCTGTGGCGGATGGCGTTGGGTGATTCGGCGATTGGCCTCGAGAGAGATTGGTTAGGACCAAATTAAGGAATGTAATCGTCGGGTACCTATCATCGGCAGTCAATGGGATGTGGAAAGACTAGAGATAAATCAAGAGACCATCGATCTTTCACTATCGAGACGTTTGTTGAGGGATACTCCAAATTGGATGTTAGGGGAATGTCACTTAGCTCTTGATGTGATCTTTCACTAGTTGAGGGAGGGGTCAGGGTAGGGCTATATCCACCGTAAAAAGAAGACCATACTTGGATATTTGTACTATAGGTCCTTTTAGCGAACCTATACAGATATAAAAAGCTCCCAACCAAGTTTCGTGCATTAGATGCAGTCCTATTATGGGAGTCGGGGTACAGTAGACACTACGCACGTGTGAGGGTCTGGATACACACATTGGGTGGTGTATCGTAAACGTTAGGGCATTACTCTATGTTGAGGCTTGATTTGACCGAGGAGTTGGATATGACGATCTGTACGCTTGCATGGCATAGCGATGATGGTTCTATGTGGTAACATGGCATAATGATTTGGATTTCCGACGTCGTTCGGAGTAGGATACGCTTCTGTGGCATGACGGTGCAGACCATGCGAGGAGGGTGCTATGGGGAGTACTGGCCTGCTCGACACCTTTGAGTTGTCATACCATTCGTTGTTGTTCACCGATCAACGAAGACATTCAAAACTTCGAATATTCCTACTTGAGTTTACTTCGAAGTCACAACATCACTGAACCAAAAACATACATCATCATCTGATCCAAAATTTCCCAGCCCATAATTACCTGGCCTATATTTGCCCGACCGACCACCTTACTCGACCCCCTGGCCTGCTCGACCCTCTGGCTTAATCGACTCCTGGCCTGCTCGATCGACTACCTTCTACTCAACCGACCTATATTTTCCAGACCTATATTTACCAGATCTATCTTTATTGGACCGACCCTGGCCTACTCGACCGACCCCCTTCTGCTCGACCGACACTGGCCTGCTCGACCGACCCTTTGTCGTGTTCCCCAATGCTTGAATTCGACCGATCAATATTTTCCCGACCGACCCTAGTCTGCTCGACCGACCAATATTTGCCCGACCGACCTTGACCTGCTCGACCGTTCAATATTTGCCCGACCGACCCTCTTCTATCTTGTTCCTGAAGAAAACCCCACTTAGTGCGACCGACCCCATACGTGTGACCCAAAGCCTACACCACTCCAAATTCGACCAAAACTTCGCCAATCAATGCAATCGACGAAACTAACTCAACCAATTCGCCAAATACAATCATAAACATGTTAAGAAACCAATAAAATCACCAATTTAGCAATTCCATCAATAATTATGTGAAATTTAACAAAATTACCATAAATGTAAATATGAACAAAACTATAGATCGAACTTGCATAATCATATGGAATAACATAGAAATTACTGGTTTAAACTTACTAAATTTGATCCTATGGTGATTCATATGAAGATGGACTTATAATGGTTTAGATCTATGGTAAAACACTTAAATATGATGAAAAACTTAATCAAACATTCATATACTTCATTGAATCCATGTGAGATATGCAAATCACTCACCGATTCTCCAAAACAAGCAAAAAACAATGTAATAAGATTCCGAACAGCAAGCAATTGAATTCGAACTCCTTGATTTGATGAATTCGCCCTTGAGTTGATGTAGATCTAGCCTCCAATAGTGTAGATCTATGATTTCCCTCCTTAGATTTTGATTTTTAATGGTGGAAAGGTGTTAGAGGAAGGAGGAGCACAAGGCCACTAAATGAGAGCATGGGGAAGTGAACTATTTCCCATACCTCCCACCCCCTATTTATAGCATTCCACCAACCCACTAATGGGCCTCACCAAATCAGCCCATTAGGCTCCCAAAGCCTTAACAGCCAACTGGAAAACCTTAAAACAATGATTCCTCCCAAACAGTTGAGCCAAATCTTTAATGTAACCACTCTACGAAAAGACAATCATCATTTCCTTTCCAATGGCATAGGTCTCTCCCTCTGATTCGACCTGAGTCAAAAGTTATTCCCAGTACAAGACTGACAAGGGCAAAATGGTCACAAACAAAATTGGTAAAAATTATGGACATGTCTCACATCCCCATATGCAACATATTAAAATATGAGAATGATCCAATCCTCTGGGAATAAAATAAAAATATTTTACGATCTTCCGATACGTAAAAATGCGGGTTGTTACAGTAGGTCCTTTGAGCGGACCTATAAAAATATGAAAAGCCCCCAACCGAGTTCCGAGCATTGGATGCAGCCCAAATACGGGACTCGAGGTACAGTAGATAGTACGTACGTATGAGGATCTAAATACACGCACCACGTGGTGTATCGTAGACGTTAGGGCATTACTCCATATTGAGGCTTGATTCGACTGAGGAGTTGGATATGACAATCTGTACGCTTGCGTGGCATAGCGATGATGGTTTTGTGCGGTAACATAACGTAATGATTTGGATTTCCGTACGTCGTTCGGCGTAGGATACGCTTCTATGGCATGACGGTGGAGACCGTGCGAGGAGGGTACTATGGGGAGTATTGTGATATATTGAGGGTAGCTACATATATACTATATTAGGTTAATCTACCGAGGAGTAGATGGGTATGACGTGAGTATAGAGCCTTGAGTGTTGTTAACCCAAATAACCTAATAAATAAGAAAACATAATTGAACGGTATATGTACGGTTATTTCGGAATGTATAATTTGTCTAGTAACCAAAACTTTTGTGTTCTGACACCTCCTCATAACACACACGCAGGTTAGGTTTGTGATAGAGATATGATAGCTTTGGATACTGGTTAGACAGTATTATTACTTCGGTAAGGCTATGTTTGATTATATTATATTTTATTCATTCCACTGTGAGATGTTTACTGAGTTATGATATATTTATTATCTCTGTCTTTTCCGCAAGATACCAGACAAGTTGATACGAGCTTCGATAGATTGGGATTCTTGAAAAAAATCGGTCTGTCGAAATTTGGGTTGTTACATCTAATATCAGAGCTTAGGTTTAGGATTCTTGTATAAATAGTGAGTGAACATATTTGTATTTTTAAAAGAAATATAAATACGTCATGTTAATTAGAATAAATGGTACTTAATTGGAAATTAATATGCAAATGGAGAACATGTGAATTTTACTTAATTTAATATTAAGTAAATATGTCATGAGAAAATATGAGGATCATATGTAATTGAGTAAAATGAGTTACTGTAATCTACATATACGTCTGAGAAGGTGTTTGTCTGTTTGGGGGAGGGGTTGTACATAGAATAATATTTATAGGAAATGTCATTTACAACTATGCTTATTAATGAATTTAAACCTACTAATTTAAACTTGTTAGTTAATAAGTTAAGAGGTCCCACATCTTACTGTTTATATATGGTTTTGGGACTCTTAAAATCCTAGTTACTTGGGGGCACAAGCATAGGGGTGACTTGTGTCGAGTTGTGTGGGACCCGTATCAGTCAGTATCCCTGTAAGTATCTTAGAGAGGGGCCTCGCTATAGATAGGGGGCAGAGCACGCTTTACTGATCTGGATTGTAAGAGGTACAAGGTGGAAGGTGGGTACATGCGTGTTCCGGCGGAGTCGTGAGCGTGCATGGGTCCGATTGGGGGAAACTAAGATGTTGTAACACCAACAAATAGGTATGTGACTTATAGTTGATGGGTTAGGGATTGATACCCCCTACTATTGTAGCTGGAACATGATATTTGTGTGGTAGTGAGCCGTTCGCATGGGTAGCATTAGGGAAAATCTCTCCTAATTACTTGATTCTGTCTGAATCTGTAGAAGTGCAAAAACATTCAATCTGCCTGATCTGATTATTATTATCATTGTCATTTTATAAGAATTGTTAGTCCTTATTATCAGTTCATATCAGTTATTGTTCACCTTTAGACGTGTATATACACCTACTCTTTTATGATGCTAGAACCACTATTTATCTGTTTTACTTAACTTAGTAAGTCGAGCTTGTAATCACAGCAGCTCACCAGGCTTTATGTCTGACCCATTTCCTTTCTTCCTTTCTCTTTCTTTTCCTCGGGATTACAGAGAGAAAGTGCATTGTTTAGATTTCTTTGTTAGCTTTGTCATGCTGGATTTCTGCAAGATGGATTAATTTTTGTTCTTTTTCCAAGGTTAGGTTGTTTCTTTTTGACTATATTTGGAAGTTAATACCATTTACTCTGATGTTGTTTTTTACTGAGGTTTTGAGATATTTCAAATATGTAACTGTTTGGTTAAATGAAACAAAGATGGTTTTGTATTTTATAAATGAAAGCTTCTTCTTCCGCTTTAATTTTTTTATGCCTTGTGAAATCTTAGTCTCTGTGATGTTTTATGTCTTTATACTTACAATGCTCTATACTTTCTTAATGAAATCCTCATACGGGTGACATTAAGGAATGTGGGGTGTTACATTTTGTATCAGAGCCTAAGGTTACCAAGATCACTAAGGTTTTGTTTAAAAAGAAAGAATTTTCAAAAGAAAATGCTTTTTTAGAAATCAAAGGTTACTTTTGAAAATAAAATATCCCCTATAGTCGGTTACAACCTTTCTTTAACTCTTTCTAAATCTTTATCTTTTTAGTTGAGTTATAAGGCATTCTATCTAAGCTTTGCTTTATAGGTTGAAATTTTGAATAATGGATAAATCCGTTTAGCTGAGTAGTTGGGAAGAGTCGATGTTAAAAAGGAACTTGTTGCTAGACATATATTGAAAAGGGTTAATCATGGATGGAACTACCTTATTAGTTTAGTAGTTGAAAAGTAAGTATAACCTAAATTGATTGGTTAAGAAAAAGAAATGTATTTCCATAGTTGGGTTTGAAATTAACATAGAAAACATCATTGCAAGAGTGAATGGATTAGTGCGGAATAATGGTTTTATCGTATTGTGCACTAACCGCCAACTTAAAGATAATTAAAAAGAAATATATTGCAATTGTGGGTTTCTATAAAATGGATTTTCCGATACTATGGAAATAGATTTTTAATCTTTTCGGTAACCAATTAATTAAAGAACTTCCAATAAGGTTAATTTAAGGATGGCAAGTGAAAGTTCAACATGAGTAAACTAATGGCAAAAGGATTATTTGGAACATATAAGCAGTAACAAATTGGACATTAGGAGAAAAATAGTAAAAGACAAGGATTGATGGAAGAAATAATGTTATCTATCTTTAGTTCTTGCTAGCATTCCTATTTGATTTAGAAATATTTTGTCCTTTTCCTTTGATGCATTGGCTGCGTGGGGCCTTAGCAAGGATAAATTGAATCTTGTAGAGCATCTGTATTGTAGGCTTAATGAAGCGGTCCTTTACATATAGGGTAAATCCCCGAGGGAGTGATGATAGCACTAGTGAATGTTTTGCACTTAAGCCCAGTAGTAGTTTATGAACCCTATAGGGATCGGCTTGATTATCTGTTTATCTATGGTGAGTCGGGGTTGAAACTAAAATCTTGATGGTTGGGCATTTCCGGGTATGGATTAGGTTGCCATGATTAGGCCTCGTATGACATATTGATTTACAAAGAAGGGGTAAATTACGAGCCTAAAAGATGGTGTAGGATTTAATATGACATATAGACTTAGAGGGAAAAGTTACGGGTCTAATATCTGTTAAGTATTTCTGAGGCTATTTTGACTATAAGAAGAAAATAGTCGGGCTAGGACTAATTTTTGACTTCTTGTGACCCTAAGGGTCAGCCATGTTGATATTTCTATTTTTCTTAGTGCATCTCTAGGAAGTATTGGTTTAGTTCTCTTTGTGCTTTATATTCCGAATAGTAAGTGCTTGAAACATTATCTCTAGGAAAGAAAAAGAGATTGGTTTCAGATGGGTATTTGTGGCAATGCTAAATTTGTAGCATTTTTGATAAAGCACATGGTGTTAGTGAGAATTGAGTTTCATGGTTTTTACTGGAATCTTTCCTAGTTATGGGAATGTACCATCAATGGATGGGTTGGAAGCTTAGGCAAACTATCAGTATAATAAGTCATCTTAAATGTTGAAAGGAAAGTGGGTTTTCTTTGGGGCACTCGAACTCGAGTGTTGACCTGTGAAGGATTAGTTGGATTGGAATATTTTACTCCCTAAACCCTATATTTTAAAAATAATTGTGTGACCCTTATGTTAGGACTTTTTGCATGTATTTTAAGAAGGTAATTGGGCTTCAGTTGTAATGGAAAGATTTTCGGGGAAAGCAAAGTAAAAGGACTTTTGAAATAATTATGTTCCTATACAAGAGTGTAACGAGGAGGGATTTATGGAAATTTGTGGAACCACTTTAAGTCAAAACCCTATAAGTATAAAGTTTTAAAGAACAAGAATTTTGAAAGATTAATGTATTTTGATATGAAATTATATTTTTGAATTTTCATAAAAGCAACTATATATGTTTCAGAAGAAAAAATTTATAACTGAAATTTTGTCTCATTAAATTTTTTTCAAGTAAGGTTTTGAAAAAAAAAATCATTTATAGGAAAAGTGGGGCGGTAAGTAAGTCATTATGGGGTTGGACAGGATAAGTGGAACGAGTCAAGGAAAGATGGATAAAGTAAAGACTAGGAATGTGAAAAGGAGGAAAAGTGTGACTTTACTTGTAAGACTAAGGCAAGCTATTGGGTTAGTTCACTTGAGAGCTTCTTCCAGAAGTAACTAAAGATGAGTGAAAAGAAAGAACTTCACTAGGGGATTCAAGTTTCTTACCTACATCCTTTCGACAAGTATTTCCTCTTTGATAATCTATATGTCGCTTCTTCCTTTGATTTAGGACTTTTTCCTGGTATATCCTTTGGAAGCGTTGATCTTAGGATTTGAGCTTATAAATGATAGAATATGACTGAAAAATGTGTTTGAGACATGTTATGTTTGATGGTTGCAAGTGGATGTAAGTGTTTTGATTGCTAGTGGATGCATATACACACATTAAGCACTAGATCGGCTCAAATACTTACATATTGCATATGGATGTGTGTACATTTTAAATTGTAGTGAATGAAAATGGTTGAATCATCACATGGATGTTGCATTTAGGTGAATGATTGTGCACACATATAGAATTTATATGTATCATTAGGATTCTTTTGCATACACATTGGATGCACGCCACAAACATGAATTGCATTAAGGAGGTCAACTGAATCAGTAGACGACCTGATTTTCGCATTAGCTTAGGGACATATACACGAAACCTTTGCATATCTTCATACAAAAGAATTAGAAATTCTAAGGACAATGGATGCCAGTGGATGATGGTTGAGGAGATGAATGTTAGCATTCAAAACACTCTTCTAGCCTTGGAGATTACAGGGACGAAATCTGTTAAGGATGGGAGAATGTAACAACCCAAATTTTTAACAAACAAAATGGACTAATTAATTGAGGAATAAAATGATAAAATAAATATTAATTAGAAAAATATTGAGAATTGAGTAAAACTGACTTTATCGTTGTGTTCGTCTCAAAATTTTGGTTCATATAGACTCTGGTTTTCGTAAATCGGATTAAGTATGAAGAAGTTATGACCTAACGAAGTTTGAACTACATTTAAATAAATCAACCAAGTGGGTCAACCCAACCCTTTACTGGGTCGACACATGGGTCGACCCATGCCTCAGGTGGGCCGATACATGGGCCGACCCAGGTCTAAGGTGGGTTGTCCCACCTTAGAGAATTTTCTGAACCTGGACTATTTTATATATATTATTCATATGCAAACTCGGCTTGAGGTGTATGGATGGATTTAAAAACTTAATATCTAACCGTTTAAGATTGTCCTAGTTAGTCTATAAATAGGGTGGCTATCTCTCTCATTTTCCTACACACAAACATTCTTCATTTCTTTCTTCCTTCGAACTATGTTTTAAATTTAAATAAGAAAAATGAGGGGATGCTGCTAGAAGATAGATTAAAAAGGATCATCAAGTTTTTCTTCTACAACAACTATTTTAGAAGATTTTCTGGATCAACAACAACAATGAGTATTACTATGATTTTCATATTTCTTCTAAGTTAGACTTAAATAGATACAATAGTTGTTGTAGTAATATAAATAAAAAGATCTTTGACAATAAATATATTTTGGATCTGAAAAGTAACAATATTTATAAGTTTATTCTTATACGTTATTTTAATTGTTGTTAATTACCTACTCATTGTCAGTTATTATTTGTTTGTATGTGCATCTCTCTTCCTTAATTCCCTATCTATTGTTTGTTTTATTTACGGTATTATTATTCCCTTTGAAATGTATAGAATTGGAAAAAAGTACGAGATAATATTAAAAGGGGAAATTGAGTATAATAGAATTTGTACTGTAAATTGGGATTATAAAAAAGGAAGAATATGTAAATATGAATAGGTAAACTTAATTTTAAGAAGAAATGTCATTTATAAATTAATCTGTAGACATATTAATATGGCATTGACTTGGTGAGCGTGTATTTGACATTAATTTATAAATATGGCATTGAATAAGAAGAACATGGTATTTGACGTTGATTTGTGAACATAACTTGGTAAACATGTTAATATGATATTGTTAGGAAAACATGTAATCGACCTTAATTTGTATATATATTTATGCTAATTTGTTACTCATGTTAATTAACACTAAAGAGGATATGTTAATTTGAGGAATATAGTAATTTGTCAGTTATTGACACTAAAAAAGATATGTTAAATTGTGGAATATGGTAATTTTTCACTTATGTTAATTGACAATAAAGATGATATGTTAATTTGAGGAATTTGGGAAATTGTCATTCATGTTAATTGACATTAATTAAGGGGATTATGTTAATTGAGGAAAACATATCGATTAGACATTTACGTTCATTCATGTTAATTTGGAAAAACATATGATTAAATATTTATGTTCATTCATGTTAATTTCGGAAAACATGTAATTTAATGTTTATGTTCATTCATGTTAATTTGACCAAACATGCAGTTAAATGTTTATGTTCATTCATGTTAATTTGGGAAAACATGTAATTTAATGTTTATGTTAGTTTGGAAAAACATGCAATTAAACGTTTATGTTCAATTCATGTTAATTTAGGGGGGAAAACATGTTAATTTGACATCATGTTCATTTGATGTTAATTAAACATTTATGTTCATCTGATGTTTATATTCATCTGATGTTGTTTAGACATTTATGTTTATTTTGGAAAGCATGTTGTTTAACATGAATTTGTAAACATGTTAATTTGGCACTAACATAGGAAAATATGTTATTTGACGTTAAGTACGTTGATACTAAAACACATTAATTATACTTAATATGACATTAAGTGATCTTTTTGGGAAAATGCGTTAATCGGAATGAGTTAGACTTAATATGACATTAAGTATAATTAACATGTTTTCCGAATTAACGCTCAATTAACGTACTTAACGTCAAATAACATGTTTTTCAATAACGGTGCCAAATTAACATGTTTACAAATTGATGTTAAACAACATGCTTTTCAAAATAAACATAAAGGTCTAATCAACATCAGATGAACATAAACATCAAATGAACATAAATGTATAATTAACATCAAACGAACATGAATGTCTAATTAACATGTATTTTCCCAAATTAACATGAATTGAACATAAACGTTTAATTGCATGTTTTCCCAAATTAATATGAATGAACATAAATATTAAATTACATGTTTTCCCAAATTAACATGAATGAACATAAACATTAAATTACATGTTTTCCCAAATTAACATGAATGAACATAAACATTTAATCACATGTTTTCTCAAATTAACATGAATGAACATAAATGTCTAATTGATATGTTTTCACCAATTAGCATATTCCCCCTAATTAATGTCAATTAACATGAATGACAATTTTCCATATTCCCCAAATTAAAATATCCTCTTTATTGTCAATTAACATAAGTGACAAATTACCATATTCCTCTATTTAACATATCTTCTTTAATGTCAATAATTGACAAATTACGATATTCCTCAAATTAACATATCCTCTTTAATGTTAACTAACATGAGCGACAAATTAGCATAAACATATATACAAATTAAGGTCAATTACATGTTTTCCTAAAATACCATATTAACATGTTTACCAAGTTATGTTCACAAATCAACGTCAAATACCATGTTCTTCTTATTCAATGCCATATTAATAAATTAATGTCAGATACATGTTCACCAAGTAAATGCCATATTAATATGTCTACAGATTAATTTACAAATGACATTTCTTCTTAAAATTAAGTTTAACCTATTCATGTTTACATATTCTTCCTTTTTTATAATCCCAATTTACAGTACAAATTCTAATATGCCCGATTTTCCTTTTTAACTTTATTTCATACTTTTTTCCAATTCTATCCAATTCAAAAGGCATAATAATACTATAAATAAAACAAACAACAGATAGGGGATAAGGAAGAGAGATGTACATACAAACATATAATAACTGAAAATGAATAGGTAATTGACAATAATTAAAATAACATACAAGAATAAGCTTATAAATATTGTTACTTTTTAGATCCAAAATATATTTATTGTCAAAGTTCTTTTTATTTAGATTACTACAACAACTATTGTATTTATTTAACTTTAACTTGGAAGAAATCTAAAAATCACAGTAATACTCACAATAGTTGTTGTAGATCCAGAAAATCTTCTAAAATAGTTGTTGTAGAAGAAAATTTTAAATTATCCTTTTTAATCTATCTTATAGCAACATCCCCTCATTTTTTTATTTAATTTTAGAACATAGTTTGGAGGAAGAAAGAAATGAAGAATGTTTGTGTGTAGAAAAATGAGAGAGATAGCCACCCAATTTATAGATTAACTAGGACAATCTTAAAACACTAGATATTAGGTTTTTAAATCCATCCGTACACCCCAAGCTGAGTCAGCATATGAATAATATATATAAAATAGTCCAAGTTCAAAAGCAGTCCAGGTTCAGAAAATTCTCTAAGGTGGGTCGACCCATGTGTCGACCCACCTAAGACTTGGGTTGACCCATGTGTCGATCCAGTTAAAGGTAGGGTTGACCCACTTGATTTATTTATTTATTTATTTAAATATAGTTCAAACTTACTTAGGTCATAACTTCTTTATATATCTGAACCAGAATTTCGAGACGAATGCAACGGTAATGTAAGTTTTACTCAATTCTCAATATTTTCTAATTAATATTTATTTTATCATTTTATTCCTCTATTAATTAATCCATTAATTAATTGCTTGTTAAAAATTTGGGTTGTTACTTGTTAGATAAGTACGATGTGAGTATAGAGCCTTGGGCGATGTTAACCCAAACAACCTGATAAATAAGAAACATAATTGAACGATATATGTAGGGTTATTTCGAAATGTGTAATTTGTCCAATCACCAGAACTTTTGTGTTCTGACCTCCACCTCATAACACACTCGCAGGTTAGGTTTGTGGTAGAGATATGATAGCTTTGGATACTGGTTAAACAGTATTATTACTTCAGTAAAGTTATATTTGATTATATTTTATCCATTCTGCTGTGAGATGTTTACTGAGCTTTGATATATTTATTATCTTTGTCTTTTCCGCAGAAAACCAGATAAGCCGACTTGAGTTTCGATAGATTGGGATTTTTGAAAAAAAATCGGTCTGTCGAAATTCGGGTTGTTACATCTGGTATCATAACTTAGGTTTCAGATTCATGTATAGATAGTGAGTGAACGTATTTGTATTTTTAAAATAAATATATTATATATGTACACATAGATCCATAAAGGAACCCACTATATAGGAAGAGAGGCCGATGGAAAGAATTGGGATATTGGTGGTGTACACTAAAGAAATGGTTATGGGAATTTGAGAATAAGAGACCCTTAGGAGGTTTGGGTGAAAAATGTACAATGTGCTTTGTAATAAATAAAGATGGATCTCATATGTCAGTTTCTGAAATGTTAGTATTTCGGATTAGTGGGTTTGGCAGTTGAGCCTTATAAATTGTAAAAGAGTAAAAAAAATAGATTAGGAATATATATATATTTGTAGGGATATTTAGGAAGGTCTGAATAAGTTAGAAACCCACTTCGAGTCTATCCCCATTGTTAAATTTTAAGAACATGACAATTTGAAAGCTTTTTTTGTGGTAGTTTATGGTATTTTTCAAGTCTGGACCTTAAAAGTTTGCAATTTTAAAGTATGTACTAGTTAAATTGTGTAGAAACAATTTTTGAAACAAAAAGAGATATTTTTGACGTTTGAAAAAAATATGTAATAATATATTTGAAAAGTACATATTGGGTTTCAGAGAAAAATAAATAAAATGGGGTATATCTTGGAAATAGTGATTTCTTATGAATTTTTTGTCAAAACTGAATTATTCCAGAAAATGTGTACATTGTAGAGCATTCATAGCTCAATAGTTTTAAGTTATAAAGTATGAAAGAATTAAATAACGAAACATGGAGAAGATTGCATTTTGTCAAAAAACTAAAAAATAATCAGTAAAGAAAATTTTGAAAATCTCTATTCTTTTGACAATTGTTTTGGCATAAATTTTGATGGATAAACAAAATAAGTTGTAAAATTTAGAATAGAGTAGATGTTTGCACCTAGTTATGAGTAATTGAACTGACATTATAAACAGAACGGTTGTGAGATTACTTAAGAAACAGTTTTCCTTGTCAACTCCGGTTTTTATGATTTGGAAAAAAAGGAGGGAAGACCTTTTGTGAGTTGTCATTTTTATGGTTTGGCAAAAGTAAGTTTTTATGGAGAAAAATAAAGTTCTGAAAAGGTGAATAACATAAGTAAACATAGGAGCTCTTCTGTGGCACCTATGTTAGAGGATCAACAAAAAGTGATTAAGGATTTTTCTCATAAAAAACACCTGAGTGTTTTAATCCAGTTAAAGTTGTGGGAGATTCAGATATTAATATACAGGAAGGTGATAAAATAGAGAATGCTAATGTAAAAAGGTACAAGAAATAAATTGCTGAGCATCCTGTTAAACAGACAGGTAATGAAGAAGAGAATGAGAAGGTTGTCAAAATGAATAACATTGGAAATTGTACGGATTTTCTAAATGGAGAAGATGTGGATAATAGAGATTTTCTTATGAGCGAGTCTGATAGTTTCTTATGTTCTTACAGTTCTACAAGAAGTTTCAAGAAGAGGAGAACTAATTTTAAATCCAGTAAATATAAAAAGGAGAACAGGTTTGTAAATGAAGGACCCTTGGTTGAGGATAATCCAGAATGGATTCAACTTATGCAACAATTACAAACTAGATCAAAAACAAGAAAAGCAAAAGGAGGAGAAAATCCAGGAGGAGTTTCTTAGGGAGGTATAACTAAGAAGTGATTGCCTTTGAGGTCTTTGTGTGTTAGGATTTTTGTACCTAGAGCCTGGTTTTATGTTTTGAAGAATGCTTCTTGAATCTGAAGTTTTGTGCTAAGGTAGAAATTGGGTGTTCTCTTCTCTTCTTGATATTGCTCTTTTATATGATGTATCTGGTCTTGCTCGAGTTGTAGTAGCAGTTGGTCTGCATGTGTTGTCCTGTGGAGTTATGCTTGAGGTAGCTGGTGGTTATGCTCGTTCAGTTTGGATGTGCAAGCATCTGGGCTTTTGGATCTGTGGTTCTGTGCTTTTTCTTGTTATTTGGGCAAGTGATATTTATGTGGATCTTAAGTTTCAGCTGTTGCTTGATGGTTGTCTTGGCTTTCTAACATGGGCTTGTGCTTGATCCGCTACAGTTGTTTGGTGGCAGATCTTTTTTTTTTTTTTGGTGTTTAGTTTATTTTCGTGTATTCTGTTGTAGGTGGTCGGTTTGACATGGGTAGTTTGTTAGTGTCTTTTGTTCTCTTTTGAGCTGGGTTTTGTTATGTTGTATAAAATTCGTTCTATGTGTGTGTTGCAACTTTATACCCAGCTCAAAAATTTCTCCTGTAACTTTTCGTTTGTAATTAATACCCTTTTATTCTAAAAGAAATGTTTTGAAAGGAAAAGTGATAGAGCCAAACCACGTTTTTAAATCATGGAGTAGGTAAGGATTAGTACCTAGGAAAAGCAGGGAATAATTTGAGGCTATAAAGTAGATAGCAAGAATTGTTTTAGAATAATAGTGAATTCCCGTAAAGTGCATAAACACTATAGAGCCTAGGTTGTTGCTTGGAAAAGACAAATAGTACACAACAAGGACAAGTTTTGACAAGTAGAAGGTAGTGGACAAGCAAGTTGATTAGATCCTGTGGTTTGGGCTTTTCTTTGTCAGTGAGGACATAATAGTAGGATTCTTAGCCCTTGGTAGTAGTTGTGTAGTGTGCTTGTTTTTCTATTTTAGTTTTAAAAGAACTAGAAGGCTTAATCAAAATCAAACTTAGATTGGTGGATTAAGTTAAATAAGTTAAGGAAAAAGGCGATGACATAACTAAAAGAAAACAAACAATGATGAGAACCGCAAAAGCAAAGCAACAAATATGACAATTGAGAAAAGTGGAAAATTTCATGAAATAGAAAAGGAAGGATTTTTCTAAAGTAAGTTGAGAAAATCTTATGACAAAGAAAATTTCTTATGTGAACTGTGCTTGGATAGGAAGATAGGAATTCTTTATATAATAGTTGCATAAAATCCAAGTACAGATAGAAAAGGTACATAAAAGAAAAACGGAAGGTGTGAAGTTTTCCGTTTTCCACCTTTTTGTAACATAAGAAATCGAATTCAGAAAATTAGACTTTTCTGTAATTTGAAAATTTAAAGTTGGTTGGTAGGGTTTGGATGCAAAAATTGGATGAACTACATTCTTATTTTGTAAGAGTGGGGGAAAAATTGGATGAAAGAGGTATTTTGATTTTCAAAATATTGCATTCGTATAGAAATAACCAGTATATTTAGAACGTGTGCATCATGTTTTCAAAAGATTTTCAAAATTTTGCATTCATATAGGAGGTACCGCTTAGACATTCATGTATTATTATGTTCTATGACACTTTGCACAAATGCACAAATGGTTGCGAAATTATATGTACACATGATGGTTGTAAATTATGCGAGGGATTACTTAATTTTATCTTTACCAAATTTCAGGGATGACATTTCCTAAGGGTGGGAGAATGTAACACCCCACATTTTAATTAAATAATAAATGATGGTATAACGCCGTTTTAATTTTGAAAATAAATAAAAATTGCGCATATATATGTGCATGAATACAAATGTTGAGATAAAAAATGCAAGTTAAGAGCAGAGAATAATAAATGCATAATAAATGAAAAAGGGACAAGAAAACAACTGCATTAGAAATTAGAATGCACTAAAAGGTATAAAATAATGAATTAATAGCGTTATTAATTACATTAATAGGACAACTCTTAACGGAAAAGGAATTGAAAGGTTATATGCCTATATACACACGTAAATTCGAAATTTAAAACTTAAAGATGAATTATAACTTAGAAAACAATAAATCAGATAAGTTATATTAAGCAAGAAATTAAACAATATTAATTGATGTTAAACAGAACTCAAACGAGGCAGGAAAAACATGTTTGGATCAAGGATGAGTCGACCCAGGGCACATGTGGGTCGACGAATGTGTCGACCCAGGGGTCGACCCAAAAGGGGTCAGATCTGTTTTCAGATGACGTGTTTTTCTGAATTATACATTTCGATTTTATGTGGTTAAATCCGATGGACCAAACTTTCTTGTACACCTATAAATAGACTAGCAGGGCCTAGCTTTAAACTCAAATTTTCTGAGACGCTGCCAAAGCTCTGCCATTATCTTTCTTCCCCAAATCTTTTAGAAATTAAAATATTAGTTCTTAGGGGTTCTGATTCAAGATTTGAATATAAGGGATGTAAATCTACAACGTAAGTGTTAAGATTTGTGATCAACGCGAGGTAAGTTCTTAAATCCAATTTATTTAGGTTTCTCTTTTTCTTTCCCTCTTCTTTTAGCATTAGATTTGTGAATCCATGGTTTTTTTAATAATAGATTCATCTAGGAAAGCCATGGAATAATAGATCTGGATCAAATTCAAGGATTGGAAAGTTGTCAGGTGAGTGGATTTAGAATTATACCTTTTGGATAACGGGAAATTTACCGTTTACATTCCTTGTTATTCTTAACATGTTAAATAACAGTAAATTGTGGTAATTACGATATGATTTATTTCCTATGAATGTTAAGAATATACTGATATACAAATCTATTTTATTTGGATTATAAATTACTATAATACTGAAATTGTGGGATTTACAATAAACGTGAACATGTTACTGAAATTGTTGTTTAATGACAAATTGGATATATTGTAAATCAAATTACACTGAAACTGGGAATAATGGGAAAAGATAAGATGTGCCTAATTTGTATGGAAAATTTACAGTGATTGGGAGATTATAAATAACATTTAACTCATAAAATAAAAAGGGAAAATTTGTAACGGACAGAGTTAGATGGATTTGGGAAAAAATGATACATTTTCATAACGGTAAAAATATACTAGCAACGTAGTTGCAAGCAAAGAAGGGGAAAAAGGGATTAATGTGAAATAGGGATTCTTTTACCGTATTGCACACTAATCAAGTAAAAAGGTATATTTATGTTCACGGCGAAAGTAAAAGAAATAGCTTGCAACTATGGATCTTGATTTATGTGCGTTATGGAAATGAATCTTTTTGACTTTCCACTGATCAATCTAATAAGGTGTGTGAAATATTTTCATTAAATAATGAGAATATACAAGACGGTAATTAAAAAAATTTATAACAATAAAAGTTTGGTTAATGTTAAGAAACCTAAGGAAAATGTGAAGAACAGGGAACATAACCCATTATAATTAATTATATGAGAAATAATATAATAGGTTGGCCTGTTCTAGGGACAAGTGGAATTATAACATGGGTTATAGTAAATAGAAAGAGAACTTGTTAATAAACCTTAATTAGGAGAACTAAGTTAATAAGTAAACAACAAGAAGTTGTGATGACAGTGTAAGACAAAGTTATGATTATATAAGAAAGAATAAAAGTAGACTTATGGAATGAAATAAGTTGTACTTAATTGAATATTAAATAGACATGTCATAAGAAAACATGAGAACTGGGAAAAGATACACTTATTTATATGTTAAATAAAACATGTTGTTGAACTTGTAAACAGGTAATTGGATAATAAACGACATGACAATAATGTAAAGGGATTGTAGATTACTTTCGTTAATTACAATCTAGTGAATGACATGTTATAGGATTATTAATGAACTTAAAACATGATTAAGTCAAACTTGTATGATTAATAAGCGAGTAGGGTCCATTCCTCAGAGATATAAGGGGTTCGGGAAATCCTTGTAACTTGAATAAAAAGGGAATAATTGGGTAATCAAGTTAATTAGTAATCTGATAAGATAAAACAAGCGCGAGGGTAAAAAATTAGACATAGGGTCTAATAACGCGATTGCATGAGGCGCTTGGACCAGTCCACATGTACTAAGGTGAAGAACCCATCGGGGTATATCATCGTGGTGTCTGGAGGCACGAGAGGAGCACGTCAATCTGATTATTCTGTTGGTTATTCTGTTAGCTTGCTCTGTGGGACTGTAGGGAAACACGCGACTTCCGAGGAGCATGGTAGGGTACTCCGTGGTGGTCCTTTGTTGCGGTACATGCTCAGGATGTATTCGCAGAGGTGGGGGTCTGCGCGATACCACCTAGTGGGTATACCTTGACTGTAACGGTAGATTTGGCAGTCAGAAGGCTGTGGAGGATGTCGTTGAGTGATTCGGAGATTGGCCTCTGGAGAGGTTGATCAAGACCAAATTAAAGATAGTAATCGTCGGTCAACTGTCATCGGCACTCAGTGGAATGCAGAAAGATTAGAGCTAAACCAAGAGACCATCGATCTTTCACTATGGAGACATTGGTTGAGGGACACGCCAAATTGGATGTTAGATTGGTTGTTAGGGGCACGTCACTTAGCTCTTGATATAGTATTTCACTAGTTGAAGGAGGGGCCGAGCTAGGGCCAATTTGGCAATTTCATCAATAATTATGTGAAATTCACCAAAATCACCATAAATGTAAATATGAACAAAACTATAGATCTAACTTGCATAATCATATGGAATACCATAGAAATTACCGGTTTAAACTTACTAAATTGGATCCTATGGTGATTCATATGAAGATGGAATTATAATGGTTTAGATCTATCGTAAAGCACTTAAATATGATGAAAAACTTAATCAAACATTCATATACTTCATTGAATCCATGTGAGAGATGAAAATCACTCACTAATTCTCCAAAACAAGCAAAAATCAATGTAATAAGATTCCAGACAGTAAGCAATTGAATCCGAACTCCTTGATTTGATGAATTCGCCCTTTAATTTATGTAGATCTAGCCTCCAATGGTGTAGATCTATGATTTCCCTCCTTAGATTTTGATTTTTAATGGTGGAAAGGTGTTAAAGGAAGGAGGAGCACAAGGCCATCAAATGAGAGAATGGAGAAGTAAACTATTTCCCATACCTCCCACCCCCTATTTATAGCATTCCACCAAACCACTAATGGGCCTCACCAAATCAGCCATTAGGCTCCCAAAACCTTAACAGCCAACTGGAAAACCTTAAAACAGCGATTCCTCCCAAACCGCTGAGTAAAATATTTAACGTAACCACTCTACGGAAAGGCAATCATCATTTCCTTTCCAATGGCATAGATCTCACCCTTTGATTCGACCCGAGTCAAAAGTTATGCACTGTACAAGACTGACATGGGTAAAATGGTCACAAACAAAACTGGTAAAAATTATGGACATGTCTCACATCCCCATAAGCAACATATTAAAATATGAGAATGATCCAACCCTCAGGGAATAAAATAAAAATATTTTACGATCTTCCGATATATAAAAATGCGGGTTGTTACATTCACCCCCCTTAAGAATTTCGCCCTCGAAATTCCAAGAAAACACAAGCAACCATAATAATTTTGCATGCCTATCATCCATGAGAATCCAATTCTATCATCCAAACTAGCAACCATCAAGCCATGCATCCATAGCCTTATCCTAGCACGCAGAATTCTATCAAATAACAACAATCAGAAAACAATAACAACGAGTAACAATAATAACAATAAGTAAAAATGATGTGATAATGGTGCGATATCAATGGGTCATACAGCTGAAGAGTTATAGATGGATCGTCTCCATAGTCTCTTCCGTCTCCCATGTACAATTGTCATCCTCCTCACTCTATTGTACTTTGATTAACTTAACTGTCTTCCTCCTAAGCTGTTTCGTGTCGTTTACAACGACATGAAGTGGCTTACGAGGTCTCGTAACCGCGGCTTCGACTTCTAGGTTTTTGTATTGTTCCAAAGATACTACCACCTCCGGATCATGCGCATATTTCATAGAAATTATTCACGAAAAGCGTTATGCACACCCGACATTTTCTCGAGTAACTCTAATCTATACGCGAGCTTTCTAATTCGCCCGACTATCGAAAACAAACCAAAGAACTTAGGAGTTAACTTTCCTTTACTTCTGAACCTAACCACATGCTTTAATGAAGGGACCTTCATGAAAACCATATTGCCAATGTCGAATTCCAAATCCTTTCGATACTTAACAGCATAATTCTTCTAACGATCTTAGGCTGCCTTCATTCGTGTTTGAATGATCTCGATACAATCCGATGTCTCTCTTATCATCTCTGGCCCAAGTATCAACTTATCTCCAGCTCTAACCAACATGCTGGAGAATTACATGGTCTACCATACGGCGCCTCGTATGGTGTCATCCCAATGCTCGACTGGTAGCTATTATCATAAGCAAACTCAACTAGGTGCAGATAGTCTTCCCATAATCCTCTGAAGTTTAACACACAAACCCCTTAGGAGATCTTCTAAAACTCGGTTAACTTTCTTGGTTTGACTATCAGTTTGGGGATGACAAGCCGTACTCAAATACAAGTCGATTCCCAAAGCCTCTTGCAAACTTTTCCAAAATCCACTCGTGAAGAATAAATCTCGATTACTTACTATGCTCTTTGGGATACCATGGAATCGAACTATCCATTTCACATAAAGCTCAACCAATTTTGCTGCTGACCTAGTCAATCTGACAGGAATGAACCTTGCACTTTTGGTCAAGTGATCCACGACGACCCAAATCCCTTCATTTCCTGCCCTGGTTCTAGGTAGTCCATCGATAAAAATCCATTGATTACTGCTCCCACTTCCATGTAAGAACTTCCAATGGCTGAAGCAAACCACTTGGATTCTTCTGTTAAGCTTTCCCCAACTGATAGTTCGTATACTTGGAAATGAACTTTCCGATATCTCTTTTCATCACTTCCCAGTAGTAAACTCGCTTCATGTCCTGATACATCTTATTACCACCGGGATGAATCGTCAACTTTGAGTGATGACATTCCCTTAGAACCTCATCTCTCAATCCGTCGATATCAAGAACAACTAGTCATCCTTGTTTTTGAAGCCATTCTTCTCAATCGACTTCGAACTCTTTGTCTTCTGGTTCCAGCTTCTGGATAAACTCGACAATTCTTGCATCTCGCTTTTGGCTCTCGCCAATCCTTTCGATAAGAGTAGGTCTTATCGAATCATTTTTGGTTCCAATTCACACCTTGGCCTGAAATCGAATCTCGCCAAATACTCAAGACACTTCCATTCTGAAAACATCGCTCCCAAACTCGCATGTCTTCGATGCACTATCCTTTACCACTCGCTATTGGTGAAATTCCGTTGCCAAATCCATTTGAGAGAAAACACTTTGGCGTCATAAAGCTGATCGAACAAGTCATTGATCCTCGATAACGGATACTTGTTCTTTTTGGTCATCTTGTTCAGCTCACGATAGTCCTTGCACAATCTCTACAAGCCACCAGACTTAGTTACAAATACACTGGTGCACCCATTTGGAAACATTCCTTCGAATGATTCCTTTCCCAAGAAGTCACAAACCTGCGCCTCTAACTCTCGCTGTCCCTTAGGCGCCATCCGCTTAAAAGGCATAACGATAGGTCTAACACACTTGACCAAATCGACCTTAAACTCAATATCACTATGCGACGATAACTCTTTGACTTCGCCAAAGATACCCTCAAAATCACTTGGGATTAGCATGAATGACAAGTCTTCTTATGGAATTCCAAGCGAATACAACAACTCACGAGAACACCATCTTCGGGTTACCCTGAATCAACATCTTTCTCCCTTCCACATCCCCGACTCTCACCTCTTGGGCCAATCCATACCCAAGATGATTTCTAGCCCATTGAAAGTTACAACTAAGCAACCACTCATAAATGAGCATTCATGGCCAAGCAATAATGGATCACCACAATTTATGCAAAGAGCAGATGAACCCATACTAGATTAGTCACAACTAAAGGTCTATTACAACTTCAATTTCTAAACCCATTCAGCATACAATCTTATTATAGGTAAAAGAAGGTGATTCTCTAGTATCGAATAGAACTCAAACAAACTTCACCAGCAGAAAGCATGTCTAAACTAACAACGGCTTCTACTAATTCTCATCACTAATGCAATAGGAAATCGGAATAGCTTCCAAAACACATGCTTCCCCTTGTTGCTTATTCTTCAGAAGATCAGGGCAATTCTTCTCATGCCTAAGCTTTTCACACTTGAAGCACTTCTTCTCAGCTCTAGGATTCTTACAGTCCTTAGAAAAATGGCCCTTCTGCCAATAGTTAAAGCAAGTCACCTCTCCCTTCTGCTTCTTCTTCTTGTCCTTATTTAGCTTCTTCGTTGCACTGGGATCAACGAAAGTTTTTTCTTGAGGTTCATATCTGTTTCTACAAGCCTCATCCCAAGAAGCATTGATCTTCTCTTCTCGCTCCTTGGCCGGACGTCGAAGTTGCTCTAAAGATATACCTTTTCAGAACTTATCTTCTTTATCCATAGGAAGATAATCCCTCTGTCTCTTAGCGGAATCACCCCTAGGTTCATGTTGTCGCTTTTGGAATGGGAATTCTTAGTAGGATCGTGGCCATCGTGGCCCCAAACATGACTATACATTCTGGCATAACAGCGAAAGCTTCTAACTGGTTACCAACGCTTGCCCCTCCAGTCGCAGGCTCCTCCTTAGTAGTGTTTCCTAAAGTTTGACGACTCATTCTAAAACTAAAAATAAAATGATTAGTCCACGTATGAGATAACAATAGGAATGAAATCTGAACCCTATTATACTATACACTACTATATAGCATACGTCCAATTGAAATCTACAAATATGTCTCTCTTACGTAATTATGTCTTAGAACTTTTGCTAAAATCGATAACGAAAGCTCAGATACCAAATGTGATGACCGCCCATAACCCCTGTACTAAACAAGAGGAGAAGTGCGCTGAAACGTGTGTCGGGCAGCTATGGACAATCATCAAGTTAGGTAAACACAAGCGGAACCTGTCGTAAATCTCATAGTGCAAGGATAAAATATAATAGAACATATACAACAGGTAATATTAGTGAAGCATATTTGAGCAGAAATCTCAAATTTTCAAAACAATAAGAAAATATATCCTTACACCAGAATTGCAACATATGTCTGTACAAATTTGCCTCACTACAGCACTCAGAGCAGAATAACAAATAGTGGAAATCAAAATACTATATAATAAGATAGATAGTACGCTAGCCTCCTGCTCACCTCCGAACTGCTGCATCGTCTTTACTAAATTATAATCTGCCACCTAGTCTGCCCATCCAAAAACGGATGAACAGCCCAAGGTAATAAGAGGGAAACATAAAACCTTGAGTCAGACAACAGTCTTAGTGACCGATAAAACATCTAACAAATTTCATCAATACAGTATATGAGAAAGGGGTAAATAAATGAACTCATCTACCCACAACATCAGAGAAGAACACAACTTCCATCTTCCCCACATCAGATAGTGATAGCCTTTACAATCCATACAACCAAAGGAACAATAATTCATCCATGGTAATCAGAACGACCATTCAATAACACTCATAACATCCAGATTCTAGATCTCACATAAACCATCCTAATCAAATTCAACATCCCTTAAGTACAAGCCCTAAAGGCCTAAAGCAATATATGACAAGCACCCAAGAAATATCTCCCTCGACGTTGGACAGTCTACATGAGACGGTACAAACAAAAAAACCAATCATTCGTGACAGACTCTAGCTATCACTGCCAATCCTACTTTGAAACCACCGTTAATTGTACGACTGGCCATACCATACTATCATCCATCAAGGGCTAATGGTAACCCTGGTTCTAGCAAAAAACCCATACGCCTTTCAACGATATGTACCTAGGCCTTTCAACGATACCCAGGGTACTCGACCTACATCCGGTCTTTTAGTTGCCCCTATTATACCCTTGCTTTGGGCCCGCTAGAACCTACGATAACGATAATTCCTCATCCTTCAGTATTTCTAGTCGTCATCAACGATGACTATCAATAAGCTCAGAACACTTTAGAGCAACCATTACTTCACACGAGCTAAATACATCCTTGAATCGTTCTTTCACATGAACTCAATACATCCTTGAGTCATTTCCACATTCGTTGTATACAACAAACAACGAACAAACCACATCACTTCGAACATCCTCATCTGGACTCTCGTTGAAGCCACCATCACCATCGAACCAAACAACTTCAGTATAAGGTTCAATATAGTCTATAACATTATCACCGCACTCAAGACACCTTTGAGTTGTCATACCATTCGTTGTTCTTCACTGATCAACGAAGACATTCAAAACTTCGAATATTCCTACTTGAGTTTACTTCGAAGTCACAACATCACTGAACCAAAAACATACGTCATCATCTGATCCAAAATTTCCTGACCCATAATTTCCCGGCCTATATTTTCCCTACCGACCACCTTACTTGACCCCCTGGCCTGCTCGACCCTCTGGCTTGCTCGACTCATGGCCTGCTCGACTGACCACCTTCTACTCGACCGACCTATATTTGCTAGACCTATATTTACCAGACCTATCTTTGCTCGACTGACCCTGGCCTACTCGACCGACCCCCTTCTGCTCGACCGACCTATATTTGCCCGACCGACCCTGGCCTGCTCGACCGGCCCCTTGTCGTGTTCCCCAAGGTTTGAATTCGACCAACCAATATTTCCCCGACCGACCCTAGCCTGCTCGATCGACCAATATTTTCCCGACCGACCCTAGCCTGCTCGACCATCCAATATTTGCCCGACTGACCCTCTTCTATCTTGTTCCCTAAGAAAACCCCACTTGGTGCGACCGACCCCATACGTATGACCCAAAACCTGCACCACTTCAATGCCACTCCAATTTCGACTAAAATTTCGCCAATCAATGCAATCGACGAAACTAACTCAACTAATTCACCAAATATAATCATAAACATGTTATGAAACCAATAGCATCACCAATATGGCAATTTCATCATTAATTATGTGAAATTCACCAAAATCACCATAAGTGTAAATATGAACAAAACTATAGATCTAACTTGCATAATCATATGGAATAACATAGAAATTACTGGTTTAAACTTACTAAATTGGATCCTATGGTGATTCATATGAAGATGGACTTATAATGGTTTAGATCTATCGTAAAACACTTAAATATGATGAAAAACTTAATCAAACATTCATATACTTCATTGAATCCATGTGAGAGATGCAAATCACTCACCGATTCTCCAAAATAAGAAAAAATCAATGTAATAAGATTTCGGACAGCAAGCAATTGAATTCGAACTCCTTGATTTGATGAATTCGCCCTTCAGTTGATGTAGATCTAGCCTCCAATGGTGTAGATCTATGATTTCCCTCCTTAGATTTTGTTTTTTAATGGTGGAAAGGTGTTAGAGGAAGGAGGAGCACAAGGCCACCAAATGAGAGAATGGGGAAGTAAACTATTACCCATACCTCCCACCCCCTATTTATAGCATTCCACCAACCCACTAATGGGCCTCACCAAATCAGCCCACTAGGCTCCCAAAACCTTAACAGCCAACTGGAAAACCTTAAAACAACGATTCATCCCAAACCGATGAGCCAAATCTTTAATGTAACCACTCTACGAAAAGACAATCATCCTTTCCAACGGAACAGGTCTCACCCTTTGATTTGACCCGAGTCAAAAGTTATCCCCTGTACAAGACTGACAATGGCAAAATGGTCACAAACAAAATTAGTAAAAATTATGGACATGTCTCACATCCCCATAAGCAACATATTAAAATATGAGAATGATCCAACCCACAGGGAATAAAATAAAAATATTTTACGATCTTCCGATATGTAAAAATGCGGGTTGTTACAATAGGTCCTTTGAGCAGACCTATACAAATATGAAAAGCTCCCAACTGATTTCCGTGCATTGGATGCAGCCCTATTACGGGACTCGAGTTGCAGTAGACAATACGTACGTATGAGGATCTAAATACACGCACCAGGTGGTGTATCATAGACGTTAGGGCATTACTCCATGTTGAGGCTCGATTCGACCGAGGAGTTGGATAAGATGATCCGTACGCTTGCGTCGCACAGCGATGATGGTTATGTGCGGTAACATGGCGTAATGATTTGGATTTTCGTACGTCGTTTGGCGTAGGATACGCTTCAGTGGCATGATGATGGTGACCATGTGAGGAGGGTACTATGGGTAGTACCTTGATATGTTGGGGGTAGCTATATATATATTTTATTAGGTTAATCTACTGGGGAGTAAATGGGTACGACGTGAGTATAGAGCCTTGAGTGTTGTTATCCCAAACAACCTAATAAATAAGAAAACATAACCGAACGGTATATGTAGGGTAATTTCAGAATGTATAATTTGTCTAGTTACCATAACTTTTGTGTTCTGACCCCTCCTCATAACACACTCGCAGGTTAGGTTTGTGGCAGAGATATGATAGCCTTGGATACTGGATTGACAGTATTATTACTCCGATAAAACTATATTTGATTATATTATATTTTATCCATTACGTTGTGAGATGTTTACTGAGCTCTGGTATATTTGTTATCTCTATCTTTTTCTGAGGATACCTGATAAGCCGACTCGAGCTTCAATAGAATGAGATTTTTGAAGAAAATCCGGTTTGTCGACATTGAGGTTGTTACATCGCCCCTATTCTAAACGTTTCTCCATTCAATTCATGATGCCTTATGACACCATGGCAACGTCGAACCTTCCTTGGACGACATCTCTGACACCATCACCGTTGGTGAGGGGCCTGAATTGTAAACTTGAAAAGAATTGGAGAAACCAAGAATGCAAACCCGAAACTCAGGACTTAATTCGAATGTGAAAAACATAGGGAAACAATCGAAGCATACCTAATGTTCGAAGATTAACGACAGCAATTGCATTTAACTCGGGTTTGGGGAAGTTTCTGGAACTTTCGGTTCGAAACAGTAAAAGTGAAAAAGCGAAAAGTGATTTGGGGTCGGCGTTTATAGAAAAGTGCGCCATGAAGCCATGTTTGGTTCGACATTGTCTCGACTCGATGGGAAACTAGCTTTGAAGACTCCGGATCAACAAATATATAGTTCGACAGTGTCGATTAGAACATGTCAAAGCCACTAGATATTCTTCCTGAAGGATCGTTCCAGCCATAAAAAGAACGCTTCCGCCATCTCCTGAAATGTGGAATCGAATGCCACCTTCCCAATGTCGAACCGGACCGGGCAATTGCACAAGCTGAATACTTGCTCCACTACCCTACTACATAGTCGGATCGGCCTACACATGGCATGTTGAACCGAATCTGTAACCAACCAATAAATAGCCCTCCAAAGCTACATAAAAAAGACTTTTTGCATTTTTATATTCTTTACATACTCTTTTCTACATCATTGTACTCAAATTTACTGCCATATTCCACCATTGTAATCAATTTCCTCGAGTTATTAAAAAGATTATAAAGTGGACATAGACTCTTTAATGCCGAACCACTATAAATTCATGTGTCCTCCCATTTTACTCGTTTTTATTTATATTTCTTCATTTATTTTTCTTCATACTTTCTATTTAGGTGTTTGTGACACTTATTTACATCAACACTACCATTTTATAGAAAATTACATCAACATATTGTTTTGGTAGGCCATAGATTATTTTTACACTACTGTTCATCTTTGCTTGTAGAGTTATGGTTAACAAGTGATGAATATTTCTATATGTAATGAACTAACCAATTCAACAGGAATTTTACAGATATAACAAATGCATGGGACCAATGCATATGATTGTTTTTTTTTGTTGACTTACTTAGTAATTAAATGATATCAAGAAGACGGTTTAAATTGTGGTTCAAACTTCTATTGGAATTTTAAATCGAACAAAAATTCAAAAATCTCAAATGGACAAAACATAAATAGATGACATGATTTTTTTCTTTAAACCAATTATTTCGTAAATACCATGACGAATGTGCTATAATCCTATGATAGCATTGGATATTTACTATCGCACCTAGAAAAATATGCCAAGCTAGAAATCATAATTAAAGTGAAACTTTTGAACGAAGCATCTTGGATGGGACCAAAAATATTAAAATCTCCAATCCAATATTACAAACTCATGTACAAATCAAAGAAATGTGTACAAATGATTTTGTTGCATGTATTTTAAGGTATCCAAGTTAATTTTGTTGTGTGATGTTTCGCTTGTATACATAGCCATCATACATAGATTTATAAGAGAGTCAAAACTATTCTCAACTCCACGAATCTTAGCTAAGTTTACAAAACTGTATTACAAAAGAAGCAGAAGAAATTTGTCTCTACCATTTGTGTAGGTCAACTTATAAATTAAAAAATTCACGATACTGTAATTTTTGTGTACATATTAAAACAAACATGTCATATGTGGGTATAAGATTATTTATTATCCATATGCACCATCTCTCTTTATTAAAAAAAGAATTATATAATTGCTTGAATTATCTAAATTGGTAGTTGAACAGTTTACTTACTACGTGAGTGTGTGAGTGCTACTTTGAAGGAACAAATTATTTTCGTAACTATAGTTAATTCTTCAAATATTTATAATTTAATGCAATGTTCCCAATTTGAATGCTAATTGCACATTCACTACTAAAAAGGCTTGGTTTAGCGACGAGCATGGGCAACGGCTTGCAACGGCTAAAAAAAGCGGTCGTCGCTAGCCATTGCTTGCTCTGCAGTTATCAAACTGCCGAGCCCCTTTATTCCTCTTTTTTTTTTCAAAACAATTCCCAAACCCTACATCCCGTCGCCCCCCTTGCTGATCCGATTCCAACCTCCAAATTCGATTCCAAGCTTCTTCAATCATTCCGGTATGTCATCTGACTCTAATTTATGCTTAATTAGGGTTAATTAAAGGCTTTAGTTGCTTATTTATATGGGTTTGTAAAATTGAATGTTTATGAATATGAAATTGGTTGTATTGAATGTTTATGAATATGAAATTGGTTGTCATGAGAGATGCTTATGATGATGGTTGTGTTGTAAGCTGATTTGGGGATAAATGTAATTGATTAGAAAGGAAAAAAAACTATGATTGTCACATATGTAATGGATATAGGATGTTGAAAACAATGATTATGATGTATGTAGGCTTACGATGAATGTGTTGTAGGATGATTGTGTTGTATTTGGTGAGAGTAACTTGAATATTTCGTGATTTTATATTAATCAATGTTGTGCATATGAGTCAAAGTGCATAGTTGATGCTAGTTAACTACATATTAAGTTATATCATATTTCATAATTTATTAAACTACTTTATAGTTCATTCAACTATTTACACTTTATTAACTAAAAATTAATTAATTAACTTGAAATCTTGGTTTATAAATTATTTCAGTTTAAACGGTTAACAATTCAAGTTATTTGTATGCATTATATGATTGTAACAGATATGTCTGGTGGACGACGATCGAGGAGTTCGTCACAGACAACTTCTTCACCATCTCGTACACCAGGAGCAGGTCCTAGTAGCCCCGAGTCTAATTTAAGGCGAGTTGCAGAGATTGTTCCTAAGAGTGTTGGGTAAGTGTCAAATTTATTTCTATTTAGTTTATTTAAAATATATGAAATATCTATGTAAACATGTACGTAGGGGGTTCGAAATCCAGCCAACAGAATTTATTTTAGAGGTGTCGAAGCAGTCCTACACGAACAGGATGTCTGGGGCATGGCCGCATTGGGATAGTATCCCACCCCACATCAAGAACGCTATTTTAGCCGATTTGCGGGCAAGTATTTTTTTTATATTATTATTGAAAGTAATGTACTGTAAATAATTCAAAATAAATTTGATATGCAGGCAGTTGTACGTGTGGAGCCGCAGGACATGCAAATTTTTTTGACATACTGGAATATGAAAATGCGAAAGAATTATCGAGAAGCAATTTCAAGAGCAAAGACATCTTCGAAAAAGCCTCAATGGATGAGTGATGATGTGTAGGCTGGATTTAATGCATACTGGGATACAGAAGCAGCCAAAGTAAGATATAATGAAAATATTCACATTTATGTTGATTGCACTCTTCTAATTAATCGTGTATCAAATATAATAGGAAGTAACAAAAAGAAATAAAGCAAATAGAGCTAAGAATCCAGGTTTACACCGCGGTGGCTCGAAATCATTCCAGCAACATAAGAGAGAATTGGTATAAAATTTCAATATTTTTAGCATATGTTCATGTAAAAATTTAGTGCATATCGTTAACTTATTCTTATTTTTAATAATCTTATTACTGTATATATACTCAGATGACAAAGTTTCAAAGGGAGCCTACGATGGCAGAGGTTTTCAGGCGTATACATGCGATTGAGCATACTGATGACGAAGGGAACGTGACATATAATTGGGCGGACAACAAGGCTGCGGGTGTAATGGTAAATATGTTTATTCATAATTAAAATGTTTCATATTCTTTCATATCACAGTATACAAGTAAATTATATGGCATTTGTATTTAAATTATATTGGTATTGTAGGCGAGATATGATGCAGAGTCGGCTAGAGTGACTCAGGCTAGTGGACGAGAGGAGCTTACGGTTGCAGAATGCGATCGTATATGGGATTCTATTATTAAACCGCCTACTCGTAATAGGCGATATGGCTTCGGCAACCAGGAGGTAAACAATTTTTAATTTAAGTTTACATTTAAAGTATGTATACAATTGTAAAAAATTATAAAGACAACAATAAAGTATGTATTACATTTGTCTTATAATATAACAGTAAATATAGTACGTATTAATTTTATTCTACAAGTCCATGTTGTCTTTATAAATTTTTTAAATGCTAGGCAATATACATGTAGATTTATATGATAACGTCATGAACATAATTTAGGTTATTAACTTAAATGTGAACTTTATTTGCAGGCCATTGATTTTCAACGAGGATATAGGAGGTCCATGGATGAGGAGGCAATAGCTCGGATGAAGCAGCAGTTGGAAGAGATGAATGATTGGAGAAGAAGCCAACTGGCGCAGGAGATAGACGAGCGCATTGAAGCTTTCTATCAAGAGCATGGAACAATGCCTGGGGAGGACGGTGATGATGCTGAAGGCGAAGAAGAAGAGGACGAAGACGAGGAGGACGATGATTAGTTCGGTTGTTCTATTGCTTTGGTATGTACATATACTTGCTTTTTATATGCTTCATGCACGTACGATGTTATTTGACGATGGTATGGTGTGGTTGGATTTATTTTGATGATATGTGATGATGGTACGGTAATATGTGACGATGATATTGTTTTTTTGATCTATGACGATAGTATGTTATGATATTGTGATGAATTTAGTAATATTTTGGATATTTTGTGTTGTTGATGTGTTTTGGAAGTGGGAATTGATTATATTGGAGTGATATTGGTTGATTTGTGAGTTGATATTGAAATGGTATTGGTTTTGTGGATTGAGGAGAAGGAATAGAAGCTGTGTGCAGAAAAAATGCTTCTGATTTGCGACGGCCAGCGACGGCTTACAGGGGAAAAAAATATTTACCTCATATCTTGACACGTGGCAAATCGCTGTTGCAAACCGTTGCTAAATGGGTGACGGAGCCGTCGGTCTTGCCGTTGCTATTCCTGTTCGCGACGACTTGTTTAGCGACGGCTGAAAGTGACGGCTAGCGACGGCCGCCGACGGATTTTAGTCATCGCTAAGCCAGCCGTTCCTTGTAGCGATTCAACCTATAGACAGTCCACTTGTATCAATATCTTGAGGTAATCAAAAATTCATAGCAAAAAGCTACTGAACTGCAAATACATAGTAAAACTAATAAATGTGAAGAGTTAGCACTACCATGAATAAAAAAAATTCAGGAGCTTATACATCTTATTCAAGTCATAATAACTCATAGATCAAATGTACTTTCAAATTCCATTGGTGTCAAGTAACTATTGGAACATGACAAATGAAACACTTAAAGTCTTTCATCAGCAAAAATTAATTTCATAACATGTTTAATAGTGCGTAGCATAGACCACACACTAGTTTCAGTTTTAGATTGAAATCGATTCAGTCATATTGGCATGACTCGTATGTCCAAGACAAAATGGCCGGAGAAAGAGCAATTTAAATCATGGACCAAAGCCAGCACACAAATCCGCGTTTACAAAACGTTACTTCATCTAACCGTCCATTTTTTATCAATCCAACGAGCGAAAATATCCAATACTTGACGTCCCGGATCACCGGTAGCCTTTAAACACGACTTATTTCTCTATTTCAGTACCAAGCACGCAATTTCCTGTAGAGCAAACTTACTTCCCAGATCAAAATCTAGGGTTTCAAAATGTCAGGAAGAGGAAAGGGCGGAAAGGGTCTCGGCAAAGGAGGCGCCAAGCGCCACCGCAAGGTACTCCGCGACAACATTCAGGGCATCACGAAGCCCGCCATCTGACGCCTTGCAAGAAGAGGAGGCGTGAATAGGATAAGCGGTTTGATCTACGAGGAGACCAGGGGTGTTCTTAAAGTTTTCCTTGAGAACGTGATTCGCGATGCCGTGACTTACACGGAGCACGCCAGGAGGAAGACTGTCACCGCTATGGATGTCGTTTATGCTTTGAAGAGGCAAGGATGAACTCTGTACGGATTAGGAGGTTAAATCGATTGATTTGGTTATTTGGACCGATTGTGTTGATTATCAGTCTTTTCCTTTCTGTTTTCTTGGGTTTGCTGGTGTTGCGCTTTTTCCTTTTTGATTGGTTTGATGTACCTGTGAAATTAGCAATGAATTTTACTTTGTATAAATGGTATCCTGGCCTTTTACTTTGATATTGCTAGTATATCGTCTGTGTTTATTGTTTGTGGCACTTGAATCTTGATTGCTTGCTGAAAGTTTGTGCGATTGCCTAATTGTGACATGTGAATGTTCATTGCTAGGGACTGTTTGCTTTGGAACAGCTGATCTATTGCTCTGTTAATGGTTTTTTCCTTCTGTTTCTTTTTATCTGTTTAGTCATATTCTACCATACAAGTCCTTGCTAGGGACTGTTTCTTTTCATAAACCCCATTTATTTACAACAAAAACAAAGAGGGTTTTAAAACCCTGTTTACCCTTTTTTTGGTAAGCCCAATCGATTTTTAAAGTGGTTTGTAACAGTTTGTTTAGCTGCTAATTCGGTATTTAATGAGGATCATTCACCACAAACGGTTTTTATAGTGGACTGTCCACTGCTATTACCTAGCTAAAAGCACACCAGCTAATCTTAGAGACTGGACTACTATAAAATTTCCATCTCCACAAAGGGAGAAAATAACAACAATAACATATTACAAACCCCACAATGACAAGGTAAAATGACATATAATTCTCACAAACCCAAGCATATTATCAAAATCCCAAGCCAGCACCAAAACCAGAGTAAGAAGCATCCATAGTACATCGCTTCACTTCTAGACTACCCAAAAAATATGCTACCAACATCTCAACAACACAAAATAAAACCAGAACTACTACCTACCTATTTTACTAAACTATTTTACTTTTCTACCTATTTATGTTTTGTTTTAAAGTTTTCGACATGATAATTGAATACATTTATTACCCCTAAATATTTGATTTTTGGGTTATTTAGACACATAAATTTTAGGTAATTTGAACACACAATTTTTTGGTTTGTAGACACAATTAAATTTAGGCTACGTAGCATGTTAGTTTTATATTTGGACACATTGGATATTGTAAATTTTGATTAGTTGGCATGCTAGCTTTATATATTGGTTATTTTGATTATTTTGACACTTAAGATAATTTAGGTTAGTCACACACGTAACTTAGTTTATTTAGGCACAAACTTTATAGTACAAGTTAATAGTTTTGAACAAAATCAATCATTTTTTTTATTTTATGTTTATTTTGTCATCTATCAAGTAGATATGATTTAATTTAGTGCTAATCCTTGAATAAACACAATACAATACTTTGAAAATAAATATTGATAAACAGTACTCCAATTTATTGAGTAAGCTCAATACAATACTACGAAAATAATATGAAATTAACCTACTGTCGGATAACATTGCACCAGAAACTGAAAGAAATAGCATAAAATTACTGATACGCGATAGTAGTTAGTAAGTAATAATGACGATATACTGTTCCATTTCCTCCAAACCCCCGAAATCCATTCATCAACGGTATAACTATGTTGTTGCGTTTTGAGAATATTACTTTTTTGTCATAATGTATTGTAGGTTCTTTTCGGATAATTGAGAAACCTCACTTGGCAAATACTCTTTCTCCTTTTTTCAGCCTTATTTAATTTAATTGTTTCTCTAAGAGTTCTTGTTATATATGTATCTTGTTGAACTTGGGCTTCTAGGATCCTCAGTTTTTACTCCTTTAGTTTTAATCGTTTTTCCTTTTTGGAGGAAGATGCTATTGAAATATCACTTAAAAGTGAAGTTAGTCAATTGCTTGTTGTTGCCAAGTCAGTTCATTCCTTGTTTCTCAAAAAAGATCTCTTACATGATTTTATGTCTTATGGCCGATTTGTAACTCCACCATATGGCAATCCTAAAGTAGGAGTCATCGGGCTGCAATTATTTCCTTCTGTGTACATGGAGATTGGAGAGTCTTTTGAATTTCTAAGAGATGAATCCACTGACAATCTCGATGCTACATTTCGAATATTTGTTTCACTTGTAGATCCTATAATACCCTTGGCTTCATCAAGGGTCGTCTGTCGTGCCCTAAACGATAGAATCTCAAAACAATCATGAGCCTTGAATTCAATGTTGTATGTATCTTGTTAGATTTTATTATAGTCATATTTTAAGTCTTTGAACGATTGTCCATTTCTCAACCTTTCACCTCTTTGGACAATAATACCTTTGAATTTGGTACACATACCATTCTAATTATACCAAACCATTTTTGTTGCCACAAATAATCCTTGTTTGGACATTCATATTCTTGTTGTAGTTCTCATTAACTTTTAAGTAAAAATACTTTCCAATTAAATGACCTGCTGGAACTTATGATGCCTTAACTCAAAAGTTCGCTAACACTTTTATAATCATGTTGCCTCCATGTTTTTCCACTATCGTTGCTTGTGTTTACTAAATAGCTTACTTGAGGTGTAGGCTTTCTCTTGTTGCAAACTCGTTTTCGTTTGCCTTTGTCCTACTCACTTGAAGTGACACAAAAAGAAGGTTCTTTAGTTGCATACAGAGTTCGTAACATTGGTTGCGAACCAAACACATTAAAGGTAAGAGGATTTTGGTTGAACATACTGCTATGTTGTGCAAATGTAAACGAGCTTGTTGTTGAGTGAGGAACCGCGCTAGCGTCATTTGTGGAGTCCTGTACTGCAACAATAAACTTGTATAATTTGTGAGACTGTAACATACCGTCTTTCGTCCACTTCAAGCTAGTAATTAAACCAACTTGAACCGTTCGAAATGACAGAATGTTATTAGCTTCTGAGGTAAATAAAATAAATCACAGAATCATAGACACAGAAAAACAGAATATCTCGCAGCGGAATAATTTAATTATACAATAGTAGTTCATGAAGCTACTAAAAAAAATTCAAAACTTATACATAATATCAGAGTTACAAAATTTAATACAGCGGAAGTCTAAATACAAGAATTTCTAATACAAAGGAGAAATAGCCAGAATCAACAGGTAGAGTGATATCTTCAATAGTCTCCAGCTTCAAGAGGTGAAATCTCGACACTGCAATACTCAATCTGACCCGAGCAATAATGCAAAACAAAACAACTCGGATCAGGACTAACATTCTCATGGAAGTAAATCAACTTAAATGAAATATTCAATGAAATGCACCAGTAACTTAAAGGATGTTTGGGATCACCATCCTCTAAGGATCCGTTAAACTAATATCATATAATATAATACGCTATTATAATAGTGTCTATGTTTAAATATACTATTGAAAATAGTGTAAGCGGGATTACCATTATTAACCTTACACCGTTTATACCGTTATCGTACAGTTTGCATATAACACACCAGTACGTCGGCGGATAGGGATGCGCCGTGATACGACAACGCTAAATCAAAAATGTAGGGGGCTCGATCAGGATAATATGACAAGGCACACGAGGAATACCCACGGTAGGATTCTACCGATGCACGCCCGGACCGGTGGTAACGCATAGCCGCAACTACCGCCCACCTCGAACAACACTCCCATAATCAAGGGTGGCCACCAATCAAATCACAAAGTAATAGATATAGTTCGAAGAAGTGTGTCCGATGGAGGTGCGACCTCACTTAATCACGGTATAGCACCTGTTTTAGTCATTTTAATTATGACCCGAAGGTCAAGGCTATACATCAACGTTCTCTTTCTTCAATCCAGTAATCGCCACCAAACCATCCTACTTCATTCTGGAACTCCACCGCGTACACAGTTGTTAAAGTGGTTTTCGGTATTAGCAGAGAGTATGACAATATCCGATCCCGGTCTCTTTAACAACCAAACGTTTACATTTTTCACACCGTGGCCATTTTAATAAAATCATATGTTGAAATAAATTGATTTAAGAAATTTCTTTAATTCAAACCAAACAGTTTATGAATCAATTACTTATATAAAATTATTTCAATTCATACTCAGTCAATTTATAATCGAATTCATATATTCATATCAATTATAAATTCAAATTCCAATTAACTACGTAGTTCACGTACATTTCCTATACAGTTCAATATTTATGTCAATTCAAAATTTGCATTTATTAAAAATCAAATTCATTGAATCAAGTATCGTTATATAAATTTAATTCTTTAAACCTCGCATTTAAATCGCAAAATCAAAACTTATCCGCCTTTTGAGTTTATTATTAAAGTTTATAAAATATATATAAAATAAGCATTGAAAATATTGTTTATAAGTTATAAATTTATATAGGAAATAACTTTATAAACATATATAGGTTCAAATTAATTCAGAAATAGGTTTTAAAAGAATAATTTATTATAATATATTAATTTATAGTTAAAAATACATATATGATTAAATTATATAGTTTAAAATAAATTAATTATAAGTAAAATCTTAAATAAGCATTTAAATACATTTTTACTCATAAAACCATTTTAAAACATATAATTTAAAATTTACAAAATTTAATTATAAATCTTTAAAATATAAATATAATATCTTAAATTAATATTATTACAATCAAAATTTCCAACTCATTTTAATTCGAAAACATAACCAACGGTGTCCATATATAGTTTTCTACCCTATGGTCAAGTGATACGGATATTTATCATTTCAACCCGTAATTTATAAAATTTCTACGGGTTTATCATTTCAACCCGCAATCCCAAATTCAGTAAAATCGTTCAGGTCTATCATTTCAACCCATAACGATTTTTCCCTAATCTAATGTCCATTCGGGTATGTATCATTTCAACCCTTAGTGATTTTTCCTAAACTATGGGTATCTACAACATAACAAACCATCACATATCATCAATCACATCATAGTCATATATAATCAGTGTACATACATGTCATATGAATATCGTGTCACATATGAAAGTGTATAATTTAAACAAACAATCTCTACTGACAATCCTATACATTTCATAACAGTTCATTTAGTTGATCTAACATCTATGAAGTAATGTGAGTCAGGTGTGAGATAAACTCACCTTTCATGGAATAGATTGGAAACAACAGACGAATTTGACACCGAATTGAAACAGCAACTTCAAGGCATGTTCCAAAATAGATTCGATTACAGCAACCACTCAATATACTTTTATTTTATTTTGTATGAGGCGATAATGGAATTTCTATATTGATTGGTACAGCAATTTGGTGTTGGACGGTATGGTATTTGGGTTTTGGAAAGGTTCTCAAACTCAACACCAAACTTGACTCAAAATAAACCCAATAAATTCTTTACACAAAATATATATATTTTTATATATACAAATGAACAATTTTTCTTTTACATACATACATACATACATATATATATATATATTTAAAACAGGAAAATACTCTGAAGGACAAAATGAAAATAAAATTGTTCCATGAGGACAAAGGGGAAAATTTTTGTTCATAAGGACAAGTGTTAGATAAAAGGGAGGAATTATAGTAGGCCCTCTGAATTCCTCCCTTTGCACTAAGTTTTGTCCTTGAGGATAAAATTTTGCCCCCTTGTCCTTATGAAACAATGTTTTGTTCCTTTTGTCCTTGAGGGTAAAAACCCCTATTTAAAATTCGGTGCACAAAAATATATTTTATACATTATACATTTAAATAAAACACAACGCTAATGCATACTAAATCATATACACTTATATATAATATATAATTTGAAACACACACATAAACTCACACACACACATACCATACACACAACACAAATTATAACAGTATATATATTATAAATTATACATAAACACACAACAAATCCTTTTTCAAAATAGTATATATATATATATTTAATATAAACGTAAACACGGTAAAATTTATATATACCTATATATTTAAAATTCGACACATTACAAATCACTTATATAAATATATATATTAAATTATATAGCTCCAAACCATATATATGTTTAAATAACATACAACGCAAAAACACCCTAATAAAACCATAAAACTATATATATATATATATATATATTTAAACAATTATGTATATATGTACATATATTTTAAAACAAATAAATTTTCAAAGAAACTCAACGGTACGCAATACACCCATAAACGCACTCAACACAACACACACATATAAAATTATATACTCCCTCTCTTCCTGCATATAAGATGTTTTAAGAAGTTTGTTGTGTTGCAAAATATAAGACGTTTAAGGTTTTAATACCCTCTTTATGCATGATTCATAATAGATGATGAGACTTTTTATGTATTTATTCATGCTTCAACCAATAGCTATGCATGAAAATTAGCAAATTTAAGAGAGAAACTTAACTTAAGTATGAATTAAAACATCATTAATTGATTCCTTAATTCTTTTGCAAACAAGTAAACATCTTATATTCAGAAACGGTGGAAGTATAATATTTACATATGTACATAAAATTTTCAACACATATAAATATATAAAACCCAAGATATATGTTTGTTTTTTAAATAAACGTAGATTTATGCACCCTTTTACTCAACCCATATTCACACACGAACACATCACCACACAGGAAATATACCACACACTAATTAAAACTCACACACAAACAAAAGAACAAAACTCGCGCAAACATTCTCACACACAAAACAATACACAAAATCAATTAAATATATATATACCTTCGCAACTATATATTATATATAGACAATCGTTAAAAATATATATACATACATATTAATAATAAAATAAAAATTCAACAAATATATATATATATATATATTCATATATATATATATATATACACACTGAAAATATATATATATATATTTAAAAATCAACACACACGCATGAACAAAACACAAATGTAAAACCCCCACACACACTTATAATGACACAAACTACTCCTTGTCACATAAAAGAAATCACACTAGAAACAACGCGTGTTTAGAAGTTTAATAATTTACATATTTGTCTTTTGACAGTTTCTACTTCAAATCGTAAGTGCATACATCAGAAGAAATAACTTAACTCAGCCTAAAGACCAATGTTTTATAAAGGAATACGATATTTTCAAAATAAAATATGACAAAAGAAAATTTAATAAAGATCAAAATGTTACTTAAGCTACAGATAACTCAAAATTGTCTGAACTACTGAAGAAAACCTCAAGAAAATTCAATTTGTTAACAGCTTTTGCTGAATAATTGAGAAGTAAAATGAGTTTTGCCCCTAACAATCTCATAGTATGCATGATGCCATCATTTTACAACGCAAACCAGAACAAAAAAAAAAGAATAATATGATTTTTGTCCATGAAAAAAAAAAACATGTTTTTTCCTTTTAGTAATAACACAAATATACATCAATATAAAAAATAGAAAATCACGCATACTGGACTGGGGTTTGGTTGGATCTGGTAGGCGGCAGGAGGCTCAGTAGGGAAGGCGTGGGCAACTGGAGTCGAGGCGAGGGGAAGAAGTTGGACATGGAGGGAAGACCTTGGGCTTGGAGAAGATGGCGAGGTCACCTGCGGCTTCGGGTTCGGGTCGGGCGATCTGCGGATGGAGCAGGCGGGGTTGGTTGTCGGAGACTTGGAGAAAAGGTCGGTGAAGCAGCTGTTGCGATGGGAAACTGATGAGAAAAGGGAGTTGACATGAGCGAGAGAAACATGAGGGATGGTTTGAGAATGAGCAGATCAAAAGAGAAAGGAGTAAAATTGGTAAAACGTACAGGTAGCTTAAATAAAGGAAGAAATCAAGGAGCGGATGGCTTTTGATTTATTTATGGTGTTTATTTATTTTATACTAGCAAAGTAGTGAATTTTAAAATAGAGAGAGAAGATAGTGGGTGGGTAAAATCCTCAAAACTTGCTCCACATTAATGTTGGCGTTTAACAATTCAAATTAGACCGTTTCCAATTCATATAGAAGAAACGTTTGGTTTGAATTTCAGAAATAAATGAGTGCGGTTCAATGGATCAAGAAAGAAACAATAGAAGGTGCAACGTATGCAAATATAAAAAGAAAAGGAGGACGCATGGCTTGTAAAAGAATGGTATGTGAAAGGGAACAAAAAAAGTAACGCATGGCATTTAATTTGGAAATAAAAGCAACATGAATGCATGCATTAGTTTTAGAACATAATTACAAAGTGTGAACGCATGCATTGGAAATGAACACATTAATGCTTACTAAATTAATGGTTCAAAAGTAAAAAGGAAATCAAACGTGCATGGCATTAGGAATGGAAAAGGAAACCAACGCATGGATTAGAAATAGAAAACATAAAGTAACGCATGCTTTTGGGAATGCATGGCTTTTGGAACCAAAATGAATGAATACAGGGAAATAAATGGAAGGAAAACGAATGTTTAATTTTTTTTTTGAAATTAACAACCATGTAAGGAAAGGAATAATATCAAGGAATAGATGTTTAACTTTAAAAATGTAAATGGTGTTGGCAAATAAAGGAATGATATAAATATTTTTTTTTCAAATAAAATAAATAATAGACGAAATAAAAAAATCCAAACAAATAAAATAAATAAAACAAAATTTAAATTAAATCATAAAATAAAATATACTCTAAAAATTGAGGTTGTTACAGAGACCATCACCATATAGGTCCATTTCATTGGTATTCTGGTTATTTGAGTTATCCATGAAATAAATTTTGTTGTTGGGTAAAGAAATATAATGGAGAAGGAATTGTGTGAACTTAATTTTTTATTCACTCACTGTTATATAAAAACAATTGATGCCAACAAAGTTGAATTATATTGAGTTTTTGGTCTTATGCAGCTAAACGTCATGCAGAGTAAAGTCTTGTGATAGTCTACCCTTTGTGTTATCGTTTATACACACACACACACACACACACACACATATATATATATATATATATATATATATATATATAAAGAAACAAACCAAATTTTTTATCACTAGATCACACACTAAAAATATTTACACTTCACACATATCAGAAACAATAAAAAGGGTTTTAAAACCCCGATTAACCTTTTTTTCGTTTTTTTGGTAAGCCCGATCGGTTTTCATAGTGGTCCATAACACTTTTTATTATAATAAATAACAAGACACTATTACAAGAGTAAACAGTTTGTCTAGCTACTAATTCGGTTTTTACTGAGGATCATCCACCACAAACAATTTTTATACTCGACTGTCCACTGCTACTACCTAGCTAAAAGCACATTAGCTAACCTTAGAGACTAGATTACTATAAAATTTCCATCTCCACGCAAGGAGAAAATAACAACAAAAACATATTACAAGCCCCACAATGATAAGGTAAAATGACATATAATTCTCACAAACCCAAGCATATTATCAAAATCCCAGGCCAGCACCAAAATCAGAATAAGAAGCATCCATAGTACATCACTTCACTTCTAGATTACCCAAAAAATATGCTACCAACATCTCAACAACACAAAATAAAACTAGAACTACTACCTACCTATTTTACTAAACTATTTTACTTTTCTACCTATTTATGTTTTGTTTTAAAGTTTTTAGCATGATAATTGAATACATTTATCATCCCTAAACATTTGATTTTTGTGTTATTTAGACACATAAATTTTAGGTAATTTAAACACACACAATTTTTTGGTTTGTAGACACAGTTAAATTTAGGCTACCTAGCATGTTATTTTTATATTTTGAAACATTGGATATTGTAAAATTTGATTATCTAGCATGTTAGCTTTATATTTAGGTTATTCTGGCACTTAAGATAATTTAGGTTAGTCATACACGTAACTTAGTTTATTTAGGCACAAGTTTTATAGTACAAGTTGATATTTTTGAACAGAATCAATCATTTTTTTTTTTGATTTTATGTTTATTTTTTCATCTATCAGGTAGATATATTTAATTTAGTACTAATCCTTAAGTAAACTCAATACAATACTTTGAAAATAAATATTAATAAATGGTACTCCAAATTATTGAGTAAACTCAATACAATACTTCGAAAATAATATGAAATTAACATACTGTCGGATAACATTGCACCAAAAACTGAAAGAAATAGCATGAAATTACTAATACGTGATAGTAGTTAGTAAGTAATAATGACGATATACCGTTCCACTTCCTCTAAACCTCCGAAATTCATTCATCAGCGGTATACCTATGTTGCTGCGTTTTGAGAATATTACTTTTTTTTTGTCATAACGTATTGTAGGTCCTCTTTAGATAATTGAGAAACCTCACTTGGCAAATACTCTTTCTCCTTTTTCAGCCTTTTTTAATTCAATTGTTTCTCTAAGAGCTCTTGTTATATATGTATCTTGTTGAACTTGGGCTTCTAGGATCCTCGGTTTTTGCTCCTTTAGTTTTAATGTTTTTCCTTTTTGGAGGAAGATGCTATTGTAATATCACTTAAAAGTGAAGTTAGTCAATTGCTTGTTGTTGCCAAGTCGGTTCATTCCTTGTTTCTCAACAAAGATCTCTTACATGATTTTATGTCTTCTGGTTGATTTGTAACTCCACCATTTGGAAATCCTGAAGTAGGAGTCATCGGGCTGCAATTATTTCCTTCTGTGCCCATAGAGATTGGAGAGTCATCTGAATTTCCAAGAGATGAATCCACCTGACAATCTCGATGCTACATTTCATATATTTGTTTCACTTGTATCTCCTATAATACCTTTGGCTTCATCAAGAGTCGCCTGTCGTGCCCTCAACGATAGAGTCTCAAAAGCATATTTCAATGTTGTATGTAGCTTGGTAGATTTTATCGTAGTCATATTTCAAGTCTCTAAATGATTGTCCACTTCTCAGTCTTTCACCTCTTTGAAGAATAATACCTTTGAATCTGGTATACATACCATTCAAATTATACCAAACCGTTTTTGTTGCCTCAAATAATCCTTTTTTGGACATTCATATTATTGGTTGCAGTGCTCATTAACTTTAATGTGAAAGTACTTTCCAATTGAATGGCCCACAATGTTGCTATTCTTGAAGTAAGCAGTCGGTAAATCACATTAGATAATTTATTACAATTTAAATAGTATGACAGGATTTTTTTTCTTTCAGATTCTTGGAGAGTCTGGGATTATTAGTGATCGTTGACAATTTATGCATAAGACTCTGACAGAATGGTTAACGTGTCATGTAGTAATTTATGCTCAATTTTAGGCATTTTTCTGTCTGGGTTATTTGGTTAACTCTAAGATATAGTTGCTTATTTATGTAACTGTTTAAACTTAGGACTCTAATACACTAGTTTTTTCATGCAATTTATTTTGTCTGAAACCAAAAATTTAACTCATTAGGAAGCGTTTATTATCATCTTTTACATCTTATATTTGTTTTGTTGTATGTGAAACTCGTTACATTCTGTTTCTTAGTGGAAAGGTTATTAATTTTATTTTTTCTGTTAAATGACTAAATGTTTTTTATGTTTTTAATATGTACATATACTGATATTATCATAGAAAATTAAATTATTATGATCTATAAACATCCATTTATGGCTAACATCAAGTTCCATCAAACATAAATTAAGGGTAGCATAATTAAAGCGAGCATGCTAGATAAAATGCATATTGTGCACCAGAGGAGGACAACATGTCATGCTGGAAATATTGAGTACATAATTAAAGAGAGCAGCTAGAGAAAATGCATATGTGTACAAATAGCAATAGAGGTGTGACATAGTAAATGTAGCAATTTCATAACTAATTTGTGATTTGATTGTATAGTTTAGACTTTACTGTTTTCCCTCAACTTAAGTTCCCATAGCTCTTAAAATTACATTGTTCTATAAAACTGTGTTTGTATATGTGTATATTTATATATATTGTTTTATACAAATTTCTATTATTAGAATATATTATGGCTGCTAATATCCTTTCGTTGATATTAGATTTTTGTTACAGATACTCTCTGATCACTGCGATATATATCTAATTTTCTCACCTATCAAGTCATTTAGTAGTTCGATCATTTTAATTGATATTTGGTTCGGTTCCTTTTTTCTATGTATGCTTTATTACAGTTTGATTAGTGGACTATTTTGTTATTAGCCATTTCAGAAATAATTTATTCACTTCAGTAATCAAAAGCATGCTAGCATGTCTTAAATGGATCATCAAAAAAAATTAACACTACAATAACACGAATAAAAACCGACAAATTCAACGGTTATTGATTTAACAAGTACAGAGAAGTAAGAGTGCAAATTCATAGGAAAGAAAATGTTTTATATCCATGCAAATGGTTTCAAATTTAATACATAGCAACGCTATAGTTTACAATAACAATTTTCATCTTGAATGTATTACTTTCACTACTAGAACACGCTGTAATTTCCTACGCAAAATTTTCTACGCCTTTCCTACGCCATAAGGCGGGGCGTGGGAATGACGTAGGAAATTGGTAGGCATAGTTCACGGCGTAGGAAAGGCGTCAACCATTTTTTATGTCTTACCTACGCCTATAGAAGGCGAAGAAATCTCCTATGCCATTGTCGAAAACACTCTAATTCATACGCGAAATTTCCTACGCCATAGGGCGGGGTGTAGGAAATTGATAAGCAGGGTTCACGGGTGTCGGAAAGGCGTCAACCGTCTTTTATGTCTTAACTACGCCTATAGAAGTCGTAGAAATCACCTATGCCATTTCCACGTTATTGTAAAAAATATTATAATTTCATTTGCGAAATTTCCTATGCCCTTCCTACGCCATAAGGCGGGGCGCAGGAATGACGTAGGAAATAATTAGGCAGAGTTTGCGAAATTTCCTACATCTTTCCTACGCCATAAGTCTGGACATAGGAATGGCGTAGACGGACGAACTTAAAGCAATCTGCGTCATCACGTAACTATTAACTTGAACCATCCAGATCAAAATATCCAACGTTTAGAATTGGTCATCCGCGTGCTAAATAATTAGTCTCTTAAATCAGAAGAAGAGCGTTCACAACAAATATAAATTACCCCTCATTTCGTTTTTCCCTTTTCCTTCATCACTGTTAAACCTAAATCGGGTTATCCCCAAAATTTGGAACCTAATTTATCCTTCTCTTTTGCTCTCTTAATCGGATTTCCCTCTCTGGATAACCAATCTGGAAACCCTAATTTATCCTTCTCTTTTGCTCTCTTAATCGGATTTCTCTCTCTGGATAACCAATTTGGCAACCTATTCTTTTCACCATGCTCGAATCTTCCAATTCTCAATTCGAATGCTTTCTAGTGCTAACTGATTTTAATTTTGAGAACTGCTGTGGTAACGGCAGACGCTGCTTGGGTTTGCCATGAAACCTTTTCAATTAATCCTTTATATACCAGCTTTAGTTAATCTGAATCTTCAAATTTGGTAAATTAGTTCTAGGTGGCTTCATGGACACTATCTACTTAATAGGAATATTGTAGCGATTTCATTAATGTTTGGAAAAGTTTTCTCTTTCACAGTGGAAGGTGGAGAGAAGCAAGACGACTCTTTGTTGGTAGATACTATGACAAAAATTTACTTAGTCCATCTGCGGTGGATTCAGACAAATCAAATTTCCTAGAAGATGGCATTAGAGATACAAATGCTAATTATATGCCAATGCGAGGTGGATTATCCAAGGAAATTGCAGATTTGAAAGAGATTACCATGCTGTCTTTGGCGAACAAAGTCCAAAACTTGCCCAGGTTGTTTCCCCTATTTAACTAAGATCTGTTTTACTTACTATGCTTAAAAAATGTTTTACTTCGTCTAAACAGATTGTTGACTAGGAGTGTTTGAATCATATTGAGAGGACATCCTTCTTGTCTTGATTTGAGTAGAGTACTGTATATTGGTGTAATGTATTATTTTCAACAATTAGTTGCTGAAATCCTTTCCCATAATCATAAAGGTTCCCTGCTTTAGCTTATAGGAAAGAGAAATCTTAGTCCTAACATATGTCAAGACGTCATAACCCATTAAGAAATTGATTCACTTCAAATAATCAATTGCTGGCTATTTTTTTGTTTTGTTTTGTTGATTTTTATTCTGGGATATCAACTGTTTTCAAATTGTTAAACTTTGTATATGTGTATTAACGTACTGTCCTTGTCTTCTTCAGTTTGCATTCCCCTATTTTTGTCAGGTTGCATTTAAATAAGAGAATTGGAATGTTCATGTATGTTAGCAACCATGGTGTGCTTTTATATGTTGGTTATTTCACTGCACTATAGCCTGCAATCTTTGTGTATTCTGAGCTCCTCCAAATTTTTATATAGCTACATGTTTCATTCTAGTTTTTGAAACTCACTTCTCTACTTACATCTGATCTGGTTAGCTCATACGCCAAACTTCATTTGTGGTACATGTGTGTGAACATATGTGGGCCTTGTTCGTGTTACATTATCTTATTGTGGTTTGATGATTAGGCGGTAGTTATATCCTTGTTTTTGGGCTCAAAACTTGCATCTTTCCCCTTATTCTTTTACAAATTTTATCAAGGACTCAACCAAAGGGTTACTTTTTGGATAAAAAGCAGTAGTAGCAACAACATGGCTGCTGCTAACGGGAGCGACTGATGTTGTAGCAGCAACAATAGTGAAAAGAAATTAATAAAAGAAAAATAGAAAAGAAGATAATATCTTTATTTGTTGTATATCGATGACTTTGCTAATATTTCAATTGTTCAACTGTAATTTTTTTTGTGTAGTTATGTTTTGTAAGCATGGCTGTGTGCATGTCTACAATTGCATAATACATATACTATGTCAAAAATTTACTGTGAGCAACCAAACGACATTTTTTGAGCAGCAAAGTGTTGTTGGCTGTTGCTTGGGTTTTCATCATTTTTTAAGGTGGGGGAAACACTGATAAACATCGGACTTGGGATGATTTGCTTCTGCATGTTCCCTACACTTCACTTCGGATGTTACGCATACAAAGGTTTGCATGCATACCTTGCACTGAATTGACATGGTCTTCTTTCTTGCTTCAAGATGGCTTCAACTTGAACCTTTAGAGGCGTTCATCTGCTTTTCCAGGTTTCTTTTGTTCATTTTCTATAAACTTTGAAATTGATGTCTCTCTACATGAGCAGGTGCTCGCCTCATGCTCCAAGCACACTACCCAAGAACATTCGTCAAACTCTGGAATTCAGGATCACATAAAATGTGGAGGCCTCAAACGAAACAGTGCATCTTCTCCCTCAAAGAAGAACTGGTCTACCACCCTAAAACCAAGCCACAATACTTGCATGCACCTGTTATATAAACATACATACATGCACCATTATCTCATTGAATTCACCAACTACTTCCAAGTCTTCAGTTATATTGATGAGCGACGGATTCCGAGGCGGACATGAATGTCGATTTTCAAATGTCGGAGCTTGCTCTCTTCCATCTGTAGAGTCCCTCATCGGGAGGCTCGACGAGCTCGACATTCATGTATGTATTTTTCCTTCATCATATTATACATCAGAGAAAACATAGCAAAGATCACTGTAATTAATTATTGCTTTTGAAATGTTGTCGAAATGCTGCTTAGGCATTTAGAGGAGAAGCAAACGCTACCAGAAGCCTATTTTGCCGAGGACATGAGGCGAAAGGGCCAGATTCAACAGGGCAAGTCCATAACGACTACTCTTCAAGATGTACGACTTAAAGGAACGCTTTTTGATCGAATTCATTTACTGGAAACGCGCATACTACAGGTTTTGAGTTCTATTTGTGGTCAGTTATTGTGCTCTTGATTTATAATGCGTTTGTTAATGGGCTTTGCAGCTAAGCTCCGAACTTAATAATAATGGCGGGAGCAATGCTGAGAACCGTAAAGCGGTCCAGAGTGTTCAAAAGATAGATAAGAGTAAGAAACGGAAGGATTTGAAGGAAGCCATTGAGAACATTGTGAAGAGAATGAAGAAGAAGAGAAGGATGAAGAAGGCTAGAGCTTACAAGAGATGGTTCCCAGTAGGATGTTAAAACTATTTCAGGATGTTTATTATTTCTTTTTTTGAATATTTTTGTTGATCTTATTTTTTTTCATTCTTATTATTGTTTGAACATGTTACATGTAACATAGATGTTTGTATTTTTTGTGCAATTGTAATGTGTGATTTAGTTCCCTTTTTTCATGGTTATGTCAGTTATATTTGTAAGCAATGATAGTTAATATACAGTAACGAACCATACAAAGTAAATATAGACAATACAGAATAAACCATCATGGATTTTATTTCAGTTGAATAAACTGTTACATGATACAACCCTGAAATATGCACCCAAAAAATAGCTGTTTTAGTGACAAAAAAAATGAATAAGTTTCAAAAAAGAAAAAAAAAGGTGTAAAATTTAATTCCAGTTCTGGCGTAGGTAAGGTGTAGGAAAATTTAATGTGTAGGAAACATCTGGCGTAGAAAGGGCATAGGAAACATCTGGCGTAGGAAGGGCGTAGGAAATATCTGGCGTAGGAAGGGCGTAGGAAAATTATCTAGCGTAGGAAGGACGTAGGAAACCGTACAACGCATGGGGTAGGGAAGACGTTGAAAATATTTTTGCCACGCTTGAATTTCCGATGTCAGGTTTGGCGTAGGTACGGCGTACGAAACTAATATTTTCTACGCCTTACCTACGCCAAACTGGCGTAGGAGAATTAGAAAATTCTTATAGTGTTTATATTTTTACAAATTTAAGAGAAAAACTAATATTAAGCAAACTTCATATCTACGCAGTTTACACTGACTCAAGTCAAAGAAGAATAAAACATCACATGGCTTTATACTACAATGACGGAATTTTCCTGCAATGAATTATACATTTTATTTACATTTGGCTTCCATGGTCCATGTAAGTGAATATGGTGGAGAGACATTTTGGGGATTTTCCGGTTTGAAGCTATCGGATGATGATGACTGTCGTACTTCAGACTTTAAGGATTTGCGGAACAAATTCTTTCAGACAATAGTTCAATCCACCAGGTACAAATGGATTATCGAACTATTGACTTTTAGGATTCAATAAAGCCTTGGAACATCGAAATCGGATTCAAAGTTTATGCGGCTTTGATCCGATCAAGAACACTCCGTAGTTATGGTTTCTGATGATGCAATTTAAGAATAGAATAAAGAGGAAGAAGAATTAGATTCTGCAACGCCTTAAAAGTGTTGCAAATTCGAGAATTTGCAATATTTTTTATGGTAATGGCGTCGCAAGATCCAGGAAGAAGAAGAATAAAAGAAAAGTTATTTTGTAACGTTTCTGGGCGTGGCTATATATAGACATCGAAGCATCGTGTCTCTTCGCAACAGTCACATCCGTTGCAAAAAAAACGTCGCGCCCCTTCATCTGAATTCGAATCAATGCATCTTTTCGTTTGCAACGTCGCAATTCAAACAGCCGCGCTTATTACTAACGTTCTAAAAATGTTATTATCTCCCGCCTTGTTTAAATTTGTATTCGGGTCCGTAATGGGTCCGATTCGGCCCGTTATCAATTATAAAATCTATCCAAAAATATGCTTATTATATCTTGACCAGAAACCCGTACCTGGCCCCGTCCGGTTCGGTCGGACAGACAACGGCGGCGCGCGCGTGTGTGGTCTATAGATGCATGGTCTCCCTCCTCACAACAAAGTAAACATTTGGGTGCCCCAAGACTCCAACACCTTCATGGGAAAGGCCATTAAATAGTAGCACACCCACTTGTCTTCCACAATGTGGGACTAATCAATATTCTCATTCCTTCTTACTTCTCTCTTCAAAACAAACCCCCAAACCCAAAACTATTTGAAAATTTACAACAATCTCCCCCAGTTTTCAAAATAAAGAAATAATTAAAATGGACGGCTGGATCACTAATGTGACTTCCTACATACCTAAATGGGATCAAGCCTATGTAGTTCTAAGATCAAGTTTTGCATCATAGTGGAAACAACACATAAATAAAAGGTATCTTTTGGATTTGAAACTTTACTTAATGTAAACTATTCGAAGTTCTATCGAGATTCTATGGTGAACGAATCTTGAACCAAGTATCCCTTAATGATAAAACTGAAACAATCACACATGTTGTATTCCTTAATTAGAGTGTTCTGTATTGCTCATTACATTAATGGCCATATGCTTTAATCCTGGTTCATGAGTCTACTTTAGAAAGCGGTCTTACTTTCCTAGGGAACAGCCTTATTTCCATACTCATATAGGTAAGTCTGTTAAGGTGTTTCTGCAATAAAACTTTTTAAGGTTTCTAGACTTATTAAGGACATTTATCCATCCTTTTTTCTTGCAGAATCCAACACTAATTATTATGGGATTATATATTTATTGTTTCATAATCATACTCTTAAGTTGTTGTACCGATTGAACTCTGTCTATCCTTTTCAAGACACAAGTTGGGTTTCTGTTAAGTATGATCAATCTTCATTCACAGACCTTAGTCCCATTTCTTTTGACTTTATAGAAACCATAGCCTTTGGAAGACCTTTTGTAAGTGGGTCACCAAGTTTTTCTTCGTTTCTATGTAGTCAACAGTTATAACTCCGCTTTTGAATAACTGTCTTACCATCTGATGTCTTAGACTCACATGTCTAGACTTTCCATTATATGTTTTATTAGAGACATTGTATATTGTTGCTTGATTATCACAATTAATCAAGACTGCTAGAGATGGCTTCTTCCACAATGGGATTTCCATTAATAAATTCCTAAGCCATTCTGCATCCTTACATGCATCTGCTAATGCAATCAAATCTGACAACATAGTTGAATCATATATACAAGTCTGCTTCTTGGAAGCCCAAGATACAGCAGTGCCTCCTAGTGTAAATATCCATCTGCTCGTAAATTTGGATTTGGATTTTGTAACAACCCGAATTTTAACAACGTGTTAAGACAAGAATCAAGGCAGAATTAAATGTTAAAATCTGAATCAGGGAAAACGAGTCGCGCCATTGCGTTCGTCTCGGAAAAATACGCGAAATAGAGTCTGAAATTTCGTAAATCGGAGTCCGTATGACCAAGATATGGCCTCGCAAAGTTTCACGAAAAATTCAAATTCGAAAACAGATTCAAATTTTCAGAATTCAGAGTGGGCGGGAAAAATCCCGCCCAGGGGGGTCGACACTTGGGTCGACCTCCCCCCCAACCAGGTCGACTCTAGAGTCGACCTGGGGGTCGACCTGGGTGTCGACCTCCCTGGTCGGCCAGGTCGGCCTGGTGCACCTGTTTTGGCTCCTGGGTCCTGTTTTGGAGGCTTGTGACGATTTTTGAGGGCTTGGATCTATCCTAGGGTTAATCTAACGGCCTAAACTACTCCTAATCTCTATAAAAAGACCCCTAAGCCTACCCTAAACCCTCACAAATCACTCATGCCACGAAGTGCTGCCCAAATGCCAAGTGATCATGGCCTCCATCTCCAATTCCTAGAGACTATGCATTCAAATCGGGTTCAAATCAAAAGGTGCAAGCTTTCTACACCAAATCGAGGAGGGATCAACGTTGCTACGCAAATTCCATGACGATTCTTCGACAAAGGAGCCACCTTTCTTCGTCAAGATGATGCATGATCCTTTCCTAAGCCTCGCTATGTAAGTTCTAGCTACTTCTAGATCTAAACGGTAGTCTTAATGATGGCATGGAATAAAACGAGATTAAACTAAGTATGCTAGCCTATATGAACCTTGTCATGCCTCTTTTTCTTGAACCTATGACTTTTGGCTATGCTTAGTTACTAGATCATGCTATTCATGTTATGATTAACCTAGGTTACCTTGCAAGTTTGAATCTTTATCTACGGAATGCTAGCATGAACCTTTGGGAACCATTTGACTTGTGAAACATTGGCAAAGATTTGACTTTGGGGCTTATGCATGTAAATGAACCCAAACCCCTTATGTATCATGCATGTTTGTGGCCAAATTCACTTATGATACTATGCATGTTTGTGGCCAAATCCCCTAATGAAACTATGCATGCTTGTGGCCAAATTCCCTTATGATACTATGCATGTTTGTGGCCAAATCCCCTTATGAAACTATGCATGCTTGTGGCCAAATTCCCTTATGATACTATGCATGTTTGTGGCCAAATTCCCTTATGATACTATGCATGTTTGTGGCCAATATGTTGGCATAATACCCTACTATGTGACTCGCTTCCACTTGGGTTGGAAATACGTTTGGGTAGCTTAGGGAAAACGTGGGTATGACATGAAAAACTTGACATGGGGCTTACATGAGAACATGACATTCATGATACATTTAAATATGGTCATGACACGTGGGAAAACATGGAACTTGAACTAGACATGGGTGGGTTGTAAGTGTAAAAAGACACTAGACCAAACATGAAAGTGGCCAACTCGAGGTTGGGTTGAGTTTGTAGCATAAATCTACCCGGACCCGCCCGGCTTAACTAGTGGCTACAAACAATAGGATCCAATGTGAGAAGTTGGTCATGTCGCGCTTAAGACCCGAGGTTAGACTAGGTTGTGGTGTAAAACTACCCGGACCCGCCCGGCTTAACTAGTAACCACAACAAGGTCTAACGTGAGAGGTTGAGAGTGCATTAATTAAATTAATGCCACATGATAAGGTTAAGTAAATTTGACTAATGACAATTAACCGATATGACACGAATGGGTAGGTTAAGTGAGACCGGGCTTGATTTCTTAATGACACTTAACCATACAAGACAATTAGGGGATGGGGTTAAGTAATTTACGCTTAACTAATCCGACTTGGTAATTAGATGGGGTTAAGTAATCCACACTTAACTAATCTAAACACGGTAAATTCGATGAGGTTAAGTAATCCATACTTAACTAATCTAACACGGTAATTAGATGGTGTTAAATAACTTAGATTTAACTAATCTAAAACACGGTAATTAGATGGGGTTAAGTAACCTTCACTTAACTAATCTAAACACGGTAATTCGATGGGGTTAAGTTAAACGCTTAACCAATCTAAACTTGGTAATTCAATGAGGTTAAGTAACCAATATTCAACCAACTTAACATGGTAATTTAATGGGGTTAAGTAACTTATACTTAACCAATTATACATGATGATTTGATGAGGTTAAGTAACCTATACTTAACCAATCTAATAGGTGGACCTGATAGGGTTAAGTCACAAGACCTTTTAAAATTAGGCTTAACCATTGTAATACGATTAGTGGATGGGGTTAAGCTAACCCATACTTAATCAATCCGACTCGATAATCTGATGGGATTAAGATAATCTATGCTTAATCAATCTAACATGATAATCTGATAGGGTTAAGACAAATAAATACTTAACCAATTTGACTTGATAGGATTAAGTCATGAGCTTCTTGGTACACTTAACCAACTTGTAGGGCTAAGCCTTGAACTTGAGTACTTAGCCAATCTTGACATGATTCGTAGGCGGGTTAAGTCATGAACTTGGATAACAACACTTAACCCATTTGACAAAACCCTAGCTCAGAGGACTAGGATGGAAATCGTAGTTAACAAGGATAGCGGAAAGAGGAGCTAAGTGGTAAACCTTAGTTAAGGGTAACTATGTAATAATTCTTAGCTAAGGACATGGGACTAGTTCATAAAGAGATGAGTAACCTGATACGGTAGGTCATCGCTTAGTATACGAGGAGGAGCAACTTATCTGACTTGGATAAAAAGCTCCAGCGAACTGGGTGACGAAGCGGTAGCTTCGGGGTACGTGAGGGTACTCTTGGTATCCCTCTGTGAGGTGGCAGGTGGTCCATGAAACCCGGCCTCACGGAGGTTAAGGTCTGCGATAGAAGAGCCAAGAGTATGCCTTGGTTGCTATGCGAGCGACCTAAAGACTGGGGTGGATTAGCGTGGAGTCGACGATACTTGATTTTTCCCTGGATAGCACGTCGCCGACTACCTACCATCTTTAGTCAATCGTGCGCGAACGGAAAGGCAGAGAACTCCCAACAGACCATGTTCTTGCTATCGAGTCATGGGTGATGTTGGCCCATAGGAAAGTGGGGCTATAGTGGGGCCGGGATGTGGTTCTCATACATGATTTTTCTTGGGTTGCCTTTCAGTAGTTGAGGGAGGGGTCACGTGGGACCATAGCCACGGATACAAAAACAGACCTTGATATCTGCATTAGCAGACGACTTAAAGCTCCCGACCGAGTTCCGTATTTCTTGATTTGCCCTGGCACGGAACTCGGATGGCACATTGAGATACAGGTGCATCTAGACATGGAAAACGATTCACGATACATACGTGGAATAAAGGGCGCGGTTGACGGGTGGCATAATCCCTAGTGGCCCTAGGTGGCATAAATCCTAAGTGGACACGCGATAGTTCATGGTAAGAAAGCATAACTAGATCAAGGGTAGCAGTCCAAAACAACTTCGAGGATAAAATGGTACTACGTTGAGAAAGCCCGTACGGCCTACGGCAAAGGACTGAACTTATACATGGAAAGAAATATACGAGTGGGGAAAACCTACATATGCTATATATTAGGTTGACATGGACCATTACATGACATTAGGCAAGGGACATTCATAGTTAACACATGACTTGGGTTGGGATACTAGTACGAGAGGTGCAGAGCAAATATACATGATAGATACCGTGGGATGTTATACATGATAGATACCTTGTGATAGTATACTGGATAGAAACCTGGCGATGTGATACCTTGATTCTTGACACCGTAGTTTATCATGATACCTTAGTTTACCTTGCTACAGTAGTTCATCCAGTTATCTTGGTTCAGCTTATCTATCTTGTTGTCATCCTTATGTTTACTTTTAGTTTATGCATGCCATGTTACCTTTACCTGTTTTTATGCTGGAAGTAGATAAGACTTACCAGTCTTTATGACTGACCCCGTTTTCTTTCGCCTCTTTGTCTTCCGTTCCCCCCCCCCAGGTTTTCAGGGAGGAAACACTGTTATTTAGTTCGGACTTCCTCTGCTTGAAGGTCATCATGCATGGCTTGGACTTTTCTTGGCTATGGCTACCTTACTGTTTTATTTGGGGAATAATTTATGAAAAGGTTTTATGCTTCTTTACTATTGCAAGGCAGGTTTTGATGTATTCCGATGTAAAAGGCTTTAGACCTTATTTTATAAGGTAATGAAATTTGTTTTACTTCCGCTGTTTTATATATATATGTTCTGTCTTGTAATATTTCTGTGCATGTTTACCTCGATAATGCTTCACCAAACCTAGTGCATTCCCTTTGTGAGTGACCCTAGCGGAGGTGGGGTGTTACATTTGGTATCAGAGCAGAAGGTTACCAGACTGGGCAAAAGTTTTTACAACCTTCTGAAAACTATTTGAAAAACCGTTTACAAAGAAGCATTTTTCAAGAAAATTTTGTTTTTAAAGGCTATTCCCCAAAAGCCATTAGCACCATCCTTTGTTTCCTTGATTGAACCTCTTTTCCTTTCTTTCCTCCATCTGTAGTCACAGTAGTTTTAACTGCAACTAATCCTTGTCTAGTTACGTAAGTGTTTTCCCGTGCGATGGAGGAAGTTCTCGAGAGACCTGTTACCGAAGTTATAAGAAGGGATAATAAGAGCAAGGATAAAGGACACGAGCTTAAGAATAAGCAACTTGTTGGTATGGCTTGATCCACAAAGGAAGATAAGGACAAGATCAGAGAGAGGGCAATGGTATGCTCTCATTTCTAGCGTACCTAAGAGGAATGGTACCGTTTCTGTTAAAGGCTTAGCCTTTCTTTTCTATCGTCCCGTCTAGACTTTGTTTTGATCATCGCATCATTTAAGTCTGCTTCGATAGTTAAGTCTCTGCACCTTAGTACTAGCACAATAGAAGATCCCACTTTAGTCCCAAAATCTGGTTGGAGAGTCGGTCCATTTATTCAAGACTTGTTGGATTTGAGAACGTCTATGCCAAGTGTTGAGATTAGAAGCAATGCTTCTATTGTTGAGCTATGGATGGATTCTAGGGGTAAAGTGGTTATCCAGTAAGGGATACCATTCTCGGTTTTGAAAAGAGGGTAGTCAGACTCTTGGCTTGCTTTGGTAATACCTTCGAAGTCTCGTGTAACCTTTTGGGTTCTGCCATGGTTAGTTACCTAGAATCTCTTGATGCATTTATCGGAAATCTCTGATCCAATCGAGTAACGTCCGCCAATAAGACGGATGGTTCATTCCGATTGAGCATGGGTTATAGGAACCACCCTAGTAAGTGCACGTGGTAACATGGATTGGCATCGGTAAACGAGATCCAGAATTCACTAGTGAATTTTGGAGAGCTTGCATGAGTACGCAGATATGTTTGAACCGAGCATACTAGGGAAAGAATAAGTGAAAGTGAAACGAGAAGCGACAGTGAAATGAGTTCCAACTCATACCTTGGAAATAGGAATCAAGGAGCTACGAAAATCATGAAGTCAAAGGTGGTCAAGGCACACTGGAATTAAGCTCAAGGAAATGCAGCCTAAACGCGCGCATCATATCTCTTTAAGAGTATATCATTGATCCTTGGTTTTCCTGTAGAGCTTACTTGCATGCTATCGCTTGGTGGATATCCTCTCGGTCCTGTTTCTGTTACAAACCCTGTAAGGAGTTTGTCTTGTTTATCTCCTCGATCTTATCTTGGGAACCTTAGATAGAACTCTATGGATGTAAACATGTATTTGAAACATGTTATGATTGATATGGTTGCAAATGGTTGCAAGTGGTTGCTCGTGGATGCGCGAATACACATTAGATACTAGATTGACGCGGTCACGTTTCATGTTGCATATGCACGAGTATTTATACTTGTTTATGGATGAAATTGAATGTGTTATCATGCGGATGTTGCATATGAATGAATGTTTGTGCACACATATAATACTTATATGACTAGGACTATTTGCATACATGTTGGACTCATGGCACTAAACATATTTTGCATTAGAAAGATCATTCAGGCCTGATCATTAGCATTAGCTAAGGAGCATGTACACACATGTTTTGCATATGTTCATATGGCATTAGAAATCGTCTAAGGACAATGGTTGCCTGTGGATGATGTTTTGAGTAGATGGATGATGGATGGTAGGATGCGTTCTTCCTAACTTGGAGATTTCGGGGACGAAATCCTTAAAGGAGGGAAGAATGTAACAACCCGAATTTTAACAACGTGTTAAGACAAGAATCAAGGCAGAATTAAATGTTAAAATCTGAATCAGGTAAAACGGGTTGCGCCATTGCGTTCGTCTCGGAAAAATACGCGAAATAGAGTCCGAAATTTCGTAAATCGGAGTCCGTATGACCAAGATATGGCCTCGCAAAGTTTCACGAAAAATTCAAATTCGAAAATAGATTCAAATTTTCAGAATTCAGAGTGGGCGGGAAAAATCCCGCCCAGGCAGGTCGACAGGGGGGTCGACACTAGGTTCGACCTCCCCCCCAACCAGGTCGACTCTAGAGTCGACCTGGGGGTCGACCTGGGTGTCGACCTCCCTGGTCGGCCAGGTCGGCCTGGTGCACCTGTTTTGGCTCCTGGGTCCTGTTTTGGAGGATTGTGACGATTTTTGAGGGCTTGGATCTATCCTAGGGTTAATCTAACGGCCTAAACTACTCCTAATCTCTATAAAAAGACCCCTAAGCCTACCCTAAACCCTCACAAATCACTCATGCCACGAAGTGCTGCCCAAATGCCAAGTGATCATGGCCTCCATCTCCAATTCCTAGAGACTATGCATTCAAATCGGGTTCAAATCAAAAGGTGCAAGCTTTCTACACCAAATCGAGGAGGGATCAATGTTGCTACGCAAATTCCATGACGATTCTTTGACAAAGGAGCCACCTTTCTTCGTCAAGATGATGCATGATCCTTTCCTAAGCCTCGCAATGTAAGTTCTGGCTACTTCTAGATCTAAACGGTAGTCTTAATGATGGCATGGAATAAAACGAGATTAAACTAAGTATGCTAGCCTATATGAACCTTGTCATGTCTCTTTTGCTTGAACCTATGACTTTTGGCTATGCTTAGTGACTAGATCATGCTATTCATGTTATGATTAACCTAGGTTACCTTGCAAGTTTGAATCTTTATCTACGGAATGCTAGCATGAACCTTTGGGAACCATTTGACTTGTGAAACATTGGCAAAGATTTGACTTTGGGGCTTATGCATGTAAATGAACCCAAACCCCTTATGTATCATGCATGTTTGTGGCCAAATTCACTTATGATACTATGCATGTTTGTGGCCAAATCCCCTTATGAAACTATGCATGCTTGTGGCCAAATTCCCTTATGATACTATGAATGTTTGTGGCCAAATCCCCTTATGAAACTATGCATGCTTGTGGCCAAATTCCCTTATGATACTATGCATGTTTGTGGCCAAATTCCCTTATGATACTATGCATGTTTGTGGCCAATATGTTGGCATAATACCCTACTATGTGACTCGCTTCCACTTGGGTTGGAAATACGTTTGGGTAGCTTAGGAAAAACGTGGGTATGACATGAAAAACTTGACATGGGGCTTACATGAGAACATGACATTCATGATACATTTAAATATGGTCATGACACGTGGGAAAACATGGAACTTGAACTAGACATGGGTGGGTTGTAAGTGTAAAAAGACACTAGACCAAACATGAAAGTGACCAACTCGAGGTTGGGTTGAGTTTGTAGCATAAATCTACCCGGACCCGCCCGGCTTAACTAGTGGCTACAAACAATAGGATCCAATGTGAGAAGTTGGTCATGTCGTGCTTAAGACCCGAGGTTAGACTAGGTTGTGGTGTAAAACTACCCGGACCCGCCCGGCTTAACTAGTAACCATAACAAGGTCTAACGTGAGAGGTTGAGAGTGCATTAATTAAATTAATGCCACATGATAAGGTTAAGTAAATTTGACTAATGACACTTAACCGATATGACACGAATGGGTAGGTTAAGTGGGACCGGGCTTGATTTCTTAATGACACTTAACCATACAAGACAATTAGGGGATGGGGTTAAGTAATTTACGCTTAACTAATCCGAATTGGTAATTAGATGGGGTTAAGTAATCCACACTTAACTAATCTAAACACGGTAAATTCGATGAGGTTAAGTAATCCATACTTAACTAATCTAACACGGTAATTAGATGGGGTTAAGTAACTTAGATTTAACTAATCTAAAACACGGTAATTAGATGGGGTTAAGTAACCTTCACTTAACTAATCTAAACACGGTAATTCGATGGGGTTAAGTTAAACGCTTAACCAATCTAAACTTGGTAATTCAATGAGGTTAAGTAACCAATATTCAACCAACTTAACACGGTAATTTAATGGGGTTAAGTAACTTATACTTAACCAATTATACATGATGATTTGATGAGGTTAAGTAACCTATACTTAACCAATCTAATAGGTGGACCTGATAGGGTTAAGTCACAAGACCTTTTAAAATTAGGCTTAACCATTGTAATACGATTAGTGGATGGGGTTAAGCTAACCCATACTTAATCAATCCGACTCGATAATCTGATGGGATTAAGATAATCTATGCTTAATCAATCTAACATGATAATCTGATAGGGTTAAGACAAATAAATACTTAACCAATTTGACTTGATAGGGTTAAGTCATGAGCTTCTTGGTACACTTAACCAACTTGTAGGGCTAAGCCTTGAACTTGAGTACTTAGCCAATCTTGACATGATTCGTAGGCGGGTTAAGTCATGAACTTGGATAACAACACTTAACCCATTTGACAAAACCCTAGCTCAGGGGACTAGGTTGGAAATCGTAGTTAACAAGGATAGCGGAAAGAGGAGCTAAGTGGTAAACCTTAGTTAAGGGTAACTATGTAATAATTCTTAGCTAAGGACATGGGACTAGTTCATAAAGAGATGAGTAACCTGATACGGTAGGTCATCGCTTAGTATACGAGGAGGAGCAACTTATCTGACTTGGATAAAAAGCTCCAGCGAACTGGGTGACGAAGCGGTAGCTTCGGGGTACGTGAGGGTACTCTTGGTATCCCTCTGTGAGGTGGCAGGTGGTCCATGAAACCCGGCCTCACGGAGGTTAAGGTCTGCGATAGAAGAGCCAAGAGTATGCCTTGGTTGTTATGCGAGCGACCTAAAGACTGGGGTGGATTAGCGTGGAGTCGACGATACTTGATTTTGCCCTGGATAGCACGTCGCCGACTACCTACCATCTTTAGTCAATCGTGCGCGAACGGAAAGGCAAAGAACTCCCAACAGACCATGTTCTTGCTATCGAGTCATGGGTGATGTTGGCCCATAGGAAAGTGGGGCTATAGTGGGGCCGGGATGTGGTTCTCATACATGATTTTTCTTGGGTTGCCTTTCAGTAGTTGAGGGAGGGGTCACGTGGGACCATAGCCACGGATACAAAAACAGACCTTGATATCTGCATTAGCAGACGACTTAAAGCTCCCGACCGAGTTCCGTATTTCTTGATTTGCCCTGGCACGGAACTCGGATGGCACATTGAGATACAGGTGCGTCTAGACATGGAAAACGATTCACGATACATACGTGGGATAAAGGGCGCGGTTGACGGGTGGCATAATCCCTAGTGGCCCTAGGTGGCATAAATCCTAAGTGGACACGCGATAGTTCATGGTAAGAAAACATAACTAGATCAAGGGTAGCAGTCCAAAACAACTTCGAGGATAAAATGGTACTACGTTGAGAAAGCCCGTACGGCCTACGGCAAAGGACTGAACTTATACATGGAAAGAAACATACGAGTGGGGAAAACCTACATATGCTATATATTAGGTTGACATGGACCATTACATGACATTAGGCAAGGGACATTCATAGTTAACACATGACGTGGGTTGGGATACTAGTACGAGAGGTGCAGAGCAAATATACATGATAGATATCGTGGGATGTTATACATGATAGATACCTTGTGATAGTATACTGGATAGAAACCTGACGATGTGATACCTTGATTCTTGACACCGTAGTTTATCATGATACCTTAGTTTACCTTGCTACAGTAGTTCATCCAGTTATCTTGGTTTAGCTTATCTATCTTGTTGTCATCCTTATGTTTACTTTCAGTTTATGCATGCCATGTTACCTTTACCTATTTTTATGCTGGAAGTAGATAGGACTTACCAGTCTTTATGACTGACCCCGTTTTCTTTCGTCTCTTTGTCTTCCGTTTCCCCCCCAGGTTTTCAGGGAGGAAACACTGTTATTTAGTTCGGACTTCCTCTGCTTGAAGGTCATCATGCATGGCTTGGACTTTTCTTGGCTATGGCTACCTTACTGTTTTATTTGGGGAATAATTTATGAAAAGGTTTTATGCTTCTTTACTATTGCAAGGCAGGTTTTGATGTATTCTGATGTAAAAGGCTTTAGACCTTATTTTATAAGGTAATGAAATTTGTTTTACTTCCACTGTTATATATATATATATGTTTTGTCTTGTAATATTTCTGTGCATGTTTACCTCGATAATGCTTCACCAAACCTAGTGCATTCCCTTTGTGAGTGACCCTAGCGGAGGTGGGGTGTTACATATTTTATATTGTTCCAAGTTGCATCACTATATCCCTCTATTATAGTAGGATATCTTTTATAAGATAAACCATAGTTTATGGTTCCTTTCAAATAAGCTAAAACTATGGAAATAGCTTTCCAGTGTTCGAAACATATGTTACTCGTAAATCGATATAATACACTTATAGCATGTGCGATGTCAGGTCTAGTGCAATGCATAGCATGCATAAGACTCCCAATAACACTAGAATACTCAAGTTGAGAAATGGTACGTCCAGTGTTCTTTTCTAACTTGATACTTGGATCTAAAGGAGTTGGTGCTGGCTTGTCATTATAATGACCATACTTCTTTAGGAATTTCTCAATGTAATGAGATTAGGTTAGTAATAACTCCCCCGCTTTCCTAATGATTTTAATTCCTAAAATTACATCAGCCTCTCCTAGATATTTTATATAAATCTTAGAAGATAGAAACTTCTTAGTTTCATTCACACATTATATATTGGAACCAAATATCAGCATGTCATCAACGTATAAACATATTATAACATAACCGTTTTTATCCGATTTGCTATAAATACATTTATTTGCATCATTAATAATGAAGTCAAATGACAGTGCAACTTTATCAAACTTCTCATGGTATTGCATGGGAGCTTGCTTCAGGCCATAAAGTGATTTGACAAATTTAAAAACTTTCTTTTCTTGGCCTGGGGTTATAAAATCTTCAGGTTGTTCCATATATATATATCTTCTTCTAAATCTCCGTTTAGAAAAGTTGTCTTTACATCCATTTGATGTATGACCAAGTTATGAATTGATGCAAGTGCTATTAAACAACGTATAGAAGATATGCGAGCAACTGGAGCATATGTATCAAAATAATCTACTCCTTGTCTTTTCTTATATCCCTTACAACTAATCTAGCTTTGAACTTATCAATGGATCCATTTGTATTCAACTTTTTCTTGAATATCCTTTTACATCCTATAAGTTTAGCACCAGGAGGTAAATCAGATGAAACCCAAGTCTGGTTCAACATTATGGAATTCATTTCATCATTGATAGCTTCTTTCAAGAAATTATAATCTCTAGAACTCATAGTCTCAGAATAAGTTTTGGGATCATCATCGACATTTATTACATATCTTGTCGCATTAAGGACTTCGTCTTTATTGCCTTCTACGAGATATGTTATGAAGTCATTACCATAGTCCTTTCTATTCTTGCTCTTTTACTTTTCCTGTGTTCGGTACTATTATTTGGTATTGACACTTCCTTGCTATTTTGAGCAGGAGCATATTCATCATCATTGATATCATTAGTCGTAGTTGGTTCCGGACTAGATGATGTCAATGGATTATCAATAGTTTGATTTTCAAAAAATTCTACATCTACAGATTCTATAACTTCTAAGGTGTCAAGAATAAGGAACTTATCAGTTATGCTATTAAGAAAATATCATATGAAAACACATTTAAATGCCCTATTTCCTAACTTTGGTCGTGTAGGGTCGGGTTTTCTAACATATTCTAAGCAACCTCAAACTTTAAGTCTTGTAGGGTTTGGTTTTCTATTAAACCATAATTCATAAGGGGAAATATTATTATTTTTAAGTGGTACTCTATTTAAAATGTAACATGCATATAACATAGAGTCACCCCATAGATTATAAGGTAAATTAGAACTTATGAGCATGTCGTTAACCATTTCTACTAGAGTTCTATTTTTCCTTTCAGCAACACCATTTTGTTGTGGTGTATAAGGAGTGGTACACTGGTTGTGACGGCCCGCCTCGCACCAACCGACATTTACTCCAAAAGTGCGCTGTACACATGTCCAGTTAGCACGGAACGGATCGTCAGAAGGAAAAGGAAGGTGGAAATGAACATACAAGAACCTGTAGAATGTCTCACAGCGCATAGAATAAAATATAATAATAACATACTTGACATAAAACAGGTGAGACAGTGCATAAGCTGAAAACCAGAACTAAATATCATAGCAGCGGAAATCCAAAATATAGCTTATTACAACTTTTCAAACTGTCTCTAAGCAAAAGTAAGATAAATGAGGTACACTACTAATGCCCAAGTAGCGACCACCAACGACACAGGGAGAATGTGTATATATATCATACGTGGAAGCCTCCTGCCCGCCTCCGAATCAGCTACTCGCGCATCACCAGCTAACCTGTCTCTAGTCTGCTCGTGTGAGCACCCAGAGTAATAAGAGGAGACATAAAACTCTGGGTCAAACATAAAGCCTGGTATGAGCGATAAGCATCTAAAGTGAACAATAACAGGTAGACTAAAACATACCTGAACCTGGACCTGCAACCAAAGAGTTAGCACTACATACTGTACAACACTCTAAGGTACAATATCAAACAGTGTAAAGATACGGAGGTGGGGGAGGTGTGCATGTCATAATGATGGCAAACAATCAAACATAGCATCCATCCTCACATCTCTCACTCAGTGCGTAAAGCATACGATATTCACCACTTCGATCACCCAACATACCTTGCTACGATCACTCTGCCCCATGAAGTCATAAATGGCTTCACTGCACTGATAACGTAGCCACTAATTCCTCGCTATGTCCACTTTCCCCATGGAGTTATTCACCCCATCTACGCTGGCTCATAGTCTTACTATGCATCACCTTGCCCCTCAGGTCATAATGACCCTACTGCACTGATAACGTAGTCTTGCTACCATCACCTTGCCCCTCAGGTCATAATGACCCTACTGCACTGAAAGTAGCCATCATTCATTTTTAGTGGTGAATCGAAGCTATGAACGTCGACAACTCCTTAGCACACGTCCCGCAGCAAAGCCCAACCATGAAGTTAACTCGATGGTTCCCATCTGGATCCTGAGTTCTAACTTCTCATTTGAACTACCTTTGCATCTCGGCTTTTATTCTTCTTCGGATCGGTCATCGTTCGGTCCCTAGCTCCATGCTTCCATTCATGTCCATACTTCAGTTCAGATGTGCACGGTTCGTCATCTTCCCTCACGGTCGCGGTGTGCGGATCGTGGTCATTCCTCACGCTTCAGGGGTGCGGATCGGGCTCCATCTTCACGCTCCAAGTGTGGGGATCGTGGTCCTTCCCCACGGTCCGAGTGTGGAGATCGTGGTTCTACCCCCACGGTCCGAGTGTGGGAACGTGGTCATACCCCACGGTCCGAGTGTGGGATCGTGGTCATACCCCACGGTCCGAGTGTTGGGGTGCGATCCGATCCTAGGGGTCGTGGTGTGGGGATGCGATCCGATCCTAGGGGCAGTGGTGTGGGGATGCGATCCGATCCGGTCCCAATCCCTGCAACTTTTCCAGCGAGCTATTTACGCCATACGACGACGTTTTCGACCAATCTAACTTTTCTAAACAATCACAAAACATTCCAAACAGTCATAGCAACATATAAAATCGACCATAAACACCAAAACAGCAATATAACATGTCAAAATGGATCAAACATAGCCAAAACCCCATATTTTCCCTTAAGCATGTTTAAGCAAAACTAATGATAAGATTAGCAAAACTTAACCAAATTAACCCAAATTCATATCAGAAGTCTAAAACATCATTCCGAATTTTATAAACATTTTTCCAGAATTTTATCATGTTTAAATTCGCTAATTAACACTAATCACCCCTAATTAGCCATAATTAGTGCAAAACTATGCAAATCACTCACCTTAGCCACAAAATAAACTAAGATCCGGAATAAATCTCTGATTTGATGTGAATCTCTATGCTAAACAGCAGCTTCAATGTTGATTTGGTGTAGATCTTCCTTGATTAGGGGTTGCTAAGCCAAATCCTTGACCAAAAGGTGATTTGGAGGTGATTTAGAGGTTGGAGGCCATTTTTAGGGTTCCTTGGTGATAAGTGGAGGCTAGAAAACTGAAATGGAATGATCCTCTATCTCATTTCAGCCTCCCCATAACCCTAATCCCGAAATGGGTTATGGGCCTAATAACTAATCACCCGATTTGGCCCGGTTAAGCAGTTTTTCACCCTCCAAACCTTATTTCAGCCATATCTCCCAAACGGTAAGTCCGTTTGGCTATTATGACCACTCTACGGAAAGGTAAACCATCAAACGAATCCAATGGAAGTGGTTTCAGGTCAAAATTCCTTTCCAAACAAAAGTTATGGCCAAAACAGTACTAACTAAGGGCAAAATGGTCATTTAAAAATCGACAAAAATCATGAACATGGGAAATGACTCTAATGGATGTTTCCCAAAGTTACATGATCATACGACTTCATACGGGAAAGAAATAAATATTCTACAATCCTATGATGTGTAGAATACGGGTCGTTACACTCTCCCCCCCTTAAGAAATTTCGCCCCCGAAATTCCCTAATCAAAACACACACAAATGTCCTGCATGCCTATCAATCATAAAACAACAATCAAACATGCAAAACAAGTCTACCGTAGCATGCGGAAAACTAAATTGCAAAGTAAATCTTACCAGGCAAAGAGTTCTGGATATGCCTTTCTAATGCTCTCCTCTGTCTCCCAAGTACAATCATCCTCGTCCTCGCCCCACTGAACCTTGACTAGCTTCACCGCCTTCCTTCGAAGTTGCTTCGTATCGTGCCCCACAATATGGATCGGCTTGCGGTTCCCAACCGCCTCGGGTTCTACTTCGAAGTCCTCTAACTGATCAGGTGAAATAGTCATATCTGAGTCGTGAACGAACTTCCTTAGTTGGGAAACATGAAACACATTGTGAACTCCCGCCATTTTCTCTGGTAAGCCAACTCTATATGCCAAATTCCCGACTAGTTCAAGAACAGGGAAAGGGCCAACAAATCTTGGTGCCAACTTGCCTCTCCTACCAAATCGTATCACGCTTTTTAACGGAGAGATCTTGACAAACACCAAGTCGCCAACGGAGAATTTCAAGTCTCTTCTCCTCTTATCAGCATAACTCTTCTGCCTATCTTGGGCAGCTTTCATTCGTTGCTGAATGATCTTAATCTTATCCGAAGTTTCTCTCACCACATCTGGTCCAAGCACAAACTTCTCGCCAGTCTCTATCCAACATGATGGTGAGTTGCACGGTCTTCCATACAAAGCTTCATATGGAGCCATACCGATACTGGATTGGTAGCTATTATTATATGCAAACTCTACTAGATGCAAATGGTCATCCCATGATCCACCAAAATCCAATATACAAGCTCTCAAGAGATCTTCCAATATACGATTCACCCTCTCCGTCTGACCGTCGGTCTGAGGATGATATGCGGTACTGAGATGTAATCCTGACCCTAGAGCCTCTTGTAAACTCTCCCAAAACCCACTAGTGAACAACGGGTCTCGGTCACTCACAATGCTTTTGGGTACTCCATGAAATCTCACTACCTACTTCATATACAATTCTGCCAACTTGGCTGCCGTTCTGGTCGATTTGACTGGTATGAATCTTGCACTTTTAGTCAATCGGTCCACAATTACCCAAATGCTATCATATCCCGATCTAGTCCTTGGTAAACCATCGATGAAATCCATCGAGACTTGCTCCCATTTCCATTCGGGAATTTCTAATGGTTGCAACAACCCACTAGGCTTCTTTTGCTCAGCTTTAACTAGCTGGCAATTCATGCATTTGGATATAAACTTCCCAACGTCTCTTTTCATCCCTTCCCAGTAGTAAGTCTGTCTCATGTCTCGATACATCTTATTACCACCGGGGTGTATAGTCAGTTTTGAGTGATGACATTCTCTAAACACTTCATCTCTCAATCCATTGACATTGGGCACAACTAGTCTTCCATTCTTCCGAATCCATCCATCTCGATCAAGCCCATACACATTCATCTCCTCATCAATACCCATCTCTAACTTGGAGATGATTTCTAATAGATTAGGATCGTCCCTCTGGCTAGAACCAATCCGCTCTATCAAAGTGGGTCTGATCGTCAAACTAGCTAGCATAACTGGATCCAATTCGCACTTTGGTCTGAAATCAAACCCCGCGATATACTCCAGTTGCTTCCACTCAAGAAACATTGCCCCTATGCTGGCATGTCTCCTACTCAAGGCATCGGCTACCGCATTACCCTTCCCAGGTGTGCATGCGATATCAAAATCATACGAAGCCAAGAACTCTAACCATCTCTGCTGACGGAGATTCAGATCTTTCTGAGAGAAGAGATACTTTAACGATTTATGATCGGTAAACAACTCAAATCTTTCTCCCAAGAGATAGTGTCTCCACATCTTCAGCGCAAATACAATCGCTGCCAATTCCAAATCATGGGTAGGATACTTCTTCTCATGCGGCTTTAGCTGTCGACTAGCATAAGCTACAACCCTACCTCCTTGCATCAATACAGCACCTAGTCCGGTACCACAAGCATCCGTGTATACCGTCATCTCTTCATTCCCTTTAGGAATGACTAACACTGGCGCACGCGTCAACTTCTCTTTTAGACTCTTGAAGGCATCCTCACACACTCCGTCCCAGACGAAGGACTGATTCTTCTTAGTCAACTGAGTCAACGGTGCTGCTATCTTGGAGAAGTCCTGGATAAACTTACGATAATATCCAGCTAATCCCAAGAAACTTCTCACATCTGTTGCATTCTTGGGCGTAGGCCAATCCTGTACCGTAGCCACCTTCGCAGGGTCCACGGCAATACCATTCTCTGAAACAACATGACCCAAGAATCTTACTTCCCTTCTCCAAAAATGACACTTAGAGAATTTCGCTTTCAATTGGTGTTTCCTCAACACCTCCATCACTATCCTCAAGTGTCCCTTGTGTTCCTCTTCCGTCCTTGAATAAACAAGGATATCATCCACAAACACAAGAACAAACTTATTCAACTGATCTCTGAATACTCGATTCATGAGATCCACAAAGTAGGCTGGTGCATTGGTCAACCCAAATGGCATGACCAACCACTCATAAAATCCAGACGGCGTCCTAAATGCCGTTTTCAGAATACTCTCATCCGCTACTCGTAGCTGATGAAATCCTGTCGCGAGGTCCAACTGGGTGAACACTCTTGCTCCTTCCAGTTGATCAAACAAATCATCTATCCGCGGTAGAGGATACTTATTCTTCCTCGTCACCTTATTCAACTCGCGATAGTCCACACACAAACGAAGGGAACCATCTGCCTTAGTGGCAAACACAACTGGTGCTCCCCACTCGGAGACACTCCTTCTAATAAGTCCCTTCTTCAAAAGATTGCTGACTTGCACCCCGAGTTCTTGCTGCTCCCTTGGTGCCATACGACGAAGTGGCATCACTATAGGTCTGGCATCTTTCACTAAATCAATACGGAACTCAATCTCTCGGTGTGGTGGAATCCCGGTCACCTCCTCGAAGACGTCTGGATACTGGCCAACCACGGGCACATTTGTCAACTCATCCTGCGGGATGTCGAGGGAATTTACAAAACTAGCCATAACCCCATCACTAGGTAGACTACCAAACACTACCCTCCGCCCATCATCCGCCCTCACTGTCACCAAAAAGCCCTCACAGTCTACCACCACCCCGTATCTTTGGAGCCAATCGACTCCCAATATAATGCCATACCCAGTAAAGCCCAAAACAAAGCAATCACATACAAACATACATCCATGACTCGATAAGACCAAATTCCTGCAAATCATACCAAGGCTAGTCGAACCACCAATCGGGTTCGTCACAACTAATGGTCTATCGACTATCTCGGGTTCCAGTCCCAACCTATCTACCAGGTCACTAGATATGAAGGAACGGGAAGCCCCAGTATCAAACAAAACTCGAACTGGTACATCATAAATAGAAAGCATACCTTGGATAACAACATTCTTTCCTTTCTCCGCCGCAGTTGGGGCATTCGACGAAGAAGGAACAGCATCAAGAGCATATGCTTTCACAATCTGCTTCTCCTTAAGAGGTTGCGGACACTTATCCTTTTGATGTCCCACTTGACCACAGTTGTAGCACTTCCTTTCCGCTGGCTTGGCCCGACATTCTTTAGCATAATGGCCCTTCTTTCCACAGCTGAAGCACTCAACATCCTTCTTGTTCTTTTTCTGGCCACCTTTAGATTGGTCCTGCTTCCTCTTATTCTGAGAGTTATTCTTGCCTCCACCGCCTGCTTGCGGCTTTGGCCCTTCTGCAGATGCAGCCTCAGTCTTTGACTTAGGGTAAAGACTCTCTGATCTCAAAGCTTTCCCCACAATCGATTCAAAAGTCTCATCGATGTGGTTGATAAGCCTTTCCCCCAAGTATCCATCCAAACCAATAATGAACTTCTCATTCTTCTTCTCAGGAGTATCAATGAGAGACAGTCCATACTTCGACAAAGTGTCGAACTCAGCAATATAATCAGAAACTGCCCTCCCATTCTGCTTGAGTTCCAAGAATCTCTTGAACAACACTGACTTCTGGGCAGCTGGAATAAACTTCTCGCTAAAGCGAGCCTTGAACCGAACCCAAGTTACCTGGTCCTCTTGAGTAGCTGTTCTAATGGCATTCCACCAATTCATCGCTCGCCCTTGCAGCTGACGAGACGCTAGCCTTCTCTTCATCGCATCCTCAAGACCCAAGTCATCAAAGATACGATCACAGCTATCCATCCAATCTTGAACATCTGTGGCCGACTCCGTCCCGCGGAACGACTTTCCACCAAGATTAGTGTAATCCTTGCACAACTTGGCGAAATCGACCCTAGGCTCCTGCACCACTGGGCCAACACCAACTCCGGGAATGGGAACTGCCCCTTGCACTTCTCTAAGCATGTCTCTCATGAGGTTAGTAAACATTGCCCTCATGTCAGCGGCATTCCCTTGGTTGGTCCCTCTACCAGCACCCCTCGTGTCTCAGCTCATCGTCAATCTGAAAAAGGGAAACGATTAACGACCCCATAGTGGTGCTAGTGCAGTGCGACTTCATTCTTATACTACTAATAGTATATACATACATAGCTTTTTGAAAACCAAAGTAATCACAAATACGCGCTCTCATATACGTACTAACCCTCCTTAGTGTCTTTCCCTAGGTTAACTACGCAACCTAGAGCTCTGATACCAAATGTGACGGCCCGCCTCGCACCAACCGACATTTACTCCAAAAGTGCGATGTACACATGTCCAGTTAGCACGGAACGGGTCGTCAGAAGGAAAAGGAAGGTGGAAATGAACATACAAGAACCTGTAGAATGTCTCACAGCGCATAGAATAAAATATAATAATAACATACTTGACATAAAACAGGTGAGACAGTGCATAAGCTGAAAACCAGAACTAAATATCATAGCAGCGGAAATCCAAAATACAGCTTATTACAACTTTTCAAACTGTCTCTAAGCAAAAGTAAGATAAATGAGGCACACTACTAATGCCCAAGTAGCGACCACCAACGACACAGGGAGAATGTGTATATATATCATACGTGGAAGCCTCATGCCCGCCTCCGAATCAGCTACTCGCGCATTACCAGCTAACCTGTCTCTAGTCTGCTCGTGTGAGCACCCAGAGTAATAAGAGGAGACATAAAACTCTGGGTCAGACATAAAGCCTGGTATGAGCGATAAGCATCTAAAGTGAACAATAACAGGTAGACTAAAACATACCTGAACCTGGACCTGCAACCAAAGAGTTAGCACTAAATAATGTACAACACTCTAAGGTACCATATCAAACAGTGTAAAGATACGGAGGTGGGGGAGGTGTGCATGTCATAATGATGGCAAACAATCAAACATAGCATCCATCCTCACATCTCTCACTCAGTGCGTAAAGCATACGATATTCACCACTTCGATCACCCAACATACCTTGCTACGATCACTCTGCCCCATGAAGTCATAAATGGCTTCACTGCACTGATAACGTAGCCACTAATTCCTCGCTATGTCCACTTGCCCCATAGAGTTATTCACCCCATCTGCGCTGGCTCATAGTCTTACTACGCATCACCTTGCCCCTCAGGTCATAATGACCCTACTGCACTGATAACGTAGTCTTGCTACCATCACCTTGCCCCTCAGGTCATAATGACCCTACTGCACTGATAAGTAGCCATCATTCATTTTTAGTGGTGAATCGAAGCTATGAACGTCGACAACTCCTTAGCACACGTCCCGCAGCAAAGCCCAACCATGAAGTTAACTCGATGGTTCCCATCTGGATCCTGAGTTCTAACTTCTCATTTGAACTACCTTTGCATCTCGGCTTTTATTCTTCTTCGGATCGGTCATCGTTCGGTCCCTAGCTCCATGCTTCCATTCATGTCCATACTTCAGTTCAGATGTGCACGGTTCGTCATCTTCCCTCACGGTCGCGGTGTGCGGATCGTGGTCATTCCTCACGCTTCAGGTGTGCGGATTGGGCTCCATCTTCACGCTCCAAGTGTGGGGATCGTGGTCCTTCCCCACGGTCCGAGTGTGGAGATCGTGGTTCTACCCCCACGGTCCGAGTGTGGGAACGTGGTCATACCCCACGGTCCAAGTGTGGGATCGTGGTCATACCCCACGGTCCGAGTGTGGGGGTGCGATCCGATCCTAGGGGTCGTGGTGTGGGGATGCGATCCGATCCTAGGGGTCGTGGTGTGGGGATGTGATCCGATCCGGTCCCAATCCCTGCAACTTTTCCAGCGAGCTATTTACGCCATACGACGACGTTTTCGACCAATCTAACTTTTCTAAACAATCACAAAACATTCCAAACAGTCATAGCAACATATAAAATCGACCATAAACACCAAAACAGCAATATAACATGTCAAAATGGATCAAACATAGCCAAAACCCCATATTTTCCCTTAAGCATGTTTAAGCAAAACTAATGATAAGATTAGCAAAACTTAACCAAATTAACCCAAATTCATATCAGAGGTCTAAAACATCATTCCGAATTTTATAAACATTTTTCCAGAATTTTATCATGTTTATATTCGCTAATTAACACTAATCACCCCTAATTAGCCATATTTAGTGCAAAACTATGCAAATCACTCACCTTAGCCACAAAATAAACTAAGATCCGAAATAAATCTCTGATTTGATGTGAATCTCTATGCTAAACAGCAGCTCCAATGTTGATTTGGTGTAGATCTTCCTTGATTAGGGGTTGCTAAGCCAAATCCTTGACCAAAAGGTGATTTGGAGGTGATTTAGAGGTTGGAGGCCATTTTTAGGGTTCCTTGGTGATAAGTGGAGGCTAGAAAACTGAAATGGAATGATCCTCTATCTCATTTCAGCCTCCCCATAACCCTAATCCCGAAATGGGTTATGGGCCTACTCACTAATCACCCGATTTGGCCCGGTTAAGCAGTTTTTCACCCTCCAAACCTTATTTCAGCCATATCTCCCAAACGGTAAGTCCGTTTGGCTATTATGACCACTCTACGGAAAGGTAAACCATCAAACGAATCCAATGGAAGTGGTTTCAGGTCAAAATTCCTTTCCAATCAAAAGTTATGGCCAAAACAGTACTAACTAAGGGCAAAATGGTCATTTAAAAATCGACAAAAATCATGAACATGGGAAATGACTCTAATGGATGTTTCCCAAAGTTACATGATCATACGACTTCATACGGGAAAGAAATAAATATTCTACAATCCTATGATGTGTAGAATACGGGTCGTTACACTGGTGAATTATACCATTTTGTTTGCAAAAAAAAGTAAACTCATTTGAAAAATATTCATCACCACAATCTGAATGTAACACTTTAATTTTAACTCCTAATTGTGTTTCGACTTTACTTTGTAAATTTTGAATTTATCAAAGGCCTCATCTTTCGATTTCATCAGATATACATATGCATATCTAGTATTATCATCAATAAATGTAATATAGTATTGATTACCACCATAGGTGATATAACTTTTCAAGTCACGCACATCACTATATACCAAATCAAGCAAACCAGCTTTCCTTTCTACAGATTTAAAGGATTTCCGATGTATTTTTGCTTGAACACATATTTCACATTTAGAGATAGAATCGAAATCACAATCAGAAATTAATCCTAATTTATGCATATTTCTAAGAGATTTATAATTAACATGTCCTAATCTACCATGCCATAAATTAACATAATCAACAATATAAGCAGAAAATTTCTTTACTAGATTCAACTTAATCATGCCGTTATAAGAGTATCCCTGTCCAATAAATTTGTTGTTCTTGGACAACACTAACTTATCAGACTCATACACCATCTTGAATCCTCCTTTGTTAAGAAGGTATCCAGAAACCAAATTCTTACACATATCGGGTACATAAAATACATTGACTAATGTAAGAACTTTCCCAGAGGTGAATGTAAGTTCAATTGTGCCTTTTCCTAGAACTTTGCTTGCAACTTTGTTTGTGCCAGTAACTTTTCTGGATTCTCCATTACTTTCTTCGTAAGTCTTAAACAGGTTACGGTCTTTGCAAACATGAATGGTTGCTCCAGTATCGAGCCACCAATCATTATCAATGCCACTAATGGAGTTCGCCTCTTGTACGACAGCCACAAGCTTTTCTTCGACCACATTCGCTTTTTGTTGTTTCTTCCAAAGATGACAATCTCGGGCATAGTGGTCGGGTTTGTTACAATAGTAACAGGCACCCTTCTTTTTGTTCTTGAAATTATTATTCTTCTTAAACCGTGTCTCATTCTTAGGCTTCAATTTATTTGTAATTTCATCATTATTTGCCTTAGCTTGAGACTCAGTTTGCGGATTATCATCTAGTTCGCGTTTATGAGAATCCTCTTCAATACGAAGATGACGTTGTAAACCGTCTAAATTATAATCCGTTTCCGCATGTTTCAATTTTTTCTTATAAGAATTTGGGAGTCTTGAAATAATAACTCCAACAACAAAAGATTCAGGGAGATCAATACCGGCATCTTTAAGTTGATTCACAAACAGTAGTATTTCACTTACTTGTCCAACTATGAACTTGTTGCGACCATTTTGAAATCCATAAAATTACAAATAAGAAATTTTTTATTACTTGCTTCGGATATGCGATACTTGTTCTCCAATGCAGTCCAGAGGTCCTTCGGAGTTTCCAAAGTCCTATGAGCGTTGTAGACTGAAGTAGACAATGCATTCAGAATATGCCCTATGCACAAGAAATCATCTTCTTTGCCCTTTGCTCGTTTCTCCTTTAGAGCGGCATCCTCGCCAGCGATTTCCTCTAGTATAATTTCCAATCCGTCTTCCAAGATATAGAACAATTTGATGGTGATCAGGAAGAATTTCATAGTCTCTTGCCAACGATATAGTTTTCACCATCAAAACGCTCCAGTTTCGTCAAATGCTGATTCATAACTTGCAATGCGCTCAAACCTTCCATAGTTGAAGTTATTGTCTGAAAATTTGTTGGGATTTTCCGGTTTGAGGCTATTGAATGATGATGATTGTCGTACTTCAGACTTTAAGGATTTGCGGAGCAAATTCTTTCAGATAATAGTTCAATCCACTAGGTTTAAACGGATTATCGAACTATTGACTTTCAGGATTCAATAAAGCCTTGGAACAGCGAAATCGAACTTAAAGTTTGTACGGCTTTGATTCGATCAAGAACACTCCGTAGATATGGTTTCTAATGATGCAATTTAAAAATAGAACGAAGAGGAAGGAAAATTAGATTCTGCAACGCCTTGAAGTGTTGCAAATTCGAGAATTTGCAACGTTTTTTATGGCAATGGCGTCGCAACATTCGAGAAGAAGAAGAAGAAAATAAAAGCTATTTTGTAACGTTTCTGGGCGTGGCAATATATAGACAGCGAAGCGTCGTGTCTTTTCGCAACAGTCACATTCATTGCAATTCGAAAAACGTCGCGCCCCTTGATCTGAATTCGAATCAATGCATCTTTTCGTTTGCAACGTCGCAATTCAAACAGCCGTTAGGGGTGTAAATCGGTCGGACAGGACCGGACGGAGGTGTGTTCAGTTTCTGTCTAAAAAAAAATTGGACAAAACCAAATTTTTTCTCGGACAAATTTTGTTGTCTTAACTCGTGTCCTAAATAAAATCGGTCGGACACGGATATATGTATTTTGGACACGGACACGATCGGACTCAGTCGGACATGGCTATTTATATCACATTTTGTACATTTTACTAGATTTTCTCTCAACTATACGCCGAACTACAAGGAATTCGAACGAGCCCGGACCGAACGTGATTTTTTTCTCGTACAAATTTTGTTGTCCTAACTCGTGACCTAAATGAAAATCGAACGGACTGAACGGGCGTATTTCGGTCACGGACACGAACGGACGTCGGACATTCGTACATAATTTACAGCCCTAACAGCCGCGCCTATTACTAACGTTCAAAAAACATTATTATCTCCCGCCTTGTTTAAATTTGTATTCGGGTCCGTAATGGGCCCATTTCGACCCGTTATCAATTATAAAATCTGTCCAAAAATATGCTTATTGGATCTTGACCCGAAACCCGTGCAATATGTAGGCATACTAGGCAGACTACCTAGGGACTCACATTTATAGGGCCCCACATAGACAAAAGCTGTGAATACCTAACAGCCTATAAGCTATATATCTCAAGGTGATTCCATTATGGCTTTATTGTAAATTTTAATAATTACGATGTGGCACTAACAAAGATTTGATCAACGTATTGTGGGATTCAGCTTAATATAGAAAGCAAATATGTATGGTGCAATTCCTTACAATGGTTGTTTTATATGTACATTCTGTCAAACATACTCATGTTGAGAATATATTCACGTTTATTTCCAACACATTATAATGTGGGTAATGTCAAGTAATGCCTGGACCAGAGATGCATTGTTTAAGTTAGCAGAATAAATGATGATGCAAAATTATGTTGAAATGCTGAAAATTTAGCAAATCAAAAGCTATCAAGTTTTGAATTCATCTTAAGTCTAGTTATTTGGTATGAAATTCTCGCAAAAGTTAACATGACAAGCAAAAAATTACAATCTAAAGATATGAGCAGTGATGTCGTGGTAATATCATTATAAGGTCTTGTTTCCTTTTTGAAAACTATAGAGAAAATAGATTTTACTATGCGAAAAATCAAGCAACAGAAATTGCTTCTAAAATGATTATTGATAAGATATTTCTTTGAAATGTCAAGTTTCTAAAAAAACAACAATTTAATGAACCTGCAAATTCGAAAAGAGATCAACAACCTCTCGTAGAATTGTCCAAAATCGATTATTTTATTGTTAGATATTGCTCTTTGAGAATTGAAAAAAAAAAAAATTGAACAATTGCATTCACTTCAATCAATTTTTAGCTTTTTCATTTGATGTCATCAAATTAAAATCATTAGATGACGATGAATTAGAAGAGTGTGGTGAAAAGTTGGTGTGGATTTGAAAAATGAAAGTGTCTTCAATATTGACGCAATTTTTTTTTTTACTTTTAGAGCTACAAATACTACAACTTACATTACTTAGTGAATTATATAATGTAGACAAGCCACGGACGACATCTAAAATTTCGGAATTTTTGAAAAATATGGATGTTTTCAAATGCGACGATTTTTTATTTTTTTTTGGATAATTGAATAATATAACATCATAGCGGTCGGAATAGGCTTCCAACTGCTGACCTCTTACCAGGCAGGAGCACGTCTTTCCACAGTGTCATACTATGCTGGCTTCAAATGTGATGATTGTATAAGAGATTCTCCTAACTCTTCTAGTGACAATTGCATCCGCGGAGCGAAGTTTTACAAAATTGAAAATTTTCAAATCATATTTGTGAACAACAATGAGCGAAGATAGGCTTAATGGATTAGCAATCACATACGTTTTAAAATATATCGTGAAATACGTTGACTATGAAAACAAAGAAGAAAAGAAGGTAATTCACACTTCTTCACATGTTGTTTACTTTTATTATTTATTATTAAAATAACATTATTTTATGTCTATTGTTTTTAAATTACGTTTTATATAAATGACCATGTTATCCATATCATAATTTGCAGATATACAGAACGCTAGCTTTGTAATGATACAAATGAAGCAAACAATAATTTATAATAGTTGAAATAATTCAAGGCTTATATGTAAAATTTCTTCATACCTGACTTATTATTTATAATTTTTGCTTTATAATCATGTTATTTTTATGTATTTTGATTGCACTCTTAACCCATGATAGCAATATCAAATTTTCTAATATTATATATGTCGTATAATATGAATATTTAATATTATTATGCAAAATTTTATATTAAGGCATCATCTAGAAAATCACACTGAACCTCATAAATCTCCAAATCGGCTTTGAGTATACTAATCTACCGATAATAACAACAGTAAGCAATTTTGATTTATCAATAAAAATGATATAATAACAACATTTGTGAAACGATAATAGTAACGGTCGCTATAACAGCCCTATCCACCTTAGACTATGAATTCATATGATATCGCATATTCTTCTATGTATATCTGATCATATAATGCCGAATTATGTGAGAACAGCCAAGCATGATGCTCGCCCAACCATTGGCCAACAAAATTATAATTGTATATTTTAATTATATTTCAAACTGTATGTGTCACAGTGGTGTTGCTGCAACTTATACTCGGTGGCTGTCGATCGATTGGGATTTTGGGAAAGTGCAAATATGCGATTGCAGCTGCTTGTGGGGGGTACGTTCAACTTAAATGAGTAAAATTGGTGTAACTGTGAATCCAATTTAATTAAACTATCATACTGATTTCTACTTGCATCCTAACTAAGGATTCCCTGAAGGAGTGCACTTGAGTTGGAAGCCAAACGAGGAGGCATACGAGGGAGTGCACAAAGTACTCGAACCAATTCACAACAGCCTACCAGTCAACCACATCCACCCCCCTTCATCCAATCTTGGAACCACAAACACAAATATTATAAGGGGTTTTCACTCAAATATCACAAACTGATCAAAAGCTCTACCAAAGATTGCAACAGCAGAGAAAGTGGAAAATCAGTACCACTGAACCATGCCTACAATTCCAACTAGTTGCCAACTCAAAGAGTTATAATAACTTTTAATGAGTCTTATAAGTCAGGCTTAAGGAAATACATTGACAATATAGACTGGTCCATATTGTTATTATTGAGAAATGGCTAGAAAGAGTCAAGGAAATACATGTATTGTATGATTTAACCACTACAAAGTAAACAGATTATATGAAGAAAAATAAAATTGACGAATTGGCAGAAACGTAATTTGATAATGTTTTAGCACATGAGACAACAAATTCAAATGCTAAATCAAAACGAATTACTAACAGATCATTTATATCAAGTAGATTCCGTTACTAATGACACACCTACGTTAGGATTTACCCAAAAGGGAAAAGGCGCACTGCCAAAACCCACAAGAAAACAGAAAAAAGAGTTCATAACAATGCAACGCAGGTCCTAATAACGAAATTGATCGATTTAACCACCGAAGCCATAAAGAGTTCTTCCTTGCCTTTTCAAAGCATAAACGACGTCCATAGCGGTGACGGTCTTCCTCCTGGCATGCTCAGTGTAAGTGACAGCATCGCGGATCACGTTTTCGAGGAAAATCTTAAGAACGCCCCTGGTTTCTTCATAAATCAAACCGCTTATCCTCTTCACACCTCCTCTTCTTGCAAGACGGCGGATGGCAGGCTTCGTGATGCCCTGGATGTTGTCGCGAAGAACCTTGCGATGACGCTTTGCACCACCTTTACCAAGGCCCTTACCGCCCTTTCCTCTTCCTGACATTTTGAAACCCTAGTTTTCGATTTGGGAATTAAAAGAAATCGGCCGATTTGCTGAAAAATAGAAGACCCGTTTGTTGCTGTTATAGGAAGAGCGAATAATTATAGTTATAGGCCAGTGGCAATCCGAGGGATGGGTACTGGATTATTTTGATCGTTGGATTCGTCAAACTTGGACGGTCCAGCGAAGGTAATAACGTTTGACGAGGATTGATGTGCTGGCGCTGATGCATTATTAAGTTGTCCTTTCACTCCTCGCTTTCAAGCACTGGACGGCCTTTTTTGATGTGTTTGACCCCGTCCACATCCGCGTCGAAAGCGTCTGACGTGTCGATGTAGGATCCACCGCATTTGCTTCTTCCAGCCGAACAGTCCAAAACCTATCATTGGTTTCCCCTTTCAATTTTAACACTCATTTTACATCCGTTTGCCTCTTTCGTATGGCCTTTTCGAATAAAATGAAAACTCGTTCCCTTTTCACCGAATTTCTCCTTGCCCAACCCCTTCCTGTTAAAAATAAAACACACCTTTTGTACGAATAAAAAATCGGTCACAACAATTTGTCATCCAAATTTCTATCTACTAAATCTATTACTTGACAAGGTATTTTTTTTTTTTTTTTTTTTTTTGCTTTCTTTTCGTTTATTACTTTATTTGCTTATCTTGAAGTTAGAAGTTAATTTCTTTCTCTTCAATTTATCCATCTTTGTTTCTTTTATTGTCTTAACTTAAGTTTTCCTTGAGATTGTTATACATTAAACTTGGTTACTTTTCTTTTTATCTTTATCGTTACGTTTTCTATTTATTTCAATATTATCCTTATGAACTAGTCATATTTTAGTAAATTGACAACTGAGTTTATTGTAATATATTTCCATATTTACAATAAAAATAAGCTTTAGCGTAATGATCCATAATTACAAGATTTTTTTTTTTCTATTTGGTAGATAGTACAAAATACAGTAATCACCACTATTTTGTGCTTTTTTTTCATACTCTAATTCTATTTTTGCAATTACGTTCAACACATCACTCAAAAACTATAATACGAAAATCTATTTTTCTCAATCAACTAAAATATTACAAGTTTCCCCAAAAATTAGGTTCAGGTATGGTCCTTTGGTCCCCGAAATACATAGAGCACCAAATTCACGCGTTATAAAACAAAACAAAAAACTAAATCGCGATCCAGAATGTTCCGAACTGGCGAACGATGGCGGAATCCATGTGATGGAGAGAGAAACTCTTCGTCTCCTCTACGCGGCAAGCTCTTTATCGACAGCTAGGACAAAGCCACAAAGGCAACATGCTCCACCTCCTTAACAGCTAGGGCACAAAATAAACTATCAAATAAACCACAAATTCAGAGTGATCGCCGCAGCTTGGTTTTCCGGCTAGAAAAATCTAGAGTGATCGTCAGTTTTCTTTGGTCTTTTGGATATCCGTTCTCCATTAATACGATCTGACACGATCGTAGCTTTTGGTTTTTTGATTTAAGACTATTAGATTTCTAGACGGACTTCTTTTAGGTTTGCGACTTCTCATATTTTTTTGATTTCTTGATTTATCGCAAAACACACATTGATCACCTCAGCAAAAACCCAGGCAAAAACTGTAATACCCCGCATTTTTAAGATAATAAAATAAGAATAACTTAATTACATATTTAGAATTAAGTGAAACGGACTGCGTCATTGCGTTCGTCTCGAAATTCTGGTCAAGATAGACACCTGGTTTGCGTAAAACGGACACCGTATGAAGATGTTATCAGCGTTAGAAGTTTGTATACGTATAAGGAACTTATATGTATATATATTAAATAAAAATTTATCCAGAAAAAAAAACATGCAGCGGTAACTTGGGTGGGAAAATGACCCGTTGGGGATCGACCCATCAACAGGAGGGTCGACCCCACCGCGGATCTGGACATTTTTGTGGACGTGGCCGGTTCTGATGTTTTTAATTTAAATCTAAGGGATCTGGTTTCTCTGATACACCTATAAATAAGTCTCTAGAGCTAACCCTAAACCTTATATTTTTTAGGCTACGCGGGAGCTCAGCCACTCTTCCCTCTTCTCAAATCTATTCGGAAAATTAAGATTATTAGTTTAGGAAAAAATCCGGATCTAGATCTGAAGAAAAGGAACAAGTGTTTGTATGTAGGTGTTCAGATCTCATATCGAAGTAAGGTAACTTTCTAGATCCGATCTATTCAAATTTCCTCTTTCTCTTAATAAAAATAATGAATCCATGGTTATTAGGTTTTGAATCCAATTAGGGGAAAAACCATGGATGCTAAAACTAAACCAGATCCAGAATTGAGAAAGCGTACGAGGTGAGTGGATTAAAGCTATAGCATTTTAGATAATAATATGTTATCGTTTAGCATTCCCCATTATATATAATTGAATATATGAATATGGATTTGGGCATAAATCAAATTATGATTAAAGATCTTAATTTGGGCATATGGTACATAATGAATATGACTTCGGAAAGGGGTATGAAAACCTGTAATGAAATAGGAATCGTAAAGACCCGCAAATTCGAACCCTTTGAGTCGACTAAATACAATACAAGTCCGACCCAAATTGCACGAAAATACGAACCATTAATAGAAAGAAGTTAGAGGATGAGAAATAGAAAAGATAGAAAATTAGAATAGAAGGATTAAGATAGAAGGAAGAACTGGATAACATCGAATATCACAATCGCATCGGAATAAAATATAATACAGATATAAGCTTTGGAAAATACAAAACTGTATCTGAACTTACATACAACATCAGAGTACATCATATATACATCACAGCAGAAATAAACCCTATATAACTAATGCTGAAACCTCCTGCTCCAGCTCCTTCCAGATTATCTGAAAAATCCTGAACTACTTAACTGCCCGTACAAATTTGAGCACCCAAGAGTTTAGGGAAAACACAGAAAAATAAACTCTGGGTCAGTTATGGGACTGGTGTGAGTAAACGATTTGCTTAACTTGGAAAATTCCTTTTGAAAGAAAAGATAATCGTAAGACCGATCCAAACATAAATACGGATGGTTTTTACCTTACGATAACCCAAAACATTTTGAAATCATAACTATACTGATATTATAATAATGTCTAGGGTTTTCCACAAATAAATTAGAATCTAGCAGAACGCTTGCATCTCACGCTCCACACATATAATATACAAACAAAAACCGCATGGCGCTTAGGGATAATGGATTTCCAACTATGACAAGGTATGGAACCACCTTCCGATAATGTAACTATAGTGAGGAATACACTGGGTTCAACAAGAACATTTTGCAACCCGGCCCACACATGACGGACCACTCATTTCTCTTGAGTGTATCGAATATATTGTCACCTTACGGTTGCTAGCAACATAACCGTTCCCGGGAGATACAGAAGAGAAAGAAGTAACAAAATGAATATTCTCTAGATGGTGATAATACACCCTAATGGTAGCGACCCACATAGCCATGCTACCTGCCCGATTTTTGTCATTTCCCGGTTGTGAGGCTTGAGGTCATAACTTACCCTTTAGAACAACACATCTTCATCCACTTTGAATGCCACATCATCAAACCCGTCAAATCACAAATTAGTTTCCCAAAAACTATGGGTATAAAGCTAAGAGAAACGAATTCCTCCGCCACCAAACATAGTTTTGAAGAGATCAACTTATGCGATCTGCTAGGTGTACTCTGTTAGACATTCGTCTATACAAGTTGTCTTAGGTCTGGACAAACCGAAGGCACTATTATGTAACCAGAACAGTCCTTGCATAAACTCCGTCTTCAATGGTCTTAAATTTTACTTCAAATTAATCAACGCTAGGTCGAAAATAAAGTGGTATCGGGATTTCATTTAGAAAACCAATCCCGATCTCTTTGAATCGATGAACGTTAATATCTTTTAGGGCCAAGTGATTCTTAAAGAAACCAGAACAATATATTTCATATGTGTTGCTATATCCTTAATTTATTTTCAACCCTTATCTACATAAAAGATTCCAGATTTCATCAGTAGTTTGTATTAGTCCATACTGGCAAGATGCGTAAATAATTAAATTGACTAAATAAGTACGTTGGAACATACCACAACATTACAATCAATCAAAACAAACCAATTGTCATAACAAATTTTGGTCTATCACAATTCAATAATTCAAATAAAATGTCGTTCAATAATTAATTGATATCGAAAAATAATTATTCCCAATTCATATATATTTAAGATTTAATTTCGTTTAAGAATCTCATTTATCACAATAGTATTGTTATCATCCATACTCCAATATTTATATGACTTATAAATATAGTTACTATTTTATTAATTCACTATATATATATATAATTAGTTTAAATATTTATTTAAAACGTAAAGTAAACTATATTTTCCTTAATATACCAAAACAACACCTCTTCCCGGATTTTTCATTCCATTAATTTTCCCAATTTCGAAATAACCTCAATGGTATAAGTCAAACCAAATTTTCTTTTATTAATATCTTCCACAGATATTCTTATCTTGCACAGTGTCTACTTCCACGGTTATTCACTTTGGAATGTGATCGTCGTCCTCCCTGTACTTGTTTAACATATTTCTCAAATAAATATTAATACAAGATTAATAAAGTTTACCCAGTTATTAATTTTATCTATTACTAACTTGTCTAAGTTGACAAAGTACAACTCTGTTTACAACTGTTCTTATTTGGTCATTTGTATCAGCTCCTTCCAGACGTTATTATCCATATCATATTTCTTATTTTTTTATTTGTTTTATACATATTTCTTTTATTTTCCTTTAATATCATTTATAAACATTTAATTTATTTTTATTTTTTTATAAAAGAAAAACTCTTTTATTTTATTTCCTATTTTCTTCCCTTTTATCTTTATTTCTCGGCCCAATAAGGCCCGATATTTTTCTAAGATCCAGTTTCCAATTTCTCTTCCTTTCCTAACTTTCTTTCATTTCTTTCCTACGGTACCTTTGCCAAATGCCAATCCAACTTTCACGTGTTCTACCCTATAAAACCAATGAAATCCCCAACATCACCACTCAAAATTCTTGGTTGATCCCCTTGCCAAAACCAGCTCTTCTCCCCCCATGACATGTGCACAAACGTGCATATATACACGTGTACACCCACCAGAACCACCCTGCGCTGAAGACGATAGTCCATCCTTCTCGGTCATCACCTCCTGAAGCCATCTTCATCAATCAAAAAGTCACAACCATCTAATTTCAAAACAATAGTATCAACTCATCCCAAAAACCCATCACCATACCTGTTCATCCACCAAACTCATCCCCCAACGCCACCTCCGACCATCTGGTGACCTGCGACCTTCACCTAGTAGCAACCCGACGCCTAGGCCTTCTCCTCACTCAACCTGCCAATACTTGATCCGCTCAGGCATCACCAAAATCGAATCAAAGACCAACCCTTCAAAAACATGCTTCAGCCCTAAATCTAGTTCGCCTGACCTCCTCCGATCATTGAAGACCCTACAACTTCACCAGCGGCCCACTCTGACAACCCCGAACCTTTCTCTAAAACAGTTTGCATCACCATCAACCAGAGCAACAGCTTCAAATAAAAAAAAACCAAAATCAGATCTTGATTTCAAACACAAGTTCTAGTCGGTTAAAAATCATGAAACAGGTGTTAAAAATCAAGCCTTGATAATAAGAATACCCCGGTAATCACGTTCATGATGATTTGATTTCCTAAGTTATTAACCCCTTTACAATATATCTTTAATGTCTGAAATTAGATATTACTATAAATATGAGTTTGTTTTTAACTTAAGCTACAGATATATAAACGCAAATTTGTTGTTGATCTCTATTCTTGATATTTAGTAGAATTTTAGAGGTTGATTTTTGTTCGATATAAGGTCAATGTTTATAGGTTGAATAGAGCTTTGGTTTCCAACTACTGTTAATCCCATTCTGGAATTCATTCATCTCGATCTACATGCAGATTTATACCCATACATAGGATACACTATGAAACACAGTTTACATAGGACACACTGTGTTTATATGTATTTACATATTTACACACTATCAGGTTATGGTTCCACTGTGACATTTCAATGAAGTCCACACCTCAAAATTTGTCCTTTGTCTTTTAGTTTCAAGCCAAAACATTTTAAACATTTCCATTTATTCTTCTTGAACCAATTATCCATGCTTAGTTAACATAATCCGTGTGTAATGGTATATATACAGTTTTAGTTTACTTGTGACCCAATGTCTAGAATAGGAAAACAAAAGGTGCGTTTCACTTCCAAAATCATCTCACTATTTGTATTTCAGGGCAACATTTTACAGTTCAAATATTTCGATCTGCAAATATTCACATTTCAGATATGTATAAGTGTATCTAACCCAACACGAATCAGATATCCATCTAATAAACATCAGTTTTAGCCTTACAGGTAATTTGGAGAGGAGTTTGTTCATCAAGTGTCCTTTTCCCTTATAGTTTTCAAACATAACACAATTCAAATAATATCAACTTTATTTCAGCCATTTAACTTCAACTAATATCCATAAATTCACATGTATATATACATTTTTAGATTCAACATTTACCATTTCATACAACAGGAGGAAAAGGAGGGTTTACTCACTTTTATATTATTATGTTTGAATTTTGTCTCGCAGGTTGTTTTACCTATTCAATCCTACCTATCAGTTTGCAAAGATTAAACATCCATATTTGAATCAAAGAACATCACACATCAGTTTGAATTCTACTAGAGTTAAATGTAAACGGTAAATAGTTTAGGATGTTTACACACATAAAATGGTCCCTTGTTTTTCCATGCTTTCAGTCCAGATTTTCTACTCTATTTACATTGTTGTCTCGGGCATATTTCTCTTCCAGTTTTTGAATGTTCAAGGAGCTTTAAAGGTATGAAGTTGCACAAACATTTCCATGTATTTATAGGTGAAAATGGTGTATATTTTGATAGGGTAGTGTATAGGCTTGTCTTGCCTGATGGAGGGGACATTCTAGCTGCTGGCATGTTGGATTGAAAACATGAATGAAGTGGGATAGTTGATGGAATCATAGCTTTTTTATGGTTTCTTCATATTTGAGTAAATTGGTGCGGCTATATTTGCAGCAGTGTAGTTGAGTGATGGATGTGTACAGTATGTGTACATCAATATGCAAAGGGTAGGAGCTATATATATAGCTGCTGTGATGACTGATAAGAAAGAGGCATGAAGCTGCATAGAACAACTATGCATATAGATATGTTCTTGTTGATTGAAGGGTGACTATACATGGCTATGCTCCTATGAAAAAGATGGAGCAAATGTAGATTTAGGGTATGTATTTGGTTGATGGAAAAGAGGCAATATTCACAACAGAGCACGACCATGTGTTTATAATGACATAATTGGGTATTCATAATATCAAATGCCCATACATTCACTGCTATAACTTTGCCATTCATGTACAGACACATTTTTAATGAAATGTTTACATTATAGATTACCAAGCTAGCATTTTCTATGGCCATACTTCATCTTTAAGAAATCACGCAAATAAGATATGATGTGGACCTATCATGGCAACCCAATGTACAACAATATTTTATTTTATTGAGTTTTGATTAGTTTTTATTAAATGTTGTGATTATAGTATTCAGGCTGTACATGCCTAAACACTAGTAGCTGTTCTTCACCTTTAAGTAAACAAGATATGTTAATTTGATTTGAACATTCAATGTTTGTGTACTACATGACAGCTCAAACAATATATACTTATTAATTTGATTTACTCCCATTTAAATGACATGTTCTAATCTATAAATTGTCACATCACTTATATATACGTATACATGTGAAGAAAATAAAATATTAAGTATAAAATGAAAGCCACTATATGCCTTGAGTTACATATATACACATATATATACATACAAAAGATCATATAAAAGATCAATTTATATTCTCTCAAATATTAAAATCTACTTTTACTTAAGCATTGATATTTTTCTTCATAAATTTAAGCCAAGTTTTAAATGTGAATAAAATGTTAAAACAAATTTCACCCGTGTATATATAAATTGCCAGTTAAAAATTATACACCGGATTATAAATAAATGTTTATTCAAAATTATATATAATATTAAATTAAATATCTTTTAATTTGAATTTAATTATCAGCATAAATCTCAGATTTATATATTACAAAGTTGGTCAAAACCCAGGACATTACAGGAATAATTGTTCACGAATGAACATGCCAAGATTCACAGTAATTTGAAACTGTAATGCGCTTAGACACGAGGTCAGATTACACTTGTGGTAGAAGTCTGCCGGAATCTCCCGGCATATCCAGCATCCACAAGTGGTAAATTTAATGTGAGGAGTCTAAGTGCATAAATAAAACATGAAGTGGTACTAAGACACGAGGTTGAGTCAACTTTTGGTAGAAGTCTGCCCGGACCCGTGCGGCAAATCCAACATCCACAAGTGTAGGCTTAATGTGACAGGTCTAGTGCATATATATATATATATATAACAAGATATGAATGAAACAGTATTGATTGTAATTCATGGAAATAAATGGAATTGAAAGAAAGATACAACAGTAAAAGGAATGGAATGAACGGGGAATGATAATAACCTATTATAAATAAATTACATTAATGAGAATGTTGTATAATAGGTAGACTGGTCCAAGGGAAAAGTGAAGATTATAACTTAGATTATAATAAATTAGTAAGGAAATAAGATAACTAGTGAAATGAGATAAGTGACACTTGTAAATTAAGTAATTAGTAAATGGGGAAAACCTGAAACCAGTTGAGAAAAGGGGGAAAATTTATGAAATATAAGAAGTTATACTTAATTATAAATTAAGTAATCTGTAAACTTGGAAGTCTGAAACCCGCTGATAAGAATAACATGTTTAGACTTGTCCTAGGGACAGGAGGAAATTATAACATAGTTTATAATAAATGGCTAGAGAAACTTATTAATGGACCTTAGTTAAGAGAACTAGGTTAATAAGTAAACAACGATAAGTTGTAATAAGATGTAAGATGAAATTATGATTAAATGAGAAAAAATGAGGAAAACTTATGAAATAAGTTATATTTAATCATAAATAATGACTGACATGTTAAACAGAAGACATGTGAATTGGGATTTACTTAATTACGTATTAAGTAGAACATGTTATTGTAATGATGAAATCAAGCAATTATATGGAAGGGACTGTGGATTACATACCTTGGACCACATTCTAGAGAATAACATGTTGTGAGCTTATTAATAAACTTAAATGGGTTAAGTTATATAACTGAAATTAATAAACAAGATGAACTTGGTAACTTGATTAAGAATTCAATATGAATGGGAATAACCAAGTTAAATGGAAACCAGATGACGTAAGGCAAGTGCGTAAAAGAATGTTTAAACATAGGGTAAACAACATTTTAAAGTGAGACGCTTTGACCAATCCGCACGTTTCAGGGTGAATAACCCGACGGGGTAGATCATCATGGTGTTATAAGGCACGAGGGGAGCGAACATTAATCTGATTATTCTGTCAGCTCCGAAGGACTGGAAGGGGAAGCACGCGGCTTCCTGAGATACATAAGGTGCTCCTGGTATTCCTCTGTGCGGTGGCAGATGTTCAGGCTGTGCTCGCAGAGGTTGGGTCTGCACGTAACTACCAGGTGGGTGGGCCTTGACTGCAAAAGTAGCTTTGCAGTCAGAATGTTGTGCCGCGGTGACACCAGGGTGATTCGGCGGCAACGCAGAGGAGTAGGGTCATGACCAACAAGGATACTAGATAGTCGGATATCCATCATCGGCATCCGTGGGATGCGAAAAGACTAGAGCTAAACCCAATAGACCATTCACCTTTCACTATTGGGGTACGGCGGTTGAGGGGAGAAGCCGAATGGTTGTTGGTACGTACGCGGGACAGTCTAGATACATGCATGTCCGCTCTGGGTGGTGTATTGTAGGCTTGAGGGCATTACTCTGGTATGGAATCCGATTCGATCGAAGGTGGCAGTCCGTACGCTTACGTAGCATATAATTGGCAGAAATATGCGGAACGTAGCATTGTTATATAGAGGTATATTCGTCACTCCGGCGTAGGATGAGGGACTGTGCATATTTATGTAATAACCCAGAAAATCGGAACCAATTTAAAATTTTTATTTTGGCAATTTTAACGGAATTTGGAATATTTAAAATGAATATTTTAAATAATAACGACTAAAAATTTACTTTAATCGAAGTTAGAACGAGTAAATTTATTTTAATTATAAAACGAACTCGAAATGGCGTGGTAGTTTGAAAATTCGATTTTAAACTTTGAATGATTCTACAGAATTCAATATAAGTCAGAATTGGACGAAACAAGAAACGTTAGACTCTATTGAACAAAATCTTTCTAACAAATGTAAAAAATTTAAGTTTTACTTTAGGAATTGAGAGTTATGCCCAGTTTAAAATTTAAAATAGTCGCTATGGAATTTATATAAATTTATGATATATATAAGGCCCTTAAAAATAGCCATTTTGCAAACGACCTCCGTTTTGGACGAAACCTCTTTTGTTGGATCGAGAATGTCAAATTATTGCTAGATTACAAAATTCCTAATTTTTGGGATTAATATGTGGGCGTGTCAAAAGAAAACGTGTTTTAACAGTTTTAGTCAATTTGGATCGACCAGAAAATGTCCATTTTTCAAACGGTCTCCAAATTCAACGAATTCAGTTTTGTTGGGACCGTATCGTCTAAACATAGCCAAATTTATTTTTCTGAAATTTTTGGAGTCCGTATGTGGTCTCGGTAAATTAAAATGTACGTTGAAATAAATTTTGAACGTTATATTAATTTATATTTTAATTTTAACGAAAACTGATCGAAACAGTGGAATTGGCTTACAGGACATGTCCCATTGTATTCGAAACGGTGGTAGTTAGCTGGCGGCGACAGTCGTTGGGTCCAATTCGGAGTTCGAACGAAAAATTAACTTTTTGGAAAATAATGTAATTAAATAATTAATTATATAAAGGGTCAAACCCCCCTTTCTTCTCCTCCCACGGTCAAAATTAGAAGCGTGAAAAAAAAAGATCCCAGCCCCGTCGTTCTTCGCCGCGTCCCTCCCTCTGCGCCATTGGCCGCGTGCCGCTCCTCCCCTCCGCCTCCTCCTCTCCTCCTCCTCCTCTTCTTCTTCCTCCTCTTTCCCTCTTTCAATTAGCAAATCCCTAAGCCTTAAATCACCCAAACCAACCACCAACACAACCCCCAGCCCACGTCAGGCCCTTGTCGCCGCACTCAGGCCACCAGCTCCGGCCGTGGGCCCCTCGATCACCAAAAACCCATTTTCTCCAAAATTCCCGTTTTGCAAATAACACCCTGTCACTATTTCGCTAATAATTCTCAAACCGTGTATTTTTAGCTAAAGCTCTATTATACTAAAAGTTGTAGTTCATGATTGTCTCTTCGTTTTGAGTATATGCAAGTTGAATTTTGGAGTTCGGAGCTGCTCACAAAACGCGTCCGAAGTCAACGGACCTGCTGCTGTTTTTCGCGATTTCCGGCGAATTGGTGCGTTTTTGGAAGAAAGTCGACTAGTCAAAAGTTTTCCGGAATGACGCGTTTGGGCTAAGGACAAAGTTTGGTGAATATTGGAGGCCGTATGAATATTCTAGAACAAAAGACGCGAAATCGGACGACGGAAACGACAAAACGGAGACCGCACGACCAAATTCTATAGTAGAAGTGTCGAGGCGATTGGTATAGCTTGGGTGAGAACTTTTCACTAAAATTATTTTTGTATAGTTATTAATTTTATAACTGCATATATGAACTGCTCCCCGTCGTCCACAAACCATGGACGACTTGTTTGATTGTTTGGTTTAATTGATTTATTTGGTTGAATTGGTTTGAGATGAGAATGAATGGATATAATTTGGTTTGGGAAATGAAATGAATTGATTATAATTGGTATGTACATGGCGCGAGCTATTATTAGGCGAGGGAAAAGGCTAGACCTTATCCCGGTTTTAGTATCGCGCCGTTATGCTGTCGAAATTTTCTAAAAATGTTAGAACAATAAAAAATATCATTTTTATTGTATAAATGAATTGTATAAAATATTCATGAGTTGAAATAAATATTTTATAGTTAAAAATATAATTTTTAACGGGTATATGAATAAAATAAATATTCATTTACAAATCGGAAGATTTGTTTATGTACACATATTTGACTGACATGGATTGGGACGAAATATTTTACACATCGCTCAACTGCACAAATAATAACCAATGTTTGTTGTTTGAAAACCCCACACGGGTATTGGGATGATATTGGACGTGCACTAATCCCAATATTTAGTTGTATGTCAATCGATCGGTTGACAACTTGTTGTAAGCGTTAATTATTCATAATTAGCGCTTATGCAGTTGTGTAATGCACTCTCGATGATGGTTGACTATGTTTGATTATTGTTGTGTATGTGTGTGTATGAAATCCATATAAATCAAATTATATGGTGATTGACTGTGTGTGATTCCAATTCGGAAAGAACCAATATTTTAAAATAATGAAAATTTTAAAATGGCGAATAATGAATATTTTAAAATAACTAATATTTTAAAATAATATTCAGTAATGGATCAAAATATGATTTTGATGTCCGATTTAGGATGGACACGAAAATATTTAAATATATGAAGCCGTGTTGATTAGATTAACGCCATTTTGACGTGAACGATATTTATATCGATTTTATTCATTTTTAGAATGAATATCGAAAATGAAGTGATTTCAAAATCTAATGTTTTGAAAATATTATCATTTATACATTAATGCTAGGGAATATTCAATTTTGATTTGAAATTGAATATAAAGTTGAAATCGTTTTGAAAATGAATTTAAAACGATTTATAAAATACGTTTTAAATGGAAATCGGCGAAATATATAATATATATATATATATATATATTTAATGGCCTGAATAGAACGCGCCGTACCGTGGGAGTTCACGAATTTCAACCATTGACTTCGAACGAACATTATGGGAGATCCGACCGTCGGATTCTCCAAAAACCGGAACCATTGGGTTCGTATCGAAAAGAGTTTTCCAACGAGTATAAAAGATTTGAAATCTAAAGGTTGGATTTGGAATTATGTCTAAATCAATTTTGAAAAAGGTTGATGTAAGTGCAGTTCGACGACCGTTTACGGAAATCGACTGTACGGGCCTTAATAAAATTATTAAAAATACAAATAATTTGTGTAAAATCATAATAAATGATTTGGAAAGAATTGGGATGAAAAATTCCACGTTTGTAAAGATAAAAATATAACTTTATCAAAATGAACTAGTTATAAACTAGCTTTGAAATCCAATAATTTTTAAATAAAATAAATTGGATTTGTGATTGGTTTTGAGATAACCAGAAATTTCCAATGAACAAATTGGAATGGATTTGAATAGAAATCATCTCCGGAATATTTCGATATTGGATTCCATGATTATACGGACATTGTGGAGGAATTTGAAAGATATATATATATATATCATTATTCAATACGATATTTGTTGATTTCAGAATTTGATATTGAATATAAGCCGATATATTTTCTATTCAGAGCCTTGTATTTAATATCAAATGGGATCTTGGGTTTGTCGTGAACGGTGTCTTTACTAACACTGTTCTTAAACCCAGATGAGAAAAGATTAAATCTTTTTATTAAGATTTAGTGAAGTTTACCAATTCATTCATATTTAATTGGGATTGAATTGAACTGAATTTTGGGTTTGTCGTGAATGGCATCTTTAAAAATGTCGTTCTTAAACCCAATGGAGTTAAGAAAATTAGAAACTAACTGGAGATTAGCTAAGTTGAATGGTTTCCTGGGTATTGATCAGATGTTGGTTTCGGCCTTCGGGATTAATACTTAGGGAATTGTTCTCTTACTAATTTACGGTTAGAGACTGATGGAATGGTGTCTTCAGTAACACTGTTCTTCAACCCCGTGTGAAAAGAATAAATCTTTTAATTAAGATTATTAGAGTTTCCAATTAATTAACATTTAATTGGAATAAAATGGAATGCGAATTGGGTTTATTGTGAAATGTGTTTTTAACGACATTTGTTCTTTAACCCGATGAACAGTAAAATGAGATTTGGAATTTATAAATCTTTTTAATAAGATTTAACGGAAATTTCCAAAGTAAAGTTTTCTAATTTAATATATTGGAATGGAATGGAATTCGATTTGGTAATAATCGAAGTAAACTTCCGTGGAGGAAGACTGTTACTATATATGGAATTTAAAAGGCTTTTCCGTTATTCCATTTATATTATTAGTCGGATACGGAAATTGATATCGATTATATATTGATTTGTTTTCCGTGAAGATTCCAGAATTAATGGAATGTGATTTGGGGTTTATCGTGAACTGTGTTTTAATTGGCATTAGTTCTTTAACCTAGTTAAAGTTAGGATTACATGTTTAACATTGTATTTCGAACTATATGGTTGATCTCTGTTAAATATATATCTGTTTGGCGGCAGAGAATTTATTCTCTTGCTTAACGCCCTTATCTAAGACGTACAAGCATAGAGGTTGTATATCGGCAGAAACCGATAGTACGGTGTAGATTTTCGATGCGACATGTTGGATTTCCCAAAGTTAAATAATCATTAATATTAATTTTTGGGAAGATTTAAACTAAGTGGAGTTTTATTGAATCTTTAATTAGATTGAAATGGGAATTGACAATTTAAATTATCAAATTTGGGAAATGATCGAGAATGGAGTATCGCCAGTTTTGCTCCTAGCGATAGTTAAATCTTTAAGTAGATTTGAACGTGAAATGGTGATTAAATTTACCGAAAACACCGTGGTGTTAGATATGGAGTATTACCAGTTTCGCTCCATGGGATGAATAGGTTAGGATTGGAAAATAAAATAAATGATTACTTGGTAAGGATCACTAATCCCGACTAGCTTGGAAAACCTTAATATGGTTTGGATGATATCCAAATGAAGATTAAAGAATAAATTTAAAAGAATTTATCTTTGATAAAATTAATGAGAATCTTTCCCTAATGATGTGAATATCTAAATAAAAGAATATTCGGAATTGGAATGACGCGTATGTTGTGTTTTATAGCACTTGTTTATTATATACGCGAGTTATTCGGAAATGTCGGGTTTATACCCATTCTGAATAACTGATTCGACGATAAGTCAACAATAAAGACGGTGGTTGAAGACCGTAGGTCTTCACATCGTTTGGATGATTACAGATGTCTTGATTGGGCTGTACACCCAAGACAAGGTAATAAGTGGTGATCGTCCAGACGTACTAGGAGATCGACCGGATATGCGAGGACCTCTCTCATGTATTGGACATATGAGACGAGGAATAAGGTGCCTCCATTTTTGTTCAAACCCATAACAAACTTGTATATGAACCATGTGTCTGACATTGGATTTTATTCTGTGCTGATTGATCTCTATTAAATATACATCTGTTTGGCGACGGAGAATTTATTCTCTTGCTTAACACCCTTCTCTGAGACGTACGAGCTCAGAGGTTATATATCGATAGACATCAGTCGCATGGAGTGGATTGCCTGTGTGGCATGCCTAAGTGGTAAATGATCAAGGCTTCTGTTGAAAAGCAGAGTCTTGTGGTTGATGATCAAAGCATAGCTTTAATATAGCGCCGCTTTGTGTATATCGTTAATTCGCGAGCCTCACACCTCGGTATGAGTCAAAAATGGGATCGTGACTACAGGGAGTGCACGACATTTCTTTCTAGCTATGGGTGGTGTCAGCGTTTTACAAGCCCTGACATTTATATTATTTTTACCTGTGTGGTTGTTGGATTGCGAGGCGCCTTGGATATATCGGTTACTACGGAGCCGATGGATATAAGTCCTGTAGGACTGGGAAACGTGTGTTCAGGTATAACTAATCTGCTATGTGTGGACCGGCCCTGAAGATCCAAGGGTTCGCCAATGTCCGACCCTGAGGCATTTGCTAGAGTGTCTGGAATTGGTGAGGACCCATCCCTGGCCTCGACTCATAGATGGAATCCAATTTCCAATACGTGACATTTCGATTTGAATTGTAGAGCCTTGTATGGCGACATAGTGGGATGGGGCACTATGCCGTCTATGATTGATACATTTATATTTGAAGTTGATTTCTTCACTTATAGTTATAATCAAAAATGATTTGTTTTAAACGTACTAAGCATGTTTGGCTATTATAAGGGAAAACTCTATCCTCCGGCTTGCATTGCATTGTGTGATGGGACTTGAGTCTTATAATAGCTTCATTTTTCCAAAAAGCATTGCGCTGTTTGTTTTATGCACTGGTATTCTTGAGAGAAAACCCGTTCCGTGTTATACGGCGTGGTCCCTTGATTTACCCAACTTTAAAACCAAATTAATAACTATTTTAGTTCTCACACTAGTCACATGACTGACCTGGAGTTTATTGTTTTAATCTAAACTCTGGGTGCCCTTGTTTTTCACACGGGCAGCTAGTAGTTGGGTTTTTGCAGATATTATTTTCACAGGATCCTGGATTTACAGCTAGGGCTATATTCAGAACGCTTTGTATCCGTGTATCTCTTTCAGTTGTGTTTTGTATTATTTTCCGCTCCTTTGTAATTTATATCTTTGATATTTATCAAACGTATATTATTTGTTCATACTCTGTATATCCTTGTACTCTGATGTAAATTATTATAATAAGCAATGAAATGTTCTTCTTTCTGTGTTCTGATTCGTCGTGTTCTCAACTCAATCCGGGCTTTCTTTTACGGGGAAGTTTGGGTCGTGTCATTTTGGTATCGGAGCTTTAGTTTACAGAGCTCGAGAACAAGACATATTAGAGCCGAACGAAAGAATTCATCAGATATTGGATTAGTAATATCCAATAAGAATGACTCGTTAGATATAGGATCAGTAATATCCTAGAACGAGTGTAAAGAGTGTTATTTTTAAAATAAAAGAGAAAACAAACTTTGTTTCGAAATTTTAAACCTTATTCTACGTATTTGAATATTTGATTTTATATGGAATTTGGACAATCAAGTATATAAAGATTTTGCATATACGCCTATCCAGCGTATATTCGAAGGCTCAAATATATTAGATAGATATAGAATCACACTCTAGTCGCCCGGAAATGATTCTGATAATCGGTATACCATCATCAGCATCTATGTTCGAGTTTCGAAAGTGGGGTATCTATATATCTCCAATTGACTGGTGTGAGAACCAAAACTAGATAGGGTTTATTGTTGTGACTTGGCATCAAAAATATGATTTTTGAGTATATAAAAATTATGAATTTGAAATGCTCACCAACTAATTGATTGATGGTTGTGTTGTTTGATTGTTGGTTTGAATAATTAAAAATTATTGAACTGAATTGAAAATTTATTGCATTTGCATATATGTACATGTATATACATTGAACAGGTCATAGCATGGAGGCTAAGAAGAGGAATAAAATTGTATGCCCGACAAATAGGCATATGTTTACTATTTTTTTTGGGTTTGGATGATTTTATGATCCGACTGGCTAACCGCTTGGATTTTTCTTTTTCTTTTTGAGATGAGAGGGCCTGTGCGGTGGTTTGGGGATTTTCCCGATGCTCCCCGTACAAAGGAGGTTATGGCGAAATTTTTCGAAAATTTAGGGTGCTAGCCAAAATTTTAAAAAATTTGAAAAGTTTTTAGAAACTGAAAAGTTGAAGAACTTAAGCCATAATTAAAATAATGAAAGTTGAGTTGGTTAGTTAAACAACTTTCAGCTCCGTTCCTTTTCGAGGACGAAAAGGTTTTAAGTGAGGGAGATTGTAACAACCCGAAAAATCAGAACCAATTAAAAAATTTTATTTTGGCAATTTTAACGGATTTTGGAATATTTTAAATGAATATTTTAAATAATAACGACTAAAAAATTATTTTAATCGAATTTAGAACGAGTAAATTTATTTTAATTATAAAACGAACTCGAAATGGCGCGGTAGTTTGAAAATTCGATTTTAAACATTGAATGATTCTATAGAATTCAATATAAGTCAGAATTAGACGAAACAAGAAACGTTAGAATCTATTGAACAATATCTTTCTAACGAATGTGAAAAATTAAAGTTTCCCTTTAGGAATTGAAAGTTATGTCCAGTTTAAAATTTAAATTAGTCGTTATGGAATTTATATATATTATACATATTTATAATATATATAAGGCTCTTAAAAATAGCCATTTTGCAAACGACCTCCGTTTTCGACAAAACCATTTTTGTTAGATCGGGAATGTCAAATTATTGCTAGATTCCAAAATTCATAATTTTTGGGATTAATATGTGAGTGTGGCAAAAGAAAACGTGTTTTAACAATTTTAGTCAATTTGGATCGACCAGAAAATGACCATTTTTCAAACAGTCTCCAAATTCGACGAAATCAGTTTTGTTGAAACCTTATCGTCTAAAAATAGCCAGATTTATTTTTTTTGAAATTTTTGGAGTCCGTATGTGGCCTCGGTAAATTAAAATGTACGTTGAAATCAATTTTGAACGTTATATTAATTTATAATATACTTTTAATGAAAACTGATCGAAGCAGTGGAATTGGCTTACGTGACACGTCCCATTGTATTCGGAATGGGGGTAATTAGATAGGGGCGATAGTCGTTGGGTCCAATTCGGAGTTCGAACGAAAAATTAACTTTTTTGAAAAAATGTAATTAAATAATTAATTATATAAACGGTCAAACCCTCCCTTTCTTCTCCTTCCACGGCCAAAATTAGAAGCGTGAAAAAAAAAGAGAACCCGACCCCGTCGTTCTTCGTCGCGTCCCTCCCCCTGCGCCATCGGCCGCGCGCCGCTCCTCCCCTCCTCCTCCTCCTCTCATCCTCCTCCTCTTCTTCTTCCTCCTCTTTCCCTCTTTCAATTAGCAAATCCCTAAGCCTTAAATCACCCAAACCCACCACCACCAGCACCACCCCCAGCCCACGTCAGACCCCTGCCGCCGCACTCAGGCCATCAGCTCCGGCCGTGGGCCCCTTGATCACCAAAAACCCATTTTCTCCAAAATTCCCGTTTTGCAAATAACGCCCTGTCTAATAACTCCCAAACCGTGCATTTTTAGCCAAAGCTTCACTATACCAAAGTTGTAGTTCACGATTTTCTCTTCGATTTGAGTATATGCAAGTCGAATTTTGGAGTTCGGAGCTGCTCGCAAAACGCGTCCGAAGTCAACAGAATTGCTGCTGTTTTTCGCGATTTCCGGCGAATTGGTGCGTTTCTGGATGAAAGTCCACTAGGAAAAAGTTGTCCAGAATGGCGCGTTTGGGATAGAAAAATAGTTTGGTGAAGATTGGAGGTCGTATGAAGATTCTAGAACAAAAGAGGCAAAATCGGATGACGGAAACGACAAAACGGAGACCGCACGACCAAATTCTACAGTAGAAGTGTCGAGGTGATTGTTATAGCTTGGGTGAGAACTTCTCACTAAAATTATTTTTGAACAATTATTTATTTTATAACTGCATATATGAACTGCTCCCCGTCGTCCACAAACCATGGACGACTTGTTTGATTGTTTGGTTTAGTTGATTTATTTGGTTGAATTGGTTTGAGATGGGAATGAATGGATATAATTTGGTTTGGGAAATGAATTGATTAGAATTGATATGTACATGGCGCGAGCCATTATTAGGCGAGGGATAAGACTAGACCTTATCCCGGTTTTAGTATCGCGCCGTTATGCTGCCGAAATTTTCTAAAAATGTTAGAACAATAAAAAATATCATTTTTATTGCATAAATGAACTGTATAAAATATTCATGAGTTGAAATAAATATTTTATATTTAAAAGTATAAGTTTTAACGGGTATATGAATAAAATAAATATTTATTTACAAATTGGACGATTTGTTTATGTACATACATTTGACTGACATGGATTGGGACGATATATTTTACACATCGCCCAACAGCACAAATAATAATCAATGTTTGTTGTTTGAAAACCCCACACGGGTATTGGTATGATATTGGACGTACATTAATCCCAATATTTAGTTGTATGTCAATCGATTGGTTGACAGGCTGTTGTAACCGTTAATTATTCATATTTAACGCTTATGCAGTTTTGTAATGCACTCTCGATGATGGTTGACTATGTTTGATTATTGTTGCGTACATGTGTGTATGAAATCCATATAAATTAAATTATATGGTGATTGACTGTGTTTGATTCCAATTCGGAAAGAACGAATATTATAAAATAACGAAAATTTTAAAATGGCAAATAATGAATATTTTAAAATAACTAATATTTTAAAATAATATTCAGTAATGGATCAAAATATGATTTTGATGTCCAATTTGGGATGGATACATAAATATATGAAGCCGTGTTGATTAGATTAACGTCATTTTGACGTGAACGATATTTATATCGATTTTATTCATTTTTAGAATGGATATCGAAAAGGAAGTGATTTCAAAATCTAATGTTTTGAAAATATTATCATTTATATATTAATAATAGGGAATATTCAATTTTGATTTGAAATTGAATATAAAGTTGAAATCGTTTTGAAAATGAATTTAAAACGATTTATAAAATACGTTTTAAATGGAAATCGACGAAATATATATAATATATATTATATATATTTAATGGTCTGAATAGAACGCGCCATGCCGCGGCAGTTCGCGAATTTCGACCATTGACTTCGAATGGACATTACGGGAGATCCGACCGTCGGATTCTCCTAAAACCGGAACCGTTGGGTTCGTATCGAAAAGAGCTTTCCAACGAGTATAAAAGATTTGAAATCTAACGGCTGGATTCGGGGTTATGTCCAAATCAAATTTGGAAAATGTCGTTGTAAGTATAGTTCGACGACCGTTTATGGAAATTGACTGTACGGGTCTTAATAAAATTATTAAAAATACTAATAATTTGTTTAAAATCATAATAAATGATATGGAAAGAATTGGGATGAAACATTCCACGTTTGTAAAGATAAAAATATATTTTTATCAAAATGAACTATTTATAAACTAGATTTGAAATCCAATAATTTTTAAATAAAATAAATTGGATTTGTGAATGGTTATGAGATAACCAGAAATTTCCAACGAACTAACTGGAATGGATTTGAATAGAAATCATCTCCGGAATATTTCGATATTGGATTCTGTGATTATACGGACATTGTGGAGGAATTTGAAAGATATATATAACGTTATTCCAATATGATATTTGTTGATTTCAGAATTTGATATTGAATATAAGCCGATATATTTTCTATTCAGAGCCTTGTATTTAATATCAAATGGGATTTTGGGTTTATCGCGAACGATGTCTTTACTAACACCGTTCTTAAACCCAGTTGAGAAAAAGATTAGATCTTTTTATTAAGATTTAATGAAATTTACCAATTAATTAATATTTAATTGGAATTGAATTGAATTTTGGTTTGTCGTGATTGGTATCTTTAAAAATGCCGTTCTTAAACCCAATGGAGTTAAAAAAATTAGAAACTAACTGGAGATTAGCTAAGTTGAATGGTTTCCTGAGTATTGATCTGATGTTGGTTTCGGCCTTCGGGATTAATACTTAGGGAATTGTTCTCTTACTAATTTGTGGTTAGAGACTGATGGAATGGTGTCTTCAATAACACTGTTCTTCAACCCCGTGTGAAAAGAATAAATCTTTTAATTAAGATTATTAGAGTTTCCAAATAATTAACATTTAATTGGAATAAAATGGAATGTGAATTGGGTTTATTGTGAACTATGTTTTTAACGACATTTGTTCTTTAACCCGATTAACAGTAAAATGAGATTTGGAATTTATAAATCTTTTTAATAAGATTTAACGGAAATTTCAAAAGTAAAGTTTTCCAATTTAATATATTGGAATGGAATGGAATTCGATTTAGTAATAATCGAAGTAAACTTATGTGGAGGAAGACTGTTACTATATATGGAATTTAAAAGACTTTGCTGTTATTCCATTTATATTATTAGTCAAATACGGAAATTGATATCGATTATATATTGATCTGTTTTCCGTGAAGATTCCAGAATTAATGGAATGTGATTTTGGGTTTATCGTGAACTGTATTTTAATTGGCATTAGTTCTTAACCCAGTTAAAGTCAGGATTACATGTTTAACATTGTATTTCAAACTGTATGGTTGATCTCTTTGGCGGCGGAGAATTTATTCTCTTGCTTAACACCCTTCTCTAAGACGTACGAGCTTGGAGGTTGTATATCGGCAGAAACCGATAGTACGGTGTAGATTGTCAATGCGGCATATTGGTTCCCAAAGTTAAATAATCATTAATATTAATTTTTGGGAAGATTAAAACTAAGTGGAGTTTTAATGAATCTTTAATTAGATTGAAATGGGAATTGATAATTTAAATTATCAAATTTAGGAAATGATCGAGAATGGAGTATCACCAGTTTTGCTCCTAGCGATGGTTAAATCTTTTAAGTAGATTTGAACGTGAAATGGTGATTAAATTTACCTAAAACACCGTGGTGTTAGATATGGAGTATTACCAGTTTTGCTCCATGGGATGAATAGGTTGGGATTGGAAAATAAAATAAATGATTACTTCGGTAAGAGTCGCTAATCCCGACTAGTTTGGAAAACCTTAATATGGTTGGAATGATATCCAAAGGAAGATTAAAGAATAAATTTAAAAAAATTTATCTTTGATAAAATTAATGGGAACCTTTCCATAATGATGTGAATATTTGAATAAAAGAATATTCAGAATTGGAATGAGGCGTATGTTGTGTTTTATAGCACTTGTATTGTAACGACACAGATTTTTGCCCGACCCTAATCGATCGCAAGATCGATCAAGACCGTTAAAATTCCGCATACGTTAACTTTGGGCATACAACACAGACTTTTATAACATCAATAATAAATGTTACATCAGAGTACAGAATATATCAGAGTACATCGAAATAAAATTACAGCGGAAGATAAATTACAATAGATTAATTCATTGCAGTGGAACTAATCTTAGCGGAAGGCCATCAATATTCTGGACCCAGCTTCAGGCTTCAATCCAGGATCCTGCTTAACTATATGAAACACCCCACCTCCGTTAGGGTCACTCTCAAAGGGAATGCCCTAATTTTGGTGGAGGTTTATAAGTATAAGTCACAGATATACAAGACAGATATAAGAACACATATTTGTAAACAGCAGAAAACAGCAACTTTTATTTCATAAAAGTAAATACGTGTTACAACAACATCACCATGATTGTCTTACATCCTTTCAAAAAAACATAACACCTTCATAACTGTCTTGATTACATTATTTAAAGAAGCATAAAGAAAACATAAATAAACTGCAAAAGTCCCATAGTTGTTGTCCAAAGCCATAGTTCAAAACGAAAAGGTCCAAGCAATACATTCTTTCTCTTCAAGCTGGATATGAAGGCTGGTCAAGCTGCAGTATTCCCTCCCTGTGGACCTGGGGGGGGGGGGGGGGAACGGAAGAAAAGAAGACGAAAGAAAAGTAGAGTCAGACATAAAGCCTGAGTAAGTCTAGGACTATTCAGTCTATGAATAAAGAACTGGGTATGATAAGTATAAACAAGAAGTGGGAAAGCACTATAAACTTAGTTAAGTTGTCTAGGGTCGAATATACTATCGTACCCCATATTAATCTCTGAACCCATATAAACTAGTTTCCAACTGGCACCCCATAATCAGGGTGAAGTGATCCATTCTATGATGATCGGCTCCTACTCGCATAGTTACATGTGTCTTACGGCCCTCGATGTTGTAGTTACCTATGCTGGTCCCACCATGGGGTGTATCAAGTCCCATGGCGGCGGCCCGACACAACCTTAGAATGCACAGGTATGCTACTGGTGCCCAGTGCCTTATTTTTCTGCGCCGGAGTGTGTGCACGCCCGCACCCCGTTAGAACCTACACTGCTACACCACCGCCGTCGATTTGACCTCTTACAATCAGCCCAGTAATCGTGCCCCACCCTGCCTAGTTTCAGGGTATCATGATACACCTTATAGGGTTACTGCTGAAAAGGGTCCCCCGCTACTAGGTTTTCTATTTCTAGCCAACATGCTAAGTTGGTTAAGTGTTTTATAACCTAACCCCCAATCAGTCTGTTTAGTTTAGCATGTTCCATTTTGATTAAGTCTTTAGTTCACTTAATCCTAACCATCCTGACTCAGCCTTAATTGTCTTATTAAAGCCTTGACCTCTCACATTAGACAGGTATTGTTGTGGCTGCCTGTTGCCGGTTGGTTCCGGGCAGTCTTACGCCACAACTCAGTCTAACCTCGGGTCCTTATTGGGCTCCATGTTTAACCTCCCACATTGGATAGGTATTGTTGTGACTACTGGACAGCCGGGCGGTTCCGGGCAGGTTTACATCACAACTCAATCCAACCTCGGGTTAAACACATCGTATGTTCTACATTTACATATTTTGTCTTTCTTCTTTATTTTCTTATATGTAAATATTTGCGGCCCATTATTCAAAATAAATTTAAGCTAATGGTGTAAAGATTTACACCAATCATGGGCCCAACCCATACTTGAATTTGGGCCCTTCTACTTTATATTTTCATTTATTAATTAATTTGGCCCAACGCTATTTTCCCCCGTTTAATACGTTCGTTTATTATAATATATGTTGGGCTTAGGCTTTTAAGCCCAACTTAGCCATGTGAAAAAGGGGAGGCTTAAAACGTGATTACATACACTAAAGGGGAATGTGAACGCATGAACTTGCAACATAACGTTGGAACTACAAATTAGAAACTGGTGTACTTGCATAGCAATAACGTATACTTTGGTCATAAAGCATAAGTGACATGAATCAAAGCATGTAAACTTGTAGTTAAGTTAAGAATCTAACTAAATTAGATATCATTATTGATACATAGTCTTAACTACAACATAAACCTATATTTTTACGTAGGCATAATGTCAAACATAAGCAAATCATGTTTATAAAATTTCTATATGTTTACAAAGGTGCTTACTTTTGTTACTAATACAAAAGTATAGTTCAACTAGAATTATTCCAACTTAATCATGATTTTAAATCTATTCACATAACCATGGCACACATATACTTATGGCATAAATATTTCTAAACATGAAATCATGATTTTTACTTTAGTCATGCAAACTTGCAAATGGGATTTTAAATCTAACCTAGCTATGTACCACATATGTCATCATATAATTCTTGTTAACAATATAGACCTAACATGTTTTTCAATTATGCAAAATATCAAACATAGCCTAGTCATATTCGTAAGTTCGCAAAGAGGCTTACTTTTGTTTCTAATACAAAAGTATGGTCTTATACATAGATCATGATGCCAAATTTTCAACATAATTTCATATGAATTATAATAACCCAAATTTGTGCCAATTACACACAAAATGATTTTTGTACAAAAATATACATTATGATGGCATAGTAGCAAAACCACATACTTGCATGAATTTCAATTAAACATCTACATACATGTAGCTTCAACATGAATTACATACTTTGCGAATATCCAAACGTATACTTGCATAAAACTACCGCAAACATGTAGTTTTTTATAATGAATAACATACTTTGTGAATATCCAATCGTATACTTGCGAATATCAATCGTTATACAACATTCCAAATCAATAAGAATCATAGTAACGCACAAATATGAATTACTTATCACCACAAATCAAGTGTACAAACCAACACAGTTATTTGTTCATACCAGAATAATACTCTACTTACAATCGTGTGACGAATTCTCCAATTCAGGAATTTGGAGATGCGACTCCCTTGACGTAGGCGTTGATTTGATTTGTTTAAGTTGCTTTATGCTTTAGAATTTGCCTCCTAATCGTCTCTCAAATTGGTGGCTACTCCTAGTCGTTCCTCAGCAGCATGATGGCCTCATTCTTATTTTTGAATGAATAGATTAGGTAGAGTCTAGGGTCATTTTTATAGAGTTTATGAACTGATTAGGACCATCGATGTTGCTTGGATTGATCGTAGCCATTCATTCGAAAGAGAGACCAATCGGGGGCTGCCACCTAGCCCTAGTGACAAAGCAAGCTTCTGAAAATCGACCAAACATAGACTAGGCGAGCCAGGGTGGGCTGGGTTCGACCTGGCTCGGGGCCAGGTCGACAGCCCTGTCGACAGCCCTGTCGACCTGGCTAGACCAGGTCGACCTGGGTGCCTTAGGCGGGAGTTTTCCCGCCTTGGCCAATTGGGCCCGATTTTTAATTTTGAATTGTTTTTCTGAGCTGTTTTTCTTATGCTCGAATTTTAAACTTAATTCAGAAATTTCCGGAGGCCATATCTTCTTCATACGGACTCCGTTTTTCGAAAACTCGGACTCTATTTCGCGTATTTTTCCGAGACGAACGCAATGGCGTATCCCGTTTCCCTTAATTATTTGATTTGAAATTAATTATACTTTAATTTGTGAATTTCACTGTTATAGAATACACGGGGTGTTGCATTCTCCCCCACTTAAAAGGATTTCGTCCCCGAAATCTTCAAGTTAGGAGGAATGTGTATCCTAACATCCAATCATCCATCTACTCATCCATCAAACACGAGCATCCATTGTCCTTAAAAGGCTTCTAATGCTTCATGATCATATGCGAAGTGTGTGTGTACATGTACTTATCTAATGCAAAATCAGGCGGTCTACTGATTCAGTTGACCTCCTTAATGCGAATTATGTAAGTGCCATGAATCCATTATGTATGCAAATTTTCCTATTCATGATTCTACATGAGTGCACAATCATTCATACAAATGCAACATCCATATGACGACACATTAAAGTTCAACCATATACGAATGCAAACATTTATGCATATGCAATATGAAGTGACTGAGCCGATCTAAAACCTAGATTGTGTGTGTATATGCAACCACGAGCAACCACTAGCAATCACTTGCAACCACTTGCAACCATCATCCATAACATGTTTCAATTACATGTTTCATCAAAAGGGTTTCTACCTAAAAGATAAGGTCGAGGAATTATACCTAAAAAGATAGATAAAAGCGCAACTTAAGTAAAAAGAAAGATCAAGGATGTACCCTCGAAAAGAAAAGGGTAGGCAGTGCGTATTCTAGCTTCAGTTTCCCAAGTCGCGTCTCCCTCGGCGTCGCTCCACTGAACTTTGACGAGCTTGACTTCGCGGTTGCGTAGCTTCTTCACTTCCGTTCCTAATATGCGGGTTGGAACTTTTCTTATGGTTGCTTCGCGTTCCACTTCGGCTTCTTCTAGGATATTTGGCTCTACCACTTCAGCAGACCCATGTAGACATTTTCGGAGATGTGAAACATGAAAAACGTTGTGAACTCCGGCCAGCTTCTCGGGTAGCTCTAATCTATAGGCCATTTTCCCAATTTTCTCGATGATAGGGAATGGCCCTACGAACCTTGGTGCTAGCTTTCCTGTGGTTCCAAAACGAACAACGTTCCTTAGCGGAGATACCTTGAGAAAAACTCTGTCTCCAACCTCAAATTCAAGGTCGGTCCTTCTCCTGTCGGCGTAGGACTTTTGTCTGTCTTGGGCCGTCTTCATCCTTCTTCGTATTAAGTCTACTTTCTCTGAAGTCTCTCGGATCATATCTGGTCCAAGTATGAGCTTATCAGTAGACTCCCACCAACAAGTGGGCGATCGGCACGGTCTTCCATATAAAGCTTCGAAGGGTGCCATTCCGATGGTTGCTTGATAGTTGTTGTTGTAGGCAAATTCCACCAAAGGAAGGTGGTCTTCCCATGTCCCTCCGAAGTCAAGGACGCACAGTCTTAAAAGGTCCTCCAAAACTCTGTTCACTCTTTCTGTTTGGCCGTCGGTTTGGGGATGATAGGCCGTGCTCAAGCATAACTGCGTTCCTACTGCTTCTTGTAGACTCCGCCAAAACTCACTGGTGAAGATGGGGTCTCGGTCACTAACAATGCTGGATGGTATTCCATGGAGTCGAACGATTTCCTTGAGGTAAAGTGATGCTAGGGATGAGGCAGTTCTTTTACTTTTGACAGGTAAAAAGTGGGCGCTTTTAGTAAGCCTATCCACTATTACCCAAATGCTAGTGTTGCCTCTTCTAGACCTAGGCAGCCCATCGATGAAGTCCATTGAGATGCTATCCCACTTCCACTGCGGGACCTCTAGAGGATGTAGCAGTCCGCCAGGCTTTTTCTGTTCCGCCTTAACCTGTTGGCACACCATACACTTAGAAACAAATTCTGCCACGTCCTTTTTCATGCCGTTCCAGAAGAAAGTTCTTTTTATATCTTTGTATATTTTATCTCCGCCTGGGTGTATCGTCATCTTGGAGTGATGTGCTTCCTCGAGAACCTTCTTTACTAAATCCCTTGTCTGTGGGACGCATAGTCTTCCGTCTCGCCTTAGCAAACCCTTATCATCGATGGAGTATCTGTTGAGGTGACTTGAAGTCTCACCCCTAATTAGCCTATCAATTGTTTCCACGAGCTGAGGGTCTTCGCGTTGTGCTGCCCCTATTGAGTCCACTAAAGTCGGGCGCACTTCGAGAGATGCTAGCAAGCCTGGTACAAAATCGGAGGAAGGCCTAAAGTCGAAGCTGGCTATAAACTCTAGGCTTTGTCTTTCAACAAACAGCGGGCTTAGGGTCAGTTTCTTTCGGCTCAACGCGTCTGCCACTACGTTGCCTTTGCCCGGAGTATAGGAGATCTCGAAATCATACGAGGCAAGAAACTCCATCCATCTCTGTTGCCTCAAGTTAAGATCTTTCTGCGAGAAAAGATATTTCAACGATTTATGGTCAGTGTAAAGTTCGAACTTCTCACCTAGGAGATAGTGTCGCCAAGACTTGAGTGCAAAGACGATGGCAGCTAACTCGAGATCGTGGGTTGGGTAGTTCTTTTCGTGCACTTTCAACTGCCTCCCGCCATAAGCTACTACCCTTCCTTCTTGCATTAAGATGGCGCCTAGCCCTGTCCCACATGCATCTGTATAAACAGTGAACATCTTGCTCCCATCTGGCAACGTCAAAACTGGGGCTATTGTAAGAGCCCTTTTTAGTCGTTGGAAAGCAAACTCGCAATCCAAGTCCCAATTGAACACCAGGTTCTTCTTGGTCAATTTTGTGAGCGGAGCTGAGATTTTCGCAAAATCCCTTATGAACTTTCGATAGAAACCTGCTAGTCCTAGAAAACTTCGGACCTCAGTTGCATTCCTTGGTGTCTTCCAATCCTGTACCGCTACTACCTTAGCAGGGTCCACTGCTAACCCTTGTTTGGATACTATGTGCCCGAGGAACCTCACTTCTTCTCTCCAAAAGTGGCATTTGGAGAATTTGGCTTTTAGTTGATGGACTCGCAGAGTTTCCATGATTGCCCTTAAGTGCTGAGCATGTTCCTCTTCACTCTTTGAGAAGATAAGGATATCATCTACGAAGACCACTACGAACTTGTTGAGGAAATCTCTGAATACCCTACTCATTAGGTCCACGAAGTAAGCAGGTGCGTTTGTCAAGCCGAAAGGCATGACAAGCCATTCAAAGAAGCCGTCTGGGGTTCTGAATGCCGTTTTATCGATACTATCTTCAGCCACCCTTAGCTGATGAAAACCGGTCGCTAAATCGAGTTGGGATAAAACAGATGCTCCTACAAGCTGATCAAACAAATCGTCAATTCTGGGGAGAGGGTGCCTATTCTTTTTCGTTAGCTTGTTGAGCTCCCTATAGTCAACACATAGACGGAGTGAACCATCCGCCTTTGTAGCGAACACCACTGGAGCGCCCCATTCTGAGATGCTCCTCCTAATGAACCCCTTCTCTAGAAGCTCTTTAATCTATTTACTGAGCTCTTTCCTTTCCCGTGGAGCCATGTGTCTAACGGGCAACGCAACGGGCTTTGCATTATCTACAAGATATATGCGGAAGTCTATCTCCCGCTTCGGAGGCAAGCCCTTCACCTCTTCGAAGACATCCGGATATTCCCGGACCACTCTAACTGATTTCAAATTTTCAACAGAGGCGTCTAGCGATTCAAGATAACTAAGCATAACCGCATACGAGGGATTACAAGAAATTTCCAAAGTATTACCGAGCTGGGTTAGGAGCCTGACAACCCTTTTCTCACAATCAAGGATGGCCCCATTACTGGATAGCCAGTCCATGCCCAAAATCAAACCATAACCCGAAAAGCCCAAAACAAAGGCACTACATTGAAATTCTACGCTTAGAATAGAAATTTTCAATTCCAAACAGATCATAGACAAATGAGCTGGGCCCCCAATTGGGTTTGAAACAATTAAGGGGTCCTCTACCATACTCATTTTTAGGTGCAGAGATTCTACTAAAGCAGAGGAGATAAAGGAGTGTGATGCGCCGGAATCAAATAAAGTGCGAACGGGGTGATCATAAAGATAAACTACACTTTCTACAGAAGTATTTATACCTCGCTGTTGCAGAGGTGGCGCTTCTAGAACATGAACTTGTGCCCCTGAGGTGGATCCAGCCCTCTGCCCCTGTCCTCGTTTCTTTGGGCAGTCCTTAGCCCTGTGGCCTGTCTCACCGCAAGAAAAGCACCCACCATTCTCCTTGGCCTTCTTTTTCCGGCAGTCCTTTACTAAGTGCCCCACTTTGCCATAGAAATTACACTTCCTCTTCTCTTTGTTGCCTTTCCCGCCCTTCTTAAAGTCTGTCTTCTTAGGCTGCAAACCCTCTTTCTTCCCTTGAGAGCTTTCTGCCTTTGTCTCCTTCTTGCCCTTATCCTCCTCGTTCAGCAATGCCATTTGCACCAGTCTTTCATACGTGGCTCCCATGGGTATATGGGTCATGGCCAAACTGTGTAATGGCTCATTCAACCCTTTGACGAAACGGAGAGCCTTCTTGTACGGGGTGTTGACTAGGTCCAACCCAAACCTAGCCAGCTCATCGAACTGATTAACATACTCTCTGACTGTCTTGTTCCCTTGCTTAAGAAATAAGAATTTTTCCAACTGCAAACTCCTTTCCGCATCTGAGAGAAATTTAGCCTCAAACCTTGCCCTAAAGTCCTCCCATGTCTCCACTGGTCTTTCTGCATTAGTGACTTCCCACCAGTAGGAAGCCTCGCCCTTTAGTAGCCATACTGCCAGTTGTACTTTCTGTCTATCTTCTACCTCAAAGATGATGAATAGGTCCTCAGTTTCTTTCAGCCAATTTCTAGCTGCCACGAAGGACTCAGTTCCATGGAAATCCTTTCCTCCCATAGCTTTAAAATCTTTACATATCTTAGCAAAAGTGTTTCCCCGCGGAGGAGGTGGAGGGAGAGGTGCCGCTGCAGCTGGATGATTTCCTGCAGCTGGGGGAGGAGGAACGGTAGGACCTGGCTGAGTGGCCCTCGCTTCTAAAAACCGTCTAAACCAACCAGGTATTGGTACACCCTCTGGCAAGTTAAGTTCTTCGGCCATGCTGAAACAAAAAGGATAGATTCAAAACGAAGGATAAGAGATAGTACCTATGGCTTGGGGGGGGGCTTTGCCTTTTTAAAATAAAATAATATTTTTCTTTTAAAAATGCTTCTTTAAATTTCCTTTTTGAAAATAAATTTTCAAAACTTTTTATCTTATCTGGTAAACCTATGCTCTGATACCAAGTGAAACACCCCACCTCCGTTAGGGTCACTCTCAAAGGGAATGCCCTAATTTTGGTGGAGGTTTATAAGTATAAGTCACAGATATACAAGACAGATATAAGAACACATATTTGTAAACAGCAGAAAAACAGCAACTTTTATTTCATAAAAGTAAATACGTGTTACAACAACATCACCATGATTGTCTTACATCCTTTCAAAAAAACATAACACCTTCATAACTGTCTTGATTACATTATTTAAAGAAGCATAAAGAAAACATAAATAAACTGTAAAAGTCCCATAGTTGTTGTCCAAAGCCATAGTTCAAAACGAAAAGGTCCAAGCAATACATTCTTTCTCTTCAAGCTGGATATGAAGGCTGGTCAAGCTGCAGTATTCCCTCCCTGTGGACCTGGGGGGGAAACGGAAGAAAAGAAGACGAAAGAAAAGTAGAGTCAGACATAAAGCCTGAGTAAGTCTAGGACTATTCAGTCTATGAATAAAGAACTGGGTATGATAAGTATAAACAAGAAGTGGGAAAGCACTATAAACTTAGTTAAGTTGTCTAGGGTCGAATATACTATCGTACCCCATATTAATCTCTGAACCCATATAAACTAGTTTCCAACTGGCACCCCATAATCAGGGTGAAGTGATCCATTCTATGATGATCGGCTCCTACTCGCATAGTTACATGTGTCTTACGGCCCCCGATGTTGTAGTTACCTATGCTGGTCCCACCATGGGGTGTATCAAGTCCCATGGCGGCGGCCCGACACAACCTTAGAATGCACAGGTATGCTACTGGTGCCCAGTGCCTTATTTTTCTGCGCCGGAGTGTGTGCACGCCCGCACCCCGTTAGAACCTACACTGCTACACCACCGCCGTCGATTTGACCTCTTACAATCAGCCCAGTAATCGTGCCCCACCCTGCCTAGTTTCAGGGTATCATGATACACCTTATAGGGTTACTGCTGAAAAGGGTCCCCCGCTACTAGGTTTTCTATTTCTAGCCAACATGCTAAGTTGGTTAAGTGTTTTATAACCTAACCCCCAATCAGTCTGTTTAGTTTAGCATGTTCCATTTTGATTAAGTCTTTAGTTCACTTAATCCTAACCATCCTGACTCAGCCTTAATTGTCTTATTAAAGCCTTGACCTCTCACATTAGACAGGTATTGTTGTGGCTGCCTGTTGCCGGTTGGTTCCGGGCAGTCTTACGCCACAACTCAGTCTAACCTCGGGTCCTTATTGGGCTCCATGTTTAACCTCCCACATTGGATAGGTATTGTTGTGACTACTGGACAGCCGGGCGGTTCCGGGCAGGTTTACATCACAACTCAATCCAACCTCGGGTTAAACACATCGTATGTTCTACATTTACATATTTTGTCTTTCTTCTTTATTTTCTTATATGTAAATATTTGCGGCCCATTATTCAAAATAAATTTAAGCTAATGGTGTAAAGATTTACACCAATCATGGGCCCAACCCATACTTGAATTTGGGCCCTTCTACTTTATATTTTCATTTATTAATTAATTTGGCCCAACGCTATTTTCCCCCGTTTAATACGTTCGTTTATTATAATATATGTTGGGCTTAGGCTTTTAAGCCCAACTTAGCCATGTGAAAAAGGGGAGGCTTAAAACGTGATTACATACACTAAAGGGGAATGTGAACGCATGAACTTGCAACATAACGTTGGAACTACAAATTAGAAACTGGTGTACTTGCATAGCAATAACGTATACTTTGGTCATAAAGCATAAGTGACATGAATCAAAGCATGTAAACTTGTAGTTAAGTTAAGAATCTAACTAAATTAGATATCATTATTGATACATAGTCTTAACTACAACATAAACCTATATTTTTACTTAGGCATAATGTCAAACATAAGCAAATCATGTTTATAAAATTTATATATGTTTACAAAGGTGCTTACTTTTGTTACTAATACAAAAGTATAGTTCAACTAGAATTATTCCAACTTAATCATGATTTTAAATCTATTCACATAACCATGGCACACATATACTTATGGCATAAATATTTCTAAACATGAAATCATGATTTTTACTTTAGTCATGCAAACTTGCAAATGGGATTTTAAATCTAACCTAGCTATGTACCACATATGTCATCATATAATTCTTGTTAACAATATAGACCTAACATGTTTTTCAATTATGCAAAATATCAAACATAGCCTAGTCATATTCGTAAGTTCGCAAAGAGGCTTACTTTTGTTTCTAATACAAAAGTATGGTCTTATACATAGATCATGATGCCAAAATTTCAACATAATTTCATATGAATTATAATAACCCAAATTTGTGCCAATTACACACAAAATGATTTTTGTACAAAAATATACATTATGATGGCATAGTAGCAAAACCACATACTTGCATGAATTTCAATTAAACATCTACATACATGTAGCTTCAACATGAATTACATACTTTGCGAATATCCAAACGTATACTTGCATAAAACTACCGCAAACATGTAGTTTTTATAATGAATAACATACTTTGCGAATATCCAATCGTATACTTGCAATATCAATCGTTATACAACATTCCAAATCGATAAGAATCATAGTAACGCACAAATATGAATTACTTATCACCACAAATCAAGTGTACAAACCAACACAGTTATTTGTTCATACCAGAATTATTATAATTCATATGAAATTATGTTGAAAATTTGGCATCATGATCTATGTATAAGACCATACTTTTGTATTAGAAACAAAAGTAAGCCTCTTTGCGAACTTACGAATATGACTAGGCTATGTTTGATATTTTGCATAATTGAAAAACATACTTTGCGAATATCCAATCGTATACTTGCGAATATCAATCGTTATACAACATTCCAAATCGATAAGAATCATAGTAACGCACAAATATGAATTACTTATCACCACAAATCAAGTGTACAAACCAACACAGTTATTTGTTCATACCAGAATAATACTCTACTTACAATCGTGTGACGAATTCTCCAATTCAGGAATTTGGAGATGCGACTCCCTTGACGTAGGCGTTGATTTGATTTGTTTAAGTTGCTTTATGCTTTAGAATTTTCCTCCTAATCGTCTCTCAAATTGGTGGCTACTCCTAGTCGTTCCTCAGCAGCATGATGGCCTCGTTCTTATTTTTGAATGAATAGATTAGGTAGAGTCTAGGGTCATTTTTATAGAGTTTATGAACTGATTAGGACCATCGATGTTGCTTGGATTGATCGTAGCCATTCATTCGAAAGAGAGACCAATCGGGGGCTGCCACCTAGCCCTAGTGACAAAGCAAGCTTCTGAAAATCGACCAAACATAGACTAGGCCAGCCAGGGTGGGCTGGGTTCGACCTGGCTCGGGGCCAGGTCGACAGCCCTGTCGACCTGGCTAGACCAGGTCGACTGCCCAGTCGACCTGGGTGCCTTAGGCGGGAGTTTTCCCGCCTTGGCCAATTGGGCCCGATTTTGAATTTTGAATTGTTTTTCTGAGCTGTTTTTCTTATGCTCGAATTTTAAACTTAATTCAGAAATTTCCGGAGGCCATATCTTCTTCATACGGACTCCGTTTTTCGAAAACTCGGACTCTATTTCGCGTATTTTTCCGAGACGAACGCAATGGCGTATCCCGTTTCCCTTAATTCTTTGATTTGAAATTAATTATACTTTAATTTGTGAATTTCACTGTTATAGAATACACGGGGTGTTACACTATATCTGCAAAAAGCTACTCGACTGCCCATGTGGAAAGAGGGCACCCGAGTTTGCAAAGTAAAACAAACTACAGGTCAGTCGTGGGACTGGTATGAGAAATCTATACTTAACTTATATAATAAGTAGGCTAATCACAGGACCACGCCGCTAACGCGGAACGGGTTTACTCCATTGGATTGCCAGTGTATAAAAAAATCGTCAAATAACGTAATGCTTTTTAGAAAAATGAAACCATTATAAGACCCAGGTCCCATCACACAATGCAACGCAAACCGGAGGATAGGGTTTTATCTTATAATGGTCAAAAGATGCTTGATACGTAAAAACGATATTATTATTGTGTATATATATATTGAAAACATTTCAAATATAATATCAATCCTAGACGGCATAGCTACCATATACTATGTCGCCATACTAGTTATACAATCAAAACCGCAAGGGGCGTATTGGAAATTGGGTTTCCATCACGAGTCAAGGCTAGGGAGGAGCTCCTGACCGATTCGAGACACTCTAGCAATGTCTTAGGATTCGGACGCTGGCGAACCCTTGAATACAGCAGGGCCGGTCCACAAATACTTTAGTGGATTAGTTATGCCTGAACACACGCTCTCCGATCTTATTGGACCTACAAATCGGCCGTGGGCGACCGTTAAGAATAAACCGAGGCCTCGCAAAAATTCCATCAACCACATAAGCAAATGTCAGCCAGTTTAAGCACTGACACCACTTCTAGCTAGAAAGAAACGTGTGCACTCCCTGCGTTCCCTTCTCCCGTTTTAGACTCAACCGGTGTGTGAGGCTCGCGAAGTCACGATATACACAAAGCTATGCCTAAAGAGACCGTGCTTTGATCATCAACCACAAGGCCTGCTTTTTAACAAAGCCTTGATCATTTGCATCTTAGCATACCACATTGTCAGACCCTACCATAGCATTGATCATCTACCAACATATATATAACCTCTAAGCTCATACGTCTTAGAGAAGGGTGATAAGTAAAGAATAAATTCTTCACCACTAAACAGAAATATATAACCAGTAGCATTCAACTAATACAGCAGGAAGGAATACAATGTCAGACACACAATCTATTTACAAGTTTGCTCTGGGTCTGAGCGAAACAACGTGTCCGTCGATCTCCAAATGCGTTTGGACGATCATTACCAAATACCTTGCCTTGGAAGGCCAATCCCAATTCAAGATACCAGTTATCATCATCCCAACGATGTGAAAAACTTCGGTCTTCAATCACCGTCTCCATCTTCGACTCTTGATCGTCGTGATGATTATTCAGAATGGGTTAAACCCGGTCTTTCTGAATAACTCGCGTATTTTGTGATTAAAAAGCAAATATTGGAAAATCACACATTACGCCACATTCCAACTCAGAATATTCTTTTAATAAGATATTCATATTAGAAGGTTCTCATTAATTTTATCAAAGATAAAATCTGAAAATAAAATCTTAAATCTTCCTTAAAAGATTTATTAAAACTCCAGTTTTGATTTGATATCAAAAATCATTATTACAAGATCCTTTATTTTAAGGAATAAATCCTGTCTTAAACAGGTTAAAGAACTAGTGTCCTTTAAAACACAGTTCACAATAAACCTATAATCTATTCCAAAATATGGAATTCCACAGAAATCAAATCAATACATAATCGATATAGATTTCTGTGTTGGACTAATAATATAAATGGAATAATGGCAAAGCCTCTTAAATTCCATATATAATATCGGTCTTCTTTTACAAAAGCCCATTTCGATTATTACCAATCGAATTTCCACTTAATTCCAATTTAATATATTAAATTGGAAAACTTGATTTTTAGAAAATGCCTTTTTAAATCTATAAAATAAATTTATAAATTCCGAATAATAATTTCAATGTAAATTGGATTAAAGGACAAATGTCATTTAAAACATCGTCCACGATAAATCCACTTCACATCTCAATTTATTTCATATCACAAAATATAATTGCAAATCCTAATAATCTTTAAAAAAACATATTTTAAAATAGTCATTAAAAATATTCTTTATATAAAAGATTTTAAAATGGAAAGTATCCTTTATATTACAAATTTTTATCTTTAACAAATATTCTTTGTTTTAACATATAGTCGATTAAAAATATATTTTCTCTTTTATGAAAGTATATCCTTTATATAAAAAAAAGAAAAATTCAAATGTAAAAATATTCTTATTTAAAAGAACACCTGAATCGAAATGCGACTCAAACATTTACCATATAATTTGGATTATATGGATTTCACACACATCATATAAATGATAATAACAGTATAATCATCAAATCATCCATCTACATCCAAAGTGTAATTTCCACTGTGTAAGCGTTAAAATTAAATAATAACGCTCATCGCAGCCTGTCGATCCAACGATCAACATACAACTAAATATTGGGATTAGTGTATGTTAATTTTCATCCCAACACCCGTGTGGGGTTTCAACCAATAAATAAATAATAAATTAATTTGTGCACTTGGGCGATGTGTGAAAATTATCGTCCCAATCACATAAACAAGTCGGGTAACTTGTGAATGGAAGTGTAATACACAATATATATAATCATGACAAGAAAATGTCTCCTTTATATTATACATAATTCTATTGCAATGAATGAATAAGAATAATAACTTCGTCTCTATTGACAATTTCTATTCCGCTAGTTTAAACACAAGAAAAAATGGTTATATTGTTTTGGCAATTCTAATGAGACAAAAATGATAAATATTTTGATTTAACTAAACTATCTTGACAAGTATATATCTTGCCAAACATAAGATATATATATATCTATATGTAAATTGCTTTAACCAATTCATTTTGACAAAAATGAATATTTTTGACAAAATGTCTATTTTGGCTTAATTAATCTCCTTAATGAAATATGAACTTCATTAAAAATGTATAATTTTAAAGTACAATCTTTCTATTGCCTCTAATTTAAAAGTAGAAAATAATATTTTCAATCCTACCTTCTTATCTGCATATAAAATGTAAATAGAGATATAATTTCAAAAACTATATTTTTATTTGCATCAAAAGACAAATAAAAATGTAATCTTTTGAAACTATGTGTTCGTTCACATTTGAGTTACAAATAGAGTTGTAACTTTTTAATATATGTTTTATTTGCATCAAGAGATGCAAACAAATGAACATCTTCATTTTTATGTAAATTTGTATTTGAGAATGCAAGTAAAAGAATAATCTTTCAAAATGACAAAATGTCTATTCTCATTTCATGGAAAAGTGATAACATGACAAAAATGAATATCTTTATCTTAACAACTCTATCGTGACAAAACAAATAATTGGTTTCAACAAATGTAAATTGACAAAAGTAAATAATTGGTTCTATCTAGTGTGAATTGACAAAAGTGAATATTTGTTTTAACTAGTATAATTAAAAAAATGAATAATTGTTTTTAACTAATATAAATTTACAATAGTGATTAATTTGTGTTTCAATTCTAATAAAATATTCCAGTGCTATATTTTGTTTCATTCTTTTAATTTAGACAAAAATGAGTGTTTTTGTCTATTTTACTTTAATGATAAAAATATGAATGTTTTAGTTATTCATTCTTTACAAAAGCTTAAATAAACATTTTCAATTCATTCTTTTTGAAGTGACAAAAAGAACTCCCTTTATTTCATATAAGACATTTGACAAATTGGCTCTTTTCACTTCATATAGAATTGCAATAAAAATGCACTTCTAAAAACTATTCTTTCTATTGTCCTTTAAAATGAAAATAAAATGAAACATTATCTCTTTTGCTACAACTAGAATGTACTAAAATGTAACTTTTAAATCTTATCCTTTATTTATATCTAAAAATGTGAATAAAAAGGTATTTCTTAATTTGAAAGTAAAATGAAAGATTTAATTCATGTTTTATTTGCATTGAAGGATGCAAATAAAAATGCAACTCTCAAACAATATTTTATTCATATCAAAAATGTAGCTTTCATTTTGATGGTTTGTTTGCTTTGATGAATTGCAAACAAAAACGAACTTCATTTTAAGGTTTTATTTGCAACAAGGAATGCAAATAACAAATGTAACTTTGTATTTTGATTTAAAAGTATATTTGAGTGAATGTGAAAAGAAACTCATTTCCAATGTGTATTTACATTAGTGAATGTAAATAAAAGAAACAAATTTTATTTAAATGTGTATTTGCATTAGTGATTCCAAATAAAAGAACAACTTTGTTTTCAATATATATATTTGCATTTGTGAATTTCAATGGGTAGTTGCATTTGTGAATGCAAATAAAAGAACAACATTTATTTCCAAAGTATACTTGCATTTGTGAATGCAAAGAAAAGAACAAGTTTCTTTTGAAATATGTGTTTGCATTGGTACATGTAAATTTAAAAGAACAATCTTAAATTTCAATGTATGCTATTTGAATTTGCAAATAAGAGAATAAACTTTATTTTCAATATATTTACTTGCATAGATGGGTGCAAATGAAAGAGTGGTTTGTTTCAATATATATTTGCATTGGTAAATGCAAATAAGGAACAATTTCTATCTTCTATATATATTTGCATTGGTGAATGCAAATAAAAGAATAAATTTTATTTTTAATGCATGTTTGCATTTGTTAATGCAAATAAAAGAGACCAATTTCATTTTCAATATATATTTGCATAAGTGAATGCAAACGAAAGAATAAATTTCAATTTCAATGCATATTTGCATTTGTCGATGCAAATAAAAGAATATAATCTTTGATTTCATGTTTTCATTTGCATCAAATAGTGCAAATAAAAAATGCAACTTTTATTTCGATTCTAGAATAACATATTTTTTTTATTGTTTTACACTTTTCTATGTGTTCTAATAACAAATAAAAGAATACTTTTATTTGTTTTTACATTTTTATACATTTTAATAACATATAAAAGGATATTTATATATAAAGCATTTTCCTATGTATTTTAATGTTTTATAAAAGGGTATTTATGTGTAAATATTTTGCTAAGTGTTCAATGTCATGTAAAAGGGTTTTTATATGTAAATACTTGCTATGTAATTGCAATAACAAATAAAAGAAATTTTATTTGTGAATCAATTCCTATATTTGAATATGACAAATAAAGAGATCTTATTTGTATGTCAATTTTTATATTCTAATATGACAATTTAAAGAGATTTTATTTTTGTAAACAAAATTTGACAAGTACGGATATTTTCTAATGCACAACAATAAAAATAAGATTTTTATTGTATAAACCAAATTTGGCAAACATGGATATTTTTCTAATACACACAGTTCAACCTAGTTGTTATTTGTGATCAGTACAACTAATGACACATACATGGAGTTCACATCACAACCACAACACAATCAACATCGAAATAAATATATACAACATCAACAGGAATTTAAACAGAATATAAATTTTACATTCATAATAAATAAATAATTTTAATTTATAAAATAGAAATCTCACATTGGTATTTATTCCTCCTGAATTTGGAGTCAGCTCCAAATCCGTTTCAGACTGTACCATCATGTGGATCTTGAATTTATGGTCGCAACGCTTTCAGTTTCGCTGAATTCCGATTACATATGGAAAAGTTATTTCATCGATTTCATTGCATAAATAACATAATTAATTTTACAACTACATTAAATTACGCTTTCTTCCTTCGTTAATAACAGGACCGCGAAACCCATTTCATCGCCAGAGACATTCCACCACCGCACGCCATCCAGAGCCGTAACCACCGATCTGACATCGCTGCATCAACCGCCGTAGAGGCTGAAGCAAGGAAAAAGGAGAAGGGATTTTCGGATTTTATGGATTTGGATTTTGGAGGGGTGATGATAAGAGAGAGGAATATAGGGTTTGTTTGACTTGATTTCTTCTTTCATTTGCAAATGGATTTTGAGGAATTTTCTTCCATGAATTTGTTTGAGATGTAGATCTAGATTCAGAAAGGAAGAAGGAGAATTAGACTTTTCTGATAGAGAGTGAGAAATGAAAAGATATATACATGATTTATTTAACTAAGGTGCCCCTTTGTATTAGGCAAGTTATAAATAAATCAAACGTGGTTTATTAAGGCTGAGGTGGCAATATTTATCTTATATTCAAAATTCAAAAATAAATCACAAAGAGGAAGAAAAAACAAAGATAATGAATGCATGAGAAATTGTTTGATGCTAATTGTTATAAATTTTTGTCTCCTCTTTAATTTCAAAACATATAACATCATGATTATTGGGAACATATTAAATTGCACAGACAAGAATATATATATATATATAATATATAATATATCTATGTATGTGTGTGTGTGTGTGTGTGTGAGAATTGTTTGTTTTTGGAAGAATAAATAATAATAATGGGAAACAAAAATGGAAGGGAAAATAAGGGGATGAAGACATAAGGAATAAGATGTATGAATGTAGAAGTAAGGAAATAAATAAATGTGCACTTAATGGAGAAAAAGGAAGGATTAATATGTGAAAGATGAATGGAAGGTAAGAGGAATGGCGTAAGAATAAATAGAAGAAAAAGAAAGGAATTAGAATGGGTAGCGGGTGCATTAACTCTTCATGTGTTTTGTCTTAATGCGTTATTTATTTATTTATTTAGGAATTGTAACGTTAAGAAATAAATGAAATGGAAGGGAGAAAGGGGTAATTCTAGTAAAGAAACTTTCTCTCCATTTGTTTGTTTTAGCATTTTTTTTATAATATTTAAATTGAAATGGGTAACGTATACATTAAATAGGAAACATTGAATGCTAATTAACGGAGAAATAGAGCGGAGAGAAAGAAGCACTGAATTTGAGGAAATTCGAAAAGGAATAGAAAAGAAAAGTAAACTTGCATGAAATGTGAATGGATAGAAAAATTATTTGTGTAATTTATTAAAAAAAAACCTTTTAAACCCAATAATTTAATTTAATAATGGAGTTTTTTTTTCTGATGCATTTTCTAACAAAAATTTCCTTAAAGTAAAATTTTGAATTGGTTCTAATTTTCCGGGTTGTTACATGTATATTATATACGCGAGTTATTCGGAAATGCCGGGTTTATACCCATTCTGAATAACTGATTCGACGATAAGTCGACGATGGTTGAAGACCAGAGGTCTTCACACTGTTTGGATGATTACTGATGTCTTGATTGGGCTGTACACCCAAGACAAGGTAATAAGTGGTGATCGTCCAGACGTACCTGGAGATCGACCGGATATGCAAGGACCTCTCTCCTGTATTGGACATATGAGACGAGTAATAAGGTGCCTCCGGTTTCGTTCAAACCCAAAACGTACTTGTATATGGACTATGTGTCTGACATTGGATTTTACTCTGTGCTGATTGATCTCTATTAAATATATATCTGTTTGGCGGCGGAGAATTTATTCTCTTGCTTAACGCCCTTGTCTGAGACATACGAGCTCAGAGGTTATATATCGATAGACATCAGTCGCATGGAGTGGATTGCCTGTGTGGCATGCTTAAGTGGCAAATGATCAAGGCTTCTGTTGAAAAGTAGAATCTTGTGGTTGATAATCAAAGCATAGCTTTAATATAGCGCCGCTTTGTGTATAGCATTAATTCGCGAGCCTCACACCTTGGTATGAGTCAAAAACGGGATCGTGACTGCAGGGAGTGCACGACGTTTCTTTCTAGCTATGGGTGGTGTCAGCGTTTGACAAGCCCTGACATTTATATTATTTTTTCCTGTGTGGTTGTTGGATTGCGAGGCGCCTCGGATATATCGGTTACTACTGAGCCGAAGGATATAGGTCCTATAGGACCGGGAAACGTGGGTTCAAGTATAACTAATCCGCTATGTGTGGACCGGCCCTGAAGATCCAAGGATTCGCCAGCGTTCGAACCTGAGGCAATTGCTAGAGTGTCTCCAATCGGTGAGGACCCATCCCTGGCCTCGACTCATAGATGGAATCCAATTTTCAATACGTGACATTTCAATTTGAATTGTAGCGCCTAGTATGGCGACATAGTGGGATGTGGCACTATGCCGTCTATGATTGATACATTTATATTTGAAGTTGATTTCTTCACTTATAGTTATAATCAAAAATGATTTATTTTAAACATGCTAAGCATGTTTGGCTATTATAAGGGAAAACTCTATCCTCCGGCTTGCGTTGCATTATGTGATGGGACTTGAGTCTTATAATAGCTTCATTTTTCCAAAAAGCATTGCGCTGTTTTTTTTATGCATTGGTATTCTTGGGAGAAAACCCGCTCCGTGTTATACGGCGTGATCCCTTGATTTACCTAACTTTAAAACCAAATTAATGACTGTTTTAGTTCTCACACCAGTCACATGACTGACTTGGAGTTTATTGTTTTAACCTAAACTCTGGATGCCCTTATTTTTCATAAGGGCAGCTAATAGTTGGGTTTTTGCAGATATTATTTTCACAGGATCCTGGATTTACAGCTGGGGCTATATTCGGAACGCTTTGTATCCATGTATCTCTTTCAGTTGTGTTTTGTATTATTTTCCGCTGCTTTGTAATTTAAATCTCTGATATTTATCAAATGTATATTATTTGTTCATACTCTGTATATCCTTGTACTCTGATGTAAATTATTGTAATAAGCAATGAAATGTTCTTCTGTTTGTGTTCTGATTCATCGTGTTCTCAACTCAATCCGGGCTTTTCTTTACGGGGAAGTTTGGGTCATGTCAATTTTGGTGGTATTACGGTGGAGACCGTGCGAATGGGGTACCATGGGGTGTACCTCAACATTGAGGGGTAGCTACATATATACTATATTAGGTTGATCCAGTGGGAAGTAAATGGGTACGACGTATGTGTGAGCCTTAAGTGTTGTTAACCCAAGTAACCTAATAAATAAGAAAATATGATTGAACGGTATATGTAGTGTTATCCAAAGTGTATAATTTAAATCCACTCACCAGAACTTGTGTTCTGACCCCCTCCTCATAACATACTCGCAGGTTAGATATGTGGCATAGACATGATAGCTTTGGATACTGGTTAGGCAACATTATTAATATGGTAAGGCTATATTTTGATTACATTATATTTTATGCATTCTGCTGTGAGATATTTTCTGAGCTCTGACATATTTTATGTCTCTGTCTTTTCTGCAAGATACTAGAGCAAACCAACACGAGTTTCGATAGATTGGAATTTTGAAAAAAAATTCCAATTTGTCGAAATTCGGGTTGTTACATCTGGTATCAGAGCTTAGATTTAGGATTCCTATATGATAATGAGTGAACATATTTGTATTTTTCAAAAAATAAATGTATTATATATACCTAGATCCATAGAGGAACCCACTCAATAGAAAGAGTATAACATGGTAAGAAATGGGATGTTTGTTTTGTACACTAAAGGAATGAATATGGAAATTTGAGACCCTTAGGAAATTTGTGTGGGAAGTGTACAATATATTTTGAAATAGAGAATCCCATATCACAACACCATAATACCAGTTTTGCCATGTCCAAATGCGGAAGAATTGCCACGGTCCGAACTCATGGCAAATCAGGAACGGCTTCGAGCCATGGCAAAATAGTTTAGCACGGTTTTTGCCATGGTAATTTTGGAATGGTTTTCGGCCGTCCCCGTATTAAAACAAAACGTTTCACACCACTAATCCCCACCATGTCCCACCTATTTCACATCTAAATACAAGCCCGTACCAATTTCTAGTAGCAACCAAAAAAAACCGTGTTCCCCAAATATGTCATTGCTCCTCAAATCGAAATCCAAATCCAAATCGCCTTTTATCTCAAAATAGTTCGCCGCTGACATCGAAATCGCATTCTTCTCCTTCCAAATTCTTTACATGTATTATTCTAATCAAAATCAAACCCTAAATAATTGCATGATGTGGAGATTTTGATTGTTCAATTGTATAGCTTCGAATATAATTTGTCCCAATTTTCTATTAATTTCTATTAATTAGTAAGCATTGATTTTATTTTAGTTTATCAATAATCACCGATTCATAGGATTGTGCTGTTTCAATTTATACGTTTGGGAAGTATTTTTATTTCAATAATAATCAGTCGAAAAAGTTTCTCATCATTCCTTGGTTTTCTTCTTTGTCTTATTGATATTTCAGTTTGTTTTTTGTTGTTCTCAGCACCATTCGTTCATACGATTGTCCTTTGTCATGATCTCTGCATTGGCTTCTAGTTTTCCTGGCAACTAATTTATCACTATTTACTTGATCGGGGTTTTGATTTAGGGGATGTAAAATCTAGTTTGGTTTGAGTGGGGTTCTGGGAAATGTGTTAGGTTGGTTTTAGTGTGGGTGATTTGGTCTTGTGTGTGCGATGACAGCTTCGGCATGTTCTACGGAAGTAGGTAAGGTGTTCGAATGGGGTCGGCTTTGGTTGTTGGGAGGAGAGGCGTGAAGTGTGGATAACAGGTTTACATTCATTGTTGTAAACCCCTTGTTCAAAGTTACAATAGAGGTATGCTAACATTGGAGGTTATACTAATGCTACAGGTTATAGGTTACAGGCCAAACAAGGTTTTAGTTTTTGCATGTTATTTTGACTTCTCTTGTTCTTCAGGATCTGATCAAGGGGGATAAAATTTATCTCTCGATCATATTGATGTTACAATAATATCTTCAAATTTTTGGCCACCGATACAGATTTATTTTTCTTTTCTTTTCAAGATACATCATAGTTAGATTTTCACTTAAATTAGAGAAATGCAAGAAAACTATTTTGCATGCAATAGATTAGGTCCTGCTATGTGTTATAGGTATACATTTTGGATGCCTGGTGATGTTCTTGCTATTGTGATATATGTTTACACCAAAAACGGCACAAACATCCAAAGGTACTAAAAATGTACTTCACCGATTCGGTAGGAAAAATATGAAGCTGTGTTTAGCAAGTAAATATAAAAATAGGATATGCAAGTAAAGTAAATAGAGACAAGGTTTTAGAGTGGTTCGGCCGTTAACGAGGCTTACGTCCACTATGCTGGCAATTTCCGTTCAGATAATCAGAGTTACAAAGTACATCAGATCTCTCTTTCATTCACCTCACTATTCACTCAATATACCCTCAATTATATATTTCAATCTAGGAATTATACATGAGAATGATATAGTTTGAAAAGGAAGAAGGTGGATGGATGATTGAGGAGAAGAGTGTCTTCATTATTTAGAAGCTAGGTTTGATGCCATGGCCAAATTTGGTTGAGGACAGAGTCTAGCAGCACTTCGTGATTTTGGAAGATTGGATCCCCTTTCTGTTGATGATCCTTGTCTATTTATAGGCGATATTCTCTGAGGATGATATTAGATCTGCTTTTGTCCACTAAGGTCGTCCATTCTATGATTACCAGGTGTGCCATTGGCCAGCTGTCGTCGGCTGTCATGACTTGTAGTTAGTTACTGTGGGCGAGCGACTCAATGGAGCGAGCGTCTTGATTGGCCTGTGGGCGACTTCCTTGGTTGGAGCTCTCTTGTTGAGGTCGTTCCCGTCGATTGGTGAGTGGGAGTGGTATTGATTCAGCAATGATTCTGGTGGAGCGACCGATCATTGTGTTGTAATAATGTTGCGCTTGTTGCGAGCGGGCGAATGAAAGTCTTTATAGTCTTCGGGAGGGTCAGCCGATGTCCTGCGGCCGCAATACGTTATGGTGCTTCTCTTAGGAGGTTAGCATGTATACGTCCTATAGACTTGAATGCTGGGCGACCGGCGTTGTAATCGGTGAGCGGTCTTCATGTGTGCGTATGATCCTGTCTTCGAGGTTTCGATGTATATATGTGACCGGGCTTTGGTCCCTGGATCGTGCGCCCTTCGTCCGCTTTGTGCGGGCTCCTGGAACATGCGGTCCTTATCTCTACTCGGTCGCACTTTCCAAGGTTAGCTGCATGGTTGTGGTCGGTCTTCCTGGACGACCGCCCCATCTTGGACTTGATGCTCGATCTCGCTCCGTGTGTTTGTCTGTGTGCTTGGGATGGTACTGTATCTGAACGACCCGGAAGGCTTTCGTTTGGAATTCTTTCGTAAATGTGCGGGTGGATTTTTAGGGATTAACACTTGCCCCTCGAAGTTTGCGATTTCTTGGAAATAAAGAATCATAAGCTTCGACATATTTGGTGGTCGCACATTGTTTGGGAGATTCGCAGGAGGGTTGATCGGGCATAAGGTTAAAATCGCTTTGTTGTAGTTTGTTAGACGTCATCCCTTTGGTTGGGACGTCTGAGTTTTCCTTCGCGTTGTGCGTGAACGAGTAGTTGCTGGCGACCGATCGGAACTTGATGGGACGCTTGTTTCAGTACTTGAGTGCTGAGCAGATGTGATGGGAGACGTCCTGCAGAGCACGTATTTTCATAGATAATTTATTTCTCGAGTTTTGAATTTTCAATATTTGCTCATCCACGAATGTTTGGCGAGATACTCTCTAGATATGCCTAGGTGAACCGCCGGATCTTTTAACTGGATTGTCACGTTACTAAAAAGTGGGGGGGGGGGCAACTTTTCCTCAGTATTGTCTTTTCATTTTCCTGCTTTCATATCTTTTTTCGGGCGGAAATTCTTTAATGGTGGCTTCTCTGTAAAGGAAAGTTCTGCCGCCGTCACTCAAAGTTTCACTCCCACTTTTCTTGACCGGTCGCTTTTGGTTGCAGTATTTCCTTCTTCTTATTGTACCTCATTTGTAAGTGAATTTCCTTCTTGCGATTCCAAATTACTTTCCTTATTCGTTCAAAGGAGGGTTCCTAGGTGGCCCGCTCGAATCGCTCGGGTCCGCCCGACTACGATGTCTGGGAGGTGCTGATCTTTACTTAGGGGGTACTTGATCTCTTCCCTGGGGGCTCTCCGGTGATCTCGATACGTGGTAGACTTCCCGATTAATTGTTTGCTGAAATGTCTGTGAAACGACCTTTATTGATTTCCCATGTCCTCATTGGATGGCTAGCGGGATCTTTGAACTCCACTGATACCTCTGTTTTGATTATTAGTGTCCTGACTAGCAAAATATGTATACGTATGCATATTTTATGTAAGTTACTTGCGTTGCCATGTGAATAATTGCTCGTGCATCTTAATTTCCAGCTTGCTATGTCCGAGGAACGGGAAAGCTTGGACCGGGAAGCCGAGGCTGCCCCAGGTGCTAATTCCGAGTTGATTATCAGACATGATTATCCTCAGCCCCTCTTATTTAATGGGGTGGCGCCTGGCAGCCGCAAATCAAAACTTCCCTTTGATGAGTATGAGCGAATGTGCGCTCGTTTTGGGTTTTTGGGAGATGAAACCAGATTCCCCAAGAAGGAGGAACAAGCTGATTGCCCGCCTGCTGGGTATGTGGCGGTTAATCACCATATGTTGTTTAGTGGAGCGATTCCCCCTTTTAAACCCTTCTTAGAATCCGTTCTGTGAAACCTAGCCATTGCTCCATTCCAGCTGCATCCTAGTGGCTACAAAACTCTGCTTGGGCTATACGTGCTTTTCATGAAAGTCCGAGAACGGGAGCCCTCGTTCACGGAGATTTGTTCCTCATATAGTTTTAAGAAGAGGGAAGAGTACGGTCCTTCCTTCTTCTTTATGGACAACATTCACGGTAGGATCATTACCAGTTTGACAGATGCTGCTACCGATTTCCGGGATCAATATTTCTTTGTTCGGTGCCCCATATTCTATGGCAGATGGGCAGTAGGAAGTAATTTCTTTTTTGTTTCTCAGAGTCTTTCCTTTATTTTACTTGAATTTGCAAACCCCTCTCTTTCTTCTTACAGCGATCCCTTCTGTTGTGGGTCTTACTTTAGACTAGTCTCTCCTCACCTCTTTGCTTTCCGTTGATAAAAGAGAAAGGAGCGGGGATGTGTTGCTTTCCGAGGAGAACCTTCGCAAGTACTAGTTAGTTCATTCCACATGACTTTTAAGGGGAAACCCGGTTCGTCCCCATCGTCTCGTTGGTGAGGGTTCTTCTAGAAGGAAAAGTCCAATACTGGATGTTGATGGTCAACCATCGTCTTCGCCGATCGAGGGGGACAGTGAAGGAGTTGATAAGACTAGCTTGAAGGTTGGCGCAGCTTTTGAGACAACCTCAAAAAGTTTCGCTTGTGTTGTTAATCAGGCGGATGGGTCCTCGGGAACTTTTGGAGGTTTGAGGGATTTGGACTCTGCCCGATATTTGAACCAAAGGGATGCTGTGACGTCGGGTCCCGCTGCACCCGGCATGGGGAGAGGTCAGGAGCTTGCTTTATATCCTGAGGAGGTTTCGGCCTCCACGGCTATCCCTGAGAAAGGTTTCGATGTTTGGGTTTCTTACAACGTGTTTCCTCTCACGAATCCAATAATCTTCGAATATTCTTTTAATCTTTGCTTCATTTTCCAGTTCTGCAGGCAACCTATTCGATATTAGATAGCTTTTCTCAACAGGCCTACCTGACCGATCCACATAGCCTCCTACAGTCCTATCTTTCTTGCCATGTGAAGCGTCCTCAGCCCTCTTCAAGCTCTGAGGAACGTCGTACTTCTGGCTCCCAAATGAATGATGTTCTGAGACGCGGGGCATTTTCTCGAGCCAAGGTGCTTGCGTCGATCGATTCTTCTGCAAGATCAATTGTTCCGACTCCTACTCAAGTCCAGGCAATACGTGATCGCCCACCTTACGAGGTTTCCCCTGGAAATTTGCCACTCAGGGATCGCTTCGTTGGTTGGGATTTAAGGGGGATGCAAGCTGACCTGGATTTAGATCCTTCTGATAGAGAAAATGTTGTGACGAGTTTGGATGTCGTAAAGAGTGGCGTGACCAATCAGCTTGGCATCGTGAGAAACCAATTTGAAACACACTGAACTTGGTCATGAGGGATGTCGATAGGCGGCTAGAACATTGGGCCAAGTTCGGGGACGAATTTCAGAAGTTGAACACTCGGCACCTTGATCATATCGAAGTCTTGGAGAGTGATAAGGCTAGTCTGGTTCACTTGATTAAATCTCAGGACTCTGAGATTGCTGCTTTAAAGAACAGGAGCGCCCGGGTAAATAGCTTAGAGATCATGAACGAGGAGCTTAAGAATGAACTGGAGGGTGTGCGAATGCAGCTTTCGGAGGCTCAGTCTGCCCGTGAACTAGCTGAGCGAGATTTGGCCTTAGGTAAGCAGGTTTTAACTTCCTTGAGGCAAGAAAATGTAGTCCTCGAAGGTAGAGCCACTTTTCAGAACAAAACTCTCGAGGCTCTCGAAGGGGAGAGAATCCGATTGCAGAGGGATCTTGAGGAATCCAGGGCAAAAACTGACAAGACTTTGTTCCATTTCTACATTTGCAATGTTATGAGTCGTGGGAGTCTAAGTTATCTGAATAAGGATTTCGCGTGGACCCTGGCGCTTGTTTGGGAGCAGATACTCTTGTACTCCAATGGTAGTGATGATCGGTATATCCAGGAACGACTTTTGGAAGAAAAAGACCGTAAAGCTCTAGCTGAAGGTAAGAGAGTGCTGGAAAATGAGCGAGCTCAAATGTTGAGGAGGGATTGTTCGGAGCCTTCCCATCCTCGTGCCCAATCTGATTTTCCTAGGATTGAAACTTCGAGCTTTCTAGATCCCTCTGCAGGTTATTCTGATTTGGATGTTGCGCGGAACCGACCCATCGTCAAGTATTCAGTTCAAGAAAATGTCGTCGATCGACATTTGGGCTTGGGCAATGCTCCTCTCGATGCAGTTAATTCTGGCTTTGGCCGTGTGGAGACCCTAAGTACATCCGGTATTCATTGTCCTGCCCCGGACTCGGATTTCCTCATTCCTTTGTCTCTTCCGTCCACTTGCGGCACTACCACCCGGCCTTGCGTCTCCGATTCCGTCTTGGTAGCTGTCAGCACTAATCCTCACTTGGTTTCTTCATCGAGCGACCCGTTCTTTGCGGATGTGTCTGATCCAGAGGAGGGGGATGAGCTCTGGAGTAAGAAGGCTGTATCCACCTTGGTGCACAAGAGAAAGTTAGATGGTTAATAGTCCCCGCCTATAAGCTTCTCCTTTTGATGGCTTTTGTGTTGACCATGTCAGCATAGTCAACCCACCTTTGTATGTATAAGAAAAAATATTTGTGATCTTTATGACCTAATTCCGGCTTATTCGTTTTGCTACGCTTTTAGACCGGTTGTTTATGCGAGTGCCGATCCTCGCTTAGTATTTCATGTTTGCGTACTTTACGTCTATATCGTTTAAATATTCATTATGGCTTTTATCATTTCATTCTTATGAGTTGGCATTTTTAATTTGTTGTTCGCACGAGTTTTATCGTTCGCATAGTCTTTGCGATAAGGTTGTAATAGGCTTATAACATGTTTTGAGCGGGCATCGGTGATTTTTAACCAATGGTGGCATCCCCATACCAAAGCTTTTTAGTTTCGCAGATTCCGTTGATCTGAGTTATAATTCCAGTTAATCAACTCATGGTTCCTTTAGATAGATAGCGCGTGATTATTAGGTGTTTTCTTTTGGGTGCCCCTTGGGAGGTCTTGAGTTCCAATTTCGACCCAAGTTCGGTCTTACCAGCCCTAGTTTCCTAGGACTGAAAAACCTCGTTGGGTACCTCACATTGTCTAGGATTTCTGACACCCCCTTTCGGCTAGGACTTCTGATTGGTGCTGGTCTTTCCAGCTTGTTTTGTCGGTCCTTCCGACCCCAGGACTGATGTTTCCAGCCCCAGTATTCATCCGTGGGACATTTTTTTCCTTTGTACTGTGGTTCTTTCTTTTAAAAGTCTGACACCTGTCTTTCCAGCCAATATTTGCTTGGGGAAGTAACACTGTCCTGCTTGTTTCTTGTATTGGAACCGCATGCCCTGTTGAGGCGATGTGCTTGTACATCTGATTGGGTTCGCGTGCTTTTGAGTAACGCTTTCTAGCCCCTTTTTTTTTCTTTTCAAAATATGCTCCAAGGATCCTTCCTGGATGACTAGGGCGGGCATGGCCAATTGGCTCCATCATGCCTACATTTCAAAAAATCGGTTTTAGCAAAACAAAATCGTAGACGTGATATCTGCACAAGCATACAATAATCCCCATCATGTTTAGGCATTCGTATGTGAATTATTTAAGGGACAATAACATGGATATAGTAGGTAGCAAGACAAGGCTAAACAAATATCCTTGGTTAATTAAATAAGGCTAAAAGTAATAGATAGAGCAGAGTGACAAAAATTCCAGTTCAGGGTTTCAAAATCCTGAAGCACCAGTTGTCAATCCTTTAGCCCCAACACCTGCCCTTGGTTGTTTTAGATCCTACTTTGAGGGATCTGTTGCTCCCTGGCCTGCATAAAGGTAGGACAGTGACCTCGTACATACTGTCGCAAGCGGTTCTGCCTAACCAGCCTCTCAATGAATGATTTTAAGTGTCTGCATTCATTAGTATCATGCCCCAGTTGGTCGTGGAATTGATAGAACCTTTCTGATTTAAGGATAGCGTCACTTAGTTGTATTCGCTCTAGGACTGGATATGCTTTCGTGCCTTTAGTGGCCTTGAAGATATTACCTATGGTGTCATTAAGGGAGGTGAGTTCGGAATCTTTGAAGAAGCGCGGTCTCTTTTGAGGTCGTTTGGTTTTTTCTTCGTCACTTTTTCCCGAGACTCCCCTTTTTGCACCTAGGACGCCCTTTTGTCTTTTATTTTGATCTATAGAGCGGGCATCTTTTCCCCTATCGTGTCTTCGACATGGGCCACAATCACGACGTGTAGTTTTTAGGATGGAAGCCTGAGCATCGTATGTTGATTCGATCTTCTTGATCACTGCGTCATGTGCAAGGGCTATCTGGCTTGTCAAACCATCGACTGCTTCTCCCAGCTCTTTCTTGGTTACGACTGCATCGATCTCTAGCAGTCTTCCAAACTTGGGGACGTCGGCGGGTGGCAAGGTATCGTTGATTCTGTCGGCAACTTCTTGCGATGTGCCGATGACTCTGGGCATAGCGTTCCCCGGAAACCTGGTCGAATTTAGATGAAAGTAGCAAGTTAACACGGCCCCATGGTGGGCGCCAAAATGTTTACACCAAAAATGGCACAAACATCCAAAGGTACTAAGAATGTACTTCACCGATTCGGTAGGAAAAATATGAAGCCGTGTTTAGCAAGTAAATATAAAAACAGGAGATGCAAGTAAAGTAAATAGAGACAAGGTTTTAGAGTGGTTTGGCCTCGAGGCCTACGCCCACTATGCTGGCGATTTCCGTTCAGATAATCAGAGTTACAAAGTACATTAGATCTCTCTTTCATTCACCTCACTATTCACTCAATATACCCTCAATTATATATTTCAATCTAGGAGTTATACATGAGAATGATATAGTTTGAAGAGGAAGAAGGTGGATGGATGATTGAGGAGAAGAGTGTCTTCATTATTCGGAAGCTAGGCTTGACGCCATGGCCAGATTTGGTTGAGGACAGAGTCTAGCAGCACTTCGTAATTTTGGAAGATTGGATCCCATTTCTGTTGATGATCCTTGTCTATTTATAGGCGAGATTCTCTGAGGAGGATATTAGATATGCTTTTGTCCACTAAGGTCGTCCATTCTATGAATTACCAGGTGTGACATTGGCCAACTGTCGCCGGCTGTCATGAGTTGTAGTTAGCTACTGTGGGCGAGCGACTCAATGGAGCGAGCGTCTTGATTGGCCTGTGGGCGACTTCCTTGGTTGGAGCTCTCTTGTTGAGGTCGTTCCCGTCGGTTGGTGAGCGGGAGTGGTATTGATTCAGCGATGATTTTGGTGGAGCGATCGATCATTGTGTTGTAATAATGTTGCGCTTGTTGCGAGCGGGCGAATGAAAGTCTTTATAGTCTTCGGGAGGGTCGGCCGATGTCCTGCGGCCGCAATACGTTATGGTGCTTCTCTTAGGAGGTTAGCATGTATATGTCCTATAGACTTGAATGCTGGGCGACTGGCGTTGTAATCGGTGAGCGGTCTTCATGTGTGTGTATGATCCTGTCTTCGAGGTTTCGATGTATATATATGACCTGGCTTTGGTCCCTGGATCGTGCGCCCTTCGTCCGCTTTGTGCGGGCTCCTGGAACATGCGGTCCTTATCTCTACTCGGTCGCACTTTCCAAGGTTAGCTGCATGGTTGTGGTCGGTCTTCCTGGACGACCGCCCCATCTTGGACTTGATGCTCGATCTCGCTCCGTGTGTTTGTCTGTGTGCTTGGGATGGTACTGTATCTGACCGACCCGGAAGGCTTTCGTTTGGAATTCTTTGGTAAATGTGCGGGTGGATTTTTAGGGATTAACAATATATGTATCGATTTTGGAAACCTAATGATAAGTTGGTTGTTATAGTTATACGGTATTTTTTGTAGATCTGCTTGTTGAATGATATCAGTCTAAATAACTGTTGTATAATATTTATAGTCCTACTACAGTTTCATGTTTTGTGCCTTGTCTTTAAAGTTTATCTAAATGGGGCTTAAATGATATTTTGGAATATCCTTTTCTAACAAACAGAGCAACTTTTATTTTAGTTAACTGTTGACCATGATCAAAACTATTCATTCCTTACAAAAACATCTTGCAAACTTTGTGTTATTTTTGGTGGAATTGGAATTGAAAGACCGGACCATGCATTTTACTGTCACTCCATTACACGCAACCGTTATTATGCAATTTCAGGAGCATAAGAGGTATATACTTTGATGTTGGGAGCAGAAGAGGTACATTAACATTGGAGGTTATACTAACGTTACAGGTTATACTATATATGCTAGTTGCATTTCAAGTGCAACTTAAACATTTCTTTGTTTTGTGATAAATTACTGGGGTGATGACAGACAAAAACGTGGCATTGTTGTAGGTAGAAAAACGACTAAAGACATGGAATAGTTTTATATTTTACATGGATTGCATGGTAGTATTTAATGTAACATGGCTGGGGATGGATTAATCTATAGGTGCATGCAGCTGGTATTGAATGTGATACTGGATGTAATTTTGAAACAAATGCTACCATGTTGTGAGTTTTTGGAAATTCAGAAGCTTGAATACATGATACATTTTGACATTCATAAGCATTCCTTTGACGTTCCAAGATATAATATTCATTAATTAGCAGTCGAGCTGCTTGTCGTGGTACTTTTCGGAGGAGCTGTGGTTTTGGGTTTCTCTTTCCTGATGCTTTGAAACGTACGCAGGATTTGCCGATACCATATATATGGGAAACATTCCTTTTTAACTTCAACAGTTGGTTTTTCTGGAATTTGTTGCAGCAATATTTTCTACAAACAGCAGTGTGCTTGAGTTATTGAAAAAATCGATTGCTGGTGTATAATTTTAAGAACCGGGCAGTCCTTATTATTACAATCTTTAACTATCACCTTATCTAAAAAAATTGTTGTTTGTGCAGGTTCCGTCTGATCCAACAACATTTGACTCTGTAGTCGGCGAACCAAGTCTAAACGATGTGGCAACAGCTAACTCAAAGGGTAGGCTTGATCTGGTGCCGCAATAATCGGGTCTGAATGTGTGCTAGTAGTTGAAGAAGGACCACTGCATGCCTGTATTTAGGTACTCGAATATATTTGCGGTGGTTGACATGGTAGGAGCTACATAGTCTCGTTTAACTTAGCATTATAGATAAACCTCACTCATATTCCATGCATCATATTTCTACGTTGTCATAGCTGGCTATCAGCCTGTTGTCGTGTGGATGCGTCCATCCATCGCATGGTGGAGATACTTGCAAGCATTGAGATGACTGACTTGCCTTGCATTCAGAAGGTTGACGAAGTAGCCAATTGTACTCCTTCAGCAGCAGCAGTTCCAGATTTTGCAAGACGAGGGGGTGTGGCGGGTCGAGGAGGAACCGAGATTGAAAGTATGCTTGTTTATTTGCTTTTAGTTCGTTGTTTTGATTATAAAATTGGTATGATGTGGATTTTCTGTGTTGTTATTTCAAATGTTTGGACCTACTAAAAGTCTATTGCTACAATAAAATTTCTGTTATAAAAAAAGACAATAATGCATTTACAAAGCCATACCTGACCTTAGTTTTTTGATGTATCTGAATCGACAGAATAGTTAAATATACTTGAATATATAGTTTATGCTTCATTTTCCTAGTGGTATTAACAATAATGAATCAGGTGACGTGAAAGGAAAAGCTGCTAAAATACAAGTAGTTGTCATTGATGCTCAGGCAGCTTCAGATCTTATGCCTCGGGAAGTTGCCATGCCAATGCATTTTGGGTTTCAGGTAAGGAAAACGAGCCTTTAAAAATACTATGTCCTGCTTGATGCGCATAGAAGCATCAGCTAACCACATGTGACTTTGGTAAATTCCTACAAGTGCTCATGGAGTGATAGTATCATAATACTGCACTTGCATGTTATTGTCTTATTATTGGTTGTATTATTCAGTATGGTTCGTGGTTACTCTGTAATATGCAGGCCCAACGGCAAATGCATATTCTTGAAAAATACAGTGGTCTTCAAGGGGTGAAGTGGTATGATTTGGAATTCAGCTAAAGAGTCTAGAAAAACTGATCATCAGTGAGAACTTCGGTATGTCCGTATTATATCCTTTTATGTTGTATGCTCTTAAGTTAACGAACTGCATGTGATCAACTTTGTAAATTCGACATAAATAATAAATTAATTATTCATAAATTAGTTAAATTACAACATAAAAATAAAATGATCCGTTCAAATAGTCCGCTTAACGCGCCAAACACATTCTCCGCTAACTCCAATTCTCCGCTAACATTCTACGTTTAGAATCTCTGCTCAAATGGTCCGCTTTTGCTTGCGCCAAACGCACCCTAAATTGTTTATGGTTTATAAATGTGATTTATGTCTAACTTTTCCTACTTAGTTTCTGGCAAGGATATTATTTTAAAGGCTCGTTTGAAGTTGCAAAAGCATTTTGGTTGATGATGAACACAGATCATTGAATTTGTAGTTTCTGTTATGCTAAGATTAAACAACCAACTCTTCAAACGTCTCATCATTTTGGTTACACCAAGTATTTCACAATTTATATAAGTTATAGTGAACAGAGCGACTTGCTGACGCATGGTTCTTAAGTATTTGTTTCTTTTCCCTTACCTTAAAGCATGGTTCTTAAGTATTTGTTAAACAAGAGTGGTGTGCTAATCCAACTGCAAGAACAATTGAAAACAGATGTTCATTATGTCTCAGACGTGTGTTTCTACGATGACTTGTTTTTGTTATCCTTTATTTCTAAAATCATTAACTTCCTTTTTTATACTTTGAAGCAGGTGCAGGAGTTGTTCAACCAAGTAGTTGACCATTGTTTGAATTTGAAAAATCCCTGGTGATACTTGTAGAGCTATTAGTCTGTTTGGAATTGAAGGTTGACGTATTAGTTTTAGTGGCTTATAAATGTTATTACAAGACCAATGCAATGAAAATGAATGGTATGGTGCAGTTATCTACGGTGTTTGAAAATAAATTGTCTTGGTGAATGGATCCATGGATGTGCTGTGATTTTCAAAGCACTACAAAGTTAGATCGTATGAAATTAAATTGTAAGCCCTTGTTTGCCAGTATTAACATTTGTATATGTGAATGTGTTTTAGCTTTGTTTGATAGTTGCTTGTATTTCGACTTTTATATTTTAATTAAGAACCTTGTTTGTTTGATAGTTGCTTGTGTTTCGACTTTTGAAACATCACTAAATGTCGTGGTAATTAACTACGAGTTATTCATTTGAACTTTGTAGCTATGAAGAATACAATTTATATTAATGAGTATGGTATGCTCATAAATTGATATTGGTAGGTATAACATACCCATATTTTGTTTAAATCGGAGCTTTATGCTTCAGGCAGAGGGATCTGATTAATGTGCAGTTTCTTTAATTGAATTTAGCCATGAACCAAATCCATGTCTAAATTATATATAAAAAAAAAATCACAATTTCATATTGCCACGGCTTAGAGCCATGGCTAAATAATATTTTTCCACAGACTAAAGCCATGGCAAAACATAAATCTGCAACGGCTTTGGGCCGTGGCAAAATTTTTGCCACACCCAATTTTGCCACGGCCTAAAGCCGTGGCAAAACTAATTAGCCACGGCCCAAAGCTGTGACAAAATTGCTTTTCTGGTGTAGTGTATGATTAGTATTTTGGGTTAGTGGGGTTGGCAGTAAAACTTTATAAATTGGAAAAGGTTAAAAAGAGAAAAATGGATTAGGAATATATATATATAGTTGAGAGAATTGACTTTGAGGGAGTGTCGAGGAAAGCCTAGAAAATTGGAAACCCGCTTTGAGTCTAACCCCATCGTTAACTTTTCAGAACTTGAAAATGTAAATTTTTTGGGTAAAGGGTTTATGGTGTTTTCGAGTTTTAATTAAAAGTCATAGTTTTAAAATATGTAAAGTATACATATTGAGTTTTAAAGTAAAAAGGGGTATAATTTGTAAATAGTGATTCCTTGCGAAAATTTTGTTTAAAGTAAAATTCTCTCAGTAAAAGGTGCATATTATAGAGCATGTATAGCTCGCTAGTTTTCTTGTTATATTTTATACAAGATTTTTTAATAAAGAAAGATTTGAAATCTCTGTTCTTATGACAATCCTTTTCGATAAATTATTTTGACAAGATAATTTTGTTGGGTGGACAAAATAAGTCGGAGAAATTAAGAATAGAGTAGATGTTTGCACCTTGTAGTAAGAGACTGAACCGACCTTATATAGGTAAGAACAAGTTATAAACTTGATTCAGAAATAGTTGTGATTTGAAAAAAAATGATGATTTACAAATTTTTTTTAAGATGACATTTTTTTATATGGTTTGGCAAAAGCAAGTTTTGATGAGGAAAATAAAGTTTTGACACTTTTAAATTTTTGGAAGAAAATTTAAATGAAAAGGACAAACCGTGTTTTAAAAGTTTGGAGTAGGAAAGGATTAGTGCCTAGGAAAGACGGGAAAAGTTTTGAGGCTATGGAGTAAATAGCGAGAATTATCTTGAAAAAATGGTAAATTCTCATAGAATGCGTAAGCATTGAAAAGCCTAGGGTGTTGCTTGAAATAATTGTTGGTACACAACTAGGACTAGTGGTGACTACTAGATAGTAAAAAGGGCAAGTAAGTGTTTAGATCCTATTGCTAATTTTCATGTTAGGGGTAAAACCCGTTACTACATTTCTGTTGGGATCGTTCCATTATTTTTTCTTGTTGGGTAGTTAGGGTAACACGTAAACCTGTCATTGATCCCATAGTTTGGATTTTTCTGTCTGAGGGGGGCATAGTCCCGAGATCCTTGGCCCTTAGTAGTAGTTGTGTAGGGTGTCTGTTCTCCTGATTTAGTTGAAAGACTAGAAGGCTAATTTGAAAATTAAACTTAGATTAGATGATTAAATAAGTTAAGAAAATAGAAATGGTACAACTAAAAAGGAAACAACAAATTCAGTAAAGCAACAAACATAATAAATTCTGAGAAGAGATGGATAAAGATAAAAATTTCCAAGATAAGATGAAAAAGGAAACCAGTAACAAAAGAAATTTTTTCTTATGTAGGCTGTGCTTGGATAGGAAAATAAGAGAATTTTTATAGTAGTTTCATAAAATCCAAGTACGGTTGGAAAAAGGTACATAAAAGAAAAACGGATAATGTGAAATTTTCCGTTTTCCACCTTTATGTAACATAAGAAATCGAATTTAGAAAACTGATTTTTCTGAACTTCGAAAAATAAAGTTGGTTGGTAGGATTATGGACGCAGAAATTGGATGAACTACGCTCTTACTCAGTAAGAGTATGGAAAAATTTGGATGAAAAAGTATTTTTATTTTCAAAATATTGCATTCATATAGAACTGGCAGTATATTCTGGACGTGAGCATCATGTTTTAAAAGAATTTTTGAAAAAAAAATTGCATACATATAGGAGGCACCGCTTAGGCATACATGCATTATTATGTTGTATTTCACTTTGCACAAGTGCATTATGGTTGCAAAAATTGGATGCACACATGATGGATGGATATTATGTGAGTGGTTATTTGATTTTTACCCTTATCAAATTTCGAGGACGAAATTTCCTACGGGTGTGAATGTAACACCCCGCAATTTTAAGATAATAAAATAAGAATAACTTAATTAAATATTCAGAATTAAGTGAAATGGACCACGCCATTGTGTTTGTCTCGAAATTCTGGTCAAGATAGACACCTGGTTTGCGTAAAACGGACATCATATGAAGAAGTTATGAGCGCTAGAAGTTTGTATACATATAAGGAACTTATATGTATATATATTAAATAAAAATTTACCCAGAAAAAAACACGCAACGGGAACTTGGGCGGGAAAATGACCCGTTGGGGGCGACCCATCAACAGGGGGGTCGACCCCACCGCGGATCTGGACATTTTTCTGGACGTGGCCAGTTCTGATGTTTTTAATTTAAATCTAAGGGACCTGGTTTCTCTGATACACCTATAAATAAGTCTCTAGAGCTAACCCTAAACCTCATATTTCTGAGGCTACCCGGGCGCTCAGCCACTCTTCCCTCTTCTCAAATCTATTCAGAAAATTAAGATTATTAGTTTAGGAAAAATTCTGGATCTAAATCTGAAGAAAAGGAACGAGTGTTTGTATGTAGGTGTTCAGATCTCATATTGAAGTAAGGTAACTTTCTAGATCCGATCAATTCAAATTTCCTCCTTCTTTCCTCTTTCTCTTAATAAAAATAATCAATCCATGGTTATTAGGTTTTGAATTCAATTAGGGGAAAAACCATGGATGCTAAAACTGGACCAGATCCATAATTGAGAAAGCGTATGAGCTGAGTGGATTTAAGCTATAGCATTTTAGAAAATAATATGTTACCGTTTAGCATTCCCCATTATGTATAATTGAATGTATGAATATGGATTTGGGCATAAATCACATTATGATTAAAGATCTTAATTTGGGCATATGGTACATAATGAATATGACTTAGGAAAGGGGTATGAAAACCTATAATGAAATAGGAATAATTGTTAAGGAATGAACATGCTTAGATTCACAGTAATTTGGAACTATAACGCGCTTGGACACGAGGTTAGATTACACTTATGGTAGATGTCTGCCCGGAACCGCCCGATATATCCAACATCCACAAGTGGTAAATCTAATGTGAGGGGTCTAAGTGCGTAAATAAAACATGTAGTGGTACTGAGACACGAGGTTAAGTTAACTTGTGGTAGAAGTCTGCCCGGACCCATCTGACAAATCCAGCATCCACAAGTGTAGGCTTAATGTGAGAGGTCTAGTGCATATATATATGTATATAACAAGATATGAATGAAACAGTATTGGTTGTAGTTAATGGAAATAAATGGAATTGAAAGAAAGATACAACAGTAAAAGGAATGGAATGAACAGGGAATGATAATAACCTATTATAAATAAATTACATTAATGAGAATGTTGTATAATAGGTAGACTTGTCCTAGGGACAAGTGAAGATTATAACTTAAATTATAATAAACTAGTAAGGAAATAAGATAACTGGTGAAATGAGATAAGTGACACGTAATTGTATATTAAGTAATGAGTAAATGGGGAAAACCTGAAACCAGTTGAGAAAAGGGGGACAATTTATGAAATATAAGAAGTTGTACTTAATTATAAATTAAGTAATCTGTAAACTTGGAAGTCTGAAACCCACTGATAAGAATAACATGTTTAGACTTGTCCTAAGGACAAGAGGAAATTATAACATAGGTTATAATAAATGGGTAGATAAACTTATTAATGGATCTTAGTTAAGAGAACTAAGTTAATAAGTAAACAACGATAAGTTATAGTAATGATGTAAAATGGAATTATGATTAAATGAGAAAGAATGAGGAAAACTTATGAAATAAGTTATATATATTTAATCATAAATAATGACTGACATGTTAAACAGAAGACATGTGAATTGGGATTTACTTAATTACGTATTAAGTAGAACATGTTATTGTAATGATGAAATCAAACAAGTATATGGAAGGGATTGTGGATTACATACCTTGGACCACAATCTAGATAATAACATGTTGTGGGCTTATTAATAAACTTAAATGGGTTAAGTTATATAACTGAAATTAATAAGCAAGAGTAACTTGGTAACTTGATTAAGAATTCAATATGAATGAGAATAACCAAGTTAAATGGAAACCTGATGAGGTATGGCAAGTGCGTAAAAGAATGTTTAAATATAGGGTCTAACAACATATTAAAGTGAGACACTTGGACCAGTCCGCACATTTCAGGGTGAATAATCCAACGGGGTAGATCATCATGGTGTTATAAGGCACGAGGGGAGCGCACATTCATTTGATTATTCTGTCGACTCCGAAGGACTGGAAGGGGAAGCACACGGCTTCCTGAGATACGTAAGGTGCTCCTGGTAGTCCTCTGTGCGGTGATAGATGTTCAGGCTGTGCTCGCAGAGGTTGGGTCTACGCGTAACTACTAGGTGGGTGGACCTTGACTGCAAAAGTAGCTTTGCAGTCAGAATGCTGTGACGCGGTGACACCAGGGTGATTCGACGGTCGCCTCAACGGGGAGGCGTAGGGTCACGACCAACAAGGATAGTAGATCGTCGGATACCTGTCATCGGCAGCCGTGGGATGCGAAAAGACTAGAGCTAAATCCAATAGACCATTCACCTTTCACTATCGGGGTACGGTGGTTGAAGGGAGACACCAACTGGTTGTTTATATTGTTTGTTGTTAGGGGCAAGTCGCTTAGCTCTTGTAGTCTTTACTAGTTGAGGGAGGGGCCGAGGTGGGGCCCTAGCCACCATGAAAAACAGACCCTAGGAATACCTGTATATATAGGCTCTTAAAGACGGGCATGTACATATATGGAAAAGCTCCCGACATAGTTCTGTGTTTCTTGTATCGCCCTGTCACGGAACTCGATGCACATTAGAGGACGTGCGGTTGAGGCATCGAGCTGCAATTAATGGTATGCACGTGGGATAGTCTAGATACATGCATGTCTGCTCTGGGTGGCGTATCGTAAGCTTGAGGGCCTTACTCTGGTATGGAATCCGATTCGATCGAAGGTGGCAGTCCGTACGCTTACGTAGCATAAAATTGACAAATATATGCGAAACGTAGCATTGTTATATAGAGATCCGTACGTCACTCCGGCGTAGGATGAGGGACTATGTATATTTCGGTGGTATTGCGGTGGAGACCGTGCGAATGGGGTACCATGGGGTGTACCTCAATATTGAGGGGTAGCTACATATATACTATATTAGGTTAATCCACTGGGAAGTAAATGGGTACGACGTGTGTGTGAGCCTTGAGTGCTGATAACCCAAGTAACCTAATAAATAAGAAAATATGATTGAACGGTATATGTAGTGTTATCCAAAGTGTATAATTTAAATCCAGTCACCAGAACTTGTGTTATAACTCCCTCCTCATAACATACTCGCAGGTTAGATTTGTGGCAGAGACATGATAGCTTTGAAAATTGGTTAGGCAATATTATTAATACGGTAAGGCTATATTTTGATTAGATTATATTTTATCCATCCCGCTGTGGGATATTTTCTGAGCTCTGACATATTTTATGTCTTTGTCTTTTCTGCAGGATACTAGAGCAAACCAACACGAGTTTCGATAGATTGGAATTTTGAAAAAATTAGATCTATCGGAATTCAGGTTGTTACAAAAACCTAGGCACGAATTTCGTATCTCGAATTCGTCTTTCTCAAAACATATGATCACCCCGGCACGATCACGCAAAAAAGGCCTGAGCACACCACACAGATTGCGAAGGGAATCAGGGCACATGCTCATCATCAGTATTTTGTATTCCCTTTAGAGATACGAACGCCAGCAAGCTTTTCCACGAAGTGATTGCCTATTTTGGCTTGCGCAACACGAGATTTTTGAGAATGGCATTTGGTACACTCTAGGATATGAAATTCCCAGAGCGGATCTGGCAAACTCAAAAGACTCGATCACACGAGGTGATCGTCGAAATTCTCTGGATCGGTACTGTGTTTCATGGCTTAGGATTTGGCATCACTACGCCACAAATGGCCTACTGCAACGAAAATACAAGATGTTGCTAGCTACAACATAAAGATAGCTATGTTGATTTTTGTCTATTTTCAACGCACGCTTCAAGGTGTCAGCGTTGACATCAGCATGATGTTGCAGTAGCTATAAGTATATTCAAATAAAAAAAACACCTCAACGATCCACATCATCATTTAAAACATCTCAATCATCAATCCACACCTCACTATTTCTATTTCCAACTTTTATTTTCATTCACCTGCGTTTTCTTTTCATTTCTTTCTCACCCCTAAATTTCAAAATCATCCGGATCCCTATTTTTCATTCAGCCGCTCTTTTCATTTAATAAAGGGGTGTTAGTAGACGCATCCTTAATTCATTCCTAACTTGCTTTGGACAAATGAATGCACTTTCCATTTAAATTATGAATCTTATGTTGATTGATTTATACGAGCAAGCGAACATATAGCAAAGTCAACTGTATCTTCTTGAACTTTAATTTCCAAGCTGTTTTCCTTGCTAATAGTTTTGAATTGATTATCCGTTAAGTTCCTAGACCTTGAGAAGAGGTTTTAATTTCTCATGATTATTGTTGCTGTTGAGTTGGGTACACCTCATTGATTGTTGTCGATTATATAAATTAGGTCATTTTTGTGATTTTCAACAGAGATGAGTACTGTATGAAAATTTTAACATATTTAAACATTATTTTGATTTTGTTTCATGCATCACACGATTCCTACTAAGCTATATTTTATTTTATTACACCTTAATAATCCTACAGAACGATTATCAACCCCTATTATTAGAAAGAAATGCCAAATTGTGAACGCCATCATTCTTTCATTTTTTTGAGTTGGTAGAACACGTTATCTTTTCCAACATGGGGATTTCTATTCAAATTGCTTCTTTGTTTAGGATGATAAGTTTTAAGGATAACATTTTTGAAAAATTAGTGCAAAGGATAATTTACAGGGAAACAATAGATGAATTTATCATTTTTAGTTACATAGAAACAATGATAAATGAATTTATCATTCCTATATAACTTAAAAAGTTAAATGAATTTGTCTTTTTTCGATAATTTTTTCCTTAAAAACTAATTTGTTATTCAAAAGTGCAGTTCTTATAATTTATTACCCAGACATAAGAGGTCCTTTGACACAATTTTCACTTTCGACAACGACTTATCTCATCCGTTTTCATAATTGCGTCTAGATTATGGTTTTCTTCAGTAATTCATTATATAAACATATCTTTGAATTTAATATATCTGCTAAGAGTTCATTGGCAGGATAAGTTATTCCACTAAGTTTGACTTGAGAGCAACTTTTTCTTTCCATGATAATAAAAATTTATCTAAACTGTCGATTATTCATGTGTTTCAAGTATGTGTTAGGCTGCATATATAATTGTATTAATTAATTTGAAAGGTAATTGGATCGCTTAAGTTGCTATCTAATTATATCTCAAGTTTTAAGCTTACATTAAAATTTCCATGTAACACCATTTGTGATAGTATTTTTGTTTATTTAAAAAAGCTTCTCTTTTTAAGCTCGAGCTGAGTATTACAGTGGTATCTTGGAACTACTCCATATCCTATTGTATGTCTTATAGATTGTTGTCTGCTGCTTCTTCGAATGATTTCCTTCATATGATAGTAAGTATTTGTTTTTTACACATCATAATAATTTTATAATGGATTAGGAATCTCAGCTATATAATAAACTGGGAATGCTAGAGAATACTATATGTTCATATTTCAAAATTCAAGGATAACTGGATTCTTCAAGAGGGTTGTTTCTTCTCCAAAACTAATTTATAGACCAACATAGTAGTTGTTTAGATCATACTCATTTAATTGAATTTATAGTGTAACATTTCCACAAATTTGTTGTAATTTTATTTTACGACTACCTGTTCATTACCGGATAATACCTAATATATATTTTTCATTCATTAGTTGTTAGCATTATGTTATGCTGTTGGGTTAATGGTTTTTTTAATTACCAAATTGCTATCATTTTGTTCATTCACCTATATTATGTTTTGATTGATTGATTAGTTTTAGTTTATTTGTTTTTCGGTAGGATTTTACATATGTACAACTTGCTCTATGCTTTGGGATTATATGATCACTAAATTATCCTTTGTCTTACATTTTGAAATGTATTCAAAAATTGATAACATTTTTTTCATCCAATATTATTAATTCTGAATTTGACTTTTACAAAACATCGACTATTAATTTGTGCTTTATGAAAAGCTATTACAAGACTATAATTAGCAAGCTATCTACTATGGTTATTAATAGTACTTATCCACTTGCAAATAGTCCAGGTATTGCATTTTATTTCAATTGTTAGTAGTGGTCCAATTTTCAGCATTAGTGCAGTTTTTGTAACATTGCTCCATTATTAAAAATGGAGTTAGTTCATCTTTTCCTTAGTTTTTGCTCCATGGTCCATTTTGTACCATTCAGTTTAAAAATGTAAGGTTAGTTTTACGCACTAAAATCTTGCTTCTAAAATTGTGTAGTACTTAATGTTTATTTATGCATGTAGGTTTTGAATCTTATACTATTTGCCAAATTTTTTGGTTTATGTTCTACCGTTGATATAGCACTTCAAAGTTTAAGATCTTTTTGCTCTAATAGCTTATTAGGAAGAATTAAAAACGAACGTATATGTTACAAATATCTAATTGCAATTTTTGCTATGTAAAAACTAATACGATAATGTCAGCAGTGAATTGAGAACTATAATCACATAATAAGGAATGTTAGGAACCCAATTTGTTGAATGAGAGAAACCAAGCCAAGCCACCGATCATAGCAATATTTACTGCCACTATCAGGAGATGAATAACCTGCTTAATTGTCTTCTTTTCAATGCATTAACTAGACTTTTTAATTGATAATAAGTTGTCTTCAATGATTAGTGGTCGTCTGTCTGCATTTTCAATCTGATAACATGAGGCCTTAGTTTAAGTTTTATTGCTTAATTTGCTAAATTAATGAATCCATTTCACTATATTAACAAATTAATTTTTCGAATCAATGTTGCAGTTTGAAATATGTATTTTAACCTTCGCTATTTAATAAACCATAGGAAATAAAATATATCAATGATATCATAGAACACTACTTCAAATTTTATTTGCTCCTTTTCTTTTCCTTATCCCTGTTTACCTTAAGCCACTTATAAAAGTAAAACATCTTCGACAGTTGGAACATCCTTTCTCAATTGCATTAACAAAAAACATGTATTTAATATATTTATAGTTATTCCAAATTTTGACATTAACATACATTTTATAATATTGATCCATTACTTAAAATGAAGTTAGTTAATCTTTCCCACAGTTTTTTCCCTACAATTTATTTTATACCATTTACTTTAAAGATGTACAGTTAGTTTTAAACATTAAAAATTTGATTGTGAAGTTCAATGTTATTCCTTTGATATATCATTTCAAAAAATTAAGATCATTTTCCTTTAATAACTTATTAGGAAAAACTAAAAACAACTTTATATGTTACAAATATTTAATTACAATTTCCATTGCTTAAATATTAGTAAGACAACTTCAGTAGTGAATTGAGAACCATACACACATAATAAGGAATGTTAGCAACACAGTTTTGTTGAATGAGAGAAACCAAGCTCAAGCAACAATCAAAACAATATTTACTACCATTATCAAGAGCTGAATGAACATTTGTCTTGAATTTAGGGTAATTTAATTTCTAATAATTACAATAAATAGTGAAAATAATTGTAATCTATTCTTATTTTGTGATGTTTCTCAGATTCAATCATCCAACCCGACTAACAAGTCCCTTTTTGCCATTTCTTCCTGTTCATTACAGCTAACTTGAGGTTACAATGATTTTATATCTTCAAGTGTGCAATTGTATTTTGTATCTTCAATTGTGCAATTGTATTTTGCTACTTCCTTGCATCCCCATGCACTTCTGTTTGGTTCTGATTTTACAAGATACAAGGTTTCTTTGATTCATTTTTTGCATATTTGGTAGGATAATATATTTTATATAATATACTTAAAAGAGATAGGTTCTATTTGCAATTTTCTTTTTCTCCCCTTTGATAATGTACATTTTGGGTTTACAGTCGAATTTTTTGATAAGATATGATGTATGCATGCTTTCGCTATGCATGCTTGGCCTCCTTTTTGTGTAAAAATAAAAATAAAATATTTTTTTACAAACACTATATACTTGCCTGAATGAAATTCATTATTCCTTCTCTTCTTCGTGTTTGAATGTTGTTTTCCTTTGCATAAATACTTTGTATTTTCATACCCAATAATTTTTACTCTTTAAACAACTATAACCTTTGATATTTACAACTATAGCTTATTGATATTTTGCTTCTCCGCTACACATGCGTATGCTGAGGGGTGCACTCTGTAGTTGCACTCTGTAGCCCCATGTTGTCCTGCCTTTAAGATTGTAACGACCCGGATTTTTGGTCAATTCATTTTAAATATTTAATAGGGTTTTAAAATATTGAATTGATAATATAAATCGATTTTTATATTGAGTTATTTATCTAATAATCGAAATACGATTTATTTTGAATATAAATAATTATCGTAATACGAGAGCCTGAAATAATTCAATTCGAAATTAAAACGGATTCAAATTAATTCAAATGATTAATTGAAATTCTATTTAAATGGAAACAACCATAATAATAATTTATCACCAAGGAATTCATTTATTTTGAATTAAATTTATATCAATATAAATTAATATCCTCTCCATATGATCGAACTGGACTTCGAAACTGGTCTTAGTTTGTTCAGAATAGTGTTATAACGCTAGAAACGTCGGATATTGCGCTCGAATAGGAGTTCGAAATTGCGAATTAAATTTAAACAGATAAGCTTAAAATCACATCGATATCCTTTTAAATAACCTAAAAATCGCTTTATCTCAAATCACATTAAAAATGTTGTACCTTATCTTACCCTAACCTATCTCCTATAATGTATAATGCAGACCATTCCTTAGTGGTTAAGTGTTCTTCATCTATATAAATCCACACACTCTTTTTTCTTCATATTGGCTTCTCAGGAAACAAAATCAAAATCGAAGGCTTCAGAAAATTGAAAGCCGACTTCTATGAAAATTCATTCTTCTTTGAAACTCGATTAAAAATCAAATCGATTCCTTTATAAAATCCACCAGTCCTAGATTCTCTGAAGTCGCTTAACACCTCTTCAAAAACCGCATGCTCAGTGTTGATGTCGATTAGGATGCATGAGTTCATATCTAGGTTTGGAGATGCTCACTAGGTTTGGAACTACAATTGTGCGACTTGCACTATCGCGACAGACATGGAGGCATTAAGTCTGCTAGCCGCGATATGGGGTAGTGATGTGAATTTCATGGGGTGCGATGCTCTACTGTAGGACGCGACATTTACTGCCGGTGGGTGGGAAGTAAGTCAAGGTGGAAGGCAAGGGCGCGATTAAGACTGGGATGATGTACGGCGAGCTGGATTTTAATTATAAGGTATCGGCAAGTTTGTGAAGTTGTTGTTGATGTTCGCGAGGGTCTGGGAAAACATTACGATAGGGGATTGTGTCGAGTTCGACACTTACGGCAGTTTCAGAGGAGGTTGAGATGTCGAATATCATGGTAGGGTCAGCAGGGTTTTTTGGTGAAGAAACAATGGATTATAAGGTAAGAATTTAAGTAATTTAATTACTTAAGAACGTTAATTAATATGTATATATATATATATATATATATATATATGGGGGCGGCTATTTGAACGCAAAATTAGACACAAAGAGAGAGACACATAACCTCAACCATTGGATCTTTTTGTCTTTATATGGAGAGGTGTAATTCATGGGGTGATCCAATGGTGCAAATCAATTGTGTCTCCATTTGTGTCAAAATTTTGTGTCCCTATAGACTTTCCCTATATATATATATATATATATATATATATATATATATTTAAACTAGTTAAAATTAGATTTGTTTTGTTTATATAAATAAATTAGTTAGATTTATTTAATGGGTAATCAACACCAATTAACATTAAGTTAAGGAATTAATTATTTGATTTAAAAAATGTATGCTTATAATTTATTTAAATGGTTCATACAAATTAGTAACTGATCACATTTATGTATTTGCTGGTAAAGGAAGTAATTGTAACCATATCATTTGAGTATGGAATTAGGGGATATAATTTTATTTGTAATTAGATGAAAGTTTGATTTTTGTTAAAGGAGAACAAAAATAATAATAAATATAGCCCATATAATTCGCACAATTTTAAATACTATATTTGATATATACAAGGTTCAAAAGGCTAACGCAAGTCGAGTTGGACATTTAGCGAGAAATGGATTTGGATTTTTCCAGAGACTAGGGGTGTAAAAAGGTCGGACCGGACGGAGGTGTGTCCTAGTCCTGTCCTATAAGAGATTCGAACGGACACGGACCAGACACCATACATCCCCGGACCGGGCTGGACAGCGTACTGTCCTTTCCGATATAGCCTTGGATAATAGAAATCATCGAACTTTTTGGATCAGACTGAACACAGGTGTGTCCAAGCTTTGTCCTACAAGAGTATCGTACGGACACGGACCAGACACTAGATACCTCGAACCGAGCCGGACAACGGACTGTCCTGTTCAATATACAGCCCTATCAGAGACAGATGGAATATAAATCAAATGTCTTATATTTTTTTCGGTAATTAAAAATTAGGTGAGTAAACTCACTTTCTGGATTCGTTATAATTTATTATAATAAATATTTATTTAATATAATATGTTGTTTTTTGTAGATTGGTTGCATTGCTTTTTATTTATAAATTGTGGTTATAATATATATTAGTTATTTAGGCTTGGTGGTTGTTGCTATTACATATATATATATATATATATATATATATATATTGGTGGTTGGATATCTCCTGCAGTACCATTAGCGGACGCCCGCAGTATCATTAGCGGATGACCCTATGCGCCCCACAATATGATAGTGGATGACCTTCTATACCGCGATATCCCGCTTCGAAGTAGGATGGGTATTATTTATGTTGGCTAACGTTTGTGGATGCAGGAAAATCGGGTTGGAAGGATCCAACTGAATTCCTCAAAAATATTATTATTTGTTTGTTTTCATATATATTATCATATATAATGTGTTAGAAAACCGATGATTTATAATTGGGTGTTTTTTAATGTTTAAATATCACTGAGCCTAAACGTTGATTTATAAAAATACCATAACAAGGAAATTTTGAGATTTAAAAGGGAAAACCTATGTTTCTAAAATAGAATTTGAATTTTCAATGGGCGAAGAAATATTAACTTGTTTTGAATAAATAAAACAAGTACTGAAATTTATAAACGATGTTTATAAATTATATAATACAGGAAATCAAAGTATTGAAATTTATAAACGATGTTTATAAACTGAATAATGCAGGGAATTGAAGTGAATTTATAAATGGTGTTTATAAATTGTGACGATCCCAAAACCCCGTGACACAGTGTTAAGGATAATCATTGGAATATAACACATTAATCAATCATTAGCAGATCACAGATAATAGCATAAACGAGAAATAGAATAATTTACACACATATGACAGTGGAATCATATAGATATCACCACATCAGAGAGCACAGTGCAGGATACAACTTAGTGCATAATAATACATAACCAGTCATCATCGCCAGAGGCGGAATCATACATAAAGAGTACACAAAATAAACATCAGTCTACATCGCCAGTGGTGGAATCATAATACATATACAATAATGGCAGAAGAAGTCATAGTCAGCACGGTGTAGTCAAGCCTCGCCATGAGCCAAAAGTGCACCAGATACCTGTAACTAGGCTGCCCGTGTGAAAATGAGGGTACCCGAGTTTGCAAGGTGAAACAAACTTCAAGTCAGTCATGGGACTGGTATGAGAAATCTACTTAACTTATTAACAACAATAATAAGGCAAATCAAAGGACCACGCCACTTTCGTGGAACGGGTTTACTCCAATGAGTGCTAGTGCATGAAATAAAGTAAATGATTAAATCATCGCAATGCTTTTTATAAAATGAAGCCATTATAAGACTCAGGTCCCATCACACAATGCAACGCAAGCTGGAGGATAGAGTTTTACCTTATAATGGCCAAAGATGCTTCATACGTATAAAACAAAAGTGTTTGATATTATTACTAGTGCATATATATATATTTCAAAAGTGATTTCAATCATAAATATCAATCATAGGCGGCATAAATGATCCATACCACTATGTCGCAATACTAGTAATACAATCACATCCGAAATTTCGTATTGGAAATTGGATTCCATCATGAGTCGAGGCAAGGGGCAAGCTCCTCTCCGTTCGAGACACTCTAGCAAATGCCTCGGGACCGCACACAGCAATCCCTGGATCCTCCAAGGTCGGTCCTCTCTTACTTTTGAGGATTAGCAATTCCTGAACACACGTTTCCCGGTCCTTACAGACCTATAATCGAGGCGCCTCGTATTCCAACAACCACATAGGTGAAAAGTAGATATAAATGTCAGGGCTGGTAGGTCACTGACACCACCATAGCTAGAAAGAAACGTCGTGCACTCCTTGGGTCCTTCTCCCGTTTTTGACTCATACCGGGGTTTGAGGCTCGCGAATCCACGTTATACACAAAGCTATGGTACACAGACCATGCTTTGATCATCAACCATAAGACTTTGCTTTGCAACAGAAGCCTTGATCATATGCCACTTAGGCGTGCCTCACAGGCAATCCACTCCATGCGACTGATTTCTATCAATACATAACCTCTGAGCTCGTACGTCTCAGAGAAGGGTGTTAAGCAAGAGAATAAATTCTCCGCCGCCAAACAGATATATATTTAACAGAGATCAATCAACACAGAACAAAATCCAATGTCAGACACACAGTCCATTTACAAGTTCGTTCTGGGTTTGAACGAAACCGGAGGCACCAATTCCTCGCATATCCGCACAATCAACAATATGTCCGGACGGCTACTACCTCAGCTCCTTCAAGGTAGCTACTCCAATCACGAGCATCAGTAGCTCCCATCCATCCAATGTGAAGATCGTCGATCTTCAACCGTCTTTGATTCTTCGACTTCTCAACGTCGATCGATTATTTGAAATGAGATGAACTCGGCCTTTTCAAATAACCCATGTATATTTAGATTTTCAAATCAATTTATCACATGGTTAGACTATTCAACATTCACATTTCAGTTCTTTAGTTATAATTTTCATGTTAAATACATTCAACCATCACATATCAAGCAAACACAACAAAATTGGTTTATTTCCACTCTATATCGTCTATAGTATTTTATAACGATATATCGCCATTTTTATTTATTTAAAACGGCCATATTTAATTAAACGACGTCTCAGGTCATGCCGAGGCACTGGCGCTGTTTTTCACTAAATTTGTTTTACACATATCTGAAAATCTAACTATTGGATCTTCACAAATTTTATATCATTAGAAAGATCATTCCAAAACGAATCCAACGGTTTCAGTTTTGGGAAAATCCGACGGTCGGATCTTCCACACTAGTCGTTTGAAGTTACGATTTCCAATTACGAACTGCAGCGTCGTTATTTGATTTAATTTAATTATATATATATATAAATATAATCGTTTCTGGCGCTGTTTTTCTTCAGATTTGAATTAAACATTCCAGACAATCCAACCGTCGGATCTTTACAAAGTTGGTGCCGTTGGAAAGATATTTCCAAGGCGAACCCAACGGTTGCTGTTTCGGGAAAATCCAATGGTCGGATTTCCCACACTAGTCGTTTGAAATCACGGCCACGTTTCGTTTTAATTTTATTTGTATTATATATTTATATAAATATAGTTCATTCAAAAATTCCTATATCGTTTTCACTTCAAATATTTCACTAACGCCTTTAAATTTTGGAAAATTTCGCCATAACCTCCTTTGTACAGGAGGGGCTGGGAAAATTCCCAAATAGCCACACGGACGTCTCATCTCAAAAATAAAAAGAAAAAGCCAAGCGGCTAGCCAATAGGCTCATAAAATCATCACCCAAACAAAACAGTAAATGTGTACCTATTTGTCGGGCACAAAATTTTATTCCTCTTCTCTAGCCTCTTTGCTATAACCTGTTCAATAAATATGCATGTACATATATGCAATTCTTATCACTTATCATTTTCCATTCAACTTCATATTTAATTCACTTTGGTTTAAAAACACCATTCATTCTAATGCTGCATGCATAGGCAAAAAAAATAAAATCATATCATTAGCTAATTAATGAATATTTCAACTCATGCATATTTATTTGAACAAGTGGTTATTTTCAACGCTTCACATTTCAAAAATAATAATTTTGGCGAACTAAAATATATTTCAACACATGACTATTTTATTTAGTTCCTATGCATGTTAAAAATAATATTTCTTTCACAAATGTTTATTTCAACGCTCGCATATCTTTAGCATATCACATATATGATAAAAATGATATTTTTATCATCTAGAATATTTATTCAACACATGAATGTTTTTAACACTTCATAATTTCAATAAAAATGTGATTTTTATTGTTCGATCTTTTTTATTCAACACATGAACTTTTCCAATACACACACTTCTCAACACATGAGCATTTCCACACATGGATATTTTATATATTTAGTTCATATAAGAAAGATGGAATTTTTATTGTTGAAACTATTTATATATAAGGCGAATATTTTACATACTTCATACATATTATAAAAATGTGATTTTTATTGTTCAAACACTTTATTCATTCACACATGAATTTAATTTTCACACATCACCTCTCAACACATGAGCATTTCCACACATGGATATAGTTTTAACACATGACTTTAATTTCATCGCATGAAGATAATTTCAACATATGAAAATAATCCTAACATATAAATATTATTCAAAATTTCGGCAGCATAATGGCAGGGTAGTTAAAACCGGCACCGTCCCTAGTACGGCTCCTCGCTCTACCTTAAAACCTCGCGGTTTTTGACAATGGGGATTCATGCATCTAATTCGCACGCAGGCGGCATGTTTTATTTTCATTTCCACAATTATTCCTAATTTATTTCAATCGCCAATGGGTATTTTTCAACCACAACCAATCAATATCAACCACAAACAATTATTCAACCATTCACATTTTTCATCCAATATTTCACACCAATTCACAACAATAAATATCGTCCATGGTTTATGGACGAGGGGAGTATATATATAATATCTATATTTCTCTTGCATTTCAACACACATATCATTTATACTATGCATGTATAATTCATATTTCGCTCATATAGCTTACACAACGCATGTACATGAGGTATACAACACATGTATAATTTATATTTCGCTTGTATAATTTATACATGACATTTTCCACTCAATTTCATTTAATTTAGATATCACACATTGGTTTTCGGAGTGCTAAAAATCGTAGATGGCTCAGAAAAATCCACGGTCTCTTCTATGTGGTAGAGAGCCTCCTTGCGGTCCCGATGTTTCCTGTTTCATCGAATTTCGTCAACACACCATAAAGATATGATTTTTCAAAGTTCAAACATCAAAAAGGACTCACCTTTCACGATGGTTCAAAACTAGGGTTACAGTTTTCGCGAGAACCGAGGCACGATACTACGATCGGAAGGTACAACGTGGAAGAGGGAGGAGAGGGGAGTCGATCGGTGGTGGTTTGGGCGAACTCGGTGGTCGGAGGAAGGCGCAACGACGGTGGGAAGTTGGCGACTTTGGGTCGACGGATCTCGTCGATGCGGCGACGATAGGGGTCAGGGGTTGGTCGGATTTGAAGAGGGGAGGGAGGCGCGTCGAATCAGGGTGGTGGCGGCGTCGGTAGGTGGCTGAGGCAGCGGGATTTCGCCTGGGAAGGTTCGAACGGTTTTCGCCGTCGGTGAGAGAGAGAGAACGAGTTTTTTTTATTTTTTATTTATGAAAGGAAATTTCCTATTGGCCGATATATATATTATTCAGAAAATTAGGGTTTTCACTTAAGAACCCCAATTCAAACCCAACGACTGTCGCCCCTAGCTAAATACCCCCATCCCGGACACAATGAGATATGTTTCGTAGGCCAATTCGACTATTACAGTCAGTTATTCTTCAAATTAAAGTATAAAACATTTAATTTTAACTTTGAACGTACATTTCAATTTGCCAGGGCCACAAACTGATTCTAAAAATTCCCGAAAAATTTATCTAGCTATGTTTTGACGCTACGGTCCCGACAAAACTAGTTTCGTCGATTTCTGAGATCGTTTGAAAAATGGCCATTTTCTGGTTGATCTAGTTTAACAAAAATTGACCAAACACATTTTCTTTTGCCACGCTCACATACTAGCTTCAAAAATTATGATATTTGAAACCTAGCAATAGTTTGACATTCTGGACCCAACAAAAGTGGTTTCGTCGAATTCCGAGGTCGTTTGCAAAATGTCTATTTTCAAGGGCTATATATTCTATACAACGACCTTTCTGAAAATTCATTTGGCCATAACTTTTGATTCCCGCTATAAAACTTCGATTTTTCAGATTCGTTAGAAATATATTCATTAACAGATTTAAATATTTTTGATTTCACTAAAATCCGTTATATTTTCCACCCGGCACAGTTAGTCAAAGTTTGAATTCAAATTTTCAAAATACCATACTATTTCTAATTCACTATTTTATTGAAATATTCTATTTCAATTGTTCAAATTCCTTGAAATAACCAATTTAAATTTTTTAAATTGGCTCATATTTTCCGGGTTGTTACAATCTCCCCCACTTAAAACTTTTCGTCCCCGAAAAGGAAACAACAGTAAAGTAGGAAACAAAATGTAAATGCAAAGTATTGAAAAGGTACCTTGCACCAGAGTTAGTCAGAGATGTCCACTCTGCATTTGGGGTAAGCTTGCTCAATGCTCTCTTCAGTCTCCCAAGTACAGTCTCTTAGCTCTCTAGTTTCTTTGCCAACAATCTTTAATGGCTCTCTTCTGACTGCTAATTCTGGAGTTATTTCCAAGTCCTGTTGCGATGCTTCTTCTACAACAAGATCCGGATCATGCACATGTCTTCTAAGTTGAGATACGTGAAACACATCATGCACTCCAGGCAACCAATCTGGTAATTGAACCCTATAAGCAAGAGTTCCAATTCGTTCAAGTATAGGAAAGGGACCAATAAATCTCGGTGCCAACTTCCCAGTTTTGCCAAATCTGATTACTCCTCTCATCGGAGAAACTTTCAAATAAACATGGTCACCAATAGCAAATGTCAAATCTCTTCTTCTAGAATCTGCATAACTTTTCTGTCGGCTTTGTGCGGTTCTCAATCGCTTTTTGATGAAGTCGACTTTATCGGACACTTCTCTAATCATATCGGGTCCTAACACAAGTATGTTGCCAGGTTCTACCCAACATGTTGGAGATCTGCACGGTCTGCCATATAATGCTTCAAATGGCGACATTCCCAAACTTGCTTGGTAGCTATTGTTATATGAGAATTCTGCCAAATGCAAGTGATCTTCCCATGACCCACCAAAATCAATAATGCAAGCCCGCAGTAAATCTTCCAGAATTCTATTCACCCGCTCAGTTTGGCCATCTGTTTCAGGGTGATAAGCGGTGCTCATATTCAGTTTCGTTTCCAATTCTATCTGGAATGCCTCCCAGAATTTGCTAGCAAATATTGGGTCTCTATCACTGACTATGCTGACGGGAATTCCATGCAGCTTAACGATTTCTTTGAAATATATTTGTGCTAGACTTTGAGCGGTTCTTTTGGATCTGACAGGTATGAAATGGGCAGTCTTCGTGAAGCGATCTACGATTACCCAAATGTTGTCATTACCTTTCCTGGTTCGCGGCAAACCATCTATAAAATCCATGGAAATCTGTTCCCATTTCCAGCCTGGGACTTCCAACGGTTGCAACAATTCAGCTAGCTTCTGTTGGTCGCTCTTGACTAATTGACAAGTAGGGCATCTGCTAACATACAAAGAAATATCCCTCTTCATTGCCTTCCACCAGAAAGTGCGTTTGATATCGTTGTACATTTTACTCACACCAGGATGAATGCAAAGTTTGGATTTATGGCATTCATCTAGCACCTCTCTTTTGAGCTCAGGGATGTCGCGAACACAAATTCTACTATTCAATCTCAGAACTCCCTCACTATCCACTTGGAAACTGGAGCCTTCACCCCTTCGAATCCTTCTTATCATCTCTTTCACAAAATTGTCGCTTTTCTGAAGAACAGATATTTTATCAATCAATCCTAGCGTAATTATAAGATTGGCAATGATTGCAGTTTTCCTACTAAGCGCATCCGCTACAACGTTAGCCTTTCCCGGCGTATACAAGATATCTAGATCATATGCTGCAAGAAATTCTAGCCAGCGCTGCTGTCTCAAATTCAGATCTTTCTGGGTGTATAAATACTTCAATGATTGATGATCTGTATACAGTACAAATTTCTCGCCCAATAAATAATGCCTCCAGATTTTCAAAGCAAAAACGAAGGCTAACAACTCAAGATCGTGAGTTACATAATTCTTCTCATGTGGTTTCAGTTGGCGGCTTGCATAAGCGACTACTTGGCCTCTTTGCATTAACACTGCACCAAGACCTCTAATAGAAGCATCTGTCCAAACCGTTAAATCCTGATTGCCATCAATAATGGTTAACACTGGAGCCGTTGTCAGTTTCGATTTCAATTCTTGGAAAGCTTCTTCACAGTCGGAAGTCCACTTAAATTTCTCGTGCTTCTTCGTGAGCTTCGTTAACGGACCGGATATCTTCGAAAAATCCTTAATGAACTTTCGATAATAACTAGCCAACCCCATAAAACTTCTAACCTCTGTGGGTGTAGTGGATTGTTTCCAGTCTTGAATCACTGTTATTTTGCTCGGATCAACAGAAATCCCTTTCTTTGACACGACACGGCCAAGGAACTTCACTTCTTCTTGCCAGAAGACACATTTAGAGAATTTGTCTTTGAAGACATTCTTTCTTAGAATCTCCAATAATTGTTCTAAGTGTTTTTCATGCTCGGGTTTTGATTTGGAGTAGATTAAAATATCATCGATGAATACGAGGACAAATTTATTCAGAACTCCCCTGAACACTCTATTCATTAGATCGACAAAGTATGCTGGAGCATTGCACAGGCCGAACGGCATTACTAACCATTCATAAAATATGTCTGGATCTCTGAAAGCTGTCAAAGGAACACACTCCTCTGCAATTCTCAATTGATGAAAACCTGTAGCTAGGTCCATTCGGGAAAATACTCTCGCCCCATTCAATTGGTCTAGCAAATCATCGATGCGGGGTAATGGGTATTTGTTTTTGAGCGTCTGTTTGTTGAGGTCCCGGTAATCAACACACAATCGAAGAGTACCGTCTGACTTTGGGACAAACACTACAGCTGCACCCCAATTAGAAAAGCTAGGTCTGATCAGACCCTTCCACAACAGTTGGCGAGTTTGATCGCCTAATTCTTCTTTTTCCTTTGGAGTCATTCTTCTAATTGGATATACCACTGGTCTGGCATTGGGAATTAGATCGATTCTGAATTCTATTTCTCTTTGCGGAGGTAATTTTTTGACTTCTTCAAACACATCCGCATAGTTTCTAACAACAGGAATCTTTTCTAAGGAAGTGGGGACAACTTCTAATGCAGACCAAAATTCTTCTCTATCTGGATTAGAACCATGACAGGGTATAAATATATGTCCTAGCTTCGTTCGAATTTTTACTATCCTTTCTGGACACTTCACTTCAGCTTCGTATTTCGTTAACCAATCAAGCCCGAGAATAATATCGAATTCGGGAAAATCCATGATGATTAAATTGAAAGGAAACTTATAGAAAGAATAAGAGACTGGCACTCTACAGTACGAACTGAGAATAAGAGATCCTCCTATCGGATTATGTACTTCAACCGATTCTTTCAGCTTTCTTTGTTTTAACTTTAATTTGTGAACTGTGTTACTAGCAATAAAACTTTGTGATGCACCCGTGTCAAACAATACAGAAATAGGAATATTTTTAATTGTAAGGGTACCTCCCAAAACATCGAGTTTACCTGCTCCATCGGAAGCAGCTGGCGGGTTCGTCCCGTCATACACGTGAGCTACTGCGGCCATCTTAAGCAAAGGGCAATCTTTGACAAGATGACCCGTCTTGCGGCAATTAAAGCAGGAGCGAGGGTTCTGAGAGCCCTGGCTTGAACCTTGTGAATTTGTCTTCTGCCTCTTCGGGGCTGTGCAAACATTGGAGTAGTGCCCCACCTTGCCACAATTATAGCAGCTTCCTTTTGGCGGCCTGCCAGTCTGTGGTTTCGAGGATGCTGCTTGGCTTGACTCTGCTTGATTCGCAGCGGGCTTGCGTTTATTTCCGGTTTGGGTTTTAGCACGATCCTGTTCCAGGTGCCTTTGATCCAGGTCTTCGTAGTTGCACGTCATTTCCACCGATTCATTAAATCCCAGCTTGATGTGGGCCATTGCTCTATCATGGTACTGTCGCTTCAGCCCGAGGATGAACCTCTTATTCTTGGACTTTGCAGTGGCGACGAGCTCTGGAGCATAGCAGGACAATTGTGTAAACTTATTCAAATAATCCTGCACCGAGAGATCCCCCTGCTGGAGGTTGGCGAAGTCATCGTGCATGCGCTCTAGGGCTTGTTCTGGGACATATTTCTCTTTGAATAGTTCTTTGAATCCGTCCCAGGTTCTACCAGCTTCTCTATTCCCGGCGGTGAGAGCTTCCCACCATAGTTCAGCTTCTTCTTGTAGGAGCCAAGCGCCCATAAAAGCTTTATCTTGATCTCCAAGCCTTAGGCCTTCTAGTATCTTCTCGCATGTTTTCAGCCATGCAAGGGCCTCTATTACTGTGCCAGTTCCCGAGAAGGTTTTGCCTCCTAGGTTCTTGTATCTCTTAGCCACGCGATCCAGCTCGAATTGTTGAGTGGCCGGGGGTTGTATCAAGGGTCCTTCTTTAACTGGGACTTCTCCTCGTCCTCTTCCACGGCCAGCACGGCCTCCTCCAGCAACGGCTGCTCCAGTAGCCATTTTTCAAATTCTGTATAAGCAAGAAAAGAGTCAGCCTACAGAAATGATAATTTTATTGCATGGTTAAGCAGAAAACTTAAGGAAAGATGGCGATGGACTGATCAAATTGTTTTTTGCTATTCTGCTTGGCTCATTCTTGGACATTACTAGTCCTATCTCTAATGAGCTACTCGCCTTAGAATACTACTGATTCTATTTTGACGAAGGGTTTAATGTGTAAGACTCCAGAACTAAGGTTAACCAAAGTTCTGATACCAGCTGTGACGATCCCGAAACCCCGTGACACGGTGTTAAGGATAATCATTGGAATATAACACATCAATCAATCATTAGCAGATCACAGATAATAGCATAAATGAGAAATATAATAATTTACACACATATGACAGCGGAATCATATAGATATCACCACATCAGAGAGCACGGTGTAGGATACAACTTAGTGCATAATAATACATAATCAGTCATCATCGCCAGAGGCGGAATCATACATAAAAAGTACACAAAATAAATATCAGTCTACATCGCCAGTGGCGGAATCATAATACATATACAATAATGGCGGAAGAAGTCATAGTCAGCACGGTGTAGTCAAGCCTCGCCATGAGCCAAAAGTGCACCAGATACCTGTAACTAGGCTGCCCGTGTGAAAATGAGGGCACCCGAGTTTGCAAGGGGAAACAAACTACGAGTCAGTCATGGGACTGGTATGAGAAATCTAATTAACTTATTAACAACAAAAATAAGGCAAATCAAAGGACTACGCCACTTTCGCGGAACGGGTTTACTCCAATGAGTGCTAGTGCATGAAATAAAGTAAATGATTAAATCATCGCAATGCTTTTTATAAAATGAAGCCATTATAAGACTCATGTCCAATCACATAATGCAACGCAAGCCGGAGGATAGAGTTTTACCTTATAATGGCCAAAGATGCTTCATACGTATAAAACAAAAGTGTTTGATATTATTACTAGTGCATATATATTTCATAAGCGATTTCAATCATAAATATCAATCATAGGCGGCATAAATGACCCATACCACTATGTCGCCATACTAGTAATACAATCACATCCGAAATTTCGTATTGGAAATTGTATTCCATCATGAGTCGAGGCAAGGGGCAAGCTCCTCTCCGTTCGAGACACTCTAGCAAATGCCTCGGGACCACACACAGCAATCCCTGGATCCTCCAAGGCCGGTCCTCTCTTACTTTTGAGGATTAGCAATTCCTGAACACACGTTTCCCGGTCCTTACAGACCAATAATCGAGGCGCCTCGTATTCCAACAACCACACAGGTGAAAAGTAGATATAAATGCCAGGGCTGGTAGGTCACTGACACCACCATAGCTAGAAAGAAACGTCGTGCACTCCTTGGGTCCTTCTCTTGTTTTTGACTCATACCGGGGTGTGAGGCTCGCGAATCCACGTTATACACAAAGCTACGTCACACAGACCATGCTTTGATCATCAACCACAAGACTTTGCTTTGCAACAGAAGCCTTGATCATATGCCACTTAGGCGTGCCACACAGGCAATCCACTCCATGCGACTGATTTCTATCAATACATAACCTCTGAGCTCGTACGTCTCAGAGAAAGGTGTTAAGAAAGAGAATAAATTCTCCGCCGCCAAACAGATATATATTTAACAGAGATCAATCAACACAGAACAAAATCCAATGTCAAACACACAATCCATTTACAAGTTCGTTCTGGGTTTGAACGAAACCGGAGGCACCAATTCCTCGCATATCCGCACAATCAACAATATGTCCGGACGGCTACTACCTCAGCTCCTTCAAGGTAGCTACTCCAATCACGAGCATCAGTAGCGCCCATCCATCCGATGTGAAGATCGTCGGTCTTCAACCGTCTTCGACTTCTCAACGTCGATCGATTATTTGAAATGAGATGAACTCGGCCTTTTCAAATAACCCACGTATATTTAGATTTTCAAATCAATTTATCACATGGTTAGACTATTCAACATTCACATTTCATCTCTTTAGTTATAATTTTCATGTTAAATACATTCAACCATCACATATCAAGCAAAAACAAAAAAATTGGTTTATTTCCACTCTATATCGTCTATAGTATTTTATAACGATATATCACCATTTTTATTTATTTAAAACGACCATATTTAATTAAACGACGTTTCAGGTCGTGCGTGGCACTGGCGCTGTTTTTCACTAAATTTGTTTTACACATATCTGAAAATCTAACCTTTGGATCTTCACAAATTTTATATCATTAGAAAGATCATTCCAAAACGAATCCAACGGTTTCAGTTTTGGGAAAACCCGACAGTCGGATCTTCAACACTAGTCGTTTGAAGTTACGATTTCCAATTACGGACTGCAGCGTCGTTATTCGATTTAATTTAATTATATTTATATATATATATAATCGTTTCTGGCATTGTTTTTCTTCAGATTTGAATTAAACATTCCAGACAATCCAATCGTCGGATCTTTACAAAGTTGGTGCCGTTGGAAAGATATTTCCAAGGCGAACCCAACGGTTGCTGTTTTGGGAAAATCCAATGGCCGGATTTCCCACACTAGTCGTTTGAAATCACGGTTTCAAAACACGAACTGCACGGCCACGTTTCGTTTTAATTTTATTTATATTTATATATTTATATAAATATAGTTCATTCAAAAATTCCTATATCATTTTCACTTCAAATATTTCGCTAACGCCTTTAAATTTTGGAAAATTACGCCATAACCTCCTTTGTATGGGAGGGGCTGGGAAAATTCTCAAATAGCCACACGGGCGTCTCATCTCAAAAAGAAAAAGAAAAAGCCAAGCGGCAAGCCAACAGGCTCATAAAATCATCATCCAAACAAAACAGTAAATGTGTACCTATTTGTCGGGCACAAAATTTTATTCCTCTTCTCTAGCCTCTTTGCTATAACCTATTCAATAAATATGCATGTACATATATGCAATTCTCATCACTTATCATTTTCCATTCAACTTCATATTTAATTCACTTTGGTTTAAAAACACCATTCATTCTAATGTTGCATGCATAGGCAAAAAAAAAAAAAAATCATATCATTAGCTAATTAATGAATATTTCAACTCATGCATATTTATTTGAACAAGTGGTTATTTTCAACACTTCACATTTCAAAAATGATAATTTTGGCGAACTAAAATATATTTCAACACATGACTATTTTATTTAGTTCCTATGCATGTTAAAAATAATATTTCTTTCATAAATGTTTATTTCAACGCTCGCATATCTTTAGCATATCACATATATGATAAAAATGATATTTTTATCATCTAGAATATTTATTCAACACATGAATGTTTTTAACACTTTATAATTTCAATAAAAATGTAATTTTTATTGTTCGATCTTTTTTATTCAACACATGAACTTTTCCAATACACACACTTCTCAACACATGAGCATTTCCACACATGGATATTTTATATATTTTGTTCATATAAGAAAGATGGAATTTTTATTGTTGAAACTATTTATATATAAGGCGAATATTTTACATACTTCATACATATTATAAAAATGTGATTTTTATTGTTCAAACACTTTATTCATTCACACATGAATTTAATTTTCACACATCACCTCTCAACACATGAGCATTTCCACACATGGATATAGTTTCAACACATGACTTTAATTTCATCGCATGAAGATAATTTCAACATATGAAAATAATTCTAACATATGAATATTATTCAAATTTTCGGCAGTATAATGGCAGGGTAGTTAAAACCGGCACCGTCCCTAGTATGGCTCCTCGCTCAACCTTAAAATCTCACGGTTTTTTACAATGAGGATTCATGCATCTAATTCACATGCAGGCAGCATGTTTTATTTTCATTTCCACAATTATTCCCAATTTATTTCAATCACCAATGGGTATTTTTCAACCACAACCAATCAATATCAACCACAAACAATTATTCAACCATTCGCATTTTTCATCCAATATTTCACACCAATTCACAACAATAAATATGAAATTTGAAACCTAGCAATAGTTTGACATCCCGGACCCAACAAAAGTAGTTTCATCGAATTCCGAGGTCGTTTGCAAAATGTCTATTTTCAAGGGCTATATATTCTATACAACGACCTTTCTGAAAATTCATTTGGCCATAACTTTTGTTCCCGCTATGAAACTTCGATTTTTCAGATTCGTTAGAAAGATATTCATTAACAGATTTAAATATTTTTGATTTCACTAAAATCCGTTATATTTTCCACCTGGCACAGTCAGTCAAAGTTTGAATTCAAATTTTCAAACTACCATACTATTTCTAATTCACTATTTTATTGAAATATTCTATTTCAATTGTTCAAATTCCTTGAAATAACCAATTTAAAAATTTTAAATTGGCTCGTATTTTCCGGGTTGTTACATAAATGGAATAGGAGAAATTATCATTTGGATAATTTGGGAAATATAAATTCGAATATGAATTTAAAAAGGGAAACTGGAATTAGTTTCAAATAAAAATGATAAAACCTATTCTAACATTCAGAATGTAAACTAAATTAAAATAAATCCATATGGATTTATGATTTCAATTCGATTATATCGAATTTATTCAAATAAAATAGTTTTCAGAAAAGATATTGGAATTGTATTAGATAGAACTAAAATTAAACATGAAAATAGATTCTGTGTTATATATATAAGTTATAATAAATAAAATATATCCAAAATAAGATTTTGGTTTTCAAACAGATTTTGAAGTGAAACTTGTTTTATTATATAAAACAAGGAAGTTGGATTTACAAACGATATTTATAAATCTAGTGAAATAAATTATCATTAGATAATTTAGAGTTTTAAATTCAAGTATGAATTTGAAAATAGAATTTGAAATTGTTTCGAAATGGGAATGACAAACGTTATTCAGGAATTCTAAATATAAATGGAATTGAGATAAATATAAGAATTTATAATTAGAATTTGATTATATCGAATTTTATAAATAATTTATTTATATAGGGAATTTGAATTCAATATAGCAAATTGAGTTATAAATAAATTTATAACCGTGTAATGAAAAATTGACGATTAGAGATAATCGAAAATATTAAGTTGGATTTGAAAACTGGATTTAGTATATATTAAAATATATATTAGAATGAGATTTAACTTTAAATTAAACGAGTTTAACGTTTATATTTAAATATAAATAAAACGAGCTTGTCGCGGCGCGATAGTTCGTTAATTGGCGTTTCGAACTTCAATTGAGTATATAAGACTCAATTTAAATCGAAATTCTTTGAAATAAGAATCATTAGGACCGATTTGATAATAGCTTTCTAATGGTAAAGAAAATTATGGATTTCGACTTATAGATTTTGAGTTATGTCAAAATCAAATTTCCATAAAAACAGTGCCATAATTGTTATTAAACCATAACGGTTTATTTAAATAAATAAAAGGGCTTTAAGTGAATAAAAACCCGAATTTCCATTAGAAAAATCCAGACTTGAGATATAAAATAAATATGAACTTAAGCAAAGTATTTGATTTTTTTGAAATAAAAATCAGATTTTTAATTATTAATTAGAATTAACCAATTTTAAGAATAATTAGTTAATCGAGTTTTGAATCGAAATCGGGCATTGGATAAGTGAATGGAGTTTATAAATTTATATATGAAATCGAATATGAAACTCGAGTTGAAAATGGTATTAAATTGGGTTTTAAGTAAATTAAAAATATATCCGAACGTGATATGTTCAAATAAAAAGTAAAATAGATAAAAGAGCTAATTAAAGAATAAATTAGCGAATTAAGTTAAAAATGATCGGATTAAGTTGGAATAAATTAGGAATGGACGTATGTGGGTTAGACAGGAATGAAATGAAGATTTTAGTTTGAGTGACCAACAAAAAGGTACATTTTTAAATTCCATATGAGTTTTTATGCGCCGAATCGGCAAGCCGCTTGGCTTTTTGATTTTCTTTTTGAATGGAAAGGGCCTAGAGAGGCAATCTGAGGTTTGAGCTATTGACCGGTACAAAGGAGGTGTTGGCGAATTTTTCCGAAAATTTAAGGAGTTAAAAAAATTTAACAAAACTTTGATAATTAGAAATTGACTTATCAATTATACATGAAATTTAATAAATGAATAAATGTATAATGAGATTTTATATGAAGAAAGGGAATTCATAAATTAAATCTTGGGAGATTGGAAGGAGAAATGGAGATACGTTTTAAAGTGAATGATGATTTAAAAGCAACGATTTGCAGATTAAAATGATTGTGTTGATAAGAAGTTAAGAAATGGAGACGAGGAAATAAGAAACTGACTAGAGACTGGTTGAGTTGAATGGCTTCTTGAGTGTCGATCTGATGTTGGTTTCGGCCTTCGGGGTTGATACTTAGGAAATTGTTTTCTTACCAGTTTACAGTTAGGAACTGGTAAATAGGAAAGAATAGTGATATGTAAATAAGAAATGAAAACGTTTTCCGAAGTTAAAAAGTGATATTTTCTTAAATATAGAAAATAAATAGTTATGGAAGCTGGAATTTTTTTTCTAAGAATCGTGAGAGGCTAAACGAGTTTGGAGAAATATCCGGGTAAAGATATTTAAGAGATATTGGGGAATGATAAATCTAAATTAATCAAATATTAGTTTAGGGGCCCACTGATTTTTTGATGCTTTGAATGGATGTTTGTTTTTCTTCGATAGTTAAATAACCGACTATCGAATTATTTGCCAATATCGTTGTCAATATGAAGAGACCAGTTGGATTATTATTTGAGAACCACTCCGTATTGGCAGTAGCGTTGCGTATCAGATTATATGAAGATAATCGAAGACAGAGTAAAGTGCAAGGATTTTTCTATTAATGGAAATTGTGCCTTCGGTTTCGTTCAGTCTCGAAACGAAGTTGTATGGACGAATGTCTGACAGAGTATTTCCAATGATCGCATATGTTGGTCTGTATAAATATATATGGTGGCGGAGAATTTATTCTCTTAGCATAATATCTAGATTATATTTATGTCAACTAATTAGTGATTAACGGATCTGGCAATGTGACATTCAAAGTGATTGCGCTACAATGAAAAGTAAGTAATCGTAGCCTCAGACCTCAACAACCGGGAAATGACAAAAATCGGGCAGGTAACATGGCTAAGTGGGTAGCTCCCAATAAGGGTGTATTATCATTTATCTAGAGAAACTTCATTTCATTCTTTATTCTATTCGATGCTGTCCCATTCGGGAAACGGTTATTGATCCCAACTGTTGGTGATATACATTCGATACACTCAAGCAAAATGAGTGATCGGCGATGTGTGACCTGGTTACAAGATGTTCTTGTTGAACCCTGTGTATCCCCCTCTAGAGATACATTGTGGGAAGGTGGTTCCATACCTTGTCATAGTTGGAAATCCATTATCCAATAAGTGCTCGTGGTTTTTGATTATATACTATGTATGTAGAATGTGAGATGCAAGTGTTCTGCTAGATGATTATTTAGTTGTGGTTGACAGACACTATATTAATATCAAAAGAGTTTTGATATAAAGATTATCATTTCTTTCTAAAGGATTTTGAAAGTTAAATCAAGTGTTTTGGATTTTCATAAGGGAAAAAAACCCGTTCGGTGTTATACGGCATGGTCTTATGAGATATCGTTTATTTTCTCAAACTGTTTTAAATTGTTTACTCATACCAGTCCCATGACAAACCCAGAGTATATTTTTTATGTTTTCCTAAAACTCTTGGGTGTTCAAATTTGTACGGGCATCCATGTAGTTCATGATTTTACAGATATACTTGGAGGAGCTTGAAGTAGGAGGCTTCAGCATTATATAGTATTGTTATTTCCACTATGTTGTAATTGTTGTACTCTGAAAATTGTATATTATACAGTTAAATTTTTTTATTTCAAAGGTTATGATATATTTTATTTTGTTCGTTACGATGTGAGATTCTGTGTTGTTATTTGTGTTCTTCTTCTACCTTTTTCTTCTTTATTTCATAATGATCGTATTTCTATGCAATTTGGGTTGGACATGTGGTGTATTTGTCAACTTAGATATTACGGATTTTCGGGCCGTTACAAAGATAGAACCCTGTTAGGAAACATAGTTATGCAATGAGAATAGAAACAGAAAAACCAACCATATGCAATCTATTTAGCTAATGACTGAGAATCGATAATCGCTTTTATTTGTTTTGGCATGCAATACTAATAATAATAGTGATCGAACAATATTTTGTCACAAACAAGTAAACTAACATTTATCCAGTTCTGTTTTATTATGGATGGAGTAGTCTCTATCTAATATTTGTTCTATGTGTTAAATTGTTTCTTCTAACTACATGAAAACTTATGTAGTTAATATAGACACAACACCAAAACGTTCATCTAGACTGTGCTGGTAGGAAAGTTTCAGCATCTTGAGCTAAACATAGGGAGAAAATTGACAATAACGAAAATAAAAAGACTGACATGAGACATACCATACATGACAATGGAAGTTATTTGAATTTATTGTGTTACTCTACATTGGTTATTTCTTGATCATAAGGATTATCTTTTTGGAGTTGATGTTTGGAACTATATCATGCATGTGTTATGTGAATAAACGATGAAATTTATGATTAATGTTGACCTTTGTATATATATGAGTTCGGTTGCTTACTTTTTCTATAAGTAAATGTCCGTTTGAAAATTCTCATTATTATTTATTTTGGTTATTACTCTATCAGTCATCAAATTCATACTACCGATAAAAATAGTCGTTGGCTTGAAAAATGTTTACATTACACACACGCACGCACACACGCGCGCGCGCACGCTCGCGCGCGCGCACACACACACACACACACACATATATATATATATAGATATTCCCAGGAGATGTGAATATCTTGATATCTTGATAAATGCGCCATCCATAAAATTCAATTACAGAGGCCCTATGACCATATTACTCACCATGCATGTCTGGTATAACATAATGCATGCTTAGACTATAATCAGATCTTCATCTTTCTATCAACTATTTTGAACCAATTATATATATATATATATATATATATATATATATATATAGCTGCAAACAAATTTCTTTATATATTTGTGCATAACAGACGAATAATATCTTATTTTTAATTTATTTCCTCATTTATCCTACATTGTAATAACATTTTCATGTCTACTTACACATTTATTCCATGCAGACCGTGTGTGAAAACCCCACCATGTAACTTGGAATGTAATTTTCATGGTAATTGTGTTACGAAGTTTCTTTGATATTTGATCATAGATTATTTATTTTAGTCCTACAGTAAACATAACCATTGAATCATCAACCAATTTTTTTCCACCCTCATGCTACTCTTACAATTATAGGTTGGTTGATAGGCGTTTGTTGTTTACATATGAATTGCTGAAAACTGCTGCTTTTCAAGTTACAGGGTAAGCCTATATAATGAGTAAAGCATGGATGTATAGGTATTCTATTTCTTCATTATGCAGTTTCTTACACATGATAATTGCAGGTTTTTTTACTTCTTGAAAACAAATGAAACAATAATTAATTGTGGTAAATATATCAACTCTTGTTGTATATGTACGAAGCAACTAGGTTTTCTTTTCTTTATCTCTATTACATTTTTTTTCTCAAATTAATTATTGGTTGATGCATCAATATTTTTTGCCATTTCATTACAAACTTCAAAGAGTTTAAAATATCATACTTTTATGAAATAACTCCTAACCTACTAAATGAACTGGATTTTTTTCTCAAGAATGCCTTTTTCCTAACCTACCGACATTAGTTATAAATATACTCTATTTGAGATAAGCCTTTCGTTTTTCTAAATATTACCTCATTTAAACCCTCAAATTACTATAACCAAATACACAATTTGTTAGCATTATAACAAATGACACTGGTAATTTAAAAAGAAATCATGTTGCTTTTTATATGCGCATATAGTGAAACAAAGGTAAGGGTATAATCATTTTTCTTTAGATGAAAGAGTGGTCTTTAAATGAGGATAGCACTCATAGTTTATTAGGAAAATATCAAAATCTGTACAATGGTTTGTTGGGCGTAACTATTACGCAACTATTAAGGTCATCACTACGATTATCACCAAAATGAGGTAGGAAAAAGTAAAACAGAAAAAGTAGTTTGATTATACGAATAGCCTTAAACGAACTATGCTAATTTATCATATAATAAGTAGTTGCTGCTTGAAAGAGAATCACAGGTAGCTGTTATATGCCAAGGAGAGAGAGATTTGAATTTATTATTGCACCATGAGGACAATGTGCTGATAAATTATTTTCGAAAATGCAGTGGGACCTGGATGCAATTCCGAGTGAGCGCTGAATGAATTAAAAGCGATTCACGGCAAATGAAACAAACTGTTGGTGCTACAAAGTGAGTGGGCATGCCATATGACGCAATGGATGGGACAAGTGTAACAACCCACATTTTACGTATCGGAGGATTGTAAAATATTTTTATTTTATTACCTGAGGGTTGGATCATTCTCATATTTTGATATGTTGGTAATGGGGAGGTGAGACATGTCCATAATTTTTACCAATTTTATTTGTAACCATTTTGCCCTTGTCAATCTTGTACATGGAGTAACTTTTGGCTGGGATTGAATCAGGTGCTGACGTCGGTCTCATTGGAAAGGGGCTGGGGTTGCCAATTCCGTAGAGTGATCGCATTAAAGATTTGGCTCAACAGTTTGGGAGGAATCGCTATTTTTGTGTTTTACAGTTTGCAGTTCATGTTTATGAACCATTAGTGGGCTGGTGAGAGGCTATAAATATGGGGTTAGAGGCATAGAGAGAGGGTTACTTTCTTCATTCTCTCATTTGGTTGAACTCGTGATTCTCCTTGCTCAATAAATACACCTTTCCACCATTAAAATTCTAGATCTACATAAGAGAATCGAAGATCTACATCGTTTTGAAGCTAGATATACATTAATCGAAGGGAAATTCCATCAAATCGAAGAGTTTAAAGCTAGTTCTTCACTGTCCGGATTTAGATCCAAGTATTTTTGTGTTGTTTTGAAGATTGATGAGTGATATGCATCTCCCACACAGATTCGATCAAGTATACGAGTGTTTGATCTTATTTTCATCATTTTCGAGTTCTTTTCACCTAGATCTACATCATGGTAAGTATATTTTCATTTGAACCACCATAGGATCTAATCTGGCAACTTAAAACCGGTAATTCTTATGTTAATTCCTAGGTTTATGGAAGTTAAATCCATTATTTTATTTATTCCTAGATTTATCATGATTGGTGAATTTTATATGATTATCAATAAATAATTGTCATTTTGATGTTGTTAATGATTTCATAAAGTGTTCATGGTTGAATTGGATGAATTGGTCGCATCGATGTTGTCATTTGGTGAAGATGTGGTCAAGTTTAGAGCTATTTTGGCCAGATCTGGAGTCGGGCCGTTTTTCATAGGTCGGGTCATGTCTTCTTGTCCAAGAAATGAAGCTTAAGTCGTATGCACAGTGGGGTTGGCTCAAGTCGTTTGGCTTAGTTCGTATGAACAGCACGGTTTGGCGCAGGTCGTTTTGGCTTAGGTCTTATGCACAACACGGGTTGGATTAGGTCATTTGGTTTAGGTCGTATGCATAACACGGGTTAGCTCAGGTCATTTGGCTTAGGTCGTATGCACAACACGGGTTGGCATATGTCGTTTGGCTTAGGTCGTATGCACAGCACGGGTTGGCTTAGGTCGTTTTGGCTTAGGTCGTATGCACAACACGTGTTGGCTCAGGTCGTTTGGCTTAGGTTGTATGCACAACACGGGTTGGCTCAGGTCGTTTGGCTTAGGTCGTATGCACAACACGGGTTGGCTTAGGTCGTTTGGCTTAGGTCGTATGCACAGCACGGGTTGGCCCAGGTCGTTTGACTTTAGATAGCTTTTTGACAAACGATGTGAAAGGCTGTTTTAGGCAAAAACGATCCATAGGGGTGGATTAACCGCCAAGAAGCAATGATAGCGTTCCAGAAATGCTCTGAAAGGTTGTTTTGATGTTTTACTTAGTTTTTCACACCAGAATGATGCAAAATTGAATCAAGAGATATAATAGCATTTTCGAAGCGCTGTAAAAGGTTGTTTTGACATTTTGGCCAGTTATTTAAAGCGAAAAGATGGAAATGCTACGAAATGCAGTATCGACCAAACAAAGCTTGTTTTGAGTCGGCCATGATTATAGCTTCGACGCGAATTTCAAGGAGAAATGTTTGAAGTAATGTGAAGTGTTCGTTGATCGGGGAGATGAAACGAATGTGAAGACAACTCAAGGGTGTTTTGAGTTGGTGGATAACGGTTGCTCAAGTCTGTTTTGAGCTTGTGAATGTCGTAGGTGTTGACGACTAGAGAGGCTGAGAAATTATCGGTGTCGTAGGTTCTAGCGGGCTCAAAGTAAGGGTACAATAGAGACATCTAAAAGGCCGGTTGTATGGTCGAGTACCCTGGGTATCGTTGAAAGGCCTAGATACGTATCGTTGAAAGGCGTACGGAGTTTTTGCTAGAACCGGGGTTACCATTAGCCCTTGACGGATGGAAGGATGATATGGCCAGTCATACGATCAACGATGGTTCCAAAGCAGGATTGGCAGTGATAGCCAGAGTTAGTCATGAATGTTGTTTGTTGCTTGTACCGTCTCACGTGGATTGTCTGACGTTGAGGGAGATGTTTCTTGAGTGCTTGTCTAATATTGGTTTAGGCCTCTGGGGCTTATGCTTGAGGGATGTTGAGCTCGATTAGGATGGTTTACGTGAGATATATAATTGGTTGTTATGATTGATTTTGTTGGTTACTTCTGATTGCCATGGATGAATGGTTGTCTTGTTGCCATGGATGTATGGTTGAAATGCTTGTTTTGTAAAGGCTATCATTGTCCGATGTGGGGAAGAAGAGGTTGAGTTTCTTCTCTAGTGAAGTAGGTAGATTAATTGTTTATCTGCCTATTCTCATATACTTTATTGATGATGTTAGTTAGCTGTTTTATTGCTCACTAAGATCGCTGTCTGACTCAAGGTTTTATGTTTCCCTCTTATTACCACTACTACAAAGGTGGGAATATTCGACACTAATATGTGTACGTTGCATGAAAAGCGTGGAAAAGGCTATGCTTTCTTTGATCTTCTGCCACAATATTCATATATTGTAGCATTAGATGTGAATACACTATTACAGTTGGAATTCTAGTGCTGTGACGTGCAATACCATTTCATAGCGTAGGTTTACATAAATACAATCCAGGTCAGTGATCCACATTATCAGAATAAACAAATAAACATCCATAAATAATGATTTAATCCAACAGTTAGAACCAATCCCTACTTGCTATCTAAAACATTACTCCATTATCCAATCAGTGACAACCACCTCACTGTATTCTTCTGCTATGTGAAATTTTAGCGCGAATTTTTCCCAGTTTAAACCTAAATACATGTCACATTCAATTCCCCACTCCCATCGCATCTATTTTCTCCAATCTCTTCCCGATTTGGACGAGTCGTTCACCCGTATCTAATCTGCTACACGCACAGGTATTTTCCATTTGATTTTGGAAACTACCAATATCAATATTTCGATTTGAAGAGTATCGGAGTGGACTTATTGTGTCCTTTCTCCCCTGTGTGATTTATCCTACAAATCCTTATGAAATGACATCGGAGTAGACGGTGGTACAGTCATTTTCTAAGTATGAGCTAAGTTTGTGTCCTTTTCTTTACTATGAATTTGTTTGTATTCTTTCTAAAGCATTTATGTATATATGAGCTGTGTAACATGGACGCCCTGTCTATTGAATATTAGGTAGGATCAAATAAGTAAATCCATTTCTTTTGAGGTTTAACTGTCACGTTTTAAAGCAGTATATCGTAGGATTGCCTCTACTTTTAGTGTGGTTCTTCATTTTATGTGTTTCTCAAGATTAGAGGAGCCACTACGCCATAAGTAATTATATACTTGGATAGTTATATTTGAGTTTGCAAATTACTTTTCAATGTAAGTAAGTTGGGAGGAAGCATGATCATGAAGTCCAAATATGAAGTCAAAAGTAAGTCAGTTGTGTAACTTCTCAATGTAAGCAAATTACTTTTCAATGTACCTGGATTCCTTTTCCTTGCTTTCAGATGCTAAACATGTATTAGCCTAATCATCATTGTGTAACTAAAATTGAACTTATGCTCAATTTCGCAAATTGAGCTGACTTCAGCATCTGATTTAGTTGGTAAGCAATGCCGTCATTGGTGCTTCATATGTTTTCTTATTGGAATAGTACATAATTTTCATTGAGTTTTCTTATTGGAATAGTACATAATTTTCATTGAGTTTTTTCATTATAGCCCTTGTCATAGGGCTAGGTCCTAGTATTCCTAGAAATATCTTTGATTGAATTCAGGTATGTATCCATATTATGCCTTGTTTGCATTTTCTCTGCTCTGTAGATATTAACATGTAAAAGAAACAACTTAGACAATAAATTCAACCGAGACCACTCAAAAATGTTGCTATAAGATCTGACGATGTCAACATTCCTTATGGTGTATCAGCCCTGCTTTGGACAAAGGTATGTTGTGGGAGTTTGATCTAAAGAAATTACGTGAAATGTTTATTCTTCATTCCTTATGACTGTCTATTTTGTTTTTGAGTAGAACGGTTGTGTAGCGTGGTGCTACAAAGACGAATAATTTATATAATACATAGTAATAAGCCCAACTAACAAGCCCAGTTGGTAGCGAGCATCAAAAGGCAGCAAAAAGTATCCTAAAGCAGTCATACATAAAACATAACTTAATACATACATATATAGACACCCAAACAATGACATCAGTAGCATCAGTTCAAACCAGATCAGGGCTTTGCAGCTGTGGAACTTCCAACAGATTCGTTAGGGCTTTGCGATTGTGGGAGAGCCAGTCTGAAGTGAGCAGCATCATGTGATGGAGCCGCATCATCAGGACAAGGGGTGAGGTAGTTTATCCAATCATATTCCATGTCCCTATTCAGCTGAGGAGGTGAAGGAAGCAAAGGTGGCGACTGATGAAGAGGAAAATAAGCTTCCTGGTTAACTTCCAGATCTACCCACTGATCATTCATCTGGTTCATTTGGGCTTAGTTATCAACATGTATGTCATGGTTGGCTTCAAGAAATAGCTTGGCAATGGGGGTAGCATTGCAACTTCATGTATCATCGCATCAAATCTTTCATCTGAATCCATTTCCACTCTATGATCACATAACCATGGAACTAACTGTTCCTTCTTATTTTCCAGAAAATGAAGTCCAGGCCTTGTTCCAGGATGAGCATGGGTACAGTGCTAAGCCTTAATGATGTGAACCTTGTTATTGAATCAAGCAGCAAAAATATTGATAGAGGCAATGCCTTCATAAAATTGCATTTTCAGGTAGAAAGATCTATGGTTCAAATGAGACCAGTCACAGTCGTCTATTGCAAGCACACGTTCCATTGGCTTCATTAATTCTTCAACAGCAGGAACATTATTCTTTAAGAACTCGGGAAAGCCATCAACTTTAGCCCATAAATCCACTTCTAATGCTGGTTCAGACTCAAATTCTTCATAAGACCATTCTTGCAGATAAATAGCACCTCCAAGTTTTGTGAAAACTTTCAACATTAGCGCATGATCACGCTTACTGTAAGATAGGCATGATACTAGAAAAGAGTTATTGGGTATAGCACGCATAGGCCACACATTATGATTAAGAGTCACCTCAAGCGTGTGATGCACAGATTCAACATTTCAATGTCCTTTAAGAACAGTGGTAGTGATGTATAGCGACGAGTCCTCCATTGATTTTTTTTTTTTTTTGAAACTTTGGATGCTTGAGGTTTAGGGGATATGGAGATGGTGATGGTTCTGAATGTTATACCCAAAATATGCGAACTAGAAATGTTATGCACAGAGGACGAAGCATACTAAAAGTGCTTATTTGATGGGTATCGCTGGCACGAGTGACCAATGGTGAAAGGTCAATTGTTATAATTGTATGCATAAGATTTAGCTAAGATGGCTAGATAAATTGTATGCACTTTTCAAATAACTTGTGAAAATCAAATTGCAGGACCTGAAATGACGTGGAGAGATACAACTGACAAGGTGAATATTTTCATAGTGGAGGACCTGAAATGACGTGGAGAGATACAGTTTCTGGTGGAATGCATTGTTACTTTGTAGAATGCATTTGATCGTATGTGTTGGCACTTGTATTTAAGGTGGTATGTGTTGGCACTTGTGGTATATAGAATATTTGAATTGTACTTTTAAAATATGTATTTGATCGTATGTGTTAGCACTTGTGGTATATTTGAAGAATTGGTATGGTATGTAGAATATTTTGGATGGTTTGAATGTGATGATGAATGTTCTGAATGTGTTTCTTCTATGTACGAAATTGGTATTGCAAAATTTATAATTAAAGTGTTGCGTTTGCCTTCTTTTACTGTTGCATTTTTTTTGATGTTGTATTTCAAGATAATGGTGTTGCATTCCATAATACAGTGGTGTTGCATTACATAAAATAGTATTAATTCCACATGGCATGTGGACCCCACAGCTGACGTGGCATGTGACACATGGGCAGCTGATGTGTCATGTGACACGTAGGCAGCTGATGTGGCCCCACCATCATGACCTGGAAGCGAGGCTCTAACTAATGTTTAACCAACGCTGAATATTGTTGTATTACGTGCAAATAGTGTTGCATTACGTCTATAATGGAACACTTTATTCCCGTGGCAGTAGATGGGCAAAAGCGTTGCCTTAGAGGGCCAAGGCAACGGCCGCGGATGCCACGCCCATCTGGTGTTGCCTATTTGAAATAAAAGGGCAATTGCAACGCTTTTTTGATCTAAGGTCACATAAAACTTGTGTCGAATTCGCCCACTTTTGTAGTAGTGTACCTTGGGATGTTCATCTGATTTTTGGATGGGCAGACTAGGTAGCAGGCAACAGGTGATAGCTTGGTGATGACGATGTTGCAGTACGGAGGCGAGCAGGAGGCTGGCGTATTATCTTTTCTACTATATAGTATTTGTTTTTCCGTTGTTTGACGATTTACTCTGAGTGTTGTAGTGAGGCTTTATGTACTGACTTTGATGTTGTATCCAATTGATATATGGAAACTCTTTCAGGATGTTATGAAAGTTTAAAAGTTTGATATGATGCTTTACTATTATTACCTGTTGTATATTTCTATTATATTTTATCCTTGCGCTGTGAGTTACGATAGGTTCCGCATGTGTTTTCATATCTCGATGATCGTCCATGGCTTCCTGACACGTCTTTCAGCGTATTACTCCTCTTGTTTAGTGCAGGAGTTATGGGCGGTCGTCACAACAAGACTGCCCATCCATTCAGCAACATGACTGTCTGAAAGGGTTGAGCTGAATGCAATGTTGTGAGGAACTTAAGGGAGAAAAATTAATTGGATCTCAGCAGTCATTTGTTGCTGTACTAATTGGTATCATCATTTGGAATAAATGAAATGTAATATGTAATTGTTTTTATAGGTTATTTCGTTGTTTGAGTTTTAATATTTACCATATTTCCTACCTGCTTTATTCAATATCTTTTAAGTTGTTGTTGATATTTATTACTAAAGTAGCTTAAGTTTCCCGTTTACAGGTCATTTTTTCACATTAGTTTCCATTCAGATTGCCTAATGATGAGACACTATTGCTTGAATCTTGACTGAAATCTGACTACTTGGTAAGTATAGGAGTTTACTACATTCAATATTATTGGGTTGAAGCCATGTTCTCTTCTCAGGCCGTGCCTTACATTCTAACCAGTTTGTCAAACATTTAATGTACTTGAATATCACTTGGTTACTTTAAAATAGAAAAATTCTATTTATTTTTTGGCCTCTCATTAGAATAATTTTTTCCATCTTAGCACTTTGGAAGAATGTACAGTGATTACTGGATGCTTAATTCTGTAGATAATCTATTTAAACCTCTACTGCTCTTAATTTACCCATTTCTTCGTGCTCACATGTGAGCAATACATCATGATACATTTAATTCTTGAATTAATGTTCAGAATACTTTTTGTCTAATTTTCCTACTTTATCAATGTTTGTGTTCCTTTTAAGGTTTAGTAACACTGATGTAAGATTTTATTTTATTTACTTCAGTAAGGGAATTTGTTGCATTTTCAATGTCTAGAATATTATTCTAAAGCAGCAACACATAACAATGTGTTGCTTAGTGCATGCATGTAAGTGGATAAATTAGAAATGAACAGTTATTTAACCGACGATATGTTGATTTAATAAGATCCAATTGTGCATGTGACCTAATATTTTTTACTACTGCCAATTGATGATGATCCATGTTTTTTAAGTTGTACTAAAAGAAGGGTTGTTACTAGGACTTAACCTGTTTACCTTATCCACTGAGAGAGAGAGAACAAAGCATGTTGAGCTTTAGACAAATGGAAATAGTTATGCATTTTTTGAACTTAGCACGTATAAACACTAAAGTAGATGTGAAAATACCATAGGGCATTCCCACATAGCTTGACGTCAACTCGCTTTCTTATTTTAGTCATTTATGAAAATGGGTAGCAAAACTTAAAAAACAACAAACCGTTTTAATTTGATGATATAACTCAAAAAAGCCGATTCAATGATTATTAAATCAACCATCAGGAATATTCAAAATGATGTTACATGGAACTTAAATCGCATTCCTCAAAGATTATTTTCTATTTTAAACTTATATTAGCTCTTGGTTAAAAATATAGTTGGACAAATGAAGGTAGTGTTACCTTTAAGCATCGCCCTAACAACGTTTTAAACATTTGGGATAGAGAAAAAAAATTCATACTTCGACATTAAGTGAGAGTATAACTAAATATTTTTCATATAAGCGAAATCGTTTACAAAATTTTCTTTTTATATCCGTGTCGAAAACTTTTGAACTTCAGAATTCGAATTTGTACTTGGTTTTCACATTTTGAATATTTGAAAGAAAAAACACTTTTAGTGGTACTTTTAAAATATTAATTTCAAAGAGATAATCATAATTCTAAACGTGTCAAAAAGAAAGATCAATACCAATGTCATTTAAACATCGTTTTAATAAACCCAAAATAATATACACTTAGATTTTATTTCGAACCATTTTATTTAAAGGATTTCTCATTTAAAAACTATCATTTATAAAATTTAAATAATAATATTTATCCTTAAATGATAACAAGTCAAATTTAATATTTTACTAAACTTAAAAGCAAATTAGGGTTTATTATCATCACATTTTCTTTAATTAGTGGTCATGTACTTTGATTTTTCTATATAAATATATATCGCCCTAACATTAATAATGGTATTCAAAAGTGTCTGATTTAGAGCTAGCCAACAAATGCAATCTTCGAGCAAAATGATGATGATTATATAACTAAAAAATACATTTTTAAAAATATTAACGTAATCCCGTGTACGAAGCACGGGTTCACACTTGTTATATATAATGTTTATTTTATTACAATAGATATATATGTATATATATATATATGTCAAAAATAATTTTCCATAAGCCTATAGAAATTTTCTATAGCAAAAATATAGTTTTTGAATTATTATAACACTTAAACTTTTAAGTGTCTTTCTAAACGAAGGAAAATTGGTGAAAAAAGTGTTAATATTATTAAATTTTGGTAGTAATCTTTGAAATAATTTTAAGGGATGATTAAAAACTTATATTGGAAATTTTTTTATGCGTTAATGAAGAAGAGTACAACAAATGATGGGAATTTGGACGTAAAGATTGTGTAAGCATAGTTTGGTAAGGCTAATTAAGTGCAAAGCTGATTAATTAAGGCTTTAACATCCATTATCAAACTTAATCAAGTTTGGTGGGCCTTAATTAGAAAATAGGAGGGAAGGTTTCTGGAGACAACTATTACAGTACGTGCTCCTTCTTCCTCCTCTTCTCAGAAAGGCAGAAAGTAGTAAAACACTGGAAACTCATTCAAAACTCAAATTCTAGCCTTCCAATTCCCGAGTTAGTGAAATTAAGTAAAAAAATAAAGAGCTCCAGTAGGTAATCACTATAATACCAAATTATAATCCATTTTTGATCTCTGGTCAAGAATTTTATTACTGCAACTAGTGTTTTAGGCCTTGCATGTTATAGTAATCTTTCCTGTAGGCTTTGAAAGGCTATTTGAAGCTCCAAGTGTCTATTTTGCGTCAAATCTCTCGTTATGGATCCTTGTTTCTGAATTTCCGGTGAGTGAACCTCACAACTTCTATTTGAAATCAATTATGTGATATTCTCCGTGTTTGATGAATGTTTGGAAGAACTGATTCACTGTCAGTTCTAGATTTTGTCAATTTCTTCCTTTTGTTGCTATGTTGTTGTGGTGTCAACTTTGATAAATTATATCTTCCTTATTCTATGGCGAACTTCTGTCAAGATTGTCCAGGATCGTTATTTGGACCCTTGGCTTCATGCTTACAAATTTTCTTGTGAAATCATCTATGTTTGCATGTTGAAATTTAACTCAGAAATCGAACACGAAGCAAAATGGAATCACCAGAAGCTAACGCTTCAGGAAATGAGCCATCTCTCCTTAAGGGGTCGACCGCTAATGAGCCATCTCTCCTTAAGGGTCGACCTAGCGGTCGACCCCTCAAGCAATAGAGGTCGACCCAGTTGTCGACCTCCTACTCATAAGCGTCGACCTTTGGGTCGACATCTTAGGTGTTTGGGGCATGGTCTATTTCTTGAAGCCTGCAGTTATTTTGGGCCGTGTTTTTTAGTGTTTTGTGCTTGATTTATTAGTGTTTATAAGCCTTGTTTACTCATCTTGTTGGTGTTGGTGATTGCCATGTAAATGGCATCAATTCTTAATAGTGGAAAGCCATCGTTGGCTATGATTCGGGTATCAAATCGATTTAGTTTTAGGTATTGCGTAAACTTGTTGAATCCCGTCATCTCTGTATACGTTTTGAAAGCTATTTCAATTAAATATTTTCCAAATGGTTTTCAAACTTAACAATAAATTATTATTTATATTTTCATGTACTTTATTAATTTATATTCTATTATCCCCTCTATAGAGGGAAGGATTTCAAAGATAACAATTTCTTATATTTTCGGAAAAATGTATTTTAACCTGTTTTCTCCTAAACTATTTTTCTTATTTATAAAAGTACACACAATATATTGCACCTTTCGAAAAGTCTTCATTGCAATTAAACGATATTGTAAACATCTTGGTATGGGACACAAAGGTATATAATATCAGTTAATTCTAGAATCGTCAATTGAAATAAATTAATATTTTACTGTGTGGTGTTTTTTGTTGTTCTTGTGATTTCTAGTATGGAGTAGACTAACTTATGGTAAATCGAATAGTGAAACATGCGTTATGAGACGTATTGATTTCACTTTTTGAGTTACCGTTAGGAAGTCTGTGACACATATGTTGTTATTTTCAGTACTAGATGATCGGGTTAATTATGTTGTGATTCTGGGTAGATTCAATATCCCGATGTGAGTCTGGGTAGATCCAACAACTATATGTCAGGGTAGATCCAATACCGCGTTAAACTTTGGGTAGATCTACTGTTACGTTGTGATGTTGGGTAGAACCAATATTTTTATTGAAATTCCGAGCAGATCCAACAACTGTAATCTTAGGTAGATGCAAAATATATGGATAATCCTTGGTAAATCCAAACATTATATTTTCTGGGTAGATCCAAATGATATTCTAGGTAGATCCAAATAATTATTCTTTTGGGTAGATCCAAAAATGAAGTACTTGGCATATTAATTTCCTTATTGGCGTTACCTGTATAATCTGTAGTTTGGGATTCATTAGTGTGAATTGGTTGACTTGGTGTATGTTGTTGCTTTGGACCCAATCCTGTTGTCAGGTTGGTTCTTAGCCTTCGAGCTAGCTAATGTTATTCTATGTAGTGTTCCCTTTTTGTAAATAAATTCATATCTGAATTTATTATTTGTCCCTGGAGGTAAGTTTGTTCACCTCCTTGATGTATCGTTTCCGGGTTTAATCTATGTTGGATTCCGTGATTCCTATATCTTTGAGGATCGTCAATTCGTGTAATTCATTAGAATTCGCGACGTGGAGTTATTCATGTCATAGCTTTCCTTAAAGATAATACCACACTTTGTGCGTAATATTATTATTACATATGTTCTAATATTTCAACTAGACTGACCTATGCATGTTAGTGCTCGAGTCAGACAGAGTTCTTGTAGGTAACTCCTGAGATATTTCCCTTGCAGCTTCTCTTTACTTCTAGATGACTCACTTATTTAGTTCCTTTAGTGAGTTCAGTTTTTACTTATGTTCGTGCCAGACACATTTTGATGTATATATATTCTTTTTATAAGGATGTAATTATGTGTATTAATTGTACTGTACTTGATGTATGTGTAAATATGTATCTATGACTGTGATCTGTGGAATATTGTATTGTATCTATCTTTTTCAGGATTTATCCTGTAGCCATTGTAGTATTGTATTAAGTATTAAGTATTAAGTATGTCAAACCACATACGAAAAGAGAAAAAAATATAGTGCATATATCGATGTACTTAAGACTTGTTAATAAAAGATTACAAATGGTCGCTCCTTTCCAGCCCTATTCTCTGCCTTAATAAACATCATTACTCTGTAATGCACTTTATTAGGGTGGGTCTCAAGATGGGGCATCACATTTTGGTAGTATAGCAGGATTCAGAACAAAGCATCATAAAACTCAGAACATGATACACAGTACACTATATTGAGGTGCAGTATAAATAGCATATCATCTCTAATCCTGAGTTATCACCAATCGAGTCCATAACCTTTCTTTGCTTTAGAGTATATATAGTAGTAGGAATATGTTTAGGAAAACTGATTGATGAAACTTCCGTAGTATTCCTTACGGTTGAATATATGAATATATCATATACCTGCGTTAATCCCATCTTATTTTTTTTCAGTTGATGGATGGTCGTGGGAAAGAGCGACCTTCGGGTTCTAAACCGACCAGTGGTTTAGGACCCAAAGAGAGGGTTGAGCTATCCAATAGCCCACAACCCACAGAGAGCACCAGACCAGCTAGTGATTTCCGTCTAGATGGAGTTTATATGTCCTTTGAGAAGATTTTGGAACTCATTCGGAATACCTAGACTCTCGCTCCATCTCTTTCACTCCACTGCGCAAGTCGGCGTCTACACATATGAGTCACGACTTTATCCATCTCCAAGGGAGTCCATTCAAAGGCACCGAGACTGTTCTTGAGATATAGGCTTGGCTTCGTACTTGTGAGCGTATTTTCTCTCGTATGGAAATTTCTAAGCATATTCATGTTCTTGTGGCATCGAGTATGCTCCAAAAGCATGCTCTTGATTGGTATGAGTTGATTATGGCCGAGGTAGATAAGTCCACTTTAGAGTGGAAATAGTTTAAAGAGAGATTTGAGCTTAACTTTATTCCCGAGTCTGAAAAGGAGATTCTTGCCCATCGCTTTCTTGATCTTAGGCAGTGGAAGTCGGTTGTTTTTCAGTACGTCGTATCTTTTGAGGCCTTGTCGAAATATGGCCTAGAGAATATTTCTATTCCTCATAAAAAGAATCTTAAGTTCGTGGTGGCCTTAAGAAATATCTCATAAGACCCCTTTTATTGCAACTCAAGTTGACTTTTAATGAATTAATGGACGCAGCTCTCCATCTTTAGGCGGTCGTGAAGGATAAAGACAGTGATGATGAGGCCAATGTCCTGGGTAACCCGAATAATAGGCGTTATCCTTTCAATAAATCTAAGTCTTTTCCTCAAAATAAAATGATGCTCAGTGGTTCTAGATCTCAACCTCATGTGACACCCCCCCCTCAGCTTCAATGAAAGGATGTTTTAATTAGGGATTGGTTGACCATTTAGCTCATGCTTGTCCTAGACCTTGCATCTATAGACATTGTAAGGAGGAGGATCATGAGAAATCTTAGTGTCCTAAGAGGCCCAAAGGGTAAAATTCAGGAAATCTTAGCATGACAAGAGCTCCCAGTGGTCCATCTCAGCCTAGAGGTACATTTTTTTATTTTAAGAATCATTTTATTCGAGTTTTCTTTGGTTCAGGGTATTGCACTCATCTGCACCAAAGGAATTCATGAACATTTCCTCTTATTATTTAATAGCATTTCCTATTGCAAATCTTGTTGGTGAACCTATAACGCCCTTTTATATTTGCACGTTGCTCTTGATTGTGTGGATAGTAATTCTTAGGGTGAAGTGTTTTGATCATCTTGAAAACCCGAAGCCGTTGCTGTTAAGTGAATTTCTATGATTTCAGTTTGATGACACATTATCCTTCGGTTATGTGGTGTTGATTCTGGTTATCAAGCATCCTCGTTTTCTCTTGATGTATGAGTTGCTAATAATACCACTTGTATATTAGTTGTCCTTATGATCATTGTTTTCGCTGGTTGGCATATTGTTTCTCAATGGCATTGACTCATCTAATTTGGAGTCCATCGTGTTAACCGTAGGCATGTGGCTTGGGTAGCCTTAAGCGTTTAATCATTTAATAATTGTTCTGGTAATTGTTGTGGTTTCGAAGTTTTTCGCTTTTCATAAATCCCGAGAAACATTGATGCATCTTGGAATCTCATTGGGTGTTAATCTACTCCGATATGGGTTCATCTTATTACTCATGCCTTCCCTGGTGGATGATCAACTTAAAATTAGGGAATCTTCATCCCAAATGTCAAAATTTATAGTCTTATTCGTCTGTAAAAGATTAGGATCTCCTTTCCATACCATATCCCCTTGTTGTCATGGAGTCGAACACAACTTATTCAAGAATTACCATGTTCGAATTTTATCTCTTATTTACTTTTTATGTAGTTAAATATGTTTAAACCTTGTAAATATATGTAATTATAAATCAGAGTGCGTAGCGAAAACTGTTTGATCATTTTTGTTCAGCACGAAGGACAGAAGATACATATTATGAGAATTTATTTAAAAGATGTTCTTACAACCAGTAAAATATTATAGTAAGTGTTAAGTTGGAAATATCTTTAAAATGGAATTATTTAATTAATTTTGTTGGCGTGAATGGTTGTGAGTAAAGAGAAGAACCATGGTTATTGATTTGTTGTGGGTCTAGACGTGGTTTAAGAACTCTAGTCTCGATAGGGGAAGTCCTGGGTCGATAGGGGTTCCAAAAGAATGTATGGGGCACTATTGACATAAGAAATAATCTAAATACTTTATTAATAAAGAATTAATTTTGTATTACTTCTTGCTAATTAGTTTATGAATTTGAGAGAAAATAAAGGGAGTTTAGTTGTGAAATTATATCAGTTTTCGTACTAGCTTATAATAAGTAGATTTTGAGAAGATAGGATTTTGTAAAAACTAAGTAAGAAATTAAAAATCCAACAATAGCAATGAAATGATTTTATATAACTATGGGTTCAATAACCTTGTAGCTTTCTACAAATAGTAAATAATTATTGGTTATTTAAGTAGTCTTGTTATCTTTAGTAACTTAAGAATTTAGAATGGAATTTTAAAGAAAAGATACGAGTTTAATCAAGTGAATCTTTATGCAAGTAAATTTTTAATTAGTAATTAAGGAACATTACTTCTGGAAGCCTTTTAGTTTATTGGATTATAATGCCGATAATTATGAGGAAAGATCCAAAACTCGTGAATTTTATCCCATTGTGTTAGTCTTAGGCTCGAGATGTTATGCAGAGTAATTTCGATATCTATGCTCCTAGCATTTAGCAAGGAGGATTGGTTGGCTGTCTTTTTAAAACCAATCATCCTTCCTTAATAAGTCGAACGAATCTCATCTCTTCTTACCCTTAATCGATCAGAGAAGTCATTTATGGAAATCAATGCTATCTTATTGAGTTGAGTTCGGGTGTAATGGATAATAAACCCATACCCTATTCGAGGAAATCTTTTAGGGATATGCCTTTGATTGGGATATGAAAAGGCATGGAGTGTTTAAATCCTTGTGATGATCCCTCAAGTTTTCTGTCACCAAACTTATCGATCATGGTGCTTTCGGTAAAAAAAAACTTCCTAATTAATCTTTTAAAAGTTCTTGACGTTCTTTTCATCTTGCTAATTAGGGAAGTATTTCGAATGTTGGATTCACGGTTGGATCATTCATTAGTTCTTTTGTAGGTTCTTTCCCGTTGTATCTTTCGTGCTACTCCTTACTTGAGTTTCCGCTTCAAATGTTAAATGGCTTTGAAAATTTTGGTAGTCAGTATCATCTGGAGTACTAAGTTTAGAAGAACTTATTAATTTGTTGCAGGCATATCCTAGTTTTCTTTTTTTGAGCTTGAGGAAGAGAAGTTTTTTACTCCGGCTCATTCCGTTTGTCGTTATTCCTTGAATTAATGGTATAAGTTAAGTTGTTTATGACTTATCCTTAAGGAAAATGCGGGGACACAATTTTTGTAAGAGGGAAGTCTGTAACAACCCTAGCTTTAGGCGATTGCTTGTTGTAGTGATTAAAGAATTATAATGTGAGTTATAATTTGTTAATTATGAAATAAATATCTTTTAAGCATAAATTAAGCTTAGTTGGGTAGATTGGAAATTTGTTTAATAAAGAATTGGAAATTGTTGAGAATTTGAAAAGGGGAAAGTATTTGATCATCTTTAGAAACTTAGTAAGAGTATATACATACATATTATTTTGTTCAAGTAGGTTAATATATATGTGCGTGTATAGGGTTTTGAGTTAAAATGGATTTTTATCTAATAGTAATAGCTGAGATATATAATAAATATTGAGAATAATTTGACAAGTGATTTTTGAGATGGAAATTGATGCTTTTAAGACTTTGGGTTACTTAGTGTAGTGGATTACTAAAATAAAAGTAAATGATAATTTTTGCGTCAAATGGTGTTTCCATAAGCATTTTGTTGAAATAAATTATATATGATGTTTATTTTATTGCAATATATATATACATATATTGAAAATAATTTTTCATAAGCTTGTAGAAATTTTCTATAGAAAAAATATGGTTGTTGAATTACTATAACACTTAAACATTAAGTGTTTTTCAAAAAGAAGGAAAATTGGTGAACAAGTGTTAATATTAGTAAATTGTGGTAGTAATCTTTAAAATAATCTTAAGAATGATTAAAAACGTGTATTGGAAATTTTGTTATGTGTTAATAGCGAAGAGTACAACAAATGATAGGAATTTGGGTGTAAAGATTGTGTAAACACAGTTTGGGTAGGCTAATTAAGTGCAAAATTGATTAATTAAGGCTTTAACATCCATTAATGGCCTTAACCAAGTATGGTAGGCCTTTATTAGAAATTAGGAGAGGAGGTTTCTAGAGACGAGTGTTACAGTACATACTCCTTCCTCCTTTTAGAGAGGCAGAAAATAGTAAAACACTGGAAACTCATTCAAATCTAAACTTCTAGCCTTCCAATTCTCTAACTATTGAAATTAAGTAGAAAAATAAATAGCTCCAGTAGGTAATCACTCTAATACCAAATCATAATCCATCTTTGATCTCTGGTTGAAAATTTTGTTACTGTAACTGATGTTTTAGGCCTTGCATGCTACAATAATCTTCCCTATAGGCTTTGAGAAGGCCATTTAAATCTCCATGTGTCTATTTTGCGTCAAACCTCGTTGTAGATCCTTATTTCTGAATTCTAGGTGAGTGAACATCAGAACTTCTAGTTGAAACTAGTTATGTGATATTCGCTGTGTTTAATGAATGTTTGGATAAGAACTGATTCACTTCCATTTCTAGTTTCTATCAATTTCTTCCTTTTATTGTTGTGTTGTTGTGGTGTCAACTTTAAGAAATATAACTTCCTCAATCTACATATAAATGCTATCAAGTTTGTCCAGGATCATTGTCCGTACTCTTGGCTTTACGCTTACAAATTTTCTTGTGAAATGTTCTCTGTTTGCATGTTGAAGTATAGCTTAGAAATCAGACATGAAGCAAAATCGAATCACATGAAGCTTACACTTCAAGAAATGCGTCGTCTCCCCTTAAGGGGTCGACCTAAAGGTCGACCACCCAAGAAAGAGAGGTCGAACCAGGGGTCGACCTCCTGCTCGTAAATGTTGACCTCTAGGTCGACACCATTTGGTGTTTGGGACATGGCCTATTTCCTGAAGCATGCGGTTGTTTTGGGTCATGGCCTATTTCCTGAAGCATGCGGTTGTTTTGGGCTGTGGTTCTTAGTGTTTTGTGCTTGATTTACTAGTGTTTATGAGCCCCGTTAACTCATCTTGTTGGTGTTGGTGAATTCCATGTAAATGGCAATAAAATTTAATAGTGGAAAGCCATAATTAGCTACGATTCTGGTATCGAATCGATTCAAAAATTATTGCGTAAACTTGTTGAATCCTATCGTCTCCGTACGTGTTTTGAAAGCTATTTCAATTAATTATTTTCCAAATGGTTTTCAAACTTAACAATAAATAATTATTTATATTTTAAAGTATTTTATTAATGTATAATCTATATTATCCTCGCCATAGTGGGAAGGATTTCAAAGATAACGATTTCGTATATTCTTGGAAAAATGTTTTGTAACCCATTTTCTACTAAACTATTTGTCTTATTTATAAAAGTACGCATACACTATTACACCTTTCGAAAAGACGTGATTGCGGTTAAACAATATTGTAACCCTCGTGGTATAGGACATGAAGGCATATAACATAGGTTAATTTTAGACTTGTCAATTGAAAAAATTGATGTTTTTTGTGTGGTATATTTTTGTTGTTCTTGTGATTTATAGTGTGGATAGACTAAGTTATGGTAAATCGATTAAAGAAACATGCGATATGGGATGTACTGATTTCACTTTTCTTTTTTGGCATATCTGGCCAGTTTTTAAAGTGACTGCAAACACTTTTATTATTACCAATAATAAATACAAGTAAAACAGGAGGTTGGTGGTAACCAACCTACTACATTCGGTTTTTATGGTGGTCCTTCCATCGCCTACGACATTTTTTGTGGACCATCCACACTATTTAAACTAGATTACAGCTCAGGAGCTAGTATAAGCACTATACTACTATTATTACATTGCCTTATGACCTGCCTCTCCACGTAGGTGAGTAAGAAATTACATACTACAAGATGTAGTGAATTACATATGAATACAATACAAGATTGTTTGAAGTTAAGCAAAAGTATCCAAAAAGGAAATGACGTGACCACAATGTACACAGTGCATAACATTCAACTGTAGCATACTGTAGAGAGCTTGGCTTTCTTGAGATCCACACCAAGGTGAGAAGCATTGACGTGCATAACTTTTAGTGGAAAGCTTGATTTCACCATATACTGTAGCCAACTTGATTTCACTTTTCTAGTTACTATTAGGAAGTCTGTGACATATTTGTTGTTATTTTCAGTACTAGACCTTCAAGTCAATTGTGTTGTGATTCTGGGTAGATCCGTTATCCTAATGTAAGTGTAGGTGGATCCAACAACTATACGTCTGGGTAGATCCACTACTGCATTGTACTTTTGGGTAGATCCAATATTACGTTGTAGTGATGGGTAAAACCAATATTATTATTGAATTGCAGGTAGATCCAACTATTGTAATCTTGGTAGATCCAAAATATATAACCAATCCTGGGTAGATCCAAACACTATATTTTTTAGGTAGATCCAAATGATATTCTGGGTAAATCCAAAAAATTATGATTCTTGGTAGATCCAAAAATGTAGTACTTGGTATATTAATTTCCTTATTGGCGTTACCTATGTAATCCTGCAGTTTGGGATTTATTAGTGTGAATTGGTTGAATTGGTGTTTGTTGTTGCTTTGGACCTGATCCTGTAGTATGGTTGGTTCTTAGCCTTCAAGCTAGCTGATGTTATTTTATGCAATGTTCCCTTTTTGTGAATAAAGTCATATGAAAATTTATTAGTTGTCGCTGGAGGTAATTATGTGTGCCTCCTTGATGTGTTGTCTTCGGTTTAATTTATCTTAGAGTCCACGATTCCTATATCTTTGAGAGTCATCAATTCATGTAATTCATTAAAATTCATGATGTGGATTTATTCACGTCGTAGCTTTCCTTAATGAGAATATCGCCCTTTGTGCATAATACTATTACTACCTATGTTCTAATATTTCAACTAGGCTGACCCGTGTGTGTTACTACTCGAGTCAAACCAATTTCTTGCAGGCAACTCCTGAGATATTCTCCTTGCAGCTTTGCTTTACTTCTGTATGACTCACTTGTTTAGTTTTGTTGGTGTGTTTAGTTTGTACTTATGTTTGTGCCAGACACCTCTTGATGTACATTTTTTTTATGTGGATATAATTATGTGTATTATTGTTGTGTACCTGATGTATGTGTAGATATGTATCCATGACTGTGTTTTGTTATGTGATCTGTGGAATATTGTATTGTATTTGTCTTGTTCTGAATTGATCCTGTAGACATTGTAGTACATGTATTAAGTAAGTATTAAGTATGTCAAACCACGGACGGAAAGAGAAAAAATATAGTGCATATATCGACGTACTTAAGACTTGTTAATACAAGATTATGAATGGTCGCTATTGTCCGGCCATGTTCTCTACCTTAATAGAGAGCATTAATCTGTAATGCGTGTTATTAGGGTGGGTCTCGGGGTGGGGCATCACAAGAGACCTCTAAACGTAGTCTTAGATATACTGCGGATACTAGAGGTTGGTTACGACATGATGGTAGACTTTTTGTTCCTCGCATAGGTGATATGACGAGTGCAGTACTGGATGAGGAACATCACTTTCGGATGACTATCCACCCAGGTGGTGATAAGTTGTATCGTGAAATGATATGAGTATTCTACTGGGCTGGCATGAAAAAGGATGTAGCCAATTTTGTGGTGAGATGTATGACATGTTAGAGAGTAAAGGCAGAGCAAAAGAAATCTGGTGGATTGCTCCAGGCTTTGGATATGCCGCTTTTCAAATGCGAGAGCGTGACTATGGATTTTATTGATAGGCTACCTAGATTGAGGAAAGGCAACACTAGTATTTGGGTTATTGTAGACCGACTGATAAAGAGCGCTCATTTCATCCCAGTTAAAAGTAAGAGGACGACTTCATGATTTGCTTCTATTTATGTGTGAGAAATATTCCGACTCCATGTTATTCCCACAAGTATTGTGAGCCACAAATACCTGACTTTCACTAGTGTGTATTAGAGGAGTCTGCAGAAGGCTTTAAGGACACAACTCAGATTGAGCACAACTTATCACCCTTAGACCGATCGACAGACTAAGAGGGTGAATCATATTTTAGAGGATCTATTGCAGTTGTGTATCTTAGATTTTGGAGGGACATGGGAGGAGCATTTACCCCTCATAGAGTTTGCATATAATAATAGTTCACAAACTAGCATCGACATAGCACCTTTCGAGACTCTATATGGAAGACCTTGCAGATCCCCTCGTGATTGTGGGACACGACAAATAGACTGCTTCTCGATCTAGATATAATTAGAGAGACCTCCAAGAAGATAGATTTGATTATAAGGAGGATGAAGGCGGCACAAGATCGACAAAAGTTGTATGCAGATAAGAGGAGGACTGATTTTGAGTTTGCTATTGGAGACTTAGTATTCATTAAGGTATTTCCATTGAGGAATGTAGTGAGATTTGGCTCCGTAGGCAAGTTAGCACCACGGTTCGTTGGACCATTTCCGATCATAGATAGAGTGGGGCAGGTGGCATATAGGGTCTAGCTACCTGAGAGGCTTTCGGATGTTCACGACATCTTTCATGTTTCGTACTTGTGAAAATGCTTACATGAGGCAAAAGTGGTAGTAAAACCTTGTTCATTGGAGGACGTAGAGCTAAAGCGAAAGGCATCTATTCGGCGAGCACCCACGCGAATCCTAGAATTTGAGATCAAGAAGCTAAGGAACAAGGAGGTACGACTTGTAAAGGTTCAATACGGAGAAGATTCCAGCAAAGCTACTTGGGAACCAGAGGAGAAGATGTGTGTTTCTTATCATTTTTTTTTGTCAGTATGCTCCGATCTTCCTTTTTCCGTCATTAGTTTTGAATAGGTTATGTCTTTTTTATCCTTTGAATCTTATGATTTGAGCCATGGATGGTAGGATTTGGTTGAAACATGTTATGAGAATATGTTATGTTTGATTGTTTCAAATGGCTGCAAGTGGATGTATATACACATACTAAGCTCTAATGATCGACTAGTAGGGCACTTGGATATGCATATGAATGTGTGCACATTTTATATTACTTTATAGACAATATGTGTGTTTTCGTATAATTGTTGCATATGAATGATGGTTGAAGCACACATGTAGAAATATCTCTTATCATTAGGATTTTTTTCATACATTTGGATGCATGACGCTAGCATAATTGCATAAAGAGGAGGTCAGCTGAATCAGTAGACTGCCTAATCTATTACATTAGTTACAGACATATACACTACACTATTGCATAAGTACATGAAGAGCACTAGAAAACATTAGGACTATGGTTGTTAATGGATGATGTACGAGTATATGGTTATAGATATTTGTATGAAAACATTTATCCTATACTCCCTCTCTTGGAGATTTCGGGGACAAAATCCTTTAAGAAGGGGAAAATGTAACAACCCAAATTTTAATGAACAATAATTAATTAAAAAAATAATTAAAGAATAAGTTGAAAAATTATGGGAATTTGGCAATGGGGATTGTGCTATTGTGTCCGTTACGATTTTTGGCATAGATACATATTTGGTTTGCATAGAATGGACTTAAAACAAAGGAGATATGGCGAATCAAAATTCAAACCAGGAATTGAAGAAAACAAGTGCTTCCTGGGATGACCCAATTCGTGGCCCGGTCGACCCAGGCCATAAGTTGGTCAACCCATGTGTCGACTCAATTGGGAACTGGATCGACCTAGGCGTGTCTGGCACGTTTACTTGCCAGATACAAAATGCAGTGAATAGAGGAGATTAATTCGGAGTTTTTAAGGCTGACATGTTTTAATCTTATTGGTTGACGTGGTTGATACAGACTGACACAAGAACATGCTGGTTTAGATTTGAAACCTAAATCTAACGATTGAGAGTCTTTTGCTCGACCTATGAATAACCCCCTCCCTATTTTCTCATAGCACATCTCTTCCCTGCTTAAGTCAGTCTTCTTTTGGAGACAGACCACCATAATCTTAAATTTTAGGCTAGTCTTCTTTTTGAAGATAGGTCACCTTAATCAAAATTTTAGGTTTGAGATTAAATTAAAATATTTTCAATTTTATTTTCTTCTACTGGGAGGTTCTGCCGGATCCACATAGGAAAACTTTCTGGTGAGTTTTTATGATTATTTAGATTTTTAATTATAGTTTAGGGTAAATAGGAATAATAGTAGTTATAGTTTTGTTTATAGTTCTTTTACTTACATTTTATTTATAGTTTATGTTCATTCCTGTTTTCTGTAATTTATTTTGGTAAGTGGTTTTCTTTATTTTTTGTATTTTCTTACAGTTTCAGTTTAATTAATATTCAGATTACTATAAATTATATTCTCATTCTTCTTTCGCCTCCTTCGTAGGATTTTTACAGTTAACTGTGATTATGTCCAGATATGCCTGAAAGACATACGTATACGGATGCTTTAGGCATATATTGATATGTCTAATTACATGTGACAGATTATTATCTTTACTATGCGCACGTTTGGGAAATTTGACCAAATTGGGGTAATTGAATAATTTGGAACTAATTGAAGAGGTTGTAAAACTGTAAATGGTACATTGGACTGATAATATACAATCTTGATTAAGCTTGTAAAATGGTTATGGTACAAGTTGTGAGAGAAAAAATGAACTATAACCAATATTTTCATAAAATCTTATAATGACCTTTTGATTAGGCGTTAGACATTAATATGAACATACTGACTTATAAGGTATAAAGTTATGACCCTAAATATGATGATTTCGAAATGATAATAAACAAACATGGTTGAAAGGGCAGTTAGGCTTTAATATGAACATATTGACTTAAAAAGGTGTTAAGTTACGAGCCTAAAATTCTATGGTGGCCTAGTGATTAGGCGTTAGGCATTAGTATGAACATACTGATTTATAAGAGGTTAAATTACGAGCCTAAAATCCTATGGTTACTCTATGAGGGTCAAATTAGTGAGGACTTGGACCGAATATTATTTATTGTGGATCCATACCATAAAACAAACCCTTTTTATCACATACGGTCTCATATAAGAGGCGAGGGCACACACTTCACTTGGATGATAGTTGTTGGAGAATGGAGTTTTGATGACAATAACCTAATTTCAATATTAATTGATTATAAAATATATACTAACATCTCTATGTATAATATATATATATACATATATGCATGATTTGTATACAGGAATTAAATATTGAAGACTGTACAGTTTTAGAGTTTTAGAGATTCAAGAGATTCAGAATTCAGAGAAGATTCAAGACTCATGAGTAATCAAGAAATCAAGAGTTTAAGAATTCAAGATAAATATAGTAATAGAGTCTAGTTTATGTAAGACTATGAATAACACTCTAGGTTCAAATTCAAAATTTGTTTTTCAAATTCTGATTTTCAAAATTCAAACTCTATTTTCAAAATTCTAATTCTAATTTAATTTAAGTTTTTCTATCTTGTCTTTGATTTTCAACTTGAGTTTTTAAGTTTATAAGTTTATACATGTTTATATAGTTATATATTTTTATACCTTTATATTTATATAGTTTTAAACTTTATAATTTTATAAATATGTTTATATAATTTATATTTATAATTTCATATGATTTTCTACTTTATAATACTTATTTATATCACCATGTTTTAATTCAAGAATTATATATATATTAAAACACTTTAAAGATACTCAAATTTCAAATTTTGGAACATATATGTCGACATGCATATATAGGGATGTCGACTTACAACTGTCATATTTCAGTTTTGAAAGGAAGTGTGTTTTCACTATTTGTAACGTTCCAGAAGCATTGCAACCTTTCAAATCTTATAAATAGGAGTTGATTTCGAATTTTTTTATTCATTCTTCTTCTCTATCTTCATCCCTTTTCATTCCTCCATTATTATTTCATATTTTTATGATTTCTACACTTATACTCTGCCGATTTCTATTCATAATACATAGAACTTCTTTTCTTCTCACTCATTACTCTCTGAATTGAAGAATTATAGGGCTATTGTAATCATTTGGGATTGTTTTGGAATAGTCTGGAAACAGTGTGTTCTTTGTAGCCGTGAAATTAAGGACGGAAACGGTGTTAACCTTGTAGCTGGGAAATCAAGGGTGGTGGAAACGATGTTAACCTTGTAGCCGTGAAATCAAGGGGATTGTACTAAGATTTTGAACTAGTAGTAAAACTCTGCTCAATCCAGCATTGCGTGGGACTGGGCATAAGAGCAATCTGAAGCAGTATAAAATCCGGTGTGTCATTTCCTTTTCTGCAATTTAATTCTGTGTTTGTGTCTGATTCTATGTCCGTGATTATCTCTATGGTGTGCGATTCATATAGTAGATCATATAAGTTTTAGATTTTCTTAAATTCCTTGAAAACACAATGCACCCCCTCTAGTGTTAGTTTTGCCTTAAAATCCATTCCGGATTCCTATAACAGTAGTAAGATGGTCCAAATTGAAGCGGGTATGGGTGTGTTTCGGCGGGTCAATGTGCATGCATTGATTCAACGATGGAAAATAATTCCGGATTCCCTAAAAATTGATATCAGAGCAAGGTCTTTCAAAAAGTTCATAACCTGATTTTTGAAAATATTAAAATGGCAAATTTTGATATGTTTATTAACACTAGTGTCAATTCATGCATTGTATCAATGTTGAAAGAGTCTGCATTCAATTATGTTGAAAATTCAAGTGATCTACTGAAATGTTGTCCAATACAGGGAAAGATGTGTTATATGGCTACTGGAAATTCAAATTTCAAAAAGATGGCTGAAGTAGCTGTTGAAAATTCAAATTCCGAAATGGTGTGTTACATGGCTGTTGAGAATTCAAATTCTGGTGAACATATGGTGGAAATCAAAAAGGACAAATGGATACTGGATAGTGGCTGTTCGAGACATATGACGGGAAATCCAGAAATACTCAATAATATAGTATATGATAATGGTGGACGGTGAACTTTGGTGACAACTCTAAAGGTTGTATTGTTGGCATCGACAATGTCGGTAATTCTGAAACTCTTACTATTTCTGATGTTTTATTAGTTAGGAATTTAAAACACAACCTACTAAGTATAAGTCAACTTTGCGATAAGGGCTATAAAATAAACTTTGAAAAGGATAAATGTTTTATAGAAGATAGGAATTCAAAAGTAATATTCGAAGGAGATAGAAAGAAAAATATCTATATATTAAGTATGAAAATCTCCAACGATAATCTATGTCTTATGGACAATACAAGTGACCCTTAGATCTGGCATAAGGGATTCGGTCATATAAATTTCAAACATATCTCTTGGATTTCTAAATTAGATTCATTTAAGGGATTAACCAAAATGAATTTTAAAGTTAATAATTTATGCGACGCTTAGTTTGGGAAATTAAAAAGAAGTTCATTTAAATCAAAAGATGAAATTATAACCTCAAAACCATTAGAGTTAATTCACATGGATTTATTTGGTCCATCTCAAACCCAATCAATAAATCACAATAAATATGTTTACATAATAGTCGACGACTTTTCTAGATTTATTTGGACTTTGTTTCTTAAAAATAAAAGTGATGCTTTTGATCAATTTAATTTTTTTGCTAAAAGAATTCAAAACTTATTATAAAAATCAAAACATTACGTAGTAACCATGGCGGAGAATTCAAAAACGAAATTTTTGAAAATTTTTATAATAAAAAGGGAATAACACATAATTTTTCTGTCCCTAGAACCCCTTAAAAAACGGTTAAATGTAAAAATAGGACGATACAAGAGTGTGCGAGAACTATGTTATCTGATAGTAATTTACCAAGAAATTTTTGGGCTGAGGCAGTTGCAATAGTTTGCTATAATTTAAATTGAATTTCAATCATACCCTTAACTCATAAAACACCATATGAACTTTTTTATAATAAGAAACCAAAAGTATCATATTTTAAAATATTTGGAAGTAAATGTTTTATACTTCATACTAAAGAAAACTTAGATAAATTTGACTCAAAATCCAATAAAGGAATATTTATTGGATGTTCAGAAAGAAGTGAGGCATATAGAGTTTTTAATTCAAGAACCAATACTATAGAAGAAACCTTAAACGTATCATTTGACGAAAATTATAAAAGTATAACACAACACAACGAAGATGAATGCGAAAATGAAGTTAATGAAACAAATAATGAAGATTGTCAACCAAATAAATGAATTAGGTTACTAAGAGACAACCATGTAGAAAATATCTTAGGAGATATTGAATCCGTCGTTAGGACTAGTAATCAACTAAATAATATGAGTAATTCTGCATTTATTTCAACTATTGAACCTAAGAATCCAAAGGAAGCATCTTTCGGTGATTCATGGATCCTTGCCATGCAAGAAAAATTGAACCAGTTTACTCGGAATGATGTATGGGAACTTGTTCCTAGACCAGAGGATAAAACTATAATAGGAATTAAATGGGTTTATAAAAATAAAATGAATGAACATAGTGAGGTCGTAAGAAATAAGGCACGATTAGTAGCTCTAGGTTATACTCAAGAAGAAGGAATAGATTACGATGAAACGTTTTCCCCCGTAGCTAGATTAGAAGCAATTAGGATATTACTAGCCTTTGCAAACCATAATAATTTCAAATTATATCAAATGGATGTTAAAAGTGCTTTTCTAAATGATTTGTTAAAGAAGACGTATATGTAGAGGAACCACCTCTTTTTGAAGACGAAAAATTACCAAATCACGTATATAAGTTAAAGAAAGCATTATATGGATTAAAACAGGCTCCTAGTGCTTGGTACGATAGATTAAGAAATTACCTATTACAATCTAACTTTGAAATAGGAAAACTAGATAACACCTTGTTTATTAAAAGAAATAATAAGGATATACAATTAGTGCAAATATATGTTGACGATATAATTTTAAGATATTATGACCCAAGAATTTGAGAAGAGTCATATGGGAGAACTAACATTCTTCGTAGGCTTACAAATTCGTCAATTAAAGAATGAAATATTTATTAATTAAGAAAAATATGCAAGAGATTTAATTAATAAATATAATTTAACTACAATTAATGGGAGACCAACACCTATGGCTACCAATATAACATTAAGTAAAGATGATACATCAAAGGATGTTGATCAAAAATTATATACAGGTACGATAGGATCATTATTGTATATAACCGCTAGTAGACCAGATATAATGCATAGTGTATGTATCTGTGCATGATATCAATCGCAACACAAGGAAACACATTTAAAAGCCGTAAAACGTATTCTAAGATATGTAAAACATACATCAGACTTTGGATTATTTTATCCTAAGGATGATTCATTCGATTTAATTTCATATTGTGATGCTGATTATGCGGGATGATAATCTGATCGTAAAAGTACTAGTGGAACATGTCATTTCTTAAGAAATTCGCTAGTCTCATGGTTTAGTAAAAAGCAAAATACCGTATCGTTATTAATAACTGAAGCAGAATATATCTTTGTTGCTTTGGCTTGTTCACGAGTAATATATATGCAACAAAATCTGAATGATTTTGGATTAAAAATAAATAAATCACCAATATACTGCGATAATACGAGCGCTATAAATATATCTAAAAACCTATCTCATCACTCAAAAACTAAACATATCGATATGCAACATTTTCTAAGAGATAATGTAAGTAAAGAGAAAATTTCACTCAAATTTATAGAAACAGATAAACAAATAGCAGATATATTAACAAAATCATTAAACGAAGCAACCTTTACTAAATTTAGAAGAGAATTAGGTATTTGTTCATTAAGTGAATTAGAATAATTAAATATATTAATATATATAAGAATAACATTAAAAATAAGAAAAAAATTTAACACATCATGTATGTCGACATACATAGAAGTCTATGTTGACATATAACTGCCAGATTTTTAAAATTAATTACCACCAAAAGTTAGTTACAATAACCATTTAAACTCTCCACTTTGAATTTTCTTCTTCATTCTCTTATTTCACTTCTGTAAAAACTCAAAACAAAAATAAATCACGGCCTCCACCAATTATAACAACCAACTTAACCATAAATCATCCGCTGGACTATCCGAAGGTTCATTCCAACGTTCTACCCTCTCTCGTGTAATCAAATTGGAAGAGAAAATGGAATATACTCTTCAAATGCTTGTTGAGATTCAAGTGCTCCAAATTCGGATAAGTCAAGAGCAAAATAAACAAGGAAAGATGATGAGGAACCTTCATAAATTTGTAATGGATAATCAAGCAAATCCAATCATCATCGAAGATGATAATCAAGCAATGGAAGAAGAAGCAGAGGAAGAAGAGGAGGAGGAAGAAATGATGGAAGAAAAGGAACTAGAAGAGGAACAAGAAGAAGTCATGGACGAGGATGATCAAGTTGTATGGGTTGGTGAAGTCTTGTTCGATCAACATGGAAATATGATTGAACGAAATGAAGATTTTTGTCTCCATTATCCAAACTGTCCAACCGATAAGTCTCCTATAATTAAGAACAAATAGAATTTAGGTTTCTTTTCGTTTATTCGATGTACTACGTGTATAGTAATTCGTGTAATTTGCTTTCATGTGTATTGCTAGTATTGACAAACAATGTTTAATATAATGATTGCTTTATCTTTATAAGTACTTCATTAGTTTTTTTTATATAGGAACAAATTTAGGGGGAGCCATATACATTAAGTATTTTGATCACAAGTTATACATACATATCTTATTAGTTTAATATAGAATAATAACACGATATAGATAGATATAGGATTTAAGGGGAGTATTTTTAGAATTTCTTTTTGATAATGCTAAAGGGGGAGAAATTATAACATATAGACTTAGTTTTAGTAGAATATAGGATTTATATTGACAGGGGGAGTATTAGAAGGATCAATATCAACAGGTATGAATATTTTATAAACTAAGGTTGTCATCATCAAAAAGGGGGAGATTGTCGGAGACTGGAGTTTTGATGACAAAAACCTTATTTCAATATTAATTGATTATAAAATATACACTAACATCTCTATCTAGAATATATATATACACTTATATGCGGGATTTGTATACATGAATTAAATACCGACGACTGTACAGTTTTAGAGTTTTAGAGATTCAGAATTCAGAGAAGATTCAAGACTCATGAGTAATCAAGAAATCAAGAGTTCAAGATAAACATAGTAATCGAGTCTAGTTTATGTAAGACTCTGAATAACACTCCAGGTTCGAATTCAAATTCTGATTTTCAAAATTCAAACTATATTTTCAAAATTCTAATTCTAATTTTAATTAAGTTTTTCTATCTTATCTTTGATTTTAAACTTGATTGTTTAAGTTTTTAAGTTTATATATATTTATATTGTTATATACTTTTATACCTTTATATTTATATAGTTTTAAAATTTATAATTTTATAAATATGTTTATATAATTTATATTTAATATGCTTTTCTACTTTATAATACTTATTTATATCACTATGTTTTATTTCAAGAATTATATATATATATATAAATATTAAAACACTTGAAAAATACTCAAATTTCAAAATTTGAAACACATATGTAGACATACATATATAAGGATGTCGACATACAACTGTCATATATTCAGTTTTGAAAGGAAGTGTCTTTTCACTATTTATAACGTTCCAAAAGTCTTGCAACCTTTCAAATCTTATAAATAAGGATTGATTTCGAATTTTTTATTCATTCTTCTTCTCTTTCTTCATCCCTTTTCATTCCTCCATTATTATTTCATTTTTTATGATTTCTACACTTATACTCTACCGATTTCTATTCTAAATACATAAAACTTCTTCTCTTCTCACTCTCTACTCATTACTCTCTGAATTGAAGTGCTACTGAAGAGCTATAGTGCTATTGTAATCATTTTGTATTGTTTTGGGATAGTTTGAAAACAGTGTCTTCCTTGTAGCCGTGAAATCAAAGAAGGAAACAATGTTAACCTTGTAGCCGAGAAATCAAGGGTGGTTGAAATGGTGTTAACCTTGTAGCCGTGAAATCAAGGGGATTGTACTGAGATGTTGATCTAGTAATAAAACTCTACGCAATTCAGCGTTGTGTGAGACTGGACGTAGGAACAATCCGAACCAGTATAAAATCCGGTGTATTCTTTCCTTTTCTGCATTTTATTTCCGTGTTTGTGTTTGATTCTGTGTCTGTGATTATCTCTTTGGTGTGTGATTTATATAGTAGATCATATAAGTTTTAGATTTTCTTAAATTCCTCGAAAACACTATTCACTCCCCTCTAGTGTTAATTTTGCCTTAAGATCCATTCTGGATTCCCTAATAGTAGTAAGATGGTCCAAATTGAGGTGGGTACGGGTGTGTTTCGGTGGGTCAATGTGCATGCATTGAGCCGACGATGGAAAATAAGACACTGTGACACCTGACTAATGCTATGTCTTTTGCTGATGGCTTGGGCCTGATAAGCCCAAGGCCATAGCAGGCATAAGCTATCACTCTATTGTTTTGATAGTCGATCGATGGGTAGTATTAGGGAGATTTTCCTAATTATATTATGCTTTGAATTAGTAGAAGTGAAAACAGTCAGAAGTTGAATGAGAATAGTTATCATATGTATTCACTTTAAGTGTGTACATAGACACCCTATTGACACTAGAAACTATTGTTTTATCTGGTTCCCTTTTTCCTTATCAATCGTGCTAGTAATCATAACAGCTCACATGACTTAATGTCCGACCCATTTTCCTTCATTCTTCCCTTTTTCTTCCTCCCAAGCTCATAGAGAGGAAGTGCGTAGTTTAGATTATTCAGCTGATTCTGTCTTGAAGGTTTTTCTTTGTAGTAGACGTGTTGCTTTTTTTTATTTCTTTTCTACGGTTTGGTTATATCTATTGACTACTTAAGGGATGTTATTTTTGTACTCTGATGTTATTTTATGACCGATATTTTATCTTTACGAGATAGGGTATTTTGTGATAGCTGGTTTTTTTGAAATTAATGGTTTTGTCACTTATGTAAATTGTCTTCTTCTTCCGCTGTGTTTAAATTATTTATGTCTTGTAAATTTTAGTCTTTATGATGTGTTTTTCTTTATACCTATAATGCTTTATATTTCTAAACGGAATCCTATTTTGGGTAACGTTAAAGGGGGGGGGTGTTTCACCTACTATTTCCACCGTTCAAGATGTGAAATCATACCATTTCCTTTAATTCCCCACTTCAGGCCCTTCTCAAACCTTGGCATTGGAAAAAGTGATTAAGATTGAGAAAGATATAAAGCATACTCTCAATATGCTTTCAAAATGGAAGCCATACAACTGCAAGTCTTGAAAGGACGAGAAAAACTGGGGTTGATTCTAAAGAACCTTCAGAAGTATCTATTGGATAATCCAACTAATCCAATAATAGTTGAAGAGGATGCTTTAGTCTTGGCATTCATAATCTTACAAACGATGATAACAATAAAGAAGAAGAGGAAGGATGAGGAAGAAATGGAACCATAAAATGATTTGCAGGAGAGGTTTGGTTGGACAAGTATGGAAATCTTATGGAGCAAAAAAGGAGTTTCTGTCTATGCTATCCCTTCTGTCCCATTCATAAGTCCTCAATTATTTTGAAATCACATTAGTACTAGTTTAGGATTTAAAGTTTGAATTATGTTTGATTGGATTGGTTTTTACAAAGTTCAAGTATTTCATTTGTCTAGGTCTAGATTAATTGATTTGAATAATGTATGGATTGATTTAAATTAATAGAATTAGTTTGTTTTTATCACTTCTTGTTCATTAATACATCACTTTTTTTATACTTACATATCTCTTAAAATTACATATAGTACCTTATTAAGGGGAGTTCTAGTTCGATTCTTTTTGACAACAAAGGGAGAGAAATATATAAATAATACATGCATAAATTAAGGAGGAGTCGTGTAACTGAAGGGGAGGGGGGGTGTTATATCATATTGTATATGCATGGTTGTCATCATAAAAAAAGGGAAGATATAAGTATCAAAAGTATTGGTTTTGATGGCAACAACAATATTAGATTATATAGGATATACACAGTGATGTTTTATCAAGTTATGTAGTACATAGTATAGGGTATTAGATTTGTATTTATTAAGAGGACTGTACAGTTTAAAAAATCAAGAGCATGATAAGAAGATTCAAGAGTTAGAAATGAAGATCCCATGAGTTTGAAGAATCAAAATATGATAATATGAAGACTATAGTCATAGAATCATAGATTATATTATTAAAGTTACCAGCAACACTTCTTTGATCTCTCTCTATTCTCAAATAGATTTTTAAAATCAAATCTTTTTGTTTTTGAAAATGATTTTTCAAATATCCTTTAAACTTTAAACTCATTTCCAAAATATTCTTAACCCTTTTTTGATAATTACAAGTTCATTACATTTTAACTACGATTTTAAGTTTTTAATCCTTTAATATTTTAAACTAAATATACTTTCAACTCTAATAATTCTTCTACATTTTAACCAAGTATATTTTGATTTTTTTAGTTTTGTAAGTATCTTCAAATACACACTGATCATAAAAACATATTCAGTAATACTTTATATATTATTTTGCAAGGAAAATTATATTTAATTCCTTGTATACATCTAAATATATTAAAGTTATTTTATAAAGTTTTCATGAACTTTCTTAAGATTAAATGTGTATAAACCAAGATTATATGGTTTCATAAAGTATCATTTTTTTTTACAAAGTTTAAGATTTTCAAAATAATGTAAAAGAAAAGGAAATTCAAATATACAAAGTGTATGCCGACATTGTTGTAATTTTTGAAAAGTAATTTTGAATTGAAATGTGTGTCCCATCGCAGCTGTTCACGAGTAGACATGTATGTTTACTCTACATAAAGTGGGGTTTTCAAACAAAATTTTAAATAATTAATTTCCTATATCTTCTCTCCTCATTCACTCTCCAAATTTCTAAAATAATTTTCCCTTAAATATTTCAAAATTTGATCAAAATCCATTCAAAATCTATTGATTTGATTCACTCTTTGATTTCTATCATCTCTTCCACTCAAAACATGATCAAAGCGCTATAAAACTACAAGATTATTTGTATTTAAAATCAAGAAATTGATTTTGTAAAAACTGTCAAATCATACTCAAATAAAATTGAGGTGCGGTCGATAGCCTTGAAACCTAATTGGATGTGCTTGTTGCCTCTAAAATCAAGTGCATGTATGCATAATTCGAAAAACCTGGATGGTATGCCTCATTGCCTAAAAATTGAGATTGTAATTGGTTTGCCTTCTACCTGTTGGAAGAACGACTTTTCAAAAAGAAATGTTTATAGGCAATTGTTCAAGGTTGGATATAGCACTTTGAACCAATATAAAAATCCAGTTGTGATCCCTCCAATTTTCTACTTTTATTTTATTTTATCGTTGATTTTGTAGTGTTAAGTAAACACTTTGAAAAGAGTTTTGAACAGATTTAGAAAACAACCCCCCCCCCCTCCTCCTCCCCCCCTAACTTCGTCCTCACCTATAGCATTTAAGTGGCCTTAAGATCCTTACATCCTCAATCCAACACTTTGGATTGGAGTTCCCACCATTGATCTCTGCATATCTTTTATCTAACGATTAGGGTTACTACAAAATTCTTTAAATAAAGTTGCGTAATGCTCATTGTAGTGCATCCAAAAAAGTTTTGTATTATGATTTTGAAGATTGAGATTTCATTTCAATTTTAAGACTCTCTTAGAATTTATTAAACGAAATACTTTTTTTTTTTTTTTTTTTTTCACTCTTTCCCTTTAATTGTTTTAGAGGAATAATTGAAGTTGACTAGGGGAATTTATCACTACTCATTTACAACCAAACATTCTACTAAACTCCTAAAAAGGAATAAAAATTATCACTCTTTCCCTTTAATTGTTTTTCTTCACCCAAACATTCTATTAAACTCCTAAAACGAATAAAAATTATCACTACTCGTTTACAACCAGATTATTGGGTTCAGTAAGTTGTTTCTGCAGCGTTAAATGAATGTATAGCCAATCCACATTGGTAAAAAGTACCCAAACTTGCAAACAAAGGATATAAATTTGTATCTCATCATCCTTTCTTTCAGCCATCAACTGCAAAAGGCATGCTTAAAAATTAGCATGGGAGTCTACAACAAGTATAGGCTTTTATTTGGACTATAGGACTTTGGTATTGAAATTCCACGAACTGTAGGACTTTGGGTATTTGCTTCAGCTCTTCCATTTTCATCAATGTACAAGTATCATTAAGTATGTACTGCTTTTGAGCTTTGACATCTGTATTTGTGTTTATTTGCAAATGCACCAGCATATGTGATTACATGTTGCATGAATCGAACCAGCATTCGTCACCTCTGTCCTCGACTGATCCGTGAAGATCTATGGAGCATCCCGTTCTCTTGAACAGGAGAATGCTGAGGGTCGTCACCTTTCTTCTTACCCTGAGTATTGGAACAATTGCGTTAAGCCATAAAACCACGATAAAAAAACAGAGCATAACTGTAAAGGCTCAATGTATTTCACAAGTAATTTCAGTTTTATCCAAATGATACATTGCTGCCGGTTGAATTGTGCGCTAATAAAAAGGATATGCGTAACTAAATGCATTTCACTAGTAATCTCTGAGTACCCATGTAGCAAAAAATCAGAATTGAAACCCAAAAGCAGCAGAAACAATAATTTCGGATTGATATTGATGCTGAAGTAGAACAAACATGAACAGTTGTCCCAAATCAGTAAAGGATCACAAATACAAATAACAGCAAAGTAAAGACGTCAGATTTATATTGGTTCCACCATCTCAAAATAGTGTACTTCACTTTAAAAGACGAGCCTTTATCATTTTCAGAAAGAAAAGAATTACAAGACTTGATAATGGAGGCTGGCCCAAGAGAAAAAGCTTATAATATAAATATATAATCCCTATTGCTGGATTAAAAACTTATAAAAATCTATGGTGGAAACTCCAAATCATCCAAAAAAAGAAGGAAAAACCCATTAGAACTCAAAGTCCAAAATTCAACATTTCAGTATTTCATGATCAGTCACCTGGAAATGCTTACTGGTCGACTGATGGGGACTTACAGTCGACTTGAAAATAGGTAGTGCTTGCGAGAGCAAAATCCCCCAAAAGGCAGTCGACTGGCGGCTCCGCCAGTTGACTAGAAATGAGTTCCAGTAGACTAGTGGCTGCCACAAGTCAACTGAAAGCCTGTAGCTTACTAATACGACGTTAAATTTCTTATATCTCTTTCGAGATCTCTCTTTCAAATTCAGAAAAAGTAAGACATTCATTCATATATCCTTGGACAGTTATCTCATCCTAAATATTCAAATTTCACCTGAAATATGAATTGAAATCGCATTTGAGATCCCACCAAAAATTACTTCTTTTTTCTTCTTTTACGTATTTTTTTTTCAATTTCATATGGATTCAAGAAACTACACGATCCAGTTAATATTTACCAACTCGCTAAACATATTTCATACTTCTTACCTTAATGGATCACGACAAAAGACTTCAATCTATTAAATAATAGTAAAGCAGAAGCTTTTCAAGCTCTCTCCTTAATTCTCTCTATTCACCTTAATTCTCTCAATTCTCTCTGTTTAGCTTAAAACTCTCATGATATTTTATTTAAAATTAATTTTTTTTGTTTACCTTCAAACTCTCAAGATATCTATACTACTTATTAGTGAGTTTCATTTCAGCAACGCAAAGCACCCAGAGCATTATGCGTTTTTTATTTTCTTCACTCGCTCTCCATTTCTCCACTCGCTCTCCATTTCTTCCTTATTCTCCAACCCCTGTATTACCTTCCCTTTTATCTACACTAGCAAGAGACCTATGTTCTATCGCTAAAAGGTCATGGAGACATTCTGTGTTGCGTTTCTTCCCCTTCTCATGCTCTTCCTAATCCCTAATTTCACTTTACTAATCCTCCAAGCCTAGCATACCAACTCTACCTGATTTGTCAATCCCTAACCCTAATTTACTTCCTCTAATGCCCACCGAATAGCCTACCCTCTTACTCCGATAGGGTGAAATATTCACAGGCGTTGAGGTCATTACGATTGAAAGGTATATCATTTCGACTATTATTCATCATCATTCTAGCAAGAGACCTATGTTCTATCGCTAAAAGGCCATGGAGACATTCTGTGTTGCGTTTCTTCCCCTTCTCATGCTCTCCCTAATCCCTAATTTCACTTTACTAATCCTCCAAGCCTAGCATACAAACTCTGCCTGATTTGTCAATCTCTAACCATAATTTACTTCCTCTAATGCCCACCGAATAGCCTACCCTCTTACTCCGATAGGGTGAAATATTCACAGACGTTGAGGTCATTGCGATTGAAAGGTATATCATTTCGACTATTATTCATCATCATTTTTTGACCACTGGCATGAGTGTTACCTTATGATTCTCTTCTTCCATTATTTTGGTTCTTAGTTCTGCTACAATATTTGTGAACCTTTCTGATCATCTCATATTGTAGTCATGCTTTTTATTAATTTATTATACGTTATTTCAAAAGGCCTAAATTTGATTTGTTTCCTTCGATATCTTGGATACTATTTCAGAATTTCATGTTTTTTGCAAACGCAGGTTATGACGTAATTTTTTTTTTTTTTTTTTAGTCTGTAACTACGCCTTGAGAACAAATGGCCCCAATCTGCCTATTTGTGAATTTTGTATTATAGTTTAAAAAAAAATCTATTTTTTTATAAAATAACCTATTTGCAGTTATGATGCATATTAGTTTGGCTGTAGTTTGTAACTAACCCTTAGGAACAAATGGTCACAATCTGCTCATTTGTGAATTATGTGTTATACTAAAAAAAACTTTATTATTTATAAGATTCTCTAACAACCACACATAGGTAGTTTATACTGTTGTGAAATTAAGCTGTACAATCACAGTTATGTTGCTTTGATCCCAATGCAAATCCGAAACTGTTTAACTACCCAAAATATCCCCCATTTATGAAATTGCAGTACACTTATCAGCCTCTTTTAGTCATTTTTGTTTGCAGAATTTTTATGTACGTCCTCGATAACTTCTTGAATTTAGTTATGCATTCTCCGGTTATTCATTCCCTTCTCATATATATGTAGCTGTCTCTCATTGTAGACCAACAAAGCTACAAGAATAAAGGAATGTATAACCATATACTAATTAGCTTTACATCATTTTAATGTCATTTCTATTTTACATCCAGGTTCTAGAGAGAAACGAAGCTTATACAAGTAAGCCAATATTATTACTGTAAGTGTTTGAACTTGAAAATGGTGGTTAATATCTTTGCATGACCACACAATTGGACATGGTATTAATGTGTAATTACATTATGTTTCCAGAATTGAAATTTTGTTTCCGCGTTCTCCTCGGTGGATGATAAACAAAAACGCAAGTTTCCATCTTCTAATTTGCCGATCCAGAAGAACCACAATTTCTTCTTCTTCGCTCAATATACATGATGCTGCCTACGTTTCTTCGCTTTCGAAGATCTGGACTTTAGGTTTGTATTTTCGATCCGCTTGCTTTTGATTTTCAGTTCTTCGTGTGGATTTTCTCTATTCAATCATTCCTTTTACAAAACATGTTTGATGGTTTCACAATCTATTTATGTTCAATTTCAGATTTGATTTGATGCTTTGAGGAAAAAAACGCAATTTCTTCGCTTTTGAAGATCTGGACTTCAGGTTTGTATCTTTGATCCGCTTGCTTTTGATTTTCAGTTCTTCCTCGCGTGGATTTTCTCTGTTCAATCATTCCTTTTACAAAACATGTTTGATGGTTTCACAACCTATTTCTGTTCAATTTCAGATTTGATTTGATGCTTTGAGAAAAAACCCTATTAGAGATTTTTCGTTTAGGTTTTCCACTCTATTTGCAACTGATAATAACTTTTCACTTATTTATCCACTTTCTTTTATTTAATTATCTACCTACGCTTTGGATGGTTCTCATATTTGTAAGTGACTGAACGAATAGGTCTTACTTGCTTCTAAATTATAATGTTCCCCCATTTCAGCATCTACAACAATGTAGAAATTGACTGGATTTAGGAATGATTCCTCTGCAGTTGTTGGTTTGTAAATTTAAGTTCTTTTGCATGTTTTTAACATGTCTTTTGTAAATGTAGCAAAATTTTCTTTTGCATGTTTTTATGTAGTTTATAACCTCATTATCTTATATTGGCTTATTTCAGGTGATTGTTATTCTTGGCTAAGTAATATTCATGATGTGAAGCTCTTAAAAAGGTAAATGGTATGCAGTTTCCCTGGAATGTAGTCATTGTTTTCTTCGATTCAGCAGTGATCTATTTTCCAACTATGATATACTTTATTTGTTTACTCTATGTGTTTCTTATTGCTCACAATTTGAGGAAATTTTTTAACTAAACATACGCATTATGAAGATATTACTCTTTTTGATGTGTTGCAGTGCCTCCTTTCTTCCCGTGTCTTGCATTTGAAAAATTTACTGAGTATGTTGATATTTGGTAGTGAAATTTTGGTTCTGAATATAAAAGTAAAGTCTGTGGAGTTTTAGGTAAGAAGACAAATATTCATGAAGATAATTCTCGGTAAAATAAGAATAAAACTGAGTTTGAATTTTGAAATTAATTCTTTTGGAAGATGTCCATGTGTGTCAAATTTGAAGTCCTCTTTTCAGCTCTGAGAAATAAAGTTGTCCTACTTCTAAACCCTTGAAAATTGAAATGGGAGTGTGATAAAATATGTAGTCATACCATGGACGTTTATCCATAGAAGTGCAATTAGACAGTATAGATGAGCGATTCACATTCAAAGCAGAACAATCTACATCCTCTAGGCTGCAAAATGTTTTTTCTTTCTTTTTTCAATTGACCTACTTATTTACAAGTATTATCTTTTCCGCAGGGTGCACCATGAACCTGGCTTTGTTCAATACGTTGGCCCAATGAACTAGAGCTAAATATCAAATAGATGACGAACTTTATTTGGCTGTGAGCTGACAGTTTTTTCTACTGAGAACAACAACAGAAAAGGAAGATGATGTGAGGCAAAGGGAGATAGAGAGGTAGTTGTTTTCTTAACCCTGGCATTTTATGAGAGTAAATCAAGTTACATTTTGTTTTTTAGTTGCAACAAAATAGTAACTATTGCAATGATTTTTTTTACTGTTTCATGATTCTTTTGTTAGAATTGGTAGTTCTACATATGAAAAATCAGTATCATAAGACATTGCGTAATTAGGTTGTCTTAGTGTGTGTATGTGTATGTGTATATATATATATATATATATATATATATATATTTGTGTGTGTGTGTGTGTGTGTGACAGTGTGTGTGTGTGTGTATTGGTATATGGGTCCTTGATTAGATGTGGTTTCATTCTTAGCTATAAAAATGTCACACTGGCTTCTCTCTCATCTGTTACCTCTGTTGATTTAAGCTTCATTATCCTTTGTCCTCTATCCAAAATAACTAAACTTTTCTATATTTTTTAAAATGTTGTTTTTTTGGGCCTGATTGAATTATTCTTCAATGAGCCCTAGACATTTATGGTGCTTTTCATTCTATATTCTTATTCCTTTTTACATTTCAGTGTGAATGTTGACTCTTACATATTCTTTTTGATTTCGCATGTGAAGATTCACGGCTCTCTTAAATCCACACTCAAGTCAAAAGAATCTATGTACAAATTCATGCTCGAGGTAGTTTTCAATTTTTGCTTCTCATTATTCAAGCTCTTATATCGAATTAGATGATAAGATTTTCTGTATTTTTCTTCTTAGATTTATACTTTGATTTTGCGATTTTGACGCATAATAATTTCGTGGACCTTTTGGATCTGACTCAGTCAAGAACATGCTTAATGAATATACGATTGAGGTACTTTCCTCTTATTTTTAATCTTTTCAGCCTTGATTGATTTATCCGATTAAAATGTCCTCAATGATGGACTTAACAAATTAACGGTGATAAATTTTTTTGTATTATTTTCTCAGGTCTATTCTTTTGATCTTGCGATTTTGATGCATGATAATTTTTTGGTATTATTTTCTGTAAATTAAGCTTTGCTGCCAAATGCTCAAATCTCTATTTTTGCTGCAATTTAATTTGCATGCAAAAGGGTATAAGGATAAAGTAGATAAATGCTTTTCCAACTCAGAACTGCTTCTCTTTTCTCTTTACTGGTTACTAGATAACATGTGAAAATATTGATTAATATTACCCAACTGTGCCTCAAGGGCTTTCTTTTAGAAAATAAAAGGCGTGCTTGATTGATTTAATATATAAAATAGTGTACTAAATTATCCTTGCTTATATTTCTATATTTCAACTCACATGTATAATTTTCTTAACTAATGCCTCTGGATAAGAATCTCCATTTTATAAATAATATTGTTGTAATGTTTTCTCAGTTTCCCCTTCAATAGCATTATAACAATCCCAAGCATACCTTCGATTTTGAAATGACCATTGTACACTCATTTTTAATTTCATAGTCTGGCATATTGAACATTATATGATAACTTGCAATGGAATTAACAATATATTCGTTGCATGTGAAGTTTATGGAGTGTGGGCCTTTTTAAGCTACATTTGTTTCATTCAATTTTTTTATGTTTCTAACAAATTGATGGATTATCTATACTCCTCTTTACTTAAAGCGAATAATTAAATGTTCTTCTATTAGAATATGAAATACAAAAATTTTGATTGCTCCATGCATTAGAATCACCATATATCATTTTTGTTAAATATTCTTAAAACTTTATTTCAAAAGAGTAAAAAAAAATTAAAGGAAAAACTAGCAAGAACGAGTAAATTTGAACATAATAGTTAAGTTGTTTTTCTTAATAATCTATAAAGTATGAACTGAGACATTTATTGTCTTCATTAGTTATAGTTTTGAGTAAAGGAAAATGAAATGAACAAAGTGTAAAAAAGAATACAAGCTTAACAAAAATGAAAAGTTAGTGAGAGAATTTGCTTGACAAGGGAATATTATTAATAGAAAAAATCTGAGAACTTAAAAAGATCGGCTGATTGACATCCTCTTCCATAAAATGAGACCCATTTTAAGAACTTTCCCTTCAGTAAATAAATCTAGCTTGCAAGTTTCAACTGCTGTGAACAGTGAGATGTCTATAATTTTAAATACGCATATTTACCGTATGAAGCAAATGAAGTACATGCTTATAAAGATGACGTGCTGGACTGAAGGATGACGTGGATGTAGGACGTGAAAGTAGAGGTGGAAGTAGGTTGCGTGCTTCAGATCAATGTAGAAAGGAATATGGAACTTGAAGAGAATGACATATGGCATCGAATTATTTGATGCAGTAGAAATTTGATAACGAGGTTTAGATTTGCGATGGACTTGATGAAAGTTGCAATGGAGAATGAAATTCTTATTATTATTTTGCTGAAAGAACAAGGTAACAAATTCTAACTGTTCATTTTTATGATTAATCCGTGTATGAAGCCGGGTTCGTATCCTACTTACGGTCGCATAAGGGGTAGTATAAGCTTAGTTACTAAAGATATTGGTACGCACAGGTCTACGAACTAAACGTAAGTTGTTTAAAAATCCTATTGGTTGGTCTAAAATGAATTACACGAGCTCTGTGAGTTTAACTACAAATATAATATACAAATATAATAGAATGAAACTGGATCTTGCTTTTTATGTTACATCAAAAGTTAGATGGTTTTTAGTTTTCCTATGATATATTTAACTAGCATATGCCATGTAAGTTACACCAAATATTGATGGTATGTTTTTGTTAGTAAATTTGATTCTAAAAATGTCTAATGATGCCTCGGATAGTCAAGACACGTTGACAAGCAAACAAAGTTTGATATGCTTGCATAATCGCTTATGGATTCCGATTGCAAATTGTTGCTTATTGATCTATTCTGGATGGGGTTATCTATCCTTGTGAGCTGACCAAACTTATATATTATATAGCTTTATTTACTAATTTTTTTTGCTTGATTTAACTGTCATGATGCGCTAGAACTGTTCAACTAATAATAGCAAAAGTCTGCATAATAAATATGTAACATATTATTATTGAATAGATTACTAAATTATTCCTATATATGTTTGTTAGGTTAAATGCAAGTTGGACGTGTTCACGGCTAGACAAAGTTACGTTCCTACGACCAGCTTGGCATCCACAAGGAGCACATGAAGATGGCGTTATGTATTGTTGTTTGTATTAAAATGCCTAGGACAAATTGGTAGCAATGAATACAGTATTATAGATTGCTATTTGTATTAAAATGCCTGGGATGAAAAATGGTAGTGGTGGACCATAGAAATGACTATTCATACATGTCAATTACAAACGCAAGTGCTCTTTTGTAATATGAAGTTGCTTGCAATCCATATTTATGCTGTACAGGTAATCAAATTGCCTTCAGTTGGCAATGAACATACATTAAATAATGCTTCATAATTGCTTTTGTTCTTCACTCGCACTGGTGTTGATGAGAATGAGAAGTATGTTTATAATTTATCTATCTTTTAGCTATTTCGCGCATAATATTTTTATAATATGATGCCCAAATATCGAATATTGATTATTCCAAATATCCAATATTGTACTTTGGCGTTGCAATTTTCCAACAATACCACAAAAGATTGAAGTCAGCTATGAAATTAAATAATGCATATGAGGTATCGTTTTCAATGTGAGCATGCTATAGTTATTATCATTTGATGTGGCCATTTTTAATTTCCTTTGAAGTTACTATAGCAAAATATTATATTGATTAATTAATGTTGTTTTAATAACTTTGATGCATGTTTATTATATTATTATTATTATTATTATTATTTCCAATTAATAGCTGTACAAAATATATAGATGCGACCGTATGTGAAGTACGGGTTTGCACTCCAATATTTTATAAAGACGAAAAATACATATTTTTTTTAAAGAAAAACAGAGGTGACTGTTTTTAGTTAATTATAAATGTAGAATGTATAGATTTTTACTGTCATTTTCTCCATGTTTTCCAACTGTCGTTAGAACCATTGAATTTGAGATATATATTATCAGCTAATTATTATTTTATTTCTGTAAAATTTTAAACATACTTTTTGTTAGCATTACTTACATTGATTGGATATATACACTTTTCCTATTCGCTCTGATCTTGGACACATGCCTACTGATTTATTTATATATTTTAATGTTATTTTACACATAGGATAACCTCAGCTTTACTCATAGGACACATATTAGTTTTTTATTTCATAGATCATATTTGGGTTACAATTTCTAATAGCAATGAATATTTTATACCATTTCCGCTTAATATTTATACACGTTGCAATTTCTGATAAGAACACAATTTCCACAATACTCGGTTTCAGCGCATGTATGAAGAATGAAAATATTACTTCATACAAACAATTTACAATTTAGGGCTCCATGATTTTCAATAAATGACAAAAGTTCAAACCACTCAAAATAAAAGTCAATTATTCAAATGATTCACATAATATAAGCTTAATATTTCATTCATTTATTATTTAACATAAGATACCTATATTTAAAATGGTAAAATATATTTATCATGCATGGCATTATAAAATTCTACATTTAACTTAAAATACCTATTTTAAAATTACCACAATTATTTACGAAACTCACACCACTTTCTCATATGGTTTACGCTTCAGTTCTTGTGTTTAAATTAATTATGTAATCTTAAGTTTGAAATGTTAGGATAATGTAATTAAATGATATTCATTAGTTCAGATAACAATACGAAAAATTCAATAATACATGTCACACACATATCAGTGAAATATGATAAAATTGCATTTTGATTAAACTGAAATATGTAAGTCACGGATATACAAAATAACATAAACAATAGGGAACACTCTTTAAATTTTGAAATACCCATACATTTTTTTCTAAAAAAACATGCTTTAAAACATTTGTCACTTTTAGTTCTAACCAATTTATGAATAATTGTAGTCATTTTTGCAAAAAAAAAAAGAAACCATTTGTGCAAAGAAAAAAAAACAATGCTTATAGAAACGTGACACTAAGTACAAATTTAATTTTTGAAATAAAACAAAAAATATCAACAATTCTGTCATGCATTACAAAAGTATGTTTTTTATAGCAGAGACCTTCATTTTAACATTTTACCGAGCTATCTCAATTATCTTCTAATAATTTATATTTAACTTCATACACTGGAGTTAATCACAAATCTTAGAACTACAATTAGATTTAGTAAACTATTAATTGTTGATGTGTCAAATAAATCATAAAAAAAATTCAATATCTGCACAATATTCATTTTAAATAAAGGGTATAAAATTCATTTGGATAGACAAGTACATCGGTCACATAATATAATAATATACGTAAAAATAATCACAAGTTTAATTTATCATTCATCTGTATCAATACATTAGTGCATTACACTACAAAATTATTACTTTAAATAAAGTGTATACCTTCTGAAATTTTTACAGTTGCCCAAAACAACCACATCGATATCACATAATTTTGTACATTTACATCCATATATTTTCAATTAATCACATAAATGTTGGTTATAAATTATTTGAATAAATTTAATTAATAATTATTCACTAATTTATCTAATAAATCCTCTAATGTGATGGTTTCTATATGTACATCATATTCATATTGAAATAAGGGAAAGTCTATTTGAATACAAAATTTTAGCACAATTGGTGGCACTGTTAATCTCCACCATTAGATCCCCCTGAATTCTACCTCTCAATATAAGGATAAAAAATCCAACGACTCAGATGTCTTGTGCCACCAACTATGTATAATTTTGTGTCCAAATAGCCGTTCTCTTAAAAAATAGTCAAGTGAATTTTTCATTTAAATATAAAAATATATAATTTAAATATCATGAATAGTAGACATGATTAACATTAACAAAGATAATTTATTATTCATTTATCTGAATAAATTTATCTACATTGTATAATTCTATTTTTAACTCTAAATATCCATGTTTTGTTATTTCTATAGTTATATAAGCACTTCATCGACTGTTTACTAATTTTTTTATATTTAGATCCTATGTATTTAAATTGCTTACGAAATCTCAAATTTAAAATATTTTAATTATATATATATATATATATATATATATATCAATCACATGTGTGTAGACTTACATATTAATAAAAACCATGATAAAAAATTTGTGTTTAGCTAGGTAGATATATAGATCACATGCATACATTTATGTACATAAACAACAATAGTAAAGTTAATTTGTAAATAACTATCATCGTTTATGTAGATAAACAGTAAATTTATCACACACTACGTTAAAAACAATAATATTATTTTTAACTTCAAATAACTTTACAATAAGACCTATATAATGTTGCTATAAAATCGTTCTCAATTTATTTAGATTATTTACTCTTAAGATAATATATTTTAGCCAATTACATAATTTCAAAGTTAACATATTTTTAAAAGAAATAAATAATATCTTTTAATATATCTAAAATAATTAAATGTTAGTTTCAACATAAACACTTGCTTATAGTAATGAGAACAATAAAACTATTTTTTTACTTCAAACAAATAAAAGTAACATAATGTACACCTTATATGAACAACAACAACAATAATAATTTATAATTAATTTATTTCGTCAGATTCATCGCATGCTATATAATAAAGTTTCAATTTTAATAATAAAATTCTAAATACTATATTTTTTAATATTATCGTGTGCAACGCACGGGTTACACACTAGTTATTTTTTGAAGTTCGAATAAAAGGATGTTTTTCGACTGAAATTTGATATTTAAACCGTGCTTGCTACAAGTGTAACAACCCGGTTTTTAAGTGATAATTAATTTAAATTAATTATAGTAATTTGATTAATTAAATTAGAATTTGGTGATTTATTGTATAAATGGGTTTTAATTTATTTAATAAAAGAATTTAAATTGTGAAAATGTAATATTTAAATTTAAAGTAAGATAAAATGTGAAAAAGTGAGTTTAAACAACAATTTGAGCATATCCAAATTGGGTAGAAGCTTAGTATAAAAATAAAAATAAAATATAAGTATATTTTTGTATAGATAGGGGAGAAAAGGGAGAATATGAATATATTTCTATTTACTCCTCTTCCTCCTAAGCCAACAAAAGCAACCAATTTTCACTTCTAAAATTAAATAAATTATTATAAATTTTCAAATTCAATTTGAGTGTTTATGGGTGCTATTTCAAGCTGTGCGTATGAGAGGATGACTTGGGTTAAGTGGGGTGAAGTTCCTCTGTTCGCATATGTTTGTGTGATAAATGGAATAAAGGGGCAGCTCGTGAATTACAGGTGAGTAAAACACTCCCACGTTCATGTCTAAAACACTGTAATAACGGGCTCGGCCTAGAGCTGTTCATGCTCCTGTGTGAGTGGATTGACGTGGGTGTGTGGCTTTTGAGCAAATGCCCCAGGGTGCGTTGATGTGCGTGCGTGGTGGACGAGTATATGTGTATGTTCATGTATCCGTGTATATGTTTAGCTGTGTGTAATGCTGAGTGGACTGAGTGCATGAATGTGAATACAAGGGAGCAGTTGTGTTTTGTGTATATATATGCGCTCTAATACACACACATATATATATACACACACACATACATACACAAGAAACTCTATTTGAACACAAAATTGGACACAACAAATTTCAACCATTAGATCCTCCCATGAATTTCACTTTCCACATAAAAACAAACAAATCCAACGATTCACAATTTGTGTCTTATTTTGTATTTAATTTTGTGTCCCAATAATCGTTCCATATATATATATATATATATATATATATATATATATATATATATATTCTCAAATTGAAATAAAGACATATAGAGATGTAACAAGTTCATGCACCCTATTTATGTATGTGAGTTAATCTAGGCAAGGAAGTGAATGTTGATTACGTACAAGCCGGAAAACTTAATAAAATGCAAGCTTTTTAATGCATATGTATGTAATATGTATGTAGCGTGTGTATGCGCACATGCACTGGTCCATAAGGGAGTAAAATCAGCTGAGTTTATATTATGTGTTTTTGGGGATGAGTTTGCATATCTTGATATTTCATGTTTTGTTGTTGTGTATTTGGATGGATACATAACCATGTACTGCTGAGTTATACTTATATTTTTGGTCTTGACATTTTGACTACTTTGCTGCTACAACCGCTTTCACATTATTTTATATCTTGTTGTATCATCTATTTTATCTCCCTCTCCCTCCCCTACCCCTCCCCCCCGCTCTCTCTCTCTCTCTCTCTCCCCCTCCAGCACTCCAATTTGCAGTACCCTCCAAACTCTCTAGTTGGAGTCAAGAGTTCATATTTAAATAAGAATGCGAGTGGAGAGCTAGAAAGCAGTGGGAGGAGAGAGAAATGAAATGTATGGTGGAAATCATAGGATATTCAAAGGGGTGATTGAGTTTTTTTTGGAGGTGCCTCTTTTGCATCCAAACCACGACCACTCATTTAAATAACGAGTGAGTGAGAGAGTGTGCAGGTGAACCGCAATATATATGCATACACACATACATATATAAGTTAGTGGAGGAAGAGAGAATTAGTGGAAGAAGGGAGGGAAACAAGAATATGGTGGAAATCAGGAGGCTATTGGGTGCTGCACTATTGGGGTGCTCTTGATCATACACACACAAAGACACGCTCTATGACATCCCAATTTCATAACACCCCATTTGCACCCGAATTTAAGCCACCCATTAATGTTTAAATAAGTTAGTGAAAGGAGAGAGAGTTAGTGGGAAGAAAGAGAATGAAGAATTTGTGGTGGAAATCAGAGGGGCTAAAAGGGTGTTGCATTGTATGAGGTGCTCTTGATCCTATCACATATATATATATATATATATATATATATATATATATATATATGGTTTTGAAGCTTTTGATATTATGGAATTGTCCAAATATATTATTGTCTGCTCCTACAGGCACTCAAGGACGATGATTTTGTTTCATGGCATTGTGATTCAGCCCGTTTCTTAGTTAAAATATTCTACTATTTATCATCATTGATAATGGAAGGAATCTAAAATTTGGCTTAGATTGTGTTCATTTGATAACTGCAATCAGGCATCCCAAACCCCCATTAAAAAGCACTAGCTTTGACCAAATTATCAAACAATTTTAGAATGAAGTATCCTCTTGCGCATATTTCATTATGTAACCCGCAGCTTTTGCAAGAACAGCATCAACGAACATATATATGCTATGCATAAGAAAGAATGGGTTTGTGATTGGGAAAATTTCGATTATAAAAACCGTCAATTTATCTGTTTTGGAAATTGGCTATGAAATTGAACGTCCAGTTGATAGGTTTTTTATCCTGTCATTTAGGCCAGACAGACAGACCTTTTAATTCTCTCTATCGTCTACAAGCTTGCATGGTACATTAAAAGCATAGCTCTACAATACCCGCATATACAAGCGTGCAGTAAACCATATAAATCATATGCTTAGCATAATTCAATGATGCATGCATACCAAACTGTGCTAAACCGTGCACGATTTAATGATTTCGTGGGTGTTTTTTAGTTAGCTTTGTAGTTGAAGTGTAACAGAAGTATGGGTCAAACAATAACTGTTAAATGAGAACCTGACATAGTGATGAATGTTCAAGTATAAATTGTTTTAATCATATTCTTTTTGGTCATTTGTTGTTAAAAATTCAAGGTAGTTCACATTTTTTCCGTGTTGAGTATTGACATTGATCTTTTACATGAACTACTACTACTTTTTTTTTGTTTACTAAGCACAGTAACTACTCATTCTGCAGAATGATATTGTTTTGGGTGCTTTCACCAACCACATTTGTTGATTATTATTTTACCTTAATAAAAAGAAGAAGAAAAATCAACTAACAGTTTTCTTTACATGCATCGAATGGACATTGCATAGGTTAATGACTATAAAATGTTAATATTCACAAAAAGTATGTTTGGAACGTCCATTGGACACGTGAAGAATTGGGAGCGACCTTATGTAATTTGTAAAAATGGTCATACACATAAATGCTATCCCACATGTATAGATATATTAGTTGGTTTCTTTTACAGTGAAATAGTACATTAGATACTTTTCCTTATATTCTATATACCCAGTTTTAACAAAACTTGAAAAACATATATATTATATGTATGTATCCGTGTGTGCGTCTATATATATATATATATATATATATATATATATATATATATATATATATACACACACACACACACACATCTCTCTCTCTGTGTGTGTGTGGATATAATATATGTGTGTGTATCATATTTAGAAGCTAATTATAGTAACTTATATGAATAAATATTTTCGTGCACACGTTCATACAAAAGGCCCAATGTAATTTTACAGTCGTGACCATAGCTTATACCAATTATAAACTATTTAGTTAAAATCTATATATATACACACACATACATATTAATATAAAATTAGTTCTTAGAAATAACTAGTTTATAATTTACATTCATCATAGTGACTGTATACAAATTTATATTGTTCACATAAAAACGTATATATTATTAGCCTTGAAATACCTTCACATGTCCCTATTTAACGATATTTTCTTAGAAAATATCGTTAATTTTTGAAATATAAATGATATCATCATACACCACTTAATTTGATATACTTAATAATGATATATTCAAATATCATTATTTTTTAGATATGAAAATGATACGTGATAACTTATATTTATTCACATCACCATTATTTCAGAATAAATAATTTTGCTTTCAATATTATTTGTACATCCAACGGATGTACCAAACATACTATTTCACAATAAAAGAAATCAACCCATATACTTACACATGTCAAGTAACATACATGTATATGACTAATTTTCAGAATACATAAGGTTTATTTCTTCGCACACATGGACGTGCCAAACGTCCTAATATGCATAAAAAAGCAATCACACATGAATAAAATATGATGTAATACATGCTCCATGGTAGCAGTGCTGCTAATTTACGCAAAGGCCAAAACTTTTACTAGCAAGTTAAGTTGTTTACTGGGATAAACCTTATTTAACAAGGTATAGTCGATAAGAGGTCATGACTATTAACACCTATTTATTTGCCTTTCCCACTCCGTTGTATTACAGGAAAACATCACACTTCATTCTTTTCCTTGCACATCTCGATTCAACCGTAAAATATCCATGTTTAAAAAACCATGCTCTGCGTGAACCTGACCTCTATGTTATTCACATTCTTCATGAGCTAAGTTATTACAGTAACCAGTTTAGATATGAATGAGGTTGTTATGATAACCAAGCTCGATATGTACTATGATAACCAAGCTCGGTATGTACTATGATCTCGGTACAAGCAATGTAGTTATGTTAATCACGTTTATGCACTGAATATATGATTATCAAAGTTTTTACAAATCTATTTTCCTAAAAAAACTCGTAAGCCAAAATTAAAAATAGGAAAATCATAAATTTAGTAAGAGGTGAAAAGAAAATCATGGGATGTTAAAAGAAGCATTCCTACAAGTTTGCTCATAATACAAGTATGCTAAACTAGCTTACAAAAAACTGTGGCTAAATCTGAAGTGAATGCATTTCTAAATGACGTAAATGATAAAATATTACTACACGAAGATAACTTGTAAAGTTGTAATATCAAAATTTTGTACCAAGCTGAGTACACAAGTTACATAATTTAAATGGTTTTTTTATCATTTCTATGGAAGTCCGAAATTTTAATAGGCATAATAATTCAAATTTTTGGAAATGTAATTACTTGATTTCGAATGAATTATTTATTTATTTAAAATAGTATCAAATGTTAATAATTGGGGAATAAGTGTGATGTGCTATACTTTGTTAATAAAAGAAAGTAACGAGTTTTCTAATGTGATCAGTAAATACAAAAGATTAAGAAATTAGTTATTTATCATATAAAATGTATTACATTTGAGTTTTATAATTATCTAATTAGTTTTGGAATACAAATTTGTTATCCATCTCTTAGTATTTATTTTGTTATATAAAATTATATGCTGTAAATAACTTATTATTAAGTATTGTTTTTGTTTATCTTTATATCAATCAATTTGAATAATTAATTTTGGAATTACTACTAATATATTTCTTTCTTGTTTATTGAACGATAATAATATGAGTGATTCATCGGTGATACGGATTTGGTTGGGATTTTAATACGATATGGTGATGACATCCTTCTGTATGGTTTTACAATATTTAATTATGTGTGTTGACCCGCCTTTTTGTCAAGACAGTCACACGTCGATTATGACTATTCGGAGTGCTCAGGACTCAAGTACGAACTCACGAAGACTTGAAGTGATTTGGACGAAGTCGCGAAGTGTTCAGAAAAACTCTAGAAATTTGGTTTAAGTCCCGGGGTCGGTATTCATCTCTCGACTCCCGAGATCGGTATTGGCTCATCTCTCAATTTTGTATCCCTCTTTCGGGATCGATGAAGATATTTTTTGTATCCCAAGGGGCACAAAACAAAGGAAAATGGCTTTGCATTTGCTGGTTTGGTGAAGGCATGGGATACGAAATAGCTTTTTGTACCCCCGGGTTGGTCCTCTCTTTCTTCTTCTAGATTTTGTAGCTTTTCGTCTTCGTGAGAATTTGTATCCCCTGGATACGAATGGAGGAATATGAAATGGTTAGCATGGTTTGGAATTCGAAGACGAAGTTCTTGAACAATGGCTTGAAATTCATCAACTCACGGAGTATGAGATTGACATTTCATATCAAGCAATTCGGATTCGGAGATACAAATACGATTTTGGCATGGAATTGAACAAGGCGCGGGATACGAAGTGGTTTCTTCGTACTCTGGAATACGAAGACGATGGCTTGGTTTTGGGTAAAGGATGCGTCAAAGAAGAAGCACAACTTTTTTGGCTAACACCCGGGTTCGGTACCGACCCCAAGGTATGAATTTATGAGGATACTCGTATACCTGCACCTATAAATACCCCTGAACTTGACTTATTTCGGGATCTTTTGGCTGGTCATTCTGCACACTAGAAAGCTTGGTTTAGAGCCCATTAATGGCTTCCTTCATGATGATTATGGCTTTGGATACTCTTGTGGACTTGTGAACTTCACATAGAAGATTACCTTCAACACTTTGGTACTTGGCCTGCTCTTTTGGGCATACTTGGACATTGGAGCTTACTTTGAACACTTTGGCATAAGAAGATAATGGTTATTTTGGATTTGATAGAGAATTAGCAAGGACTTTGTTATTTTCAATGTACACTTTGTAAACATAAGACATACAGAAAGATTGTATTTGTAACTTTGTAAAGCATAACATATAAAGTTACCTTGGAGTGGATGTAGACAATTTGCCGAACCACTATAAAATTCGGTGTTATTTACCTTTCAGTGCTCTGCGTTTGGATTGTTTTTGGATTAGTTGTGTAACCCATAATTCATGTATGTAAAATCACGATGTCTGTCGAGGTAACGAAGCCTGTAGGAGCCATGCTGGATGAGCAAGTGTATCGCGTTCGCCAGTTATGTGTGTAGTAAGCAAGTGCATTTGTCAGTCTCATGTTTAGTTTTGGAGTGTTGTGATATAGGCAAGCACTTATTCTTCCAATGGAGAAGATGAATGTCCTTATATCAGAGACCGTGTCCTGAGTATGATTGATATACACATAAATATGTATATTTTATCCGCTTATTTATCTTATTTTCTCTTTAAAAGAATTGATATTGTGTATTTATAGTTGTGTTTCCAGATTACTGATAAAAAGCATGGTTTAGAGCATTTGATGAATAAAGCTTGAAGAATTTGCTTAAAAAGAGTGAAGTTTGAAATTACTAAAGCTTGAAGAGTTTAAAGCTTGAAGAACGGTTGCAAATAGAGCTCAGCTTCGTAGAGTTGGTTCAATGAAAACTCATTCGCGTTCACACTAGCTCATTTGCAAGGCCTCTCACTCAAGCTGCGTTCACATTGGCTCATTTAAAAGGCCCTCTATTCACATGTGTACACACTTAGCTATTTGGTTTATGTGTTATTTTGGAAAAGGGATTTTGTTCCACATTGTGTAATGAGCCTCTTAGTCTTGGCCAATGCAACTACAAATACATTGTATCTCCTTCACATTAGATATACATTGGGTTTTATTCTGTAATTCTCTTCTTGGAATAAAATCATTCTTCTTCCCCTGTTCTATATAGTTTTAGTTTTAGTTTTATTTTATGTATGTTATTTTTCTCTTCTTCTTTAGCTATGTCTAGCTAATGTCGTTTGATTAGGGGGTGATGACGCTAATAGATATGATTCAATATGAATCACATAACCAAAAGATGAGGACTTTATACATGTAGATCTGGATCTGAATCAAGGTTAGATCTGAACCTTCATATTCTATGTCGTTTAAGAGCTATACTCCTTCACAGGGTATATTCCTGTTCGATCTAACAATTATCAGATTTAGATCTAATTTTAGGGTTTTAGAAATTAATTAGTGAGTCTATCCTGATAGCCTATGGTTGTTTAAGAGCTCAGCTCCTGCATATGCTATGCTTGTCGTTATTCACTTATTTGTTTCTAAGAACATAATTATCGTTGATTCATGTTTGTGACAGAAACATGAATTAGATCTACATTTATTTGTTGGCTATATTTTTGCTTTAGTGATGGATGAAATCACAAAAGGTATACAAGGGGAGATTTCATGGTGTATGCTTTTTGCTGATGATGTTGTGCTGATTGATGAGAGTAGAATAGCGGTTAATAGACAATTGAAGTTGTGGAGGGAGACCTTGGAATCGAAGGGTTTCAGGATTAGCAGAACTAAAACGGAGTACATGAAGTGTGAGTTCAGCGGTGTCAAGGCAGATGACGGAGATGTCACCCTTGCCGGTCAAGTAGTACCCAAGAAAGAATCTTTTCGATATTTAAGATCTATATTGCAGTTTGATGGGGAGATTGATAGGGATGTTAGTTTTAGAGTTCAAGCAGGATGGGTGAAATGACGACTTGCGTCTGACATTCTCTATGATAAAAAGATCCTTCAGAAACTTAAAGGAAAGTTCTATAGAACAACAATCAGGCCGATGATGTTATATGGTGCAGAGTGTTGGCCTACTAAAAGACAACACGTCCAAAAGATAAGTGTAGCAGAGATGCGTATGCTGCGTTGGAGTTGTGGGCATACTAGACGAGATCGGATTAGAAATGATGAAATCAGGGACAAACTTGGAGTTGCACCCGTTGAAGAGAAGTTAGTCCAACACCGTTTGAGATGGTTCAGACATCTCCAACGAAGACCGTACGATGCACCAGTGCGCGTTGGAATTATAGGCCGCGCCGAAGGCCCAAGGAGAAGTAGGGGCAGATCTAAAATGACTTGGGAGGAGGTAGTTAAAAGAGACTTAAGGAATTGAAATATATCTGAAGAGCTGGTTTCAGATAGGAGTGCATGGAAGTTAGCAATCCATGTACCAGAAGCTTAGGTGTTTTTTTTTTCAAACCTCTATTTTACTTTTACGGAAGATTCTAACTCCTTTTTACTTTTATTTTTACCTATATATTTTCTATTTTTTACCTCTCATTTCTTATATTTTATTTTTGGGTTCCATGTCTAGCCAACCCCAACTTGTTTGAGATTTATGGCTTAGTTGTTGTTGTTGTTATTGGAGAGCAATAAATTTCTCAAGAGATATTACCATCTAGAAAGCCTGGAAGAAAATCAAGCATATCAATATCAGGAACGCTATCCAACACAGTTATCCACCCTACCAGAAATTGCCGTATACAAGGATTGAGCATATTCATGCGCTCTCTTAAAAGAGGTATGAATTCTTCTATGCTATAGATATATGCATAGAAGTAGATACAAAAAATAATTAGTAAGCTTTCAACATTAACAGTATATGGTTATTTAACCAATTTAACCATAAAAGGATACCTGAATTGGTCACTTTCAGTCACAATATCCTGGTTAACGATTTCAGCACTAGTTAAACTTGCACAAACTTAAACTATAAATTTCCTTTGGTATAAGTTTCAAATATCTCTAACCTTTACAAGCCGATCAAGTAAATGAGCAGCGTTTTGCACACTAGGATCTGAATCTGCAGAGAGCTTACAAAGTGCATCGAATACCTTATTAAAGTATACAATGAATTCCCCTCTTACAACCTGCAAAATTAAGTAAAAGTAATGCATAACAAATAGATAAATCAAAACAATTTCAAAGAGGAGCTCATCATGCACCAAGGATGGTAAACACGCCTTTGCTATGTTATATAATGCTTCACACGCATAATATCGCACTCTGGAATCTTGTTCAGAAAAAAGGATTCAATTACAGGGGTTACAATTTGCTGGAAATATGAGAAATCATAAAGTTGATTGAACATTAAACTGTTACCAAATTAATAGCATTACACACACACACACACACACACACACACAAATACTGGTGAGAAGATCTGGGACATCAAGGAAAGAAACCTAAAATGCGGATTATTTGCCCAGAAAAGCTGAACATAGCGCATTCTTTGGTCTTTGTATCAACGCCAGTGTTATTAAAATCAATTTCAGGACGCAACAGAGCAGTGTATTTCAATGGTGATAAATTCAAATCCAAGAATTGGCTCAAAAAAGAGAACCATGCTTTCTTTATGTTATGAATATGTATATATGTATGTATCAAGTATAAACATCATGTTTATTAATAATTATCTTGGAAGCTCAAACATTTGGTTCAACCGTGAACTTTCAAAATTGGAATTCATGTACGGTTCTTTAAACAGTTGACATCCCAAAAAGTAGCATCTAAATGAAAAAGCATTAATTTTTATAAATGTTAACATTGCTTAAAATTTAGGATCAATAGATTTTTTTACGAGTTCAAAATATTTTTTCACATATATTATCAAACTCAATATCACTAAAAAAAATAGGATCCTACAAGTAAACTTCATATATATTTAATAACAAAAATAAAAATTCACACAAATAAAAAAATGTTGCAACTTCAAAATTAAAATTCAAACTAACTACACATGATCCAAATGCAAAAACATATTAAAATATCTATGAAAATCGTTTCTTTTGAATATATAAAATAATATATTTAAAAATAAAATTGCCCACGAAACATGTACTATCATCACGCTCGAAGTGCATGTCGTAACCTTTATGTTACATAAACAATTTGTAGAAGTTTTGATTTACCCGTGAAGCATGTACCGTAACCTTCGTCATCATAATTAAAGTTCATTTAAAGACCAAGCACGACAGAAAGATATAATAAGGATGCTAAATTCCTCTAAAAAACTAAAGCTCTATATTTTCTGTATTATACTAGATCCTGACGCATAGAGACAGGTCAACTAAACTATAAATATAGATTAACCATAAACGATGCCCATGTAGAGCGTTAAATGTTGATTAGTCAGCGTCCAAGTATTATCAAATTGTAGTGAAAATAAAGAAAACACTTTAAGATATTTGAGATGTAAACTCGATGTATGTGTGTGTGTGTGTGTGTGATCAAAAAGTACGAAATGTACAAGTATCATTCTTAGGAAGATAGTATATCACTTTAAAAAGTTATGCGGGTAATAGGAAGTAAGATATATAGAAAACCATTAGTTTTTGCAGGTAAGAAACACATGGAAACAATTTAATCATAAATTAGCATGTCAAACTTTAGTAATACAAAAAGAACTACTGAGAAGATGTAAGAGAATTAGTTGAAGATATTCAAAGAAAATAATGTAGAATGCCATCATGGTAAATGGTGATTATGGGGAACAAACCACAAGCCTTTAACAGGGTATAAGCCAATCAGCTTACTGTCGACGAAAATAATGTAGAATGCCATCATGGTAAATGGTGATTATGGGGAGCAAACCACAAGCCTTTACAAACCAATCAGCAAACTGTCAAGCATATTTGACACTTCACAACCAAATACTGCTTATGTTGTGAAATATTTAACGAGCGACCATATTCCTATTTGTCATTATGGTTTCTACAACAACAAAAGGTGTCTGATAACAAATGTTCCAGTGCCCAAATTATTTTGCAGACTGTCTTGGAATGAAACTAAAACGGAGTATATAAAGTGTGAGTTCAACGGTGGCAGGTCAGATGACTGAGAGGTCACCCTGGTCGGTCAAATAGTACCCAAGAAGGAATCCTTTCAATATTTAGGATATATGTTGCAATTTGATGGAGAAATTGATAGGGATGTTAGTTTAAGAATTCAAAAAGGATGGATGAAATCACGATTAGCATCTGGCATTCTCTGTGGTAAGAAGATTCCTCATAAGCTTAAAGGAAAGTTCTACAAAACAACAATCAGGCCTGCAACGTTATATGGTGCAGAATGTTGGCCTACTAAAAGGCAATACGTTCAGAAGATAAGCGTACCAGAGATGCGTATGCTGCGTTGGAGTTGTGGGCATATCAGACGAGATCAAATTAGAAATGATGATATTCGGGACAAACTTAGAGTTGCACCTATGGAACAGATGTTAGTCCAACACCGCTTGAGATGGTTCGGACACCTCCAACGAAGACCACACGATGTACCTGTGCGCGTTGGAATTATAGGCCGCGGCGAAGGCCCAAAGAGAGGTAGGGGTCGACCTAAAATGACACGGGAAGAGATAGTAAAAAGAGACTTAAGAAATTGGAGTATATTTGAAGAGTTGGTATCAGATAGGAGTGCATGGAAGTTAGCAATCCATGTATCAGAACCATAGTTTTTTTTAAACTTATTTTACTTTTACTTTTACAGAAGCTTTTAATAAAAAAAAAATATCTTTTTTTTGGTTCCATGTCTAGCCAACCCCATTTTGTTTGGGATTTATGGCTTAGTTGTTGTTGTATTGTCTTGGAATGAAACGATAAATGCATGTATATAAGCAGCAATAATTTCAAATATTGGTTTGTTCTAAATTTAGCAATGATTTTTCGTCATCATGATTTCAGACAATAGCAACGATTTTATTATGAGACTGAGTATATGCTCTATGAGACATACACTAATTTGAGTTATGGCATTGAAATAAAAGTTTGTTTTCTCTGAAATTATACTTTATGTTTTAATTCATACATTTCCGCTATATTAAATTTCATGTCTTGTAAATCTTAGTTCCTACGATTAGTTTCTTCGTACCTGCAAACATTTCCATTCCTTAGTATGCCCTTTTAAGGAAATACCATGAGGTAGGGATGTTTCAGAAGACATGCTAGAAGTAGTTAAAAATAGTTAAAAAGAAGAGTATAGTATATCAGTATGGTAGTTAGTTTCTCATGTTAACTCAAATTGTTGAGTAGAAACTATAAGCCTTGGTCGATTATATATCAAATAGCTTATTGCCCAATATGTTTCAATGAGAATCATTGAAGGAATTACAAAACTGAGTAAAGAGAAGTGTTTTAAGTTCCATGTACCTCTGCTGGCCATCATAATATTTTCATTTTTTTACATTAGACGCCATGCCCCCAGACCTACGATGGGACCGATGAAAATACCCACCGAATTTTAGTGAGAAAAAACTCTTTACAAAAAATGAAGTATCTTTAGCAATGTTGTTAGACTTCATGGCCAAAAGCTCTTTAGCTCATGAAATGCAGTTTTCTAATTGTACCTACAGTCTACCGTGAACATATGTATTTATCTACCCAAAAAATTTGATACATATCCCCAAATTTTTTTTAAAAAAAAACCAAGCGAACAATATATGCGTGTAGAACCAACTATGATTAAATATATTGATTGTTTCAAGCCTGACCATAATTGTACTAATTGTCATTATGATCTCTACAAATTGCAGTATGTATTCACTGACTAGACGTTATATAATCTACCATAAATTATTTTGCATAATAGTATGAAACAAGTAGCAGATGTACATATCAAAACCAAGATTTTAAAAAACTGTTTAGTTTCAAGCGTTACTTGACCATCTAATTTTGAAGTATAAAAGCTGAACTATCCTAAATTTCTATGAATACAGCCCCCAAAAAAGGCTTGTCCATTGACATATGAGGATGAGCTTGTGCTAGCTTCTAAGCTTTAAGAAAAACATTGAGCCGGATATAAACTTATGAAATCGAATTCTACATGTGTGAATTGAAGCTCTCTACAAAATATCAAATGAGTGTGAACTTGTACAACAGATCTTAGTAACTAATGGATCATACTAATGATTTTGCTTGAAGATAATAAAATATTGCATTACTACAATAGAAGATAAAATAGTATATCTTTTAGAGTTCCAATAAAGCAAATGACTTTTATGTTCATATTTTTAGCTCTTGAATATTTCTACCTTTTAGAAGAAAAAAGATATGATCTAGTCTAATTAAATATTTCAAATAAGAATGTTGGTGTAAGCTTAAGCATCCATCAAAATTGACAATGCAAGGACTTGGACTTGAGAATTTGGACCTGAGAAATTCGAGATTAGATTTTGTTGTTATGCAAATCATACACATTATTGTTGCTCATATTTGAAGCAACATTGTTCCATATCCTCTGCAGGCAATATATGGTTTTTGTACACAGATCATAGAAGACTACAGAAGAAATTCAGAATTTGGTGAAAAGATTGCGTGGTGGTAAATAAGTGTGGATAACGGTGAAAACTAATCATAATACAAGACATTCGTTTAGGACATGTTATTTGTCATATATTGTACATTATGTCAATGCTGTTGCATCAACCAGACATTAAATCACGTACTAACCAAAATACCAAGTTGTTATATGTAAAAAAATTAGTAAATAATAATCCAAATCAATTACATCACATTTAAAAATAACTTATGTGTAAACATTAACCATTGAAACTCCAAGCAAATAACATAGATTAATGGAATAGTGCATATGCTAATCGTAGTATTCTAACTTAGCTAACATAAGTTACGATTACAATATATGATATGCATACAACATAGCGAGATATATAGTATTGTGATGTAGTCTTCCGTAGAGTCAGCTGTTGCACAAAAGTGCACACTTATATTAAACAATTGATTTATTTTATAATGAAAGTTAAATCTTTAAGGAACTTATAGATGCAGCATGTCATGCCTAGGGTATGCAATAATAAATTAGACGACATTTTGGTTAAAAAGTTACTACAAGTCCATGGTTTCCACTTTTAAACATATCGAGGATGGATATGTTTCTCTTCCTAGTATACACAAACTTTTTTGTAACATTTGTATAAGTGAGTTGGTACATGCATGTAAACATGTCATGTATGCATGTTTGCATGAATGGATGAACATTATACTATCGAGTTTAGTCTGTTGTGTAATATAGGATGATTAACCTCAAATAATGCATATTACACATCAATACTGACACACACCCTTAAAACACACAAATATATACACGTACATACATACGTGTATCAATTTATCATTCTTGTCTGGAAAAAAATAAAAAAAATCACATTATGCTATTGAAAAATCTTTTTTTAACCAAAACATTGCAAAAATGATTTCTCTTTTCTAATAAGGACTATCTGAAAGTTAACATCCATGGATGGTATAAGTAATAAGATTTCACAGCAATGTTATCTCTTGTTTTTTTTTTAATCAATGATTTTATAATATGGCCAAACCTTTTAAGTGTATGTTGAGCTTAACCATACGTACATGCATTCTTTACATCAATTGATATAAATTTTGACGTGTTTAGTTTAAATACATCACACATAAGAAGAAATGCTATATATAACAGCCATCCATGAATAATCCATATATTTCCTGAACTTGTGAAATATTAAGCTAACCTCAAGGTGCTGGGAAGCTTCGTTGGTTAAACCAACAGTGGCAGCAGCAAGACCAATTAGCCCACCCTACATACAAAGCTCAATGCTTGAAATTTGTATGAATGTTCCTTAACCGGACCGTTCCACTTCCATATTATAACTAAAATGGTTAAGGACCATTTTATGATTAGAATGTTGTAACTTGATAAAGTCTTTTATAAGCAAAGTAATCGCAGACGTAATCTTTTCATGCTCTCCTGCTTGCGCAAGCTGCTTCACTGACCTTTCTATCTGAATTTTAATCAACCAAGTAGTTCAAATCAAAAAAAGAGAAAGAAATGAACACTGCAATTATACAACCCAAATACCTCTAGTGTGCATTCTTCCTCTTTTCGTATAGCTTGTCAGACAAATTCCGCAAAACCCCAGCTGGTACGATAGATAAGGCGTCACTCGCCATCAGATTTTCAAATATATTTTTTACCGGGCCGAGATTAGAGGGAGAAATCGCAAAAAATGGGGGATTCGAATTAATTTGTTGGCATTTTAGTTGTGATCTTGGGGAGAATTCAGTTAAATTACCAAGTATCAGTAGGTATGCAGTGTGCTTTAGAAACCTATGATTCGGCATCTTTAAAAAAGGGTGGTGTTAAGACGCAACATGGTGTTATACTCCTTAGTGACAAAAATAACCCTGCTATATTTCAATGTTCGCGCTCGAAACAGAAAAAACGATAAGAGTATACCGTTTTTATTTAATAAAAACGGTAGCATTAGAACATCTTTTCTATCTCTGTAACAAACTTAACAAAAACAACGGAAACGGTTATACTCTACCGTGTTTGCACACTAAAAACGGTCATAATTTTCTATCTTTGTAATGATTATTCGGTGTTTGCAGACCGTTTTTCGTATTTTCACATCTACGTCATGCTTCGGAAAACGGTGACACGCGACCGAATTTCTCCACGTCGTGCTTCTTCTTTAGATTAAGGGTAATTTTGTCTTATTATTGCGTATTGTTAAGGGGCGTTTAGACTGTAGTGTACTTCCCTTAAAATTTTAAAAATTGAAATTTGTGTCACCCCTTAACCAAAAAGGGAGTGTCATTAACAATCCCCTTAAAAAACTTCACTCATTTAGCCTAGTTTTAAAAACTTATTACGGCCGTAGCCTGCTTAATGTCACATCAGCTCAAAACCGTTATTAACACTAGCGGCATTTGAGATGACGCGTGGAGCGTTATTTGAGATGACGCATAGAACTCACGTTTGAGCGTCATTTAGGATGCCGCGGTTAGCGTCATCTCAAATGCCGCTTGTGCTAATAACAGTTTTGAGCTGATGTGACATAAACCAGACTATGCCCGTAATAAGTTTTAAAAATAGGCTAAATGAGTGATAAGTTTTTTAAAGATGACCGAATCGGAAAAAAAAATCCTAATTTGAATGATTTTGAAGGGGGGGGGAGGAACAAGTGGATTCCTGTTTACTCCTTTTTGCAACGTATGCATGAAGTGGAGGAATTAATTTGTTTGTGACCCTACACACAAAGGGTTATTCCTCTTTCCGCGCTTTCCCTTGTCTCTTCCTGTCGAATTCATTAATTCATTCATATGAGTGTATCTGAGATTAATTGAACATACCTGAATGGAGGATTTGAAGTTAGAGAAATTAAAGTTGAGTCTGAATTAAGTTGCTACAAGAAATGTATAAACAGAACAAATTGAAAATTGATTTCGGGTCTTCATCATTAATGTAAGGATTTTTATTCGATTTGGCCACCTTTAGAAAACTAACCACTGAATTAGTCTGGTTTTAAAACTGATTACGGACGTAGCCTGGTTTTGACCACGTAAGCGCTGACAGTTATTTATAATTGGCGTCATTCGAAATAGCGCATAGAGGTGCTATTTCAAATAGCGCCCTGAAGCATTTATTTATTAAAAAAAATAAATCAGTAAGCGATATTTGAGATACCGTCAGTGTGCGCTATCTCAAATGTCGTCCCGACGTTATATACAGAGAGCAACGGCTCTCTTCCTCCCCACTTCTTCACTCCTTCAACTCTTTCACAAACGAACCCAATATCTCCATAACCCTAAATTGATCCCCTAACATCAAATTTTTAGTTTTTTTTATCACAAATCAGTACAATGGCAAACTCGTCCGTCCAAGAAGCTCCAGAACGTATAAAATCACAAAATTTTGACTAATTTTTAGAAATCTAGGTTTTTTCTAATTGGGGAAAATTGTGAATAAGCGAGTATTTGGTTTCGTATGATCAATGTAGGTGAAATCTTATAGTTTTCAGCACGTATATAGTTTTGCTCGATATGTTATATTAACACTTATGTGGTTGAAAATATGATTTGTGTAAAATATGCTGAGATGCAGCCAGGACCTATTAATGATAGTGTTATATATTTCTACAATAAAAGATAAAATAATATATCTTTTAGAGTTCTAATAAAATTTATGATTAATTTGAATTAATTTGTTGGCATTTTAGTTGATCTAGGGGAGAATTCAGTTAAATTACCAAGATCAGTAGGGATGCAGTGTACTCTAGAAACCTATGATTAATTTGAATCATTTTGAAGAGAGGGGGAGAACCAAGTGGATTCGTGTTTACTCCTTTTTGCAACGTATGCATGACGTGGAGGAATTAATTTGTTTGTGACCCTACACACACAGGGCTATTCCTCTTTCCCCGCTTTTTCTTGTCTCTCACTGCCAAATTCATCATAACTAACTATTTTTATGTAATCTGATTATTTTGATTGTACAGTCATTCATCAATTCATTCATATGGTGTGTAACTGAGATTTAATTGGACACATGTGGATGGAGAATTTTAAGTTAAAGGAGTTAAACTGCTACAAGAGATGTATAAACAAAACAAACTGAAAATTGATTTCAAATCTCTATTATTAATGTAAATGTAAAGCTGCTCCTTTGTTTTTTATTTAGTAAATTAAGTCTCCCCATGTATATTTTAACTGATTTAGCCTTTATTTTGCTTCTATGTGTAAATTTACATGAAATAAGGATCGATTTACTACTTTTTTATATATATTAAAAAAAACATATATAAACACTACATATTTACCGATCAATTTTGTAATGAGATCTTTATTTGATGTATATCAATGAATATTATTATTCGAAATGAAGATGACAAGGAGTAAACGAGTTAAGGCTAGAGTTGAAATCGAAAGTTCTCAGCATAGCTCTTTGAAACGTCTTATTAGGTTATGTTAAGAAAACATTGATAAAGATTATTTGCACTATCCAATGCATCAAAAACTCTATTAGGTGAAGAAAGCATAATTGTTTATTATTTTAAATTTTGCTGGATTTGGGTGGATTTGACGTACTTATATTTTAGGTAAATAGAGTTATCACAACAAGCGTTACGGTTATGATAAAATTTAAAGATGTGCGGGTCTTTTAAAATATATTTTTATTCTTATTTGAGTGCACTATGGTTATGTCGTTGTGATAATCAATTAAATGTTTTTGCAAAGTTTTTATCTTAAATTTCAATAGTTTTAAACTAAAAGTAGTGGATTGTTATTTTTGGCAAAGTCAACTGGTTTTTATAGTGGTCTGTAACACTATTTTTATTGATCCGTTCTTTATACAAGGTAGTCACACGTCGGTTTTTGGCTATTGGAGTGCTTGGGACTCGAGTACGAACTTACGAAGGTTCGGAGCGATTTGTATGAAGTCGTGAAGTTCTAAAAAGACTCGGGAATTTGGCTAAGTGTTTCGGGGTCGTTACGACTCCCGGAAACACGTTCGGATCAGTGTAACTCGCAAAGTTCAGGAATTGGCAAGATCTGGCTAAGTACCAAGTGGTCGTTATTCGTACCACTAACCCCGGGTCGGTATCCATACCACCGACCCCGGGTTAGTATTTCTGATCATGGGATTTTGGTATCCCACTCTCATAGGGATTTTTGTATCTCGCTTGTAACATCGCAAATTCCAACGGATCCGGATTTTTCAAAAATTCTAAATCTGAAACAACTGAAACTTGAGTTGGCTTGTCTGGTATCCCATAGAAAAGACAACAATAATAAATATATCAAAGCTCGATAAAACATCTCACAGCAGAATGGAGAATATATAATAATCAAACATAGCCTTACCGAAAAAATGAAACTGACTAACAAGTGTATAAAGGCTACTAAATCTCTGTCATAAATCTAACCTACAGGTATGTTATGAGAAGGGAGTCGGAACACAAGTTCTGCTGAGAGGACAAATTTTACATTCTGAAATAACACTACATATACTGTTCAGTTACATTTTCTTGATTATTAGGTTATTTGGGTTAACAACACTCTAGGCTTTGCACACATGTCGCATCCATCTACTCCTCAGTAGATCAAACCTAATATAATATATATGTAGTTATACCCAACATCTCATGGTAATCCCCATAGTACCCTCCTCGTACGGTCTCCACCGTCACACTACGGAAGCATGCACAACCTTCATCCTACATTGAACCGCGTACGGAAATCTCCATCGTTACGCCACATAATCGCACAGAACCTGTAACGACCCGTATTTTTCGTTATAATAATTAATCTATTTAATTATATAAATAGTAATTCAGAGAATTAAATGGTCGTTAAATTAAATTATATGGATTATTTAATTAAAATAAATAATTAAATAATATATTTAATTCAGAAATAATCAGAAGTAGTGGAATTCACAATATTGTGTAATTTGGATTATTTGAAATTTATAATTCAGTTTAGAGTTGCATTATATTCACGAATATATTTTATAAACGAAGTTTGAACGTATAATTATATTATAATTAAAATCGAGCTCGAAATGGCGCGGCAGTTCGTTATTTGGTGATTTGAACTTCAACCGAACATACAGAAGCCGTTTTAAATCGGATTTCTGTGAAATAAGAAACGTATGAGCTGGTGAAGTATATTTTTCTAGTGGAAGAGAAAAATCGGGATTTCGTCGTGTAGATTTTGATTTATGTCCAAATCAAATTTTAGAAAAGTCGCTATGGAATTCCTTTATAATTTATAAAGGAATTATTTATAATTTAAAAAGGGATTTCATTATAAATCGAATATCGATTTATATCGGGGTTTGAAATATCGAGTTAGAAATTCATATAGGAATATTCTAGAGCTGTATGATATTCTGTTGTGGTCACATTTTCGTGATTTTTAGGTATCGTATGTGGTCACAGGAATTTTATAGAACAAATACAAACAGCGGTTGATTATAAATTAATAAACAAATCGAATAAAAAATTAATTAAAATATCCTATATAACATCCTTATCCTCCTAAACCTAATTCTTCACTCCCCACAAAGTTCCGCCGTCAGTTTTGGTTTTCCAAAAGAGAAAATGATCTTCAAATTATTCAAAACAATTCGAATAAAATCATATAAATCCCAATTTACATATATATGTGTTCGGTAAGGTGTGCTCTTCATTTTGGTGTGAAGTTTTTGTGGTTCGAACACCATATGCGTTCGTTGGGTTTTGAGGCAGTAGACTTAGGGTTTGAATTATTTTGGAAATGAAAGCATCGATCTGATATTTGGAAGTTGAAACTGAGAGTGTAACGGAAATTAGCTGTTGCGTGGTGGTTTTTGAGGTGATCGATGCAATTGTGGTTCAGACGGTTACTATAGGTGAAATGGGAGGCGTTATGTCATGATTTGAAGGAAGGCCTCGGGTTCGAAGTTGTGGGGGTCTGATCGAAGAGGAAGAGGAGTGCAGTGGCAATCTCGGTTTTTAGGATTTATGAGAGGAGAGGAAGCAGTTTGGGTTGTAATCACAGCCATGGGTTTTGTTTATGTCTGGAGCAGCGGTGGTGTTAATCGACGCAAGGCAGAAAGAGGAAGTCGAGTTCATAGAGTTTGGGCGTAGGATGTTGAGGATTTAAAGAACTGTTTTTGTGTGATTTGAGGTTGAATTTTTATTGAATGGAAGGAGACTAGTGGGTGGATGGATTTTCGAATGGCAAATAGGTATACTGGAAGAAGACGGGATCGATTTGGGGGAGGAGATGTGTTGGTGGGCTTCGTGGGTATTGGGCTGAGATGGGCCTTATTTCAAGGTTAAGCCAAATTCGAGTAAATAGTTGGTTCATTTTAAAGTTAGATTAGTATATAAACTTTAAAAATGCATAACTCTCTCGTATGATATCAGAATTTCGAACGGTTGGATCCTTTGGGATCGTATGGACGAGAGCTCCACAATGAAGCTGATTGGGAGTGAATTGGAGCTCGTTTGGATTTATGGTGAAATTAAACGCCTGAATCAAATCAGTGACCAATTATCGTTATTTAACGATAACCATCCTATGTGAGTAAAACTCACTAACTCTTCTCAATTATATTTTTCTAACGTATTTTTAGATATGACAAATGATGGTTGTTTGCTGTGTGTTGGCTGTTTGGTTGAACTGCTAGTTAATTGGTTGAAAATATCGAGAACGATGTTTATTAATCGAATATTGATACTATTTATCAGAATATCTCATATTCCTGTTATTCATGTGATTAACATCTGTGGATGTAGGGAAACAGGTCGGAGGAATCCGACTAGATTCCTCAACATTTATTTTACTGTTTTTCATATATTGTGTTATATGATGTGATATGAAATCTGTTGTTGATTTTGTATGTTGGAATGATACCGATCATCGTTATATGGTATGTTAAATACCATAAAGAATACTGAAATGTTAAAAAGAAAATTTTCAACGTTATATTGAAAAAGAAATATTTATAAAATCAAAAGATTTTCTAAAAAGAAAATATTTATTTCGAAAATAAATAGATTAAAAAGGAATATTAATTTGTTAATCAAATAGATAAAATTGAAGGGAAATATTTGTAAAACATTTACAAAAAGAATTGAAAAAAGAAATATTTGTAAACTATTTACAAATAGAATTGAAAAGGGATATTTTTTTGAAAAATAAGTAGAATAGAAAGTGGAAATATGTGTATAGTAAATAGAAAAGGGAATAGTTAGATTATAAAAGGAATTACTTATAAAATCAATAGATTTTATAAAAAGAAAATATTTTATAAAATAAATAGAATTATCAAAAAGGGATTTATTTTGTAAATAAATAGATTAAAAAAGGAAATACTTGAAAAGTGACTAGAATTGTATAAAAGGAGAATTTTACGTTTGAAAGGTTTAGACCCGTGCTTCGCACACGGGTACAACATGATATGGATTTAAAGCAAAGATTTTAAATAGAATCTATTCTGACCGATAGATTGAGAAGATAAATTTATAAATAATATTTTATAAATCAAATGAAATGTTTGTCATTGGATAAACAGAATATATAAGTCAGGACTTATATAGAGAAGTAAAAGTCGATTTCAACATCGATATTTGAAACTGGATATGGACGAAGAGTTAGTTGATTGAGAGTTAATCGAATTAGAGTAATCGATTAGAGTTAATCGAATTAGAGTAATTTATTAGAGTTAATCAGTTAGAGTTAACCAGATAGAGTTAATTGAACGTAGTTAATCGAGTTAGGATAAATTGAATATTAGTCATTCGATTAGAGTTGATCGAATATAGTTATTTGTGATAGAGTTAGTCAAACATAGTTATTTAGGATGTGTTGCCATTTCATACGACTACTAGCGTAATTCGCAGGGCTGCAAATAGCCTACGTCGGTCGGATGTTTTCCTGAGGGAATCAGGCGTAACCATTGTGATCGATGCGATCTAGAGTCAAGCGAATGGAGTTAAATCGAATATTAGCCATTCGAAATAAAGTTAAAACAGACATAGTTATTCGAATATAAATCGAATATTAGTTATTAGATAGGAGTTAAATAAGTTGAGTTAAATAAGTTGAGTTAAACAAGTTGAGTTAAATAAGTTGAGTTAATCAAGTAAGTTAATCAAGTTGAGTTAATCGAGTTGAGTTAGTCAAAATGAGTTAATCAAACCGAGTTAATCCAAATGAGTTAATCCAAAGGAGTTATTCGAAATAGTTTATTCGAATAAAATTAAAGGAGTTAATCGAATATAGTTTATTCGAAAGGAGATTAATCGAATGTAAATCATTCGTAGAAAGTTAATCGAATGTAAATCATTCGAAGAGAGATTATCGAATATAGTTATTCGAAGAAAGAGTTATCGAATATAGTTTGTTCGAAAAGGGGCTATCAAATAGAGATTATTCGGAAAAGATAATTATACGTTGAATTCGATTATATCAAATTCGGGAAAGTCATATTTACTTTCCGTTTTAATCAAGGTTTACTTATTTATTAATAAATTAGTGGTTTATTTATTTAGTTAAATTAAGGAATAAAAGTTATACTTTGAAGTTGGATATTAAAGAAGAAGGGATTATAACGCTATAGTTATAATCAACGTTTTAAAATAAAGAAGTGGATTCATAAATAGAATCCAAGTTATGTAAGGAAGTTGGTTAAAAGATTAAAAGGGTGAACTTTGTCTATTTCGAGGTTAGAAATATTGTGCAGTTAAGGTCTGAGAGGTAATTATACCCCAACTTGATTGACTTCGTTTTTAACTAAGGGATGGGTAAGGTTCGATAGTGAAGATTGGCTAAGTGAATTTAGTTAATGAGTGTAATGGTTTGAAATGGCTTAGTGATGTTTTATTTAAACATCTATTTAAATCCAATGAAGGAGTTTTGAAAATGTTTTCCAAATAAAAGAAATCAGAAATGTTTTCTAATTTAGAAAACAAGAAATGAAAGTAAGTATGGAGATGTTTTCAAATGATTAATAAAGTATATTTTCTAAATTTAGAAAATAGGAATTTACAAATATATAGAAATGGGAAGTGAATAAATTAATGATAAATTAAATTAAAGGAGATTAATGTTGATTGATGATTGATCGATCGAATTTCTATCTGGAAATAAGATCGTTGGTTGTACACCTATTTTCCTTTGATAGTTAAATCACCGACTATCGAAGTTTTTGACCATTTTTCCGTCGTCAATACGGAGAGACCGGGATCAGATTTATTATCTGAAAACCACTCTGTATAAACGTTAGCATTGCGATCAAATATGATGGAGATAATGAAGACGGAGTTATTTAAGGGCTATCCTTTTTATAGAATAGTGCCTTCGGTTTGTCCAGTCCTAGGACAAACGTGAATACGAATGTCTGACAAAGTATATCTAACGGATCGCGTAAGTTGATCTCTTCAAACGTACTTACGTTTGGTGGCGGAGGAATTCATTTCTCTTAGCTTTATATCCATGGTATTTTTGGGGAAATCAATTTGTGATTTGGCGGGTATGACGATGTGGCATTCATAGTGAATGATGGTCAGATGTTCCAGAAGATACGTTATGACCTCAAGCCTCATCAACCGGGAAATGATAGAAATCGGGCAGGCAGCATGGCTAGGTGGGTCGCTCCCATTAGGGTGTATATCACCTATCTAGAGAAAATCTATTTCATTCTTTTATCTATTTTCGATGTTTTCCCTTTTCGGGAAACGGTGGGTAGCTCCCAACCGTTGGTGATATACATTCGATACACTTAAGCGAAATGAGTGATCGGTCATGTGTGGGCCGGGTTGCAAGATGTTCTTGTTGAACCCAGTGTATTCGCCTCTAGAGATACACTATCGGCAGGTGGTCCCATACCTTGTCATAGTTGGAATCCAATCTCCAATAAGCACTCGCGGTTTTGTTTGTATACTATATATGTGGAACGTGAGATGCAAGCGTTCTGCTAGATTGTTAATTACTTGTGATTAAACATTATTATAATATCAGAGAAGTATTGATTTCCAAAAGTGTTTTGGTTATCGTAAGATAAAAACCGTCTGTGTTTATGTGTGGATCGGTCTTACAATTACCTTTTCTTTTGAAAAGGATTTTGAAAAGTTAAACCAAATGATTTGAGTTTACTCACACCAGTCCCATGACTGACCCAAAGTTTATTTTGTTTTCCCTAAACTCTTGGGTGCCCAAATTTGTATGGGCAGTCAAGTAGTTCAGGTCTTTACACATATACTTGGAGGAGCTGGAAGCAGGAGGCTTCAGGATTATATAGCTATTGTTATTTTCGCTGTGTGTAAGTGTTGTACTCTGATAATGTTATTCTATATATATATATACTGTTTTATTGCAAAGTTATGTTATATATTATATTTTATTCATTCTGCTGTGAGATTCGTATTACTCTGATTCTGTTCTGTGGTGATCTTCTTCTTCTATTCTAATTTTCTATCTTATCTATTCTCACCCTCTAACTTCTTTCTATTAATGATTAAGAATTTCCGACGTCTGAATAGTCAACATGGTAGTTTTGTGTTGATTTTCGGAGTCGAAAATCCCAGTTCGTTACAGTGGTATCAGAGCTTAAGGTTAAGTTATTACCTTGGCTCAGTGGCGTGACTCAGTAGAAATGGGGTTAGTAATACCCTGGATTGAGTTTGAGTGTATATATACGAGAGCGTATTTGTTATTCAATATAAGACTGTTTTATATTGTGGCGATTTATTGGTTGAGTTATTTATGGGTTCTGATCGATCAGTTTGATCCACTGTATCGGTAGGAGTTTCTAAACACTCGAATACGATGAACCGACATAGTTTGTTTTGAAAAGAGGGTAAATGGAATAATTTTACCCAAATTATATTCTGATATAAAGAATTTATATTGGAATTATTATAATATATATAGGATATACTGGTTGTAGTTATAATCGAATGAGATTATAAATTGGAATAGTTATGTAAATAACCAATCAGAATTCATATGAATATAATATATGAAATAAGATGAAGTAAATCTGAATTTAGAATCAGAATTGGAATTAAAAGTTGGAGAAGTGTTTGTAAATGGAATTGGATTAAATATATGTGAATTTTAAAATCTTGGGAGATTTTAAATTTGTTACAAGCATTGCAAATGATATTTTGAAATGAATTTCAAAATGAAAGTGTTTAGAAATGGTTTTAAAAGGAATATAGTATTGAGCTCACTTAGATCACTGGAAAATTTCAATTTCAATTGTTTGATACGTTAAGAGTTACGAGGAATTAAACGATAAATATACCATTACCAAAAGGCATAATTTAAAGTGAAAATTTGGCTCACATCCTTAAAAGTTATCTTAATTAAGCACACATCCTCCCCTATTGAATAGTTTAAATTTCATCCTTGTTTTTAAAATAGCCGCTTATTTGTTCCTAATTTGCCCATTTTTAAACTGGCAGCTTAACATATGGATCTCATCATAGCCAATTTTCTTTTTTCCGTTATTTATATTTTAATTACTCCTTATCTAACGGCTAATATACAGATATTGTGTTTAAACAGATATTGCGTGATTAAGATTTTTCTTCCACATTTTTTCTCGTGCTAATGGCGGTTGCAATTCATTTCTGAGCTTCGAATTTTGTCCAGTTCAAATTGAAATTGATTAAGATTTTTCCATTGGTTTTTTGATCGAACGATTATGTATTAAATGGATCTTCAAGTAAAATATGCGTTTTTTTTTTTAAAATTTTATCTACTGATTTTAATTGTTCAATCTGTTTTTGTTGATTCAATATTTTCAATTAATTGAATTGTCTACTTTTATTGATGGATAATTTAAATATTTTATAAAGTTTCATTTTTGTTGATGATTGTACAGTATTATAAATTAATATGTCAATTTTTTTTATCATCTGTTCTTCATAGTTGTATAAAAGTATGCATATAGTGTATATATGAGCATATAAAAATGCAAATGTGTTCTGGATTTTTTTTTCTAAATCTAAAACTTCCATAATATACAGAATTTATGCAGATACATATATACAGTTATTAATGTTTTCTGCTTATTTGTACGCATTTACTTATATGAATATGTTTTTTGGATTTGTGATTTTTTTTACTGTTGATGTGGCTGATTAATTTTTTTTCCAGCAGTGGTCCTGCAAATATTGGTGTGTTGGTGCTGCTGAAGTATGGAAATGACAGTTGTTCTATTTGTCTCTATTTTGATAGTACAGTTGCTACCGTTATAGATGCTGTCTGTGGTAAATGGATTGAGTTAAGTCCGTTGTCGTTGGACTTGTATCACATTAGAGATGGTTTGAGAAGGAATATTGAAAGTAATTCTGATCTTCAATCCATTCTTTTATTAGCTGTGCATAATCGTGAAGATTACTTGGTTTTTTTGTTGACGTTAATTGAAGTAATTCTTCAGTTGCTCTTGATCGCAATTCTTCTTTAGGTAGTGATTCCTCTTTTGGTAGTACTAATGATTTGAACAACCAATTTAAGTAATTGTTGAGAAGTGATTTGAACCAATCTGTTTTCTCTGGTGTTGATCAACAATTTAAAGGAGATGTCACTAAATTTAGACTTTATTTGATGATGTATAGTATGAAAACTGGATATAAGCTTAATTAGCTTAAGAATGAGAAGGAAAGAGTTACTGCTGTTTTCTCTAAAAAAATTGTAATTTCAGGATTCATGCTTCTCTCAAGTTTAATCTTCCTGGATATTTTGTTGTAAAGAGATTTCAACCAGAACATAATTGTGGTGCTGGAATTCATGATATTAACAATCCTGTTATATCCAGTAAATTGATTAAGCTTTTGGTTTATGATCATATTCAAGCTAATCCATTAACGAAGACAAAGGACATTATTAACTTGTTTCAAACTGAGTATAATGTTATTTTGAAGTATTATTATGCTTATAGTGGAAAGAGATTGGCATTAGATGATTTACATGGTAACGACGTAATGTCCTACCATCATTTATAGATGCAGTTCTTTCTACTAATCCTGGAAGTACGGTTGTTTTGGAGTGCAATGATTCTACACGACAATTGAGAGGGTTTTTATTGGATTTGAGTCTTGTGCATTTGGATTTCAATATTTTCGACCATTAATTTTTGTTGATGCTACGTTTATGAAGGGAAGAACTCAATGATGTTTAATGGCTGCTACTGATAAAAATGGAAATGAAGGTATTCTCTTTTATAGTATATTTTTTCCATTCCAACTGTCAATATTATTATTTTTTAAAAGTCTGAAATGCTGTTTGTTTGAAAAATGCACATTTATATACGACATTATTTTAAATAATTGCATCCATTTATGATAGTATTCTAAAGTAACGAATACAATTATGCTTCTTCATTTTAAGACAGGCATGACATACTGGAAAATTTACACCCATATGCATACATTTATTTCAGAATTTGTACCTATATCATAAAAATTGCAACTTTTATAAATATATGCATACTTCCATGCAATTATTCTGTCTGTATGCTCCTCAAGCAACTATTAATTTTATTATTAACTAGAAATGAAATTATTTTTAAAATCTGCATCAAATTGTGCAACTGATAGTGATTATGTAACATTGTAATGGAATTGCTTGCTTTTATTTTACCCAAAAAAAAAATCGTTATGTATAACATCTATTATATTATTTTTAAGTTACTTGCCCACGTTCAGCTTTTTTTCAAAAAAAAAAAATATTCATGTCACTTATTGCACTACTAAGCTAATTTTTTTAATAATAGGTTTTTTCCCTATAGCAATTTCTATTGTATCTGGAGAAGATGAAGATAATTGGATTTGGTTTTGTGAACAACTTAGAGAGTTTCTTAAAGACAATTGTAGAAGCTATGGTTTTATATCTGATCGTCATCCAGGTATCCTTGTTGTTATTCCACGGGTGTTTCCGAATTCAGTTCATGGATCCTGTTTTTATCATTTGACCAACAATTTAAAAGTTGCTTTAAAATCACAATTTTCCAAAAAAAATAAAAGGATGTTGTTGGATTCGTTTTCAGGAATTGCTTATGCAAATAATTTGTCTGATTTTAATGCTTCTTTGAAGAATTTTAGAGATGTAGGTGGATCAACCGCAACAAATTTTTTGAGTGGAATTCCATTTGAGAAATTTACTAACGTCTTCTTCCCTGGTTGTCGTTACGGTGAAATGTCTTCTAATTGTTTAGAAAGTTTTAATAAGTGAATTTTGAAGGAAAGACGTTTACCAATCACTGCTTGTTTAGATAGAATTAGAATGAAGTTAATGAAACTCATGTCCAATCATCGTGAAGTAGCTTCTACTTGGAACAGCTATTTATGTCCTGTTAATGAAACTCGATTAAGAAGTCTACATTTGGAAGGTGCTTCTTGGTTTGTTATCACATCAAGTGAATATAATTTTGAAGTTCATTCTCCAATACATCAATTTGTTGATTTATATAATCGAGTTTGTGCATGTAATGTGTGGCAAATTAGCGGCTTTCTTTGCGCTTATGTCGTTAGAAGTATTTTAAGTCGTGAAACATTGAATATGTATGACTCATTGAATCTTATTTCAAAGTTAAGACATTTTCAAGTCTCCTATTCACATCCAATCAATCCTGTCATAATTATATGGGTGAAGATGTGGCTATGGAAGATGCAATTATAGCTCCTCCAAAAGGTAGAAGAATACCTGGTCGCCTATCCTCTTCTAAAAGGTTGAAATCAGCTGGTGAATTTACAAAGACTACTAGATGTGGACTGTGCAATAAGTTGGGTCATAATAAGAGGACGTGTTCTTTAGTAGAGAAGTAATTTTTTTATTGTTTTTTTACAAATAATTGTAAACTTGTTTAAATTGTCTAATGTTCTGCACTATTACGAGCTGCTTTGCATTTAGTTCATTATTTTTAATGTTAGTTCTGGTTTATTAACATTTGTTTCAGTTCAATACTTCTGTTTGTTCAGTTATTCTATTTATTTGCATTTGCATATGCAATTATTACTTATTCTTGCATAGATTTATGCAATTATATTGAATACAAGTATGAACTTTGCTTCTAATTTGCATATACGAATAATTTATTAACAAGATTCAAACATGCTAAATAACTGTACGAATTTTTTTTCATGTAAACTAATAATGTATTACAGTATTAGTCATTTTGGCACAGAATTGTGCAACTATTCTAATTATCTTCATGAATGTATTCAGAGTTTAGTATTCAAACATACTCTGTTATAACTTTTAATTCATTATACCTATATAATCCTGAATTATTTAATTTTATCAGCAAAATCAAAAAAAAAATAACTCTTTATTTACTGCACAAATTTTATACACTTTAGTTCGTGAATTAAGTTGTTAATATTAAAAAAAAAAATCAAACAAGGCTGTAAAAATCTTTAGTACTGAAAAAATATTTTCTAAAGGATTAATGGTGCAATAAGGTTAATAATATCTACATTTTATATTAAAATTCATTTGCTAGACTAATGCTGTAAAATATTTTCTTATTCCTTTACTAATTTTATGTAATACAACAACACAAGTAATCAACTTACTACGAAAAACTCTACAGAAGACAACTTCAACATAAAATTTCATGTACAACTAAAATAACTTGATTCACTGCCCAAAATAACAGAGTACTTCAGTTCAAACAAACCATAATCATTTGCACGTGGTCCAAAAATCAAAACAACAGTCAACATTTTCAAATCAAACTAAAAATCCCTATTCTTCCAATTTATTAGTACATTTGTTATATTCTGATTTCAACCATTTCTGAGTTAGCTGACTCTCCTCAGTCCAGCTATAAAGTTTGCAACTGAGTATTTCATGAGCCAGCTCAGCAGTTGTTTACTAACAGCTTCAACACCAAATATTTCTTCATCTTCAACGATTTCTTTGCACTCACATTTTTGTTTCATTATGTTGATAACAAACATCCCACAATCAACGCTGCAGAAATTTATTACTAATTAAAACTTTGTTTGATAAAATTTATTCATAAAATTTGCATACATATATGAAATTATTCCCAATATCTGCATACATGTATGAAATCATTACCAATTTGTTCAAATAATTACCAGCATACATGTATGAAATTATTCAGATCTTACGCATAAGCTTATGCTAGCATTTATGTTATATACGAAAATAATTGAAACTTGTATACTGAAATTCAAATATATGCATTATCTGGACACAAATATGCAGATATTAACAATATTTGTTTACTTATATGCAAATGAAATTAGTTTATTTTCTTACATGTGGCCTTGTTGTGGGCAATTAGCTATTTCAAGCTCTTTTGGTTCTTGAAATTTCTTCTTCTCCAATTTTTTCATCAATCCACTGATGTAAATAATCTGCATACAAAAAAAAAATATTCGCACGTATATTTATATATTTATGTGCGCAAACATATAAATATATACATGTTGTAAATGGTAAACACAACAACTTGCTAATGAAATATTTTCAAACTACGTACCATAACTTTCGCTAGTTTTTGATGTTTTCCTTCACGACGAGATTTATTTGAATCGTAATGAATCCATCTTATGCCATCTTTAACGTATTCCAGAAACGAAAAATGTTTGTTTTCATGGATAGGAATTTATATTTTAGTGCATGGTTGGAATCCTTTTACAAGTGGTTCATCTATAAAATGCTTCAATTGTTCTTCTGAATCCGTACTTACAAATGCCTGTAATTGCAATCAATTTAGTGGACAATTGTAGTTATAAAAACGAAGTCCTGCACATAAAAAATATAAAAAAACTTACAGAAGCAGAAATTCTTATGTATAAAATCTTCGGATGGTTTTTCTTCAAATTGTTTCCAACAAAGTCAATTATCTATTGCAATAAATCGAATGTAATTGTTATAGACATGAGATTTATTTATAAACATATAAAATTTTACTAGAATTAACTTCAGAAGAATTAAATTTCAGTTTAGTGTTACCTGTCCGTCGATAAATCTTCCAGCTATTAGATCACCCAATGAAGTTCCAAGAATGCAAATGCCATCTTTATCATTCAAGTACGTGCTTTTACTGATAATATATGTAATACAATTAGATAATTTCTATCAATAAATTAGTACTGATATAAGTAAATTAAATTTACTACTGCATTATTGTTTGCAATAAGTTATAATATTTGCATAAAACTATTCAACATGTATACTTGCTTCATGTTCACATATTTTCGATTTTTTGCATAACATTATGACACAATAATTTAAATTCGCATACAAGAATGAAAATATTACCAAAATCTACAACATGAATTCAAACATAAGCATTATGTCTTGATACATGAATGCATATACTGCCAAATACATGCATACAAACATGCACATATATTACATATCTGCGTACAAGCAAGCATATACTGTCAAAATATGTATACAAGAATGCAAATTTGACAGAATTCTGCATAAATTTATGTACATTTTCTATAAATACAGCTTTGTTATAAACAAAACTAATATTCAACAAAAAACGAAAATAATGTGAACATTTTGAAAAACATTTACCTGAGTTTTGCAAGTGTGAAAAATTGTTCTAATTTTTCGATTTAGCTCTCTTCTAATTCCCAAACATTCCTAAACTTTCTTATCTTCAGTTTAGCTTTCGTATGCATTTCTTCATCTCTAGGTCCTTTTTCATAATCTTCGACTTCCACTATTTCTGCCGCTTTCCTTTTTTCCTTTTCCTACAACTACAAAAACCATCACATTTATCATCCACGTAACGTTGGAAATTATGGTTCATGAACATTAGTAAAATAATAAAATATTTTGTACCTTTTCTGTTTCTTAAATTTATACGCCTATGCATTTTTCCTAGCTCATCCCTCTGGTCATTCACAATAAACTTTTCTAACTCATTCTTATTTTTTAAATTTTTTAGTATTTTCATTCACTCTCTTCCTTGTATCAATCTTGTCGTGGTGCTTCTCCTTTAAATTGCCCTACTCTGTCTCATTCTTGCTATTAACCATCTCCTTAATATCCCTCGTTTTTTCTTCTTCATTTTTTTCTGTAGTTGTCCTGTCATTTTCCGTCTGTACCAACTCATCCACCAAATTCAAATGTTGTTCCATCTCCAGTTCATCAACTGCACTGTCAATACCCTCAATAGCTTCATCAACTATTCCATTATCATTTTTATCATTATTATCTTGTAACATTGTTATTTTTCCCAGCTTCTGCTTCTTCTGCTCTTTCTTCTTGCTTTCCTTCTTATCAATTTTCTCCAGCTGTTTATCTATCACCTGTTGAATATTCTCATCGTCCACTTCCTTATCACTTTCAGTTTCTCATTATCTTCATCAATATTCATTTCATCATGAGCTTGATCTTCCTCTTCTTCACTTTTATCAACACCCTCATTGTTTGTATCAAAATCGCCATCATTTTTATTACTTACATCATGTTCATCTTCAGCACTTTCTGATGTTGTGTCAGTAGTAAGCTCTTTTATTCTTATTTTTAACATTGTATTCTCTTCTGCTAACTGCCTTTTCTCTTGTTTCAATATGGTTATCATATCCTTCAATTTCTGTTCCTTTTTTTGAAATATGCGTCATATTGTTCATTTTTTCAATATTTTGTTTCAGCAACTTTAATTCCTTTCCTTGAACATCCTGTAAACACAACAACCAACAATTATTGCGTAAATAATGCAACATCAAGTTTTTGTATTGTTGTAATCAAGTTTATGTAAAACCTGCATACATGTCCGAAATTTTACAAATTACTTGAACTCAGTATGCAAATATTAAAAATAATTTTCCTATAATACTTAAATTACATTTTATATTTTCTAAACTAATATGCGCAACATTTCTTATTGTTTGCATTTACTTGAATAAGTATTCTGAGTAATGGTTCAATTTCACAAAACACGTCCTAATTCGACAGACAATATTGCAGCTTAAGGCAGAATATCTACATACATTTATGCAAATACTATTCAATTTTTCACATGTATATTCATCTATTCAGTTTCATAATTTTGACAAATATGTAAGATTCAGATTTACAACATAATTACAAATACAATAAAATTGAAAATATTTGAACGCTTACATGCTACCATTGTGAGTACGTGCATACAAAAAATAAAACATATATAATATATGCAAAAAATCATGTAGTTGCTTTCAAAACCTGCGTACATTGATGCAACTACACTTTGTATCTGTATAGAGTTATGCAGATATTGCTAATTTTTTAATACAAGAATGCAAATATTGTCATTATTAGCAAACAAACAAGCACATAATGTCGTACATTTTTATTGGTATTTATAATACTTACTTCGACAAATATAAATGTCTACAATTTACATGAGACTTACATGGTTGTAATTTATATCCAGTAGCATCGATGGCTTTAGCAATTTAAAGTCCCATTTTCCTACTCGCGGAAATACATCATTATTGTACTCAGGCTTTGATGTTGGCAGAATATGAGTTTTTTCGCAAACCTACCACTGCATAATCAAAAAATAATAATAAAATTATGTATAACATGTATAATAATCTTCTAAAAAATGAAATAATAAGTATGAAATTATTACCAAAAACAGTGTCACACAACCAGTAATTTTGCGTGGTACCTCATAATATTTATCAACTTGGCTGATTAGATGGTGATGGACAGTTTTTGGCCAAGATATTATACTCAACTTCTTCTCGCAAACACAATATGGTACCAAAGTCCACGGTAGAGAGTAGTTTGGAGTGGATACAAGGAATGTTGCTACTACATATAAAAGCAAAATCTTAACAGTATCAAAACATGCTACGTCTGACTCATCTTTAATTGTCGAGAAAATTTCTCTTTCAACATTTTTCTTGTTGATCGTAGCTTCTCCTTTAAAGTGTCTTTCTACAAAAGATTTATAATCTTCATCGTCTTTGTTATCCTTTTTTAAATGTCCACTTGTTTTAATCAAATCTCCTTGGACAGGAGCACCCAAAAGCTTCCCATATCTTCTTTCGTAAATGTCAGCAATAAATCTCCAAACTGAAAATACTTCATATCCTTCTTATAACTTTTGATAATCAAATCTAAAGTTGTTGAATTTTTAACAGCTTCTGCAGGGGAGATGAGTCCATCAATGATCATGTCAATGAAACCACTTAATGGCAATTTTTCAAGGAAAACAGAATGCTGATGTGTATACAAATCATCCTTCTTCAGTTTCTCAATCAATTCTATGAATGCTTTTAGATTACTCCTATACACACTATCCTTTTTAGGATTCGTTCTTACATCTTCAATTTTTCTCTCTTTTACCACTTGGTCCACTTTAGATGGCTGCTCAGTAACTACTAAAGCTCGCTCTTTTTCAACATTAGAAATATGGTCATCTTCCACCAAAGGTCTCTGTCACATGAAAGAGAAATTTAATCACATAATGTTTCAGCCTTTTCAAAATATATGCATATTACAATGCAAGTATTCTGACCAAATGCACCAATGTACGCTTGTATTCTTAATAAATGTACATAACTTCCAAATTTTGTTATTTCAGGCACAAACATGTGCAACTAAACCTAATATTAGAACACAAATGTGCAAAAATATTACTAATTATAATGGACAAGCCATAAATCTAAAATACTATCACACAGTTGTGCTAATATTTAGAAACAATGATCGCAGGTATGCAATTATTACATACATAAGCACACAACTGTACTATGATTCATAATATCGTTACACAATTGTGCAAATAAACATAAAACTTTCACTCTACTGTCAAGTTAACATAATAAAATATACACTATTTCCCAACAATCTTGAATAACTGTAATATCTGTCTACTAAATATAACATGGCAAAACAAATATTCCAAATTATACAAGAATTTTTAATATGTTCATCTTTCTATTCCGGTATTTCTCCTTTTTTAATATGTTCATCTTTCTATTCCTGTTTCTTGCAAAATATTATTTCAAATCTGCAACCATTTCGTAAATATGCACATCAGCATGCAAGTTTTCTTAATTTGTACATTTCTGCTTGCATCTATTACGAATACATGCATTCAAACATTTATTACGCATACTTGAAAACAATCATATAGATCAAATGCAAAAAATCATACAATTGCGCAAATATTACATACAAATTCATGATTCTATATATTAATTAGGTTATAAATAAATTACACCACCTGCGGGTATGCAAAATTTATAAAAAACATCATACAATCATGTAATATTCCTAAAAAACATCTAGATAAAACTTCAACAATTATTACGAACACCATAAACTCAATCGCAATGTTTGATTTGATATTATTATAGTACCATACAAGAAGATATCATCAACAGTAGAGTACGAAACAAAAAAATCATATTTATACCCTTTTTTTGCCATTTCTTGTAATTTGATGTGAACGTCTGCAAATTTGAAGCAAAAAGGGATGATCTTTATAAATATGATGAGCGGCGGCTTTAGATTTTGATACTCGATTTACTGACTTAGGGTTTTCTCGAATCGTCCAGCTAAGGTTTTAGGGAGAGATTAAAGGATGAATTTGACTGTTTAATTGATTGACTGGTTTTTGGAGGTTTTGAACGTTCGTGAGGGTATTTCTGGAATATTTAGAGTGCAAGTTCAAAAATAGGGATGTTTTCTTCATTCTTTTTATCAGCGGGTTTTTTCCCTATTTAGAAAGTTAATAGGGACCTGTAAAAAACGCACCCTAATTTAAATCCACTTACGTGTTAGCTTTCCAATTGCAGAATCTGATTTAGAATTATTAACCGTGGTTTCTCCCTACTTGATTCAATATTGTAATATCCATAGTTTTACAATTCAGAACCCAAAAGAAAACAAAAGAATTGAATTGGAATCAGATCCACTGAATTTACCTCGTACGGAAAGGAATTCCAAACGCCTACATTCCTAAGCAATGAATTTCATTATCCAATTCTTATTTCTGAATGCCTAAAATAATTTAATTTGATTCAGAAAAGGTTTAGAGAAAAAATGAAATGGTGGGGCTTTCGTGTCTGCTTAAAAAATAATGAGTTTGACGGCTAGCCGTGGACGTTTACCTATAGTAGCTCAAAATCTGTTAGTTTTGTAGAAAGCAAATTAGCACCATCGCCCGAAAGAAAACCACATCATAACCCTGAAATAAACCACGCTACCCAGGCCTCATGGGTCGATCCATATGCTGCCTGGGTCGACACTGGGTTGACCCAAACCCTCCTTGGATTGACACTAGGTCGACCCAAGCACAATTATGGGTCGACCCATACACGCCTCAAAGAAAACGCGTAAATGCCTTTTAATACGTGATTATTTCTGTACTACTCTCTTCCTTAACGTTCTAATTTAATTCTTTCTCCATTGTTTAGCCTTATCCATTTTAAATTTCAAAAGTGAAATTAATATGCACATATAATTTCTTTCGTTATAACTTTTTGCATGTTTAATCCATTTTTACTTCCGTGAACATTATTTTTGATGTGATTTAATTTCATTTCAAATGCGCTTCATTAATATGTTAATGTGCGCATATGTATTCTATATTAATATGTTACTTAATTAACGTTATTTCAAACTTCCTTTTATTGCATAGTTTTGTATATTTATAACGTGTGTTTATTCTACAATTTATATCTAAATATATTATTTCTTTGTTATTGTCAATTATGACATGCGTTGTCAATTAATAGGAACGTTTCAATTTTTATGTCAATTACTTTCCTCTTTCTAACTGTCCATTTATTTTAATTTCAAACGACTGTTTTTTGAGGCATTTATATACATACATAATTTAAAAAGTATAAATTATATTTTCACACATTTACATACCAATATTTTCTAATGTTAAACTTCGTACGTTCATAAATTTATCGTATGAACTCCGTTCAGAACATATTATACATGTAAATTTGTCAAAAATGCAACAAACGCGACAGTACATGTTCCGAAACCCATTTCTGACAATTTCAAAAATACCTTTTTTCATTCATCGTTTTCTATAATTATTTAATTTAATTAATATTATAAAAATGCGGAGTGTTACATTCTCCCATCCTTTAGGAATTTTCGTCCCATGAATCAAATAAAGGGTTGGCTTATGTAATTTCTCGATAATCTACAACCATTACATGTACATTCAGTTTTGCAACCATCTGTGCGCTAGTGCAATACATTATAAAAATTCATGTATGCAATGAATTTCTAAGCATTATCTACTGTATGAATGTTGTCTTTTTCAAAAATATTTTGAAAACATGATGCACACAACCTAAGTATACTTATTATTTCTATATAAATGTAATATTTTTATAATCAAAAAATATCCTTTCATCTAATTTTTCTCACACTCTTACGGAATAAGTGCGTAGTTCGTCCAATTTTTGCATCCAAACCCTACCAACCAACTTTAAATTTGCGAATTTCAAAAAAATAATTTTTCAAATTCGGTTTCTTATGTTAGAAAAAGGTAGGAAGTGGGAAAGCCTGTATTTTCCACTTTACTTTTACTCACCATTTTCCCTATACTTGGTGCCTTTGGCTACTTTTCTACAAAAATTCCTACTTTTTTTTTCCAAGCACAGTTTACACAAGAAGAATTTATTTACCAAACTTACTTTAGGAGAATTCATTTTCTCTAATTATTCTCGATTATTGCAGTTATCACTTTTATTACTTTTCATATTATTTGTTTTTCTTTTAGTCATTCATTTCTTACTTACATTGTTAATTCATTTGTGACATCCTATGTCTTTATTCTTTTCTAGTAGTCATCCCACGTATCTAGAAAAAGAATGTCATACTAAACCATTCTATTTTCAACAGTAAAATAGAATACTACATAGGAGTGCAACTCCGTACTAAAAGAAAACAGGCTCTACTGCAATCGCTATTAGGAAAAAGGTACGATGATTAAATGTGGTTATCTACTCAGACTAGGAGGCCTTGGACTATGTCCTCGTGATATAAAAAGGTCACCATCAATGAATCCATCCAACCATAACATTCCTCCTTTCCATCTACCACTATCTACAAACTCATCCCGCGTACCTGTTAGTTCTATGAGCCATTCACAATGGTCCACCAATAATATACTAATGTCCATAGGCTAACCATATCTGATACCCTAAACGGATACAAACCTGACTATCCTTACTACACCATGAAGTAATTAACCTCACATTCTTGGACCTAGTTCTTATCATTTCTTAAAGTAAGGCAACATGCCATGCTTTCTAATTTCCTAAGAAGTGCTAAAATTGTGGTTTCCATTAATCACACATCATAGCACATTTTTCCATACAAGAATCCCAAACTTGCACTTACTTTTCATTTACTTTCATATTCTCATTAGGTATGTTCTAAGCATTTCCATGAAAATTTAACCTTCGCTCTTTTTATTACTGATTTGCATGGGAACTTAATTCTCATTTGAATTAACCGACCTTTTCCACTTAACTTGTATCATCTCTTAAATCAATATTTCCGCGGAACCTCTCTACTTCCTTTTCACATAAACTATACAAATTTTAAATTTCCTCCTTAATCCTTTTTCACTAAAACAGTAACTACTAGAGTGACAACTTTCTAACATTATTCTTTCTCAATTAACATATATTACCGTATAACATTTTAATTGTTAACCAATTTCCCATTTTTACTTCCCTATTTTTTACTTGAGACTTCTTGCAATTACCGCTCAAGTTTATGGCTTACTCACATACCAAGATAATTTCCTACAGCTCTACCTAATGTTCAAGCACACTACTGGAATTATCGTACTAAACTATTTTAAATTCTCAAAAATGTTATTTTCTCAACAACAAAAAAAACCTTTCTCAAAAGTCAAAAATTTAGGGAAATAAGAATTAATTACTTGTATCCAATATTGCAAAATATATCTTAAATTTATTTAACATACATGTCTAATTCATTTATTCGTGACTTTCCTTTTCTACCTCTGTGACTTAACCCTACAACTTGCTTACACACCTTATTCTTTTGAAAAACAAATCTTCGTTTCTTTCAGAAGAAAAAAAGCCAAAACCAAAAACTTTCCAAAAGCTTTTAAACTTTTAAATTTGAAACTTGAAAATTCTTTTAGAAATCTTTTCCTATACCTATTTCTATTTCAAGTTCTTCTAAAAGTTTAACTGTGGGACTAGGTATAAGGTGCTCTCCAAACTCACACTTTTTTAAATTTCTTACACAAAATAAATTTACTTCCTTACTAGTCCTCAAGAAAACTTTCCATGCTACGAGTGGTCCAACTCTTGTGTTGTCCATGCACTATATGCATACATACATACATACATATATATATATATATCTCAATCCATCCATTTTTCAAGCACAAGGCCTTATTACCTACCCATAACTTGGGCCTACCATCGGTTTCCAAGTACCGACACATGAACTCATCAAATCTATCGTACACCTCTTAACTCAGAAAGTATTCTTTTAGGACCTTTCACAATCCTAACATTGGAGTACAAACTCATTACTCAATACTTTACATGAGCGGTTTTCTCAAAAGTGGTTCTCTCTCATGGATTTAGGTATATATATAATATTTATATTTTTAAACTACAAATACGTCACTCACTAACTACATAGGAACCCTGAACCTGAGCTCTGATACCAGATGTAACAACCCAAATTCCAGTGGATCTGGATTTTTCAGAAATTCCAAATCCAAAACCACTGAAACTCAAGTTGGCTTGTCTGGTATCCTGTAGAAAAGATAGGGATAATAAATATATTAGAACTCGATAAAACATCTCACAACAAAATGGATAAAATATAAAAAACAAATATAGTCTTACCAAAATAATGACACTGCCTAACAAGTATCCAAAGGCTACCAAATCTATACTATAACTCTAACCTGCGGGTATGTTATGAGAAGGGGGTCATAAACAAGTTCTAGTGAGGGGACAAATTAAACATTCTGAAATAACACTACATATACCATTCATTTACATTTTCTTAATTATTAGGCTATTTGGGTTAACAGAACTCTAGACTCTGTACACACGTCGCACCCATCTACTTCTCAGTAGATCAAACCTAATATAATATATATGTACTTATATCCAACATCTTAAGGTACTCCTTATAATATCCTCCTTGTACGGTCTCCACCATCACACCATGGAAGCATGCATAACCTCCACCCTACGCCAAACCGCATAAAGATATCTCCATCGTTATGCCATGTAATCGCATAGAATCACCATCGTTATGCCACGTAAGCGTACACATCCTTGTATCTGAACTCCTAGGTCGAACCACATCTAGACATGGAGTAATGCAATAACGTCTACCATACACCATCCAGTGCGTGTATCTAGAACCTCGCACGAACGTACTGCCTACTATAACCCGAGTTCCATAATAGGGCAACATCCAATGCATGGAACTCGGTCAGGAGCTTTCGAAATCTGTAAAGGACAGCTTCGTTAGTCCAGGTATCCACATAGGTCTATCTCGTTTCACGGTGGCTATGGCCCTACCCTGGCCCCTTCCTCAGCTAATGAAAGACTGCATCAAGAGCTAATGATGTGCCTCTATCAACCAATCTAATGTCCAATTTGGCGTATCCATCAACCAATGTCCCTATAATGAAAGATTGTTGGCCCGTTGATTTAGCTCTATTCTTTCCACATCTCACCGATTGTCGATGACATGTATACAAAGATTACTATCCTTAATTTGGTATTGACCATATCCTCCCAAAGCGAGGCAAATCGTCGAATCACCCAACGCCATTTTCCATAACCTTCTGACCACCACACTATAGTTGCAGTCAAGGCATATTCTAGATAGTGCACTAGACCTTCCTATGAGCGACGTCTTCATCCGGTTTCTCCTCGGAGGGCCATCTCAGAGTACCCTACTATGTTCCACAAAAGTCTCATGCTTCCCTCAAGTCCCGTAGAATAATCAGTTGGACGTGCTCCCCTCGTGTCTCCAAACACCAAGATGATCTGCCTTGTTGGGTTCTTTATCTCTATACGTACGGACTGGTCCAAACGCATCACGGCATCACGTTATTAGATTCCATGTCTAATCTTTTAATCAAGCACTTGCTTTAATTTATCATACTGCTAATTAACTTGATTATTTACACATTCATTTTCTATTCAAGTTACTTCTTTATTAGCTTATATTTGACTTCTTACTTTCCTTAATCATCCCCCGGGGAACATACCATGTCTATGAGCCACTTATTTTCCCTAATTAGCCCTACACTACCAGAATGGACTTTCGTTTATTATTATTATTACTACATTCATTTAACTTAATCCTCCCAATTATAAATTTACTAATAATACGCCTACTTTATTCTTTCTCATTTAAGTATAACCTCATGTTATATCATTACCACAACCGTTGTTATGGATTTTCTTATTAACTTCGTCCCCTTAACAAAGATTTATTAATAAGTTCTCTTTTCATCATTAATTATGACCTATGTTATAATCCCACTTATCCTTAGGACAAGCCTACCTATTATATTTCATTCTCATACATATAATTAATTAAAATAGGTTATATTCCTCGTTTATCACATTTTCCCTTGGTTCCTTGTTATTTGAGCGAACCACTACTATTGTAAACTTTCTTTATTTACCGTCTTGTACATTTTATTATTACATGAAATATTTCACACATTTCATTAAATTGGTTGGTGGAAATGTCCAAAAATATATTTCCACAATACACATTAATTAAGATACATAGTTGCAAGCGATTTCTCTTTATTACATCATGTATATATATTTTATTAGTGTGAAATACGACAAAAACCTCTATTTTACACTAATCCCTATTACCTTTATTTTTCTTGCAACTACGTTCCATGTAATTTACTATAATGGTAATTACGGAAATGTATCCCCTTTCCACTCCCAACTAACTCAGTCCACTACTATTTCCCTTTTTCTGAGTTATCTATTATTTCCTATTTTCTTACACAATTCCCAAATCCAATTTAATTACGGTACATTTATATACATAATTAGGCTTACCATTTCCTATTTCATTTTTCCATATTTTACTATAATTTTTCCCAGCTCAATATTTTAATTATATTCTAAGTAATATACTTTGGAAATGTACACATAATCATTGTCAAAATTACAATCTTATTATTACAGTAATTTCTCAAGCCCAAACAGAAAGATATAAGAATGAATATACACAGCGGTAATATTCTTAACGCTTTCAGGGAATGAAATACATCATAATTACGACAATTTCAATTAATCATTACATTAAGAATCATAGGGAATTAAATGATAAATATACGATTACCAAAAGGCATAATTTAAATCCACTCGCATGTTAGCTTTCCAATTCTAGAGTCTGAATCAGAATTATTAACCGTGGTTTCTTCCTAATTTTATTCAATACTAAAATAACCACGAATTTACAATTTAGAACCCAAAAGAAAACAAAAGATTGAATTTGAATTAGGTCCGCGGAACTTACCTTGTACGAAAAGAAATTCTGAGCGCCTACAATCCTAAGCTATGAATTTCATTCTCCAATTCTAGTTTCTGAAGGCCTAAACAATATTAATTTGATTTAGAAAAGTTTTGGAGAAGAAATGAAATGGCAAGGCTTTTGTGTCTGCTAAAAAAATAATGAGTTTGACGGCTAGCCCTGAACGTTTATTTATAGTCGCTCAAAATCTGTTAGAATCATGGAAAGTAAATAAGAAACATCGCCTAAAAGAAATCCACGTCATAACCCTAAAATAAACCGCGCCACCTAGGCCTTATGGGTCGACCCATATGTTGCCTAGGTCAACTTTGTGTCGACCCAGACCTTCCTTGGGTTGACACTACGTTGACCTAAGCAAAGTTATGGGTCGACCCATACACGTTTCAAAGAAAATGTGTATAGGCCTTTAATATGTGATTATTTCTTGCCTATTCTCTTCTTTGACATTACAATTTCAACATTATGATTTAATTCTTCCTGCATTCTTTAGCCTTATCCATTTTGAATTTCAAGCGCGAAATTAATACGCTCATATAGTTTCTTCCATTCTAACTTTCTACGTGTCTAATCCCTTTTTAATTCAATAAACATTATGTTTAATGTGCATTAATTCCATTTCACACGCGCAACAATAATATATTAATATGCACATATTTATTCTATATTGAAATGTTACTTAATTAACGTTATTTCAAACTTCCTTTTATTGCATTGTTTTGTACCATTTATAATGCGTGTTTATTTTGCGTGTTTCTTCTGTAATTTATATCTAAATATATTATTTCTTTGTTAATGCTAACTACGACATGTATTGTCAATTAATGGGAACGTTTCAATTTTAATGTCGATTACTTTGCTCTTTTTGACTGTCCATTTATTTCAATTTCAAATGATTATTTTTCTGAGAATTTATGTACATACATAATTTAAAAAATATAAATTATATTTGCACACATTTACGTACAAATATTTTCCGACGCTAAACTTCATACATTCGTAAGTTTGTCATACGAACTCCTTTCGGAACATATTATAAAACATGTAACAAATGCAATGGTACATTTTACGAAGCCTAATTCTGACAATTTCAAAAATGTCTGTTTTTTCATTTATCATTTTTGTAATTATTTAACTAAATTAATATTATAAAAATGTGGGGTGTTACACCGCTCATGGTATTGGCATTTTTTTTTCTTTGGCATAGCGTGGTAATATATTAAGGTGTGGGGGCACGAAATAGCTTTTCGTATTGCAAAGATCAGTGCTGGTTTCCTTTTCTTCTGGTTTTGGTTTCTTGGTTTTCGTCTTCATGGAATTTCGTATCCTTAGGATCAGAAATAGGAATACTAAATGAAGGCTCAGCATGATGTGGATTTTTCTAAGGCGCAACATACGAAGTTAGCATTTCGTACTATAGGAGTTGAATAGGATTTTGGCATGGAGTTGGAGTGCTTCAGCAAGAAGCACAGCTGGGTTCGGTACCGATCCCTGAATCGATACCGACCCTCGGGCATGAATTTTGGTGATACAAAACCTTGTATCTCTACTCCTATGAATACACCTGTACTTAACTTATTTCAGAATTCTTTTTGAGTTGTTTCATTCTACATGCGAGAAACTTGGACTCAAAGCTTTTTAGTGGCTTCCTACATGGTTATTTGGACTTTACAAACTCTCTTATGCTTGTGTTCTTCCTAGTGAAGATCTTCATCAACACTTTGGCATTTGGATCAGGTTCTTGGAGACATCTTGGCATCGCATGACTTTGGACTTTCTTGGACGTAGAAGCTTTTTGGACATTGGAAGCTTCATCATATTGGACCTTTGGACTTGATAGAGAATTAGCGAGAATTTGTTATTCTCAGTTCATAGCTTTATAAACATAAGATATGGAAGAAGGATTGTGCTTGTAACTTTGTAAAGCATAGTATATAAAGTTATCTTGGAGGGGACATAAGCAGAGCTTGCCAAACCACTATAAATTTGGCGTTATTTACTTTTCAGCACTCTGCGTCTAAATTGTGCTTGGATTATTTGGAAAATATTAACCCATCGGGTATTGGAGTGTATCGACCAATTCCCTGCGTCAACATTTTGGCGCACCAGGAAGGGGACGTAACTTTTGATTGCTAAGGTTCGGACTGCTCGAAATTCTAAGGATGGTAAAAAGGAAACATATCACTTTAGCTTGTTCCAACGGAGAGGGAATGGAGGAAAGTCAGGAAGTTTCCTCTATGGGACATCCATTGAATTATGCAACTCGAGAGGACACCGACAGAGTAGTTAAGGATTTTACTTCGTGCTTGGAATGGCAGCAAGGGAATTTCCGGAGACAAGAAGTGACTACGAATGCTCTTATGGCTCGGATTGAAGGTTTCAAAAGGTCGTTAGGCCTAGGGAATATTGCGGGAAAAAGAGCTAGTGTTCCTCATGGTTTAGCTTGGGAGTTGGGGAAATTACCGAAAGTTGAGCCCGTGTGGATACCATTCCTCGGATCGGTACTACTTTAGCTAGACTAGTGGGAAAACACTCCCAATCCCGACGGAAGTTCAGTTAAGGATGCTTTGGATAGTTAGGTTTTGGGTTCCGGAACTGGAGATGTTGCAAATGTAGCTCAAACGTCGGTGCATGTAGGTTTGGATGTGGAAACCCTCATAGTTTCAAGAGTTAGGTTTGTGCCAATGGTGGAACCTCAGGTTAGTATAGAACCATATATTCTTGTTGAAGCTCAACAAATTGCTAACTCTGGACTTAACACCGGGGTCACCGGTGTGGGATTGAACGAATGGAGTCAACTGCTTGGAAGTGGAAGTCAGATTCCTGATGTGATTCAGTGATACACTTCTGGTAGAGCGTATATTTCAGACTTGGATTGTGTCACTCGCAGTCTATTTACTTGGGATATTCGGAATTCTAAGAACCCATCAGATTTCAAGCTGTCGGTATTAAAGGCTTTTAATGGAAGGATAGATCCGACCGTTCACATGATTCGTTACATGAGCCACATTGAAGTGCTTTCGGCATTGGAAAATTGTATGGCGAAGTGCTTCCCACTCTATCTTACGGACATTGCTGGTATGTGGTTTCGACAATTGGACAACTAATCGATTAATAGCTAAAATGTGTTGGTTACAAAGTTCGTCGAACAGTTCAGGGTTCATATTTCTCGACCTAGGAATGTAATAACTCTTATGACAATTAGGAAAAGGTATGAAGAGACTTTATGGAAGCTTTTAGAGAGGATCAATGCAAAGGTGGCATCGCTCGATCGATCGAACCCGTTAATGGTTTTTATGGAAGCTATTTCTGGCGTTTTAGATAAGACGGATTTCAAGGTCTTGCTTCAACGGGATCCACTATGCGACCTTAGTGAATTATACTTGAAATATGCATGTTTCTGAAGGAAGAGGATGCGAGAACGATAAGAAAATTCTTAAGGTTAATTCACTTAAAAGAGGAGGACCGTCTGGTTTTGGTAAAGGGAAGACTCCTTCTCGGAATGATCGGAATATATAGTGGAAGGAGCCTAAATTTCCTTCGTACATGGAGCTTAGTCGTTCCTCAGAGGAGATCTTTTTGAAGTTTACCCGGTTGTTCCCTTTAGGACGCCTCCCACGAGGGATCCATCTCAAAGAGAGAGGGATCTGGAAAACATTGTTTGTTTCACTACTTGGGTGGTCATGATAGGCATCTTGGGATATCATCGATGTAACACCCATAAATTTAACACACTATAACCATGCTAAAAGATAATAGACTGGGAATAACTTAATTAAATATTCATAATTAAGTGAAATCGGCATTACCATTGCGTTCATCTCGGAATTCTGGTTTAGATAGGCACTAAGTTTGCATAAAATAGATAATGTATGAAGAAGTTATGGGAATTAGAAGTTTGTATACATATAAGTGTCATATATGTAAATATAAAATATAAATAATTCCAGAAAATAAAATGAAACGAGGCAGGAAAATGAGCAGGAAATAGACCCGTTAAGAGGCAATCCACACTCAGCCCGGATCGACCCAAAGGTCGAGGGGTAGGTGGATCGACCCACCCTAGATCCGACCGAATTCTGAGTACGAACCTGGACTGTTTTGTGGAATATATTCACTACTGACTCAACATGACTTGTACAGTTTGGATTTAAGACCTAGAATCTAAAGGCTGAGGTTGACTCTGTGTATCTAAAAATAGGTGGCTTCTCCCACTCTGATTTACACCATTTCTTCGTATCTTCTCCCTCTGTAAATCTATTCTTAAAATATAAACATATAATGGGGAAATGCTGCTGAAGATTGGATCAAAAAGAGACAACATCAGGACTTCCATACGTACAACTTGGATGGGACTTGGACTTTTTCTATGGCATAGTGTTATATATATATAAGAGATTCATTCTCTTCTTCACCAAGACCCACAGTGAGTTCCCATCATTTATAGATTTGATTTCTTAGACTTCAAACATGACAGTTAAATAAAACTAATTAGGATCTATAGTGTTAGTAAAATAAATGTTATACATGTTTTCTCTGTTAGTCACCTATGTTATTATGATTAGTAAAATATATACCTGTGATATTGGATAATTAACAAGTTATACGTATCTATCTTCCTTTTCCCATCTTCTATGTTTTATGTTTATTTCCACTCTTGCCTATATGCCTATGTGATATGATTCTATTCTCCTTCCTCTGTTTTCCCTTTTATTTTATGCCAAGCCTAGGCCTTTGGAAGCCTAGGCTATACCCGATTTGATTACACGTATATTTATGGCAATACTGAATGAAATAAAAAGAGGAATTTAGGCATGTTATTAAATTGGGACTGTTACCTATAATTTGGGAAAAAAGATATTATACACATGTTTAGACTTGCTGTAGAACTGATAAAAAGGATAATGTGTATATACTTGTTGTAAATGGATAGTATGCATAAACCTGTATATATGGTAAATTTGGGGAACACAGTTGATGAATGATATGCATATAAATTGGACATGTTATATTTGACTTAAAGCAGACATTAAGTAAATGACATGTTAAGCATATGGTAAGTACCAGATGTAGGCTAATAAACTGAAATGTTGTTGGAATTATATATATCTGGGCTGGTATTTTAGGGTCGGGTTGTACACATAATAGCATGCAATAATTACAACCACACTGATTAGTAAACCTAAACCTGCTAGGTTAAGCATAAGTATTGATAAGCTAAGAGTTCCCTCGTTTACTGTTGTATCGGGTTTTGGGGACTTTTAAATCCTAATTCTGGTGGCACAAGCTTAGGGGGTTTGACTTGTGTCAATCTGCTGTTTGGAACCCATGTCAGTCAGTATCTCTGTTGGTATCTTATTAGAGGGGGCCTCGCACTAGGTAGGGGCCAAAGCACGCTTTACTGAACTCGATAGTAGGAGGTTCACATAGGGGTGGGTACAAGCGTGTTCAGGCGGAGTCATGAGCATGCATGGGTCCGACTAGGGAAAATAAGCCGCTGTAACACCAATAAATATGTCTTTGTTATATAGTTGCTTGGTTAGGGAGTGATACACCCTATTGTCGGGGCTGACACAGGGTACTTACATAGTAGGAAGCCGATTGCTTGGCTAGTAATTAGGGTACACCTAATCCTGCTGTTGTATAATTAGGATGCATACATACCTATTAAGATATAAATGTGAAGCATTACTCGGTCGTAGTTTATTCCTGTTATTCTTGTCCATCATACTATTCTGCTTAGTTTACATGGTACCTTATTTGACACTGTACATTTTTCGTCCAGTCTTATTTACCTATTTTGGCATTTCTATTTTATGCACATTTGTAAATCACTAGAACAGTGACAAGGATTTCTCTTACAGCTTGGACTTGGATTTCGTGTGATGTACCGTTTCGACTTGCTCTCTACTTTAGTATGGCTAATGGCGAGGGATATGACTTTGTGTACTCTGATGCTTTGGTTTATGTGTTGTTTTTATGAGACGAATTTGATGTAACTGGTTTTGGCTGTAACTGGTTTTATGAGATAATGCTTTATTTTTAATAATGAAGTTTAAAGTTTTCCACTCCCTTTTTATATCCATCTTGTAAATTTTCTGTAATGTTTACCTATCAAGCTTCATGGAACTTAATGCATTTTCTTATGAGTGACACTAAGGGACGTGGGGTGTCACATTTGGTATCAGAGATGAATGTTGCAAGATCATAGAAAAGTCTTTAAAATTGTTTTCAAAAGCAAAGCATTTTCAAATAAAAATCTGTTTTTTTTATTTATCCCCTCAAGCCATAGTCAATATTCTCTCGGTCTTTTGTTGAATCTTTTTTCTTTTCTTTTCAGCATGTCTGGGCACCCAATCTCCCCGAGGTCATTCCTCTACCGACATGGTTCCGTAGGTATATTGAAGCTACGGCAACTGCCGGAGGTCAAGGGGATGCTCCTCCTCCAGCTGCAGCCGCTGTTCCTCCACCTCTACGAGTAGATAACTTCTCTAAGTTATGTAAAGACTTCCGCGCTAAGGGAGGAAAACCATATTGTGGTAACAAAAGCTTTGTTGAAGCATGGAATTAGCTACGAGGGATGGAGAACTTGTTTGGGCTTTTTGAGATCGACGATCGAAGGAAGATATAATTGGCTGCATGACAACTAAAGGATGAGTACTGGTTGGAAATAACACAAGCTGGACAACCAGTAGCTACTTGGGATGATTTCAGGCAGAGATTCAAGATGAAATTCTTATCTCAGGCGGAAGAGGGATTGCAAATGGATAGATTCTTAGCTTTAAAGCAAGGAGACATGACTATTAAAGATTACATGAACAAGTTAATCAACTAGCAAGGTTCGGACTAGACTTGGTGAATGTGCCCCACAAGAAGGTGCTTAGATTTGCTAGAGGGTTGAATTAACCTCTTCAAGGACTTTCTTTGTCTCACATACCAATGGAGGCTACTTTTGAAAGGCTGGTTGATATGGCACTTATGCACGAAGATGGCAAGGAGGAGAAAAAAGAAAATAAGACTGAAGAGACATAGGCTAAGGGTGAGAAGTAGAAGTGGTAGCCCAAGAAAGGAAAGCAACAAAAGAAAGGGGAAAGCCATACAAGGCTTAGATTAAGAAAGATATCAAGTGTCATGGTTGTGGTGCTATGGGTTATTTTGTGAAGGATTATCAAAAGATGAAGAAATCCTGCTTTAATTGTGGGCAAATAGGACACTTCAGCAAAAAATGCCCCAGCAAGGACAGGGGACAAGAACGTCTGGAAAAGTGCATGCTTTGGAAGCTAATAGACCAAATCGAGGTAGGACAATCACGGTTGAAGGTTTGATTTCCCTTTTTGACTATCCTATTCGAACCCTGTTTGATTCTGGCGCTTCACATTCATTTATATCCAATTATTTAGTAGATAGTCTACACCTTAATACTAGTATAGTCTCTAAACCTGTAGTGGTATCAAACCCCATAGGGGAATCGACTCATTTATCCATGATGTGTAGGGGTTTGAGAATTTCTATCTTGGGCTTCGAATTTGAATGTGACGCATACGTTCTGGGCTTTATGGCCTATCGTTTGATTATAGGCATGGATTGGCTAACCAAGTATGGTGCCATCCTTGATTGTGAAAAAAGAGTGGTTAGACTTTTTACTTGCCATAGTAGGACTCTTGAGATTTCCTGCGACTCACAGGGGTCAGTGATGCTCAGTTTTCTAGAATCACTTGATACTTCTGTTGACGACTTGCGATATGTGCACATAGTCAGAGACTACCCGGATGTGTTTGAGGAGGTTAAGGTACTACCTCCAAAGCGTGAGATAGACTTCCGGATTTATTTGGTAGAGAATGTGAAGCCAGTTATTCTACCAATGCGCCACATGGCACCTAGAGAGAGGATGGAGCTCAGCAAGTAGGGGAGCTATTCGAGAAAGGTTTTATTAGGCGAAGTATTTCAGAATAGGGAGCTCCAGTCGTCTTCGCAACTAACGCAGACAGCTCACTTCGTCTATGTGTGGATTATAGGGAGCCGAATAAGCTCACTAAGAAGAATAGGCATCCACTACCGAGAATTGACGACCTATTTGATCAGCTAGTTTGCACATTAGTTTTCTCATAGTTGGATCTGGCCATAGGGTTTCATCAGTTAAGGGAGGAAGAGGACAACATTGATAAGACTGCATTCAGAACTCCAGATGGCTTTGTTGAATGGTTGATTATGCCTTTTGGGCTAACTAATGCACCCACCTATTTTGTGGACTTGATGAGTATGGTGTTTAGGGAGTTTCTACACAAATTAGTGGTGGTCTTTGTGGATGACATTCTGATCTTCTCAAAGAACGAGGAGGAGCATGCCCAACACTTAGAAGAGGTTCTACGTACTCTCAGGTCACATCAACTTAAGGCGAAGTTTTCTAAGTGTCACTTTTGGAGAATGGAAGTAAGGTTCCTGGGACATGAGGTCTACAAGGATGGGATAGCAGTGGATCCCGCGAAAGTCGTTGCAGTTCAAGATTGGAGGGCTCCAAAGAATGCAATGGAAGTGAGAAGTTTTCTAGGGTTGGCGGGCTACTGTAGAAAGTTTATCAAGAACTTGGCTTATTCGTGGAGTATCAATTGTGAGGATGCCTTCCAGAGATTGAAGAGGGATCTGACAATAGCTTCAGTTCTGACTCTCCCAGACGGAAGCAAGATGTTCACGATTTACACAGATGCATAGGGCATAGGACTTGGTTTGTTCTGATGCAAGACGGAAGGGTAGTGTGTTATTGAAGCACACATCTAATGGTTCACGAGAAGAACCACCCAACCCACGATCTAGAGTTAGCTGCTATAGTGTTCGCATTCAAGTTTTGGCGACACTATCTACTTGGAGAAAGATTTGAGCTATATACTGATCATAAGTCGCTCAAGTACTTGTTCTCACTGAAAGATCTCAACCTAAGGCAGCAACATTGGATGGAGTTCCTAGCGCCCTACGACTTTGAGACAGCTTATACCCCAGGAAAGGGTAATGTAGTAGAGGACACAATGAGTAGGCAAAGGATGACTTTGAGTCCTCTATTCGTAGAAAGGCGAAGCTTGGAGTACATCTCAACCTTTGATTTTAAGCCATCTATGGATTTCACTGTTGGATTGTTAGCATCATTGGAGGTGCAACCTACTCTATTGGAGTGAGTTGGATCTATGCAGCGGGAGGACCCGCATATATCTGACATCTTGGATAGGCTTGGTAGAGGAGAGGAGACGCCACCTTGCTAGATATACAGTGGATGATAAAAGGTGGCAAAGATGAGATGAAAGGTTATGTGTCCCCAAGATTAGGGAATTGCTTAAGGCAATGCTAGAGGAAGCTCATCATTCTCAGATAACTATCCATTCGGGCGGCGACAAAATATATCGAGACATGAAGAGGGTTTTCTTTTGGACTGGCATGAAGAAAGATGTGGCAGAATTTCTAGCTCGATGTTTGACTTGCCAGAGAGTAAAGGCTTAACAAAAGAAACCGGGTGGATTGCTTCATCCCCTAGATGTCCCACAATGGAAGTGGGAGAGCATCTCTATGGATTTCGTCGGTGGATTGCCACGATCAAGGAAGGGCAATACAAGTATTTGGGTGATAGTGGGTAGACTTATGAAGAGCTCTCATTTTATTCCAGTTAAGAGTAAGAGGACGACGACTTGGCTGACATCATTATATCTTCGAGAGATAGTTCGATTGCATGGGGTACCTTCCAACATAGTAAGCGACAACGACCTTATCTTTACTAGTAAGTTTTGGAAGAGCTTACAAGAGGCGTTAGGTACACAGGTATGTTTGAGCACATCATACCACCCTCAGATAGATGGACAGACTAAGAGAGTAAATAGAGTTCTTGAGGATTTTTTAAGGTTGTGTATCCTAGACTTTGGGGGGACTTGGGAAGAACACCTTCCTTTGGTGGAGTTCGCCAACAACAACAGTTATCAATCGAGCATAGGCATGACACCCTTCGAAGCATTATATGGACGACCTTGTGGATCATTGACTTGTTGGTGGGAGTCTATGGACAGACTTTTACTTGGATCGGAAATGATTCCAGACACTTCCGAGAAGATTGATCTTATCCTTCGAAGAATGAAAGCTGCTCAAGAAAGACAGAAATCCTATGCCGACAAAAGGAGGACCGAGTTGGAATTTGAAGTGGGAGATATGGTCTTCTTAAAGTGTCATCACTAAGGAATGTAGTTAGCTTTGGCTCAGTAGGGAAGTTAGCACCAAGAATTGTAGGGAAATTCTCTATAGTAGAGACGATAGGTCAGATAGTCTATAGGATCAAGCACCGGATAGACTAACAAGCGTACACTATGTATTTCATGTTTCCCATTTAAAGAAATGTCTTCATGATACGGCATAGATAATAGAGCTGAACACACTTGGGGACGTGGAAGTCGAAAAAACATCAGTGAGACAAGTTACTACTCATATCCTTGGATCAGAAATCAAGAAGCTACATGACAAGGAGATTAGATTGGTTAAAGTGCAACGGCGAGAAGACCGCGAAGTTGCAACGTAGGAATCCGAATATAGGATTCACGCTTCTTATCCTTTCCTTTTTGAAAGTACGTTCTTGGCTTCTTTTCCAAGCGTCTACTTTGCATTTTCTCCTATCATTCCAGTTTATTTATTCTATCGTTCGAACCTTTCGATCCTTAGATAGAATTCAATAGTTGGAAACATGTGTTTGAAACATGTTATGATTGATGATTGCAAGTGGATGCAAGTGTTTGCTCGTAGATGCATTTACACACACACTAGGCACTAGATCGGCTTAATCACTTACATATTGCATATAGATGTGTGCGCATTTTAGATTCTATTGATGGAAATGGATGTATCATCATATAAATGTTGCACTTGGATGAATGATTGTGCACACGTATAGAGTTTATATGTTGTACTAGGGTTATTTGCATACATTTTGGATTCATGGCACAAACATATTGCATTAGAAGGTCAACTGAATCAGTCGACCGCCTGATTTTTGCATTAATGTAAGGACATATACACACAACACTTTGCATATGTTCATACATGTAACACCCCATACTTTTCTACACCCAAATTTTGACAAAAATCAAAACTTGAACACATCCAAGCATGGAGCGTGTATATCTGGTACCTACAACAAATGGAGCATGAGCATAATCAGAGTATGATAAAGAAAACTCACAACAGAAACAAAATAGGATAATTAGTATTAACTCAAGTAACTACCTTTTTCAAAGTAAGTCACTTTGCTAATACTGAGAATGAGAGAGAAAGAGAACCGAAAGCCAAACTTAAGCACCTGCGAGAACCTGACCTTCTCTAAGAAACCTGGGAGGTTGTAATGAGAAGGGGGTCAGAACAACAAGTTCTGGTGACTAAAAATTGTACAACACAGACTATAACACAGATCTATTTCATTTGGTTCAACCCAAGCTGTATGCCTAACAAATTTAGTGATTCTAAACCAACCTTATTTAAGCTTACACACGACTCTACTGCTCTTCCCAAAGTAGTATTCCTAAATTATATTATCGAGATAGGATGTTTACATACATTTTTGTGAAACCTTTATACCAGAGCTTAACTAGTTAATTCTATCGAGAATGGGTCCCTTATCATGGAGTTTCCATCTATATCCTCATTTACTATTCTTTATTATTTAACACCTCACTATCAATTATACATAGGCCGGACTCTCCCTGATCACTTAAGACCCTAGGCAGAACTATTGGTCATTTATTATCCATCGATAATATATTCAGCGCTAATAATAAACTAGATGGCACTAGCTACAGGCCCTACTAGTTAAGGCTTCCGTCATTCACGCATATACCCTTTCCCCGCATAAGGTGAGAGAAGGTATTTTATCGTTCGTTTTACCTTCCAGCTGACCTTGTTAGATAACCTCCTTAGTCGCTTACTACTTCCCGTAGGATAGATGGCCATATCTGATCCTTTTAATTTCCAGGTTTGGGTAGGCCCACACACACCTGCCATTTAAGACCCCTATACTAAAAAACATATTCCCAGGTGGACTCTTTAACCCTTGTCACTTAGCCTTTTAGGACCCAGGAAGCAGACTATATGTGAAGGTTATTAGTTCGTCCCCCATTTGCCTTTAACACATTTCCCTTTTTGGGATAAAGTAGGGTACGTTATTAAGTCATTCCCGTTTAGTTCCTTTATACGGAAATACTATACGTACACCATTTATTTGCATCACGGGTTTATACGGTTAATAATATCTTACATTATTAACCTACTAAATCTCACTATATTTTCTATTTCCATTACTATTAATAAGGAAGGTTATATTCCTTCTTCCCTAAGATATTTATTTAATACCTTCCCTAATTTGGACTTGGTGTTTAAATGACAATCATAAATTCCCTTATGATACCCATTCCCTTTTATTTCATTTTTATTGCACTTTATGACTCTAACGCTATTATTTTCCTAAGGCAACTATTTATCAATCCCAAGTTATCTATTTGTTGTACCCCAAAGGACAATTTCTATTTTTATCTATTTATTTATTTACTGGTTGATATATATATATATATGTATATATATACACACATACCAGGCATCTCACATTAAGTTAACTACCTGTGGATGCTGGATATGTAGGTCGGTTCTGGGCAAACTTCTACCGTACGTGTACTTAACCTCATGCCTTAGTACGATTAAATTTATGCATTAGACCCCTTACATTAAATTGACTTCCTGTGGTTACTGGATTTGCTGGTCGGTTCCGGGTAGGCTTACACCACAAGTTGAGTTTAATCTCGTGTCTAAATGCGGTTATAATTTAAGTTTCCAAATTGGGATCCACAACAATTATCCTAATTGATTTTAGGAATTGTAATCATTTTCCCATCACATTTATTTTCCCCAAATCAATATTGGTTACAATGGTTATTACCTTATTTGCGGTCTCATTCATGGCAATTAATAACAAATGGTCACCACAAATATATTAATTCAAAATGGATTATATTTATGTATAATTCCATAATTGAATCTTATCCAACATTCAAACATTGGTCACAATTGTTAATTATTTATTTATGGCCTCCTTTATAGCAATCAATTACACTAATTGCTACAACGATCACCATAAATATATTCATTAAGTGTGGAATATTATTTACATGTAGACTGCATAAATGAATACCATTCAGCATTTCAAACCTTCTAACATTTAATACAATGCATATTTTACCGTTTTACGCTGATTTGTATGGATAATACGTATATATATTTATTTTTTTATGTTTGCATGCGGTCAATGTAGTTATTATTATTTTTATTTTTAAATTTAAATTAATGATTTGGTCTGATTAATTGACCAAACATTCCCTTTTTATATTCAATCTTGCCAAAAAGGTTTCAAGTCTCACAAGGACCGTTAGTTGTAATCATTGTAAAAATGCCTATTTTGTGGAATTTGACATATTTCCAAATCACAAGAAATATACGTAATATGTATATATTGGAATAGTCGATGCAAATTGCATACAAATACATGTATTTATATTTATATGTACCTTTGCACCACTTTTCCATTTTTAATCTTTTTTGTCATACTTCTTGTGATTCTAAAATAATGCCTCTTTTATATATTTTTTTAAGGAAGGAAAAAAGCATATTTTACAATGCTTAAGCTAAAACCCAACAATATTGAATATTACAGGAATATTTTTTTTATTCTTACAATCACATAATACACAAGTTCATCTTTTTATCCAAATTTACATATTTCATATTTTGACACCGAACTAAAGATCTGGAACATAACTATAACAAATTTATTTTTAATCGGTCCGATTTCCAGATCCATAGTGCTATGTAACATGTACAACATATTTCGTATTTCATGACATAACTGTAGGAATATGTAGGAAATATATATATATATATAAATCCTACAATTCATGTTATGCATAACTACAACTTCTCATTTACCAATTTTAAACATCTTCATAATCAGATCTAATGGTTATCACAATTTACAATTATTTAAATAACAGATATGATAGGCATAAAACATAGAACATATTCAAACGAAATAGATAAGCCAGTATAATTGTATTAGTAAATTTCCCACTCACCTTATAGCTTTCAATTTCTGAATTTTGAACCCTTTTAGGCTTACAATCCCCAAATTCTTATAACTTTATAACTTATCTAAAAATGGGGAAATTCTAGATGTGTAGAAGTGTAAGAAAAAGGGAAGAGTGCGAATAAATCTATCGTCGAGCATCCTCTTCCATTGAATCTATTAATCTTCCCAATTCCATATGAATTTGATTTGATTTGGTATATGTATGAATATATTTTATTTAGAAATTAGGTTAGAAGAGGAAGAAAAATTGCATAGCTCCGCTGCCTCTATAGATTTGAATGGAATAGAATGGGGTTCTACCCCTTTATTTATACAGGTGAAAATAGCCTAGAACTGTCGGATTAGTTTTAAGTTATATACATCCATTCGTTTATATAATATTATAAACTAAACCCTATATGACCCAGCCATCACTGGGCATCTGATCGCACATTAGGTCGACCGTGGCGGCTGGTCATCGGTCAGCCGATATGGTCGACCGCCTAGCAATCAGATACCCAGGTCGGCTGTTTATATATGGTATAATATTTATTTAAATTCTAGTTTATTTATTTTCTATCCGTTTTCGTATTTCATCCATAACTTTTTTATACGGACTCCGTTCGCGAAACTCCAAGCATGAAAGTTGACTAGAATTATGAGACAAACGCAATTGTTAAAGTTTCGTGGCCAAATTCCATCATTTGCAGAAATTCCTATTTTTGAAATTCTAATAATTAATTTATATCGCCAAAATTTCGGGTCGTTACAATACAATCATAAGAAATTTTCTTAAGGAAAATGGATGTATGTGGATGATGGATGAGTAGATGGTTGTAGGTGGATGTTAGGATAGTAACATTCTTCTTAACTTGGAGATTTCGGGAATGAAATCCTTTAAGTAAGGGAGTATGTAGCACCCCAAAATTTAACACACTATAACCATGTTAAAAGATAATAGATTGGGAATAATTTAATTATATATTCAAAATTAACTGAAACCGGCGTTACCATTGCATTCGTCTCGGAATTATGGTTCAGATAGGCCCCAAGTTTGCATAAAACGGATAACATATGAAAATTTTATGAGCATTAGAAGTTTGTATATATGTATATATAAGGGTCATATATATAAATATAAAATATAAATATTTCCAGACAATCAAACGAATTGAGGTGGGAAAACGAGCGGGAAATAAGCCCGTTAAGGGAGTTCCACGCTCAGCTCGAGTCGACCCATAGGTCGACCCACCCATATCGGACCGTAATCTGAGTGCGAACATGGACTGTTTTATGGACTATATTCATTGATGACTCAGCATGACTTGTACGGTTTGGATTTTAACCTAGAGTTTAAAGGCTGCGGTAGACTCTGTGTATCTATAAATAGGTGGCTTCTCCCATTCATATTTGCACCATTTCTTCATATCTTCTCCCTCTGTAAATCTATTCTTAAAATATGAACATATAATGGGGGAATGCTGCTGAAGATTGGATCAAACGAAGACAACATCAGGACTTGCATACGTACAACTTGGATTGGACTTGGACTTTTTCTACGACATAGTGTTATATATATATAAGAGATTCATTCTCTTCTTCACCAAGACCCACTGTGAGTTCCCGTCATTTACAAATCTGATTTCTTAGACTTCAAACATGACAGTTAAATAAAACTGGTTAGGATCTACAGTGTTAGTATAATAAATGTTATACGTGTTTTCACTGTTAATCACATATGTCGTTATGATCAGTAAAATATATGCCTGTGATGTTAGATAATTAACAAGTTATATGTATCTATCTTCCTTTTCCCATCTTCTATGTTTTATGTTTATTTCCAGTCTTACCTATATGCCTATGTGATTTGATTCTATTCTCCTTCCTCCATTTTCCCTTTTATTTTATGCCAAGTCTGGGCCTTTGGAAGCCTAGGCTATACCCGATTTGACTATGCTTATATTTGGGGCAATATTGAATGAAATAAAAAGAGGAATTTAGGCGTGTTGTTAAATTGGGACTGTTACCTATGATTTGGGAAAAAGAATAATATACACATGTTTAGACTTGTTGTAGAACTGATAAAAAGGTTAATGTATATATACTTACTGTAAATGGATAATATGCATAAACCTGTATATGTGGTAAATTTGGGGAACATAGTTGATGAATGATATGCATATGAATTGGACATGTTAATATTTGAATTAAAATAGACATTAAGTAAATGACATGTTAAGAATATGGTAAGTACCAGATTTAGGCTGAAAAACAGAAATGATGTGGGAATTATATAAATCTAGGCAGGTGTTTTGGGGTTGGGTTGTACACATAATGGCATGCTATAATTACAACAATGCTTATTAGTAAACCTAAACCTGTTAAGTTAAGTATAAATATTAATAAGCTAAGAGGTCCCTCGTCTGTTGTTGTATTGGGTTTTGGGGACTCTTAAATCCTAGTTTTGAGGGAACAATCTTAAGGGGTTTGGATTATGTCAATCTGCAGAGTGTGTACAGGCGCATTCCTCCAGAGTCATGATCGTACATGGGTCCGACTAGTGAAAATAAGTCACTGTAACACCAATAAATAAGTCTATGTTGTATAGTCGTTGGGTTAGGGAGTGATACACCCTACTATCGGGGCTGACACAATGTATGTACGTAGTAGGGAGTCGATCGCTTGGGTAGTAATCAGAGTACACCTAATCTTGATGTTGTATAATTAGGGTAACACCTAATATGGTTATGTAATTAGGGTATGCCTAATCCTACTGTTTAATCCTGCTGTTTATTTCTGCAATGAATCCTGTTGTTATGTAATCATGTTGAACTTGTTATACTAGTATTGGTGCGGACATACCTGTTAAGATATATATGTATGTATGTATGTATGTATGTATGTAAAGCATTACTCGATCATTGTTATTCCTGTTATTCTTGTCCATCATACTATTATTCTTAGTTTACGTGTTACTATATTTGATGTTGTACCTTTCTCGTCTGGTCTTATTTACCTGTCTTGGCATTTCTATTTTATGCACATTTGTAAATCACTGGAACTCGCCAGACTTTATGTCTGAATCTTTTTCTTTCGCCTCTTTCTTCCTTTCCCCCTAGGTCCTCATAGTGGAAGCACTCAACAGTGACTAGGATTGCACTTACAGCTTGGACTACGATTTCGTGTGATGTACCGTTTTGACTTGCTCTCTACTTTAGTATGGCTTATGGAGAGGGATATGATTTTGTGTACTCTAATGCTTTGGTTTATGAGTTGTTTTTATGAGATAGATATGATGTAACTGGTTTTGGTTGTAACTGGTTTAATGAGACAATGCTTTATTTTTAATATTAAAGTTTTCCGCTACCATTTTATATTTATCTTGTTAATTTTCTGTAATGTTTACCTACTGCGCTTCATGGAACTTAATGTTTTTTCTTATGAGTGACATCAACGGACGTGGGGGTGTCATAATCAAGGATCATGTCAGACATGGCGAGTTGGTGGAGTATGTAAGAAATCGGGTTGATGTGTCGGGACAGGCTCAGCAACCTACTCCGGCTCGGAATAGAACTAAGCCAGGGCATGGCTCAGTCAAATTGATCATCAATCGATGTGGTTTTCTAGAACTAAGCCAGGGAATAGAACTCTAGCAACCTACCCATGCATAGGATTAGGTCTTCATCCCTAGGCATTCTCTTTGCGGATGAGAAACCATTAAATATCCTACACTATATTCTAGTTATTTGGCTTAGGATTTTGGAAGCCTAAGTCTGCCTACCATGTACAGGGACCGGCGAGACCCGTAGGCACTCTCTTTGAAGATGAGAAACTGTCCAACTTCCCATTCACTTCTGGTTATCTGGCTTAGGAAGGTTAAGTCATCCTACCCATATACGGGGACCGGTGAGACCCCTAGGTATGCTCTATACCCGATGATGAACCATTTCCTTCAAAATTAACAAACCCAATAAACTTGAAATAAAAAATGGTTAAGTCGGCATACCCACGTACAAGATTAGGCCTTAACCCTTAGACATGCTTTGTACCTAATGATAAACCATAAGGTTTTCCGTTGATTTTATTAAAAACTTTAAGCCCTAGAAAACTTTAATAAAGTTACTCCGCTCATAAGGACTTTGCTTGCAAAGTATGAAATTTAGAACTGGAATTTCAAACTTTAAGGACTTGGCGTAGCAAGGACTTTGCTCGTTATGTGTAAATCTGGTCCCCAATTAATGGCTTTACTTAAGAAGGGGCAGGTCGCCTTGTCAGGATTTGGTAAGACCGCCTTGTCTAATGGCAGATAAGGACAATGCCCATTTGTTTCAAGGTTGAACTATTAGTACTAGGTTAATCGCAGATAGTCTTGTCAGGACTTGGTAAGATCATCCACTTTGGTTATGGATTGTTCTGTCAGGACTTGGCAGGACAATTCACTTAGTTTTTACATGTATGGCTATACCACATCTGGTTATTCCGGTTTTTGGATTTCTCCGATTTATTTGATTATTGATTATTGTAGTTTCCTAGATTTCGAGTTTCTTCGTCTTCCCTCTTATTAGTCATTCTAGTTTCATAGTTTCGGGTATTCTAGTTATGGTTATCTCTTATAATACGATATAGAGTGCCTATTGGATTTCTTTAGTTTTGATTTTATGGTTTTCCATCTATTTCGTTCCAGCGCGATCGCGACATTCTGAATTTCTAGTTTTCTAATAATACGATTCTGCGCGATCGTGATTTTCTATTCGGAATTTGCTCGATTCGCAATTTCGGAATTCTCGGACTTACAGGTTCTTCAATACACGTCTTCCAACATAAATACATGTTTCAGAGGGCAAGTGTTGACCCTTTATTTTGCAAGGCAGTCACATGTTGGTTTTTGGCTATCAATGTGCTGGGGATCCTTGAGTATGAACTCACGAATGTTTAAAGCGATGGACGAAGTCACGAAGTTCTGGAAAGGCTCAAGAATTTGGCTAAGTGTTTCGGGGTCGGTATGACTCTCGGAAACACGTTCGGATCAGCATAACTCGCGGAATTCAGGAATTGGAAAGATCTAGCTACGTACCCAAGGGTCGGTATTTGAACCACCAGGCTCGGTATTTCTGATCATGAGATTTTCATATCCTAATCCCACAGTGAATTTCGTGCATGGTATTGGCATTTCATCTTTGGCATAACGTGGAAATAGACTAAGGCGTGGGATACGAAATAGCTTTTCATATTTAAAGGATCGGCGCTGGTTTTCCTTCGTTTGGTATTGGTATCTTGGTTTTCATCTTCGTGGAATTTTGTATTCTCGGGATCCGATATGGGGATATGAAATAAAAGCTCGACATGCTATGGATTTTTCCAAGGCGCAGGATACAAAGTTAGCATTTCATACTATGGGAGTCGAAGAGGATTTTGGCATGGAGTTGGAGTGCTTCCGCAAGAAACACAGCATTTTGGCTAACATCCAGGTTCGATACCGATCCCTGGATCGATACAGACCTCGAGGTACAAATTTTGGGGATACAGTCCCCTGTAACCCTCTCATATAAATACATCTGAACTTGGCTTATTTCCGGATTCTTTTGGGCTTTTTCATTCTGCATGCGAGAAACTTGGACTTGAAGCTTTTCAATGGCTTCCTATGTAACTTTTTGGACTTTGCAAACTCTCTTAGGCTTGTGAGTTTCCTAGTGAAGATCTTTATCAACACTTTGGCATTTGGCTAGTTGTCTTGAGGAACTGTTTGAATTAAGATTCAAACAGTTCCTAAAAACTCACACAAATTTTCGTTATATACGTTTTGCTTATTCCGCGTTTTTGGATCGGGTTCTTGGAGACATCTTAGCATAGCATCACCATGGACTTTCTAGGATATATAAGTTTTTTGGACGTTGAAAGCTTCATCATGTTGGACCTTTAGACTTGATAGAGAATTAGCAAGAACTTTGTTATTCTCAATTCATAGTTTTGTAAACATAATAAATGGAAGAAGGGTTATAGTTATAACTTTGTAAAGCATAGTATATAAAGTTACCTCAGAGTGGATGTAGGCAGAAATTAACAAACCATTATACCTCTTGCATTATTTACTTTTCAGTACTTTATGTCTCAGTGGTGCTTGGATTATTTAGATAATATTAACCCATAGGGTGTTGGCATATGTTCCCCAATTCCCCTCATCAACAGTTCCCTTTACAACAAATAATGAGTATAGAAAAACACAGGTGGTAAGTTATTCGCTTACTTGTTACAGGCATTTTACAAATCTAAGACACAACAGAGACGACCTAAAAAAACTAGTCATTCACCGTGCATGGTGCAGCTTAGATAAGAAAAATACAGAAAAAGACTAAGGAAAAGATCTAACTTTAAGCTACAAAACAGTCATAATCACTAACCAAGTGGAAAAAAATGGCGATACTACTCGAAGTCCTGCAGGACTGGAACTTACAACCACTGATCACAACGCTCAGTTGCAAAGCAGTCACCAAATCTTCACAAGATCATAGAACCCTCAACATTTGCATTCCTGAAACAGGAGAAATCACCTGATATACACTACCATAGCATGCAATTGCCACATTGGATGCACCAACAAGATTTACACAAGTAGATCCTCCAAAAAAAATAGAACATGCCCTACACCTAGTAAACTCAAACCAAACCAAATGTTGCACTATCACACAGTACACCAACTGTAAGAACCCGAATTCCGACGAACCGATTTTTTTCAAAAACCCAATCAATCAAAACCCGAGTTGGTTGCTCTGGTATCCTGCAGAAAAGACAGAGACAAGAAATATGTCAGAGTTCGGAAAACACCTCACAGCGGAAGAAATAAAATAAAATATATATAAACATAGCTTTACCTTAATTACAATACTGCTAAATCAGTATCTCCAAAGCTATAAGTCTCTGTTATGAATCTAACCTGCGAATGTTATGAGGAGGGGGTCAGAACATAAGTTCTGTGTGAATGAGTTTAAACTACACTTCTTGAATAATCCTACATATACCATTCAATTACATTTTATTGTTTATTAGGTTATTTGTGTCGTTAGCGCTCAAGGCTTACACACACGTCGCACCCATCTACTCCCAGTAGATTAACCTAATATAATGTATATGTAGCTACCCCCAAACTGAGGTACACCCCGTGGTACCCCACTCACATGGTCCCCACCATATCCTCAGTGATATACGCAGTCCCCCATCCTATGTCATAGTAATGTATATACCTCTTATATATATAATACAACACTACGCCCACATAGGATCACTCTAATTTGAATGTCGCTATCGAATAATGCCCACCAGTCTACGATACACCACCCAGAGCAGACATGGTTATATCTAGACTCTTCCACGTACGTATTCTCTATCGTATTCGATATCTAACCCGCACACCCATCGTGTGTGCGTGACCGAGTTCCGTGGCAGGGCTACACAAGAAACACGGAACTCGGTCGGGAGTTTTCCTTATATTTGTGCAAGGTCCGCCTTTATGAGCCTCCCACACAAATATCCCTAGGGTCTATTTTCTATGGTGGCTATGGCCCCACCTCGGCCCCTCCCATAACTAATAAAGACTACGAAAGCTAAGCGACAAGCCCCTAAGAAACCAATCTAAACATCCATTTGGCGTTTCCCCTCAACCACCGTCCCACGATAGTGAATGGTTAATGGTATATTGGGTCTAGCTCTAGTCTTTCCGCATCCTACTGGCTGTGGTAACAGGCACTCGACGACCTACTATCCTTGTTGGTCCTGACCCTCCACCTCCGTTGAGGCAGCCGTCGAATCACCTTTTCCTTCACCGCGAACAACATTCTGACTGCCCAACTATTCTTGCAGTCAAGGCCCACCCACCTAGTAGTTACGCGCAGACCCAACCTCTGCGGGCACAGCCTGAAACATCTGCCACCACACAGAGGACTACTAGGAGCACCTTTAATGTCTCAGGAAGCCGCGTGCTTCCCCTTCCAGTCCGTTGGAGCCGCCAAAATAACGAATGTGCGCTCCCCTCGTGTCTTATGACACCGTGATGATTTACCTTGTTGGGTTATTCATCCTACAACGTATGGATTGCCCCAAGCGCCTTGATTTTATATGTCATTAGACCCTACGTCTAATCAATTCTTACGCGCTTTTGCTACCTTGTCAGTTTTTCTTATTTAACTTGGTTATTCTTATTCATATTGACTTCCTTTTCAAGTTTACCAAGTTACCCTCGCTTATTAATTCAATTTATACTTAACCCATTTACGTCCATTAATAAGACCACAACATGTTGTTTTCCAACTTCATAAATTATTCCCTTTTAGGGTTACAACAGCATGTTATACATAATTCATAGTTAGTATGTCTTATCCACATATATACTGATTAGGAGAATAATCCCCTAAACACCAGCCTCGAAGACCGAAATCAACATCAGACTGGCTCCCAAAGAATTACCCAACCCAACCAACATATATGATTCTAATTTACTTCTTTTCCATTCATATAACTTATATCATCTTAAATTTCACACTTCTCCTTCCCAAACTACTTAATTTATAATTAAGTATATCTTCACATATAAGTTACCTTATTTTCCTCTATCGCTTCTTATAACTTACCTTATCTCATAAGTTATACTTTCCACTTGTCCTAGGACAAGTCTAACCTATTATCATTCCTTTTCTTATTCAAATTCATTCATAATAGGTTATTTACCATTCCCCACTTTTGTCATTAATTTAGATTTACTTAACCCTTTCCATTTATTTAACCCGTTACCTAAACTTTACCCAATTCAATTAATTTGTGATGCCATAACGGATCCCCTTTGGTTAAGCATTATTTATTAATGTCCTACATGTCGCCCATGTCCCACTTAACCTCTTTTATTATTGTTTCCATGTCTTACACATGCTTTACTACGGTTAAGTCCACCTTAGTCATGTTTTACTTCATGTATCTTACTACAGTTAAGTCCACATTTACATGTTTACATGTCTTGTCTTGCTACGGTTAAGTCCATATTTACATGTTTTACATGTCTTGTCTTACTACGGTTAAGTCCATATTCACATGTCATATTTTACAAGTCACCCACTTAACCCTATAACCATACCCATGTCACCCACATGTCTTATTATGGTTAGTATTCCTTAATTCATTCATTATGACGAACAGTGCATGACCTCCCACATTAGACCGAACACTTTGTGGCTGCTGGATTTGCCGGGCGGTTCCAGGCAGTCTTACACCACAAAGCGGGTCTAACCTCGTGTCACCAACCGTTACGCCTACAATTCATGCCTTTGACCTCTCACGTTAGACGTCCAATTGTGGCAGCTGGATTTGCCGGGCGGTTCCGGGCAGTCTTACACCACAATTGCGTCTAACCTCGTGTCGAAGGTTCATTAACATCGTATTTCACCCAAATCCCAATTTTCATGTTACGTGTTTCCAATTCAACATATAGTCATGTTTACAATTTTGCCTATTCCAACTTGTCACTAATTACATATTAATTAGCCTTAATTACAAATTTCCAATTATAGGCAATTTCATCAATTCAATGTAATTCATACCCAAATATGCCAATTTCTTTTATATTCCAATTATCCAAAATATCCAATAATACTCAAGTTCATAAAATCAATATTTTTCCAATATATTTCCCAACGTTCCCATGTTTATACATATAACCTAATTCACCTTTTAGGCTTATCTTACCAATAAATTTCACCAATCCATGATATCCAATTACATGTTGTTAATATTAAATTGTACTAATTCCACATCCAATTTCAATCATGCTAAACTACATAAATTTAAAATTACCATACAATTATGTCCATAACTCTATTCAAATCATACATAAATCCTTCCAACCCATATTATGCCCAAACAACCCCTTTTTCCCTTTTACTTTCTCGTTCTCGTTTACAATGCATAAATTCATGATAGATGTAGGCTCGAGATAGCCTAGCTATAAAAATAAAAAGGGGAAAGAATAAAAAGGAGAGAACTCAATCGTAAGCATAAATGAAATAACTGATCTTATTAAATTATCATCATATTCATTATGGGGAATGGCAAACGATAGAAGTACAATTATACAACAATTGTATTTTAAACCACTCACCTTGACTGGATTGGAGAAATAAACAATTGGTTGTTGAGGTAGAACGTTGGTTTAGGCTTCTTATTTGATTATTGACGTAGAACGTGAATTGTTGTTGAAGAAACTTGCTACTTGATTTGATTAAACTCCAAAATTGATGAAGAACTTGCAATTTAATTTAGAGTTTAGAGGCGATGGCTATGTTGGGTTGAAGTTTGGTGGCATGGAGGCGTCTTATAAGAGATAGAATGATTTTAGGGTTAGGTTAGGTGTTCTTTTATAGGTGAGTTAGAGCAACTAGGACCTTAGGATTAAATAAAAACTCATCTAAATCGTCCACCTCACCCTAGAAAAGAACCATCCAAAACAACCCTTTTCACACTTAGTGCTCCTTTAAATAAAATAAAAAAAAGAAACCGCTTTAATTCTTTCTAATTAATGGATTACATACTATTTTTAACGTATAGCAACCTCTTTCCTTCATGCATTCAATTATTTATTTATTTATTTGCACTTATACGTGAACCTTTATTTGCTATATTCTTCTCCTAATCAATTAATTGGTTTCTTTCTCTTTTTGTCTACTCTTTTTAAAAAGAAACCGCATGTCCTTAAACCATTTTCTTTTATTTATTTACATCTAATCACATGTGCATGTGTCTCTGATTTGAATGTTATTTAATAACATTAACCTTCCTCCAATTGTGGCTTGCTTATGGCCTTATTATTTTACTTTTTAAACGTTTAAATTTCAAAAGTTGATCCCCTTCACATTTAATTGCTCCATTTTAATGTTTACAACCTTTTTCTATGCATGCTTTATTGCATATTTGACAAGTTTTGCATTCCATATTCTCTTTCTTTTATTTGCATCACATTAATTTATTTTTATTCAGGTTCATGCATCATCCATTTATTTAATGCAATAATTTCACATATCCTCTTTCCCTTATTGCATTAATTTCAAATAACATGTATACATATATGCCTCCTTTTTGTTTGTCTCTATGTTCGCGTGAAACTTCAAATTTGAATCATGTTCATACGCATCCATCTCTTATGCGTATACTAATTTTTATATGCGAACAATTGTCTATTTTATTTAGAAATTATATTAAAAATGCGGGGTGTTACATTCTCCCACCCTTAAGGAATTTTGTCCCCGAAATTCGATAGGGGTAAAATATATAATTCCTCGCATAATATCAAACCATCAAGTGTGCATCCAATTTTTTTGCAAACATTGTGCACATGTGCAAAGTGAAATACATCATAATAATGCATGTATGCCTAATTTGGTACCACCTATATGTATGCAAACTTTCAATTTTTTTTCAAAACATGATGCTCACATCCTAAATATACTTGCAATTCTATATGAATGCAATATTTTTGAAAAACCAAAACATTTTTCATCCAAATTTTCCCATACTCTTATAGAATAAGAGCATAGTTCATCCAATTGTTGCATCCAAAATCCTACCAACCGTTATTAAATTCGAAATTTAGAAAAATCTAATTTTCCTAATTCGATTTCTTATGTTACAAAAAGGTATAAAACGAAAGAATTTACATTTTCCGTTTTTCTTTTCTGTACCTTTTCTGGTTGCACTTGGATTTTTACATAGCTATTCTATAAAAAGTTCCTATTTTCCTATCCAAGCACAATTACATAAGAAACTTTTTTTTTCAACTTATCTTTTTCGAGCAACAATTCTAGTCTTTATAATGCTTATGCATTCTACGGGAATTTATTTTTATTATTCTAGGATAGTCCTTATTATTTACTTCCTAGCCTCAAACTCATTCTTTCTAGACGCTAATCCTTATCTACTCCATTTGTTTTAAAACATGGTTTGGTCTCTTTTTTTTTAAATTTTTCTCCCAAAAATTAAAAATGGTAAAACTTTATTTTCTTTACCAAAACTTGCTTTTGCCAAACCATAAAAACACGCCGTAACAAAAATGCAAAACATTTTTTTCAAACATCAAAAACTGGAGTAGACAAGGACAACTATTTCTTAATCGGGTTTCCAAATTACCTAGGCTTTCCTAGACACATCCACGAAATCATTTCTTCCAACTATATATATATTCCTAATCCATTTTCCACTTTGTAAGGTTTCCCTACTAAACCCACTAATCTCAGTTACTATTGTATGGGATACATCTTTCTTAACACCAATCATTTTGTACACTTTCCGCCCAACATACCTAAGGGTCTCAGATTTCCTTGCTCATTCTTTTAGCGTACAAAACAGTTATCCCAATTCTTTCCATATTTTACTCTTTCTATTTAGTGGGCTTCTTTATAGATCTAGGTTTATATATAATATATTTATATTTTTGAAAATACAAATACGCTCTCTCATTATCTATATAGGAATCGTAAACCTATGCTCTGATAACAAATGTAATAACCCGAATTCCGACAGACCGATTTTTTTTCAAAAACCTAATCCATCAAAACTCGAGTTGGTTGCTCTGGTATCCTGCAGAAAAGACAGAGACAAGAAATATATCAGAGTTCGGAAAACACCTCACAGCGGAAGAAATAAAATATAATATATATAAACATAGCTTTACCTTAATTACAATACTGTTAAATCAGTATCTCCAAAGCTATAAGTCTCTGTCATGAATCTAACATGCGAATGTTATGAGGAGGGGGTCAGAACATAAGTTCTGTGTGAATGAATTTAAACTACACTTCTTGAATAAACCTACATACACCGTCCAATTACATTTTATTGTTTATTAGGTTATTTGTGTCGTTAGCGCTCAAGGCTTACACACACGTCGCACCCTTCTACTCCCAGTAGATTAACCTAATATAATGTATATGTAGCTACCCCCAAACTGAGGTACACCCCGTGGTACCCCACTCGCATGGTCCCCACCGTATCCTCGCAGTGATATATGCAGTTCCCTGTCCTATGTCATAGTAATGTATATTTCTCTTATATATATAATACAACACTACGCCCATATAGGATCACTCTAATTTGACTGCCGTTACCGAATAATGCCCATCAGTCTACGATACACCACCCAGAGCAGACATGGTTATATCTAGACTCTTCTACGTACGTATTCTCTATCATATTCGATATCTAACCCGCACACCCATCGTGTGTGCGTGCCCGAGTTCCGTGGCAGAGCTACACAAGAAACACGGAACTCGGTCGGGAGTTTTCCTTATATTTGTGCAAGTCCCGCCTTTAAGAGCCTCCCACACAAATATCCCTAGGGTCTGTTTTCTATGGTGGCTATGGCCCCACCTCGGCCCTTCCCATAACTAATAAAGACTATGAGAGCTAAGCGACAAGCCCCTAAGAAACCAATCTAAACATCCATGTGGCGTCTCCCCTCAACCACCATCCCACGATAGTGAATGGTTAATGGTATATTGGGTCTAGCTCTAGTCTTTCCGCATCCTACTGGTTGTGGTAACAGGCACTCGACGACCTACTATCCTTGTTGGTCCTAACCCTCCACCTCCGTTGAGGCAACCTTCGAATCACCTTTTCCGTCACCGCAAACAACATTCTGACAGCCCAGCTATTCTTGCAGTCAAGGCCCACCCACCTAGTAGTTACGCGCAGACCCAGCCTCTGCGGGCATAGCCTGAAACATCTGCCACCACACAGAGGACTACTAGGAGCACCTTTAACATCTCAGGAAGCCGCGTGCTTCCCCTTCCAGTCCGTTGGAGCCGCCAAAATAACGAATGTGCGCTCCCCTCGTGTCTTATGACACTGTGATGATTTACCTTGTTGGGTTATTCATCCTACAACGTACGGATTGCCCCAAGCGCCTTGATTTTATATGTCATTAGACCCTACGTCTAATCAATTCTTACGCGCTTTTGCTACCTCGTCAGTTTTTCTTATTTAACTTGGTTATTCTTATTCATATTGACTTCTTTTTCAAGTTTACCAAGTTACCCTTGCTTATTAATTCAATTTATACTTAACCCATTTAAGTCCATTAATAAGACCACAACATGTTGTTTTCCAACTTCATAAATTATTCCCTTTTAGGGTTACAACAGCATGTTATACATAATTCATAGTTAAGTATGTCTTATCCACATATACTGATTAGGAGAATAATCCCCTAAACACCAGCCCCAAAGACCGAAATCAACATCAGACTGGCACCCAGAGAATTACTCAACCAACCAACATATATGATTCTAATTTACTTCTTTTCCATTCATATAACTTATATCCTCTTAAATTTCACACTTCTCCTTCCCAAACTACTTAATTTATAATTAAGTATATCTTCACATATAAGTTACCTTATTTTCCTCTATCGTTTCTTATAACTTACCTTATTGTCCCTAGGACAAGTCTAACCTATTATCCTTCCTTTTCTTATTCAAATTCATTCATAATAGGTTATTTACCATTCCCCACTTTTGTCTTTAATTTTGATTTACTTAACCCTTTCCATTTATTTAACCCGTTACCTAAACTTTACCTAATTCAATTAATTTGTGATGCCATAACGGGTCCCATTTGGTTAAGCATTATTTATTTATGTCTTACAAGTCGCACATGTCCCACTTAACCTCTTTTATTATTGTTTCCATGTCTTACACATGCTTTACTACGGTTAAGTCCACCTTAGTCATGTTTTACTTCACGTATCCTACTACAGTTAAGTCCACATTTACATGTTTTACATGTCTTGTCTTACTACGGTTAAGTCCATATTTACATGTTTTACATGTCTTGTCTTATTACGGTTAAGTCCATATTCACATGTCATATTTTACATGTCACCCACTTAACCCCCTAACCATACCCATGTCACCCACATGTCTTATTATGGTTAGTATTCCTTAATTCATTCATTATGATGAACGGTGCATGACCTCCCACATTAGACCGAACACTTTGTGGCCGCTGGATTTGCCGGGCGGTTCCGGGTAGTCTTACACCACAAAGCGGGTCTAACCTCGTGTCACCAACCATTACGCCTACAATTCATGCCTTTGACCTCTCACATTAGACGTCCAATTGTGGCAGCTGGATTTGCCGGGCGGTTCCAGGCAGTCTTACACCACAATTGCGTCTAACCTCGTGTCAAAGGTTCATTAACATCGTATTTCATCCAAATCCCAATTTTCATGTAATGTGTTTCCAATTCAACATATAGTCATGTTTAAAATTTTGCCTATTCCAACTTGTTACTAATTACATATTAATTAGCCTTAATTACAAATTTCCAATTATAGGCAATTCCATGTAATTCATACCCAAATATGCCAATTTCTTTTATATTCCAATTATCCAAAATATCCAATAATACTCAAGTTCATAAAATCAATATTTTTCCAATATATTTCCCAACGTTCCCATGTTCATAAATATAACCTAATTCACCTTTTAGGCTTATCTTACCAATAAATTTCACCAATCCATGATATCCAATTACATGTTAATATTAAATTGTACTAATTCCATATCCAATTTCAATCATGCAAAACTACATAAATTTAAGATTACCATACAATTATGTCCATAATTCTATTCAAATCATACATAAATCCTTCACACCCATATTATGCCCAAACAACCCCATTTTTTCCTTTTACTTTCTCATTCTCGTTTACAACGTGTAAACTCATGATAGATGTAGGCTCGAGATAGCCTAGCTATAAAAATAAAAAGGGGAAAGAATAAAAAGGAGAGAACTCAATCATAAGCATAAATGAAATAACCGATCTTATTAAATTATCATCATATTCATTATGGGGAATGGCAAATGATAGAAGTACAATTATACAACAACTGTATTTTAAACCACTCACCTTGACTGGATTGGAGAAATAAACAATTGGTTGTTGAGGTAGAACGTTGGTTTAGGCTTCTTATTTGATTATTGACGCAGAACGTGAATTGTTGTTGAAGAAACTTGCTACTTAATTTGATTAAACTCCAAAATTAATGAAGAACTTGCAATTTAATTTAGAGTTTAGAGGCGGCGGCTATGCTGGGTTGAAGTTTGGTGGCATGGAGGCGTCTTATAAGAGATAGAATGACTTTAGGGTTAGGTTAGGTGTTCTTTTATAGGTGAGTTAGAGCAACTAGGACCTTAGGATTAAATAAAAACTCATCTAAACCGTCCACCTCACCCTAGAAAAGAACCATCCAGAACAACCCTTTGCACACTTAGTGCTCCTTTAAAAAAAAACCCGCTTTATTTCTTTCTAATTAATGCATTACATACTATTTTTAACGTATAGCAACCTCTTTCCTTCATGCATTCAATTATTTATTTATTTATTTATTTGCACTTATACGTGAACCTTTATTTGCTATATTCTTCTCCTAATCAATTAATTGGTTTCTTTCTCTTTTTGTCTACTCTTTTTGAAAAGAAACCGCATGTCCTTAAACCATTTTCTTTTATTTATTTACATCTAATCACATGTGCATGCATCTCTGATTTGAATGTTATTTAACAACATTAACCTTCCTCCAATTGTGGCTTGCTTATGGCCTTATTAGTTTACTTTTTAAACGTTTAAATTTCAAAAGTTGATCGCCTTCACATTTAATTGCTCCATTTTAATGTTTACAACCTTTTTCTATTCATGCTTTAATTGCACATTTGACATGTTTTGCATTCCATATTCTCTTTCTTTTATTTACATCACATTAATTTATTTTTATTCAGGTTCATGCATCATCCATTTATTTAATGCAATAATTTCACATATCCTCTTTCCCTTATTGCATTAATTTCAAATAACATGTATACACATATGCCCCCTTTTTGTTTGTCTCTATGTTCGCGCACAATTTCAAATTTGAATCATGTTCATACGCATCCATCTCTTATGCGTATACTAATTTTTATATGCGAACAATTGTCTATTTTATTTGAAAATTATCTTACTTAATCAATTAATGATTTATTTGCATTCTTTCAATTAAACCTCCAATTAACTTATCCCCTTTCGCACTGAACCAATTTGCTAAGCCACTATTTAGCCGCTCCTTAAAACAAAAATATATATATATGGCACTAGTGGGGATTGAACTCACAACCTCTTATGTACAAGTCTCATGTATTAACCAAATGAACTACTAAGTCTTTTATTAACAAGACTAAGGACCAAGTTACATATTATTCTTTTCCCATTGCTCTTTTTCATGTTTTGTTGCATTTCTTAAATTAAGGATAACTTCTTCGTTTTAAATCAGTTTTCTACAAACTATAGGTCTAAATTGACCGGAAAATCGCCACGAACGTAGTGACGCTAATTTCATGACCAAATTCTAGAGTCTCTTCAAATTCTCCTTTTTATTTCTTTTTAAATGTTCGCATGTATTTCTTCGCATTTCACTGTATTTCTTCTTATTTCAAATATTGCATGTAATTTCTTTATTAATCTTTTTCTTTATTTCACTACATAAACTTCTTACATGTAATTACATTAATATTATTTAATCTTTCCTTTAAATACATCCATGCATATATACATATATCTCATTTTTAATTATATTAAAAATGCGGGGTGTTACACCAACTACGAACAAATCCACAATACCAACTACCACTAACAGCTCAAGTCAAGACACCCTAGCACATAGCTCCCATCCAAACCACGCAAACAGGAAGAAGCCGTACCAACCTCAACTAGTTCTAAAAAATCATAGACAGTAACACCAGAAAGTAGCAAAAACTTACCAACCCATCATCGAAGTGATCCATAACTCAAAGAGTCTGCCTTTCAGTGAAGTTAAAGTTGATCGAGCGTAACGAAGTAATTTAGAACATGGGTCGTGAATCGACTGCTTGACGTTTTCCTAGGAAGTACAATTGTCGGCTGGAGCGACCACCGTGAGTAGGAGTGGAGAAGGGGATGGTATTGTTGTTCATGTTTAATCACATTATGATTATGCAATTATGTTAATTGTTAACTATATTATCGTCGTATTGTTATATTCGATTATGATAATTATTATTACCATAATTTTTATGCATTTTATTACTACTTTTTTAACTGCATTATGGTTATAAATTTTACTTCTGTTTTTTTCCTCTTACTATTGCATTATGATTATGCATATATATTTTCAACTAATATAATTTGTATACATTACGATTTGTTTTGTTGACTACTTCATGGTTATGTAGTTATGGTTGTATAATCTAGTTTGTACTTATGATTATCATTACTACAATGATGTATGATAGTAGTGACTTTGATATTAGTATGCTTAACTGCATTAATACCGTACAGTTATGATAATAGTAATTATGAAGCTTAATATAATTAATTGTATCAGTGTTATCGCATTACTACATTATACTTAGTGTTTTGCATTAATATTGCTATTTAACTGCATTTTGATAGTAGTCATCTAACTGCATTATTCTTAATTGTTCCATTATTATTATACAATTATTTTTCTTATTCCAAAGTTTTTCCTTTTGTTATTGGTGTTTTTTAATTGCATTATTTTAACTGCAATATGATTACGTAATTAGTTTTTAACTAATATATTTTTATTCATCTTATCATTAACGTCTTTTAACTGCATTGTGATTATGTAGATGTTTCTTTAACTAACGTAATTTGTATTCATTATTACTATATTATTGTTGTTAATAAGAAACCTTATCAACAAACATAATATCTTTTCTGAAGCAGGAAATGAATGTACTTATGTCCAAGTTTAAGAGGACAACAAAAAAAGATTGTATGAGTTCATGAGTATAAGTTGATAAGCCATGTAAAGAAAAGTTCATCAAATTCAACAAACCCATACTTCTTCATTAAATAATTCAACACATATGTTGTTCTAGCATTTTAATTACAATTTGTCTTCAATTCAATTTAGGGTTTGCATGGTTGTGCCATGCAACAAATAATGAGAATGTTAAGTTCAAGAGGATTTGGCTCCCTTCTATTGTAGCATGCTGCCTCTATGTATTGGTTCTAGTCAGGTGTGTCAATGTCATGCTTGTCGCTTCAGTTCTTTCGACCTAGTCAATAGCCTTCCTCTCTAGTACTTTATAACATAGTTCTCTGAGTCTATTTATTATATAGCCACTTGATACGGCTCTATTTCCTTCGTTGCTTTGGTGTCATATATGGTGAATATCATTAACGAGGCAATGCTTGTGAGAAGGCGACATGGCATTAAGGCGATAAATGTGACATCCTGCTTTTTTACATAATTAATTAAAATGAATTCAATTAATAAAATAGGAAATCGATGAAAAATAAACATTTTGCAAATGTTGGGATTTGTCCACGAAACTTATACTATTGTGTTTGTGGTAACTTTTTGATAAATTTTCATATGCAATATTTTTCAGTCGGAGTATAAATGGATAAATTATCATAGTTTGAAGTTTTGGCATCAGAAATAATTACGTTGGTAATTTAATCAATTAGGACTGAATATTGCTAACATGTAGTAAAATTTAATTTAAAAGGTCAAATACAATTAATAAAGGAGGAAACATTCAATTAGGTAACTGAAGACAGATGATCTAATCTCTCAAATCATCTAAAAAGCATAATGTCTACACACAAACAAAGGAAAAGGGAAATTTGGCAATGTAATCAATTAATGGAGATAATTAATTAATGTGATCAATTGAAAGAAGAAATTAACCTGTAAGGTATGAAATCAGTTAAGAGAATAAACTAATCAAGGAAAATACGTTACAAAACAATGAAATCATCATATGTAGAAAGAATGAATATATATATATATATATATAAATATGAATTTATTCAGGAGGGAAACCGATCAGAGTCGTAAAAACCTCCCTAGTGCACCTAGCCCGGCCCGCGAGCACCACATAAGTGGTTAATCTCAGCGTATGCACATGGTAAGCTCTTAGCATGACATTCCGGGTTTCGAACTCGTGCCACTATTACCATGGCGCAAAGTCCTTAACTGCTAGAATACTGCTGCATATATATATATATATACATATATATATACACACACACACATAAATATACACACGCACACACACAAGCGTGCATGATCGATCGTGCTATCACCGATCGAGCATGGTAGTCGATTGTTGATACGACCGATCGACTGCATGAGTATGGAAGCGGTGATTTACTTCGAGCCCTGTGTAATGTAAATCTAATGGGATTTGGTCTGACGGGTAGTGTTGGTTTGAACCTCCATAAATAAACACATAGGATTTCTCTTTTAACTCATTATTTTTCTAATAAGCGTGGAAGTTATCCTACTATTGTTTCTCTTCGAAGACTTCTATACATAAAATTTTAGATATATAATGCATAGATTCAAATTAGAGGAGAATAGAATATAAAAGGGCCAAGGATTGTGAATTAGTTCAAATTAGAAAGTTACATCTAAAAGATAAACACATGATTTTGATTTTAATTCGCTATTATAAGCCATATCTCTCCTTTTCTTAATCTAATATAACATATCTGTATAAATATCGTTTGTAATTTCAAATAGGGGATTATAAAGGGGAGAATACATATGATAGGGGCAAATCTGGATTGAGCCTAGAGTTTTGAAAAGCTAGAGAGGCGAGTGTATAAAATATATATTTTTATTGTTAGGATTACCTCACATGTTGTTAAGGAGGGATGATGGTTTGGAATTAATAGTCCCACATCATGGAATAAATTGAAGGAATTGTATACAAATATGAGTTGGTAGGCACGTAACATAAGGGATTCCTTTTGTTATATGGGAGTTGTGTGCCAGCTCATACGCGTACAAGGAAGGGGGGCTTTGTTCTGACCGTCGTTACATAACATTGGTATCGGAGCCTACTACACATTTTTTTTGAAGAGAGTTTGGTTATGAAGAAGAAAAACGTGGAGAAACTTAATGGAAGAAATTGGGGATTATCAAAAGCGAAGATGTAAGACTACCTCTATCTTAACGATCTTCACCAACCCTTGGAAAACAATGGGGAGAAGCCAAATGGCATAACTGAGGCAAAGTGGGAAATTTTGGATAGGAAGGCCACTGCGTCTATTCGGTGTTTTTTGGATAATTCAGTTTTTCATATTATTGCTAATGAAACATCTGCTTATGCAATATGGAAGAAATTGGAAGTAGTTTATGCAAAGAACTCCGCAACAAACAAGGCTCTTCTTATGAGAAGATTGGTGAATCTGAAGCTTAAGGAAGGTGGATCAATTGGAGAACATCTTAATAATTTTCAGGCAATTGTGAATCAATTGGCTGCCGTGAATTTCAAGGTGGATGATGAGACACAAGCTTTGATGTTAATGAGTTCATTGCCAGAGAGTTGGGAAATGCTTGTTGTTGCATTGAATAACTCAAATTTGGATGGAGTTGTTTCAATGAGTTCAGTGGTTAGCAGCTTAATTAATGAGGAGATGCGAAGGACAAACCTTATAGAAGGAAATAATAAGGAGGCAACAAAGAATATAACTCCAATTGAAGAGGTTTGTCTTGCAAAAAGTGTTACTCATCGAAACATGGAAAGACAATCAAATAGACCGAATATGAAAAAGGAATTCAATTGCTATTATTGTGAGAAACCTGGTCATCAGCTAAGATTTTGCAATAAGCTTAAAAAGGACAAGAGGAAGATGAAGGCTTTAGAAGAAGAGCTAGAGGAACTAAATAATATTAGCAATGATGAGCTAAATCTTGATGAGGAAATTGAGGGCGATGTTTTTTGTGTCAATAAACACAAAAACAAAAGTTGGATCCTTGACTCTGGTGCGTGCTTCCACGTATGTAATCAAAAGAATGCATTCATTGAATATAAAGAGCAAGATGCTAATGTGGAATCCGCTAATGGAGAAAAGTTGTGTGTTAAAGGGATAGGTTCTGTTAGATTGAAGATACATGATGGAAGGGTGACAAAACTCATAGAAGTCAGGTATATTCCAGAAATTACAAAAAATCTTGTATCTGCAGGACAATTAGAAGTAAAAGGGTGCAACTTTTCAACTCGAGGTGGAGTAACAAGGATTTGGAAAGGTAACAGGGAGGTGTTGCGCGCTAAGAGAGATAACAATAATATTTATAAAATACTTGGAAAGACGGTGGAGAATGAGGAAAGTTCTTATTTTATGGATAAAGAGAGAAATTTATCTGAATTAAGGCAGCTTCAACAACATAAAGCCACAAAAACCGCATGGAGGCCATTGTGGTATTACCATAGGTTCTGATTTATTGGTGATATGCATGATCAATTAGAAGCATACATAATTATGTGGTTTGGAAGTTAGTTTAATTTGGAATGACAATATTTTTTTGTAACATTGGAGATTGTTTGGAGGTTGAGGTTCTAAAAGAAGTTTGGATGACATTTATGGAATATCGTATTAAGGTGGAGATTGTTGGATTTTGGTAATACTATATTCCATATTTAAGTAGATTTTCAAGATATTTAGTCTATGTGGAATTACAAATATAAATCATTTCTTATTTCATAAATTTGGTAGAATATGAGGAGTGATTAGTTGCTCATTTTAAAATAAAGGATAGTAGGGAGTGATTATGGTGAGTGATTGGTTGCCTCTTTTTATTGCATTAGAAACGGAAACAAATAATCTACATGGGAAAGATTTATTCAAGCATTCAATAACTTCTTATTGAAGATATATTGTAAGTCTATTACAAATAGTCTTGTATGAGGTTTGTATGACATAGGAGAAAAGGTTATCCTCTTTAGGTTTTAGGATTTGAGATATCTTCTCTCAAATTTTAGTTTTTTCTTGTAATCTTTTGGTGGTTTAATAAAAGTTTTGTTTTGGTGGAATTATTTTATCATTATTTCTTTTCACTTCTTATCTCTTCTAAAAACTAATTGTGTAGAGATCCAAGGAAAATCCATAACATTTATATAATGGTAAAATACATCATTGTGAATGCACTCCATTTTGAATAATTTAAATAATTGCATTTTTTTGGATTATGTGAATGAAAAATATAACATGGATTAGAATTACAATTCTAAAAAAGTTGCTTATGAGAAATAAATTTAGGGTTTTTATCTTATTTATTTACACGTAAATTATCTAGTCTTAAATTAAAATAAATAGGTAAAATGTTATTCATTGAATACAAGGCATGAAATTAGTTTTACTTCTTTTTTGGAATTTTGTTGATGTTTAAATTTGTTGGAATGGATGTTAAGGCAAGTAGATTTCCGTATTTCATTTAAGCCAAATCCTTGGAAAATAATAAACAAATGCGATGTGTGAAATTATAATGAATGGATATATGGATTTCCCAAAAGAGAGATGTATAAAATAAAGGTAATTACTACATTTTGTACTATTAATTTCAGTAAATAAAAAAATTCCTTATAATTACGGACATCGTTCTATGTTTCTTTCCTTGGGTAAAATATGGAAATAATATTTGTAGCAATTAAGAGTGTAGTCAAGTTCCATTTTTTTAAAATATGGTAGGTACAAGAATGAAATGTTAAGAAAAAGAACAGTCTAAAAAAGTTATTGGGATTGGGCATTGGCGCACTGGTAAAAATGGAAAACATAGGCAGAAGAAGAAAATGGGATTAAAAATGGAATAAAAGGGGAAATGACAACGATATGAATACCTAATAAATGTGAAAATGCAAATGAAATTGATTATAATATAAAACAAACGTACGATGATAGGAATGAAGGCTAAGCGTTTAAATAAAAGGTGAAGAGGCGAAAAGTAAGTGGTTAAGGAAAAGAGTAAATACATAAAAAAGAAGAAATTGTATATATTGCCTTGTATATACATTTAAATGAATATGGGTAAATATTAATGTAGGCATTACAAGTATTACGAGTAAGACTCAGTGGTTAAAGATTGGGTTGGGTGTAATAATTTGGTTAGGATCCATCCTAATAGCGATATGGAAAGTATCGTCGGAGTAGGAAATAAATGATTAACGATGCGATAAGAAGAAGTTTAGCCTTAACGATGTACAAATGAGTATCATCATGGTATACAATAAGAGGCTTAGTGCTTGTGCTGATAACGGTTATGCATATTTATCCATAGGACCCGTAGGAAAGGCGCGGTCACATATAAAAGATAACCCCCGAAACATAATAAGTCCTCAATGTAGGTATTGTCTGTTTAGTCTGCTTCAGGTTAAAGATGAAAGGGGTGTTTCCTTGATTGCATTAAGCAATCTAGATAGACGAGAGTTGGCCTGATAAACTATATAGTCGAGATGCGCGTGGATACTAACCACTCAGGGTAGTTGTTGCTTATTTATTGGGTGTAATAACCCTGAATTTGATCACTGTAATTAAGGATGTTAAATTAGTTTAGATAATCAAATATGGAATATTTGCAATTAATAATCAGTTTTAAAGCAATAAGTAATTGTGATTGGTTCACATTGTGAAATACAATGTCTACAACTAGACATTGCAATTGACAATATCTTCTATTTTGTTTGCCACATCATATTAACAATTTATTACACATTAACATTGGAGATAAAAATTTACTTAAAATTGTTAAATGCTTATGCGTAATGTATTTAACATGACAAGCACAATAGCATTGAAGATGCTCTTAGTGTCATTTTCGATTCTGTAGTTCACACATGTGGGTGTACGTAAGTGAGTCTGTTCTGTTTGTTTCTGAAAGTGCTCCATGCGTGGAGACTGTAGTCCTATAGTAGTCTAGGTATTTGGCCTAATTCCTGCATTATAAACCAGAATAGTTGCAGTGGACGGTCCATTTTAAAATCGAATTAGTAGTTAGGCTATCTGCCTAACTCCTATATGTATTTATTATTTATTATACTAAAAGATGTTACGGATCACTATAACAACCAGTCAACCTTGCAAAAAAACTTGAAAATATGACTGATAACCAGATTTCAATTTTTTGTCGGTTTGACGAGTATAATTGCTTCAACGTTGTATGCCATATGTGACACACACACACACATGTGTGTTTGTGTGTGTGTGTGAAAACATTAATGAACATCTCCTAAGTTAACAAGAATAAGATTGGAAAAAATAAGAATAAAAGACAAAATGGTTTACTTTTCGTGAAAGGACAAAACCTCTCTTCTCTTACATAACCGTCATCGCTTTACACACTAACATCTCCATCAAAATTCGACAAGAGGGGTTAGCTTGGGCTATGAGCAAAGTGGGGAGGAGATGGTGTTTTGAACAATTTTTCCAAACCATATTTTATTCCATTATTTTTCCTATACATTCCACCCCTTCTCTTCATAATTTTGAGCTTTCTATTATTCTCTAATGGCTTCTAACAAAATAATGGAGAATTTTTTTCTCATAAAGAAACCAAAATAAAAATATGAACTTACAACCATAGTTACACTCCAAAGCCACTTCAAATTTTCTTCTTTTTCACTTCTAATCACCCTTCACTACTTCCACCACCATCAAGGTCGAGCGCCACCCCCGTCTATCCCAATTCCTGAGCAATCAATCCCTAAGGCTAAGGCCAACCTCAATTGAATCCGCTTTGTAGGCTTAGCAAAGCTATAACCAATTTTAGGAGCTATAATAACCAATAAAGGTGAGAAACACTACCTAGATACTATGATATGCTATGATATTATACGTTTTTATGATGTTTATTTGATAATATAGTTGTTGTATAGACAATTTAACAGGTCATATTCAATACACGTCGATAAGCATAATTGAAATCACTTTCTTTTCATCAATGAAAAGTTGTAAATGGAATGTTAAAAATGTTTTATATTAATTTAAAACTACTTTACAAACATTTTGAAATGTTCAAATAAAGTTTGAAAAGAATACAAAAACTTGAGTAAAATTTGATGCGTCACTTAATGGAAGTTTGTAATTTCATGCCATAATAAGTTAAAACCATTTATACAACTAAATTAGAGGTCCAAAATATTTGAAATAAGATTTTTCCAAACTCTTATAAACATAGTTTTAAAATAAGGAAAAAGTTTGAGATTTTATCAAGTAGATTTTTAAATATAAGCAAATAAAGTTTTTAAAATAATCACATTTTTGCGGTACGGAATTCAAGAAATGAAATACTTTAAAATTGATAATTTTAATTCTTTAAAGTTATGGAATAAATCTTATAAATGTTTTAAAAGAGATCTAAGTTATATAAAAACTTCCAAATGATAGAAAAGTCATTTTGATCATTTAAGATCTTAAATGCTTTTTGCAACATTTTTTGCAATGGTTTTATTAACGTTTGAATAAAAGCTATTATGAAAACAGATGTTTTAATCTTGGCTTTGAAAGAAAACGAGTAGACCTAAGTTTTATGTTCATGAGATTTGGATGTAAGGAGCTTCAACTAAGAAGATATTCAGGAGTACCCAATGCCCTCACTCACCTGGCCTCTTCTTTGGGCGAGCGATAGGTATGGTTGAAATGTCAGAAATGAGGTAAGTATGGAAGATTAAACTTCCAAATTATGATAACTTGGATTTTTATGAAATATTCTTCTTACATTTAATATTAAATTCCAAGGAGAGAATTAGTATTATCCATAGGAATTTAAAAGGTGATGTCATCGCTATTCGATGGATAGTAATGGTCGAACATGGAAATTGATATCCAATAAAATAAGTGGATTTATCTTACTCGGTTACTTGCTAATTTGTACTTACCACCCAAAGAGAACATAATTTCAACTTATGAGAGAAATTAAAGGATGGGGTTTAGTGATTTCATATATACAGAAAGAAATGTTTTAAAGATGCACATCTCTAAAAGAAATTTAGACAAAAAAATGAACGAAGCAATAAGAAATACCCATATTACTTAAATAATATGTTTTTTGATGATTGGTTTATAGAGATCAGGATCAGATTTGGATGATTCTATTTGAAGAACACTTTAAATCAATTTACGTTTGAAAATAAAAGACTTGGAACAACAATGATTTTGAAGATAGATGCAGGGTTTCTTATCATTGACCTTCGGAGGGGAATTTTCTACATTATAAGCGATAGTAATTCTTTATTCGAATTGTAATAACCCGGAAATTCTGACCCAGTTTAAAATTTTTATTTTGGCAATTTTAGCGAATGTTGAACATTTAAAATGAATTATTTTAAATAATATCGATGGAAAATTTATTTTGAATATAATTCGAACGTATATATTTATACGCGTCATCGTTAGAATATAAATAATTATATATATAATTATAAAAAGAATTGAAAATGGCGCGGTAGTTCGATAATTCGATTTCAAACTTCAATTGAATGTACCGGGTGCAAAACAATCCGGATTTTAGTGAAACCAAAAATAATAGGATCTAATTGATAATATCTTTCCAACGAATCCGAAAAATCAAAATTTCATAGCGAGAATCAAAAGATATGTCCAGTTGAAAATTCTGAATAGTCGCTATGGAATTCAGGCCCTTAAAAATGGGAATTTTGCAAACCACCTCGGATTTCGACGAAACCACTTTTGTTGGATCCGTGATGTCAAATTATTGCTAGATTCCAAATTTCATAATTTTTCGAATCAATATGTGAGCGTGGCGAAGGAAAACGCGTTTGACCAGTTTCAGTTGATTTTAATCGACTGGAAATTGGCCATTTTTCAAACGTTCTCAGAATTTGACGAAATTAGTTTTGTTAGGACCGTATCGTCAATACGAAGCTAGAAAATATTTTTCTGGAATTTTTCGAGTTAGTATGTGACCCCAATAAATTGAAATGCGCGTTCAAATTCAATATATAGAGTTATATGTTGATTTTGACGAAAACTGATTGCAACAGCCAAATCAGCTTACGATACATATCCCATTGTGTTCGGAATGGGGGTAATTAGCTATGGACGACAGGCGGTGGGCCTCGTTTCGAGGTCGAAATAAAAAGTCAACTTTTTGTAAATAAATTATTTAAATAAAGTTATACTCTCCCTCTCTCCTCTCTATATTCCTCTGCCCCCCCCGTTTTCTTCGAATCAGAAAAGTCAAAAAAAAAAGGAAAGGAGCGACGGGGGGGGGGAAGAACCGCCGCCGCCACTTCGACGATCCCCCCCCCAACGCTGCCGCGCCTGGCGCAAGACCCCCTCCTCCGATCAACCCTTCCCTCTCCGTCTCCTCCTTCCTCGTGGAGCCACCGCGACCCAAAACCCCCAGGCCCCTCCTCGAAATCGACGAAAGCGCCACCGATGGCCAAGACCACCGCCGCCCAGACCCCTTGCGCCACTGCCACCTCGCGAGCTCCGTCCCCAGGTCCGCCGCCAGCAGCAGAAGCCCTCCTCCCCTTTGATTTATGCAAAAACCCGTGAATCCGTCATTCCCCGACCCGATAGCCGCTGCTGCCACTCTCCATCACCTCCTCCGCCACCAACAATCATCGTGAGTGTTTATTTATGTATTTTTAACCATTTATGTAATTAAAAATGTGACCTTTTTATATTTAAAAAGCTAGGAATTTTATATAGGTAAAGGCGAAAACTTTTTATAGGGAAAGACGATATTTTTATCATTGTAAAGAAGCGATTTTTCATAGCAAAAAGAAATGATTTTCAATAATATAAAAATTGAATTTTTTTTATATTCATGAAGGTAAGATTTTTATATATTGAATAGCAAAATAAAAATTCGATTTTTATATATTGAATAGCGAAATAAAAATTCGATTTGAAATGAACTAGTTTTTAACTAAAATTAAAACCCATTTATTTTTAAATAAATAAATTGGATTTGAAATGAATTTTAAATAGAATTGATTTGTGGGTTTATCGTGAAGGGTGTTTTAAATAACACTTGTTCTTTAACCCGATAATAAATAGAATGAGATTTGGGTTTGTCGTGAACTATGTTTTTAAATGGCATTAGTTCTTTAACCCAGCAAAAGGAGTTTTAATGAATCTGCAATTAGATTGAAATGTGAATTGATAATTTAAATTATCAAATTTAGAAAGTGAGCGAGAATGGAGTATCACCAGTTTTGCTCCAAGCGATAGTTAAATCTTTAATTAGATTTGAACGTGAAATGGTAATTAATTTTACCGATAACACCGTGGTGTTAGATATGAAGTATTACCAGTTTTGCTTCATGGGATGAATAGGTTGGGGTTGGGAAATAAAATAAATAATTACTTCGGTGTGGTTCACTAATCTCGACTAGTTTGGAAAACCATAATTTGGTTTGAAATGACATCCAAAGGAAGATTAAAGAATAAATTCAAGGAATTTATCTTGGATAAAATTAGTGGGAACCTTTCCCTAAGAATATGAAATTTAGAAACTAGCTGTAGGTTAGCTAAGAAGAATGGTTTCCTGGTATTGATCTGATGTTGGTTTCGTCCTTCGGGGTTAATATTTGGGAAATTGTTCTCTTGTTGATTTACGGTTAGTAGCTACTGAATTGGAATGAGGCGTATGTTGTGTTTGTGTAACATTTGTTTTTAATATACGTGGGTTGTTCGGAAAGTCCGGGTTTATACCCATTCTGAATAACCGATTCGACGATAAGCCGAAGATGAAGACGGTGGTTGAAGACCAGAAGTCTTCACATCGTTTGGGTGATTACTGACGATCCTGATTCGGCTGTACACCCAAGAGGATGGAAATAGTTGGTGGTCGTCCAGACGTACTTGGAGATCGATGGATATGCGAGGAAAGTGCCTCCGGTTTCGTTCAGACCCAGAACGAACTTGTAAATGGATTGTGTGTCTGACATTGGATTCCATTCTGTGTTGATTGATTTCTGTTAAATATATATATGTTTGGCGGCGGAGAATTTATTCTCTTTCTTAACGCCTTTCTCTGAGACGTACGAGCTTAGAGGTTATATATCGATAGATATCAATCGCATGGCATGAATTGCCTGTGTGGCACACTGAGTTGCATGGATCAAGGCTTCTGTTGAAAAGCAAAGTCTTGTGGTTGATGATCAAAGCACGGCCTACGTGGCAGCTTTGTGTATAGCGTGGATTCGCGAGCCTCACACCTCGGTATGAGTCAAAAACGGGATGAGGACCCAAGGAGTGCACGACGTTTCTTTCTAGCTATGGGTGGTGTCAGTGACCTACCAGCCCTGACATTTATATACTTTTCACCTTTGTGGTTTGGATGCGAGGCGCCTCGATTATAGGTCCTATAGGGCCGGGAAACGTGTGTTCAGGAATAATTAATCCTCAAACGTAAGAGAGGACCGGTCTTGGAGGATCCCAGGGTTACCCAGAGTGTGTAGTCCTGAGGCAGTTGCTAGAGTGTCTCGAAGCGGAGAGGAGCTTGCCCCTTGCCTCGACTCATGATGGAAATCCAATTTCCAATACGAGATATTTCGGCTTTATTTGTAGAGCCTAGTATGGCGACATAGTAGCATGGGATGCTATGCCGTCTATGATTGATATTTATGATTGAAAATTGTTTTGACACTATACACTTATTATAGTATCAAATGATTTGTTTTTAAACGTACCAAGCATGTTTGGCTATTATAAGGGAAAACCCTATCCTCCGGCTTGCGTTGCATTGTGTGATGGGACCTGGGTCTTATAATAGCTTCATTTTTCGAAAAAGCATTGCGTTGTATTTTCTATGCACTAGTATTCTTGGGAGGAAACCCGTTCCGTGTTATACGGCGTGGTCCCTTGAATTACTCTCTTTTAAAGTAAAGTTTTAAATAACTGTTTTAGTTCTCACACCAGTCACATGACTGACCTGGAGTTTATTGTTTTAACCTAAACTCTGGGTGCCCCTATTTTCCGCACGGGCAGCTAGTAGTTTTGGTTTTGCAGATTTATATTCACATGATCCTGATTTACAGCTGGAACGATGCTCGGAAAGCTCTGTATCCATGTATTACTTTCAGTTTTGTTTTGTATTATTTTTCCGCTGCAGTACTGTATTTAAACCTCTGATATTTATTGAATGTAATTTATTCATTATACTCTGTATATTCTTGTATCTGATGGAATTGTTGTAATTAACAATGAAATGTTCTTCCGTTTGCATTCTGATTTGTCCTGTTCTCAAACGAACAGGGGTTTCGAACGGTCTAGACCGGTTTAACGACTGATTCAGATCGAGCGAAATTCCTTGCCGTCACACGAATCTTCGATTCAAGTGTTCCTCACTACTAATCCATAGATTTATCTAAGATGTGGCAAAAGAAGTGCCTTTATTTTATCTTGAACCAAGATAACTTGTATGGTCGGATATCTAACGTTGCATTTCTAATACACATATTACGAAGATGTGGTAGGAGAAGAACCCATTGAGATATTTACTCTCTATATGCCAAGTATGATGGTTATGTTAAAGAAGAACTCAAATAGGTCAGAAACAATTGAAGTAATGTCATATTGTTTAATGCATCACCTTCATGTCTGTGTAGTTGGTCGGTCTTGCAATAACAACGAAGGGTGGTAGGTCCTCAGTACATCCATATATATATATATATATATATATATATATGAAAGGTAGTCCCTTACCTTAACGTTGCATCGAAATCCATTCTTCCTAAGATCCCGCAATTTTGTTTATAGAGCCTAACATACGCGAAATTTAATAATAATTATTATAATAATTAATCATATTTGATTTGATTTGTTTTATCCTATAAGTCATGAAAAACGATATCAAATCAATTACATAGACATTTTTTGGCTATCACAAGGGAATATCATGTTCCATGTTTTTGTGTGATCGCGGTCTTATGGGATACATTTTTATTTCAAAACTTTGGATTGCATTTCTCATACCCGTCCCATGATTGACTTACATTTTATTTTCCTTTTTCCTTAAAGTTTAGGTGCCTCATTTCTCCGGACAACCAAGTAGTTCATCTTTAACCTGGGTCAATTTGGTGGAGCTTGAAGCTGAATATTTCTTGTAGATAGTTATGTATTCCTACCTTTACTATATATTTATTTGATTAGCATTTATAAAGGAAGGTTTTGTAACTGTCTAGGCTAACATCAAATAGACTTTTGATAATTATGCTGAAATTTTCTACTGTAAAGATTATGTATATTGAAAATAATATATACACTTTTTATGTTGTGTAAGATCATGTTCTTCCTTATTTTCTTTTGATAATCCATCTCCCTAACACTTGGACTTGTAGCACGAGAATACCGTGGATATATTAATGTCGATTTTTTAGGGTTAGAGAGGTGGTCATCAGATTTGGTATTAGAGTCTAGGTTAAGCGAATACCTAAGCCTTATCGGGGTAAAGGATCAACAATGATAAGGTTAGTAATATCCTAGAATGAGTAGTTTATTAGAGATAGTGACAATAATACCCTAGAATGAGTCAAGAGTAATATATATGATTGTGTATTTTGAAATACAAACTACTTCCTTAGAATTTTGTAAATAACTTTACCTAGAATTTACTTTCAGTACAAGAATATATTTGTAAAGCATAATATTAAATGATAATAGATAAAATTATAAGCTATAAACATCTTGTAATTAGAATTTTGCATTTTGACTATTGGATGTTTATAAAAAAAAATCAAGGAATTAATAAAGATTGGAAAAGCCAAAATTATTTCCAAAGAACTTGAAAAAGAAGCACTGATAACAAATCAAATCAATGACTTAACGCAGATGGTTTAAGTCTCTTCTCCTTACAAAAAAAACACTTAGAATTTCAAACACTCTAGTGAGATATGCCTACAACATTATTGACTATAATTAGTTAGCAGAATGTATCGATGTCCAAACAAATTACATTTATATTCGTAGAAATCGAATCGAAGAAAAGTCTACAAAGGAGAGTTCAAAAAGATAGCCAAGTGTAATAGGATAATGTCGTTGTCATTTCCAGTGATGAAGAAAAAAGCTTCCACTCACGTCTTAATGAAGATATCATATACACTTTAAGTAGGCATAACCAATATCCAATAGGCAATGCTTGTGCTACCCCAAAGCACCAATTTAATCATTATACCAAGAGATGACAAGGCCGCTACAGGTTCTGAAAAGTTATGGGTGCCTAACCCTGACAGCTCCGAATTGTAACCTATAATTTTAATTCAAGAATCCTAACAAATAGAGGAAGAGCGCAAACAAGGAAAAGAGAAGAATGCTAAAGTCAACAACTAAGAATCTACATTCTATAACGGTTGGATGGACGACATATCATGCGAAGCTATAACAAAGTACCAGGGTAGCAACATCATTTGGTTGATGAACAACAACAATGTTATATGGCAGGAGGTGATAAAAAAAGAGGCGTAGTAAGAAACAGAATTCACAAACTTGATAGAAGCGGGGGTATTAGGATATAAAAAATTGAAGAGCAATAAATAATCGAGGCAGTGACAGCGGGAATGGAACATGTATCATAGAACCAACCATGGTTGCCATATGCCAAGAATGAATTTTAGGAGGTAGGGAATGACAATAAGGCATGTAATGAAAATGAAGATGAAGACAAGGAGATATCATTTGAAGTGGACTGCTGGTATGACAGGTTCTTGTCCAAACGTAGGGAATGTAGGGATGGTAAAGGATGGAAGTTGTATTTATATAGTTTAACTTAGCTATCATAGAGATATATGTGGTTAGCATGGTGTTTGTAAGAATGATTTGGTTATTTCCATAATAAATGAACATAACTTTGATTCTCTTTGCCTTGCATTTTGTTTCAATATTTCCCATTGATTACTAAATGACTAGGAAAAAGTCAAATCTTTACATATTTACGAATAAAGAAGGTAATTCGTTTAAAACATAAAATTTTGAATAAAGATTAAAGAGATTCTTTGTTAAAAGCTTTAACTTTGGAAGAAATATCATAAGAATTAAGGAAATATATGCGAAATTTCAGCGATTAAATCACATGAAATTTTCAATGATATTAGATTATTGAAAACCTCCGCAATGATTTAGAACTTAATGTTAAAACATTTTTGTAAAATTAAATTTATCCAATACTAGAGTTTAGAAGATAACAAGTTTTAAAATTTGTTGGACCTACTTGTTAAGTAAAATAATTTGATGTTTGTATGTACTTGTAGGCGTAATGGAATATTATACAAGTATGACTTAAATTATAAAGTATGTATAAACATGAAGTAATACCATACTATTAGTATACAAGAATGGATGAGAATCATTGGTAGTGAGAAATTGACAGGATAAAAACGTATGTTGTGCATGGATCATTTTATTCGGATGGCTGACCATGATCGAGATTCGAGTATGGAACTTTGTGTTTATACAAATCCAAAAAATGATTTACCACTCTATTCTGGACCGTGAATATTAGTGAGGGTTTATTATTGAATACTTGAGTTTTCTGTCATAGTGAGAAATATGTAAGGTAAATAAAAAAATTCGATGAAAGAGCCTAATCAGAGTCCGTACTATGGAATCGAGAGAGAGCTCAGAAAGTAAAGTTGTGAATGTGAATAAAAGATCGAATTAGATATCGTATGAAAATAAGCAAAATATTATTTTGGGAAAATACTTTAGAAATATGCCTTGTAACTTTGAGAATGATATTCTATAAAGGAGGAGGCAGTATTACGATTTGGAATTTCATCACATTGATTAAGGACGTTTAAATTATTTTAAATATTTAAATATGGATTATTTGTAACTAATAATTAGGTTTAAGGTAATCATACGAACGGGCAAAGTTCCTGCTGGAAATGGCAACATGAACCTTCTCTTCCACTTCGATTTTCTTCCTTTTCCTTTTTTCTTTCGTCTTCACGTCTCTTCAACTCATCTCTTCCCTCCCAATTGGTTCATGTTTTCGTCCTTCTTGGTAGGATGCTGCCATCCCCCTCTCAAATCTACGCCCTTCATCTCAGATTTGTGATACGTCCCATACCACCAATATGGGAAATGTTGCCTAGTATATAGGCCATTAGGTACCCTCCCCTTACAAGCTAGCTTTTAAGGGTGAGTTCTACCTAATGAGACGTATCATTTGGTGCTTTCACCGAAAACCGCTCGACGAAAGTTCGAGTCGTGAGAAGGGTCGACCTGTAGGCTGGATTAAAATATTGATTGGTGAGTGAAGCCATCCAAAGAGAAGAGCTATCGTCAGGTCAGTGTCGATAGAGTAGGCCGACGTGGACGTCAGACTTTCGAAGAGAAGTGAAATGGTATGTCCCATACCATCAATATGGGAAATATTTCCTAGTATATAGGTCAAATGATATGACTCATTAGGTAGAACTCACCCTTAAAAGTTAGCTTGTAAGGGGAGGGTGCCTAATAGCCTATATACTAGGCTATATTTACCATATTGGTGGTATGGGACATATCATTTCACCGCTCTTCGAAAGTACGACGTCCGTGTCAGCCTACTCTATCGACACTGACCCGACGGTAGCCATTTCTCTTTGGACGACTTCACTCACCTATCAGTATTTTAATCCGGCCTATAGGTCACCCCTTCTCACAGCTCGAACTTCCATCAAACGATTCTCGGTGAAAGCAACAAATGATACGATTCATTAGGTAGAACTCACCCAAAAGCTAGCTTGTAAGGGGAGGGTGCCTAATGGCCTATATACTAGGCAATATTTCCCATATTGGTGGTATGGGACATATCAGTTTGCTTTGTCTTGCGCCTAACATGATCTAATTTCGATGTGATGATCCTCAATCTCATTTATTTGCGCGGGTACATGCACTTCCAGGATCCTTCTTAACCATTTGATTTCACTTAGACCCACATTCGAGACTGATTTCACCTGCCATGGAATTGGTAAGATCTGGTGTTTGGGTCTTGTGCGTGAGCAACGATGTATGTGATTTTTGAGTCTTGTGGTTTGCGTCACTATTAGTTTGGGATTTGGTGTCATATGTTTCGTCAAATTCGTCTCTTGTTTGTCCCGAGTGGGTGTTTGGTGAAGCTTGACTTGTGTCACTCGCGTTCATCATTTGCAGGCTTGGTAAAATTTGTGAAGCTATGCTCAAACCTTGTTGAGTCTGTTGTGATGTTTTTCCTTGCTATGTTTTTCTTTCCAGGTCGTGTCTAGGTCATTGATACATGTTAGATTTGTCAAAGTTAGTTGTTCTTGTTAGTCAGTTATGTTAAAGATCAAGTCATTGTTCCAGTCCTTGCTGGAACACTATGTGTAACTCTGTGTAGTTTGCAACTTCTTGTTCTTCATGGTATTGATGTTGAGGGTTTCACTATGGTGAGTTTGCACGTATAGATATGTTTCTCCCATGTGATTGCTGACTTTCTTCAGTCGGCATTGAGATTTTAGCACTTCTTGTCTTGCCTGCTTGGTCTTGTTAGGTAGCTCTGATAGTCCATGCACTGGCTGTTGCTAAGAAAACGTCCCTGGAATTGTTGTACTATTATATTTGCTCTGCAGTGTTGAGTTTTGTACTTTGATGTTTTACTCGCTGCTTCTTGTCATGCATGTTTACCTTTTGTAGTGCTTTGTGAGGCTCAACCTTATGTGTACAACTTGTTGGTTGTTTGTACTATATGTCATTTTTGTCATGTCATTTGTTCTCGACTCCCTACGTAGAGTTCGAATGGTAAGTTTACTTTCTGTGTGGAGGATGAAATTTGTAGTCTAGATATTTTCTGTTTAACTCCAGTACTGTAAACTTGTAGAGTTATAGTGATCGGTCCACTTTAAAAACCGTCTGTGGTGGACGGTCCTATGCAGTTAAAGCCCCACTATATCCCCGCTATAGCCCATAGTTAGGGTTGTCTATGGGTCGTGTTGGGTCGGGTTAACTCGGGATCTGGTCAATTCTTAAATGACTCGGGTCAACCCGTTTATTAAAAGGGTCGTATTTTCTCAACCCAAACCCAACCCGTTTATAAAGGGGTTTACCCGACCTGACCTGTGTAACCCGTTTATTTAAATGGGCTGGGTCTGGTTAAATATGTTGAACCATGAACCCATAAACTCGTTTATTTGACTGTATTCTTAAAAACAGTCTACAACCTTTGAATACTTGACTGTATTCTTAAAAATTTAGTCCATACATCAGAAGTAAGCTTTTTGCGTCTCTTACTGAAAGTTTTTTCACCTTCTATTTCTATGTTTCTATTTCCAGTTCTTCCATAATGACATCTTCAACTTGATCACCACTACTTAGGGTAAAATCATTCATCTCTTTTCTACAAAACTAAAGCAGAAAAAATACATAATTTAATTTAGCTACCAAGTATTCAAAGGTTGTATTTTTATAGTTGCATCCTAATTCAAAATAAAAAACTAAAAAAAAACGCAACCTAACTCAAATATGGGAAACATCGATCAAAAGTTGTATTTTTATAATTGCAAACAAATGACAACCTAATTCAAGTAGACTAAAAAAAGAAACTATATACAAGCACAATAAAAAAACTATAACAGGTTCGGCTTCTCTTCAAATCAGATAATCATTTTTCATTGAAACAAATGCAACTGAAAAGATTTTTCATTTCAGTTCTTCACAAGTCTAAATGAAATACTAAGATAGAAAAAAAAACTGACTGATCTAATGGCATGTCGAACTGTCAACCCAATGCCGATAATATGAGGTTGATGTCGATGTTCTTCGATCTGGTGCTGTTGTCGATTTGGTGCCGTTGCTTTGCCACTTACCGATTTAAATCCCTGAGCTTGAGATTGTTGACAACCAAAAAAAGAAAGAAAAGGAAAGTGGAAACTCTGAAGTCTGAAGGTAGTAGTGGCTCGGTCTAAAGTGTAAACTAGGGGTAATTCTTAACTATGTTTGTAGGCAGCATTCGCAAAGATAGTAAATAAAAGTAACAACACTAAGTTTAACAGGCTCAGCCCGGTCTGTGTATGCATAATTGCATATGTCATATGATGAATAAAAATATATTTTATATTAAACAGGTCATGGCGGGTCAAAAACGGGTTCACGGGTCAACCCGTAACCCACTCGTTTATTAAACGGGTAGAGCGAGTTATAAATGGGTTGGGTCAGGTCGGGCTTTTTCCATGCGGGTTACAAGTCATGTTAGAAATTGATAGCTCTACTCATAGTGCTCTTCAACCGCTACGCTATTTCAATTTAGGGCTAATGAATAGTAGATCCGCTTGTAGCCCTGCTAATTTCCGCTGCATTCGCTAAATCGAGGCTTTTTAGCGTTTTCTTTAGTTGTATTAATATATAGAGCTCGATTTGACTAGCTCTCTTTTTAAAATTTCCCACAAATTTTGCATAAAGGGATAAACTTAAGGCACAAATACTTAATATATGGTAATAATCAGTTACACTCATCAAATTTAGCATGCATAAATATGATATTCCTTGATTTTGTTATACAAAATTAATTAATATTAGTTTTTTAAACACATGCAATGTGAGAAAGATGTCTAATTAATTTTCAAATATTTGGTTCTACATCTAATGTACCTTATTGCGCATTCGCTATATTCCCAACTATTTCCCTGCTTTATCCTCGCTACACCTTTTTGCACCTCCGTCGCTATAGAATCGCTAAGCGCTATAACCGCACAAGGACGGTCCACCTTAAAAACCAATAGTAGTTGGTTGGTAATCTGCTTGTGACACCCCATGTCCGTTAATGTCACTCACAAAGGGAATGCATTAAGTTTCGTGAAGCGTTTAGGTAAATAGAATCATTTGTCTGAAATATAAAAACCCATTACAACATAAAAACCACTATTTTGTACTTCAGAAATATCAGAGTATATAAAAGAAATAAAATTCATCAATAACAAAATATATCCATTGCAACGAGAATAGGAGATTGATCCATACATATCAGCAGCTCCAGCAAAATCACGGTCAAGGCTGAGTCTTTCCTCCCTGAGAACCTGGGGGGAAACGGAAGAAAGAAGGGGAAACAAAAAGGGTCAGACATAAAGTCTGGCGAGTCTAGTTACTTTTAGCCAGTAAATAAATAAAGGTAATCATGAAAAACATATAAAGTGGATAAGAGAGATCACTACATAAATGGCAGGTGTGACAAGGTAAATAGGACAACATGATAGAATAGATAGCGCTTCTTAATACTTTCCTTGCTCTGCACCAATACTAGTATAACAGATATGTAATAGGATTACATACTTCCCAATTGCTTAACAAAAATAGGATGATCCCAACAGAAACATAATGGTATAGTTTTAGGTGTACTCTAGTAACGGGTTTTAACCCAAACAGAACTAGTACCTAAACAGAAACAACGGGTGTTAGCCCAGACAGAAACATAGGTACCCCACAGAAACAGACAGGACTAGTTGTACCCTATTTACTACCCCCAATCGATCGGCTCCCTATTCCGTAGATACCCTATGCTGGCCCTACAGTAGGGTGTATCACTCGCTAAAGTGGCAACCCTTTATTTTTCAGATGTGCACAACCATATCTACTGATGTCACAACGTCTTATCTTCCCCAGCAGGCGCAGTCATGCACGCACATGACCATGTTGGAATGCGTCTGTCAACACCGCCTCCATGTTTGTTCTCTTACAATCAGCTCAGTAAGCGTGCCACACTCCGACCTAGTTCGGAGCACCTGTTTGATACCTATTTAAGGGTTACTGACTGAAATGGGTCCCATACAAGATGACGCAAGCTCTCCCCTTTGTCTTGCAACCCCACTACTAGGTTTTCAACTGGTTATGTTTACCTAAAACGTGTCTTTAATTACATAACCTTATCAGGTTAAGTTTGTGGGCCTATATATACTAATATTACCCACCAACCCAAGATTTACTTAACCCTCCCACTGATTCAAGCATGTTTATTTAACAGTTAAGTTTGTGGGCCTATATATACTAATATTACCCACCTAACCAAGATTTACTTAACCCTCCCCTTTTATTCAAACAAGTTTACTTAACCCCCAACTTAAATTTAAGTTCATACAATCCCTATGGATTAACTTAGGTTAAGTAGTCCAATTCATTACCATGTCCATTTATGGTTATAATGGGCTAGACCTCCCACATAGGCCTACAACATGTGGATGTTGGATATGTCGGTCGGGTCCGGGTAGTCTTATTCCACAGTTGGGCCTAACCTCGTGTCTTAGCCCGATTCGTATTTATGTACTTAGCCCTCCCACATTAGGTTCAACATTAGTGGCTGCTGGATATGCCGGTCGGGTCCGGGCAGACTTCCACCACTAATGTAACCTAACCTCGTGTCATAAGTACAATTACAATTCCTAATTGTAATTACTAAACACTCCATTATTGATGAATTAATTTATTAATTAATCCTTTCCTTTTATAGGTGTCAATACCTATTTTACTGATAATTTGAATTACATATCAATTCATTTAAAGATTACATGCCAATTATAAATCCCTTTTCCCCCGTTTCCTTCACTAACATATTCTCACGTATTTTGGCGGCATCTAGGCTAATAAGTAATCCAACCATAACAATGAAAAAGGGAATATGATAGAGGTGATAGTTTCAACATATATTGGCATAAACATACTAGCATGATAACAAAGTGAATGGACATGTAATTAACATCATATCAAGGGGAACATACATATTGTCATAGACATGTAATCATCATTATAACGGGATCTAACATAAATATTGCTTTAGATCTACATAAAATGTTGGCATGCTTTAGATCTAATAAATTAAATTAGATCTAACATAAATAAAGGTTTAGATCTACAGGTTTATAAATAGTTCTACCCAAATCCATATCATAGAGGTTACAATTAAGATAAAGGTGTGGACCCAATCCTAATCAATTCAAGGTGGCATATGTTCATGGTTCACATAAATGATTTGATCTATCCAAGTGAAACAAAAATAACATACTAGAACAATCACAATTGAATTGGATCTCGAGAGATAGATCTATCATAGCATAAGATATGATCATAAAATGGAGCTAGCATAAAACATGATCATAAAGTAGATCTAGCATAAAACATGATAATAACATGTTTAGATCTAAATATGTCCAACTTACAACATATCTAAGTTGATCGCAACATGAAAGGTGATTTACATACAAAATTAGATCTAACCAATGTTGCAACTGTCAAAATTAATAGATTTACATTTACCACAACGTAGTTACAAGTCAAGATCCATAAAGGCAACATCATAGTATAACCACAATTGCATCAGATCTAGAGAATTAGATCTATCATTACATAGTATAAGATCTAACAATAGCATAGATTCAAGATTTACAACGTATCCAAATCATAGTCTTTCATAATTCACTATTATTTATCTAAACCTAAAAGCAACTAGAACTCACAGCGTTAGGTTTAGAGAATTGAGAGAGAATAGATCTGAATTTGATTAGCTAAACCGTTGTTGTTGAATTTGATTCTGTTTCAGTTTGCAACCCAACAGCATATGGCTTCCATGATCTACAATGAAGAAAATAGGAGAATAGGGGACCATATTTATAGACTAGAACCAATGAACCAGACCCAGAATCAAGTCCAGGTACATAAATCGAATTCTACCCAGATCTGCCGGGGGGGGTTGGGGGTCGACACCCCTATAGGGGGGTCGACACCCATGTCGACACCCCCTGTGGGGGTCGACACCCACAAGCAGGAATTTTCTTGCTCAGCCCGCTTTGGTCGGATTTTAATTTTTAAACTATTTTTGAAGGTTCTGGAATTATTTTATTTATATATATTCTTCCTTATGCGTATACAAATTTCTAAGGCTTATAACTACTCCGTACGACATCCGATTTACGCAAACCCGGACTCTATTCCAAGCAGAATTCCGAGACGAATGCAATGGCGTAGCCCGTTTCCCTTAATTATTCTTCTAAAAATTAAGCATTCTTTAATTTATTAATTTTAATATTTTAAAATTACGGGGTGTTACATTCTCCCCTCCTTAAAGGATTTGGTCCCCAAAATCTTCAAGTTAAGATGAATGTATCCTACCATTCATCATCCATCTACTCATCCATCATCCACAAGCATCCATTGTCCTTAAAAGATTTCTAATGCTTTTATGAGTATATGTAGAGGCGTGTGTATATGTCCCAATACTAATGCAAAAATCAGGCAGTCTACTGATTCAGTTGACCTCCTTAATGCGATGTATGATTAGTGCCATGAATCCAATATGTATGCATATAATCCTATTATAACATGTAAGTTCTATATGTGTGCACGTCCATTCGTCCAAGTGCAACATCCATATGCTAACTCATCCATTTTCATCCATAAAAGAAAAGAAAATGCACACGCATCCATATGCAGTATGAGAGAGTGATTGAGTCGATCTAGTGCCTAATGTGTGTATATATGCGTCCACAGGCAACCTCTAGGAAACACCTGCATAAAATTGCATCCACAAAACATAACATGTCTCAAACACATGTTTACAATCATGGGATTTCTTACCTAAAGGTCGAAGATTTGATCGATAGGATATACTCAGATGATAGAAGCAAATGCGAATAAAAGCTTTTGGAAAAGAAGTTAAGAACAATCCCTTGAAAAGGAAAGGGTGCGAAGCGTAAAAATCTTATCTTCGGTCTCCCAAGTTGCATCTTCTTGGTTGTCTTCCCATTGGATCTTCACCAACTTGACTTCTCGTTTGTGTAGCTTCTTAACCTCCGATCCAAGTATGCAAGTCGGAACTCATCCAGTCATTGCTTCCTTCTTTATTTTCACTTCCTTTCGCAAGTTTGGCCCCACTACCTCGAAATCTATTCATTTTATTGCCACTTGGATGAATAGTCATCTTGGAATGATGAGCTTCCTCAAGGACTATTTTCAATAGGTTTCCCATCCTGATATGATTCACCTATCAAACCTCTTCTCAAGTAGCCCCGCCACTTGCTTATCAAATTCCCTCTTTTCTTTTACGAGCCATATGGTGCATAGGTAATGCAACTGGCTTTGCATTGTCCACCAAGTATATACATAAATCAATCTCGCGCCTCGGGAGTAAACCCCGAACCTCCTCTAAGACATCAGGATACTCACGGACTACTTGTGGCGATCGCATATCATCGATAGACGCCTCAAGAGACTTTAGGAAACTAAGCCTGACAGACCCTTGTGGGTCACAAGAAATTCCGAGGGTCCTCCCATGACAAGTTAGAAGCTTAACGACCCTCCTCTCACCACCCAGAATGGAACCATATGCGGTAAGCCAACCCATCCCTAGAATTAACCCATAGCCAATAAACCCGAGCAAATATGCGTCGCATTCAAATTTGATGCCTAACACAGATATTCTCAAACCCCTACAAATCATACATAAATGAGCCGAACCACCAATGGGGTTTGAGACAACTATGTGATCCACTACCATACTAGTAACTAAGTGTAGAGATTCAACAATAGAACTAGATATAAATGAGCGTGAAGCGCCAGAATTAAAATGTGTTCTAACTGGATGATTTGAAAGAGAAAGTAAACTTTCTATGGAAATTTTTCTACCCTTTTCAGGAGCACTAATCGCGAGAGCATGCACCTTACCTCCGAAAATTCCTTCCCTTTGACCTTGTCCCTGTTTCTTCGGGCAATCCTTAATAAGATGCCCGACCTCTCCACAAGCGAAGCAAGCATTCTTCCTTTTCCTGCAGTCCTTGGCTAAGTGACCCTCTCGCCCACAACTATGGAAATTCCTCTTATCTTTAACCTTGTCATTCTTTTTGCCTTTCTTCTGCTGTTGTCCCTTCTTGGGCCATACCTTCTCATTTTGTGTTGCTTCCTTCTTTTCTCCCTTGTCTTCCTCATGCATTAGGGCCATATCAACAAGTTTTTCAAAATTGGCTCCCATTGGGATATGGGACATGGCTAACCTATGAAGGGGTTCATTCAGCCCTTTAGCAAACCGCAAAGCCTTTTTATGCGGCGTATCCACCAATTCTAACCTGAACCTTGCTAGCTGGTTGAATCTGTTCACATATTCTTTCACCGTCAAGTTTCCTTGTTTGAGTTCTAAGAACCTCTCCATCTGTATGCTTCTCTCAGCTTGGGAAAGAAATTTCATTTTGAACCTCTACCTAAAATCTCCCCTAGTTTCTACCAGTCGTCCAGCTTAGGTAATTTCCCACCAAAAAGAGGCTTCGTCCTTCAGTAGCCTGGCGGCTAACTGAACCTTCCTTCTGTCCTCTACTTCAAAGATCACGAAAAAGTCCTCGGTTTCCTTGAGCGAATTTCGAGCTTCAACGAATGTCTCATTCCCATGGAATGGTTTCCCTCAGATTGCACAGAAGTCTTTGAAGATCTTGGCGAAGTTATCTGCTCCAAGAGGGGGAGGAGGAGGAATGGTTGGCGCAGCTGGGGGAGGAACGTCTCTTTGGCCTTCGGTAGGCGCCGTGGCCTCCAAATACCTACGGAACCATCCGGGTATTGTGACGCCCTCTAGGATATTAGGAATGTTTTGTTCCCCAGACATGCTGAAAAAGGAAAAGGAAGAAATTCAGATAAAGGACCGAAGGATATTACATATGGCTTCCTGGGGAACCAAAACATACTTTTCTTATTGAAAATACTGTCTTTTAAAACCTTTTTGAAAAATAATTTTCAAAAACTTTTATCTAATCTGGTAACCTTCAGCTCTTATACCAAGTGTGACACCCCACATCCGTTAGTGTCGCTCACAAAGGGAATGCATTAAGTTTCGTGAAGCGTTTAGGTAAACAGACACTGAATATTACAAGACAGATATAAAAAAATTTGCAGTGGAAATAAACAACTTAATTAATCATCAAAATACCGTGGTCCAAAGCATCATTTGTCTGAAATACAAAAACCCATTACAACATAAAAACCACTATCTTGTACTTCAGAAATATCAGAGTACATAAAAGAAAGAAAATTCCCCAATAACAAAATATAGCCATTGCAACGAGAATAAGAGCTTGATCCATACATAACTGCAGCTCCAGCAATCAAGCAAAATCACGGTCAAGGCTGAGTGTATCCTCCCTGAGAACCTAGGGGGAAATGGAAGAAAGAAGGGGAAATAAAAAGGGTCAGACATAAAGTCTCGTGAGTCTATTTACTTTTAGCCATTAAATAAATAAAGGTAATCATAACAGGCATACAAAGTGGATAAGAGAGATCACTACATAAATGGTAGGTATGATAAGGTAAATAGAACAATAGGATATAATAGATAGCGCTTCTTAATACTTTCCTTGCTCTGCACCAATACTAGTATAACAGATATGTAATAGGATTACATAGTCCCCAAATTGCTTAACAAAAATAAGATGATCCCATTAGAAACATAATGGTAGTTTTAGGTGTACTCTAGTAACGGGTTTTAACCCAAACAGAACTGGTACCTAAACAGAAATAACAGGTGTTAGCCTAAACAGAAACATAGGTACCCCACAGAAACAGACAGGACTAGATGTACCCTATTTACTACCCCCAATCGATCGGCTCCTTATTCCATAGATACCCTGTGCTGGCTCCAGGGTGTATCAATCCCTAAAGTGGCAACCCTTTATTTTTCGGATGTGCACAGCCATATCTAATGATGTCACAGCGTCTTATCTTCCCCAGCAGGCGGAGTCATGCACGCACATGAACCCATTGGAACGCGCCTGTCAACACCGCCTCCACGTTTGGATCTCTTACGATTAGCTCAGTAAGCGTGCCCCACTCCGACCTAGTTCGGAGTACCCGTTTGATACATATTTAAGGGTTACTGACTGAAATGGGTCCTACACAATATGATGCAAGCTCTCCTCTTTGTCTTTCATCCCCACTACTAGGTTTTCAACTGGTTACGTTTACCTAAATTTAATTACATAACCTTATCAGGTTAAGTTTGCGGGACTATATACCTACCCAAGATTTACTTAACCCTCCCACTGATTCAAGAATTTTTATTTAACGGTTAAGTTTCTGGGCATATATATACTAATATTACCCACCTATCCAAGATTTACTTAACCCTCCCCTTTTATTCAGCCAAGTTTACTTAACCCCCAACTTAAATTTAAGTTCATACAATCCCTATGGATTAACTTAGGTTAAGTAGTCCAATTCGTTACCATTCCCATTTGTGGTTATAATGGGCTGGACCTCCTACATTAGGCCTACAACATGTGGATGTTGGATATGTCGGTCGGGTCCGGGCAGTCTTATTCCACAGTTGGGCCTAACCTCGTGTCTTAGCCCGATTCGTATTTACGTACTTAGACCTCCCACATTAGGTTCAACATTAGTGGATGCTGGATATGCCGGTCGGGTCCGGGTAGTCTTCCACCACTAATGTAACCTAACCTCGTGTCATAAGTACAATTACAATTCCTAATTGTAATTACTAAACATTCCATTATTGATGAATTAATTTATTAATTAATCCTTTCCTTTTATAGGTGTCAATACCTATTTTACTAATAATTTGAATTACATATCAATTCATTTAAAGATTACATGCCAATTATAAATCCATTTTCCCCCGTTTCCTTTACTAACATATTCGCATGTATTTTGGCAGCATCTAAGCTAATAAGTAGTCTAGCCATAACAATGAAAAGGGAATATTATAGAGGTGATAGTTTCAATATATATTGGCATAAACATACTAGCATGATAACAAAGTGAATGGACATGTAATTAACATCATATAAAGGGGAACATACATATTGTCATAGACATGTAATCATCATCATAACAGGATCTAACATAAATATTGCTTTAGATCTACATAAAATGTTTGCATGCTTTAGATCTAACAGATTAAATTAGATCTAACATAAACAAAGGTTTAGATCTATAGGTTTATAAATAGATCTACCCAAATCCACATCATAGAGGTTACAATTAAGATAAAGGTGTGGACCCAATCCTAATCAATTCAAGGTGTCATATGTTCAAGGTTCACATAAATGATTTGATCTATCTAAATGAAACAAAAATAACATACTAGAACAATCGCAATTGAATTGGATCTCGAGAGATAGATCTATCATAGCATAAGATATGATCATAAAATGGACCTAGCATAAAACATGATCATAAAGTAGATCGAGCATAAAACATGATAATAGCATGTTTAGATCTAAATATGTCCAACTTACAACATATCTAAGTTGATCGCAACATGAAAGGTGATTTACATACAAAATTAGATCTAATCAATGTTGCAACTGTCAAAATGAATAGATTTACATTTACCACAACGTAATTACAAGTCAAGATCAATAAAGGCAACATCATAGTATAACCACAATTGCATCAGATCTAGAGAATTAGATATATCATGACATAGTATAAGATCTAACAATAGCATAAATTCAAGATTTACAACGTATCAAAATCATAGCCTTTCATAATTCACTATTATTTATCTAAACCTAAAAGCAATTAAAACTCACAACGTTAGGTTTAGAGAATTGAGAGAGAACATATCTGAATTCTGAATTTGATTAGTTAAACCGTTGTTGTAGAATTTGATTCTGTTTCAGTTTGCAACCCGCCGGCATATGGCTTCCATGATCTCCAATGAAGAAAATAGGAGAATTGGGGACCATATTTACAGCCTAGAACCAATGAACTAGACCCAGAATCAAGTCCAGGTACATAAAACGAATTCTGTCCAGATCTGCCGGGGGGGTCGACACCCCTATCGGGGGGTTGACTCCCCTTTCGACACCCCCTAAGGGGGGTTGACACCCATGTCGACACCCCCTGGGGGGGTCGACACCCACGAGCGGGAATTTTCCCGCTTAGCCCGCTTTGGTCGGATTTTGATTTTTGAACTGTTTTTTAAGGTTCTGGAATTATTTTATTTATATATATTCTTCCTTATGCGTATATAAACTTCTAAGGCTTATAACTACTCCATACGATATCCGATTTACGCAAACACAGACTCTATCCCAAGCAGAATTCCGAGACGAATGCAATGGCGCAGCCCGTTTCCCTTAATTCTTCTTCTAAAAATTAAGTATTCTTTAATTTTAATATTTTAAAATTCGGGGTGTTACCCTACTAATCGCTTATAATATATGTAATTATTATTTGTTAATAATTAGTGTTACAGACCACTTTAAAAACCGGTTGGCCATTTAAAAAAAGGTTCTAAAAAATAATTAGGTTTAAAGTAATAAATAATGATAATAAACTTGTTTTGGAGAAGTGTTTCAAAAAATATTTTATTTGGAAAATGTTAATAAGTTATCTGATTTATCAGTAAAGTTCTTTTTAACTATAAAGATGCTGAACGGCTCTAGATACATACGTTTATTCTTAGAAAATAATTTTTTATATTTTATATTTTAATAATTTATTATGTTTATGACATTAGTAGTAACACCATTTAATTATTAATTTATGAATTTAAATGAAAGTTTAATGATTTAATAGTTATTATAATTATTTATTTAAGTAACTGTATAATGATAAAAAATGATTTATAATGAATTATGTGAAGGAACATATTTAACTTAAAATATAAGGAAATCAATATCACTTAGTCGGTATAATACCAATTTTTGTAAACAATTGTTTAATATTAGTTAATATAGTTTAAATGCTTGAATAATTATGTTTAATTATTTAAATATGATAAGAAATTTATTTTCAAGTTTGATTTACTTAAGTAAATAATATGACTGAAAATTGAAAATATGACCGATAACTGGATTCGAGATTTTTAATGATTTGACAAGTGGAAATTGTACGTAGGCCATATGCGACATGCACATGCACACACGCGCACGCACATCTATATTTATATATGTATATATGAGTGTGTGTATGTGTGTGTATATATATATATATATGTATGAAAATGGTAGTAAATATCTCTTAAGTTAACAAGAAGATTATTTAAAGTAAATAAAATTATAAAAGTAAGTATTAGAGACAAAAATGGTTTATTTTCGTGAAAAGGAAAAACTTCACTTCCCTTACACAACCATCATCACTTACACAATATCATCTCCATCAAATATGACAAGGAGAGAGAAGATAGCTTGGATCATGAGCAAATGGAGGAGGAGACAGTGTTTTAAACAATTTTCCAAACCATATTTTATTCCATAAATTTTCATATAAATGTAACTCCTTCTCGTCATAATTTCCTACACTTTCTTCTTCATAATTTCAAACCTTTTACTCTTCTCTCTTCTTCAACAGGGAAATAATGGTGAAAATTTCCGCATAAAGTGATTAAAACAAAAATTATACACTTACAATCGCAAATACACATCAAAACCACTTCAAAATCTCTTCATTTTCACTTCTATTCACCCTTCATGTAATAACCCGGAAATCCGAGCCAATTTAAATTTTTTATTTTGGCAATAGCGAATTTTGAATATTTAAAATGGGTTATTTTAAATAATATCGACGAGAAATTTAATTCGAATAGAATTAGAACATATATATTTATTTGAATCGACGTTAGAATATAAATAATTATTTATAATTATAAAAGGAATTGAAAATGGCGCGATAGTTCGATAATTCGATTTCAAATTTTGAATGAGTGTACAGGATTCAAAATAAACCGGATTTTAGTGAAACCAAAAATATTTGAATCTAATTGGGAATATCTTTCCAACGAATCTGAAGAATCGAAATTTCATAGCGGGGACAAAAAGTTATGCCCATTTGAAAATTCAGAATAATCGCTATGGAATTCTGGCCCTTAAAAATGGAAATTTTGCAAATGACCTCGGTTTTCGACGAAACCACTTTTGTTGGATCCGTGATGTCAAGTTATTGCTAGGTTTCAAATTTCGTAATTTTTCGAATCAATATGTGAGCGTGGCAAAGGAAAACGCGTTTGACCAGTTTTAGTTTATTTTAATCGACTGGAAAATGGCCATTTTTCAAACGATATCAGAATTTGAGGAAATTAGTTTTGTTAGGACCCGAAGCTAGAAAATATCTTTCGGGAATTTTTAGAGTTAGTATGTGGCCACGGTAAATTGAAATGTGCGTTCAAATTCAATATATAGAGTTATATTTTGATTTTGACGAAAACTGGTCGAAACAGCCGAATCAGCCTACGATACATATCCCATTGTGTTCGGAATGGGGGTAATTAGCTAGGGACGACAAGCGGTGGGTCTCATTTCGAGATCGAAATAAAAAGTTGCTTTTTGAATTAATTTAATAATAAAATATATAATTATATATATTCAAGGTCAACCACCCCGTTTCTCTTACTCCCCCAAACCCGATAACAGAAATCAAAATAAAAAAACCCAGCGGAGCCGTCGCTCCACCAGGCAGGGCGCTGCACCGCCCTAGGCCGCCACCGATCTCCCCTGGCGCGCCTCCCCTCCTTCTTCCCCTCCTCTTCCTCTCTCTTCCCTCCTTCTCCTGAAACCGCACCCTCCGCCTCCACTAAAACGAAAACCGCACCCCCTTTCCACCCAGAACCACCGCGATTCACCACCCACCACCACAGGCGTGACTGCGAGCTCCCCCTCCATCATCCGGCGCCCTCAGCCCAAATCCAAGCAATGAGTTTTATTTTGACTAATTTAGTTTTTATATATATACACATTTCTATAGTTTTAAAATCTGGGAAAAAAAATATATAAATTAGTTTACATATATATATATTAGCATATAGGATTAGATTTTTCTATGTGATAAGATTGGGTTTTTAACACCATAAAGATGAGTTCTTTAAAAATAAAAATATAGTTTCTAGTTAAGTAATAAAAATATGATTTTTGACAAGAAAAGTTGATTTTTAATTACAAGGAAGGTTTAATTTTTAATTAGTAGAAAGACGATATTTTTCTAAGTAGAAAGGCGAAATTTTTATATGATGTAAATAATAAAAATATGATTTTTATATTATAGAAGTATTAAAAATTCGATTTTTATTATGTAGAAGAGATAAAGGTATAATTTTTATATGATGTAGAGTATAAAAATATAATTTTTATAGATATAGCGAAATAAAAATCTGATTTTTATTATATATATGTTGAAATAAAAATGGGATTTTTATAGCGATGATATAAAAATTCGATCTTTATATTAGAAGTGGATATAAAAATATAATTTTTATATAGTAAGGAGCGTTATAAAAATATAATCTTTATTGGAAGAAGAGCGATATAAAAATATAATTTTTATATAGATAATAGTGTGATAAAAATATAATCTTTATTATATGAACACCGTAGTATAAATAGAATTTTTATCTATATAGTGGCGGCATAAAAATGTGATTTTTATCCATATAGAGCGAATTAAAAATGTGATTTTTATATACATAGCTACAATATAAAAATGTGATTTTTATATATGTAGTGGCTACGGGCAATGAAATTGACAAAAGGCGAGCACGACGAAGATTCCTACATATGAAGAGTCGTGGAGTTTGGTTTAGCTAGTCGGTGAGAACTCCTCACTTTTATTTTTATTTCTAGTTTGAAATATATACTAGGATACAGACGGTGCTTAGCAGTACCCGACACCCGTCGTCCATAGACCATGGATGACTTGTTTGTTTGGTTGCTGTGTTGTGAAATTTGATTGTGTGATGTGGAGTGAAATAAAATATTTTATAGTGGAAAAATATTTTATAGTTAAAAATATAATTTTTAACGTGTATATAAAATAAATATTTATAAACATATCGGACGATTTGTTTATATACACTGATTTGACTAATATTGATTGGGACGATAAATTTTACACATCGCCCAACTGCACAAATAAAATCTGTGTTTGATTGATTGAAACCCCCACACGGATATTGGGATGATATATGACATACACTAATCCCACTAATTAATTGTATGTCGATCGATTGATTGACAAGCTGTTATAAGCGTTAAATATTTATATTTAGTGCTTATGCAGTTGTGTGGTGCACTCTAGATGATGGTTGATTATTTATTATTGCTATTATATACATGTGTTGTAGGGAATCCATATAATTAACGTTATATGGTAATTGATTGGGCGTCATTCTAATTTGGAAAATATAAAGAAAATTCATTTGTTGAATTGTAAAGAAAATTCATTTGTTGAATATAAAGAAAATTCAATGGTTGAATTGTAAAAAAAAATTCATTTGTTGAATTGTAAAGAAAATTCATTTGTTGAATTGTAAATAAAATTCATTTGTTGAATATAAAGAAAATTCATTTGTTGAATTGTAAGGAAAATCCATTTGTTGAATAGTAAGGAAATTCATGTGTTGGATAGAGAAAATATTCATTTGTTGAATAGAATAACGAAGTTATTGAAATATAAAAAGTCGTGTTGATTAGATTGACGCCATTTTGACGTGAGCGATATTCATATCGATTTTATTCGTTTTTATAACGAATATAGAAAAGAAAGTGATTTCAAAATATAACGTTTTGAAAATATTATCATTTGTATATCGATGATGTGGAATATTCAATTTTGATTAGAAATTGAATATGAAGTTGAAATCGTTTTGAAAACGAATTTAAAACAATTTGTAAAATATGTTTTGAAAGGAAATCGACGAAATATATAAAATACATATATTATATATATAATGGCCTGAATAGAACGCGCCGCGCCGCGGCAGATCGCGAATTTCGACCATTGACTTCGAATGGATATTACGGGAGATCCGACCGTCGGATTTTCCTAAAACCAGAACCATTGGGTTCGTATCGAAAAGAGCTTTCTAACGAATTTTAGAAATTAGAAATCTAACGGTTTGATTTGGAATTATGTCCAAATCAAATTTGGAAAAGGTCGCTGTAAGTGCAGTTCGATGACCGTTGACGGAAATCGACTGTACGGGCCTTGATAAAATTATTAAAAATAATAATAATTCGTGCAAAATCATAAGAATTGATTTGTGAAGAATTGGGAAGAAAAACTCCATATTCGAAAAGATAAAAATAGATTTTTATCGAAATGAACTAGTTTTGAACTAGAATTATAATTCTATTTATTTTTAAATAAATAAATTGAATTCGAAATGGGTTTTAAAAGTAACCATAATTTCCAATAATTGAATTGGAATGGATTTGAATCGAAATTGTCTTTGGAATATTACGATGTTGGATTTCGTGATTATACAGATAGCGTTATGGAAATTTGAAAGATATATAGATATCGTTATTTCCAATACGATATTTGTTGGTCGTAGAATTTGATATTGAATATAAGCCGATACATTTTATATTCAGAGCCTTGTATTTAATATCAAATGTGATTTGGGTTTGTCGTGAATGGTGTCTTCATTAACACTGTTCTTAAGCCCAGTTGAGAAAAAGATTAAATCTTTTTATTTAGATTTAATGAAGTGTACCAATTAAGTAATAATATTTAATTGGGATTGAATTGGTATTGATTTTTGGGTTTTTCGTGAATTGTGTTTTAAATAACACTTGTTCTTTAACCCGATAATTAATGGAATGTGATTTTGGGTTGTCGTGAACGGTATCTTCAATAATACTGTTCTTAGACCCAAAGGAGTTAAGAAAATCAGAAACTAACTGGAGATTAGTTAAGTTGAATGGTTTCTGGGGTATTGATCTGAAGTTGGTTTCGGCCTTCGGGGTTAATACTTAGGGAATTGCTCACTTGCTAATTTACGGTTAGGGACTGATTGAAATGTGATGTGATTTTGGGTTTATCGTGAACCGTGTTTTAAATGACATTGATTCTTTAACCCAGTTTTGCCCCATAGATCAAGAATGGTGTATCACCGGTTTTGCTCCAGGCGATAGTTAAATCTTTAATTAGATTTGAACGTGAAATGGTAATTGAATTTACCGATAATACCATGGTGTTAGATATGAAGTATTACCGGTTTTACTTCATGGGATGAATAGGTTGGGATTGGGGAATTAAAACAAATGATTACTTTGGTAAGGTTCGTTAATCCCGACTAGTTTGAAGTGATATTCAAAGGAAGATTAAAGAATAAATTTAAAAGAATTTATCTTTGATAAAATTAATGGGAAACTTTCCCTAAGAATGTGAAATTTAGAAACTAACTGTAGGTTGGCTAAGATGAATGGTTTCCTGGGTATTGATCTGATGTTGGTTTTGGCCTTCGGGGTTAATGTTTGGGGAATTGTTCTCTTACTAATTTACGGTTAGTGACTGATGAATTGTAATGAGGTGTATGTTGTGTTTGTGTAACACTTGTTTATTATATACGCGAGTTATTCAGAAAAACCGGGTTTATCCCATTCTGAATAACTGATTCGACGATTAGTCGAAGATGAAGACGGTGGTTGAAGACGGTGGTTGAAGACCGGAGGTCTTCACGTCGTTTGGGTGATTACTGAAGATCTTGATTGGGCTGTACACCCAAGAGGAGAGAATCAGTTGGTGATCGTCCAGACGTACTTGGAGATCGATGGATATGCTAGGAATAAGCTTCCTCCGGTTTCGTTCAGACCCAGAACGGACTTGTAAATGGACTGTGTGTCTGATATTGGATATCGTTCTGTGTGATTGGTGGATATTGGTTGCATGGAGTGGTTTGCCTGTGTGGCATGCTAAGATGCAAATGATCAAGGCTTCTGTTGAAAAGCAGAGTCTTGTGGTTGATGATCAAAGCACAACCTGTGTGGCATAGTTTTGTGTAGTGTTAATTCGCGAGCCTCACACCCCGTTTGTGAACCAGAAACGGGAGAGGACTTCAGGGAGGACATGCGTTTCTTTCTAGTTAGAAGTGGCGTTAGTGGTTTGACACGCCCTGATGAGTTTGAATTATGTGGTTGTTGGTTTGCGAGGCGCCTCAGATATATCGGTGACTATGTGAAGCCGATGGAGTCATTCGTTGGCTCATTTACGCCCCATAGGGCGGGGAGACGTATTGTTCAGGCACTATAATCCACTCCGTGTGGACTGGCCCTGTCGCTCTATGGGGCAGTTGCGGCTGTTCCTGAGACATGGGCTAGATTGTCTCGAATCGGTAGAGGACGATCCCTTGCCTCGGTTCACAGGTGGAAATCCAATTTCCAATACATGACGTTTCGATTTTAGTTGTAATCCTATATATGGCAACATAGTGGGATGGGGCGCTCATGCCGCCTATGATTGATATTTATGATTGTATATAAAATCAGAAACTAACTGGAAACGAGTTAAGATGGGTGGTTTCCTGGGTCTGATGTTGGTTTCGGCCTTCGGGGTTAATACTTAGGGAATCGTTCTCTTACTAATTTGCGGTTGGAGTCTGATTAAGAATTAAAACATGAAATTTAGCGTATCAAGCATTCTTTGGCTATTATAAGGTAAAAACCCTATCCTCCGGCTTGCGTTGCATTGTGTGATGGGACCTGGGTCTTATAATAGCTTCATTGTTCTTTATTTAGCATTGCGCTGTTGTTTTATGCATTGGTATTCTTGGGAGGAAACCCGTTCCGTGTTATACGGCGTGGTCCCTTGATTTACCTAACTTTAAAATAAAGATTAATAACTGTTTTAGTTCTCACACCAGTCACATGACTGACCTGGAGTTTATTGTTTTAACCTGAACTCTGGGTGCCCTTATTTTGACATGGGCAGCTAGTAGTTTTGGTTTTGCAGATTTATATTCACAGGATCCTGATTTACAGCTGGAACGATACTCGGAAAGCTCTGTATCCATGTATTACTTCTAGTTGTGTATTGTATTATTTTCCGCTGCTATGTAATGTATTGTAATCTCTGATATTTTATAATGTGTAATTACCTTTTGTACTCTGTATATTCTTGTATCTGATGGAATTGTTGTAATTAAGCAATGAAATGTTCTTCTGTCTGCGTTCTGATGTGGTTGTTCTCAACTCAATCCGTGATTTCTCGTAAGGGGGATTTCGGGTCGTTACATCGTGGTATCAGAGCTTTGGTTTACAGAGCTCAGAGAACAAGACACGTTAGAACCAAATGAAAGAATTCATCAGAAATTGGATTAGTAATATCCAATGGGAATGACTCGTTAGAGATGGGATCAGTAGTATCCTAGGACGAGTGTGAAGAGTATATTTTTAAAATGAAAACAATTTTTGTTTTGAAGTTTAAATCGTTGTATATGTATTTGAATATTTATTTCATATTAAATTTTGACAATCCAATATATAAAGATTTTGCATATGCGCCGTGCAAACGTATATTCGAAGTTTTAATATACTGGATAGATATAGAATCACATTCTAGTCGCCCGGAGATGATGTTGATAATGACCATGGCATCATCAATATTTATGTTCGGGTTTCGAAAGTGAAATTTCTATATATTTCCAATTGACTGGTGTGAGAACTGAAATTAGATAGGATCTATTGTTGTGATTTGGCATCAAAAATATGATTTTTTGACTATATATCAAAGTTATGAATTTGAAATGATAATCAACTAATTGATTGCTGATTGTGTTGTTTGATTATTGGTTGATAGTTAAAAGTTGAACCAATTAGCAAAATTGAATCGAATAGTGAATTGTATTGAAAATTTATCGCATTTGCATGCATGTACATGTACTTACATTGAACAGGTCATTGCTAAGAGGCTAGAGCAGAAGAATAAAATTGTTTGCCCGACAAATAGTTACACGTTTACCATAATTTACTGTTTTGTTTGGGTGATGATGATTTTATGAGACGATTTGCTAGCCGCTTGGCTTTTTCTTTTTCTTTTGGATTGAAGAAGGCCATGGGAGGCTATATGAAATATCCCAAAGTCCCCGGTGCAGGGGAGGTTGTGGCGAATTTTTTCGAAAATTTAGGGTGTTAGCCAAATTTTTGAAAAATTTGAAAAGTTCTTAGAAACTGAAAAGTTGAAGAACTTAAGCCGTAAAGAAAATAATGAAAGTTGAGTTTGTTTGTGAAACAACTTTCGACTTCGTTCCTTTTCGGGGACGAAAAGTTCTAAGTGGGGGAGATTGTAATAACCCGGAAATCCGAGCAAATTTAAAAATTTTATTTTGGAAATTTTAGCGAATTTTGAATATTTATATTTTAAATAATATCGACGAAAAATTTAATTCGAATAGAATTAGAACGTATATATTTATTTGAATCGACGTTAGAATATAAATAATTATTTATAATTATAAAAGGAATTGAAAATGGCGCGGTAGTTCGATAATTCAATTTCAAATTTCGAATGAGTGTACAGGATTCAAAATAAGCCGGATTTTAGTGAAACCAAAAATATTTGAATCTAATTGGGAATATCTTTCCAACGAATCTGAAGAATCGAAATTTCATAGCGGGGATAAAAAGTTATGCCCAGTTGAAAATTCAGAATAGTCGCTATGGAATTCTGGCCCTTAAAAATGAAAATTTTGCAAACGACGTCGGTTTTCGACGAAACCACTTTTGTTGGATCCATGATGTCAATTTATTGGTAGGTTTCAAATTTCGTAATTTTTCGAATCAATATGTAATCGTGGTAAAGGAAAATGCGTTTGACCAGTTTCAGTTGATTTTAATCGACTGGAAAATGGCCATTTTTCAAACGATCTCAGAATTTGACGAAATTAGTTTTATTAGGACCGTATCGTCAATACGAAGCTAGAAAATAACTTTCAGGTATTTTTAGATTTAGTATGTGGCCACGGTAAATTGAAATGTGCGTTCAAATTCAATATATAGAGTTATATTTTGATTTTGACGAAAACTGGTCGAAACAGCTGAATCAGCCTACGATACATATCCCATTGTGTTCGAAATGGGGGTAATTAGCTAGGGACGACAGGCGGAGGGTCTCGTTTCGAGATCGAAATAAAAAGTTGCTTTTTGAAATAATTTAATAATAAAATATATAATTATATATATATTCAAGGTCAACCACCCCGTTTCTCTTACTCCCCCAAACCCGATAACAGAAATCGAAATAAAATTAAAAAAACCCAGCGGAGCCGTCGCTTTACCAGGCAGGGCGCCGCGCCGCCCTAGGCCGTCGCCTATCTCCCCTGGCGCGCCTCCCCTCCTTCTTCCCCTCCTCCTCCTCTCTCTTCCCTCCTTCTTCTGAAACCGCACCCTCCGCCTCCGCCAAAACGAAAACCGCACCCCCGTCCACCCAGAACCACCGCGATTCACCACCCACCACCACAGGCGTGACTGCGAGATCCCCCTCCAACGTCCGGCGCCCTCAACCCAAATCCAAGCAGTGAGTTTTATTTTGACTAACTTAGTTTATATATATATATACATTTCTATAGTTTTAAAATCTGAAGAAAAGAAAAATATAAATCAGTTTACATATATATATATATATATATTAGCATATAGGATTAGATTTTTCTATGTGATAAGATTGGGTTTTTAACACCATAAAGATGAGTTCTTTAAAAATAAAAATATAGTTTCTAGTTAAGTAATAAAAATATGATTTTTGATAAGAAAAGTTGATTTTTAATTACAAGGAAGGTTTAATTTTTAATTAATAGAAAGACGATATTTTTCTAAGTAGAAAGGCGAAATTTTTATATGATGTAAATAATAAAAATATGATTTTTATATTATAGAATTATTAAAAAATCGATTTTTATTATGTAGAAGAGATAAAGGTATAATTTTTATATGATGTAGAGTATAAAAATATAATTTTTATAGATATAGCGAAATAAAAATCTGATTTTTATTATATATATGTTGAAATAAAAATGGGATTTTTATAGCGATGATATAAAAATTCGATCTTTATATTAGAAGTAGATATAAAAATATATTTTTTATATCGGAAGGAGCGTTATAAAAATATATTCTTTATTGGAAGAAGAGCGATATAAAAATATAATTTTTATATAGAGAATGGTGTGATAAAAATATAATCTTTATTATATGAACACCGTAGTATAAATAGAATTTTTATCTATATAGTGGCAGCATAAAAATGTGATTTTTATCCATATAAAGAGAATTAAAAATGTGATTTTTATATACATAGCTACAATATAAAAATGTGATTTTTATATATGTAGTGGCTACGGACAATGAAATTGACAAAAGGCGAGCACGACGAAGATTCCTACATATGAAGAGTCGTGGAGTTTGGTTTAGCTAGTCGGTGAGAACTCCTCACTTTTATTTTTATTTCTAGTTTGAAATATATACTAGGATGCAGACGGTGCTTAGCAGCACCCGACACCCGTCGTCCACAGACCATGGATGACTTGTTTGTTTGGTTGCTGTGTTGTGAAATTTGATTGTGTGATGTGGAGTGAAATAAAATATTTTATAGTGGAAAAATATTTTATAGTTAAAAATATAATTTTTAACGTGTATATAAAATAAATATTTATAAACAAATCGGATGATTTGTTTATATACACTGATTTGACTGATATTGATTGGGACGATAAATTTTACACATCGCCCAACTGCACAAATAAAATCTTTGTTTGATTGATTGAAACCCCCACATGGGTATTGGGATGATATATGACATACACTAATCCCAATAATTAGTTGTATGTCGATCGATTAATTGACAGGCTGTTATAAGCATTAAATATTTATATTTAGTGCTTATGCAGTTGTGTGGTGCATTCTGGATGATGGTTGATTATTTATTATTGTTATTATATACATGTGTTGTAGGGAATCCATATAATTAACGTTATATGGTAATTGATTGGGCCTCATTCCAATTTAGAAAATATAAAGAAAATTCATTTGTTGAATTGTAAAGAAAATTCATTTGTTGAATATAAAGAAAATTCATTTGTTGAATTGTAAAGAAAATTCCTTTGTTGAATTGTAAAGAAAAATCATTTATTGAATTGTAAATAAAATTCATTTGTTGAATATTAAGAAAATTCATTTGTCGAATTGTAAGGAAAATCCATTTGTTGAATAGTAAGGAAATTCTTGTGTTGAATAGAGAAAATATTCATTTGTTGAATAGAATAACGAAGTTATTGAAATATAAAAAGCCGTGTTGATTAAATTTACGCCATTTTGACGTGAGCGATATTCATATAGATTTTATTCGTTTTTATAACGAATATAGAAAAGAAAGTGATTTTAAAATATAACGTTTTGAAAATATTATCATTTGTATATCGATGATGTGGAATATTCAATTTTGATTAGAAATTGAATATGAAGTTGAAATCGTTTTGAAAACGAATTTAAAACGATTTATAAAATACGTTTTGAAAGGAAATCGACGAAATATATATAATATATATATTATATATATATATAATGGCCTGAATAGAACGCGCCACGCCGCGGCAGTTCGCGAATTTCGACCATTGACTTCGAATGGATATTACGAGAGATCCGACCGTCGGATTCTCCTAAAACCGGAACCGTTGGGTTCGTATCGGAAAGAGCATTCTAACGAATATTAGAAATTAGAAATCTAATGGTTGGATTTGGAATTATGTCCAAATCAAATTTGGAAAAGGTCGCTGTAAGTGCAGTTCGATGACCGTTGATGGAAATCGACTGTACGGGCCTTGATAAAATTATTAAAAATAATAACAATTCGTGTAAAATCATAAGAATTGATTTGGGAAGAATTAGGATGAAAAACTCCATATTTGAAAAGATAAAATTAGATTTTTATCGAAATGAACTAGTTTTGAACTAGAATTATAATTTTATTTATTTTTAAATAAATAAATTGAATTTCAAAAGGGTTTTAAAAGTAACCAGAATTTCCAATAATTGAATTGGAATGGATTTGAATCGAAATTGTCTTTGGAATATTTCGATGTTGGATTTCGTGATTATACAGATAACATTATGGAAATTTGAAAGATATATAGATATCGTTATTTCCATTACGATATTTGTTGGTCGTAGAATTTGATATTGAATATAAGCTGATATATTTTCTATTCAGAGCCTTGTATTTAATATCAAATGTGATTTGGGTTTGTCGTGAATGGTGTCTTCATTAACACTGTTCTTAAGCCCAGTAGAGAAAAAGATTAAATCTTTTTATTTAGATTTAATGAAGTGTACCAATTAAATAATAATATTTAATTGGGATTGAATTGGTATTGATTTTTGGGTTTATCGTGAACAGTGTTTTAAATGACACTTGTTCTTTTACCCGATAATTAATGGAATGTGATTTTGGGTTGTCGTGAACGGTATCTTCAATAATACTGTTCTTATACCCAAAGGAGTTAAGAAAATCAGAAACTAACTGGAGATTAGTTAAGTTGAATGGTTTCTGGGGTATTGATCTGATGTTGGTTTCGACCTTCGGGGTTAATACTTAGGGAATTGCTCACTTGCTAATTTACGGTTAAGGACTGATTGAAATGTGATGTGATTTTGGGTTTATCGTGAACCGTGTTTTAAATGACACTGATTCTTTAACCCAGTTAAAGATTAAAACTAAGTGGAGTTTTAATGAATCTTTAATTAGATTGAAAAGATCGAGAATGGAGTATCACCAGTTTTGCTCCAGGCGATAGTTAAATCTTTAATTAGATTTGAACGTGAAATGGTAATTGAATTTACCGATAACACCGTGGTGTTAGATATGAAGTATTACCAGTTTTACTTCATGGGATGAATAGGTTGGGATTGGGGAATTAAAACAAATGATTACTTCGGTAAGGTTCGTTAATCCCGACTTGTTTGAAGTGATATTCAAAGGAAGATTAAAGAATAAATTTAAAAGAATTTATCTTTGATAAAATTAATGGGAACCATTCCCTAAGAATGTGAAATTTAGAAACTAACTGTAGGTTGGCTACGATGAATGGTTTCCTGGGTATTGATATGATGTTGGTTTCGGCCTTCGGGGTTAATGTTTGGGAAATTGTTCTCTTACTAATTTACGGTTAGTGACTGATGAATTGGAATGAGGCGTATGTTGTGTTTGTGTAACACTTGTTTATTATATACGCGAGTTATTCAGAAAGACCGGGTTTATCCCATTCTGAATAACTGATTCGACGATTAGTCGAAGATGAAGACGGTGGTTGAAGACCAGAGGTCTTCACGTCGTTTGGGTGATTACTGATGATCTTGATTAGGCTGTACACCCAAGAGGAGAGAATCAGTTGGTGATCGTCCAGACGTACTTGGAGATCGATGGATATGCGAGGAATAAGCTTCCTCCGGTTTCGTTCAGACCCAGAACGGACTTGTAAATGGACCGTGTGTCTGACATTGGATATCATTCTGTGTGATTGGTGGATATCGGTTGCATGGAGTGGTTTGCCTATGTGGCATGCTAAGATGCAAATGATCAAGGCTTCTGTTGAAAAGCAGAGTCTTGTGGTTGATGATCAAAGCACAGCCTGTGTGGCATAGCTTTGTGTAGTGTTAATTCGTGAGCCTCACACCCCGGTTGTGAACCAGAAACGGGAGAGGACTTCAGGGAGGACATGCGTTTCTTTCCAGTTAGAAGTGGAATCAGTGGTTTGACACGCCCTGATGAGTTTGACTTATGTGGTTGTTGGTTTGCGAGGCGCCTCGGATATATCGGTGACTATGTGAAGCCGATGGAGTCATTCGTTGGCTCATTTACGCCCCATAGGGTGGGGAGACGTATTGTTCAGGCACTATAATTCACTCCGTGTGGACCGGCCCTGTCGCTCCATGGGGCAGTTGCGGTTGTTCCTAAGACATGGGCTAGAATGTCTCGAATCGGTAGAGGACGGTCCCTTGCCTCGGTTCACAAGTGGAAATCCAATTTCCAATACGTGACGTTTCGATTTTAGTTGTAATCCTATATATGGCGACATAGTGGGATGGGGCGCTCATGATGCCTATGATTGATATTTATGATTGTATATAAAATCAGAAACTAATTGAAAACGAGTTAAGATGGGTGGTTTCCTGGGTATTAGTCTGATGTTGGTTTCGGCCTTCGGGGTTAATACTTAGGGAATTGTTCTCTTACTAATTTGCGGTTGGAGTCTGACTAAGAATTAAAACATGAAATTTAGCGTATCAAGCATTCTTTGGCTATTATAAGGTAAAAAACCCCATCCTCCGGCTTGCGTTGCATTGTGTGATGGGACCTGGGTCTTATAATAGCTTCATTGTTCTTTATTTAGCATTGCGCTGTTGTTTTATGCACTGGTATTCTTGGGAGGAAATCCATTTCGTGTTATACGGCGTGGTCCCTTGATTTACCTAACTTTAAAATAAAGATTAATAACTGTTTTAGTTCTCACACCAGTCACATGACTGACCTGGAGTTTATTGTTTTAACCTAAACTCTAGGTGCCCTTATTTTGACATGGGCAGCTATTAGTTTTGGTTTTGCAGATTTATATTCACAGGATCCTGATTTACAGCTGGAACGATACTGTAACAACCCGGAAAATCTGAACCAATTTAAAAATTTTAAATTGGCTATTTTAGTGGATTTAAAATATTTAAAATAAATATTTTAAATAATAACGACGAAAAGTAAGTTTGAATCGACGTTTGAAAATAAATATAATTAATTCTAATTATAAACAAGGCCTGAAATGGCGCGTTAGTTTCAAAATTTAAATTGAAACTTTGACTGGCTGTACCGGGTGCAAAACAAAATGGATTTTAGTCAAACCAAAAATATTTAAATCTATTAGTGAATATCTTTCTAAAGAATCTGAAAAATCGAAGTTTCATAGCGGGAAGCAAAAGTTATGGCCAAATGAATTTTCAGAAAGGTCGCTATAGAGTTTATATAGCCCGTGAAAATGGCCATTTTACAAACGACCTCGGAATTCGACGAAACCACTTTTTTTGGATCCGGGATGTCAAATTATTGCTAGGTTTCAAATTTCATAATTTTTGAAGCTAGTATGTGAGCGTGGCAAAGGAAAATGTGTTTGGTCGATTTCTATTAAATTGGATCGACCAGAAAAGGGCCATTTTTCAAACGTTCTCAGAATTCGATGAAACTAGTTTTGTTGGGATCGTATCATCAAAACATAGCTAGATTTATTTTTCGGGAATTTTCAGAATCAGTATGTGGCCCTGGCAAATTGAAATGTACGTTCAAATTAAATATTGAATGTTTTATATTTTAATTTAAAGGAAAACTGACTGAAATGTCGAATGGGCCTTCGAAACATATCCCATTGTGTTCGGAATGGGGGTATTTAGCTAGGGACGACAGTCGTTGGGTTTGGATTGGAGTTCGTATGAGATAAAGGGTATTTTTGGATTTTTAAAATTTATAAATAATAAAAAAAATCCTATTGGCCCGTTCATATTTCTCTCTCCCCGATATCATCCAGAACGACGGCGGAAACACCCTCTTTCCTTCCTCTCTCGATTGCGCCTCCTACAAGCAAAATCAGCCCCTCCTCTAGTTGAAAATTTTGAAGAGCTCGAGACGAGCTTCATATCCATATATAGTTTGTATTTTTTCATTCAGCGTTCAAGGAGAATCGACGCCAGGAAGTCTCCGACTTCGAGCCGCCGCCCAGCCTCACCGCCCCCGTCGAGCTGGCCATCTCTGGTGGCGCCGGCAAGCCGCTTCCAAGCCCTTTGACGCTGCGTAGGCCGATCGTCCAACCCCTTCACGGATTTCGCGAAAAATAAATACCTAGTTTTGAACAACTTCAGAGAGGTACGACTGAAATAATTTTAAACTATATTATAGCACTTTAAAGCGCTACAGTTTTTAATTTCACTATAAAAATCATATCTTTTTCGTTTCTTGACGAAATTCAGTGAAACAAGAGACAGTGGACTCATGTGGACGTCTTCTACATTCTGGAAGAGACCGCATATTTTTCTGAGCCTCCTGCTATTTTTGGTGGAGTGGAACCCAATGTGAGATTTCTGAATTATAAATGATATGGAAAACGACAATATATAAATTATATAGTCGATGTATGAGTTATATAAGCGTTGTAAACCTCATGTATAAGCGTTGTATAAGTTGTACGTTCGATGTATAAGTTTTATATGCATTGTAAAAATTATATATGTGTTGAATAGAAGTGAAATATACTTTATATATATATATATATACATGCCCCTCGTCCACAAACCATTGACGATATTTATTGGTTGTGATTGGTGTGAAAATTGGTTGATAGCGAATGGTTGAAATTGATTGTTTGTGGTTGAAATTGATTGATTGCGGTTGAAAAATACTCGTTTGTGGTCGAGAATTATTTGGTTGAAACCACATAGGATTAGTTTGTGGAAAAGAAAGAAAAAAATATACATGCCGCCTGCGTGCGAACTAGATGCATGAAATCCCCATTGTCAAAAGCTGCGAGGCTTTAAGGTAAAGCGAGGAGTTGTACTAGGGACGACCCCGGTTTTAACTACCCTGCCGTTATGCTGCCGAAATTTTGAATAATATTCATGTGTTAGAATTATTTTCATGTGTTGAAACCGCATTCATGTGTTGAATAGAAATTCATTCGTTGAATAGAAATTCATGTATTGAATGGTATTCGTGTTTTAAATAAATTGTTTTAACAATAAAAATCACATTTTTATTTTATATATATGAACTATAGAAAACATTCATGTGTTGAATAGAAATTCATTCGTTGAATATAAATTCATGTGTTGAATGGTATTCGTGTTTTAAATAAATTGTTTTAACAATAAAAAATCACATTTTTATTTTATATATACGAACTATAGAAAACATTCATGTGTTGAATAGAAATTCATTCGTTGAATAGATATTCATGTGTTGAATGGTATTCGTGTTTTAAATAAATTGTTTTAACAATAAAAATCACATTTTTATTTTATATATACGAACTATAGAAAACATTCATGTGTTGAATAGAAATTCATTCGTTGAATAGAAATTCATGTGTTGAATGGTATTCATGTTTTGAAATAAATTGTTTAATAATAAAAATCATATTTTTATCATCTATATGAACTATATAAAATAGTCGTGTTTTGAAATAAACTGTTTTACAATAAAAATCACAATTTTATTATATACATGAATTGTTAAAAATAGTGAAGTGTCGAAATAAATGTCGGTTGGATAAAAATATCATTTTTATCAAATGTATGAAAAGAAAATAGTTTTGAAATCGAAGAATCGATTATATTTATACATATATATAAATATAATTGAAATATATCGAATAACGAAGCTGCAGTTCGTGTTTTGAAACCGTGATTTCAAACGATTAGTGCGGGAGATCCGACCATCGGATTTTCCCAAAACCGAAACCGTTGGGTTCGCCTTGGAAATATCTTTCCAACGACACCCACTTTGTGAAGATCCAACGGTTGGATTGTCTGGAATGTTTAATTCAAATCTGAAGAAAAACAGCGCCAGAATCGATTATATTTATAAATATATAAATATAATTTAATTAAATCGAATAACGACACTGCAGTTCGTATTTTGAAATCGAAACTTCAAACGAGTGTACCAGGAGATCCGACCGTCGGATTTTCCCAAAACTGGAACCGTTGGATTCGCTTTGAAAATATCTTTCTAATGATATGAAATTTGTGAAGATCCAACGGTTAGATTTTCAGATATATGTAAATCAAATCTGAAGAAAAATAGCGCCACGGCCGCGTTATGGCCTAAAGTGTCGTTTGAATGAATTGGCTATTTTTAAATAAATAAAAATAGCGATAAATCGTTATAACATATTATAAACGATATGGAATGTGAAATTTAGAAACTAACTGAAGGTTAGCTAAGTCAAATGGTTTCCTGGGTTTGATCTGATGTTGGTTTCGGCCTTCGGGGTTAATATTTGGGAAATCGTTCTCTTACTGATTTACGGTTAGTGACTGATGAATTGAAATAAGGCATATGTTGTGTTTGTGTAGCACTTTTTATTATATACGCGAGCTGCTCAGGAAGACCGGGTTTATCCAATTCTGAATAACTGAATCGACGATAAGAAGTCGAAGATGAAGACGGTGGTTGAAGACCGTAGATCTTCACCTTGGTTGGATGATAACTGATGTCCTAATTGGGAGGCATCCCGAAATATGGATAATGAGAGGTGATCGTCCAGACGTACGTGGAGATCGATGGGCATGCGAGGTATATAGTGCCTCCGGTTTCGTTCAGACCCAGAACGGATTTGTAAATGGACTGTGTGTCTGACATTGGAATTCATTATGTGTGATTGATAGCCATCAATTGCATGGTGTGAATTGCCTGTGTGGCATGCTGAGATGCAGTGATCAAGGCTTCTGTTGAAAAGCAAAGTCTTGTGGTTGATGATCAAAGCACCGCCTGTGTGGCGTAGCTTTGTGTATAACGTGAATTCGCGAGCCTCTCACCCCAGTATGAACCAAAAACGGGAGAGAACCTCAGGGAGGGCATGCGTTTCCTTCTAGCTAGAGGTGGTGTCATTGCTTAAAACCGACTGACATTTATACTATTTTTCACCTATGTGGTTGTTGCTGTTGTGAGGCGCCTCGGTTATATCGGTCGATCCGGGACCGATGGAGTCATTCGTTGGCTCATTTACGCCCCAAAGGGTGGGGAAACGCAGTGTTCAGGCATTTTAATCCACATCGGTGGACCGTCTCTGACGATCCAAGGGTCACTCGTGATCTAATCCTGAGGCTCGGGCTAGAGAGTCTCGAAGTTGGTAAGGACTATCTTTTTACTTAGTTCATGACGGAAATCCAATTTCCAAATACGACATCGTGCGGTTTTGATTGTAAACCTATATTTGGCGACATAGTGGCATGGGACGCTCATGTCGTCTATGATTGATATTTATGATTATTTTATAAAATTAGAAACTAACTGGAAACGAGCTAAGACGGATTGTTTCCTGGGTATTGGTCTGATGTTAGTTTCGGCCTTTGGGGTTAATACCTAGGGAATCGTTCTCTTACTGTTTTAAAGTTGGAGTCTGATTAAGAATTCTTTTGTTTTATTCGTATCAAGCATATTTTGGCCATTATAAGGTAAAACTCTATCCTTCGGTGTTGCATTGTGTGATGGGAACTGAGTCTTATAATGGCTTCATTTTTATAAAAAGCATTGCGATGTTGAAAAGATTTACTTGTTTTAAAGCACTGGCAATCCAATGGAGTAAACCCGTTCCGCGAAAGTGGCGTGGTCCTATGATTATCCATATTATAAAATGTGTTAAGTAGATTTCTCATACCAGTCCCATGACTGACTCGTAGTTTGTTTCACTTGCAAACTCGGGTGCCCCTTTTTCTACACGGGCAGCCTTGTCTTCAGGTTTTAGCAGGCTCTTTCTGGATAGCTGGAGCTGAAGATGGATTCTATCATTTATCTCTTTTTATGCTGTTCAGCTCCTGTTGTACATATTATGTTTTGTTTTCCACTGTAGAAATTTATGTATAGCTGAACTGTTTTTGGACTAAGTATGATCCTGTAAACTGCGTAACTCTGATGATTATGTTTATCCAGTGTATTATTTGTACATTATCTGGTGTATTTATTTATTTCTGTTCTGCTATTATCTGTTTATGTCTTATATTCCAAAGATTACCCTTGCCACCGTCAGTACGGGGTTTGGGGTCGTCACAACGTGGTTTCAGAGCTTTGGTTAAGATTAGCTCTGGTATATAACACATTAACGAACTCGTCGGAGATAGAACCAGTAGTGTTCTAGGATAGGTAACTCAATACAGATAGGATCAGTAATATGCTAGTACGAGTATAGCAGAATCAGAATAACTCGTTAGAGATAGGGTCAGAAATGCCCCAGAACGAGTTGAGAGTTATATGTTTATAAATAACATATTTGTGATTATATATATAGTCTGGTTTTAAAAATATGATTTTTGAATATATAGAAGATATGTACTAGAAAAGTAAAAGAGTATAAGAATTAATTTGTATGATTTTGAAAAGTTAAAAACAAATTGATTGTTGTTTGTGTTGTGCGATAGTGGATTTGATTAATTAAATTATTAGAACGATAGTTAATTTAATCAATAAGAGAATGAATGGTAGAATTTATTCGATTAAATCACACATTGAACTGAGTTAAAAATAGATAGAAGTATATACATGTGCATTATATATGTTTGAACAGGTAAAGGGATTAGCTGTTGAGTAAAGAATTTATTTGCGTGCCCGACAAATAGGTAAACCTTAATGAGTTGGATGCGGAATATTATTATATCAACTCCTATGAATGCCATTGGATGCGGAGTGCTGGTTTTCTGTGTGTAATAATAAATGTCGCCATAGGATAGTAACAATTAATTTTGAACTACGCTACATGGCATACTTCTTGAAGATAGGCATACTTCATCATATACCACATAAGCATTTGGAGCTTGTGTGACGAGGTTGAAGATTTACCATACGAGCGAGAGGCTTGTATGGCGATGACTATATATTACATGTTGAATTGATGACTGATATGGACCGTATAAAATGTAACTGTAAATTGCCAGATTAATAAAAACCCCACACGGGTCTGGAGATGACAATAAACACGTCTCTCTGGTCATTAAGGCACAAAAACCATTTATAGGGTGACGAGAATTTATTCTCTGGAATTATGATCTATACACACTCCCCCGTGGACACCGGGATATATCACTATAAATATGTGCATGCTTATTAGGATTTATTGGTACCTAATACGGCCCAATAAATTTCCAAACCCCTCCCCGTACAAAGGAGGTTATGGCGAATTTTTTCGAAAATTTAGGGTGTTAGCCAAATTTTTGAAGAATTTGGAAATTCTTAGAAACTGAAAAGTTGGAGAATGGAAGCCAGATTGAAAGTAGAGTTGATTAATCAAACCACTTTCGACTTTGTTCCTTTTCGGGGACGAAAAGTTTTAAGTGGGGGAGATTGTAACAACCCGGAAAATCTGAACCAATTTAAAATTTTTAAATTGGCTATTTTAGTGGATTTAAAATATTTAAAACAAATATTTTAAATAATAACGATGAAAAGTAAGTTTGAATCGACGTTTGAAAATAAATATAATTAATTCTAATTATAAACAAGGCCTGAAATGGCGCTATAGTTTCAAAATTTGAATTCAAACTTTGATTGGCTGACCGGGTGCAAAACAAAACGGATTTTAGTGAACCAAAAATATTTAAATCTATTAGTTAATATCTTTCTAAAGAATCTGAAAAATCGAAGTTTCATAGCGGGAAGCAAAAGTTATGGCCAAATGAATTTTCAGAAAGGTCGCTATAGAGTTTATATAGCCCGTGAAAATGGCCATTTTGCAAACGACCTCGGAATTTGACGAAACTACTTTTGTTGGATCTGGAATGTCAAATTATTGTTAGGTTTCAAATTTCATAATTTTTGAAGCTAGTAAGTGAGCGTGGCAAAGGAAAATGTGTTTAGTCGATTTCTATTAAATTGGATCGACTAGAAAAGGGCCATTTTTCAAATGTTCTCAGAATTCGACGAAACTAGTTTTTTTGGGACTGTATCGTCAAAACATAGCTAGATTTATTTTTCAGGAATTTTTAGAATCAGTATGTGGCCCCGGCAAATTGAAATGTACGTTCAAATTAAATGTTGAATGTTTTATATTTTAATTTGAAGGAAAACTGACTGAAACAGTCGAATGGGCCTTCGAAACATATCCCATTGTGTTCGGAATGGGGGTATTTAGCTAGGGACGACAGTCGTTGGGTTTGGATTGGAGTTCGTATGAGATAAGGGGTATTTTTGGATTTTTAAAATTTATAAATAATAAAAAATCCTATTGGCCCGTTCGTATTTCTCTCTCCCCGATATCATCCAGAACTACGGCGGAAACACCCTCTTTCCTTCCTCCCTCGATTGCGCCTCCTACAAGCAAAATCAGCCCCTCCTCCAGTTGAAGATTTTGAAGAGCTCGAGACGTGCTTCAAATCCATATATAGTTTGTATTTTTTCATTCAGCGTTCAAGGAGAATCGACGCCAGGAAGTCTCCGACTTCGATCCGCCGGCTAGCCTCACCGCCGCCGTCGAGCTGGCCATCTATGGTGGTGTCGGCAAGCCGCTTCCAAGCCCTTCGATGCTGCGTAGCCCGATCGTCCAACCCCTTCGCGGATATCGCGAAAAATCAATACCTAGTTTTGAACAACTTCAGAGAGGTACGACTGAAATAATTTTAAACTATATTATAGCACTTTAAAGCGCTACGGTTTTTGATTTCACTGTAAAAATCATATCTTTTTCGTTTCTTGATGAAATTCAGTGAAACAAGAGACAGTGGACTCGTGTGGACGTCTTCTACATTCTGAAAGAGACCGCATATTTTTCTGAGCCTCCTGCTATTTTTGGTGGAGTGGAACCCAATGTGAGATTTTTGAATTATAAACGATATGGAAAACGATGATGTATAAATTATGTAGTTGATGTACGAGTTATATAAGCGGTGTACACCTCATGTATAAGCATTGTATAAGTTGTACGTTCGATGTATAAGTTATATATGCGTTGTAAAAATTATATATATGTTGAATAAAAGTGAAATATACTTATATAAATATAAATATAAATATAAATATAAATATAAATATAAATATATATATATACACACGCCCCTCGTCCACAAACCACGGACGATATTTATTGGTTGTGATTGGTGTGAAAATTGGTTGATAGCGAATGGTTGAAATTGATTGTTTGTGGTTGAAATTGATTGATTATTGTTGAAAAATACCCGTTTGTGGTTGAGAATTATTTGGTTGAAACCACATAGGATTAGTCTGTCGAAAAGAAAGAAAAAAATATACATGCCGCCTACGTGCGAACTAGATGCATGAAATCCCCATTGTCAAAAGCTGCGAGGCTTTAAGGTAGAGCGAGGAGCAGTACTATGGACGGCCCCGGTTTTAACTACCCTGCCGTTATGCTGCCGAAATTTTGAATAATATTCATGTGTTAGAATTATTTTCATGTGTTGAAACCGCATTCATGTGTTGAATAGAAATTCATTCGTTGAATAGAAATTCATTTGTTGAATGGTATTCGTGTTTTAAATAAATTGTTTTAACAATAAAAATCACAATTTTATTTTATATATACGAACTATAGAAAACATTCATGTGTTGAATAGAAATTCATTCGTTGAATATAAATTCATGTGTTGAATGGTATTCGTGTTTTAAATAAATTGTTTTAACAATAAAAAATCACATTTTTATTTTATATATACGAACTATAGAAAACATTCATGTGTTGAATAGAAATTCATTCGTTGAATAGAATTCATGTGTTAAATGGTATTCGTGTTTTAAATAAATTGTTTTAACAATAAAAATCACAATTTTATTTTATATATACAAACTATAGAAAACATTCATGTGTTGAATAGAAATTCATTCGTTGAATAAAAATTCATGTGTTGAATGGTATTCGTGTTTTGAAATAAATCGTTTTATAATAAAAATCATATTTTTATCATCTATATGAACTATATAAAATAGTCTGTTTCGAAATAAACTGTTTTACATTAAAAATCACATTTTTATTATATACATGAATTGTTAAAAATAGTGAAGTGTCGAAATAAATGTCGATTGGATAAAAATATCATTTTTATCAAATGTCTGAAAAGAAAATAGTTTTGAAATTGAAGAATCTATTATATTTATATATAAATATAATTGAAATATATCGAATAACGAAGCTGCAGTTCGTGTTTTGAAATCGTGATTTCAAACGATTAGTGCGGGAGATCTGACCATCGGATTTTCCCGAAACCGAAACCGTTGGGTTCGCCTTGGAAATATCTTTCCAACGACACCCAATTTGTGAAGATCCAACGGTTGGATTGTCTGGAATGTTTAATTCAAATTTGAAGAAAAACAGCGCCAGAATCAATTATATATATATATATATATATATAATTAAATTAAATCGAATACTGACGCTGCAGTTCATATTTTGAAATCGAAACTTCAAACGAGTGTACCGGGAGATCCGACCGTCGGATTTTCCCAAAACTGGAACCGTTGGATTCGTTTTGAAAAGATCTTTCTAGTGATATGAAATTTGTGAAGATCCAACGGTTAGATTTTCAGATATGTGTAAATAAAATCTGAAGAAAAACAACGCCATGGCCGCGTTATGGCCTGAAGCGTCGTTTGAATGAATTGGCTATTTTTAAATAAATAAAAATAGCGATAAATCGTTATAACATATTATAAACGATATGGAATGTGAAATTTAGAAACTAACTGAAGGCTAGCTAAGTCGAATGGTTTCCTGGGTTTTGATCTGATGTTGGTTTCGGGCTTCGGGGTTAATATTTGGGAAATCGTTCTCTTACTGATTTACGGTTAGTGACTGATGAATTGAAATGAGGCGTATGTTGTGTTTGTGTAGCACTTTTTATTATATACGCGAGTTGCTCAGAAAGACCGGGTTTATCCAATTCTGAATAACTGAATCAACGATAAGAATTCGAAGATGAAGACGGTGGTTGAAGACCGGAGATCTTCACCTCGGTTAGATGATAACTGATGTCCAAATTGGGAGGCATCCCGAAATATGGATAATGAGTGGTGATGGTCCAGACTTACGAGGAGATCGATGGGTATGCGAGGTATATAGTGCCTCCGGTTTCGTTCAGACCCAGAACGGACTTGTAAATGGACTGTGTGTCTGACATTGGAATTCATTCTGTGTGATTGATAGCCATCAGTTGCATGGTGTGAATTGCCTGTCTGGCATGCTGAGATGCAGTGATCTAGGCTTCTATTGAAAAGCAAAGTCTTGTGGTTGATGATCAAAGCACCGCCTGTGTGGCGTAGCTTTGTGTATAACATGAATTCGCGAGCCTCACACCCCGGTATGAACCAGAAACGGGGGAGGACCTCAGGGAGGGCATGCGTTTCCTTCTAGCTAGAGGTGGTGTCAGTGCTTAAAACCGGCTGACATTTATACTATTTTTCACCTATGTGGTTGTTGCTGTTGCGAGGCGCCTCGGTTATATCGGTTGATCCGGGACCGATGGAGTCATTCGTTGGCTCATTTACGCCCCAAAGGGTGGGGAAACGCAGTGTTCAGGCATTTTAATCCACATCGGTGGACCGGCCCTGACGATCCAAGGGTCACTCGTGATCTAATCCTGAGGCTCGGGCTAGAGAGTCTCGAAGTCGGTAAGGACTATCTTTTTCCTTGGTTCATGACGGAAATCCAATTTCCAAATACGACATCGTGCGGTTTTGATTGTAAACCTATATTTGGCAACATAGTGGCATGGGACGCTCATGATTTACTTCGTATCAAGCATATTTTGGCCATTATAAGGTAAAACTCTATCCTTCGGTTTGCGTTGCATTGTGTGATGGGAACTGAGTCTTATAATGGCTTCATTTTTATAAAAAGCATTGCGATGTTTAAAAGATTTACTTGTTTTAAAGCACTGGCAATCCAGTGGAGTAAACCCGTTCCGCGAAAGTGTCGTGGTCCTGTGATTAGCCATATTATAAAATGTGTTAAGTAGATTTCTCATACCAGTCCCATGATTGACTCGTAGTTTGTTTCACTTGCAAACTCGGGTGCCCCTTTTTCTACACGGGCAGCCTTGTCTTCATGTTTTAGCAGGCTCTTTCTGGATAGCTGGAGCTGAAGATGGATTCTATCATTTATCTCTTTTTATGTTGTTCAGTTCCTGTTGTACATATTATGTTTTGTTTTCCACTATAGACATTTATGTATAGCTGAACTGTTTTTGTACTCAGTATGATCCTGTATACTACGTAACTCTGATGATTATGTTTATCCAGTGTATTATTTGTACATTATCTGGTGTATTTATTTATTTCTGTTATGCTATTATCTGTTTATGTGTTATATTCCAAAGATTACCCTTGCCACCGTCAGTACGGGGTTTGGGGTCGTCACAGATACTCGAAAAGCTCTGTATCCGTGTATTACTTCTAGTGGTGTATTGTATTATTTTCCGCTGCTATGTAATGTATTGTAATCTCTGATATTTTATAATGTGTAATAACCATTTATACTCTGTATATTCTTGTATCTGATGGAATTGTTGTAATTAAGCAATGAAATGTTCTTCTGTCTGCGTTCTGATGTGGCTTGTTCTCAACTCAATCCGTGATTTCCCGTAAGGGGATTTCGGGTCGTTACACTTCACCACTCCAACCATCATCAAGGCCAAGCACCAGCACCATCTACATGAGGTCATGGTCACCACTACCCTTAAGGCCAAGAATGATCTTAACTAACATCCAAGAATCTATATCGTAGGCTCTAATGCAATTGTAGCGAAGTTATAGTCAATTTTAGGAACTATAATGACCTTTGAAATTATAAGTTCTACATCAGGAACTATTTAACTAAAATCTTAAGTAAATACTAAGAGAGTATTGTTCTCATTAACTAATTAGTTTTGTGAACGGCTAAGTGGTTTTCTAAACTAAAAAATGCCAATGGTGGTACCAAAGCTCAGATTTCAAATAATTCGACTAATACATATGCATTTGACCACCATGCATGTAACTAATTCAGCTCATATGTATGTGCTTAACTACTACACTTGACGTCACTCCACCCAAAATATTATGTTCCTATAGTTGGATCAAATGCTCCACATAAGAAGAGGGAGTTTTGAAAATGTAATTCTCACATCGGAAATATATAACTAAGATCTAGGGTAAATACTAAGAGATAATTGTTCACATTGATCAGTTAGTTTTATAAACAAACAAACTAATCTTCAAATATAAAAATCCCAACAAGTACCAATGAAGGTGAGAAACTATATTACTATGAGAACAAACCATATTTTGTGATATTATATGATGATATATATGCTTTTTATGATGTTTGTTTGATAAGATGATTGTTGCATGAATGACTTAACATGTGACACTTAATACACGTCGATGAGCACAAAGGAAATTGGTTTACTTTCATGAATGAAAAGGTGTAAATGGAATAGTTAAATCTCTCAAAAATGTTTTAAATTAATTTATTAATGTTTTGTAAACATTTAAAAGTGCTAAAAAAAAGTATGAAAAGAATATGAAATTGGAGTAAAATTTGATGAGTTGCATAATTACACATCGCGATTTCGCGCAACAAAAAGGTCATACTATTTATATGAAAAATTAAAATCCAAATTCTTTAGGTAAGATTTTTCCGATCTCTTATGACCATATTTTTCAAATCAAATAGATTTTTAATATGAGAAATCAAGTTTTAAAATAATCGCGGTTTTACTTTGAAATCTGAGAAATGAAATCCTTTAAAATCGGTATTTTTAATTATTAGAAAATATCAAGTAAATCATGTAAATATTTTAAAAAATATTTAAATTATATAAATGAATTTCTAAATAATAGATTTTTTTAATCAAATAAGCTGTTAAACATTTTTCACAGTAATTTTTGCAGCATCTTTTGCAGTAGTTTTAATAACATTTGAAATATGAATTTAAGCTTATTGCTTTCAAATGATAAATTAAGATTTCTAAAGATAATTTGTAGGTTTTATAATTTATATAAAAGACTTTTAATAAATGAGTTGAAAACAACTTATTATAAAATAAATGTTTTCATCTTGGATCTAAAAGTAGACGAGTAAACCTGATTTTTCTATCCGTCTATTCGGATATGAGGTGCTTCAACCAAGGAGATGTTAAAGGGAATCAAGTTCCATGGTTCACCTGGGAACAATGGGTAGATAAGGTTGAAATGCCAAAAATGAGTTGAGTATAAAAGATTGAAGCTTCATATTTCATTAACTTAGATTTCTATGAAATAATCTTATTATACTTAGTAGTAATATGATGTAGGGAATCCATGCTATTGGTAAGAATTTAAAAGGTAATTTCATTGTTGTTCGATGGATAGTAAACCTTGAATTAGAAAATTGATATCAAATAAAATGAATATTCTTTGCATCCATCTTACTCAATTACTATCTAGTTTGGGCTTATCATCCATAGATGACATAATTTTAACTTATGAAAGAAATTAAGGAATGTACGTTGCTAATTATTCCGTATATGCTAAAAGACACATTTTAATGATACACATATCGAATAGAAATTTTGACAAGAAATTAACGAAGAAATAAGAATTACTTAGATTACTTAAACACTATTTTCTTAGTGATTGATTCTAGGAGATCAGGATCGAATTTGGGTGATTCTTGCTTGAAAACCAGGAATCAATTTGTGTTCAAAAACAAAAGGCACGTAATGGAAATGATTTGGAAATTAGAGTGCAAGGCTACTTGCCACTGACCCTCGATGGAATTTTTCCATATCATAAATGATAATTGTTCTTCATTCAAATCTTTGATGTAAGGGCTTCTCACTAATAATAAGTAGGTTTATCACGGATATGGTAGGATAAGTGCATTTAGTTTATCCTGACCCGGGTCAACTTGCACAGTCAGATTTTTGGCATTGCATTTCTAATGCATGTATATGGATCTTCATGGATGTACATCAATTTGGTAGTATGGAAAGTAATTCTCTTGCACTATATAAGCCCTTCTCTACGTTGTACAAGCTCAAAGGTTGTACATTATGAAAATCAACAACCTGTGATGGAATTAGCAATATGGCATTCAACGTTGAATGATGAGCTTGGTAAAAAGTTAATCGATAGTCTTGAGCTTCATCACTGAAAATGTTATAAACAAGGCATGCTTGAAGCTATGTGGGTCGTGCCCATAAGGATATGTTCATCGCCCTTCTAGGTACGTACTGTCTATATATCGCGTATGATAGTTATGTTGAATGAGTACTCGGATAGGTCGGAAACAACTAAGGTGATGCCCTATTTGGTTAATGCATCACCTTCGAGTATATCCATTAAGATTGCATGGAAGGTGGTCCCTTACCTTGCCATCGTATGGAAATTCATTTCTCCTAAGATATTAAAATTTTGTTTGTAGACTCTAACTAATGTAGAATACGAAAATGTTAACAATTTGGCATATTTGATTTGATTTATTTTAAGTGTTTTATCCCATACATCATTTAAAATAATATCAAATAGTTACGTATAAATGTTTTGGTTGTCACAAGGGAAATTTTTGCTCAATGTTTATGTTCATGGTCTTATGAGATAACCATTTTGTAACGTCCGACTTTTCCGTACCGATTTGAGCTGACATTTTACTACCATAGACAACCCATATTATACAGAAAAGCAGAATGTTAAGAGAAAGAAGTTAGAGGAGGAGATTGAAAAGATAGAACTACTAGAATAGAAGAATAAGAACTAACAAGAACATCAGAATCTCAAAGCGGAATTTCACAAAATGCGTAATATATTACATAACAGTGTTTGATACATCATAGTACAATATCATAGTACATCATCACACTACAAGAAAAGGAGTTATCTACAATTGCAACTCACAGCGTTTTGGTCTCCATGCTGTAGAAATAACGCAGAATACGTTGGTTTTATATTAAAACGCTAACATAAATTTAAGCGGGAATGAATTTTCACTTCCCTCCACTGTTACTAAAATCGGCCGCGAATCCATAGTATTTCCCCAAAAAAATTAATTCTTAATTACAATTTTTCCATCCGATTTTCGTCATTCGCCTGGTCTCCGTCTCACTTTCGAATCTCCGGTCACTTCGCACGGTTGCTCTTGGTCTCTCGGTTGTCATAACGGAAAGCAATCGGTTCCAGTGGAGGAATTTCCATTCCAATGGAGGTCGGACCCATAGATCCTGTTCAATCTTCGTCGTCCTTAATTCGCTGTAAGCGTCGCCTTGATTATTTTATCTTTTTCATTGATTAGCCAATGTTCAGTTTTTTCTAACATCTGGTATGCCTGCTGAAAATGTTGACTGTGTTAGTATCATTGTTTTATTTAAGTAGTTGTGTTAATTTGCTTGTACTCAACAATAGACTATTACTTCAAATTTTAGAAATTTGCTTGCTTATGTAGTAGATGATGATGGATAAAAATTGGGTGAATCTACACAGGCAACTACGTAATTCTCAACATAAATGTAGTTTGAAAATCATATCCTATATTTTGACGGAAGCTAAAAGATAAAAAAATTTCAAAGAACTAGTAGTGAGTATCAGCAAGGAGCTCGGAAGTTTGTGCATACCGCTATGAAAAAATCTGGAAATGTAGAAAAATTCTATGTCCTTGCTTAGATTGTCGAAATCTTAGTCATCAATATGAAAAGGTGGTAGTTGAGCATGTGATTATAAGAATAATGGATCATGTAATATGGTTATCACGGCGGTAAGTCGAGTCGAATCAACAGAGGTCCAACTAGTCTACTAGTGGACTAGTCGTAGACTAGTCGATAAATAAATATATACATATATAATTATAAACTTCTAACTAATACAGTCTGTTAGTGTTGTACATGGAGCAATGGATGGAATCTGTGGCTATGGTCAGATAGCAAAAAGTTGTAGATTCATTAAGATTTAGTGTTCGAAGATTGTGAGTGGTATAACTTTTGGTTAAATATATGTAGATGATTCTAGGGTTGTTGCTTTAGCCGTTAGTTCTATGCTTGACTCCATTACAGTGTTCTTTATTTTGTTTAGCAAAAAAATATTTAACTAGATTAAGTTTTAGACTGAATTTTTGAGGCGTAAGCTTTATGCACTTTGTATGCCGCAAATTTTTGAGGCGTAAGCTTTAGAGGTAAAAAGCCTTTTGGAATAAGCCTCAAGGCGTTTTATCTCTTATTTCCTCGAGGCGAGCCTTGAGGCGGGTTTTCTAAAATAATGTTTAAGGCATAATTCTCTTACTTAAAAAGATAGACAACTACACAAATGCTACTCTTTTTTTGATAACAAGAGCTGCAAAGTGAATGCAACGAGAATCCATTCGTGCGGTGGTTTAAATATATATATGTATGTGAAAAAAGTTTTCATTTTTTGTCCAAAATTTTGCCTTCCGTAATTTAATTTATGTTGATAAATTATTCCTTTTCAGGATCAAGAGATTGCAAAAAGAATTTATTATGACAAAGCCCTGCTTCTTTTTGCAAAAAGAATAAATTATTCCTTTTCAGGATCAAGAGTCCATCCATTGTAATGTTACCAATATTGGAGACCTGCTTCTTCCTTCTTCTTTTTTGGTTTTGGGCCCAAATTGAAATAATTTGAAACCAGTCTGTTAAGTCGAGTCGACTAGTCGGCTGACTAATCGACTAGTCGCTCCATGTCATTTCAGTCGCATAACAAAATACATGTCGAGAGTCCTAAACTACCGTTATTTGCTTTGAAAAGCAATGTTGTTTTCCTGTAAATGAAATATTGAGGTGTAGCATATTCAGGATGGCCTTAGCGCACAAGTGTTTGGATTGTATAGTTGAGCTATATTTTATGTTTTTCCTCATGTTTTAGTAATAGGAAATGAGGGCGATAACGCGGCAACAGAAAAAAAGCAAAGGAGCCAAAAATATATCGTACAAGCCTAATAAACGGAAGAAACATATTGAAGACAACAACGTTCAAAGCGAGGGCAATCCACAAGTAGTAGTAGAAGATAATGCACAAGTAGTAGATAATCGAGCACAACCAGTAGAAAATAATCCACAAGTAGAAGATAATCGAGCACAAGCATTAGAAAATAATGCACAAGGAGCAGAAGATAATCCTAGTGCATTTGAGAACCGTACAATGCAAAACGAACAACACGTGGAAGCCGATGGACCAACTGAAAATGCAAATGCCAGTTGGCCAAAGAAAAGAAAGAGCAGAGGTCCTACGAAAATGAAGAGACTTCCTTCAAACTTGACAAATCGTGTTGAAGTTGAATTTAATAAGAATGCTGAACTAATAGGTCAAGGATCGGTCCATTTATTGTCTTTTTTAGGACCACTTGTACGAGAGCATGTTCCAGTCACACTTAGTAATTGGAGACACCTTGACGCTGGTCTGAAAGCTATTTTATGGGATTGCATTCAGGTATATTTTGTAATTTTTATCTAGTTGTGTCTATTTAACTCATTGTTTTATACCAAATAAAAAATCCAGAAGTCTGGATTTAATATCAGACGTCTGGATACCTATTCAGGCATAATATTATAGGCGCAGAAAAATTTAAGATGTCTGGATAAAATACCCAGACGTCTGTATTCTTCTGCAAATATAATTCTTTATCTCGAGAACACTATCAGACGTTTGGATAAAATATCCAGACGTCTGAAAATAGCTTCAGGCATTTTACTTTAGACCGGAGAAAAATCCAAACGTTTGGATAGATTTTCAGACGTCTGGTTGATATTCAGATTGCTTTCCTTTTCTACTCTCAGACGTCTGTAAAAATATCCAGACGTCAGACACACCTGTTTCTCCTGTGCATGTCTTCCTTGTTGTCGAGTTATAGCCATATATAATTAAAGTTCCTTATCCACAATATTTTCCATCCACAATAACATACCCGAATTACATAACAATAGCATATCCGAATTACATAACAACAACATATCCAAATTACATAACAATAACATACCCATATATCATAACGAACATAGCAACAACATGTCCGAATTGCAGATTGAACATAACATATCCAAGCTGAAGGTTTTAAATTAATTTTTGGTTAAGAATTTACTCGGTGATTCAATTGGTGGATGTATTTTAGCGCACGCACCCACCCGGGATTTCATGCTTATTAACTTTATTCAAGTGACAAATGCTGCTTCACTTAACGTAATGAAAATTGCAACTCCTTGCAGTTCAGCAATTTATTTTGAAGCAACCTTTACTATATTTGAAGCAAAATGTGTAGTGGAAGTAATATACATTTGTGTTGCTGTACATGGGAATTGTTTTCATGGGGTTATCTGTTTTTTCCATTGCAGCAAAAGAAAAAGAGATAACCTCAGGAAAACACTTCCCTACAGCAACACAAATGTATATTACCTACACTATACAGTGTGCTTCAAAGATAGTAAAAGTTGCTTCAAAATAAATTGTTGAACTACAAGTAGTTGAAAATTTCTTTACGTTAAGTGAAAGAAATTTTTTCCTTTGAATAAAGCTATTAAAGCATGAAAGCCCGAGTGGGTCCGTGCGCTAAAATACATCCACCTATTGGATCACCGAGTAAATTCTTCAGCTTGGTCACGCTTCGTCTGCTTCATAGTCTGTAAACAGTTAAGATACATGCAATAGTACGTCACTCAATCAACGAGAGTCACAACTAAATATAGATAACTTGAAATTTAATCACAAGTTTAATTTTAAACATACACATACAAGCTTTATACAACAAAGTTAGGCAAACTCACTTGTAGGAGGCGGTTGACAATAGAAGGACGCCATTGAAGTTAAATTCAGAGGAAAATTTTGATTTTTGGCCATTGAATTTAATTTTAGGAGGCCACTGAAGTTTGTACCCAAATGAGGCCTAAACCAGCAATTTATATCCGTTATAAGTTCTCAGAAGAGGGCTAAATGCAAATTTTCCTTTTTTTGAATTACATGCTAGATTTGTGTTGAATGAGGAATGGCAAAAGGTCCCCATATTTCGGCAAATGGGGTGTATTTTTAGGTGTTCAAAATGCACGTTAGTTAACAAATTGGTCAAAGCAAAGTCCAAGGAGGAAAGACTTCAAATGAAACCGGATAATATCAAAACTATGACGGAGTGGAATGATTTTACCAACTTGAAAACTAGTCCACAGTTCAAGGTAAATTATGTATAAATGGTCATATTCGTATATGGGAATTAACTAGTCTGTATATTTTAATTTTTTATTTCAGCAACAAAGTGAAACATTCAAAGCCATCAGACGCAGACAGATGCCACATACATGCAGCCGTAAAGGAATGGCACGCTTAGCTGCTGATTTGGTCAGAAATAATTTTAATGTTGTGAACTTGTCATGCCATTTATAGAGTTATGATAAATTATTTTATTCCAATTTTTATTACCACAGAAAAACGAGAGTCCAGATCCCTCTTCTGTCGGTCGATCAGATGTTTGGATTAAATCTCACACTCGAAAAAACGGTGAGCCGGCGAGCTCGGTTGTTGAAGAAACTATTGTATGTGATTTAATTTTAAATTGACATATTAAAAATGATTTTAGAATGTGATAATGTTGAAAGTTATAATGTATGTTGTCCTTTACAGGAGAAGATTAAAAAGTTTAACGCTGAATCACATGCTATCTCGACAACTTCTGTGAGAGAAGATGCTCTTTCAGCAGTGCTGGGAAACGATAGACCAAGACGATTAAGAGGAATGGGAAGAGGTATGACCCACACCAAGTTTGTTTTGTCACAAGCTAATCAAAAAACAAACAATGCAACTACAAAATAGAGTTGCAGATTTGGAGAAAATGGTTCAAATGCTAGTATCACAAAACCAGGTATTTCTAAAACGAATGGCAATAAGTTTTAACTTGTACTTAGAAATTAGTTATTTGCATTCTGTGAGTTTAGAATCGCAGTAAATCATTGAATAAACTCTTTGTTGAATAATGACTACATAAATAATTCATAATAAAATTCAAGTTGTCATATAAACCTAAAGATAAAATAAAGATTGAGTACATGCAGCATTTTCTTACTTCACTTTTTTCAAAACCAAAAGATGAATCCAGAGATAGAATAAATTCAAGATGAACACTGCTGCATGTACAGGCTTGACACTGCTACATGTACACATGGTTTCTATGTTGTGGTATGCTCAAAAGGTGAATTAATGAATCATGGCGATATGCCAAAACATAAAAAGTTGGACCCTGTTCATAAAAGATGATTCAATATGTGTATATACACGTATCACCTCATCTAGAACTTCTTGTCTTCACCATACCTCAAAATATTATGATAGACCACACTCATAGAGACATAGTAACTTAAAGACACAGTCCTACTGTCTTTAAGTTACTTCTTTCCTCTTACACAAGCCTTATTACCATGTCAGTCATGAAGCAGTGATGTCATGCTCGCATCTATTGGGAGCAAGCCATGCTGCCTTGGTTAATTGAAGCCATGCTGCCTTAGTGCCTGGTTAACGTTAGTACTGTCATGAGGTTATTTTCAGACGTCTGATTGTCGCTTCATTTACAATCTTTTAGATGAAAGGAATTTCAGACGTCTGAATAAAAATTCTAGATGTCTGTATACTTCATCAGGAATAATATTTTAGACAGAGATGAAATCCAGATGTCTGGGTAAAATATTAGACGTCTGATTATCATTCTGATGGTTTTATGGTTTTGATATCAGACATCTGACACATCAAAATCAGCTGTGCATGTCAACAAATCATTACATTCCGATATCCGTCCGTATCCGAAAATTAAGAGGATACGGTTATCCGATATCCGAAAATTAAGCGGATTATCTGCTATCCGAAAATAATTTTGGATACGGATACGGATATGGCACTATCATCAAGTTATCACAAATTATCACAAGCTAACATACATTAAAGTCACAATCAAAACACAACCATCAAAGTCACAATCAAAACACAACAAACTAACATCATCTAGTTATCACAAGCATAGCACACATCAAAGTCACAATCAAAACACAACCACGTCACAAAATAAAGTTTAATACATAAATAATTTTTCATAAATTGTGAATTAAGCTTCGACGTCTTTAGGTTCGACTCTCGCTTTTGTTGAGTCGCTATCCCCCTCTTTTTCATCCACTCTCTCCTCCTTGTCATCGGATATTTTTGGATCTTCTTTTTCTTTAGGTTCGACGATCGCTTCTTTTGGGTCGCTTTCCACCTCTTTTTCTTCCTCTATCTCCTCCTTGTCATCGGATTTCTTAGGTTCGATGCTCGCTTCTTTTGGGTCGCCTTCCCTCTTTTTTTCTTTCACTTTCACCTCCTTGTCACCAGATTTATTTGAATCTTCTTTTTCTTTAGAATTATCTACTGAAAAGCTTAGAGATGGTGGAGATGGCGGAGTCCGTTGTCGAGTACGTCGTAAAATTTCAGTGAGAGACCGTGCTATTGCACTCATTGTATTCTCAATAGTTGCGAGACGAGACACTAGTGTAAGTTCCATATTCGCAATACAATTCCCCAAGGCAACTTGATTTTGATACAATATTAGTTGATTATGCATGACGACTTGACGAAGTGATTCGTTTGGAAGAATTTGTTCCTTGGGAGAAGTCATACCTTCAAAAGTTCGATAGTGAAAAGCTTGTTGGGAGGAAGGTTCCGGCATATCCTGAATATGCTCTTGAGGATGCTCTTGCGGCAGAACTTGTTTACCTTGACGTTTAGCTCTCCACTCGTCCAGAGTGCAAAATGTCGATGGTTCTTCTGGGAGAGACATCAAGGAGAAGAATTTTTTACCTGCTTTCTTAACCGGAATTTCCTCAAACGTTGATAAATAAGTCGGAACTTTTTTTGCCTTTAATAATCTCGTAATAAACGGACCATAGATAATTGTTTGTGGAGACCTACTCCAAAATTCCTTTAGTTCATCAAAGATAAATTGAGCCCAGTTAACTTGAATACCACCAAATATAGCATATAAGGCCCTATGCTCTAGATCAAGTATTTTCTTCATGGCTTCCAAGCCGAGGAAACACTGTATTTATAAGAACTCAGGTAAAAAATCTCGCTTTTGGTCTTAAATATTTAGTACAAAACTGAGGTATATCATCTTCCCAAATTTGATGAGTAATGCTATCCCGTGGCTTAAAACGCATATCAGGAATATCATTGATATTTGTCCTGGTGTTAGAAGATTGCATTATATCTCCTATGTCCTTAGCTGTGAATCTAACAGTAACCCCGCTAACACTTGACCAAATCCAATCTTTTTCTACTTGAGGATTCCAAAAACCTGTACTATCTAAGTTCGCATAGAATAGAAATATGGATAGCTGGTCAATGTTAAGGTGATTAGAAGGGAATGAGACCAGTGTTACAAGAGCAGCATCCTGGCATAAGCTATGTAAATCATACATCGGAAAATCAATGAGACTGTAGAATGGACCAGTATGTAGGATTTTATTCTGCATCAATCCATATCTTTCTATTACCAAGGGTGCTTTGTACATCCATCTCTCGATTTTTGATTGCGAAACTGGTTGGCCTGTTTCTTCAGTAGTTTGTGGAGGATTTGATGATTCTACATCTACCCTCTTTCGTTTTGATGAAGTTTTTCTTTTAGGACCCATGATTTGGACTGGATTTGGGATTTTAGGGTTATAGAAGTTTCAATTTGATCTGTGAAAAAGAAGAGTAAGGAATAGAAGGTTGCGGTTTTTTTATATAGAAATAATTGACGCTTTATAAATCAGACCTCTGGTTTGAAAAATAGATGTTTGATTTAGGTTTTTTTTTCAACCCGATGAAGTTATCAGACGTCTGTGAATAGTTTCAGACATCTGTGGTGGACGTTTTTTTAACCCGTGTTTATTTTCAGACGTCTGCTAATTTTTTCAGACGTCTGATTTTAGTTTTCCTGTTCTTTATTTTAACCCTGTCAATTTTCAGACTTCTCGTGTATTGATTCAGACGTCTGGTTTTTAATTTTTTGTGAGATGTCCCCATAATAATTTGCATAATTGTTTACATAATTGCATCATGATCACCACCAATTAATAATTACTTGCATCATTGTTTATCAGGTTAAAGGATGCAGCAGGGATGAGAGTCCATCTCAAGTGGTACAAATGATTTATATTATTGTTGCCATAACAACGGAATTTATTTTCATTTAACATATAATATAAATGATTTTGACTAAATGTAGAGTAAGTATGACCAATCGAATGTCAGATGTAATTTGTTGGATTGGACTGGGAAGGACCAAATAGTAGCTGAAGGAAGCGTTATTTGAAATGACCCTAAAGAGCTTTTATACAATATTCCACTTGGACCAAATGCCATGAAAATTTTGATAGAAATCCCGAAGAAATTGAATGCTTATTTATGGAGGTATACTCCTAGTATGATCTCACATATTGGAGAAGCTAAGGATGAGATAGTAGCATGGCCATCTGACAGAGTTGTACTCCACACTACAATAGTCTCTAAAACGATGAAAATGCGGTATACTTAATTCTTTATGCACTCATTAGCTCTATGATTTAATATAAGAACCTGATAATATTTTTTTTACTGGAGTAAAACTTCATCAACAAATAAGAAATGCAAGTTGTATGATTGGGTTGGAAGCGAAGAATTAGTTGCCGAAGGGTGGTTGTACTCTACAGATCCAACTCAGTTCGTGGATAATATTCCACTTGGACAGTCTGCTGCGCTAGTTTTGATTGATGCGGCAAAAAAATCAGATGCATTCTTATGGAGAGCACCAGTTGGTATGACATATGTTGGAGAAGCTATTGGGTGCAAAGTAGCTTGGCCACAAAAAAATGTTGTTCTTATGGATATTAATGCTACGGAATCTGCTGATACGCCAAATATAGTATCACATTTAGCGGTAATGTGTAGTTTATGTATTTAATTTATAAAAACATGCATATACCTTGATACTATTTTATTATTATAATCACTTCTGTTTTGTAGAAAACATATTTAAATTGTTTCAAATATTGCATGACAGACCACTAGTTTCAAGCCAAACATTAAATGCAAGTTGATTAGTGTTTATGGAGAGAAAGAAGTTGTTGCTGAAGGACGCGTGTCTTCGATTGATCCAAATGCGATGGTCCATTTTGTTCGTTTGGGAGAAGGATCCGTTAAAGTTTGGGTTGATATTGTTAAAGTTCCAAATGCACTGTTATGGAGACTTACATCTGCATTTGAGTTTATTGAAGATGCGCTTGGTTCTACTATAGCTTGGCCTTCTGCAAACGTCGCCGCAGAATCGTCTTCAAGTAAGAATGACTTATACTTCTCTTTACTTATCGTCAGTATGAATGATGGAAATACTCATAATGATTGTTTTGGTAGAATTTCACTTCAAGTATGATTTCCCTTTTCACCTCTTAAAACTGAACTAATATTTAAATTTCATTTAGGTAAGATAAAACTGGAAAAAATAGAAGATACGGTGACCTAGATGTGCTCAAACATTTTGATCTTATACAATTTTTCTTTCTTGCAATTTGGTCGTACTAAGCCATACGCATATTTGTTGACATAAGAAATGTTGCAAAGTTTAGGATGCTGGTTGGAAAAAAAATATGTTGCCTGTGCATGGAACTGAACCATGGCCCAACGTTGTCAAGTAGTTTAAGCACTACGACCAGTCAAACAAGCCAATATTAGAAATGTTATATTTATACTAGATCCAACAACAAGATGACTTGATCACACTTGACCTTGTTTTCTTTTCACATTGCCATGTTTAGCCGTACTTTTTAGTTCAGGTGTTAGCAGTTTCTCAATGTCATACATATACAACCAAAGTAGTTATGTATTTTCTTATTGCCAAATCAAGTGTTGATTTTTGATGCATGATGGAAATTCAACTTTGGAGCACACAAGCTTGGACTTTGAACTGTTTATATTTTTCTTTTTTGTCAGTAAGCATCTTTTGTAAAAACAAGTTATAGGAACATCGATTACAAAATGTTATGTCCAACTATTGTATATTTGGCATACGGAATTATTATACCTTATGTGATATAGTTTTATATTTATAATTCTTTTGTGTTGTTTGAATTTCGTGATGATTTTGAACTGCATTGTGTAAAAATGATAAATGCTGATAGACGTACTTCAACAACTCTGCAGAAACGCTGTGATATATCTTGAAAAAACGCTGTGGCATGCAAGAAAGAACAACATTTGTAGATGATAAAAAACGCTGTGATATATACGGTAAAACGCTGTTATATATAGAGAGTAACAACTTTTCTACCCAGAAATAAACGCTGTAATATATGTTGGGAAACGCTATGCTATATGGGCGGGTGTAACGTTTTCTAGGCTTTATAAAACGCTGTTATATGGTCTTAAAACGCTGTAATATATGAGCATTGACAACGGTTATGGCCATATAAAACGCTGTGGTATGAAGACGATAACAACGTTTCTGCCCATATAAAACGCTGTTATACATGTGATGAAGGAGGAATGATTTGTGTTAGTTATGCAAGCACAAAAGTACAAAACACTGTATAAACATAATGACAACGGTATTAAAACGATGTACAAAACGTAACAACAACACCAACTAAAACGCTGTAGTATCTCCTTTTTCTACAGCGTGTTCAAAGTATTGTGGTAGTCCCCTTGACCTATAACAGCGTGTCGTTAGACACCGTGCTTCGAAACGCTGTAAAATTGTATAACAGCGTTTTTTCAACGCTGTCAATGAGCACATTTCTTGTAGTGTCATCATAATACATCATCATTCATGAATACTAGGGTAATACAGAAATTTAAACTGGATACATAGAAATAGCTATAACCACTAGACGGGTTCTTGGTGTTGTACTCCATAATACTTCAAAGATTCCATTAGTCACCTGGATCACTTGTTTACCCATAATAAGTGTTATGAGTACCCAAGAGTTTAGGAAAACACAGAAAATAAACTCTGGGTCAGTCAGGGGACTGGTATGAGTAAAAGATTTTAAAAATACATCTTGATTAGTACAGTATATCTCATGAGACCACGCCGTAGAAACGGAATGGGTTTTTCCCTCATGAGATACAGAACAATTGGTTTAACCTTTCAAAAACGTCTTGAAAGAAAAGATAATAGTAAGACCGTCCCACACATAAACATGAACGGTTTTACCTTACTATAACCCAAAATATCTTTGATATCAAACTCATCTGATATTATAATAGTTCGTATCAATTAAATAATCATCTAGTGGAACACTTGCATCTCATGCTCCATATATAATATAAAATCAAAAACTGCAGGCTCTTATTGGAGATTGGATTCCAACAGACAAGGTATGGTACCACCTGCCGATCAGTGTACTCTAGAGGGGATACACTGAGGTTCAACAAGAACGTCTTGCAACCCGGCCACACATGACCGCCCACTCATTTAGCTTGAGTGTAGCGAATATATTATCACCCCACGGTTGTGATCAACAACGTTAGCGAATGCTGCAGCAGTGAAATATAGATGAGAAGACAAAAAGGATTTTCTTTAGATAGTGATAATACACCCTGCTTGGGAATGACCCACCTAGCCATGCTGCCTGCCTCATTTTTGTCTTTTCCTGGCTGTAAGGCTAGAGGCTACGTTATCTTCTAGAACACCTGTCCACCATTCACTTTAAATGCCACATCGTCAAATCCATCGGAAATTACTAATTGATTTCCACAAAAATACTGTGGTTGTCAGGTTAAAGAAGTTTCCCTTCTGTGCCAGCAATTAGTACGTTTGAAGAAAACAACGTATGTGATCCCTTTGGAAATACTCTGTTAGATATTCGTCCATACAAGTTGTCCTGGGACAGGATAAACTGAAGGCACTATTCAAAATAGCCCTTGCATATCTCCATCTTCAATTATCTTTAATATTTCTGACACGTGGCGTATAATTCGAATCGAAGTGGAATATTTATTCCAGACCCTTCGAGATGATGTACGTAATGTCTTTTACAGTTGGTATTTAAGTATCAGCCTAACATGATTATAATTCAGTTTACACATCCTTTATTTTTGAGTTTTAGTCAAACAAAACGTTATATGTTTGCATTGTTTAAATCTGGACATTTTAACTGTCCTTTGTAAATGAACAATATAAGCGTGTGTGTCGCACACGGTATTTTACTCTATTTGCCAGTTTTGTTTATACGTTATTTAATACCTTTGTTATACTTGTAACTCATCTTCTTACTTCTAGTTAATCATAAATTATTTAAATTTACCTTATGATTTCCTTTTTATTTTTATTTTAACTCGTCGAACTTCTACAGTCCAGCTTCTACATTCGATCTCCTTGCTACTGTCTTTTCTTCCAATTGCCTACGATATTTGGTTTTTATTAAATAAAAATCTCTTTTTATTTAATTATTACTTTTCTTCTTTATTTTATTTTTATTTTAATTAAAACTTCATTCAGAATCTCCTTTGTTTGCGTTTCTGCCAAAGTACCACTTTCGCAAGTACCACATTTCAAAATACTGCGTTCTCATGCTGATCCGCCCCAAAACACCACGCTCCAGCTAAAGTACCAAGTGCCACCTAGTACTACCACCTTGCCAAAGTACCAAGTCCAAACCACCATGTTTTCGCTTGCCCGATCACCCCAGACTCCATGCGCTTAGCACATACCAAAGTACCAGATCCTAAAGTACCACTTTACCAATTTCTAAAATGCCAGTTTACCAAATGCCAAAGTACCACTTCCAGCGCCTGTGTTTTCTCCCCCGAAACTGATGCCACATCCATGTATTTCTGTTTTGCCAAAGTACCACCTGGTACTACCAAAGTACCAAGTACCACCCCTCAAAAATCTCGTGCCACAACCGATCGTTCACCACCAAATCGCCATGCCAAACACAGTACCCTCCTGATGCACACACACCAGTACACGTCACCGAGCCACCATCGATCACTTGCGATCGTCCCCACATGTCACACATCACCTCCTGGTCACGCCACCGTCCTCCGCTCCGACCATTAACGTTGCTATAGTGTTTTTACTGCATTGCTCCTCCACCATCGAAATGGGTTTCATCGGAGTAACTCCGACTGCTCCTTCGACCGTCAACAGAACTCCGTCCAACTCCTGCCATGTCACCCTGACATCGCCACGCGTCGATCCCCTCTGGACTGCAACCTCCTAACGCCGCCATCGCGATGGAGTTCCGTTGAGAATATCACAACCCCAAAAACAACCCATGAACCCTAATTTTATCTCGTTTGCAAAATCTATACAATAGAAAAATCTTTTTATATTTTTCCTATAATTCTCTAGCCTAAACGTTCCATCCCTCCTCGCGTCACGAACTCCGTTGGCTTAGATCATCGGAATTTGATCGACAAGCATTTTCCGATCATCTTGGCGTATCTCAACAACCACAATGTTAAAAATCATGAAACGATTATCAAAAATCATGGTTTTGCAATATGATTTGATTTATATACTTAAATCATGGTTCTGCGATGTTTGAAATTTCATGATATAAGTTTGGTTACAGAGAACACTGCAATTTTCTATTTTCTGGTGTATATGTTCATTTGCAATGTTCCTTTATGCATTCAGACAGATTTGGTTGTGATGGTTTAAACTTATACTGAAGCATCTAATATGAGTATTACTGATAAGTGGATCATCAGTTTGGTAAAACGGGGTGTTATATGACAACTGTAATATCAAAACTGATTCTAACTTGTAGGCAGTATCACTTGGCATCAAGGGAATACAAGTTTATAAACATGCAAGGTTTTAATCAGTAAAACATCTATCATTCAACATAGGTAACAGAGCGTTTAAACAGACAGTATGAACAAGGTTTTCAGACTAACATTGTAACAACATGATATAGCCATTGTTCTAAATCCTAACTTGTATTAGACTAGAGATCTTAAAGTAAAGAGAAGTTTAGTTTACTCACTTGAATGCTTTCCAATTCCTTCTAGTCCAACTTTAGTTTTTATTGTGTAGAGAAATGTGTAGTTAAACCCATATTTATAGCCAAGTTCCCTCATGTTCAAAAATCATTTTCTTTCCCATTCACTACAGTATTTTTTTTATAATAGCCTCACCCCTTTGTTTAGCTCCTACGGCATGTTTCAAGGAACCAATGCATGGAAAAAATGTTTTGTTTACTTAGATATTTTGTAACGACACGGATTTTCCCCCGACCTTAATCGATCGCAAAATCGAAGAAGACCGTTCAAATCCCGCATACGTTAACTTTGGGAATACAACACATCAGAACAATAACAGCAGACTTTTATAAACATCATAGTAATGTTACATCAGAGTACAGAATATCAGAGTACATCGATAAATAAAATACAGCGGAAGACTTATTACAGTAAATATATACAATACACAGCGGAAGATTTTTCTAAGCTCTGGACACAATTTTAAGCTTCAATCCAGGATCCTGCTAAAGAGATAAATATCTACAAAAAGCTACTTGACTGCCCGTGTGGAAAAGAGGGCACCCGAGTTTGCAAGTGAAACAAACTACAGGTCAGTCATGGGACTGGTATGAGAAATCTAACTTAACTAATATAATAATATGACTAATCACAGGACCACGCCGCTAACGCGGAACGGGTTTACTCCATTGGATTTCCAGTGCATAAAATAAAGTAAATCGTTAAAACAACGCAATGCTTTTTAGAAAAATGAAAACATTATAAGACTCAAGTCCCATCACACAATGCAACGCAAACCGGAGGATAGAGTTTTACCTTATAATGGTCAAAAGATGCTTGATACGATAAAACTGATGTGATATTATTGCTCGTGTATATATATGTTTCAAAAATAATTTCAATCATAATGTATCAATCATAGATGGCATAGTACCGCATCCTACTATGTCGCCATACTAGTTCTACAATCAAAACCGCATGGTGTCGTATTGGAAATTAGGTTTCCATCATGAAATCGAGGCTAAGGATCGTCCTCTCCGATTCGAGACACTCTAGCAAATGTCTCAGGATCACACCTATAGGCAACCCTTGGATCTTCCGGGCCGGTCCCCACCTTACGGTAGTGGATTGGCAATTCCTGAACACACGATTCCCGGTTCCTTTGAACCCCATATGGCCACTAACAACCTTTAAATCCGAGGTACCTCAATCCATCGTCCACATAAGTAAAATGCCAGCTAGTTTAAGCACTGACACTACCCCTAGCTAGAAAGAAACGTGTGCACTCCCTACAGTCCATATCCCCTTTTTGACTCGTACCGGGGTGTGAGGCTCGCGAAGTCACGTTATACAAAAAGCTACGCCTAAACAGTTTATGCTTTGATCATCCCACAAGGCCATGCTTTTCAACAATAAGCCTTGATCATATGCATCTTAGCATGCCACATTGTCAGACCATACCATATCCATTGATCATCTACCAATATATATATATAAAACCTCTAATCTCATACGTCTTAGAGAAGGGTGTTAAGCAAAGAATAAATCCTTCACCACCAAACAGAAATATATCATTAGTAGCATTCAATAAATACAGTATAAAAGAAATACAATGTCAGACACACAATCCATTTACAAGTCCGTTCTGGGTCTGAACGAAACAACGTATCCGTCAATCTCCAGTACGCCTGGACGATCATCACTTATTACCTTGCCTTGGGGGATCAGTCCCAATTCAAGATATCAGTCATCATCAACCAAACGATGTGAAGCTCTCCGGTCTTCAACCACCGTCTTCATCTTCGACCCTTGATCGTCGTGATGATGATTCAGAATGGGATAAACCCGGTCTTTCTGAATAACTCGCGTATTTGTAATTAAAATCAACCCTACGCCACATTCCAACTCTGAATGTTCTTTTAATAAAATATTTATATTAAAAGGTTCTCATTAATTTTATCAAAGATAAAATCAATAAATTAAATCTTAAATCTTTTCTAAAAAAGATTTGATAACTCTAATTTTGATTTTAATATCAAAAATCATTATTACAAGATTATTGATTTAATAAATAAATCTTTTCTTAAATTAGGTTAAAGAACTAGTGTCATCTAAAACACAGTTCATGATAAACCAGAAATCAATTTCCAAAATATGGAATTTCCACAGAAATTAAATCAATATACAACCGATATAAATTTCTGTATCAAACTAATAATATAAATGGAATAATGGCAAAGCCTCTTAAATTCCATATATAATATCGGTCTTCTTTTACAAAAGCCCATCTCGATTATTACGAATCGAATTTCCCCTTAATTCCAATTTAATATATTAAATCGGAAAAACCTGTTTTTTAGAAAATCTTCTTTTAAATCTATAAAATAGATTTATAAACTCCAAATAATAATTTCAATGTAAATTGGATTAAAGAACAAATGTCAGTTAAAAACACCGTTCACGATAAATCCAATCCACATATCAATTAATTTCAAAAATATAATTGTAAATAATCTTAATAAAAAGTTAACTCTTTCAACGGGGTTTAAGGACAATGTTATTTAAGATACCATCCACGACAATCCAAAAGTCCAATGCTTGAACTAAATTCCCATTAAATAATAATTAATTGAAAACTTCCTTAAATTTATTTGTAAAATATTTTTAATATAAAATATCCTTTATATTAAAAATCCTATATTTGACAATATTCTTTATTATACAAAAATTCTTTATTTAGAAAGAAATTCGGAATTGGAGTGCGACTCAACCATGTACCATATAATTTAGGTCATATGGATTTCATGCATTTCATGTATAGGATAATAAACAGGAAATAATCATGAAACCATCCATTAACATCCAGGGTGACAATTTCAACTGTGTGAGCATTAAAATGAAACAACAACGCTCATCGCAGCCTGTCGATCAATTGATAGACATACAATTAAAGATTGGGATTTGTGTCAGTCAAGTATCATCCGAATACCCGTGTGGGGTTTTCAGCCAACAGTAGTTCATATAAATAAATAAATAATTGGTTAATAGATTTAACCAACTTCAATTTCACTAACAAGTTGATGAAATAAATCAAAAATGTCACTTATATCGAGTGAAAATGTATTTTACTCGTATGATTTCTCTATATATTCCTAAAGTTATATAAGCAGTAATTTATTTATAAAGCTTTATTGCGGATGACAAATAAAATATAAATTTCATTATATTTTATTTGTATGAAATTTCTTAACAATACATTTCAGTGTATATTTTGACCAACAATATAATTTGTATATTATAATATAAACTCTAATGAAAGTTTGCAAATAAAAATTGGATTTTATATTTGGGTATAAATTCTACTGTATATTATGCAAATAAAAGTGATTTTTATATTTGCACATAAATTCTGTTTCAACACAGATGTGTAAAAGTCATTATATCATTTTGTTAACAATTCTATTTCAACAAAATGATAAAGGCAGTAATTTCATTTTGTCACTAATTCCAGTTTAACAAAATAAATAGCAAACAACGATTCATATTGTGACCGTTCTAATTTAACAAAATGGATCAAAGTGATAATTTTAACTCTTCTACTTTCATTACATATATAATGTTAATAAAAGTGATATCTCTAAACTTTCTGTTTTTATTGCATATAAAATATCAATAAAAATAATTCCTTTAATTTTCCATATTTTTATTGTATATAAAATGGCAATAAAATGCTATTCTTTAACCTTTCCTTTTATATTGCAAACTAATTTTACAATAAAAATATTATCTTAAAATCCATTCTTAAAATTGCATAGAAAATAACAATAAAGACGATACCTTTTTACTTACACTTTTATTGTATACGTAATGACAATAAAAATGTTATATTTTAATCAATCCTTTTTATTGTAAACTAATTTTACAATAAAAATATTACTTTTTAAATCTACACTTTTTATTGAAAATAAAATGATAATAAAAAGGTGAATTTTAAAATCTATTCTTTATATTGCAGTAAATTTGGAAAATAAACATAATTTCCAATATTATACTTTTCATTGTAGTCCTTTATATCTAATCTTTTAAATCAAGGGAAATTACAACATATATGTAATCCTATGTTTCTATTTCGCTAATGTTTTTAGAATAAAAATATAAACAAAATCCTTTTTAACAACAATGGTATTAAAAAAAATATGTAATCTTCATGACTTGTCCTTTATTGAATAATTTAACAATAAAAATGTTAAATTCTTTTAATTGTAACCATTTAATAATAAAATATAATTAGTTGAATCAAGACTTGTCGTTGTATCCATTTGGCACTAAAGTATAATCCTTATAATCTAACCTTTTTATTGTAACTTTTTGACAATAAAAGAAAATCCCTTTATTAAATTTGACATTAAAAATATGCCTTTTAAGTTTTAACCCTTTTTATGGTAATTTATAATGACAATAAAAACATATTGTTTAATTCAACAAAGTTACAACAAAATAAATTCCTTTATCATAATCTTCTACTTGAAAAAAACAATATTTCATAAAAACCTTACCTTTAATGTAAAATCTTTTTATTTAAACAAAAATAAAATCAAAATTGTTGTCTTACATGTCTATTCTTTTTATTATAATAGATTACAATAAAAATATGAACATTTCATACCATTCCTTTTATCGTACTAAATTTACAATAAAAATTTGATCTTTTTATTTAAAAAAGAAAATAACACAAAAATGGGTTTTTATACATATAAAAATGTGAATAAAAACCGTAACTACTACATATGGATTTTTATTTACATATAAAATGCAAATAAAAATGTAACTCTTCGATTTGGATTTTTATTTGCATATAAAATGCAAATAAAAATGTAATTTCTAGAAATGAATTTTTTTTACATATCAAATGTAAAAACAATGTAATTTTCAAATGGGTACCTTTACTTACATATAAAATGTAAATAAAAGTTTAATTCTTTAATATGTATTTCTATTTACATAAAAATGTAAATAAAAAATGAAATTCTCGTATATGTCTTTTTATTTACAGGTAAAATGTAAATAAAAGTGCGTTTTCCAAATATACCTTTTTATTTAACAATAAATTGTAAATAAAAATGTGTTTTTACCAATATGGGTTTTAGTGTACAAATAAAGTGTAAACAAAATGTGCTTTCCAGTTATTTCTTTTTATTTACAAATAAGATGTAAATAACAACGTAAATTCTAAATAAGCCTTTTTATTTACAAATAAAATGTAAATAAAAATATGTTTCTAAATTTGTTCTTTTATTTACAAAATTAATGAAAATAAAAATATGTCTAACCATTTTGTTCTTTTATTCGCAAATAAAATGCAAATAAAAGTATATTTCCTAATCTTGACTTTTTATTCACAAATAAAATCGCAAATAAAAATGTATTTAGAAATCTTAACTTTTTATTTGCAAATAAAATGCAAATAAAAAAAATTATGTTTACAAATCTTAACTTTTTATTCGCAAATAAAAATATGTTTAACCGTTCTTGTCTTTATTTGACAAGCTGATTTCATACAACACTATGTTCAATATGATATACAATTTTATATTCATAAAAAAAAAAACTACACGATATTTTAATTTAGATTAAAAATCCTAATCTAATCTAATTCACCAATATCGATGATCTTGGTTGAATTTATACAGATCTATAGTTACAAGAACGGATCTAAACAATTCAATACAATACAAACCACTCATCAGAACAACAATTACAACATAGATCTGAATAGATAACATACAAGTAATCACTCAACATCAATAAAATAATTAATTAAATAAATTAGATAATTAAATCAGAGATTCTCACATTGGTTTGATTCTGAAACTCCGTTCGCATTCAAAATTTGCTGAAATTTCAACAGTCTCCGTTTCAGGTCTGGTCTGCGCCATCGCGAAGATCTCGGAAAGACGAGTCCAACGCAACTGACGGTTTGAAAAATAGACCTCGTATGAGAAAGTTATCGCATTTTAAACTTTAATTACAGTATCAGATTAACGTAAAGTAATTAATATAATCAAACAATTAATTAACCATTTGGTCACTTTCTTCCTTCAGTTGATAAGCCTTGGATCATGATCGAAATTGTTCCCACCACCTCTTTCCACGCCAATAAGGACACACCATTTTGGAGATTGGAGATTGCTTTTTAATTTTCTCTTATAAATCATGTTTTAATTCGGAACGAATTATGAGGAACCTGGAGAAATATTTTCGAACGACGATGTCCGCTCATTGAGATGGAGGCGGTGGAGAAATAGATCTGAGGAAAGAAGCCATTTTTTTCTTCTGATTTAAGCGTAGATCAAATTGGACTGAAGAAGAGAGGATGTAAGGGAAGAAGAATGGAGAGTTATGTTATTTTATAATAGTGAGGATTGGTGAACAAAAAGAAATAAATATGAACAATTATAATGGAAAGGAATGTAAGTGCAAGATTTAACGTTTCCTTGTCTTTTCTTTTTTTTATATATGAACGCTATGGGTAATAAAGGGGCAAACATTGCATGGTTCTTTTTATTTTTAGTATACGAAGAATTCAAAATAAGGGAGCATTTACATACGTTGAAAATAATTAAGGAATATAGAGAGCATGACCACATGTTTTAAGAAATGCATGCATGTCTCCAACATGACAATTTAATGAAAAGAAGGAAAAAAAATTAATGTGCATAGAATTAAATTGCACGCATACGAAGATATAACATATTGTGGCAAGTTTTAAATGTGCACAATGCATGAAATTTATTGTAGTGTGTCATTCTTTATTTAATGCGCATATATGGTGCGCTGATTAGATAAATTTTTTTCTTTTCAAAAAGCAAGGGAACAATTCACATTTGGGAATTAATTAATTAATGAATGATACAATTAGAATAGATAGGGGAAAGTATTAAAAAGAATAGCCAAATATATATATATATACACACATACATATATACATATATATATATATTGTCAGAATTTATTTCATTTAGAAACTACACATTATTTTCAATCAATATTTTAATATAAATTAATAGATTTTATTAGAGTTCCTAAGGCATATTTTTTTCCTTGGCAAGTAGTCAAAGATTTTTAATACAAGGATAACATTCTTGCTAATAACATTTAATTGAGGAAATATTTTAAAGTTATATTTTTTCTTCCTCTTTGTATATTTAGAATGTGCATTAAACAAGCGCCTACATGAATTATGTCCATCAACATTCAAATCTTAGGATTTAAGTTTTCCATTAATAAATGTAATCTTACAATCAAACTTAAAATATAAATTTAATCATTTTATTTTTAAAATTTAATTCAATCTTTCAAGAACAAATTAAATTAAACAAACTAGAAATTCAAGTATAAATCTCTACGTTCAAATCCTAAATCAAACTTACAATTTCAGAATTTTCAAACTACCGCGCTATTTCCAACTCCTTTTAAAATTAAAATAAATATATTCGTTTTAACTTCAATTAAAATAAATTTTTCGTCGTTATTATTTAAAATAAATTATTTTAAATATTAAAAATCCCATTAAATTTCTAAAATAAATTTTTTTAATTGGTTCTAAAATTCCGGGTTGTTACAATCTCCCTCACTTAAAATCATTTCATCCTCGAAAAGGAACGAAGCTAAAAGTTGTTTAATTAACCAACTAAATTTTAATTCTTTTATTGGTTTCAATAATTTTATTAGTTAAAATAATAATCACCCAACACAATCATCAATCAATTAGTTGATTAGCTTTAAAAATATATATAACTTTTGTATATTCAAAAATCATATTTTTTAAGATCGGATTATATATATGTATAATTACAAATATGTTAATTATAAACTTGTCACTCTCAACTCAACCTAGGGCATTACTAACCCCATCTCTAATGAGTTTTCTCATTCTAGGATACTGCTGATCCTATCTCTAATGAGTATTCTTATTGGATATTACTAATCTAATCTCTGATGAGTCTTTTGTTCAGTTCTAACGAGTTGTACCCGAAAGATTTGAGCTAACCAGAGCTCTGATACCAACTGTAACGATACGGATTTTGCCCCGACCTTAATCGATCGCAAAATCGAAGAAGACCGTTCAAATCCCGCATACGTTAACTTTGGGAATACAATACATCAGAACAATAACAACAGACTTTTATAAACATCATAGTAATGTTACATCAGAGTACAGAATAACAGAGTACATCGATAAATAAAATACAGTAGAAGACTTATTATAGTAAATTTATACAATACACAGCGGAAGATTTTTCTAAGCTCTAGACACAACTTTAAGCTTCGATCCAGGATCCTGCTAAAGAGATAAATATCTACAAAAAGCTACTCAACTGCCCGTGTGGGAAAGTGGGCACCCGAGTTTGCAAGTGAAACAAACTACAGGTCAGTCATGGGACTGGTATGAGAAATCTAACTTAACTAATATAATAATATGGCTAATCACAGGACCACGCCGCTAACGTGGAACGGGTTTACTCCATTGGGTTGCCAGTGCATAAAATAAAGTAAATCGTTAAAACAACGCAATGCTTTTTAGAAAAATGAAACCATTATAAGGCTCAAGTCCCATCACACAATGCAACGCAAACCGGAGGATAGAGTTTTACCTTATAATGGTCAAAAGATGCTTGATACGATAAAACCGATGTGATATTATTACTCGTGTATATATATGTTTCAAAAACAATTTCAATCATAATGTATCAATAATAGATGGCATAGTACCCCATCCTACTATGTCGCCATACTAGTTCTATAATCAAAACTACATGGTGTCGTATTGGAAATTAGGTTTCCATCATGAAATCGAGGCTAAGGATCGTCCTCTCCAATTCGAGACACTATAGCAAATGTCTCGGGATCACACCTACGGGCAACCCTTAGATCTTCAGGGTCGGTCCCCACCTTACGGTAGTGGATTGGAAATTCCTGAAAACACGCTTCCCGGATCCTTTGAACCTCCATATGGCCAATAACAACCTATAAATCCGAGGTACCTCAATCCATCGTCCACATAAGTAAAATGTCAGCCAGTTTAAGCACTGACACTACCCCTAGCTAGAAAGAAACGTGTGCACTCCCTGCAGTCCATATCCCATTTTTGACTCATACCGGGGTGTGAGGCTCGCAAAGTCACGTTATACAAAAAGCTATGCCTAAACAGGCTATGCTTTGATCATCCCACAAGGCCCTGCTTTTCAACAATAAGCCTTGATCATATGCATCTTAGCATGCTACATTGTCAGACCATACCATATCCATTGATCATCTACCAATATATATAACCTCTAAGCTCATACGTCTTAGAGAAGGGTGTTAAGCAAAGAATAAATCCTTCGCCACCAAACAGAAATATGTAATTAGTAGCGTTCAATAAATATAGTATAAAAGAAATACAATGTCAGACAAACAATCCATTTACAAGTCCGTTCTGGGTCTGAACGAAACAACGTATCCGTCGATCTCCAGTACGTCTGGACGATCATCACTAGCCTTGGGGGATCAGTCCCAATTCAAGATATCAGTCATCATCAACCAAATGATGTGAAGCTCTCCGGTCTTCAACCAAGGTCTTCATCTTCGACCCTTGATCGTCGTGATGATTATTCAGAATGGGATAAACCCGGTCTTTCTGAATAACTCGCGTATTTGTAATTAAAATCAACCCTACGCCACAATATAACTCTGAATGTTCTTTTAATAAAATATTTAAAATAAAAGGTTCTCATTAATTTTATCAAAGATAAAATCAATAAATTAAATCTTAAATCTTTTCTAAAAAAGATTTGATAACTCTAATTTTGATTTTAATATCAAAAATCATTATTACAAGATTATTTGTCTTAAATTAGGTTAAAGAACTAGTGTCATCTAAAACACAGTTCATGATAAACCGGAAATCAATTTCCAAAATATGGAATTTCCACAGAAATTAAATCAATATATAACCGATATAAATTTCTGTATCAGACTAATAATATAAATGGAATAATGGCAAAGCCTCTTAAATTCCATATATAATATCGGTCTTCTTTTACAGAAGCCCATCTCGATTATTACCAATCGAATTTCCACTTAATTCCAATTTAATATATTAAATTGGAAAAACCTGATTTTTAGAAAATCTTCTTTTAAATCTATAAAATAGATTTATAAACTCCAAATAATAATTTCAATGTAAATTGGATTAAAGAACAAATGTCATTTAAAAACACCGTTCATGATAAATCCAATCCACATATCAATTAATTTCAAAAATATAATTGTAAATAATCTTAATAAAAAGTTAACTCTTTCAACGGGGTTTAAGGACAATGTTATTTAAAATACCATCCATGACAACCCAAAAATCCAATGCTTGAACTAAATTCCCATTAAATAATAATTAATTGAAAACTTCCTTAAATCTATTTGTAAAATATTTTTAATATAAAATATCCTTTATATTAAAAATCCTATATTTGACAAATATTCTTTATTATACAAAAATTCTTTATTTAGAAAGAAATTCTGAATTGGAGTGCGAGTCAACCATGTACCATATAATTTGGGTCATATGGATTTCATACATTTCATGTATAGGATAATAAATAGGAAATAATCATCAAACCATCCATTAACATCCAGAGTGACAATTTCAACTGTGTGAGCATTAAAATGAAATAATAACGCTCATCGCAGCCTGTCGATCGATCGATAGATATACAATTAAAGATTGGGATTTGTGTCAGTCAAGTATCGACCCAATACCCGTGTGGGGTTTTCAGCCAACAGCAGTTCATATAAATAAATAAATAAATAATTGGTTAATAAATTTAACCAACTTCAATTTCACTAACAAGTTGATGAAATAAATCAAAAACGTCACTTATATCGAGTAAAAAATGTATTTTACTCGTATGATTTCTCTATATATTCCTAAAGTTACAAACAGTAATTTATTTATAAAGCTTTATTGTGGATGACAAATAAAATATAAATTTCATTATATTTTATTTGTATGAAATTTCTTAACAATACATTTCAGTGTTTATTTTGACCAACAATATAATTTGTATATTATAATATAAACTCTAATGCAAGTTTGCAAATAAAAATTGGATTTTATATTTGCGTATAAATTCTACTGTATATTATGCAAATAAAAGTGATTCTTATATTTGCGCATAAATTCTGTTTCAACAAAGATGTGTAAAAGTGATATACTCATTTTGTTAACAATTCTATTTCAACAAAATGATAAAGGTAGTAATTTCATTTTGTCATTAATTCCAGTTTAACAAAATAAATAGCAAACAACGATTCATATTGTGACCGTTCTAATTTAACAAAATGGATCAAAGTGATAATTTTAACTCTTCTACTTTCATTACATATATAATGTCAATAAAAGTGATATTTCTAAACTTTCTATTTTTTTTGCATATAAAATATCAATAAAAATAATTCCTTTAATTTTCCACGTTTTTATTGTATATAAAATGGAAATAAAAATGCTATTCTTTAACCTATCCTTTTATATTGTAAACTAATTTTACGATAAAAATATTATCTTAAAATCCATTCTTGAAATTGCATAGAAAATAACAATAAAGACGATACATTTTTACTTACACTTTTATTGTATACGTAATGACAATAAAAATGTTATATTTTAATCTATCCTTTTTATTGTAAACTAATTTTACAATAAAAATATTACTTTTTAAATCTACACTTTTTATTGAAAATAAAATGATAACAAAAAGGTGAATTTAAAATCTATTCTTTATATTGCAGTAAATTTGGAAAATAAACATAATTTCCAATATTATACTTTTTATTGTAGTCCTTTATATCTAATCTTTTAAATCAAGGGAAATTACAACATATATGTAATCCTACGTTTCTATTTCGCTAATGTTTTCAGAATAAAAATATAAACAAAATCCTTTTTAACAACAATGGTATTAAAAAAAAGTAATCTTCATGCCTTGTCCTTTATTGAATAATTTAACAATAATAATGTTAAATTCTTTTTATTGTAACCATTTAATAATAAAATATAATTAGTTGAATCAAGACTTGTCATCGTATCCATTTGGCACTAAAGGATAATCCTTATAATCTAACCTTTTTATTGTAACTTTTTGACAATAAAAGAAAATCCCTTTATTAAATTTGACATTAAAAATATGCCTTTTAAGTTTTAACCCTTTTTATGGTAATTTATAATGACAATAAAAACATATTGTTTAATTCAACAAAGTTACAACAAAATAAATTCCTTTATCATAATCTTCTACTTGAAAAAAACAATATTTCATAAAAACCTTACCTTTTATGTAAAATCTTTTTATTTAAACAAAAATAAAATCAAAATTGCCGTCTTACATGTCTATTCTTTTTATTATAATAGATTACAATAAAAATATGAACATTTCATACCATTCCTTTTATCATACTAAATTTACAATAAAAATTTGATCTTTCTATTTAAAAAGAAAATAACACAAAAATGGGTTTTTATACATATAAAAATGTGAATAAAACCCGTAACTACTACATATGGATTTTTATTTACATATAAAATGCAAATAAAAATATAACTCTTCGATTTGGATTTTTATTTGCATATGAAATGCAAATAAAAATGTAATTTCTAGAAATGATTTTTTTTTACATATCAAATGTAAAAACAATGTAATTTTCAAACGGGTACCTTTACTTACATATAAAATGTAAATAAAAGTTTAATTCTTTAATATGTATTTCTATTTGCATACAAAATGTAAATAAAAAATGAAATTCTCATATACGTCTTTTTATTTACAGGTAAAATGTAAATAGAAGTGCGTTTTCCAAACATACCATTTTATTTAACAATAAATTGTAAATAAAAATGTGTTTTTACCAATATGGGTTTTAGTGTACAAATAAAGTGTAAACAAAATGTGCTTTCCAGTTATTTCTTTTTATTTACAAATAAGATGTAAATAACAATGTAAATTCTAAATAAGCCTTTTTATTTACAAATAAAATGTAAATAAAAATATGTTTCTAAATTTGTTCTTTTATTTACAAAAGAAATAAAAATAAAAATATGTCTAACCATATTGTTCTTTTATTTGCAAATAAAATGCAAATAAAAGTATATTTCCTAATCTTGACTTTTTATTCACAAATAAAATCGCAAATAAAAATGTATTTACAAATCTTAACTTTTTATTTGCAAATAAAATGCAAATAAAAAAAATGTTTACAAATCTTAACTTTTTATTCGCAAATAAAAATATGTTTAACCGTTCTTGTCTTTATTTGACAACTTGATTTCATATAACACTATGTTCAATATGATATACAATTTTATATTCATAAAATAAAAATAAACTACATGATATTTTAATTTAGATTAGAAATCCTAATCTAATCTAATTCACCAATATCGATGATCTTGGTTGAATTTATACAGATCTATAGTTACAAGAACGAATCTAAACAATTCAATTCAATACAATACAATACAAACCACTCATCAGAACAACAATTACAACATATATCTGAATAGATAACACACAAGTAATCATTCAACATCAATAAAATAATTAATTAAATAAATTAGATAATTAAATCAGAGATTCTCACATTGGTTTGATTCTGAAACTCCGTTCGCATTCAAAATTTGCTGAAATTTCAACAGTCTCCGTTTCATGTCTGGTCTGCGCCATCGCGAAGATCTCGGAAAGACGAGTCCAACGCAACTGACGGTTCAAAAAACGGACCTCGTATGAGAAAGTTATCGCATTTTAAACTTTAATTACAATATCGGATTAACGTAAAGTAATTAATACAATCAAACAATTAATTAACCATTTGGTCCATTTCTTCCTTCAGCCCATAAGCCTTGAATCACGATCGAAATTGTTCCCACCATCTCTTTCCACGCCAATAAGGACGCACCATTTTGGAGATTGGAGATTGCTTTTTAATTTTCTCTTATAAATCATGTTTTAATTCGGAACGAATTATGAGGAACTTCGAGAAATATTTTCGAACGGCGATGTCCACTCGTTGAGATGGAGGCGGTGGAGAAATAGATCTGAGGAAAGAAGCCATTTTTTTCTTCTGATTTAAGCGTAGAACAAATTGGATTGAAGGAGAGAGGATGTAAGGGAAGAAGAATGGAGAGTTATGTTATTTTATAATAGTGAGGATTGGTGAAAAAAAAGAAATAAATAGGAATGTAAGTGCAAGATTTAACGTTTCCTTGTCTTTTCTTTTTTATATATATGAACGCTATGGATAATAAAGGTGCAAACATTGCATGGTTCTTTTTATTTTTAGTATACGAAGAACTCAAAATAAGGGAGCATTTACATACGTTGAAAATAATTAAGGAATATATAGAGCATGACCACATGTTTTAAGAAATGCATGCATGTCTCCAACATGACAATTTAATGAGAAGAAAGAAAAAAATAATGTGCATAGAATTAAATTGCATGCATACGAAGATATAACATATTGTTTTAAATGTGCACGATGCATGAAATTTATTGTAGTGTGTCATTCTTTATTTAATGCGCATATATGGTGCGCTGATTAGATAATTTTTTTCTTTTCAAAAAGCAAGGGAACAATTCACATTTGGGAATTTATTAATTAATGAATGATACAATTAGACTAGATAGGGGAAAGTATTAAAGAGAATAGCCAAAGATATATATGTACACACACATACATATATACGTATATACATGTATATATATATTGTCAGAATTTATTTCATTTAGAAACTACACATTATTTTCAATCAATATTTTAATATAAATTAATAGATTTTATTAAAGTTCCTAAGGCATATTTTTTTCCTTGGCATGTAGTCAAAGATTTTTAATACAAGGATAACATTCTTGCTAATAACATTTAATTGAGGAAATATTTTAAAGTTATATTTTTTCTTCCTCTTTGTATATTTAGAATGTGCATTAAACAAGCGCCTACATGAATTATGTCCATCAACATTCAAATCTTAGGATTTAAGTTTTCCATCAATAAATGTAATCTTACAATGAAACTTAAAATATAAATTTAATCATTTTATTTTTAAAATTTAATTCAATCTTTCAAGAACAAATTAAATTAAACAAACTAGAAATTCAAGTATAAATCTCTACGTTCAAATCCTAAATCAAACTTACAATTTCAGAATTTTCAAACTACCGCGCTATTTCAAACTCCTTTTAAAATTAAAATAAATATATTTGTTTTAACTTCAATTAAAATAAATATTTCGTCGTTATTATTTAAAATAAATTATTTTAAATATTAAAAATCCCATTAAATTTCTAAAATAAATTTTTTTAATTGGTTCCAAAATTCCGGGTTGTTACATATTTTAGCCAATCACTTTGTCCTATGTTCAAGCTTCTAGAAACATATCCCTTCACCCATGATTTCATTAAATGCCTATCATACTCACATCTTTTCATGAATTATAAAATGGCTTTCTTAACCTTTAAGTCTTAGATATTTTCTCTAAGAAGAATTGTATATACACAAGCTTGTTTTTAGATGATGGTTTTTCCTACTCTTAGTCATACTATTCATGGTTAGATCAAATTATGAGCACTGTCTTTTCTTCTTGCATTTTGTTTGTCTTTACATACATCTCCAATGATATTTTCCATTGAGACATTTAGTTAAACATGACATGTGTAATATCTTGTTATATGTTTCATGTATACATAAATGGTCGAATTCCCCCTGCACATGTTTACTTATTTATCTTTGTTTTGTTGCAAGGTCCTTTACATTTTTAAAGTGTCAAAATGACCATTTTTCCTTGCATGTAATTCATGTTATCATTTTTGTATTTTAGTTAAGGCTTCAGTTGCAAAGTTCTTGCTTTGAATTCAAGTTAAGGTCTAACTATATATATGTATGTACTATTGTACACACATATTGTTATACTTCCCATATGTTTTCAAGTTATGATTTTAATGTTACATATTTATATTATGTTAATCAAGTTTAAACATAACTTACATTATTTTTATATTCACCCATACATATATTTACACATATGTTTATAATCATTTTAGTTTGTTAAGTAGTATATTTCATTTTAATTTCCTCATTAAAATCAAATGTCAACCGTCAGAAAAAGTCGGGACATTACATTATTTCAAAACTTTGGATTTGAGTTTTCTACACCGTTCTGATGGCTGGCCCGAGTTTATTTTCCTTTTTCTTGAACTTTGGTTGCCTAATTTCTTTAGACAACTAAGTGTTTAGGTTTAACTTGGAGGAATTTGGTGGAACATGGAGCTAAAGGTTTCTTTTAGATAGTTGTTTATTCATACTTTCACTATATTTTTATTTGTTTAGCATTTATAAGGAAAAGTTTTGTAACTATCCAGACTGACATTAGATAGACTCTGATATTAATATTATCACTGTAAAGATTATGTATATCAAAATGATTTACATTGTTTCTACTATATAAGATTCTTTTCTTTCTTATTTACTTTGTAGCAAAGATTATCCGCCTTTCCAGCACTTTGATTTGTAACATGAGAATACTGTGGATGTATTAGAGTTGATTTCCGAAGGTTGAGGTGGTAGGTCATCTCAGTGGGTTACTATCGATCTTGATGTTCAAACAGAGAGAGTATGGGTTACAACCTGGCCGATTATGCTTGGTACCTAACAGTCAAGTACGTTATGCAATGCCAAAGTTATTCATTTAGACTGGTGATTAAGGAAATGCTAGTTAACCCAAATAAATATTCCATTAGAATGGGGTGATGAGCGAACATGGTCCACGAAGATAGAAAGCAGATAAAATAGGAAATTCCCGATTGAATTCCATTAAGCATAGACAATTGGACAACCTGTCAGTAGAATTCAGCACATCCATGATATAGGCATTGGGCAATCCATTGTAGATGTAGATTTACGTGCTCGAGATGTATGACGGTGATTTCATGAAATAGCGATATGATTGATCCCAGTGAGGTGCTCGCGAAAGATACTAGGGATAAGGCTGAGGTGGGCCATATAAACATATTTTAACAACCCTAAATTTAAGACATATTAATTAATTAAAGAATTAATTTAATAATAAAATAAGTTTATAAAATTATCAAAATTTATCTACGTGAGTTTCACCATTGTGTCCGTGAATTTTTTTGATCATTTTTAATATAAAGTTTGAAAAAATCTGAGCTAAAATGAAGAAGTTATAAAAGAAACAATTTATAAGTATAATCAAGGAGTTAGTAAAGGAAAAGAAAAAGGAAGCTAAAAAGTTTTTTTTTTTACAAATGACTGAATTTGACCATGGGACCTTTTCCATTGCTTTCGTTACAATTTTCTAGATCATATTCATATATAACTTTTCAATAATCTGTTTTCATATGGAAGAGTTATTGTAGAAAATGGTTTTAGCAAAAAAGGTTATATCGACCCTATATTCCACCCGAGCCATAGGTAGGTCTATGCACAAAGAATTCTAGGCAAGAAATTTTCTAGAAACATGTCGATTTGAGTATTTTAATAGTTAGAGATGATGTAGCTCATTTTGGTTGGTTGTTTTCATATTTGAGTTAATGTGGCTCATTCTAGTTGGTTGAGTGACGTAGTTGTCCTGGATTTATTTTAAAAGTCCAATGGCCTGAGATCTCTAGGATACACTATAAATAGACCCCCAGGCCTAGTCAATTCTTCACAACACAATATTTTCCCCTCTAGGTGCTCTCTTTTTAAGACGGACCCAACCTAGATTTTTTGGGAAAAGTTTATAAAATAAAATATTATTATAATCCTATTAGAGGCAGAATTGCAACAGGTTCGGAAAAACAGCTTAGGACCACGGGTGAGTGCACTAATTATTAGACTATAAGTAACTTATAAGTTTAGTGTTTTTAATAATTTTATTTATAATTTTACTTACAGTTTTTAGATTAGTTTTTAGTAGTCTTCTTTTGTAAGTAGTTTACTATTTTTTACAATTATTAAATTTAATTAAGTTTTGTAAGTTCTTCTTTTTCTATTTTCTTTTTGCAAGTCTCTTTCTTATTAGTCCTTTTCCTTTATAGCTATTTCAGTCTTTTTACAACCTTTTACATTTTTAAAGCTATTTATGTTAGTTTATAAACAAAGTTTTTATCTTCTTTTTGTGCTTGGATTAGAGTAATCACATAGGATGCGCAAGTATGGGTTTATATAAACATGACTAAATTTACGGCGATACATGCTAAAACTGCAGATTTATAGTAAAAAACTGAAATGGGCTAAATTACGCAGATTTATGTACATGATAAATTGTAACTAGTATTATAATTCATAAGATATAGAAAAAGTAAGTAGATTATTGTTATAATAAAAGATCAAAAAAATCATAATAAAGAGAAAAGACAAAATATATTATATTATTACTCGGTCAGGAAATGGGTCAATAGGTTGGGTTCAGATCTAGGATTGAACTAAGTGACAAAAGAGAACACAAATTTGTAAGTTAGGACCCATTCCGACTACCTCCCATTTAATACATGATCCGATGGTCTCAGAGGAACGGGTACGCTTAGGTGGAACAACAGTTGTAAGAGGTCAATATAACTTGTTTAGGGCATATAACCTTGGCTTGTTTGTTATACAGGACCCGTCAGCCACCTTCTCTTTTAGACATGATCTGCTGGTTTCAGGAAGACCAGGCATGCTCAGGTGGAACAACAGTATAAGAGGTCAAAAATTATTGATTTGTAGGTCATCCAGTGTTTTCCGAGCATGTAGATTTCGATTGGAGACTACTATGACATGCGCTAGTTTACATGTCTTTTTGCTAGTAGGCAGGATTTATAGTGGCACGTTAGAGTCCACAAGGATGGAAACATAAGTGGGTAAGAGCCAATCAACGGGTAGAATTAGGAAAGCTAATTCAAACTAGAAATATTCAGAATAGAAAAAGTGTAAATAAGTAAATAAGAAAATTCAGAATGTCTTATTATTAGTAGTTACCTTTTTTGTGCAAGGACACATTATCAAGTCTATCCTTATTGTTAATTATCATGCAAGTAATTACTTTATTCATCATGCTCTATGTTCGATCTACTCCTCTTTCTTCTCTTTTCCCCCTTTAAGATCTCAGGGTTGTTTCTTATCTTATTCAGAAATCTTGGAGGATTAGCTTGTTGGATTTCTTATTTTGATGTATCTTATTTTGCTTTATCATTTTCAATTGGTTTGTTTATACTATTACTTGAGAGGGGATTTTGATTTTGATGTACTCTGATATAGTGGTGAGTCTGAGTGAGACATGTAGTTTTTTTCATGATATTATTATTTTCTGATGTTGACTTTTGAGATGATGTTTATTTTATGAATTTAATAATGTCTCTGTTGTACCTATTTTACATGTCTTGTAAAGTTTACTCTCTGTGATGTTATTCAGGTATACCTACAAACGTTACTCACTCTTTACTATTCCTATTTTAGGGATATAAAGGGGTGCGGGGTGTTTCATTTGCTATCAGAGCATTATTTGTTAGGAGATTCAAAGGGGTAAAGAGAAAAAAAGAAGAAAATGGAAAACTTTGGAGATAAGTGGATCATCTTACTTGAAAAATTTCTTTCTAAAGTATTTCAGATAGTTAAGATGGTAAAGCTTTCCACTGAATTTGGTTAGAATGACTCAGCAGTTACAATAGAGACCATTTGGGTTGGTAGTGTGGAGAAAAAGTATGAGTCACTTATGAGTCGTCATGTGATGAGGCATTAATAAATTTATCCATAAGATCTTTCATCTCATAGGGAGACCTTTCAGATATAGCAAGTTCAGTGTCTTAAGAGAATCCCAATTTCTTACCCACATTCTTTTCGCAAACATCCTTTAGATATTCCAGCATTAGCTTTTTTTTTCTTTGATTATGATCTTTCTTCCGAAATCCTTGGGAAGCGTAGATTTAAGGATTAATCTTATGGATGATAGAATTGATTGTGAATATGTTACTAAAACATGTTACAGATGAAGTACGCAAGTGCTCGCAAGTGTTTGCTAGTCGATGTAATGGATGCATAACACACAATAGGCATAGAGATTAGCTAACGAGGACACCAAGCATATGTATATGGACGTGTCTATAGTTTTACTTTATTGTCGTGGTTGTAATAAATGGATGTTATCATATGATTGTTGCAAATGGATGATGATTATAGAATGCATATAGAACTATCGGTTATCATTAGGATATTTGTATACATTTGGATACATAGCACAAATATATTTGCATAAAAAGGAGGTCGACTAAAGTAGTAGATCACTTAAGCGTAAAAGGGAGGTCGACTGATTTAGTAGACCACCTAATCTTTTGCATTAGTTAGGGACGTACACACTACACTATTGCATAATTACATGAATTGCATTAGAAAAATTAAGGACATGTATGCTAGTGGATGATGTTTGAGTAGATGAGAGTAGGTATTGGATGGGAATACTTATTTTATTCTTCTATCCTTGGAGATTTCAAGGGAGAAATCCTTTAAGGAGAGGAAAATTAAATAATCCTAAATTTAAAAAATAGTGATTAATTAATGAATTAATTAATAAATAAAATATATTTATAAAATTATCATAACTTAGCTATAGGAGTTGCACTACTGTGTCCATAGCAATTTTTTGATGAATTTATATGTAAAGTTCGTAAAAATCAGAGCTAATATTAAGAAGTTATAAAAGAAGCAACTTATAAGTATAATTTAGAAGTTAATAAAGGAAAGTAAGAAAGAAACTAAAAAGAATTTTTACAAATTGCACAAACTTGACTGTGGGACCTTTTCTATTGCATCTATTGCAATTTTCTAGATCATTTTCATATATAACTTTTTCGAAATCCGAGTTCGTATGAAAGAGTTATTGGAGAAACAAGGTTAAAAAGGGGTTAGGTTGACCCTAGCCATTTTTAGATCAGCCCGCAAAGCAATCTAGACAAGAAATCCTCCGAAAACATGCCAATTTGATTATTTTCATAGTTAGAGATGATACGACTCATTCTGGTTGGTTGTTTTTGTAATTTGAGCCGATGTGGTTCATTCTGATTGATTAAGTGACATGACTGGCCTGATCTATTTTAGAAATCCAATGGCTTAAGATCCCTAGGCTACACTATTAATAGACCCCTAGTCAGGCTAATTCTTCACAATGTAATTTTTCCCATCTAGATTCTCTCTTGTTGTAACTTACTTGACCCAGATTTTTATGAAGAACGGTTTATATAATGAAATATTTGTATAATACTATTAGAAGTAGGATCTGCAACAACCATGGAAAATAGCTTAGGACTATGGGTGAGTGTAGTAATTATTTAGATTATAAGTAGCTTATAGTTTAGGGTTTTTCATAGTTCTGTTTATAATTTTTCATACAGTTTTCCAATTGTTTTTAATATTCTTTTTCGGTTTATTTTTTTTCTTACAATGTCTTTTATTTATTTAAATTCTATAAGTTCTTCTTTTTATGTTTTCTTCTGTAAGTCTCTTTCTTTTCAGTCTTTTTCCTTAATGGTTATTTCTACCAGTTATTTTTGTCTTTCTATAAACTTTTACATTTTTAGACTGTAAATGTAAGTATGCAGACATAGTTTTTAATCTTCTTTTCACGCTTGGATTAGTGTAACACCCCGTAATTTATAACATATTAAGATGATAAACTAAGGAATACTTAATTAAATATTGGGAATTAAGTAAAATGGACTATGCCATTGCGTTTGTCTCAGAATTTTTCTTAAGATAGACACCAAGTTCGCGTAAAAGGACATCGTATGAAGAAGATATTATGGTTTGAAGTTTGTATATGCATAATATATATATAAACACACACACCCAAGTCAAAACCATTCAAAATAATTAGAAATCAGAAGGCGGGACGGCGCGGGAATCAGGCCCATTGGGGGTCGACCCCAGCCATAGAGATGTCGACCCATGGGTCGACACCATAAGGGGGGTGTTGACACCCATGTCTACACCTAGGTCAACATCCCCAGATCCGAGCCTGATACAATTCAGTGTACGTGGACTGAATTCCTGACTAGATTTGTGAACCGTAGGCTATAAATAAGACCCTATTCTCATTGTTTTATTCACTCTAAAACAATGGAGAACTAGATGTTGCCTCTGCCTAGATTAAATAGTCTATTCTTCTTCAATAAACATTCAAGTTCAAAGATCTGTTCTTCAATAGCAACAATCAAGTCTCCTGTTCTTTAGGTCCAATCACAATTAGAGATCTTGTTATTATGCCCAATTTTGTCACTATATGCTTATTTAGTTGCTATGCCTATTTCTGCTATTATATGTCTATCTTGTTAGTATGCTTATTTCTATTCTCTTCCCTTCTTCTTTTCCCTTTTTATTTTATAGCCAGTCTACCTTCGACCTAGGCATACCACTGAAATATGCGAACATGTTAAATTGGGAACCAGGGGAAAACGTTAAAATGGGGGCATAACTTGTATTGGGAAATTTAGGCATAACTTGAATAGAAAACATGAATATGGATTTGTGGCATAAACTAAACTGTGATTAAAGATCTTAATTTGGGGCATATGATACACGATGAATATGACTTGGGAAAGGGGCATGAAACCAGATAATGAAAAAGGAATAATTGGTTAATAACGAAAATGCCTAGATTTATAGTAATTTGAAATTGTAACCGTGCTTAGACACGAGGTTAGATTACACTTATGGTAAAAGTCTGCCCGGACCCGACCGGCATATCAAGCGACCACAAGTGGTGAATCTAATGTGAGGGGTCTAAGTGCATAAACATGTAACGGGCTAAGACACGAGGTTAAGTCGGACTTATGGAAGAAGTCTGCCTGGACCCGACCGACATATCCAACATCCACAAGTTGTAGGCTTAATATGGGAGGTCTAGTGCATTATAACCATAAATGAATGAATGGTAATGAACTTGAATACTTAACCTGTTTGAATCCATAGGGATTACATCAACATGTTAACTTGAGTAGGGGTTAAGTAAACTTACTTGAAACAATGGAAGGGTTAAGTATGTCTTGGGGTGGTGGGTAATATTTATATATCTAGGCCCACAAAATTAACCTGTTGGGGTTATGAAATCTTGTTACTCTGGTAGGGCATAACCTATGGAAATCCTAATAGTGGGGATGCAAACCTAAGGGGAAGCTTGTATCATCTTGTCTGTGGGACCCGTTTCAGTCAGTAACCCATATAGTTATCAAACGAGTACTCCGAACTAGGTCGGAGTAGGGGAACGCTTACTGGGCTTGTTGTAAGAGATCCAAAAGAGAGGACAGTGTGGGCGGTGCATTCCTACGGGGTCATGTGCGTGCATGGGTCTGGACTAGAGGAGGCTAAGACGCCATGACATCAGTAGATATGGTTGTGCACATCCTGAAAACAAAATGTTGCCATTGTGCGAAGTGGTACATCCTACTGTGGGGCTAGCACAAGGTATCTACGGAGTTAGGGAGCTGATCGATTGGGGTAGTAATTATAGTACATCTAGTCTTGCCTGTTTCGGAGCCCATTATTATCTTTAGGGGTAACACCGGTATGTTCAGTTGGGTTGCATGTTATTGTATGGGGGGTAAAACTCTCACTAGAAGTACACCTAAGTTTACCATCTCGTTGGGGATCATCTTGTTCATATGATACTAGTATTGGTGCAGAGAGGCAGAGAAAAGTATTAGAGAAGCGCTATACTTATATGTTATGTTCAATTTATCATGTTTACCTTGTCATACCTGCCTAATATGTTGTTATCTCTCTTATCCAGTTTATGTGCCTGTGATGATTCTTTTACTTATTTATATGCTAAAAGTAACTGGACTCGCCAGACTTTATGTCCGGCCTATTTTGTTTCCTCTTCTTTCTCTTTCGTTCCGCCTTCCAAGTTTCTCAGGGTGGGAATACTCAAGCTTGATCAGGATTCTTCTTTTATTTTGCTTGGAGCTACTTAGATGTACTGCTTGATTTCATACCTTCTCTACTATGGCTATGTTTTTGGGGATTATGCTCTTTTCATGTTTACTGTGCTCTGATGAATTTAGTACAAGACAAAAATTTTAAGTTGATGTACTAGGTTTTATGCATTTGAGACTCATGATGTAACTATGTTTTGAACCACGATGTTTTCTGCTTAATAAAGTTTTTCAAAATTCCGCTGTTATTTATATCTTTCTTGTAATATTTCTGTTTCTGTTTACCTATAACGCTTCACAAAACTTAATGAATTCTCTTAAAGAATGACATTAATGGACGTAGAGTGTCACATTTGGTATCAGAGCTGAAGGTAACCAAATTGGATAAAAGATTTTGAAAATGGTTTTCAAAGAGGTTTTAAAAAGAAAGCAATTTCAAAAGAAAAGTCTGTTTTTAAAAACATATTCCCCAAAGCCATATGTAATATCTTTCGATTCTCTGTTTGAATCCCTTTTTCCTTTTTCTTTTTAGCATGTCTGGGGAACCTAATATTCCTAAGGGCGTTACGATACCGAGTCGATTTCGTAGGTATATTGAGGCTATGGCGCATGTCGGTGGTCAAGCAGACGTTCCTCCCTCAACTGCACCCCTTGTTCCTCCTCCTCTGCCGCATGCTAAAAATTTCTCAAAAATACGCAAAGATTTCTGTGCTATGGGTGGAAAGTCATTCCGAGGAACCGAAATCTTCGTAGAGGCAAGGAATTGGCTTAAAGAGACGGAGGATTTGTTTGGGAGTTTCGAAGTTGACAATTGTAGAAAGATTTAGTTTGGCTCCTGAAAGATGAAGCTTCATTCTGGTGGGAAGTGACGTAACCAGGACATCCAGTGGAGACTTAAGATTATTTCCGACAGAGATTCGAGATGAAGTTTCTTTCCCAAGCCGAGAGAAGTATGCAAATGGAAAGGTTTTTAGCGCTCAAACAAGGAGGCATGACTGTCAAAGAGTATGTTAAGAAGTTCAATCAACTAGCAAGATTTGGGTTGGAGGTAGTAGATACCCCGCATAAGTAAGCTTTTTGAATGAACCCCTCCATGGGTTGGATATGTCTCATATTCTGATGGGAGCCACTTTTGAGAAACTCGTTGATACAACGTTAATGCACAAGGAAGATGAAGGTAAAAAGTAAGAGGCTAAGGTTGAGGAAAAACCAAATAAGAAATTGTGGCCTAAAAACGAGAACAACAACATCAAAAGAAGGGCGAAAAGGATGGTAAGTGTAGCAACCCGCATTCTACGTATCTAGGATCATAGAATATTTATTTCTTTTTTGTATGAAGTCATATGGTCGTGTAACTTTAGGAGACAACTATTGGGGTCATTTCCCATATTCATGATTTTTGCCGATTTTTAAATGACCATTTTGCCCCTAGTTGATATTGTTTTGGTCATAACTTTTGATTGGAAAGGAATTTTGACCTGAAACCACTTCCATTAGATTCGTTTGATGGTTTACCTTTCCGTAGAGTGGTCACATTAGCCAAACGGACTCACCGTTTGGGAGATATGGCTGAAAAAAGTTTCAGATAATGAAAAACAGCTTAATTGGGCTTAACCGGGTGATTAACATCTAGGCCCAAAGGGGAATTTCGGGATTACGGTTATGAGAGGGCTGGAAGGGTTAGGAAAATCATTTCATTTCAGTTTTCTCAGCCGCCACAAACCTTCCTTAAGCTCTAGCAATGGCCTCCATCTTCTAAAACACTCCAAAACACCTTTTTGTCATCTCTAATCACATATTAGCCTAATCTACATCAAATCAAGGCGGATTAGCATAAAGATTGGGATAGAGCTGCTGGAACACATAGAGATTGGATCCAAATCAGAGATTATTTCAGATCTATAGTTTACTTTGTGGCAAAGGTGGGTGATTTGCATTGTTTTTCACTAATTACGGCTAATTATGGTAATTAGCGAAGATGAGCGAAATTATTGCTCAGAAAAATCTAGAAAAATTCCTAAAATTCTAAAATATTGTTTTAGACCTCTGTTAGAAAATTTGGCTAATTTGGTTAAGTTTTACTAGTCCTATCATTAGTTGTTGTTGAACATGTTTAAGGGGAAAATATAGGTTTTGGGTATGTTTGATCCATTTTACATGCTATGATTATTGTTTTGCTGTTTATGATTGATTGTACATGTTGCTATGAATGTATGATATGATTTGTGATTGTCTAGAAATGTTAGATGGGTCAAAAACGCTGTCGAATGGCGTAAACAGTTGCTGGAAGAAGTTGCAGGATTTTGGCCGATCCGGATCGGATCGGAGGAAGGAGCACTTAGAAGAGACCGATCCGAACCGATGGAGCAAGGGTACACCGACCCGATCCGCCCTCGTGGGCATGGAGCTACTCCGACCAGACCCGCATGACCACCTCCGAAACGAACCGATGCATGGCGATTGGACTTGAAGAACCCGACCCGATCCGCCTGGAGGTGATGATGACCGACCCGATCCGCCTGGAGGTGATGATAACCGATCTGAACCGCCACAGGATGAGGACCCCGACCCGATCCGATGGGGGTAGCTCGACCGATCCGAACCGAGACGCTTGGACTCGAGACGCGAATCACGATCCGACTTTGAAGTATAGACTGAAGTAAAGAACCGATCCAGTGATGACCAATAACCCGAGATGCAAAGGTAGTCCAAATGGAAGTTAGAGCTTAGGATCCAGTTGGGAACCAATGAGTTCACTTCATGATTGGGCTTTGCTGCGGGACGTGTGCAAAGGGGTTGTCGGTATTCATAACTTTGGTTCACCACTGAGAGATGGATAGTGGGCTTGTAGTGATAGTTGTACGGGATTGGATTCCGTCATGGCCCAAAGGACTAGGTGACCAAGGTAGTGGATATCGTATGCTTTACGCACTAAGTGAGAGATGTGAGGATGGTTGCGATGATTGTTTGTTTGACATCACTATGACATGCACACCCCCACCCCCGTATTTCTTACACCATATGTTAGTGGCACCTTAGAGTATTGTACAGTATGTAGTGCTAACTCTTTGGTTGCAGGTCCAGGTTCAGGTATGATTGGATTATACCTGTTATTGTTTTGTCTTGTTGCTTATCGCTCATACCAGACTTTTTGTCTGACCCAGAGTTTTATGTCTCTTCTTATTACTCTGTGTGCTCACACGAGCAGACTAGAGACAAGTTAGCTAGGTATGTACGGGTAGCTGATCCGGAGACGAGCAGGAGGCTTCCACGTATGATATATATGATATTCTCCTTGTGTTGTTGAAGATCACTGCTTGGGCATTAGTCGTGCATCTTCTACTTTGGCTTTCTTTTGTTTTAGAGACAGTAAATTTGGAAAGTTGTAATAAGCTGTATTTGGATTTCCGCTGCTATGTTGGTTTAGTTTTCAGCTTATGTACTGTCTCGCCTGTTTTATGTCAAGATTATGTTATTATTATATTTTGATTCCATGCGTTGTGATACATTCTACAGGTTCCTTGTTAGTTCGCTCTCTTCTTTCTTTTCTTCTGACGACCGTTCCGTGCTAACTGGACATGTGTACAACGTACTTTTGGAGTAAATGTCGGTTGGTGCGGGGCGGGCCGTCACATTTGGTATCAGAGCTCTAGGTTGCAAAATTAACCTAGGGAAGTCATAAGGGAGAGTTAGTATACGTATACGAGAGCGCGTATTTGTGATTATTTTGGTTTTCAAAAGCTATATATATATACTATTAGTAGTATAAGGATGAAGTCGTACTGCACTAGCACCACTATGGAGATGGTTAATCGTTTTCTCTTTACAGATTGAACGATGAGCCAATACGCAAGAGGTGCCGGTAGGGGAGCTAATAATGGTAATGCCGCTGACATGATGACGATGTTTACTAACCTCACGAGGGAGATGCTTAGGGATGTTCAGAGGGCAGCTCCCAATGCCGGTAATGGTGGTGGTCCAGTTGTGCAGGCGCCTAGGGCCGATTTCGCCAAGTTGTGCAAGGATTACACTAACCTTGGTGGGAAGCCGTTCCACGGAACGGAGTCGGCCACGGATGTTCAGGATTGGTTGGATAGCTGTGATCGTATCTTCGACGACTTGGGTATCGAGGATGCGATGAAGAGAAGGCTAGCGTCTCGTCAGCTGCAAGGGCGAGCGATGAATTGGTGGAATGCTATTAAGACAGCCACTCCAGAGGATCAGGATACATGGGATCAGTTTAAGGCTCGCTTTAGCGACAAGTTTATCCCAGCTGCTCAGAAGTCGGAATTGTTTAGGAAGTTCTTAGAGCTTAAGCAGAGTGGTAGGGCAGTCACGGAGTATATTGCTGAGTTCGACACATTGTCGAAGTATGGATTATCCCTTATCGATACTCCCGAGAAGAAGAACGAGAAGTTCATAACTGGATTGGATCAGTACTTGGGGGAGAGGCTTATTAACCACATCGATGAGACGTTTGAGTCGATTGTGGGGAAATCTTTGAGATCGGAAAGTCTTTACCCTAAGCCAAAGACCGAGGTTGCTATTACATCTGCAGAGGAGCCAAAGCCGCAAGCAAGCGGTGGAGGCAAGGATAGTTCCCAAAATAAGAGGAAGCAAGACCAAACTATGGATGGTCAGAATAAGAAAAGTAAGAACGATGGCGAGTGCTTTAGTTGTGGCAAGAAGGGCACTATGCCAGAGATTGTCGGGAAAATCCTAGGGAAAGGAAGTGCTTTAATTACGGCCAAGCGGGACATCACAAGAATGAATGTCCAGAATCTCCTAGGGAGAAGCAGATCGTGAAAGCATATGCTATCAACGCTGTTCCTTCTTCATCGAATGCCCCAATTGCGGCACAGAAGGAAAAAGGTGTCGTTATTCGAGGTATGCTTTCTATTTAAGATGTTTCTGTTCGAGTATTGTTTGACATACCCGAGATAGTCGATAGACCTTTAGTAGTGACGAGCCCCAGTTGGTGGTTCGACTAGCCTTAGTATGATTTGCCGTAACGTGGTCTTATCGAGTCATGGATGTATGTTTGTTGTGATTGCTTTATTTTGAGCTTTACTAGGTTTGGCTTGATTTTGGGAGTTGATTGACTCCAAGGGTATAGAGTGGTAGTAGATTGTGAAGAGTCTTTGACGACTATTAGAGTGGATGATGGACGAAAGGTGGTATTGGATCGCCTACCTTATGATGAAGATGATAATGGGAGTCAGAGAAGCAAATGTACATTGGATGTACAGTAGTTTGGTCAGGACTTGGTCAGGCGATCGATAATAGTTTCAAACAAGATTGGCGAGGATAGCCAAAGTCGTTTATGGATGCTTGAGTGTTTGGATGTTTTGCTCATATCATCTCACGTAGATTTTCTGAACTCGAAGGAGATATTTCCTTGGGTGCTTGTCTGATATTGGTTTAGGCCTTTGGGGCTTGTGCTCGGGGAATGTCGAGGTCGACTAGGATGGTCTGCGTGAGAGATAGGAAGTTGTTGTGATTTTCATTGGATGATATCTTGGTTTACTAGAAGAGTGATGGGCAGTTGTGACAGGATAAGACCGTTCAATGGTATAGACTGCCCCGAGTTAGACTCGATAGGGTTATGAGATGGCTCGACTGGGACTCGAGAAAGATGCAAAGTAATGGATTGTTTAGGACCCTATGTGGATGTTCTTTTTGAAAGAATAGGATGTGTTCGTTGATCATGGAAGATGCAACGAAGGTTAGAACGATTCAAGTTGGACTTGGACTCGTAAAAGAAAATAGGTATTCGTTGATCTTGGAGCTGCAACGAATAGGGAGACGACTCACGTTGGACTATGGTTTGTAGGTAATGGATACTCAAGACTGGGTCTGAGTTTATGTGTAATAGATTAACTCGAGTTGGACTCGAGAAGGCTGCAAGGAATTGGATTGACTCGAGTTGGACTCGAGAGAGCAGCAAGATAATGGATAGACTTGGGTAGGACTCGAGTGTTTCAGGCGGACTAAAAGCAGGGGTATCTGGGGATGCCCGTTACCTTGGATCCGTTGGACGTGATCTAGTTATCCTTGGAGGATAAACGTGCGTTGGACGTACGGTAGTCCGTCTGGAGGCTGGGCTTCCATTGGTTCTTGATGTTGGTTGGACCAGACATACAAGAATCGACATATTGGGATTGGTTAGACCAGTCATGTACGTGTCGACGTATTCATGGCTTTAGCAGGTGATAGGCAGGATTTGTTTGATGGATGCTATGGTTGTTGTGTTTGTTCTTACCTTTCTTCTCTTGAGTATCACCTGTAGGATCCTGTTGAATGGAAATAGATAAGTTCGTTGATCATGGTGATATGACGGGTGTAAGATACTTTACGTTAGACTTGAAGTATGTTGGGCATTGTGGAGCGTCCGTTGTCTTGGAGATTCAACGGATATAGGAGTTTCAGTTGGACTTGGACTCGTAGGTAGAGTATCTAGATTCATTGGATGAGTCTAGTTCACCTTTGGAAGGTGAATGTACGTTGGACGTACAGTACGGATATAGGTAGAGTACCTAGATTCATTGGATGAGTCTAGTTCACCTTTGGAAGGTGAATGTACGTTGGACGTGCAGTATGAATATGGGTAGGATACCTGGGTTCATTGGATGAATCTAGTTCACCTTTAGAAGGTGAATGTACGTTAGACGTACAGTGCGGATATTGGTGTAGTGCCTAGGGTCATTGGATGGGTCTAGTCTGCCTCTAGGAAGTGAATGTACGTTGGACGTGCAATACGAATGTAAGAATGACTCAAGTTGGACTTGAAAGGACATTTGGAATGTAGTTGAAAATTTGGCGTATAGGGTTGGATTACCTAAGAAAAGATAGTATAGACGAATGCCATAGTATCGGACTGGGTGCGATAGCTGATGCATTGAGTAAGAGACATGCCAGTTTAGAGGCTATTTTTCTGGAATGGAAGCAACTAGAGTATATCACGGGATATGACTTCAAACCTAAGTGTGAATTGGATTCAGAAACACTAGTAAGCTTGACGATTAGATCGATCTTGATTAAGTGGATCGGTTCCAGTTAGAAGGACGATCTCAACCTATTAGAAGTTACCTCTAGGGTAGAGATGGGAATCGATGGCGAGAGAACGACTGTACTTGGGAAGTAGAGAATGACATAAGAAAGTCGTATCCAAAGCCCTTTGCCCGGTAAAATTTTAGCGGCGATGATTCTTCCCTTGTTAGTAAACCGCATGTTAGGGCAGAATGGTTCTATTTGTTTTGCATGTTTGATTGTTGTATATGTTTGGTAGGCATGCGGGATCCTTTGTATGTTTTGGGTTAAGGAATTTCGGGGACGAAATTTCTTAAGGGGGGGATATGGTAACAACCCGCATTCAACGTATCTAGGATCGTAGAATATTTATTTCTTTTTCGTATGAAGTCATATGGTCGTGTAACTTTGGGAGACAACTATTGGGGTCATTTCCCATGTTCATGATTTTTGTCGATTTTTAAATGACCATTTTGCCCCTAGCTGATATTGTTTTGGTCATAACTTTTGATTGGAAAGGAATTTTGACCTAAAACCACTTCCATTAGATTCGTTTGATGATTTACCTTTCCGTAGAGTGGTCACATTAGCCAAACGGACTCACCGTTTGGGAGATATGGCTGAAACAAGTTTCAGATAATGAAAAACAGCTTAATTGGGCTTAACCGGGTGATTAACAGCAAGGCCCAAAGGGGAATTTCGGGATTAGGGTTATGAGAGGGCTGGAAGGGTTAGGAAAATCATTTCATTTCAGTTTTCTCAGCCGCCACAAACCTTCCTTAAGCTCTAGCAATGGCCTCCATCTTCTAAAACACTCCAAAACACCTTTTTGTCATCTCTAATCACATATTAGCCTAATCTACATGAAATCAAGACGGATTAGCATAAGGATTGGGATAGAGCTGCTGGAACACATAGAGATTGAATCCAAATCAGAGATTATTTCAGATCTATAGTTTACTTTGTGGCAAAGGTGAGTGATTTGCATTGTTTTTCACTAATTACGGCTAATTATGGTAATTAGCGAAGATGAGCGAAATTATTGCTCAGAAAAATCTAGAAAAATTCCTAAAATTCTAAAATATTGTTTTAGACCTCTGTTAGAAAATTTGGCTAATTTGGTTAAGTTTTACTAATCCTATCATTAGTTGTTGTTGAACATGTTTAAGGGGAAAATATAGGTTTTGGGTATGTTTGATCTATTTTACATGCTATGATTGTTGTTTTGTTGTTTATGATTGATTGTACATGTTGCTATGACTGTATGATATGATTTGTGATTGTCTAGAAGTGTTAGATGGGTCAAAAACGCTGTCGAATGGCGTAAACAGTTGCTGGAAGAAGTTGCTGGATTTTGGCCGATCTGGATCGGATCGGAGGAAGGAGCACTTAGAAGAGACCGATCCGAACCGATGGAGCAAGGGTACACTGACCCGATCCGCCCTCGTGGGCATGGAGCTACTCCGACCCGACCGATCCGAACCGATGGAGCAAGGGTACACTGACCCGATCCGCCCTCGTGGGCATGGAGCTACTCCGACCCGACCCGCATGACCACCTCCAACCGAACCGATGCATGGCGATTGGACTTGAAGAACCTGTAATGGCTGGATTTTTCAAGAGTCTGATATTCATTTTAATAAGGAAATTAAAATGTATCTAGAGAACTCAACCAATTAAAATATGTATAATCACTTATATGTATATACTTATATGATTTATACTATAATTTAATATATACGAGATATATTGAATATGAATGTTTTAACAACTTAAGGAAATATTTGAATCACTTTTTATAACACTAGGAAGTGTAGGGAAGCTTGCAACGTGAAATAAATATGGCAATTCCTATTTTACAACTAGTTTGTATAAGTTGTCATATACATAGAAATCCATACAAGTTATAAAGAGTTAAACTCTTATATATATATATATTTATATATACATATATATGAGTAGATAAGGGATATGGCATGAAAGGATATATGTATATATCTCTATATATATACACGTATATATATACTACGGCCAAGAATGTATATAAGCAATTATATACACCAGATCATTTACTAAAAGATATAGGATTAAAACCAGAGCAAGATCAAGTCTAGACTCCATCACCTTAACCATAAAAATGGATTAAACTATCTCATAATTCCCCTACACATAATATCTGCGGCATAGTAAGAATGCAAAACAAATATCAAGAGAGAAAATATCCATTCTCTTGTGTTTTGATTGGAAGGATTGAATCTTGCATTTAATGAAAGCAAGCCTTGCATTTAATGCAAGCATAGGGTCATATACTTAGTAGAGGGGTTGGTAGAAAAATCTCTTGTGGAAAAGTACTTTAATCTTGCTGTGTATATTTTGATCCATTCGAATGAGAGAGAAAGGGTAGGTAGAAGATGTGGTTTTTTTACTGATTAAAAACAAAAGGGAAAAACTATAAATACATGACCAACTCCATGCACTTTCTTTTTACTCAAATACAAGGAAGTTGCTGAGAATTTTATCACCTTCAAGCTAGAATAATTCAGGAGCTTTTAATCGGTGAGTAAACCTCACTAAAGTCGTGTTTGATTTCAAGTTTATTGTAAACAGTTTTGGATGCTTTCATGTTTATATATATTACTGCAAGTTCATCAAATTGTTATCACCAGTAAAGATGCTAGTACACCAAGTTTATTTCATCATTTAACCAAGTATACAAGTGGTAGGAGGTTTGAGCAATGAGTTCATCACTTTAAGCATGATCAAGGAAAATACTGTGTTGTCTGTATCAAGAACAAACACCTCTGTTGTTAAACCACACCTTGATCATTTCAAAACACAAACTATACGAGTATATACAGTAGTAATATGTATACTAAATCAATTACAACCTGTTTTAAACTTTTGAGCATGAAGAACATGTTTTGAAAACAAGAAAAACAGAAGGAGCAGGATGTTCTCTGACTCAAACTTAATCACCGAAATTTCAATCACTATGGAAATGAAATACAGGGTTATAAATGTAATCGTAGTGCCAAAATATGATTTTTAAAATTGGTTTCATGATTTTTAACTTTGAAACAAGAGAGGATGGTTGAGATGGTCGGAAATGGAACTCTAACCAAATTCCGGCGAACGACGAAGGGGATGGCCAATTCGTGGAGCGTGGAGGAGGTGGAGACATCGGTGAACAAGAGAAAAATACTAAATGATTTTTCCATCGGGTGGTTGGGGCTGTCGAGCTCGATTTACTTTTTAATGGCAGAATGGGTTCGTCGAAATTGAAGAAGACGCGGGGGCCCCACAGGCGATCGAGTTGGCTGAGGATGGACGTAGAGCGGCGTTGGGACATAACGAAGCGATGGGCGGCGGCGCGAGGTGTTCCGGTGGTCGGAGGAGGCGAGGCGAGGTCGGTTTAGGCGAGGTGGTTTAAAAAGCAGTTTACTGGAAAAATAGGTGGAGGGTGATTTTGAGGAGGAGGCGACTGGAGGTGGTGGTGATGGATCAGAATTGATCAGTGAAGGCAACGAAGTTTGTGGGTGGTGGTTCGACGATGAGATGGCGACGTGGGGTGGTGTGCACGTGCACAGCTGCGCACGTTTGCACAGAAAAGTCGAGGGCAAATGGAGAAGAAGGGGGAAGGCCTGGTACGATGAAATTGTAGTGATCCATCGATGGATCACCGTGGATTTTGAGGGTGATCGAAGATTTGGCAAGTGGCCTGGCACGAGTTTTGGCAAGGGGTTTGGAGCTGATCGGAAAGGCTGGGCAAGGTGGGAAGGCAACGGATTTAGCAAAGGAATTTCGGTGATCAACCTGTGTTGATCACGAGTTCTTGAAGTGCCAGAACTCGACTTGGCAAATGGAAGGGAAAAGGATTTTAAATCCAACGTTTTAATTAAAATTGGTTTTAATTAAATTAGTAAATAAAAATACAATTAATAAATAATTAATAAATTAAATAAAAATGGATTTTTATTTAATTTGTCTTAGGCCAGTGGAACAATGAAAGTGACAGTGAGGTCAAGTATCGAAGTCGTCCGAAGGAGTTCAACGAGTTGAAACTTATGATATAAGGAAAATAAATTTAAATAAATTTATAAAACAATTTGTTTAAGTTTAAATAAAAGAAATAAATATTTGATAAATCAAATCAGAGTATAGAACATTGTCTGACAGTCAATGATAAACAAGATTTAACACCGTGTGCGTAGCACGGGCTTTTCTATACACTTCCAAATAAGTGATAAAAACTGTATAACATCTTGTGTGCGTCGCACACACTTTAACTACACAATTGTAAATGATATTTAAGATATCCAGATATGAACCTGAGAATTTTATACTGTATATATAATTATAAATACGGGATGTGCAAACTGAATTAAAGACAGTTAAGCTGAAATTAAATTATCGACTATAAAAGATATTTCGTACATCGTTTCGAAGAGTCCGGAATTTACATTTCACTTCGACTCGGATTTATACGACGTATACCGAAATCGATAAAGATGAAGAATGCAAGGACTATTTCAAAATAGTATCTACGGTCTGTTCAATCCCAGAACAGATCCGAACAGTCGGATGTCTGACAACGTATATCGATCAGATTTTACACATCGACTTTACGTAAGTGTATTTTGTTGGTGGCAAAGAAATTCGTTTCTTTAGCCTTATACCCAGAATATGTTTGTGGAAACAAATGAGTGATCTATCAGATAGGACGGTGTGATATTCAAAGACGTTGAAGAATAATCCGTCAACGGTAACGTGACTTCAAACCTCACAACCCGAGAAAGACAATAGTTGGGCTAGGCAGCATGGCTAGTTGGGTCATACCCAAGCAGGGTATATTATCACCATCTAGAGTAATTCCTTTTGTTCTTAATCTATATTCACTGCTGTTACCTTCGGTAATCGGTGGGTCATTCCCAACCGTGGAGGTGGTAATATATCCGTTACACTCAAGCTAAATGAGTGGACGGTCATGTGTGGCCGGGTTGCAGGATGTTCTTGTTGAACCCCAGTGTATCTTCTCTAGAGTACACTGATCGGTGGGTGCTCCCATACCCTGTCAGTTAGAAACCAAATTTCCAATAAGTGCTCGACGGTTTTAGATTTATTCTATGTACGTGAACGTGAGATGCAAGCGATTCACTAGATGGTATTTATTTGATAAATACTATAGTAAAATATATCAAACGTTTTGATATCCAAATACAAGGGTCATTTTCCATATGTTAGTTATGGATTGGGCTTAAGTTTTCGAAAGTTATTAAATCGGTTAATACCTGACACCTTATTCCCTACCCCCGTTACATCCTTTTAACTGTGTTTACTCACACCAGTCCCCTGACTGACCCGGAGTTTATTTTCTGTGTTTTCCCTAAACTCTTGGGTACTCATAATATTTATTATGAGTAGGCAAGTAATTCAGGTTGGCAAATGGAACCTCACGAAGTTCAAGTTGCAGGACAAGTCTAGTAGTTTAACTACACCTATGTATCCAGTTAGATTTGTATTTCCATATCATGATGTATTATTATATGAATGTACTATGATGATGTAAGTTGTTGATGTATTATGATGTACCAGACCCTATGATGTAATGTATTTGTATTTTTAAATTCCGCTGTGAGATTTCTGATAACTTCTTATTTCTTCTATTCTATTATTTCTATCTTTTCTATCTCATCTTCTAATTTCTTTCAATAATGACACGGTTTTCGGAGGGTCGAAAATCGCGCCGTTACAGAACCCGACCCGATCCGCCTGGAGGTGATGATGACCAACCCGATCCGCCTGGAGGTGATGATGACCGATCCGAACCGCCACAGGATGAGGACCCCGACCCGATCCGATGGGGGTAGCTCGACCGATCCGAACCGAGACGCTTGGACTCGAGACACGAATCACGATCCGACTTTGAAGTATAGACTGAAGTAAAGAACCGATCCGGTGATGACCAATAACCCAAGATGCAAAGGTAGTCCGAATGGAAGTTAGAGCTCAGGATCCAGTTGGGAACCAATGAGTTCACTTCATGATTGGGCTTTGCTGCGGGACGTGTGCAAAGGGGTTGTCGGTATTCATAACTTTGGTTCACCACTGAGAGATGGATAGTGGGCTTGTAGTGATAGTTGTACAGGATTGGATTCCGTCATGGCCCAAAGGACTAGGTGACCAAGGTAGTGGATATCGTATGCTTTACGCACTGAGTGAGAGATGTGAGGATGGTTGCGATGATTGATTGTTTGACATCACTATGACATGCACACCCCCACCCCCGTATTTCTTACACCATATGTTAGTGGCACCTTAGAGTATTGTACAGTATGTAGTGCTAACTCTTTGGTTGCAGGTCCAGGTTCAGGTATGATTGGATTATACCTGTTATTGTTTTATTTTGTTGCTTATCGCTCATACCAGACTTTTTGTCTGACCCAGAGTTTTATGTCTCTTCTTATTACTCTGGGTGCTCACACGAGCAGACTAGAGACAGGTTAGCTAGGTATGGACGGGTAGCTGATCCGGAGACGAGCAGGAGGCTTCCACGTATGATATATATAGTATTCTCCCTGTATTGTTGAAGATCACTGCTTGGGCATTAGTCGTGCATCTTCTACTTTAGCTTTCTTTTGTTTTAGAGACAGTAAATTTGGAAAGTTGTAATAAGCTGTATTTGGATTTCCGCTGCTATGTTGGTTTAGTTTTCAGCTTATGTACTGTCTCGCCTGTTTTATGTCAAGATTATGTTATTATTATATTTTGATTCCATGCGCTGTGAGACATTCTACAGGTTCCTTGTTAGTTCGCTCTCTTCTTTCTTTTCTTCTGACGACCGTTCCGTGCTAACTGGACATGTGTACAACGCACTTTTGGAGTAAATGTCGGTTGGTGCGGGGCGGGCCATCACAGTAAGGCAAGAGATAAGAGAAAGTGCCATAATTACGAATGCGAGGGTCACTTGATCAAGGACTGCAAAAGAAAGAAGAATGCTTGCTTCAATTGTGGAGAGGTCGGACACTTTTCTAAGGAGTGCCGGAAGAAGCAAGGACAAGGTCCAAGGGCAGGATCTTCGACAGGGAAGGTGTATGCTCTTGTGGCCAGTGCACCAGACAGAGTTAGGAAAGTTTCCGTTGAAGGTTTGATTTCTCTTTCCAATCATCCTATTAAAACTCTTTTTGATTCGCGCGGTTCACATTCATTTATATCTGATTCTATGGTTGAGTCTCTGCACCTTAGTACTAGTATGGTTTTGGATCCCGTTGTTGTCTCAAACCCCATTGGGGGTACGACTCATTTGTCTATGATTTGTCGAGGTTTGAGAATATGTGTGTTGGGCATGGAGTTTGAGTGTGATGCATATGTGATTGGTTTCATGGGCAATTGTTTGATACTAAGGATGGATTGGCTATCCATGTATGGTGCCATTCTAGATTGTGAAAGGAGTGTCATTAGACTTTTGACTTGCCATGGGAGGACCCTCGAGATTTCTTGTGACCCTAAAGGGTCTGTCATGCTTAGTTTCCTAGAGTCACTTGATGCATCTATCGATGATCTGCAATCTATACAAGTAGTCTGTGAGTATCCTGATGATTTTGAGGAGGTTCGGGGCTTACCTCCAAGGAGCGAGATTGATCTTTGTCTATACTTATTGGACGATGCAAAGCCAGTTGCATTGCATGTGCGCCATATGGCTCCAAGGGAAAGAAGGGAGCTTAGCAAGCAAGTAGGGGAGCTACTTCAGAAAGGGTTTATTAGGCGAAGTATATCCAAATGGGGTGCTCCAGTGGTATTCGCCACTAAGGCGAATAGTTCGCTTCGCTTATGCGTGGATTATAGAGATTTGAATAAACTCACTAAGAAAAATAGGCACCCACTTCCGAGGATAGATGATCTGTTTGACCAGCTTGTTGGTGCATCGATTTTCTCTCAGTTAGACTTAGCCACGGGGTTTCATCTGTTAAGAGTGGACTAGGACAGTATAGACAAGATTGCCTTTAGAACTCCAGATGGTTTTTTCGAGTGGGTCGTTATGCCTTTTGGTTTGACGAATGCACCAACCTATTTTGTTGATCTGATGAGTAGGGTGTTTTGGGAGTTTCTAAATAAGTTCGTTGTGGTCTTTGTTGATGACATCTTGATTTTCTCGAAGAGCAATGAAGAGCAAGCCCGACATTTAAGGGAGGTTTTGATAACTCTCCGTGCGCACCAGATTAAGGCGAAATTCTCCAAATGTCATTTTTGGAGAAAAGAAGTGAGAATTTTAGGGCATATGGTCTCTAAAGATGGGATAACAGTAGATCCCGCGAAGGTAGTTGCAATTCAAGATTGTCAGATCCCAAGGAATGCAACAGAGGTGAGAAGTTTTCCTGGATTAGCGGGCTATTATAGGTAGTTCATTAAAGACTTCGCAAAGATATCATCCCTACTCACCAGACTGATGAAGAAGAATCTGATATTCTCTTGGGATGTAGATTGTGATGATGCTTTTCAGCGATTGAATAGGGCTTTGACAACAACCCCAGTCTTCACTTTGCCCGATGGGAACAAAATGTTCACAGTATACACTAATGCATGTGGTACAGGGTTTGGTGCGGTTCTGATGCAAGAGGGAAGGGTAGTATGTTATGGAGGTAGGCAACTAAGAGTTCATGAGAAGAACTACCCTACCCATGACTTAGAGTTAGCAGCCATAGTATTTGCGCTTAAGACTTGGCGCCATTATTTATTTGGAGAGAAGTTCGAGTTGTACACCGATCATAAATCTCTCAAGTAATTATTCTCGTAGAAGGATCTTAATTTAAGGCAACAAAGATGGATGGAGTTCCTAGTGTCCTATGACTTCGAGATTGCTTATACCCATGGCAAGGGTAATGTGGTGGGTGACGCATTGAGTAGGCATAGGATGGCCTATTGTCCTCTTTTTGTGGAGAGGAAAAGTTTGGAGTTTATATCGACTTTTGATTTTAGACCCTCCGCCGAGTTTATATTTAGTTTAGTGGCATCACTAGAGGTGTGACCCACTCTCTTGGATTAGATAGGAACTTCGCAGCGAGAGGATCCATAGATTTCAAACATCTTGGATAGGCTCAGTGGAGGGGAGACTTCTAGTCACCTTAGTAGATATTCCACAGACGATAGAGGGTGGTTGCGAGGAGATGGAAGGCTTTGTGTTCCCCGAGTTGTTATTATGTTAAAGACAGCCCTTGAGGAAGCTCATCATTCTAAGATAACTATTCATCCAGGCGATGATAAGATGTATAGAGATATGAAGAGGGTTTTCTTTTGGGCTAGGATGAAGAAAGATGAGGCGGAGTTTGTTTCTTGATGTTTGGTTTGCTAACAAGTCAAAGCCGAGAAAAGGAAGCTCGATGGTTTACTTCATCCTCTGGAGGTCCCATAGTGGAAGTGGGAGTGCGTCTCGATGGATTTCATTGATGGTTTTCCTAGGTCAAGGAAAGGCAACACTAGTGTTTGGGTTATAATGGACAGACTTACTAAGAGCGCTCATTTCATTCCTGTTAAGAGTAAGAGGATAGCAGCATGGTTAGCAGCCGTTTATCTTTGTGGGGTAGTCTCTTTCCATCTATCCATCAGTCTGTGGGTGATAAGCAGTGCTCAAACATAACTGTGTACCTAATGCTTCTTGCAGGCTCCTCCAAAATTCACTGGTGAGAATGGGTCACGATCACTTGCTGGAAGGTACTCCATGTAGACTCCTGGACTTTAGAGGGACTTGGAAAGAGCATATTCCTTTAGTAGAGTTCGCCTACAACAACAGTTATCAAGCTAGTATTGGCATGGCACCCTTCGAAGCATTATACAGACGACCATGTAGATCACCGACTTGGTGGAAATCTTCAGAAAGACTTCTACTTAGACCAGATATGGTTAGAGAAACTTCCAAAAAGATTGATCTTATTAGACGCCGAATGAAGACAGCTCAGGATAGGCAGAAGTCCTTCGTAGATAAGAGAAAGACTGACATTGAATTTGAGGTGGGAGACATGGTTTTCATTAAGGTATCACCATTAAGGAATGTGGTTAGCTTTGGATCTGTAGGGAAATTGGCACCAAGATTTGTAGGGCCCTTTCCCATAACAGAAAGGATTGTCCAAATGACCTATAGAGTAAAGCTACCAAAGAGACTATCCAGCGTTCATGATGTTTTTCACATTTATCATTTAAGGAAGTGTTTGCATGATACTGCAGAAGTAGTTGAGCCAAGTATGCTTAAGGAAGTAGAGGTAGAATGGAAGGCGGCAGTTAGACGAGTTCTTACCCGTATTTTTAGATCAGAGGTTAAGAAGCTACGCAACAGAGAAGTCAAATTGATGAAAGTTCAATGGGGAGATAACTAAGAGGATGCAACTTGGGAGACCGAACATAAGGTTCGCGCTTCATACCCTTTTCTTTTCAAGGGTATGTTCTTAACTTCCTTTCCAAGAGCTTTTATTCATGCTTGTTTCTATCATTTAAAGTATATTATATCGATCAAATCTTCGGCCTTAGGTAGGAATCCCATGTATGTAAACATGTGTTTGAGACATGTTTGTTTGATGGATGCAAGTGGATGCAAGTGTTTGGTAGTGGTTGCTCGTGGACGCATATACACACACATTAGGCACTAAATCAGCTCAATCACTCTCATATTGCATATGGATGTGTGTGTGTCTTTCTTCTTTTTATGGATGAAAATGGGCGTATCATCATATGGATGTGGCATATGGATGAATGATTGCGAACACATACAGAACCTATATGTTATAATAGGATTATTTGCACATATATTTGATTCATGGCACTAACATATATTGCATTAAGGAGGTCAACTGAATCAGTAGACCACCTGATCTTCCACATTAGCATAGGGGCATGTACACACACCTTTGCATATGTTCATATAAGAATTAGAAATCTTTAAGGACAATGGATGCCTGTGATTCATGGAAGAGTAGATGGATGATGGATGTTAGGATATACATTCTTCTTCACTTAGAGATTTCGGGGACGAAATCCTTTAAGTAGAGGAGAATGTAACACCCCGTAATTCATAACACATTAAAATGATAAACTAAGGAATAATTAATTAAATATTGGGAATTAAGTAAAATAGACTATGCCATTGCGTTCGTCTTGGAATTCTGCTTAAGATAGACACCAAGTTTGCGCAAAAAGGACATCGTATGAAGAAGATATTAAGGTTTGAAGTTTGTACACACATAATATATATATATATATACATAACCAAGTTAAAACCGTTCAAAATAATCAAAAATCAGAAGGCGGAACAACGCGGGAATCAAGCCCATTGAGGATGGACCCCTGCCCTAGAGGTGTCGACCCATTGGTCGACACCATAAGGGGGTGTCGACATGACCCGGATTTTTGAGCCATTTGATTCTGAATATTTGAATTGGTTTTAAATATTCTATTTGAATTATAAAATGATTATATATATATATATGGAATAAATTAATTCTAAATAGTCCGACCGTCGTTTTAATTTGAAATATCGAGTCATAAATTCTAATTAGATTATTTTGAAGCTGTATGTATATATTTAGGTTGGGTTTATATTTTATTGTTTATTTTGGAATCAGTTCAATTTAATTTCCAAGAGAAATCGGATTATAACAAAATTAATTTTATAAAATCCAAAATAGATTATTATTGCAAGATTCTTGAGACGTAGTTATAATTAAATTTATAGAATTTTTCTGATTTTTTTTTAAAAGTAACTTTTTATTTTAAGTATTTTACACCATATATCAGCATTTTGGGATATTACAAAATAAATTAACTAGTCTGTTTTATTATAACTTTGGGATCATGGCACATTTTTCGATAAAATGATATTTTTATTTTTGTCGTTAGCATTTCGTGTGATAACAGTATTTTACGTAACAAGTACTGATATTTTTTTAATAATTTAAACATGCATGCTAAATCGTTGTTAAGCTTCTTAGAAATAACCCATTCATTGATGATCCTCAACTAAAGCAAATCAAAGCATGTTAACATCATGTAACTTGTAATATACTAAGTGAAGTTCAATAGGGAAGTTGTAGCTTTCCTTTGTCCTTGATTTGGTCACTCAAAAGTGATAGCCCAGTATAAGAAGTATGGAATGATGAATTTTAACATTAAGCTAGAACATGTTGTTCACACTTTCGTAGGAAGCTACGTATATCACATTGTCAAGCGTATGTGCTCTAGCCAAAGCCACCTACTAGTACTTATTGTTATCAACTTCTCACTGTTTTGCCATCTGTGCTTGGTTGGATGCTAAACTGTGATGCAATCACATATTTTATTTAATAGGAAATTGCCATTTTAGTTTAACATCCATTCTCGATAAATTATTGCCATAATTTCTACTAATAGTTAATTTTCAATGTTTTCCCTAACAATTGGGTTACTGATTTGTGCTTCAATCAAATAAGAAATGGTCACTCCACTCGAATAGCCAATGATTATACAACGCCATATACACTGCTCCCAATTGATGTATTGTATACACGCGTTTCTTCTTATTTAATGTTCATCACAATAAATGAAATACAGTCCAGCTAGAAAAAGTGCCTACCAAAAAATTTCAGTTCCCTGTCATCCAAACTTTTCACTAATCCGTGCGTGCCAATCTAACTCTAATCTGTGCGTGCCAAGCTAGCTCTAATACCTGCCTCGCAAGCAGGTTCTCCTTTAAATACCGATCCCAGCATCTTGTTCTAAAACAAAGATTAAAACATGAAAACCGAAAATCTATAAATTAATTAAAAATTGAAAACTCCACGAAAATTCACGAAAATTAAATTCTTTGAAATCTTGATATCGAGGGCTTCAACCCTATATGCGTTTCAAGAGGTTCGGTCGCATTCCTGGATGCCCAAACTTTACCCGACGATGCTAGGTTTAGAGTTTTCGTGCCAAATGCTACTCGATTTGGATTTCCAATGTTACAACAAGACTTAGGAGGAAGAAGAGATTGTGTATTGAAACTCTGAGTTGTTTTTGGTTTGAAAAAGTGTGCACGTCTACCGCTAGGCATTCGAAGTCGTGAATCACTGAAGGGGGTCAGATCCGTTGTGGATGAGTGGAGATCGGAGAGGAGTCGAAGAGGTGGAGTTTGGATCTAACTTTGTATGGTATGGTGGTTCAAAGAGGGAATTATTGGTGGCTAAGCAGGCGTTAATGGTATGTTGGAGTTAATGGAAGTAACGGCCTAAATAGAAGGAGAAGGGTTTAATAAGAAGGTAATGAAGGTAATTAAACACTAGTGATCATCCTTAGTGAATAATATTTGTATTATTTAATTCTAACATTTGAATGACTGTAACTTATTCATCTGAACAGGGAAGAAAGGGGATTCCGTTGGGATAAATGTGATTAGCTAGAAATCACAAGTCTAAGGGATTATTTATGGTAATTAGGATTAATTTGTTTTTAATTTATTAATATAATTTTATAATTCAAGTTAAGTCTTGTAACATTCGCGTATCGTTCGTACGTGAACAGAAATGGACGCAACCGGGTCCTTTGGAACCGTAACGATGAAATTCACATTGTAGAAATATTTCTGTAGAGAATTGAGTTATTGGAACGTCGTGATGAAATCAAACATCTGTTTGATTTTAAAAGGAAATAAAAACGGAATGATCAACTGCAAAACAAGGTGAGTAAACTCACTAACTCTGATTCATTTATATTTTTATATAAACGAATTTTAAATTTATTTATAGTAATTTTATACTATGTGATGGTTGTTTGAATGAATGGTTGATGAATTGGTTTAAAAGATTGATATGGTTGATCGATGATTAATCCTGCTTACTATGATATTTCGTTTTGATGTGAAATTAATATTATTGATGTTGATTAACATCTGTGGATGCAGGGAAATAGGTTGGAGGGATCCAACTGGATTCCTCAACATTTAAATTACTGTTTTTATTTGATTGTGATATATGATGCGTTATATAATTCATAATTGGATATATTGTGTTTGATTTACCCTAGCCCTAGAAACTTGGTATTTTTGACACCGTAAAACATTTTCGAATGTGGAAAAGAGAAATGGGATTTAAAAATGGAATTTAATTCCAAAATAGAAGTTAAATTTCGAATAGATTTGAAAAAAGAAACATGTTCAAGTGGATAAATCAAGATGTTGTTTATAATAAGAATAAAAATTAAGTGAATTATTAACCAATAGATAAATTGAAATATAAGTTCAAATATGAATTTATATGGGAAAGTGGAAATGGGTTTTGAAACCAATATTTGAAAATAGAGTTGAACTTAGCAACTTATAAAGGAATTTATAAAAGAGATTTTAAATGGTTTAAATAAAAAAAGATAAGGCTGGTATGAATAGTTATGAATCGAAGTTACAAATAAAATTTGGGTTTAAGGTAGTATTTATAAGTATGAAATCAAACCGTATATAACAGGAATATATTCACAATTAAAGTGAATAATGGGTTAAAGAAAATATTTTGCAAATGAAATATCCATAAAGGAAATTTAGATTTGGAAATATGAATCCAAATTGGAAATTGAATGAAAAGGAAAATGGGTAATCATTTTAAAAGAAAATGATGAGTTTTATTTCAAAATTTGGAATAAAATAAAGTGTAGACTGTAATGGTTATAAAGGAATTTGATAATAATTTGGAAAAGATAAATTCAAAAGCGAATTTGGAATTTGAATTAACCTGAAATGATAAGATAAATTCCGAAGTTCGGAATATAAATCGAATATAGATTGTTCAAGAGAAAGTTATTTATTGGAATTCGATTATATCGAATTTAGGGAAGTAATTATTTTTACTTTCCGTTTTGAATCAAATCTATTTTTTTATTTTTTTATTTACTTATTAATTGAATTAATAAGTACAAGTTATATTTTTATATATCAATTATTTGGAAAAAGCGATTATAACGCTGTTGTTATAATAAATGTTTTATAAATCTAAACAGCGACTGTAACACTGCTGTTATAATAAATGTTTTATAAATCTAAACAACGATTTTAACGCTGCAGTTATAATAAATGTTTGGAAACAATGATTATAACGCTACCGTTATAATCAATATTTTTCCGTAAAAGAAGTGGATTCTTAGATTGAATCCGAGAGTCGCGTAAGCGAGGTTTTGTTTGAAGTTGTGAGCTTTGACTATTTCAAAGTTGAGAATGTTGTTCAATTAAGGTCTGAGAGGTACCTATACCCCAACTTGATTGACTTCATGATTGACGGAGGAATGGTTAAAGTTCGACAGTGAAGATTTGTTAGCAATATGGTTAGTGAATAAATGATTAATGATTTGTGTTATAATAACGATGTTTTATAACATTGTGTTAATTTAAAATATTTTGAAATGTTTCCCCAAATAAAATGAGGGATATTTTCTATGCATAGAAAACGAAATGAAATTGTCAATGAGGAATTAAGAAATGGAATATGGAAATATTTTCTGAAATTAATAAGGTAATATTTTCTGAATATATATTTCATGAATATTTAGAAATGTTTTCTAACTGGAATAAGAGATATTTTCTCGAATAAAGAATTATTATATTGGAAATGTTTTTCCAAGAACTAAGAGAGAAAATCGAGTTTTGAAAAGATACGAAAGATGGGAAATAGGAATTGGAAATGATAATATAACAAGGAATTGATTTAAAAGGGACCAATGTTGTTTGATGGTTGATCGATAGAAATTTCCATTTGGAAATAGGATCGTTGATTGCATGGATGTTTTCTTTGATAGTTAAATCACCGACTATCAAAATTTTGTTTTATTTCATGCCTCCGTGGTCAATACGGATAGACCGGGATCAGGTTTAACATATGGAAACCACTCCGTATTGGCATAAGCGTTATGAATCAACTTATGCTGAAGATAATTGAAGACGGAGTAAAGAGCAAGGGCTATTCTATTAACCCTAAGTAGAAATTACCCAAGATGGATTAATAGAATGGTGCCTTCGGTTTGTACAGCCCCAGAACAACGTATATGGACGAATGTTTGACGATGTGGCAATTAAAGAAAATGGTAGCAAGGTGTGCTGAAAGATAATCATGACCTCAAGCCTCATCACCAGGGAAATGACAGAAATCGGGAAGGCAGCATGGCCATGTGGGTCACTCCCATTAGGGGTATTATCACCTGATCTAGAGAAATTTCATTTTGCTTCTTATTCTATTCGCTGTTGTATGCTTTCGATAACGGTTGTTGGTTACAACCGTTGGTGATAATATGCTCGATACACTCAAGTTAAGTGAGTGGTTAGCCATGTGTGGGCCGGGTTGCAAGACGTTCTTGTTGAACCTAGTGTATTCCCCTCTAGAGATACACTATCAGAAGGTGGTTCTATACCTTGTAATGTTGGAAATCCAATCTCCAATAAGCGCCCTGTGGTTTTTGTTTTAATATTATGTATGGAGCGTGAGATGCAAGTGTTCCGCAAGATTCTAATTATTTGATGTAGATACTACTATAATATCATCAAATTTGATATCAAAAAAAATATTTTGGTTATTGTAAGATAAAAACCATCTGTGTTTATATGTGGATCGGTCTTATGATTATCATTTCTTTCAACAAGATTTTTGAAAGTTAAACAAATGGTTGGAGTTTACTCATACCAGTCCCATGACTGACCCGAAGTTTATTTTGTTTTCCCTAATCTCTTGGGTTCCCAAAATTTGTACGAGCAGTCAAGTAGTCGGGATTTTACAGATTCACTTGGAGGAGTTTGAAGCAGGAGGCTTCACCAATTAGCTATTGTAATAACTCGGAAATCTGAACCAATTCAAAAATTTTATTTGGCAATTTTAGCGAATTTTGTATTTAAAATGAATTATTTTAAATAATAACGATGAGGAATTTATTTTGAATAGAATTTGAACGTATATATTCGTTTGAATCGACGATAGAATATAAATATTTATTTATATTCATAAAAGGAATTGAAAATGGAGCAGTAGTTCGATAATTCGATTTCAAATTTCAAATGAATGTACCGGGTGCAAAATAAACCGGATTATAGTGAAACCAAAAATATTAGAATCTGTTTGAAGATATCTTTCTAACGAAGTTAAGAAACTGAGATTTCACTTTAGAAGTTGAAAGATATGTCCAGTTTAAAATTCAGAAAAGTCCCTGTCGAATTTATATATATTTTAATATATATAAAGACCCTTAGAAATGGGAATTTTGCAAACGACCTCGGTTTCCGACGAAACCACTTTTGTTGGATCCGGGATGTCAAATTATTGCTAGGTTTCAAAATTCATAATTTTTTGAAAAAATATGTGAGCGTGGCGAAGGAAAACACATTTGACTAGTTTCGGTTGATTTTAATCGACTGGAAAATGGCCATGTTTCAAACGGTCTCAGAATTCAACGAAATTAGTTTTGTTAGGACCATATCGTTAAAACGAAGTTAGAAAATATTTTTCGGGAATTTTTAGAGGCCATATATGACCCCGGTAAATTGAAATGCGCGTTCAAATTCAATATAATGAGTTATATGTTGATTTTGATGAAAACTGATCGAAACGATTGAATCAGCTTACGATACATATCCCATTGTGTTCGGAATGGGGGTAATTAGCTATGGACGACAGGCGGTGGGTTTGATTTCGAGGTCGAAATTAAAAGTTACTTTTTGAAATAATTAAATATATATATTATATTACCCTTACCCTCTCTCTATACTCACCCCCTCGTTCTTCGATCAGAAGTAAAATAAGAAAAAGAAATAAAAAAAATTCGCGCTGAAGGGCGGGGAAACGAAGTCGCCGCCACCGTCGAGGATTGACCGCCGCCCCCCTGTGCTGACATCGCCGCCCCTTCTTCCACCTCCCCCTCCCTCCACGACCTCTCCCTCCTCCGTTGATCCCAAATCCCGATTCCCCCTTTCTCGTTCACAAACACCCGCGATTTCTCCCCCCCCCCCCACCGGTCATCGACACCACTGCCGACCTCCCCAGCCCCTCCGATTCCTCTTCTTCCCCATTCGCTGTAAGCTTTTATCTTTCTTTTTTATTTTTATTATTTTATTTACTTGTTTCGTTTTGTTTTATTTTTATTTATTCATGAAGATAAAAATGTGGGTTTTTATATATTATAATATTAGAAATGATCCTATTTTGTTATAGGAAAGTTTATCTCTTTATGATAGAAAAGAAGTGATTTTTATCTTAGGAAAGATATGATTTTTTATCATAGCAAAGAAACCATTTTTCTCTATATTTCAGAGAAGTAAAAACATTATTTTTAAGCAGATAAAAATATGATTTTAGTCATAGAAAAGTTATGATTTTTATTATATGAACATCAAGATAAAAATTCGATTTTTATATATGGGAAGTGAAGGTAGAAATCCGATCTTTTTATATATGTAGAGAACATAAAGATATGATTTTTATTATATTTTTAACATAAAAAAGGTCGGATTTTTATATATGATATTAGCGAAGAAAGGTTGGATTTTTAATGAAGTAAAGATTCGATTTTTAGCGAAGTAAAAATATAATCTTTATTAGAAGAAGAACGATATAAAATATAATTTTTATTATGAAGTTAGCGTGATAAAAATATAATCTTTATATAGTGCAGACAATAAAAATATGATTTTTATATCATAGGAAGAATAAAAATATGATTTTTATTTATGTAGAGTAATAAAAATAGAATTTTTTCCATATAGAGTGACTATAAAAATGTGATTTTTATATATGTAGTGGCTACGGTCAATGAAAGTGGCAAAAAGCGAGCACGACGAAGATTTCTACATAAGAAGAGTCATGACATTTGGTTTAGCTAGTCGGTGAGAACTCCTCACTTTTAATTTATTTCTAGTTTGAAATATATACTAGGATGCACACGGTGTTTAGTAGCACCCGACACCCGTCGTCCACAGACCATGGATGACTTGTTTGTTTGGTTGCTATGTTGTGAAATTTGATTGTGTGATGTGAAATGAAATAAAATATTTTATAGTTAAAAATATAATTTTTAACGTGCATATAAAATAAATATTTATAAACAAATCGGACGATTGGTCTATATACACTGATTTGACTAATATTGATTGGGACGATAAATTTTACACATCGCCCAACTGCACAAATAAAATCTGTGTTTGATTGTTTGAAACCCCACAGGGGTGTTGGGATGAAATTGGACATACACTAATCCCAATAATTAGTTGTATGTCGATCGATTAATTGACAGGCTGTTATAAGCGTTGAATATTTATATTTGATGCTTATACAGTGTAGAATGCACTATGGATGATGGTTGATGATTTATCGTTGCTATTATATACATGTGTTGTAGGGAATCCATATAATTAACGTTATATGGTAATTGATTGGGCCTCATTCCAATTTGGAAAATATAAAGAAAATTCATTTGTTGAATTGTAAAGAAATTTCGTTTGTTGAATAGTAAAATAAATTCATGTGTTGAATTGAAAATATGTATTCATGTGTTGAATAGAAAATAAATTCATGTATTGAATAGAATAAATATTCATGTGTTGAATAAAAGCCGTGTTGATTAGATTGACGCCATTTTGACGTGAATGATGTTTATATCGATTTTATTCATTTTATAATTAATATCGAAAGTGATTTCAAAATCTGATATTTTGAAATGAATTGAAATTCGAATTAAACTGAAATGAATTGAAATTCGAATTAAATTGAAATGAATTGAAATTCGAATTAAATTGAAAAGAATTGAAATTCGAATTTGATTGAAATATAATTGAAATCGAGTTGAAATGAATTTAAAACGAATTTATATTGAAAAGATTCAATTTTGATTTGAATTTGAGATGGAAGTTGAAATCATTTTGAAAACGAATTTAAAACGATTTATAAAATACGCTTTAAAAAGAGAATTGACGAATTATATATATATATATATAATATAATGGCCTGAATAGAACGCGCCGCGCCGCGGCAGTTCGCGAATTTCGACCATTGACTTCGAATGGATATTACGGGAGATCCGATTGTCAGACTCTCCTAAAACCGGAACCGTTGGGTTCGTATCGAAAAGAGCTTTCTAATGAATATTAGAAATTAGAAATCTAACGGTTGGATTTGGAGTTATGTCCAAATCAAATTGGGAAAAGGTCGCTGTAAGTGCAATTCGATGACCGTTGATGGAAATCGACTGTACGGGCCTTGATAAAATTATTAAAAATAGTAATAATTTGTGTAAAATCATAAGAAATGATTTGTGAAGAATTGGGATGAAAAACTCCATATTTGAAAAGATAAAAGTAGATTTTTATTGAAATGAACTAGTTTTGAACTAGAATAATAATTCGTTTATTTTTAAAATAAATAAATTGGATTTGAAATGGTTTTGATAATAACCAGAATTTTCAATAATTGAATTGGAATGGATTTGAATCGAAATCGTCTTTGGAATATTTCGATGTTGGATTTCTGGATTATACAGATATTGTTATGGAAATTTGTAAGATATATTTATATCGTTATTTCTAATACGATATTTGTTGGTCGTAGAATTTGATATTGAATATAAGCCGTTATATTTTCTATTCAGAGCCTTGTATTTAATATCAAATTGGATTTCGGTTTGTCGTGAATGGTGTCTTCATTAACACTGTTCTTAACCCCAACTGAGAAAAAGATTAAATCTTTTTATTTAGATTTAATGAAGTGTACCAATTAAATGATATTTAATTGGAATTGAATTGGTATTGATTTTTAGGTTTATCATGAACAGTGTTTCAAATAACACTTGTTCTTTAACTCGATAATTAATGGAATGTGATTTTAGGTTGTCGTGAACGGTATCTTCAATAATACTGTTCTTAGACCCAAAGGAGTTAAGAAAATCAGAAACTAACTGGAGATTAGTTAAGTTGAATGGTTTCAGGGGTATTGATCTGATGTTGGTTTTGGCCTTCGGGGTTAATACTTAGGGAATTGCTCACTTGCTAATTTACGGTTAGGGACTGATTGAAATGTGATGTGATTTTGGGTTTATCGTGAACCGTGTTTTAAATGACATTGATTCTTTAACCCAGTTAAAGATTAAAACTAAGTGGAGTTTTAATGAATCTTTAATTAGATTGAAAAGATCGAGAATGGAGTACCACCAGTTTTGCTCTAGGCGATAGTTAAATCTTTAATTAGATTTGAACGTGAAATGGTAATCGAATTTACCGATAACACCGTGGTGTTAGATATGAAGTATTACCAGTTTTACTTCATGGGATGAATAGGTTGGAATTGGGAAATTAAAACAAATGATTACTTCGGTAAGGTTCGTTAATCCTGACTAGTTTGAAGTGATATTCAAAGGAAGATTAAAGAACAAATTTAAAAGAATTTATCTTTGATAAAATTAATGGGAACCTTTCCCTAAGAATGTGAAATTTAGAAACTAACTGTAGGTTGGCTAAGATGAATGGTTTCCTGGGTATTGATCTGATGTTGGTTTCGACCTTCGGGGTTAATGTTTGGGGAATTGTTCTCTTACTAATTTACGGTTAGTGACTGATGAATTGGAATGAGGCGTATGTTGTGTTTGTGTAACACTTGTTTATTATATACGTGAGTTATTCAGAAAGACCGGGTTTATCTCATTCTGAATAACTGATTCGACGATTAGTCGAAGATGATGACGGTGGTTGAAGACTGGAGGTCTTCACGTCGTTTGGGTGATTACTGATGATCTTGATTGGGTTGTACACCCAAGAGGAGAGAATCAGTTGGTGATCGTCCAGACGTACTTGGAGATCAATGGATATGCGAGGAATAAGGTTCCTCCGGTTCCGTTCAGACCCAAAACGAACTTGAAGATGGACTGTGTGTCTGACATTGGATATCATTCTGTGTGATTGGTGGATATCAGTTGCATGGAGTGGTTTTCCTGTGTGGCATGCTAATATGCAAATGATCAAGGATTCTGTTGAAAAGCAGAGTCTTGTGGTTGATGATCAAAGCACAGCCTGTGTGGCATAGCTTTGTGTAGCGTTAATTCGCGAGCCTCATACCCCGGTTGTGAACCAGAAACGGGAGAGGACTTCAGGGAGGACATGTGTTTCTTTCTAGTTAGAAGTGGCATCAGTGGTTTGACACGCCCTGACGAGTTTGACTTATGTGGTTGTTGGTTTGCGAGGCGCCTCGGATATATCGGTGACTATGTGAAGCCGATGGAGTCATTCGTTGGCTCATTTACGCCCCATAGGGCGGGGAGACGTATTGTTCAGGCACTATAATCCACTCCGTGTGGACCGGCCCTATCGCTCCATGGGGCAGTTGCGGCTGTTCTTGAGACATGGGCTAGATTGTCTCGAATCGATAGAGGACGATCCCTTGCCTCGGTTCATAGGTGGAAATCCAATTTCCAATACATGACGTTTCGATTTTAGTTGTAATCCTATATATGACAACATAGTGGGATGGGGCGCTCATGCCGCCTATGATTGATATTTATGATTGTATATAAAATCAGAAACTAACTGGAAACGAGCTAAGATGGGTGGTTTCCTGGGTATTAGTCTGATGTTGGTTTCGGCCTTCGGGGTTAATACTTAGGGAATCGTTCTCTGACTAATTTACGATTGGAGTCTAATTAAGAATTAAAACATGAAATTTAGCGTATCAAGCATTCTTTGGCTATTATAAGGTAAAAACCCTATCCTCCGGCTTGCGTTGCATTGTGTGATGGGATCTGGGTCTTATAATAGCTTCATTGTTCTTTATTTAGCATTGCGCTGTTTGTTTTATGCACTGGTGTTCTTGGGAGGAAACCCGTTCCGTGTTATACGGCGTGGTCCCTTGATTTACTTAACTTTAAAATAAAGATAAATAACTGTTTTAGTTCTCACACCAGTCACATGACTGACCTGGAGTTTATGTTTTCACCTAAACTCTGGGTGCCCTTATTTTGACACGGGCAGCTTGTAGTTTTGGTTTTGCAGATTTATATTCACAGGATCCTGATTTACAGCTAGAACAATACTCGGTAAGCTATGTATCCGTGTATTACTTCTAGTTGTGTATTGTATTATTTTTCCGCTGCGATGTATTAAATGTAATTTAAATCTCTGATATTTTCTGTGTAATATTTATTCTTACTCTGTATATTCTTGTATTCTGATGGAATTGTTGTAATATACAATGAAATGTTCTTCTGTTTGCGTTCTATTTTGTCGTGTTCTCAAGATAATCCGGGCTTTCCTTACCGGGGAAGTTCGGGCCGTCTTAGTTTGGTATCAGAGCTTTGGTTTACAAAGCTCAGAGAACAGACACGTTAGAACGAAAGAATTCATCAGAAATTGGATTAGTAATATCCATGAGAAGGACTCGTTAGAGATGGGATCAGTAGTATCCTAGAACGAGTGTGAAGGGTATATTTTTGGAAATATAAAAAGAAAAACAAATTTTGTTTTGAAATTTAAATCGTATTATACGTATTTGAATAATTTATTTTAAATTGATTTGGACAATCTAGTATATGAAGATTTTGCATATACGCCTAGCTAGCGTGTATATAAAGTCCCAAATATACTGGATAGATATAGAATCACACTCTAGTCGCCCGGAGATGGTTCTGATGATCGCTATAGTTCGAACATCATCAGAATTGGTATTCGAGTTTCGAAAGTGTGATATTTATATATTTCCATTGACTGGTGTGAGAACCAAAAATAGATAGGGCCTATTGTTGTGATTTGGCATCAAAAATGTGATTTTTGACTATATATCAAAATTATGTGATTTAAAAGATAATCAACTAATTGATTGCTGATTGTGTTATTTGATATTGTTTGATTAATTAAAATGTTGAACCTTTAGCCAAATTGAATCAAATTGTGAGCTGCATTGAAAATTTGTCGCATTTGCATGCATATAAATGTACTTACATTGAACAGGTCATATTAAGGAGGCTAGAGAAGAGGAATAAAATTGTTTGCCCGACAAATAGGTACATATTTATTGTATTTCTTTGGGTTTGGATGATTTTATGAGCCGATTGGCTAGCCGCTTGGCTTTTTCTTTTTCTTTTGGATTGAAGAAGGCCATGGGAGGCTATATGAAATATCCCGAAGTCCCCGGTGGAAGGGAGGTTATGGCGAAATTTTTCAAAAATTTAGGGTGTTAGCCAAATTTTTGAAAAATTTGAAAAGTTCGTAGAAACTGAAAAGTTGAAGAACTTAAGCCGTAATGGAAATAGTGAAAGTTGAGTTGATTTGTGAAACAACTTTCGGCTTCGTTCCTTTTCGGGGACGAAAAGTTTTAAGTGGGGGAGATTGTAATAACCCGGAAATCAGAGCCAATTTAAATTTTTTATTTTGGCAATTTTAGCGAATTTTGAATATTTAAAATGAATTATTTAAAATAATAACGATGAGGAATTTATTTTGAATAGAATTCGAACGTATATATTCGTTTGAATCGACGATAGAATATAAATATTTATTTATATTTATAAAAGGAATTGAAAATGGCGCGGTAGTTCAATAATTCGATTTCAAATTTCAAATGAATGTACCAGATGCAAAATAAACCGGATTATAGTGAAACCAAAAATAGTAGAATCTGTTTGAAGATATCTTTCTAACGAAGTTAAGAAACTGAGATTTCACTTTAGAAGTTGAAAGATATGTCCAGTTTAAAATTCAGAAAAGTCGCTGTGGAATTTATATATATTTTAATATATATAAAGGCCCTTAGAAATAGGAATTTTGCAAACGACCTCGGTTTTCGACGAAACCACTTTTGTTGGATCCGGGATGTCAAATTATTGCCAGGTTTCAAAATTCATAATTTTTCGAATCAATATGTGAGCGTGGCGAAGGAAAACGCGTTTGACCAGTTTCAGTTGATTTTAATCGACTGGAAAATGGCCATTTTTCAAACGGTCTCAGAATTCGACGAAATTAGTTTTGTTAGGACCGTATCGCCAATACGAAGTTAGAAATATTTTTCGGGAATTTTTAGAGGTCATATGTGACCCTGGTAAATTGAAATGCGTGTTCAAATTCAATATAATGAGTTATATGTTGATTTTGACGAAAACTGATCGAAACGATCGAATCAGCTTATGATACATATCCCATTGTGTTCAGAATGGGGGCAATTAGCTATGGACGACAGGCGGTGGGTTCGATTTCGAGGTCGAAATTAAAAGTTACTTTTTGAACTAATTAAATAATAAAATATATATATTATATTACCCTTACCCTCTCTCTATACTCACCCCCTCGTTCTTCGATCAGAAGTAAAATAAGAAAAAGAAAAAAAATTGCGCTGAAGGGCGGGGAAACGAAGTCGCCGCCACCGTCGAGGATCGACCGCCTCCCCCTATGCTGACGTCGCCGCACCTTCTTTCACCTCCCCCTCCCTCCACGACCTCTCTCTCCTTGTTGATCCCAAAACCCGATTCCCCCTTTCTCGTTCACAAACACCCGCGATCCCCCCTCCCCCCGCCCACCGGTCATCGACACCACTGCCGACCTTCCCAGCCCCTCCGATTCCTCTTCTTCCCCATTCATGTAAGCTTTTATCTTTCTTTTTACATTATTTTATTTACTTATTTTGTTTTATTTTTATTTATTCATGAAGATAAAAATGTGGGTTTTTACATATTATAATATTAGAAAAGATCCTATTTTGTTATAGGAAAGTTTATCTCTTTATGATAGAAAAGAAGTGATTTTTATCTTAGGAAAGATATGATTTTTTATCATAGCAAAGAAACCATTTTTCTCTATATTTTAGAGAAGTAAAAACATGATTCTTAAGCGGATAAAAATATGATTTTAGTCATAGAAAAGTTATGATTTTTATTATATGAACATCGAGATAAAAATTCGATTTTTATATATGGGATGTGAAGGTAGAAATCCGATCTTTTTATATATGTAGAGAACATAAAGATATGATTTTTTTTATTTATATTTTTAACATAAGAAAGGTCGTATTTTTATATATGATATTAGCGAAGAAAGGTTGGATTTTTAATGAAGTAAAGATTCGATTTTTAGCGAAGTAAAAATATAATCTTTATTAAAAGAAGAACGATATAAAAATATAATTTTTATTATGAAGTTAGCGTGATAAAAATATAATCTTTATATAGTGCAGACAATAAAAATATGATTTTTATATCATAGGAAGAATAAAAATATGATTTTTATTTACGTAGAGTAATAAAATAGAATTTTTTCCATATAGAGTGAATATAAAACTGTGATTTTTATATAAGTAGTGGCTACGGTCAATGAAAGTGGCAAAAAGCGAGCACGACGAAGATTTCTACATAAGAAGAGTCGTGGTGTTTGGTTTAGCTAGTCGGTGAGAACTCCTCACTTTTAATTTATTTCTAGTTTGAAATATATACTAGGATGCAGACGGTGTTAAGTAGCACCTTACACCCGTCGTCCACAGACCATGAATGACTTGTTTGTTTGGTTGCTATGTTGTGAAATTTGATTGTGTGATGTGAAATGAAATAAAATATTTTATAGTTAAAAATATAATTTTTAACGTGTATATAAAATAAATATTTATAAACAAATCGGACGATTTGCTTATATACACTTATTTGACAGATACTGATTGGGACGATAAATTTTACACATCGCCCAACTGCACAAATAAAATCTGTGTTTGATTGTTTGAAACCCCACAGGGGTGTTGGGATGAAATTGGACATACACTAATCCCAATAATTAGATGTATGTCGATCGATTGATTGACAGGCTGTTATAAGCGTTGAATATTTATATTTGACGCTTATACAGTGTAGAATGCACTCTGGATGATGGTTGATGATTTATCGTTGCTATTATATACATGTGTTGTAGGGAATCCATATAATTAACGTTATATGATAATTGATTGTGCCTCATTCCAATTTGGAAAATATAAAGAAAATTCATTTGTTGAATTGTAAAGAAATTTCATTTGTTGAATAGTAAAATAAATTCATGTGTTGAATTGAAAATATATATTCATGGGTTGAATAGAAAATAAATTCATGTGTTGAATAGAATAAATATTCATGTGTTGAATAAAAGCCGTGTTGATTAGATTGACGCAATTTTGATGTGAACGATATTTATATCGATTTTATTCATTTTATAATGAATATCGAAAGTGATTTCAAAATCTGATATTTTAAATGAATTGAAATTCGAATTAAACTGAAATGAATTGAAATTTGAATTAAATTGAAATGAATTGAAATTCAATTTTGATTGAAATAGAATTGAAATCGAGTTGAAATGAATTTAAAACGAATTTATATTGAAAAGATTCAATTTTGATTTGAATTTGAGATGGAAGTTGAAACCGTTTTGAAAACGAATTTAAAATGATTTATAAAATACGTTTTAAAAAGAGAATTGACAAAGTATATTATATATATATATTATATATGTAATATAATGGCCTGAATAGAACGCGCCGCGCCTCGCCAGTTCGCGAATTTCGACCATTGACTTCGAATGGATATTACGGGAGATCCGACCGTTGCATTCTCCTAAAACCAGAACCGTTGGGTTCGTATCGAAAAGATCTTTCTAATGAATATTATAAATTAGAAATCTAACGGTTGGATTTGGAATTATGTCCAAATCAAGTTGGGAAAAGGTCGCTGTAAGTGTAGTTCGATGGCCGTTGATGGAAATCGACTGTACGGGCCTTGATAGAATTATTAAAAATAGTAATAATTTGTGTAAAATCATAAGAAATGATTTGTGAAGAATTGGGATGAAAAACTCCATATTTGAAAAGATAAAAGTAGATTTTTATCGAAATGAACTAGTTTTGAACTAGAATAATAGTTTGTTTATTTTTAAAATAAATAAATTGGATTTGAAATGGTTTTGATAATAACAAGAATTTCCAATAATTGAATTGGAATGGATTTGAATCGAAATCGTCTTTGGAATATTTCGATGTTGGATTTCGGGATTATACAGATATTGTTATGGAAATTTGAAAGATATATTTATATCATTATTTCCAACACGATATTTGTTGGTCGTAGAATTTGATATTGAATATAAGCCGATATATTTTCTATTCAGAGCCTTGTATTTAATATCAAATTGGATTTGGGTTTGTCGTGAATGGTGTCTTCATTAACACTGTTCTTAACCCTAGCTGAGAAAAAGATTAGATCTTTTTATTTAGATTTAATGAAGTGTACCAATTAAATGATATTTAATTGGAATTGAATTGGTATTGATTTTTGGGTTTATCGTGAACAGTGTTTTAAATAACACTTGTTCTTTAACCCGATAATTAATGGAATGTGATTTTAGGTTGTTGTGAACGGTATCTTCAATAATACTGTTCTTAGACCCAAAGGAGTTAAGAAAATCAGAAACTAACTGGGGATTAGTTAAGTTGAATGTTTTCTGGGGTATTGATCTGATGTTGGTTTCGGCCTTCGGGGTTAATACTTAGGGAATTGCTCACTTGCTAATTTATGGTTAGGGACTGATTGAAATGTGATGTGATTTTGGGTTTATTGTGAACCGTGTTTTAAATGACATTGATTCTTTAACCCAGTTAAAGATTAAAACTAAGTGGAGTTTTAATGAATCTTTAATTAGATTGAAAAGATCGAGATTGGAGTATCGCCAGTTTTGCTCCAGGCAATAGTTAAATCTTTAATTAGATTTGAACGTGAAATGGTAATCGAATTTACCGATAACACCGTGGTGTTAGATATGAAGTATTACCAGTTTTACTTCATGGGATGAATAGGTTGGGATTGGGAAATTAAAACAAATGATTACTTCGGTAAGGTTCGTTAATCCCGACTAGTTTGAAGTGATATTCAAAGGAAGATTAAAGAATAAATTTAAAAGAATTTATCTTTGATAAAATTAATGGGAACCTTTCCCTAAGAATGTGAAATTTAGAAACTAACTGTAGGTTGGCTAAGATGAATGGTTTCCTGGGTATTGATCTTATGTTGGTTTCGACCTTCGGGGTTAATGTTTGGGGAATTGTTCTCTTACTAATTTACGGTTAGTGACTGATGAATTGGAATGAGGCATATGTTGTGTTTGTGTAACACTTGTTTATTATATACGTGAGTTATTCAGAAAGACCGGGTTTATCCCATTCTGAATAACTGATTCGACGATTAGTCGAAGATGAAGACGGTGGTTGAAGACCGGAGGTCTTCACGTCGTTTGGGTGATTACTGATGATCTTGATTGGGCTGTACACCCAAGAGGAGAGAATCAGTTGGTGATCGTCCAGACGTACTTGGAGATCGATGGATATGCGAGGAATAAGGTTCCTCCGGTTTCGTTCAGACCCAGAACAGACTTGTAAATGGACTGTGTGTCTGACATTGGATATCATTCTGTGTGATTGGTGGATATAGGTTGCATGGAGTGGTTTGCCTGTGTGGCATGCTAAGATGCAAATGATCAAGGCTTCTGTTGAAAAGCAGAGTCTTGTGGTTGATGATCAAAGCACATCCTGTGTGGCATAGCTTTGTATAGCGTTAATTCGCGAGCCTAACACCCCGGTTGTGAACCAGAAATGGGAGAGGACTTCAGGGAGGACATGCGTTTCTTTCTAGTTAGAAGTGGTCAGTGGTTTGACACGCCCTGACGAGTTTGACTTATGTGGTTGTTGGTTTGCGAGGCGCCTCGGATATATCGGTGACTATGTGAAGCCGATGGAGTCATTCGTTGGCTCATTTACGCCCCATAGGGCGAGGAGACGTATTGTTCAGGCACTATAATCCGCTCTGTGTGGACCTGCCCTATCGCTCCATGGGGCAGTTGCGGCTGTTCCTGAGACATGGGTTAGATTGTCTCGAATCGGTAGAGGAAGATCCCTTGCCTCGGTTCACATGTGGAATCCAATTTCCAATACGTGATGTTTCAATTTTAGTTGTAATCCTATATATGGAGACATAATGGGATGGGGCGCTCATGCCGCCTATGATTGATATTTATGATTGTATATAAAATCAGAAACTAACAGGAAACGAGCTAAGATGGGTGGTTTCCTGGGTATTAGTCTGATGTTGGTTTCGGCCTTCGGGGTTAATACTTAGGGAATCGTTCTCTTACTAATTTACGGTTGGAGTCTGATTAAGAATTAAAACATGAAATTTAGCGTATCAAGCATTCTTTGGCTATTATAAGGTAAAAACCCTATCCTCTGGCTTGCGTTGCATTGTGTGATGGGACATCGGTCTTATAATAACTTCATTGTTCTTTATTTAGCATTGCGCTGTTTGTTTTATGCACTGGTGTTCTTGGGAGGAAACCCGTTCCGTGTTATACGGCGTGGTCCCTTGATTTACCTAACTTTAAAATAAAGATAAATAACTGTTTTAGTTCTCACACCTGTCACATGACTGACCTGGAGTTTATTGTTTTCACCTAAACTCTGGGTGCCCTTATTTTGACACGGGCAGCTAGTAGTTTTGGTTTTGCAGATTTATATTCACAGGATCCTGATTTACAGCTGGAACGATACTCGGTAAGCTCTGTATCCGTGTATTACTTCTAGTTGTGTATTGTATTATTTTTCCGCTGCGATGTATTTAAATGTAATTTAAATCTCTGATATTTTCTATGTAATATTTATTCTTACTCTATATATTCTTGTATTCTGATGGAATTGTTGTAATATACAATGAAATGTTCTTCTGTTTGCGTTCTATTTTGTCGTGTTCTCAAGATAATCCGGGCTTTCCTTACCGGGGAAGTTCAGGTCGTCTCAGCTATAGACTATCATATTTTCCGCTATGTACTATGTTGTATCTGGAAACAGGTGTTTATAACTGTTCTTGGAATAACTGTGGTGCTATGATAATGGTATGTATATACAGTTACTAATTTGTATTTCAAAAGTTATGTTATTTAATATATTTTATTCGTTCCGCTGTAAGATTTGTGTTCTTCGTTTTCTTCTATTCTAATTCTTCTCTTTTTCTATTTCTCATCCTCTAACTTCTTTCTACTAATGATTCATATTTTTGTGCAATTTGGGTTGGGCGTGTGATGTTATCAGTATACTCAAAGAGTACAAAAATTCGGGCCATTACATTTGGTATCAGAGCTGAAGGTTGAGTAGTAACCTTGGATCTGTGGCGTGATTCAATAGAGATGGGGTTAGTAATACCCAAGATTGAATTTGAGTGTGTGTGTGTATATATATATATGAGCGAGAATTTGTAGATTTGATATGAAATTGTTTTATATTGTGTTGACTGGTTTGTTGTGCAGTTTATGAATTCTGGCCGATACAGGATCTACAACTATATCGATAGGTGTTTCTAAACTCTATAACAAAGCAATTCGATACAGTATTGTTTTAAAATGGGTAAATGAAATAATTTTGCTCAAAATTTATTTTGAGATAAAAGGAATAATTTCTGAATTATTATATATAAATGTGTTGATTGTTATTGAAATCACATGGAATTATGAAATATTGAAATAGTTATATAAATTGTATACGAATAATGTATACAAATGAGATAAACCAAGATTAAGTTCAAACCAGAATTGGAATATGAATTCCGGGTGTTTAGAAAATATTTTCTAAAATATTCAAAAATAATATAACATCACTTTAAAGAATTTTTGAATAAGGATGATTTTAAATGGATTTTAAAAGTAATTAAGCACTGAAATCACTTCAAGTGCGAGAAAATAATTCTGATAATGGATCGCGACATTATCGGTATTCATTTTCAAGTTTCTAAGTGATGGATTGCTACCATAATAATTCGTTAATAAAAAAAATGTCTGAGAAAAATAAAGTTGTTCTAGAAATTCAAATGTCTTGAATTGATTTGATTATAAATATGTGTATAAATATATATGATTTCAAACTAATTTGAAATAAAATCAGGGAATTTGAATTCTGAAATTAAAATTTAACTTGTATAAGTTGAATAGATTGAGATGGAAGAAAAAAATGTATCAAATGAATTGAAATTTAACTTAAGTTAAATAAAATTGGATTGAACTAGAAATAATTCCGAATGAAATTAAATAAAGAAAATGTTGAGATTCGAGTTATTAATATGAACTCGACTTATGAATAAGCAAGTTGAATATATATTGGATGTTGTTAATTAAAATTGAATTGTGATAAATTTGGATTCAAGTATAATAAGTGGATGGACTTAAATAGAAATCAGATTTGAATTGATAGAATGGAAGTGAACTAATCGGAAGTTGATCGGAGAGTTAAAAAAACTGGAAGTTGGATTGATTTGAAACCAACTGGGACTGGATATATGTACGAAGAGCAGATATTGAATGGAAGCAAATGCAAGAGATAGAATTATGCCCGACAAAAAGGTACATGTTTACAATATTACTTGGGTTTGATGGTTTTATGAGCCTATGGGGGAAGCCGCTTGGCTTTTTGATTTTCTTTTGGATTGGAGAAGGCCTAGAAAGGCGGGTTGTGGTTATAACGATTGAGCCGTCCAAAGGAGATGCTGGCGAAAATTTTCGAAAATTTAAAGAGTTAGAAAAATTTCAAGAAATTTTTGGTTATTTAAAACCGAGTTGTTTATTGTAATTGAAATAAGAAAACCAAAATTGGTTAATAAAATTTCAAGTGGAATAATGAAATTGATAAATTGATTTAAAATCAATTGGAATGGGTATGGATATGCAAAAGAGCATATGGATTGAGACAAGAATGTGGTGATGGATTATCCAAAAAATGATGGATAAATCATTTGGAAAGAATTATGAATGGTCGAGTATTGGTATGATAATTCGAAGGTCGGGTAAAAACTGGGTTATGAAGATATGGAATATAAGATTTCAACTAAGTAGGTTATGAGGAGTTAGAGCTATAGCATTTATATTGCTTAGCAATTTCGAGGATGAAATTATTTTAAAGGGGATGGAATGTAATGACCCGGATTTTTGAGACATTTGATTCTGAATATTTAAATTGGTTTTAAATATTTTATTTGAATTATAGAATGATTATTTTTATATATATGGAATAAATTAATTCTAAATAGTCCGACCGTTGTTTTAATTTGAAATATGGATTCATAAATTCAAATTAGATTATTTTGAAGCTGTATGTATATATTTAGATTGGGTTTCTATTTTATTGTTTATTTTGGAATCGATTCAATATAATTTCGAAGAGAAATCAGATTATGTAATGACCCGGAAAATCTTAGCTAATTTAAATTTTTTAAATTGGCTAAAATAGTGGATTTTAAATATTTAAAATAAATATTTTAAATAATAACGATGAAAAGTAAGTTTGAATCGACATTTGAAAACGAATATAATTAATCCTAATTATAAACAAGGCCTGAAATGGCGCGGCAGTTTCAAATTTTCATTTCAAAATTTGACTGACTGTACCGGGTGCAAAACAAAATGGATTTGAGTGGAACCAAAAATATTTAAATCTGTTAGTGAATACCTTTCTAATGAATCTGAAAAATCGAAGTTTCATAGCGGGAAGCCAAAGTTATAGCCAAATGAATTTTCGAAAAGGTCGCTATAGAATATTTATAACCTGTGAGAATGGCCATTTTGCAAACGACCTCGGAATTCGATGAAACCACTTTTGTTGGATCCGGGATGTCAAATTATTGCTAGGTTTCAAATTTCATAATTTTTGAAGCTAATATGTGAGCGTGGCAAAGGAAAATGTGTTTGGTTGATTTCTATTAAATTGGATCGACCAGAATTGGGACATTTTTCAAACGGTCTCAGAATTCGACGAAACTAGTTTTGTTGGGACCGTATCGTCAAAATATACCTAGATTTATTTTTCTAGAAATTTTCGAATCAGTTTGTGGCCCTGGCAAATTGAAATGTACGTTCAAATCGAATATTGAATGTTATATATTTTAAATTGAATGAAAACTGACTGAAAGATTCGAATGGGCCTACGAAACATATCCCATTGTGTTCGGAATGGGGGTAAAACACTAGGGACGACAGTCGTTGGGTTTGGATTGGTGTTCGTGGGTGAAAGAGGGTATTTCGAAATTTAAAAATATATAAATAAATAAATAAAATCTCATTCGTCCATCTCAACTTCTCTCTCCCCGTAAACCTCCTGAGCGACGGCGGCCGCTTCTTCTTCCTTCTCTCCTCCGTTCTGGCCAATCCCTTCACCAAACCACCTCGCTCCAGTTGGGTTTTTTGAAGATCTCCACGTCCTCTTCCAATCCATACCAGCCACGATCTCCAACACCTCGTGAATTACGAGAATCGAGGCAGGGAAATCCCTCCGTTCGCGCCCAATTTCCTCCTCTGACCTGAGTTCGAACCGACGGCGGTTGGTGCCCCCTGGTGCGCGACTCCGAGCTCTTCAAGGTGGCGCGGCCTGATCTCGACCTAGTGCATCGGATTTCATGCAAAGTGCAAACCTAATTCGGAAGCTTCAGCAGAGGGTAACGGCCTTTGTTTATAAAACTATTTTACAACACTTTCAAGCGCTACGAAATTTGTTTAACTTCTAAAAATCATATCTTTTTGCTGTGTTGACGAAATTCAGTGAAACAAGAGACAGTGGACTCGCGTGGACGCCTTCTACATTCTAAAAGAGACCGCACATTTTTCTGAGCCTTTTGCTATTTTTGGTGGAGTGGAACCCAATGTGAGATTTCTAGTTTATAAACGATATGGAAAACGACGATGTATAAGTTATATAGTCGATGTATGAGTTATATAAGCGTTGTACACCTCTTGTATAAGCGTTGTATAAGTTGAACGTTCGATGTATAAGTTATATATGCATTGTAGAAATTATATATGTGTTGAAATAGAAGTGAAATGCTTATATATATATACGCCCCTCGTCCTCAAACCATGGACGATATTTATTGGTTGTGATTGGTGTGAAAATTGGTTGATTACGAATGGTTGATTAGAATGGTTTGTGGTTGAAATTGATTGATTGTGGTTGAAAAATACCCGTTTGTGGTTGAGAAATATTTGGTTGAAACCACATAGGATTAGTTTGTGGAAATGAAAAAAAATATACATTCCGCCTGCGTGCGAACTAGATGCATGAATCCCCATTGTCAAAAGCTGCGAGGCTTTAAGGTAGAGCGAGGAGCCGTACTAGGGACGGCCCCGGTTTTAACTACCCTGCCGTTATGCTGCCGAAATTTTGAATAATATTCATGTGTTAGAATTATTTTCCTGTGTTGAAACTATATTCGTGTGTTGAATAGAAAACCTTCATGTGTTGAATAGAAATTCATTCGTTGAATCATATTCATGTGTTGAATGGTATTCGCGTTTTAAAAATATATTGTTTTATAATAAAAATCATATTTTTATCATCTATATGAACTATATAAAATAGTAGTGTTTTGAAATAAATAGTTTTGCAATAAAAATCACATTTTTACTATATATATACAAACTATAGGAAACCTTCATGTGTTGAATAGAAATTCATTCGTTGAATCATATTCATCTATTGAATGGTATTCGCGTTTTAAAAATAAATTGTTTTATAATAAAAATCATATTTTTAACATCTATATCAACAATATAAAATAATTGTGTTTTGAAATGAATTGTTTTACAATAAAAATCACATTTTTACTATATACACGAATAGTTGAAAATAGCGAAGTGTTGAAATAATTGCCGGTTGGATAAAAATATCATTTTTATCAAATGTATGAAAAGAATGTAGTTTTGAAATCGAAGAATCGATATATATATATATATAAATAGAATTGAAATATATCGAATAGCGAAGCTGCAGTTCGTGTTTTGAAACCGTGATTTCAAACGATTAGTGCGGGAGATCCGACCATCGGATTTTCCCGAAACCGAAACCGTTGGGTTCGCTTTGGAAATATCTTTCCAACGACACCAACTTTGTGAAGATCCAACGGTTGGATTGTCTGGAATGTTTAATTCAAATCTAAAGAAAAACAGCGCTAGAATCGATTATATTTATATATATATAAATATAATTAAATTTAATCGAATAACGACGCTGTAGTTCGTATTTTGAAATCGAAACTTCAAACGATTGTACCGGGAGATCCGACCGTCGGATTTTCCCAAAACTGGAACTGTTGGATTCGTTTTGAAAAGATCTTTTTAATGATGTAAATTTTGTGAAGATCCAACGGTTAAATTTTCAGATATGTGTAAATCAAATCTGAAGAAAAACAGCGCCACGGCCGCGTTATGGCCCGAAGCGTCATTTGAATGAATTGGCTATTTTAAATTAAATAAAAATAGTGATAAATCGTTATAAAATATTATAAACGATATGGAATGTGAAATTTAGAAACTAACTGAAGGTTGGCTAAGTCGAATGGTTTCCTGGGTTTTGATCTGATGTTGGTTTCGGCCTTTGGGGTTAATATTTGGGAAATCGTTCTCTTACTGATTTACGGTTAGAGACCGATGAATTGAAATGATGCGTATGTGTGTTTGTGTGGCACTTGTTTATTATATACGCGAGTTGTTCAGATAGACCGGGTTTATCCCATTCTGAATAACTGAATTGACGATAAGTAATCGAAGATGAAGACGGTGGTTAAAGACCGGAAATCTTCACCTCGTTTGGATGGTAACTGATGTCCTGATTGGGAGGCATCCCGAAATATGGATAATGAGTGGTGATCGTCCAGGTGTACGTGGAGATCGATGGGTTTGCGAGGTATATAGTGCCTTCGGTTTCGTTCCGACCCAGAACGGACTTGTAAATAGATTGTGTGTCTGACATTGGAATTTATTCTGTGTGATTGATAGCCATCAGTTGCATGGTGTGAATTGCCTATATGGCATGCTAAGATGCAGTGATTAGGGCTTCTATTGAAAAGCAAAGTCTTGTGGTTGATGATCAAAGCACCGCCTGTGTGGCGTAGCTTTGTGTATAACGTGAATTCGCGAACCTCACACCCTGGTATGAACCAGAAACGGGAGAGGACCTCAGGGAGGGCATGCGTTTCTTCATAGCTAGAGGTGGTGTCAATGCTTAAACTGGCTGACATTTATATTATTTTCACCTATGTGGTTGTTGCTGTTGCGAGGCGCCTCAGATATATCGATCGATCCGAGACCGATGGGGTCATTCGTTGGCTCATTTACGCCCCCAAAGGGCGGGGAAACTTAGTGTTTAGGAATTTTAATCCACATCGGTGGACCAACCCTGTCGCTCCAAGGGCCCACCTGTGTCTGGGTCCTGAGGCTCGGGCTAGGCAGTCTCGAAGTCGGTAAGGACTATCTTTTGCCTTGGTTCATGACGGAAATCCAATTTCCATATACGTGATTGTGCGGGTTTGATTGCATATATATATATATATAAATATATATATATGGCGACATGATATATGGTACCCATGCCGTCTATGATTGATAGTTATGATTGAAATTGTTTTTGAAACCTATAAACACTAGTAATAATATCAAATGCTTTTGTTTTATTCGTATCAAGCATATTTTGACCATTATAAGGTAGAACTCTATCCTCCGGTTTGCGTTGCATTGTGTGATGGGAACTGAGTCTTATAATGGCTTCATTTTTATAAAAAGCATTGCGATGTTTAAAAGAATTATTTGTTTTAAAGAACTGGCGATCCAATGGAGTAAACCCGTTCCACGAAAGTGGCGTGGTCCTGTGATTAGGCATATTTCAAATGTGTTAAGTAGATTTCTCATACCAGTCTCATGACTGACTCGTAATTTGTTTCACTTTCAAACTCGGGTGCCCTTTTTTCTACACGGGCAGCCTTGTATTCAGGTTTTAGCTGGCTCTTTCTGGATAGCTGGAGCTGAAGATGGATTCTATCATTTATCTCTTTTTATGCTATTCAGCTCCTATTGTACATATTATGTTTGTTTTTCCGCTGTAGTCATTTATGTATGGCTGAACTGTATTTGTACTAAGTGTGATCCTGTATACTGTGTAACTCTGATGATTACGTTTATCCAGTATATTCTATTGTTCATTATCTGGTGTATTTATTTATTTTTGTTCTGCTATTATCTGTTTATGTGTTATATTCCAAAGATTACCCTTGTCACCGTCAGTACGGGGTTTGGGGTTGTCTCATTTGGTATCAGAGCTTTGGTTAAGCTTAGTGCTGGAATATAACATATTAACGAACTCGTCAGAAATAGAACCAGTAGTGTTCTAGGACGGGTAACTCATTACAGATAGGATCAGTAATATCCTAGTATGAGTAGCAAAATGAAATAACACCTTGATAGACACCTTTACATTCAAGTATTTGTCTCTATATTTTGAAATATCTTTTCTGTTGACATGACACTTTGTCTGCTAATTGCAGACGCTCTAGAAAATGAGTGCCAGAAACAGAAGAAGTAATGCTGACCCGGATATTGAAGCCCTATTGATTAAGTATCGAAATATGGGTGGAATACCGTTCTCTGGCGAAGAATCTATTATGAAAAAACAAGCTTGGATTCATTCTGCTGAGAAGATCTTTAACGGTTTAAAACTGAGGGATGACCAGAAAAGATTACTGGCATCCTGGGCACTCAAAGACGAAGCATTTTTCTGGTGGGATTCGGTTATTGAGAATAATCCAGAGGGTGATATCACCTGGGATAGATTTAAAGTAATTTTCCTAGAAAGATTTACTCCTCCTGAAGCAACTGAGCGGTTATGTGATGAATTCTCTTATCTGATACAAGGAGATATGACATTCCAGAATATCATAAGAAATTCAACGAACTCTCTCATTTCACCCCTCATCTGATTAAAAACCCGAAGAGGAAGAATTTGAGGTTTATTCATGGCCTGCAAAGAAAATATCAGAACAGTGTAATGAGGAATGTGAAGCTTCCTTTTTCTGAAATGATATACATGGCTTACCAATATGAAGATCTCGACAAGAAAGGTATGTTATGTTACGAAGAGGAAGTCAGTTCTAGTAATAGAGGTGAGTCTAAAACTGATCGCCCAGAGGCCAGTACGATGTCGGAGGTCAGTAAGGAGCCTAAAATCAATCGAAAAAGGGCCAGATCTGAGAAAGAACCAGTAACGATGGCCACCTGCTCTAACTGCAATAAGGAAGGACATTTTACCAGAAACTGTAGATCTTTGAAGAAAGTTGGACTTAAATCCGGTAGGAAGGCTCGAGAAAGTAGAAAATGCCGGAAGTGCCATCATGCTGGCCATATTGAGAAGAATTGCCAGCTATTAAAGAAAGAATCTGAAACAGTACATGTAAATGAAGTAGCAGAAACTTCTGAGCCCTCAGCTAGTCAGGGAAGGCCTGATGTTTTAGAAGGCACGCTTAATGTCAAAAACATTCCAGTTAAAGTATTGTTTGATACAGGCGCGTCAAGAAGCTTTATTGCAAAGAATGCAGTTAAGAAATTGGATTTGAAATTGAAAAAGCTCAAAGAACCCATCACTGTCCATAATCCGGTTGGGGGTTCTCTCGATCTTAGCTGGATTTGTGCGGTGCCTGTCTCTCTTTCCTGTTATAAATTCCCTACTATCTCGATCGTCATGAATTTTACTAAATTTGATCTTATTTTGGGATTAGATTGGTTAACCAAATACGAGGCTGAGGTTAAAGGCGTCGAGAGAGTTGTTAAGGTAAAGGCCCAATTAGGGAACTATATAACCATACCATGTGAAGGCCCGAATTCGAATAGAAAAGACTTTTGGTCAGCTTTAGATGTTTCTCCTGCTCAAATAGAAAATATCCCTGAAGTCACAGAGAATATTCCCGACCTCGTAAAAGATATTCCTGTCATCAAGAATTATGCGGATGTGTTTGAAGAAGTTGTTCGCTTACCTCCGCAGAGAGAAATAGATTTCAAGATCGCTTTGATTCTGAATGCAAGGCCAGTAGTTCACGCTATTCGAAGAATGTCCTTGAAAGAGAAAGAGGAATTAGACAATCAAACAAGACAGCCTGTATGGAAGGGTGTAATAGGCCTAGTTTCTCTGATTGGGGAGCAGCAGTGGTGTTTGTCCCAAAGTCTGACGGTACTCTGCGACTATGTGTGGATTATCGTGATTTGAACAAGCAGACAATAAAGAATAAATATCCATTACCGCAAATCGATGATTTATTGGATCGTCTGAATGGAGCACAAGTATTTTCAAGGATGGACCTAGCTATAGGTTTCCATCAGCTTCGAATTGTCGAAGAATGTGTTCCTATGACAGCATTCAGAGGTCCATACTTATTCTATGAGTGGTTAGTAATGTCGTTCGGCTTATGTAACGCTCCAGCATACTTCGTCGATTTGATGAATCGAGTGTTCAGAGGAATCCTGAATAAGTTTGTTCTGGTTTTTATCGATGATATTCTAATCTTCTCTAAATCAAAAGCCGAACATGAAAAGCATTTGGAACAGGTTCTAGAAATTCTGAGAAGGAATGTATTGAAAGCCAAACTGTCCAAATGTATATTCTGGCAAGATGAAGTGAAATTTCTAGGCCATGTCGTACCGAAAGAAGGAATTGTTGTGGATCCGAGTAAAATCACGGCTATTCAAAACTGGAAACAGCCTAGTACTCCTACAGAAGTCCGCAGTTTTCTCGGATTGGCTAGTTATTACCGGAAGTTCGTTAAAAACTTTTCGAAGATATCTGGTCACTTAACAAAGCTTACAAAGAACCATGCAAAATTCAAGTGGACTCCAGAGTGTGAGGAGGCTTTTGAGGAGCTAAAGTTAAGATTAACAACTGCTCCAGTGTTAATGATAATCGACGGCAATCAGGACTTGAAAGTCTGGACGGATGCCTCTAGAGAAGGCCTTGGCGCAGTATTAATGCAAAGAGGTCAAGTGATCACTTATGCTAGCCGCCAGCTGAAGCCACACGAGAAAAACTACGTCACTCATGATCTTGAGTTCTTGGCTATAGTATTCTCTTTGAAAATCTGGAGGCACTATCTTCTGGGTGAGAAATTCGAACTGTTTACAGATCACCAGTCGTTAAAGTATCTGCTCACACAGAAAGACTTGAATCTGAGGCAGCAACGTTGGCTAGAGTTCCTTGCAACATACGATTTTGAGATTCTATACACTCCAGGGAAAACCAATGTCATGGCCGATACGTTAAGCCGAAAGAATGAAATGATCGCCAGTTTTATTATCACGACTTCATTGATAGATAAAATATCTGCTCTTCAGAAGGTTGATCACTTCATTCAGAAGATCAGAGAGATAATTCAGAAAGGCGAACCCTCGAGTTTTCAGGTTGATAATGATGGGATTCTAAGGCTAAAAGGTCGAATCTGTGTTCCTAATATTTCTGAGCTCCGAAAGGAAGTCCTGGATGAGTGCCACAAGTCAAAGCTTAGTATCCATCCAAGGATAAGCAAAATGTACAATGACATCAAACGCACTTTCTGGTGGAAGTTGATGAAGAGAGACATTTCTTTATATGTTAGCCGATGCCCTACTTGCCAACTAGTCAAAAGCGACCAACAGAAACTGGCCAGATTGTTGCAACCGCTGGACGTTCTAGGCTGGAAGTGGGAACATACTTCCATGGACTTCATAGATGGTTTGCCCAGAACTAGGAAAGGAAATGACAGTATTTGGGTGATCGTAGGTCGCTTCACGAAGACCGCCCATTTCATACCTGTCAGATCAAACAGAACTGCTCAGAGTCTGGCGCATAAATATTTCAAGGAAATTGTTAGACTACATGGAGTGCCGATCAGTATAGTTAGTGATAGAGATCCAATATTCACTAGAAAATTCTGGGAGGCATTTCAAGTAGAGCTGGGAAAGAAGCTGAACTTGAGCACCGCTTATCATCCTCAGACAGATGGTCATACTGAGAGGGTGAATCGTATACTAGAAGATCTATTACGGGCTTGTGTTCTAGATTTCGGTGGATCATGGGAAGACCATTTACATTTGGCTGAGTTCTCATATAACAACAACTACCAAGCGAGCCTGACAATGTCTCCATTCGAAGCATTATATGGTAGACCGTGCCGGTCCCCTGCTTATTGGGTCGAACCCGGTAATAGACTTGTATTGGGACCTGATATGATCCGAGAAGCTGCTGACAAAGTCGATTTCGTTAAGAAACGATTACTCGCCGCTCAAAGCCGACAGAAAAGCTATGCAGATTCGAGAAGAAGGGATTTGGCTTTTTCTGTTGGTGATTATGTGTATATAAAGGTTTCTCCGATGAGGGGAGTGATTCGATTTGGAAAAACTGGAAAGTTGGCGCCCAGATTTATTGATCCATTCCCTATTCTTGAACGGATTGGAACCCTCGCTTATAGAGTTAAATTGCCTGATTGGTTGCCTGAAGTTCATGATGTATTTTACATATCTCAACTTCAAAAGCACGTTCATGATCCAGACTTGATCGTGGAAGAAGCAGCGCAACAGGATATTGAAATTACTCCAGAATTGGCAGTGAGAAGAGAGCCGCTAAAGATCATTGTCAAAGAAACCAAGGAACTGAGGAACAAGAAGGTTCACTTAGTCAAAATGCAATGGAGTGGGGATCCACGAGACTGTACTTGGGAAACTGAGGAGAGCATTCAGAAAGCCTATCCTAAGTGTCGAGTAGATATCTCTGATTGACTCCGGTGCAAGGTACATTTACCATACTTTGCATTGCCAATTAGTTCTCGACTCTGTTGTTATTTTCTTTCCACGGATGTGCACTTTTAATTCTATAGTCTGAATGATTTTAAAAGAATATAGAAATTGATTAGTATATTTTTGAAAAGTTAAAAACAAATTGCTTGTTGTTTGCATTGTGTGATAGTAAATTGGATTAATTAAATTATTGAAACGATAGTTAATTTAATTAATAAGAGAATGAATGGTAGGATTTATTCGACTAACTCACACATTGAACTGATTTAGAAATAAAGAGAAATATATACATGTGCATTATATGTGTTTGAATAGGTAATTGGATTAGCTGTTGAGTAAAGAATTTATTTGCGTGCCCGACAAATAGGTAAACCTTAATGAGTTGGATGCGAAATATTATTATATCAACTCCTGTGAATGCCATTGGATGCAGAGTGCTGGTTATTCTGTGTGTAATAATAAACGTCGCCATAGGATAGTAACAATTAATTTTGAACTACACTACATGGCATACTTCTCGAAGATAGGCATACTTCATCATATACCACATAAGAATTTGGAGCTTGTGTGACGAGGTGGAAGATTTACCATATGAGCGAGAGGCTTGTATGGCGATGACTATATTATACAGGTTGAACTGATGACTGATATGGACCATATAAAATTGTAACGATAAATTGCCAGATTAATAAAAACCCCACACGGGTCTGGAGTTGACAATAATCAAGTCTCTCTAGTTTGTAGATACGGCACATGGATTATTTATTTCCCACACGGGACGAGGTGACGAGAATTTATTCTCTGGAGCAATTAAAATACACACTCCCTCAGGCTTTGACAGGGTGACGAGAATTTATTCTCTGGAGTTATTATCTATACACGCTCCCCTGTAAACACCAGAATATATCACTATAAATATGTGTATGCTTTATAGGATTTATTGGGTACCTAATACGGCCCAATAAATTTCCAAACCCCTTCCCGTACAAAGGAGGTTATGGCGAAATTTTTCGAAAATTCCGGGTGTTAGCCAAATTTTTGATGAATTTGAAAATTCTCAGAAACTGAAAAGTTGGAGAATGGAAGCCAGATTGAACGTAGAGTTGATTAATCAAACCACTTTCGACTTTGTTCCTTTTCGGGGTTGAAAAGTTTTAAGTGGGGGAGATTGTAACGACCTGGAAAATCTGAACCAATTTAAAAATTTTAAATTAGCTAAAATAGTGGATTTTAAATATTTAAAATAAATATTTAAAATAATAATGATGAAAAGTAAGTTTGAATCGACATTTGAAAACGAATATAATTAATTCTAATTATAAACAAGGCCTGAAATGGCGCGGCAGTTTCAAATTTTCATTTCAAACTTTGACTGACTGTACCGGGTGCAAAACAAAACGGATTTGAGTGAAACCAAAAATATTTAAATCTGTTAGTGAATACCTTTCTAACGAATCTGAAAAATTGAAGTTTCATAGCGGGAAGCAAAATTTATAGCCAAATGAATTTTCGGAAAGGTCGCTATAGAATATTTATAACCCGTGAAAATGGCCATTTTGCAAACGACCTCGGAATTCGACGAAACCACTTTTGTTAGATCCGGGATGTCAAATTATTGCTAGGTTTCAAATTTCATAATTTTTGAAGCTAATATGTGAGCGTGGCAAAGGAAAATGTGTTTGGTCGATTTCTATTAAATTGGATCGACCAGAAATGGGCCAATTTTCAAACGGCCACAGAATTCAACGGAACTAGTTTTGTTGGCATTGTATCATCAAAACATAGCTAGATTTATTTTTCTAGAATTTTTCGAATCAGTTTGTGGCTCTGGCAAATTGAAATGTATGTTCTAATCGAATATTGAATGTTATATATTTTAAATTTAATGAAAACTGACTGAAACATTCGAATGGGCCTACGAAACATATCCCACTATGTTCGAAATGGGGGTAAAACGCTAGGGATGACAGTCGTTGGGTTTGGATTGGTGTTCGTGGGTGAAAGAGGGTATTTTCAAAATTTAAAAATATATATAAATAAATAAAAATGTCGTTCGTCCATCTCAGCTTCTCTCTCCCCGTAAACCTCCTGAGCGACGGCGGCCGCTTCATCTTCCTTCTCTCCTCCGTTCTGGCCAATCCCTTCACCAAACCACCTCGCTCCAGTTGGGTATTTTGAAGATCTCCACGTCCTCTTCCAATCCATACCAGCCACGATCTCCAACACCTCGTAAATTGCGAGAATCGAGGCAGGGAAATCCCTCCGTTCGCGCCCAATTTCCTCCTCTGACCTGAGTTCGAACCGGCGGCGGTTGGTGCCCCCTGGTGCGCGACTCCGAGCTCCTCAAGGTGGCGCGACCTGATCTCGACCTAGTGCATCGGATTTCGTGCAAAGTGCAAACCTAATTCGGAAGCTTCAGCAGAGGGTAACGGCCTTTGTTTATAAAACTATTTTACAACACTTTCAAGCGCTACGAAATTTGTTTAACTTCTAAAAATCATATCTTTTTGCTGTGTTGACGAAATTCAGTGAAACAAGAGACAGTGGACTCGCGTGGACGCCTTCTACATTCAAAAAGAGACCGCATATTTTTCTGAGCCTTCTGCTATTTTTGGTGGAGTGGAACCCAATGTGAGATTTCTAATTTGTAAACGATATGGAAAACGACGATGTATAAATTATATAGTCGATGTATGAGTTATATAAGCGTTGTACACCTCTTGTATAAGCGTTGTATAAGTTGTACGTTCGATGTATAAGTTATATATGCGTTGTAGAAATTATATATGTGTTGAAAAAGAAGTGAAATGCTTATATATATGTATATTCACCCCTCGTCCTCAAACCATGGACGATATTTATTGGTTGTGATTGGTGTGAAAATTGGTTGATTACGAATGGTTGATTAGAATGGTTTGTGGTTGAAATTGATTGATTGTGGTTGAAAAATACCCGTTTGTGGTTGAGAAATATTTGGTTGAAACCACATAGGATTAGTTTGTGGAAATGAAAAAAATATATACATGCCGCCTGCGTGCGAACTAGATGCATGAATCCCCATTGTCAAAAGCTGCGAGGCTTTAAGGTAGAGCGAGGAGCCGTACTAGGGACGGCCCCGGTTTTAACTACCCTGCCGTTATGCTGCCGAAATTTTGAATAATATTCATGTGTTAGAATTATTTTCCTGTGTTGAAACTATATTCGTGTGTTGAATAGAAAACCTTCACGTGTTGAATAGAAATTCATTCGTTGAATCATTTTCATGTGTTGAATGGTATTCGCGTTTTAAAAATAAATTGTTTTGTAATAAAAATCATATTTTTATCATCTATATGAACTATATAAAATAGTAGTGTTTTGAAATAAATAGTTTTGCAATAAAAATCACATTTTTACTATATATATACAAACTATAGGAAACCTTCATGTGTTGAATAGAAATTCATTCGTTGAATCATATTCATGTGTTGAATGGTATTCGCGTTTTAAAAATAAATTGTTTTATAATAAAAATCATATTTTTAACATCTATATGAACTATATAAAATAATCGTGTTTTGAAATGAATTGTTTTACAATAAAAATCACATTTTTACTATATACACGAATAGTTGAAAATAGCGAAGTGTTGAAATAATTGTCGGTTGGATAAAAATATAATTTTTGTCAAATGTATGAAAAGAATGTAGTTTTGAAATCGAAGAATCGATATATATATAAATAGAATTGAAATATATAGAATAGCGAAGCTGCAGTTCGTGTTTTGAAACCATGATTTCAAACGATTAGTGCGGGAGATCCGACCATCGAATTTTCCCGAAACTGAAACCGTTGGGTTCGCTTTGGAAATATCTTTCCAACGACACCAACTTTGTGAAGATCCAACGGTTGGATTGTCTGGAATGTTTAATTCAAATCTGAAGAAAAACAGCGCCAGAATCGATTATATATATATATAATTAAATTTAATCGAATAACGACGCTGCAGTTCGTATTTTGAAATCGAAACTTCAAACGATTGTACCGGAGATCCGACCGTCGGATTTTCCCAAAACTGGAACCGTTGGATTCGTTTTGAAAAGATCTTTTTAATGATGTAAATTTTGTGAAGATCCAACGATTAGATTTTCAAATATGTGTAAATCAAATCTGAAGAAAAACAGCGCCACGGCCGCGTTATGGCCCAAAGCGTCGTTTGAATGAATTGGCTATTTTAAAAATAAATAAAAATAGTGATAAATCGTTATAAAATATTATAAACGATATGGAATGTGAAATTTAGAAACTAACTGAAGGTTGGCTAAGTCGAATGGTTTCCTGGGTTTTGATCTGATGTTGGTTTCGGCCTTCGGGGTTAATATTTGGGAAATCGTTCTCTTACTGATTTACAGTTAAAGACCGATGAATTGAAATGATGCGTATGTGTGTTTGTGTAGCACTTGTTTATTATATACGCGAGTTGTTCAGAAAGACCGGGTTTATCCCATTCTGAATAACTGAATCGACGATAAGTAATCGAAGATGAAGACGGTGGTTAAAGACCGGAAATCTTCACCTCATTTGGATGGTAACTGATGTCCTGATTGGGAGGCATCCCGAAATATGGATAATGAGTGGTGATCGTCCAGGCGTACGTGGAGATCGATGGGTTTGCGAGGTATATAGTGCCTCCGGTTTCGTTCCGACGCAGAACGGACTTGTAAATAGATTGTGTGTCTGACATTGGAATTTATTCTGTGTGATTGATAGCCATCAGTTGCATGGTGTGAATTGCCTGTGTGGCATGCTAAGATGCAGTGATCAGGGCTTCTGTTGAAAAGCAAAGTCTTGTGGTTAATGATCAAAGCACCGCCTGTGTGGCGTAGCTTTGTGTATAACGTGAATTCGCGAACCTCACACCCCGGTATGAACCAGAAACGGGAGAGGACCTCAGGGAGGGCATGTGTTTCTTCCTAGCTAGAGGTGGTGTCAGTGCTTAGACTGGCTGACATTTATATTATTTTCACCTATGTGGTTGTTGCTGTTGCGAGGCGCCTCGGATATATCGGTCGATCCGGGACCGATGGGGTCATTCGTTGGCTCATTTACGCCCCAAAGGGCGGGAAAACGTAGTGTTCAGGAATTTTAATCCACATCGGTGGATCGACCCTGTCGCTCCAAGAGCCCACCTGTGTCTGGGTCCTGAGGCTCGGGCTAGGCAGTCTCGAAGTCGGTAAGGACTATGTTTTGCCTTGGTTCATGACGGAAATCCAATTTCCATATACGTGATTGTGCGATTTTGATTGTATATATATATATGGCGACATGATATATGGTACCCATGCCGTCTATGAATGATAGTTATGATTGAAATTGTTTTTGAAACCTATAAACACTAGTAATAATATCAAACGCTTTTGTTTTATTCGTATCATGCATATTTTGGCTATTATAAGGTAAAACTCTATCCTCCGGTTTGCGTTGCATTGTGTGATGGGAACTGAGTCTTATAATGGCTTCATTTTTATAAAAAGCATTGCGATGTTTAAAAGAATTATTTGTTTTAAAGCACTGGCGATCCAATGGAGTAAACCCGTTCCACGAAAGTGGCGTGGTCCTGTGATTAGCCATATTTCAAATGTGTTAAGTAGATTTCTCATACCAGTCCCATGACTGACTCGTAGTTTGTTTCACTTTCAAACTCGGGTGCCCTTTTTTCTACACGGGCAGCCTTGTATTCAGGTTTTAGCTAGCTCTTTCTGGATAGCTGGAGCTGAAGACGGATTCTATCATTTATCTCTTTTTATGCTGTTCAGCTCCTATTGTACATATTATGTTTGTTTTTCCGCTGTAGACATTTATGTATAGCTGAACTCTATTTGTACTAAGTATGATCCTGTATACTATGTAACTCTGATGATTATGTTTATCCAGTATATTCTATTGTTCATTATCTGGTGTATTTATTTATTTATGTTCTGCTATTATCTGTTTATGTGTTATATTCCAAAGATTACCCTTGTCACCGTCAGTACAGGGTTTGGGGTTGTCTCAGATTATAACATAATTAATTTTATTAAATCCAAAATAGATTATTATTGCAAGATTCTTGAGACGTAGTTATAATTAAATTTATAGATTTTTTCTGATTTTTTTTAAAAGTAACTTTTTATTTTAAGTATTTTACACCATATATCAGCATTTTGGGATAATACAAAATAAATTAACTAGTCTGTTTTATTATAACTTTGGGACCGTGGCACATTTTTCGATAAAACGATATTTTTATAGTTAGCATTTCGTGTGTTAACAGTATTTTACGTAACAAGTACTGATATTTTTTTATTAATTTAAATATGCATGCTAAATCGTGGTTAAGCTTCTTAGAAATAACCTATTCATTGATGATTCTCCAACTAGAGCAAATCAAAGCAGGTTAACATCATGTAACTTGTAATATACTAAGTGAAGTTCAATAGGGAAGTTGTAGCTTTCCTTTTCCCTTGATTTAGTTACTCAAAAGTGGTAGCCCAGTATAAGAAGTATGGAATGATGAATTTTAACATTAAGCTAGAACATGTTTCACACGTTCGTAGGAAGCTACGTATATCACGTTTTCAAGCATACGTGCTCTAGCCAGAGTCACCTACTAGTACTTGTTGTTATCAACTTCTCACTGTTTTTCCATCTGTGCTTGGTTAGTTGCTAAACTTTGATGCAATCACATATTTTATTTAAGAGGAAATTGCCGTTTTAGTTTAACATCCATTCTCGATAAATTATTTCCATAATTTCTACTTATAGTTAATTTTCAATGTTTTCTCTAACAACGAGGTTACTGATTTGTGCTTCAATCAAATAAGAAATGGTCACTCCACTCGAATAGCCAATGATCATACAACGTCATATACACTGCTCCCGATTGATGTATTATATACACGCGTTTCTTCTCTTTTAATGTTCATCACAGCAAATGAAATACAATCCAGCTAGAAAAAGTTCCTACCAAACCATTTCAGTTCCGTGTCATCCAAACTTTTCACTAATCCGTGCGTATCAATCTAACTCTAATCCATGCGTGCCAAGCTAGCTATAATATTGTGCCTCGCAAGCAGGTTCTCCTTTAAATATTGATCCCATCATCTTGTTCTAAAACAAAGATTAAAACATGAAAACCGAAAATCTATAATAATTAAAAATTGAAAACTCAATGTTCATGAAAATTAAATTATTTGAAATCTTGATATCGAGGGTGTTGGCCAGCTTTGGACAAAGCCACCAAGGTTCACTGACCAAGAAAATATGGAACTTCGCTCGTCAGGACCCTCAGAATCTCGATCGTGGTCACCACATCATCTTTGGCTCGTGGTCCACCATCACGAGCCCTTCTTGTGGCACCCAGCACGACTCGCGATCGCCCCCTGTAGCCACGATCCGACCCGTCCTTGCCAGAGCTCCACGTCCTTATCCAACCCCAGAAGCTAAGATGAAGATCACGACCCGATCCGTTCACAGCAGAACGATCTGATCTGTCCCCTCTGCCTCTTCACGGTCCGGCCCTAGAAACCAAGATAAAGGTTGAGACCAAGTCTACCACGATCCGAGAATGCAGGATCTTACGACATCTGTCTATAACAGCTATTTTGACTATTTCATCATCAAGTCACGAACCAGTCCGAGATCCTCGGGATTTGTGCCACGTATGACCGTGATCCGTCTGAAAATATCAGCTATAAATAGCCCTAGACTTGGCATTTTTCAGGATCTTTTTGTTAATTCTGAGCTCTGATTCCACCATTATTATATCTCTATTATTCTTATTCAGAGTTGTCTCGAATTTTACTGAGTGAATCAACATGTAAAAGGGAGGTTGAGGGATAAATCATTGATTGTACTCGAATTTTAAGTATAATCATAGATATAAAGTGGACGTAGGCTCGTTAATGCCGAACCACTATAATTCTCGTGTCTTTCCTGCTTTTCTTGCATTTTTTCTGATATTAATCTTTGTATAATTGAACAACTTGGGTGTTGGAGCCAATTTTGGATCTAACATTTTGGTTCTTTCACTGAGAATAAAGTCTCAGCATATTGGATTGTAGTTCTATTATTTGGATAGTCAAGTCCGAAGAAAATAGTCCAAAACTCCACCGTTTCGATTTTTGAAGATTTCAGTAAAGCTCAGATATCATGGCTGGAAAGAAGTCTAAAGAAGTACGAGCTTCCCAAGCGACTGAAGCTACGAATGAAGCAATTGAAGAGAGCGTTCAGGAGCAGCTCGAAATTCTGTCCCCGGATCGTGGAGAGGAGGGGCCGATCTGATCCAATGAGCGACCCGAGCAGCTGAGGGTGTCACGACTAGATCCCAAGATAACGTCGCCATCCCCCTACTAACCCTTCCGCGATCCGATCCCAGGGAAATATCACGAACCGATGCCAGGAGGGTACCACGAGCCACCATCCTAGGAGGACCACGATCCAAACTGACAATTAGACTACTACCCGACCTGGGAAGGAAATTATGGCTCGTTCCGCTCGTGCTGGAACTTCTGCTCAACCCGGTTCAAGTTCCTTGCGTATAAGAGAAGATGAAGATGACCAATTTGACCCTTCTGCCCCAGTTACCGAAGGACATCTGACTCGAATACTTGAAGCATTGGACAGGCAAACTGATGAACTAGCCCTCAAAGGCAGGAGATCTCGTTGCTGCGTCAAAATATTACTGCCCTAGGCAGACGAATTGACGATATTCAGAGGCAGGCTTCACCACCTCCAACTCACCCTTTCTCCCCGGAACATACATCGTCGTCTGAAGAACCTCGAAGGAACCAACGATGGCCCCTATTAGAAAGGGCTGAGAACATAGAGCAGCTTCGATTTGGGTCACTTCCATCTCGAGAAGAAGAGGCACTTAATCAGGGAACTAGTAACGGCAACTTAAATGAGCCCGCTCTACCACCGAGGAACGGCGTGCCTCCCGCTCGTCACATGATCGACCGTGGCAACAGGGGGCAAGGGAGTTCTGCTCAGGGCCCAGACTTTATAGCAGCACGTCAAAGAAATGCTGGAGGAGGTCGTCGGGCAAGAAGTGTTGATCCCGAATCTACCTTGACCCATGCAGAGGTTGAAGCAATGATTAGGCAAGTCATGGTAGATAGCCGTGGACAGAGGAATGAAGATTGGGGGCATAGATCGCAGTCATACGCCTTTTACTAACGACATACTGGATGTTACATTCCCGAGGCGCTTCAATATGCCAACCATGAATCGCTATACGGGCAGGACTGACCCCATCCAGCATCTAATGCGATACTCCTGGTCAATGAATGCCGCTGTAGCTACAGACACGATAAAATGTAAAGCATTCCCTATATTCCTGGAAGATGTGGCGTTATTGTGGTTTACCTGCTTGCCAGCACGGTTAATATCCAGCTTCAGGGAATTGGGTGAGAAGTTCGTGAACCAATTCCATCTTCATGCCCAGAGGTCTAAGAATGTGATTGAGCTATCCCTTATTAAACAACGACCGGACGAAAGCCTAAGGTCGTATTTGGATCGTTTTAACTTGGCTGTCACAGAAATCAAAGATCCGAATGAGCAAACTGTGTTGATGGCCCTGATCGACGGCGTCGATAAAGATACCGAGTTTGGGAGATATTTGGCCGGCAAAGCACCCCTGACCAGAGAAATATTTTATGAAAAAGCTAATGTTCTCCTGCGTCGGGAGGAGATTTACGCTAATCGGAAAAGAAAGGCTATTGATAAGGAAGATATCCAAAGCAACGTAGCCATCAAGAAAAAGGGAGATAGCTCAGGAAAAGTTGAAGTTAACATCGGGAACAAGAATCAAGGCAGTGGTTGCCAATCAGGGAATAGTAATAACAATAATCGGAAAAGAAATCGAGGAAATGACCCTCAGAGGAGATCTCGGCCCAGACCGTTTGAGAGCTTCACACCGTTAAATGATACGTTGGAAAACATCTTCCTGGATACATATAATGTCCTCCAGTACAAAAGGCCTCATCCGAAAGATTCTACAGAGAAAGTGCGTGAAACTGGGAAATTCTGTCTTTTTCATCAGATCTATGGTCATTCCACAAAAGAATGTCGTCACTTGAGAGACGTGGTTGAAAGGCTGCTCCGAGAAGGGAAGCTTGATGAGTATAAGGTGACTTTTATGGACAGGGGGAAGCCATACAAGCCCCGAACCAAAGCCAACCTGTAACGACCCGGATTTTATCGACTTTGGTTATCGCCATAAACTCCATGATGACTAACCAAACATCGAAAAATACCAGTAGTTAATGAAAGAAATTAGAGGGTGAGGAAAGATAAGATAGAAATTTTGGATAGAAGAAGAAGAAGAAGAACACCACATCAGAGTAACACATGTATCACAGCAGAACGAATAACATATAATATATATAACATAACTTTGAAATATAAATCTGTATATGTATACAATAACATTATCAGAGTACAACACTTACAACACAGCGGAAATAACTATAGCTATATGATCCTGAAGCCTCCTGCTCCAGCTCTTCAAGTATCTATAAATTCTTGACTACTTGACTGCCCGTACAAAATTGGGCACCCAAGAGTTTAGGGAAAACAAAACAAAATAAACTCCGGGTCAGTCATGGGACTGGTATGAGTAAAACAGTTTGAGTGATTAAACGATATCTCATAAGACCACACCGTATAACGGAACGGGTTTTCCCTTATGAGAATCCAAATTATCTTTATATCAAAAACCTTTTGATATTTTAATAATGTCTATCAACCACAATATAATAATCATCTAGCAGAAACGCTTTCATCTCACGTTCTACATATATAGTATACAATCAAAACCGTAAGCACGTATTGGGTAATGGATTTCCAACTATGACAAGGTATGGAACCACATTTCGCTAGTGTACCTCTAGAGAGGAATACACTGGGTTCAACAAGAACATCTTGCAACCCGGCCACACATGACCGACCACTCATTTCGCTTGAGTGTATCGAATGTATATCACCAACGGTTGGGATCAGCAACCATTTCCCGAATGGGACAACATCAACAATAGATTTTTAGAAGTAAACGAAACTCTAGATCAGGTGATTATACACCCTACTTCGGAGCGACCGACTTAGCCATGCTGCCTGCCCGATTTCTGTCATTTACCGGATGTGAGGCTAGAAGCTACGCTTTATCATCACACCAGATTCACTTCGAATGCCACATCGTCAAATCCATCAAATCACCGATTGACGTCCTCAAAAATACATTATGTGTTAGCTAAAATAATTTTCCTTCTCTGCTTCCACTCTTGGCACGGTTGGAGAAATCAACATATGTGATCGTCTGGAAATACTCTGTCAGACATCCGTCCATACAAGTCATCCAGGAACAGGATGAACCGAAGGCACTATTCAGTACATCCATCTTAGGCACTGTTATCTAAGACTTATACAATAGCCCTTGCCTTTACTCCGTCTTCAATTTTCTTCGGCATATATGATTCGCAATGCTTATGCCAATACAGAGTGGTTCTTTGGATAATAATCCAACCGGTCTCTCCATATTAACAACATTAAAATGATCAAAAAACTTCGATAGTCGGTGAGTTAACTATCAAAGAAAAACAGGTGTGCAAACAACGATATTATTTCTAGGAGGAAATTATATCGATCAATCATCAATCATATATATATATATCTATATATATATATTCATATTTCCTTGTTTTCTACGTTTAGAAAATATACGTTATTAACACTGGAAAACATTTCCATTGTTATTTACATATCACTATCATTTCACAACTATCAGTCCCTGACTGTAAACTAGTAGTAGAACAATTCTCTAAGTATAAACCCCGAAGGCCGAAACCATCATCAGATCGACACTTAGAAAACCATTCAACTTAACTAATCCCTAGTCAGTTTCTAATCTTGTTTAACTCTATTTCTTTTAACTATGTTTGATTAACTTCTTTTGAATAACTATGCTCAATTGACTCCTTTCGAATAATTATATTCAATTTACTCCTATTTGATGACTCTATTTGATAACTCTAATCGACTAACTCTTTTCTATCTCGTTAATTTCCTTTTATAATCCTGTTTATTTTCCCAAATAAATATTCCTTTATTCTATTTATTTACTTTCTACGTAAATATCTTTCTTTATACTTCTATTTACTTCTTAAATAAATATCGTTTTACACTTCTATTTACTTGCTAAGTAAATAATCGTTTTATAAAATTCTTTGATTTTATAATTATTCCCTTTCTAAATATCTCCTGTTTATAAATATTCCAGTTTATAAATTTTTTTTCTTCAATATCACTTTGAAAATTCCCTTATCAACAGTCCGGTATGTTATGATATTCAACATACCAAATCACGATGATCAATATCGTCTAAACACATATAATTGACAACAGATTATATATCAAATCATATATCACAATATATGAAAACAATAAAATAACTGTTGAGGAATCCAGTCGGATTCCTCCAACCTGTTTCCATGCATCCACAGATGTTACACAATATGATTATTATCACTTTCAGTTCGATATGAACTATTTTGATAAACAGAATCAATATAGAAATTCAACTAACTGACTAGCAGTTCAATCAAACAATCAACACACAGTCAATCAGCCAATATTTAACAGTTCTAAAAATACAACATGAAATTATAAACTGTTCAGAGTTAGTGAGATTTACTCACTTTGGACTGTTATCGTTAAAAACGATTAACTGTCTTTGATTAGACGGACAATTTATTTTACAATAAATTATAACGAGCTTCGATTCACTCCGCGTCAGTCCAGGGTGTAGCCACCGTCCATACGATCCCAACATAACTTACGGTTCGTCAATCTGATATCATATGACCAAGTTATAACATTACGAAGTTAATACACTTTATTTAAATAAATAAACTTGAATTTCATTATTAATAAGTATCTTGGGCTCCACCTTTCATAAGGCCCATCAGCTCCCCTTAAAGCCCAGTACCCGCACCCTTCTTCCCCGATGGAAAACGCCTGTAGCTCATCGAACCCAAACCGCACACATTTACCAAACTTTGGAGCTCCACTGCTCCCTCCACCATCCATTAAAATTCGAACTAAAATATCCAAATGGATCCTCTTTCAAACCGCACCCCTCCATACCATTTTCTCCCAGTTCAAACGGATCTTCATGGTCACGGCTCCAGCATCCCACACGCAAGAACAACAACAGTACCGAACTTTTATATCACAAAATTTCTCAGATTTTCGATAGACGAAGCCAAACTCAACCACAAGCTCAATCGTGTATTCGAAAACAACCAATTTTCCCTAAATCAACAGCACATTTTGAGCCCTAGTTCTCGCTGTGAAAATGGACAGCGACGAAACCAAAACCGAATTCAATGAAACCACTATCAAGCTGAAGCAAAGCGCTTGCCGAATCCAAAGAAACCAAGTTTGAAATTTATTGGATTTAATTTGAATTGTTCTTGAATTTTGAAATTTGCAAATTTTTGGTTGTTGAGAAAACTGACGGCGGAAAATGAGATTGAAATTAGGTTAGAAGAAATTTTAAGGGGGGTATTTATAGTGTAGAATTTGGCTTGGTGTACAAACCTTGTCCATTCATTTCTTTATTCATTTGTTTTGATCGATTCATGATTTCCTATGACCACATACGATACCCAAAAATCACCAAACTGGACATGCAGCTACAGTTCGACATTACGGTCCCAACGAAATTGGTTTCGTCGAATTCCGACTTCGTATGCTCACACAACGTATTTTTAACTGTCGAAATACTGACTGTTCCTCACTCTAAAAATCCTTACGGCCACATACTGACTTCAAAAATCATGAAACTTGACATCTAACAATAATTTAATGTTGCGGATCCAACAAAATTAGTTTCGTCGAATTCCGACTTCGTTTGCAAAAGTGGCTATTTTTAAAGCTCTGGATGACCCATTTAAATATATAAATATAATTTAATTAAATATTTATAAATAAATATTATCTTATATATTCACAGTGGAATACCATACAGATCTAGAATAATCCTATATGAATTTCTAACTTGATATTTCAAATCTGGGTCAACCCGATATTCGATTTATATTGAAATTCCTTTTTAAAATATAAATAATTCCTTTATAAATTATAAAGGAATTCCACAGCGACTTTTCTAAAATTTGATTTGGACATAAATCAAAATCTACCCGACGAAATCCAGGTTTTTCTCTTCCACTAGAAAGATATACTCCACCGGCTCCACATGTTTCTTGTTTCACAGAAATCCGGCTTGAAACGAATCCTGTACATTCAATTGAAGTTCAAATCGCCAAATTACGAACTGCAGCGCCATTTCAAGCTCGATTTTAATTATAATATAATTATACGTTCAAACTATCGTTCAAATAATATATTCGTTATTCTAATTCAATTCTAAACTGAATTAAATATCACAGATGATCCAGTTCACACCATATCGCCCTTTCAGCCAATTCTGATTATTTCAGAATTAAGTATATTATTTAATTTATTATTTTAATTAAATATTCACCATTATTTAATTCCACGACCATTTAATTCACTATATCACTATTTATATAATTAAATAAATTAATTATAATACCTCTGCAAATGCGGGTCATTACAATCTTCCCCACTTAAAATAATTTCGTCCTCGAAATTGCTAAGGTAGAAAACAAACCCTACTAACTGGTTAGAACTCATTTGTTCACTTCTTAACTTCAGTTTCAACTGAACCAATTTAATTTCAATTAAAAATTTATTTAATTCTTATCAACGAAAATTTTCAAAAATCCTGAAAATTTTCTAACGCCTTAACTCTTCGAAAAAATTCGCCAGCACCTCCTTTGTACTGGTCAATCGGTAAAACCACAACTCGCCTCTCTGGGCCATCTCCAACCCAAAAGAAAATCAAACAGCTAAGTGGCTTGCCAATTCGGCACATAAATCTTATATCCAATAGGAATATAAACTTGTACCTTTTGTCGGCATATCATTATATCCTTTCCACCTGTTATCAATTCAGCGGATACAAGGGTCATCTCAATCAAATTCCAGTCTGCTTTTATCCACAACACAATCATTCGCTTATATCCGAGCCAAATATCATTTCAACTCGAGTTTCTTCTCGATTCCCAATTCTTAATTTGATTATCACATTACACTTCAAATTTAAATCTCACAATCCAATTTGTCTTGATATCATTCTAATTCAATCTCAGTTACCACTTTACTAGCTTTACTTTAATTCAAATTTTCTTTCACAAATTTCTGTTAAATTTGTTTTTAATTCAAACAGTCTTTCTCTGGAATTTTTTAAACAGTTTACTCTTTTAAAAAATCAAATTTTCCTTTTTGAAATTCAACACAACTTGTCTTTCCCAAAACAAATTCAAAACAGTATCTCTGGTAGTAATTCGTCACTTACAACTCGAAAATGAATATTGATGATGCAGCTGTCATCATCAGAATCTATTTTCCAGCGATCGAAGTGAGTTCAATACTTTAAAACCATTTCTAAACATTTCCACTTTGAAATTCACTTCAAAATATAATTCACATTGCTTGTAAAACAATTTAAAATCTCCCAGGATCTTAAATTTTCCTTATTTTTAATCCAAATCTATTTACAAACACTTATCCAAATTTTTTTCCAGAATTTTAATTCAATTCCTGGTTTAAATTTTAGATTTAACTCATCTGATTTCACGTATTTCACTTATATGAATTCTGATTGGTTATTTACATAACCATTTAATTTATAATCTTACTCGATTATAATAACAACCAATATATCCACTATATTATAATTTTGATATATATATATATATCTTCTCTATATCAAGATATACCTTGGGTAAACTTATTTTAATTTACCCTCTTTTCAAAGCATATCGTGTCGACCCAACGTATTCGAGTGTTTAGTAACTCCTACCGATACAGTGGATCAAACTGATCGACCAGAACTCATAAACAACTCAACCAATAAATCACCACAATATAAAACAATTTTTATATCAATAACAAATATGCTCACTCGTATATATACACTCAACTCAATCTAGAGTATTGCTAACCCCATCTCTACTGAGTCACGCCACAGAGCCAAGGTAATTCTTAACTTTAAGCTCTGATACCAACTGTAACGACCCGGGTTTTTGTCGACCTTGGTTATCGCCATAAACTTAATGATGACTAACCAAATATCGAAAAATACCGGATGATTAATGAAAGAAATTAGAGGCTGAGGAAAGATAAGATAGAAATTTTGGATAGAAGAAGAAGAAGAAGAACACAACATCAGAGTAAAACAAATCTCACAGTGGAACGAATAACATATAATATATATAACATAACTTTGAAATTTAAATCTGTATATGTATACAATAACATTATCAGAGTACAACACTTACAACACAGCGGAAATAACTATAGCTATATGATCCTGAAGCCTCATGCTCCAGCTCTTCAATTATCTGTAAATTCCTGACTACTTGACTACCCGTACAAAATTGGGCACCCAAGAATTTAGGGAAAACAAAACAAAATAAACTCCGGGTCAGTCATGGGACTTGTATGAGTAAAACAGTTTGAGTGATTAAACGATATCTCATAAGACCACGCCGTATAACGGAACGGGTTTTTCCCTTATGAGAATCCAAATTATCTTTATATCAAAAACATTTTGATATTATAATAATGTCTATCAACCACAATATAATAATCATCTAGCAGAAACGCTTTCATCTCACGTTCTACATATATAGTATACAATCAATACCGCAAGCACTAATTGGGTAATGGATTTCCAACTATGACAAGGTATGGAACCACCTTTTGCTAGTGTATCTCTAGAGAGGAATACACTGGGTTCAACAAGAACATCTTGCAACCCGGCCACACATGACCGACCACTCATTTCGCTTGAGTGTATCGAATGTATATCACCAACGGTTGGGATCAGCAACCGTTTCCCGAATGGGACAACATCAACAATAGATTTTTAGAAGTAAATGAAATTCTAGATCAGGTGATTATATACCCTACTTCGGAGTGACCGACTTAGCCGTGCTGCCTGCCCGATTTCTGTCATTTACCGGATGTGAGGCTAGAAGCTACGCTTTATCATCACTCCAGATTCACTTCGAATGCCACATCGTCAAATCCATCAAATCATCGATTGACGTCCTCAACAATACATTATGTGTTAGCTAAAATAAGTTTCCTTCTCCTCTTCAACTCTTGGTACGGTTGGAGAAATCAATATACGTGATTGTCTGGAAATACTCTGTCAGATATCCGTCCACACAAGTCATCCAGGAACAGGACGAACTGAAGGCACTATTCAGTACATCCATCTTAGGCACTGTTATCTAAGACTTATACAATAGCCCTTGCACTTTACTCCGTCTTCAATTTTCTTTGGCATATATGATTTGCAACGCTTATGCCAATACGGAGTGGTTCTTTGGATAATAATCCAACCGGTCTCTCCATATTAACAACGTTAAAATGGTCAAAAAACTTCGATAGTCGGTGAGTTAACTATCAAAGAAAAACAGGTGTGCAAACAACGATATTATTTCCAAGAGGAAATTATATCGATCAATCATCAATCATATATATATATATATCTATATATATATTCATATTTCCTTATTTTCTATGTTTAGAAAATATACGTTATTAACACTAGAAAACGTTTCCATTGTTATTTACATATCACTATCATTTCACAACTATCAGTCCCTGACTGTAAACTAGTAGTAGAACCATTCTCTAAGTATAAACCCCGAAGGCCAAAACCATCATCAGATCGACACTTAGAAAACCATTCAACTTAACTAATCCCTAGTCAGTTTCTAATCTTGTTTAACTCTATTTCTTTTAACTATGTTTGATTAACTTCTTTTGAATAACTATGTTCAATTGACTCCTTTCGAATAACTATATTCAGTTTACTCCTATTTGATGACTCTATTTGATAACTCTAATCGACTAACTCTTTTCTATCTCGTTAATTTCCTTTTATAATCCTGTTTATTTTCCCAAATAAATATTCCTTTATTCTATTTATTTACTTTCTACGTAAATATCTTTCTTTATACTTCTATCTACTTCTAAAATAAATATCATTTTACACTTCTATTTACTTGCTAAGTAAATAATCATTTTATAAAATTCTTTGATTTTATAATTATTGCCTTTCTAAATATCTCCTATTTATAAATATTCCAGTTTATAATTTTTTTTTTCAATGTCACTTTGAAAATTCCCTTATCAACATTCCGGTATGTTATGGTATTCAACATACCAAATCACGATGATCAATATCGTCCAAACACATATAATTGACAACAGATTATATATCACAATATGTGAAAACAATAAAATAACTATTGAGGAATCCAGTCGGATTCCTCCAACCTATTTCCCTGCATCCACAGATGTTACACAATATGATTATTATCACTTTCAGTTCGATATGAACTATTTTGATAAACAGAATCAATATAGAAATTCAACTAACTAGCAGTTCAATCAAACAATCAACACACAGTCAATCAGCCAATATTTAACAGTTCTAAAAATACAACATGAAATTATAAACTGTTCAGAGTTAGTGAGATTTACTCACTTTGGAATGTTATCGTTAAAAACGATTAACTGTCTTTGATTCAGACGGACAATTTATTTTACAATAAATTGTAACGAGCTTCGATTCACACCGCGTCATCTCCATGGTGTAGCCACCGTCCATATGATCCCAACGCAACTTACGGTTTTCAATCTGATATCGGATGACCAAGTTATAACATTACGAAGTTAATACACTTTATTTAAATAAATAAACTTGAATTTCATTATTAATAAGTATCTTGGGCTCCACCTTTCATAAGGCCCATCAACCCCCCTTAAAGCCCAGTACCCGCACCCTTCTTCCCTGATGGAAAACGCCTGTAGCTCATCGAACCCAAACCGCACACATTTACCAAACTTTGGAGCTCCGCTGCTCCCACCACCATCCATTAAAATTCGAACTAAAATATCCAAATGGATCCTCTTTCAAAACCGCACCCCTCCATACCATTTTCACCCAGTTCGAACGGATCTTCATGGTCGTGGCTCCAGCTCCCACGCGCAAGAACAGCAACAGTACCGAACTTTTATATCACAAAATTTCTCAGATTTTCGATAGACGAAGCCAAACTCAACCACAAGCTCAATCGTGTATTCGAAAACAACCAATTTTCCCTAAATCGATAGCACATTTTGAGCCCTATTTCTCGCTGTGAAAATGGACAACGTCGAAACCAAAACCGAGTTCAATGAAACCCTATCAAGCTGAAGCAAAGCACTTGCCGAATCCAAAGAAACCAAGTTTGAAATTTATTGGATTTAATTTGAATTGTTCTTGAATTTTGAAAGTTGCAAATTTTTGGTTGTTGAGAAAACTGACGGCATAAAATGAGATTGAAATTAGGTTAGAAGAATTTTTAGGGGTGTATTTATAATGTAGAAATTGGGTTGGTGTACAAAGCTTGTCCATTCATTTCTTTATTCATTAGTTTTGATCGATTCATAATTTCCTATGACCACATACGATACCCAAAAATCACCAAACTGGACATGCAGCTACAGTTCGACATTACGGTCCCAACGAAACTAGTTTCGTCAAATTTCGACTTCGTATGCTCACACCACGTATTTTTAACCGTCGAAATACTGACTGTTTCTCACTCTAAAAAACCGTATGACCACATACTGACTTCAAAAATCACGAAACATGACATCTAACAATAATTTAATGTTGCGGATCCAACAAAATTAGTTTCGTCGAATTCCGACTTCGTTTGCAAAAGTGGCTATCTTTAAAGCTGTGGATGTCCCATTTAAATATATAAATTTATTTAAGTATAATTAAATTAAATTAAATATTTATAAATAAATATTATCGTATATATTCACAGTGGAATACTATATAGCTCTAGAATATTCCTATATGAATTTTTAAATTGATATTTCAAATCTGGGTCAACCCGATATTCGATTTATATTGAAATTCCTTTTTAAAATATAAATAATTCCTTTATAAATTATAAAGGAATTCCACAGCGACTTTTCTAAAATTTGATTTGGACACAAATCAAAACTACCCGACGAAATCCAGATTTTTCTCTTCCACTAGAAAGATATACTCCGCCAGCTCCACAGTTTCTTGTTTCACAGAAATCCGGCTTAAAACGAATCCTGTAGATTCAGTTGAAGTTCAAATCGCCAAATTACGAACTACAGCGCCATTTCAAGCTCGATTTTAATTATAATATAATTATACGTTCAAACTGTCGTTCAAATAATATATTCGTTATTCAAATTCAATTCTAAACTGAATTAAATATCACAGATGATCCAGTTCACACCATATCGCCATTTCAGCCAATTCTGATTATTTCAGAATTAAGTATATTATTTAATTTATTATTTTAATTAAATATTCACCATTATTTAATTCCACGACCATTTAATTCATTATATCACTATTTATATAATTAAATAAATTAATTATAATACCTCTACAAATGCGGGTCATTACACAACCTGCTGCCAAACTGATGGCTCAGCAAAAAGGAAAAAATATCGTTATCAATACTGGTTGGTGGACTTCACCTGGAAAAGCACAGTTTCAGAGCTATGGACCAATATGTAAATGCAGCTAAACAGCATTTCGAAGTGGGGGAATGTAGTAACCCCGAGGACAACGCTCCGGTTAAGCAACAAAAGACGATGTCCGATGACGTCATATTTCACGAGCGAGAGAGTATTGGAGTACACTCCCCAACTGAGAACCCATTGGTGATCACCGTCACCATCGGCCCAGCTATAGTTCATAAAGTCTTGATAGATAACGGGAGTTCAGTCAACATTCTGTTCAAGAAAACATTCGACCAAATGAAACTCGAGCCGAAGGATTTGAAACCATGTGAAGGTTGGGTACGTGGATTTAATGGGGCCTCGTCCGCTTCAATAGGATACGTGGAATTATCAGTAACCCTTGGGGAAGGAGAACGCCAGAGAGTGAGGATCCTCCCCTTCGTGGTCCTGGATATTGAATCACCGTACAATGCCTTCTTAGGCCGACCGGTCCTAGCTAAATTCAGGGCCTGCATTGCACCCTAGTGCTTGTTGTTGAAGTTCCCAACGGATGCCGGTGTAGGCATAGTCAGAGGAGATCAGGTTGTTGCATGAGCATGTTACATTGCAGAGTTAAAGTTGCTCCGCAAAGGGAAAGATGTAGAAGCAAAAGATGGTTCCTCCCCTCCAAGGGAGGAATCGTCATAGCAACTAAAGGAAATACCTTCAGGAGGGTCACCCAGAGAGTTGCCCAAGGACATAGATCCCAGAGAGGATGAAGAGCCTGGGGGAAGAATGGCGACTCCCAATGAAGCGACTATGGATGTACCAATCGATGATAGTGACCCAGAGAAGGTCCTGAAGATTGGATCGCAGTTGGATCCTGCTCGAGCCAAAGAATTAACAAATTTCCTGAAATCTAACTTGGATGTATTCGCCTGGACCCATGCAGACATATGTGGGATATCTGCCTCGATTATGAGTCACTCGTTAAGCATTAACCCGAAACATCCTCCTGTCAAGTAGAAAAGGCAATGCTTGGTCCAGAAAGGTCTGCCGCCTTGAAAGAAGAAGTTGAAAAACTGAGAAGTAACGGGTTTATTAAAGATTCGACATACCCTGACTGGATTTCAAACCCGGTTTTGGTAAAGAAGGCCAATGGAAAGTGGCGTACGTGCATCGACTTCTCGGATCTGAACAAGGCTTGTCCGAAGGATAGCTTCCCATTGCCTAGAATCAATCAGTTGGTGGATTCAACCGCGGGTCATGAACTTCTTTCTTTTATGGATGCCTACTCGGGGTACAATCAGATCCCCATGCATGTCCCAGACCAAGAGCATACCAGTTTTATTATAGATTTAGGATTGTACTGCTATGTGGTGATGCCTTTCGGTTTGAAAAATGCCGGCGCTACATATCAGTGATTGGTGAATAGGATGTTTTACAACCAAATCGAGAAAACGATGGAGGTATACGTCGACGATATGTTGGTAAAATCCAGACGGTCATCCGATCATACTAACGATTTAGCAGAGATGTTTGAGATTCTCCGAAAATATGGGATGAAACTAAATCCTTTGAAATGTTCATTTGGGGTAGCATCTAGAAAATTCCTAGGGTTCATTGTCAGCTCGCGCGGAATTGAGATCAATCCATGTCAAATTACAGCAATCTGAAATATTCAAAAACCAAAGCAGATTAAAGATGCGCAAAGCCTTGCTGGAAAAGTGGCAGCGCTCAGCAGATTTATTTCAAAAGCTACAGATAAATGCATCCCGTTTTTCGAGCTAATAAAGCGAGGCAAGCGCAACTTTAAACGGACTCCTGATTGTATGGAAGCATTCCAGAATCTGTTGAATCATCTGGAAAGACCCCCGATACTGTCTAAGCCTTTGGATTACGAGGATTTATTTGTGTACATGGCGGTGTCATCCCACGCAATCAGTTCGGCTTTGGTAAGAGAGGAGGATAAGGTGCAAAGACCGGTGTACTATGTGTGTAAGAAATTGGCAGCCGCAGAACGGAATTACCCAAAAATAGAAAAGCTTGCGTACAGTTTGCTGATTGCATCTAGGAAGCTTCGTCACTACTTTCAAGCTCCCCATTACTGTTTACAATGATTACCCGATTAAGCAAGTCCTAAAAAGGCCAGAAGCATCAGGATGGTTGCTCAAATGGAATATTGAGCTGAGTCAATTCGACCTGAACTTCCAACCCCGAAGGTCGACAAGAGGGCAGGTGTAACGACCCGTATCCTACGCATCGGAGGATCGTAGAATATTTATTTCTTTCCCATATGAAGTCGTATGGTCATGTAACTTTGGGAAACATCTATTAGAGTCATTTCCCATGTTCATGATTTTTGTCGATTTTAAATGACCATTTTGCCCCTAGTCGGTACTGTTTTGGCCATAACTTTTGATTGGAAAGGAATTTTGACCTGAAACCACTTCCATTGGATTTGTTTGATGGTTTACCTTTCCGTAGAGTGGTCATAATAGCCAAACGGACTTACCGTTTGGGAGATATGGCTGAAATAAGGTTTGGAGGGTGAAAAATTGCTTAACCGGGCCAAATCGGGTGATAAGTGAGTAGGCCCATAACCCATTTCGGGATTGGGGTTACGGGAAGGCTGAAATGAGATGGAGAATCATTCCATTTCAGTTTTCTAGCCTCCACTTATCACCAAGGAACCCTAAAAATGGCCTCCAACCTCTAAATCACCTCCAAATCATCTTTTGGTCAAGGATTAAGCTTAGCAACATCTAATCAAGGGAGATCTACACCAAATCAACATTGGAGCTACTGTTTAGTATTGGGATTTGCATCAAATCAGAAATTTATTTCAGATCTTAGTTTATTTGTGGCTAAGGTGAGTGATTTGCATAGTTTTGCACTAATTATGGCTAATTAAGGGTAATTAGTGTTAATTAGCGAATTTAAACGTGATAAAATTCTGGAAAATGTTCATAAATTCCTAAATGATGTTTTAGACCTCTGATATAAATTTGGGTTAATTTGGTTAAGTTTTGCTAATCCTATCATTAGTTTCACCTAAACATGCTTAAGGGGAAATATTGGGGTTTTGGGTATGTTTGATCCATTTTAACCTATCATATTGATGTTTTGATGTTTGTGGTTGATTATGCATGTTGCTATGACTGTATGATATGCTTTGTGATTGATTTCAATAGTTAGAATGGTCGAAAACGTCGTCGAATGGCGTAAACACTTGCTGGAACAGTTTCAGAAAGCAGTGCAGGTTTCGGATCGGATATGGGGGCTCGGATCGGATATGTTGAACTGGGCAAGGGATTCGATCGGATCAGAACCTGACACTTGAGAAAAGTGGCAAAAAGGAAGGCCACGCTAACTGAACTGGGATCGGATCAGACAAAGGAGAAGCGATCGGATCGGATAAAGAAGGAGGGATCGAATCGGAGTACGTGAAGAATGAGGGAGCGGAAGCACGAACTGGAGGGGAGATGGCACCCGACCTGACCCGACCCGAGGTGGGGCACCCGACCCGACCTGAAGAAAGATACCCGACCCGAACCGACGCGATGAAGTGGACCCAACCCGAACCGCTACAGAGGGAGACCCGAACTGATGCAACGCAGACACCCGACCCGAACCGATGGGTTGAAGAGAACTCGACCCGACCCAGTATTGACCAATAACCCGAGATGCAAAGGTAGTCCAATATGGGAAGTTAGAGCTCAGGATCCAGTTGGGAACCGATGAGTTCACTTCATGGTTGGGCTTTGCTGCGGGACGTGTGATAAGGAGTTGTCGACGTTCATAACTTCAATTCACCACTAAAAAAAATGGATGATGGGCTACTTATCAGTGCAGTAGAGTCATTATAACTCGAGGGGCAAGGTGATGGTAGCAAGACTACGTTATCAGTGCAGTAGAGTCATTACGACTCGAGGGGCAAGGTGATGCGTAGTAAGACTATGAGCCAGCGCAGATGGGGTGAATAACCCCATGGGGCAAGTGGACATAGTAAAGGGTTGGTAAGACTATGAGCCAACACAGATGGGGTGAATAACTCCATGGGGCAAGTGGACATAGTAAGGATTGGTAAGGCTATGAGCCAGCGCGGATGGGGTGAATAACTCCATGGGGCAAGTGGACATAGCGAAGGATTAGTGGCTACGTTATCAGTGCAGTGAAGCCATTTTATGACTTCATGGGGCAAAGTGATCGTAGCAAGGGTGGGTGATCGAAGTGGTGAATATCGTATGCTTTACGCACTGAGTGAGAGATGTGAGGATGGATGCTATGTTTGATTGTTTGCCATCACTATGACATGCACACCTCCCCCACCTCCGTATCTTTACACCGTTTGATATGGCACCATAGTGTTGTACAGTATGTAGTGCTAACTCTTTGGTTGCAGGTCCAGGTTCAGGTATGTTTTAGTCTACCTGTTATTGTTCACTTTAGATGTTTATCGCTCATACCAGGCTTTATGTCTGACCCAGAGTTTTATGTCTCCTCTTATTACTCTGGGTGCTCACACGAGCAGACTAGAGACAGGTTAGCTGGTGATGCGCGAGTAGCTTATTCGGAGGCAGGCAGGAGGCTTCCACGTATGATATATATATACACATTCTCCCTGTGTCGTTGGTGGTCGCTACTTGGGCATTAGTAGTGTACCTCCTTTATCTTACTTTTGCTTTGAGACAGTTTGAAAGTTGTAATAAGCTGTATTTTGGATTTCCGCTGCTATAATGTTTGGTTCTGGTTTTCAGCTTATGCACTGTCTCTCCTGTTTTATGTCAAATATGTTATTATTATATTTTGTTCCATGCGCTGTGAGACATTCTACAGGTTCTTTGTATGTTCATTTCCTTCTTCCTTTTCCCTTCTGACGACCTGTTCCGTGCTAACTGGACATGTGTACAGCGCACCTTTGGAGAAAATGTCGGTTGGTGCGGGGCGGGCCATCACACTTGGTATCAGAGCTCTAGGTTGCGTAGTTAACCTAGGGAAAGACACTAAGGAGAGATAGTACGTATATGAGAGCGCGTATTTGTGATTATTTTGGTTTTCAAAAGCTATATATATATACTATTGATAGTATAAGAATGAAGTCGTACTGCACTAGCACCACTATGGGGTCGTTAATCGTTTCCCTTTTACAGATTGACGATGAGCCGGTATGCTAGAGGTGCCGAAAGGGGAGCCCATAATGGTAATGCTGCTGACATGAGGGCGATGTTTACTGACCTCATGAGAGAAATGCTTAGAGAAGTGCAAGGGGCAGCTCCCAATCCCGGAGTTGGTGCTGGCCCAGTAGTGCAGGCGCCTAGGGTCGATTTCGCCAAGTTGTGCAAGGATTACACTAACTTTGGTGGGAAGCCGTTCCACGGGATAGAGTCGGCCACAGATGTTCAAGACTGGATGGATAGCTGTGACCGTATCTTTGATGACTTGGATCTTGAGGATGCGATGAAGAGAAGGCTAGCGTCTCGTCAGCTGCAAGGGCGAGCGATGAATTGGTGGAATGCCATTAGAACAACTACTCTAGAGGACCAGGTTACTTGGGTTCAGTTCAAGGCTCGCTTTAGCAAGAAGTTTATTCCAGCTGCCCAGAAGTCAGTATTGTTCAAGAGGTTCTTGGAACTCAAGCAGAACGGAAGGGCAGTTTATGACTATATTGCTGAGTTCGACACTTTGTCGAAGTATGGGCTATCTCTTATTGATACTCCTGAGAAGAAGAATGAGAAGTTCATTACTGGTTTGGATGGATACTTGGGGGAAAGGCTTATCAATCACATCGATGAGACTTTTGAATCGATCGTAGGGAAAGCTTTGAGATCAGAGAGTCTTTACCCTAAGTCAAAGACTGAGGCTGCATCTGCAGAAGGGCCAAAGCCGCAAGCAGGCGGTGGAGGCAAGAATAATTCTCAGAATAAGAGGAAGCAAGACCAATCTAAAGGTGGCCAGAAAAAGAGCAAGAAAGATGTTGAGTGCTTCAGCTGTGGTAAGAAGGGCCATTATGCTAAAGATTGTCGGGCCAAGCCAGCGGATAAGAAGTGCTTCAACTGTGGTCAAGTGGGACATTTCAAGGATAAGTGTCCGCAACCTCTTAAGGAGAAGCAGATTGTGAAAGCATATGCTATTGATGTTGTTCCTTCTTCGTTGAATGCCCCGACTGCGGCAGAGAAAGGAAAGAATGTTGTTATTCAAGGTATGCTTTCTATTTATGATGTACCAGTTCGAGTTTTGTTTGATACTGGGGCTTCCTATTCCTTCATATCTAGTGACCTGGTAGATAGGTTGGGACTGGAACCCGAGATAGTCGATAGACCATTGGTTGTGACGAACCCGATTGGTGGTTCGACTAGCCTTAGTATGATTTGCAGAAATTTGGTCTTATCGAGTCATGGATGTATGTTTGTATGCGATTGCTTTGTTTTGGGCTTTACTGGGTATGGCATTATATTGGGAGTCGATTGGCTCCAAAGATACGGGGTGGTGATAGACTGTGAGGGCTTTTTGGTGATAGTGAGGGCGGATGATGGGCGGAGGGTAGTGTTTGGTAGTCTACCTAGTGATGGGGTTATGGCTAGTTTTGTAAATTCCCTCGACATCCCGCAGGATGAGTTGTCAGAGGTGCCCGTGGTTGGCCAGTATCCGGATGTCTTTGAGGAGGTGACCGGGCTTCCACCACACCGAAAGATTGAGTTCCGTATTGATTTACTGAAAGATGCCAGACCCATAGTGATGCCACTTCGTCGTATGGCACCAAGGGAGCAGCGAGAGCTCGGGGTGCAAGTCAGTAATCTTTTGAAGAAGGGACTTATTAGAAGGAGTGTCTCCGAGTGGGGAGCACCAGTTGTGTTTGCCACTAAGGAAAATGGTTCCCTTCATTTGTGTGTGGACTATCGCGAGTTGAATAAGGTGACGAGGAAGAATAAGTATCCTCTACCGCGGATAGATGATTTGTTTGATCAACTGGAAGGAGCAAGAGTGTTCTCCCAGTTGGACCTCGCGACAGGATTTCATCAGCTACGAGTAGAGGATGAGAGTGTTCCGAAAACGGCATTTAGGACGCCGTCTGGATTTTATGAGTGGTTGGTCATGTCATTTGGGTTGACCAATGCACCAGCTTATTTTGTGGATCTTATGAATCGAGTATTCATAGATCAGTTGAATAAGTTTGTTCATGTGTTCGTGGATGATATCCTTGTTTATTCAAGGACAGAGGAGGAACACAAGGGACACTTGAGGATAGTGATGGAGGTGTTGAGGAAACACCAATTGAAAGTAAAATTCTCTAAGTGTCACTTTTGGAGAAGGGAAGTGAGATTCTTGGGTCATGTTGTTTCCGAGAGTGGTATTGCCGTGGACCCTGCGAAGGTGGCTACGGTACAGGATTGGCCTACACCCAAGAATGCAACAGATGTAAGAAGTTTCTTGGGATTAGCTGGATATTATCATAAGTTTATCCAGGACTTCTCCAAGATAGCAGCACCGTTGACTCAATTGACTAAGAAGAATCAGTCCTTTGTCTGGGACGGAGTATGTGAGGATGGCTTCAAGAGTCTAAAAGAGAAGTTGACGCGTGCGCCAGTGTTAGTCATTCCTAAAGGGAATGAAGAGATGACGGTATACACGGATGCTTGTGGTACCGGACTGGGTGCTGTATTGATGCAAGGAGGTAGGGTTGTAGCTTATGCTAGTCGACAGCTAAAGCCGCATGAGAAGAAGTATCCAACCCATGATTTGGAATTAGCAGCGATCATGTTTGCGCTGAAGATGTGGAGACACTATCTCTTGGGAGAAAGATTTGAGTTGTTTACCGATCATAAATCGTTAAAGTATCTTTTCTCTTAGAAGGATCTGAATCTCCGTCAGATGAGATGGTTAGAGTTCTTGGCTTAGTATGATTTTGATATCGCATACACGCCTGGGAAAGGTAATGCGGTAGCCAATGCTTTGAGTAGGAGACATGCCAGCTTAGGGGCTATGTTTCTTGAGTGGAAGCAACTGGAGTATATCGCGGGGTTTGACTTCAGACCGAAGTGCGAATTGGATCCAGTCATGCTAGCTAGTTTGACGATCAGACCCACTTTGATAGAGTGGATTGGTTCCAGCCTGAGGGACGATCCTAATCTATTGGAAATCATCTCCAAGTTAGAGATGGACATCGATGGTGAGGAGATGAATATGTATGGGCTTGATCGAGATGGATGGCTTCGGAAGAATGGAAGGCTAGTTGTGCCCAACGTGAATGGTTTGAGGGATGAAGTGCTTAGAGAATGTCATCACTCAAAACTGACTATACATCCCGGTGGTAATAAGATGTATCGAGACATGAGACAGACTTACTACTGGGAAGGGATGAAAAGAGACGTTGGGAAGTTTATATCCAAATGCATGAATTGCCAGCTAGTTAAAGCCGAGCAAAAGAAGCCTAGTGAGTTTTTGCAACCATTAGAAATTCCCGAGTGGAAATGGGAGCAAGTCTCGATGGATTTCATCGATGGCTTACCAAGAACCAGATCGGGACATGATAGCATTTGGGTAATTGTGGATCGATTGACTAAAAGTGCAAGATTTATACCAGTCAAATCGACCAGAACGGCAGCCAAGTTGGCAGAATTGTATATGAAGTGGGTAGTGAGATTTCATGGAGTACCCAAAAGCATTGTGAGTGACCGAGACCCGTTGTTCACTAGTGGGTTTTGGAAGAGCTTACAAGAGGCTCTAGGGTCAGGATTACATCTCAGTACCGCATATCATCCTCAGACCGACGGTCAGACGGAGAGGGTGAATCGTATATTGGGAGATCTCTTGAGAGCTTGTATATTGGATTTAGGTGGATCATGGGATGATCATTTGCATCTAGTAGAGTTTGCATATAATAATAGCTACCAATCCAGTATCGGTATGGCTCCGTTTGAAGCTTTGTACGGAAGACCGTGCAACTCACCATCATGTTGGATAGAGACTGGCGAGAAGTTTGTGCTCGGACCAGATGTGGTGAGGGAAACTTCCGATAAGATCAATATCATTCAACAACGAATGAAAGCTGCCCAAGATAGGAAGAAGAGTTATGCTGATAAGAGGAGAAGAGACTTAAAATTCTCTGTTGGTGACTTGGTGTTTGTCAAGATCTCTCCGTTAAAGAGCGTGATACGATTTGGCAGGAGAGGCAAGTTGGCACCAAGATTTGTTGGCACATTCCCTGTTCTTGAACTAGTCGGGAATTTGGCATATAGAGTTGGCTTACCAGAGAAAATGGCGGGAGTTCACAATGTATTTCATGTTTCCCAACTAAGGAAGTTCGTTCACGACCCAGATATGACTATTTCACCTGATCAGTTAGAGGACTTCGAAGTAGAACCCGAGGCGGTTGGGAACCGCAAGCCGACTCGTATTGTGGGGCACGATACGAAGCAACTTCGAAGGAAGGCGGTGAAGCTAGTCAAGGTTCAGTGGGGCGAGAGCGAGAATGATTGTACTTGGGAAACAGAGGAGAGCATTAGGAAGGCGTATCCAGAACTCTTTGCCTGGTAAGACTTACTTCATAATTTAGTTATTCTGCATGCTAGGATAGACTTGCCTTACTTGTTTTGCATGTTTGATTGTTGTTTTATGGTTGATAGGCATGCGGGAACCTTTGTGTGTGTTTTGATTACGGAATTTCGGGGGCGAAATTTCTTGAGGGGGGGAGAGTGTAACGACCCGTATCCTACGCATCGGAGGATCATAGAATATTTATTTCTTTCCCATATGAAGTCGTATGGTCATGTAACTTTGGGAAACATCTATTAGAGTCATTTCCCATGTTCATAATTTTTGTCGATTTTTAAATGACCATTTTGCCCCTAGTCGGTACTGTTTTGGCCATAACTTTTGATTGGAAAGGAATTTTGACCTGAAACCACTTCCATTGGATTCGTTTGATGGTTTACCTTTCCGTAGAATGGTCATAATAGCCAAACGGACTTACCGTTTGGGAGATATGGCTGAAATAAGGTTTGGAGGGTGAAAAACTGCTTAACCGGGCCAAATCGGGTGATTAGTGAGTAGGCCCATAACCCATTTCGGGATTGGGGTTATGGGAAGGCTGAAATGAGATGGAGAATCATTCCATTTCAGTTTTCTAGCCTCCACTTATCACCAAGGAACCCTAAAAATGGCCTCCAACCTCTAAATCACCTCCAAATCATCTTTTGGTCAAGGATTAAGCTTAGCAACATCTAATCAAGGGATATCTACACCAAATCAACATTGGAGCTGCTGTTTAGTATTGGGATTTGCATCAAATCAGAAATTTATTTCAGATCTTAGTTTATTTGTGGCTAAGGTGAGTGATTTGAATAGTTTTGCACTAATTATGGCTAATTAAGGGTAATTAGTGTTAATTAGCGAATTTAAACGTGATAAAATTCTGGAAAAATGTTCATAAATTCCTAAATTCCTAAATGATGTTTTAGACCTCTGATACGAATTTGGGTTAATTTGGTTAAGTTTTGCTAATCCTATCATTAGTTTCACCTAAACATGCTTAAGGGGAAATATTGGGGTTTTGGGTATGTTTGATCCATTTTAACCTATCATATTGATGTTTTGATGTTTGTGGTTGATTATGCATGTTGCTATGACTGTATGATATGCTTTGTGATTGATTTCAATAGTTAGAATGGTCGAAAACGTCGTCGAATGGCGTAAACACTTGTTGGAACAGTTTCAGAAAGCAGTGCAGGTTTCGGATCGGATCGGATATGGGGGCTCGGATCGGATATGTTGAACTGGGAAAGGGATTCGATCGGATCGGAACCTGACACTTGAGAAAAGTGGCAAAAAGGAAGGCCACGCTAACTGAACTGGGATCGGATCGGACAAAGGAGAAGCGATCGGATCGGATAAAGAAGGAGGGATCGGATCGGAGTACGTGAAGAATGAGGGAGCGGATCGGAGCGGAAGAACGAACTGGAGGGGAGATGGCACCCAACCCGACTCGAGGTGGGGCACCCGACCCGACCTGAAGAAAGATACCCGACCTGAACCGACGCGATGAAGTGGACCCGACCCGAACCGCTACAGAGGGAGACCCAAACTGATGCAACGCAGACACCCGACCCGAACCGATGGGTTGAAGAGAACCCGACCCGACCCAGTATTGACCAATAACCCGAGATGCAAAGGTAGTCCAATATGGGAAGTTAGAGCTCAGGATCCAGTTGGGAACCGATGAGTTCACTTCATGGTTGGGCTTTGCTGCGGGACGTGTGCTAAGGAGTTGTCGACGTTCATAACTTCAATTCACCACTAAAAAAAATGGATGATGGGCTACTTATCAGTGCAGTAGAGTCATTATAACTCGAGGGGCAAGGTGATGGTAGCAAGACTACGTTATCAGTGCAGTAGAGTCATTACGACTCGAGGGGCAAGGTGATGCGTAGTAAGACTATGAGCCAGCGCAGATGGGGTGAATAACCCCATGGGGCAAGTGGACATAGTAAAGGGTTGGTAAGACTATGAGCCAACACAGATGGGGTGAATAATTCCATGGGGCAAGTGGACATAGTAAGGATTGGTAAGGCTATGAGCCAGCGCGGATGGGGTGAATAACTCCATGGGGCAAGTGGACATAGCGAAGGATTAGTGGCTACGTTATCAGTGCAGTGAAGCCATTTTATGACTTCATGGGGCAAAGTGATCGTAGCAAGGGTGGGTGATCGAAGTGGTGAATATCGTATGCTTTACGCACTGAGTGAGAGATGTGAGGATGGATGCTATGTTTGATTGTTTGCCATCACTATGACATGCACACCTCCCCCACCTCCGTATCTTTACACCGTTTGATATGGCACCTTAGAGTGTTGTACAGTATGTAGTGCTAACTCTTTGGTTGCAGGTCCAGGTTCAGGTATGTTTTAGTCTACCTGTTATTGTTCACTTTAGATGCTTATCGCTCATACCAGGCTTTATGTCTGACCCAGAGTTTTATGTCTCCTCTTATTACTCTGGGTGCTCACACGAGCAGACTAGAGACAAGTTAACTGGTGATGCGCGAGTTGCTGATTCGGAGGCGGGTAGGAGGCTTCCACGTATGATATATATATCCACATTCTCCCTGTGTCGTTGGTGGTCGCTACTTGGGCATTAGTAGTGTACCTCCTTTATCTTACTTTTGCTTTGAGACAGTTTGAAAGTTGTAATAAGCTGTATTTTGGATTTCCGCTGCTATGATGTTTGGTTCTGGTTTTCAGCTTATGCACTATCTCTCCTGTTTTATGTCAAATACGTTATTATTATATTTTGTTCCATGCGCTGTGAGACATTCTACAGGTTCTTTGTATGTTCATTTCCTTCTTCCTTTTCCCTTCTGACGACCTGTTCCGTGCTAACTGGACATGTGTACAGCGCACCTTTGGAGAAAATGTCGGTTGGTGCGGGGCGGGCCGTCACAGCAGGCACTTGCAGACTTTATAGCAGAATTTACCATCCCAGAAGATGATGTGGTAACTGAGGAGGACGATCCGCCAAACTACTCCTTGACCCTAATGCCTGGAAATTATATACTGATGGAGCTAAAAATAACAGACGATCTGGTGCTGGAGTGGTTCTTGAAACTCCAGAGAAACGGCTAGTATATTATGCTCTTAGATTATACTTCCATGCAACTAATTATGATTCCGAGTATGATGCTCTAATTGTCGAGTTGAAGCTTGCAAAGGAATTAGGGGTAACAAAGCTAGACATCTTTTGTGACTCCAATTTAGTTGTGAACCAAGTTAATGAAAAGTTTCAGGTAAGAGTCCAAGGTTGATATCATATTTGGAAAAAGTGAAGAAGTTGCTAGATAATTTTGATCACCACAGCATATCTCACATTCCTCGAGTGGAGAATCAAAGAGCAGACAAGTTAGCGAAGATGGCTAGTTCCGATAATCCAGAACATATGGAGCCAGTCCCGATTGAAGTACTACAGTTCCCTAACGTGGATCAGATGGAAGTTGATCCGGTACTAGAGATTGAACCTGAAAGGAAGTCATGGATGACCCACCTAAAGAATTTTTCGATGAATGGAACGCTCCCAACAAAGAAAAGTGAGAGGCGTGCAGTTATACGGAAGGCTTCCCGATATGTGTTGCAAGGCGAAGTCCTGTACAGACAAGGTTTCTCGATGCCTCTCCTCCGTTGCATTGCCCATGACGACATCAAGCATGTACTGAAGGAAGTCCACGAAGGTGAATGTGGCGACCACACTGGAGGGCAAACATTGGCAAAGAAGATATTGCGATACGGCTATTTCTGGCCCACCATAAACAAGGATGCAGCCAAGTATGCACGACGTTGTGATGCTTGCCAGAAGTTCTCCAAGATTCCAAGGGCGCCACCTTACCAGTTGAAGACAATGACAAGCCCGTGGCCTTTTGCTATGTGGGGAATTAACATTATTGGGAGCCTTCCCATAGCAAAGGGCGGAGCAAAGTTCGTTATTGTGGCCGTGGATTATTTTAGTAAATGGGTAGAAGCAGAGCCTTTGACCACGATCACAGCTAAGCGAGTGATCACCTTTGTCGTTAAGAACATTATATGTCGATTCGGGATTCCAAAAGTCATCGTAACCGATAATGGGACCCAATTCGACAGCACCGAGTTTCAAGATTTCTGTCAGAAGTATCACATCGAGAAAAGATACACCTCTGTGGCACATCCGCAGTCGAATGGACAAGTTGAAGCAGCAAACAAGGTGTTCAAATCCATTCTAAAGAAAAGATTGAAGAGGGCCAAAGCTATGTGGGTTAATGAATTACCCCTGGCACTATGAGCCTATAGAACAACATACAAGTCGGCGACGGGACACACCCCATTTTCCCTTGTTTTTGGAGCTGAAGCAGTCATTCCGGTCGAGTTGGAAGTACCATCTCATCGAACCATTTATTACGATCCGATGACCAACAATGAGCTGCTCCTTGAATCCCTGGACATGGTTGAGGAAAAAAGGGACAAAGCTGACTTACGTGCCCTGAGACATAAACAATAAATAGCTCGGTATTACAACAAAAGAGTCCGAGCTCGAACATTTGAACCCGGAGACTTGGTTCTGAAGCGCGTCTTTCCACCCCTAGTACATATCGGCCTGAAATGGGAAGGACCGTACTCCATTTTACGAAGGATTGATAATGGAACCTTCAAGCTAGCAACCATAGATGGAGATGAAATCCCTAGAGTGTGGAATGCCCAGCATTTGCGGCCTTATCTGACATAAAAATGTCAGTTTTGCTCTTATGTTTTTAGAACCGTGTAAAAAGGCTCGACTTGCATAGAACAGTCTGGTTATTTGAACAAAAGATTATAAAATGGACGTAGGTCATGATTCGACCGAATCACTATAAAAATATCGCGTGTCATTTACCTTTACTGCACCATTCCTTATCTACTCTTTTATTTTGATCAATATAAACCGTTACCATTTCGAAATTTGTTTTAAATTACGCAGTAATCTCAAAACTGCTAATTCAAAATGTGGTCTATCAGATCGGAAGGCTCACGGTAATTAAAGCTCCAAAAGGTGCAGCGAGGTAAATCGCACTACTGTTTGCACTCTAACTCCCGAGATCAGGGAGAGAGTATAAAGGACGCGAAGATAACGTCCCCAAGATGTGAAGGTGCACCGTGATAAAACCGCCTTGATAACACTCTAACCTGCTGAAGGATCGGGAGAGTATAAAGGAGCTAGACACTTAGCACCCCCAGAAATTCTGCCCCGCTGAAGGATCGGTGAGCAGACCAAGAATCGAGCTCGAACTCTAACCCGCTGAAGGATCAGGAGAGTATAAAGGCGCTTGAGACTTAGCGCCACAAGAACCATTACCCCGCTTAAAGATCGGGACAGTACAAATATAATCCTAATCGATCGCCAATAAGCCCTGGCCAGGCACCATAATGATGATTGATTGGGGGCATATATGTGCACCACTACACATTTACTTAGCACGTGTATTTCTCGATGAATGTTTTTGTTATGATTAATAATCGTTACTTATAACTTTAATATTTAACTACGAATATTTCAGTTATGACCATTTAAACTCTGCTAACATAACGAATTTGCAAGAACGCAATGGCGCAAAAGAAATAGATCATCATTTACTGAAAGCACATTTACAAGAACGAGAAGCTAAACAAAAGTGAGGGCCACTCTCACGACTACATCTTTTGGCCAAAGGAAATCCTAAAACTAAAAAATGAGCTAATAACTGCATTCTATTTACGCTTGGGAGATGACTTTGATTTCTTCTCCTTCTTCTGTTTCTCCGACTCCTCTTTATCAGTACCAGAGCGGTCACTTTTCTTCCTCTTCCTCTTATCAACAAGAGGCTACGGGGAAGGACTGGAAGGTTGGGAGGAAAGTTGTGAAGTTATTGATTTGGAAGAGAATCTTATAACCAACCCAGTCTTGGGGTCAATTTCAGAAATAGGGGGCACGAATACAGGATCCTGTTCCCCTTTCCTAAGAACCAACTGCTTCTCTTTCCTAGCCTGTATGTCAGCCAAGGTCTCACTATCATCATCCTTGGCCTCTTCTATTATTTCTACCTCCTCTTCCTCATCTCCATGACCGCCATCTGTGTCATGCAAAGTAGCAATAATCTCAGCGTCTGCAGGAGCGCCACTGCCGGATTCCATGGGTACTACTGTAACTCTCTCACTTGTTGTGCCCTCTGCTCGCTTTGGAATCTCGGAAATTTCAATACCAGAACCCGGAGGGACATCAACTTTCCCTGCCACTGCCTTCTCCTCTGCACCTTTTTCGACCACTTTGGTACCTACACCATGAGAAGCAAATGTTAGTGAATCAGTAGGGGATGTGGCCATGTCAGTTGTCTGTCCCGTGAGACAACGACAAGTTACGATTGCTTTAATGAACTGTAGAGAGAATATGGAGATACCTTCAGCCGACTCATCTCCCAGATTTGTACTGGTGGTCCCGATAATCGGAGGAGTTGGAGCCAAGGGGATCAACGGATCATCGGGGTTATATTCCTCAACTTCAGAGGTTTTGGGCTCCACTACCGAGCTCGAGCTTTCGCCAACCTTATCCTTGCCCTTGAGCCTACTCTTCTCCCTCTCCATCTCCTCATGGATTAGGCGTCTACCTTCCTCCAAAGCCTCAGGTTCTTCACCTCTAAGAAAGGTTTGCATCAGCTGGTTTTCGTCAATCTCGTCGACCATTAATCGCCGCTTCTCGCCTTCGACAATTGCATCCCATACACTGGCTAAAGTAATGTGATAGTCCGGAATCCAAGAAATATCTCGAGTCTTGATGACTTGACCAAAGAAATCGAACAATAGTTCCTCAAAACCGGCTATATCTTTCTCTTTTTCGGCGAGCTTATCGGCAGCAGCAGTTGCCGGCTCAAGAGCATTATAAGCATTACTTTCAGCGAGAGATGCACGCTCCTCAGCTTGAGCAAGTTGATCATTTAAACCTCCTTCTCTTTTTTGGCGAGAGCGAAGTCATCTTTTAAGCTCGCCCTCTCTTTCTCCCAGGCATCTTTTTCAGCAGCAAAGCGTTCCTGTGCTATCTTCAGTTCGGTGTTAACTGCCCTGAGATCTTCCACTTCCTTCCTCAGGGCCACCCGTTCCTCGCTATTTAAGTCAAGCTCGCTGCGAAAACGCTCCCTAGCACTCTCTAGCTCGGACCTGTAATTCTCTGTGTCTCGCCGAGCTAAAGCCAATTAGGCCTGTGCATCCTCTAGTTCTTTTTCCATTTTGCTCCTAGCCCTAGCATCATTATCAATCTTTACTCTGGCTCTGGCTGCTTCTGTCTCCATCTAGCGGATAATAGTGGAAAGTGTAGCAGCATGCTTCTTCATTACCCTATATTGTTTAGCCACATGGCACACGTACTCTATCACCTCTGTGTCTCGATCCTCGGGGACCGCTTTAAGATCCAGGACGAATACCATTCTCTCAAAGAAAATATCTGGGAACTGCTTTCGCAAGCGCTCTAGCCTGGCCTGAAATTCAGAACTAGGAGCAATATTCTGCGCAGCAGTGGTATCCAAGTTGTGCTCGCTAGTAGAAGCATGAGTTGTCTTTCTCGTCCCTACAATCTTACCCTCATCTTTGTTTCTATCCTCTGGCTTGTGGTGTTTTTTAGAAGGCTGGACATGAGAAGGCGTACTCTTCGAAGGGGTCAAATATCTAGGAAGTTGTTTGCCCCCAGCTGGTAAAGATGGACGACTATGAGGCCTTTCATAACCTTGCTTCGACGGAGATCGAGATTGCATAGAATAAGATTGATGAGAATCCCAGGCCCGACGACTATCCCTTCCCCGACTCTCACTACGAGTATGCTTGGGATCTGGAAGGAGGCTTGGCGTGCCCTCGCGAAGGGAACGATAAGAATAAGACCGTTTGCGAGACATTTTTCCTGCAAAAGAAACAAGTGCATGTTAAGACTATGAACCTCAGTTGCAAAAGAGTGTTATGGTAAATGGTGCACGTGATTTGTGCATCCCGTGAAATCCCCTTTTTTACGGACCAGGGCTCGGAGTTAGGCTCGTTTGGATGACTTCTTTTTCTCCAACTGGGGCACTCGTGTCTTCGGAGATATGAAAAATTGGTTCCCCTCCGAAATCTTCTTGAGTATAAATATTGTTTGGTAAAGGAATCTTATTTAAATCCCCGAGTATCTGTTCCTTCGTTAATTCTTCTTGAGTGACAGACTCAATCGGCGATGAAGTTCTTAAGGGAGACTGTCCCTCAGAGGTCGGGACCTCCTTTAATTCGTCAGCTCGTCCCTCATCTCCTTTGTATACGTTTAAACCCTCGTCATCCTGATTAATCATTGGCAAAGGACTCTTGCGAAGGGTAGTTGTCTTTACAACTTGAGAAGTTCCTTCTCCTTCAGTCGAAGGAATATACTTGTAAGGTTTGCCGCCCGCTCCAAGTCCGAACCTTATGTCTAAAAGACGGTGTTTGTGAAGGTTCTCGTCGGTGATACATTTCTTAATCCTTAAGAAATCTAAGTTACTCTTGAGAAGGCGGGACATTCGGTCTTCGTATATCGATCCTTCCATTCTCTCAAAGTTGTGATCCGTGTGGAACAAAATGATTCGTTAGCACTGAAAATATGCATTCGAACTAAACGCGGGAGAGCTGAAACATACTTGCTTGTAGCCATTTCCTCGCGCATCCGGCTTGATGTTTTATATAGAACTAGTCAGATTTGACATCCCTATATTATTATAACCATCTGTTGCAACTTTTCTATTTGCGACTGATTCAAAGAAAGAGAAATTGGGAGCCCCTGCGGAACGATGTTTGAAGTGGTAATAGAACTTCAGATCTTTAAGGGTAAGTTCGGTCTGCAGAATCTCCATATAAGCAACGTACAGAGTATATAAGGCCGCATAGGCATTCGGGTGGAGTTGCATTGGGGCAATGTGTAACTGTCTTAAGAGATCAACAACAAGTGGAGGAAAAGGAGGAATGGCCCCTACCCGGCACATGAGTCGACTAACAGTCATGTATCCCTCTGGGGCAGAATGAGGTCTATCTTCGCTTTCTGGAGCTTTCACATCATCCTCGAGAATTCCGTGTCTTAAACATATCTTCTTAAGTTTTATATCGTCTAACTTAGAGGGTAAAGAATTAGTGAACTTCTCTATTTCCTTAACACCCGGAATTTCATCCGGAGCTCGATCATCCTCATCTTCAAGGGACGTGCTCTCAGAAGTTGTTGACGCTATATCGGTGCCTGTCTCGTAGTCAGGATCGGATTTTTCCTCATTTGAATCTGAGGGAAGAACATCAGGGTTATGATGTATTAATGTCTCTGATTCGGTACTCTCATTTGATGTCTCAGTCACTTGTTTATCCGACATAGCTGTGTTGGCAAGTAAAAATTAGAAAACAAGTTACATGTTCCCCATGTGTGCCTGTGCGTACATTAAAGAAAAGAATGAAGTCAATCAGATAAGCAGATAACAGCCCTTATATGCTATAAAGTCATGCTGTTATTCGATCCAGAAATTTCATCTCGAAGGCCCTAACCTAACTGTTCAAAATTTTGTGATAACGATGCATTATTTAAGTTTAAGTATGTATGGGATCGTTGACTAGGTCGGTTCATAAGAGATGCTGGGATCGGGTCGTGGGAATCGTATCGGATCGAAGGAAGTGGTTCACTCATTCCTTTTTTAGATCGTGATGCAGCGCGGATCGGAATTCATAGGCGGATCGTGGAACCCTTATGCTCCACTTTAACACATGACGCCACGAACCGACCTTTTCCATCCCTGCGATCCGATCCATAACCCAAACCTCACCCACGAGTCGAACTGGCCAACTCCTTCCTCTTCTCTTCTCCTCTCCTACCATGAACCCGAACGCCTAAACCCATCGACCAGTCGCCTCTAAAGCCTAGAACACCACAAAACTCCGCCACTCTCTCCTCTCAAATCGGTGAAAACTAGAGAGAAATGAAAGTGAAGATGCATTAAAGCGTTGTTTGCATGATTACCTATTTTATTTTAACTTAAATCGGGAGAGGAAAATCACGAGTTAGGGTTTGAAAGAAAAGATCAAAAACTGGCGGCGGCAAATAGAAGAAAGAAGGAGAGAAGATGGAGGGAAGGTCGGGTTATATAGGCAAACCTGCGACCGTTAGTATTCTATTTTTTGTCCCATTCTGTAACAACCTGAATTTTAACAACATGTTAAAATCATAAATCAAGGCAGAATTAAATTTTAAGATCAGAATCAAGGGAAACGGGTTGCGCCATTGCGTCCGTCTCGAAATTCTGCTTGGAAACGAGTACGAGTTTTCGAAAATCGGAGTCCGTATGACCAAGTTATGGCTCCCCAAAGTTTCAGAAATTTTCAGAGTTCAAAACAGCTCGAATTCGAATTCAAAATTCGAATTTCAAACACTGAACAGATTGGGCGGGAAATTTCCCGCCCAGACCCAGGTCGACTGGGGAGTCGACTGGGCAGTCGACACCCCCAGGACCAGGTCGACTGCGCAGTCGACTTGGGTGTCGACATGGTCCCCGAGCCCATTTTTGGGCCAGTGTTCGTTCTGATGTATCAGTCCGATTTCTGTCCAGATTCATCTGCCTAAACCTATTTAAACAGCCCCAAACCTAGCCTTCTCTACACACAATTCTATTCTGCTTCTATTCTGCCTCTGTTCTAAATAAAAATAAAAATGGTGTCGCTACTCTGCTGGAATCAAAACTAGAAGCTAATCGACATCAACCTAAGCAACTCAATTCAAACTAGAGATTGAAGTTTCTGCAACGACGCCTAGACCATATTGAATCAAATAAGAAGATTAATCAAGTTAGACGTTTCAACGCGACAACGAATCGATTTGTCCTCTCTTAGCCAATCAATGTAAGTTCAAGTTACTTTTAGATAAAAGCTGTAAACTTAATATCCATGTTGTAAATTGGAATTGGATCTATGTATGGTGATTGATTCGTATCTATTCTTGTTCGTCTTGGATCTTGACTTTCGGACCTATTCATGTTGTAAATTAAACTCTCTCGTGTCTATAACCTTAACATGCCTATGATGTTGAATGTATTGTTAATGGACAAGGACTATGACGGTGAACATAAGACCGCCTATGACTAATAAGACTATGCCTATGCCTATGACGGTGAACGTAAAACTGTTGCCTATGACTATGACAAGGACCATTGTGGTTAATCACCTATGACTCTTGACTATGAGGATTATTATCTATGATTATGAACATAAGACCATTATCTATGGGACTTTGAAACTATTACTGTTAATTGTCCATGACTATTTGCCTAGAACTATTTTTGATAATTATCCATGATCATGTGATGAGTCGCTTATGATTCATAGCTATGAGATTTGTACCTATGACTGTTGGGGTTAATTGCCTAAGACTATTATAGTTGATTGTTCAGGCCCATGACACCATAGTTGAAAACCATGTTGTGCACCGAATTGACATTTTGTTGAATCATATACCTAGGGTGTGACTTGCTTAGTTTATTCGCAATTATGTACACCAAAACCACTGGATCCATTATTCTTGTATTTGGCTTGCTTTTGCACGCCTATTCTTTTATGTCAGTGTTTATCATGAACATCGCCTTATCTTGCTAGATTTGGAATCCTATATGCCAGTGATGTGGTAACCAATTATCTCAAGTTGTGTCATGCTAGTCTTGTAACCCCCTTTTTATCGCTTTATGCTCATCTCTTTTGCCTATCATAGTTTTGATGTTATTCCCTCTATTTCGAGATTTGGATTTGTTTGTAGTATAGAACGATTCGCGTTCACGTGCGATGGAAATACGATTTGGGTAGAATAGGCAAAAACATGGGTTGGTTATGAACATGAATTATGAACTCGATAATAGGCAAAACTTGAAACATGAACGCTGTTATAACTTGAACCTGGGTATGGACACGAACCTGACATCGACTTGATATGAAACTTGCCTTGAATACTTGACACGATTTGACATGAAACATGACATGAAAACTCGACATGAATTTTGACATGAAAACTTGAATGTGGGCATGACAATTAGAAAAACTTGAAAATGGCCAACTCGAGGTTGGGTTGAGTTTGCAGTGTAAATCTGCCCGGAACCGCCCGGCAAATCCCGTGGCTGCAAACAATAGGATCCAATGTGGGTAGTTGGTCATATCGCACGTAAAACCCGAGGTTAGACTATGTTGTGGTGTAAATCTGCCCGGAACCGCCCGGAAAATCCAGTGACCACAACAGTTAGTCTAATGTGAGAGGTTGAAGTGCATTAATGAATTAATGCCACGTGATAGGGTTAAGTCATGAACCGCTTGAATATACTTAACCAATTTGACACGATGACTCGATAGGGTTAAGTCATGAACCGCTTGAATATACTTAACCAATTTGACACGATGACTTGATAGGGTTAAGTCATGAACCGCTTGAATATACTTAACCAATTTGACACGATGACCTGATAAGGTTAAGTCATGAACCGCTTGAATATACTTAACCAATTTGACACGATGACCTGATAGGGTTAAGTCATGAACCGCTTGAATATACTTAACCAATTTGGCACGATGACTTGATAGGGTTAAGTCATGAACCGCTTGAATATACTTAACCAATTTGACACGATGACTTGATAGGGTTAAGTCATGAACCACTTGAATATACTTAACCAACTTGACACATGATTCATAGGGCTAAGTCATGAACTTGAACGACAACACTTAGCCAATTTGACATGACACGTAGACGGGTTAAGTCACGAACTTGAATGACCACACTTAACCAACTTGACATGCTAGACTGATGGGGTTAAGTCTCGAATTTAAATGACAACACTTAACCTGCTGGACGGAAACCCTAGTTACGCGGTCCTTTTCAGCAGTAACCCACTAGATGTATCATGGTACCCTGGAACTAGGCAGGGTGGGGCACGATTACTGGGCTGATTGTAAGCGACCAGAACGACGGCTGAGTTGGTGCGCCATTGTAGGTTCAGGCGGACTACGGTCGTGCATGTAGTCCGGAGTTGAAAAAGCAGACATTGGGTACCAGTAGGATTACACTGTGCGTTCTTGATTCGTGTCGGTGGTTGGCACCCTAGGGCTTGATACACCCTATGGTGGACCTAGCACAGGTGACTACATTCGTGATAGGGCCGTATGACACAGACACATGAACGAGATAGGACTTGTAGGGAGCCGATCGATTAATAGATCGTTTCGTGAGACCAAGTAATGGAACATTTCATGACATTGGGCAAGGGATCATTTTATAGTCAACACATGACACGGGTTGGGATACTAGTACGGTTGGTGCAGAGCTAATAGATATCATAGAAATATTTTAATGGTAAAGCAGAGAAATCTTGCGATGCTTGATAGAAATCTTGCGAAATTATACTTAGTTTATCTTGAATGGAAATCTGGCAATGTTATACTTGACAAAAACCATATGAGGTTATTCTTAGTTATCTTTCCTGTAGCTTATCTTGTCATCATGCTTATGTTTACTTTCAGTTTATTCATGCCATGTTATCTTTACCTGTTTTTATGCTGAAAGTCACTAGGACTTACTCAGTCTTTATGACTGACCCGTTTTGTTTCGCCTCTTTTTCTTCCGTTTCTCCCCCCCCCCCCAGGTTCGCAGGGTGGGAATACAGCTTAGTTCGGATCTTACCAAGCTCCAAAGCTCTTTCATGTACGGCTTGGATTTCTCTTGGCTATGGCTTGCTTTGCTTTATTGGGGAATGATTTATAACTATGGTTTTATGCTTCTTTACTATTGCAAGACAGATTTCGATGTAATTGACTTAATAGCATTTTGATGTAAAAGGATTTAGACCTTACTAGATTTTAAAGCAATGAAATTTGGGTTTTCCTTCCGCTGTTTTATTTATGTTCTATCTTGTAATATTTCTGTGTATGTTTACCTAGATAATACTCCACCAAAGCTAGTGCATTCCCTTTGTGAGTGACCCTAGCGGAGGTGGGGTGTTACACATTCGGACCGTGGAGCCTGGTGGGCCGCAGACCAGAGCCCAACGAAGGAAAGGGAGGCTGCCCCCTCAAACGACTCATGACTGAAGTAGGAAGGCCCATCGTGTTTTGTGAGGAAAGCCCAAATAATCACCAACCCGAAACGAATGCCCACTCTCATGAACCGTGGGATGTTTCGGCGATTCAACTCGATAAACAATTGCTGAAATTGAAGACTCATAAATACTTGAAGATTCAAAAAATTTACTTGGCAACTTGATAGTGGTATCTCCGAAAGCTCCAGAGATGAGAACTATCCAATGAACAAAAAGATGATTGAAGATTTAACGGGATATTTATACTGATCAAAGAACACGACTTCCCGAAGCGGTACGACGTTTCAAACAAACACGACTTTTAATTCATGCCACTTCGTGAAAAGATAGGTCCATAATTTCGAAGCATGTTCCATCCTCGATAAAACATACTTCGAGGGGGCAAAATGTTGGCTAGCTTTTGGACCAAGCCACTAAGGTTCACTGACCAAGAAAATACGGAACCTCGCTCGTTAGGACCCTCTGAATCTCGATCGTGGTCACCACATCATCTTTGGCTCGTGGTCCACCATCACGAGCCCTGCTTGTGGAAACCAGCACGACTCGCGATCGCCCCCTGTAGCCACGATCCGACCTGTCCTTGCCAGAGCTCCACGTCCCGATCCAACCCCAGAAGCTAAGATGAAGATCACGACCCGATCCGTTCACAGCAGAACGATCCGATCTGTCCCCTCTGCCTCTTCATGGTCCGGCCCTAGAAACCAAGATAAAGGTCGAGACCAAGTATACCACGATCCGAGAATGCAGGATCTCACGACATCTGTCCACAACGACTATTTTGACTATTTCATTATCAAGCCACGAACCAGTCCGAGATCCTCGGGATTTGTGCCACGTATGACCGCGATCCGTATGCAATTATCAGCTATAAATATCCCCAGACTTGGCATTTTTCAGGATCTTTTGGCAATTCTGAGCTCTGATTCCACCATTATTATATCTCTATTATTCTTGTTCAGAGTTGTCTTGAATTTTACAGAGTGAATCAACATTATAAAAGTGAGGTTGAGGGATAAACCATTGATTGTACTTGAATTTTAAGTATAATCACAGATATAAAGTGGACGTAGGCTCGTTAATGCCGAACCACTATAAATCTCGTGTCTTTCCTGCTTTTCTTTCATTTTTTCTGATATTAATCTTTGTATAATTGAACAACTTGGGTGTTGGAGGCAATTTTGGATCTAACAGAGGGCTTCAATCCTATATGCGTTTCAAGAGGTTCAGTCACATTCCTGGATGACCGAATTTTACCCAACGACGCTAGGTTTAGAGTTTTCGAGCCAAATGCTACTCGATTTGAATTTCCAATGTTACAGCAAGACTTAGGAGGAAGAAGAGATTGTGTATTGAAACTCTAAGTTGTTTTTGGCTAGAAAAAGTGCGCACGCCTGCTGCTAGGCATTCGAAGTCGCGAATCACTGAAGGGGGTCGGATCCGTTGTGGATGAGTGGAGATCGGAGAGGAGTCGAAGAGGTGGAGTTTGGATCTGACTTTGTGTGGTACGGTGGTTCAAGGAGGGAGGTATTGGTGGCTAAGGAGGCGTTAATGGCATGTTGGAGTTACTGGAAGTAACGACCTAAATAGAACGATAAGGGTTTAATAAGAAGGTAACAAAGGTAATTAAACACCAGTGATCATCCTTAGTGAATAATATTTGTATTATTTAATTCTAACATTTGAATAACTGTAACTCATTCATCTGAACAGGGAAGAAAGGGGATTCCGTTGGGATAAATGTGATTAGCTAGAAATTACAAGTCTAAGGGATTATTTATGGTAATTAGGATTAATTTGTTTTTAATTTATTAATTTAATTTTATAATTCAAGTTAAGTCTTGTAACATTCGCGTATCGTTCGTACGTGAACAGAAATGGATGCAACCGGGTCCTTTGGAACCGTAATGATGAAATCCACATTGTAGAAAAATTTCTATGGAGAATATAGTTACTGGAATGTCATGATGAAATCAAACATCAGTTTGATTCTAAAACGAAAAAAACGGAATCATCAACTGCAAAACAAGGTGAGTAAACTCACTAACTCTGATTCATTTATATTTTTATATAAACGAATTTTAAATTGAGGTTTTTAGGGAGAAGGAAAAACTTAGAGAAAAATTTAGTTTCAGGGACAGAAAGTTTGGATTTTAGCCACAAGGACACTTTTTAGTATAAAGTGGAATTCAGGGGTCCACTATCATACACTACAAAGTGTCCTTGTGGCTAAAATTCAAACTTCTTGTCCTTCTCACTAAACTTTTGTCTAAGTTTTTCCTTGTGCCAATTTTCCTGTTTTAAATTTATTTATAGTAATTTTATACTATGTGATGGTTGTTTGAATGAATGGTTGATGAATTGGATTAAACGGTTGATATGCTTGATCGATGATTAATCCTACTTACTATGATATTTCATTTTGATGTGAAATTAATATTATTGATGTTGATTAACATCTGTGGATGCAGGGAAACAGGTTGGAGGGATCCAACTTGATTCCTCAATATTTAAATTACTATTTCTATTTGATTGTGATATATGATGTGTTATATAATCCATAATTGGATATATTGTGTTTGATTTACCCTGGCCCTAGAAACTTGGTATTTTAGATATCGTAAAACATTTTCGAATGTGGAAAAGGGTAATGGGATTTAAAAATGGAATTTATTTCCAAAATAGAAATTAAATTTCGAATAGAGTTGAGAATGGAAACATGTTCAAGTGGATAAATCAAGATGTTGTTTATAATAAGAATATAAATTAAGTGAATTATTAACCAATAAATAAATTGAAATATAAGTTCAAATATGAATTTATATGGGAAAGTGGAAATGGGTTTTGAAACCAATATTTGAAAATAGAGTTGAACTTGCAAATTATAAAGGAATTTATAAAAGAGATTTTAAATGATATAAATAAAAAGAGATAAAGCTGGTATGAATAGTTATGAATCGAAGTTACAAATAAAATTTGGGTTTAAGGTAGTATTTATAAGTATGAAACCAAACTGTATATAACAGGAATATATTCACGATTGAAGTGAATAATGGGTTAAAGCAAATATTTTGCAAATGAAATATCTATAAAGGAAATTTAGATTTGGAAATATGAATCCAAATTGGAAATTGAATGAAAAGGAAAATGGATATCATTTTAAAAGAAAATGATGAGTTTTATTTCAAAATTTGGAATAAAATAAAGTGTAGACTGTAATGGTTATAAAGAAATTACATAATGATTTGGAAAAGATAAATTCAAAAGCAAATTTGGAATTTGAATTAACCTGAAATGATAAGATAAATTCCGAAGTTCGGAATATAAATCGAATATAGATTATTCGAGAGAAAGTTATTTGTTGGAATTCGATTATATCGAATTTAGGGAAGCAGTTATTTTTACTTTCCATTTTGAATCAAATCTATTTATTTATTTATTTATTTATTTACATTTCATTGAATTAATAAGTACAAGTTATATTTTTATATACCAATTATTTGGAAACAACGATTATAACGCTGTTGTTATAATAAATGTTTTATAATCTAAACAGCGATTGTAACACTGCTGTCATAATAAATGTTTTATAAATCTAAATAGCGATTTTAACGCTGCAGTTATAATAAATGTTTGGAAACAGCGATTATAACGCTACTGTTATAATCAATATTTTTCCGTAAAAAAGTGGATTCTTAGATTGAATCCGAGAGTCGCGTAAAAGAGGTTTTGTTTGAAGTTGTGATCTTTGACTTTTTTAAAGTTGAGAATGTTGTTCAATTAAGGTCTGAGAGGTACCCATACCCCAACTTGATTGACTTCATAATTGACAGAGGAATGGTTAAAGTTCGGCAGTGAAGATTTGTTTGCAATATGGTTAGTGAATAAATGATTAATGATTTGTGTTATAATAACGATGTTTTATAACATCGTGTTAATTTAAAATATTTTGAAATGTTTCCCCAAATAAAATGAGGAATATTTTCTATGCATAGAAAACGAAATGAATTGGTCAAGTAGGAATTAAGAAAAGGAATATGGAAATATTTTCTGAAATTAATAAGGTATATTTTCTGAATATAGGTTTCGTGAATATTTAGAAATGTTTTCTAACTGGAATAAGAGATATTTTCTCGAATAAAGAATTATAATATTGGAAATGTTTTTCCAAGAACCATGAGAGAAAATCGAGTTTTGAAAGGATACGAAAGATGGGAAATAGGAATTGGAAATGATAATATAATAAGGAATTGATTTAAAAGGGACCAATGTTGTTTGATGGTTGATCGATAGAAATTTCCATTTGGAAATAGGATCGTTGATTGCATGGATGTTTTGTTTGATAGTTGAATCACCGACTCTCAAAGTTTTGTTTTATTTTATGCCTCTGTGGTCAATACGGAGAGACCGGAATCAAGTTTAACATCTGAAAACCACTCCGTATTGGCATAAGCGTTACGAATCAACTTATGCTGAAGATAATTGAAGACGAAGTAAAGAGCAAGGGCTATTCTGTTAACCCTAGGTAGAAATTGCCCAAGATGGATTAATAGAATGGTGCCTTCGGTTTGTCCAGCCCCAGAACAATGTATATCGACGAATGTTTGATGATGTGGCAATTAAAGAAAATGGTAGCAAGGTGTGCTGAAAGATAATCGTGACCTCAAGCCTCATCACCAGGGAAATGACAGAAATCGGGCAGGTAGCATGGCCATGTGGGTCATTCCCATTAGGGGTATTATCACCTAATCTAGAAAAATTTCATTTTGCTTCTTATTCTATTCGCTGTTGTATGCTTTCAGTAACGGTTGCTGATCGCAACCATTGGTGATAATATGCTCGATACACTCAAGTTAAATGAGTGGTCAGCCATGTGTAGGCCGGGTTGCAAGACGTTCTTGTTGAACCCAGTGTATTCCCTTCTAGAGATACACTATCGGAAGGTGGTTCTATACCTTGTCATGTTGGAAATCCAATCTCCAATAAGCGCCCTACGGTTTTTGATTTACTATTATATATGGAGCGTGAGATGCAAGCGTTCCACTAGATTCTATTTATTTGATGTAGACACTATTATAATATCATCGGATTTGATATCAAAAAATTATTTTGGTTATCGTAAGATAAAAACCATGTGTTTTTATATGTGAATCGGTCTTACGATTATCATTTCTTTTTACAAGATTTTTGAAAGTTAAACAAATGGTTAGAGTTTACTCTCACCAGTCCAAGACTGACCCAAAGTTTATTTTGTTTTCCCTAAACTCTTGGGTGCCCAAATTTTTTATGGGCAGTCAAGTAGTCGGGATTTTACAGATTCACTTGGAGGAGTTTGAAGCATGAGGCTTCACTAGTTAGCTATAGACTATGTACTATGTTGTATCTGGAAACATGTGTTTATAACTGTTCCAGGAATAACTGTGGTGCCCTGATAATGGTATGTATATACAGATACTGGTTTGTATTTCAAAAGTTATGTTATTTAATATATTTTATTCGTTCCGCTATAAGATTTGTGTTCTTTGTTTTCTTCTATTGTAACACCCCGAAAATTCTATAACTGTGAAATTTACGAATTAAAGCATAATTAATCTGAAATCAAAGAACTAAGGGAAACAGGATAAGCCATTGCGTTCGTCTCGGAAAAATACGCGAAATAGAGTCCGAGTTTTCGAAAAACGGAGTCCGTATGAAGAAGATATGGCCTTCGGAAGTTTGAAAATCAAGTTTAAAATTCAAACAGAATTAAGTAATTAAATATTCCGAAGTGGGGCCCAACGGGCCAGGGTGGAAGAACACCCGCCTGGGCCACCCAGGTCGACTGGGCTGTCGACCTGGGCTACCCATGTCGACAGGGCTGTCGACAGCCCTGTCGACAGGGGTATCGACCTGGTCGAGCCCAGTCAACCTGGCTGGCCAGGTCTGTGTTCCTCCGATTTTCTGTGGTCTGCTTTGTCACTAGGGCTAGGTGGCAAGTTTTAATTGGTCTCTCTATCGAATGAATGGCTACGATCTAACCTAGCAACATCAATGGTCTTAATCAATTCCTAACCTCTATATAAACAACCCTAGACTAAACCCTAATCTATTCATTCAAATTAAGAACATAGCCGCCATGTTGCTGAGGAACGACTAAGAGTAGCCGCCAACTAGAGAGAGAGGATTAGGGAGGAAGTTCTAAAGCCTAAAGCAATTCAAGCAACCTAAAGCTAATCAATTCAACAAAGGAATCGTATCTCTTAATTAGAGAATTCGCCGCAACCATTGTAAGTAGAGTATTACTTTGGTATGAACAAATGATTGTGTAGATATGTATGCTTGAATTGTGGCAATAAAATTCATATTTGTGCGTTCTTATCAATTTATATACGTTTGGATATTATAAAGAACTACATGCGGTAGTTCTATGCAAATATACGTTTGGAATATGCGCAAATTATGTGACCTATGTTGAAGCTACATGTATGTAGTTGATTGAAATTTATGCAAGTTTGGGGCTTTGTTATTATGCCATCATGATGTATATTTTTGGTGCATAAATCATTTTGCAAGTAACTGAAACAAGTTTGGTTGTTATAGTTCATATGAAACTATGTTGGAATTTTGACACCATAATCCATGTATTAAGTCATGCTTTTGCAAAACTTGTGAATATGGCTAGGCTATGAATGATATTTGGCATAATTGAAATCCATGAATAAGTCAATCTTGTTTAAAAGAATTATATGATGACATATGTGAGACATGGCTAGGATAGACTTAAAAATCCCTTTTTGCAAGTTTAAAGCAAACACCATGATTAGGAATATTTATGCATAGGTATATTTATACCGTCGTTATGTGATTAGACTTAAATCATGATTAAGTTGAACTATGCTTTTGTGTTATTAACAAAGTATCCCCTTTGTAAACATGTAGAAACTTTATGAACAAATTTAACTATACTTATGCCATGCTTATGTTTGATATTATGCCATGTTTATGCTAGAAGTATTTATGCCATGCTTATGTTTGATATTATGCCATGCTTATGCTAGAAATATTTATGCCATGCTTATGTTTGACATTATGCCTAAATAAAAACATAGGTTCATGGGTCAATAATGATATCTCAATTACAAGTTCACATGCTTTGATTCATGTCACCTATGTTACCACTATACAAGTACACCAGTTGCTATTATGTATTTCCAACGTCATATGCAAGTTCATGCGCTCACCTTCCCCTCTTTGTGTATGTAATTACGCCATAAGCCTCCACTTTCGCATGGCTAAATTGGGCTTTAAAAGGCTAAGCCCAATATACATAAACGGACGTGTAAAAACGGGGGTAAATAACGTTGGGCTAAATTAATTTAATGAATGAAAATATAAAATAGAAGGGCCCAAATTCAAGTATGGGTTGGGCCCATGATTGGTGTAACCCTTACACCATTAACTTAATAATGGGCCGCAAATATTTACATATAAATAAATAAGAAAGACAAAATATGTAAATGTAGAAAATACGATGTGTTTAACCCGAGGTTGGATTGAGTTGTGATGTAAACCTGCCCGGAACCGCCCGGCTGTCCAGTAGTCACAACAATACCTATCCAATGTGGGAGGTTAAACATGGAGCCCAATAAGGACCCGAGGTTAGACTGAGTTGTGGCGTAAGACTGCCCGGAACCAACCGGCAACAGGCAGCCACAACAATACCTGTCTAATGTGAGAGGTCAGGGCCTTAATAAGACAATTAAGGCTGAGTCAGGATTGTTAGGATTAAGTGAACTAAAGACTTAATCAAAATGGAACATGCTAAACTAAACGGACTGGTGGGGTTAGGTTAGGAAACACTTAACCAACTTAGCATGTTGGCTAAAGATAGAAAACCTAGTAACGGGGGACCCTTTTCAGCAGTAACCCTAAAAGGTGTATCAGGATACCCTGAAACTAGGCAGGGTGGGGCACGATTACTGGGCTGATTGTAAGAGGTCAAATCGACGGCGGTGGTGTAGCAGTGTAGGTTCTAACGGGGTGCGGGCGTGCACACACTCCGGCGCAGAAAAATAAAGCACTGGGCACCAGTAGCATACCTGTGCATTCTAAGGTTGTGTCGGGCCGCTGCCAGGGGACTTGATACACCCCATGGTGGGACCAGCATAGGTAACTACAGACATCGGGGGCCGTAAGACACATGTAACTATGCGAGTAGGAGCCGATCATCATAGAGTGGATCACATCACCCTGATTGTGGGGTGCCAGTGGGAAACTAGTTTATATGGGTTCAGAGATTAATATGGGGTACGATAGTATATTCGACCCTAGACAACTTAACCAAGTTTATAATGCATGCCCACTTCCTGTTTATACTTATCATACCCAGTTCTTTATTCATAGACAAAATAGTACTAGACTTACTCAGGCTTTATGTCTGACTCTACTTTTCTTTCGTCTTCTTTCTTCCGTTTCTCCCTCCCCCCAGGTCCTCAGGGAGGGAACACAGCAGCTTGACCTACCTCAACATCCAGCTTGAAGAAGAGAAATGTATTGCTTGGACTTTCCTGTTTTGAACTATGGCTTTGGACAATCCACTATGGGGCTTTTGCAGTTTATCTATGTTTTATTTATGCTTCTTTAAATAATGTACTCAAGACAGATTATGAAAGTGTTATGTTATGTTATGTTTTTATGAAAGGATGTTGTTGTAACACGTATTTGACTTTATGAAATAAAAGTTTGTTGTTGTTCTTCCGCTGTTTAAAAATATGTGTTCTTATATCTGTCTTGTATATCTGTGACTTGTACTTATAAACCTCCACCAAAATTAGGGCATTCCCTTTGAGAGTGACCCTAACGGAGGTGGGGTGTTTCACTTGGTATCAGAGCATAGGTTTACCAGATAAGACAAAAAGTTTTGAAAATTTATTTTCAAAAGGAAATTTAAAGAAGCATTTTTAAAAGATAAAAATATTATTTTATTTTAAAAAAAGGCAAAGTCCACCCCCCAAAGCCATAGGTATTATCTCTTATCCTTCGTTTTGAATCTATCCTTTTTGTTTCAGCATGTCCCAAGAACTTAACTTGCCGGAAGGGGTGCCAATACCTGGTTGGTTTAGACGGTTCTTAGAAGCAAGGGCCACTCAGCCAGGTCCTACCATTCCTCCTCCCCCAGCAGAAGGAAATCATCCAGCCGCAGCGGCACCTTTTCCTCCACCTCCTCCACGGGGAAACACATTTGCTAAGATATGTAAAGATTTTAAAGCTATGGGAGGAAGGGATTTCCATGGAACTGAGTCCTTCGTGGCAGCTAGAAATTGGCTGAAAGAGACGGAGGACCTATTCATCATCTTTGAGGTAGAGGATAGGCAAAAAGTACAACTGGCGGTGTGGCTATTGAAGGGCGAGGCTTCCTACTGGTGGGAAGTCACTAATGCTGAAAGACCAGTGGAGACATGGGAGGACTTTAGGGCAAGGTTTGAGACTAAGTTTCTCTCAGATGCGGAAAGAAGTTTGCAGTTGGAGAAATTCTTATTTCTTAAGCAAGGAGACAAGACTGTCAGAGAGTATGTGAATCAGTTTGATGAGCTGGCTAGGTTTGGGCTTGACCTAGTCAACACCCCGCACAAGAAGGCTCTCCGTTTCGTCAAAGGGTTAAATGAGCCATTACACAGTTTGGCCATGACCCATATACCCATGGGAGCCACGTATGAAAGATTGGTGCAAATGGCGTTGCTGAATGAAGAGGATAAGGGCAAGAAGGAGACAAAGGCAGAAAGCTCTCAAGGGAAGAAAGAGGGTTTGCAGCCTAAGAAGACGGACTTTAAGAAAGGCGGGAAAGGCAACAAAGAGAAGAGGAAGTGTAATTTCTGTGGCAAAGTGGGGCACTTAGTAAAGGACTGCCGGAAAAAGAAGGCCAAGGAGAATGGTGGGTGCTTTTCATGCGGTCAGACAGGCCACAGGGCTAAGGACTGGCCAAAGAAACGAGGGCAGGGGCAGGGCGCTGGATCCACTTCAGGGGCACAGGTTCATGTGCTGGAAGCGCCACCTTTGCAACAGAGAGGTACAAACACTTCTGTAGAAAGTGTAGTTTATCTTTATGATCACCCCGTTCGCACTTTATTTGATTCTGGCGCATCACACTCCTTTATCTCGTCTGCTTTAGTAGAATCTCTGCACCTAAAAACTAGTATGGTAGAGGACCCCTTAATTGTTTCAAACCCAATTGGGGGCCCAGCTCATTTGTCTATGATCTGTGTAGGATTGAAAATTTCTATTCTAAGTGTTGAATTTCAATGTAGTGCCTTTGTTTTGGGCTTTTCGGGGTATGGTTTGATTTTGGGTATGGATTGGCTGTCCAGTAATGGGGCCATCCTTGATTGTGAGAAAAGGGTTGTTAGGCTCCTAACCCAGCTCGGTAATACTTTGGAAATTTCTTGTAATCCCTCGTATGCGGTTATGCTTAGTTATCTTGAATCGCTAGATGCCTCTGTTGAAAATTTGAAATCAGTTAGAGTGGTCCGGGAATATCCGGATGTCTTCGAAGAGGTGAAGGGCTTGCCTCCGAAGCGGGAAATAGACTTCCGTATATATCTTGTAGATAATGCAAAGCCCGTTGCGTTGCCCGTTAGACATATGGCTCCACGAGAAAGGAAAGAGCTAAGTAAACAGATTAAAGAGCTTCTAGAGAAGGGGTTCATTAGGAGGAGCATTTCAGAATGGGGCGCTCCAGTGGTGTTCGCTACTAAGGCGGATGGTTCACTCCGTCTATGTGTTGACTATAGGGAGCTCAACAAGCTAACGAAAAAGAATAGGCACCCTCTCCCTAGAATTGACGATTTATTTGACCAGCTTGTAGGAGCGTCTGTTTTCTCCCAACTCGATTTAGCAACCGGTTTTCATCAGCTAAGGGTGGCTGAAGATAGCATCGATAAAACGGCGTTCAGAACCCCAGACGGCTTCTTTGAATGGCTTGTCATGCCTTTCGGCTTGACAAATGCACCTGCTTACTTCGTGGACCTGATGAGTAGGGTATTTAGAGATTTCCTCAACAAATTCGTAGTGGTCTTCGTAGATGATATCCTTATCTTCTCAAAGAGTGAAGAGGAACATGCTCAGCACTTAAGGGCAATCATGGAAACTTTGCGAGTCCATCAACTAAAAGCCAAATTCTCCAAATGCCACTTTTGGAGGGAAGAGGTGAGGTTCCTTGGGCACATAGTATCCAAACATGGGTTGGCGGTGGACCCTGCGAAGGTAGTGGCGGTACAGGATTGGAAGACACCAAGGAATGCAACTGAGGTCCGAAGCTTCCTAGGACTAGCAGGTTTCTATCGAAAATTCATAAGGGATTTTGCAAAAATCTCAGCTCCGCTCACGAAATTGACTAAGAAGAATCTAGTGTTCAATTGGGATTTGGATTGCGAGTTTGCTTTCCAACGACTAAAAAGGGCTCTCACAACAGCCCCAGTTTTGACGCTGCCAGATGGGAGCAAGATGTTCACTGTTTATACGGATGCATGTGGGACAGGTCTAGGCGCCGTCTTAATGCAAGAAGGAAGGGTAGTAGCTTATGGCGGAAGGCAGTTGAAGGTGCATGAAAAGAACTACCTAACCCACGATCTTGAGTTAGCCGCCATCGTCTTTGCACTCAAGTCTTGGCGACACTATCTCCTAGGTGAGAAGTTCGAACTTTACACTGACCATAAATCGTTGAAATATCTTTTCTCGCAGAAGGATCTTAACTTGAGGCAACAAAGGTGGATGGAGTTTCTTGCCTCGTACGATTTCGAAATCTCCTACACTCCGGGCAAAGGCAACGTAGTGGCAGACGCGTTGAGCCGAAAGAAATTGACCCTAAGCCCGTTGTTTGTTGAAAGACAAAGCCTAGAGTTTATAGCCAGCTTCGACTTTAGGCCCTCCTCCGATTTCGTACCAGGCTTGCTAGCATCTCTCGAAGTGCGCCCAACTTTAGTGGATTCAGTAGGGACAGCACAACGCGAAGACCCTCAGCTTGTAGAAATAATTGATAGGCTAATTAGGGGCGAGACTTCAAGTCACCTCAACAGATACTCCTTCGACGATAAGGGTTTTCTAAGGCGAGACGGAAGACTATGCGTCCCACAGACAAAAGATTTAGTAAAGAAGGTTCTCGAGGAAGCACATCACTCCAAGATGACGATACACCCCGGCGGGGATAAAATGTACAAAGACATAAAAAGGACTTTCTTTTGGAACGACATGAAAAAGGACGTGGCAGAGTTTGTTTCTAAGTGTATGGTGTGCCAACAGGTTAAGGCGGAACAGAAAAAGCCTGGCGGATTACTGCATCCTCTGGAGGTCCCACAGTGGAAGTGGGATAGCATCTCAATGGACTTCATCGATGGGCTGCCTAGGTCTAGGAGAGGCAACACTAGCATTTGGGTAATAGTGGATAGGCTTACTAAAAGCGCCCACTTTTTACCTGTCAAAAGTAAGAGAACTGCCTCATCCTTAGCATCACTTTACCTTAAGGAAATCGTTCGACTCCATGGAATACCATCTAGCATTGTTAGTGACCGAGACCCCATCTTCACCAGCGAGTTTTGGCGGAGTCTGCAAGAAGCAGTAGGAACGCAGTTATGTTTGAGCACAGCCTATCATCCCCAAACCGACGGCCAAACAGAGAGAGTAAACAGAGTTTTGGAAGACCTTCTAAGACTATGCGTCCTTGACTTCGGAGGGACATGGGAAGACCACCTTCCTTTGGTGGAATTTGCCTACAACAACAGCTATCAAGCGACCATCGGAATGGCGCCCTTCGAAGCTTTGTATGGAAGACCGTGCCGATCGCCCACTTGTTGGTGGGAGTCTACTGATAAGCTCATACTTGGACCAGACATGATCCGAGAGACTTCAGAGAAAGTAGACTTAATACGAAGAAGGATGAAGACGGCCCAAGACAGACAGAAGTCCTACGCCGACAAGAGAAGAACCGACCTTGAATTCGAGGTTGGAGACAGAGTTTTTCTCAAGGTATCACCGCTAAGGAACGTTGTTCGTTTTGGAACCACCGGAAAGCTAGCGCCAAGGTTCGTAGGGCCATTCCCTATTATCGAGAAAATTGGGAAAATGGCTTATAGATTAGAGCTACCCGAGAAGTTGGCTGGAGTCCACAACGTTTTTCACGTTTCACATCTCCGAAAATGTCTACATGAGACTGCTGAAGTGGTAGAGCCAAATATCCTCGAAGAGGCCGAAGTGGAACGCGAAGCAACCATAAGAAAAGTTCCGACCCGCATACTAGGAACGGAAGTAAAGAAGCTACGCAACCGCGAAGTCAAGCTCGTCAAAGTCCAGTGGAGCGACGCCGAGGGAGACGCGACTTGGGAAACTGAAGCTAGAATCCGCACTGCCTACCCTTTTCTGTTCGAGGGTACATCCTTGATCTTTCTTTTTCCTTAAGTTGCGCTTTTATCTATCTTTTTAGGTATATTTCCTCGACTTTATCTTTTAGGTAGAAACCCTTTGGATGGAAACATGTAGTTGAAACATGTTATGGATGATGGTTGCAAGTGGTTGCAAGTGATTGCTAGTGGTTGCTCGTGGTTGCATATACACACACAATCTAGGTTTTAGATCGGCTCAGTCACTTCATATTGCATATGCATATATGTTTGCATTCGTATGTGGTTGAACTTTAATGTGTTGTCATGTGGATGCTGCATTTGTATTGAATGATTGTGCACTCATGTAGAATCAAGAATAGGAAAATTTGCATACATAATGGATTCATGGCACTTACATAATTCGCATTAAGGAGGTCAACTGAATCAGTAGACCGCCTGATTTTGCATTAGATAAGTACATGTACACACACTCTGCATATGATCATGAAGCATTAGAAGTCTTTTAAGGACAATGGATGCTCGTGTTTGATGGATGAGTAGATGGATGATTGGATGTTAGGATATACATTCCTCCTAACTTGAAGATTTCGGGGACGAAATCCTTTTAAGTGGGGGAGAATGTAACACCCCGAAAATTCTATAACTGTGAAATTTACGAATTAAAGCATAATTAATCTGAAATCAAAGAACTAAGGGAAACAGGATACGTCATTGCGTTCGTCTCGGAAAAATACGCGAAATAGAGTCCGAGTTTTCGAAAAACGGAGTCCGTATGAAGAAGATATGGCCTTCGGAAGTTTGAAAATCAAGTTTAAAATTCAAACAGAATTAAGTAATTAAATATTCCGAAGTGGGGCCCAACGGGCCAGGGTGGAAGAACACCCGCCTGGGCCACCCAGGTCGACTGGGCTGTCGACCTGGGCTACCCATGTCGACAGGGCTGTCGACAGCCCTGTCGACAGGGGTATCGACCTGGTCGAGCCCAGTCAACCTGGCTGGCCAGGTCTGTGTTCCTCCGATTTTCTGTGGTCTGCTTTGTCACTAGGGCTAGGTGGCAAGTTTTAATTGGTCTCTCTATCGAATGAATGGCTACGATCTAACCTAGCAACATCAATGGTCTTAATCAATTCCTAACCTCTATATAAACAACCATAGACTAAACCCTAATCTATTCATTCAAATTAAGAACATAGCCGCCATGTTGCTGAGGAACGACTAAGAGTAGCCGCCGACTAGAGAGAGAGGATTAGGGAGGAAGTTCTAAAGCCTAAAGCAATTCAAGCAACCTAAAGCTAATCAATTCAACAAAGGAATCGTATCTCTTAATTAGAGAATTCGCCGCAACCATTGTAAGTAGAGTATTACTTTGGTATGAACAAATGATTGTGTAGATATGTATGCTTGAATTGTGGCAATAAAATTCATATTTGTGCGTTCTTATCAATTTATATACGTTTGGATATTATAAAGAACTACATGCGGTAGTTCTATGCAAATATACGTTTGGAATATGCGCAAATTATGTGACCTATGTTGAAGCTACATGTATGTAGTTGATTGAAATTTATGCAAGTTTGGGGCTTTGTTATTATGCCATCATGATGTATATTTTTGGTGCATAAATCATTTTGCAAGTAACTGAAACAAGTTTGGTTGTTATAGTTCATATGAAACTATGTTGGAATTTTGACACCATAATCCATGTATTAAGTCATGCTTTTGCAAAACTTGTGAATATGGCTAGGCTATGAATGATATTTGGCATAATTGAAATCCATGAATAAGTCAATCTTGTTTAAAAGAATTATATGATGACATATGTGAGACATGGCTAGGATAGACTTAAAAATCCCTTTTTGCAAGTTTAAAGCAAACACCATGATTAGGAATATTTATGCATAGGTATATTTATACCGTCGTTATGTGATTAGACTTAAATCATGATTAAGTTGAACTATGCTTTTGTGTTAGTAACAAAGTATCCCCTTTGTAAACATGTAGAAACTTTATGAACAAATTTAACTATACTTATGCCATGCTTATGTTTGATATTATGCCATGTTTATGCTAGAAGTATTTATGCCATGCTTATGTTTGATATTATGCCATGCTTATGCTAGAAATATTTATGCCATGCTTATGTTTGACATTATGCCTAAATAAAAACATAGGTTCATGGGTCAATAATGATATCTCAATTACAAGTTCACATGCTTTGATTCATGTCACCTATGTTACCACTATACAAGTACACCAGTTGCTATTATGTATTTCCAACGTCATATGCAAGTTCATGCGCTCACCTTCCCCTCTTTGTGTATGTAATTACGCCATAAGCCTCCCCTTTCGCATGGCTAAATTGGGCTTTAAAAGGCTAAGCCCAATATACATAAACGGACGTGTAAAAACGGGGGTAAATAACGTTGGGCTAAATTAATTTAATGAATGAAAATATAAAATAGAAGGGCCCAAATTCAAGTATGGGTTGGGCCCATGATTGGTGTAACCCTTACACCATTAACTTAATAATGGGCCGCAAATATTTACATATAAATAAAGAAGAAAGACAAAATATGTAAATGTAGAAAATACGATGTGTTTAACCCGAGGTTGGATTGAGTTGTGATGTAAACCTGCCCGGAACCGCCCGGCTGTCCAGTAGTCACAACAATACCTATCCAATGTGGGAGGTTAAACATGGAGCCCAATAAGGACCCGAGGTTAGACTGAGTTGTGGCGTAAGACTGCCCGGAACCAACCGGCAACAGGCAGCCACAACAATACCTGTCTAATGTGAGAGGTCAGGGCCTTAATAAGACAATTAAGGCTGAGTCAGGATTGTTAGGATTAAGTGAACTAAAGACTTAATCAAAATGGAACATGCTAAACTAAACGGACTGGTGGGGTTAGGTTAGGAAACACTTAACCAACTTAGCATGTTGGCTAAAGATAGAAAACCTAGTAACGGGGGACCCTTTTCAGCAGTAACCCTAAAAGGTGTATCAGGATACCCTGAAACTAGGCAGGGTGGGGCACGATTACTGGGCTGATTGTAAGAGGTCAAATCGACGGCGGTGGTGTAGCAGTGTAGGTTCTAACGGGGTGCGGGCGTGCACACACTCCGGCGCAGAAAAATAAAGCACTGGGCACCAGTAGCATACCTGTGCATTCTAAGGTTGTGTCGGGCCGCTGCCAGGGGACTTGATACACCCCATGGTGGGACCAGCATAGGTAACTACAGACATCGGGGGCCGTAAGACACATGTAACTATGCGAGTAGGAGCCGATCATCATAGAGTGGATCACATCACCCTGATTGTGGGGTGCCAGTGGGAAACTAGTTTATATGGGTTCAGAGATTAATATGGGGTACGATAGTATATTCAACCCTAGACAACTTAACCAAGTTTATAATGCATGCCCACTTTCTGTTTATACTTATCATACCCAGTTCTTTATTCATAGACAAAATAGTACTAGACTTACTCAGGCTTTATGTCTGACTCTACTTTTCTTTCGTCTTCTTTCTTCCGTTTCTCCCTCCCCCCAGGTCCTCAGGGAGGGAACACAGCAGCTTGACCTACCTCAACATCCAGCTTGAAGAAGAGAAATGTATTGCTTGGACTTTCCTGTTTTGAACTATGGCTTTGGACAATCCACTATGGGGCTTTTGCAGTTTATCTATGTTTTATTTATGCTTCTTTAAATAATGTACTCAAGACAGATTATGAAAGTGTTATGTTATGTTATGTTTTTATGAAAGGATGTTGTTGTAACACGTATTTGACTTTATGAAATAAAAGTTTGTTGTTGTTCTTCCGCTGTTTAAAAATATGTGTTCTTATATCTGTCTTGTATATCTGTGACTTGTACTTATAAACCTCCACCAAAATTAGGGCATTCCCTTTGAGAGTGACCCTAACGGAGGTGGGGTGTTTCATCTATTCTAATTCTTCTCTCTTTCTATTTCTCATCCTCTAACTTCTTCCTACTAATGATTCATATTTTTGTGCAATTTGGGTTGGACGTGTGATGTTATCAATCGACTCAAAGAGTACGAAAATTCAGCCATTACACGACACCCATGTCGACACCCAGGTTGACACCCCCGGATCTGAGCCTAATACATTTCAGTGTACGTGGACTGAATTCTTGACTAGATTCGTGAACCCTAGGCTATAAATAAGACCCTATTCTCATTGTTTTATTCATTCTAAAACAATGGAGAACTAGTTGTTGCCTCTGCCTAGATTAAAATAGCCTATTCTTCTTCAATAAACATTCAAGTTCAGAGATCTGTTCATCAATAGCTATAATCAAGTCTCCTGTTCTTTAGATCCAATCATAGTGAGTTTATGTTATTTGTAGATAGAAATAATTAAAATATAATCTTGACATGCCAATAAGTTTGGATCTGAGCCTATGCATATTGAGTAATCTGAATCATAATAGATTTGTCATTTCTTATATATCTAACTTGCTGATTAGATCTCATCATGCCTGTTTATGATCAGTCACTATGCCTAATCAGTTCTATTATCACATGTTCATTAGATATGTTCTTATATGCCTATCTTGTTATTATGCCTAATTCTATCACTATATGCTTATTCAGTTGATATGCCTATTTCTTCCATTATATGTCTATCTTGTTAGTATGCTTATTTCTGTTCTCTTCTCTTCTTCTTTTCCCTTTTTATTTTATAGCCAGGCTACCTTCAAGCCTAGGCATACCGCTGAAATATGCGAACACGAGAATTTGGGAACGAGGGGAAAACGTTAAAATGGGGGCATAACTTGTATTGGAAATTTGGGCATAAATTGAATTGAAAACATGAATATGTATTTGGGGCACAAACCGAACTGTGATTAAAGATCTTAATTTGGGGCATATGATACATGATGAATATAACTTGGGAAAGGGGCATGAAAACCTATAATGAGATAGGAATAATTGGTTAATAATGAAAATGCCTAGATTTATAGTAATTTGAAATTGTAATCGTGCTTAGACACGAGGTTAGATTACACTTGTGGTAGAAGTCTGCTCGGACCCGACCGACACATCCAGCGACCACAAATGGTGAATCTAATGTGAGGGGTCTAAGTGCATAAACACATAATGGGCTAAGACACGAGGTTAAGTCGAACGTGTGGAAGAAGTCTGCCCGGAGCCGACCGGCATATCCAGCATCCACAAGTTGTAGGCTTAAAGTGGGAGGTCTAGCGCATTATAACCATAAATGGATGAATGGTAATGAATTTGAATACTTAACCTGTTTGAATCCATAGGGATTACATGAACATGTTAACTTGAGTAGGGGTTAAGTAAACTTGCTTGAAACAATGGGAGGGCTAAGTACATCTTGGGGTGGTGGGTAATATTTATATACATAGGCCACAAACTTAACCTATTGGGGTTATGCAATCTTGTTACTCTAATAGGGCATAACCAATGAAAATCCTTGTAGTGGGGATGCAAGCCTATGGGGAAGATTGTATCATCTTGTGTGTAGGAGCTGTTTCAGTCAGTAACCCATATAGGTATCAAACAAGTACTACGAACTAGGTTGGAGTCAGGGCATGCTTCATGGGCTCATTGTAAGAGATCCAAAATAGGGGACAATGTGGGCAGGGCATTCCGACGGGGTTATGTGCGTGCATGGGTCCGGACTAGAGAAGGCTAAGATGTCGTGACATCAGTAGATATGGTTGTGCACATCCTGGAAACGAAGGGTTGCCACTTTAGGGAGTGATACATCCTACTGTGGGGCCAGCACAGGGTATCTACGGAGTTAGGGAACCGATCAGTTGGGGTAGTAATTAGGGTACATCTAGTCTCGCCTGTTTAGGAGCCCGTTATTATCCTTAGGGGTAACACCGGTATGTTCAATTGGGCTGCCTGTTATTGTATGGGGTAAAACCTCTCACTAGAAGTATGCCTAAGTCTACCATCTTATTGGGGATCATCTTGTTCGTATGATACTAGTATTGGTGCAGAGAGGTAGAGAAAAGTATTAGAGAAGCGCTATACATATATGTTCTGTTCAGTTTATCCTGTTTACCTTGTCATACCTGCCATATATGCAATTATCTCTCTTATCCAGTTTATGTGCCTGTCATAATTCTTTTAATTATTTATATGCTAAAAGTAACTAGACTCGCCAGACTTTATGTCTGACCTGTTTTGTTTACTCTTCTTTCTCTTCCGTTTGCCTCCCCCTCCCCCCTGTTCTCAGGATGGGAATACTCAAGCTTGATCAGAATTCTTCTTTTATTCGGCTTGGAGCTGCTTAGATGTACTGCTTGATTTCGTACCTTCTCTATTATGGCTATGTTTTTAGGGATTATGCCATTTTCATGTTTATTGTACTCTGATGATTTTAGTACAAGACAGAAGTTTTAAGTTGATGTACTGGGCTTTATGTATTTCAGACTCATGATGTAACTATGTTTTGAACCACGATGTTTTCTGCTTAATAAAGTTTTTCTAAATTCAGCTGTTATTTATATTTGTCTTGTAATATTTCTGTTTCTGTTTACCTATAACGCTTCACGAAACTTAATGCATTCTCTTAAAGAGTGACATTAACAGATGTGGGGTGTCACAATTAGAATAATCGCATAGCAAGCATGAATATGAATTGAATTAAAACTGACTAAATTTATAGTGTTACATGTAAAAATTACCCATTTATAATGAAGAGCAATTGGGCTAAATTATGCAGATTTACAGAAACATAAAATGAATTGTAAAGTATTATAATTCATAAGACATAGAAAATGTAAGTAGATTATTACGGTAATAAAAGCGAAGAAAATTATAATAAGAGAATTATAACAAAACCCATTCTATTATTGCTCAATCAGGAATTGGGTCAACAGGTTGGGCTTATATCTATGATTGGGATAAAGAATGCGTATTAGTAAGCTAGGACCCACTCCAACCACCTCCCATTTCAGAAAGAATCTAATGGTGTTAGCCTGCTTTAATGACCAGGCTACCCAAATCCAGAGACTTGAGTATGAACTTACATTGATTGGCGATCATTTGGATGGAGTGATGAGAAGTTGGAAAACTTGAATTCTACATGCAAACATCACCGGGTCGAATCTTCCCTTTCAGATTGGGTCGTATATTGGCAACTCAACATCATCAACTTAGCGTCCAGGTCAGGTCACATCCCCTGGGTCAGATTCAAGCCAGAAACACATGAATGGACAGCTTCGGCAAATAACCAGTGGATCAGGTCGGATGCACCCTTATCCGACCCGCCTAGACCTAGAACGTATCATGCTGACACCAGCGGATCAGGTCAGATGTACCCCTATCTGACCCGCCTATACCAATGACAGTGCTCCACTATCTTGACCTATTCTTTTGCCTACTTTTTCGGATGGGGCAACACTTGGCAGGACTTGAACTGAAGAGCCTTTCACCACATTCTCCACTACTTTCGAGATCTCCTCGGATGCTGCCATGTGGCATCCGACCCGCACCCCTTCCATGCCTATAAATACGACATATGAAGACATTTTCAGGGAACTTTTGGCCTTATGTAAGCTCTATACATTTCGGCCATGCCTGCCAAAAAATGAGAACCACCTTCTTCTTCAATAAAATCAATGAGTTCGGAGAGAATTATTCATTGCATTCGAGCGATTGAGTGTCTATATTCATTGTAATTGTAATTTCTAAATGAGTTAAGAAACTATGAAGTGGACGTAGGCTCGTTAAGGCTGAACTACTATAAATTTCATGTGTCTTATTACTTTTCTATGCTTCTTGATTATTATTCTCAATTATTCTCTACGGAATCTATCATATTGAGTGTTAGTGCCATTTTTTGGTCTATCAGACGGTCTTAGGAAAACCAAGAACGTTTAGGTGGAATAGTGGTTGTAAGAGGTCCACATAATGGGATTGGGTTGGAGTGTAAATTAGAATATTTGTTTTTTAAGAACCATACAGGGATTATTCCCTTTCAGATAGGATATGATGGTATCAGGAAGACCAGGCATGCTTATGATGAAGTTGGTAGGTCAAATAATCTAGGTGAAAAATAGTGGAAATTGACAATTATTGAGCATGAGAAATCGTAGTAGGGTCACTACTGCATCCGTGCGCTAGTTTACTTATCTTTTTGCTAGTTGGCAGGACCTACTAGTGTGGCACATTAGAGGATACAAGGTTGACAACAGAATATGGTAAGAGCTGATCAAAGGGTAGAAGTAGGAAAGCTAATTCAAACCAAAATTATTCACAATAGTAAAGTGCTAACAAAACTAAAGAAGAAACTCAGATATATAACTCATTGTTAGTATTTGTCTCTTCTGTGCATAGACATAGAACTATAATCTAGTCTAACCTTATAGTTATTTATCATGCTAGTAATTAATTTATATACTAGGCTTTATGCCTGAACAACTCTTCTTTCTTCCTTTTTCTTTCCCATATTAGGTTCACAAGTCAGAAATTGGTTCATACTACCAGTTTGGGAGAATTAATGCCAAAGATCCTACTTTCTTTCTATTTGATCTACTTAATTCTATTTATGACATCTTATTTGTCATGGCTCGGATTTGTACTTGAGAGGGGAAATGTTTTACTGTACACTCTGATTTTAGATGAGGTTTTATGTAAAATATATGTTTTATATTAAAACTTATTTTATGTAAAGTACTATTTTGGAATAATAAGTTGTTCAAAAATAAATATTTCCGCTGTTTTTGTTTTATATACCGTGTACACTTTAACCTTTGTTATGACATTCATTTATATCTATAAACTCTATGCATTCTTTATTGTTCCTATTTAAGGGATACTAAGGGGTGCAGGATGTTTCATTTGGTATCTAAGCCTAAGATTACAGGATTCCTAAAAAATCATTTTAAAGAAAAATAGATCAATAAAACAAAACTTATATTTAAAGATAAAAAAATTACAAAATCTCCTCAACTCCATCTCCTTTCCTTAACCTATTATCTCCTTTTTCCATTGAGTTATCTATAGTACACCTGTCTAAGCTTATCTACGTATATTAAGACCTCAAATCTTTATAGGTTAAAGTTTTGATTTTTGGATAAACCTGTTTAGTTCATTATTTGTGAGTTTCTTTTAGAACCGGAGTTAGGAGATAAACTTTCAACTTGATAAATATAGGTCTAGTATGGATAAGGAAAATTTAGAGACCAAGGATTACAAAATGACTTGAGAATTATTACCGTAAGGATTCAGGAAGATATTAATAAAAGAGAAAATATTGATGTGGGCACTATACCAAAAGTGTTATAGGAAAGGTGTTGATCAAAAGGACCAAGTAATGGAAATGGGTAAACGTGAGTGAAAGCGGTGTTATTTATCTCTAGTTCTTTCTAGTTTTCTTATTTTACCTGATTTAGGAGCATTTCGCTCCTTTATCTTTTATTCACTAGTTGTAGGTAGTTGCATGGGGCCATAGCCACGCTGATGTGGGACAGACCGTGTAGAGCATCTGTATTGTATGCCTAATGAAGTTATCCTTTATAGATGTAATAAATCTGCATTCCATGTAGAGTGTGAATTAGTGACACTAGTTGATTGTTTTCACTTAGACACTTTTCTAGATCTACTAGTAGTTTCTTAACCCTATAGTAGGATCAGCATGATTATCTATGATGGGTCAAGGTTCAAGAATAGAGATCCTAGATACATGGATATGCTTTTGGCATTTTCGGGTATGAGTTGATTTTGGGTTTTGATAATTTTTCCATTATTGGTTATCTTAGATTTTGATAGTAATAGTAGAGTTTGATTGGAATGCCTATGTTTAGGGGTATTCAGGATAGGAAAATTTTAAGGATAGATTAGCTAGCCACTTGTGTAGCTATTTTGGCTGCAAAAAATGAGTTGTTAGGCTAGGAAATACATCGGACGAACTAATTCTTACGACCCAAAGGGTCAGTCATGTAGAGATTCCTATTTCTCTTAGTGCATCTGTAGGCTATATTTATTTAGTTCCCATTGTGCTAAATTTCCGAATATTGGAAGAGGTTAGAAGGCTATATCCTAGAAGAAAGATTAGTTTTTGGATTAATATTTATGACAATGCAAAATTGTAGCATTTCCAGTAAGGCACATCGTTCCAAGGGAAAGAAGAAGAGTTGTGTTTTATACAAATAGTTAGAAGCTTCTCTAGATATAAAGTGATGCTTGTAGCATTACTATGTGTGGATTGATTTGGAGTTCAGATAGGTTAGTGATATGACAAACCATCTCAGATGTTGAGAGGAAGATAGTTACATAGGGGTGTGCATAGTGGTTGTACCCTAGGATTTACCATTGTAGGATCAGTTGATATGGATTATTTTACCCATTAGACCCATCTTGTGGTGGATTGAGTCTCATACCTATGGTAGAGCTTTCCAGATGTATTTTGAGGAAGTCAATGGACTTCAACCGTAGTAGAATTTTTTTGGGAAAAACAAACTAAGGAACTTTTGCAAAGGATTGGTAAGAGTAAGCGTTTACGGATGAGAGATACCACTCGTCTTTGGTACAAGGTCAGATAGTTTCTTTGATTCTGAAGGTAATCAAGATAAGTTGTTTATGAAGAAACATTATTCTATGCCTCATGCCTAATTGTCTTTTCGGTTATTTAGTAGGATCTATGATTTTCCCATAGTTAGATTTCTTCATTAGTGATTTCCACCATTTATGAGTTGTGGAAAGGATTCGAGGTGAAGCCACTCATAGAACACCCAGTGGATTTTAAGAGTGGTTGCCATACCTTTTTGATCATCTTTTATCTAAGCCCAGTTACAAATTTGATTGGGTACGATGTTTGATGAGGTTTTAGAGAAAATTGATAGGGGTTCGTATAATGACATGTTGGTCTAATCATACTACAACAAGGAATAAGTTTAATATATAATAAAGGAATTAAATACCCTATTAGTACATGGACCTAAGACCAAGTTCTCTAGGAATTACCTTTAAAGGTAATTAATCTTCTTAGATTAGTAGACTACTGTAGAACTATTTAGCTTTTACGAATGTAAAATGTGAAGTTATTTTTAAAGCATTACAAAAAGTTCTAATTAATATTTTAGTATCATTTCTGCTTAGTAGCATTAGTAAGAGGACCCATGAGGATAGTTACCTTGGAACAAGTTCCATCAGCTTTTCGGTTAGGTCATAGAGGCATTACTTATTATGAGAAAAAATTGAAATTTCGGTGACCATAAATTGTTAGTTTAATTGTTCTTTACAAAAAATTGGGACTTAAGAAGACTAGAAAGGTTAGAGTTTCCAATGAATTTTGATTCTACATGTACCTCATGTAAAAGTATGGATGTAGTTGACATTTAATTCTTGGGTTTTCGTGTAAGAATTCTTGGAATAAGAGCATTGGAATATATATATATATATATATATATATAACTTCTAGGGAAATACTTAAACTTGTGTTTTAGGAAATCCTTAATTAAGGGTAAATCTAAGTATATGTTAACTTGCCTTTTGTCAAGCCCATCAAGCTCATGAACATCAGTAGTCAGAGATCCAAGATACAAGTATCCATCGTCTCAGATGATCAAGTTTTGCATCATCGACCCAAACAACCCGATTTGGCTAGAGTTCGGATTGTTAAGCAATATACTGCAAGAATCTAGTACGGTTACCACTAGAATCAACTAGCCAGCTTAAGGTGAAAATCAAATTGGCAGGATTCCGGGTCGTCCAAGAAAAATGAAGAGCATTTTCGGTTTGGCCAACATCCAGATTGGCCATATCGAACCGGACCTAGGTCGAACTGGATTAGGAATTTCTACTGACATGGCCCACTCACTCCACTTGTCCCATGACTCCTATTTTCTTGTGCACAATTTAGTATGATCCGAATTTGTATCTCACCTATAAATATCATGCAATGACGTCTGGAAAAGGGGGTTCTGACTTCTCCTACACAATTTTTTTTATTGATTCTCTGTTGTACTCAGGATTTCTGTAACAACAACATTTTGCTTATCGGAAGATCTTAAAATATTTTTATTTTATTCCCTGAAGGTTGGACTATTCTCATACTTTAATATATTGTTTATGGAGATGTGAGACGTGTCCATAATTTTTACCAATTTTGTTTGTGACCATTTTCCCCTTGTCAGTCTTGTATAGGGAATAACTTTTGACCTGGATCAAATCAGGCGCTGAGATCGGTCTCATTGGAAAGGAAATGATGATTCCCATTCCGTAGATTGGTCACATTAAAGATTTGGCTCAGCGGTTTGGGAGGAATCGATGTTTTAACGTTTTACAGTCGACTGTTCAGGTTTTTAAAGCCATATTGGGCTAATTTGGAGTGGCCCATTAGTGGGCTGGTGGGAGGCTATAAATAAGGGGTAGAGGCATGGAGAATAGTTTACTTTCTCCATTCTCTCATTTGGAAGAGCTAGGGGTCCTCCATTTTTCCATCTTCTACACCTTTCCACTATTAGAGCTTAGATCTACATTAAAGAATTAAAGATCTACATCGTTGAAGCTAGATCTACACCATTCCAAGAGAGAGTTCATTGAATCGAAGAGTTTAAAGCAAATTCTTCGCTGTCCGTATCTAGAACTAAGTGTTTTTGAGTTGTTTTGGAAAATTGGTGAGAGATATGCATCTCTCACACGAATTCAATCAAGTATATGAGTAGTGGGATCTTAATTTCACCATTTTCAAGTGTTTTCTCCTAGATCTACATCATGGTAAGTCTATTTTCATATGAATCGCCATAGGATCTAATTTATAAACTTAAAACCGGTAACTTCCATATAATTTCATATGTTTATGTAAGTTAGATCTATTATTTTAGTCATTTATCCATTTATCATGATATTGCTGAATTTTACATAATTATTGATGAAATTGTTATTTTCAAGTTGTTAGTGATTTCATAATATGTTATGGTCGAATTGATGAGTTGATTTCGTCAGTATAGTTGTTTTGGCGAAGTTTTGATTAAGTTTGGAGAGGATTTGGGTCCGTCCAAGTAATTGATCGGTCCGCCTAGAGATGGATTGTAACGACCCGTATTCTACACATCATAGGATTGTAGAATATTTATTTCTTTCCCATGTGAAGTCATGTGGTCATGTAACTTTGGGAAACATCTATTAGAGTCATTTCCCATGTTCATGATTTTTGCCGATTTTTAAATGACCATTTTGCCCCTAGTTGGTACTGTTTTGGCCATAACTTTTGATTGGAAAGTAATTTTGACCTGAAACCACTTCCATTAGATTTGTTTGATGGTTTACCTTTCCGTAGAGTGGTCATAATAGCCAAACGGACTTACCGTTTGGGAGATATGGCTGAAACAAGGTTTGGAGGGTGAAAAACTGCTTAACCGGGCCAAATCGGGTGATTAGTGAGTAGGCCCATAACCCATTTCGGGATTAGGGTTATGGGAGGGCTGAAATGAGATGGAGAATCATTCCATTTCAGTTTTCTAGCCTCCACTTATCACCAAGGATCCCTAAAAATGGCCTCTAACCTCTAAATCACCTCCAAATCACCTTTTTGTAGTGGATTAAGCTTAGCAACCCCTAATCAAGGAAGATCTTCACCAAAGCAACATAGGAGTTGCTGTTTGGCATTGAAATTCACATCAAATCAGAGAATTATTTCAGATCTTAGTTTATTTGTGGCTAAGGTGAGTGATTTGCATAGTTTTACACTAATTATGGCTAGTTAAGGGTAATTAGTGTTAATTAGCGAATTTATACACTAATAAATTCGGGAAAAATGTTCATAAATTCTTAAATGATGTTTTAGATCTCTAATATGAATTTGGGTTAATTTGGTTAAGTTTTGCTAATCCTATCATTAGTTTCACCTAAACATGCTTAAGGGGAAATATGGGATTTTGGGTATGTTTGATCCATTTTAACCTATGATATTGATGTGAATGATGTTTGTGGTTGATTATGCATGTTGCTATGACTGTATGAAATGCTTTGTGATTGATTCCAATAGTTAGAATGGTCGAAAACGTCGTTGAATGGCGTAAATACTTGCTGGAATAGTTTCAGAAAACAGTGCAGGGTTCGGATCGGATCGGATAAGGGGGCTCGGATCGGATATGTTGAACTGAGCAAAGAATCTGATCGGATCGGAACCCAACACTTGGGAAAAGTGGCAAAAAGGAAAGCCACGCTAGCTGAACTGGGATCGGATCGGATAGAGGAAAACAGATCGGATCGAGGAGGACGGATCGGATCGGAAGCACGAAGACGAATCAGAGCAGGAGCACGGAAGCGGATCGGATAGGAGCATATGAAGGGAGCATGAAGACGGATCGAAAACGCGAACCAAGAAGTGACACCCGACCCGACCCGAAGGGAAGCACCCGACCCGACCCAAAGAGAAGCATCTGACTCGAACACAGAGGAGTACCCGACCCGAACCGCACCAGAAGGAGACCCGACCCGAACGGATGAAGGACACCGACCCGAACCGATAACTTGAGGAGGAACCCGACCCGACCCAGTATTGACCAATAACCCGAGATGCAAAGGTAGTCCAATAGGGGAAGTTAGAGCTCAGGATCCCGGAACCAGTTGGGAACCAAGGAGTTCACTTTATGGTTGGACTTTGTTGCGGGACGTGTGCTAAGGAGTTGTCGACGTTCATAACTTCGATTCACCACTAAGAATGAATGATGGGCTACTTATCAGTGCAGTAGGGTCATTATGACCTGAGGGGCAAGGTGATGGTAGCAAGACTACGTTATCAGTGCAGTAGGGTCATAATGACCTGAGGGGCAAGGTGATGCGTAGTAAGACTATGAGCCAACGCAGATGGGGTGAATAACTCCATGGGGCAAGTGGACATAGTAAGGATTAGTAAGACTATGAGCCAGTGCAGTGTGGTTCTTGTGACTCCATGGGGCAAAGTGGACATAGTAAGGATTGGTAAGGCTATGAGCCAGTGCAGTGGGGTTCTTGTGACTCCATGGGGCAAAGTGGACATAGCAAATGATTAGTGGCTACGTTATCAGTGCAGTGAAGCCATTTATGACTTCATGGGGCAGAGTGATCGTAGCAAGGTATGTTGGGTGATCGAAGTGGTGAATATCATATAATTTACGCACTGAGTGAGAGATGTGAGGATGGATGCTATGTTTGATTGTTTGCCATCCCTATGACATGCACACCTCCCCCACCTCCGTATCTTATATTGTTTGATATGATACCTTGGAGTGTTGTACAGTATGTAGTGCTAACTCTTTGGTTGCAGGTCCAGGTTCAGGTATGTTTTAGTCTACCTGTTATTGTTCACTTTAGATGCTTATCGCTCATACCAGGCTTTATGTCTGACCCAGAGTTTTATGTCTCCTCTTATTACTCTGGGTGCTCACACGAGCAGACTAGAGACAGGTTAGCTGGTGATGCGCGAGTAGCTGATTCGGAGGCGGACAGGAGGCTTCCACGTATGATATATATATATACACATTCTCCCTGTGTCATTGGTGGTCGCTACTTGGGCATTAGTAGTGTACCTCATTTATCTTACTTTTGCTTTGAGACAGTTTGAAAGTTGTAATAAGCTGTATTTTGGATTTCCGCTGCTATGATGTTTAGTTCTGATTTTTAGCTTATGCACTGTCTCTCCTGTTTTATGTCAAGTATGTTATTATTATATTTTGTTCTATGCGCTGTGAGACATTCTACAGGATCTTTGTATGTTCATTTCCTTCTTCCCTTTTCCTTCTGACGACCCGTTCCGTGCTAACTGGACATGTGTACAGCGCACTTATGGAGTAAATGTCGGTTGGTGCGGGGCGGGCTGTCACACTTGGTATCAGAGCTCTAGGTTGCGTAGTTAACCTAGGGAAAGACACTAGGGAGAGTTAGTACGTATATGAGAGCGCGTATTTGTGATTACTTTGGTTTTCAAAAGCTATGTATATATATATATACTATTAGTAGTATAAGAATGAAGTCGCACTGCACTAGCACCACTATGGGGTCGTTAATCATTTCCCTTTTTCAGATTGACGATGAGCCGAGACACAAGGGGTGCCGGTAGAGGGACCAACCAAGGGAATGCCGCTGACATGAGGGCAATGTTTACTAACCTCATAAGAGACATGCTTAGAGAAGTGCAAGGGGCAGTTCCCAATCCTGGAGTTGGTGTTGGCCCAGTAGTGCAGGCGCCTAGGGTCGATTTCGCCAAGTTGTGCAAGGATTACACTAATCTTGGTGGAAAGCCGTTCCACGAACGGAGTCGGCCACAAATGTTCAGGACTGGATGGATAGCTGTGACCGTATCTTTGATGACTTGAGTCTTGAGGATGCAATGAAGAGAAGGCTAGCGTCTCGTCAGCTGCAAGGGCGAGCGATGAATTGGTGGAATGCCATTAGAACAGCTACTCCAGAGGATCAAGTTACTTGGGTTCAGTTCAAGGCTCGCTTTAGCGAGAAGTTTATCCCAGCTGCCCAGAAGTCAGTGATGTTCAAGAGGTTCTTGGAACTCAAGCAGGGTGGCAGGGCAGTTTCTGATTATATTGCTGAGTTCGACACTTTGTCGAAGTATGGACTGTCTCTTATCGATACTCCTGAAAAGAAGAATGAGAAGTTCATTACTGGTTTGGATGGATACTTGGGGGAAAGGCTTATCAACCACATCGATGAGACTTTTGAATCGATTGTGGGGAAAGCTTTGAGATCAGAGAGCCTTTACCCTAAGTCGAAGACTGAGGCTGCATCTGCAGAAGGGCCAAAGCCGCAAGCAGGCGGTGGAGGCAAGAATAGCTCTCAGAATAAGAGGAAGCAGGACCAATCTATAGGTGGCTAGAAAAAGAGCAAGAAGGATGTTGAGTGCTTCAGCTGTGGAAAGAAGGGCCATTATGCTAAGGAATGTCGGGCCAAGCCAGCGAAAAGGAAGTGCTACAACTGTGGTCAAGTGGGACATCAGAAGGACAAGTGTCCACAACCTCTTAAGGAGAAGCAGATTGTGAAAGCATATGCTCTTGATGCTATTCCTTCTTCGTCGAATGCCCCAACTGCGGCGGAGAAAGGAAAGAATGTTGTTATTCAAGGTATGCTTTCTATTTATGATGTACCAGTTCGAGTTTTGTTTGATACTGGGGCTTTCCGTTCCTTCATATCTAGTGACCTGGTAGATAGGTTGGGACTGGAACCCGAGATAGTCGATAGACCATTGATTGTGACGAACCCGATTGGTGGTTCGACTAGCCTTAGTATGATTTGCAGGAATTTGGTCTTATCGAGTCATGGATGTATGTTTGTATGTGATTGCTTTGTTTTGGGCTTTACTGGGTATGGCATTATATTGGGAGTCGATTGGCTCCAAAGATACGGGGTGGTGGTAGACTGTGAGGGCTTTTTGGTGACAGTGAGGGCGGATGATGGGCGGAGGGTAGTGTTTGGTAGTCTACCTAGTGATGGGGTTATGGCTAGTTTTGTAAATTCCCTCGACATCCCGCAGGATGAGTTGTCAGATGTGCCTGTGGTTGGCCAGTATCCGGACGTCTTCGAGGAGGTGACCGGGCTTCCACCACACCGAGAGATTGAGTTCCGTATTGATTTAGTGAAAGATGCCAGACCTATAGTGATGCCACTTCGTCGTATGGCACCAAGGGAGCAGCGAGAGCTCGGGGTGCAAGTCAGCAGTCTTTTGAAGAAGGGATTGATTAGAAGGAGTGTCTCCGAGTGGGGAGCACCAGTTGTATTTGCCACTAAGGCAGACGGTTCCCTTCGTTTGTGTGTGGATTATCGCGAGTTGAATAAGGTGACGAGGAAGAATAAGTATCCTCTACCGCGGATAGATGATTTGTTTGATCAGCTGGAAGGAGCAAGAGTGTTCTCCCAGTTGGACCTCGCGACAGGATTTCATCAACTTCGAGTAGCAGATGAGAGTGTTCCGAAAACGGCATTTAGGACGCCGTCTGGATTTTATGAGTGGTTGGTCATGCCGTTTGGGTTGACCAATGACCAGCCTATTTTGTGGATCTTATGAATCGAGTATTCAGAGATCAGTTGAATAAGTTTGTTCTTGTGTTCGTGGATGATATCCTTGTTTATTCAAGGACAGAGGAGGAACACAAGGGACACTTGAGGATAGTGATGGAGGTGTTGAGGAAACACCAATTGAAAGCAAAATTCTCTAAGTGTCATTTTTGGAGAAGGGAAGTAAGATTCTTGGGTCATGTTGTTTCAGAGAGTGGTATTGCCGTGGACCCTGCGAAGGTGGCTACGGTACATGATTGGCCTACACCCAAGAATGCTACCGATATAAGAAGTTTCTTGGGATTAGCTGGATATTATCGTAAGTTTATCCAGGACTTCTCCAAGATAGCAGCACCGTTGACTCAGTTGACTAAGAAGAATCAGTCCTTCGTCTGGGACGGAGTGTGTGAGGATGCCTTCAAGAGTCTAAAGGAGAAGTTGACGCGTGCGCCAGTGTTAGTCATTCCTAAAGGGAATGAAGAGATGACGGTATACACGGATGCTTGTGGTACCGGACTGGGTACAGTATTGATGCAAGAAGGTAGGGTTGTAGCTTATGCTAGTCGACAGCTAAAGCCGCATGAGAAGAAGTATCCTACCCATGATTTGGAATTGGCAGCGATTGTATTTGCGCTGAAGATGTGGAGACACTATCTCTTGGGAGAAAGATTTGAGTTGTTTACTGATCATAAATCGTTAAAGTATCTCTTCTCTCAGAAAGATCTGAATCTCCGTCAGCAGAGGTGGTTAGAGTTCTTGGCTTCGTATGATTTTGATATCGCATACACACCTGGGAAAGGTAATGTGGTAGCTGATGCCTTGAGTAGGAGACATGCCAGCTTAGGGGCAATGTTTCTTGAATGGAAGCAACTGGAGTATATCGCAGGGTTTGATTTCAGACCAAAGTGCGAATTGGATCCAGTCATGCTAGCTAGTTTGACGATCAGACCCACTTTGATAGAGCGGATTGGTTCTAGCCAGAGGAACGATCCTAATCTATTGGAAATCATCTCCAAGTTAGAGATGAACATCGACGGTGAGGAGATGAATGTGTATGGGCTTGATCGAGATGGATGGCTTCGGAAGAATGGAAGGCTAGTTGTACCCAATGTCAATGGATTGAGAGATGAAGTGCTTAGAGAATGTCATCACTCAAAACTGACTATACACCCCGGTGGTAATAAGATGTATCGAGACATGAGACAGACTTACTACTGGGAAGGGATGAAAAGATATGTTGGGAAGTTTATATCCAAATGCGTGAATTGCCAGCTAGTTAAAGCCGAGCAAAATAAGCCTAGTGGGTTGTTGCAACCATTAGAAATTCCCGAATGGAAATGGGAGCAAGTCTCGATGGATTTCATCGATGGTTTACCAAGGACTAGATCGGGATATGATAGCATTTGGGTAGTTGTGGATCGATTGACTAAGAGCGCAAGATTTATACCAGTCAAATCGACCAGGACGGCAGCCAAGTTGGCAGAATTGTATATGAAGTGGGTAGTGAGATTTCATGGAGTACCCAAAAGCATTGTGAGTGACCGAGACCCGTTGTTCACTAGTGGGTTTTGGAAGAGCTTACAAGAGGCTCTAGGGTCAGGATTACATCTCAGTACCGCATATCATCCTCAGACCGACGGTCAGACGGTCAGGATTACATCTCAGTACCGCATGGCAGGAGTTCACAATGTGTTTCATGTTTCCCAACTAAGGAAGTTCGTCCACGACTCAGATATGACTATTTCACCTGATCAGTTAGAGGACTTCGAAGTAGAACCCGAGGCGGTTGGGAACCGCAATCCGATTCGTATTGTGGGGCACGATACGAAGCAACTTCGAAGGAAGGCGGTGAAGCTAGTCAAGGTTCAGTGGGGCGAGGACGAGAATGATTGTACTTGGGAGACAGAGGAGAGCATTAGGAAGGCATATCCAGAACTCTTTGCCTGGTAAGATTTACTTTGCGATTTAGTTATTTCGCATGCTAGGATAGACTTGTTTTGCATGTTTGATGGTTGTTTTATGGTTGATAGGCATGCGGGAGCCTTTGTGTGTGTTTTGGTTAGGGAATTTCGGGGGCGAAATTTCTTAAGGGGGGGAGAGTGTAACGACCCGTATTCTACACATCATAGGATTGTAGAATATTTATTTCTTTCCCATGTGAAGTCATGTGGTCATGTAACTTTGGGAAACATCTATTAGAGTCATTTCCCATGTTCATGATTTTTGTCGATTTTTAAATGACCATTTTGCCCCTAGTTGGTACTGTTTTGGCCATAACTTTGGATTGGAAAGGAATTTTGACCTGAAACCACTTCCATTAGATTCATTTGATGGTTTACCTTTCCGTAGAGTGGTCATAATAGCCAAACGGACTTACCGTTTGGGAGATATGGCTGAAACAAGGTTTGGAGGGTGAAAAACTGCTTAACCGGGCCAAATCGGGTGATTAGTGAGTAGGCCCATAACCCATTTCGGGATTAGGGTTATGGGAGGGCTGAAATGAGATGGAGAATCATTCCATTTCAGTTTTCTAGCCTCCACTTATCACCAAGGATCCCTAAAAATGACCTCTAACCTCTAACCTCTAAATCACCTCCAAATCACCTTTTTGTCAAGGATTAAGCTTAGCAACCCCTAATCAAGGAAGATCTTCACCAAAGCAACATAGGAGCTGCTGTTTGGCATTGAAATTCACATCAAATCAGAGAATTATTTCAGATCTTAGTTTATTTGTGGCTAAGGTGAGTGATTTGCATAGTTTTACACTAATTATGGCTAGTTAAGGGTAATTAGTGTTAATTAGCGAATTTATACACTAATGAATTCGGGAAAAATGTTCATAAATTCTTAAATGATGTTTTAGATCTCTGATATGAATTTGGGTTAGTTTGGTTAAGATTTGCTAATCCTATCATTAGTTTCACCTAAACATGCTTAAGGGGAAATATGGGATTTTGGGTATGTTTGATCCATTTTAACCTATGATATTGATGTGAATGATGTTTGTGGTTGATTATGCATGTTGCTATGACTGTATGAAATGCTTTGTGATTGATTCCAATAGTTAGAATGGTCGAAAACGTCGTCGAATGGCGTAAACACTTGCTGGAATAGTTTCAGAAAACAGTGCAGGGTTCGGATCGGATCGGATAAGGGGGCTCGGATCGGATATGTTGAACTGAGCAAAGAATCTGATCGGATCGGAACCCAACACTTGGGAAAAGTTGCAAAAAGGAAGGCCACGCTAGCTGAACTGGGATCGGATCGGATAGAGGAAAATGGATCGGATCGAGAAGGACGGATCGGATCGAGGAGGACGGATCAGATCGGAAGCACGAAGACGAATCAGAGCAGGAGCACGGAAGCGGATCAGATAGGAGCATATGAAGGGAGCATGAAGACGGATCGAAAACGCGAACCAAGAAGGGACACCTGACCCGACCCGAAGGGAAGCACCCGACCCGACCCGAAGAGAAGCATCTGACTCGAACACAGAGGAGTACCCGACCCGAACCGCACCAGAAGGAGACCCGACCCGAACGGATGAAGGACACCGACCCGAACCAATAACTTGAGGAGGAACCCGACCCGACCCAGTATTGACCAATAACCCGAGATGCAAAGGTAGTCCAATAGGGGAAGTTAGAGCTCAGGATCCCGGAACCAGTTGGGAACCAAGGAGTTCACTTTATGGTTGGACTTTGCTGCGGGACGTGTGCTAAGGAGTTGTCGACGTTCATAACTTCGATTCACCACTAAGAATGAATGATGGGCTACTTATCAGTGCAGTAGGGTCATTATGACCTGAGGGGCAAGGTGATGGTAGCAAGACTACGTTATCAGTGCAGTAGGGTCATAATGACCTGAGGGGCAAGGTGATGCGTAGTAAGACTATGAGCCAGCGCATATGGGGTGAATAACTCCATGGAGGCAAGTGGACATAGTAAGGATTAGTAAGACTATGAGCCAGTGCAGTGGGGTTCTTGTGACTCCATGGGGCAAAGTGGACATAGTAAGGATTGGTAAGGCTATGAGCCAATGCAGTGGGGTTCTTGTGACTCCATGGGGCAAAGTGGACATAGCAAATGATTAGTGGCTACGTTATCAGTGCAGTGAAGCCATTTATGACTTCATGGGGCAGAGTGATCGTAGCAAGGTATGTTGGGTGATCGAAGTGGTGAATATCGTATACTTTACGCACTGAGTGAGAGATGTGAGGATGGATGCTATGTTTGATTGTTTGCCATCCCTATGACATGCACACCTCCCCCACCTCCGTATCTTATATTGTTTGATATGATACCTTGGAGTGTTGTACAGTATGTAGTGCTAACTCTTTGGTTGCAGGTCCAGGTTCAGGTATGTTTTAGTCTACCTGTTATTGTTCACTTTAGATGCTTATCGCTCATACCAGGCTTTATGTCTGACCCAGAGTTTTATGTCTCCTCTTATTACTCTGGGTGCTCACACGAGCAGACTAGAGACAGGTTAGCTGGTGATGCGCGAGTAGCTGATTCGGAGGCGGACAGGAGGCTTCCACGTATGATATATATATATACACACATTCTCCCTGTGTCGTTGGTGGTCGCTACTTGGGCATTAGTAGTGTACCTCATTTATCTTACTTTTGCTTTGAGACAGTTTGAAAGTTGTAATAAGTTGTATTTTGGATTTCCGCTGCTATGATGTTTAGTTCTGATTTTCAGCTTATGCACTGTCTCTCCTGTTTTATGTCAAGTATGTTATTATTATATTTTGTTCTATGCGCTGTGAGACATTCTACAGGATCTTTGTATGTTCATTTCCTTCTTCCCTTTTCCTTCCGACGACCCGTTCCGTGCTAACTGGACATGTGTACAGCGCACTTATGGAGTAAATGTCGGTTGGTGCGGGGCGGGCTGTCACATGGATCAGCCGGGATGGAATGGGTCGGTGTGGCTTGGAGAACAAGTCAGTGGGTGGGTCGGTCAATATTGATCGGCCATTATGGGTTGGTCAATATGGGTCAGTCAATATGAGTCGACCATTATGGGTTGGCCAATATGAGACTGTCGTATATGGATCGGTCATGATGGAGACATAATGGATCGGCTGGAGTCTTCAGAGCATGGATCGATCAGACACTTATGGACCGGGAAAATATGGACCGAACAATTATGGATCAGTCACGGTGGGAATATGATGGATCGGCCGGAGTTATCAGGGTATGGTTCGGGTGTGTAGTCGAAGAAGGTGGAAGGGCATGGATCGGTATGTCCGATCCATAGTGGATCGATATGACCAATCCATAGTGGATCGGTATGACCGATCCATGATGGTTTGACATGTCCGATCCATAGTGGATTAGCATGTTCTAAGGGGTATGGAAGCGCTTTGGAAACACTATGATTGATGGCATAAACGTTGTGGTTTGTTCCATAGCAAATGGATGAAACGATATGGGTTGATGATTGAACCTTATATTGATGATTTTCTTTGGTTCAAGAATGGTAATGACTTCGAAGTGAATTCAGTGGGGAATGTCGAAGTGAAGTGATGTGTTCGTTGACCGTCGTAATACAACGAAACACTACAAGAAAAATGATTTTTTGTTGCAAAAACCTGTGGCGTTTATTTGTAAATGCAAGAAATAGTGTTTTCACTCCTATTATTAATGCGGCAAAAAAACGTGACCACCTATTTTCTATTCCTATCCCGCTCATACTTCGAAAATTTTAGCTCTCGTTCCCTTTCCCCCCAAATCCCTCTACCGAAAAAATCACTTTCCCACAAATCACTCTCCGCCAAAGAAATCGCAGCGATTAACGTTCCTTGTGTCATCGTCAACTCTGTGTAATCCTGTCAACAACATCACGGAAGACGGCGAAAATCTTTGTTCATAGTATAGGTAAATTTAGGTATGAATTCTTTAACTCGATTTTGTGATTCTATTCGGGTTGTGTATGAAATATTTGAGTGCATGCTATTTTCTCATCTCATATCTTGCTAGGGTTTGATGGTATAGATGATTAACCCTAATTGCAATCTCTCATTGATATGTAATTCTATGTTCTGTCATTTTCTCATCTCCTATCTTGTTAGGGCTCGGTTATGTTATAACTTCTTGATTTTCATGTTCTATTTGGATGCTTTTCTGATAGGTTATTTTCATGTTGTACGTTTTGATGTGATGGATTCTTATTTTGTTATGGGGAGTAATGAAACATAAAAACCATTCAGGAGTTTTGAATAGACAAATTTTCCTCTCTTTTAGTGAATCTAGGATCTGTGAGATTTGGTTAATGTATAATAATACGCTGATGATATTATGTATGGTGTACGTGGGTATAAGCAGTGGTGTGCGCAGTCACACTAATTGATACCATGTCTTATATGTGAATCCAGGATTTGTCTTAGCCTTGTTCAAATCTTTTGGAACATTTTGCAGTTAAGATATTCCTATATGGTTCTGTAACATTTTCCTTGATTGATGTCATATTTAAATGGGCATGCTTATTTAGTATTTGAATGGAGATTTGTACTATTATAGCTGATAATAGTATTGGTACCCAATGTTATTAGACGCGAAAAGCGCACCGAAGCTCCATGCTTGGAGCATAAGCGCAATGCGCCAATGCAAAGCGCGCGTTTCAGTAAAGCAAAGCATATAATATATAAAATTTTAGATAATAGTAGTGTTGGAACTTCTTTTCCTTCTCTCTTATAATTGTTTCTGGTGGATTTATATTTGAACATATACACAGATTCACTGAAGTAGAATTAGGTAGTTAGTGCATCATTTATAAGATGCTTGGATGTCTTTTCGGTAATACCGCGTGGACGAATCATAGTGATTTGTTCCAATGTCTGCTCCTCGACCCTTGACCTTGGAGTGCATACTCAATCTCTTCGATCCTTTTGGCACTGAAGTTTGGGACTGACCGGCCGTAGAAGCCTTTACTCGAGGAGGTGCTACCGGCCCAACCTATCCAATTTTTACAGTGCGAGGGCTAGCTATTCATGGACTATTTCTTTTTGTTATTGTTATTTGCTCGCTACTTTTGCTTCGAATCGAAGTCATCTGAGAAGAAGGGTTGGCTATGCCGATTTTGGCGGACCATGCTCCACCCCGGTGAACTCATGCGGTTCCGACGTGCCCAGAGGCCAGAGGAGAGGTGCCAGGGAGATAGGCTAAGAGATGACATCCGCCGGTAGTGAGTAATAGGCTCTGGTTGTTCACGGTTCAAGAATTCTTATTTAGGCAGTTCATATCATCCATACATAGTGTTTTGATCTAAGATTTCAATTCTTCCATGTGGCTGCTTGCACAGCATAGGGTGTTCCCCTTCTTGTGCCTTTGAATCCGATCTAGGCAGCATCAATATTCTTCATTTACCGCACTGGATCCCTTCGGACCTGGAGAACGTGTGACACTCCAGTTTTGTACCAACTACTCAAGCAACAGAACAACCCCTGGGCTGGGCCACACACGTGCAACAATGGCAATGACAATGGGAAGCAAGGCTGTAAGGCAGAGCGAATCCAGAAAGATTGCCTCAGTTCAGATTGTTCTCTGCAACTCGGGACATCTTGAGAGTGACCTCAGGGGGAGAACCATTCTTGTTATGAGTCGGCTCCTCCAAATGAATATTTGGGGATTTTTCTTTAGAGTGATCTAATTGAATCCTCGTTACAAACATGATCAATCTTTCCTTGTTTTTCGTATCTGACCTTGACATTCCTATCACAGCAAGATGGACTTTACCTAGACTGAGAATGGACCAACTTTTAAAATCACGGAACTTATTCTAATTCTAAAGAAGAGACCAGTGCTTGTTGCCGGCTCCCGCTGAAGCAATTGTAGCAGCTCTGGCACCGATTGATTTAGCACCTTCTAACATAAAAGCAAGAATATAGTATCTCATTCGTGTCTCTTGCGACTGCGACCCCAAAGAACATCTAAAGTTTGACTCGTCCTGGTTCAAGACATTCAAGTGCTTACAGTATTTAAGTACTTCGAAAGTCGCTTTCAAATTATCAGACTCCCGGTTGCCTTCCCGGGTCTCGCTGGTGTTGCCTGTAGGTCATGATGTGCCTTGAGATGACCATCTCCAGCCATTAATCAGGGTTTAACGGAAGAATTTCATAAGTTTTGAAATGCTCGGTTTCGGGTTATAGGTGTAACCAACTCGCTATTAAGGATATAGCAGAAAGAAATAATAATAAAAGCTCCAAGGATAAACATCGGAAAAGTAGTTCACTAGGCCACGATTGGTTATTGACAGATTCTATAAACCCCGAACATAAGAAAGTATGTATTCCACCCGATGTTTCCGAATGAGAGATTAATATTATACATTTCGGGTATCTTCCTTTAGGTTTCTTCTGAAAAGTATTAATAGGGCTTGGACGTCACTTCTGAATTTCTCTACTTGCTTGGTACCCGGCCTTGATTGCTCTTTTAAGGTAAGGACTTTTGTTCCCCATTCCAGTTATTAGTAAGGAGAAGAGGGCTTGTAAAAATTCTTTTTTTTAACCTGGGTACTCGAAGAAATTTGAAAAATGTATATTATAAATATAGGGAAATTTATTACTTGGCTAAACCTATTGTTGGAAGAGGTGAAATTTCTGCTTCTTAAGTTCAATAGATTCTGTTTAGCAGAAAGGCGTCTAGTGCCAAAGGCTTATAAACATCGGGGTGACCTCTATAGTAACCACTTCGATCAATTCAATCAGGGACTCGCCATCCATTTTCATTGTTCAACTGTTTGACAACATGAAAAAACCAAAAGCTCTGCCCTTCCCTCCCTTGGATAGATAGGGAAGGGCGGAGGCTTTTGGTGTACCTTCTTTGGTGTACCTTCCAGTCAAGAATTGGGGCCTCACAATCACTAGCCAATATTTCTCTCATTCTAATGCCTTTCTTTTTCTTTGTTCAGGGGCGCAAGCGAAAAAGGGCTCAGAATCTTACCCTGAAACTAACGAGTGGGCAGTGGTGCCCACGTTCTTCCGTGCTCGTAGGCCCTATGCATCTCGGTATCACAAGCTTGCAAGATTGCTTGGTACCCTTTACACTGTTTGCAAGCGTAAGCACCTTGGACAGATTACTCTGACTTCTTCTACACCGTCTACTGTAATTGCTGCTCTCATTTAGGGCGCCTAGAATCCAGCTGGCCTCGAATGTTCCACAACCTTGCATTAATGGCTTAGCCTAGTAGGACTCTCACTCACAGGAATCTAAGCAGCCAACTACCGGCCGCAAGTTCGCAACATGTATTTTTTTTCTAACAACAGGTAACCAAATTATACGTCAAAGATTGGAAACTTATTTGCCTTCTTATGTCGATGATGGACAAAGATTGAGTTTTTTCAAATATGTGATAAAACAATGCTTAACTTAATACATATTTTGAGATTTAGAACATATAATATAATATTAAAACTAATTTTTTTTATGTTTTTTTACTTCTGTCATAGAACTAGTATAGAATACCAACAAGGGGAGTGAATTTTGTGCACGATGCAAAGAGGAATGTAAGAAATGTAGAAAAAATGTTATGCCCTTGCAGAGACTGTCGGAATCTTAGTCGCCATGATGACCAAATTATTTTTGACCATATAATTATAAAAGGAATGGATCCTAAATACATTGATGGTGAATGGTTTAATCATGGTGAAGAGATAAATGTAGAGAAGAAAACAAATATGTTTGACGTATATGATCTATTCAATATGATTCACTATGAAGATGAAGATTTTATGAATAATGATTTTTTTGATGATGATAAAGATAACGTTGATTTTCGGAGAAAAGAGGAGGAGTTACTCAAGAACTTGGAAGATGCAGAAACTCCATTATACCCTGGTTGCATAGATCACACAAAATTATCTATTATCACCGTCTTGTATAATCTTAAATGCGAGACTGGCTTGTCTGATAGTGGGTTCGATAAGCTTTTAGCTGTGCAACATCTATTTCTGCCGAAGGAAAACGTGCTTCCCAAAACCTTATATGAAGTCAAGAAATTTCTTAAAGTTTTCGACGTGGGTTTGGAAAAGATACATGCATGTGAGAATGACTGTTGCCTTTTTAGAAAAGAATACAAAGAATTAGAAAATTGTCCAAAATTTGGTTCTTCGAGACGGAAGAAAAATCAAAATACTGAAGAGGTTATACAAGGTGTTCCAGTTAAAGTATTGAGATATTTCCCAATCATTCCGAGATTTAGAAGAATGTATAGATCTCAAAGGATGGCAGAAGATTTAAGATGGCATTTTACTAATAAAAGAAGGGATGGAAAAATCTGTCATCCCGTGGAATCAATGACTTGGAAAATGTTGGATGAAAAGTATAAATATTTTTCATCGGATCCACGCAGTCTTAGGCTTTGTCTTGCTGCAGTTGGATTCAACCATTTTCCATGTTGAGTTCGAAATATAGTTGTTGGCCGGTAATGCTTGTAGCATACAATCTCTTGCCTATGTTGTGTATGAAGAAGGAAAATATTATGTTGACTTTACTTATTCCAGGCCCAAAGCAACCCAGGAATGATATTGATGTATATTTGGCGCCTTTGGTGGAAGATTTACATCACTTGTGGTCTTACGGAGTTAATGCTTATGATGCGTTTAGCAAAACTTTATTTAAATTGAATGCAATTTTGCTATGGACAATTAATGATTTTCCTGCTTATGGAAATCTTGCTGGATATCGTGTGAAAGGGGAAAAAGCTTGCCCATTATGTGGTGTCAATACCCATTCTCGTTGGTTGAATCGTAGTCGAAAGTTGGCCTACATAGGACATAGAAGATTTCTACTTCCTTCAGATTCACGTAGGAAACAAAAGGCATTGTTTGATAACACCATAGAGACAGATAGTGCCCCTAGATTGCTTACTGGGAAAAACATCTATGCATTGTTGAAGGATTATCCAAATGCTTTTTCAAAGACAAAATTAATAAGAGAAAGTGTGTTTATGATGAACAAGATGAAATTGATGATACTAACACTTCCACGAAAATGGAGATAGCAAGATGGAAAAAAAGACCAATTTTCTTTGATTTGCCTTATTGGGAGGTTAGTGGTTAATATGTTTAATTTTTACTGTTTTATTATAAGAAAAACCCAATAATGCATTATAGTTATGGTTTTCGCAGGAACTTCCATTACGTCATAATATAGATGTGATGCATGTGGAGAAGAATATTGGTGAAAGCTTATTGGACACGATGTTGCATGGTAATAAATCCAAAGATGGAACCAACTATAAAAGGATTAAGAGGATTGGGGAATTCGACGTGAGCTTCATACACAACCTCGTGGGAATAAAACATATCTTCCACCAGCTCCATATTTGTTGTCAAAATCCGAGAGAAAAATATTTTGCAAAAGATTGTACGATTTCAAAGGACCGGATGGCTACTGTTCAAATTTAAAAAATTGGATTTCGTTGTCAGATTGTAAAATTAGTGGATTTAAGTCACATGATTATCATGTATTAATGCAACATTTTATTGCCAGTAGCATTGAGAGGATTACTGGCAAAGAAGGCAAGAAAAACAATAATTCGCTTATGTTCTTTTTTCAATAAATTATGTCAACGTGTTCTTGATAGAGAGAAGGTAGAACAAATCAATGTTGAGATTATTGAAGTTTTATGTGAGCTTGAAATTTTTTTCCCATCATCTTCCTTTGATATAATGGTACATTTATCCATTCATCTTGGAAAAGAAGCACTAATGTGTGGACCGGTTCATTTTCCTTGGATGTACCCATTCGAAAGATATATGAAGACACTCAAAGATTATGTCAGAAACTATGCACGACCAGAGGGATGTATTGCAGAATCGTATCTAGCAGCAGAATGCATGTTGTTCTTCAATGAATTTTTGAAAAATTCAGGACATATAGAGGAGAAAGGAGCTCGAAATGAAGAGTATGAAAGCAGTGTAATACTTGAGGGATGTCCAATTTCAACATCGAAGACAATTACATTGCCGGCTAATGAGAAAGAAATGGCTCATTTGGCCATGTTAATGAATATGGCTGTGGTGGAACCATTTATGGAGTAAGTTCATGTTATATATTGTTTTAATTATTTTTATGTATTCGTAATGATATATGTAACTTATAATCAAATGTTCAATACTAGTTTGCATTTGGAGGAATTAGAAAATTCAGACCAGCGCATGAAAAAAAATGCGACCTTGCTTTGGGAAACACATACCAAAATTTTGCTGATTGGATTAAAAAGAAGGTTAGTTAGATTTCAAATATATTCTCATATGTCTATTAATATACTATATATAAAATTTACATGCTAAATGAAATTCTATGTAGATACCTATATCCTCCAAGGCTCATAAAGACATATTGAAATGGATTGTTTATGGTCTGAAGGATGATACTGTGTCTTACAAAGGATATATCGTCAATGAGCAATGTTTTCATGTAAAAGATTTAGGGAGACAAACTCAGAATTGTGGGGTGTCTTTTGATGCGACTACTACGTGTAGAGCAAGTGCAAAAGACATGTCCCAAGTGGTTGATGCAGTCACTTATTATGGAATATTGAGAGTTATAATTTTATTAGATTATCATTTGTTTTATATTCCAGTTTTTAAGTATCGTTGGGTGTATAAAGGAAATGGAGTAAAAGTTGATGATGATGGGTTCACTCTTGTTAATTTACATCAAGCATCATTTTCACGAGACCCATACATACTCGCATCTCAAGCTAAACAAGTATTTATTCAAGAGAGGACGATGATTCTAATTGGTATGTTATAATGAAAGCACCATCAAGAAGTTTTACTGATTTAGAGGATTCCGATTGCATAGAGGAAGATATCCAAGTGATGGAAGATGAAATAACCGAAGTGGATGATGAAGATGTTAGCTATGTTAGAGAGGATTGCGAGGCCATACTTGATTAGATTATATGTCCTACTTGAGCATCGTTGTTCATTGTACTCGTATTGATTTTATGTAGTGTTGGTTGTTCGTTTTCTTTAGTGTTGGTTGTTCATCGTAATTGTATTGATTTTCTATACGTTTGGTTGTTCATTGTTGTTGCACCTGAAACTATGTTATATACATTTATGTTGTACCAGAAATTCTGGCATTTCATGGCCATGTGGTCTGACCTGTTTTTCATGTTACACGTACATGCACTAGTACATTGTGTTGCCTTGTCTTCCCATTAAACCAGAGATTTGTCTAGCCTGGCCTGCTTTTGCATATGCACATATCACACGCACATACACATGTGTATACTTTATATACATATATCTGTATATACATATACATTGTACTGTCTTGTCTGGTCTTGCATGTTGTTTACATCAAACAACACAATTTAAATTATGTATGTATATTTATGACTGTATATACAATTCAGAATTATGTATTTTGTTTCATTTGCAAGAATTGATGTCGACATGCAATGTACGTACTCACAACTAGATGAAGGATTGGAAGCGTAAGTCAAAGCTAAAGCGTAAGATTCAATGCGAAGATCAACTAGTCAGTTGTAATAAGAAGCAAGTCATTGTTCACAATGAAGGCGAAGAACAAACTGTCCTGAATGAACAAAATGAAGAAGGTCTACGCTCAATAAATCAAGCCTGTCTTGAACACACAGATGATGCCGAGCTGGAAATTGGAAAACTAAGTGTACCTGACATCAGAAGTACTTCTCGGAAAAGAGGCGATAGAGGTCCAGCAAAATCAAAAAGGCTCCCGTTATGCAGTCAGGATCGAATTGTAGTTGAGTTCAATGATTTAAGTACACCGATAGGGTAAGGGTCCGTATATTTATCCCCTTTTTTTGGACCTCTTGTGCGGGAGCAGGTTCCATACACTATCGATGATTGGCGGAATATAATTGATGATTTAAAAGAAGTTTTGTGGCAGTCAGTTCAAGTATGAATTAAGATTTAATTTTGGTTACTTAATTACATAATAGAAGTCTCAGAATTCATGCAACAAATTTTAGTATTCTAATGCTGTGTACTCCAGTTCGGACCGTATGCACAGGTGAATTATTTGATTTTAATATCACGTTTTCATGAACTGATTCAGGTTATATTTAAACTGGAAGAGGAATGGAAAAGAAAAGCCATATTTTAACAAATGGGAGTACTGTGGAGATCGTCAAAAAGCAAATTGGTTCAAACTTTGCAAAAAAATGGAGAATGAAGAGGAAAGACTTAAACTGAAACCAACCAACATAAAAAACATGAACGAATGGAGAAAGTTTGTGAAGGCGAAAAAAAGTGTGGAATTTAAGGTAAATTTAAATAAAATTCAATACTTCAACAACAAATCATTCTTACGCTCATCTTTATTAGTATGATAATTTTAACATCTTTCTATATTTCCAGCAAAAAAGTGAGAAATATTCAGCCCTTAGGAACACACAACTTCCACATACAATTGGTCGTAAGGAAATGGCTAGAATGACCGCAGATATGGTTAGATTAATAACTACAGCTTTATTTAATATTATTTTATACATGTCATTTTACTTATTTAATGTTATACTAAATTTAGAAAAACGAAAGTGTAGATCCATCATCCATAACTAGAGCTTATGTGTGGATCAAATCTCACATAAGAAAAAATGGTCAACCGGTGTCCATGGAAGATGCAAATACTATTGTATAATTGTTTTTTATTTTAGCGGTATTTTTTTTGAAACTGTGGTATTTTTACCATTGTACATCATCTATGTGTTTTTATTTATGTAGGAGGAGATTAAAAAGTTTGGTAGCGTAACCCAGTCTAGCTCGACACATAATGTCAGTGGAGATGCTCTTGCACATGTGTTGGGAGAAGATAGACCGGGAAGGTTAAGGGCATTGGGAAGGGGTTGCACTTTAACCAAGCTAGCTGTGGCTCGGTCCAAAGATAAACAAGTCTCACGCTGTCGAGAGGAAATAGCAGAATTGAAGGGAATGATACAGACTCTGATGGACCAGAAGGTAAACTTCTAAACTTAATTTTTATTTGTTAAATACAATATTTAGCACACTATATAATTTAAAATACTAAAAAGAATAAATTTGGTGCTTTACTGCAGGGTAAAGAAAGTTTGCAAGGGAGAACACATGAAATGGTAAAAATAATAATTATATTACCCAATAAATATTTTGATCTAGTAATGTTTTATTTTAAGTATTGTGGCATACTGGCATCCACTTGACTGCTCCTTAGATTAAAATATCATGATATTTGTGCTTTGCAGCAGGGTAAAGAAAGTTCAGGAAAGATCTCACCTGAATCGGTAGAAGTATTAATTATATTACTCAATAAATAAAATTTATGTTTTAAATTTTTACTCCAGTATTTGGTATTACTTTTGGTTGAATAATTCTAGAGTGACGACGAAGTATGTCCGTTGCCGAATTAGGATGGAACCTCTGGAGTTGTTGCCTATGGGAGGTTGTTGTCCGTGGACCCAAATGATGCTGTCAATGACATTCATCTTGGACCAAATGTTGTGAGCGTTGTTATAATTTTTGTGGATAAGCCAGATATTTATTTATGGAGGCCTACACGTAAAATGGCTGTATTAGAAGATGCCGTGAATAAGGTAATAGCTTGGCCATCAGTTTGTGTCAAGATACCGCTGTGAACACGCTTGAACTTTGATGAAACCAGTATGGTAAAATTTAAACTTCTCATATTATATTCATAGTTATTTTGTGTGTATAATACAATACTTATTTATAGTTCTGTGTGAAGCTATTAGCAGTTACATGTGTGTATAATTGCTAATATTGAAGTATATTCTCATTTTTAGAGTAACGACAGCATCCGCAATATTTACAAGATTTATAGTTGGAACGAGGGTGAAGGCGTAGTTGCTGAAGAAAGAATCCATGCTGATAATCCAAAATGCATTGTTAATGGTATTCCGCTTGGTCCATCTGCTGTTGTCATTCGGGTGGACAATGCAATAAATAAAGATGCTTACTTGTGGCAACCTACATCTGATATGTCGTGCATTGGAGATGCAATTGGTAATAAAGTAGCATGGCCAAGATCAAAAGTAGAAGCGGACAAAGAAAATCCAACTAAGAGTCATGATGAAAGTGAAATTCATGCGACTTCTCCCTCGAAATCCTCATGTGTGTTCACAAATAAATTGAAACATGTAAGTATTTATTTTCAACATTGATCACTGTGTAGGTATATACATTCTGCATAATAATCTTTTTTTTCTTTCAGCCGATTGCAAACATGACAAAAGATGCCAAATGCAAGTTGATAGATTGGTTGGAACAGACGTAGTGGCTGAAGGATCTATTGCATCAACTGATCCGATAGTGATGGTCCATTGTCGTCCATTAGGAAAGGATGTTGTTAAGTTTTGGGTTGAACATGTGATAGTTCCAACTGCAGAGCTATGGAGACCAACATCAGCTCTGACGTGCATGGAAGATGCCTTCGGCGTTCCCATAGCTTGGCCAGTGGGAAAAATCATTATTGACACAAAATGAAAGGTATTTTAATTTTTTAATATACGTTTAGGAGTTAATGCCCTTGGGAGCACATGATCAACTGAAAATAATTGAGTTAGGTTATTTTGGACAGTAAGTGTGTTGTCTCACTCTCCTTATAAATCAAACATGTAGTAGTACCAGACAAAACTCTGACTTAATGTTTATTAATGCTTTTGAAGCCAATTTGGTGAGATATCTTAGATGATTTGCAAAGATACATGGTTAAACTTTTATGTACATGGTTAAAATATTACAAGATAATGTGTATTAATGCAAAGATACCAATAAGCATTCAACTTAATTGAAGAGAAATCATATATGAAATATAGTCGAGGAGATGGCACATGTCATCTCAGAATTACAGGTCATCTCAGAATTACATGTCATCTCAAATTACATGGTCATCTCAGAAATCATATATGAAATCATACATTCACCTTAATGGGTAGGCATTGTCATCTCTGAATTACTCGGCCACAGAATTACATGGTCACAGAACTGCATTACTTTGTTCAGAATTACATGGTCACAGAATTGCATTACATGGTTCAGGTGTTTGTGTTATGTAGTGTCCATAGTGTGCAGGAAAATGAGCGTGCCTGAAAGGTTTATGTTATGTAGTGTTACATTCAGAGCTTGTGTCTAAAAGGTTTATGTTATGTAGTGTTTGAAAGATTTATGCTATTTGTATTCTTAAAGTTATGTTATGTTATTTGTTTTACAGGTAGATCAACAATATTTCAGCACTACAATATTTGCTTGGTAACTTGGTTATTTCAATTGTTTATTTCAGTGTTTAGCGTACTTGGTTATGGCAGTGTTACTGGTTATTTAAACTCGGTAGTCTGGTTGTGTATGTTGTGGTTATGACAGTGTTACTGGTAGTTTGTTTGTGAAGGTTGTGGACGATTGAACTTGTGGATATTTGAAGGTGTATGTTGTGGTTCTATAATATGTTATGTTGAAAAATGTATGTGTCTGTGGATTATGTTATTTAATTAGCGGCAAAATTATGGGTATGTACGAAATATTACAGTACAAATTTGGTAACAAATAGTGGTAGGAAAAACGCTACGGAATATTAGATTCATTCATAGCGTTTAAAAATCACTACAAATGTATTGTCACAGAACACAAAAATAGTTATGTTGGTGCGTTTTAAACGCTACAAAAAAAGCTAAAAGAACGTAACAAAAAATAGGCGTAATGCAAAAACCCTTTTGGTGGCATTTAATTAACGCCTCAAAAGAAAAATGGTAACGTTAAAAAAGCGCCGTGAAAAAGATTTTATTCGTTGCATTTAAATTAAGTGCAACAAAAAAATATATTTTTAGTGGCATGTTTTCTCATAATGATTATCGAAACGCCACCAAAAATACTTAATGGCAGTTTTTGGACGCCACAAAAAATCATTTTTCTTGTAGTGAATGTGATGATAACTCAAAGGTGTTTCGAGTTTATTGATAATGGTCGGATGGTCACCGTCGATGACGACTAGAGATACCGAAGGCCGAGGAATTATCGTTGTCGTAAGTTCTAGCAGACTCAAAGCAGGGGTATAATAGGGATACCTAAAAGACCAATGGTATGGTTGAGTACCCTGGGCAGCTCGAACGGGCCTAGATACGTTTCGTCATATAACGTATGGGGTTTTTGCTGGAACCGGGGTTACCATTAGTCTTTGATGGATGGCAATATGATATGGCCGGTCATACGATTAACGATGGTTTCAAAGTAGGATTGATGGTGATAGCCAGAGTCTGTCATGTATGTTTGTTTGTTTTACTTGTACCGTCTCACATAAGTTGTCTATCGTCGAAGGGGATGTTCCTTGGGTTCTTGTCTGATATTGGTTTAGGCCTCTGGGGCTTGTGCTTGAGGGATGTGGAATTCGATTAGGGTGGTTTACGTGAGATACATAATCTGGATGTTATGAGTGCTATTGTTGGATTGTTTCTGATTGCCACGAATGAATGGTTGTTCTGTTTTCCATTGATGAATGGTTGACATTCTTGTTGTAGAGGTTGTACTGTCCGATGTGGGGAAGATGGGTTTGAGTTCTTCTTTGGTGTTTAAGGTAGATTCGTTCGTTTATCTACCTATTCTCATATACTTTATTGATGATGTTAGTGAGCTGTTTTATCACTCACTAGGACTGTTGTTTGACTTATGGTTTTGTATTTCCTTCTTATTACCTTGGGTTGTTCATCCGATTTTTGGATGGGCAGACTAGGTAGCAGGTGACAGGTGATATCTTGGTGTGGACGTCGTTGCAGTTTGAAGGCGAGCAGGAGGCTGGCGTATTACTTTTCCCTACTAGATAGTATCTTTTATTTTCCGCTGTTTGACGTTTGACTTTGAGTGCTGTAGTGAGGCAAATTTGCACAGCCATTAGTGTTGCAATCCGAGTGTATGGATATTTCTTTCTAGTTGTTATGAAAGTTTGGAGTATCTGCTCAAATATGCTCCACTATTATCGCATGTTGTATATGTTTTATTATATTTTATTCTTGCTCTGTGAGTCATATGATAGGTTCTGCTTATATATTATACCTTGATGATCGTCCATAGCTGCCGGCACACCTTTCCGTGCATTATTCCTCTTTTTGAGTGTGGGGTTATGGGCGGTCGTCACATTTGGTATCAAGCTCTGGTTATCAATTTTAACCAAAGTTTGAAGATGTAATCACGTATGAGAGACGTATTTGTAGATTTTTGATAGGTGTATAGTATATAGTAGTGTACAGTATAATAGTATTCAGATTTTATTTCTGTACTAATTTCATATGTGGACTAATCATTCTTTATTTAGATTTAGAATGAGTCATCAAACTACAGGAAACACTACTAGGGATGAGTCTGCAACTGGAAGGGTTAGCGAAGGTAACCAACTGGGAGCTTCAGCTGTTATGCCAGAATGTCGGTTATGTTCGGGGCCATGATGGCAGTGGTCCTACCAGGGATCCCCATTCCAGAAGCAGCTGTAGAGTGTGGTGTTCCTATACAAGTACCTAGTGATGATTCCGTTAACCGACAAAGGGATTACTCTCCTACAGATGAAGAAGATGATATAAGAAGAAGTATAGATTCGGAGCAACTTCGACGCCGAGTTAAGGAGCGAGAAAAAAGGATCAGTGCTGCTAGGGATGAGGCTTTTAGAAGCAGGCATGAACCTCAAGAAGAAAATTTTACTGGCCTCAGTACAACAAAGAAGCGGAAAGAGAGAGAAGAAACCTAAGAAGAATAACATCTGCTTCAACTATCAGCTAAAGGGCTATCATTCCAAGGATTGTAAGAAACCAAAAGCTGAGAGGAGGTGCTATAACTGTGGCAAGCCTGGACATGAGAATAAAGATTGTCCAAATCTTTTGAAAAATAAGCAATCGAAGGAAGCATGTGTTCTGGAAGCTATTCCGATTTCCTATTGCATTCCTAATGAGAATTATATAAGCTGTTGTCAGTTAGATATGATTTCTATTGGTGGAGTTTGTTTGGGTTTTATTTGGTACTAGAGAGTTGCCTTCTTTTACCTGTAATAAGATTGTATGCTGACGGGTTCGGGAACTGAAGTTGTCACGGACCTTTGATTGTAACTAATCAAGTGTGGGTTTCATTTACTCTTTGTATGACTCATCGTAGTCTAGTTCATTTGGTCATGGTTGCTCTTTGTGATTGGTTGTTGTGACCTTCGCTGGGTTCGGGATTATCTTGGCTTAAGAGGTATGCAGCAAGAGTGGATTGTGAGAAGCTAGAGGTGAGAGTCAGGGATGCGGAAGGACGAAAAGTGGTGATTCATTATAAGCCTGAAGATGGTGTCTTCGTGAGCTATTTATATTCGCTTAAGATTCCATAGGAAGACTTGTCATCTGTGCTGATCGCTAATGAGTTTAAGGGTGTCTTTGAGGAAGTCAAAGGTTTGCCACCGCCTCGTGAGATTGAGTTTATGATAGATTTGGTCGAGGGTGATAGACCTATCGTTATGCCTCTCAGGCGAATGTCGCCTAAGGAACAGTGAGAGTTAGAGATGCAAGTTCATGACATTCGGAGAAGTGTATCCGAGTGGGGTGCACCGGTTGTGTTTGCAACCAAGGGTAATAGCTCGTCGAGACTGTGTGTGGATTATCGTGGGCAAAACAAGGTGATCAAGAAGAACCAAGTATTCACATAGGATGTAAAGTGTGAACAAGCTTGAAAGAGAGACCGACGAGTACTGTTTTGATGATTTCGAGTGGGAATGAAGGGATGGTGGTATATACTGATGTATGTGGTACTGAACTTGGAACAATGCTGATACAGAAGGATAGAGTTGTGTCCAACGCAAGTCGACAGAAGAACCCGTACGAAAGGAATTACCCAACTCATGTTTTGGAGTTGCGGCGATTGTGTTTACTCTGAAGATGTGGAGACTTTACCTGTTGGGAGTTCGATTCGAGTTGTTCATGGATCACAAGTCGTTGAAGTATCTTTTCTCCCAAAAGGATTTGAATCTTCGGCAACAGCGGTGGTTAGAGTTTCTAGCACCATATGATTTTGGTATAGCCAATACCCCTGGTAAAGGGTAACACAGTGACAGATGCGTTGAGTTAAAGACATACAAGTGGAAGAGGTGTTTAAGGAATGGAAGAGTCTTGAGTATTTGGCAAGGTTTGACTTCAGACGACGGTGTAAGTGGAAACCTAAAATTTTGGCAAGCTTATCGAAAAAACCTACTCTCATCAAAAGGATTGGCAAAAGCCAAAAGCGAGATGCAAAGCTTGTCGAGATTATCCAGAAGTTGGAACCAGAGGATAAAGAGTTCGAGGTCAATCAAGAAGTTTGGCTTCAAAAGCAAAAAGGATTCGTTGTTCCGGATATCAACGGACCGAGAGATGAGGTTCTGAGGGAATGTCATCACTCGAAGTTGACGATTCATCCCGGTGGTAATAAAATGTATCAAGACATGAAGCGAGTCTACTATTGGGAAGGGATGAAAAGAGATATTGGAAAGTTCATTTCCAAGTGTATGAACTGTCAGTTGCTGAAAGCTGAACAGAAGAAGCCGAGTGGGTTGCTTCAGCCGTTGGAAGTTCCTATGTGGAACTTGGAGCAGGCGTCGATGGATTTTATTGATGGACTACCTAGAATCAAGGCAGGAAACGAAGGAGTTTGGGTCATTGTAGATCGCTTGACCAAAAGTGCAGGTTTTGTTCATGTCAAATCGACTGGGACAACATCAAAGTTGGCTTTGATTTATATAAGATGGATAGTTAGATTCCATGGTATTCCAAAGAGTATAGTCAGTGATCAAGATCTATTGTACACGAGTGGATTTTGGAAGAGTTTGCAAGAAGCTTTGGGAACCAAGTTGTGTTTGAGTACGGCTTATCATCCCCAAACCGATGGTTAGACCGAGAGGGTTTATCGAGTTATGGAAGATCTCCTGAGGGCTTGTGTATTAGACTTCAGAGTATCATAGGAAGATCATCTACATCTGGTGGAGCTTGCATATAACAACATATACTAGTCGAGCATTGGGATGGAACCATACGAGGTGTTGCATGGAAGACCATGCAATTCTCCAGCTTGTTAGCTAGAGACTAGAGATAATTTAATACTTGGACCAAAGATGATTTGAGAGACCTCGGATTGTATAGAGGCAACGAATGTAGGTGGCCCAAAATCGTCAAAAGAGTTACGCCGATAAACATCAAAAAGACTTGGAATTCATCGTAGGAGATATGGTTTTTGTGAAGATTTTTCCATTAAAGCATGTAGTTAGGATCGAAAGTAAAGGGAAATTGGCTAGTAGATTTGTTTGACCGTTTCCGATCATCGAATGGATTGGAAAGCTTGCATATAAATTAGAGTTACTGGAGAAGATGTCAAGTGTGCATAATGTGTTCCATGTGTCGTTTTTACGAAAATGCGTACATAATTCGAATGTAGCGGTATCTCCAGAGTAGTACGAAGACCTAGAAGTCAAAACCTCATTTACAAGACCTCGTAAGCCACTTCATATTGTGGTAAATGATACGAAACAGCTTAGGAGGAAGACGGTTAGGTTAGTTAAGGTGCTACAGAGTGAGGATGTTGACCATTGTATGTTGTTATTGTTTTTGTGATTGTTGCAGTTATAATTCTACATGCTAGGATAAGGCTATGGATGCATGGTTTGATGGATGTTAGTTTGGATGATAGAATTGGCTAATCATGGATTATAGGCATGCAGAATTGTTTTGATTGCTTATGGTTGTTGGAATTTCGGGGGCGAAACTCCTAAGGGGGAAGAATGTAACAACAAGCATTTTGCGTATCGGAAGATCGTAAAATATTTTTATTTTATTCCCTGAGGGTTGGACCACTCTCGTATTTTAATATGTTGTTTATGGGGATGTGAGATATGTCCATAATTTTTGCAAATTTTGTTTGTGACCATTTTTCCCTTGTCAGTCTTGTACAGAGAATAACTTTTTGACTCGAATAGATTCAGGTGCTGAGATTGGTCTCATTGGAAAGGAAATGATGATTCCCATTCCATATAGTGGTCACACTAAAGATTTGGCTCAGCGGTTTGGGAGGAATCTTCGTTTTATGGTTTTACAGTTGGTTGTTCGGGTTTTTATAGCCATAATGGGTTGATTTGGAGAGGCCCATTAGTGTGCTGGTGGGAGGCTATAAATAGGGGGCATGAGGCATGGAGAATAATTTACTTTCTCCATTCTCTCATTTGGAAGATCTAGCGGTCTTCCATCTTCTACACCTTTCTACCATTAGAGCTTAGATCTACATTAGAGAATTGAAGATCTACATCACTGAAGCTAGATCTACACCATTCCAAAAGAGAGTTCATCGAATCGAAGAGTTTAGAGCAAATTCTTCTTTGTCCAGATCTAGATCTAAGTGTTTTTGTGTTGTTTTGGAAAATTGGTGAGTGATATGCATCTCTCACACAGATTCAATCAATTAAGTATATGAGTAGTTTGATTTTAGTTTCACCATTTTCAAGTGTTTTCTCCTAGATCTACATCATGGTAAGTCTATTTTCATATGAATCGCCATAGGATCTAATTTAGCAACTTGAAACCGATAACTTCCATATAATTTCATATGTTTATGTAAGTTAGATCTATTATTTTAATCGTTTATCCATTTATCATGATTTTGGTGAATTTTACATAATTATTGATGAAATTGTTATTTTCAAGTTGTTAGTGATTTCATAATATGTTTATGGTTGAATTGGATGAGTTGATTTCGTCGATATAATTGTTTGGCGAAGTTTTGGTCGAGTTTGGAGAGGATTTGGGTCTATTCAGGCAATGGATGGCTGGACTGGAGAAGGATCGGTCGGGATGAAATAGGTCGGTTGTGGTGTGGCTTGGAGAACAAGTCAGTGGGTGGGTCGGTCAATATGGGTCGGCCATTATGGGTGGGTAAATATGGGTCGACCATTATGGGTCGGTCAATATGGGTCGGTCGTATATGGCTCGATCGTATATGGATCGGTCATGATGGAGACGCGATGGATCGACCGAAGTCTTCAGAGCATGGATCGGCCGGGCAATTATGGACGGGAAAATATGAACCGAGCAATTATGGATCGATCACGGTTGGAATATGATGGATCGACTGGAGTTTTCATGGTATGGTTCGGGTGTGTAATTGAAGAAGGTGGAAGGGCATGGATCAGTATGTACGATCCATAGTGGATTGGTATGACCGATCCATGATGGTTTGACATGTCCGATCCATAGTGGATCGACATTTTCTAAGGGGTTTGGCAGCGCTTTGAAAACACTATGATTGATGGCATAAACGTTGTGGTTTGTTTTCATAGCAAATGGATGAAACACTATGGGTTGATGACTGGACCTTATATTGATGATTTTCTTTAGTTTAAGAATGGTAATGACTTCGAAGTGAATTCAGTGGGGAATGTCGAAGTGAAGTGATCTGTTCGTTGACAGTCGTAATACAACGAATGTGATGATAACTCATCGGTATGACCGATCCTTGATGGTTTGACATGTCCGATCCATAGTGGATCGGCATTTTCTAAGGGGTTTGGCAGCGCTTTGAAAACACTATGATTAATGGCATAAATGTTGTGGTATGTTTCCATAGCAAATGGATGAAACACTATGGGTTGATGACTGAAATTTATATTGATGATTTTCTTTGGTTCAAGAATGGTAATGACTTCGAAGTGAATTCAATGGGGAATGTCGAAGTGAAGTTATGTGTTCGTTGACCGTCATAATACAATGTATGTGATGATAACTTAAAGGTGTTCTGAGTTTGTTGAGGATGGTCAGATGGTCGCCGTCGATGGCGACTAGAGATACCGAAGGCCAAGGAATTATTGTTGTCGTAGATTCTATCAGACTCAAAGCAGGGGTATAATAGGGATACCTAAAAGACCAATTGTATAGTTGAGTACCGTGGGCAGCTTGAATGGGACTAGATACGTTTCGCCGTATGGCGTATGGGGTTTTTGCTAGAACTGGGTTACCACCCTTGACAGATGGCAGTATGATATGGCCAGTCATACGATTAATGACCGTTTCACAGCAGGATTGGCGGTAATAGCCATAGTCTATCATGTATGTTTATTTGTTTTACTTGTACCGTCTCTCGTAGATTGTCCGACGTCGAAGGAGATGTTTCTTGGGTGCTTGTCAGATATTGGTTTAGGCCTCTAGGGCTTGTGCTTGAGGGATATTGAATTTGATTAGGGTGGTTTACGTGAGATATGTAATCTGGATGTTATGAGTGCTATTGTTGGATTGTTTCTGATTGCCATGAATGAATGGTTGTTCTGGTTTCTACGGATGAATGGTTGAAATGCTTGACGTAAAGGCTATCACTGTCCGATGTGGGGAAGATGGGGTTGAGTTCTTCTCTGGTGTTTAGGGTAGATTAGTTCATTTATCTACCTGTTCTCATATACTTTATTGATGATGTTAATTAGTTGTTTTATCGCTCACTAAGACCGTTGTCTGACTCAAGGTTTTATGTTTCCCTCTTATTACCTTAGGCTGTTCATCCGATTTTTGGATGGGTAGACTAGGTAGCAGGTGACAGGTGATATCTTGGTGAGGACGATGTTGCAGTTCGGAGGCAAGCAGGAGGCTGGCGATTACTTTTCCCTACTAGATAGTATCTTTTATTTTCGTTGTTTGACGTTTTACTTTGAGTGCTGTACTGAGGCAAATATGTACAGACATTAGTGTTGCAATCCGAGTGTACGGATATTTCTTTCTAGGTGTTATGAAAGTTTTGGAGTCTCTGCTCAAATATGCTCCACTATCATTGCTATTGTATATGTTCTATTATATTTTATCCTTGCGTTGTGAGTCATACGACATGTTCCGCTTATATATTACACCTTGATGATCGTTCATAGCTTCCTGGCACACCTTTTAGCGCATTATTCCTCTTCTTTAGTGTGGGGGTTTTGGGCGGTCGTCACAATTACATCAACCCCACACTTTATAATCACAAATTTTAGTATAAAATTAAGTAAAATTATAAAGTGGATGCAGGCAATCAATAGCCTAACCACGATAAATTTCGGTGTGTGATTTTCCTCATTTTCATTTATTGTTCCTTCATTTTTATTCTCTTTGTTAGATTTTTTCGATGTTTGAACCAATTTTGGTGCTTTCACCGAGAACTTTGAATTCTCACGCTTTCGGATCTTCTATTTACTAATGAATTCCAAATTCGTTTAGAAGATCCATTTCTTCATTGTTTTATGTCAAGAAGGTTTCCAAAAGGCCACGTCCCTCCTCCGCATGACCTTCAAATGCCTAATCTCGGGATGATGCTTGTTGCTCGCCTTCCAACACTGGAAATACCATCACTGCTGCTACAACTACTGCACATCTCGCGCGAATGGCACGTGATGATCTCTAGAGATCATGAGAATGCTAATTGAAATAACCAATGCCCTAAATACCTAATTGTAAGAGAATAGGACATTGAGGCAAGATGTGAATCAGATGGTTGCACGGTTAGATGACATCAGAGGTCAAAGAGCTACTAACTCACCATGCCATCAATTTGAAGGGTCCTCATCATTAGGAAGCAACGTTGGGCAACAACAATAGCAAGCTAGGCCTCACAATGCTTAGGAACTCCGATTCGACACCCTTTCAGTTCGACATGTCGAACCTATCCAGCTCGGCTATGCCGAACCGGGTAATGCCACACCAGCAAACGTCTCACATACCCAGGATGTTCCCCTATGTGATAGCAACGCTCTAGGATCCTCCGTTCTCCTGTGATTCACCCTTCATGTCATGTGATTGACCGGGAAATAGGGGTTAGGGAAGTTCTTCCTGGACGACGGCTGAGGTGACGTTGCCTGCAGGGGAAACGAGGAGGACCATATGGGATGATAGTTCTAAACCCGTGATATAAAATGCAAAGTGTTTCCTAATTACTTGGATGGCGTAGCACTTTTGTGGTTCACCAGATTGCCTCCGAGGTTGGTACCTACGTTCAAGGATCTGAGTAGGAAATTCATGAATTAGCTCCACTTTCATATTATCATGTTGAAGCAGATCATGACCCTCTCTCGAATCAAGCTCATGGGGAATCGCTTAAGGATCACTATGAACGCTTCAACATTGTTTCCACCGTAGTAGTAATCCAAACGACGAAACCATATTGTTGGCATTAGTTTATGGTGTGGACCCCAATATCGAGTTTGGGAAATGGCTAACTAGAAAGCCTCCTTCTAATTTGGATCAATTCTATGAGAAGACTAACCGGTTCATATGCATCGAGGAAGCAGAAAGAACCTAAAAGAGAAGGATTGCCCATATTTTAAGTGAAGGCATTCAGAGTAATATGGTAGTGAGACAATTTGGAGAGAATTTAGGAAAGGTTTAGGTTAATTTTCAAAACCAGAACAAAAGAAATGTTAACCAATGTAGAGGGGACGATAGAGGATGGCACAATCAGAAAGGGACGCCAAGAAGTGGGCCGATTTCATATTTTTGACAATTATATGACATTGAATGACACCTTGGAGAACGTGTATTTATATACGTGAAATGTGATGCAGTATAAAAAGCTCGCACCATGGGAACCTATGAAGAAGGGGAAACGAATAAGGAAGTTTTGTATGCTTCATAAGATTTACGGCCACACGACTAATGAGTGTCATCATCTCTCTGGGACATTGTGGAGAAGTTGATCAGAGAAGGGAACTTGGATGAGTACAAAGTGGCCCCTAGGGATAGAGGCGGGGGACTTCAGACCCCAACTGTCAAGGTCAAGCAGCTCCCAGAGCTGCCGCCCAACCAAAGCAAAAAGGTATTGTCATTAATATCATTGTCAGAGGACCACATCTGGCTGGTTTTACTCTACGGACTACGGAACATTATGTCAATGCAGTAAAGCATGTTGAAGTTAAGGAATACAATATCGCAGAGAAAACTGTTTCTGTGAAGCAGAGAAGAACGATGATGGATGATGTCGTCTTCTGAAATAGAAAGACAAATGGTGTGGAGACCCCAAAAATCGATCCATTGGTGATTTCGGCCATGATTGGCCCTTCTCTAGTAGGAAGATCCTTATCTACTATAGAAGTTATGTAAATATTTGTTTAAAAGGGCCTACGACCATATGATGTTGGAGGCAAAAGACTTGAAGTCGTGTAAGACTAGAATACATGGTTTTAATGGCTCTGCAAATGAACCAGTTGGTATATTTGAATTACCAGTAGAATTCGGTGAAGGAGACTATAAGAGAGTGTGGATCCTCCTGTTTCTTGTGTTGGACATCAACTTCCATATAACGCTTTCTAGGCCGACCAGCCCTAGCTGAGTTTTAGAGCATGCATAACTCCGTGGTGCCTGCTCTTGAAGTTTCCGACCAAGAGTAGAGTCAGAGTTGAGAGAGGAGATCAAGTAGTAGGATAGGCATGCTACTTGGGTACATGTAAAGAAGCCGACAACAAGAAGAAGGAAAAGGCTGTAGATCATACCTTTTACATCAAGGGCGTTGTTGCATAGCAAATAAAGGACAAATCTTGGCCCAAATAGTATAGCCCTCAATTCATGGATACTGATCCCAGAAAAGACGAGGTGCCATAAGTGACCCCTAGTGGTACAACGGTGGCAATCCATATTCATAACGATGACAACCCTTCTAAGGTCATGAAAATCGAATCCTATCTTGCACCCCTTCGAACAAAGGAATTTACTAACTTCCCCATGCAAACGTGGACGTGCTTGTTGGACCTATGCTGACATGTGTGGGATATCGCTAACCATCATGAGACATTCACTCAATGTTGATCTAAATTATATCCCAATGAAGTAAAAGAGGCATATGATCTATTATTAAAGGTCGGCGACCTTGAAGGAAGAAGTAGAGAAACTTAAGAGCAACGGGTTTATCTGGGATTCGTTATACATCGACTGGGTATCGAATCCGGTCCTAATGAAGAAATCCAATGGAAAGTGGCGGATATGCATTGATTTCTCAGACTTTAACAAGGCTTGTCCCAAGGATAGCTTCCTACTTCCCAAAACTTACAGCTTGTAGACTCGACAGCTGGACATGAGCTTCTCTCCTTCATGGACGCATACTCCGGATACAATCAGATTTCGATGCACGTGCCTGACTAGGAACACACTAGCTTTATAATAGACCTTGAGACATATTATTATGTGGTCACTCCATTTATATTGAAGAATGCCAGAGCAACATACCAATGGTTGATCAACTGCATGTTCCAAAACTAAATTGGGAGGTCGATATAAGTTTATGTAGATGACATGCTAGTAAAGTCAAAACAATCGGCCAACTATGTTAATGACTTAGCGGATGCGTTCGTATTCTTCGCCAATATAGGATGAAACTCAACCTTTTGAAATGGTCTTTTGGAGTTGCATCAAGGAAATTTTTCGGTTTCATCATCGACTCTCATGGGATTGAAGTCAACATCAAGCACATAGAAGCCATACAGAACATTCAGGAGCCTCGGAAGATTAAAGATGTGCAGAGCCTATATAAGATAGTGGGTCTAAGAAAACATATATCTAGGGCCACCGACAAGTGCATTCCTTTCTTTTACTTGATAAAAAGAGGAAATCGCTGTTAGGGAATGCGGAATACAGACCTTAAGGCAAACAAATACTATGGGAGGGGAATAGTGTTTATAAGGAATTTTTGAAAAACTTAATTGATCTACTATATGAATCACACACACCAGAGATGATTACAAACACAGAATCAAACGCAAACACATATATAAGTAAATATAAAATGCACAAAAAGAAAGAACACACCGGATTTTATACTGGTTCAGATTACTCCTACGTCTTGTCCTACGCAATGCTAGATTGCGCAGAGTTTTATTATTATCAATATCCAAGTACAACAGCTTTAATTTCACGACTACAAGGTTAACACCGATTCCACCACACTTTATTTCACGGTTACAAGGTTAACAACACTCCCTTTCCCTGATTTCAGGGCTACAAGGAACACACCCTTTCCCAAATGATTACAACAACCCTATAACTCTTCAATAGCACTTTAATTCAGAGAGTATTTGATAGAGGTTGAGAAGAGAAGAAGTTTGATATAATTTGAGTAGAAATCAGTAAAGTATAAGTGTGGAAATCAAGAAAATGATGTATGTTAATAGTGGTATGTAAAGGGGTGAAGATGGAGGAGAGGAAAAAATAAAAAAATTCAGAATCAACCCCTTTTATAGTGTCTCAACAGTTGCAACGTTTCAAAAACGTTACAAATAGTGAAATGACACTTCCTTTGAAAATTGTATTTCTGACAGTTATATATCGACATAGCCAACTATGTATGTCGACATGTATATAGTATTTTTATTTTTAAAACTATTTTTCAAGTGTTTAAACCTATATATTATTCTTGAAATTCTTGAATCAAAACTTAATAATATAAATGAATATTCTAAAGTGTAAAATATATGAAATCATAATAATATATTATATAAACACATGTATAAAGTTTTAATATTTAAAACTTTATAACCATATATAAACTTATATATATTTAAAACCTTAAACTTATGTGTTTGAAATCATAAGTAAGATAATTTGAATTTTGAAAACAGAAATTGAAATTTGAAAATCAAATTTGAACCAAGAGTGCTATTTAGAGTCTTACAAATAAACTAGACTTTATTACTATATTTTTTTTGAACTCTTGAAATATTGATAACTCATGAGTCTTGAATCTCTTCTGAATCTCTTGGAACTCTAAAATTCAGTATTTAAGTCATGTATACAAACCTTGCATATATGTATGTGTATATATTGTAGATAGAAATGTTAGTATATATATTTTGTAATCAATTAATAATGATAATTGAAATAAGGTTGTCGTCATCAAAACTCCATTCTCCAACAATCTCCCCCTTTTGTTGATGACAACCTTGATTTATAAAATATTCATACCTGTTGATACTTTTTGATCTAGTCCTTCGATTACTCCCCCTTTCACCATGAATCCTACATGTTCCTCCTTAAACTAAGCCTAAATTAAACGTATTTTATAATTTCTCCCCCTTTATCATCAACAAAAAGAAATTCTAAACACACTCCCCCTTAATTTATACCATAAATAACTATATTCTATATATATATCTATATATAATACATAACACTAAAGTACTTAATATACATTACTCCCCCTAAATTCATGCCTATATAATATCTTGATACTCTATAACCATTCTAATACTTATGAAAGATAGAAAACAATCATTAAATAAATTAGAGATTGTTTTACAATACAAACGATACAAGCCATACAAATTAAAAAGTTTTACGAATATACTACATATTACATTATATGTACGAATAAATGAGAAACTAAACATCTGATGCTTCTTGACGATTGGAGACTTATGAATTGGGAAATTTGGATAACGGAGATAAAATTCCCCATTTTGCTCAACTATATTCCCTTCTCTATTGAAGCATACTTCACCAATGTAAGTGACTTGATCGTCTTCCTCCATGCCTTCAGTTTGTGCCTCTTCTTCTTCCTCTTCAACCATTTCTTCCTCTTCCTCTTCCACTATTTGATTATCATCTTCGATGATAATCAAATTTGTGTGATTATCCACAACAAATTTTTGTACATTTCGCATGATTTTTCCTTGTTTTACATGTTCTTGATTCATCCGTATTTGTAACACTTGGATTTCAGCGAGCATTTGAAGTGCATTCTCCATTTTTTTTCTTCCAATTTGATCACATGAGCGAGAGTAGTGCGTTGAAACGGACCTTCGGATGGTCCAGCAGACGAATTGGGGTTGATTTGATTATTATAATTAGTGGAGGCCATTGTTTTTTATGGTTTAGAATTTTCCCAGAAATGAAATGAGAAGATGAAGAAGAAAATTCGAAATAAGAAGTTTAAATGGTTGTTGTAACTAACTTTTGGTGGTAATTAATTTTTGAAATGTGGTAGTTATATTTCGGCATGTCAGAAAATGTATGTCGACATATGTATGTTTTTAATTTTATTTTTCTGATTATTCTTGTTATATATATATATATATTAATTTGTGGAAATTTGTGTTAAGGGCTTACCATTGTGATCTAATTTTTTTCTAGGACACGACTTCGTTGGAATTAATTTTAAGGACAAAAATTAGTGTGCTTTTTATTTCACAAACCCTTTCTTTTCTCAAATTGTAAAATCGATCTTCATTAAACAATTAAACATAAGATTTTCAAAAACATCTCGTGCTTCAAACGGATCCAATAAAAATTCGTCGGAATTAGTTGATTTTCCTTATATCTGATGATTCGATTATTCCTATTTGAAGAATTGATTTTCAGTCCTGCTATTGTCAAGCGATTTATTTTGTCGTGTATATTAGATCTAAACCTTCGTCTCATGATGCATACTTGTCGCGTATCTCATGGTTCATTTTTCTATTAGATCTGATTTTTTTTTTTTTTTGTGGAGTTTAATGTAGTGAGATGTTATGTTCCTGTGCATAGACGTAAGTCAGTGACATAACTGACGATGAAACTTTATTGACAGATGTTCTATTGTTCTTACTAATGAATTTGTAATGGCTGATGTTAAAGATTTAATAATGAATTTCTAATGGTTGATGATGTTTTTCAAATAATTGAGCATGAGTTTGTAATATGTAAAATGATTCTACTCCTTTTTGAAGAAAGATAAATCATTTTATTTTTTATTGATAATATTTTTATTTTACCTGAAGTTACTGATGATTTTGTAATAGGTGATGTTGAAACTTTAATGATGAATTTGATAATGAATTTCTAATGGCTAATGATGTTATTCAGATAACTGAGCATGAGTTTGTAATATGTAATATGTAATATGGTTCTACTGCTTTTTAAAGAAAGATAAATCATTTTATCTTTTATTAATAATAGTTTTAAGGTCATGACATAATTTGTTATTAACAGTATATTGTATCTACATGAGGATATTTCATGTACCATCACATGTTACTATTTTTTATATCTTTTTGTATATCTTTTTGTATACATATTTTTGTATATGCAATATGGTTCTTGACAGTTTTTGATTTTATGTCCTTTTGATTTGTATATCTCAGTAATGATTGACTGTTTTTGATTTTATATCTTTTTGTATATCTTTTTATATATCTTTTTGTATATGAATTTTGTATCTTTTTGTATATATCTTTTTGGATATCAAATATTGACAGTTGTTAAAAAGCTAAAAGTATTTATCCTTTTGTATATCTTTTTGTATATGCAATACGGTTTTTGACAGTTTTTGATTTTATATCTTTTTGATTTGTATATCTCAGCCTTTGTAATGATTGACAGTTTTTTATTTTATATATTTTTGTATATCTTTTTATATATCCTTTTTTATATCTTTTTGTATACAACTTTTTGTATATGAATTGTGTGTATCTTTTTGTATATATCTTTTTTGTATATTTGTCTTTTTGTATATCAAATAATAAGAACAGTTGATTCACTTAAAACTCATGCAGATCCTAATCTCAGGAAGCTATTATGAAGCTAATTGGAAACTGAACTAATTGGCATTTTTGTTAGTGGGAAAAAATGAAAAACTTAACTAATTGGCTGACCATGTGACTTATGCTTGCATCATGTTGTCAGTTAATAAATTTTAGACTTACATATAATAATGTGCACTTACATTGACTTAATCAAATTAGCTACTCTAAATGGAAAACTATTGCACATGGCATGTTCAGGAAAATGGTTGAGCGTTTTGATTCTCGCTTCTTTAAATATAAAAGTACGAAGACGTGATTTCATGTTAATCAAATTCGGTTGATCCTAACATTTGTACAAGAGGTCCAATTATCGTTAATACTTAATATTATGATATTTAAAATGCATTCTCCCCATGATATTACAAAACAAAACAAATAAATAACTTGCTTAATTTAAAGGACACCAAGATCTTTTAAGTGTTTGTTCAGACTAAATTACATTTGTAACATTAATAAAGCGAGTTTAGGCATAAACATTTTGACTCAAGACACATACGATAAATAAAAAACCAGATCATGACATAGCAATTCTGATCATGTTCAATTTTAACGTCACAACCACTGAAACATAATGACCACTTAGTACTGACAGTTATTAAAAAGCTAAAAGGATATATCTTTTTATATGATCAAATATTGACAGTTATGAATTGTGTTGATGTAAAAAAATTGAACTAAGGATCATGTTACAAAAATTATCAAGAAATTAACTGGAACCAATAAGCAAGTAATAAAAAAATACTGTTAAAACATAATATGAAAGAAAAATTAATACTGGATAGCCATACGAAAGAAAAATGAATTATTTAAAAAGATAAATTTGTTTACCTTTTTGTCTGTTTATTTCCTAATACAAAAATTAATACTGTTAAAACATAAATTAATTTATCTTTTCATTAAAAAAGCTAATTTGTATATATTTTTGTATGTTAAAACATAAGTTATTAAAAAGCTAAAAGTATTTATCTTTTCAGGCATCTGCATTAGCACTATAGTAGAAGTTTAGGACTCTCTCGTCCACAATATACAAAAAGTAAAATAATATATTAGACAATTCACTACATACAAAACTTCATTTTTGTCAAACAATGTCCAATGATAATAGGGCTTCTACGCCTGCCAACTTGTGTTCATGTTTGACAATTATGAATTTTGTATCTTTTTGTATATCTATTTGTATATATATTTTTGTATATGCAATACGGTTTTTGATAATTTTTTATTTTATATCTTTTTTATTTTTATATCTCAACCTCTGTAATGATTGACGGTTTTTGATTTTATATCCTTTTGTATATCTTTTGTATATCTTTTTGTGTATCAATTGTGTATCTTTTTGTATATATCTTTTTGTAATGATGAATTGCATGCTAAATGGTTATGCTTCGAGAGTTATGAGATGTAATTGCTTCTTCTAAATCTCAATTTGTGATGCAATCTGCTATGCTTAGGCATTCTGCTAAATCCCAATCCCAATCTAATGCTACTTCAATCTATAAGTATTTGCTTCTACTAAATCTTAATTTCAATCTGATGCAACTACTATGGTGGTATCTGTTTTTACGTGTACTGTGAAAATTCTGATGTGGTTATCAAAGGGCAATTTCTGTGAATAATCATGATGTGCATATAAGACTTACTGTGAAGTGAGTTTTGTTTGATGTTGTGACTTCTAAGAAGCAAGTGAAATGGTTGTTCTGCTGATACTGTAATTACTATGATAAAAGTGATGGAGTTCCTATCAGATTTATTGATGTGAAGCTATTATGAAGCTACGGAAGCTACTGTGATAGAATCCATTTTGAAATTACTGTGAAGCTACTGTTTAAACACAATTATTTTTAAACACAATTATTTTCAAACGTGCAAAAGAATAACTAATACATATGTACATATACAACTGAATCTTCAAAAGGTCCTACTTAAGAAGCAAAATATACAAAAGGAAAAATTAAAATTAATGACAGTACTAAATTTCATTTCTAATAGCAATATATTTGCATGTTTCTCTCATCTGCAGCAAGATGAACTGATCACATGAGTATTGCTACTAGCTTCATTGATGTTAAATCATCTTCCTCGCAACGTGTCAGCGACAAAGTTCCTACTTGTGAATCTACTAGCCATACTCAGTCAGTACCTGTTCAGGACAAAAAATAAGCAGGTAAGTGAAGTAATAGTGGAGGAAGACCATTCAGACGACTCAGATTTTATTGATCCATTCGACAACACTAAGCAATCCATTGAACATGTGGCTTCCCAAATTCAAGAACATTCGAAGAAGCCAGCTAAACTGAATGTTTCCTACCTCATATGAGACAATCCAAATATCATAACATAAGCACAACTTTAATATAAATTTTTAATGATCATATGCATGATCAATCAATTTGAAGCAAAAAGTAAATGATTGAACAAAACAATACAATTATCTTTGACATATATATTAACAAAAATTTCAATATAAAAAATATAATTAAAATGATAAAACACTATCATTTTAGAACGCCAAAAATAAAATTTAGCAAAAACAGCATAGATCAACAAATAAGAACTCAAAAAAATGTTAATAATATAAAATAAAAGTTCTTTTATCTTTTGTTATTTTGTTTAAAACAAAAGTATAGTCTATACAATGAAGCTGCTGATATGTATTAGTTGTACAATACAACAGAACAGAAGAAAGATACATACATTTATCTTTTCAGCGACATTTGCTATTTATACATTCATATTTCTAACCACTCGTATCATATACATCAGGTATCACGTCACCCTTTATGACTTTATGAAACAACAAGTAAAAATAATAAATTAACAGAACAATTGTAATTATTTTTAGCTCTAAAAAATAGATGTAATTATCTTTTTTAAATTTGAAATAAAATAAGATATTCGATTTAACTTATCTTTTATCTTTTAGTAAAAGATAGAAGTAATTATCTTTTTTAAATCTGAAATAAAATAAGATATTCTACTAAGCATCTAAAAATTGTTAATTACAAAAATGCAATTTTGTAATCAAAAGTTAATTTTTATCATTAACATTGCATATTGCAACTAACAATTAACACATGACATATGTATTCTAGAAGTTTAGTTTTGAAAAGATAGAAGCAACTATCTTTTTTAAATCTGAATAACATATAGTCAGTGGTCATTTTGTCATCAAACCGAACACAAATATAGTAAATTGTCTAAGCAATTTTTAACAGGAAAAAGATAAATGGTTTTATCTTTTTCTCTGAAAAACAGAATAAAGATAAATAGTTCTATGTTTATCTCAGAAAATCATTCAATCAAACTCATTACTATTGGAAAATTTATTTCTTACGTCACTTCGCAAATAGATAGTTCAATGTACTATTTCGATGGCATTTCTCAGTTTATACTAGTCATCCTTCCAACAAATTAAAACTACCCGAACAATGTTATCGCCTGGATATTTGTTTATCAACAAAGCAAATATTAGATACACTGTATAAACTGAAGAATAACAGGTCATATTCCTATCATGTAATTTGTGTATAAACTAAACAGTCCAAACAATGGCATAGCAGGTCATATATTTACCTTTTACTTGCATGTATATACACACATATATACATATATATATATACACACACACACACACACATATATATATTTAAATTGTCAAAACGGACGCATAGCAGGTTAGGTGTTTACTAAACACACATATTTTAGATATATCAAACTGTCTAAGCACATATGTATATAACAGATTATGTGCTTACTAAGAAAACACCTTTTACATATGTAAGATACCACCTAACCAACCTCATTACTACTGGACTATTCATTTCATAAATTTCATGGCAATTAAACACTTCAGCGTGCCATTTTTAATAGAAAAAAGATAAATGGTTTTATCTTTTTCTCAGGAAATCATATAACTTATACTTTTAACAGAAAAAGATAAACGGTTTTATCTTTTTCTCAGAAAACCATTTAATTTTATGATTTTTAACAGAAAATCCTATAAGGCCTATATATATACAACCTTGAAAAAACACATTGCCCTTCTATTGGTTATAAAAACAAAACCAATATTTCTATGTATATATAAAAACATTTCCAGGTTTGTAAGCACACATGTATTCACTTGGTTCGTAATACCTAGTCAATATTATATATATACACACACACATACATTTTCAGGTTTGTACGCACATTGTATTCACTTGGTTCATAATATTATCAAACACACATAAATTCTTTTATAGTACATGTTATTAATAAATTATGTTATATTCAATAGCAGATTTTTAATATATTGATGACTAGAAAATTTATATTGATTACTAGTAAAATATAAACTAGTTAATGCTGGTTCTTATGTCAGAGAACGTGTTAATGTATCCAACTGATAAACTAGTTAATGCCTACTTCATTTACCTTGAAAGATAAATACATTTATCTTTTTAAACTATTGAATGAAATATACGTACCACACTGAAATGATTGTGGAATTATCTTTTTAAACTGATAAACTGTCTAACAAGGTAACTTTAATAGCTTTTTTTTACATGTTTAATGCACTACAAATATATTTTTACATGTTTAATTTCAGTACTCACTGAATACAAATAGTTGATGAACAACAATGAAGCGACCCGAACTTCCCCGGTCTCCGAAGAGAAAGAGAAAGAACGAATTGCTGTGAGGACAAGACAAATCAGAACGCGGACAGAAGAACATTTCATTGTATATTACAACAATTCCATCAGAATACAAGAATATACAGAGTATGAATAAATAAATATTACACAAAAATACCAGAGATTTAAATTACATTTAAATACAACGCAGCGGAAAATAATACAATACACAACTAGAAGAGATATACGGATACAAAGCTTTCCGGATATCATTCCAGCTGTAAACCAGGGTCCTGTGGATATAAATATGCAAAACAAAAACTACTAGCTGCCCGTGTCGAAAATAAGGGCACCCAGAGTTTAGGTTAAAACAATAAACTCCAGGTCAGTCATGTGACTGGTGTGAGAACTAAAACAGTTATTAATCTTTATTTTTAAAGTTAGGTAAATCAAGGGACCACGCCGTATAACACGGAACGGGTTTCCTCCCAAGAATACCAGTGCATAAAACAAACAGCGCAATGCTAAATAAAGAAAAATGAAGCTATTATAAGACCCATGTCCTATCACACAATGCAACGCAAGCCGGGGGATAGGGTTTTTACCTTATAATAGCCAAGAATGCTTGATACGTTTAAAACAAATCATTTGATACTATTATAAGTGCATAGTGTAAAAACAACTTCAAATCATAAGTATCAATCATAGGCGACATGAGCGTCCCATGCCACTATGTCGCCATATATAGGTTTACAAATAAAACCGCAAAGTCACGTATTTGGAAATTGGATTTCCATCTATGAACCGAGGCTAGGGATCGTCCTCTACCGATTCGAGACTCTCTACCCCAAGCCTCAGGATCAGAGCTCGAGTGACCCTTGGAGCGACAGGGCCGGTCCACCGATGTGGATTAAAATGCCTGAACACTGCGTTTCCCCGCCCTTTGGGGCGTAAATGAGCCAACGAATGGCTCCATTTGACCCGGATCGTCCGATATAACCGAGGCGCCTCGCAACGGCAACAACCACACAGGTGAAAAGTATATAAATGTCAGGGCTGGTAGGTCACTGACACCACCCTAGCTAGAAAGAAACGCATGTCCTCCCTGAGGTCCTCTCCCGTTTCTGGTTCACAACCGGGGTGTGAGGCTCGCGAATTCACGTTACACAAAGCTATGCCACACAGGCGGTGCTTTGATCATCAACCACAAGACTTTGCTTTTCAACAGAAGCCTTGATCATTTGCATCTTAGGCATGCCACACAGGCAATTCACTCTATGCGTTTGATATCCATCTGTATATAACCCCTGAGCTCGTACGTCTCAGAGAAGGGCGTTAAGCAAGAGAATAAATTCTCCGCCGCCAAACAGATATATATTTAATAGAAATCAATCACACAGACTAAAATCCAATGTCAGACACACAGTCCATTTACAAGTCCGTTCTGGGTCTGAACGAAACCGGAGGCACTTTCCTCGCATATCCATCGATCTCCAAGCACATCTGGACGACCACCAACTGTTTCCATCTTCTTGGGTGTACAGCCCAATCAATATCATCAGTAATCACCCAAACGACATGAAGACCTCCGGTCTTCAACCACCGTCTTCATCTTCGACTTATCGTCGTATCAGTTATTCAGAATGGGATAAACCTGGTCTTCCCGAATAACTCGCGTATACTTTAAATAAGTGTTACACGAACACAACATACGCCTCATTCCAATTCATCAGTCACTAACCGTAAATTAATCAAGAGAATAATCCCCCAAATATTAACCTCGAAGGCCGAAACCAACATCAGATCAATACCCAGGAAATCACTCTGCTTAGCCAACCTACAGTTAGTTTCTAAATTTCACATTCTTAGGGAAAGGTTCCCATTAATTTTATCAAAGATAAATTCTTTAAATTTATTCTTTAATCCACTTTTGAATATCAATTCAAACTAGTCGGGATTAGCGAACCTTACCGAAGTAATCATTTATTTTATTTCCTAATCCCAACCTATTCATTCCATGAAGTAAAACTGGTAATACTTCATATCTAACACCATAGTGTTATCGGCAAATTCAATTACCATTTCACGTTCAAATCTAATTAAAGATTTAACTATCGCCTGGAGCTAAACTGGTGATACTCCATTCTCGATCATTTCAATCTAATTAAAGATTCATTAAAACTCCACTTAGTTTTAATCTGTGACTGGGTTAAAGAATCAGTGTCATTTAAAACACGGTTCACGATAAACCCAAAATCACAACACACTTCAATCAGTCCCTAACCGTAAATTAGCAAGTGAGCAATTCCCTAAATATTAACCCCGTAGGCCGAAACCAACATCAGATCAATACCCCAGAAATCATTCAACTTAACCAATCCCCGGCTAGTTTCTGATTTTCTTGACTCCTTTGGGTCTAAGAACAGTATTATTGAAGATACCGTTCACGACAACCCAAAATCACATTCCATTAATTATCGGGTTAAAGAACAAGTGTTATTTAAAACACTGTTCACGATAAACCCAAAAATTAATATCAATTCAATTCCAATTAAAGATATTATTTAATTGGTACACTTCATTAAATCTAAATAAAAAGATTTAATCTTTTTCTCAACTGGGCTTAAGAATAGTGTTGATGAAGACACCATTCACGACAAACCCCAAATCACATTTGATATTAAATACAAGGCTCTGAATAGAAAATATATCGGCTTATTTTCAATATCAAATCCTACGACCAACAGATATCGTATTGGAAATAACGATATATGTATATCTTTCAAATTTCCATAACAACATCTGTATAACCAAGAAATCCAACATCGAAATATTCCGAAGACAATTTCGATTCAAATCCATTCCAATGAAATTATTGGAAATTCTGGTTATTTTCAAAACCATTTCAAATCCAATTTATTTATTTAAAAATAAATAGAACTATAATTCTAGTTCAAAACTAGTTCATTTCGATAAAAATCTATTTTTATCTTTTCAAATATGGAGTTTTTCATCCCAATTTTTCCCAAATCATTTCTTATGATTTTACACAAATTATTACTATTTTTAATAATTTTATCCAGGCCCGTACAGTCGATTTCCATCAACGGCCATCAAACTGCACTTACAACGACCTTTTTCAAATTTGATTTGGACATAATTCCAAATCCAACCGTTAGATTTCTAATTTCTAATAATCGTTAGAAAGCTCTTTTCGATACGAACCCAACGGTTCCGGTTTTAGGAGAATCCGACGGTCGGATCTCCCACAATATCCATTCGAAGTCAATGGTCGAAATTCGCGAACTGCCACGGCGCGGCGCGTTCTATTCAGGCCATTATATTATATATATAATATATATTTCGTCGATTTCAATTCAAAACGTGCTTTATAAATCGTTTTAAATTCATTTTCAAAACGGTTTCAACTTCATATTCAATTTCTAATCAAAATTGAATATTCCAATATAAATTCGTTTTAAATTCGTTTCAAATTGATTTCAATTCAATTTGATTTCTAATTCAATTTCAGTTCGTTTTCAATTTAATTCAATTTCAATTCGAATTCATTTCTATCTGATTTCAATTCGAATTCATTTCTATTCAATTTCAATTCAAATTCATTTCTATTCAATTTCAATTCGAATTCATTTCTATTCAGTTTAATTCGAATTTCAATTCTATTCGATTTCAAATCTATTCAATTTAATTCGAATTTCAATTCTATTTCAATTTAATTCGAATTTCAATTCTATTTCAATATTCATTGAAAAATGAATAAAATCGATATAAATATCGTTCACGTCAAAATGGCATCAATCTAATCAACACGGCTTCATATATTTCTATTTTCAAATATTCTATTTCAAATATTTCTTTTTCGAAACTGGAATGAGGCCCAATCAATTACCATATAATGTTAATTATATGGATTTTCTACAACTCATGTATATATCAACAACGATAAATAATCAACCATCATCCAAAGTGCATTCTACACTGTATAAGCATCAAATATAAATATTCAACGCTTATAGCAGCCTGTCAATCAATCAATCGACATACAACTAAACAATCGGGATTAGTGTACGTCAAATATCATCCCAATACCCGTGTGGGGTTTCAAACAATCAAACACAAATTTTATTTGTGCAGTTGGGCGATGTGTAAAATTTATCGTCCCAATCAATATCAGTCAAATGTGTGTATATAAACAAATCGTCCGATTTGTTTATTTTTATTTCTTTTCGTATACACGTTAAAAATTCTATTTTTAACTATAAAATATTTTTTGCTATATAAATATTTTATTTCATTTCACATCACATCACACAATCATCTACACAACAAAATCAAACAAACAAGCATACAAGCCGTCCATGGTCTGTGGACGACGGGTGTCGGGTGCTACTAAACACCGTCTGCATCCTAGTATATATATATATATATATCTATAACTAGAAAATTAAATCAAAGAGTGAGAAATTCTCACCAAAGCTATCCCAACTTCACGACACTTCTAATGTAGGAAATCATCATTGTTCTCGCCTTTTTGTCACTTTCTTTGCCCGTATTCTCTACATATGTAAAAATCGAATTTTTACTTCGCTATTCAATATATAAAAATCGAATTTTTAGTTTGCTATTCAATATATAAAAATCAAATCTTTACTTCGCTATTCAATATATAAAAATCGAATTTTTACTTCGCTATTCAATATATAAAAATCGAATTTTTACTTCGCTATTCAATATATAAAAATCGAATTTTTACTTCGCTATTCAATATATAAAAAATCGAATTTTTACTTCGCTATTCAATATATAAAAATCGTATCTTTACTTCGCTATTCAATATATAAAAATCGAATTTTTACTTCGCTATTCAATATATAAAAATCCATTTCTATGCGATGTTCAAACATGAAAAAAACTGATTTTTTTATCCTTGTTTTAAATCCATTACATTAATTAAATAAATAAAAATAAATGGGAAAGTAAACTTACAGTAAAATCAATTTTTTTCTCTAAGGAGGGGCGGAGACTCACTGTCGTCGTTGGGAGGGGGCTCTAGCAGTCGCGCGGTGGACGATGTCTGGGGGGGGTGTCTGCTGTGCTTCGCGGTGGAGCTTTCGAGGGTTTGGGGGGGTTTAGATGAAGTCGCGCTCAGCGCGATGAGGAGGGGGAGAGGAACGATGGGGGGGCGCGATGCCGGACTTCGACGGCTGGGGAGGGGCGACGAGGCGTCGGCAGAGGGGAGGGGCTCGAACGTCGATGTCGGGTTCTCTTTTTTTTTATATATTTGATTTGGTTCTGAGTGAGGAGAGAGGGGTATGTGAGAGGAGTATATATATATTATAATATATATATTTAATTATTTTATTTTCAAAAAGTAACTTTTAATTTTGACCTCTAAACGAGACCCACCGCCTGTCGTCCATAGCTAATTACCCCCATTCCGAACACAATGGGATATATATCGTAAGCTGATTCGATCATTTTGACCAGTTTTCGTCAAAATCAACATATAACTCTATATATTGAATTTGAACGCACATTTTAATTTACCGGGGCCACATACTAACTAGATAAATTCCAGAAAAATATTTTCTAGCTTCATATTGACGATACGGTCCTAACAAAACTAGTTTCATCGAATTCTGAGACCGTTGGAAAAATGGCCAGTTTCCAGTCGATTAAAATCAACTTAAACTGGTCAAACACGTTTTCCTTTGCCACGCTCACATATTGATTCGAAAAAATTATGAAATTTGGAATCTAGCAATAATTTGACATCACGGATCCAACAAAAGTGGTTTCGTCGAAATCCGAGGTCTTTTGCAAAATTTCCATTTTTAAGGGCCTGAATTCCATAGCGACTATTCTGAAATTTCAACTGGACATATCTTTTTATCCTCGCTATGAAATTTTGATTTTTCGGATTCGTTGGAAAGATATTATCAATTGGATTCAAATATTTTTGGTTTCACTAAAATCCGGTTTATTTTGCACCCGGTACATTCATTTGAAGTTTGAAATCGAATTATCGAACTACCGCGCCATTTTCAATTCCTTTTATAAATATAAATAAATATTTATATTTTAACGTCGATTCAAACGAATATATACGTTCGAATTATATTAAAAATAAATTTCTCGTCGATATTATTTAAAATAATTCATTTTAAATATTCAAAATTCGCTAAAATTGCCAAAATAAAAATTTTAAACTGGCCCAGATTTCCGGGTTATTACAATCTCCCCTACTTAAAACTTTTCGTCCCCGAAAAGGAACAAAGCCGAAAGTTGTTTCACAAATCAACTCAACTTCCATTATTTTGATTACGGCTTAAGTTCTTCAACTTTTCAGTTTCTAAGAACTTTTCAAATTTTTCAAAAATTTGGCTAACACCCTAAATTTTCGAAAAATTTCGCCATAACCTCCCCTGCACCGGGAGCCACGGGAAAATCCCGAAATTGCCATACAGGCCTTCTGATCTCAAAAAGAAAAAGAAAAAGCCAAGCGGCTAGCCAATCGGCTCATAAAATCATCATCACCCAAACAAAACAGTAAATTATGATAAACATGTACCTATTTGTCGGGCAAACAAATTTTATTCTTCTGCTCTAGCCTCCTTGCTATGACCTGTTCAATGTAAGTACATGTATATGCAAGCAAATGCGACAAATTTCCAATATAATCCACTATTTGGCTCAATTAGGCGTAATGGTATAAAATTTTCAAACAAATAACCAAACAACACAAACATCAATCAATTAGTGGATTATCATTTCAAATTCATAACTTTGATATATAGTCAAAAATCAGATTTTTGATGCCAAATCACAACAATAGGCCCTATCTAATATTGGTTCTCACACCAGTCTAATGGAAATATAGAAATCTCACTTTCGTCACTCGAAAATAAATACTGGCGACAGTGCCCCATCACCAGAATTATCCCCGGGTAACTAGAGTATGATTCTATATCCATCCAGTATATTAAAACTTCGAATACACGTTTGCAAGACGCATATGCAAAATCTGTATATATCGGATTGTCCAAATCAATATAGAATAAATATTCAAATACGTATGAAATGGTTTAAATTTCAAAACAAAATTGTTTTCATTTTTTTTAAAATATACTCTTCACACTCGTTCTAGGACACTATTGATCCCATCTCTAACGAGTCATCCCCATTGGATATTGCTAATCCAATTTCTGATGAATTCTTTCGTATGGTTCTAATGTGCCTTGTTATCTGAGCTTTGTAAACCAAAGCTCTGATACCAAATGAAGCGACCCGAACTTCCCCGGTCTCCGAAGAGAAAGAGAAAGAACGAATTGCTGTGAGGATGAGACAAATCAGAACGCGGACGGAAGAACATTTCATTGTATATTACAACAATTCCATCAGAATACAAGAATATACAGAGTATGAATAAATAAATATTACACAGAAATACCAGAGATTTAAATTACATTTAAATACAACGCAGCGGAAAATAATACAATACACAACTAGAAGAGATATACGGATACTAAGCTTTCCGGATATCATTCCAGCTGTAAACCAGGGTCCTGTGGATATAAATCTGCAAAACCAAAACTACTAGCTGCCCGTGTCGAAAATAAGGGCACCCAGAGTTTAGGTTAAAACAATAAACTCCAGGTCAGTCATGTGACTGGTGTGAGAACTAAAACAGTTATTAATCTTTATTTTTAAAGTTAGGTAAATCAAGGGACCACGCCGTATAACACGGAACGGGTTTCCTCCCAAGAATACCAGTGCATAAAACAAACAGCGCAATGCTAAATAAAGAAAATTGAAGCTATTATAAGACCCAGGTCCTATCACACAATGCAACTCAAGCCGGGGGATAGGGTTTTTACCTTATAATAGCCAAGAATGCTTGATACGTTTAAAACAAATCATTTGATACTATTATAAGTGCATAGTGTAAAAACAACTTCAAATCATAAGTATCAATCATAGGCGACATGAGCGTCCCATGCCACTATGTCGCCATATATAGGTTTACAAATAAAACCGCAAAGTCACGTATTTGGAAATTGGATTTCCATCTATGAACCGATGCTAGGGATCGTCCTCTACCGATTCGAGACTCTCTAGCCCGAGCCTCAGGATCAGAGCTCGAGTGACCCTTGGAGCGACAGGGCCAGTCCACCGATGTGGATTAAAATGCCTGAACACTGCGTTTCCCCGCCCTTTGGGGCGTAAATGAGCCAACGAATGGCTCCATCGGACCCGGATCGTCTGATATAACCGAGGCGCCTCGCAACAGCAACAACCACACAGGTGAAAAGTATATAAATGTCAGGGCTGGTAGGTCACTGACACCACCCTAGCTAGAAAGAAACGCATATCCTCCCTGAGGTCCTCTCCCGTTTCTGGTTCACAACCGGGGTGTGAGGCTCGCGAATTCACGTTACACAAAGCTATGCCACACAGGCGGTGCTTTGATCATCAACCACAAGACTTTGCTTTTCAACAGAAGCCTTGATCATTTGCATCTTAGGCATGCCACACAGGCAATTCACTCTATGCATTTGATATCCATATGTATATAACCCCTGAGCTCGTACGTCTCAGAGAAGGGCGTTAAGCAAGAGAATAAATTCTCCGCCGCCAAACAGATATATATTTAATAGAAATCAATCACACAGACTAAAATCCAATGTCAGACACACAGTCCATTTACAAGTCCGTTCTAGGTCTGAACGAAACCGGAGGCACTTTCCTCGCATATCCATCGATCTCCAAGCACATCTGGACGACCACCAACTGTTTCCATCTTCTTGGGTGTACAGCCCAATCAAGATCATCAATAATCACCCAAACGACGTGAAGACCTCCGGTCTTCAACCACCGTCTTCATCTTCGACTTATCGTCGTATCAGTTATTCAGAATGGGATAAACCCAGTCTTCCCGAATAACTCGCGTATACTTTAAATAAGTGTTACACAAACACAACATACGCCTCATTCCAATTCATCAGTCACTAACCGTAAATTAATCAAGAGAATAATCCCCCAAATATTAACCCCGAAGGCCGAAACCAACATCAAATCAATACCCAGGAAATCACTCTGCTTAGCCAACCTACAGTTAGTTTCTAAATTTCACATTCTTAGGGAAAGGTTCCCATTAATTTTATCAAAGATAAATTCTTTAAATTTATTCTTTAATCCACTTTTGAATATCAATTCAAACTAGTCGGGATTAGCGAACCTTACCGAAGTAATCATTTATTTTATTTCCCAATCCTAACCTATTCATCCCATGAAGTAAAACTGGTAATACTTCATATCTAACACCATGGTGTTATCGGAAAATTCAATTACCATTTCACGTTCAAATCTAATTAAAGATTTAACTATCGCCTGGAGCAAAACTGGTGATACTCCATTCTCGATCATTTCAATCTAATTAAAGATTTATTAAAACTCCACTTAGTTTTAATCTGTGACTGGGTTAAAGAATCAGTGTCATTTAAAACACGGTTCACGATAAACCCAAAATCACAACACACTTCAATCAGTCCCTAACCGTAAATTAGCAAGTGAGCAATTCCCTAAGTATTAACCCCGAAGGCCGAAACCAACATCAGATCAATACCCCAGAAATCATTCAACTTAACCAATCCCCGGTTAGTTTCTGATTTTCTTGACTCCTTTGGGTCTAAGAACAGTATTATTGAAGATACCGTTCACGACAACCCAAAATCACATTCCATTAATTATCGGGTTAAAGAACAAGTGTTATTTAAAACACTGTTCACGATAAACCCAAAAATCAATATCAATTCAATTCCAATTAAAGAAATTATTTAATTGGTACACTTCATTAAATCTAAATAAAAAGATTTAATCTTTTTCTCAACTGGGCTTAAGAATAGTGTTGATGAAGACACCATTCACGACAAACCCCAAATCACATTTGATATTAAATACAAGGCTCTGAATAGAAAATATATCGGCTTATTTTCAATATCAAGTCCTACGACCAACAGATATCGTATTGGAAATAACGATATATGTATATCTTTCAAATTTCCATAACAACATCTGTATAACCACGAAATCCAACATCGAAATATTCCGAAGACAATTTCGATTCAAATCCATTCCAATGAAATTATTGGAAATTCTGGTTATTTTCAAAACCATTTCAAATCCAATTTATTTATTTAAAAATAAATAGAATTATAATTCTAGTTCAAAACTAGTTCATTTCGATAAAAAACTATTTTTATATTTTCAAATATGGAGTTTTTCATCCCAATTTTTCCCAAATCATTTCTTATGATTTTACACAAATTATTACTATTTTTAATAATTTTATCAAGGCCCGTACAGTCGATTTCCATCAACGGCCATCGAACTGCACTTACAGCGACCTTTTTCAAATTTGATTTGGACATAATTCCAAATCCAACCGTTAGATTTCTAATTTCTAATAATCGTTAGAAAGCTCTTTTCGATACGAACCCAACGGTTCCGGTTTTAGGAGAATCCGACGGTCGGATCTCCCGCAATATCCATTCGAAATCAATGGTCGAAATTCGCGAACTGCCGTGGCGCGACGCGTTCTATTCAGGCCATTATATTATATATATAATATATATAATATATGTTTCGTCGATTTCAATTCAAAACGTGCTTTATAAATCGTTTTAAATTCATTTTCAAAATGGTTTCAACTTCATATTCAATTTCTAATCAAAATTGAATATTCCAATATAAATTCGTTTTAAATTCGTTTCAAATTGATTTCAATTTGATTTCTAATTCAATTTCAGTTCGTTTTCAATTCAATTCAATTTCAATTCGAATTCATTTCTATCTGATTTCAATTCGAATTCATTTCTATTCAATTTCAATTCGAATTCATTTCTATTCAATTTCAATTCGAATTCATTTCTATTCAGTTTAATTCGAATTTCAACTCTATTCGATTTCAAATCTATTCAATTTAATTCGAATTTCAATTTAATTCGAATTTCAATTCTATTTCAATATTCATTGAAAAATGAATAAAATCGATATAAATATTGTTCACGTCAAAATGGCGTCAATCTAATCAACACGGCTTCATATATTTCTATTTTCAAATATTCTATTTCAAATATTTCTTTTTCGAAACTGGAATGAGGCCCAATCAATTACCATATAATGTTAATTATATGGATTTTCTACAACACATGTATATATCAACAACGATGAATAATCAACCATCATCCAAAGTGCATTCTACACTGTATAAGCATCAAATATAAATATTCAACGCTTATAGCAGCCTGTCAATCAATCGATCGACATACAACTAAACAATCGGGATTAGTGTACGTCAAATATCATCCCAATACCCATGTGGGGTTTCAAACATTCAAACACAGATTTTATTTGTGCAGTTGGGCGATGTGTAAAATTTATCGTCCCAATCAATATCAGTCAAATGTGTGTATATAAACAAATCGTCCGATTTGTTTATTTTTATTTCTTTTCGTATAAACATTAAAAATTCTATTTTTAACTATAAAATATTTTTAGCTATATAAATATTTTATTTCATTTCACATTACATCACACAATCATCTACACAACAAAATCAAACAAACAAGCATACAAGCCGTCCATGGTCTGTGGACGACGGGTGTCGGGTGCTACTAAACACCGTCTGCATCCTAGTATATATATATATATATATATATATATAACTAGAAAATTAAATCAAAGAGTGAGAAATTTTCACGAAAGCTATCCCAACTTCATGACACTTCTAATGTAGGAAATCATCATTGTTCTCGCCTTTTTGTCACTTTCTTTGCCCGTATTCTCTACATATGTAAAAATCGAATTTTTACTTCGCTATTCAATATATAAAAATCGAATTTTTACTTTGCTATTCAATATATAAAAATCAAATCTTTACTTCGCTATTCAATATATAAAAATCAAATCTTTACTTCGCTATTCAATATATAAAAATTGAATTTTTACTTCGCTATTCAATATATAAAAAATCGAATTTTTACTTCGCTATTCAATATATAAAAAATCGAATTTTTACTTCGCTATACAATATATAAAAATCGAATCTTTACTTCGCTATTCAATATATAAAAATCCATTTCTATGCGATGTTCAAACATGAAAAAGAACTGATTTTTTTATCCTTGTTTTAAAGCCATTACATTAATTAAATAAATAAAAATAAATGGGAAAGTAAACTTACAGTAAAATCAATTTTTTTTCTCTAAGGAGGGGCGGAGACTCACTGTCGTCGTCGAGAGGGGGCTCTGGCAGTCGCGCGGTGGACGATGTCTGGGGGGCGTCTACTGTGCTTCGGGGTGGAGCTTTCGAGGGTTTGGGGGGGTTTAGATGAAGTCGCGCTCAGCGCGATGAGGAGGGGGAGAGGAACGATTGGGGGGGGGGCGCGATGCCGGACTTCGACGGCTGGGGAGGGGCGACGAGGCGTCGGCAGGGGGGAGGGGCTCGAACGTCGATGTCGGGTTCTCTTTTTTTTTTTAAATTTGATTTGGTTCTGAGTGAGGAGAGAGGGGTATGTGAGAGGAGTATATATATATTATAATATATATATTTAATTATTTTATTTTCAAAAAGTAACTTTTAATTTCGACCTCTAAACGAGACCCACCGCCTGTCGTCCATAGCTAATTACCCCCATTCCGAACACAATGGGATATATATCGTAAGCTGATTCGATCATTTTGATCAGTTTTCGTCAAAATAAACATATAACTCTATATATTGAATTTGAACGCACATTTTAATTTACCGGGACCACATACTAACTAGATAAATTCCAGAAAAATATTTTCTAGCTTCATATTGACGATACGGTCCTAACAAAACTCGTTTCATCGAATTCTGAGACCGTTGGAAAAATGGCCATTTTCCAGTCGATTAAAATCAACTGAAACTGGTCAAACACGTTTTCCTTTGCCACGCTCACATATTGATTCGAAAAAATTATGAAATTTGGAATCTAGCAATAATTTGACATCATGGATCCAACAAAAGTGGTTTCGTCGAAATCCGAGGTCGTTTGCAAAATTTCCATTTTTAAGGGCCTGAATTCCATAGCGACTATTCTGAAATTTCAACTGGTCGATTCAAACGAATATATACGTTCGAATTATATTCAAAATAAATTTCTCGTCGATATTATTTAAAATAACTCATTTTAAATATTCAAAATTCGCTAAAATTGCCAAAATAAATTTTTTAAACTGGCCCAGATTTCCGGGTTATTACAAACAACTTCAATCAGCAATCATTAAATGAAAATCGCAAACTAAAGCAACTGATGAACAACAATCTGTAATCGAACAAAACATATATACAAACTTTAAAAGATGAAAACGTAGATTCATATCTGTCGAGTCTTAGCGACTTTAGGGTTTTAGCTTGTTTGAGAATATCGACTTGTTTGGGAAGATCAATTTTTTTGAGAAGATCGACTTAGGGATTTAGGTAGTTATGAATCGGCTTAGGTTTTAGGGATTTATGGATTCACGAATTGGCTTAGGTCTTGTTTTTGAAGATCGGTTGTATTGAGAAATAGGAGATGATTGTCAAAAAGAGAAGAAATCAGCCTAAATTTTTTTGTGGAGGATCGTCAAAAAGAAGAAGATGGTAGAAATGGACGCGACCATGGAAATTTGTCCTGGGAAATAATTGTTTTGAACCTGTGTCCTAGAAACTAATTATTTAACTAAAGGAGGCCCTTATTCTATAATTCCCCTATTAATATATTTAATTACTCTAATTCACTTAATGAACAAATACCCAATTCTCTTCTAAATACAATAAATGTTGCTTTGTTTAATGGTTTTGTTAATGTATCTGCTATTTGTTTTTCTGTTTCTATAAATTCGAGTGAAATTTTCTCTTTACTAATGCTATCTCTTAGAAAATGATGTCGTATATCAATATGTTTAGTTTTTATATGATGAGTCGGATTTTTAGATATATTTATAGGGTTTGTATTATCATAGTATATTGGTGATTTATTTTCATTTAATCCAAAATCTTTTAAAGTTTGTTGCATACATATTACTTGTGAACAAGCCAAAGCAGCAAATATATATTATGCTTCAGTTGTTGACAAAGATACTGTATTTCGCTTTTTACTAAACCATGAAACTAGTGAATGCCCTAAGAAATGACATATTCCACTATTGCTTTTGCGATCAAATTTACATCCCGCATAATCAACGTCACAATAAGAAATTAAATTAAATGAATCATTCTTAGGATAAAATAATCCAAAGTCTAATGTATGTTTTACATATCTTAGAATATGTTTTACAGCTTCTAGATGAGTTTCCTTAGGTTGTGATTGATATTTTGCACATGGACATACACTATGCATTATATCTGGTCTACTAGCGGTTATATATAATAATGATACTATCATACCTCTATATGATTTTTGATCAACGTCTTTTAACGCATCATCTTTACTTAAGGCTATATTAGTTGCCAAAGGAGTTGGTCTCACATTAGTTGTCGTTAAATTATATTTATTAATTAAATAAATCTCTTGCATATTTTTCTTGATTAATAAATATTCCATTCTTTAATTCACGAATTTGTAAGGCTAAGAAGAATGTTAGTTCTCCCATATCACTCATCCCAAATTCATGGGTCATAATACCTGAAAATTCTTTATTTATTTTATTATTTTTCGACCCGAAGATTATATTGTCAACATATATTTGTACTAATTATATATCATTATTATTTCTTTTAATAATAAAAAGAGTATAATCTAGTTTACCAGTTTCGAAGTTAGATTGTAATAAATACTTTCTTAATCTATCATACCAAGCTTTATGAGCTTGTTTTGTTCCATATAGGGCTTTCTTTAATTTATATACATGGTCTGAAAAAAAATTATCTTCAAAAAGAGGTGGTTGCTCTACATATACGTCTTCTTTAACATATCCATTTAGAAAAGCACTCTTAACATCCATTTGATATAATTTAAAATTATTATGATTAACGATGGCTAATAATATTTAAATTGCATCTAATCTTGCTACGGGGGCAAACATTTCATCATAATCTATTCCCTCTTCTTGGGTATAACCTTGTGTTACTAATCGTTCTTTATTTCTACGACCTCACTGTGTTCATTCATTTTATTTTTATAAACCCGTTTAGTTCCAATTACAGTTTTATCCTCTGGTCTAGGAACAAGTTCCCATACATCATTCCGAGTAAATTGATTATATTCTTCTTGCATAACAAGGATCCATGAATCGTCAGATGATGCTTCCTTTTGATTTTTAGGTTCGATAGTTGAAATAAAAGCTGAATTACTCATATTATTTAATTGGTTTCTAGTTCTAACAACAGATTCAATATCTCATAAGATATTTTCTATAGAATGTTCTCTTAATAATCTAATTCTTTTATTTGGTTGATTATTTTCATTATTTGTTTCATTAATCTCATTTATTCATTCGTCTTCATTGTGATGTGTTATATTTTATAGTTTTCCTCAAAAGATACATTTAAGGTTTCTTCTATAGTATTAGTTTTTATATTAAAAACTTTCTATGCTTTACTTCTTTTTGAGTATCCGATAAATATTCCTTTATCAAATTTAGAGTCAAATTTGTCTAAATTTTCTTTAGTATTAAGAATAAAACATTTACTTCCAAATATTTTAAAATATGATACTTTTGGTTTCTTATTATATAAAAGTTCATATGGTGTTTTCTGAGTTAAGGGTCTTATTAAAATTATATTTAAAATATAACATGTTGTTGCAACTCAGCCCAAAAATCCTCGGTAAATTACTGCCAGATAACATAGTTCTCGCACACTCTTGAATTTATCTATTCTTACGTTCAACTACTCCATTTTGTTGAGGGGTTCTTGGGAAAGAAAAATTATGGTTTATCCCCTTTTTATTACAAAACTTTTCAAAATTTTCATTTTCGAACTCTCCACCATGGTCACTATGTATTGTTTTAATTTTTAAAAATAGTAAATTTTGAATTATTTTGGCAAAGGTTTTTAATTGATCAAAAGCATCAATTTTATTTTTAAGAAATAAGGTCCAAGTAAATCTAGAAAAGTCGTCGATTATTACATAAACATATCTATTGTGATTTATTGATTTAGTTTGGGATGGACGAATAGATCCATTTGGATTAACTCTAATCGTTTCGAGGTTGTAATTTCCTCTTTAGATTTAAACGAATACTTTTTAATTTTCCGAATTGACAAGCGTCGCATAAATTATTTACTTTAAATTTCTTTTTGGTAATCCCCTAATTGAATCTAACTTTGAAATCCTAGAGATGTGTTTGAAATTTATATGACCAAATCTCTTATGCCACATCTAAGGGTCACTTGTATTTTCCATAAGACATAAATTATCGTTGGAGTTTTTCTTACTTAATATATATATTTCTTGCTGTCTCCTTCCAATATTACTTTTGAATTCCTAACTTCTGTAAAGCATCTATCTTTTTCAAAGTTTATATTATAACCTTTATCGCAAAATTGACTTATACTTAGTAAATTATGTTTTAGATTTCTAACTAATAAAACATCAGAAATAGTAGGAGTTTCAGAGTTACCGACATTGTAGATGCCAAATATATATCCTTTAGAGTTATCTTCGAAGTTGACCATTCCACCATCTTCATATACTATATTATTTAGTAATTCTGGATTTCCTGTCATATGTCTTGAACAACCACTATCAAATATCCATTTGTCCTTTTTGATTTCCACCATTTGCTCATCAGAATTTGAATCCCAACAGCCATGTAATGCATCATTTCAGAATTTGAATTTTCAACAGCCATATAACCCATCTTTTCAGAGTTTGAATTTCCAATAGCCATGTAACACATCTTTTCCTGTACAGTACAAGAATTCAGTAGATCACTTGAATTTTCATCATAATTAAATGCAAACTCTTTAAAAATTGATGCAATTTATGAGTTGAAACTAGTGTTATAAAGCATTTCAAAATTTTCCATTTGATATTTCCAAAAATCAGATTATGAACTTTTTGAACACCTGTGCTCTGATACCAATTGTTAAGGAATGTGGAATGTGAATCTTAAGGCAAAACAAACAATAGAGGGAGATGAATAGTGTTGTTAACGATATTTTTTGTCAACACCGAAGATAGGTCTATTGAAGTGGACCTAGGGGGGAATAGGTTTTTTAGCCTTCAAAAGTTTGAGTTAGTACACCGTCTCCTAGATTTCAAGGTTTGGAATCCAAAAGAATAGTCACTCTTCCCTCAATAGGGTGAGCATCACGCTTCAGCGATTTAAGAACCAATATCTTAAGATCAAGGATTCCTAAGCGCAACACTTAGCGAACGACTTAACGGTTTGTAGGAAGGGGTTCTGTACTGAGCTTGCGGAAGGGTCTAGATTTGTAGAAAGGGGGTGTTTCACTTGGCTTGCGGAAAGGTTTGGTATAGGTTTGTATACATGCAGAAAACAAACAGTAAGTTGCGGCAACAACGACCGAGGAATCACATGGCAAACCAATAAGGAAATACTCTAAGTATTGATTCACACTTTATTGATCTTTGATTTAGAATACATGAATAGAATAGAAGAAATCCCCAAATCGATCTAAGAATTAGGGTTTACTCTAGAGAGAAAAAAGAATAATAATGAGAAAATCCTCCTAAAAATGTGTCACCTAGGGTCTTATTCATAGAGAATTCAGGGCCCCTTCTGCTGGTGGTCCGATAGGCTTGCAGAAGCCTTTGTCGACCACTTTTCTCCTTGGTCTCGGATGTTTAACTTCCAGCCACTTTTATTGTGTCGATTATAGCTTCTGGAGCGAGGGTCCCAGTCAGTTGAAGCCACTTCAAGATTGATATGAGCTTGTCGATGTGAATGGCTTTCGGAAGACATTTGTGCTCCTGGTTGTGGCTTCCAGGTGTAGGCTTCCGATTGTCTCATAAATACTTTGAGGAGCTTGCCCTCACGATATATGTAGATAGCTATCGGTTCAGAACCTCTGTTAGTGTCGGTACCGAGCAGATAAGTTTGTATAGCATGTATCCTATTTAGGGTTCTGGTTTGCCTTCCGGTGGAGCTTTCGGTTATAGCCTGGTCTTCGGAAGGTAGCTCCCTATGTGCTCCCTACGAGCTTGGTTTATCAATGTGGCCTTTCAGTGTTTATGCAGCGGATGTTTCAGAAGATGGTTCCGGATAGTCCATACGTGCTTTCAGCTTGGTATTCTTGATGCTTTTATCTCCTAATGTATTAGTGTTAGGCAGGTTAATACCAGCAGCCTTTCCATGTTTCTGGGTTTTGATTGGAGGAGCTCTTGCCTTCCCCTTTCTTAGCTTTTGACTTGGATGACCATCGTTATAGAACCACCCCTTCCGGATATTCCCTACCGGTTACACCCCATCAGTATTCTATAGCTTTTGAGTTATCTCTAGTGTTTGGCCTGTGCTTTTAGAGAATTCTTTTCTGCTTCTGTTCATCCGATACCCCTTCACCACCAACCTGTTTCGGAGCTAATTTTTGTAGTAACATTCTCCCCTTAGTGAATGGGTGTTTTCGACTTTTCAAGTTAAACTTTTAAGCGGATCTGCTATCTCTCTCTTCCATTATATATACCCCCTCCTTACTGACTCCTTTCTTTCCTTATCATTTCCTGGAAAATTTATCTTAAGGAAGTATCAGTTGTTTACATAATCATATCGGTAAGTTATCCATATTTTTAGTTTCTTTACTGCCAGATTCAGGTGAACAACTCCAAATTTGATAGCTTAAATTAGTGTTTTCATTTTGCTTTTATCTTTTTGTGGTGGCATTTGAAAACAAAATATCCTTCCGCTAGTAGATTTTTTGCAGAATAATAAAGTTCATGCCCTTTCGTATATTGATCTTACCTTGTTGCCTAAACATTTAACAGATCATACCTGGTATTATGGGCAAGAAGCACATTGCTTTCAAACCTGATAGGAATGGCCCTCTTCCAAAAGATATCTCTACCTCTAGGAAAGTTAGTGTTGTTAAGAAGCATTCTTTGATTTTGTCTCAAGAGCAAGTTAATTCTATCCTCCAGGATTTCGGAATTTCGGGTGTTGACATCGTCCTTCCTTGTGAAAAGGACACCATTTCCTCTCCTCTGGAGGGTTACTTTGCTTATTATGCGGTTCATACTTGGCTTGGAGGTTTTATTCCTTTTCCTAATTTTCTTAATCATTATCTACAACAATTGGGAATTTCTCATATTCGGCTCTCTCCAAACACCTATACCTACCTGTTGGTCTTAGAACTTTTGTCTTTGGAATCAGGCAATGGTTCTCTAAGTCCTTCCACTCTCGATTACTTAGTTCATCCTTCCAAAGTTAATGACGCTAATCCTCAAATTTTTCGTGCAAATCCTACGAAGAAAATGTTGTTCGTAGGGATGTCAAGGTTCAAAGATTGGGAGAATCAATTTTTCTAAATCCGATGCCCTTCGAGTATCACCGGCGGCTTTCACACCTTAAGTATGCATACCCGAAAGTTTTTTTAGTTTGTTATCTTGCTTTTAGTATCATGTCTTCCTTTTCGCAGATGTTGTCCCAAATTACCAAGTTTCCCGGATAAGGAGTTAATTGATGCCTTGGGCGTTACTTCTGGATAATATGGTAACCGGTCTCTGATGCTCACTTCTTCTATCCATCGGTGGCATTTTTTATTGCTAGCTGGTCAAATCATCATTGGGGCAACCACCTTTGGTCCTACTTAGCAAGCGGATCCCTTTTTTGTCATTGGGGAGAGATGCTCCTTTCTCTTCCAATTCTTCTTTGTCCCTTGATAACTTAGGTATGCTTTTCCTTATCTTAAGACGGAATTGTACTTTACCCTTCTCTTCATTTCTTCTTTCTGTGTGTTTTGAAGCTATTTGTACTGAGTCTAGTAAGACTGGTTCCGTCTCCTTGGTTCCAAGAGTTGGGGTTTCTTCTCTCAAAGATGCATTATTAAAATCTAGAGAAAATGTAAAGAGGAAACTTTTGGAGAAAGGTTTAGAAGATTCTCCATCGAAGAGGTCTAAGGATGTGGTAAACGTAACTGCTCCTTCTAATGTGGTCCTTGATATCTTGGAGATTACTTCTCCAATGAAGGATTCTGGCTCGAACACTCGCTGTGTTGGATCTTTCGAAGTCCCCAATGAGTTGCATCACGCGATGGGTTTCACTTCTTCTTCTAAGGACATCACCCCTCTTGATTTTACCAATCCTACTAATGGTAGTAAATTCGATGAATTAGTTGGCCAGATAATTTCTTCTTCTGTTTTTTCTGGTGTTGACTCCTCATTTGATTCGTGTCGAAGTTGTCAAGCTTTGGTCAAGCAACTACTTATGGTTGTGGTGCAAGACAGTACTCCAGATCCTAGTTCTGAGTTGTCGAGGCTCAAAAGAGATAACGTGACTTTGAAGATGGAAAAAGATGCTCTGGTTCTTGAAAAAGAGGGTTTAGCTGTAGAGCAAAAAAAAGTTGGAGCATGCTTTATCGGAAGCTAGGAGTTCTATTGCCTTAGGAAAAAAATCCTGCTTGGCCCTGGTTAAAGAAAATAATGCTTTAAAGAGGAGCCTGGAGAGATCCAAAAAGGATATCGGCCTACTCGATTCTCGTTGTTCTTCCTTCCATGATCATAATTCCTTTCAGGAAAAATAGAATGGTTCCCTCAAGATCAAATTTGGTAAAAAGAAAGCATTGCTGACTAGGTTTTCCATTGTAGTTAGCGATGCTAAACGAAGAATTTCCTGCTTCCTTCAGGCCACTTTGGACGAAATCATGGTTAGCTCCTTCGAAGATGCTTTCCTTCTTAATTATGTAGATAACATGGATAACTGTTCGAATTTAAACTTTTCTTCTCTTGACCTGTCCTTGGTGGAAAGGTTTATGTCCAAGATATCTTATATAAGGAATAAAGGGTAAGTTCCTGCGAGGAGGGAGATTGACATATCTGAGCTTTTGTTTATTGAAGATGTTCCTCTCGAGGAGCTGCGTGCCGTTGATGAAGGAGACCTTGTTATGGTATCGAAGGCTGTTGGAATTAATGATGATAACTTCAAGCGTATCAATGTTACTATGGGTGAAGTGGAAGAAAGAGGTGATAACTCCACGGGTGTCGGTGGTACTTTTTTGGCCTTTGATACTCTTAATGAAGCATGCGACATAGGTACTAAATTCGTTGAAGAAGACCCTATCTAAGTTGGTCCCTCTGACCTTCCTGAAGCACGAAGGATGGGGAAAGGCCCAAGTTCCCCGGGTTCCCTTTCTATTGAAAATCCACAAGTTTCTGTTCCTACTTCTGAGGTATGACATCTTCTTTTATGCACAAGTTCTTTTGCTCTTCCTTGATAATCAACCTATAATCCTTTTCGTCTAGACGGGAGGGAAGCGGTTAAGTTTTAGGAATTCCATTCTTAGGAAGACTCGACTGGAAGCGATTTGTCTCACTATGGAACTGGACAAACAGACGAGCAAGTATAACATACTGTCCTCCAAATATCATCTACTTGATAAGAGTGCTACAAAGTTACTACTTTTTAAAGAGAAAGAAGTGGCTCCTAGGCTGCGAACGGCCCGGTTGCGATGTGAGAGGCTCTTAAAAGAAAATTCCAAGCTTGTGACTTTGTTTTGGATGTTAATCGAAGACATGGATACGTTAGTAAACTTTTTGTATCAAATTTATCGTAGATATGAAACCATGGATTTCTCCTTTTTAGGTAATCATAGCAGGGGTCTGCTTAGACGTTTTCACAAAAGGTGCCTAAATGAATGTTTTGCGAACCTACACCCGAGCAAATGCTGGAACCTTCCTCGACTCACCTCCACTCCTAGAAAGTTGCCTTTTGATAAACTTAAATTTAACAAGCATCGATTTGTTACTGAGACCTTTAAGAGATCATTCTTGTATGAGTGAGAGGAATGTCTGTGATGAATGTACTTTCTTGGTTGATAATATAATGATTTATCTTTTCCCTGATTTCTTTTGATATTTTTCTTCAAAAATTGTCTTCTACCTCACATTTACTCTATAGGTCTTTCTTAGAAGATTATGTTAAGTTGGAGAGAGACTATCGAGAGAAATCTCCTCTTATTATTAAGTCTTCTTCCTTAGCATGATATTGCTTCTTAAGGGATCTTGAGAAAGTTTATACTTGTTATCCTTAGATTCGCCTTTATTTTCTTGGAGAGAATAAGGACCAACTTTTAAGAGAGGCTTATACATATCAGACGAGGTTGGTTTATGGTTATGACAGTCCGCCTCCTGGAAAGTGGGACCATCGTAAGTGTCCTCCGGTTCATACACCTGATGGATTCGAGGTCCCCTTTGATTCCTCACTTGACCTTACTGCTGACATCCAATATAAAGTGAGTAAGGCTGCTTTCTTATCCTGATACTCATGATAAATACTTGTAACAGTGCTTTTATAGAGAGCTAGATTACGATTATACGAAAGTTCTAGTATTGGGATATGGGTGTTCTCTCTTCTGGAGATGTGCTTATTTTACAATTTTCTTGTAAATAATTATGTAACATGTGAAGTTCTTAGCATAATGCCTGTTGCATGTAATATTCTAAAGTGATGGTGCTTATGAACAGAAGTAGGACCTTAACGGTATTACTTTAACATACGATCACAAATTTCAGCGTAAACGTTTTCCTTTCGTTATGGTTTCACCATGACATGGTGCACATATTCGGCATACCTTGTTAGAATTTTGTTTTATAGGCTCTCGTAGAGCGTTACTTGCTCTCGGTAGGGTTAATAGTGCTGAGGTGCGGAAGATATGAAATGTTTACAATGCTTACTTGTGTTTTGTGTGTTAGCGCAAATATTTGACATACTTGGATAATAAATTGATGAACGTATAAGTCAGAGACACTTCCCTGATCAAGTGAGAAGGCCATGAGTATGCCCCTAGTAATAATAGGAGTGTAATTCCATGCTAGTTCTGGATCAGTGAGAAGCTTAAACAACTCCTTCTTGTTTAGATTTAGGGATCTAAATCACCCAAATTCAGATATCTATGGTCAGACCAGAAATACACCTCTGGTTTTAATCGGCACTTAAGTCAACCTAGACTTGGGTATTAAGATGGGAGACCAGAACTCCGCTTCTGGCCTTTGTTGAAAGTCGAATCAACCCAGGTTCGTTGCAGAGATAAGATCGGGATTCCACTCCCAGTATTTGTGAACGCCTAAACCAACCCAGATTCGGGTTATTTAAAATAGGAAACCTGAAATCCACTTCTGGTCTACATCGAGAGCCGAATCAACCCAGATTCGGGTTTTAATACAGGAGACCCGAACCAACCTTTGTTCAGGTAATTGGAGACTGAATACCAAAAATCCAATTCTGGCATTATTGTTTTAGTATCCACCTTGGATTTGACTTATGAAGCAGAGATTGTACGCGCTTTTTGAGCCACTCTCTAAGCTTTTGATGTCAAAGCAGAGGATGTACGTGCTTAGTTGGCCACTCTCCGGGCCTGTGCGTCCGGTGCGCTTAGCTAGCTTATCCACAAGCAGGGCCCAAGGACTTACCCGACTTCCCTCCAGGAGGCACCCTATCCTGACTATAGTAGGCGATGAAAAGGTCTTAGAAACTTAAACTGGGCCATCGTAGACACGGAATTAAGGTTTACTCTTTTGATGCTCTATACTGACCATTGTAGGTACTGATAGAGGCTTACATACCACCCCCCACCCTCCAAGGGTTGCCTTATCCCAACCATCGTAGGCGATGATAGTGGTTGGTGTTCCCTTATGTGGGTAACGCGGAACATAAGTAGAGGTTGGACGTGCTCTTCTACGAGCAGAGGTAGAACGTGCTTAATTCTCAGAGGCAGGGCGTACTCTTCTGCGAGCAGAGGCAGGGCTTGCTAATTTTAGATACTTTACCATGACCATTTCTGGTATGAAACGGAGGCTTACGCTTTTGATTCTTTAACCTAGCCCCTCCTGATTTGGGCATGGAAAAAGACTAACACACCACCCCTCCCCTTTGGGGAATGCCTTGCCCTGACCAATTTGGCGTTGAAAGGGGATTTGATCCATTTGTGGTTTGATCCATCTTGGGTTTCTTTAGCTTTGAAAGGAGGGTTTTTCGTACCTATGGTTATGTTTGATAATCCTTTTTCTAAGGATTTTTATTGACCTTGATATGGTATTTTTACAAACTCTTGTAATTGGCCTTGGTTGATGAATTTGATGACCATTTCCTCGAGGATTCAGCAGTGGTTAGTTTCATGTCCATTCATCATGTGGTAATGACAGTAGGGTCCTCCTGACTTCCTTTTGTATTTGGGTTCTTCCTTTGTGAATGGCCAATAGTTGAGTTCATTTTTGGTTAAAAAGTAGTTATTTTCCATCGAAGCAGTAAAGTAGTATCCCTTGGGTAATCCTGGCATAAGCCTCACTCCTTGCCACTAGAATTTAACCCTTTTGTTATCAAGTTTCGTTGTTTTACCTATATTTTTGTTTCTTCTTCTCACGGTATAATGAGATTGAGGTGCTATCCTTTCAGACCATTTGTTGGTGAAGTGGTTAAAATCATCCATTACTTCTTGTTCAAACACCATTCCTCTGATTTACTTGTGGAGAGTCCTCCTTATGTGAGAGGAAATGTTAACATCCTTTGATGTAGAGCCACTTAGAGGAGATGTTAGGTTTTGTCCTATGTGGAAAGGCTATTATTCCAAGCGTCGGAAGCATATTGTTCTGTTTCCCTTTTTCGCTTCATTATTCTCAAGGCTTCCACTCTCAGCCTTTGTTCTTACGTCACTCTTAGGTCAGTGATTTCTGACTTATCCATTCGAGATTCAAAAGACTCTTGTTGGGACCTCTTACCCATAACTTTGCTTCTTCAAAGCCTTAGTCCAATCCAGGATGAAACAACACAGGTAGATATGTGGTAAGGTTAACCAAAGGATCGGAGATTCAGGACCCTCCCTCTAGCGCCAAAATGTTAATGATATTTTTCATCAACACCAGAGATAAGTCTATAGAAGTAGACCTAGGGGGAAAATAAGTTATTTAGCCTTCACAAGTTTGAGTTAGTTCACCGTCTCCTAGATATCAAGGTTTGGAGTCCAAAAGAATAGTTACTCTTCCCTCAATGGGGCGAGCATCACTCTTAAGCAATTCAAGAACCAACAGTTATCCTGGGATGAAGGATTCTAAGCGCAACCCTTAGCGAATGACTCAACAGTTAGTAGGAAGGGGTTCTGTACTGAGCTTGTGGAAGGGTCTAAATTTGTAGAAAGGGGGTGTTTCACTTGGCTTGCGGAAAAGTTTGGATATAGGTTTGTATACATGCAGAAAGCAAACAGTAAGTTGCAGCAACAACGACTGAGAAATCACATGGCAAACCCATAATGAAATACTCTAAGTATTGATTCACACTTTATTGATCTTTGATTTAGAATACATGAATAGAATAGAAGAAATCCCCAAATCGATCTAAGAATAAGGGTTTACTCTAGAGAAAAAGGAAAACAAGAATAAGAATGAGAAAATCCTCCTCAAAATGTGACCCCTTGGGTCTTATTTATAGAGAATATGAGACCCCTTCTGCTGTTGGGCCATTGGGCTTGCAGAAGCCTTTGTCGACCGCTTTTCTCCTTGGTCTCGGATGTTTAGCTTCTGGCCGCTTTTGTGGTGTTGATTATAGCTTCCGGAGCGAGGGTCCTGGTCAGTTGAAGCCTCTTCGAAATTGATATAAGCTTGTCAATGTAAATGGCTTTCGAAAGACATTTGTGCTCCCGGTTGTGTCTTCCGGGTGTAGGCTTCTGGTTTTCTCATGAATACTTTGAGGAGCTAGCCTTCGTGATTTGTGTAGATAGCTATCGGTTCAGAACCCCTGCCAGTGTTGGCACCCAGCAGATGAGTATGGATAGCCTGTATCCCCTTTAGGGTTTTGGTTTTCCTTTCGGTGGAGCTTTCGGATATAGCCTGGTCTTCAGGAAGGTAGCTCCTGGTAATTTGTTTGTGGTTCATCAATGTAGCCTTTAGGTATTTATGCAGTGGATGTTTCGGAAGCTAGTTCCGGATAATCCCTACGTGCTTTCATCTTGGTATTCTTGATGCTTTTATCTCCTGATGTATTGGTGTTAGGCATGTTAATACCGACAGCCTTTCCTTTTTTTGGGTTTGGATTGGCGGAGCTCTTGCCTTCTCTTTCTTAGCTTTTGACTTAGATGACCTATCGTTATAGAAACCCCCCTGCCGGATACACCCTACCGGATAGCCTCTGTCGGTATTCTATAGCTTTTGAGTTCTCTCTAGTGTTTGGCCTTTGCTTTCAAAGAATTCTTCTGTGCTTGTGTTCATCTGATACCCCTTCAGCATCAACCCGTTTCGGAGCTAATTTTGGTACTAACAAGTGTTTAAAAGGAATTTATGAAAAATTTAAGCTTAATTAATCTATTATATTAATCACATACATCAGAGATGATCACAAACACAGAATCAAACACAGACACAGATATAAGTATAAAATGCAGAAAAGGAAAGAACACACCGGATTTTATACTGGTTCGGATTACTCTTACGTCCAGTCCTATGCATCACTGGATTGCACAGAGCTTTATTACTATCAATATCCAAGTATAACACCCTTGATTTTGTAACTAGAATAAACTGATAAAAAAATGTAGACCGATAATGGTGACCATCTTCTTCCCCCTTTTTTCTTCCTTATGTCCTATCTCGCTTTTCTTCTCTTCATTTTTCCATATCTCTCCTCCTACCAACCTTCTCTGTTAGCTTCCTCTTATGCTGCTCTCTCTCTCCCCTGCTTCTTCAACCGCCGCCAGTAAGCCTAGTTTTCATTTTCTCTGTTCTTTTGGCAATCGGGCTCATCTTGCTAACACCGATCCCACACCATCTCCGGTCGTGATCCCTTTCCTAATCTCAGCGGTATCTAGTTCCCTTCCTTGGTTTTTCTAGTTTTGTTGATCTCATTGGGTTTTTATTAGATCTGGTTTTCTGCCTCTCTGCCCGCCAATCTCCTTCACCCCCTTCTTTTCTTGCAGTGTTTCCCTCTCATCTTTCCCGTCTTTTCGCCGGTTTCTGCCTCGCTTCTTGTGGCTTTGTGAATCTCTCTGTTACTAATAACTCTTCCTCTTCTCCCAATCCTGGTCTTGTGTTGAGCTCCCTTGCGAAGCGGCTGATTCTCCAGCCTTCACAAGGTGGTGGTGTTCTTCAGTATAGGTTGTTTCGGCTTGTTTATAGCCTGGTCTTCTTTGTTTATCGAGTGTGGATGGCTGTTTTTTCGGAATTATGGCTTGGGGGTTGTAGTTTTCCTCTGGGTGATGGATGATGTTCCTCTTGGTTGGCTAGTTGGTCTTGCTGTCGGATCTTTATGTTCCCTTGCTGCAGTGCCTCACTTTTGCTTCATGTGTCAATCTTCACCTTCGGTTATTGTGTGGTGTTCACTTCAGGTATCTTCGGATTCAAGCTACGCTTCCACTATCAGTTTGGGTATGCTTGTCTGGTCTTCATCTGTGTTTCACTTTGCTACTGGCTTGGAGGGTTTGTGGTATGTTTAGCTTATGCCATTGTGTGTAGCATTCTTCGCTGTGTTCGATGGGCTCGGTTCTACTGTATATTGAGGGATGTTGCTTTTTGTTGGAGTGCTATGTAGAATTTTGGGTTATCTTTTTCGTTGGTTGGTTTTATGTGTTTTCAGTTTGGAGGGAGGGGGTGTCTGTGCGTGTCTTGGTGTTGTAGATTAGTGGGTTGGTGTGCTTCTTTTGTTACACAAGTTGTTGTCATGGTGGGGTTGAATGGAGTTGGTCATTGTCCCGATTGTGTTATGTCTGTCTCTTTCTCTTTTTTCTACTGTTATGTTAGGTCTGCATCGGTCTCTGGTGTATTGTTTTAGAGGTCTTGGTTGTTGTTTTTGTGGATCTTTTGGCTTCCTTTGCTGTTCTCTTTTTGTTTTTTATTTGCAGTAGGACCTGTAATAGCTTTTTATTTAAATGGAAAATCATTTGGAAAAAAAACACCTTTGATTTCACGGCTACAAGGTTAACACTGATTCCCCCACCCTCGGTTTCACGGCTACAAGGTTAACACCGATCCCTTTCCTTGATTTCAGGGATACTAGGAACACATTCGTTCCCGAACAATTCCCAAATGATTACAACAGCCCTATAACTCTTTAATAGCACTTCAAGAGTATTTGATAGAGGTTGAAAAGAGAAGAAGTTTGATATAATTTGAGTAGAAATCAGCAAAGTATAAGTGTAGAAACCAAGAAAACGATGTATATTAATGGTGGTATGTAAAGAGGTGAAAATGGAGGAGAGGAATGAATAAAAAAATCAAAATCAGCCCGTTTTTATAGTGTCTTAATGATTGCAACATTTCAGAAACATTACAAATAGTGAAATGACACCTCCTTTGAAAATTGAATTTTTGACAGATGTATGTCGACATATGTATAGTATTTTTATTTTTAAAACTATTTTTCAAGTTATTAAACATATATATTGTTCTGGAAATTCTTGAATCAAAACTTAATAATATAAATGAATATTCTAAACTGTAAAATCATATGAAATCACAATAATATATTATATAAACTAAAGTTATAATATTTAAAACTATATAACTATATATAAATTTTTATATATTTAAAACTTTGGACTTATATGCTTGAAATCATAAATAAGATAATTTGAATTTTCGAAACAGAATTTGAAATTTGAAAATCAGAATTTGAACCTGAAGTGTTATTCAGAGTCTTACCAAATAAACTAGACTCTATTACTGTATTTTTCTTGAACTCTTGAAATCATGATAACTTTGATAACTCATGAGTCTTGAATCTCTTCTAAATCTGAATCTCTTGGAACTCTAAAACTGTACAGTCTTCAGTATTTAAGTCTTGTATACAAACCCTGCATATATGTGTATATATATATTCTAGATAGAAATGTTAGTACATATTTTATAATCAATTAATAATAATATTTGAAATAAGGTCGTTGTCATCAAAACTCCATTCTCCAACAATCGTAACTTTGCTTGGACTTCGGACTTTGTCAAAGCATTCCAGAATTTGTTGAATCATTTTAAGAGACCTCCTATATTGTCGAAGTCAATTGATCATGAGGATTTATTCGTGTATCTGGCAATGTATCAGCATTGCATTAGCTCAGCACTTATTTGTGAAGAAAATTAGGTTCAACAACTAGTGTACTATGTAAGCAAAAGGTTGGCAGAAGCGGAATATAACTATCCAAAGATTGAAAGGTTGGCTTACAGACTCTTGATAGCCTCAAGGAAGGTGCGTCACTACTTTCAGGTTTATCCCATCAAGGTATACACTGACCAACCACTACGTTCGGTCCTTATCAACTTGAGGCATCTAGAAGATTACTTAAGTGGAATATCGAACTAAATGAGCTCAAAATTGCATTTGTCTCTCGAAGTGCCATCTAGGGACAAGCATTGGCAAATTTTATTGGTGAGTTTACAGGTCCATAGGAACATGCTGAAGAATTTGAGTCTTCAGTCGCCATATGGAAGCTATTCACTAATGGGCTCATCGCGATCGATGTTCTGGTGCTAGAGTTATTTTATTAAATCCTAAGGAATGATTGATATGTTATGCATTGAAGTTGGACTTCCTGGCAACCAACAATAAAGCCGAGTACGAAGCTCTAATTACTGCGCTTAAACTCGCAAAGGACTCCAGAGTGAGAGCAATTGATATTTTCTTCGACTAACTTGCTGATTGCAATATACGCAATAAAAGTCACTTTTCAAATCATTAAGGTAGTTCAAAATTATAAGGCCAATCAACTCAAAAATCTCAACTTTAAGGCTGCTGATAGTGGCGGCGAATCCAGAGATATCAGAGTTGCTAAAAGTTTGATCGACTATATCATCCAAAACAGATTTCATATCTATGGGTTGTTCACTTTTCGAAAAGATGCTAAATTTTGATTTAGTTTGTGTTTGGAAATATAATTACAACTTTTCGGCTTCATATAGCAATCAAATCACTAAGTTAAAATTAGTTAACACTTCTTAGTTTTTATATATAATCCTTTTTTATTTGTTCTATTTTTAGATAATGTTATAGGCATTGATCTTGACTTAGAATTTGCACTTTAGCTACTCAGTTACATCATTATTTGGTTCAATTTGGCTTTAAATTGTAGATTTTTTAAATCAATTTTTAGGTTAATTTCGATATTTGTTTTCAATTGGAAAATTGAAAATGAAGTGTAATATGTCATGTATCCTTTTATTATTATATTGGTGCACTGTTCATTTTGATGATATAATAATTTAGAGTTAAATATTGAACTGTTACTTCTGGACGAGTTTTATTCTTCAATGAGTATGTGTTGATATTTTATAGTTTATTTTTAGCTTACACTATTAAGTCATATATGTTCTTTTTTTAAATAAAAAGGTGTGATGGCCCGCCCCGCACCATCAGACATTTCCCTTGAAATGCGCTGCACCGATGCCCGACTGGCACGGGACGGTCGTCAATAGAAACGGGTTTGAAACGATGAATCTTCAAGAACCTGTAGTATATCTCACAGCGCATGGAATACAATATAATAATAACATAACTTGATATAAAATAGGAGACGGTGTATAAGCTGAAAACTAAACCATATCCATCAGAGTAGCGGAATCCAAAATACAGATTATGATCCAAACGATTATTACAACTTCAAAATACTATCTCTAAAAGGGAAATAAAAGAGGTACACTACTAATGCCCAAAGCAGTGACCAAAAACAACACAGGGAGAATATATGTATATATTATGTGGAAGTCTCCTACTTGTCTCCGGACAGCTACTCTTGCATAACCACCTAACTTGTCTCTAGTCTGCTCGTTTAGGAGCACCCAGAGTAATAATAAGAGACATAAAACTTTGGGTCAGACAAAAGTGCTATGAGCGATAGCAGCAAAATAAAACAATAACATGAATAAATAATCATACCTGACCTGGACCTGCAACCAAAGAGTTAGCACAATAAGATGTATAGTACTCTAAGGTAACACTAACATATAGTGTAAAAATAGAAGTGTGAGTGTCATGGTGATAGCAAATATTAAACATAGCAATCATCCTCACATCTCTCACTCAGTGCGTAAAGCATACGATATCCACCGCTTTGATCACCAAATCCATAGGGCTATGACGGAGTCCAACTCCGTACAACTACCGCTATGACCACTTTGCCCTTTGGGACCCTAACAGAGTCCCACTCCATACAGCCTCTAACCCCACTGCGCTGGTCCATAGTCAATAACCCTAATGGGTCAACATATACATACCCCTCTCTCAATGGTGAACAAAAGTTATGGATATCGATAACCCCTTTGCACACGTCCCGCAGCAAAGCCTAACTCTTGAAGTTAACTCGTTGGTTCCCATCTGGACCCTGAGTAATAACTCCCTATTTGGACTTCCTTTGCATCTCGGGTTTTGGTCTCCTCCTGTTTGGTTTGGTCTCCACTCGATTCGTGAGTTTGTGAAGCAAGCGGTTCAGAATCATCTTTGGGGGTCGGGTCGTGATTACCCCACCGGGTCGGGTCGGGCTTCTCCATCCAGGTTGGTTCGTGCCACTTCGGTTCGTACTCCTCCACTGGGTCGGATGCCACATTGTTCCGGGTCCGTTCGTGATACATGCTTCGGGTTGGTTCGTGGTGCACTGTTTGGGTCGGTTGGTGGTTACTTCATCGGGGTCTTTGAGTGCGAGCGGATCGGGGTCGAGCCTCTTGGCTCGAGCAGGCGGTTCGTGGGGCTCTCCAGCTCTGTGCAGTTAAAGCACTTAGCGGTTCTATAGCGGCGGAGGTGCAAAAAGGTGTAGAGGGGATAAAACGGGGAAATAGCGGGGATATAGCGGATGCACAAAAAGGTTCATTAGATGTAAAACCAAATATTTAAAAATTTATTAATCATTTTTCTCACATTATATGTGTACAAGAAACTAATATTAATTAATACAATATAACAAAATCACGGAATATCATAGTTATGCATGCTAAATTTGATGACTGTAATTGATTGTTACCATATATTAGGCACTTACGCCTTAAATTTAGCCCTTTACGCTAATTATACTATTTTTGAAAAGAGAACTAGTCAAATCAAGTTTTATATATCAATATTACTAAAGCGGACGCTAACAAGCATTGATTTAGCGGATGCAGCGGGAAATAGCGGGGCTAGAAGCGGATCTATGGCTCATCAGCGCTAAACAAAAATAGCGTAGCGGTTGAAGAGCGCTATGGGATATAGCGGGGATATTGCGGGGCATTAGCGGGGCTTTAACTGCATAGCTCCAACTGAGCGGGTCGGTCATGGGGAGCGCGAGCCGGTCCGGTTCGGGAGTTAGCGAGCCCGATCCGGTCCCATTTCCTCCACCTCTTACAACAAGCTCTTTACGCCTCGCGGCGGCGTTTTCAACCATTCTAAATTTACTAAACAATCACAAAGCATCCCAAACATTAGTAATAACATGTATAATCAATAAAAAACATTAAAGCATCAATCACATGTGTTATTTAGGATCAAACATACCCAAATCCATGGTTCCTCCCTTAATCCCCTAAATTCCGGGATTAAAAAACTTAATCCAAATTAACCCAAATTTATATCAGGGACATAAAATAATATTTTAGAATTTTTCCATATTTTTCTGAGTCATAATTTCGCTAGTTATCACTAACCACCCCTAATTAGCCATACTTAGGGAATAAACATGCTAATCACTCACCTTAGCCACAAATGAATGTTAGATATGAAACTTACACTGATTTGGCATGGATTCCTATGTATTGCAGCAGCTGCAACTCTGATTTGGTGTTAATCCAACTTTATTTGACGTAGATTTGGTTAATTTGTGATTAGAAAGCAATCAGAGAGATTTGGAAGATGGAGACCATGAAGGGTTAGAGGAATGTTTGTGGCAGCTATAAAAATGAAAGGAGATGATTCTCCAACTCCTTTCAGCCCTCCAATAACCCTAATCCCAAAATGAGTTATGGGCCTAGCTGATAATCACCTGGTTAAGCCTAATTATGCTGTTTTTCATCTTTCAAACCTTATTTTAGCCATATCTCCCAAACAGTAAGTCCGCTTGATTAATGTGACCACTCTACAGAAAGGTAAACCATCATCCGAATCCAATGGAAGTAATTTCAGGTCAAAACTTCTTACCAATCAACAGTTACAGGCGAAACAAGATTCGCTAAGGGCAAAATGGTCATTTAAAATTCGGCAAAAATCATGAATGTGGGAAATGACCCCAATAGTTGTTTCCCAAAGTCACACGACCATATGACTTCGTATGAAAATAAAATAAATATTCTACGATCCTCCGATACGTAGAATGCGGGTCGTTACAAAAGGAATACTTAATTTGTTGCCTGGAATACTTGTATAAGAATGATTTATTTGGACCTCTTATAATGGTTAATGTAATTCCTATTGGTTAGTTAATACAAAATTTATTGATAAATAACCAAGTTTTTTTCGCTAATTTTTAACATAAGAGCTTTGTGCTGTTGGTTTCAGGTATCGAAACTTGTAGGATCGACCCTGATTCTCACAGTCATTGCGTCGCTCCTCCATTGCCAATCATCGTTAGTACTTCTTTTTGTGCTTGCACTTTTGGCTGTGGTCTTCAGTAACCAAAACATAGGATTTCTAACGAGTATAACTATTGCAAACAGTTTCAGTAACACTTATATGTATTGCTGAACGGGCGTGGGCATTTATTTCTAAGACTTATAAGCACTGGGAGATATTTTTCTGCAATGGTTGTAAGCGTTAGAGAATGTTTTTCCCCAACGAGTATAAGCGTTGATAATATGATATTTACAATAAATATAAGTATAAGCAATAACAAACTCGTAACTTAGTTAAATATTGGTAATATCAATTCTAACATTAATAATCATTACGTTAGTTAATATCATGCATGATTAGAATATAGACAACATTTAATATAAATTCAAAAATAACAATTTCTTAATTTAGTAATTTACAACTCAATCAATATCAGTTAACAACATTGATAATCATGGTAACAAAATATCATATCATTTAACAAAAGACAAATTCAATATATAATTAGCTTAATAAATTCAATATGTAACAACCTGCCCTATCAGACTATTTAAGTCAATAATAAAACAAGTTCATATCGTCTGAAACAACAGATTGTTATTGTTATGGGTTTAAATATGAAATCCTCACAGACACAAGATAACTGGATATTTTACGGTGAAATAAATAAAATAAAATATTAGTTCATGGAGCTACTAAATACAAAATGTCAAATTTATACATAATTGCAGAGTTATAGAATCAAATACAGTGGAAGTCTAATGCATAGATTTTGTTATACAACTGACTCAGATAGAAATGGCTGAAATAGATAACTAATATCTTTAGCAAGTTCCCAGCTCTGAAAGGTGAAATCTCAATACTGTAATACCTAATCTGACCTGTCCATAAAGTATAAAATAACACTTGAGTCAGGACTAACATCCTCATATAAGTGAATTAACTCAAGTGAAATGTTCAATGAAATGCATTGGTAACTTAAAGGATGTTTGGGATCACAATCACCTAAGGATATGTAGAACCATGTATATAATACAATACACTATTATAATAGTGTCTATGGTAAACATACAATTGAAAAAAAATAAGCAGGATTACCATTATTATGCTTACATTGTTTATAAGCATTGTAGTCTATACAATACCATAAACCCACCACAGTAATGAATTCAGAGGGCGCTCCATAGAAGAAACCACCAAATCAAAATCATAGGGGATCAGTCAAGATAATATGACAACGTATACGAGGTTACACCCACAGTAGGATTCTATTGGGCTGTGGGTTGGTGGTAACACATATTAGCAACTACGGCCCACCTCGAACCAACACTCTGAGAATCAAGGGTGGTCACCCATCAACTCACAAAGTAATGGATATAGTATCGAAGAAGTGTGTCTGATCGAAGGAGTGACCTTACTTGGCCCAACCATTGCTCCAATTTTAGTCATTTTAATTATGAAGCGAAGGTCAATACCATCCACCATCGTTCTCTAACTTCATTCTAGTAACGTTCACCAATCCATCCTACTTTGTTCTGAATTCTCCACCATGTACACAGTTGTGAAAGTGGTTCCCAGTATTGGCAAAGAGTATGACAATGTTCGGCCCCGATCTATTTAACAACCAAGCGCTTATTTCACACAGTGGTCATTAAATTTGAAATCATATTTCAATATCATAAATCTATTTAACTTCAAGTACCGATTTATTTGTAATCATTTATTCAGAACAATTGTAACACCCCACCTCCGATAGGGTCACTCACAAAGGGAATGCACTAGTTTTGGTGGGGTATTATCTAGGTAAACATGCACAGAGATATCACAAGGCAGAACATAAATAAAGCATCGGTAGAAATTAAAAACCAACTTCTTATTATTTTCAGGAAAAGAGTCAAAAGCTCATATATCCAAGATACAAATTATTCCATTACATCAAGTTCCAAATAAAGAAGCATAAACTTAAAACAAAAGTAAATTATTTCCCCATAAATAGCAGAAGCAACCATAGCATAGCCCAAGACCAAACCGTACATGAGCTGTCAGAAAGCAAGCTAAATCCAAGCTAAGAGCTTGTGTTTCCTCCCTGAGAACCTGGGGGGGAACAAAAGAAAAGGGGCGAAAGAAAAAGGGTCAGTCATAAAGACTGGTAAGCCCTAGTGACTTTCAGTATGAAAACTAGTAAAGGTAACATGATATGTGAAAACTGGAATTAAACATGAGGATGATAACAGAACTGGTAGGATAATTAAGATAACAAGATAAGTCAAGTCTAGTATCGCATATTCAAGGTTCGCTGCACTAACTGTACTAGTGTTCTAACCCATGTCAAGTATTAATCATGAAATGATCCCTTGGCCCAATATCATGAAGTGACCCATTACGGGTCCTTACGGTACGATCTACTAATCGATCGGCTCCCTACAAGTCCTATCTCGTCATGTGTCTGTGTCATACGGCCCTATCCTGAAATGTAGTTACCTGTGCTAGGTCCACCATAGGTGTATCAAGTCCTATGGTGCCAACCACCGACACGAATCAAGCACGCACAGTGTAAATCTACGGGTGCCCAATGCTTGCTTTTTCAACTCCGGACTACGTGCACGACCATAGTTTGCCTGAACCTACAATGGCGCACCTACTCAGCCGTCGTTCTGGTCGCTTACAATCAGCCCAGTAATCGTGCCCCACCCTGCCTAGTTCCAGGGTATCGTGATACATCTAAGTGGGTTACTGCTGAAAAGGACCGCGTAACTAGGGTTTCTAATGGGTTAAGTGTTGTCATTCAAATTCGTGACTTAACCCTATCCAGATCATGTATCAAGTTGGTTAAGTGTGTTCAAGCGGTTCATGACTTAACCCTATCAAATCATCGTGTCAAGTTGGTTAAGTATATTCAAGTGGTTCATGACTTCACCCTATCATGTGGCATTAATTCATTAGTGCACCCAACCTCTCACATTAGTCTAACTGTTGTGGTCACTGGATTTGCCGGGCGGTTCCGGGCAGATTTACACCACAAGATAGTCTAACCTCAGGTTTTTAGTGCGATATGACCAACTACCCACATTGGATCTTATTGTTTGCAGTCACTGGATTTGCCGGGCGGTTCCGGGCAGATTTACACTGCAGACTCAACCCAACCTCGAGTTGGCCATTTTCAAGTTTATCTAATTGTCATGCCCACGTTCAAGTTTTCATGTCAAAATTTATGTCGAGTTTTCATGTCATGTTTCATGTCAAATCGTGTCAAGTTCATGTCCATGTCCAGGTTCAAGTTATAACAACGTTCATGTTCAAAGTCAATTCATATTTTACCTAGTCTACCTAAATCGTATTCCCATCGCACATAAGCTCGAATCGATACAAATAAATCTAATTAGGGAATAACATAAAAAGGGACGGGTATAAGGTGGCAAAAATTATTACTAGCATAGCGTGGTATGACTTGAGATAAAGGATTATAACATTACTGGCATATGGAATATTGGAATTTAACATAAAGATTCCAAATCTAACAAAATAAGGTACTAGTCAAGATAACAGTTGTCATAAGGTGATAGTATAGTCATAGTGACGATTGACATAAGATGATAGCATAATCATGGTAATGATTGACATAAGGTGATAGTCATAAACTTGTGACTAATAGCAGATTCAACATGATAATATGAGGGGTTTTCTTTTTAATTTACAACATGAATAGGCCCCAAATCAATGTCATAGTAATATCCAAGAGTCAAGATCCAAGATGAACAAGAATGGATGTAAAACAGTCATCATACATAGGTCCAATTTCAATTTACATCATATTCATATTACATTTACAGTTTAAATCTAAAAATAACTGGGGCTTACAGATCGTGGTTCGAGAATTAGAAAAAGAGAGTCGATGTCGAATATGCTTAGTCAAGTCCTAATAGAAATCCCCAAATCAGCAACGTAGTTTCGAAGTAGAAGAAGTAGCCCCTTTCTCAAACTTTTCAACCGGAATCAGAGCAGCATAAGGTCAAAAAGAATTTTGTGTAGAGAGACTAGTGTTAGGGGCTGTATTTATAGGGTCAGGTCAACGAATGTGGACAGAAACGAGGCCAGAAACATCAAAGTGAATCCAGCTTCGAAAATGGGCTCGGGCACCAGGTCGACCCCCAGGTCGATACTATGGTCGACCTGGTCCTGGGTAGGTCGACTACATAGTCGACCCCCAGGTCGACCTGGTCCTGGGCGGGAAATTTCCCGCCCAGTCCATTCTGAGGTTTGAATTTCGAATTTTGAATTCGAATTGAACTGTTTTGAACTTGAAAACTTCGAAAGGTCATAACTTGGTCATACAGACTCCGATTTTCGAAAACTCAGACTCGTTTCCAAGCAGAATTACGAGACAAACGCAATGGCGTAATCGTTTCCCTTGATTCTTATTTTAAAAATTAATTCTGCCTTGATTTATAGTTATTACACGTTATAAAAACGCAGGTTGTTACATTCTCCCCCCTTAAAGGATTTCGTCCCCGAAATCTCTAAGTTAGGGAGGATGTGTCATACAATCCATCATCCATCTACTCAAAGCATCATCCACAGGCAACCATTGTCCTTAAAAGATTTCTAGTGCGGTATGTATATATGCAGAAAGTGTGTGCATATGTACTTATCTAATGCAAAAGATCAGACGGTTACTGATTCAGTAGACCACCTTAATGCAAAATATGTTAGTGTAATGAATCCAACATGTATGCAAATTCCTTACATAGTTTATAATCTCTATATGAGTGCACAAACATTCATCCATATGCAATATCCAAGTGATAGCATAACAAGTTCCATCTATGTACAAGTATAAGCACTCATGCATATGCAACATGAAAATGTGACTGAGCCGATCTAGTGCCTAATGTGTGTCATGCATCCACTAGCAACCACTTGCAACCATTTGCAGCCATCAACCATAACATGTTTCAATCACATGTTTACATCCATATGGTTCTACATAAGGTTCTCAAGATAAGATCGAGAAGATAACAAGACAAACGTAGATAGTAGAAGCAGGATACGAAAAGGTTTCAAGTTTATAGGAAAAAGAGATCGAGAATGTACCCGAAAAAAGAAATGGATAAAGCGCGCGTATCTTCTCTTCGGTTTCCCAAGTTGCGTCTTCTTGGGCTTCACTCCACTGCACTTTCACTAGCTTGACTTCTCGATTCCTTAGCGTCTTAATCTCCGTTCCTAAGATACGAATCGGAACTCGCCTCAATGTCGCTTCTTTTCCACTTCTACGTCTTCAAGGATGCTTGGCTCAACCACTTCGGCTGACTCATGTAAGCACTTCCGGAGATGCGAGACGTGAAAGACATTGTGCACTCCAGCCAGCTTCTCGGGTAAGTCTACCTTATAGGCCATCCGTCCAATCCTTTCAGTGATAGGGAACGGTCCTACGAACCTTGGTGCTAGCTTTCCGACTGCTCCAAAACAAACTACATTGCGTAACGGAGAAACTTTTACAAAGACCATATCTCCGACTTCGAACTCTAGGTCTGTCCTTCTCTGGTCCGCATAAGATTTCTGTCTATCTTGGGCCGTTTTCATCCGTCTTCGTATCAACTCAATCTTCTCAGAAGTGTCCCTTATCATGTCGGGCCCAAGTATAAGTCTGTCTGTCGTCTCCCACCAACAAGTTGGCGATTTGCACGGTCTTCCATACAGGGCTTCGAACGGTGCCATTCTGATGCTAGCTTGGTAACTATTGTTATATGCAAACTCCACGAGAGGAAGATGGTCTTCCCAAGTGCCACCAAAGTCAAGAATACATAGCCTCAGGAGATCTTCTAGTACCCTATTTACCCTTTCGGTTTGTCCATCCGTCTGTGGGTGTTAGGCCGTGCTCAATTTCAGTCGTGTTCCCATTGCTTCTTGCAGACTATTCCAAAACTGGCTAGTAAAAATCGGGTCACGATCACTAACTATACTAGAAGGAACTCCATGCAATCGTACTATCTCTCGAAGGTAAATAGACGCTAGCCCTGATGCGGTCCTCTTGCTTTTCACTGGAATGAAGTGATCACTTTTCGTGAGTCTATCAACTATGACCCATATGCTAGTATTTCCCTTTCTTGACCTAGGTAGTCCATCCATGAAATCCATCGAGATACTCTCCCATTTCCATTGCGGAACCTCCAAAGGATGTAATAGCCCACCAGGCTTCTTCGACTCGGCCATTACTTGTTGGCACACCATGCACTTCGAGACGAACTCTGCCACGTCCTTTTTCATCCCAGCCCAAAAGAAAACGCGCTTCATATCCCTGTACATCTTATCCCCTCTGGGGGTGTATAGTCATTCTCGAGTGGTGCACTTCTTCGAGAATTTTCCTTACCAGGTCTCCCACTTGTGGGACACATAGCCTTCCATCGCGCCTTAGCCATCCCTTGTCTTCTATGGCATACCTACTGAGGTGACTTGACGTCTCACCCCTAATCAGCTTGTCCATGATTTCGACTATTTGTGGGTCTTCCTTCTGTGAAGTCCCTACTTGATCTAGAAGTGTAGGTCTTAACTCAAGAGATGCAAACGTAGCATTCAATGTCTCAACAACAGGTGTAAAATCAAAGGTTGCTATAAACTCAAGGCTTTTCCTTTCAACAAACAAGGGGCTCAAAGTCAACCTTTTTCTACTTAGCGCGTCCGCCACCACATTACCCTTGCTAGGGGTATAAGCTATATCAAAGTCATATATGCCAAGAACTCCATCCACCGTCGTTGTCTCATATTCAAGTCTTTCTGTGAGAAGAGGTACTTAAGCGATTTATGGTCGGTATACAGCTCGAACCTCTCCCCTAGAAGATAATGGCGCCAAGCTTTAAGTGCAAAAACAATCGTGGCCAACTCCAAGTCATGCGTGGGATAGTTTTTCTCATGAACTTTAAGTTGTCTGCCCCCGTAGCATATTACTCTTCCTTCTTCCATTAGGATAGCGCCTAACCCCATGCCGCACGCATCTGTGTACACGGTAAACATCTTACCTCCATCGGGTAATGCCAAAACTGGAGCTGTGGTGAGGGCCCTCTTAAGTCTCTGAAAAGCAGCGTCACATTCTATGACCCATGCAAAAGGTAGGTTCTTCTTTGTTAACTTAGTAAGAGGGGCTGAAATCTTAGCGAAGTCCTTAATGAACTTCCTGTAGTAGCCCGCCAAACCGAGAAAGCTCCTCACCTCCGTTGCATTCTTAGGAATTTTCCAGTCCTGTACCGTAACTACCTTTGCGGGGTCCACGGCTATGCCTTGCTTAGAAACTATATGTCCAAGGAACCGAACTTCCTTCCTCCAAAAATGGCATTTGGAGAACTTAGCCTTTAACTGGTGTGCTCTAAGTGTTTCCATGACTTCCTTGAGATGTCTAGCATGCTCTTCTTCATCTTTTTAGAAGATCAAAATATCGTCCACGAAAACTACCACAAACTTGTTAAGGAACTCCCGAAACACCCTACTCATCAAATCTACAAAGTATGCGGGTGCATTCGTTAACCCAAACGACATGACTAGCCATTCGAAGAACCCATTTGGAGTCCTAAATGCAGTTTTGTCAATGCTATCCTCAGCCACTCTAAGTTGATGGAATCCTGTGGCTAGATCGAGTTGAGAGAAAATAGATGCTCCCACAAGCTGGTCAAACAGATCGTCGATTCTTGGTAGTGGGTGCCTATTTTTCTTTGTCAGCTTCTTTAACTCACGATAATCTACACATAGACGAAGCGATCCGTCCGCCTTAGTAGCGAATACTACTGGAGCACCCCATTCAGAAATGCTTCGTCTTATGAAATTTTTCTCAAGCAACTCATTAACTTGTTTATTGAGCTCTCTTCTTTCTCGCGGGGCCATGTGCCTAACGGGCAATGAAACTGGCTTGGCATTATCAACAAGATAAATTCTGAAGTCTATCTCGCGTTTAGGAGGTAACCCCCTCACTTCATCAAAGACATCTGGATATTCTCGGACCACTCTTACAGATTTCAAATTATCGTCGGACGAGTCAAGGGATTCAAGATAACACAACATGAACGGACCCTTAGGGTTACACGAAATTTCAAGGGTATTACCAAGGCGAGTCATGAGCCTCACTACCCTTTGTTCACAATCAAGAATGGCTCCATAATTGGACAGCCAATCCATACCTAGGATCAAACCGTATCCCATGAATCCGAGAACATAAGCATTACATGTGAATTCTATGCTTAAGATAGAGATCCTCAAATCCACACACATCATAGATAAATGGGCGGATCCCCCAATTGGATTTAAAACTATAACGGGATCCTCAACTAGACTAGTACTTAGGTGCAGATTTTCAACAATATCAGAAGAAATAAAAGTATGCGATGCGCCAGAGTCAAATAAGGCTCGAACAGGAAAGTCAGAAATGTAAAAAAGGCTTTCTACGGAAATATTACTACCTCGGTCAAGAGCTGGAGTAGTGTTGAGAGCATGCAACTGCCCTCCAGAAGGTCCTGCTCGCTGGGTCTTCCCTTGCCCCTGCCCTTGCCTCTTGGGGCAGTCCTTGCTGATGTGTCCAGTATCTCCACAATGAAAGCATTCACCCAACTTCCTCTTCTTCTTTCTACAGTCTTTAGCTAGATGTCCAGTAATACCGCAAAAGTTGCACTTCCTCATCTCACGGGGTTTGTTGTTGCCCTTGTTATTTTTGTTATTCTTGTTGTTCCCCTTCTTGAAATCAGCTTTCTTATTCTGAGTCTCATTAGGCTTAACCTCCTTCTTGCTATTCTTGTCTTCCTCATGAAGTAGAACCATATCCACCAAGCTTTCAAAGGTCGCCCCCATGGGTATATGAGTTAGGGCCAAGCTGTGTAGTGGCTCGTTCAATCCTCGAGCAAAGCGTACATCCTTTTTCTGGGCTGTGTTGACCAAATCCAAACCGAACCGAGCAAGCTGATTAAACTTATTCACGTACTCCCAAACAGACATGTCCCTTTGCTTGAGTGCTAGGAACCTCTCCATCTGAAGGTTCTCTTCTGCTGACGATAAGAATTTAAGACCAAACCTCTCTCTAAAGTCTTCCCAAGTCTCAACTGGCCTGGTAGCGTTGGTGACTTCCCACCAAAATGCAGCTTCCTCTTTCAACAACCATGCTGCCAACTGAACTTTCCTATGGTCCTCCATATCAAAGATAATGAACAAGTCTTCAGTCTCCTTTAGCCAGTTCCGTGCCTCAACAAAGGTTTCAGTTCCAACGAAGTTCTTGCCGCCCATTGCTTTAAAGTCTTTGCATATTTTGGCAAAGGCGGTACCAGGAGGAGGAGGAACCGCGACCACTAGGGGAGGAGGAGGAGGGATGTCTGCCGTGCCCGCGTCGTTGGCCCTGGCTTCTAAGTACCTTCGGAACCATCCAGGCATAGGTATTCCCTCAGGAAGGTTAAGATCAACCATGCTGAAAAACGAAAAGAAAAAGATTCAAACGAGGAAACAAAGGAAAGCGCTAATGGCTTCTTGGGGAATAGCCTTTTTAAACATAAAACTTTTCTTGAAAAATGCTTCTTTATAAATGGTTTTGAAAATAGTTTCGGAAGGTTTTTAAAACTTTTGCCCAGCCTGGTAACCTTCTGCTCTGATACCAAATGTAACACCCCACCTCCGCTAGGGTCACTCACAAAAGGAATGCACTAGTTTTGATGGAGTATTATCTAGGTAAACATGCACAGAGATATCACAAGGCAGAACATAAATAAAGCAGCGGTAGAAATTAAAAACCAACTTCTTATTATTTTCAAGAAAAGAGTCAAAAGCTCATATATCCAAGATACAAATTATTCCATTACATCAAGTTCCAAATAAAGAAGCATAAACTTATAACAAAAGTAAATTATTTCCCCATAAATAGCAGTAGCAACCATAGCATAGCCCAGGACCAAACCGTACATGAGCTGTCAGAAAGCAAGCTAAATCCAAGCTAAGAGCTAGTGTTTCCTCCCTGAGAACCTGGGGAGGGGGAACGAAAGAAAAGGGGCGAAAGAAAAAGGGTCAGTCATAAAGACTGGTAAGCCCTAGTGACTTTCAGTATGAAAACTAGTAAAGGTAACATGATATGTGAAAACTGGAATTAAACATGAGGATGATAACAGAACTGGTAGGATAATTAAGATAACAAGATAAGTCAAGTCTAGTATCGCATATTCAAGGTTCGCTGCACCAACTGTACTAGTGTTCTAACCCATGTCAAGTATTAATCATGAAATGATCCCTTGGCCCAATATCATGAAGTGACCCATTACGGGTTCCTACGGTACGATCTACTAATCGATCGGCTCCCTACAAGTCCTAGCTCGTCATGTGTCTGTGTCATACGGCCCTATCCTGAAATGTAGTTACCTGTGCTAGGTCCACCATAGGTTGTATCAAGTCCTATGGTGCCAACCACCGACAGGAATCAAGCACGCACAGTGTAAATCTACGGGTGCCCAATGCCAACTTTTTCAACTCCGGACTACGTGCACGACCATAGTCCGCCTGAACCTACAATGGCGCACCTACTCAGCCGTAGTTCTGGTCGCTTACAATCAGCCCAGTAATCGTGCCCCACCCTGCCTAGTTCCAAGGTATCGTGATACATCTAAGTGGGTTACTGCTGAAAAGGACCGCGTAACTAGGGTTTCTAATGGGTTAAGTGTTGTCATTCAAATTCGTGACTTAACCCTATCCAGATCATGTATCAAGTTGGTTAAGTGTGTTCAAGCGGTTCATGACTTAACCCTATCAAATCATCGTGTCAAGTTGGTTAAGTATATTCAAGTGGTTCATGACTTAACCCTATCATGTGGCATTAATTCATTAGTGCACCCAACCTCTCACATTAGACTAACTGTTGTGGTCACTAGATTTGCCGGGCGGTTCCGGGCAGATTTACACCACAACATAGTCTAACCTCGGGTTTTTAGTGCGATATGACCAACTACCCACATTGGATCTTATTGTTTGCAGTCACTGGATTTGCCGGGCGGTTCCGGGCAGATTTACACTGCAGACTCAACCCAACCTCGAGTTGGCCATTTTCAAGTTTATCTAATTGTCATGCCCACGTTCAAGTTTTCATGTCAAAATTTATGTCGAGTTTTCATGTCATGTTTCATGTCAAATCGTGTCAAGTTCATGTCCATGTCCAGGTTCAAGTTATAACAACGTTCATGTTCAAAGTCAATTCATATTTTACCTAGTCTACCCAAATCGTATTCCCATCGCACATAAGCTCGAATCGATACAAATAAATCTAATTAGGGAATAACATAAAAAGGGACGGGTATAAGGTGGCAAAAATGATTACTAGCATAGCGTGGTATGACTTGAGATAAAGGATTATAACATTACTAGCATATGGAATATTGGAATTTAACATAAAGATTCCAAATCTAACAAAATAAGGTACTAGTCAAGATAACAGTTGTCATAAGGTGATAGTATTGTCATAGTGACGATTGACATAAGATGATAGCATAATCATGGTAACGATTGACATAAGGTGATAGTCATAAACTTGTGACTAATAGCAGATTCAACATGATAATATGAGGGGTTTTCTTTTTAATTTACAACATGAATAGGCCCCAAATCAATGTCATAGTAATATCCAAGAGTCAAGATCCAAGATGAACAAGAATGGATGTAAAACAGTCATCATACATAGGTCCAATTTCAATTTACATCATATTCATATTACATTTACAGTTTAAATCTAAAAATAACTGGGGCTTACAGATCGTGGTTCGAGAATTAGAAAAAAATAGTCGATGTTGAATATGCTTAGTCAAGTCCTAATAGAAATCCCCAAATCAGCAACGTAGTTTCGACGTAGAAGAAGTAGCCCCTTTCTCAAACTTTTCAACCAGAATCAGAGCAGCATAAGGTTAGAAAGAATTTTGTGTAGTGAGACTAGTGTTAAGGGCTGTATTTATAGGGTCGGGTTAACGAATGTGGACAGAAACGAGGCCAGAAACATCAAAGTGAATCCAGCTTCAAAAATGGGCTCGGGCACCAGGTCGACACTATGGTCGACCTGGTCCTGGGTAGGTCGACCACATAGTCGACCCCCAGGTCGACCTGGTCCTGGGCGGGAATCCCGCCCAATCCATTTTGAGGTTTGAATTTCGAATTTTGAATTCGAATTGAACTGTTTTGAACTTGAAAACTTCTGAAAACTTCGAAAGGTCATAACTTGGTCATACAGACTCCGATTTTCGAAAACTCGGACTCGTTTCCAAGCAGAATTTCGAGACGAACGCAATGGCATAACCCCTTTCCCTTGATTCTTATTTTAAAAATTAATTCTGCCTTGATTTATAGTTATTACACGTTATAAAAACACAGGTTGTTACAACAATTTAAGTAATGAATTCAGTTTTACATCTTAAATACCATATTATTAAAAGGTTCATTATTAAATTCAAATTCCGATTTTAGATTTCTATTTCACAAATATCATCACAAATCAAAATATTTATCTTAAAATCAATCTAGACTTAACAACTTAGATTGAGAATAACTTTATTTAAAATAATGAAATATAGTTAAAAATAGTTTAGTTTAAAATAATTATAATATATACTAATAAATTTAATATAAAATAGTTTTATCAAAAAATGGTCTTGTTAAAAATATTTATAAAATTATAATAGTTGAAAAATATATGAAAGAGTTTTATTTAAAATAGTTATAAAATTATAATAGTTAAAATTGTTCAAATTAAATAGTTATAAAAATTTGTGAAAACAGATAGTAAAAATTTATTTTATATGAAATAATTTGATATAAATAATAATAATTTAAACATAATAATCCAATCCGACCTAAGTATCAGTATTTCAAAATTCGACTTATCGTTTATTTCAGATTTCAAATTCGCATTCAAATCAACTTAAATTCATCTAGTATGAATTTATAATTTACTGGGTTACAATTAAAATCACAATTCTAAACCATTACTTTGATTTGGTTTAAAAATTAAATTCTAAATGCATTCCATTTTATTATATTTTTCAAAACAACATTTGAATAATTAATTACCAAGTTAATTTCTTAAATCAAATTCTTCAACTTCAATTTTTTTAATTTAACTAATAAAATCTTATGTCAACTAGATCTTTAATTAAAATTAACTCTTTTCTTTTATATAATTTAAACAATTATATCTTAAAATTAAGTTCACTCTTCAAATTAAATTTATTTAAAGTTATTATATAAAAATTAATCTTTTTATTAAATTAAATTTTAAAATAAATATTTAAAAGTAAATAAATTCTTTTACATTAATTTAAAACATTTTTAAAATAAATGACTATATTATATTATGTTAGTTAATATTATATTAAATTGATTAAATTTAAACCTTAATTAAGCTTCATAAATTAATTTTGAACAACCATTTCAATCCAGAAATCATACTGAATCCTTCCTTTAGATCAATTATAACTTAAATTCATTAATTCAAGTTAAATATTTAGATTTTAAACAAAAATATTTAAATTATATTTAAAATCAATACATAATTATAACATTTTAGAAAATAGTTTACTGACCAACAGTTCCCATGTATAATTTTCCAGCTTATGGTCAACCCTTTTAATTAAATTTCCATGTATATATCATTTCAACTAGCATCCCAATTCAATATAAAAAAGATATATTGATTTGGATATATAAAATTTCAACCCATGGTGATTTTCTAATTTACAAGAAACTTGCAGTGTAAGAACATTAAATAAAACATAGCATAATAAACATGTGACACGGTAAATTCGTAGCATGTCATACATGTCAATATCATGCATAACATATCACTGTGTCACAAATGAACATATATGTCATAACATAAATTCATATCATAAGCTAATAGTTCACATAATATAATATCATGTGATTTCTAAACAATCCTAACATTTCGAACAACCTTTCACATGTGTTTTATTCACTTAACAAACAATATTAGTCATGAATGAGAAATTCTTACCTTTTGTAGCTAAGAGAAGATTGTTATCCCAAATACATAATACACAACATCACCATAAGCAATCAAAAAGAAGAAAGCAAAGCATTCTTTGCTAGGGAAGATAGGTTTATTTTTTCACAAATTTTACAAAATACGAAATATAATTTTATACATCTTAAAAAAGGTTTTTGGTTATATTCTGAGTTTGAAAAAGTTCTCAACATCTAAGTTTTATAAAAAATCTCTTTAATTTTAGAAAAATAAAAGATGGATTTCTGTAAAATTTGAGGGAGATACGACTGAAATAGCAACAGGCAATTTCTGATCAGAAAATCTAGGTTCCAAGATTATTCTAAAAGATTCGTGTTTTTGATACAGTAAAACAGAAATTATGAAAAAGTTGTAAAATGAAAGTGTAGCTAATTTAATTTTATCTAATCTGACAAAAAGAAAAGGTGGATTTGGGTTTTATATTTGGATGTTATGGCTATGAGAAGAGGAGTTAAAATTTTGAAAAACAGAATATCGAAAAAGGAAAAGCAATTAAGTTTAGGATTTATGGCTTGAAGCTTTCATCCAGAGGGGATAACTGAGTGCTAGTGGTGTGCTCGGCTGTCTGCAGGAGGTGGGTGGTTTCAATAGCAGTTGACAGTGGAGGAAGATGAGGGGGAGGCCAGTTTAAGGAAAGGGAAATGTTTATATAGGGTTAGGGTTTTTAAAAGAGGGGCCAGAGTTCTTCCTCATTTTTTATTGTTGCTATGGACGAATCAAAATGGATTTGGCTGATGTCCGGCGGCGGCAGCCAGAGGTGAGCAAATCGTTGGTTCAGTTTGAAACTGATCAAAAAAGTTAGAACCAAAATGACCATTCAATATACAAAAATTGAACCAAACCAAACCAATATTTTTGGAAATCAAAACCAACCAAACCAATAATATTTGGTTTGGTCGGTTTTTTTGGTTAAACTAAAAATAGTTGTTGATATGATATAAGATTACAACGTCTAATTGAGTCCATATGATGAAAATATAATGGAAAACAAACTCTTCTTCCAAAAATATAAATTGAATTAAAAGAAAATTAATAATATTATAAAAATATTGTGAATGACAACATTGTTAGTGGTAATTCTTTAAATTTAAAATAAATAAACTTTTTATGTTGGTTTAATTGGTCGGTTTAGTTTTCAAATACTAAAAATAAAACCCGACCAATAAACCGAAGTAATATAAAAATGTAAACCAAAACCAACAGATTAACAAACAAAACCAAGCCAAAACGACCAAACTTAGTTAGTTTGGTTGGTTTATTCGATTTTAACCAATAAATGCTCACATGTAGCGGCGACAGTTGGTTGGTCCAGGCGGCGGCGGCTGATAGGTAATGGTAGAGGGTAGGGTTTGGTGATGATAAGGTTTGTAAAATTTCACATAAAATAGAGAAGAGGAAATAGAGAAATCAAATCAAAAAATAAAACATAAATTTATTTATAGATTCCTTTAATAATTTAAGCAATGAAGGAAGCCATAAAATTCCCATTAGAATTTTGTAGAGAAGAAAAATCAAAGAGAAATTACGTTATTAAGAATGAGAAATAAGGAGCTAGGATAAGGAGGTCCGTATATTAACTTTCTCAAAGGTTATTGAAATTCTGAATGTAATAATTCACATTGTGGTGTGATGGGGTACAGAAAAATTTCCTAAAAAGTTAAAATAAAAGTTTCAGTAAAGAAAAAGTTTGAACACACAAACGCCATCCATTTACTTGTTTTACATATTGTAAATCTCGGATCTGGAACAAATGAAAGTGGAGATTGACGAAATGAAAAATGCTTGACAAAATGTAATTCAAAGTAGAATCATAAGAAAAAAAAATCAATTTACAAAACTTTTAAAATTTTGACTTAAATTCGAATTTTGAGTAGGTTTGATCAAAAATCAATGAAATTTTATTATTTAGATAAATTTGGTCAAGTAAAATATACGACATTACAAATTCATTATTTTAAATTCAAAATTTTAATTTAACTTAAATTCGAATATACTATATTATGTTAGTTCAAAACAAATAAGTTCTATATTAGTCATCACTAACTTCACTCAAATTAGATGTATGAATTCAGATTTATATTCATGAATAAAAGACATGCATTTCAAATTAAATTAGATTTTTCATTTGTAAGTTAAATCTCAGTTTGATACGTTATTTTACAAATCGCTAAAATGTCGTTTGTTACAATCCCCTCTACTCAAACATTTTTGTCCGTAAAAAACCGAGCCGGTTAAAATAGTAATAAAGTTATTTAATATATTTAAAGATTAAGTTATACACATTAAACTACGTACTTAGTTCTTATATGCATAGTGTTCAAACTAAATGTTCAGACATTTTAAATATTTTAAATGGTTTAAATATAAACTCGACGTCTCAATTGGTTCAATATATCTGTCTCACTTTTGAAACCTGAAAATAAACATCGATGATGCTGTATTCACCACCAGAATAATTTTCATGCAATTATAATGTGATTCTATATCTATCTTGTAACGACCCAGAAAATTCAATGCTCAAATTTTCAATAATAATATTTAATCCTATATTACTTTCCAAAAACCGAAGTATCAAATCCCAGATGTATATAGAAAGAAGTTAGAGAGTGAGAAGAGAAAGAAATAAGTATTTGGAAAGAAGGATAAGAATATCATAGTCTCACAGCGGAATGGACAAAATATAATATCAAATGATTTATATAAAAAGAAAATTGTATATTACAATATCAGAGTATACATACATTTCAACACAACACACAGCGGAATAACTTACTACCAGTAAATACAGACATACGTCTTGTCTCCGGCTCCTCTTCTGAAGCTCCAGGCGCAAATGAACCTGATAATATACTCGGTCTGACCCGAGCACATTTGAAGAAAAGAAAAAATCACCTGGATCAGTCTAGAATACTTTTAGTGATAAATTCACATGACAAACAATTTGCTTAACTTTAGAAATCCTTTTTGGAAGAAAAGGATAATAGTGAGCCTGGTCCATACATAAACACAGATGGTTTTTACCTAACTATAACCCAAAACATTTTTGATATATCAAAATCCAGTGATATTATAATAGTGTCTATTAAATCATAAATAAATAACCATCTAGTAGAACGCTTGCATCTAATGCTCTACACATTCATTATATGATCAAAATCCACAAGGCGCTTATTGGAGAATGGATTCCAACTATGACAAGGTATGGGATCACCTTCCGATCAGTGTACTCTAGAGGGGATAAACTAGGGTTCAATAAGAACATCTTGCAACCCGACCACTCATGACTGCCAACTCATTTAGCTTGAGTATAGCGAATGTATTATTACCAATGGTTTTAAGGGCCCACCATCCACCCGCGGAGATACAGAAGTGAAAAAAGAACAAGTAATGAATTTATCTAGATTAGTGATAATACACCCTGCTTGGGTATGACCCACCTAGCCATGCTGCCTGCCCGATTTTTGTCATTTCCCGATTGTGAGGCTTGAGGTCACGTTTACCTTTCATAGAACATCTCATTATCGTTGAATGCCATATTGTCAGATCCGTCAAATCACCAATTGACATCCACAAATATACTCTAGGTGTTAAGCAAGAGAATTTCTTCGCCGCCAAACTTGGTATATTTGTAAAAATCAATGTACGTGACTTCCAGGAAATACTCTGTCACACATTCGTCCATACAAGTCATGTAGGAACAAGATGAACCGAAGGCACCCTCCTACCGTATCCTATTTGAGAATCACCCCAAGGATCAATAGCGAGAAGTACTTGCAAATCCGAAGATTCCAATTACGATAGAATCACAAATCAAATTATCTCTTGGAGCGACCTAGAGATATCCAACGACTAGTTCTTCCATTCACGAAGATAAACAGTCTTCAATACTCCATCTTTATACACTTGCATGTTAGTTGCGCACGCACAGTTGGTTCGAAGTGGTTTTGGGTCTAGTTCCTATCCCGATTTCTTCGAAACAATACAACAAAAGGTCTAACAACAATATTCATTGATAGTTGGGGCTTAACTATCAACTCAAACAGTATCGATCAGTACCTTGGCAATTCAGGCCCTTTCATTTAAAAACATTATATCGATTTTTAAATTGATTCTATAATTTATTGCAACAAAACTCTTTTGTTTCCGTTTCTTGAAACAAATTCAACCTTTATCTTTCCTTTCGGCATAACCATCTTCAAAACCCACCTTACCATTTCCTTTTTTTTTAATATATGGTTATACTTCACAAAAATCTCTTTTATTTCCATTATTTCAAAAAATATCATTTCCAATACTATAATCAGTATAATCTAGTTGCAAAATCTTATTTGTGCCATAATACCGCTGAGCGACGTATTCTTAATATAATGAACAACTCTTATCCATTTAAATTCTTGCTTGGCGTATTTCCATAATCCACTTTTTATATCACTTTTCAAATATTGCTATCTCATCAGTCCATTTATATTTCTCATGTTGAAAATATCCTTTAAAGTCCCATTTTATATTTCCATTTGTAACAACCCGGAAAATCTGAACCAGTTTGAAAATTTTAATTTGGCTATTTTAGTGAATTTTAGATATTTAAAAAAAAAATTAAATAATAATGACGAAAAGTGAGTTTGAATCAATGTTTGAAAATAAATATAATTATTTATAATTATAAACAAGACCTGAAATGGCGCGGTAGTTTCAAAATTTGAATTCAAACTTTGACTGACTGTACCGGGAGCAAAACCAAACGGATTTTATGAAACCAAAATATTTAAATCTGTTAGTGAATATCTTTCTAATGAATCTGAAAAATCGAAGTTTCGTAGCGGGAAGCAAAAGTTATAGCCAAATGAATTTTCAAAAAGGTCGCTACCATGAAAATGGCCATTTTGCAAACGACCTCGGAATTCGACGAAGCCACTTTTGTTAGATCCAGGATGTCAAATTATTGCTAGGTTTCAAATTTCATAATTTTTGAAGCTTGTATTTGAGCGTGGCAAAGGAAAACGTGTTTGGTCGATTTCTGTTAAATTGGATCGACTAGAAAATGACCATTTTTCAAACGGTCTCAGAATTTTACGAAACTAGTTTTGTTGGGACCGTATCGTCAAAATATAGCTAGATTTATTTTTCGGGAATTTTTAGAATCAGTATATGGCCCCGAAAAATTGAAATGTACGTTCAAATTAAATATTGAATGTTTTATATTTTAATTTGAAGGAAAACTAACTGAAACAGTCGAATGGGCCTACAAAACATATCCCATTGTGTTCGAAATGGGGGTATTTAGCTAGGGACGATAGTCGTTGGGTTTGGATTGGAGTTCGTATGAGATAAGGGATATTTTTGGATTTTTAAAATATATAAATAAAAAAAATATCATTGGCCAGTCAACATTCTCTCTCCCCGTAAACCCCCAGTCGCAAATGATGGTCTGAGCTCCCACCTACTCTCTTAAATTTTGGCCAAACCACTCAATAAAAACTCGTGCTCTAGTTAAGGTTTTTGTAGAGCTGGCCACGAGTTTCACATCCATATAGGGATTGGATTTTATCGTTGGGTATTCATCGAGTTACAGGTCCCCGAAGTCAGAGACTTCAAGCCGCCGCTGCCACTTCCTGGCCAGGTCGGACTGGACCCTACCACCCTGCGCCTGAAGCTCTCTCCTCCCTCTTCCTCGTGGTGAAGACCGATCGACGAATCGCTGCACGGTTTGGTCGTAAATCGAAAACCTAATTTTGAACAACTTCAGAGAGGTACGGCTGTATATTATTTCAACTATTCTATAGCACTTTAAAGCGCTACGGTTTTTTATTTCACTGTAAAAATCGTATCTTTTTGCTATGTTGACGAAATTCAGTGAAACAAGAGACAGTGGACTCGTGTGGACGCCTTCTACATTCTAGAAGAGACCGCATATTTTTCTGAGCCTCCTGCTATTTTTGGTGGAGTGGAACCCAATGTGAGATTTCTGAATTATAAACGATATGGAAATGACGATGTATAAATTGTATATTCGAAGTATGAGTTATATAAGCATTGTAATGTATAAGCGTTGTATAAGTTGTATGTTCGATGTATAAGTTATATATGCGTTGTAAAAATTATATATGTGTTGAAATAGAAGTGAAATATACTTATATATACATATATATAAATACGCCCCTCGTCCACAAACCATGGACGATATTATTGGTTGTGATTGGTGTGAAAATTGGTTGATAGCGAATGGTTGATTAGAATTGTTTGTGGTTGAAATTGATTGACTGTGGTTGAAAAATACCCGTTTGTGGTTGAGAATTATTTGGTTGAAACCACATAGGATTAGTTTGTGGAAAAGAAAAAAAATAAACATGCCGCCTGCGTGCGAACTAGATGCATGAAATTCCCATTGTCAAAAGCTTTGAGGCTTTAAGGTAGAGCGAGGAGCCGTACTAGGAACGGTCCCGGTTTTAACTACCCTACCGTTATGCTGCCGAAATTTTCAATAATATTCATGTATTAGAATTATTTTCATGTGTTGAAACTATATTCGTGTCTTGAATAGAAATTCATGTGTTGAACGACATTCATGTTTTGAAATAAATTGTTTTATAATAAAAATCATATTTTTATCATCTACATGAACTATACAAAATAGTCGTGTTTTGAATTAAATTGTTTTATAATAAAAATCATATTTTTATCATCTATATGAACTATATAAAATAGTCATGTTTTGAAATAAATTGTTTTATAATAAAAATCATATTTTTATCATCTATATGAACTATATAAAATAGTCGTGTTTTGAAATAAATTGTTTTACAATAAAAATCATATTTTTATTATATAGATAAATTGTTAAAAATAGTGAAATGTTGAAATAAATGTTTGTTGGATGAAAATGTCATTTTTATCAAATGTATGAAAAGAATATGGTTTTGAAATCGAAGAATAGATTATATTTATATATATATAAATATAATTAAAATAAATCGAATAACGAAGCTGCAATTCGTGTTTTGAAACCGTGATTTCAAATGATTAGTGCGGGAGATCCGACCATCGGATTTTCCCAAAACCGAAACCGTTGGGTTCGCTTTGGAAATATCTTTCCAACGACACCCACTTTGTGAAGATCCAACGATTGGATTGTCTGGAATGTTTAATTCAAATCTGAAGAAAAATAGCGCCAGAATCGATTATATATATATATATATATTTAATTAAAATAAATCGAATAACGACGCTGCAGTTCGTATTTTGAAATCGAAACTTCAAACGAGTGTACCAGGAGATCCGACCGTCGGATTTTCCCAAAACTGAAACCGCTGGATTCGTTTTGAAAAGATCTTTCTAATGATATAAAATTTGTGAAGATCCAATGGTTAGATTTTCAGATATGTGTAAATCAAATCTGAAGAATAACAGCGCCACGGCCGCGTTATGGCCTGAAGCGTCGTTTGAATAAATTGGCTATTTTTAAATAAATAAAAATAGCGATAAATCATTATAAAATATTATAAATGATATGGAATGGAAATAAACCGAATTTACCCGGTTTATTAGATATTTGATGGTTGAATGTGTATGACATGAAAATTATACTAAAGAATTTATCTTTGATAAAAATAATGGGAACCTTTCCCTAAGAATGTGAAATTTATAAACTAACTGAAGTTTAGCTAAGTCGAATGGTTTCCTAGTTTTGATCTGATGTTGGTTTCGGCCTTCGGGGTTAATACTTGGGAAATCATTCTCATACTAATTTACGGTCAGTGACTGATGAATTGGAATGAGGCGTATGTTGTGTTTGTGTAGCACTTATTTATTATATACGCGAGTTGCTCAGAAAGACCGGGTTTATCCCATTCTGAATAACTGAATCGACGATAAGAAGTCGATGATAAAGACGGTGGTTGAAGACCGGAGATCTTCACCTCGGTTGGATGGTAACTGATGTCTTGATTGGGAGGCATCCCGAAATATAGATAATAAGTGGTGATCGTCCAGACGTACGTGGAGATCGATGGATATGCGAGGTATGTGGTGCCTCCGGTTTCGTTCAGACCCAGAACGGACTTGTAAATGGACTGTGTGTCTGACATTGGAATTCATTCTGTGCGATTGATGGCATCAGTTGCATGGTGTGAATTGCCTATGTGGCATGCTAAGATGAAGTGATCAAGGCTTCCGTTGAAAAGCAAAGTCTTGTGGTTGATGATCAAAGCACGGCCTGTGTGGCATAGCTTTGTGTATAACGTGAATTCGCGAGCCTCACACCTCGGTATAAGCCAGAAACGGGAGAGGACCTCAGGGAGGACATGCATTTCTTTCTAGCTAGAGGTGGTGTCAGTGCTTAAACTGGCTGACATTCATATTTTTTTTTCACCCGTGTGGTTGTTGCTGTTGCGAAGAGCCTCGGTTATATCGGTCGATCCAGGACCGATGGAGTCATTCGTTGGCTCATTTACGCCCCAAAGGGCTGGGAAACGCATTGTTCAGGAACTATAATCCACATCGAGTGGACCGGACCTGTCGCTCTAAGGTGCAATTGCGGCTGTTCCGGAGACATGGGCTAGATCGTCTCGAAGTCGGTAAGGACTATCTTTTGCCTTGGTTCATGACGGAAATCCAATTTCCAAATACATGACTTTGCGGTTTTGAGTGTATACCTATATATGGCGACATAGTGGTATGGGGCATTAATGTCGTCTATGATTGATACTTATGATTTGAAATTGTTTTTGAAACATATAAACACTAGTAATAATATCAAATACTTTTGTTTATTTCGTATCTAGCATATTTTGGCCATTATAAGGTAAAAACTCTATCCTCCGGTTTGCGTTGCATTGTGTGATGGGAACTGAGTCTTATAATGGCTTCATTTTTGTAAAATGCATTGCGATGTTTAAAAGATTTAGTTGTTTTAAACACTGGCAATCCAATGGAGTAAACCTGTTCCGCGAAAGTGGCGTGGTCCTGTGATTAGCCATATTACAAAATGTGTTAAGTAGATTTCTCATACCAGTCCCATGACTGACTCGTAGTTTGTTTCACTTGCAAACTCGAGTGCCCCTTTTTCTACATGGGCAGCCTTGTATTCACGTTTTAGAAGGCTCTTTCTGGATAGCTGGAGCTGAAGATGGATTCTATCATTTATCTCTTTTATGCTGTTCAGCTCCTATTGTACATATTATGTTTGTTTTCCGCTGTAGACATTTATGTATAGCTGAACTGTATTTGTACTAAGTATGATCTTGTATACTGTGTAACTCTGATGATTACGTTTATCCAGTGTATTCTATTGTACATTACTTGTTGTATTTATTTATTTCTGTTCTTCTATTATTTGTTTATGTGTTATATTCCATAGATTACCCTTGCCACCGTCAGTACGGGGTTTTGGGGTCGTCACAACGTGGTATCAGAGCTTTGGTTAAGCTTAGTTCTGGAATATAACATATGAACGAACACATCAGAAATTGAATGAGTAGTGTTCAAGGAGGAATAACTCATTATAGATAGGATCAATAATGTCCTAGTATGAGTCTAGCAGAATCAGAATAACTCGTTAGAGATGGGGACAGAAATGCCCCAGAACGAGTTGAGAGTTATATGTTTATAAATAACGTATTTGTGATTATATATATAGTTTAGTTTTAGAAACATGATTTTTGAATATATAAAAGATATAAAGTTAAAAAGTTGAAAACAAATTGATTGTTGTTTGTATGGTGTGATGGTGGATTTGATTAATTAAAATGATAGTTAACTCAATCAATGAATAAAGGGTAAATCTATGCAATTAAATCACGTATTGAACTGATTTAAAAATAGATAGAAATATATACATGTGCATTATATATGTTTGAACAGGTAAATGGATTAGCTGTTGAGTAAAGAATTTATTTGCGTGCCCGACAAATAGGTAAACCTTAATGGGTTGGATGCGCAATTTTATTATTATATCAACTCCTGTGAATGCCATTGGATGCGGAGTGCTGGTTGTTCTGTGTGTAATAATAAATGTCGCCATAGGATAGCGACAATTAATTTTGAACTACACTACATGGCATACTTCTTGAAGATGGGCATACTTCATCATATACCACATAAGCATTTGGGGCTTGTGTGACGAGGTTGAAGATTTACCATACGAGCGAGAGGCTTGTATGGCGATGACTATATATTACAGGTTGAACTGATGACTGATATGGACCATATAAAATGTAACGGTAAATTGCAAGATTAATAAAAACCCCACACGGGTCTGGGGATGACAATAACACGTCTCTATGGTCATTAAGGCACAAAAACCATTTATAGGGTGACGAGAATTTATTCTCTGGAGTTATGATCTATACACACTCCCCTGTGGACACCGAAATATATCACTATAAATATGTGCATGCTTATTAGGATTTATTGGGTATCTAATACGGCCCAATAAATTTCCAAACCCCTCCCCGTACAAAGGAGGTTATGGCGAAATTTTTCGAAAATTTAGGGTGTTAGCCAAATTTTTGAATCATTTGAAAATTCCTAGAAACTGAAAAGTTGGAGAATGGAGGCCAGATTGAAAGTAGAGTTGATTAATCAAACCACTTTCGACTTCGTTCCTTTTCGGGGACGAAAATTTTTAAGTGGGGGAGATTGTAACAACCTGGAAAATCTGAACCAGATTGAAAATTTTAATTTGGCTATTTTAGTGAATTTTAGATATTTAAAATAAAATATTTTAAATAATAACGACGAAAAGTGAGTTTGAATCAATGTTTGAAAATAAATATAATTATTTCTAATTATAAACAAGGCCTGAAATGGCGTGGTAGTTTCAAAATTTGAATTCAAACTTTGACTGACTGTACCGGGAGCAAAACCAAATGGGGTTTAGTGAAACCAAAAATATTTAAATCTGTTAGTGAATATCTTTCTAACGAATCTGAAAAATGGAAGTTTCGTAGCGGGAAGCAAAAGTTATGGCCAAATGAATTTTCAGAAAGGTCGCTAGAATTTATATAGCCCATGAAAATGACTATTTTGCAAACGACCTCGGAATTCGACGAAACCACTTTTGTTGGATCCGGGAGGTCAAATTATTGCTAGGTTTCAAATTTCATAATTTTTGAAGCTAGTATGTGAGCGTGGCAAAGGAAAATGTGTTTGGTCGATTTCTGTTAAAGTGGATCGACCAGAAAAGAGCCATTTTTCAAACGGTCTCAGAATTCGATGAAACTAGTTTTGTTGGGACCGTATCGTCAAAACATAGCTAGATTTATTTTTCGGGAATTTTTAGAACCAGTTTGTGGCCGCGGCAAATTGAAATGTACGTTCAAATTAAATATTGAATGTTTTATATTTTAATTTGAAGGAAAACTGACTGAAACAGTCGAATGGGCCTACGAAACATATCCCATTGTGTTCGGAATGGGGGTATTTAGCTAGGGACGACAGTCGTTGGGTTTGGATTGGAGTTCGTATGAGATAAGGGGTATTTTTAGATTTTTAAAATATATAAATATAAAAAAAAATCATTGGCCAGTCAACATTCTCTCTCCCCGTAAACCCCCAATCGCAAACGACGATCTGAGCTCCCACCTTCTCTCTTAAATTCCGGCCAAACCACTCAATAAAAACTCGTGCTCCAGTTAAGGTTTTTGTAGAGCAGGCCACGAGCTTCACATCCATATAGGGATTGGATATTATCGTTGGGTATTCATCGAGTTACGGGTCCCCGAAGTTAGAGACTTCAAGCCGCCGCTGCTGCTTCCTAGCCAGGTCGAACTGGACCCCACCACCCTGCGCCTGAAGCTCTCTCCTCCTCTTCCTTGTGGTGAAGACCGATCGACGAATCGCTGCAAGGTTTGGTCGTAAATCGAAAACCTAGTTTTGAACAACTTCAGAGAGGTACAGGTGTATATTATTTCAACTATTCTATAGCACTTTAAAGCGCTACGGTTTTTGATTTCACTGTAAAAATCATATCTTTTTGCTATGTTGACGAAATTCAGTGAAACAAGAGACAGTGGACTCGTGTGGACGCCTTCTACATTCTAGAAGAAACCGCATATTTTTATGAGCCTCCTGCTATTTTTGGTGGAGTGGAACCCAATGTGAGATTTCTGAATTATAAACGATATGGAAATGACGATTTATAAATTATATATTCGAAATATGAGTTATATAAGTGTTGTATACCTCATGTATAAGCGTTTTATAAGTTGTATGTTCAATGTATAAGTTATATATGCGTTGTAAAAATTATATATGTGTTGAAATAGAAGTGAAATATACTTATATATATATACGCCCCTCGTCCACAAACTATGGACAATATTTATTGGTTGTGATTGGTGTGAAAATTGGTTGATAGCGAATGGTTGATTAGAATTGTTTGTGGTTGAAATTGATTGACTGTGGTTGAAAAATACCCGTTTGTGGTTGAGAATTATTTGGTTGAAACCACATAGGATTAGTTTGTGGAAAAGAAAAAAAATAAACATGCCACCTGTGTGCGAACTAGATGCATGAAATCCCCATTGTCAAAAGCTGCGAGGCTTTAAGGTAGAGCGAGGAGCCGTACTAGGGACGATCCCGGTTTTAACTACCCTGTCGTTATGCTGCCAAAATTTTCAATAATATTCATGCGTTAGAATTATTTTCATGTGTTGAAACTATATTCGTGTGTTGAATAGAAATTCATGTGTTGAACGACATTCATGTTTTGAAATAAATTGTTTTATAATAAAAATCATATTTTTATCATCTATATGAACTATATAAAATAGTTGTGTTTGAATTAAATTGTTTTATAATAAAAATCATATTTTTATCATCTATATGAACTATATAAAATAGTCATGTTTTGAAATAAATTGTTTTATAATAAAAATCATATTTTTATCATCTATATAAACTATATAAAATAGCCGTGTTTTGAAATAAATTGTTTTACAATAAAAATCACATTTTTATTATATACATGAATTGTTAAAAATAGCGAAGTGTTGAAATAAATGTATGTTGGATGAAAATGTCATTTTTATCAAATGTTTGAAAAGAATATGGTTCTGAAATCGAAGAATAGATTATATTTATATATATATATAAATATAAATAAAATAAATCGAATAACAAAGCTGCAGTTCGTGTTTTGAAACCATGATTTCAAACGATTAGTGCGGGAGATCCGACCATCGGATTTTCCCGAAACCGAAACTGTTGGGTTCGCTTTGGAAATATCTTTCCAACGACACCCACTTTGTGAAGATCCAACGGTTGGATTGTCTGGAATGTTTAATTCAAATATGAAGAAAAATAGTGTCAGAATCGATTATATTTATATATATATATTAATATAATTAAAATAAATCGAATAACGACGCTGCAGTTTGTATTTTGAAATCGAAACTTCAAACGAGTGTACCGAGAGATCCGACTGTCGGATTTTCTCGAAACTGAAAGCGCTGGATTCGTTTTGAAAAGATCTTTCTAATGATATAAAATTTGTGAAGATCCAACGGTTAGATTTTCAGATATGTGTAAATCAAATCTGAAGAAAAACAGCGCCACGGCCGCATAATGGATTGAAGCGTCGTTTGAATAAATTGGCTATTTTTAAATAAATTAAAATAGCAATAAATCGTTATAAAATATTATAAACGATATGGAATGGAAATAAACCGAATTTACCCGGTTTATTAGATATTTGATGGTTGAATGTGTTTGACATGAAAATTATACTAAAGAATTTATCTTTGATAAAAATAATGGGAACCTTTCCCTAAGAATGTGAAATTTATAAACTAACTGAAGGTTAGCTAAGTCGAATGGTTTCCTGGGTTTTGATCTGATGTTGGTTTCGGCCTTCGGGGTTAATACTTGGGAAATCGTTCTCTTAGTAATTTACGGTCAGTGACTGATGAATTGGAATGAGGCGTATGTTGTGTTTGTGTAGCACTTGTTTATTATATATGCGAGTTGCTCAGAAAGACCGGGTTTATCCCATTCTGAATAACTGAATCGACGATAACAAGTCGACGATGAAGACGGTGGTTGAAGACCGGAGATCTTCACCTCGGTTGGATGGTAACTGATGTCTTGATTGGGAGGCATCCTGAAATATAGATAATGAGTGGTGATCGTCCAGACGTACGTAAAGATCGATGGACATGCGAGGTATGTGGTGCCTCCGATTTCATTCAGACCCAGAACGGACTTGAAAATGGACTGTGTGTCTGACATTGGAATTCATTCTGTGTGATTGATGGCATCAGTTACATGGTGTGAATTGCCTGTGTGGCATGCTTAGATGCAGTGATCAAGGCTTCTGTTGAAAAGCAAAGTCTTGTGGTTGATGATCAAAGCATGGCCTGTGTGGCATAGCTTTGTGTATAACGTGAATTCGCGAGCCTTACACCCCGGTATGAGCCAGAAACGGGAGAGGACCTCAGGGAGGACATGCGTTTCTTTCTAGCTAGAGGTGGTGTCAGTGCTTAAACTGGCTTACATTCATATTTTTTTCTCCTGTGTGGTTGTTGCTGTTGCGAGGCGCCTCAGTTATATCGGTCGATCTGGGACCGATGGAGCCATTCGTTGGCTCATTTACGCCCCAAAGGGCGGGGAAACGCATTGTTCAGGCACTATAATCCACATCAAGTGGACCATCCCTGTCGCTCCAAGGTGCAGTTGCGGCTGTTCCGGAGACATGGGCTAGATTGCCTCGAAGTCAGTAAGGACTATCTTTTGTCTTGGTTCATGACGGAAATCCAATTTCCAAATACGTGACTTTGCGGTTTTGAGTGTATACCTATATATGGCGACATAGTGGTATGGGGCACTAATGTCGTCTATGATTGATACTTATGAATTGAATTTTTTTTGAAACATATAAACACTAGTAATAATATCAAATACTTTTGTTTATTTCGTATCAAACATATTTTGGCCATTATAAGGTAAAAACTCTATCCTTTGGTTTGTGTTGCATTGTGTGATGGGAACTGAGTCTTATAATGGCTTCATCTTGTAAAAAGCATTGCGATGTTTAAAAGATTTACTTGTTTTAAACATTGGCAATCCAATGGAGTAAACCCGTTCCGCGAAAGTGGCGTGGTCCTGTGATTAGCCATATTACAAAATGTGTTAAGTAGATTTCTCATACCAGTCCCATGACTGACTCGTAGTTTGTTTCACTTGCAAACTCGAGTGCCCCTTTTTCTACATGGGCAGCCTTGTATTCACGTTTTAGCAGGCTCTTTCTGGATAGCTGGAGCTGAAGATGGATTCTATCATTTATCTCTTTTATGCTGTTCAGCTCCTATTGTACATATTATGTTTGTTTTCCGCTGTAGACATTTATATATAGCTGAACTGTATTTGTACTAAGTATGATCCTGTATACTGTGTAACTCTGATGATTACGTTTATCCAGTGTATTCTATTGTACATTATTTGGTGTATTTAATTATTTCTGTTCTGCTATTATCTGTTTATGTGTTATATTCCATAGATTACCCATGCCACCGTCAGTACGGGGTTTTGGGGTCGTCACACCATTAATATAAAATATTGCAAAATCTCTTTTTTACTTCCCTTACCGTTACAAACTAATACCATCTCTTGATAATAGTGAAATCGTTCAAGTTGGGGTATTCTATTTACCTCTCAGACCTTGACCAACAACATTCTTATCTCAAGATATATAGAAGTTTATAACTCAAAACCCGATAACGTTTACACCATATTACTTCCATTTACTATTTCATTTAGCACATGGTTATATAAACCATACTTCATATTTGAAAATCTCATTAGATAAAACCTCTTTTGAATTCATCGCAGAGTCTTTAAATTTCCATTTACAAACCTTGTTTGCCAATTTGGATTAAAAATCCTTTTAAATACCTTTTTACCGTCATTAACTTCTTACACTCGATTACCTTTAAACTCGATTTAAAATCATCACCTTGGTTATTAAAATAATAACCAATCTAAATAAAAGTAGTTTCTTTTATTATTAACTATGGGTAAATGATTAATTATTTTAAATAATTTGATAATCCCTTAAAACATCGTTTACTAAATATTAATTTACTTCTAAAAACATACGTTAAGTTCTTCGATAAAAACATATTTCTATCAAATAACAAAAAGTACTTCCAATTGGAATAGTTGACTAGGTCAACTTAAAAACACAGTTAACTGCTGACTAGTTCCTATTAATTCTCCTTATTAAACTAATTAAAAATATAATTAATTTAATATGGACCCGCTTAATTGTTTCCTTGAACAATTATCTCAGCTTTTTAACCTTTCGGTAAATTTCAGTCTTCCTTCTTTATTATAACATAAGAATTTACTATATAAATCATTAAATAATATCTTGGTAAAATACAGTTATAAACATGGTTATATTTATAAAACATTTATTTTTAAATAACTTATGAAAATACAAACTTGAAACTCCGATTTAGTTATAAAATTAGATTTATAACTTAATCTCCGTCAATTCATCGAACGATAAATCAACGTCTTAAAATATAAATTTAGGCCACTAACTACCAAACACTTAATCAATACTGCTTATTGATTAAAACACAACAATTGTTGAATCTAAATTCAACGATCAACATTCATTCAATAATCATCATTAAAATAGAATATAACGTTATTTGGTGTAAACAATCCATATATAAATAATATGAAAAATGGATAACATACAATTTATTTGAGGAATCTGGTTGGATCACTCCAACCCGTCCTTCCCATCATCATAGATAACAAATTATAATAACATATGGGATAATATCAATACGACGTTAATGTAAATGTCGACAACTATTAAATAAACAACAAGGATCCAAGACATCCAATCATCTAATTATAGTTTATTTTTATACGAATTTAGCACATCATAATTGTAATGTCCTGTAATTTCGATAGCCAGATATTTAATTTATATTATTATATTAAATATTGATTTGGAATTTTAAATGGATTTAAAATATATATTCGTTTATATAACAAAGTTTAAACATTTAATTTATATTAATTATAAATCGAGCTCGTAAATGTCACGGTAGTTCGTAATTTACGATTTGAACTTCAATTGAATATAGAGGATCTGATATAAGTCAGATTTCTATGAAACAAGAAACATTGGAATCGATTTGATTATAATTTTCCAATAAAAGAGAAAAATCGAGATTTTGTATTATAGTTTGTTAGTTATGTCCAATTCAAAATTTCAAATAGTTGATATGGAATTATAGCGATTAATTTGATAATTTAATTCGATTTAAAAGGGTTTTTGATCGTAACTTGAGATAACGATCGAATTAAGCCACGAAACTAATTCCGTCGAATTCATATTGACGATTAGAGTCATGATAGATATACAATTTGTTAGTTTTGGAGATTGCATATTTCGGGTGTCCAAAATAGCATCGTTTTGTGCTGAAGTTGGGATAACGGATTATCAAACCAACTCCGTTTTCAACGAAACTAATTTAATTAAATCCGTAATGATGAGGTGTTGTAGTGTTTCAAGTTTCAAGTCATTTGGATTTATTCTGCGATCGTGGGAAATTTAAACGCGTGTTTTCCATGTGTGATTTATAAAGTACTTTTCACAAACAACCTCGGAATTCGAGGAAACCTATCCCATCGTGTTCGGAATATTTTTCTATGCTAAGATTTACAATTTTCGTTGAAAACAAAAATTGTCTTTGGCGGTTTAAAAGCGTTACTTAGTCGCTAAGTAACGTTATAATATTATATTAATAAATTATTCCCCAAATCTACACTATATGTATAAGTTTGAGTTAAAACCTAAATCTGTTGGTCAATTATAATTGCATGGTTAAAGCAATTTATTTTCTATGCCTCCAGACTTAAAAAATGAACGAAAACATTTTCTTCCTCAATCTCAAAATCAATCGTTCTATTTAACAAGCTTCCAGCAACCATTCTGTTCAAGACCTATAGATCTCTAACTTTAACCATTTGGATCGGAAGTTATGGTCTGTAGCGGCAGGGATTGAACTAGAAAGGAACCGGAGTTCGGCTGTTTTTTTTACAGCCATAGGAGCAGTCGAATTGAATGATGTTTCGGCTGGGTGACGAGGCCGATGAGGCGCAATCATGGGCGGTCTCCAATGAGGGATCTGGAGAGTTGGGTGGGTTATCGCGTTTTGAAGGAGCGATGAGTTCTGTGCAACGAAGTGCAGATCATTTTCTTGGATGGTAAGTTTTGGTGTTGGCATCTGTGCATACTGAAGGGATATAAATGAAAGTGGGGCTTCGTTTTTCCAGCAGGAAGAACGTGGAAGTTGGCTAAAGTGGAAACAAAAACCAAAGAAAGAAAACGTTTTATAACAAATGAAACAGACAAAGGAGGTGGTGGTTTCCAAATTGGTTGGTGTAGACCTGGAACAAAACTGGTCTTGAAAGCAGTGCGAAGGGAATTGCGGCCCATATGTATTTATGTTTAATAAAATAAATAAATTGGCAGAACGAGAAGAAGTATTAACAAGATGATAAAAAGGAGGAAAAAACAAAGTTTGCAAGGAAGAATTGGGCATTTACGTGGATGGCAAGAAGTAACTGGGTAGTTATATTGGTAATTAGTTTACATAAGCGGGATTAGAGAAATCAACGTGGTTGGGTGTAGAAGAAGGTATTGGGCACATTTCTGTTAAATACGTGTGACCTTTAAATTAAGGGGGAACCATGCTTTTGAGGACTGACGTGAAGAATGTCGGCTTGAGGAAGTTTAAATGGAAGCAGACATGCTACTGCTGATTGAAAAGAAGCAGAAGAAACGTTATAAGGTAAAATTTGGGTCAGCCTTTATTGTAAAGTATTTATGCAGAACAATATGGGGTTGATGAATAACGTTCTTGAATGATGCAGGAAAACAAATTAGCTCGTTAGTTTTTGAAGCTGGAAGTGTTTTTGGCAAGCAGTGACTATTCGCCAAATTTCGGAAGATGTACGAGAACGAAGGAAATGTAAAGATGGGAAGAGGTTTCTTCTATGAACTAAGTGTTGAAGACGTGGAGAAAGGAAAGGGTTTTAAACGAACGAGACAGATGGCAAAGTGTTGAAGTCAATTCATATTTTCGAACCAGAAGTTGTCGAACTGGCCTAAGTTACTAAGTATGGAAAGCTATAATTATTAAATTAAGAAATGCTTAGTTTAATTAAAATTGTGTAAACTAATATTGTTAATAACCTTTTATTAGGTTAACAAAATCAAACGAAACAAGAATTGCATGATCATATTGACGAACATCATATATGGAACTGTTTCGGACAGGGACGGAGGTAGTTGAAAATTTCAGTTAAATTAAACGACTATTTAATTTAACTATAACCGAACCTGTAACAACCCGGAAAATCTGAACCAGTTTGAAAATTTTAATTTGGCTATTTTAGTGGATTTAAAATATTTAAAATAAAATTTTTAAATAATAACGATGAAGAGTAAGTTTGAATCGACGTTTGAAAACGAATATAATTAATTTTAATTATAAACGAGGCCTGAAATGGCGCGGTAGTTTCAAATTTTGAATTCAAAGTTTGACTGACTGTACCGGGTGCAAAACAAAACGGATTTGAATGAAACCAAAAATATTTAAATCTGATAGTGAATATCTTTCTAATGAATCTGAAAAATCGAAGTTTCATAGCGGGAAGCAAAAGTTATGGCTAAATGAATTTTCAGAAAGGTCGCTATAGAGATTATATAGCCCGTGAAAATTGCCATTTTGCAAACGACCTTAGAATTCGATGAAACTACTTTTGTTGGATCCGGGATGTCAAATTAATGATAGGTTTCAAATTTCATAATTTTTGAATCTAGTATGTGAGCGTGGCAAAGGAAAATGTGTTTGGTCGATTTCTATTAAATTGGATCGACCAGAAAAGGGCCATTTTTCAAACGGTCTCAGAATTCGACGAAACTAGTTTTGTTCGGACCGTATCGTCAAAATATAGCTAGATTTATTTTTCGGGAATTCTTAGAATCAGTATGTGGCCCCAGCAAATTGAAATGTACGTTCAAATCAAATATTGAATGTTTTATATTTTAATTTGAAGAAAAACTGACTGAAACAGTCGAATGGGCCTACGAAACATATCACATTGTGTTCGAGATGGGGGTATTTAGCTAGGGACGACAGTCGTTGGGTTTGGATTGGAGTTCGTATGAGATAGGGGGTATTTTTGGAATTTTAAAATTTATAAATATAAAAAAAATATCATTGGTCGGTTATGTTTCTCTCTCCCCGATAGTCAATATCGCGCACGGCGGAAATCTGCTGATCCCTTCCCTCCTTGATTCCACTCAATCCACTCAAAATTAGGCCTCCATCCTGTTGGGGATTTTTTAGACCTCGTCAAGATCTTCAAATCCATTGCAGGTTTGGATTTTTTCGTCGCCTGAATCACTCGGATTGACGTCAGGAAGCTTCCCCCTTCCAACCGCCGTTGTGGCCACGTCTGACCACCGAGCTGGGCCCACCTCTGCGCGCACGTGTGTCTCTCTCCCCTCTTCCTCGCTGCAAAGGCCGATCGTCGATCCGCTTCACCGTTTGATCGAAAAGCTCGAACCTAGTTTTGAAGAATTCAGTGGAGGTACGGCTTTAATTATGTGACGATCCCAAAACCCCATGACACGGTGTTAAGGATAATCATTGGAATATAACACATTAATCATCATTAGCAGATCACAGATAATAGCATAAACAGAAAATAGAATAATTTACACACATATGACAGCGGAATCATATAGATATCATCACATCAGAGAAGCACAGTACAGGATACTACTTAGTGCATAATGATACATAGTCAGTCACCATCGCCTGAGGCGGAATCATACATAAAGAGTACTCAAAATAAATATCAGTCTACATCGCCAATGGCGGAATCATAATACAGATACAATAATGGCGGAGAAAATCCAAGTCAGCACGGTGTAGTCAAGCCTCGCCATGAGCCAAAAGTGCGTCAGAAACCTGTAACTAGGCTGCCCGTGTGAAAATGAGGGCACCCGAGTTTGCAAGGTGAAACAAACTACGAGTCAGTCATGGGACTAGTATGAGAAATCTACTTAACTTATTAACAACAATAATAAGGCAAATCAAAGGACCACGCCACTTTCGCGGAACGGGTTTACTCCAATGAGTGCTAGTGCATGAAATAAAGTAAATGATTAAATCATCGCAATTTTTTTTATAAAATGAAGCCATTATAAGACTCAGGTCCCATCACACAATGCAACGCAAGCCGGAGGATAGAGTTTTTACCTTATAATGGCCAAAAATGCTTCATACGAATTAAACAAAAGTGTTTGATATTATTACTAGTGCATATATGTTTCAAAAGCAAATTCAATCATAAATATCAATCATAGGCGGCATAGCTACCATCTACTATGTCGCCATACTAGTAATACAATCACGTCCGCATATTTCGTATTGGAAATTGGATTCCTTCATGAGTCGAGGCAAGGGGCAAGCTCCTCTCCGTTCGAGACACTTTAGCAAATGTCCCAGGACCCCACTATGATCCTTGGAATCGGCCGGGCCGGTCCTCTCTTACTTTTGAGGATTGGCAATTCCTGAACACACGTTTCCCGGTCCTTACAGACCTATAATCGAGGCGCCTCGCATTCCAACAACCACACAGGTGAAAAGTATATATAATGTCAGGGCTGGTAGGTCACTGACACCACCATAGCTAGAAAGAAACGTCGTGCTCTCCCAGCGGTCCGTCTCCCGTTTTTGACTCATACCGGGGTGTGAGGCTCGCGAATTCACGTTATACACAAAGCTACGTCACACAGACCATGCTTTGATCTTCAACCACAAGACTTTGCTTTGCAACAGAAGCCTTGATCATATGCCACTTAGGCGTGCCACACAGGCAATCCACTCCATGCGACTGATTTCTATCAATACATAACCTCTGAGCTCGTACGTCTCAGAGAAGGGCGTTAAGCAAGAGAATAAATTCTCCGCCGCCAAACAGATATATATTTAACAGAGATCAATCAGCACAGAACAAAATCCAATGTCAGACACACAGTTCATTTACAAGTCCGTTCTGGGTCTGAACGAAACCGGAGGCACCAATTCCTCGCATATCCGTACAATCAACAGTTTGTTTGGACAGCTACTTCTTCAGTTCCTTCATGGTAGCTACTCCAATCACGAGCATCAGTAGCGCCCATCCATTTAATGTGAAGATCGTCGGTCTTCAACCATCTTCGACTCTTCGACTTCTCAACGTCGATCGATTATTTGAAATGAGATGAACTCGGCCTTTTCAAATAATCCACGTATATTTAGATTTTCAAATCAATTTGTCACATGGTTGGACTATTCAACATTCACATTTCAGTTCTTTAGTTATAATTTTCATGTTAAATACATTCAACCATCACATCTCAAGCAAACTCAACAAAATGGGATTATTTTCACTCTATATCGTCTATAGTATTTTATAACGATATATCGCCATTTTTATTTAATTTTAAACGGCCAAATTTAATTAAACGACGTTTCAGGTCGTATCGATGCACTGGCGCTGCTTTTCACTAATTTTGTTTTACACATATCTGAAAATCTAACCGTTGGATCTTCACAAATTTTATATCATTAGGAAGGTCATTTCAAAACGAATCCAACATTTTTAGTTTTAGGAAAATCCGGCGGTCGGATCTTCCACACTAGTCATTTGAAGTTACGATTTCAATTTACGAACTGCAGCGTCGTTATTCGATTTAATTTAATTATATTTATATATATATATAAATATAATCGTTTCTGGCGCTGTTTTTCTTCAGATTTGAATTAAACATTCCAGACAATCCAACCGTCGGATCTTCACAAAGTTGGTGTCGTTGGAAAGATATTTCCAAGGCGAACCCAACGGTTGCGGTTTCGGGAAAATCCAATAGTCGGATTTCCCGCACTAGTCGTTTGAAATCACGGTTTCAAAACACGAACTGCACGGCCATGTTTCGTTTAAATTTTATTTATATTTATATATTTATATAAATATAGTTCATTCAAAAATTCCTATATCGTTTTCACTTCAATTATTTCACTAACACCTTTAAATTTTGGAAAATTTCGCCATAACCTCCTTGGTACGGGAGGGGCTGGGAAAATTCCCAAATAGCCACACGGGCGTCTCATATCAAAAAGAAAAAGAAAAATCCAAGCGGCTAGCCAACAGGCTCATAAAATCATCACCCAAACAAAACAGTAAATGTGTACCTATTTGTCGGGCACAAAATTTTATTCCTCTTCTCTAGCCCCTTTGCTATAACCTGTTCAATAAATATGCATGTACATATATACAATTTATATCACTTATCATTTTCCATTCAACGTCATATTTGATTTACTTTGGTTTAAAAACACCATTCATTCTAATGTTGCATGCATAGGCTAAAATCATATCATTAGCTAATTAATGTATATTTCAACTCATGCACATTTATTTGAACAAGTGGCTATTTTTAACAGTTCACATTTCAAAGATGATAATTTTGGCGAACTAAAATAGATTTCAACACATGACTATTTTATTTAGTTCCTATGCATGTTAAAAATAATATTTCATTCACAAATATTTATTTCAACGTCTGCATATCTCTAGCATATCACATATATGATAAAAATGGTATTTTTATCATTTAAATTATTTATTCCACAAATGGATGTTTTCAACACTTCATAGTTTCAATAAAAATGTAATTTTTATTGTTCGATCTTTTTATTCAACACATGAATTTTTCCACTACACACACTTCTCAACACATGAGCATTTCCACACATGGATATTTTATTTATGTTGTTCATATTAGAAAGATGGAATTTTTATTGTTAAAACTATTTATATATAAGGCGAATATTTTTCTTACTTCCTATATATTATAAAAATGTGATTTTTATTGTTTAAACACTTCATTCATTCACACATGAATCTAATTTTCACACATCACTTTTCAACACATGAACATTTCCACACATGAATATAGTTTCAACACATGGCTTTAATTTCAACGCATGAAGATAATTTCAACATATGAAAATAATTCTAACACAC